>CM066218.1:3069164-5644164 GCA_033675125.1 Athetis lepigone | reverse complement strand
GTTGATACCAAACTTACCAAACTTCTTATACCAAATGTCAGCTTTCTAGCACTACAGGAAGTAGCCACATCAGCAGTGTCGGCTTTCATAGCCCAATAGCCCAATCTTTTTCTTTGCATTTTTACTTGATTTATTCAAACAAACTTCCACATCCCCATTTTAGGGGATGGAGGGCGAAAGTTATAAGTTTATGAATTTTTCTGTTGGTTGTATACTAAACTTAGGCTACATACCAAATTTCAGCATTCTAGCACTTCAGGAAGTAGCCAAACATTTTGATGATCATCAGTGTGTCAGTGTGTCAGTGTGTCAGTGAATCAGTGACGAAATCGGTGTATTTTAGATATCAATAAAATCTAAAGTATAAAAGCTATTCAATTGAGACTTTGTATGTTTATTGAGTCTGTTATTGACATTATTTCTTGTGAATATGAACTATCTGGTACATCGGATACCAACTCTATGAGGGTTCAAAAAAACGACGAAACACTTCGAGAAAAGGTAGGTAGTGCCCCTGCGCTTCGCTTGCTTGTCTTGGCCGGGGGCACGACCGTGCCCCCCGATGCAAGAGTTATCTGTGTAGTAACTTAGTAAGGGCACAAAACTCACCTTTGTAGTTTTCTATTACAGATAAAAGAGTTCTAATAGCAGCCACTCCAGCTGATACATCTTCCTCTTCTCTCAAAATCTTTAGAAAAATCTCTTGGACTTCTGTGAAGGTAAAAAGAGACAAATTGTTTATGAATTTTGTATGTTAACGAAGCCAAATATTAAGCTTTGAATTTGAGTGTCATACCTTCTTTCTTCATTTTGTTGACTAAAATTTACAAGCTTGATTTACCTTTATTGAAAAGAAACTAGTTTTGTTTAAATGTTTACGTATCACAAATAACATAACCTATCCAAGAACATAAAATATCAATGCTTTATGTCATGTAAGCTGTCAGTTGTCACTGTCTAGCATTGCTGTCTAGGGTGCGTTCCAAAAAGGGTAAGAATTACACGGAGTAGTGCGAAAGTTACTCTAGAGCGTTCCGAAATGAGCCGAGTGAAACCGAGGGTAACCGAACAATTACTCGACAGCTACCCGAGCAGTATTTTAGAACGCTCTCGGTAATTTTCGCACTGACAAGTGCGATTTTTCACCCTTGGCTGAGCGACTTTAAGGGTGCGTTCCTAAAAGGGTAAGAATTACACGGAGTAGTGCGAAAGTTACTCTAGAGTGTTCCGAAATGAGCCGAGTGAAACCGAGGGTAACCGAACAATTAGCGTTCCAAAATACTGCTCGGGTAGCTGTCGAGGCTACCCGAGCAGTATTTTGGAACGCTTTCGGTAAAGTAATTTTCGCACTCACAAGTGCGATTTCTCACCCTTGGCTGAGCGTCGTTAAAAATTACCTGACATATGTCAAAATCATTTATGCGCCAATGTTGAAGTTTGATATTGAAGAATGGATTTACTAAAGTAGAAACTACTACTATTTGCAAAATGTGCTTAAAAACACAATTTTCCTTCTTTGCAATAGAGATAAAAGGTTATGTTGACAGTGTCATCATACGATCCTAACCATTATTACCCTAACCCGTTCCAAAACAGTAAATCGCTCTGTAGCGTTCAAAAACAGTATAGCCGTTCTCTTTCTTTCGTTGTTTCTATCTCTTTTTAATTTTCGAGTGAATTATTCGCACGTTTTGGAACGCACCCTAAATATTACCTGACATATATGTTAAAATCATATATGCGCCAATGTTGAAGTTTGCAATAGAGATAAAAGGTTATGTTGACAGTGTCATCATACGATCCTAACCATCATGACCCTAACCCGTTCCAAAACAGTAAATCTACTGTAGCGCTCAAAAACAATATTGTGTAATGTAATATATAATGTTCAAAAACAATATTGTGTAATGTATAATGTAATGTAGTTCTCTTTCTTTCGTTGTTTCTATCTCTTTTTAATTTTCGTGTTATTCGCACGTTTTGGACCGCACCCCTAGTCATCAATGTATGACAATCGATACATATTTCGTTTAAAAATCATTTCACGAAAAAGGTTCTATTGCCAAAGATGAAAAAAACATCCTTTGGACTTTTGGAGCATCAAGCGGTGAGCGGAAAGGTTCTGCCGGGAGGCGTATTTGCCAAACTGTATGCTGACCCAGACACCCATAGTCTGTACTGAACTACGTCGTGCTCATTGAAATCACAAACAAATTGGAGCAATGTACATACGAGCTCAGAGCATTCTGAGAAACTAATAAGGATCGTCAATCCGAGAGCGATCGATCAAAATTTTAGGGCGCCCCGACTCGGAAAGGTTAGGTTAGAAGGAGGTGGCGGGGTCGTAGTGAGCGAGCGAAGCGAGCGAACAGACCCCGCCACCTCCTTCGTGGTTATTTTTTTTTAAACCACCCAGAAGTAGGAGCCCCGCGAAGCGGGGCTCCGTCGAGTTATCTTTTTTAGACATTAGAGTGAAAAATAATTAATTTTATACGAAAAAATCCTAACTTAACCTCAAAATTGACGTAACATAACCTAAAACTTTGATCATCGATATTTCCGTAACCATGGCGCTCCTAAGGTTGGGAGTGGTATGGGGGGTATAGTATTTTAAAGCAAAATGTAATTTGATTCAGACACTCTCTGAATAGGTATACAGTTTGCTCTTCAACTAAAAAGGCAAACTGCGATCGAACTCAGAGCAACCCCGGTCTGGGTCAGCATACAGTTTGGCAATACGCTGCCGGGAGTGGACATCACCGTGTTACGGTGGTTTTTGTCCGGGGAAATTCACATAGATGATGGTGGTCCTCAACATGGTAAAGCTATGCTCATAGGCCAGGAGACATCATATTCAGGAATCAGGGGACCCGTTTCGCTGTCAAATTTAGCATGAAGTACCGAGGCTGGGATAGGTGCTCGATTTAGGCCCCCATGACCGGGTTATTAGGATATCGCACGTTCTCCCACAAGGCGGCTTGTGCACTCTGAGTGAAGCCAGTCCGTGAAACTTGGGTACCATGGGTCCAAGGTGCTCGCGTCACTGTATCGGTAGCACGAGGAGGTCCGAACTCGAGAGAAGCGATCAAAGCGAAAGATAGAGTTGCGTCGGTCACAGCTTAGTAACGTTTGAATGGCGCGACAGGCTTTAGCGCCTTTCTTTATACGCTTTTAATTTATAAGTAATTGGACCCCGATTAATAGCGATATCAGCCATTATCTCAAAATACGTGATACCGATCTGGAAAACAGATCTGACTGTGTATGGTCAGCTGACAAAATTATTGTGTGTTATCAAACGTTTCACCATATAGGAATTTATTTATATTTCTCGGGCGCAAGCGCTTAAAAACAACAAAGAATAAATATAATAATACTGCAGGGCCAACTTGCGTATAGAAAATGGCTAGGTGCAGTTTAACCCTGCTTTTTTAAAGTGAGCGCATACGATCAGATAGAATGCCCTAATCACTATAAGTAGTAATCCAGCAACGTCTAATCATCAGACACCCGTCGGTTGTCTTGTATTTGCTTGTATATTGTTCATTAGGTAGCAGTTGTTTAACTTACACTTTGGAGGTTCCTAGCCTGTCCTAGATAATAGGATGACGATAGCATAAAAAAATGGCATTATGTTTAGTCCGTCTAATAGACCGGCCAAAAATACAGGTCATGTAATTTTTTGATTGATCAAATTACTAAATAAATACAAAGATAAAGAGCAACAAAGTTCAAAGGAGTGGGGATTTTAGACGTCACTGTTCAGCAAAAATTGTACATAATCGTGACGTCACGCGAAACTTCAACGCACATCGTCGTCATTTTTGATAATCTAACCAAATTTATTTGATAATCTAACTGACGGACTAATTACTTTTTTTTGTCGTCTTGCCTACTACACACATCAAAAGTGTCTAGGGATATATCTGAATAACTAAAATTCTATTAACTTTTTGTTAAGACACCTACACATTAAAATAAACCTTGTTTAATAGCCTATCTAATCTGATAATAAGCTTTTAGATAAAGTTAATTAAAAAAAAAACTTAGATGAAGAGGAAAAACTCAGACAAAATTTCAATCTAAACTTTATTTTTGAATCATCAAAACCTAAACAAAACAACTATTTTTTTTATAAAATTGTTGATAACTTAAAATTAATAATCCGTGGATCCACCTAAGACTCTCCTGACACATCTGCAGCGGTTCTGTATACTCAAAACAAGGGTGTCAATATTCTGTTGTGTAATACCGTCCCAAACTGCGGTTTCTGAAGCCATGAGGACCAGTCAGAGCGTTATATCCAGGCTTTGGTCACGTTATCGTGTCACGGGGGAAGTGGTGGAACGGCACCGAGGACCACAACGCATTAAAACACATGTACAGGACCGATTCATAGTAAATGCTGCACAAAGTCAATCAAATGTAACGGCATTGCAATTGGTTCAAAGGCTACAGAGAAAGTATGGTTTGCTGGTAAGCGGTCAAACTTTGAGAAGACGACTGCATGAAGTCAACCTACGTACTTGTAGGCCACTTCGGGTACCAGCGCTAAGGAGAGGCAATCGATGAAGAAGATTACAATGGGCTATTGCACATGAAAATTGGAACCATTCTCAATGGTCACTTGTGCTTTCTACTGATGAATCCAGGTTTGGATTTCATCCTGATTCGCGACAAGTACGCGTTTGGAGAGAACCTGGACATTGGAATCGACTGCAGCACCTACAACAAGTTCATGCATATCAAGGTGGCACGATTATGGTTTGGGCAGCAATTCGTCTCGGCGGTAGAACGGACCTCGTTTGGATACAAGGCAATATGACTGCTCTAAAATACCGAGATGAGGTGCTAGAGCCTGTAATCTTGCCCCACAGACAACAAATGGGACAAAATCTCAAGCAATAATGCACGACAATCGTCCACATGCGGCGCGTATCGTCACAAGTTTGTTGCAACAGCATGATATCCAAGCTTTAGACTGACCTGCACAATCCCCTGACTTAAATCCTATTGAGCATGCCTGGGATATGCTTCCGAGAAGAGCTCTTAGGAATTTCCCTGAAGATATTGAGGATGAAAACCAGCTTTTCTTGCATCTTAAAAGGACTTGGGACAGTATTCCACAACAGGATATTGACACCTTGTTTTGAGTATGCAGAACCGCTGCAGATGTGTCAGGAGAGTCTTAAGTGGATCCACGGATTATTAATTTTGTGTTTTCAACAATTTTTGTAAAAAAATAGTTTTTTTTGTTTAGGTTTTGATGTTTCAAAAATAAAGTTAAGATTGAAATTTTGTCTGAGTTTTTCCTCTTCTTCTAAGTTTTTTTTTAAATTTAACTTTATCTAAATGTTTATTATCAGATTAGATAGGCTATTAAACAAGGTTTATTTTAATGTGTAGGTGTCTTAACAAAACGTTAATAGATTTTTAGTTGTTTAGGTTTAATTGAAATATCCCTAGACACTTTTGATGTGTGTATCGTGTATCATAATTTTTCATTTTAATTTTTGTGTTCGTCCTGAACCTCTTTGGTGCCTCACCATGCCTCAACGACTCGCCGTCTCCTCGCCTCGTCACCACCTCTTGCAACAGAGATTTTCCTTCAACTCTTCTCAGTAAACCTCTTTTGATTTACGCGTAAAACTAATAGCGCCATCTGTTATCGAATAGGTAGAACAAAATTGGGCGGGATATTTTTTTACATCCCCGATTTTTTCCCAGACAATTAAAGGAAATGACGCGGTGTGCTTAGTTATTAGTTGGCGAGGGAAAGTCATGGCCACCGCTCTCTAAGTTGACGTTGGTTATAGCAAAGTGTTGTTGGTAGTTGCGTGGGTTAGTCGCGTTATATGGACGTTTCTGTTTACTAAAACACCGGTCTGGCGGTATTCAGTGTTAAATTGTTGAATTAAGCAGGTACCGACGCGAACATGGGAAATTCTGCATCTGTCAAGTTGAACGACAAACGGCGGTGGCAGTAAGTTATGTTTTGTTTGTATGACTTCTAGTACATGTAAATAAAAGTAATATATATAATAAAATAAAATAAAAGTAATAGTTAGTAAACTGACAGATATTAATTAGGTATAACTGTTTTAAAACAAGCAATAGTAATTGTAATTAACTTACGTTAAGCGGGCTTTAAAGAAAATTTGGGCTCCAAAGGGCAAAAAGTAATGCAATAATTTTCCGCTTTTTTAATGACAATAAACATTTTCGAACTATTTGTTCTTTATGTTCTAACCATATCTTTTATTTAATTTATAAAACCTATGAATGTATTGAATAATTTTAATGTATTTCGATAATGTTGTTCAAATAACATTTTTCTACTGAGATAAATATATCCGGATTTAAACTATCTGGAGTCTAGTGTAGGCCTTTAGTTAGAGCTAGACCAAGTAAATAACTTTGCTACTATGTACCTTTTTATGTAATGATGCTATTAAATTTTATGAGCGTTTATTTACTTTTGTACATTAATATCTAAGATTAAAGTTATGATGTCGTTTCTATGCACATTTCCGAACACGTTGGTACATAAATAATCAGTAAATATAGGTAGGTACTTTAGTTACTTGCATACAATGTGTAATGAAATAAGTACCTAATAAACTATTATAATGTAAGTAGTACATCATAACATCACATAACAATAGAATCAATTTCCTGAGTTTACTTACAGGTGTAAAAAATGCGCGTTTACTATTGAACATTATCTACAATAAAATAAGCAAAGAAAACTATGTATATCTAGAGTACATAAAAATAGGTATAGGTGTACCAGTAACTGATGACAAAAATGGTAAATAAAATATGATGGCAGCAACACTGGGGAAAAGGGATTACAATGTTTTGATACTTGTATTTTTCCCTTAAAAAATTATTACACTTACTGTTTATTAAAAATACTAATATTTTAAACATTTCTATGTATTTTGTTTGTTACTCTTTCATGCAAAAACTAACTGAACGGATTTTGAATTTGAACGTAATTTGAATAAGACATAGGCTATAATTTCAGGTTTGATTAGTTCTATTTTTCTATGAGCATGGGATGATTGGGACCTACCTACTTGCGGCCTACTCTGGGTAAAGCTACGAAGGCTTCACGAACTAATGTTAGCTCTTAACCAGCGAGCGAGCAAGAAGTGAGTGAGCAAGATTTATATTTGGTTATTCCATACTAATATAATAAATGCAAAGAAACTCTGCCTGTCTTTCTGTCTCTTCTTCATGCCTAAGCCACAGAACCGATTTGAATGAAATTTGGTACAGATATAGTCTGGAGTCCGAGGCAGGACATAGGATAGTTTTCATCTCGGAAATCCTCCGAAAAGGAACGAAGTCGCGGGCAAAAGCTAGTATAAAATAAATTAAGAAAAACCCATTCACTATAATATACTTTATTTACACAATAAAGATGAAGAAAATTGTGTTTTGGTTTGTATTGGCTTCTTCTTTGAAAGGCTTCTGCCGTCTTTACCTGCCTTCTGCAATAATTCGTCGTATAGTACTAGTACACACCCCTGTAAAGTTATATTACGTTACGTAATATAGATACGTATTTTAAACTTATATAACTGGATATGAAACAAAGTATCAACATTGGCGAGTCATACTAACCAGTCAACGTAAACAAGCGGTCTAAAATCGAAAATTGCGTGTAAGCTGCACCTTCTTCTTCACAGATTTATCGGTACACGTTATAAACAGTGCTTCTGAATTGTGACCGCTGTGGTTTCTTAGTCTTTCTTTCACTTTTTACTAAAGATTTCTTAAAAATAACAAATGTAAACAAACAAACGTAATGTCACTTGACAGATGACATGACAAGTATACCATATAAAAATCATTATTTGTTTTACTTTTTTTTTGTCATGAGTTACTGGTACACCTATAGCTACGAGATGACTAATAAAAACCGGCCGAGTGCAAACCGGACTCGCGCACGGAGGGTTCCGTAACATCAGCATCTCCCTAGCCTTTTCCCAACTATGTTGGGGTCGGCTTTCAGCCTAACCAGATTCAGCTGCATACCTGTGTTTTACGTGAAGCGACTGCCTATCAGACTTCCACAACCCGTGACTGGGCGACACGATACCTCTTGGTTAGACTGGTCAGAGTGCGGAGTCTAGTAATAGGGTCCCCTTTTACGCTTTGGGTATGAAGCCCTAAAAATTCAGACATTGCCAATCGGTTCAAGGACATTTTTTAGCAATTTAATTTATTTACTGTTTGTTAAAAATACTTTTGAGTTTTTTTACCTATTTGTATTGGTATTCAAAGTGATGCAGAACCGAAATGGTTGCAGGTAATTAAAACTTTTAAGGATATAAGTATTTATCAACTTATCGTACTTAGCGAGTATTCTTCCGTTTTAAAAATAAAAAAACTTATTTCGGCATGCCCATTTTTTTGGGTTGGAAGGGGGGCGGGGAGGACTGTCAGACTTTACTGACTAACATCCACCCCGGTGTTCCTTCTCCCACCTACACCCGAGGATCGCGCGAATTTATATGCGACTTCCGCAATCCCCGGCTGGCCCACCTCTGCGCGCCTTCTCAGACTTTGACTTAGCCATGCTCCAAGTCTATCATCAGTACTTGTATAGTATTTGGGCTGTAGATCGATGGTGACAAAAATATTGCTTAGCCTGTCGCACTTACGTTACAAAACCAACGTTTATTTAGCCTTAGAGTTAATTTTGGATAGGTCGCGAATGGTCAGGCCATGACCACAATATTTGCAAGCTCACAAAGACATTATAAATTAATATTAGTCTTATTTATTTCTAAACTTCCGCAAACAGTGGTAAAATTGATTACACTGATAGTACAAACTCGTGTTTGTTTTACATGACATTACGATAAAAGATGTATTGTTCAGTTAGTCGTCAGAGATTTTTAATGGATTTTTATCTCGACAACTACATGATAACATTATGTACCACAAGCCAGCTTTATGTGTTTTGTATTACGTAGTAACTAATGTGTGGAGTCAGTGGAATTTTGTGGTAACGCTAAAAATACTGTTTATTTAAACAATGGTGCCGATTCTCTTGTGCACAAACTATCGTAAATTTAAGTTAAGTGCATTTTTCTCTTTCCATTTCTTAAAGAAAAGGACAGAAGATACATTTTAGTTTAATCCTGTCAAATTAGACAGCGCCTGATGAAAATTGACGTATATATAGCCGCAATGTTTTTAAATTGCGTCTAAATTATCTATGGAGTGACTAAATTTGACAGGACTTAACTTATATTTGATCTTCTGTCCTTTTCTTAATTAAAAGGAAAGAGAAAGATGCACTTAACTTAAATTTACGATAGTTTGTGCACAAGAGAATCGGCACCAATATCTAACCAATTTGATCATTTTAAAGAAACGCATACATAAGTTAAACTTAATCCTTCGAACACACGTGATTTGAGACAAAATAAAAAGACAATGGCAGCCTAGGCTGTCGGTTGGTTGTTGAAAGGTGATTGTACTTTTTTAATAAAGGTATTTAAATCTAAAACAACCTGCTTGATAGAAAAACCTTATGCCATAGTAGGCTGATTTATAAGTAGTTTTATTACCAGGTTCGGATTTTTGTTGGGTTATCCGTCAGGAAATTATCAATATCAGCCCTGAAGTCTGGATTTAGGCTGACGATTAGTTAATAACTAAATAGGTGCACGTATCAGTAGCAGGAAAAGTGGCATGCAAACTGTCAATTTTCAATTTTTTTTAATAGAAAATGAAAGCATTGATTGACACGTGATTGTGCTCAAGATAACCAACAACTTTTACTATGAGAATTGGGAACAAACCTGAAATCTCGAAATCAGCTGTTCAGTATCTACATTTATGTTTGCCTAACTTAAACAGCAGCCCCAAAATCATGGAAAAGAAATATAGCTGTTTTTCGAATAAGTACATGGACCCAAAAAACAAGAAAAAAATCACGTTGCAAATTTTTCTATGGTCATCCGATACCTGAAATAAAATGATTATCATTATAAGTGTGTGTACAGACAATTTTCATGAAGCACTTCAACAGACAGACATTTAATAAATATGCTTATTATTTAAACCCGTGAAAAGGATCTCTTGGCCATCCATTGATTTTAAAAAGCTATTGCTTAAGTAATTAAGCAGATATGTTTTAAAATATTAATAAAATTAAACTAAGACTTACCCTTGGGTCAAACATTTTAATATTTACTTAACAAGGTACTCAACGAATCGATGCTCAGATCACTCTTCATAAAATAAATCATTGCATTGCATAAAAAATCGTAATATATAGCTATTGTTTCTAAAAATCTACAAATAAACGTGTTAAAAATCGTAAAATAACAATGAGATTGCGTACAGGTAATCTATGTATACATACTTAAGTGACGTGAATAGTAATATAGTGCCAATGAGGTAATAATAGCATTATGTGCGTTTATTTTCGTAAGTCTTGCACAGTCTAGCTGGCTGGCGGAGCAGGCAACTTAGTAGTTACTATAATATCTACCTAAGGAAATAATAAATAAAATAATTACGTAACATACATAATTATAGCGTATTAGCGTCATATATACGATTTCTCTGAAGAAGCCTTTTGGATAATGATATTGATAGCAACTATTTATTATTACGATTATTTCGCAAAGTTTTTTAGGGTTCCGTAGTCAACTAGGAACCCTTATAGTTTCGCCATGTCTGTCTGTCTGTCCGTCCGTCCTCGCTTAATCTCTGTGACCGTTAGCACTAGAAAGCTGAAATTTGGTACCAATATGTATATCAATCCCGCCGACAAAGTGGTAAAATAAAAATTGGAAAACAATGATTAATTAGGGTAGCCCCCCTATATGTAAAGTGGGAAGTGATTTTTTTTTTAATTTCAACCCCAACGTGTGATATATTGTTGGATAGGTATTTAAAAATGAATAGGGGTTTACTAAGATAATTTTTTGATAATGTCAATAATTTCCAAAAGGAAAAATCAAAGCGTCCCCCCCCCCCTCTAACTTTTGAACCGTAGGTTTAAAAAATTAGAAAAAAATCTGGAAAGTAGAACTTTATAAGGACTTTCTAGGAAAATTATTTTGAACTTGATAGAAAGAACAGTTTTTTTACAAAAAAGACAAAAAGGTCGTACAAAATAATTTCTGCGTACAGTATGTCAACGTAACAAATAGCCTTTTTTTAAACTTATAAGTGGGATTGTGACGGACGGGAAACTACGGAACCCTACATTGAGCGTGGCCCGACACGCTCTTGGCCGGTTTTTTCCTTATAAAACTATAGTCACACAAGAAATGTCTTCTATATATCTGTATCATGGGCGGATTTACAAAAATATAAACTCACATAAATAATACCTTAATTTAATTATCTCCGAAGTTATTATTTTAACATCCATTTTACACTACACATGTGAAAGTAACATGCAAATCGGTTCATCTGTTTTGTAGTAATTTGTAGTAATCAGCAGTATTCAGCAGATAGATAATTTTTACCTGTATTTTAAGATTTCATGTGCACTCTTGTATATTTTGAACAAACCCTTTGATTTTAGTTATTTGCATAGTGTAGATAAAGGGTCTCGACCCCGGAGCAGTTCAGAAGGGGTGCTGAAACAGACAGAAAGACTTACTTTTACATTTATAATAATTTGTAGATTAGTATGGATTGTCGAAATCATGAATCTTTCGATACAAAGTAAAACACCGGGAATCCTCGTCACATGAGGTAAGCAAAGAATCAGACCGAGACAATTCCTTGGCCTCGTGAAAACTATAGATTTAAGGCCCTTGTGTGTTTGTGTGAGTGGCGAAATTAATTATACTTTAATGTCTTTTACAAACAAATTGTTATGTTTGGTTTAATGTCAACAGTGTTAAGTATAGCCATATAGGTAAATCAGCAGTCGGTAACGTGCGACCTGCCATTATTCTGAGTTTTATTTTTTTCTTATTTAATTTTTTATTATTTGTACTTTTACTGTTTTTGTCCTATTGGTGTACAATAAAGAATATTCTATTCTATTCTATTTCTTTTGTGTTTATATGCCCATTAATATATTTTTTTAAACGTAACAATATAGTAAAGCTTACATAGATTTATAAACATAATTACATATATGTATCCATTGTACAAAATCACATATTTGCTGAGTAATCCATCGATCGAATTTATTATATAGGACTACTATTTCTTCAATTCGGCTATTAAAACTTTGAATATCACAGTAAGACATTAGACAAGGTTTGACTATTTTATTTATAATCTAAAAATCAATGATGAAATTCATGAATAGATGATGAACAACGATACTGTATTAAGTATGTACGAAGCGATTTCGTACTTACACTATTAATTGAAATTTTATGCCATATCACATGAACACAAACTATTCGTATTAAAACCGGGTTTTGCTTTAAAATGCAATTGTTTAAATATTCATAAATATTTATTCTTGTCTAAATTTTGTAACGACTGTAACAGCCTCTATACTTCCCCACTGACTGCGCAGTGGAGCAAATAAATTTCGAAGGAACTAATAGTTATAAATTATGATATAACTGAAATACTTCCGCTTTACTTACAAAGCATTAAAGAATGCCTGGCTATATTCATATAACTTTGGTCAAGGTACCACGATACCAGGAACTTTAAACTGTAGGTACTCGAATGGATTTAATACCAGTTAGTAATTACACTATGGAAACAATCTACAATGTCTTAATTCGGCCTCGAATAACCGTCAGATAGACAGAACGACGGCCATTGCGAAATATATCGACTATAATCAAGATTTATGTACCGAACGCACATTACAAAGTAAATAAATAATTGTGCAAAACGTTTTATTAGTTTATTCACATTTGCCTCAATTTGGCAACTAAATACATAGATGTTTTGAAATTCGCATGTTACGTAGTTGGTAATTTATAGTTTGGTAGAATTTCCTTTAAATTGCAATTAACTTCAAAATTTATAAATGTGCCATCATTTCACACAGACATTTTACAGAATATGTCGTTTCAACTGTAGTAATTATCCCTGATTAATGACGTTAAGAAAATAAATATGAAGCAACGAAAATCTGTCCCAAATTATTTGGCAAGATGTTACAAAAAATTGAGCTACATAAATTAATTTGTTGAAGATTTTTTGTTGTCATGAGATAATCTAACAGCGTGACAACCCTGACACACTACTGTCGGCTTAATAGTCAAGGAATCATTATATGCTGTCGTTACTTTAACCAAAACATAACCACACACATTTGCTGCAATGTAGAAACTAAGCAACAATTTGCGTCCACTATATTTTTCAGATAAAATAGTGAGGAAAAGTCGCATAAGTATAACATAATGTAGTATATTTTCACTTTCTAACACAACAGGCACTCTCTCCTGCGTATGAGTGTGCTTATGCGTAGACACAGGAATTTGCGTGATTTCGTCATAGCTCGGCGCAATTGCAAGTCACTTGACTCCATTACTGCAGTTACCACACAGTCATTTGAGTAACTGTTATGGTTTAGTGGAGTTTTAGAATAAATATAATTATTTATATACATTTTTAAAAAGCATTTGATGTGCTAGTCAATTTTAAGTAAGACATTTTAAGTTTCTTACCAATTCGCAAACGCAACAATTCAACGACATTTGCCTTCATTTGTTTATCATATTTTAAATGTCTTTGAAGCTGTTTTTCTCGTACTTTTCCACTGTTTTCGTGACCATGACCCGTGCCTTTAAAAACCCAAATGAAAAAATCTAATTATTCGTTAGTCTGAGACGAGTCTCTATTTTTATTTAAAGTCGTATTTTCCTGATACTTAGGTACAAATTTTTGTTTTAGCTCATCTGTGGAATATCGTACTGTGGTAGAGGTAGATAATATATAGATCTTGTGTACAAAGTATACACATTAAATGTAGTATTAAATGCATGCAACGATACGCCTTTATTTACATCCTTGAATTCATCTAATACGGTTAAGTTGCAAGGCATTAATTTAATTATTCTCCGCACACATTAAGAACATCACAATACTGTGCAAAATTTAATGTAATCCTATTCCAAAACACAAAGCCTAAGCGTACATTTATTAAAGTTGAGGTTGTCGGTGTCATCAGCGCTGCGCAACAGTTGGCTCATCGTTCACCGTCGTGCAGTCATTATATGGCGGATACTTTTTGTCTCACTTGCAAAACTAATGTGATGTCCGGTTACATCAGGCTGTGGGTCTTCATATTGTTACTGGGATAATCCAGCGAGGTTTTTAATGTTTTCAGCAGACTTCGAAAAGGAGGAGGT
This sequence comes from Athetis lepigone, assembly GCA_033675125.1. NCBI lineage: Eukaryota > Metazoa > Arthropoda > Insecta > Lepidoptera > Noctuidae > Athetis > Athetis lepigone. The sequence continues at coordinate 5,629,846 of CM066218.1, read as the reverse complement.
TCTCAATTTGATTGTATGTTTTTAGGGTTCCGTACCCAAGGGTAATAAAACGGGACCCTATAAGCCTCCGCTGTCTGTCTATCTGTCTGTCTGTCTCCAGGCTGTATCCATAAACCGTGATAGCTAGAAAGCTGAAATTTTCACAAATGATGTATTTTCGTTGCCGCTATAACAACAAATACCTATACTAAAAATTAACAAAATTAAAATACTAAGGGAGGTCCCCATACAATAAACGTGTTTTTTTGGTATTTTTTTGAGATGATAGTACGGAACCCTTCGTGCGCGTTTGATGGTTCTTTTTTTGTTAGATTCTTTTGGCAGCTTTTCTTCTGTCGGTCGATTTGTGTTGCCACCAACTTTCGAATTTTCCGTTTTTAGTGTTTCAAGGCGGTTCTTTTCTTTTTCTTTTTTTTTAGTTAGAAATTAAGGCTTACACCTATTGATTTCCTGGACGATGATCATGCTTATCTATTATCTTTTTGGTCCTAACATAGCTAAAATATGATAGGTATGGTTGTACATGTACAGGATAATGTGAGAATATATATCGATGACTGGGCAATATTTTAATGCTGAATCATTCCTTTGAAACTATATTTTGTGGGACAAAAAGGTGACCTTCCTCCATATAAAGAAGTCTATGTTGTGTTGTGATGATGTTTTAGTTTTATTAACTGCGCGATAATCCTAAGGCAAGATGCGAGGGAGTTTATTTAGTATATAACTTAATTCCTACAGTAAAATTTTGGTAGACATATAGTGCTCTTTTGTAAGAGTCCCTGTCCTTAAGTGGACGTTGTGAATTTCAAGTGTAAGTGTAGTTTATTAGAGAACTAGCTTCCCCCACGGTCTTACCCAAGTAGTTCCCGTTCCCGTGACATTTTTGGGGTAAAAATCTGTCCTACGCACCTAAGTCCGTTCTCAGCCTATGGACTGTCTATGTACCAAATTCTATTTAAATCAGTCCAGAAATTTTGCTATGAAGACGGACAATTGACAAACAGACACACACACTTTCCCATTTATAATATTAGTATGGCTATGGATAGACCGACTGTAAATAAATCCGGTAGCTAGAATTATTTACTAGAATTTACTAGAATTATAACTCAGGTAGCTATCGCAAACTGCTGCAGCGTTATACGAATAGTAAATACTAAAGTAGTACAGTTTAGTTTATGTTTTTCTCAGTTTTCCGCTCCTTTACTGTATGAAAAGAATATTTGCTTTTCACAAAAATGTTGTTAAAACACTGGTCTAAACACATAACGAAACATTTATAGCTAAGGAAATTAATAAAAATCATGTTAGTAAATAACATAACATAACTCTCCTTTCGGCAGTCGGGTAATTAATTTGAATATCAATGTAGGGATGATGACGTCTGATGTCACTCAAGCGATAAGCCCCGCGTAGAGGTTAAGCGTCTTTATATACAAGACATCTAGAATCTAGATAATCGAGATTAACTGCACTTCGCTAATCATTATATTTCACTTCCTCGTTTCTTGTCAGCTTCGAGAAATAATTAGATTCGAAAAGAAATTAGTCACTAAGTAAATTGGTTTGACATCTCCGTTCAGGAGGTTGTCTGTGATTCAGTTTGTTTAACACTTTAGATTTCTTCCGAAGGGAACCGAGCACTAGATTTAAGGAAAGGAATTGATGTGAAAAAGTTCAAGTTAAGCCTTACCTAAGTGCTATAAAGTTTTTGTCACTGAACCTATTTATCGAGTTAATTTTGGAAAAAGTATGTTCGATCTTATTAGGCATAGTCTTTACAATGAATAACTTTTCATTTTAACTTCTTTTCACTAGAAGAGTGTACAATTTACCTTTTACGAGAAAATGTTCCAATAAAAGTTAGCAATAACTTCACATGTAAGAGACATTATCGTGTGAGAAAATCTTTATATCTACTTATCTTTTCTCGCTAATTAACTAAGAACAAAAGTAGTAACTTGTACATTATTGATAAAGAACCGAGTCACGGCAATCTAATTTAATACAAGCACAGAAAAATTAAGTTTAAAATGGTATTACTTTGGAAAATGAATGGAGTGTAGTGGATTTAATGAAAAAATAAGGTTTCGATTACATTTTACCATAAAATGATACTCTACATCCATACTTTTACACTTATCTTCAAAATAAGGAAAGTTTGATTATTTTTTCTTCACTTAGTATAAAATGAACTCAAATGTCGTGATAGCCCAGGCGCCCGTCTTTCGTTCGTGTAGAGGTTGTGACTTATGTTGGAATCCGGGCAAGTACCAATGATCCTTTTTTTAAATCATACGAACTTTCTAAAGTTTATCTTAGACATCACTCACTGACTTCCCGTGCCTCGGAAAGCACGTAAAGCCGTTGGTCACCGTTGGAACTTTGACTGTCGTTACGGGTAGTCAGAAGCCTGAGAGTCAGATTAGTCTAACCAAGGGGTATCGTTATCGTGTCGCATAGTTACTGGGTTGTGGGTCGCAGTCGCTCCACGTAAATCATTGGGATCCAGCTGAATCCGGTTAGACTGGAATCCTACCCCAACATAGTTTGAAAAAGGCTAGGGATGTGATGACAAGTATAAAATTAAGTCACATAATCCGCCCTCTGTTCGCTTAGATCTTTAAAACCGAAAATTTTAATGCGTTGTTCAGCATTAGATTGATTGATTCAAGATGAAGGTTTAATATGTACAATTCATACATACATTTATAACAGGTAACGTCTGATTGTTTGTGATTTTATATTATTGTAAACGCACCAGAAGAAATTCCTAGTACCTATGGGACGACAAGTTCAATTGTTATTTTAATATTAAGATAAAAAAAGAAAAAAAGACATAGGTATATCTGGATAAGCTACACTGTTGTTGAGTGTCATAGTATAAGTTATTGCCATAATAAAAATAAAAACAAACAGACAGGGTCTGATCTACTCTAACACTATGACTATGATAAACAAATCACTTGGAAATTGTTTATAATTAATCAGAAACATAAATCTCTAATTATAAATTATATAATGTAGAAAGGTGTTGCCCTCTCACGCTCCATGTCATGCGCTGTCGCAGCATCGTCATGATCTGCCCTTGGCCTGAACTTGATCGTAATGTGCGCATACGCAGCTCATGCGAATGTCATGTCATGTCCGCCATGACAGTTCGCGTGCATTAACTTGTTCGACATCCGTTCTCTATTGCAGTGACATTGTAACTAATCTTATAACCAAGTGTATATGTAAGCTTTTTCTTGGTTTGACTTTAGGTCAACTTTAGTTTTAGTATTAATAAATTTTGCCAAGTCAGGCCACCACGCATAGAATAAGGTTCTGTACCTCTCCACCTCTTAATTGTAAGATTGTATTTTTAATATTTTACATGTTTACTCCTTATTTCGTTATTTTTTCATAGCTTTTAAATTAAACGAATGGATTATCATCCGAACATGCAGTAGGTAATTAAATGACCAACGAATGTTATCAGCAGTTTAACGGAAACTAACCGGTGTTATGAATCACAACAATATCTAAAAATAGTTACAATAAATCCATTGTATTTTTTGAACAGTCTGTATAGTATTAAGATGTCAGTCAACTCTGTGTTTACGTTTTATGAAATCGTTCGGGTTTCTTATTACTTCCAAAATATATTCCGTACGTCAGTCGTACGGATATACCTAAAGGAGTAATTATAGAAACACTTTTTGTTTATAAACATTTCAATGGCCGGAGTAGCGACCGCCGTGGCTCACGTACAATGGTCCTACCTTAAGAGGACTAAGTGCGGAAACCAAACGTCCCATGATGAAGATGAAGAACGAAAATGAAAATGTTTTTCCACCTGCCTGTCACAAACAATTTTCTCAAATCGCCTGAACAGGTTTAATTCCCAATAGACAGACCCAACCACGGCTCACGGAATTCCTTATGGAGCGGATTTAAAAAAATATAAAAACTTTTCAAATTGTACCGCGTAAAATATGTGAAGGTCCGAAATAAAGGCCCTGTCAGAATACCAGCGCTGCGAGTGCGACTCTCTGACGCAGCTCCATGCTGAGGTAGGACTCTTTTCTGGCCTCGCACAGGCTTTATATTGTACGCTTTGTTCGTTTATTGTTATTGTTTTTAATTGTATGTCTGTGTGTGTCCAGAATAAATGTGTTTTCTTTCTTTCAAATATATTTTAGCTTAATTAAATAAAAACAAACAAAATATTTGCATACCCGATCTCCTTATCTTCGAAACTACAGTGCCTAAAATAGTCATTTACTTACCGATTACAAAAAAAACATAGACAATAACATTGTTAATATTTCAATATTTTGAATACAAATGTATGTTTGTAGTGTGATAAAAGTATTGTCCGGTAGTACGGAATTCTTTGTCATACTTTACATATCTTGGCCTTAAGGCCGTGATATGTTATACGAGGGCTTCATTCAGTTAGCCCCCTACACATCTCAAATATAGATCTACTCGAAATTATTAGAGTTGTGTATTAAACTCGGTTTTTTTTGTGTCGTCATCAGTGTCTACAGCCTGTACCAGTAGATTAATAGCCTTATAACAGCCTAATAATTATAGTACGTCCCATTAAGGCTTTTCTTTAATTAAAGTCAAAATCCTCTTGCCCTCGCTTTTTTAGTTCCTCTTAACTCTTCTGTCACTGTAACTATTTATGTTACATTCATTCAACAATTCGATTACTTAACTCAAAACCGTGCAAAACTCTTAAAACACTCGAGATTAGCATTTGATGTTTATCACACCACCATAATTTTATTATATTTCTTAGAGTAGTGACCTATACTGCAGTTATAAACACACTCGTCTTATAGTCGACACTTTATTGCTAATGTGACTCCGGCCAGTACGTACTGACTCACGGTAAAATATATAGTACCGTGGAAATTATAAAGTTCAGTGTAGACACAGGTGAGTGTGTCAAAAACATATTATTTAACTAGCTATCCCCGCGGTTTTATCCGCATTATTATGATCTTTGGATATTAGAGAGTATTTACTGTTATGTTGATAACGGTACTACAAAATATTAATTACCTATACGGGATTTTTTGAAATCACATTTATGCAAATTTTCATGTTTCTAGACAAATTTCAGTCAGTCAGTGCATCGGGCTTTCTATATCTTTTTGACGTAGTATAAAACAAGGTCGTTTTCCGTTGTCTGTCTGTTCCTATGCATGCTTAGATCTTTAAAGCTACGCAACAGATTTTGATGCAAAGGCTATGGCTTCGCCCGCGAGGATGTCGATAGTTCCATCCCCTATTTTAACTCTTTAGGGTTGGAATTTTAAAAAAATCTTTTGGCGGTGAATACTTTTCACAAAGGCATACCGTCCAAGTTTTATGTCTTTAAGACCAGCGTCAGTCAGTTTACAATTTTATATGTAAAAATACGTCCATATTACAGTATTTTCACCCCTGCGAAGCTGTGGCAAGTCGCTAGTTTATAGATAGTATAGGTATCTTACGAATAGTACTGTTACTGAAAAATAGCTTTTATCACTATTAGTTTAACGCTCATCTTTACAAATACGTAAGTAATCAGTGATCACGCGCGATCAGTTTATTTACTTATGCGCCGCGTGATGGTTGCAGGTTCACCGTTGGTCCAGTAGGTATCATCATTAGTGATATCGATAACTCATTTATGTCCAGCGGTACTCTCCAACCTTTAGTTGTCATTTAGAGTTCGTAAGAGCTCCCTGACAATCAGTATATTTATAATTCATTTAAATAATGTGTTAATATAAATTCAGTGACTTTGATATTATAGTCAGATCTCATTCTAAATTATTCAAACCTTTTTTCTTAAACTATTTATTTATTTTAAAAAAGTTTTAATTCTAAAATGGAATTCTTGTCGCGCAAAGTAAAGTCTCACGGTCAACTTGACGCACGTCAAGTCAATGGTTCATCTGACACTAACAAAAATAAACGGTAAGCATTTCAAAGTCAAATTATTATAGTTCTAAATAAAATCGTAAAAAGAAAATAGTAAACCAAGCAAATATGAAACCGCAAGTATCTAATGCATGTATGTTTTTATCTTGCGTTTAATAGATGAATGTATTTGGTAATCTTTTATTTTTTTTAATAATAATATACCCAGAATAAATTAATTTTAAAATTAGGCAATGTTATTATGATATCTTTGTTATCAGGGTAGCAGGTAATAAGCTTTGTTATTTCACGATAAGTTTCACAATGCAAAGTAGTATAAGTACTTAATAACACTTTTATTTGTAATATTAAAGTGTTATTAAAATGCAGTAGGTTTTAAAATATAACACAATGATTGTGGTTACGGTTCTTACGGTTATTATCCCATTCTAGTAGGCTGTCACTCAACAAAGGCCTCTTGGTATGAGCATTAATCGAATCATCATCTCCCTAGCCTTTTCCCAATCGTGCTGGGGTCGGCTGCCAGCCTAACCGGATTCAGCTGGATACCGGTGTTTTACGTGGAGCGACTGCCTACCTGACCTCCACAACCCAGTAACTGGGCGACACGATACCTCTTGGTTAGACTGGTTATAGTTTCTGGCTAAAAGTTCTACGAATGACAACCGGGACCAACGGCTTTACGTGCTTTCCGAGGCACGGGATGTCAGTGATGTCTGAGATAAACTTTTAGAAAGTACATATGAATTGAAAAAGTCACATTGGTACTTGCCCGGATTCGAACCCACAACCTCTTACACGGGAGGCGGGCGCCTTATCCACTGAGCCATCACGACGAGCATTAATCGAATATTTATCTCAATTTTATTTCCCATTTTTAGTAGGTTTCCAGATCGCGAAATCAGCTAATAATTATTTCACGAAAACCCTGAATCTTTGGAAGCGTTGGTAGGTTAACATCTATTTAGCAGAAATGCTAAAGTAGTGTCTTGTATAGTACAACAATAGAAGTAATTTTTCTTCATTTTTGGACTTGCTTAAGTAATATATTGCGATGCAAAATAATTGCGCTGTAATATCTCGATGTAAACACTATATAGCAGGCATTGCTTTTTATAAATGTCTTGTTAACAGTATATTATTTTTAGATTACTTTACTTTTACATCCAAGATTCATAATTTATCAACACTGTCTACAGTAATTTGTAAAAATTTTGCACTTTTCCCTTTAGGACCAAGATATTTCTCAATTATTTTTATCATTGAAATTATTTTTTTTTTTTAAGTACCCAAATTGTTTCAGATGCACATAGTGTTACATTATGAAATGTGTCTGTGAGGAGTCGCTTGCCAAATATTGTTCCTGTTACGCGTCTCGTAGGTAGGCCGTAGAGCTTCGTAGAATCGTAGCCCCGTAGCGTCGTAGCAAGTTGCGTAGGCGATCCTGCGATTTAACAACCTTTTTTTTATTTGTCGAACTTAATCTAATGTCTGTTGATATTACGGGATATTTAAGTGCTAAGTACTTACATAGTAAGTAATGTAAAAAAAAATTGAATTATGTAGTTTGTTTTGGCTGTTTAAATAAGAAGTTACCTTATATCGTAGTTACAGGTATTTCTTAGTAATACAAGGAATTGTTTTTCTGCTTGTTACGATACACAAAATAATATTTGGTCATAGCAAAAAGCAAAAGTTTAGAATATTGCTATATCTTAAACTTAAATATTTTTAATTTTAAGGTATTTTCCCAAAAAGAAAGTCTATTAAATAAATAACTGCGTTAATTTTAACGCGCCCGACTCACCACACTGTCGCAGTACAACTAAATAATTATTGTGATTACTATCTCAAAGATAAATAAAAAAAAATAACAATACATATACTGAAACCACAGTATCCTCCGAGGGACCGATAGCTACAATAATGTCAATGACCTTAATTAAATATCAATTATAAAATGCGGTTTGACTATTGATTATTTTATAGGTACCTACAAACTCTGATACAGAAAACAACAATTTTCCATTAATTCATTGAATAATATGAAATCTGGTATATATTAATTGTTTATTAATTAAAATTAATATATTAATTTGAGGAATATTAAGCTATAATGTTCATTACTATACACCATATAATGAGCATATCGTACTTAATTTCCAAATACAGCTGATCTATATTTACTACTAAATAATAGGCAAAATACTAGGTAGGTATACCTAGACCTACATAGAATAATTCCCACGCTACAGTTAGGGTGAACGCCATCTGTTATCAAACGGAAGAGACCGCAGCGCGGCGGTGAACGTTATCGCTGAAACATTTTCCTGCTTTCCCAGGAGCGAGTCCGCGATGAGTCCAGCGCCCCCCGCTCAGCGCGACAAAACAAGCGCCGCACACGGCTACGGCAAGCAGTCGAACGCGGCCAGCGAAGGCAAGTGTACGTACAACAACATGGAACGCGATCGCATCGGACTATGGGGCTCTGGAGACAGCACGGCCGCCAGCCGTGTCTCCGGACTCGACCGCCTTCGCCACCCAGGACACAACAAGGTAACCCTCCATACTGTTAACCAAAAAAATCCTCAGATCACCGCGTATTTTCAGTTAGGTCATGGTTCCGACTTGACGGAAGTATTCTTACGACAAATCACATAATCCCCGTGCACATCGCTCTAGTTTATATCAACAGTTGAAACTTATGTTCGCGATGTGTTAATTTAGGTGTCAGTACACAGCTGCTGTGCAATTGTCATGTAAATATTTGTTTTGAACTTTACGCCCGGCGACAAAGTTCACGTGGTTCGGTAATGTCAACAAACTTGCTGGAGCTAAACAAGGATTCCGTTACATTGTAATGTTTGGTGGAAAGTCACTAATTTACAAGTTTTTATAAACGAAACAAAGTCATCATTGATGAAATAGAGACGTAATGTCGAACTGTTCTGTCGATGACGAATCTCTATGACTACTAATATGTTTTAAATTAATATGTAAAGAGGAAACTTTGTACCTCTTTTATAGCATATTACGCATGAGTGTGAGATTTGGTATATTTAAAGAAAAATATGATATTGAAATGACGATGACGGTCTAACTTTGACCGATAAATGTAGAATAGTAAAAACTTCTAAGGTTTCCAGTAATAACTAACAAAATAAGTCTTATTAACTAGAACCACATTAATAAGTATAATAAACACGTCTTAATGGCTGAAGTGCGTGTTACAGTTGTTAAATAATTCCTCGTTTCGATGGCAATAGAATAGCGAACTCAACGCAATGAGGAAATAAATTGTTCTGACATTGGCAAACTTCCGGCCCTCTGTCTTACGGAAGCATATTTAAGACTTCGATGAAAAATAAAAACATCTTTATTGACAATAAAGTCTTCTAAGACATTAACCATAAAATGTATTAGAAAAGTCAAAGGGTTCTGTTTAAAATATTTGTTTTTCGCTTTCCACCTCTTAGAAACAAACTACGCAGCGTGTTTTCCATCTTTAGTAGATATCAAAGATAAACACAACAGTCACACAGATAATTTAAAATAGTGTTTTTAAAAACACACAAATGTTTACACTTTCAGAAATAGCAGTACTATTCTGTAAAAATCGAAGGTATTTAGTTAGGTGAAGTGATCGTGAGGTGGTGTAAAAATCGAAAGGATTTAGTTAGGTGAAATGAACGTGGGGTGAATTGTCAATCTCTATATTAATTTCGACTATATTTGCCCAGGGCGATTTTTACAAAATCAATCGGTTGACCTTAGAGTTTGTTCAAGACACTAAATAGCTGACGTTTTAAGGTAAAGAAAAGATTCCATTTAAATATTAAAACGAAATAAATTCAGATCCATTGTTACTGTGGTCTTTAAATATATTATTTTAAGGGGAAAAATACATGCTTAAAAGCTAGGGACCCTTTCTCTAAGCTGCCCTATTCTTAAAGAGAATAGGTCTCCCTACAGTCCCTACGCACACTAAAAGGGGTCATCGATTTTTCTATTTGAGGGGTGAAAGACTAAACACCAGCTTAGTTCATGGCTATGTTATTTATGGTATTTTTCCATAAATGACTTGACGAAATCACTTTAGTATTGAGTCAAGGGTTGCTATAGTTACTCCGCATTTGCGTAATATTGATTTCGACTCCACTTAAGTAATAAAAGTTGGTTATAATATGATTATAATTGTCCATTAATAATAGCAATTTCATAGACCAGCGATAATATGCTAAAAGGTCAAGGAAAAAAGAAAATTTTAGATGATAAATCACAGTGCGGGAAAATGGATGTCGCACATTTTACCTTTTTGCAAAATCATTATGTATTCTTTACATTACCTACCAATTTGGAACTTGTTTTCGACATCTCCTCAACCTTCAAAATTTATTAACAACAATTGTTTTGTTTAAATATAGTCGGAATGTTATTCAAATTAGTACCTTAGTACTAAGTATTTTTTACGTCTTGTTCTGGTCGAAATACCTGCAGAGCGTAGACTATGCAGTTAAACCACTATAAGAAGTAAACTAAACTACAATTAGAATATTGTTGCACTAAAAAAAAAGAAGACAGACAAGAACTAAATCGAAAAATGTGTCAATTTAATCCCACCGTACCTACTTCCCTAGAATATAATTCCTGATGATAGCTTCGCAGCTACTCTGTTTAACGAAGGAAAAACTCCAGAGTGCATACAAAAACATGTTAATTTAATTACACTGTGACCACGTTTTAAAGTGGTACAGTAGATATTTGAAGTACGACCTACGGCTAACTTCGTTGTAATTAAGACTCTAATTTATGCGTAATCGCTTTTCTCTGCCAATTATGACTTAGTTTCTAAATTCATCGTTACATCTAGATTCCGAATTAAAAGGCACAATTTCGAAATACATTTATGTAAATGTTGTAGGTGTGAAACGCTTACATACTATACGTTTAGTACTTTCATACTTTACTTGCAACATAATATATTATTTTGTGAATACATTCATTTAAAAAATAAATGTTGTTTTCTGTTCATCTTTTAGCACTGCTATGGTCTTATTCATTCATCTCGGAGTTAGTTCCTTACCATTATGTTATATCAAACTTATATCTGCTAAGTACACTTTTCAGCATTTGGCAACGATGATATTTGTAGTTTACCTTGAATACTTGCTAATAAGCTAAATATAAGCTAAAAAATCATTTAAGTACATTATAACTGCTTATACTCTGGAGGGAATTTGTTTTGTTACTGTATTTATGTTTGTTACTTTGTATCTCATTATAAGCAGACTGTATATTCTTATTTCGAACCAATTCTTTTTTGTCATCCTGCATGCATGTTTATTCTTGTATGTGTACACATGTTTCAGCAAATAAATATCTTATTCTTATGAGAAATAAATTTCTTTACGCCGACTTGCTAATAAGCAAGTAACCTTAAATTTTGGGCACAAGAAGACATCAGACAAAGCACAAACTGAATTACCTACTAGTTACTTAGTTTGAAATTGGGATAAGCTATCCTAACTATTCTAATGAGAGTTGGTTTCCAACTATGAAACTATTCATTATTTACAACGTATAACATTCAATCGATTATATATTATTCTATTTCGGGAAGCCGGATTCGGTTTCCAAGTAACCGGTGCCAATCCAAACGAGGCAAACATTCGTCAGTGCTGAACACTCGATATTATTGATTGGTGGGCTTATAGTATGGCGGTCCTCACCTTTTGTCTTTGACTACCGCAGTGTTTTAGGAGAAACTACAGCACGCTCTGTAGAAAACGTAGATAATAATAACACCAGCCTTTAACTGTCCCACTGTAGGGCAAATGCCTCTTCTCATACAGAGATGGCACCAATGACGTATTTATACATCATTGGATAATGGATGGCACGGGCATTGATCACCACGCTTGCTCATACCGAATTGGCGATTTCGGACTTATATTAACTACAAGTCCAGGTTTCCTCACGATGTTTTCCTTCACCGATGTCTGTGATGTCCAAGATACACTTTAGAAAGTACATATGAATTGAAAAAGTCACATGTTCAGTAAGAAATTAACATTAATTAATTTTGTACATTTTCAGTCTAAAAAACTCGTTTCTTAAATGGTATTCGAGGAGATGATAGTAACCTTAATTCTATAGCATACTAGCTTCTGCCCGCGACTTCGTCCGCGTGGATTTTTCCTGAATTTTCTTTGCTATAAACCTCACGGTGCCCGAGACTTTTCCAACGAATGCAAAACCGTGGAAATCGGTTCGTGCGTTCTGGAGTTATAGCGACAGAAAGGAAAACCCGACTTATTTTTATATAATAGATAATATGTATGTATTTATAAATTATATAAGTATGTATATCAGTTGTCTGGTTACCACAATACAAGCTCGGTTTAGTTTGGGATCAGATATCAGATGACAGTGTGTGAGTTGTCAAAAAGAAAAAAAAAGAAACGTTACTTATTGACTTACGCTTACCTAATATGACAAGACTAGGCACGTCTTCTTATGAATGAACGTAAATTAATTAAATGAGAAGTTTTAACTTTATTGATTCACATTATCGCCGCTTTCGATGGCCTTTATATATATTTAGGTTTGCCTAATTTTGAGATAATGTGTACATCAATAACAGTAATTTATTAGTTGATTTATTATTGCTAAATTTTGAGATAATGTGTACATAAATAACAGTAATTTATTTGTTTATTTATTAACCTTTCGTGTGTCTAGGACGTGGATCCACGCGATACACAATGCGTTTCTAATTGTGTCTATAACTAGAGCATTCAACTGGTTAAAGCTCAGTACGTACCTGCATTTATGTATAAAAAAAATATCTAAGTACCCAAAACGTCTGACCTGGTTTTTATTTCTCAAAAGAAAAGAAAAAAATTTTCTGTAGTTGTAAATGAGGCGCTCTAGCATTACAATCTTTATAAACTTTACTAAACTTACGATCTAACTTCAACCATATAAGTGAATATAAAAAATATGACATAGGTAGGTTGTTGGTAGCTGTTAGTAGGCGAAATTGAACATAGGTAGGTATTGTTTGTTGATCCTTTGTTTTCGTATTGTTCAGTGTTTGTCTCTATCCTATGTACCTGCATAAAACCTTAAGTTGCTAAATAATATTGTATAAATAATGAAATGGCCTACAGCACAGTGTCATCATTACATAAGTCTTCCACTGCTGTGGCCGTAGGCATGGACATCCGACCTCCTCTAAATAGCGCCAGCCATCCCTTGTGTAACTGTACCATTTAGTTGAACGCACTTGTTATAAGTTAGTAGAGTTGACATTTTGAATGAACAATCAAATAAACCCAGACTGTAAATAATTGACACGCCATTTCCCATTAATCTGAATTGGCTATTCATTCCCTAATTGCCTATAAAATAAAATAAATGACATTGATTGTCGCATGAAGAGATTGCGATTACTTCTTGAACGTTTATAATTAAAGGGAAAACCAACATATTTTAGTATTTTACAGCCTGTTTGACAATTTCACAATAGACGATATCTTCCAGATATATTCAAAAATTTTACAGAAATTGTATGAAATTATATGTCAGTTATTTTAACCAGAACTTATTAGTAGAATGTGAAACAGGCACCTTGGTGAACCTTAGTCCTAATAAATGAATATCATTTAAACATTTTCTAAAGTTAAACAACATCGTGGTTCAACAACTTGTACAAGCAAACGTCTACATCGAATATGGTTCAATAAATAATATTATTACTAACCTATCACTAAATTAATTGTTTACCTTTGTAAAATTCCATTATCGTTATACGAGTGATACTCACGGTGAGATAGACAGACGGACGGTCGAGTCACGTACAGTCACTCACTCACGTTGGGTGGGTGTGTCATGACGTCAGGCCACAAGGTCGCCGCTATTTGCTTGGTCATGATCAAAACCTTGCTGTGCCTGCCGACCGGTAATTAAACTGCTACTGAGCCCTGATTTAGTAGTTTACTTTTATATCGTGTTATTAACGTTTATTTTACGTGATTTTATCGTAGCTAATCGTCCGGTAATTTGCGTATGATCTAAATATTGCTCGGGCAATTGCTGCCTTTATCATAAAGCGTTGTGGCGATTCTGATAAATTTTCCTGGGCTTTTTCATATATGTTTTGTTTTTTTTAATAAAAAAACTGATAAGTATTTAGTTAGTACTCTTTGCATTAATTTTGGGTTAAAAGTTCTTTGCTTTTCATGTGACGTTACAAATTCCCAATGGTCCAAAGAAGAACCAAATCTGTATTTGCTTTCAATATATATTTCGTGGACCAACATTCAGTTTGTTTACCACAAATAAGCCTTTCATTATATTCTTGGCAACATTCCCATTTCGGCATGGCGTGTTTATTTTTAATTAGTACAGGAATATCTTCTTATCGATTATATTCGCGCTCATAAAAATCGCTAATTTTTTTCTTCATGGCGAGATTGTTCAGAAACGGTTGACTGCTTTTGACCCTGCCCCTGAACTGTCAGAAATGTCACGATCAGCTAATAAATTAATCACAAGGCACCTGGAAACATTATGAAGCAGTACACGCGTCTTAGTTTATTGTTATTAATTATTGATATTGAACTATATGTAAGCTGAATTATGTTGACGTAGTAATAGATGCTTAGCTTTTTGGTGTAAGGTGTATTCGGCCGTACATTTTTATGTGCCTATCTTAATCATTTTTCACAATTAAGTCATAAAAATAATGAAACACTTTTTAAATAGGTAAGTCGGAAATTCCAATAGGTGAATTATAGACGGTGTATTTTCAACTGACTCCAGAAGTCCAGAATAATAAGCGGTAACACAGTTTAATTAGCGGCCAAGCTTGACTGAACTTCGAAGTTCAACTTAATTTAGGTGTTAACTTATCTAATTACTTATCCGTCGACGAATTCCCTGAATAGAAGTTTAGCGAGCATAAAACTAAGTTTTCCACAAGATGCTAACACTTTGGTAAAGTTTAACAATTTACTTTAATAGGTATGTCACTGACTCAATACTTAACGTTGAGGTTATATTCTTTTTTTATTTGTCATAAATATTGTAAATATCATAAAGTTTCCCTCCAAGGATAATGGTTATAGCACTGGTACCTTGTAAACAACCGCAATTAATTCTAGCCTATAGAATAATTACCGAACGTGTCTTGGGTTCGTTCGCAGATATTCAACATAAAATTGTTCATCTTTAATAGCTATTAGCTTCGCAGGTCTATAACACAAGCCTGTAGAGACTGAATAGACTAGAGTCTCTAGTCTGATCGTGTCTCAATGACCAGTTATCGGCCGGATATTTGACAACTTTGTCAGTTTTTGTATGGGAAATGTGTCAAGAGTTTGACGTTACACGTCAAAAATTGTTCATTGGACTACTATTGCAATAGCAGACTTGAGCCCAGGGATTCTTACACAATGTAAACATAGCGCTCCTCATCCTCTCATCTATTTAAAAAAAAACTAACTTACTGTGCCCGACAGGGTTCATAATTGTTTCTCTTAATTTTACCTACCAGCCTTGTATATGAACATTATGGGATGCAATAAAGTTATTGAGTATAGCGGTCCAGTATTCCGTGATAGTATTTTCATGATGTGGTGTGACGATTTTAATACGTATGATTTACGTTACATTATTTTTGGTGCTTCTGTATGTGAAAATCACTTTCCAAAGTATCTGGTCATCGTCAATCATAAAATAGACTACATATTCTTGTCAAACACGATCGACAGTGTAAACTGTACGAAAGAACAATTCTTACTTGCGTCACCGTCCCATACATAGATTTAGCATTGGAGGGAAGCATGAGAAGGCTTTTCAAGGGTTAGGACGTGACATCATTCCATTTACAGCTTTCAGGCGCCTGGTGGATTAGCGTGCGTCTTTTATAGTGGCAATATCGTATTTTTTCTTTAGATTAAAAATTACTTACACATTTTAGGCCCAAATAAATTAAGATTCACTGGAAAGAAAACATAGATTTAAGATTCACTGGAAAGAAAACATTTATTTTAATCGGTAAAGGGTCCAAGGGTTCGAATAATATTTAAACTCGTTTTTACATTTCAGTTCCTTCTACTGTTCACAGAATTCGGCCATTATTTCGTTTTATCTATTTCTTGGGTCGGTTGCCTCTTATCAAAAGATATTGCGGCTCCTGAAATCTCGGAGGAATTTCACGGAACGCGTAAAGGCGAATGTAAATTTTTATTACTTAAAGTAATTGATGATTTTATTGCCCTTTAAGGTTTTATAGTTTTATTTAATAAGTCATTTAAACTTGCTTAGTTGAGTACTTAACCTAAATTAAACGAAGCTTCAGTAATAAAAAGCCGTTAAAGAAATTTCCAGGAAAACTAACCTCAATTAATCTCAGAATTAAGGTTCGAGAAAATAAAATAAAATGTTGGAAGTTCGCTGGCTTGTCACGAGATAATCGCAACCGATAATTCACGAGCCCTCCGCCCTCCCTCTTGGGTACACTTGTGTTTCCTCAAGTTACTCGTAAGATGCTCTGTTTTTCTTGCTATGAGAGGCTGATAAGTTCAGGGCTTACGTTCGTTATTGCTACGGAAACATGAGGCGTGAATCAATATTTATAAAACAACCACTTTCATACTCTTGAGTCCTGACTTGAAGAAACAATTCATATAATTTGACAGATGCGTGAATAACCTTCCTGAATATAAAGCATATACCTATTGTGAAACAGCTTTCACTAAACAGTTTCGTTTCTCGATTTCGAGTCTCCATGTCCGAGGAAGCCTGCTATGTAGGTACCTAAAAAGCATATACCTATCACCTTTTCAGGCACCGACTTGCTTACCAACAATTCAACACTTTGATTTTCTTCATTTATTCCTATTGCCCTGAGTCACGTCATAATTTCAAAGGTTCTTAAAAAACTACAAATCAAGAAAATTTGCCCAGAGAATTTAAAAACTTCAGATTCACTTCCAAAGACGTGGGTAAAACAGCCGGGGACGCCTATTCATTAAATCAAAATCAGCATCCAGTAATTATCAACAGAGAAGTTTTTCTAAAAGAAACCAAAGTTCATAACAACACAATATTAACAAAGGTCGATAAACAAAAGTACCAAATATTCAAGAAATCGTATGAAGTTAATCTTGAACATTCACAGTACTTATCCGACAGATAAATTGTTTTTACTTACCGACTAGACTCCCAGGCGCCCATCGAATTAGGTCGCTCCCAGTCGCTCCAATACCCACTACGCGAGCGAAGATAAAAAATTTACATTTCATTAATCTATCTGAAAGCGGATTACGTTATCGTAATATTAATATTTCCACAAGATAAGCGGATTTATTCGAGTGTGTTGATAGAATGAATAATTTTCCCGAAATTAACAAAGCCTAGTATTTTTTGCAAAAATGTTGAATCTTATGCTTTAATATTGGCGTTAACTGATTTCAATTCTTCCAAGACATTAGATCTAATCAAGTAAATCATAATTATAATCGTGTTTGTGTAAAAACCTCTGAAAAATCCTTGTATTATTCATTCATTGCTTAAAATGATAAATATTACAAATGATGACAAACTTGTATTATTCATTCATTGCCTAAAATGATAAATATGACAAATGATGACAAATTACAAGCTACTTTCTTCTCTAAGCGCGACAATGTACGTTTCATTTCTCTATGATATTTATATTTTCCGACTGAAATACGCAGTTCAAATATTTATTGTTCTATCTAGAGATAGATTTTCTGTCGAACCTTGAAACGAATTCGCAGGGGACGATAAAACGTAGCGATAGAAAATTCCTAAAAAAAAGAAAAGCATTTGGAATCACCAAATGCTCACTTAGTAATCAGCAAATCTACATGTTTGTTTAACCAAAAACGTTTTGTAAGTGTGCGTAGTTTCAGTTAAGGGCGGTTGCATGTCGCAACTAATTGAATCACCGACTCGGTAATCGTCAAAGGCGCCTTAAGCCCTAGTTTGTAGGGCGGCTTAGCGTTGTCATGACAACGCGATAACTTTGCCTCCATGGTGTTATAAAAGCTATGCAAACGGCGGTACCCACACGCAGTCAGTGTGAAGTAGTGTTTGTGTGATTCTAGCGTTATTACGCGTTTAAGGTCGATTAGGACAAAGTTATAATTATTGTGGTCGCGATTCCGCGCGGTTTGCTAAATTAACGCGGTTGTTTCAGTGATAATAATTGGTCAGCTGGGAATGAAGCCTTTTAATTGGGTATAGGTGTTTTTGGTCTATTTTGCGGTAAAATAGCACTAATTAAACCTTTATCTATACACTTTTTCGAAATATATTGGATTGAAGTAGTTTCACAAGTTTGCAATAAACGTAAACTGGTCCATTCTGGAAAAACCTCTCTCGATGAATTTAGGTGAGGCGAGCTTTAAGTGTGCTGCTATCTCGCCTAATGATAATTCTCTCTCTCCTCAAGATCATTTTACCTAATTCCACCAAGAAAAATGCTGGCACTTCAACTTCAGGCGTTTGAATAAAAAGTATTTTTCGTCAAAGTAAATGTCGACCTTTATGGTACGCACACATAAGTATAGAGATAGATAATAAAAGTCAAGGATATCGGAAAAGTTGAGGTTGAGAAAAGAAAAACCAACGTTGTAGAACTTTCAGTTATCCTATGTTTTAATATAATTGTATTTTCTTTTCATATTATTGTGATCTTGTATTTTTTTTTAATATTCTTGGATTCTACCGTAAGACTAACGTCACATTTTTAGCATACAGTGAGATAGTCTCATGCCCCCGTATTTTAAAAGTAGGTTATTGTCTCTGGGCTATTGTCGGTGACCTCGTTCTGTTTCTAGGTGTCCTAAGAGCTAGGCTAGCCGGCGCGCCCGCCCCGTATCCTTGCATTGTCGCCTATTGTGCTTGCATGAAAGTTGATATCGATTATATAAGTTGTACACTTAGGTCAAGACTCAAGACAAGACACATAACGTTAATTATCTAGGTATTTTGCTAAGCATTATTCCTATAACTGTCAAACTATTAGAGCAAGATAGGGGAATATAACTAAGCACGAAGTATGTATTGTATTTAGTTTATTGATTTATGTCTTAATGAGGCTATTGTTACAAATTGTAAGGAACTTTAGATGGTATTGTTTAAAGCCTGTATTGTTTAAAGTATTGATTCTCAAAGAGGTCTTATAGCGATCCCAAGGGGTGAATGACGACCAAGGCCTAGCAAAAAAATAAACTAAGGTCCTCAAACAGTACATGGAGATCGACGAACCATTATCATCGAACAAGCAGTGATTTTAGAAATTACTTTAAATAGAAAAAGAGAGTAGGGGTGTCCCCAAAACCAAAATGCATGCGAAGTGGTTACATGTAAATTAAAATTGTGCATATCTGGTTTAGAATCCTAGGTTTTCCCCTCTCATGTAAATTTATTTTCAGACATCGAACCGAGGTCATTAACACAGCTAACATTTAGGTAAAATAGGTATTGTAAATGCCGTAGGTACCTTAAGTAAATAACTAAGTACCTACATACTTAAAGAACAATTCTTATTAAAACGAAATTCTTTAAAAAAGGCCATTGCCTTCAAAGGCACGCTTAAGTATTTTCAGAAGTTCATAACAAAGCGATCTTTGATTAAAATTGTTAATTTATTGAAGCAAATTAATTTTTACTTTGTTACAAACTTTTATTAAAGCTCTCGGTGTAGGTTTGGGACACGTGTATATGTACAGCGCAAAAGATATTTTTCAAATCGAGTCTAGTAGTTGCTGGAATTAGCATGTTTAAACAAACTAAATCTTCAGATTTATGATGATTCTATACTCATTATATCAATTATTTGAGTAAAACTTACTCATGAAGTTAAAAGTTTTGTGAATTTTATTCTTGAAGACAAAATCTTAAAGTTTTTCTTGAGGCAAGGTAATTATTAAGGCATTTGTGATGTAGGTGTTACCTACATCACAAATGCCTCAATAATTTTAAGGTGTTTTACCTTCCTGACACGGTATTCTCACACATTCGTTAATGCAGCGTAGCTTAACGGAGTCTGTTTACAGTCCCCCAGGGCATTTGCAACCAAATTGATGCTCAATTATTCAGCAGCAGAAGAGCTTTGATCAAAGCTGGCTTTTACACTAAACTGTATGCTTTGTATCCTTTGTCTGTTACAATTTGGTAGATGAAGCTGTAATTAACTATTTTTAATAATAAACTAGTTGAGTAAATATTAATAAAACAATGACTACTTACTAAGGTTACACACTTATCCATAATAACCTATTGAAAGAAAAAAAAACAGAAGTTTAACAAAACAATACACAAAACACAAAATCTTATCCAAATCGGTCCAGTCGTGTAGGAGAAATTAGGTAACAAACACACGTATAGAAGAATATGGAAGCACACAGGGTATGGAAGCTTTCAGCGGGACACGAGGAAGTACTTAACGAAAATGGCTTTTGGCATTCGTGTAGCACGACGATTCAGATACTTCCTTTACTGCCCAGCTGAAAGTTTCCACCCTGTGTAATAATATAAAGATTAAGAAAGAGTAGGCGTAATAACGCCGCGGTAACAATTCTGTGTAGTTTAACCACTATATGAGAGTGATAGTGATAAATGTAACTACTTGATTAAATGTAACTACTTGATTAAATAATTTATTGATGACAGCAACCTAAACCTATCAAAATAAATAATTTGAAACTGTACACCTTCCATTGGTAAATATTTTAATTACATTCTAAAATATATTTAAGAAATTCTAGTATTTGGAATATTTTTTATTTAATAACAAAATTCTTTCTATAAAACCATTCAAGAAATTGAAGGCAATGAACTATGACGACTTTATAGTCACTGCGCACTGACTAGTACTGCATAATAAATAAATTAATTAAATATCCCTATGCCAACGACTTTAAGCAAGTCACTGCGCACTGACTAGTACTGCATAATAAATAAATTAATTAATAAGAACTTGATACTATAAAGATGGATGGCACGGCACAGTAAATAATCAATTTTAGTCACAAGAGGGAATACTCCATTTCAACCACAAGACAAGACGTTAAGAGTAATGAATTACGACGACATTTAGGGAAATGAACGACTATGGTGATTTTACATTCATAGTTTCCTTTAACCGATCAGAAATTCCCATGACGCATTTTTGGCAATTCCGCTTCCTACGCTTACTATTTGCGCTATTGTCTGTCGAAAAATTCCAGCGTAACGGTTATTCGCACAAAACAGACAAAAGGATATTCGTATATCACTAGTTCACTACGCTTTGAATCACATAGCGCTTGAAACCTATAAGCATAATATAAAACTATAATTGTACTGTATAAATTAGCAATGATAAAATTCTACTCGTCAATAAAAACGATCTATGTGCTAATGCAATCACTACGCAGTTAATAAACATAGTACTCAATACTATGTCAACAGATATCAAACCGTTACACTATGTGTTTAGCTAGATTAAAGCGGTGCAGCGCTGCGTGCTCCAACGATCGTCGTGATGAATATTGACTCGGTGCCAAGTCGACTCACACCCTTGCCAGACTTGTTCGGTATACTCTGTCCTTGCTCTTGAACGAGGCTGTCCCCTTTATAGAGGGTTGCGTCACCTTACTTTAACGTGTACGTTAATGTTAGAAAAGGTTCTAAAAAAGGTACTGGACGTGGCACACTTACTGTTGTCTTTTATCCTAACTTTACTTTGACGTTATACGAATGAGTGTTTAAAAGAATGAGGGTTTAAGTTCAGATTGAAGAGTAATCCATTTCGAGAAGAAGTCCTTTTCAAATAGCTCCTATATCTGATAAACGACTTCATCTAAAAATACAGCTATTCAAAAGTAGATAACTAAGGGACTACGCAGATTTACTCAGTTCCATTCAGCTTATGCATGGGCATAAGCCCATGCATAAGCATTTATATGGATAAAACAACGATTTTATACGGAAGCTGAACGGACGCGGAAAGCTGAACGGACGCGGAAAGCTGAACGGACGCGAACGCGTCTTCATACAAAATCGTTGTTTTCTACGGACATAAGCTGAATATAGCTGAATAAGTGTGTGTAGTCCCTTAGCCTAGCTTTTCAACTCTGATTTACGTTAAGAAGTCTTAAGGCTTATAACCAATGCTGGTTGTGTCAGCAGCTTGTGATAATATAGGTATTTAAATGCGTAGCGTGGATCAGGGTGAGGGGAGTATAATTAACAGGCGCGATTCCTGCCCTTGGGAGTTCATCCGAAATTCGAAGCGAAAATACAGAGGCACCAATCATTAATCTATTTCAGTCGGCACATTTATAATAAAATTTATTCTAAGACAAAATTAAGTCCAAAGTATATCATTTGTGAGAAAATGTAATATTTAGTTTTTATTTCTATTTAAATAATGGTCAACTAATTTATTCATTCTTAAAACGCGTGTGAGTTTAACTAGACGAAAAAAAAATATCGCCAGATGATTTACGTCATAATATAATAGTAACTTAGTTCACAAGATGTTTGGTGCAAAAAACTGACCATGACTTGAGGAACAAAAACAGTAATTTCTGGTCATTAGGTCAACGTTTTAACAAAACTAAAGATGATGTTGAAATCATCACGACCACGTTAGATTACTCAAAGCTGTAGTACCCACATTATGTACTTTAGAATACATATTGTAAACGGAAAAAGTAATCACACTAAACGATTTATGATGATAAGAATAACATAAGACAATCATGTTTACTAAATTGTATTAGTGAAGGAATGTTAAAATTTATAACCAAGACTATGAAAAACTATTTCTTTGTGTTTTTATATGCCTCCATAAAACACACTCGTTACAAAATAGACTTCCTTAATTGTAGGGCAAAAGAAAAATGAAGAGAAAAACTGTTTCACTTATTTAAGTCCTAAACCGCAAAAAAAGAGGTCGGTGCGTCTTAATTGCCTCTTTGGTGAATTAATTGAGTAAGAAAATGAAGACGAGCCATTCCTTTTCTTGACGGGCTGCTGTCGACGTAGCCGTAGCTTACTGAAGGTAATAAAATAATGATTATATTGTCGTTTATGATTATAATTATATCAACAGTTGTCAATGAAACTGAAATTCTGAATAAGCATTTGTATTTGGGACATACTTTTTTTTTTTTGGTGAGTGGGAAATCTTCCAATGACTGCTCCCGTCCTGGGTGCGGCGGGAGGGCGTGTCAGACTCTTACTGACTAAAACCCACTCATGTTCCTTCGATTGCCCTTTATGTTCCAGGGTCACGGTAACTATTATAAACATTCCGCAACGTATGGGACTTAATACTGACATTACTAATTTAACTTGTTTTCAAATGTTTTTTTTTTAAATCGCAAGTGTCCAAATGTTAATTACTATCTACATATTACAAAATTACATACGATGATTCTACGTCCTTCCGAATGTGAACAAATTCTTTATTGAATATATTTTCCGACGCTAGGTAGGTATGCGTATTTGCTAGATCATCGTATGATTGATCGACGTGTGAACACGAAAACACAGTAAATTTTCAGAAATAAATGGTTACTTACATGTGAATGGGTGTCAATTTAGCTTCCTCATTTCCGGTCTTTATACGCTAAAAGCTGAAAGCCAAGTTTGAACAAGTACAGTAACTTTAATCAAACAAGGTCGAAAAAAAGTTAAAACGAATTATTTATTGTAAGAATAAATGCATTTTGTGTTACTTCTTCTCTCTTGTTAATACACTTAAGCTGAAGAAAATTTACATAAAACCCTTGATGTATTCATTCACATTGTGAACAGCTCCATAAAATGAGTTGTCGACGAAAATTTTATATGAATTGTGCTAATAAAGCGTTAATGGCAGAATTGTTACGGCAGGTGTCTACCTGTATATATGTACGTAGGCGCGGAACCCGAATTTCACGCCTGCTGAAGCTGGCACGGGAAATATGAGTTATTCCCTCTGAAAATTGTTATGTTGACAGTACCACCTCGTTTTGTTTGCGTCCCTTGATTGCTAGCTGAATTTCTTGTACAAATACGTATTTTCAGGTTTGTTTTACATATACACATCTGTATGGCAAACAAGACTTTTAGACGAAACTATGTTCTTCTTGTTGTGCTACAAATGAAAATGTGATTCTAATTTAGACTAATCCAAATAGCAATTCTATCACTAGATAAGGTCTATCATTGACATTGTAATTAGTGTCAATGCTAGTACAAACTTCACGAAACCTCTCTAACGAGTTGAACCACGTCAATCGTCATAAAAACCGAATCGATCGAACCAAATACGGTTCCGCAACGCTCCAAGATTTGCCGCCGTCGGCACTTTACATCAAGTGGAAGGCTATTTGATGATTACTCATGTAATTGGGACAATTTGTGATCGTATCGGGCTCCAGCGACAGCGGTCATGATGTAATGATCTTAGTTCCGATAATATTAACCTAGAACCTTGTCTTAAGCCCTCGAGGGTTTGAACCCGGTTGTGTTGAATGTTATTAGAGCCTCAGATTTAATTAGGCAATATGTAGGAGGCAGGCGGTTATTAAACTTGTTAATTGATTTTGGATCAAAGAGCTGTCTCAGAATGTCGTAGCAAAGTGATGGAATTAAAATATTGGGTGGTTTTATCTGATAGAAACTTCGATTTCTGTAAACTTAAGTTTTTTCTAATAATACTATTTAGTCTTGAATATATGAGATTAGATTAGTCATCTACATTTATACGCATGAAGCAGCAAACCAGTGGAGTGCGTATAGGCATGTTTTTGTTCTAAATCAAAGTCACCAGATAACGAAGGGGTGGAGCTAAGCTTCGCCCGCTGTGATTGGTCGATGAATTTGACAGCTGATTTTTTAGGGATTGAAAAAGGGTGATTAAAAAAATATCGATATCGATAATTATTCAAATTATTAGTTGTATAAGACCCAATTTTGTAATAAAACAGGGTTTTATAAAAATAAGGTTATATTAAAAAAGGTTTCGCAATCAAGCAGTAGCTTAAATCAATTAATAAAAAAATAATACACTTGATTATAAAACGGAATAGTTAAATAAAAAACGAAAAGATCTATTACCTAAAAACCTATTTTAAGGTTTTTTATTGTTTTTTCTTTTTGTTTCGTGTTATGTTTTACCGACTTCAGAAAACGGATGTTATATGTATACGCTAACATTATTATAATAATAGAATTATAAGTATTTTATTCATTATTATACTTATGTATATAATTACTAGCTTATGCTCGCGGCCTCGATCGCTTAGAAGAATTGTTTAAGGTCTAATTTACAAAAAAGGGTATGCACGTAAAGGTATCTACGTATTATGTTAAAAAAAATACGCTTTTCATAGATATTCTATATCTTCACTAATATACACTAATATTATAAAGAGGAAAACTTTGTTTGTTTGTTTGTTTGTTTGATTGTAATGAATAGGCTCAAAAGCTACTGGACCGATTTTAAAAATTATTTCACCATTCGAAAGCTACATTGTCAACGAGTAACATAGGTGATATAATATCACGCTATGTCCCATGGGAGCGAAGCAGTAACCAAAAACTTAATGTAACGTGGGTGAAACCGCGAGGAACAGCTAGTACATAATAAAATCATCGGCCGACGGCCACATAAACTTTTTCAAGCTTTGCGAAAATAAATAAAGTTACCTATACTGGTTAGCGGAACGCCCTCTGTTAATTTACATACTGTTAAATCATACGAAACGATAGTATACAGGGTGGAAAGTTTTAATGGACCCTGAAAGAAAACGACCTTAAATCTTTGAGATAGATTATTTTACTTAAAGTAAACATTCATTTATTTTATAAAAGGACTAAATCTTTCTTAGAAACATGGTAAATTAAATTAGAGGAAAACCATGAAATTTCAACATTTCAAATCAAAGGACGACTTTAACTTTCGAAACTTTCGTTCAATTAAAATAAATTTCTTAAGATTTATGGTTTTCCTTTTATTTAAATAACCATGTTTGTTAGAGAGATTAAGTCCTTATGAAATGCCCTAACGTTTGACACCATTAAAATAGAAAGTGTAACTTTTTTGGATTTTAACCGGTTCGATTTCCGGGAGTGGGAAGCGGATTTTCGAAAATCTTTGAATGCAGTTTTATTTGTTGTAAAAAATAAAGGAATGTTTCCTTTAAGTAAAATAATCCATCTTAATGATTTAAGGTAGTTTTCTTCCAGGGCCCATTGAAACTTTTCACCCTGTATATAAAATAAATCTTACCAAAACAGGCAAAAATAGGGTCGGCGTTGCCGAACTAAACAAACGGCGTCGGTCCTTTAAAACTTCAAAGCAATCAGCTGTAAAATGCCTTGAACAAATGACGCTATAATATTTTGGAAGCCAGTTTTCCCTGTTAGTGGCATTAACCCATTTTTCTTTAACTTCCGGAATATTTGGAAATCTAAAATGAAAACATTAAAACGAAACATTATTTTTATTTTACCATTAAAAATTATCGATAAAATAATTTCACTACTGTGTTTTGTGAAGTCACATCACTTCAGGACACAGTACGAAGTACTTACGAATAGAAAGGGATAGACTTATCTAATATTCTAGTGATAGTAAAGGACTTTTTCAAAAGACATCAACGCGGTATGACTTTTTTCGAAACCAACCAGTTTAGCTTGAGCTCTCAAATTGTAATAAATATAAACATATTTTACTTACCGATGAAAACTTATGCCATCTTTTTTATAACTAGATGTTTTAGAACATTTTCCGCACCATTTTATTGCACATGTACTCATTTTTGCTTCGGTTTTATACGATAAATGTATTTTTAGGTACCGAAATTAGGAAGTGTGCACGGATCCAACAACTGGTCAGTACTAAAAATTGCACTCATACCTGCGTCTCTTATAAGTGATATTCCATTTAAGTGTCGTGAGCCCGAATCACCCGTATGAGCGGTCAAGTGGTTGTATAGTCTTTGTTTATACGTTAAGTGAGACTTAACTTCACTTAACTTCAACAGTGCTATAAAAGCATAAAGTTAGGTACGGTACCTAAATCCGTTAATTTAATTATGAGACTAACCCTTCCCTACCGTTTTATTAATTTCTAAAAGCAAACTAAGCACCGCTTAAACCTTTATTTTCCCCCAAATCTGAGTGAAGTCCCTTTCATAGTAACACACACTTACGACATGGCATTAAATTATGATAATCCAAAAGGGATCACAACGGGTCCAAAAACAATCCTGCGAAAACCTTCGGGGTACTCATGCGAAAAATAACATAAAGTGGACCTTTTTAACCTCGATTTTCTCATCATAATCTTCTATTTTCTAAACTACCTAATAAAATAGTAGTGTGCTGTCGAAGTATTGATCGTGAAGTGCCGCATTCTTAATAAATAAATAATAACAGCTGTTCCCGTCACTTCGCTTCTACCACTTGAAATGCAGTCGCCGCCAGCGACGCTGAAAATTGAAAAGCGTTTTCCATTTAGATAAAGTGTTACACGTTCTAGCTTTATAGCTTGCAGAAGCGACTTCTATTCTACGTTTTATGCATGTTAGGTTCAATTTAACGACCTGTGGCAATACTACGTTTTAAAGGCTCTTAATTTTTTATAATGCTATTGTAGTTCACATATTTCGATTAAAACGATTACATAACAATAATAATGAATAATGAATGAATATATTAAGTGCTATTTCTCGGTTTTAAAAGTGGTTTAACATAAGTGGCATTAAGTGCGGCCTTGATTCAGTGATGGTGTTGTTATAGTGAGTCATTGTTGATGGACTGAAGTGTAAAATGGAAAGGGACTGGTGGTGCCTAACCCCTCGCAGGGATTTGTACGCGGTGCCTGAATGTGTGGCTGCTATCGACTCGCGGGTTTGTTGTTCTACCATTATCTATGTTCTGTAGTTGGGTTATTTGGTTTAATGGTGTTGGCACATCGTTCAACTAAGTATCTTTAATGATTTCGTGGTAGAAAATGTTAAAATATATGCCAGCATTGAAGACATGCCTGTACTTATTGTAAATCTTGAAGATAGATCACATTGGAATATTTCTTTTTGTGGTAATCAACGCACAGCCGAATTTACTGAAGCTAAAAGCATGGATTTCTTTTTATGCATGAAATACGAGGCGCATAAAGAGCTTTTTCTATAAATTCAACCCCTAACGTGATAAAATGGGGAATAGAGTTGTTTGAAAGTTAAGTTGATTTGAACAAGAGCAGACGAAACCTCAGAAATTAACTAGCATTTTATGAATACTTTGCTATTCTATTCACTCTTTCTGTGTGCACATAACTGCGAGTCAGAAAGCACATAGTACACAATAACTAGAGTAGCGGTAACAATGCAGCGCTACAATAGACAGTTGGTTGGTAAACCTCTTACGTGGCCACTCAAAGCTTTTGTGGACCGTTGGAAGGACAAATATGCTTTAAAAATTGTATAAGTCGGTAGAATTCTCGTAGTTAATGGCGATCCCTCGACTTCGGGTTCGCCTGTACCTAAAGAAATAGTTGAGATTCGAGTTTGACATCAGTTTGTAAGAAGAGCGTAAGTATACTCGGGGTATACGATTGTCCACCAGTGAATGAGGCAGAATTGTACCGTAATGCTGTAAATTAAATTTTTTTTTCATTATACGCACATACTCGAAAAGCGAAATAGAGCGTAAAGGTCACAGAGCAATTTTTTATGAATTCCGAACTGTTATTGCTGGATGGTATGATATGAATGCAATTTAAAATTATTCCGCGCTATACATTCAGCACTTTAGTCTTTCTTTTACTATGGGAATTTTAGACCTATTTATAATACTTTTTATTTGGCAGGTATATATAGAGTTGTAAATAATGTAAACAATACCAATGGATGAGATGCTTTGGTCTATATTTTCAGAGATAGTATACAAGGTATCGTACCTAACTAGTTATATAATATGTAGATAGATTGCCAAAGTTGTATGGGTTAGTACTAGCAATAAATTGGATCAACCTTCCCATCCTATACAAATGTTAGCACAATCCTAATGGATTAAAATGGTCTGGAATTGGAGTGTCGTTCGTATTCTCCCAATAAATTGTTCGGAAGCTGAACTTTCCATTCCAGTAAGAGACGACTTCTGATGTCACATTCATTAAATTGAGATTTGTTTTGTATGGAAATGTGCTGAAAGCAGATTTTATGACGTAATTACTTTTTAATTGTAATTGTATCTTGTAGCTTTTCGCTTCGTAAGATATAAAGTACTTAAAGTTATTTTGAGACTAGATAAGCGTTGGTAAGGAAATGGAATTAACTGGTGACGATTTCATTTACTTCGTTAGCAAACAAGTTCAATGGTCATAACCGCGGACCTCGGATGTCTAAATGTCTCTCTCATGTGCCTGTAATTAAATGGGTTCCCATACTTTCAAACCAAGACACAGCAACCGCGTAGCTTTGTAGGTACCTAATATGGTGCAAGTCGTTTCGCACTAGCAAAAAGCTCCATATGTATGGACGAAATGTAAAATTAAGATTCAAATAGTGCATGATTTTTACAGAAAAAAAAAAATATATATATAGTTTATTGTCTCAAAATTTACAGTAGTTGGTTCACAGTTCTTCATGCACAGTCTTTGAGTTATTATTACAATAAATACTTTTACTGGATCCCAAACTAGGCCAGAAATAATGGTAAATAAATTACTTACTTCATGATGATTTCATACACATATTAACATAGATGAACAATGTACGATTGTGTGTTGGTGCGTTGTTATCTCACACTGATTGGGCACGGTTTTCAGTTACACTCGTTAATATAACATAGTGACAATAGAGCAATGATCGGTATTTATATATATACCATATTATTGACGATGATTATGAGTCATTTTAAGTTTAATTTGGAAAATTCATAGTAACAAGAATTGACTTATTTAACTGGGTGATTGATGAGAATATTAATAGTCAATGAACGAACCAATAAATATGGAAATGCAAGTTTTCATTTGAAGTTTTCCGTGAACACTGCCGCTGGAAGCGATTCCCGGAAAAATTTGTTATTCACAAAAATGGCAATTGAATTTTTTTTCTTAGTTTTATGTGAAAGCTGTTATATCTATCTCTTTGTTACTGAAAAATATATACTCACTCATTAGTCCAATACACTGAAACATCGATTTTGTTCAGCGTAGTATTGATGTCTGTAGAGAATTTAGATTTTTCCTCTTGACGACCAACCGACAACCGGCTGTCTCAAATCACGTGTGTTCGAAGGATTAATTATAATCTTTTCTATAAATATGACTTCTTATTGGGAAAAGTTCTTACATAATGTCTATAAGGAAAATACTGACGTTTGTTCCCAAGACGAAATTTTTTGGCTTCGTAACCAAGAAACCGTAGAAACGCCCTTTATTCGAAAAGCCCGAAAGGTTTACGGGATTGGCACCACATGCTTCTAAATCAAACTAATAACAACACAACAGAACATTGTACTTACCGCTATAATTTAATGCTCTTTCTCATTCAGACCGTCAAAACATCTTTACACACGGTAACATAACCTCATAATTGCGAGCCAAGGGAAATTGGTTCTTATATTGATAAAGACAAAGTCGGTTAGTTATAACAAGATGCGATGCAGAATTGAAGGTCGTTGGGAAGCGGTCACCTTCCTTACGTCACTTTACATATATATACAGCTGATAGTCTGCCGGTCGCTCAACATTTCCGGGCAAGCAATTCTCGGCATTTTGTTTATTTCATACTTTTGCCCGTTTATTATACAATTTATTTATAGCCCGATCGTTATCTATAATTATCTGTGAGTATTGAAAGTATGTTTTGTGTGTGGGTAGTGCATTGCTGATTGCGGTAAATTTATACCGCAATTGGTGCGTTGACTTGATAGCTGAGAAGGAAGTAGTCAATCAAACTAGACAATTGGAATTTGCAATTTTGCGAGTTCTGCCAAATATTAGACCTAATTTAGATTATACTAGCTTTTGCCCGCGACTTCGTCCGCGTGGAATAATAGTTCCCGGGTAATTTCCGAGATGAAAACTCTCCTGTGTCCTTTCTCGGGTTCCAGACTATATCTGTACCAAATTTCATTCAAATCGGTTCAGTGGTTTAGGCGTGAAGAAGAGACAGACAAAAAGGCAGACAGACAGAGTTACTTTCGTGCTTGCGGCTTTGCCCGCGTGGAAGTCAAAAAATATCTTATGCCCTTTCTCAGGCTATAGACCATCTTTGTACAAAATGTCATAGTAGTTTCGTGAAAGCGTGACAGACAGACAGACGAGACAATAGACGTACCTACCATTAATTGTATAGTATAGACAATCCTCTCGGGTGTCCGGGACATTAGGATGAGATGGGCATAACAATATTGACAAATATCTGCTATTGGAGCTTAAGTTACTATGCGGCACAATCATGCTAAGCAATTAGACCGTGCAGATGTAGAGTTCACAGGGATCGCGTTCAGCTCTAGGTAGCAAGAATATGGGTCGATGACGATATAGGATTAGTACATATAGGGAATACTGTTATAGACAGTACTAGTAATTAGCAATATTGATCAAGTAATTGTGATTCACAGACCTATAGATATTCACTGTATGTGAGTGCGTTATCTGTGCATCGATTTTTCAAGTGTTGTTTGTCCCTGCTGTACCTACTAAAACTTCCACTCTATCAGAACCTAGTGTTTTACGTAGGCACCTATGTAATAATAGGAATAGCATACGAATAGCACCGTTCATGCTCTGAAATTTGGCTACGAGCGAGAGTAGAGGAAATTAAAATTGTTTCTCAACAAATATGGATTTTTACCGTACTTTGTGATGCTTTAATAATAATAGTGAAGACCCACTTGCAGACAGAAAAGTCTCTGAATATTGTTCTAGTTAATTAGTCATTCTTGCTAATTGTTCTTTAAAGATTTTAACGACTGATAAAAGTTCTTCTTACTATACATTTTGACACGCTTTTTTGCAACAGAAACAACAAACGTTATCTAATTTAATTTTTTTTTGTTCACAGGGCCTGGCCTTCACAATTGAGGAGCGTCAAACCCTGGGCATCCATGGGCTGTTACCAGCCAGGGTCAAAAGCCAGGAGGAGCAGGTTCAGCATTGCAAACTGTCCATCGACAGGTACGAGGACCCTCTCAACAAATACATCTACCTAATGGGATTACTGGTAAGTCAGGCTTAATTTAAAAAAAAAGGTTAGTCTTCACCAAAGCAGAGACGAAATATGTGTCATAATTAAACAATTGGACATTAGATTGGGCTGAAGCTAAACGCTGTGCTGTCAAAATGAGGCAAGCTGATTGGTTGTACATTAACCAATAGGATATTGGATTGTGCTGTGCTGTCAAAAAGACGCATGCTGATTGGTTGTACGACACATCACCTCTTCTCTCCGCTTTGGTGGAGTCTGGGCCTAAGCTTGAGATTAATAGACGTTACTTGGCAACTGCTTTAACTAATATTGTTATAACCGTGGCACAAGTCTTAAAATTACGATGGTTAATAGAGACAAGACAAAGAATAACTTACTACTTATTAGCCAAAGAACATTAAGTAAAGTTTGTTTATATCGGTCTTATTGTAAGACTTTGCGTTAGTTGAAATAATAAACAAATCTTTGCGGAACTGCAGTCTATTATGACATAATAATACAAACGTATTACAAAATAATACATACGTATTATTATGTCATATAATATTTGCGGTCAGAACGACTAAATTCATCATTTAACTAAATTCCTGTTTAAAAAACAAACGGATGTTCATTAATGAGAAATCTCGAGATGTTGAGATATAATAATGCAGACGTATTAATTTAACGCCTTGACCGCATTAGAAAAAAAATGCTATTTTATAGATTTCTTTAAGTAATTGAATTTCTAAGTTCTATATTTACCAGAATTTTATTATACCTAATAAGAAAATTATTATTAAAACACATTTTTACACGTTTTTAATATTAATTTCGTAATGGAGCTCAAACTTCATTTCATATTTATTTAGGTAAATACTTTGGGCCTATAATAAATGATGAGAAATCTTACGCTTCACTGAAACTGAATATTTATTAGCCTTCAGTGACTAAAAGACGATAGACAGATACATTTCTTGTTAATGACTTTGTCATATTTTGCATAATTTAAATATTTATTAGGCAGAATACTTTGTTTGTTTTGTAATGTATTCGGGCATTTATACATATAATCTACTTACTCAGCTACATGTTCCTAAGGTTATTATATTGAAATAAAGTATAGTTGGATCAAACTGCACATTAAAATCTTGCTTCCATTAAAATCGATTAAGTGTTTAGGAGTCCACCGCGGAAAAACAACGTGACGCGTAATTTATTTATTTTAAGTTAAGTATAAAGATTTTATTTGTTAAAAAAACATTAACATTTAATAAACTGGTGGTCATCAATAAAAAAACCAACTTCAAGAGGTAATGAATGATTAGAAATAATGACTTCAAATGGCAAGGAATCTGGTAAAACTGAAAATCGGTTTAAGGCGGAACCACATTACCGTGTCGTGGCGTGTCGTGGCGCGCCAGAAGCATATCGGTTTCATACATTTAGTATGGTTAGAGACACACTTGTATGGCGTGTCGTGGCGCGACACGTTCGGCCGTGTCGCCGGACGCCGACTGCTCGCCACCGATTGCGCCAGAGCGGTGGTGGGGGTTTATGACGCGACACGACACACGGGCAAAATGTGTTTCTGTACAGGCGCGTGGCTCGTGGCGCGAACCGAACATCTGGCGGGCACTTTTGGATTTATTAATATTTGCAGCAATTACTGACGATTTTATTGAACTTGTAAATGGTGTTTGGAAAGGAATTACTAAAATTTTGAAAGTCAATAAAATAGTATATTATTTACTTAAAAAGGGATAAATGAATAATTATACAAAATTAACAATCCTCTGTTTATTTCTGTTTTTTTTTTCTTTTTCTTTGTATTATTTGTGTTTTAGAATATTTTAATGTTTAATTTTATTTAAATTTTACTCTTTAATTGTTTACTATTTAAGCCGTGTTTTAATTTCAAATGTTTAATTTAATTTTATGTTCATGTGTTGTCTAATTCAATTTAATACTGTTTAATTTTACTTTGATTTTAATTTTATTGTGTACTTTAACTCATACAATTCTAAACTATGTTTAAAATGATGATGAAGGAGCACAAATCTTCAAAGAACTTTGTATAATAATGCATGTATTGTGTATCCTTTGTTGGAGTTCCTTTCTAAATAAAATAGGGTGAACCCAGTATTTTCTTTTATTTTTTTGATCTGAATAAATTTCAATGCTAAGAAAAATTGTAGGTATTCATCAAAAGAAAACATTATGTAGGTTTGAACGCTGCAAAGGTTCGTTAAGAACTGTTCAGAAATAACGCCAGAATGCGCCACGACTCGACACGTAAGTGTGCACACTCACCGCCACGCCAGTAAGGATCATGGCGCGCCACGACACGGTAATGTGGTTCCGCCTTTAGCCTTTCCCAATCAAAAAACATATTCTAACATAAAAACGAAACCAACCAATTGGAACCTAATTGTTTACTTTAAACCGTGGTGAAGGGGTTCATGAAGCATAAATCCCGCCAAATGCAAGGCCAGACCATGCTACCAGCTATACGCCTACTTAAATATATACATAGTACAAACCTGATGAATTTGTACGTAGGAACCATAAATAATTAATGAGTAATAAATACCGCATATCAATTTGGTATATCCAATGTATTGAGAAACTAAATCTTGCATATCCTATGTTTGTCTGTCTGTCCGACTAGTGTAAAAACTATTAAACCCATACGCGTTATATGATGAATAATTAGCACACTTTTTGCAAATGCTAATTAGTGGCTTACTAACCCTGTGCGGCAAACGCTCTTACGCGTGCAATAAGTATTAGGGCATGCAATTATCGAAATATTTCGATAATCGATAAAATGAAAATTATCGGTTTTATTTTCGATAAAAACCGGTAATTACCGATAATTGTCGTTATTTATAAAAAAAAACAAAAACTTGTTTTTACATGTAAATAAATGGATAAACTGATGCAATTACTTACCTTAAATGAAGGGTAATATAATATACTAAAAAATAAATAAAACGGCTTTTTTTAATCAACGTTTGTATTTCTTAATAATTATGTAACATAGCATTTTGGATTTACTCACTGAACTCTTCTTGAAGAGATATTTTAAATAAAATTTTAGTAGCCTCTTGCTAAATTATTAAAAAAGTAAGACTTTTCAAAATAATATAATAATTATGAGTCAAATATTGACACTCTTAAACGGTTACTATAATTAAATCAACTTTAAATATTTTTGTAGTATACTGAAAAGGCATCTGAGTCATAAAACTTTAAATAATTATACACATCACATGGTAATAAACCCGCGGGGCAGCTTGAGGCGAGCTGTTGGGCAGTAGCGACCCCCATAGAACTGACCTCCTGGGAGACCCTTGGTTCTTCATCTCTGGCTTGCCTTTATTGGCCGGCCAGACTGAGCACTGACGAGGATCAAGGCTCCCACCTCACTCTTGCCTTAATTAGTTGGTTTGAGTGGAGACTCGCAAGAGCAAACGTGCTCGGAGGAAGGAAGTATTCCAGTAAGATGCTGGTAGGGATCTTGAGCATACTTCCTTGATTGTCCTGATAGCCGTGGAATATACCTCTCCACTCCTCGAGCACCTCGATATATGTTGCCCCCTTGTCGTTACGTCACTATGTGCTAGCGGCCGTTTTCGGGGGCCCATTTACTGAGTGTGCAAGTCACCCCCTGCCATTCTTACCGTGTTTGCAACCATTAGTTAGGCAGGGGCCATAGTCATTCCATAGTATCTGGTACCTTATTCACTGAAGAACGCAAATCCATAGTCCAAATTAGTTGCCATGTTTTGCTATAGTCCAACACCAACCGAGGGTTGTCCTTAGGTGCACTTGCATAGTGCATAGGGATAATCGTCGGTTCGTGTCCCATTTCTTAAGCCAAAAGTTTTGTTCAGGGGGCCTCTGCGAGTTGGCTTCAGCCCCTCGTACGCCTTCCAAAAGTCCGGGACCCCTAGTTCCCGAGATATGGAAATATATAAAAATCTAATAAAAACAATATCTCCTTATTTATAATTTTTTTTTTTTTTTTTAATTGCATGTAACATTTTGGCAATGTAAAGCAATATACCAACAGCGATCGACACGTTCACGTTCACACACATATTGCACAATGAACAAATGACAGCGGCGAGAAAGAAAACGCGCGCGGCGAGGGAACGGGATGCATCGAGCGTTAGTTCAGAAATATGTTAGAATTCGTTGTAAAAAATTATCGATTATCGGTAATTATCGTTTTTGTTTTCGATATTTATCGTTTAGTCAAAATGAATCGATAACCGATAAATTATCGATTATCGGTTATCGGTTTGCATGCCCTAATAAGTATTTCGTGTGGTGCTATGAACGCTTATGCGCGGTCGAAGGAAGTTACCCGGTGCGGCTGGCCGCACTAGTGCGCCCTTCAACACTTTCTTATAGTGCGGCACGGCGCTTATGTGAGTTTGAAAGTTTTCGAGTTTTATGAGTTATATAATACTAATTATTATATGACCGTCATAAAACTGTGAATGTAAAGGATGTGTTACACCATAGTATTTTTTGTAACATATTTTTCTCGAATTCGGATCAAGTCACCTGTTATATTCATAATTTTTGTTGTTCTTATTTTCGTAGCCAGTCAAAGCAGTCGTAGACAGTGAACGAATGAATGAATGAAATTAAAATCATGCCATTTCATTTTTCATAGTCAATAAATTATAATTTTATGAATGATCTGGGTAGTTCCCAGAAGGCTTATTACCCGACTGCTAAAAGGAGGGTTTTGTTTTCCGTGCGTATGTGAGTATGTATGTATGCACAATTTCTTAGCATGCTCTGCAGCTTAAACTATTTAACGGATTTTTACTTGTGTGGTGCCAATAGAATCGTCTGATTTGTGGGAGTGGCATAGGGTATATTAATTTCCCAAGTAACACATCAAAGCATTATAACGGCCGACTTACAGCATTTTTGTATCGTTTTCGCATGTTGATTTAGTTCCATAGTAGCATTACAAACGTTTATACGGCTACTGTAATGCTTATTTGGGCACAAATTATACGGCTTTAGATCCTTATTATGTTCACAATAGTTGTTTAATCGCATTACAGGCGCATTATATTAGCATTATTGTGGTCAAATAAAGTACCAGTTGCATTAAAGAAGCATTATTGTGGTCAAAGAAAGTACCAGTTGCATTAAAGAAACATTATTACGGTCAACGAAGTTGCCAATCGCATTACAGAAGCATTACACTCGCAATGCCATTGATAGTGAAGATGCTAATTACATTACAAAAGCATTATACCAGCATTAGAATGTAGTAAAAGAATGATTGGAGCTACATAAGGGTTCACAGTTAGAACTTAAATAAACCCTACATCATTGCAAAAACGTATCTAATGCCACGGTACTAATTGTTATAATACTCTGAACGTCCCGTCGTTGCAATTTATTAACTTTGGAATATAATATGAACAAAGACGTCAAAACTCAGTGCGTGACACCATTTATAAAACAAAATTTATAATACTGGGTTAGGTTTTGACTCTTTTTTTATTTCATACCTTCAAATATTACTGCGCAATGTAGTTTACTGTAAATATCTATATAAGTTTCTTTGAAAATTTTCAAGCGCCTTTGATATTTTGTGATTTTGATATAAAATGTTATTGTGTGAATTAACCAAAACAATTTTGTATTCTTAGTATAGAACGAATTTTGCATAATTAACATAACAGTATTGGTTGGGAAGTATTGGATTAAGTTAATTATTATTATATAGGTCTATTGCTTTTATAAATGGGTTAGAAGGATAATATTTTTAGGTTATAAAATATTTACAAAATGGTGGCAGCCTATAGCAGCCCGGTGAGCGTTTAAAAAGGCTACTTAATGCCGCCAGCAGTATAAATACTCACACATGTACAATTATTAAGGCCAGAGAGAAGACTTTTGATGAACCACTGTAGTGCCATTGACTATAAAGTAGTTCTATATGAGTTCATCGATATACCAGTAAACTTGATGTAGACTGAATTGGTGCCATTACTTGAACGGCATTTTGGGGATCTTTGAGCAAAACAATAAAACCCATTTTAGAATTTTTGTACAACTTAAATCCGTATGGATGGATATTGAAGATAATATATTTTTCAATATCCAACGTGGGTATAAAAACACACAAACATAACAGAATACAGATATAATTATTCACCCTGTAGATTTGTGACTTGATCGGCAATGTCATGTAGCAAAAGTAAAGAAAAAACTCCGAAATCCGGAAATTTGTAGTTATTTTTTTTTCAAATATTGTTGATGAATGTAGGTGTCCATTTCACGGAACCCTTGTTGCGCGAGTCCGACTCGCACTTGACCAGCTTCATTATAAACGTATGCTAAACACACGGTTACGCAATACACACAGATGTCGACAAATGGTTTTACGAATGCAGTAAATTGAATGTATATGCAGCTTTACACATTTAAATAACTCATTTGTATTTGTTTAAAGAGCTGTTAGCAGTACAACAGCACTCAGTTGATCTTTAAAAATACAAGCATCACATAGGTTCACGTTCATGCTGTTCAGCAGCACTAGGCTTTTACTTAGCACTTAGATGTGCTATTACACAACAAAGGGCACTAAATACAGCTCAAAGCCGTTTAACGAATTTCGGTGCATTATAATGATACAAGTTTATGCTATTATCCAGCATTAGGCATTATCTTACTACTTTAAAATGCTATTGTAGACCCTAAGGTACTAAAAACAGCTATAAGTTGTATAGAGGATTTTCGTGGCATTATAATGGTTCATATTTATGCTATTAAACAACATTGAGCATTTATTTACTACTTAAAAATGCTACTGTAAATCCAAATGCACTAAAAACAGCTAAAAGCTGTACAACAGCATTGTGGTTTGCTGCACTGAAACTAAAGGCTTCACAAAAGCATTTTGATATACCATTATCCAACCGTTATACAGTATAAAGCATCTAAACGGTTTTGAAATGCCAATATAAAGCGTCAAGATGCTCGGTGAACTTATATAAAAGTTTATACGGGCCTTAAGTTTTACATAAGTTTAATTTTCGTTTGTTATAATGCTTTTTGTGTTACTTGGGTTATGTTCCACGAAAATCATTCCATTCTGACATTCGTATCATGATTAGGTGTATGTCGGTAACAACCGAATATCGTACGTAAAAATTGAAAGCATGTGTGTAGACACCTTTACTGATCCTTATTTTATGATGTTTCCGAAACAATAGAAATGAACAATGAACGCACAGGTGCGCCGCGCCGCACTGGAAGAAAGTTATGTAAATTAGGTGGACTCGCATACGCGCCGTAAGCACCTGGCCAAAGTTCGAAAAACGCGCATGTGCGCCGAGTGCACGGAATGCGTCAACAATTAACTTCTTCAAACTTCGTTAAATGGTTTCTGCGATATAACAGTGTCAGAATTCTAGATCCCTAATAGACTTTATCTTTATACAGTCTTACCTCCTGAAATATTATCCCGTACACTATATTAAATTCCCCAGAGAATACCGGAAGAGGCGGCGTACATATTTCCTACGAACTCGTAGGACGAACTAAAGTAATTATAAACTTTAGCTCAAACTTGTTCACCGCTGTAGTTTAAGCAAGTACCTATCTCAAAATTTCTAGTTCAAAATCAGAAGCTGACCGAGTATGATATTTCTGGAATATTAGACTTGCTTGGTAACTTGGTTTAAATCGGTTAGGTACCTGCAAAGTTTATTCTGAAGTAGAGTAGGCATTCCAACCCGCGTCCTAATAAAACACTTTACTCCGCTAACTAGAAGCTATTAGGGCCGTGTTTAGTTTAAGTTTTATCGGTGCTTATTGGCGCAGTCTATGTAATGTGTCTTCGTAATGAAATAGAAAATTTTAATTGTTTTCTGGGCTTTAATTATCATATTTGAATAATATGTGCATTCCAACCACGAAATCTCCATCTATAATGGCTCCAAAGTGTTTTTTGAAATTGTCACTGAGAGATTGACTAAATTTTGAACAGGAATTGGCCCTTAGACTACCTTGGATTACAAAATAGACAATTAACCTGATGTGTATTTAGAAAACGACATATTATCATGACCAATACTTTTGTTCAGGACCGCAATGAGCACTTATTCTTCCGCTTCGTTGGCGAGAACGTGGCGGATATGATGCCCATCGTGTACACGCCCACTGTCGGCCTGGCCTGCCAGAAGTTCGGCCTGGTGTACCGGCGGCCCAGGGGACTGTTCATCACGATCCACGACAAGGGACACGTCTACGATATCCTTAAGAACTGGTGAGTGGCATTGACATAGGTATTATCTTTGTTATATGTGAGACAATTATTTTTTCCGCTATCCACTACAGAATTTATTTAGAGAGTCTAGAAATAGGAGTGAGAGGATTTACAATTTATATGATTTAGCATCTGGAATAGCGTACTTACCAATTAAACTCTACTTACTCTATTTGCAAGTTTCCTTTATTTAGCAAAAACCTTATTGAGTTTACCATTCTACAAGTAATTAAGATACAGTGTGCAATATGATATTTTATACCATCATCAATTGACGTACTTTTTATGAGCTGTCAAAACGCGATTCTCCCGTAGATTTTGTATGGCAATATAACCTTATGACGTCACTAAGTAAGCAACTCAATTGTCTTACTATTTATTGATTACAGAGCATAAAAAAATCAAATTTTGCAGTAAATTTAAAATGAGCCAATTTTAGAGCTTACATTGGGAGAGATTTTATAGAAAGTATGTCTTACGTTTATTCGCTATTGATGTAAATTACCATCGTCATCCAAGACTGGTTCATATTCATCTAATATGGTTTCCCAGGCCCGAGAACGACGTGCGCGCTATCGTAGTGACGGACGGCGAGCGTATCCTGGGCCTGGGCGACCTGGGCGCGTGCGGCATGGGCATCCCCGTGGGCAAGCTGTCGCTGTACACGGCGCTCGCCGGCATCAAGCCGCACCAGTGCCTGCCCATCACTTTGGGTAAGTGCAGACGCTACTTGAATAAAAAAAGCTTTTTCCAAAAAAAAGATAACCGACTTCAAAAACTAAAAGAACAAAAAGAACTATTTCGGAAGTCGGTGGCTTTTCTTCTGCCGGTCGAATTGTGTTGCCTTGCCACCGACTTTAGAAATTATTCTTTTTGTTCTTTTAGTTTTTGAAGTCGGTTATCTTTTTTTTTTGGAAAAAGCTTTTTATTTTTTACTTTTTAGTTGGAGTCCCAACTACGGTTTAGAGTAACATTAAAAAAAAAGTACGTTTTTCTATAATGTTACTATCATCAGATCCTGGACCTGATGACAATGGGACCATTTGGGAAGTCTACCCTTTCAAACAAAAAAAGAATTGTTCAAATCGGTTGGTAAACGACGGAGATATGCGCGAACAAACTTAAAAAAAAATAGAAACATTCGAATTGAGAACCTCCTCCTTTTTTTAGAAGTCGGTTAAAAATAACATCTGATTTGAATATGTCTTGTTGCCATTCACAGGTTCAAAGGTCTTAAATAATAATGTGTTTGTTCCGTGATAGCCGTACTGGCACACAAAATTATAAATTATTAATAGGTGTTGTTGTTATTGAGTTTGTGCAAGAAAGTTCAAACAGGAGTGTCATCATTCCTCGATTCGCAAAGCCATTTATCCAAATTATTTGTGTCAAATCGCTGTTGTCTACTGCAATCAAGATAGCATTTAGATTAGGCACTTGTAAGATTTCTGGTTACGTACGAATAATGGTCTAACGATTTAATGTGTGGTCAGAACTTAAAAGGTACTTTATTAAGATGTTGTGATCGTATTTGGCTTCATTAAAATTGATATGGATATTGAAAATATTGCATGTTCTTATCTCTACAATTCACAATCAGGGATGGTATGACGCACAAAACGCTACACTATCCCACGTAAACGTAATAATGGTGAATGTTTTACTCAAATTTGAAGTAGGATGAAGTAGAAAAAAATAAAATCAAGGTAAGAGCAGGATTAGACGACATGACCTATAAGGAAACGAAACCACGCTCCACACTTAACTAAACTACAACCATCACCTATCTTACTCCAGACGTGGGCACAAACAACCAGACGATGTTAGACGACCCGCTGTACATCGGTCTTCGTCAGCGACGAGTACGCGGGCCCGAGTACGACGAGTTCATCGACGAGTTCATGTGCGCCGTCGTCAAGCGCTACGGACAAAACTGCCTCATACAGTTTGAGGACTTTGGCAATGCTAACGC
This sequence comes from Athetis lepigone, assembly GCA_033675125.1. Taxonomy (NCBI): domain Eukaryota; kingdom Metazoa; phylum Arthropoda; class Insecta; order Lepidoptera; family Noctuidae; genus Athetis; species Athetis lepigone. The sequence goes on along the minus strand of CM066218.1, from coordinate 5,587,413 downwards.
CTTCAGGCTGCTCGAGAAGTATCGTGGAAAGTAAGTAAACTCATTCTCATCATCACTCAGCTTAATGTCCATTGATAGTCAAAGGGTTCCTCTAAACATTTTTACAATTACCCATCCTGCCATTCTTCTTACGATGAATTTCACCAAAGATTAACTTATGTAGCAAATAAGTTTTTATACGCGAATACATTTCGGCGAAATTTGCCTTAAATCATCTTAGATCACGCCTTAATTTACGGACGAGCTTATTATCACTTACTAAACAAGTCTAGGTTATTACTGAGAGGAGCAATTCGTTACTAAACTTCTTTGTTAATTGGACACTATTTTTTGTTTTATAACGTCGTCATTTGCAATCCAAACAATTTTTTTTTAATAAAGAGTTTAGCTTGATTTCTTGAACTTGAATAAATTTCCCCGATACCCTAGCTTCAGATAAGAAAAATATCTCTCTAAATGTAACATTATCTCCCGGCAGATACTGCACGTTCAACGACGACATCCAGGGCACGGCGGCGGTGGCGGTGGCTGGGCTGCTCGCCTCGCTGCGCATCACTGGCAAGAAGCTCTCCGAGAACACCATCGTGTTCCAGGGAGCTGGAGAGGTACGGATGGCTCAGGAATATGACCAAATGTTACTGACATTTGGTGTTTAGCGTATATTTCACAAAGTATTTTTGACTCATGACATCTCAACGTATTTTAATACGGTCTACTCATAGCTCAATGTTTGCAGAATTGCATAATATGATGTAAAAATAGAAGATTTTACGAAAAGAGTAATCGTTTTCGGTGGCCACGTTTGGATAAAAAAAGATATTTAAACTTAGCTTAGCAAGCGCTCCAAATAAGCAATAAGTTTTGCTATTACCGTCGCTTATTGGCAACGTTTTTGAAACAATAAATCTAATATACCTGATCTTCCCTCAGGCATCACTGGGCATCGCAAATCTCTGCGTGATGGCGATGAAGGCGGAAGGCACTTCTGACGAGGCCGCCCGGGCTCGTATCTGGATGGTGGACTCTAAAGGCCTCATCGTGAAGAACAGGCCCGAGGGAGGACTCAACGCGCACAAGGAACACTTCGCGAAGGACCACGCGCCCGTCCGTACTCTTGAGGAGGTTGTGGACGTGGCTAAACCATCTGTGCTCATCGGTGAGTTGTAAATACTTTTATTATGCATATTTAAGAAGTCCATCCCTCTGATGTAAACGCGAGTGTCAATGTGACTTTTCGGTATCATGATCATATCTTTTTCGATCTTGGATATCACTAATGAAGGAAATTCATTGTGGGGAATCCTGGACTTGTAAATGAATGTAATTTGAAATCACTATTAGTTGTTGATCTCTACTTGTGCCTTCTGTATTTGGGAAGAGGCTTTTGCCGTGCATTAGGGCAATATTGGTTCTGTTGTTCGTGTAATTCTGCATTTGGCAATCAAGGGTTATTTAGTTTTAGGTTTAGCTGCCGAAGTGAAAGTAATGCAGTCCTTTTTGTCCAACTAGATTGGGCTATACCTTTCGACGACCAAGCGACAGACGACTGTCGAGCTGCTTTTGTCGTTCGAAGGATTAATCCTTACCATTGCAGCCCGACAGCCGGCTGACGGTTGGTCGTGAACAGGTTAAACATACTATAGTGCGAAGGTCCATCACTAACTGCATTTAAGTCAACCTGTTCCCTATACTGTTCGTAACGCGCCCGGCGCTGGTTCAGGCCATGCTTCGGGGCGAGACGGAATGGGATGCCGTCGCCTCCTTCTGCGAAGCAGTTATGCTAGTGAAGGAAGCGGCGGCGCGCGAGAGGCAACGACGAGCCTCTCGCCCCGGACTAAGACCCAGGCGAAGACGTCGAGAGTCGCAAGACGACTACCGGCCACCGTAGGCGCGGTTCTGCGGATGGCGAGCTATGGGTAGCTCGCCGCCCGGCTAGGACCAGGACCGCGTAGACGGCGCGTTTTGTTCCACGCGCGCCTCAAAGAGAAGGAGTCAGCACAGGAAGGGGCCCAACAGGGCCAACGCCTGCCGGGGTTGCGGAATGTTTATAATAGTTACCGTGACCCTGGAACATAAAGGGCAATCGAAGGAACATGAGTGGGTTTTAGTCAGTAAGAGTCTGACACGCCCTCCCGTCGCACCCAGGACGGGAGAAGTCATTGGATGATTTCCCACTCACCAAAAAAAAAAAAAAAAAAAAAATACTGTTCGTAACAGCCACTATCTTGTTTGGTCCAGGTGCGGCAGCCATCGGAGGAGCCTTCACACCGTCGATCCTCCGCAAGATGGGCCAGAACAACGAGCGGCCCGTCATCTTCGCGCTCTCCAACCCCACCAGCAAGGCTGAGTGCACCGCCATTGAGGCCTACTCCAACACCGACGTGAGTATTGTGACTGGGTCGCGTCGACGGCGCGTTAGTGTTCCACACGCGCCTCAAAGAGAAGGAGTCAGCACAGGAAGGGGCCTAACAGGGCCAACGCCTGCCGGGGTTGCGGAATGTTTATAGTGGTTACCGTGACCCTGGAACATAAAGGGCAATCGAAGGAACATGAGTGGGTTTTAGTCAGTAAGAGTCTGACACGCCCTCCCGCCGCACCCAGGACGGGAGCAGTCATTTAATGATTTCCCACTCCCAAAAAAAAGGATTGTGGCGGGATTTTGTAAAAAACTAAGAAAATGTTTTACATCTTGGTTCTTTTACGACGATGAAGAAATCTATATTAATATTATAAAGCTGAAGATTTTGTTTGTTTTTTTGAACGCGCTAATCTCAGTTGGATAGCCCATTCATTGAGGAAGGCAGGAAGGCACGATAGGACTTAAGGAAGCGGAATCGTAACCAAAGATGCGGGTGAAACCGCGGGGACAGCTAGTATTTTATACATAGGAATGAAGACTGTTTTTCCTGACCTTTTCCTTCTGTTTTATATTAAACTTCCTAATTTAATACCGCCTCGCTTTCCTCTCTTTACGCCAAAATCTGATTACGACCAATACGACCATGCTCATTCCACATTTACAATTCCATTCTCAGGATCGTGCAGTGTTCGCGTCAGGCTCGCCGTTCCCCGAGTACCGCACGAAGGAAGGCTGCATCCTCCGGCCGGGCCAGGGCAACAACTCGTACATCTTCCCCGGACTCGCGCTCGGCATCATCTGCGCCGGCATCGTCGACATCTCCGAGGACTTCATGTTGCTGGCTGCCGAGGTGAGCTTGTTATTTAACTAGCTGTTTCTGGAGTCCCTCACGAAGGATGGCCAGGGCAACAACTCGTACATCTTCCTTGCAAGAAATCGGCTGAGATTGGTGTTAGCTGTAAAGCACTAAGCCTCGAAGGACCTCATCAACATACATAAACAATTTATGTTCTATGCCTTCAAAATTCATTGATTCACATTATTAAAATAGTAGAGTAATATATATTAAACTCGGATGACGTACTGTAAATCCCTTGCTCAGGTTTCTACATATTTTCGAATCCTTCGCCACCCGAGATCTATCAGTCTTCTATGATCTTCTACCTTCTTCTCTATTTTTATTTTTGTTGTTATCTTAATACCAATTTTAAAAAATCCCGACATCTAGTTGATAAGTATAACTAATCTGACTTATTACCCAAAGATCATCCAAAAACCTGTTCACCTGTGATCCCTAGGCTCTCGCCGAGATCGTGACGCAGTCAGACCTGGACCAGGGCAGCCTGTACCCACCGCTCGCAGACATTCAGAACTGCTCCGTCAAGATTGCCAAGAAGGTCTTTGAACACGCCTACGCTGTCGGTGAGTATATTGACTACAGACAGATTATTTGCGAAAATAAATACCCATACAGGGTGAAATCTTTGGCGACCTGCTGGTAAACAGATGTTGTCGTCTGTGGAAATCTGATCAAATCCATGCTCATCTCCCTTCCTAACCAAGTTGGCTTTGCATTACTAGTAGTAGTACCAGACTCTACTTCATTCCGTCATCGCACGCAGTTCCCTCCAATTCCATGTCTTCTACGGTGCAATATCCACTCTTTCGCAGGTTTTCTCATCTTATGGAATCCGCTTTCAGCGGCGATATTTCTGGGCCCTTAGGGACTTAGGGATTATCAATTTTACTTTATTTATTTTTTAAGGCTGCAACGCAACCGAGGGTCCACTCCCAGGTGTCATTGTGGTCGGCGGTCTCGATGACCTGCTTGTTGGTTTGGTCTATATTTATAGACCTCAGTGGCTTAGCCGTAGCATAGTCATGTCACTATATTTTTTTATATTTCTTACGATAGAAGAGCTCTCCTATATCTTCAAACATTAAATAATTTATAGTCAAATTTTAATCTTGGCTACCTTTACGTTTTAATCTGACCGGTACAAAAATTCCGGCGTGGGAGCGATAATAAATTCCAATATACGTCATATTATCGCGTTAAATTATTTCAGAACGTGTCTCCATTAAATGATTACGAGACTAATTTAGTAGATGTTTTCACAAATATACCTGTTTTCATTTGAGCGGAGGACACCATGAGGACTTGTGAACATGATATGATGAAGTTTAATAAGTCTGGTATAATGACCATGAACTCGGTGATGGTTTTCGTTTTGCAAAAGGGACCTATGTAGGTGAAGCCTACCATTGTTTTATTTAATAACAGTGGCAATAGATAGAGTTTTGATTTAAGGACATTTATTATTTTGAGTCTAAAAATAATATACTAATATTAATAATAGGTACAGCTTTTTAAGTTAGTTTCCTTATTAAAATGTATAGAATTTCCCCAGACTATAATGCCGTATCGGATCGTTGCGATAAGGGTTATTGGAACGAGTGCAAACAGTGCGTAAGAAGAGCTGGTCACTTTTTAGCAAAGCTCTTCAACGTTGTACGTGCCAGTACGTAATCTCAATTAAATATTTCACCCATATCTAGCTAGAATCTTGGCAGTAGGTTCCTATAATTTTTACATAAATCGGTGTGAACGTTGTAAACTTTTACTTGTCATAAGCAACGTGTCACAATTGTATATTGAGCTAATGACATAGTAGCACTTTCAGCAATTCATGTCACGTTTTCAATTAGATACATCGTAAACGGAACGGAAATTGGTCACGAAAGTTATGTTCCGTTACACTCTGACTTTCGTGATTACTGAGCTTGAACTCTAAACCTCGGAAGACGAGGATCTTGGAAAGAGTGGATAGATGTTTAGGGGTTGAAGCAAAATTTAGGCTAAAACACCGTCATCTCTCCTAAGCCTTGTTTCCCGACTAGGTCAGAGTCGGCTTTTAGCAGAAAATCCGAGATGCCATTACTTAACATGGAGTGACTGCTTAATAAGATCTCCACGACCCATTTACTGGGTAACACTTTACTCCTTAGTTTCTGATTATCAGTAACTTCAACTTCAACTTTTATATAGTAGATATGGCAATCCACCGAATTTTCGGTGATTTCTGCCAATTTCCAGTTTGAAAATAATATTTCAGTTTAATGACAATTGTACGGTTATTAAAATTATAGTATGGAGATCATACACGTGTTCTTATAACCAAGAACACGAGATGACTCCTCATCAGTAACGACTGTAACTGCTTATGTGCTTCCCGAGCACGAGATGTCAGTTATGTTACAGATATTTTTAGAAAGTACCTAATTATTAAATTATGAATTGAAAAACTCAATCGTCGACAGGTCAAGTTTGGAACCGCAACCTCTTGCATGAGAGGCGCATCTTAATAGGCTATCATGACACTTAGCTCTTTCGTCTAACAACATACTGAACTAAACTTTTGTCATCCAGGAAAGGCATCAGTGTTCCCTCAACCGCTGGACACGGAGGCGTTCATCCGCGCGCAGATGTACGACGTGCGGTACGAGTCCGCCGTGCCGCCCGTGTACGCGTGGCCCGACAAGGAGTTGCGCGTCGACATGATCTAGTGCACCACTCCAACGCAGCGCTTGAATACTGGCTCAACGTTCACACCCAACGTCATAACGACACTTTGACACTCAACAACGTGACAACCAACACTTGTGACACTCAACAACGCGACATACAACATTATGACATAGTACACTGTGTGTGACTGACACTATAACACTACACCCGGCACTTGTGACATTCAACAACGTGACATCCACCATTGTGATGTGACACACAACACTGTGACACCCGACACTAAGGCCAGTATTAATAGACGTCACTCAACTCCGAGACGCTCTCAAGTCTCTTGCTGTCCTTGTCATTCTAAAGGGAAAAAATAAGGACAGCAATTAACTTGAGAGCGTCTCAGAATTGAGTGACGTCTATTAATACGGGCCTAAAACACTCCACACTGTGACAACCCAGGTCGCCACGAGTGACTAGGGACTCATAATAAACGACATTGATGTCTAGCCTCAACACAAATAAAAATAACAATATTTTTTACGCTACAGTGAAACATTAACAAATTTTTGGCATAAACATTCCAGATTGTATGTAAATTGCCTTCTAAACTTTCTGGTAAATCTCGCATTATTCAATGGTCAGTGTAATCGTGTAATTTGTAAATGACGGTTCAATAAATTCTCTTTCTCTACTTCATAGTTGGACACGTCTTCAAGCGCTTGCTATGTATTTTAGAATGTGTTTTCGAATATTGATTTAAGTCGATAGTACTGATGACCAACGGGCGTTTTTAACGGATTTGTTGAGCTTAACGTATATGGCGGTTTAAGTGACTGAAATTATATTTTTACGAAATACGAGGCATTTATTGTGCTGCCTTATGTTATTTATCATGCTAAAGGCCGCAACACAATACTAAACAGCGGTTATAAACCACACACCTGGCACATTGTACAAAACAAAAACAAGAAACTTAAAGGCTTGTGGGACGACCTTTACTGTTATTTATTTACCATTCCAAAAGTAACCTTGAAATTAGTTATATTTTGTAATTAAGTGTTATTTATTAATAAAATTAATGCTTGGTAACTAAGCTCTCACATAGTGTCAAGCAGATTTTTTATTTCTTCATGTAATATAATATTTTTATTGCAATGTATATTGAGGGCAGTTTGCGGTTAAAATGTAAAACTAATGTGTACATTAGAATTAGAATTTATTGCATGACGTTCCTTGAAAATTATAGTATAAGTTAAAACTTAAACCATGAATGTACGGTATTTATATGTGAATTTTTGAAATAAACTGATTATATTAACATTTTTTTTTTGTATGATTTTGTTTGCCGTTAGACCAGCCGGTCTAACGCCAGAACGTAAACGCATCGATATGCTAAGCCTCAAATTCATAGCAAAAAAAAAACTACAAAACCAACAACAATAGAAATTCCAACATCTTATTCATGATGCCAATCAAGGGACTGCTTATTCACATTACTATTACTATAGGGATGACGACAACATTAAAAAAAAGGTATACTGTTTAGTCCGTCTGATAGATGGCCAAAAATAGGTACGGGACACGTATTTTTTGCTTGATCTGATTAATAACAAAAATACAAAGATAAAGGGATTGTTTACACCAAACGTATTGTCCGCCGCTGACTGTGAGCATACTCACTGTCTGCCCCAGTGTGAACGTCGACTCAATCTGCAGTACGCGTACTCACCAAGCCGACAATAGGCTATCCGCGTAGCCAATCCGCGTCCGCAGTGCATAGTCGCGTAGTAAAATAATCGGCCACTGAGAGTCAGCGACAACAGACGACGTAATAGCGTATAGTCGGCTCAGTGTGAACGACAATGTCAATATATATGGAAAAGCAATAAACTGCGTAACGCGCGCTCACAGTCAGCGGCCGACAATACGTTTGGTCTGAACGATGCCAAAGAGCAACAAAGTTCCGGAGTGGGGGCTTTTGACGTCACCGTCCTGCAAAATATGTATCTGATCGTGACGTCATGCGCAACTTTAACGCACTGTATCTTCGTTTACGAGAAAAAAAAATACGCGTCCAAAATTTTTTGATAATCTATCTGACGGACTAATTACTTTTTTTTTGTCGTCTCGCCTATTGCACACTTATTCAGTCTTATTAGCTTGTCGATAGTTAACAGCGATTGTGTATGAAGACGCGTAGCGTTCGTAGGCGTCCGTATAGCTTTTTACGTCTATTTAGGTTTCGTCTGGACGACAGTAATGAAAAAAAAAACCGGCCAAGTGCGAGTCCGACTAGCGTACGAAGGGTTTCGTACTATCATTATAGACAAGTTTCTACCTGTTTATTAAGATTGAGTAAAAAATGCTTAAAAATTACGTTTGGTGTATGGGAGCCCCCTTTTAATCTTTACTTTATTGTTATTTACTTATTTATTTTGAAAGGTAAATCGTAAATATATATAAAAAGGTAAAGCGTCTACCTGTTACCGTTTTTAATAATGAGCAAAAAAATACGAAAAAAAAAACTCGTTTATTGTATGGGGAATTTGTTAATTTTTAGTACTTGTTGATATAGCGGCAACGTAAATACATCGTTTGTGAAAATTTAGTTTTCTTGCTATCACGGTTTATGAGATACAGCCTGGAGACAGACAGACAGACAGCGGAGGATTAGTAATAGGGTCCCGTTTTACCCTTTGGGTACGGAACCCTAGAAACAGTGACGTTATTTGAAAACATCGTAATCGGCACCGGGATTACGTATCTTGCAATAGCCGAGCGATCGCGATAATTTAGCAATATTTGCTTCACAAACGTCAATTCAAAAAGCAATCTAGCGATAGTGCTGCCTCTGTGGAGCAATCAGTTAACTTAAATATGCATTTTTCGTTTGGTGGTTTCGTATTTAGTATGGTTTTTAAGAGCAAAGTTAAGTTTTTTTTGTTAAAGGTGATATTTAATTAGTTCCATCGATTGCTACTTTATCGTCATCGTAGCAATAAGTGCATTAGAACAATCAGCGAGCGATTAGCAATCGGTTCATACATAATACGATTTTTTTTGACGTTAAGCGATTAATCGCGCGATCACTGCGCAAATATTGCCGATTGCTGTTTCATAGGTAATAACCCCGCGGGAACGGTCGTTCTGTGGTTTATAGGAAGCCGAAAGCAGTATTGCTCCAGGTAGCCTTCGTCCTAATGTTCAATTCAATCAGCTATTGAATAATAAGCCGTTCAAACTAATGACACAAGCAGATTGAAGTTTCTCTGCGTGTCACAGAGGCTACCAACACCCTGATATCAAAAACAACTTGTCAAATAAGTAATCTCATTCCTTTTTTCTGGATGAAGCAATTTATTTTATGAACAAAAGAGGCATTTTTAAAATGCATGTTCAATGCCGCCTGTCGCCGACAACCGGCCATTATTGCTAACGAAATTACGGGGACTGTTAATTTCATGCGAAATTTATTCAGGAATTGGGTTGGTATCGTTACTGCATGTTTTAAGTCTGGAGCCTCACAGCTGAGCAGACTGCTAAGAAGCAAGCGTAAATGCGTCTCCTAAAAAAAAATGCAAAATTCAGACTGACAGTCTTTATTTCGAATAATAGTTACTTTATAAATACAAATTGAGAAGTACCGATTCACAACAAAATATTACCTAGATTACAATGTTCGACAAAATAATTATCACTTATCACTTCATTACAACTGTACAAGTTTACACGGTCGGCGGGCCATGGCACGGCCACGCCATTTGACTATCGCTTGTGTGCGGGTCGCCGGGCCGGGCCGGCCGGCTGCCGTCTGGTGCGCCACGCCGGGCCGGCCGGCTGCCGTCTGGTGCGCCGTGCCGGGCCGGCCGGCCCACACTCCGGTCGCAGCCGCTCAGGCGCCGGCGGCTCAGCCCTCACGTCGGCGGACTGCCGCTCACCTGCTGAGCGAATGCGATCGCTCGCGAGACCCCGAACTCTCACCATTGCACCTCAAGCGGTCATTGCCTGGAATTTGTATACACGTAATTATTTTACAGTACACAAGTTTAGCGAGTGCTACATCATGAGTTTATTTTTTAGTTATAATAAAAATGCAAACGAGTCAGCGGTATGGAATCAACAGATTCACCGACCCGGCTCCAAGAACATAAAGTAAAAGTCAACAGCAAATGTTAAAGACGAGTACAAATTGTAAATATAGAAAGCGAAAGAAATCAACGGCACACTAACGATAACAACACAATATAAAACCAATTAATGATAACGCCATGTCGCAACATGTGTTTCAATAAGTGTAATATAGAAAAATAAAGCTTTAAAATAAGCATCTAACGACAAAAAGGCCTGACCTAAGGAATGATGGCCTTGTAAACGGGTGTCCTATAACAAAAGATCACTCATCACAAATTATTAACGTATTTCCTATGAATTTTAACTGTTTATTTATTGTCTTTTATATATTGTTTTCTTTAAAATATATTATTGTTAATTACTTTACACTGGAGTGTTGTAAAAGTTGACTTAATTGTCACAATCTTTAGACAAATAATTAGCAGACGTAAATCGTGTTTTCAAAAAATGTATGAATTATTCTCTAAAATATTGAAGAAGGTGTACTGACCGAGCCTCTGGTGCTGTGGAAGTTTGTTGAAGAAGGGATGTTTGAGCGCCTCCCGCAGCGTGATCCTCTGCGAGGGCTCGTACTCCAACATGCGCGCGATCAGGTCGAACAACTGTCGGGATTCTTCGCTGTTGCTCTGTAGGTACCTCTGCGAAAGTACACAAAGGCCATTTAAAATAAACATAATTGAAGCATGACTTTTGCTTGTTGTACGCTAAATGTTTGAACAATATTAAGTACCTTTAATTATAATCAACAGTACTTACCATCAACGGTTTGCAGTTTTCTCTGACGTATCTGCCAGCTGACGATTTCTCGTCCCAGTCTAATTTGCCGTGGTAAAAGTATTTTGTTTTTGTTTTGCGCGCCATTCTGAAACGACACAAATACGGGTTAAACCTAAAATTATATGAGTTTCATTTGGGTCGGTATGCGACAATAATAATTGCCCCAATTCCGAAAAACCAGACAAGTATTTATATCGGGCTGCAGTTGTGTACGGAACAAATTGGTGTTTATTTGAACGACCCAATACACCGGCTAGTACCTACACAGATCGCGCTATGTTGCGTAAAGTGGAGCGGTTTGCAAGTAAACAAAGACATTCGCAGTGAGAGAATAAACCCACAGATAAATTCAACACAATTAAGTTTTTAGAATAGAGATTTATGAGTTGAGAAATATTTCCATGACACACAAAAACAAAGGAACTTGAAATGAGAACAATTGATTCAGAAAATCTTTTACGCTTTTAACTTTTTAGACGATATCGCCGAACTTATATAATTATCTGTTCTCTGTGGATCTGATATTATATAAGCAGTGACAAACCTGTAGGGTATGGGCCCTAGGATCCTCTCCATCATGGCGAGGTGTTCCCTGTTGTCATGTGTTTGGAAGAGAGTGATGCCGAGGTACAGCTCGAACATGATGCAGCCGATAGACCATACGTCGCATGGCTGGGTCCAACCCAATTCTGAAATATTATAATTAACATTTTTTATAATGCTCTTGACACAGTTTGATTTTCTAAGACCGCTAGTAACAATATAATAACAAACATTGCGTAGGTATGTTGTGAAGGTCAGTTTGTAAAACCGTCGTGACCGTGATGCTGATATCACTATTTCTTTTATATAAAATAAAATGACGATACGTTTCATCATGAATAGATCATTGATTCTGAATAGAAAACGCTCGTACACAATAAGTGCACATGAACAATGTTATTGAAAGTTGTGAAGCATTTCTCAGATATAGAAAAGAGTTATCAATGCGTCTATTGACAGCATTATGACAATGTAGTAACTTCTAGCGGTACATGATTTAGATAAAAATAAAGCTTTAGTAAGTATAGTTTTTTATCAACTTTCTGTGAATGATTTTTTCAAGCGCTATGAGTTTTACTCGCTCTATTTTATAAATTGCACATATTTATTTAATTTTGATTTCGTAGTTTTAAATATACTAGGGTTTACCTAATATAACTTCTGGCGCTCTGTAATGCCTGGTGGAGACGATGGTGCTGTGGTGCTCGTGGTCGAACGTGGCGCTGCCGAAGTCTATGAGCCTCACGTCGCTGCGCTTCACACGCATCAGGTCATGTTTCTGCACACATACATTGAACATTTGGTTATTTTAAAAACATTTTGTCTAATGTTTCAGTTCAAATAACTAGGTGCAGAATCCGAGCCTGATTCCAAAAAGAAGGCACACAAAGGAACAGTATCACAATTTGAAAAATACGAGATCATTTTATCCGTATTACGACAAAAGTTTTAAGAAAAGCAATTCTTATGAGTCTGACGAAAATACGCCAGTGCGCTATATTGAGGAGACGATTAGTCACTACTTGGCCATTACGTACTGCACCGACTCAAGGCGATACAGCTATAGGATTGCGATGTTTCACCATGTTGATTCGGTTACAGTTCTGTTTACAACATTGAATTCAACAAATACTATTGACATCTTATTTTCTAATTTAATATTGCGCGAGCGTCAATGCTTTGATATCTATTCTTATATAAGTTGAAAAAGTAAATGCGTCAGGGGAACTTTGCCAACTGCCGAAAATGTTTTACATTCTTGTTGATAGGTAATAGACTAGTGAACTTTGTTCGAGACTATGTCTTTTAGACTGATTATTCACAATTATATTATTATTAGCTTTTGCCCGCGGCTTCGCTCGCGTTAGAAAGAGACAAAAAGTAGCCTATGTTACTCTCCACCCCTACAACTATCTCCACTTAAAAAATCACGTCAATTCGTCGCTCCGTTTTGCCGTGAAAGAAAGACAAAACATACAGACAGACAGACACACTTTCCCATTTATAATATTAGTATGGATGTCGTTTCTTTTGCTGCCGATACATAAAGAGCAGCCGAAGGAACTGGGGTGGGTATTAGTCAGTAAAAGTCTGACACTCCCACTCGCCCCGTTCAGGGCGGGAGAAGTCATTTGATAATTTCCCAACGACAAAAAAAAAAGGAAAAAATAATAGGAACAAATATCTAGTTGAGTAGACTTGGAAGTCGTATGCTGACCTTTTTGGACGCGTTGTAGACGCTGACGACTTCGTAGTCGCTGTCGACGAACAGGATGTTCTCTGGCTTGAGATCTGTGTGTGTGAGCTTGTTGTCGTGCAGGAACAGCACGCTGTATATGAGCTGGTATGCGATGTGCCGTACCTGCTCTAGCGGGTACGGCTGGTAGTTGTTGTCTTTCTGTAAATTGTAAACACATGCAATGAGTCACTTGGTTTTACTTTTTTACACATATTTATTTATTTATTTAATATTACATGGAGGACTTACAGCTAATAAAACCAATACAAAAAGAAAACAATAGTCATTACAAAGCCAATAACAAGTCCTCACGTATAGTCACCATACACTAAAATCTTGTTTGCACTCAAATAACTATGGTTTTTGCACAAGAAAGTAATAAATTAATCAAAAAAGAAAAAAAAAACCTAATTTTGGCCTAAATATCAGATTTTATAAATAGAAACGCCCACAATCAGTTGTGACATTATATAACAAATCTCGGTCCCTTAATTGATATGGGCACAGTTAAAGTAGACGGGCAATAACGATCATTCAGCACTTTAGAAGCAGATGATCAATGACATTGCGACGATCACAGGATGTGCGGACGTCGTGAATGGGACTGGCTCAGGACCAAAAACTATGACGTCATGCGGGAAACCCATAAATAAAGCATATCAGTCACAGAGTAGGTTTATTTAGAGTAATTTTGATTTTAAGCGACTTATTTTTAAAGATAGGATTAATTTAAAGATACCACTAATAAGTTTTAAGTTATTATGTAGGAATTTACATTTATACTTGACACATACCTACAGTTATTAAAGGGAATCGGGTAATTACAATAATAAATACGCAACGGGGAAAACTAAAACGGTAATATATTGGTGCCGATTCTCTTGTGCACAACCTAACGTAAATTTAAGTTAAGTGCATCTTTCTCTTTCCTTTTAATTAAGAAAAGGACAGAAGATTAAATATTAGTTAAGTCCTGTCAAATTTAGACACTCCATAGATAATTTAGACGCGTTTTAAAAACATGGCGTCTAAATATACGTCAATTTTCATCAGGCGCTGTCTGATTTGACAGGATTAAACTAAAATGTATCTTCGGTCCTTTTCTTTAAGAAATAGAAAGAGAGAGATGCTCTAGCTTAAATTTACGTTAGTTTGTGCACAAGAGAATCGGCACCAATAACAGGATAATTTATTATAAATATATTTATTGTCTTTGTAAACCGAGCTAAATATAATAAATTCGACAGACTTAAATAATTTAACTTCTTTTATTCATTATATAGATTTTACTATTTTCTTGTTTCAATGTTTTATAACTGTCGAAATAAATTTGGTAATGAACATGAAACAATATTTCAACCTTAACGCAGGATGTAATAGATTGGGGGCTATGTGAAAACCCCGCATGTTGGGAAACCATTATTATACACTTTATGAGTTATCATTACGCTGACGCATGGTACAGTATCGAGTAAACATTAACATGCACAATAGTAGTAACGATAAAAATAACTTGACACTCACCAGGAAGTCAAATACACTTTGTCCTAGCATTTCAAATGCGATGCACATGTGTCCGTGGTATTCGAACCAGTCCAACATCTTAACACATAAGCTGAAATAGAACAAAAACAGAATGTTAGAAAGTATACATGACGTGTCTTATATAAGCTGTTAAAGGTATGTGTATCAGACGTCATACAATGAATTACACGGAATCAAATAATTTGTGAAGTCGGCGAGACGGTATTTTAGTGTGTTAGGAGTTGACATCGGGTTCTTCGTTGGCTCGGCGCCAGCAGGAGCAGTAACGTCGCATATAAACGTGCAAGGTCAAATATTGCTACATTCGCGACGCCCCGCACCAGCCTCGGCTATCAACATGTGACGTTTTCACACAATAATAACAAGATCAAATCAAACACTCACTTTTTACAATCAGGGTCAACTTCAGCTAACTTTTCTAATACGTTGATCTCGAGTTTAGCAGCCTCTCTGTACTTCTCAACGTTCTTGATTATCTTCAGAGCCATTCTGTGCTCCCTGAAATTTATAATTAGATATCATGCTTTATTTCTGTACATAAAACTCGGAATTTTGGCAATAAGTATCGAAATTGTCGGTGCTAATATAAACAAATGGAAATAGAAATGAATAATTAGTGAGGCGTGTCCTGCCAAACAATGCGTGTCTTCATCCGGCGCCGATGTTAACGACACCGCATCGCCTTCGTTTAAGGGAACTTTACTATTTAATGTTCCATTCAACAATTGGTCATTCAACTAAGTAGGTACAAGATTTAGTGATCTTTAATTTACTTGACGCCATTTAAAACAAGTCAACACAATATAGTTTGAGTGTAAAAGTACGAACATGCGATATGCAAATAGTCACAGATGCATACATTTCACCGCAAGCCACGAAGCACCGATTGTATCGCAGTGGTCACAAAAAGTAGTAGTTAATGAGTAAATAAAGAAAGATACTTACAGTTCTAAGTCCTTCACCTCGACCACCTTGCCGAATGTACCCTCACCGAGCGTGTCGATGATTTTGTCTGCAATGAAACCAAGGCAACACAATTACTAAAATGTACACTGCACAAAGTCATGATGGAATCGGCATCGATGGTATTCCATTCACATAAGTTAACTGATACACTGTAGCAGACTCTGAGAATTATATGAAAAATTCTTGAGAATATCAACTATTTTAGTATCACGAACACACAGTCATAGACGACCAATAGCCGAGGCTCCAACATGACTTCGTTTAACATCCAATTGGACTCTTGTGATGTTGTTACTATTTTTATCAAAAATTATAAAATACAATTAAAAAGCAGAAATTTAAGTCTGAAATCTTCAAAACACGAATCACTGACTGCGAGGACTTGGCGGTGGTTATTGTGTGAGAAAACTCGGTTTCTTGTTGAATTTTCTGCTATCTGTCGTGTAGTGTTATGTTTTGTGAGTCATATATTGTAATCAGTGTTTGGGTTTCAGTTATTCTGAAAGAGTCATGGGTGTTTATTGTGTTATGTGTGTGTTGTGTAAACTGTGTGTGTACGTGTAGTGTGTGTATAGTGTACTTGTGTATTGTGTATGCGTAAATAGTTGTTTAAGTTATGGGTGTGGACACGAACATCTCGCTCCCATGACATATCCGGGCCAGTAGACCAGATGTCCGTCCTTGTCGTCCTTGACGGAGGAGCGTGCCCGGGAGCTCTGCATGCGCCAGCGCCGCCGTCCGCCGCCGCCGCACGAGCCGCACGAGCCGCCAGCGCCGCGCAGACATCACGCCACAGCCACACGCACCACGCCACATGCACGGAGAGCGCCACGCGATCCGCACGACCCGAGTAGTGTTGTACCCAACAATCAGACAATGGAACGGTTGCCCGTCAGACAAGCGACAATTGGTATGGTGTGTCGGAGGTACATGCTGTTAGAGGGCGGGCGGGTGGCGCTGCGGAGCGGCTGGGCGGGCGGCCGAGCGGGCCTCGGCCGCCCGCGCGCACCGCGCGGCCTGGGAGCGGGACAGGAGCACCGGGGGTGGGAGATGACACACCACTCGCATTCCGATCACTTGCACGATCTACTTCCACACAGGTAATTTAGGATAAATGTCCACCCGAACCTCTCTTAAATAATATTAGGTCACATTTACTAACTTTACGGGAAACAGAACTATCAGAACTTCTTTTAAGTCTTGAATTTGAAAACATTTTAATACACAGAAGAGACATGTTAGCTTTTAAAGCACGCACAAAGAAATTTAAGACATGCACTATCATTATAGTTATTAGTTTACTTTATATCAACTGTCACGTCAGCCATCGTTAGTTGCATCGAGTTAAGCGTTTTACAGGATACCCGCTTTCAATTGGATTTTTTTAATTATTTCTTGGTACCCTCGCTTTTTAATAAATTGCTGAGAAATACATGCTCTTAACAAGTTAAGGCAGAAATACGCTGGACAAGACGGTATCTATAACCTGATTTTTTTGTTTGTGAATAAAACATTTTGTTGTTATCATACTTGCTACTAACAAAAATGTAACAACGGAAACAACGCAGCTGGTACAATATGTAAATAGTAAATAGTGGAAAACCACGGACCAGGTGTATGTTAGCGGCACACAGTGCGCAGGCGGGTTGTTAGCTTGTGCTTACAGGCGGCGTGGCCGCTTGGCGCGCCAGGTGCCGCGGCCGCAGCGGCCGGTGCCGGGCGCGCAGCTCCGGTGGCAGCATCACTACGTCGCCCACGGCCAGCGGCTCAACCTTCTTGGGGGCGGTCACCGAATTCGTGTCGATAATCTCCTTATCACCGATACGTCCGTACATCTCGTCTAAATGAGCATATTTCATTATGAGCCCTTGTATCTCTTTCCGTCTGGTCTCTCGTTCGCTGAGCACTCTGTCTCCCACCGGCGTCTTGTCATCATCCTCATCGCTCGATGGGAAATATATTTGCTTCTGGCGTCCTATTTCTCTTACAGGTGACCGCGCTGGTGTTTTGGTTATCTTTAACTTTCCATTCGTTTCTTTCGTACCTTGTTGCGGTGGTGATATTAAATCTCGAACTGTAGGATTTATGTTTATATCTATAGGTCGCAATGATAGTTTACCCATTTTTCTGTCACTGTTTTCGCTTTTTTCGGCTCTTAAAGATCTCCTTTGGTGCCTTCGATAAACACTATCTCTGTCTTTGCCATAATAAGGCCGATCTTTTAATGGAATGTCAAATCCATTTTTGTAATCTTCTTTTTGTTTGTTACTCGAAGACAATCGCCGGTCAGCTGTATTCCTGTAAGGGGTTTTGTCTCTAATCTTTTCATGGGAAAAGTTGTTCCTTTTAAAAGAATTTTCCCCAAAAACAGCAGTCGTTAAACTTCTCATTAGTCCTCGCGACAAAGTCGGTTCAGGTTCTAATGTTTTGTCACGATCTTCTTTCTCTTTCCTTGCCCTTTCTTTTTTCTGCACTGCTATTCTGTCTAACACCGAGGAATACTTATCTTCCAAGCGACTACGCGTACTTCCTAACAAAATGCTGTCAATATTATTGTTGGGCTCTTTCAAAGGGTACCGTTTAGTAAATGGTGATGATTTATTATCTTTCAAGTGAGCTCTGCGGAATGAGTCAGTGCGTCCGAGCGCGCTAATCCCGGAGGTAGAATGCAAAGGTGATGTATCGATGCGCGACTTGTTCGCGCCCAGGTAACTCGAGTACGTACGGTCATCGTTCAACTTCCGCGCCGGCGCACCGGACGTCAAAGATGTTGTGTATGGTGAGATGTGGCCATTGTTCTCGTACCGCCGCACATTCGCTAACGAAGAATTTTTACTTGAAATGAGTTTGTCATCGTATCGCTGCCGAGGGGCTGAAAGCTTTGTATCTGAAATAATTTCAGTCTTCTCGGAGGGTCCTCGCCGCGTTAAACGATTGATAAAGCTGGAGTAGCCATCTGACAACAGTTGTGTGACGCTCGTGGTGGAAGATCTATTATAACGCTGACGTCGCGGACTTGTCGTGCCACTAGCACTGGTACTTAAACTAGCCATATTGTTTGTTTAGCTGGTTTCTTTGCGGTTTTATTACTAACACTTTAGCCGGGATATATCACATAATGGTCCAGAATCGTCATATTTACACAATGGTTGCAGTTTTTCGGAACATTGGGGTCTACTCGCGACTTTTCTAGTTTACACGGCCACTTCTTTGCCACCGGACATAAGACTGGTTCTATCTCGAGATCGAGAGCGTACCAAAGCGCGAACGAATTTCAGAAAGATCACTAGCGCAACCGAGTGCGGCCGCCGGTGCCAAGTAATCGTCGTGCACTAAAAATATCAGCAACCCGTGGGAGCGCCCTCCCGCGCACTCCGAGGTGCCCGCCGCGAACACATTTCTTTGCATTACACTTTACTACGTTTTTCATATTATTGAAATGTAGATTTTAGGCCTATTCTAGGAATCTCTATTTTTGGGGTGTTTACTGCCTGTAATTGACACATGATGAGCAAAGTTCAATGACCTTACAATTATATTTGAAAAGTACATAACTGTTCTTTTTAGCTCCTCAACACGTCTTTATTTTGGCAAAATAACAATTGACCTTTTTTTCTATGCGTAATACAAATGACTAATGGTCATTTCTTCTACAATGTTCGAAAAATATGTGAAGCACAGTTCTATTTTACTTCCTTTTGCCAGTTTAATAAATAGTTGGTATATTTAATAATGAATAATATCACCAACAATAGTCTGTTCATGGACGTCATCGCGTGCTAAATATGTATCAGTGTAAACAAACATTGAAACTTATTAAGTTTCACACGGTCATGTCGGTAATTGAGCTTGGTAAGGACATCGATCGTCGGAGATACACACAGACACACCTTTCTCTGAACGGTGAGCAGCGGAGCCAAGACAGTTCTGTCAATAAGCGGTAGGTAAGCGGGTCAGTAGAGCGCGTGAGCTGTGAACAATGCCGCCGGTGCCCGCGACCGACACGGACGACACCCGGCGCGAGCGCACGCGGCCGGCACGCAACCATTCCTTCATGTACACGCATCATTGTAATAGTTATCCCAAAGCGAGTCTTATTTCTATCAATAATTATCAAATCAGCATGTCAACATGCGTTAAATCTGTTCAGAGAACGAACAAGGACGGATGCGGGCGCTACCGAGTAGAGATGAAATGATAAAGTGGCACGACACGACCGGGCTACGTGCTGTCTCACGCTTATCATAGTGTAAAACATTTTAAACGGGATTGTCTCCATCCGCGTTCACAACTTTAACGCGTATTGAATAATGAACATTGATTTCGAATGTTGTAACATCATTGTTTGTTGTGAGTTGTTCTGAATGTTTCATTATTTTTCACAATACTGTTCACTGAAATCTTTGGACGTCCAATGGAGGAAACCACAATATCTTGCATTCTTTACGTAATAATTAGAGACCACTTCACCACTACCAAGGCATATTAATGTAGCTACTTGGTAATTTTCTACTTTCACTTGGCGAGTAAACATTTTTCAACACTATTAGTCGACGTTACTGCAAACTACCGTATTGCTTGTAATTACTGATCAATATCTTTAAGCGTTTAAACCTGGTGCATGTATTTCTCAGCCATTTTTGTAAAGTTTACATTTTGTACAAGGGAATTTTTCAGGTTATAATATTTTCCGAACACATACCCGCGGGTATCCTTTTCCGTCTATCGACACAGGATAATTGAAGTTAACGATTTTTTCTAACGCACATAAAAAGCCAAATGTTTTCATTTTGTGAACGGTCAGGTACGTGGTGATCACTAACAACACCGATGCCAAACTTTCGCCACTAACACAGGTATTATAGTAGTTGTACATGCTAACTACCACATGGGAATTATTAGTTAACATTGCACATCGGTAGTACGTTACTGAATGACAAACAAACTTACGACCAGCTGTTTGGGGTCGCTTGTTATTAGGGGGCAGGTAAAAACAACCCCAACGGGATCGGTCGTGGCGGCAGTCGCTTACCAGGCGATATTGTTATACTCCACTCCAGAATGTTCAACTATCTTGTAAGTAACATGTGAATGTATTATGTAATTTAAATGAATTATTTATAATAATAACCAGAGTTGAATGTACGGTTGGTTCATTACTCTAATATAAGTGTAAATAAGATAACACCTGCTCAAAACAATACAAATACAATTATATAAAATCTTTACTGTAGATATACGTGTTTTGTATAATGCCCTGAAAATTATGGCTTAAAAATTGCTAGTTTAAAGAAACTACACAGTATTCTAGATGATTATAAAAAAGATTTTGTAGGGGCTAAATTTATTCTCATTTTTGGAGTAATTGTGAGAGCACGTCTATGCCCAACACCTCGGTATTGTTTTATATTTGTCGGTTGTTAAATCTGAACGTCCACAGTATTTTGAAAGCATCACATTCCCATGTCAAACTGTTGTTTATGACTGACCTTGCCCGCCAGGCGGCAACAAGCGCCTTCGACATCGAAAAGGATTTCAGCGACCACGGACAGAAGTTTTGAGACATCGTGCCACTTGCATCCGTGCTCCTTGAGGAACTTCTTATAAAGCTCGTAAAAGGAGGCGAATCGCAACGGGAGTCGTACTCGTTCTTGTTTTATTGACAACTCTGCCATTGTGCACTTCACTACACCGCACTGCACTGTGTGTCTAGCGTTGTTTAGAGCACGAACAGACCGCCAGCGACGTGAGGCGGGTGGCCAGCCGGCCGGCGGTTACACAACTGTATAGTGCACGCGATACCACGTCTCCACTTAACTACGCGGACGATACAGATGACACAATCAAACAGATAACTTAACCGTCAATATTATAATAAAAAAATAGTCCAATATAATAAACAAAATGTGTAGTTCGTTGAGCGACCGAGACTGAACTGCGTGGGTCCACACCGTTCCATGGCATTTAATTAAAGAAGGCATGCACAAATGGAGCAAACAATTTCAAGCTTTTGTATCGGTTTAAACAGGATTGATCCGCGTCCCACTCGTTAACATTGCTAACGTTCCAGCGACAAAACATGAAGGGAATTTTTGGTATGTATTTGAAAGTAAACTGTTTAATAAATTCTTGTTTGTTTGTTTCATCTGACATGAGTGTACCGAATGAATGCTTATGACAAACTATTCCTGCACTATCTTTCTGTTAAGATAGAAAACAGTTGTGAAGGACAATGCCCTTTTGTGTTTTTTAATAATTTATACTCTATAATAAATATAAAAATTTCTTGCTGATAATGAGCGACTTATCAAAGTTATCATTGTAACTGGATTTGTTTAACTATGCATACTGGCGTGCACGTGGCGACAGCTGTGATAATGAATATTTAAATATTATCATGTTGAAACTGACAAGTAATTAAAAAAAACCAAATCAAATGCGACTTTATAAAGAATTTTGGTGCTTTTATAAAAAATTGAAGACGAGTACTAAAAATGTGTGATTTTTTTGAAATTCATTGATAATTTTAGACGGAATTTATAAGTTGATTTTGTTTAACAGATATTAGGAGGGTAGTAAGGGCGCTTTGCTCACGAAAGCGGCGCCTAGTGAGCTTTATAAGCACGTGTAACACTTATAATTTTGCGAAGCAGAACCGTGTACTTGAGGCGGAGCGTTGCTAGAACCTGAACCATATCGGCAAGGTCGGCCGGAAGGAATCGGGCATTACCAAATAGATAGGTGGGCAAAACAACGGGCGTACCGCATTTATCAGACCATATCTCAACCGCTCGCGGCCAGCACGCCACGGCCTATTGTATTAATGATACGAGATAGCCTATTCTCTACCTATGAACTTGACCCCTGATCACAATTAGCGATCTGTTAGCGCTTAAGTTTCTATATCTGATATTAGGTAGGTCTGTGACAAATTACCGAAATAATTAACAATTTATATACGGCGAATTAAGGAACTTTCTCATCAAGAAATAATTAATACAAAATAATGATGTAACTTAATTACTGATGGCGTGTTGCTGTTTATCTTTATTAACAATTTAAGCGGTAGTTAAATCATAGTTGGTTTTGTAACACATTTTATTGTGTTAAATTCAGAATATTTATAAAAAAGACTACACCTTGTTACAGCTGGATGAAAGTTTGTTTTGTAAACTGTTACGACGATAAGTGTGATGTTGTGGCTTGCTTATCAGTTTTGCATGCGCAAATGAAGGGGGAAAAACAAGTTGCCTTAATACATTCTCATGTTATTTTCCATAACATTTGATTCCCAGAATTTGTAGTATGTAAATATACCAATTAATTTTACGACAACAAATTCGATATCTGTTATTTAATGGGATGACGGTTTCCTCGTCATTGGAAGATCATTAGGGTTAGGAATGAGATTAAGTCAATAACAGACTGCTGTGTGAATTCTTTGCCGTGACCTTAACAATACTATTGAGCTAAGACAAAAAAATCCTATCATTTTCTAACAAGAGTCAAACACAAAAGAAGTACAAAATAATTTATCCTATTTTCCATTTCTGCAAAATTAAATTATATTTGACCACCTTTCTGCATTCATTTTAGCTGTTCATTTTTGATTATCAAACTAGTCATTTATATTATTTTCCTCTGAGTATACACTTTTCCTGGTACAAATACTGCGCGAGTTTCTCAGCAGTGGACAATCATCATCATCTGACTCGATCCGGATTCAACGAGCTACAATTTAGTTTTGGTTTCACAATTCAAAACAATTGAGAAGCACGCCTCTTGATGAGTGTTCATTAGTCGGCGTATCAAGTATGACTCGCAACGATTTCTACCACAAGCCACTGGTGGTAAGATAATATTCCACACAATGGGTAAGGTTCCTTTCGACAGTGCTTTACTAAAAGCATGTGTTTGGATGAATTTACTAATTGCAAATAAATGTTTTAATAAAATTATTTTGTTTGGATGCTATTTTCTTAAACGCTTTTGCAAAGTTCTCCGGCTTATTTTATTTCTATTAGCCGCATGTCTCTGTTAACAGATCCACAAAGTGTTATCATAACAGAATGCATAACGGCTGTCTCTCCTAGGTGAAGGTGATCATCGCGTTACTATTTCTGTGCGCATGCGCCTTCCATGTTTTCTGCGCAAGAACAACGCCTTGCGGCGCCATCTATCGATAACTTTTGGATTCTCATACAGCGTGCCAGCTGCTGATACTATTTTAGTACATCTTATACTTTTTATAACGTTGTTTATTACATATTGGCAGATAGAAATCATTGTTGTTGCATTCAATTAATAGAGTGACTTATGTATGATCTTTAACCATAATATTGCGTATAAACAAAATATTTACCTTTCTGTTACCGTATATACAGACAAAATTATTGTGTTTGTAGGGATTTAACTAGTCCGACTGTGCTTAACAGATGTAAACATAGTGTCAATGGGATAATGCGGTTTTTATCTTAAACCATGTTACGAACGCATGCAATGCAACACATCAAAAACCTGCGAAATTCACTACTGTTAAGAAATGAGATTGCCACGAACTGCGGACATCAAAAGCACACAAAGGTTAAAGACCACAAAAATAACCTACACAGTATTGAGGAAGTCCTTTGTCTTTACTTTTTAATCTGGTTCAAAATCGTTCCGAGGATAGTAATAAATTAAATCCTTGACCTAATAATATAATGCTAAAATAGATGCACATTGCTCTCAATACACGCGCGCTGGCAGCGCGTGGCGCAGTTACTTTCATATAACATATATTTAATTGAATACCAACTGTAATAATAGTGTTTTAATACTTGTTAAAGTATAGTAATGATTTGTGGGCTGACCTCTACTTCTTTGGACTGTTTCTCAGGTTTGAGTTGTGAGCTTTGTGCGGGTTGCGGTGGCACGAAGGAGCAGGAAGGCTGTGGCTCCACTGCTGGCTGCTGTGTTTTCACAGGCGGCTGGGAGGCGACCTTGGGGCTCTTCTGCAAATCTGTCACTATGCCTTCGGCGTTCTGGACGCGTATCTGCGGCGGATGCACTACATTTGTTTGATTACCACTAGCTGGCAGTCTTGGAGCCAGCCAAGACGGGGGTACCGCAGGAGGCACAACAGGCGGCTGTTGTGTTATTTTCAACGCGTGATCATTAACCTTAGTACTATGGTCACGGGCACATGGTTCCGTTAATTGTGGATTCGTATTATTACACTGTGACGTTTCATTTGGTTTCGTTGCCTCTGGTTCGATTTCAGGTACTACTTTCTTATGGGATTCTAAATTTTGTGAGTTTTGTTTTACATCTACGGTTGTTTTTATAGGTTCTTTTTCGGGCCTATTATTTGGTGCTGGAGGTAATTGCGTTGGTGGTCGTTCGTGAAATGGAATGGACGGCAATTGGCTAAGAGGTAGATTCGGAGCTGTTGTAGTAGCTATAACAGCAGCATTTATTACATTTTGATTTTCTGTTACAGCCACGGCATTGCTAGGTTTGGGTAGTTCTGGAATAGCCGGCGAGATGTCATCCCTACTTTGGGAAAAATCAGTACTATCACAACAAGAGAGCTCCTCGAGACTTTGTACTAAATCAAGTGCAGACGCTTCGTGATAATCCGTAGAACAAGGGGATGTGTCGTCACTGGTATCGTCTGTATCATCAGGTCTCTGTGAACTTTTACTACTAGGAACAAAAGCTAAACTAGATGTCACATCGTTGGATATATCAGCATTCAATGATTCCTCACTTTGCGTAGATGTTTCTCTATTAGCAGATGGGTCTTTAATGGCACTAACTTTCTCATCTTCACTAACTATACTGCTCACTGTGACAGTTGACAATGGAACATTAGTTTTTTGTACATTTATTTCATCGTTGTTATTTTTGTCACACAGTTCACTAACACTAGTCTGATTTGTATCTTCTGATTTGTCTATGTTATTCACATAGTTTTCCATATTCGCTTGCTCTACCACAGGTAAACCCATGTATTGTGGTATGGCATAATCTAAATCTGTTAAAGGAGTATAATGAACACAATCTCCCTGTAGAGGTGCTTCAAAGTTGGGAGAATAATACTCAAACGCAGCATTATCGTTGCAATAGATAGACCAAGGATCATTTGAAGGAATCAAAGGTAAACCATCATAGTACAGCTCAGGGTTCATATCTCTATCGATGAGATATTCTGGCTTATATTCCCATGAAGGAACGAATGAATCTTCAAAGGCTAGATAGTTCTCAGGTAACATCACCATGGTTGGATTTAATTGACTTGGATCCAGTGCATACGAACCGTCGTAGAAAGGGTTGTTGAGCACAAGAGGGGGAGGTTGCATAGGTGTACATTCCATAGTCAGTTCAGCAAACAATCCATACTTAGATAAGTCTGGTTCAGATCGTCTATGCCGGAATGCGCGGGAGTCGATTTCGTGAGCGATATTTGCAGCGTAAATATCCGAAACGTCAAAACTGTGAGTTCTTCGCAAATAGCTTTCGGGTGGCAACTGATATTCAATGTTTTCATCTCTATCGATAAGTTCTACTTGGTCATCGTACAATCCTTCGTAAGTGGGCACACCCACGTTGTTTATTTCGTGTAAGGCATCCGCATCGTTTGTTTGGCTGGCAATAGTGGGTGCAACTTGCAGATCGCTGTTACCGCAAGCAGCATCACGAGGCAGTAGTAACACGTGCGGAAGGGCGGGCGGGGGTCCGCAAAACAGAAGGTTGTTGGGGGGTGGACGCGGCGGTTGGGCAGCCATGGCTCCGGGGCAGGCCGCCCGCGGCCCGACGCGGTGGACTAGTATTTCGGTGCGGCAGAGACGCGCCGGGCGGCCGGCTCAGCTTTGCGACTGACTGAAGGCGTTCCGAGTGACGAAGGCGAACACAAATAGAACGGGCGCAAGCGCGAGGAGGTCGCCGTCTCTCGCGCACATCTTCACGGGCGAAGGCGCACGCGCACTCGCAAGCCAAACCCGTCCCGCGTATAATCCCAAACAGGCACGCTGACGTTTCACGCTTTATTCTGGTTCCGCACTTTGCTTATGATGAACAGTAACATATAATATTATAGAAGTAAGAGAAAGACAGGTTTACGGGTGGACATTTCTTTGTGGTAATGGCGAGTTTTGGATTTTACAAGTCACACACCATCCTTTCGCACATCCTCATAAGATTTAAAAAGAAACTGTAGGACTGACCTGTTCTGGTGGTGAACGTGGCGAAGACTCGTCGCGATGGTGCCTCCTCCGCCTATGTGATGTAGGCGAACGCCGATGATGTGACCGTTTGGAACGTTCATTTCTCCGCCTCCACGAGTGCTCCGAGCTGTGAAATCATCGATCGGTGGGCTGTAGGGTTAGTGAGTAGGACAAGATAGTGCACCGTATGCAACAAACGTTTAGGTGAGGTCCGTGTGCGTGTTTAATGATGAACATCGAGTTTGACCGAAGTGTTACTAACGTTGGCGAGCGTTTTCCATGAGCAGAATGCGGGTCTATCAGCTGCGCGAGGTGGTCAGGTGGCGGCAGGCAGCAAACTCTCAAGAGCGCCCGCACGGCCGCCCACCACCTCTGCCCCGTATCTAAGCCTTTGACGGTGCCCTATTTCTACAATAGCTTGGTACCTATATTTGTGTTTGTTTCAATGGTTTCGACAGGACTTGCATTTATTAAACGTATCCTCATTTTATAAACTACCTAGAAAATTAATTTTAATATTAATTGAATGTTATTACCGCACCCTTAAATTACGTTAACACTAATTCCTAATGGCTGTTGAGCCTTCACTCACGGTCAAGGTCACTAAACATAGGGCGATCGAACATTACTAGCAGATGACGTCGGGAAAATAGGTACTAGACAAAGTTAGTGATAAGTGTGAGCAGCTTTCGAAGATTGTTTGTGACTGGTGATCGGCGATGACCCGGCCCGAACTGCGGTCGCCGACACACTGCCAGCGCCGTCAAAGATACCGGCTCAAGTAAAGCAACGTACAATCAAGTGCTCATTTCAAAACACCGCCACTGTCACAGCCTAACAAGCGAACAATCAAAACCTCCACGTCATTGGCACAATGTCATCGTCTATGAGAATCACTGGTCGATTGACGTTTGTGTACTTTGACACAAATTGTAGTAAATTACTAGTTCAATGCTACGTTCTGTCGTACATTCAAATAAATTTTGATCATAAATTTATTCGCAACGGAGAATTTCTTATGTAAATTCACTTTTCCCTAACCATAATTAACTCACCAACAAACGCGCAAACTTTGTGGGCTCGACATTAAGCTTATGTCTATAAAAGTTAAACTCGCGCATTTTTCTGCCATAACTACAATTACCATTATCAATTAATTTTGAAAATAGACTCAATAATTATAATGTGTAAAATGAAACTCATCACTAGCAAGAACAAACTGAAAATAACATAAGAGTGCAGAACGGAGGACGCTGGCACGACTAATAGAATTAAAAATATACGTAATTGGTTTACCGAGTCGCAGTGGAGATAAATATGTACCTATACGCAGAAGATAATGCAGAAAATAAATGTCTGTTACCCGCGTAATGTATATGTAGAATAATATTTACATGTACCTACATGTTACATTAAACCGATGTTATCATTAGTGACATCTGGCGGCGAGTAGTGGAACCGTTGCGAAAGTTAGCTAGACTAAATTTTTACTTCGCGTTTGCACACAACAAGAATTTATGGCCAATTATAATTCCTAACAATATCATCACTATTATTCACACATACCTATCAGTAAAGATGTATAACTCGGTAAAACAGAAAGTGGTGAAAATCCAAGAACGTGGACAGGAGAAAGAATGTTTTAATGACGGAATGACTTTGTCTAATTTCTTTTTGCATTAAGTAGGTACGTCCGACCGGAGTAAATACATTTCTGTGGTAGGCCAATTTTTGTATTGGAAGACTTTTACATTTTCCATTACAACCTTTATTTTGTCGTTCTATATTATTGGGCATTGATACCAACACTCTTTAAAAGTCTCAGTCAATAATTAATATTAGGCATCAATTAAAATGGGTTTATAAAATACCTTCTATTTCCAAAATCAATGTATGAATTACTAATACATTTGTGCATAAAGTGCATTAAAACTTGCATCCTGTACAATAATAATGATATTACTTAGGTATTTTAATGACATAACTTGTTTAATGTTATAATTTGACAAAAACATAAATAAGTACTAAGCCTGTATCAATAAAGACAAATTGACATAATTATAAAATAAGAAATCCTTAAACGGATTGTGGTTACGGCTCAGGCGCGGTGGCGTGCGCGGGCGTCGTTCATATGTCGAGCTTAATGTCACATTGTTTAGCGCCATACGAGAGGTTGAACTTGAACACTTGATTGTTTCTAGGCTGTGGGCCTTCGCAGTCTCGTGCTAACACCATATGTTAAAAATCCTACTGTGGACGTATTTTCCGTAGATCCGGCTAAATAGGTTAAGTTCATACGAATGCATTTAATAGGTACTAATTTAGAGTTTTCATTTATTTCAGAGGACATTTCAGTTTATTCCCGAAAAGTAATCAAATTGGATTAGGTACTCTATTCTTACTAGGAACGTTTAAGAGTTACTAATTAAGAAAATTATTGTATTTTCCAACACATAGAATATTAATAAGTATAAATAATTAATTTAAAAAATAGCAGTTTTATTTAGGTATGATTTCGTCAATATACATACAGGGTTATTTGAAATATTTTATTAGAATTTTTAGAAAACAATGTATCAAGAGTTTTTTTTAAAGTAAAGTTACTTTTTTTTTTGCTTTGTCTATTTTCTATTGTAGTAGATACCAGTACTGCATTTTTTTAAATCTCTGTTTGCTCACTCCCTTGCTTGATCTTTGTGTTACCGCGTAAAAATGTCTAGATTTAGAGAAACCTAAGAAAAAATATATTTAAGGAAATAGGAAATAAAAATCCCAAAACAAGTTAAGGTTTACGTTATTTGTTATTT
The DNA here is from genome assembly GCA_033675125.1 of Athetis lepigone. NCBI lineage: Eukaryota > Metazoa > Arthropoda > Insecta > Lepidoptera > Noctuidae > Athetis > Athetis lepigone. The sequence continues at coordinate 5,557,820 of CM066218.1, read as the reverse complement.
CTGAAACGAACGTTGCTTACTATTAATTAACAGCAAGATTTATGAGGCATAGCATAGAGATAGGTTATACCTTGAAAATCACGCCATAATCCACAGGAGCGGAACATAATTAAAGATATAATTCAACACGGGTGAAACCGCGGGAACTGCAAGTGTTAATAGATCTGTTTACTGTAGCATGAAGCCAAATACTAAAAAAAGAAGAGAACTATCTTCAGCTTTATATTTGAGCTGGCACTATGATGGTATAGTATTTATAACAACATATTGTTATTATGTATTTTCCTGATAGGTAGTTTGTATACGATTTATCCATAAGCGTTTAATTATGATTTCTCCGCGTTTGTGTGAAGTAAATTCAACTGAATAAAGGCAAGGCAGATTTAAACAACGTTTTCATGCTCTTCTGTGGTATATCACATTATTTGAATATATTTTGACATGAACTTCGCTGATGTTATTTTCCCGTTTCTGCTTTATGTAAGTGGTGCATCGGTTTACATAAATCGTTTTAGTTCAACCTAATCTAGATAACATAAGTAGATTTCTAGAATGTTGAAGATGTCTGTATGAATAAAATCTTCTACATTATGACGCAATCTCGACAAGAACCCATTTGGCATTAAAAATAGAAAGCTAGATTGATGATATAAACGAATATCATTATTACCCTTTAAATATGTATTGATTTTGAGTTTTTTTCCTATAACAAACAAGAAAACGCAATAAATTTAAGTAAAGTAAGAATTAAAGCGGAGAAAACATTGCGTTTTGAAGGCCTAAGTTCAGGTTACAAATTTAACTGTGCTATCTACATGAGAAAGTAAAATTAAGTGTACAAATCGACTAAATCAGGTAATTACATAAAAAAAAAATTCCAAAAAAATAATAACCTTCTTCAAAAACTAAAAATAACTAAAATTTCGGAAGTCGGTGGCTTCTCTTCTGCCAATTAATTTGTGTCGCCACAGACTTCCGAAATTTAAGTTATTTTTGTGTTTTTAGTTTTTGAAGGAGGTTAGGAGGATTTTTTTTATTTTCTACTATTTAGTGTCGAGTCCCAATGTTGACTGTGTATTCAAACCTAATTTATTTTCAAAATAAAACTACTTACAATCTTATAAAACGATAATAATCATATAGTATTGTTGCAACAACGCAAGCCATGTACCCTCTATCTCTTTAACGTTGTTGTTAGTTTTTTATTTTTAGTTTTTCAATGACTATATACCTATATGTATTAGTGGAAAGTCCTGGTCAATACGAATATAATAAGCCCAAACACGACGTAGTTAATACATATCGTTGCGGAGTTCAACTGTCTCTCGTCTCCATCATCAGGTCAGCTTTAATCCTTTACTATTTTAAAATGTTTTTAAACATACACCTACGTGTAACCTATGCCTGCCTACAATTTTCCAAAGTTGCCCACGATTTCTCAAGGTTTACATCATCAGATCCTGACCTCATGACAATGGGACCAACCTGGGAAGTATACCCTATTAAACAAAAAAATAATTTTGCAAGTCGGTCCAGGCGTCTTCGAGTAGGTAATCGGTGAACGTACATAAAAAATAAAAGATCCCGAGGAATTGAGAACCTCCTCCTTTTTTTTTGAAGTCGGTTAAAAATAAAACGTAGCAATAGCTACGTCGTAGACAGTTCCTGAAGCACCTTGTGTTTCCATTTTGTAGACTCTACGTCGTCGTCGTAGAAACTACGAGATTATGTCTAATCGACTTCATTTATCATGTTCATTAACGTGAGCATAATGGTACTTAATTTTTCAATTTGGATCTTCACAATTTAAATATTCCATTAGACAAATTAGAATATTTAAATTGTGTGGATCCTTTGCATTCTTATTTTACGACATAAAAATGCGGTCCGTTTATTTGTCATAGGCAGCTTTGTTTGGATGGCATGTGTCAACCTTATGGGTGCTTACAAGTCTTCGCCTTACTATTTTGGTATGAAACTATAAAACTGAGCTAACTTTTCTTGTTTTTTTTTCCTTATCTAGTTACAAGATAAAATTGTTAAGATTTTGATTGGTGTCTGTAAACAGTTCGTTGAATAAATAAGAGATAAGTTTTAAGTTTCCTGCCTCATTTTACTAACGCACGGATTCGAGAACGTCGCGCGAATATCAAATGATTGCACAACGTGTGTCACTTTTATTTAAAGAAGGCACTCGATGGTGGTATCAATGTTCAACAAAGCGGCTCACGTCACACGACGCGGACTCCGTCGCGAATAACAAACACCGGAACATTCACTTTCGACGAACAACGACATAACATTATAGATTCAAAGCTTCATGAAGCCACTCTTATGCGTAAGCTACTTAGAACCGGCTATTTCGTAAAACTCTAAAACCAGTGTAACCAGTAACACACGTCATTGACTTGACACCAAACTTAATTAATTAACAGCATATACCGTCTCTCTCGTTAAACCACGACTGCTACCTTTAATTTTAATTGGTGAAATTCCTTTTTAGGCTTTCCTTTCCTCTCAGTGGGGACCGGTAGTCGAGGACTCTTTAATTACTACCTGAGGTGGCTGTTGAAGGTGAAAGCGAACTTGGGCGTAATTCGCGACTCGCGTTGTGTGTTTATGTCTTCAGAACGTGTACTTTCGGTTCCACGCAGAGCGCTCAGCTGTCTCGTGATAACGATACTTGTCAATATTGGTAGAAAATGTGACGAGAAAGTTTGTTTATCTCGTATACTCGGTAAACATGCTATTACATATGGTTTTACTTCCTGTTCTGTCAAGTAATATTTAGTATTTAGGTGTGCCCTCCGCGTTGTCTACTTGCCTAGCCCAAGGCGTAACAATATTACGGATATTGTACAAATACACTGTGCTAAAAAAGCGTTCAAGGGAAACACTAATTTGCAACGCGGTTAACGTTCAAACTTAACAACGGTATTCACACAACGGTTCTTTATATTTAGAAATACCCGACACGTGAATCGTATTGAATCATCTCTATGTTTACTGTTTCACTGGTATTTCCTTATACTGTTTCGTAATGTTACTTTCCTTTAACCTATTTGTAAGGATTCGTTTGCGCGAATGGTTTTAACTTGACTGAATATAATTATTGTTGGCGTGTGATTTTACAAGTAAGGAAATTAGCACAAACTACAAGGCGTTCAAAGGTCAGAGAGGCAACGGAGCACGTAAAATCGGAGCGAGAGTGGAACGCTTCTGGCACAATGACCATAATCGATCGGTCGGCCGGTGCAGACTGCGGGCTCGGTTACGAAATCGAAAGCCGAAGACTGCAACGTGACACGACCACTGGGCCGGTCAAGGATCCACTGCTCGACAGACATGATGTTTCGGTACGGTGCTTGGATACCCGCGAAACCTACTATGGCTAGGTAATTAAATTATAACAGCTCGCATTTAATCGTCACGCAAAGCCTAACACAATATAAACCCCACTCTGTCCATTTGAATTTATTCTGTTTCAATATCTGTTGTTCGAGTGATCACTTTTATGTTAGTGTTACAATTAAACAGTGTTCGGCGGGAGCGGACTCGCTCGACACGCCGACAAGGCCGCGCCGGATGAGCGATTACTGTGAACCGTGTCAACGCTGCAGCCACGACTAATCACCCACCCGCACCGCTTTTTCGTCAGGTCAATGACAAGCACAACTAAACACGTCGCTTTGTACAAACATAAGTAACAAAAACTAGGATTTTTAACCTAATAATTTTATTTGTTTGAAAAACATACGCCTTGATACGAGTTTCGAATAACTTTTTGTGGAGATTCTACGCTTAGCGAGGTAAGAGGCAGACGACCTGAATATTCTAGGTCATAGGAAAATAAATAAATTATGTACATATTACTGAAATTCACTAGGCTCGACCGTAACTAAAACCATTAGCCTTAATTAGAACACCGAACTAACGATAAAGGAAAGTTACCTAGTCATGTGAATAAATAATTTCAGACGATAATAAGGTCTATTTCATTTGTACGTTTCATCATTGAAATCTTTGGTTTGAAAATCAAAGCCCATTCTTTATACACACTCCAATATGGATGTTCTATAAGGTATCAATGCAGGATCAGCCTTTAGTAATATATTTAAAACTAGCTGTCCGCTGCGGTTTCACCCGCATTTTTCGTTACTGCTCCGCTCCCGTGGATAGTAGCGTGATACGTAGGTGGTATATAGCCTATAGCATTCCTCGATAAATGGGCTATCTAACACTGAAAGAATTTTTCGAATCGGACCAGTAGTTCCAGAGATTACCCCCTACATACAAACTTTACCTCTTCATAATATTAGTATAGAAGTGCACCAATCATCTATGATTCATTGATAAAGAATGAAAAGTTAAAAACTAACGAAGTAACCTATTAAAATACCACGAGGACTAGTCATAGTCACAAACCGAACTAGCGAATCTTACGAAGATACCACCGCTCACCTATTCTAAATGCGTATTCTTGACACATTTTGGATAAACGGAAGAGATGTTTAATAAAACGAGCAAACGAATGTCAATAGCCTCGTTTATGATGCTGTCCGAAGGTTTATCTACCAACATAATTAACTAGAGTTGAATCGAAAGTATTGATTAATATAGAAGTATTCTACATCATTATTTCAGTGTCTAAACTTCAACGGCAATTAGTAAGAAAGTCTAGTAAAGGTAGCCCACAGACGCAGTGAAAGTTGTATAAAATATGTAAGCTTATGTTTTGGCATTCGTCGGGGCACGCGAGCAGGACACTAATGCTGTCTGTAGTATTATCAATACATTAGAAACACCAGACTGTTACGACATTAAAACATTACTTAACTTTACCACGCGCGTAGTTTAAAAGTTTCACATAAACAAAATGTTAGCGGAACGAAGGCTCCTGTGTAATTTTTACTAGCAAAATATGGTGTTCACGACTGATGTGTTTTTGATTGCTGTAACATGTTTTCGCGGCCGTCGAAGAAAATGATGTTAGAAGACGATGACTTTTTTTTGCTGACGTGTTACACTAATGTGTTCTATCATAGTTGGCCGAAATTTTAAAATAAGGGCTGCTTTTAGGACTACATGAATATACTAACTTAACCCGCCAGTTTTCGCTTTACGAAAAATCGCCTTTAGGGCGCCATAAGAAAAATAATGTGCTTATTTTATGTTTCTAGCTGCAGTAGTTTCGGTTGTGCGTTGACTAGTATCGAAAACCGGACTATTTTGTATATAAATATTCATTCCTATACTTACATAGTTTTATATATTGCAAGAAATAGGCACAAATATAAAAAAAACCTAAGAAAATGTAGAGAAGAGGTTTAGTAAATGCGTATTATTTATTGTCTTTATTTATCTCTTAATTTTTTATTTTAACATAAAAAAAAATATGTTTTCACAATAGTAAAATAATACACCTCATAAAATTGAGTTATAATGTGAAATTATTAGCTATACCGCAATGTCTTTAATACTTTCTCACAGCACCACGATCTTTTGTTCCCACTGATAATCCAGTGTTATCAGCTGTCTAGGAACCAAAAACAATAAGTTCTAGTTACGTCATAACGCCTACCAAGTTGACAAATCCTTTGCGAGCGCATAAACCAGGACAGGACCTTGAAACATTCACTGTGAACGCTATCGAGACGAATCTTTTAAGCTATGGTTATGCCTGGCGCCCACGAATTTGTAGAATGTTTACTTGATAACTCAGATATGTTATAAGGTTACTTTAAAATATCTATGTCGGTGCACAATCATAAATTAAAACTCATCAAATAATTACAAATTTGATGAGTCACATCACACACACAGCGGAAAATCTAGTTAGAATATATTTCCAAGATAATAGTGCAAGTGAAAGAACCGCTATTCGACCTAAAACTAATAATTACGCGTGTATGTAAACGTGCACGAATGGAGGCCGCAGTTATGGTCTCAGTGAGGCAGTGGCTTCAATATTGAACATTCTATGTTTGAGCAGTTATCTATTTCCTTATTTTGCGATTGATACTTAGTAACCAAATAGCGTTAATGAGCAAAGAGATTAAGCAACCGCTAGCAGGATGGAATAAAGCGCAACGATGGTGAGTCACGGTGAGTTGTGCAATGATTTTGCACAACCAGTCTCCACTTCTCCAAGCCCTCGCCGCTACTGTCATGCTTTATAAAATAACGAGCAAATATTATATTAAGCAGGATATCAAGATGACGTATACGAGTATTCTATTATCAGGGTCAGGGCCAGGTAAAAAAAACTAATTACAATGTCATAGAAACAGTTAGCGAATACTCGCCAAACTGTACAGTAACGGTATAAACATTATGTCTACAATATAAGACTGACTGTTGGAGATACGGTATGATCCAGATAAACCTGCTTACATCTGTTAATTTTCAAACGCGTTTAAATATAATTTTAGGTTACGTTCGGTTATGCATTTACATTACGAAAAGTATGGTTGGCACACTGATACTTTAAATAATAATATCGCGTACAAAGAAACTTAACTGGTTAGTTAGCTTCAATCTAAGCACACCGTTGACAAATGTAAAAGCCTGCTCACGCTGTACTCGGACCGGACCAGTGGTAAGTCGATGCACTCGAGCTGCCGACTGCGCGCTAGCTTTTTTTCCTATTTATAAGCGCATGGGATAAACTCGGTTTCCAACATATTTAGTATACTTGGCGCGCTCGATGCTCAACACACGCGAAACCATGGTAATAGATGTTCGGTAAATGTTTTGTGGTTTTGAAAGGAGTGGATTTTGTTAGTAAGGGTTCATTGGTTTTGGTGATGTGGGTACATACGAAACGCTCCACTCGTGGTCACGCATATTCTTCTGGAAAGCAGCAGATTTGGGCGTCCAAGAGTCTACTCCCCGGTAGAGAGCAGGCAGCTCGGCCACCTTCACCTCCAGCCGCTCGGCCAGCCTCTGTTCCACGAGCGCCTTGGGGCCGCTCGTCAAAGGCCGCTGTTGCTCTTTTCCACTGCGCCGCTCCAAACCACCGTATCCATTTAATTTCTCTCCGTTGCAAGACGTCACGCTTTTGGGGCTATCTGTGCTGAGCAATTTACTTTTAACGGTGTCTACCTTACCGTAATTTTTATATTGTACCGATTCAGTTCCGTTCGCTGTACGCGAATACTTCAAAGAATCGTACGTGTCGCCGTTCAGGCTGCTATATTCGACATTGTTTAGGTTGATGTCTCTTTCGACTCGTTTAGTCGCGGCATCGTACCCATTTCGTTTGCTATAGCGTTCCTCGTGGCTTTGTTTGAGGAAGTTATTTTCGAAACTAGTTTTACATTTAGGAACATTATTTAGGTAGTCGCTATAACTTAAATCTTTATTGTGTAAACCTTTATCACAGCCCTTCTTAAGTGTTTCTTGTATATCGATACCGTTCCCGTTAACACGGCTGTATGTAAAGCTCGCAGGCTGGACAGTTTCAGTTCTGTTCTCGCCGGTGTCCGTTTGCTCAGCATCCTTGCTCTCGAATTCATGTTTAGCAAGTGCAACACGCGACACGTCGCCGTTGACGCCGTTCTTGTACTGCGACTTGGTGGTGAAATCGACAGCTGTGATGCCAGCTCTGCTTTGTTCAGTGGGAACGGTCCACGTATCGTGCTTCTTCTTCTCACTACTTTTAGAAGACCACGCCTTTGCCAGCGCAGCCTTTAGCGCCTCCCGCCGCTCGTGCACGCTGACCCTCGGGTACTCGTGTATAGGAACAATAGCAGGAGCGTACAGAGTCGACCGTGGTGTGGCTCGCGTTATGCGGAAACTTCTGAACTCCCTGTTGAACTCCGAACTTAGAGAATAAGCCGGTATTCTCGAAGTCACCATTTTGAGATCAAAATTTCCAGGCAACAGTCATAAAAACTTATTATTCTTCACAATAAAAAATACTTTTGCACAGAGCACACAGAACACATATCGACTCTACCTGTAAAGAAGTGACATTTTAAAATGTGTTGAACGAATTAATTACGTAGGGGAGGGATGCATGTAACAGTTGGGCACGTATGTTGTTTTCACGTGTGATGGCATTCGGTGCACCGTGCAGGTCGTGGACGTGTCGGCGGGCTGTGGGCCGCGACCTTCGCGGTGGGCGGCGCGGCGGGACTACGCACTGGTCAACGAACCGCCCCGTGCGCCGCCGACCGTTCAGCTCGCCAGCTTGCTTGCATAACGCACTCGCAAACCGCTGCCCTACCTTATCTCTTATGCAGTTAAACATCGATCACGCCAACCGCACGCACGACATCATTTAACGCAACAAAAGCGTTGTGTGATAAGAACCTACTGCGTTATTATTAATGAACGAATTAGTCAGTGATAGAGTAATCTATTAAAAGCTAGATAGTGATAAGACGTCACTTGTTTTGTGGAGCATTTGTGCCGTATAAGTGCAACAAGTGTCGCCTTGTTGGCGTCCCTAATATGGCTAGTGGCGTAGCTGCCATATGGCCCGCGGCCGACACATCCTTAGCCTGTCTCCACTCCAGCTGCACCGATACAAACATTTAATATCGCTGTACAAACAAGTTTTCTGGGGCAATATATTACAACTGTTATTTATTGTAAGATAGATGGGCTTGTTTTTGGATCTATAGGTACTGTGTACAATATATTATGGTGCTACATAAGACCATTTACGAGATGTTATTATTTGATTTCATGTCTTTATTGATCCATCTGTTTAGACTGCTTTGGAAACATCATTAGTATCAAACAACATTATTCATATTTCCCTCTCGAAGAGTGAGACTGACTTGCATTACATTTGTAAGTATAATTGTTAAGGCTTTATTATTAAATATACAGCTACATCACACAAGATAACAACACACAGTGTTTATATATTAATGCTGTAGGCAATGAGATTAATTGTTTTGATTTAGAGGAAAAACAATTGAGGAACACTTTTAGTCATAATTAATTTCGTTCAACACATTTTCGCGTATCACTTGGAACTGACATCACTGTGTATAAACATGTGTACCGTTCAGCGACGCGTTCGGTGGCTGCAACCAACTAAGTGGCTTATAGTATAGGATATTTAATATAGCGAGTGAAACCAGGCTTTGTCACAACAACATCACGTACGCGTAGGATAGGACAGCTGTAGTGGTATCGGTTGTTAGAAGGAGAGCAGCCACCGGAAGCGAGTGCGTTTCGTTAGCGACGGCGGCGGCGGGGCCGGTCCGTGCATACCTTCTCGTTGCGAGCGCGAGAACTGCGTGCGGTGTGCGTGCACCGCTGTCACTAAACTGACTGAAGGGAGGCAAGCGCGGCGGCCCGGTGCGAGGACCCCACCGCTGCCGCCGCCTCTCTCCTGCGGTCCACCACTAGTGACTCTATCGCGAGAGCATTACGGGCTGAATCGCAGGAGCACTGACCTTCGGTACAACAACGACGAGATGCCGTCGATTCACTGGCGACCGGCGAGCTCGAGCGCACGCTTGCATTCGACCAACCGACTGCACTATTCCAGTACAAGTTTGTAACAGTTGCCAACCAAACAAAGTGCACTACATGGATACGATATCTCCTATGATACATACCTACCTAATATTTATTACATTTAAACACTCAAGGAGTGAATGTAGATCATATTTTCTTTAAATTAACCTAAAATTATTCATACCTTCGCGTTTCCGATTGATTAAAATGTGAAATACTGAATTATACAATACAAATTAAATATTATAATTAAATCAAGTGGGCCGCATTATACAATATCTACAATACCCTCATTGCAATTAAAACAAATATACATTTTGACTTATTAACAACAGAGCATTACAAGATTTCTCTCGTTATATACGAAAAAATACTTTTTGTTTTGCTGTCTGCCTTTTGTCTAGCGACTGCAATGTGATAACGTCATGGACAACGCATTTGTTTTAATTGGGAAAACTAGCGCAAACCAATTTTTTTTTTAAATTATTAATTTAGTTGATTGAATTCCTGACCATGCGTCGTGTAACATGTGGAATCTCACCTTAAACGTTTTGTTGCAGCTAAGCGAAACAATTGATAATTACCTGAAACAAAAAATGATTTTGTTAATAGCGTTACGGTATTAACCTTGGCCATAGAAACCTTACGATAATATTATTATGATAAAAACACACATTCAATGAAAAAAATCATGATCACATGAAGCCAAGCGGGGTACAGAAGGTCAAGTCGGTTTCGAAACAACTTAACTGTAACAGAACATTATTATGTATTTGGGCCACTGTGAAAAATTATAACTCGTAGGTACATACTTGATTATGATATTTACAACCTAAAATAAAATTATTGTAAAAGAGCGCTAAAATATTTAATTACGATTGAATATTTAGTTATAAAAATAACATCCTTTCTGTAATTAATAACACCTATAGGGTGACTTATTAGCAGTAGGTAGTTTAATAAAATTGTTTCAGGATAGAGTATACTCGATAAAGATTATGAATAATTAAAGTAAACTACATTCAGTAAAAAACGTATTTACTAGTTCTGCAAGTGACAGAAAAGTATAAAAGTAGTGTAAAAGTGTTAACGAAAAGTAATAAACTGTTTTTTTTTAAGTTTTTCAAAGAGGTCGCCTTTTAAATTGAACAGTTGAAACTGGAAAGCAAATAAAGTTAGATAACAAGCCAATCGTATAATTAATTACTATTTTATTGTTAGATAATATTTTTTAATGTGTTTTATAATCAAATTGATGACACGGAACTTGTAATATTGTAAACATAAAATATCAACGTAATTTTTTATTTAGGCACTTAACTATCCATGTTTTTGTTTTTCAGAGATTTCTAACTTCGTAATAATAACAATATGTAAATAAATAAATAGGTAATATCTAGATATTACCCTAGGGCCCTATTTTGGCCCTAGGGCCGACTAACACGGCATGGTCATCTCCTAAACTAGATAAATGCAGTGAAACCTGGATTAGTGGGATCTGAAAGGACCTATATTTTTAACAGACTTCAAAGAGAAGGAGGTTCTTTAGATGGAAACCCGATAACAGATATAGATATTATTAAAAACATACATATTATAAATAAATAAAGCTATCAATTTCATAGACTAAATTAGAAATAAAAATAATATCACTAACGAATGTATGTAATAAATTCTTCTGAAGAAATAATTTCAGTAGGTACGTACTGTATTAACAATAGGAAGCTTCCATGTTGCCGAATATGGGTGAAAGTTGAGATATTGAAAACGAATTGTATTAATAGCCTGTCGAGACTTGCACATAAATTATTACCGCCTACGTTTGGTTACTTATGAAACATAAATTCAGAGAACATGTTCGAGAGAGTAAGTAAATAAAATCGATCTGCCTCTCTGAGGTTTTCTTGTGATTATGACGCCGAAAACATTATCAAGCTCAAACAATGTTTCGGATTGATTGAATTGTCTCATAATTTGCTTACCCTAAAAGCACCGATACACAGTGAACATATTATATTTAATGTACATGTACAATATTGTGACACGGCCCGTTTAATATTTATTTATGTGAAACAAACATGGCCTAGACTGGAACATTATTGCTTATTCAGTGGTGATGTGTGTCACTGCCAACGATTTTGCGCTTGTATGATTTCATTCCCCTTAGGGCTTTAAAGCTTTGCAACATTTGTTTGACCTTTATCGCTGTAAATAGGTAGTTGAGCTAATATAGTTTTTCTTTTCAAGTTCATGCACAGGTAACTATAATACGTTCTATATCCATCTTAGTACATATTAAGTAGCTGAAACATAAATATGGACGTAACACACCTTTTTTTTGTAAATTTTCGGAATTTGATGTTTCACCAGAAATGTTATCGCTATGAATCAGGTCTAATCAATAATAACATTTTTAGTTAATTAGTTCATAATATCATTTTAAATGATTAACATTACAGTTGTGGAGATTTCCAATAATTTACCGTTAGGTTACCTTACAGCCTACACAAGTGTGCTTTGTACAAGCCCTCAATCAATTCTCCGTTACATGAGAAGAAAACATGCGAAATTGATGGTACCTACGTGTTTACATACACTCGTCATCAGCAAAAACACTGTTCGACCTGCGATTGTAGGCGACCACGTCACTCTATACAATTGGTGGCACGTAAATGGCGGCAAAAAATAATAGCACCGGAGGCGGCGAGTAGCCGACAAACGGCGAGGTCCAATGACCCAAATGGTTCATTACTAGGCCGACTAGACTAACTAACGAAAGAAAAATCAGCCGCCGCCAAGCGCTAGACGATGTCACTTTTTCTCAGTATGGTCTCGGCGCAAGCTCCCGGTTGATTGCCAATTAGTGTCAATTGGTTTAAACTGATTTCTAGACATTGAACCAGAACCTTCCAGACTTAATAAAATTAAGATTTCCGCATTACTGGTGGTATAATCAACGTGTAAGGTAATGACAACGCATAAGTCATGCGCCGGGTGTCGACACTAAAAGCCACTTTACAGTGTAAATGTAAGGTCGATGAGCTTAACCATCCCTGTGGTTAGTGCTTACACGAAGCAACCCGTGAACATGTGTATTAGTCGAGCGTTTTATTTTAAGTGCTGCGATGCTAGCAATGACCACGGCGAATTAATCCGACGCCTTAAATGGTGCTACAGCGGAAACCTGATCTACCAGGCACGAGTTTAAATCCGACAAACACCAATCTAAATTACATATCAAAATACTGACCATAAACAGACTTCCTGGAGCTATGGGATTCAACGTCACTATTTGATTGTTGTAGCGTGTCTAAATGAACGATTAATAACATTATTCATAGTTCGTAACACTTCAAAGAGGTAGTTCAAGCCAAATACCGAGCTTTTCAATTATGCGAATTAAGCTCTGTGAAGATTACGGGCATATACAAGCAGATACGACGCAAGTATTTCAAAAAAGAATGCAATAGTAACTGAGTCAAAAGTAACGGTCCTCATTAATCATTGGGGTCAAACAACTAACCAGGTACCGAACATTACTCGATATTTGGATTCGTCATCTTTCCATTAAGTATATCGGTCAACACAGGTTTTTGTGCCATTTCCATTAGCAAAGTTTTCCGGTAGGTTTTACTGTAACATGTTACTGTTCATGTCAAATGACATGAAGACAAGGAAAACAAAGGAAATATTAGTTACAAAGGCTAATTATAAACTTTGCTTGATGTTAAATGCGTCATGTCGTCTGTCAATATGTCCAATTAGGGGTTTAGATTTTATTAGCCCTTTGAACAATATGTTATTATGTAGTTTCTGGAAATTCCAAAACTTTTAACATAAGGAAAACTATCCGTTTACGTATATGAGTATTTTTGTAAAGCCCAGCATTAAAATAATAAGCAAGGGTATTTTCAATAGTGAATTACATTGTCAATCACCATAAATAACTTTGTATCAATTCAATTATTCACAGCTACAATCAAAATCACACCAATTTCGTACTAAGATCGTGGGAACATTTTTACGAGCGACGTTTAAATTAAGGATCATAAATAAAAAAGAGTAATTCAGCGAGATCCAATCGAACAAGACATTTAATTAATTTTTAGTTTTATATCGTCAGGTAAGCAGGACAGGAGAAATCAGTCCGTCGACCTGCATTAAACACCTTTCCCACAAAGACGTACCCGTTGAGCTTCTCGGAAGCACAACAAAGATCCTGTACATGTTTGTGACTCACGCATTTGTTACAACCTTCGGCCCAGACAAAAAAAACAAAACAAACCACAGAACGAGGTAAAAACTAACCAATAGATAGTCTACAACTATATCAGTCTACGACTTCATCAGAATCAAACATAAGTATTATCATATAAATGTAAACGAGTTTATGACACATTTACTACTGAATACGATCTTGATGAACCTTTTGACCAAGGAAAATACATAGGTACAGGTTTAGTTTATTACCTGTTTTATTATAACCTAGGTATCAGACTTTCATTGTTTGAGTTTTGCTACTACAACGATGTGATGGAAGAGTCATGAAAGTTGCAATGCCCACGTGCTGGTAAGTAGCAGTGGAGACACGTGTAATTGGGGCAGAAAGTCGGCTCGTCGTACAGTTGGATTCTTCGAAGTGGAGGCGCGTAGGTGTCGCCAGCCACATTACCGTCGGTCGCCATCCTTCATATACAAGAAATTGCTTGTTCCCATAATTTGTATTCGGGGCCACCGTCACACTTGTGATGTGCGATTAGAAAGGAGACAGCAATTGTACTGCGTCGTAGAAATGATCCACATGTGGGTGGTTATACCCGATTCTGATTAGGGGAAAACTTTCCAATAAGAAACGCGTGATCTATCAATCACACGTTGAAAATAGAATATACAGGATGTTCGATATTTTACATGAATACTTTTCTGATTTTTCGTAAATAATTTTTTGCAGTCAAAGTGTATATGTATAAGTATAAAATGTCAATTTCAAGCCAAGAGAGTATTGTTTATTAGGTTAAACGTGACAGCTTAGTGATAAATCCACCCTTTTTACGTGAGATTTGGTACGAAACGAAAATAATTTGAAAACTCATTTAATCCTTAGAACACCACGTGTGTTCTAAGGATTAAATAGAAAGGTCCTTAGAACACCACGTGTGTTCTAAGGATTAAATAGAAAGGTCCTTAGAACACCACGTGTGTTCTAAGGATTAAATAGAAAGGTCCTTAGAACACCACGTGTGTTCTAAGGATTAAATAGAAAGGCAATAGGAGCGCTACAGCCGCCTGTCGCTTGGTCGTCGAAAGGTTAATTAACATTTGGTCTGGTATAACCAATCCGCCGAAAACAAGCGTTGTGATAAAAGTTCGTACCTTCTTTGTGTGAAAAGAGGATTTACTCAAGGGTGGAACAATAGTAGGCCAGCGTTGTTCCTATTACTTATTCATAAATACCTTTTCTTATATTCGAAGTATTTAGTGAGTAAATGCAATGGAATTCCCTTGCGTTGAATGCCCTGCAACGGTTGCCCTAGGTGTGACAGACAGCTTGGCATTAATTGAACTCGTCATCATTATCACCTGAACAGCGTGACTCACACACATACACACGAGAAAAAACACATTACTTCGTAGTATTCGAAACGCGGAAGAGTGTATTTTGTCGAGAAGAAGGTTAAACGATTGACGTTACTTTTCCGACACGTCAATTGCTTTAAAATACTTGTAATAAATCCTCATAGTTGCAGCTGGCATTAAAGGAAACTTTCACTTATTAATATTTCTTTTGATAAAAGGGAAATCATGTCACGTCACATGCATGACAAACGACTGCAGACAATGTGCAGCGGCGCGGGTGGATAACAATCAAGGCCGCCCGAGAGTGGGCCACGGCAAAGCTCGGAAGACGTTTGAAAACAAAAGTGATCAAAGTTTACGCGAGATGCGAATATCTGATTGCGTAAACCAAACATTAAGCTTTCCGAGAGCTTAGCGCGCCCCACTGAGGAAATAATATCACCCACGCGCACATTCTGATGTATTACAGACGACCATATAGCGAGATCAACTTAATGGAGAAATGGCAGTTATTAACAGAGTTCAACTCAGGACATCTGACACCTTTGTGCTGTTCGCTAATTGATGAAAGTGAAAAGTTTTCGTCATTCAATTCAATGTCAGGCAAAGTTACTAGGCTAAACTTTCTCCGAAAGAGATTTGTGAGGATTCTATCATTTCATTATTCATAAATTAGTAAGTTGTACTGTAACTATTTTAATTCATTCTTGGTTCAACAAAAGTACTTTGTATTTTAAGACAAATCAAATGTTAGATCAAATTTAAATGTTAGATCTTAAGACGAACATCGAGAACGTTATTGTAGACCACTTTTATAGGTATGCAATAAAAAAAACTTGTTCATGTCCATAAAAAAACTAATTGATCAAACGCTTGCCGGTGCTTTTGTTGTTAATTGACATATATTTTATACAGTACACATATTGGTTGGACCCTACGTGTCAGTCGTACATGTGGTATTAGGCTGAAAATTAAGTAAATCGATTTACATGGAACGATTCGTTGTTAAATACTTCCGTGATCGAAGGAATTACCGAATGATCGTTTGCAATGTTTTAGTGCGACGCCTGCGTCGATATGTGAACAATACGTGGGCGGCCGATGCATTGCCAATCCTTAAACGGAAACCTTGTTTACCTACTTGTCTTCCCTTTAGGATAGCCGATATCGATGAGCGACAAGGTCCCCCTGTCATTATGTTCACTGTTGTACAGCGAGGAATCTTATCTGTACTTAATAAGTACGTACACATGCCGGCTCCCAGCCCGTCCTTGACGAAAATGATTCAAATAATATATTAAACTTCCGTAATCGTGACCCGCACCTGATTGTAATCCGTGTAAATACCGTGATGAGTGCATCGACAGCGTTGTTTACAATAAGCATTTTTATTTCCTACGAAAAAGGAAATAAATGATTTGATTTGCATAATCGAAGACAAATCGTCAGAGTCTATGTTTGTTGTAAGGCAAGTGTTTAATAGTAAACTAGCTCAACGAACAAACATCGCACATAAGCGCACATTATATTGAATAAATTATCAATAAAGCTACAATTATTATTGTAATGCAAAATTTCCGCACGCTGTACCAGGCCATGTATTCAAAGACAAACGCCTTTATGTATTTTTCCTATGTACGACTGCTTTGTTTGGATGCGATGGTCAATGTCATGGTTCAAGACAACGTTCTTCGTTGGCTTTTATTATCTTCTAATGACTATTATAATTACAGAAATATTGTTGCTAATGTTGAAAATACAATGGAAAATATCTCTTAGGGTCCATTAATACTAGCGCAGAGTCGAAGCGCATCGAAGAGTCATTCCAAAACTGAACAAAACAAATTCAACCTTAACTCCACAGCGTAACGCACATATTACGTCTGAGATTTTAAAATGTCGCGCTGATTGGTGCGCGCGCATTCTCGCGTATACATGCGCCCA
Source organism: Athetis lepigone (assembly GCA_033675125.1). Taxonomy (NCBI): domain Eukaryota; kingdom Metazoa; phylum Arthropoda; class Insecta; order Lepidoptera; family Noctuidae; genus Athetis; species Athetis lepigone. The sequence continues at coordinate 5,540,819 of CM066218.1, read as the reverse complement.
CTAGCGAACCTACGCGTCATCGACGCCCATTACTACACGTAAAGGAGCGTATTCTGGCGAATACGCGCGCATTCGTGCGTCTTTGCTCAAGTTGTAAAAAATTTGACGCTTCGATGCGCTTCGACTCTGCGCTAGTATAAATTGACCCTTACTTTTCAAAAATTATACACTGTCGGGGCACTGACTCCTAGTAGGACAGAACAGATAAATTTCAATCAGTGTAAATAAAGCTATTGAAGACAATACATAAGTGTTCTTGACAATTCGGGTTAACGTGATCATTTACCGATGCTGAGTCAGACCCATAGCTAACTGTAGTCGGTCTAGGTTTGCACTTGCTCTAATACCCCACATCTTTTCATATCGCATTACATTCAAAACGTCTTGTGAACTCATTATGCCAGTCTTCTTTCACTATTGTACAAAAACATGTCTTGTGTGCATTTTAGGTCATATGTACAATCGCTGTTGGTAAGTTTTGAAACAATTATATTACGTGAAATTAATATAATTATCTGTGTAATTGCAAGTACTGTATTTGACCTATATAGTGTGGAACGAGTTATATCACCCACGCATCCCGTAGCGAGACAATAAAGCATTATGTACTATGAGTTCCATGAAGCTCACACATAACGGATTTGGTACTATTTAACCAACACGCACATATTTACATTCAAATCGATTGAAGCTCATATGAATACAATGGAGATGCGTTATCGGACTCTTTTTCGTTGTAACAGATTTCAACATCAAATTAGCCAAACCGTTAACATTAATTTTTATTTGTGATTGATTATCAACGTTGTTCTTACCGTAATTTGTTTTTATTATTATAATATGCAATACATTATGACGATAATTAAATAGATATTATGCGTCTAAATGGATATCATATATAATTGTGACAGCAAGCTATAAACATTTTATTAGTATTCTACGAAATAGAGAGTTTATCAACTAATGTTTTTAATTAATAAATACAAACAAGCTCAACTTTGAAAGTTTTCACTTAACGCCCACCGATTGCTGTGAGGGCTGGATGCTAGATCCAGAAACTACACGTTTAGTGTGTCACACGAAAGTTCAACGTGAATGCGACTAGACGGTGCAACACCTAATTTAATACAGAACAAGCTTTCGTCCGCGGCTTCGCCCTCGTAAAACAGTCATCCATTATTTTACTCCGGGGTTGGAATTTCCAAAAAAAATTCTTAGTGGATATCTACTCGTCACAAAGAACGTCATAAGTTACATTTCTCTAGGACCAACGGTTGAGGCTGTGCGTTGATTTATCAACAATCAGTCGGTAAGTTTACCATTTTTATATACAGAAGATTAAGCTAATTAGTATCAGCTAACTGCAAATTGTTTCAGAATTTGATTGACACAGTAATGGCGAAAGTGAAAAGATGTCACGGTTAGTTATTTTGAGAGAGAAAGGCTCTTTTGGACACCTATGCTAAAAAGTAATGTTGGTACGTATACGTACGTAATATGGCTTGAATTTAGATAATCTTCTAAACGAGACAGAAGGCGTAAAATTTTATTCTGGCTTGTTTAGTTTTAATTAATGAGGTTGCATGAGCACTTTTATTGTTCAAATAATAACTATTTACTCTTATATGTTAAATATCAAAACTTACGGAATTACTTCCACTTTCAAGCAAGCAATAAAACATAAGGAAATTAACTTGAACCCGTAATTTTACGATTGCAATCGAAGGCGAACAACTATTGTCTTGGGGAAATCATGCTGGCGTTTCTAAATAACTTCACCCCAATATTTACAGTAAATCTGGCAGTTTCACATGATGTTAAGATTAAACAATGGACTTACTTTTAACTTTAAGGATAACTTTCTTTACTTTTTACTTTAAGGGTGTGATAAATAGTGAAACATAACTGCATTTTGTCGAGTTATAATTATATTAACAATGCTTAGTTATTGCTCTTGCTAATTTCGCAATTTAGTGTGTCTGGCTACTTGAGTACGCAAACAAGCAAACAATGAAATTCTGTTATATCACCCCACAATTTGTGAAAGATATACATAACATGTTTCAATCTCTACAAGAAAACTAGATCAAAATACAATGGATAGCTAATTTCGCTTACAGTGGCAGGCTGGCTGCAGTGCTTATAATTATAAACAGTAGGAATATAACAATACGGCGGTCGCAATTACCGTTCTTGCACGCGCCGGATACTTTCTACTAGACGCGTCTGCCACAATGAACAATCTCATTATTATACTTTTTGTGTATATTAGTAAAAGTAAACACCTTTGTTTCATACACTGTCACATTCGTAGGAATATGATCATTTTCCGATACTTTACAGTAGAGTAGCATTTAAGTAAGATGTCAAGTTTAATATTTTTATACAATACCCTTTATGTTATGGCCAGTTCTGTAAAAACCTCCATATCTGATTATAGTATAAGTGGATAAAGTCCACAAGTCGACCAAGCGACCGCCGGCTGTCGTGCTGCTATTGTCTTTCTATGTTGTCTCGAATCACGTGTGTTCAAAGGATTAACCTTTATTTGGTGAAGGGGATGACAGATCACCGGTTGGTTATATATTAACTGTATACGATTAAAGAACATATACAATTTATATAACTTTCCACTATCCTGCCAGTCTTAACGACACAAACGAATAAAGCTGTAATTTTTTAATGTTGACTATCTTTGCCTAACATAAAACTGATTGCACTCGTGACCTAGGCGTACTTCTCGATAGTAAATTGCATTTGGACATACACATCGACCATATCACTAATAGAGCTTACCAGATGTATGGATTTATAATGCGATCCTGTAAAGAATTTAAAAATACGTCCACATTCCTCTTTTTGTATAAAACTTTAGTCCGGTCGCAGTTGGAATACGCGGTACACATATGGAGCCCTTTTTACGAAAAATATAAGAACAGACTAGAAGTAATACAGAAAAAATTTCTTCGCGCTACTCATTACAAGTGTTACCACACCCAGATTCCTTATGCAGATCTGATGAAAAAGTACAACTTATTAAGCTTGGAGAACAGACGTTCACTGCTGATGGTTATGATGCTGCATGGCATATGCAACAACAGATTTAATTGTATGGAACTTTCCAATAAATTATGTTATGTTGTACCTAGGGCCGTTAATCGGCGGGAGGTGCGGGTCCCGCGTTTGTTTTACACAGAAAAGTGTAGAACAAATGCCGGGGAGCGTGCCCCTCTCCGCCGGTTATCAGAAACCTACAACTCACACTTTATAAACTTGGACATTTTCGCGTTTAATCAAAACAAATTTAAAAATATAGCCATCAAAATTCTCACTGGGCAATCTTTTTCTTAAAATGATTCTTCTTCATTTCATGGCATACTGACATAACTTAAACAGTGGCTATGCTATTCTGTCTGAGTTGGTCTCTGTGACCTCTCAGGCCTATTTTGTATATATTTAAACTGCTTTTCTGTTTACGTCCGTCTCCTTATTTCCTTTAAAACTGCTGTTACTACGTGAACAATAGTGTGGGTTATGCGTTTTCTCATTGTTAAACCTAAACTAGCTGTTAATACTATAACGTGTAACTGTTTTTTGTTCCTAATAAATAAAATAAAAAATAAAAAACATTAAAGTTCTAAATTAAAATTCTTTATATTGAAACTACATGTAAAAACGTACACTGCATTAATAATATTTCTAGGTGACTGCACATTTGAACCCTGCTTTCCTGCGCACTTGACCGACATGCACTGATGCTATTGCAAACAAAGGCTGGTAGTCAACATCGTTGCTGTTTTAAAAGCCGAGAATCGATACTTGAAGTGCATTTACTGTCGTCCAGAAGATCCGAAAAATTTACTCATGTACTGTATTGAAATTTATAAATAGCAGCCTTTTTATAACTTTTTCTAACCCGTAGGTGTCGTAAAAGGTCACGAGATTATTTTAGTACTTATCTCTACTCCCAAAATTAAAGATATTTGACGATCAACTAGTAGAGCAGCTATTCTTTCCGGCTAATATACAGCTCATAAAATAAATTAACCATATATGTTTTATATGCATCACACATATCTATAAATGCACGACTATTAAAGTTAGAAGCTTCAGTACGCTTAAATAAGCGTTCATCAAGCGTGAATCAATTTATGAAAAGTCACTCATGTGGAGTGAGTGGTGACCGTGGTGGGAATATATAAAAAACACCCTTTTATCTGAAAATAAAATTAATTAGTCAGCTTCGTAGAACATGAGTTAAAACCTACACTCGCTTTCGTCTTCCAAAATGGCGATAGCAATAACGATGAGTAATGAATACTAGAGAGCTGCTTTAATTCGCGCCGCTGCCTGTGCCCACGCACTCAGTACAACAACGCGCATCCACTCGGAACAATGCTTACTGGTTTACTTTCTCGATTGACTCATACAATTCATTGCATTTGTCTACCACTACGAATTAGATAAATGAGCTCGATATCAATTTGCAAAAGCACAGACCCACTCTGACAAATACTCCAACTTTCATTATTATAATCCGCAGTAAAAATAAGTCTTCTAGGCATATTGTAATAAAACGAAACGGAAAGTTAAATAAAAAATCTAGTGTAGGCGAACGAGTCGGCATTAATCAAAAGAACAAGTACTGAGTGAACTGCCGCGTTTATTTAGTGACAAAGGCCTAAGTGAATACGAATTCTACGGAAAACATAAAACCACAATAAACTTCGTGTTGGCCCTGAGAGGCGCAATGTCCTCGCAAAACCTTTAATTCAACAATAGGTGCGCACTCGACAAAGAAATGACGAATTAACCGGGTGGGTTCGTATATTGAACATTAAACAAAGTAAATATATCAAAGGACACTTTTATGAAAATAATATATTCGACGGGTGGTATGATCAAAGTTAGGTGGTAAAGGAATCACGTGTTATAATGTTCTTAGAAATGCATACTGGCAAAGTGCACATATTGTAACATGTACAGAAAGGGCTGCGCGGGCGCACGAATGCACTAATGAACGCGTGTCGCGTCGCTGACCCCCGACCCACGCGGGTTCGACGCCCGCAGACGCGCCCCGCACCCCCGCTCGCCGCTAGGCCCTTACACTACCAGGACCATGCCAGACAGCTTTATCACTTTTAATCAGCACCGACTGTTTCTTGTTTACTCTCCTTGCCAGTTTACATGTTACAAGTACCAGGTAAACAATACATGATTGCTGCCAATAATGTATTACTTGGAATACATGATGATTTTTCAATAACTACTACATATTCTTAAATTTACAATAAGGAAAGGGTTCAGTAATAGGAGTCTTCCTAGAAAGCATGTGTGGAAAATCCGCAATTTCAGAAAATGGCGCAATGAATTAAAAATGTAAACTTCAGTTAATTTCTCTTAATATATCAAATTTTTAACCAATATTTTGACACTAATTTACATTGAGTTGGTATCTTATTAATAAAAAATATGTAAATGACAAGCAGTTTGAACGCGGTATTTGAACAAAAGTTGCATTAAATGGTTTGCCCAATGCGATTTCTCCATCCTTCGGGGTTGTTTCTTGGTACTGTGCCACGGGTACATCAAACCGGTGCTGTACGGTACGTGTTTTCTTATAATTGTCTCATACGACATAGCTGTGCAGCACACCTGCCAGCAATTACACAAAAGCGGATATGTGTAGTTAAAACAACGAGATACCGGCACAACCCGTCATCCATGGAGTGAAACTAGATGTGGTTTACTACACCTTCAAATGGCTTCAATCAACTTGTCTTCGTCAAGGAGAAACACCTTCAATCATCACGTTCTACATGAACACTCGTTTTTCTTTTCAGATAAGACTCGTAAAGCAGACCATAAACAACCCAAAAAGGTCTTCATTAATATGTAAGCATAACTGCTTAAGTAATAGACCAGGGTTCACTAGAGAATACTTCGTAAGTCAGTGCTGCATACAAAGGTCTACGTGTTTGGGGTAAAGGTGGGGGGAGTGCCGCAATGGCGAGAGGTGCATAATTCGCGTCCGCAGGCACAGACAGTGGCCCTCGGGAGTCAACGTACTGTGGGGACCGGTTCACTAATCGATCCCGCACCGGCTGGCCCGCGCTCCTGTCCGCACCTAAACGCGACTAACGGCTCCTTCGCAACCAGCCACGACCAGGTATCGTGTCACGGTGCAGTCTTAGCATTTCTTTAACGTCCCTGCTTGTACGCAGTTGAATAATATTAATGGCCTATATTTGTACTTAGTAACCTCAACATTTTCGTATATAATCCACTAGGTAAGGATAGAATTTCCTGTCTGTTAGATAATCTATTCATGAGAGACCTGAGTAAGTCATCATATTAATGAAACTGTAACTGGCACTGGCAAAAAGGCATCGTCGTGTGCGCAATTTTCTCAAAACCGATCGAATTGAGTGTTTAAAACTCGAGTCTATCCGCATTGATTTCCGCGGACGTGACAATGGTATCATTGTTAGTAAACAGTGACCGTTGCGACGACCACGATGCATTACTTAAGTTTTTGTAGTCCGTTCTCAAACACAAAACTCAAATTCAAGTCGTTTATTTCCATTAGACCATTAAAAAAGCACTTTAAACGAAAGGATATCTCTTTCATATAACGGGGTCTCGTGTCAGTCATAACGATCTTATAATACCATGTCGATCGAATAACGTTTGTTACAAACATGGTCTTGTATAAATATAAAGTCGTAGTTATCGCAGGAATGATTTACAAACTGTCCAAGTAGGGCCCGAGATGAGTGATTTATCGGATTATACGACTAATAAACAAGGCGATCGCTTTGCTGGTTCAAATATTGTGTATACGACCACGGCCTGTCATATGATTGTTTTTATTTTATAACCACGCAGTCGTAACACCTGTAATGTATTTTTTTATTATCAGTTGGTCGAAGTCGCAATGAACTTCTAACTTGGCAACGCGTTTAAAACTAATATTAGAAAAGTATGTTCCGAATGGCTAGTTCAATTTTACGCAGTCAATGATACATTTTACTGGCGTGATAAATCGTCGAGCTCTCACTAAACTGACTAAACGGTCGATGATTCTGTCACATGTGCCTTAAACAATAGTGCGGACGACAGCGCTAACCGGAATATAATACGAGTTTTCATTAAGACTTGCTTTAAGTTTCAATATTGTAGGATTGTTACGATATGGATGGTCGAGGTGAGAGATGAACTTTGAAAGTAAAGATGATTAAAGATTTTGTTAGCATATTGCATTGATAATAATTAACCAAAGAGCAATCCCAAGTAAACATGGTGCAGAACAGGATGAACAATACAGCTGCATCTTAATTTCAGACATTTGATTTAATATAAAAAAAAATATTATGAATATTGATATAATATTTTTTTGTTTACTACATAACTCTGGAGTTCTGGTTCATCGCCAAAAAAAACTTGACGCAAGGACATGTTAATGCTTATGAATTTCCGTCTTAAAAGAATAGACGTAACGGCGCCGTGTCAGAGAAGACCCTGATAAAGCCCTCGCAAAGCAAAGAGGACGACGCACGCAAGGCCTCGGTTCGGTGAGCTATTGTTAAATTAGCAGGATATGATGAGATGCGACCTCGCCATCATAATCCAATACGTTAGCAAGGAAACAATTTTCTTTAATGAATATCAACCTTGTGTTTGTGTCAAAAAAATGTGACACCGTGTTACCATTAGCTATATTTTATCCCGCCGAATTAGAGAACGATGATTAAGAGTTCGTGATCTTTCAGTGAAGCATACAAAAAATGTATCGTCCATAAAAGCATAGTAATAAAATAAGTGGCTAGGAAGTCGAAGGTGCAGAATAACGAACGGGCAACAGGCAAGTGGCATAAATCCCCAATCGGATTATATCGGACGTGGCGATACAAGGCATAAATCGCAGCAGCGGGCGGCGGCGTTCCGCCTCGCGACATGGAAAGCGTTTCTTGGCCGAGATCTACGTAGATCACGCCAGATAAATCTCGCGCACCGCGTGCCGTACCGAGCCGGGAACGCGGTGAAATCAAAATTGCTATATTCGACGCTAATTCCTAATACTAACTACGGTTTTATCGAACTCATGTTCACATCTAATTGAAATAAATAGGTGACGTCACGCCGTAAATACGAGCACTAAGTGCTCATCGTGCGTGATATTATCAAACTTTACATGGCTGGTTTGTGGTTACATTACAATCACAGATGGTCTAATGGGTGCTGCACCAACAATTTGTTTTTGTAACTCAATATGTACAATTATACTTCACGTTAGTATAGTATTACGCATAGGTATTATTATATTATGCTCTATCTTGACAAAATACAAACTATACTCCACTGCAAGAATGCAGCACATTTAAAGCTTAAGAGACCGGTTCTGGATAGTCGTATTAGCAGCTTGCAAAAAGCTCAGCGTGGGCCGCAGCTGCACCTACCTACTGCACTTCTAGTTTTACTGTGTCAAGAACAACGCCTCTCGCCCCCACCCCGCGCACCTCGCCAGCATTTGTCACCTGAATTATACACGAAACACCAGCTCTTGCGACAATTGGTGCTCGCCATGGACGCAATCGCCGCCCGTTGCTTACGAGATGTTGCACTTTTCACTAAATAACAATGCCGTTTGGAAGCTTCCTCGTTTGGCAATGTTCTTACTGTTTCAAAAACAATAGTCATTCAGATCTGTATGAAGTACAAAAACTGTTGTGAATTTGTGATACATGGGCGTTCTTTTCTTGTGCACAGTTGAGTTAGGAATTTCCAAATTAAATCAAAGTGATGACGTGATTTCATTTAGCGAAAACGAAAATCATACATTATTTACTCACAGATAAAATAAAGATTACCGTTTTAGTAAAAACGACCTTTCAGTGGTCCTTGGCATACAATGGTTGCGAAACACAAGAAAAATGAAAACATATCGGCACGTAAGGTAGTCATGCGCAGCATTATCGCTGCGACGCTTATTCAACAGGTTGTGATTATTCGATATACGTATAAAGGTGCTGATTGTTATAAATTACAGTTTGGCATTAGCTTTATCCTTGAGTCAGAGTCAGGCGTGCGATTAAAGAAATCATTTTCACAGCACGTACATGCGCAATTTGCCGACAAACCAGCAATTACTGTCGCCGGCCCTTTGTGCGAAATATCAATTTATAGTCCTTCGTGTTCAATTCGTTATTATGATAAGCTCTTAAATCCGGAACACTTGGACCAGGTTCGCTGGCCTCTTGGACATGTAACTTGTAAATGTAATGATTTGGTAACTAGTCTAGTATTTTTTACATTGGAAAATTAAGTATTCAGTGTTTAAGAACTTCAACGGGATACACAAGTAAATATACTCCACAACAATAAATACAGGTAATAGTGGATAAATGTTTCAGATTCATAATTTAAGAAGGAATTGCAGTTTTTTATTTTAACATGTAAATATATGTATTTTGTAAGTATGCTCTTTGCCAGGAATAAAGTATAAAATAAAATATTGCACAGGATAGGCATGCAGCGATTTTCAACTGCATTCAAGTTACTTCAGTAAACGAACCTGCTATTAAGATTGGCAATGACAATTTACAACACACTGGACGATTCCAAAGAGTAATGAAAAAACTACACCCTACACGATTGTAGTAACAGAACTAGATTCCGGGCATTGCCCGCAACTTCTAATGTCAGAGTCTGTTATTTGTTATTCTGCTATAATAGGGATGACGACAACATTAAAAAAATTGCATTCTATTTAGTCCGTCTGATAGATCGGCCAAAAATACGGGACACGTATTTTTTGATTAATCAAATTAATTAAAAAATACAAAGATAAAGAGCAACAAAGTTCCGGAGTGGGGGCTTTTGACGTCACCGTCCTGCAAAAATTGTATCAGATCGTGACGTCATGAGCAACTTCAATACATTGTATCGTCGTGATTCTTCGTTTACGAGAAAAAAAGAAAAACTTCGTGTCCAAAATTTTTTGATAATCTATCTGACGGACTAATTACTTTTTTTTTTGTCGTCTCGCATATTCAATTTTCCTCATGATGCAGATGCCATCGATTTTATTTTTCATGTTCGCCCGTAACACGAGAGGTAGTTGAATTTAAACAAAAACATTTGTGTTTTTTTTTTTGCCCCTATATTTCAACAACAAACAACTGAAAATATTTTAGTGGTGTTTTAATTTTGTTAAGTAATTTTATGTAATTTTTTATTTAATGTTTTTTTTTGTGGGTTACTTAGCGCCAGGCCACACGGTGCGGTGCGGCTCCGGCGCGGCGCCTGAGCGGTGCCGCAACGGTTTCCTACATATAAAATTGGATGGTATGCCACACGGTACGTCCGGCACCGCTCCGGCCGCAGGCTCACCGGACAACGGCGCGAGTCAGACGAGGCGGGGAGGGGTGCAAGCAGTGCGGTGCCGCAGCGGCGCCGCTCAGTTCATGGGGATGGCAGTACAGTACTTTGAGCTTGTTGCGGTGCCGCAACGGCGCCGCAGCGGCGCCGTAAGAACATTGCGGTGCCGCAGCGGCGCCCCGCGGCGCCGCACTGCTCGTGTGGCCGCCAGTGCGGTGCGGAGTAATGCGGTGCGGCGCGTTGCCGCACCGTGTGGCCTGGCACTTACTTCGTTAACAGAGACTGGCAGAAGAAGGCACTAAATAGCGAACAGTGGAAAGGCTTTGCAGAAGACCTTTGCTCTTTGAGGACAATATGGCTTGATCAGAAAAAATGTACCAAAACAAATAAATGGTCTTATTACAAATCAATACAAAAACAAAACATGGAAAATACCTTCATTAAATCAAATAAGAACAAATTCGTCCATAAAACTTGGTCAATAGGGTAAACGAATGTCAATGTTAGCGTGGCCAAATGAAGAAAGAAGGAAAATAAAAGTCAAGTGCGTTCCCACGAAACGACACACATTGAAGGCCGTATCGTTAATCAACACGTGTGACAGCAGTACCATAGGTTGCGCTGCCAATTTGTACAACAAGAACCGCGCACTTAATCATGCAGTAATTGATTGGCACCTCTTGACGAGCGCCAACAAAAAGACGCCGCCAAACTCGATATTGCACATACACAACACATACCGTTTTTTATGGTAACTCTGTAAAATTACTTATTTATCGTTGTAAAGCCAAGTCTACATAAATTTCGGAGCGGTCTTGCGTCAGATACTTCGGATGATCTCTGTACACATAAAGAAACAAGATTGCAATGGCGAGATAATTTCTTATTTATGGTGACAACAAGAACAAAGACATGTCTGTTCGCGAATAATTATTTTAAATGAGCATTACGAAAGTGACTTTTTTAAATAATAAGAATTATGAACAATAATAAATACGGATAATTGGGTTTCTGACGAATGAGTGACGATCTTACGTGCATGCTTGTTTATTAGGCTTTATAATTTCTAGAATCTCTTAATAATTAGCTTCGTGTGAACATTTCTTCAGATGCAAATACAACATTGCACGAGATCGAAGATATCACCACATGAGTTTAAAAAGTAAAACTATAAAGATTTTTAATCAATCTCATTATTTCTAAACTAGACAGTTTCATGCAAACACTTTTTCAGATTCAACGAGAAACTGCATGAGATCGGAGATAGGAAGTGGAATTACATAAGCGCGCGGTCCCGTAAGGAGCAGTAGTGGTTGGGAGCGGGGTCGATTCATTCACCTGGCACGACTTCCCACAATATGACTTATGCCCCGACAGCGGGCCCTAATCTGCGGATACCGTACACTAACCCGTACCCTGAGACACCGTTAGCTTCGCTCAATACCATCTCACATTCGAATACGTATCCTTGTCTTTCTTTACACGTAAGTAAGCGGCAGAATTGTAAGCCCACCTCAAAATGCACAATACCTACACCTTCCAATCTAACGGCACGATATTGTGACGATTGTGCAATAGTTACACCTAATTGCTGCATGTTTGTGCCTTTGTGCACATAGTTCATCTTCAAGGATAACAAATGCACTACTACAGTTACACTGGGAAAAGGTGAGTTATTTATTTGACGATTGCATTTATTCAAATACAAACTAAAATATTCACATCAGTTAAATAGTTACTTAAGAGTATACCCGTAATCAGGCAAAAACGGAGTACAGTTTAGTTTCCTGCTATTCATCTAGCGATATTGCTGGCTTTGCGTTGGACCAGATTGGAAACAGGTAATGATAGAGAGTTAGGCGTAATGATCGAACAAGTGTTACGAGTCCACACCACTCTGTAATAAGCTAAGCCAGCAACACTTTGGCTCAAGCTGATAGATCTATTTTGTTTAATTTCAATTAAGTTTATTAAGTTAAAAGTTAAGTAGTGAAACTTTCATATAAACGCCCAATCTACTGCTTCACAACATTCAAACTAATCCTTTTTCAAAAAGTCTTACTAAACCATTAGCCTAAAACTGGTTTTTGCTTATATGTATGTATGTACTTTAAGACATAAGGAAGTAGCTTAGCAAAAAGTGCTTAGCGATGATATATTATTTAGCCTCAATTCGAAACTGACTGCGCATTATAAAATCCATAAGGAAAACGGTTTCTCCGACATTAACTCAATTAATAATATGTATTTATTTTATTGCTCTGTTGTAACGTTGTACGCGTATTTACAAATAATTATTTAAATAAATATATAATAACTAAATAAAAATTTAATAATGTAATTAAAACTTAAAACTACACTTATTTAATATTATAATTATACAAAACAAAAACACTATTATACAAGCATCACTTACTTTTTACAAGGGTCATCAATTTAAAATACTTTAGCATTATTTATAAAATACCAACAGAAGTTGGTCAACACAAACATTGTCTGGTTACGCATTCTAACTGCGACATTTTTTCAAACTCGTCCGGTCAGTTTAGTAGCGGCCGGGCAGTTGCAGTTCGGACCCGACATTTCGTCAGCCAGACTAATTAGAGGATAGACACGTAGCTCTTCTCAGCGCGTTTTTTAATGTCTAGTCTTCTGTCTAACGAATTATAGACAGTAATCGCTCTTCTCAGCGTAGCACAGTTTTAATTATTGCTAAAGTCAAATTAAATCTACATTTAATCTTATTTAGTAGTGTTGAAGACCCGTATATCGGGTTCAATACTCCGATTTGGAAAATTACCCGTCGGACGTCATCCGATGTGGATCACCACCCGAGGACGTCACACGTAGCAGCAGCACTCAGGGCCCTACCTCACCGCCTGCCTACCCCAGCCAACGGCACGGGATAGTTCGAGGAGAGTACCGCTTTACCAACCAGGAGAACTAGAACTCGGCATACGGCATTTTAACCCATCCCTGGGATATACGTTTGTTTTTTTAAAATATACTCATGTTAACGTTTTTAAGTGTCTTTGTTTTATTTGACATAAGACCTTAACCGTTACACTGTCCTGAATACAAAACTCAAAAACAGGAAACCTGAAAAAATGCAGTCGTCACATAAACTGAGTTTTGTGTACACACGGCGACCAAACAAGTTATTATAAGTCGATATAACAAAAATCTGTACATTAAGGAGTAGTTAATTTATGTTCAATAAGCGGAGTAGTTTATTTATTCTTTGTATCAATATTGTGACTTCACTAAAATTTACGAAACAGTTAGCGCCACCTAGTGACGAGTAGCGAACAACTGTAGAGCTCAAATGAAGCTGAAAGCTAACAGATACATAATTCAACCGAGAGATGTCGCTACTTTTAAAGACTGAAATGGCCACTGCAATGCCACGAAGTCTACAAAAAAATGTTATTTACTTAATTTGGACTATACCTCCGATTTCAGTGACTATTAAGAAAATTTTGACTTGTTATGGTCGGCAGAAGTCTAAGCCTACTAACTAACTAAGCCCTTATATTTATACCTTTAATTTATCAGATAAAATTTGAGTGAACACAGATAACGATTTTTGATTACATATAGGATATTGACTTTATTGCATCAGTTTTCACAAATATATAACATAACAGTGAACGGTCTAGTTATAATAAATCTGAATGTTATTTATTGGCAATCAATTCTGTCTATACCAATAACATACGCATAAGGAAGTTATGCAATTATGTTTCTGATGATCAAGTCAATTCATTTTCTAAATACTTGAATTGAATATCGAGTCTCATAAGAACTCAATTGGAAATGAGTTTTGTGTGCCAATTTTACAACATATTTTTCAATGATAGATAAGAATTTACAGTTCTTTTTTTTTGGTGACATTTGCATATTATCATTTAAGTCATTGATCGCTAAAATTTTCATAAATTTTGTCAAGATATATAATGTAATACTTAATCAAATCACTTATATTATTGCTCTTACATATTTGCAGCAGCGCAATGTGGATATATTCAAGTAGTAGCCGCAATGCACTCCTATAAATGTTTAAATTAAAAGCGAAATACTTAAGACTCTTGGTAGATGATGAATAAATTTGGCCTATCTAAATGAGTTACTCCAGAAATACCTACATTCAACCTAAATGATTAACAAGGCCACAGCTGTTTGCCAACATTATATTGGAGTGTACAAGATCTTGTTGAAATGTTCCATATTTTCTTAATGTTTATGAAATTATAATACTTTAATATTGAAAACTTAGTAAACCTTACAGCACGAAAATATAAAACATTTTAACAGGACTATCCCACTACTCCTTTGATCAATTGCGTTTTAATAAATCATCAATATAATAACTTATCAATTCAGAAGTAAGCCAGTAATTAGTAAATTAGTAATGTTACACCATTTTAAACACAATATTCAAAACTGAATCCAGGCTAAGTCAAAGTAACCTTGCATTCTTTTTATTTGTTGTACTTAATTTGTAAATGACTGACCTTTCTCTGTCTCCACCCCGGCTGCGGCTCCGCTTCCTGTAGGACCCCTCCGTGGAGCCGTCGTCGAGGCGGCGGCGCTTCGCCTCGTACGAGCGGGACCTCGACCTGGAGTGCGACGAGTAGTGCTTCCTACGAGTACGCGGCATCTGCAAACAGGACACATCTCCGTTATGACGTGTACTACTGCACGAGGAGCGAACCAATGTGAAGCGTCACCAGTATGACAGATGTAATAGAGTTAGTTCCATAATGCTTTGTTACATGTTACGAGGTATTAAGTTTTATGTGCATGTATGTGGCCAGGTCTGCTCATACTAGCTCCGTTTCGTGAACAACATGCTTCCTCCTCTTTATGTAAATCCAATTCCAGACAGGTAGAAATATTAGAATTGATTGAAACATTATACAGATAATATGTTCATAGGCAGATCAGCAATAGGAACAGCAAGCTGTGGACTGCCAGGCTAATAAAATTTTAATATTACTGGCAGCTGGAATTCTAAGTGGTGCTTGTACCATAAGCATGGCTGTTGCTCTTTGCTGTGTAAGCAGATACAATTTGTTGCTAATCAATTGGTAATTAACAACACTTTATTACACACATAGTACTTAAGATTATTCTACAATTCTTAAGAACTAATATTTAATATGAAAATTAATGTGTTTTAATTACATTTAGTATAATAAAGGTATTTAAGTACAGTAGAATTATTTATTAGCAAGCTTACAATAGTAATTGGCATGTATCAGTTCTAAAAGATATTGGTGCCGATTCTCTTGTGCACAAACTATCGTAAATTTAAGTTAAATGCATCTTTCTCTTTCCGTTTAATTAAGAAAAGGACAGAAGATCAAATATTAGTTAAGTCCTGTCAAATTTAGACACTCCATAGATAAAAAAGCAATTTAAAAACATGGCGTCTAAATATACGTCAATTGTCATCAGGCGCTGTCTAATTTGACAGGATTAAACTAAAATGTACCTTCTGTCCTTTTCTTTAAGAAATGGAAAGAGAAAGATGCACTTAACTTTAATTTACGATAGTTTGTGCACAAGAGAATCGGCACCATTGTTGGTATTATACTATTTCAAACCTAAGCCACTTATTTAAAAAAAACGGAGCATAAAACAAAAATGTTTAAACTGAAAACTACTTATTTCTTATTTTAAGTCACACCTTCCTATTAATTCTCTCATTATTATATGTGTTATCAAGAGGTTTGTTCACTTTATATGGTAATTTTAGAATGGTAAGTTAAATGGATAACGTTATAAGATGGTTGATACCACAATACTGAAGTTACCTTGAAATTATGATATTAAATGACAAAAAATTGATGAGTAGGTGGCAGGCAACCAGTGAATTAGTATGACAACATTAGGTCATATCATTAGAAATATAAATTAAGAAAAACTGTCAGTGTAAGAAGTATCTACTGTGAAGGAATTATAGACTAAGACAAGTCACATTGATTTAACCAGAATAATATTCTTTCATAGTAGATCCTCTTGATACAATCTCGTTTACCACTGCATCAAGCCATTCCATTCATAAATCAAAACATGCTCAACATTGAGTGTCTGTCAAAAATAATATATTTACATCAACCAGAATTGATATTATTTTTGCCAGCCACATAGTTTAGGAAAGTACATTGGTACTTCCACTTACCATAACACAGATACCAATACTCGTATCCGAGCGGATTAAGCTGAAAAACATAAACTTGTTTAACCATTGACAATAAGTCAAGGTGCGTAGTGGAAATTTATAACTTCACACTGGCATGCACTTTGAATATAAGCAGTGGAATTGTAAAAAAAGAGATGACATAGAATTCTAAGGCTGGTCAAGTTTCTTGCAGCTTTAACTTATTAGTCAAACAGATCAATCGAGTCTCTAGGTGAGCTAAGCAGATGTCTATTGAAGACATTTCATTTCAAGATAACATGATACTGTTTTTACATATTCATGTTTACATACATTTCATTGTACACTCTATATTATTGTGATATATTGGAAGACTGAACAATTCATTAAATTAATCTTGTGTGTATTTTGGTATTGATTTATTAGTAGCCTTGAAATTAAAATTACAAACGTCTAAAAGATTATCAACAATATTAGTATACGTTGTAGGTTTATTTTTAGACTGGTTTAACTATTGCTCGTCTCTAAAATACCGGTTCGCCAATTTTACCGCAGCTGCTTCGAAACGCCTGCAACTAGCTACGTGATAAAGTTATCACGTATCGTGTCTGCAATAACTTTGCCAAAAACGGTGACCAAAATAATGAAAATTGCAACCTATGCAGATATCACTACAAGACTGTATACGAAACAATAGTTCAAATTACTAACTTGCCCATGTAGACATTACAATAAATGTCATAAGTTATTTACATTTTACATGCTAGCGCCATGTTGGTTTCTCTACGACTCCGCTGGAGCCATAAGTACGCGTTGATAATAAATCACATCCATTTAAACTTACCCTCAATTCACGTAAATATTTCAATTTACACCACAGTAGTTGAGTGAAATTAGTTAAACAATTCCAAGTTCGCGATGCAGAACCTTGAAGTATGCTTCTTCGCAATAAAGGCCCGAACATCGATCCGAATCCAAGACAGATGCTTGTTGGTTGGTTGGTTGGTTGAACGCAACGCGACGATGGCGTAAAATCGTAACTCGGATTTCTCTTCCGTATCAAGAAAAATATTTAATTACTCTATCAACTACATAGAGCTAAATAATGCAATATATAAAAAAATAAAAACATATTTAGCTAAAATAATTATTTTAAACATAAGTTTTAAGAAAACATTTATAATAAAAGAATAAAAATGTTTGAATTCTAAAGGAAGTTGTTGTAACGCTACCGCCATCTAGCGTCGTTTTCTAGAATCAGTAGTTAAGACAACCTACAGACTTTTTGTAGGTTGTACCAACGTAACAAACATGAAAAGATGCGTTCGTAAGTATGTAAATGTACTTATTACTATGTTGCGTTCATATTTATTGTAGTTGGATTTCGGGGTTTTGTATAACGTTGCTTACTGGCGTCCCACGGCATGGCTATGCCACATGGAGGGAAAGTATCTTAAATAATTATTGTAGATAGAGCAATATACTGAAAGAAGACATTATTTGATTGTTAAAAACAATTTAAACTGCTTAATTGATATATAAATAATTAAATGGTTGGGCCGGGAATCGAACTTGTATCACGAGAAAAAATAATCACCTGTAGTTTTATTATCATACTGATCGAAAGGTTTCATCAAAAGGATTATTTTTGCTAAATAACATAGTGTCACAAATAAAAGGAAGACCGTGAATTTTAACATTTGATGTGAAATGTTGTTCAGAAAAGTAAAAGCTTACATTACCGTAAGGACATACAATTGACAATCATAACTAAATATTACTAATAAAATTACCCAATTGAGAAGTACGCACCATTTAAATAAATAAATATCCACCACAACAAGATCAAAAAATCTTCAGGGAACGAAATAATCAAAAGCCATCACTTTGTATTCAAGAAGAAGGGACTCATTTCGAGCATTTGGTAAATTGACTAATTTTGTATTAAAAATGTTAAATTTCATGGTCTTTCTTTTATTTTTGACACTATGTTATTTAGCAAAAAATAATCTACGTGATTAGGTATGATAAAGCTACAGACTGATTAATTTTCTCGAGTAACAGGTTCGATTCCCGGTTCAACTATGTATTTATTTAAATAACTAAGAGTACAGTTTAAAATGTTTTTAAAATTCACATAACGTCTTCATTCTGTAAAATGTTATATCTACAATATTTAGGTACTTTTCCTCCATGCGGCATAGCCGTGGGACACCCTGTATACAGTATTTTTCGTAAAACTAGACGTCCAGCAGGCCACCTGCATCACATTGCAAATAACAAAACGTCTGTAATCTTATATGCAAATGAGTTGCGGACGACGGGTGTCACACTATACGTATTTAGGGGAACCTGTGCAACAGTGGATCACGGCGAACAGTGAATCATTTGTTAAAACTCTGTATCTATTGCACTTACACATACATACATGCGTCGGTTTCGCTAACGCTATCACATAGATCGCTATCACCTACCCCGAGCCACACGACCTGTCGCCGTTATGTATCACAACGAGAGGACTTGCGACAGCGCCTCGGTCAGTAGACTCAGTAGATAAGTACGATTAAAATAATTTACGTTATGTTTGAAATTACTTTGGTTTAAGATATTTTAAAGTCGTAGCATATTTTTCTTTAGTAAATGTGTCTATAGGTATAAAACTGTATTATGTGGTGTGGTATAAGCTATTTTATATTTTGTTAGAATTATTATTTCCGTTATTAGTAAATGGGTTACAGTGAATCAAGTTGTAATGGGGTTCGTTGGATCAAGATCCACTGTTCCCCGAAAACGTTGGAGTTTCAAAGTATTCCTACTTATTTACAGGTCAACATGCCACGTGATATGCAAAGGAAAACAGAGATTGCTGTTCATACAGAAGAACAAATGCGCAACACGATTTAAACACGATAGTGGAACGTCAAACCATAAGAGCCCTTTCAAAATAATCCAAGATACCGTTTACCACTCTGCAAAGGCATTACAAGAAACTATTAAACTCTGTAGCTCAGGATTGTACTCGCTCAATTTCTCTAACACTGAACCCCACGGACCTGACCTCCTGGAGACCCTTTGTTCTTCATCTCTGGCTTGCCTTCATTGGCCGGCCAGAGTGAGCACTGACGAAGAACAAGGCTTCCACCTCTCTCTTGCCTTAATTGACTGGTTTGAGTGGAGATTCGCAAGAGCAAACGTGCTCGGGGGAAGGAAGTATTCCAGTAAGATGCTGGTAGGGATCTTGACCGTACTTCCGGGATTGTCCTGATAGCCGTGGAATACCGCTCCACTCCTCCAGCACCTAAATACATATGGTGCCCCCTTGTTGCTACGTCACTATGTGCTAGCGGCTAACACGATACTCACTAATAAAAAATAAGAAGATGACACTAAAGTAGAGCCTTTAGCTAAATCTGTTAAATAAAATACAAGGACTGAACAATATAAACTTCAGGGATCAAAAAGTAAAAAAAAAGAGGACATCATTAAACAGGGCACACGAGGTCCGGGCCCAGGGCTTTTATTCACACAGGGCCGTTGTGTTCCGCTTACACTGTATTTTTTTCCTTTTTTTCCTTTTTTTCAGAGGAACAGGATAAATATGAAATCTGTGCAAGTCTGGTTATTGCTGTAAATATGTGTCTAGAATCTAAATTATCAAAGTTTCTGATACCTATCGGTTCGTAACCTGTACGAGTTGTACTCGTGTGTGGTTGGTTTTTTATTCAAGAACTGAGCTAGCTTCAGGGTGGGACTTGCGATGAATCGGTCTAAGACCCAAATAATGACCAACAGCACAAAGCGTAAGGTCGAGGTAGACGGGCAAGAAATACTTTATGTCGATGAGTTAAGAGAGATGAGATAAGAGAGAGATATTTGGGCCAGTTAGTGTCTTTCGAAAACAGGCAAGAGAGGGAAATCGATCGCAGAATCGAAAACGCCTGGAAAAGCTACTGGTCCATGAAGACGCTAATGAAGGGTGATCTACCGATCTCCCTGAAGCGAAAACTCATCGACATGTGTATTTTGCCCGTCCTAACTTACGGCGCTCAAACCTGGTCACTCACCGAATCGCAAAAGTCTCGCCTTGGAGTCTGCCAAAGAGCTATGGAGCGCAGCATTCTTGGTGTAAAACGCCAGGATAGAATCCGGAACACCACGCTGCGTTCCAAAACGGGGATAACAGACGTTGGTAAAAAGGCTGCCAGGCTCAAATGGGATTGAGCGGGTCATGTAAGTCGCATGCATAGCGACCGTTGGGCAAAAATATCAACCCAGTGGGTGCCAAAACATGGACGTCGTCGCCGAGGCCGGCCCAGGAAAAGGTGGCGCGATGACCTTGACTCATACCACGAGGGTTAAAGATGTCTGAAAGGAGTTGGGGGAGGCCTTTGCCCAGCAGTGGGACAGCACAGGCTAGAAAAAAATATATTTTTTTTACTTTTATACCGAGAGTCTGAGTCTGTATTCTGTTTGTATGTAGGCCCAGACGACCTAAGATGGCTCTGTTAATAAGGAGAAACTCCCACAGTCCCAGAGCTTTAATCCTTCGAACACACGTGATTTGAGACAATTGCAGCCCGACAGCCGGCTGTCGGTTGTCGTCAAAAGGTTAATGCTGAATACTGGTTAATATGATTACGTCACATACCTACAGTCTGTAGTTTAGATCTAATTGTGTGGTAAAGCGGTAGCGAATCTCTGCAATACAATACATTCATGGTGCTAACAGACTCTACAACTGTTCCATGAAACTTCAATGCCTGCACATAGATGTCACTGCGAGTCGATGCAGAACAGAATTGTACAACCATATATTATTATATTCACAAAATCATAATAAACCCTTACAGAACATTTGAGTTCTCTGCCCTTTAAATCGTCAGATTTGTTGGTAGTAGAGAATTTGAAACATTTTTATTTAAATTTTCCTCAATGATGTGGTTTGAGGAAGTTCTTTGAGCAAAAAATATTAAAGATAATTTAAAATAGTACTTAAATATTCAAATACAATAATTATATTGTTACACCATACAAAAGGGGAGCATTAGAGCGAATTCAAGTACTATGAGTAAGGGAGAAAACTGCCTCAGTTAGACAATGAGCGTATAAGTAAGGAAAGGAAGCAGGCCGAGAGGCCGACCTTCTGGCGGGAATCAGCTGATCGGGTTTGCGCAGTGCGCAAAAGTGCGGGGCGCGGGGGCGCGGGTCGGCGAGCGGCCGGGGAGACGGCGCGCCCGGCCAGTCGCGCGCGCTGCGCCCGCCCTCCGAGCCCACGACCCGCCGCGCACCGCCGCGGCGCCGCGGGCTGCACACCCAACAGAGAATAACAGAAAACTGGCACCGCCAGTGACCGCGAACACCCCACGCTCCACACTAATGCTGTAACTGTGATATTTGTTCAAAACTCCGCGCTCCTCCACTCCGCTGACGCTGGCCATGCAGGTACACAACGCGACGGACGGATACTACTCACAGCCTCCCGCTATAGGCGCTAGCACGCTGTTATGAGAGACGTTCAGAGCGGTCCTGATACATGTACAAAAATGTTCGATATGTCAATTCAAGAAGTTAACGGGAAAGGACCTAAAAAGAGGAAAAAGTCGTTAGAGCATATCTGTGATAATGAGGAGCGTGGAGGAGATGCGGCAGCAGAGAGCGCTGCGCCGGAGGGCCGGGGCGGCGCCGCCGACGAGCCGGGCCGGCAGCTGCTGCACTGGCGCGACATGCCGCAGCACCTGCAGTTCAACCCCTACGTGCTGACCGGCTACCGGCCGCTGCAGAGCTGGGCCGGCTGCGTCGGCAGCCTGTTCTACTTCCACAACGAGACCATAAACATCCTAACTCATGGTAACGTACAAACTGCATTGATTTCTTTGCGCGATATTACGTATTTCAGCCAGTATGTCAATTTGTAAACGCCACAAGTTTGCTCTTGTTTCTCATGAGGCCGGTTACATAAAGGCTAAACTGCAACTTACCTTTTTAACGATTGTGTGCTACTTACATAATTTTAACATAAACTTAATAACTATTTACAGCGCGGTATTGATTACGGTCCTTATTCACATAATATTCTGTGAAAGAAGATATATGAAGTTACCTTGTGGATGTGGATACATTTATTTTACGGAAATAATGAAATAAAAAAAATAAGTGCCGCCATGAAGTAATTTCGGATGAGTTAAATAAATAGCGAGTATTCCTTATCTCCGCATACGTAGCACTGGCTACATGCACATGTCGACGTAGCGCCGAGCTACGGGACTTCGTAGCACTATAAATTGATCCATTATGAAAGTAAAAGGACATGTGTGTTTGTGTGAATGCACGTTAAATAGTATTAGTATTCTCAAAGTTAAGATTTATTGGTATTATTTCAGACAATAATGAGATTAATGTTATTGTAATCCGCAAAAATATTCTCGTTTTCCTTCCTTATCCTTACCAGTTTATAAAATATGGAGCAGGTGCCACATTTTGCACGAATAAGCCCATCAAAAGCAATTTGCTTTGTTTCTGGTTGTCATTTGGCTGGTAGGTAGGAATTGGTTAAAAATTGTTTTAAAAAACTTTACTCATGCAATTTAAAGTGAAAAATTAATTGATGAAGCTGCTAACAACAATGAAAATTAAAAAAAAAATGTTTTACCCAACTTTAAAATACTTGAGTGCTACGTATATTTATGCGTATTTGTGCGTATTTGCCCTACTTATAAAAGATTTGTACCAATTCAGTGAACTCGGTAGGTATAGCTTTATATTCGAGGCACTCGCCGTAACCGATTGAATGGGGCTCGCTCGACGGTGGGGCAGCCCCATAAAGCCGCGCACTGTGAGCCCTTAGGGCAATGCAGCGTTATCTTGCCCCATCTATTGTATTGAGAAACCCCACGGAATAGCCTCGCGAATCGTTGGCTACCCCATTACTTAGGTATTATTAATTCTTTGTTGGTATAAAGGGGATTGAATGATTTTATAATAGATTTCACGTATTATTTATTTGAATTTTGATTTGTTGTTTTGTTAAAGACATATTAATGCCGACTTAATTGAATAATTGAACCAAATTACAGTACTAAACACAGAATCTCGAAATCTATTTCATACTAGCTGTGCCCCACTGTTCTACCCGCGTTACAACATAGTTCCTGTTCCCGGGGGCTTTCCGGGATGAAAACTATCCTATGTCCTTTGTCGTGTCCCAGTCTATATAGACATATGTAGTTACTTTCGCATTTACAATACAGATATGGATTTATAGACTTGTAATAACGGATTTAAGTTCAACTTTGATTTAAATGAAGGAACGAGTTTACGGAAATAGATTGAGAGGAAGAGCATAACATTTGTATACTTTGAAATGGTTTTCCTTACTAAATAAGTGTTTTCTAAAATTATAATTAGTGGAATAAATATAATACTTAATTAGTGGCATTTCTATTTTTATTTTATTTTATTTAATAACGGATTTAAGTTCAACTTTGATTTTAAAGTAACAAAGCTAGGTAGTAGCAAAGGTTAATTATAAAATAAAGTTCATTACATTATCTATGCAGCCCTAAGAAGCATGAACTCACTACTTACTATTACTGTTTAATTACATATTCAAAGAAGAACTACGTTCCTGCTTAAGCAGTAATTTGATGTTGTTACCGCAGTAAACATTGGAAAAGAGCGGTCATTTAGAAAATTACAGCGTGGTTAACGATTGATAACTGTCTTTGTATTGGATAATCATAATCTTTATTTAAGAACTGCTGAAAAATGGCCAGTGCTGTAGTGATGTAAATGTTTATTATTTATTATACAAGTTATACGAGAACGGGAAAATTTAGGCGATGATGGGTTTGGTAGCAGGAGGAAAAAAGCCCTTGTTATTTTTTGATGGATTATCAAAATTTATCAAACTTAATTGTCAATGAGTGTAAGTGGAGTTTCTTTCTTGTTCTTGCGTTTTCAGATGAACCCAGTTTTAACATAACAAGTTCAAAGTGTCAACTGTATCAATGTTAAACATGAGATTTTGCCTTTTTTGGATAGTTCGTAAGAGCAGGCGGGTCATCGGAGTTCCCGGTTACTTAACTACGCCACTGAATCTGGTTGAAATAATTATTTTTAAAACTTTAGCAGGTTTCGATCTACTGATTATATTATTTCTTATATATTTACATTATTTCAGATAGTACTAGGTACTGTTAGTCTACCTAACGTATTAATACTAAGGTTAGATTAGATTAATTATGTACGATCCATACTAATATTATAAATGCGAAAGTAACTCTGTCTGTCTGTCTGTCTCTTCTTCACGCCTAAACCACTGAAGCGATTTGAATGAAATTTGGTACAGATATAGTCCGGGGCCCGAGAAAGAACACCTGATAGTTTTCATCCCGGGAAATCTCCCGGGAACGGGAACTATTACTCCATGCGGACGAAAACTAGTTTATTATAAATGCTTCTTAGCACATGCCATGGCTATTTGCATTTTTCCTGTCACGGTTGTTCAAAAGTAAGCCAAATTACGATCTATTAGGTAACATTTATAAATCTCTGCATACTAGTACCTAAAACTACATTATACTAGTCTAATATCTCGATTTAGAGAACATAAAAGGATCGTTAAGGCTCACACATTGTTCCACACAGCCTGATTGAGTTGTGGTTTACTAATAATGTCAGATTGAGCCGAACAGATTACCAGCTGTGGCCGGCGAGTGTTATGCACTAATAAACACGATGATCCTGTAATTTCCGGAGGGTCTTTGTATCTTCGTTTAAGTAAATTTACACCATATTGGACTATATAAAAAATCTACGGAAAGTGTATCTTGATGTTTTCTACAGTAACGTCTACGACACGATTCTAAAGGGTTTAGTTTTACCAAAGCGAACCAATTTTCGCCTTAATTCTACTACATTAAAGTGGATTTAAAGCCGAGCCAATTTTATTCTAGGTATAAAGCTGATACGTTTTTGGACGAGATACCTACTTTGACCTATATTATTAATCGGGAGCAAAGCACATCATTTGGCATTTAATTTAGTTACTAAGCTCGTGACTTCGGCCGTGAAAATGTAAATAATGAAGTCGCAAATAAGGATTTGAAAAATGAAAATAAAATTTTATAATACTTTGAAAATTACGTAATGAAAATTATGTATTGGTTTGTGGTACTGTGTATTATAGTTTATTACATATATTTATCTAATTTTTGAAAGCGGTTGACTTTTCTAAATCTTTTTTTTATTTTCTTTTCCTTTTTTTTTGTTGGTTTCATTTTAGGGTTTTCTCGGTCTAAAAGTCTTATCAAGAAAATTATATAATTAAATAGGTTCAAATACAAATAAGCTGTTGTAAATAGGAAAAAAAGAGTTCTTTCAAATGGTGTTCCGTCTCCATCAATAAAATAAGTTCAGGTCTTGCATGTTGAACAAGACGGACATCAGTATTCATATCATTGTGTTGGAAATCCCAACATATTCGGAGCGAAACTCAGTGGGTCACCGATTAATCATCCCCTTTTTTAATACCCTTGTCTAAGGGTCTTGGGTAAGTATTAATGTTTTAAATACTTTTAAATGGAACCAAAATTACTTTTATTTACAGAACATGAAACGATCGTTAAGGCTCACAAACTGTTCGATGCAGTCGTAACTCGTACCATACCCTTAACTGTAACCATACCTTTTCTGTTAAAAGACAATTATCTTCAAATTTTCCAACTCTATAAAAAATAATTCATGTATGTCATAAAATATATAAAACTAGCTGTCCCCTGCGGTTTCACCCGCATTTTTCGTCGCTGCTCCGCTCCCGTGGGTCGTAGCGTGATGGTATATAGCCTATAGCATTCCTCGATAAATGGGCTATCTAACACTAAAATATTTTTTCAAATCGGACCAATAGTTCCAGAGATTACCCCCTACATACAAACTTACAAACCTACAAACTTACAAATTTTACCTCTTTATAATATTAGTATAGATTCATCTAGGACAGACAAGACTCGAGCTCCTCCTCTTTTTTAACCGACTTCAAAAAGGAGGAGGTTCTCAATTCGTCTGTATGTTCTTTTTTTTTTTTTTTTTTTTTTTTTGTATGTTTGTTACGCGATATCTCCGTCAATTGTAAACGGATTTTGATGGTTCTTTTTTTGTTTGATAAGTCATGATTCAGGGGTGGTCCCATATAAATTTTGTGGCGATCGGTTCAGTGGTTCTCGAAAAATTCACCAAGAACAAAAAAAATTGACGAAATATTCATAGACGATGTGTGTTTTTTCTTCAAGTTTCTATATCTACATTGGGAGTCGACACTAAAAAGTAATAAATAAAAACTTTTTTTCAAAAAAATAATAACCGCCTTCAAAAACTAAAAACCCAAAAATAACTAAAATTTCGGAAGTCGGTGGCTTCTGTTCTGCCAGTCAATTTGTGTTGCCACCGACTTCGGAAATTTTAGTTATTTTTGGGTTTTTAGTTTTTGAAGGCGGTTATTATTTTTTTTTTGAAAAAAAGTTTTTTTGTTTAGTCGATAATAAAAAAAACCGGTCGGTAATAGAAAGATAAGTAAGTTACACGTAGGTATCTCTTTCTTTGGGGTTCAAGCTTAATCAGTACCTGTCAATATCACTTCAGCAGTTTAGCTGTGACGTATAAGATAGTGTCTAATAGAAGATGAGCCATTTAAAAGAGCTCGAGAAAATGGAATAAGAGACGTAAAAGTTAACCCACCGTATCTCTAGGGTGCGATTTATACTGGGGCTGGCGTGGACTGCCTCGGACACGTTTTATTTTCTCATCCAATATTCTATTTAAACTTTCTCTTATAAAAGGATATTAAATATGTCCTTACTCCTTCGCTGTTCTTTTCGGATTAATTTGGTTGCGGGATTCAAAACATTTAAAATAGTTTTGCCGGGACTTCATTACTCGGAAATTTTCTGGTCGACTTCACTGTTCATGCAGGCTTTTAGGTGTTGCAGTGGTTGGAAATAGTGAGGCCGGATTGCCCCAGAGAAAAAAAAATTGTATGTAGGTAACCTATTCTTTACAAATCCGAAGGCTCATTCATCTGAACTGTTCAATGTTCCGTTTGTAATCGAAATTTCGCAATATCGGATCGCATAAAGGTAGGAGCGAAATTCGCGCCAGCGTAATCGGCTATTTATTTTTACACTCGCCAGCCACGCTTAAATTACCTGCTTGGTTTCGCCTGATAGAAAAAGGATATAGATAAACTGAAAACTGCGTAGTTAGCATTTTTATAAATAAAACTGAATATGATCAGCATGCACTACCTACTGAATATATTATAATCTAGTTTATGTGTGATGTGACACATAATACTGAGCACTGTCAACATTATTTCAGGCACGTACAAAATAGAAATTTATTTATTTTTGAATGGCCTTTTGGCAAGCAGCTGATTATCCCTTATCTATGAATATAATATAATAGTATATGTATGTAAAATGGTGAACTGGCTGACTAATTTACTGACTGTAGATATTTCAAACTAAACTCAACTTGAAGTCACTCATCTATCTGTAACCAACGTTCTTATATAATGTAGGCTGAAACCATGTGTAACTACATTATAATATCACGTGATTAACCCTTTTTATAGTCAACCCTATAAGTAGTAGTACGTATAGTAAAACATGGTAACTATTTGCTTTTAAAATAAACTTATTTATACTCAGACTGTAATCGTGGTGCTTGCTTACTTAAAACTCAGGTCAGTCATAAGTCGTGGTCGTGGCCAGCTAATCTTAGAATTGATATTTTTCATGAAATGTTCTGACTTAACCTAATTATTTTATGAAATATCATAAGATGGTCAATTTTAGGATTTAGGGTGCTACAAGGCCTCATCAACAGTATTATTAACAACGTTACAATTCATAAAAATCGCCCTGCCTTGTTTGGGATCCTTTGGAAGGTCAACATGATTAACGGGCCTGTTTGTCTAGTGTTCAGTGACCCTGATTGCTATTCCAGAGGTCGTGGGTTCGATTGCCACCCAGGACAAACTTTGTGTGATGAGCATAAATGTTTGCTCTGTGTCTGGGTGTTATTTATCTATAATACGTAAGTAAAGTATGTATTTAAAATTATATAAGTATGTATATCAGTTGTCTGATTACCATAACACAAGCTCTGCTTAGCTTGGGATCAGATGGCCGTGTGTAAGATGTCCCAGGATATTTATTTATTTATTTATGATATGATCGATCTGTTACAGTGGCCTTTCTAGCCAACAGGCCACCACATATGTAAGAGTAAACTACTGAAACTTGAAACATGAAATTTTGCACAATAGTTCTTTTTATGACTTAGTGTCGCTCTTTGAAAGAATATTTGGAAATGTAAGTCTCAACTGGTAAAATAGGGGATAAAAGTTTATATCTAACTGGGCGAGCAGCTTCCTTAGTTATACTTATTTTAATACCATAAATAGATACAGTTTACAAGCTTTAGTTATCCTTTACAACGATAATATAATATAAAAATGGAATACTAAGAAGGTATCCGATTCCATAGAAATCCTTGGCTGTCAAATTGTTATAGCATTCACATATCCACATTAAAATGTTTGACCATTGTTGAGCTGCCTACTAATTCCGAGCATGCAAAATTTCGACGATCATAACTTCAAATAACATTGCTGCCAACCGCACGCACATAAATTAAATTAGTTGAAACTAATTAACATGAACGGGACATAAATCCCGCTGAGTGATAATGAGCCATCATAATCGTGTTTTAGAGGATAATAAGAATTACCTAATTACTTAGTATTTCGTATACAACTTAGTCAATATTGGGTACCATAGGAAGGAACAGAGATACTTTTATTCATTAAAGAACACAATATAATAAATACGTGACGAACGAAGACGAGAATGAC
The DNA here is from genome assembly GCA_033675125.1 of Athetis lepigone. Taxonomy (NCBI): domain Eukaryota; kingdom Metazoa; phylum Arthropoda; class Insecta; order Lepidoptera; family Noctuidae; genus Athetis; species Athetis lepigone. The sequence continues at coordinate 5,511,360 of CM066218.1, read as the reverse complement.
ATTGGAATATAAAGAAATATTTTTGGTTCATTCAGAAAAATAACAGGCGAGAATACCTCGGACAGTGATATGACACGTATTGGTATTACCGACAGATTGTCTTCATATTATTTTCTTATTCAAGGATTTTTGCATAATAGTATTCATGAAAGTGTCAGACCATTTTAGGACAAGATGTAGGTAGAGGTTTTATTTAAGTGTCACAATGTCAGGTCAGCATAATATAAAAAAACACCGGAAAGCCATATAAACAATGAAATGAAAAATATTTTTTTATTATTTTTCTATTATTTTATTACTCTTAATAAAAAGTTTTATGGAATAATGGCCAGATATTTTAGGTTAAGTATTAGAGTAAAAAGTTTTTGTGCGTACTCTTAAGATTTTAACGAAAAGTAGATAATTGATTAGTTACTTTAAAGCAACCATTAACGTTAAGTAGGAATAAAAACTATAAGAGTTGATTTAGGAAGTTATTTTAAACCTGAAGTTGAAATTCATGATCTAGAATTTTGCGGTATTTTCTTTTGGTGAATTCTGTAAATTCGTTTGCTTTCTTTCCTTCAATGTCCAAAATTAACTTTCGCAATGATAAGTATTTCAAAAAGTGAATTAAAAATATTGTAAAATGGAATGCTCTCTTCGCATTGTGATGGAGTGGCTCTTAGCCAACTTGTTAACTCTTAGGCGTACGTTACTTAGCACATACTTTGACGTCTATTTCCACGAGCGAGAGAATTGCGGCGATATTATCGTCGTGCTAGTACTTCTATTGACGGGCCTGTTGTTCTAGTGGTTATTGACCCTGACTGCTAAGCCTGAGGTCGTGGGTTCGATTACTGCCCAGAACAAACTTTGTCTATTGAGCATGATTGCTTGTTCAAGAACAAGCAATCATGCTCAATAGACAAAGTTTGTCTGGGTGTAATTCATCTATAATATGTATAAATAATATAAGTATGTATATCAGTTGTCTGGTTACCATAACACAAGCTCTGCTTAGCTTGAAATCAGATGGCCGTGTGTGATTTGTCCCAAGATATTGACTTATTATATACCCTCTCTTAGAACGTGTCTACACATGGCGATTATATCGCGACGATTCGTTGGAATAATCGTTTGTTCGTGGACATGACCCGGCGATAGAATCGTGAATCCGTCGTGTTTCTCTCGCTCGTGGAGAGAGACGGTGACTAAAGCAGCTTAGGGACCATTCCCTTAGCAGTTAGCTGCTTTATTCACCGTCTCTATCTACCATCGTAGATCGACGCTAGTGCGACCGTGACAGTTTAATATTGGTTAAACGAAGCACTTACCAAGTTTAAAGTAAGGTAATTTGTTCCGCAATGCCCAACTAAGCCTCTTTACCTGTTAAATTTTGTTCATTTAAAGTTCCAATACCTTCTATTGTTGTAAACTTCTTCTTCTTTGTTTTTCTTAACTTTCTTTAGTCTGAAGCATCAAAAACGTAAGGATTTACGTTGATGCAAACCTAATTTGGCGCACCCATATAGAGATTTTATGCTCACGTACAAGAAAGAATTACAATGGTGCCGATTCTCTTGTTTACAAACTTAAACAAATAAGTTAGATGCATCTTTCTTTTTTCATTTCATTAAGAAAAGGACAGAAGATAAAATATTAGTTAAGTCCTGTCAAATTTAGACACTCCATAGGTAGATAATTTAGACGCGATTAAAAACTTGGCGACTAAATATACGCCAATTTTCTTCAGGCGCTGTCTTATTTACAGGATTAAACTAAAAAGTATCTTCTGCCATGCTTCGGGGCGAGACGGAATGGGATGCCGTCGCCTCCTTCTGTGAAGCAGTTATGCTAGTGAAGGAAGCGGCGGCGCGCGAGAGGCAACGACGAGCCTCTCGCCCCGGACTAAGACCCAGGCGAAGACGTCGAGAGTCGCAAGACGACTACCGGCCACCGTAGGCGCGGTTCTGCGGATGGCGAGCGATGGGTAGCTCGCCGCCCGGCTAGGACCAGGACCGCGTAGACGGCGCGTTTTGTTCCACGCGCGCCTCAAAGAGAAGGAGTCAGCACAGGGAGGGGCCCAACAGGGCCAACGCCTGCCGGGGTTGCGGAATGTTTATAATAGTTACCGTGACCCTGGAACATAAAGGGCAATCGAAGGAACATGAGTGGGTTTTAGTCAGTAAGAGTCTGACACGCCCTCCCGTCGCACCCAGGACGGGAGCAGTCATTGGATGATTTCCCACTCACCAAAAAAAAAAAAAAAGGATCTTCTGTCCTTTTCTTTAAAAAAATGGAAAGAGAAAGATGCATTTAACTTTAATTTAGTTAAGTTTGTGAGCAAGAGAATCAGCACCAATATATTACTTGTATATATTCTGTTCAAGAGACTGAGAGATAAGCAGATCCTGCAAGCTTATCCTTATTTTTTCAAAGTTTATGCACATAAAATATCTCTCGATCATTCATCCACTATTGCAACGGCAGACTAGAACCCCTGGTTCTAAGCTACCTCCCCACCAATTGTCAGTCAAATCGGTTCTGCCGTTCTTGAGTTATAAAATGTGTAACTAAAGGTGCTCCCACACCAGGGCCGCGCCGATCTCCAGTAGCGCCTGTGTGCAAGACCTATGGAACGCCTCTTTTTTTATTAATATTCATGTTTCAACGTATTTTCTATGTTTGTTAGTTTTATAGGTATACTCAATAGGTAAACCCAATTTGCTTCGGTTTGCCAATTACTGCGGAAAATAAAACGCAAACGAAAAAATCGCACATCAAAGAAATCATGTTTGTTTTCTAATAATACCGATTTTACGATTACGTATGTTTATTATCAGCCCATGAGTGTTCACTGCTGGACATAGGCCTCACCCAACTTTTTCCAGCGCATGCGGTTCTGTACCGCCCATATTTAACGACTCCCTGCGACCTTATAGGAAGGTCATCCGTCCATCTGGCGGGATACCGAAGCTGCACTTGCCAATGCCAATACAGGGCCGCAATTCGTGAACGTTTTTCCTCGATCCATCTTCCATCAGTTCCTCGATCTATGTGCCCAGCCCTCTGCTACTTCAGCTTTGCGACCCGGTGAGCTATGTCGGTAACTTTGGTTTTCCTACGGATCTACTCGAACGGAAACGGAAACCACGAACGCGCGGTGGAAAAACTGACTTTGAGATTACTTATGAGGCCCGAAGTTAGCGCCCACGTCTCAAATCCGTATGTCATCACAGGCAACACTCACTGGTTGAAGACTTTAATGTCTTCAAGCACTGGGATATTGAGGACAAGTAAAATAGTGCGTAGTTTCCCAAACGCTGACCAAACGAGTTGGATTCGGTGGGCCACCTTCTACTCGAAGTTGGACCTACCATATCGGACTATTTGGCCTAAGAATAGCTACATATTAGTCCACAACTTCGAGCGTACCGTTCCCAATGGTTATTGGGGTGGGCAGTACATGGCTATTATACATGATCTTTGTTTTATCCATGTTCATTTTGAGGCCACGCGTTGAGAAACTTTACTGAGGTTGTCGAGCATTGTGCCCAGATCCTCCAGCGACTCTGCCATGACCACAATATCGTCAGCAAACCGAAGGTGGGTGATGTATTCGGCATTTATATTTATGCCAAAGTCAACCCAGTTCTGAAGCTCGAAGACAACTTCCAACGCAGTTGTCTACAGTTAAATTGGTTTCGAGCTCTAATCCTGGAGGCGGATACGGGTATTTCGGGAGGTTCCTGTGACGGCTTCGGGTGGAAGAAACGTCTGGGTGTCACCACTGTAACGGTCGCCTAGAGGACATGGTGGAGCATGTGTCCCTGCAGAGGCGACGGTGACCTCTCGAGTCCGGCGCTGGTTCAGGCCACGCTCCGGGGTAAGAGGGAATGGGAAGCCGTTACTTCCTTTTGCGAAGCAGTCAAGCTAAAGAAGGAGGCGACGAGAAGCGTGAGGCAGCGTCAAGCCTCACGCTTCGGACAGGGACCCAGGCAGGCGTCGAGAGTCGGAAGACGACTACTGGCCACCGTAGGTGAGGGCCTGTGGACGGCGAGCGATGGGTTGCTCGGCACCCGACCAGGACTAGGCTTTTGTCCTTGTCCTCGCGTATTTTTTTCCACACGTGCCTCAAAGAGCAGTAGTACTAGCAAATAATTTCGATGGCGCATGGCGAGGCGCCCCTATGGTCTTGGCGCCTGTGTGCGCCGCACACTTCGCATACAGGGGCGGCGCGGCCCTGTCCCACACAGCAGTTTTATAACGTTATACAACATTGTGTAACACGCTAACATTTATAATAGCGCGTACATAACTCAATAAAAATATCGTGTTACACATGTTGTATAGCGTTATATGACTGCTGTGTGGGAGCACCATAACACGACTTTCTTTTATGTATATGTATAGATTTTATCTTTTTTAGACATTTCTCTATTCTCTCTGCTGTCAGACGAGGTTTAATTTTCTTCGAACTGTAATCAATTTTCTTTATTTCATCCTAGAAAATTAAATTCTCTTTTACAACGCAAAGGGCCAAGCAGAATCATTTTTTTTACCAACTGACACTAAGTAATAGTTTGTATGGATACTGCATACTAGCTTAACCCAGTAGTGTGACTTTCTTGACAGCTATTATTGTGCTTTTAGGCAGATGAAACCCTTGTCATATTATGTCAGCCATTGCCTGGCCCTACAAGTAAAACAGAGTTGAGTCCTAAAAGTTTTTTCGCCGAAAATGTTCAAATTTACTTGATGATAAAACTTTTGACTTTATGCGTATTATGACGTGCGTAGTTCGTTTGGCACTGACAAGTTAATTAATCATTTATTTAGTAATTTGGCCCTTACTCTAAATTGGGTCACCCAACTTATCCCTTGAGTGTCGTAAAATGTAGGTAAGAAGGCACAATAGGTATACTTCTTAGGAGAATATCACAGTTTACAGTTGTTTACCGTATTTTGTTGACCTACATCAACGTTGTATATATTTTGAAATTCTTTTAAAAGAAAAGAAAATGTAGCTCTTAATATAGACGTAGGAATTTGTAGGCTATTTACATAAAATATTTTGCAGCCCCGCAGTTTTACATTTTTCATTTAAGCTTCGCTGCGCTGCTATGGATTTAAGAGTGATGATGTTATTTATGTAGCATTTAGACAGACTAGTATTTATACATCGGGCTATCTTATACAATCTTGTAGGTCATAACGTCATTTTACACACCCTTTACAATTCCTCATTTATCGGGCTGTTCGCAAATAAAAACGAATCAAGAAGTGCTAGAGGTTTGGTCGTTTCAAAATAAAAAGATTATTTCGCCTTAAATATAGCACAAAAATATCGTAATATCAAGTTTTGAAGTAAAACCCACTGCATCCATAATTATTTTAAAACCTCCAGGCCTCTTGATTTACTTTCCAATTTGTTGGAAGCAGAGACCGACTATAACAAATTCAGCGAGGAGGTCATGGATTGGCGTCGGCCCAAATATTACACAATCGCCATTTTAGGGCGAAGGCTGTTCGTTCACGCCCCGCAGAAAATAAAAGGAAATGTGTGTATTTTTTACGAACATTAGTCGTTATTCCTATAGGAAACTCGACACAGTTTCATTCAATGACGTTACCGAATGTCCATTCGTGTTATAGATTTTGTGGCAGCGAACATAAAGGAAAGTGCCAGTCATTTCCTCGTATTGAAGGTATAAAAGAAAATATTTAATACAACAATAGGTTTTTGGATGTTATCGCTTTTCTTTTATGGTATTATAATTAATTGCTAACCAAGATATCTAACCCACTTAAATATCTTTCTTAATTATAAACTGCTTTGCAAGAACAATATATTCTTTACACAATATTTACGACTGTGAAAGTGCCTTGTATTGTAAAAATTGGGATCAACAGAATGCAGTACAAGGAGAGCTTCTATTATATATGTATTCTACTTAAAATAATTAAAACAATACCAACATTAGGGACATAAAAAATTCTAATTTATAAATAATGGCTACGGAAGCATATTAAAACTGAATCCCTGCAGCAAATTAAAATATCATATTCTAAGTATATACAGATGAGAAAAACCTCCACTATGTTTATATATATTAGGAACAGCCAGGTCAGGCCAGCTTCCTAGCTTTACTATGAGAACATATTCGTAACTTCCTTGTACATAATTTAAGAGCAGTCATAGACAACCCACGCTCTTGACCCGACGTTATTCTATGCACGCTTAACGAATTAAAATTTAAACTTGTAGGCCCAATTTAAAGTTGTTAATTTAAGTTCTAAGGCTGGCACAAAATGTATTGGCTTCCATTTAAATAATTTAACGGTGTGGGCCGTGGCCGAGCTTATAAATATAATAAATTGATCAGTCGGGGATCTAGGCCTCCGGGTCGGAGGCTATTTCAATTTCCCGTATGAATGCTGCAATTTCCTTTATCTTGACTTTTGTACGTTTCCTTTGCTTGCAAGAAATCCTTTGAGAAAGCATGAAAACAAATGGGCCACGAATCATATGTTTATCTCAATAGAAGCAAAGGGTAGGCTACAAAGCCCTGTTGCCAAAGTAAAATTTGTGTAACTACTGTATTCTCAGATTTACTCAACAAATATTTATGAAATCATTTCGCCTGAAACTCGTAGCTGCAATAATGAGTTTAAAATTTGAACAAGAATTTTAACAATGGTACCTGTTCCGTTGCTTCTTTTAGAAACTTTTGCGACAGAGAAAGTTGTTTTTTAAAAACTTAATAATTCAATATTGAGTGGCGAAAGAAATGTTTGTTCAGCCTTCATAGCTCGGCGGGCCATGGCAGTCATTAGGTACTTAGGTAGACTCGTTGATTGCTAGATAGCGTGATCAAGTTCTTGGGAAAAGTTCGTTCGAAGTGTAGGTTATTTTTGGGTTTGGTGACTTCATAGGGCTAAATTGTAATGACATTATTTTTCATGTTTGTAAAATCGGCTGACAAGATTTTTATCATTCTACTATTAACTATAAATGCAAATGAGAGAACGATAAAACAGATGGATCAAACGATGTATGGAATGGTTGGATGTTACTCAATTACTCATTAACGGCTTGACGAAATTAGTGGTTTGGCACGCATACATTGATCTAGCTTAACGCATAGAGTATTTGCAATTCCGTTAGTGTGTTCCCGTAGAGTAATTTATTATCAATTTCAATGCAATCCAAGTTGCGTAGAGAAGCTAGCAAGTAGATCATATTCCTAATACCACTAGATTGAATCGATTAAAATAAAAAGCAACTAAAAACAACAAAACCTATTAAAAAAAAACTTAAATTGTATGCCTAACAACGTTAAGGGAACTCGTTAAAATTTTCCCTTCCAAAAAACTTTAGTTCCATCAGATCTCCAGGGAGCTCTTTAAGACTCGCAAGGTGTAAATTTCCACAAAGGACGCAAACAGAAAAATGTCTCAAATTCCTTGTGTACTTGAAACCTAAGGTTGTTTGTCCACCACCGTCACCGTCACGTCAACGGGAACAAGATGACTGCGAGCCGAGTTTGTTGTGAGGAGTGGACATGGTGCTTGCAACGAGCAACGTTGCTCGTTGCTTGCTGCACGTATTTCGGCGGTTGTCGTTTTGTTGGCGAAGCCTTTGCGTTCAAAAGGAGCGTGATACACTGAGTTTAGAACATGGCGTAACGATATAAACTCGCGGCGGATGCTATGATCAATACCCAACTTTATATTATACTCCTTTACAAATGAAATTGGTAACTAGGAGGCACAACATGGTTTTCGGACAACTTTCTATCCCTTTTACTTAGAAACGACGCGATCCAACCGACTATATTGAATAGAATTAATGACGTAAATACTTAATAATATCAGTAATAGCAGTTAGTACGGAGTACGGACATTTTCTCGATGAATGGTTACGATAATCTATTTAGCTACCTATATTGCTTATTGGAGTTTGTTATTTCTTTGGTGACAGTTTTTGTACATAAGATTTAGCTACAGCATCATTTATGTCGTTTATTATATGTTTTGCACACTTACATAATAAATAAATAAATAAGTACTTTAGATGACGCCTTTTTTTTGAGGCTAGGAAATCATCAAATGACTACTCCCGCCCTGGGTTGGGAGGGAATGTCAGACTTTTACTGACTAAAACCGTACTACTAAAAGAACAAGGGTGCTCTTTACGTTCCGGGGCCACGGTAACAATTAGAACTGTTCCGCAACCCCGACAGGTCCGCAACCCCGGCAGTTTGATGACGCCTGACAGGACGGTATGGAAGAAGAAAGTGTGACCGCTGACCCAAGTAAAATGAGACAGGAAACTGAGATGATGTAGGCATAAACAAAGTTATAAATAAACTTTGCGAGTCAACAATTGTTAATTGGAAATTCGTAAACGCATTAAAATCTGAACAGAAGCGTGAACATCGAATGAGGCTAACGTGGACACCGGAATTGAGTCATAACGCCGGAAATAAGCCGGACGGGAGCCTTATAGACCGTTCAACTGGTTGCATAGGAGTTAATACGCGCCTAACGCGTTTATACGGAACTGTGAGGGTTTTAGTTTTTAGTGTACTAACAGCGTTTTCGGATTTTATGAAAGCAGCAATTTAATCAATCATTTATTAGTAAAAATGTACTTGTAGTCCATGTTTATCATACTAACACACACTGAAAATTATTCTCTAGGACATTATTTCATTTAAAATAAAATAAATGAACAGGTTAGTTTAGCAAACTACGTCTCTAAACTCTTTTATGCAAGGAATAGACGTACATTTTAAAGCTGCGAAAATCTTAAACAAAACAAAAGTGTACTTATTTTCGGTTACATTTACATCAGAGCGGATTACCTATTTGCGGGGTACGAATACTACAGTATTTGCGGAAATTCTGTCCAAAATTTGATGTGTACCGAATAAAATAGGTATTGGGTACTACTGGTACACCGATAAAACCTTTGAATCACAACAGCAGACAATGGTCAATACCTATATTACAATGACTATAATACCGATGGATCAATGCTTCAGTTCTTTAAAAAATCAATCGAAATGAAACAGAAAGTTTCATTATAATTAAATGCTAACAAAGAATACTCCTCTAGAATGTCAAGTTATTCATAATAAGTTTAATGCATTTCGATTAATTATCCACCTAATCAATACTGAAACTAAGTGTGTCCACGGAGGCGTAGCTGCATTTTGACGCATATCCGTCATTATACGCTTTGTGAATGTAACTCTGTCGACGAGGCGTACTCAGTTTGGTATGTAAGCTGCGAACAGACCTACGCCAAGCATATAATGATGAATTCATTACGGCTCCGTGGACAGAGACACTAAGGGCCTCATCACACTAGCGGTTTGCAAGCGGCTACGGAACGGTACGGGAGCTAAACGAATGCGCCGCGATGACGTCGCGGTCGCGTGGCGAATTCGCAACGTTTTCATCGCGTGTTAAGTATCAAGTTAACGAAGAAATTACACTGCTATTCTGCTGCGAGTTTGTTGCGCATCCGTAATGTATTCATTGCGCGTGAGAACGCTCCGCTTTGAGAACGCCCGCAATCCGCTAGTATGATAAGGCCCAAAGCTTTTGCGATGTCAACCAAGAATGAGAAAGAAAAAGTGGGGTGTTGATAACAAATGATCCAATATTTCTCGTGAAAATCGTTGCTATGCTTTATGGTGAATGGTATTTCATAGGTTTTAGTGCTTTATAAAAACACCATGTAGTAGCGAGAAATTGCCACACCGTCGATCGTAGTCTTGATTATCTAACTCGTATGTAGTATTTTTTTTTTATAATTTTTAACATAGTTATAAGTAAAATAATTAAAATTAACCATATTTTCGGTCGTCCAGAAAAACTAGTTAAAGATTTTTTAACATTAAAGCATTTATATGTATCGTGTTGTTTCTTATAAACATTATAGTTCCACAATTTTATTAGAGAGAAATGAAGACCGAAGCTAGCTTTAGTAACCCCAAATACAAAACCAACTCCCCCCCTCCCCCCAATTCCACAAACGCTTATGACCCTATCACACATCATCACCATAGTCGCCTTAGATCGAAATGTGTGAAGAATAGAACTTGTACACATTGTATCTTGTAAGTGCCTCCCCGAAGCCACGTCTGCGCCATCAATAATTCACCAGGGTACTAACACGGGCCAAAGTTGGCCAACTTTGGCGCCAATACCCAGATCCATTAAGCATAATTATTCCGTTGAGTGCTACGGATTCTGAATCTTGTATGTTGGTAGACCTTTGTTTGTGTTGCCACTGTACAAAAACTAATCTATGTTGTATTTAGCTATGAATTTGATCAGTATATATATGTCGCAGTCATCTGGTTGAATCAGCTATTTGATTGTATGACTAGCGCGTTCATTGAATGGCGACATTTAATTGAATGACTAGGCCGAAAGCTGATTGAACAAGCGTCACTCAACGTCCAACTAGATAGCTGATTGTAACATAGCCCTTTGAACATAGCGGACGTAAAATCAGTCAGCTGGTGCTGGTGATTGTAATTTTGTTAATTTTTTTCCCACTACGGCGTTAGTAGTCACCAAAACAAATATGGTGTAAAATAGCTCGCGCAGGTGCTATCTGTCGTGATATTATTTTGACTAAATTTACTTTAAAGTTACTTATTCGTAATAAAATTATGTGACAGCATGGATTTACCTATTAATACGCTCTCGACGGCTATTTTTAAAGGTTTTTTTTTAATAAAATCATAATAAAGTGTGTCATGTCATGTCCTCATTTTTGTTATGTAAAGGAAGTTAAGTTTTTAAGTTGCGAACTTATGGTCACCATAAACAAACATTACAAAGTCGGCTATATCCCATTTAACGACAATGCTAAATGACGTTCAGTCAAGTCGTTGAACGTTACATTAAACAACTTGACGAGTCGTTCTTTAGTCATTCAATTAAATGTCGTCATTCAATGAACGCGCTAGTCATACAATCGAATAGCTGATTTAACCAGATGACTGCGACATATACATACACTGATGTCACTGATGTTGTTTACTTTAGTTTTTTATGGTATGTGATAGTACTTAGTAGTAAAAGAGTTAAAAAAGGTATGATTCCAGAATCCGAAAAAGGAAAAGGTATGGAACTAGAATATCAAAAGTTACTTTTTGATGTTGCGATTATTATTCTTCGAAAAACTTTTGAAATTAGGTACATTTCATCAGAAATTTAATTTTCAACAATTTTGTTCTTGCCACATTAATTTTAATAAAGCGATTGGACTTTTACTTACGTTACTTTAATTTACCGCGAAGCCTTTAGAACGTCCCGCCAATAAAGAGATTTTCTCGTAACAATATTCAAATTAATCATGGCCGAAAAAGTTTATCATGAACATAGGTTTCATTTTCAAAGTTAAATTTGTTTTTTTATTAGAATCTTGTTGGATGAGATATAAGTGAAAATAGAGGGCTAATATTTCGTATCGAGGCATTTCACGGTAAGGTTGTCAACCGTTCTATAAAATAAAGGAATGTATGCCATATCATGAGAGCGTAATTTGTAATCAATATATAACACTCAAAGGGTACCCTAAAATTCACTGTAATAATAATCCTAAGTTCATAATCCAGTTTCTAGTCTTCCGGAGTAAAGCTTGGACTCTTTATCTGCTCTCTGAAATCAGATATAAATCTAATGCGGCAATTCGCCTAAAATAACTTGGGCACTCTACGGAAGCACTTGGAAGAGACGGAAATCATAATACAAGAATTTAAAAAAATACCTGCATCTGTGATAAAGCTGTTCCTTACTCTGAACTTGTTTAACCAAGATGCCATTTAAACAAACAAAACAAATGCTTTCCTCCACACACAAACAAATCAGAACGAGTCCAATTAACTCTGATTGACGTTCTACCTCTTTGCATTGTTAATAAGTCAGTAAGTCTATACCTCAGTCATTTTGCATCAGTAATAAGGCTGTCGAGAATTCAGGGAAATGCCACAAATAGTTTATTTTTAACTGTCTACTTTACTATCGTGCAACGCTGGTGTTTCTATTGTATTCCAACTTACCTATTCAGTTTGACCTAAACTTAAAGGTTTATTTTGTTGCAGCTTATGTTTGCATTTTTTAAACCAAAAAAAGCCGTCCCTAAGGCTATCTTCTGACTAAAATAAAAATGTGATACAACCGTCGCACCAATGTTATGGGTGCGTTGACAAATATAATAAAAAAACAACAAACAACTAAAGAAACAAATAACACATTAATTATTGTCTCGAGCGGGCATTCAGTCACAACATCCAATCGCTTAGCCATTGTGAAAACCTACTTAGAATCTCCAGAAAAACTAAGTATTTATAAACTTATAACATTTGACAATAGAAATATAACATAACGTACACATAAACAGATTACAGATAATTTGAAAGCATTCTATTAAAACACTAAATAAAATATTACAGTTAACGTTTTCTCACATATTCATGGTTCATTTATTATCTGTACTAAATAACGTAGCGATGTTTATTCAGAACATAATTTTCATTCACTAATATTAGTCAAAGTCTAGGCCCGTTCAACCAAACATTAATCTCTTTTTATTTATGATACTAAACGAGTACAATAAATATTTCATAATTCTCTCGTTACACATTACTGCCAATATTGATTTGGGAACTATTACTTGGTGTTCTCTGTTTGATTTAAGAATATGTTTTTAGAAAGAGTTTTTTTTCCTTTTCCTTTCAACGACCAAGCTACAGCCGGCTGTTGCGCTGCTGTTGTCTTTCTTGTGTCTTGAGCCACGTGTGTGTTTGAAGGTTTAAATAAGAAATAAGAAAATAGCCCAGTGCGCAGTGTGTTAGATACACGTTGTAAGTTTTCTTGAATCTGTAAAATCCAGTTAACCTTTCGACGACCAAGTGACAGCCGGCTGTCGCGCTGCTATTGTCTTTCCTTGTGTCTCGAATCACGTGTGTTCGACGGTTAAAAATCTCAATGACTGTGAAACCAGCTTCTTATTTAAGAGTCAAAGAAAAGTGAGCTTGGATCACTTTTCTTTGACACTTTCTCAATGACAGTGTGACAGAAGACTGATTTATCCGTTAAATAAATATTCGACCTCTGACGTGTCGACAATAAATATCAGGCGCCGATATGATACAATAATAACACCGTTTTACCACGTAATATGGGACATAAGTAACGTAAAAGCTCCTATTAACGACCCCCTAAAATGTGTACTCTATTACCGATCTAATTTTAAATCACTCATATTATACATAATATAGTCTTCCAGAAAAGTCATACCTTAAAAATTAGTTACATAATTTTGTTTTATAACAAAAAGAGCAAAGTTTGTGTGTTTAAATAGCCAGTGAAAGAAATAATTTGTCAATAATTGGGAAGCGCCCGAAACGGACGCAAGTTTCATAGTGTCGCGCCTCCAGCCACGTAAGTACACCTGAATATTGCTTAAGGAAATTAACGCTCTAAAAATTGATTAGTCTTCTTGCTATCACATTACAACTGTAACGCATATATTCGTTTTCTAAACTAATTCTTAAAATAGTACTTTTAATTGGTTTTTATGTTATAAAATCATGTTTTAATAAAAGGCGGTAATAGAATCCAAATTTTAAAACTTGATTCTAATAACGACCCATGGCGTTGTTAGAATTTTGAGAACGTTTAGTATTTTAAAATAATATCTATTATAAACTAACTTATTTGATTATACTTTTTTCTTGTTCAATTCTTAAAATTATTTTACTTCGTTAGGTCTATTAACGACATAGCTATTTCTTAAGTTTTTGTGTCAAACTCGATCTGTTTATTATTATTTTTAATGGTCGCTAATAGAATATTGTAACATTCTTACTTGATTCTATTACCGACTCACAGCTGTGAGGATATTTTTGGTAATATTGAAGTACTAGCACAAAAACAAAATGTCATTTTTTGATCAAATTGGCTTATTTCTTGCATACGTGACGTTTTGAGAGATTTGTCACAGGCCATATCATTAATGTAAAATAAAATTTACTTTCCTGTTTCATTCATGGCATTAACTACTTATGTATATTACAGATATTTTATTAAATTCTATAATCTCTTTAAAGTTTGTAGCAGAAGAAAGCAGAAGCGCAAGCAGTAGGGACGCCTCTGGTCAACTAGAAGCTGGGCTTATAGCCATAGCTATAAATGAAGAGACCAGCATATACGAAGCTTCATAAACCTATTATTCATAGCATATCAAGGATTACACTGCGTTACAAGGGAAATCATAACTATTGTTATATTATGATTTTATATTATTTATTCGTTTCACCATCGAATATTTACACCAATAATTACTTACCTAAAGATTATTGGTGTAAATATTAATAACTATTTTATAACAAAACAATAATGTAACACTTACTTCAAAGTAAACAACACCATAAAATACCTTAAAAACGATTTTATTTTATACTATAGTAGAAGTGACAACTTCGTATGGGTCGGTAAAAGAAGCAGAAAAATCGCTAATAGAATCTTGCCGCTTTCTATGGGTCGGTAATAGAATCAACTTCTCTTTTCGATAAAATAATTATTTTGTAACTATTGTGTTATTGAATATTGAATTTAAGAACTGAATAGTAAAGAATACTTCGTAAAGATTAATTATAAATTATAACATCTTCCCTAACATAACAGCTTATATCTATTTTTTTTAAGTGAATCCTGAGACAGCTAAAACTGGCGGTAATAGGAGCATTTACGTTACTGGTTGTTTCGCAATAATGGCTGCGTAGGGGTGCCTCGGGGTGTACCTACCTACAATCGATATATTTGCACTGCCATTGAAGACTATGGGAAATTGCAAGCCTCTAAGGAATTATTAAAAATATGCCTTGCGCACTACCTTCAGGCGTAGGCATTTTATTTATTAACATGAACAAAAAGAAAATTGCTTCAATTAGCACGTTTATTATTTATTCCTTTGTTATTTTTTTATGTGGTATAGGAACTTATACATAGGTATAAAGTAAAATGGAAATTTAATCCATATGTCACTAAACAAAACGAAATATATTTTTTAGATATTTTGACATACATATCTGCCCAAATTATACCTTAAAGCCAACAAATAGCTCCTTTTTTGTTTTTTAGCTTTATCCTTCGCTCCGCTATTGTGTATTTGCCAAATTAGAGAAAAAGTTGCCTATTTTCCTTCTTCCCAAATAAGACGATGTCAAGGATAAGCTTTAGAAAAATAACCGCAATTTTTCATTAAACCAAGTCGCAAAGTTTGTAAAATGACTCTGAAAAAAAAAACTGGATATTTCACCTGGGAAAAGTTAGGTAATAAGCAATGCTAAAATTGCTAAATATTTTCGTAGCGTTGAAAAACTCATCTATCTACTCATTCTGTCTTAAATTAAATTCACGTATTTGTTGACTTTGGACGCAAAATAAATAAATAACATGCGGGTCCGTGTTCGGAATGTTTCCCTTTTGGGGAGGTCTGCTGAAACTCCATATTGGATTTCAAAGATAAATCTGTTGGGAATGGGGTAGGAATGTGAATATATGTGTTTACAATGAAGTGTTAAAGAAAATATTTTATTGTTCAACGGTCGAACTGCTACCGAGTATTTATAATCGATTGAGCGTTGCTGATAGAAAGGAATGGGCAGGAAACTTCATACTTACTTAGTTTATTATATCCAACGTTGTATACGAAGTGTTATCTTTACTACATCCTTTTCTAAAATAAAAGTAAGTAAAAAATCTCTTAAGTTAAACTTATTCAAAACTAGATAATAAAAAACTTTTATTTTAAAGAGTACTAGTAGAGCTTTCGCCCGCGATACTTCCAATCAATATTTTACAACATTTTTCTTTGCTTACTTAGGTAACCCACTCTTTCCAAAAACTCTTTTAAATTTCATTTTTCTAGGACCAGCGGTTTTGGCTACGCGTTGTTATTTAAACAGTCAGTCAATCTGGATAATTACTTTGTAGTCTTCAAGAGTTCCACTGTCTTACCTCCTGAGTCTATCATCACAGTTAATTTAAATGTTAAATGGTCATGGGAACTCAATGTGTGTGCAGAGTTGAAGAATTCAATAGTAAGTCAATAGTAGTCGAAAAATTTGTCGCAAGATTTGAAGCAAACACAGAAATATACGTTATGGTTAAACCCGTTAAATAAAAGTATCGGCAAAGTGACAGATTAAAACTTCACAAAATTGTTTCCTATATATTTCCTATGTAGATTGGTCGTCAAGACGTCAACGTATCGCTGTTTCATTTTGTGCTCGATATTTGCGTGAGAGAGGCAATATTGACAAAAGCAAGTGTGCCATTATGTATAGATTTTAATAGTTAATTTAGGCACAAGCCCGATTGACATTTGTCATGGTAAACTAATTGATCGACTGATTGTTGACCCAACCGGTGGTCCCAGAGACACACAAAAAATCGAAGCTGTACCTGGGTAACTATAAAAAAAACACGTTAATAAACTTTGTACATACATCCCCTATGATCCCCGCCGGGTAAACTGAGTTACACATAAAGCAATTTATTAGTGACACTTATCGTATAATCTGAAGATTCAGGACGCTACGTAGCTCCGACGATAGAGCACTTATGGTAGGCTAAGTCCATATACATGTACTTACATAGTTTGGAATTTGCGTCGCAATTATTAAACGTGAATTATGTAGTTATTGATATAGTAAATTATATTAATAAACCAAACTATATCACTACAAATAACACTGTATTTCTAAACAATTTTGTTTATATCGATATTTCCAGAAACTTCTACAGACAATGGAGGTTTTCCCTGACTGTAATGAGTTCAAAGACTGTTTGAACAGTCGCAAACAGTCGTTACGGGTGGTCAGAAGCCAGGTAGTCTGAAAATCACTATAAACAAGGGGTATCGTACCCAGTAACTGGATTTTGGAGGTCGGATAGACAATCGCTCCATTTAAAACACAAATATTTAGCTGGATCCTGTTATACCAAACTAGGAGGCAGATCCTAATATAGTTAAGAAAGGCTAAACATCACTTACTTATTACCAAGCTATTTACCACTTACAATTAGAAAAAAAATAAGGTTACGTGCATAAATTATCTCCTTAATTAATAATCCCAAGTACCTATTCAAACTAGTAATTACACTGCCTCCCCTTTATTCCGCTTTGCGAAGCCAATTTAATGTCAATACTGGCGTTAATTGAAAGGCCCTTTTATTTTTAGACCTTTTAAAGAAACCCAAATTTGTGTGAATATTTTATTTTAAGAACTTCTCAATCTTTCCGCGACTTTGATCGAGTCAAGATTATATTAGGAAAAAATATTCCGTTCAATGAAATTACGTACCTACGTTGTTATAGAGCTAAAAATTAAAATTAGACCATAAAATCAATAAAATGGTGCCGATTCTCTTGTGCACAAACTAACGTAAATTTAAGTTAAGTGCACTCCCTCTTTCCGTTTAATTAAGAAAAGGACAGAAGATCAAATATTTGTTAAGTCCTGTCAAATTTAGGCACTCCATAGATAATTTAGACGCAATTTAAAAACATGGCGTCTAAATATACGTCAATTTTCATTAGGCGCTGTCTAATTTGACAGGAAACTAAAATGTATCTTCTGTCCTTTTCTTTATGAAATAGAAAGAGAAACATGCACTTAACTTAAATTTACGGTAGTTTGTGTTTATGAGAATCGGCACCATTGTCACTCTATTTTTGTCTCTCTGTAAATAATAACAAAGCCGTGGGCAAAGCAAGTACCAAAGAGGTTATCCATACTAATATTATAAATGGGAAAGTGTGTCTGTCTGTCTGTAAGTTTTGCCTTTCTTTCACGTCAAAACCGAGCGACGAATTGACGTGATTTTTTAAGTGGAGATAGTTGAAGGGATGGAGAGTAACATAGGCTACTTTTTGTCTCTTTCTGAGAGGCAGAAGCTAGTTGTATAATATTGTTACGTGATACTTTTCGCCAACCACACAATTTAATAATAAAACCATATAAATAAGCAATTCGCTGGCTTCTTCTTTAATCATAATTCTATTCAACCACCAACACAAGATCTCAAAACAAAGAATATTCGAGACTAAACCTACGCACCTACCAGTTTGCGATATGTTGAATAAAACCTAGAGGTCCTAATTACGTATTTACGCCTACTGCAAAAAGTGCTGAGTATCAGAAATGTAAGAAAATTCCGCCATTAGAGTGCCCGCAGGTATACATAAATCCTTACAAGGATGAGAAAGAGGGCCCGTTAGAATTTTGGATAGGATATATTTTCCAGACGCTTTAGAATTCCGGAAAGCATAAAAAAATTGTATGGTACCAATGTATGTCCTGTGTACCTGACCAAGGAGATTCCGTGAGCTTTAAAATAAATTAATTTTTTCCTTATCAGAAAACTGAAAGAGAGTCAATTGTCATCATCACTACGAACACTTTTTCCAAGGGATCAGTGTCAAAAATTAATTTTTCATCACGTTGATAATTTAAATGCTCGTGTTATACAGTAATACCAGTGGACATCATTAAACTGTGCACATAAAATCGTTACGTTGGTAAGCCTAATTAAACTTTAATTACGTGTTCTGAAAACTAAATGCAAACACGCCCAGTTAATACCATATTTTTTTTATCCATACTAATATTATAAATGGGAAAGTGTGTC
This sequence comes from Athetis lepigone, assembly GCA_033675125.1. Taxonomy (NCBI): domain Eukaryota; kingdom Metazoa; phylum Arthropoda; class Insecta; order Lepidoptera; family Noctuidae; genus Athetis; species Athetis lepigone. Next base: position 5,492,649 of record CM066218.1, on the reverse strand, counting down.
TGCCTGTCCTGTCTGTATGTATGTTTGTCTTTCTTTTACGGCAAAACGGAGCGACGAATTGGCGTGATTTTTTAAGTGGAGATAGTTGAAGAGATGGAGGGTAACATAGGCAATTTTTTTTTTGTCTCTTTTTAACGCGAGCGAAGCCGCGGGCAAAAGCTAGTAATATATAACTATTTACATAAAAAGGTAAAGTGAGCAACTGATTGCATGACTGTTGATATATCAACGCACAGCCCAAACCGCTGATCCTAGAGACATGAGACTTGCAGGGTGCGTTCTTTGTGAAGAGAAGGTAACCACTAAGAAAGGATTTTTAGCAATTCCTCCCCAAACGAGGTAAAGTAGGGGAAGGCGAAGCTAGCAATATTAAACAAATATAATATTACTAGCTTCTGCCCGCGGCTTCGCCCGCGTTAGAAAGAGACAAAAAGTAGCCTATGTTACTCTCCATCCCTTCAACTATCTCCACTTAAAAAATCACGTCAATCCGTCGCTCCGTTTTGCCGTGAAAGAAAGACAAACATACAGACAGACAGACAGACAGACACACTTTCCCATTTATAATATTACAGTATGGATACACATGTAAAACCGTTTATTTCCCTAGCGGAGTAAACAAAGTAGTGTGAAATAGTTGGTACGTCGTAAATCAAGATGATAACGTACGCATCCTCGTGGAAGTAACAGTTCTTTGTTTCCGCGACAGATGGCGTAACGGTCCCTATCCGCTAAGCGGGGTACGCGTTTTGTTAGACATCTACTTAATCTTATTCATTATTGTCTACGTAAAAGAAAGGAGATCATTGTTAGATGCAGTATTGCTAACGATAAACTAGTTGTCCCCAACGGATACTGATACTGACCCATTTTTGTAGGTTGTAGCAGGCGTCCGTCACTCGCTCAAGGCCACGCGTTTTATGCCTACCGCTTCGCGTATCGTCGACGATACAACGTACACCGGGCTGTCGCGCGCCCGGCTGAGTGCTCGCGCGTCACGGGTACAGCGCTGACTATCAAAATGCCGAAATCACGTAATTATTGCGTGATTATTGTGCAATTCCCCTGTTTCCCAATTCTCCTGTTTCCCTTTTGATTATTTATTATAATTATTCACGTGGTTTTGGATATTTTCGACACTAAAATATAATAATCGGGAATTCAAGGAACGAAAAATGGTATTATTATTATGATTTTGTAGGCTATTATAGCGTAGTTATTTGCGTTTTTGTATTGGAGTGAAGTATGTGTTACGTAGTAACTAGGTATTTATTAATCTGTGGTTGTAGCGAGATATTATACAGGGTTATTGGTAAAACACCGACATCCTCTCAGGACTATGTTACTATCATCATAAACAACAACTTTTGTTCTTATCGCGAAAAAATGTCAGCTGTTCAGTACATTAGGCAAACATAAATGTACTGAAAAGCTGTTTTTTTTCGCGATTTCAGGTTTGTTTATATACTAAAAGTGGTTGGTTATCATGAGCACAATCACGTGTTTAAGTAGATTAGGTACATATACATAATGTAAATGTGTATTTGATTAATATATAGTTTATAAATCAAGTTTGCCATAGACTATATCTAAGATATATAACATAAGGGATATATTATATTAAACTGCAGAACTGAACTATGTTGCCAAGCAGGATCCTTGATGTTTATGCTTGGTCCGCAGTGCAGTGTACTTGCTCTCAATTAGCCGTTGAAATGTGGGTATTGCTACCGTACTGGCGTCTAACTGAATTTTAGCACTTTAATTAATTAAGTAACTCTTAGCTGCTAAGGTATTTTCTCTCCTCGCCTTTGAAGACTCGCTCCGAAATTCTTTGGCTCAGTTTATTCATTAACCTTTTAACGACCTAGCGGCAGCCGGCTGTCGCGCTGCTATTGTCTTTCTATTGTGTCTCGAATCACTTGTGTTCGAAGGTTTAATGTTAACGAACAGTATGTTTCTATAAACAGCCTACGTATAACATACAATTTTATTTTTTCATTTAAATTTTATCGGCTTACCGCCATTCCGTTTACTGGCGAGGTAACCGAAAACCACGAGGTAATTTATACAATAAACTCTCTCTCTCTCGTATCCTTCGCATTTTTATATCTTTTTAAACTCAAAATTACTAGATTATTCGTTATTTAAATGTATAAAAAAAATACGTTTTCACTAGTCAAAATATAAACGTAAAAATCTTCTAAATACATTATTCGATTCGTATTAATGCTGCTTAAAAATATACACAATATAACGAAACTCCGTAAACGATTAGCTTCACGATAAATAATAAATAATGTTCACGATAAATAATGTTTTCTTGGACTTCATCTTTTACGAAAAAGGTTCTCACCTTCTTCAAAATGATTTTATATTTTCCGTTCGAGCGAAAGTTTAGTAAATGGTAGAATATTGAAAGAACTCTTTGTTTTATATAATTTTTGTCATAAGAGACAGTTGTTAGTACTTACTAAAACTGAGATTGGTATTCTAAATTAGTGTTGGTTTAGAATTGCCGTGTATAAACTATGATAGGCAAAAAATGAGTACAAATGTAATAGTTGTCCAATATTTGCGATAGTTTGAGTTTTTACTGTGTAATTATTCTTCTATAAAGACCCTGAATGCCACATCAAACAGAATGTAATATCAGAAGCGTGTCAAAGAAGTAAAACGAAGAAAAGTGTGTCAGTTTTACTCAAAGACGCGCTCGGCAAGTCGACACAACGCGCGGTCTATGTTCATGAGTATTACACTGATGACGTCATATAAAAAAAGACTAGAATTATGAATGGTATAAGAAATGTTGCTTTATCTTATAGTGTACTGGCGACGGCTCCAGTTCCGCACAGGTGATGCAAATATTATAAAATGACGTATTTCCTTTCCTATATATAATACTAGCTTTGCTACGGCTTCGCTCGCGTTAGAAAGAGACAGAAAGTAGCCTATGTTACTCTCCATTCCTTCAACTATCTCCACTTAAAAAATCACGTCAATTCGTCGCTCCGTTTTGCCGTGAAAGAAAGACAAACATACAGACAGACAGACAGAAACACTTTCCCATTTACAATATGAGTATGGATGCATGGTCCTTCCTCTTAAAACTTACAATCCAATTATTAGTTCAAAAGATCCAAGCGTAAATACAGTTAGGGAACTTTATTTATACCTTGTAAAGATAGATCATACAATGTATTATAATAACGGTATTAATAGCTTACACACGCGATCGCAGTTTATTCTGATACATATGAATAATAGTAACGGTTTATATAAATATCATAAACATACCCGTGTGTAAGTACGTAAATATATTTACATACTTAGCCTTTGATTGGTTGAACTTCGCTGAATCTAAATGTATTCTTGTTCATTCTTATAAAAAAAGTGCGTACTTCAATTTAATCGATGATCGTACAAATTGATGAGCTTAAATGTCGGATGTTAAACAAATGAATATCTTACCCTTTTGCAGACTAGCATACGATAATTTTAAGCACATTAAAAAAAGTCGACACAAATAATTACCGGTTCTGTTTGTATGTACAAGAATATCCTACCTCCTACTATCATACTACTATATAAACGCATTTGTGGAGGTTTATTCATGTTTGTTAGTCTTTTGAACTTTAACCTTTCAACGACCACCGACAGCTGGCTGTCGCGCAGCTATTACCTTCTATTGTGTCTCGAATCACGAGTGTTGAAGGTTTAAACTCCTAAATGGAAATTGCTGAAATGTGACCAAAACTGCAATCAACCGCCGGTTGCAAATAACATAACATGTAATGTTTTACATAAAAATATCTAAATAATAAGGTGAAGAAAAATAAGAATGAGCTGCTAGTTCTTTTACAATTTCTTTATTAAAACGAAGCAAAGCCAAAGTGTGCCAAATATAGGCTGTTTCATAAACATAGCTCGCCACCAAAGCCTTCAGAAAATATGTAAATAAAGTTGTTCTATCAGAAAACCAAATTGTGTTGTGTTGATTTTGTCCTATTTTATCCAAGTTCAACACATCTGAGTATTGTGGGTAAATAAACAAAAACAGGATTTTGTATTTTGAACAAAGGAAAGGGTTTGAGAATATTTAATTGGTGTCGCATTTCGCATACCTACATCCCTTTGAGTGTTTTGTACCCAAATCTTGGTATGGACCTTTATATATTGGACATGCTCCGCGAGCGTAAAACATTGCTATTAAAAATTACAAAAAACAATAACTTGATTTAAATACAGGGAGTTGGTTGAGCTTCGAAATCGTATCACAAAACGATATAGAAATTCAAATTAAGGTCAGCTCATACAGTCAAGAAAATATAATATGTAGTAGTAATCGCAGCCAAATTGTTCAACACACTACCAAAGTTTCGACATGTGAATATGTATATTTATTTACAACGTCGACAAAGTACTAAAGAAAAATTTTTTTTTTTGGGTACCTAAAGTGGTTGTTTTTTTATTCTAGCGTCTACCGCATAATATGGGGTATCATTAGACAGGTCTATTAAAATCATAAAGAGGTTACTAAGATTTTTTTATTTAATCAGCTGTTCGCCCGATATTCATCTTTAAAGTCCCCTACTAAAAGCTAATCGGCTGGCTCAAAAAATCTGAAAAAACTTTGATGGTAGTTTATGTAATGAACTTAAATAAAAACTATAATGGATAATGTAACTTTATTATTTTAGGAGTTATGTGAGAAACAAAAAAATACCAAATCATGAAACCGACATAATGCGAAAGGTTGTTAAACTACAATGCGAAATGGTTCCTTAAAGAACTCTATTCTCTGAGTAGCCTGGCCAATTATTTTTTTAATTAAAGGTTAATAAATAGGTACATTGTAAAACTACCTTGTAACAATTTAACCATTGGCATGGACAAAGCTGTGTGTGTGCATGTCTGGTTAAGTCTAGGCTAACAAATATATCAGTGATATCATTGCCACACGTGCTAGTACCTAAGTGTCACGCAACCTGCTTACCTTACAATACTGATTGTACAATCAATGTCAAGTGACGTCATCAGACATAATTGAAGGGGGAAGTAGGGGACGCTTAGCCATTAGTATAATGAGTTACAAAATGTATGAGTGGCGTTGACAACAATGAATGCACATGTTAGTTTTATATATATTTACGTACCTGTTAAGGCCACAACTTGATAATTTTTTCACCGTAAAGCTTATACATATATTGCTAGCTGACTCGGACATGCTTTGCTGTGGTTGTTATGGAAATAAAATGTGACCTATCTATCAAGTTGTATCAAACTGCACACAGTGTGCTTAGATTAAAACCGGTTACGTCTAGACTCCTAAACTCCATCGCGGACAAAAAACTTGAGGAGTAATTTATTAATATTAAATTATTAAGACTAGTAGCAAGCCAATCATGAAAAATATGGCGTATTTAAGCGCGTGAAGAAAATTAGATAGATTTTTGAAACTGCCAAGCGATTCACTAGTGTGAAATGATTCAGGTCAATAGACATTAATGGTGCTTGCCTTTTAAAATGTATAGTATTATTTTCTCTTTTAGAACTCGCCAGCCACCATTTTCTTCACCATTCTTGGCTGTCTGGTAAAAAATGCCTAGAATATTAAGTGTATATAACTAAAAATAATTAAATATTATGATATTTATTTTAAAAATTAGTTGAACAGCTTTTACACGCCAGTATTGTTTTTTGATATATAAAACTACTAAGGTAAGGTAAGTAACTATAAGGTAGTCGTATTTTCAATCCGAAAATCGACTCGAACCAAATATTTCATTGTTACGCATACTTTACTTAAGTACTGGTAATTAATGGTTATAAACACTCATTGGAGAAGACCCTTATTGAAAATCCTTTTATCCTTGTTACAGGAGTATCCCTGGTATACATACTGGCGGTCCTCCCGGGGCTGCTGCCGTGGCGGAGCGGGCCTGGCGCCTGGTTCCTGTCCATGTGCCACCTGCTGGGGGCGCTGGCGCCCTGGTGTGGCTCCTTCCTCTACCACCTGTTCATGAACCACACCCGCGGCGAACAGCTCTACCATCGGCTGCTGCAGCTCGATATGCTGGGCATCTGGGTCAGTCAGAGCATAGGTAAGTGGAATTGGTTACTAATAAAATGTATATTTACCTTGTAGGGCACTACAGCCCCGCATATATTATAGCGGAGGCAAAGCGGAGCCTCCCGCCTCGGGCTTCCGCCGCGGGCGGCTGTATCGGGAGGACCCACAATCAAGCTCTGCCCCGGTTCAAAAATACGAAGATCCGGGGCTGAGGCGTTTATAGGTGCCTGAAAAAAACGTATTATGTTTTGTGGGTTATAGTGTTTGGTTAAAATTAAGGTGGGGAAAAACGCCCAGTTTTAAAGACTTTTACTATTTTACTATTTTTTTATGGTCTTAAAATGACACGTCACAGTTAACTGCGTTTACTGCCCATTAAACTAAGTAACACAGCAAATGTATTTGCTGGAAAACTGATATTTTTGTCCGTGAAAGTCACCGTTATATTTGTGTATATCTTTTCGAGAAACCAGCAGTAATTGATCGGTTGTACCTGTCCGTTTGTCCGCCTTTTCAATGTCGAACGCAGGCAGTTTCCCGCTTTCGAATATATATTCCCTGTATAATATTCTGAATATACGAGCGGGTGTCAGTTTAAATGACACGTTTACTGAAAATGTATGATGAAAACATTAAAATTAATGAAAAATTCATAACGGTAACCAATTTGTAATAAAATAATCTAATTATGTTTTTATTAAATAAAAGCTTAAACGTAAAAACAAGGTGAAATTTGTTATGAAAGAAATTGAATGAAAGTAAAATGTGTTTTTGTTCGCATAAATGGTGTGCTAATATTAGAGCAAACGACTGACCTTGTACTTGAAAGAATAAATATTCTATTAGCCTCCTACTTTTACGATTTTTAGTTTAAATAAGGCAAATTATACAGAAAGAACTTTTAAGTTCGGATCGACAATCGGATGGTTGACTAATAAAGTAAATGAATTAAACCTTAATAACCGTAATCTATTCCACACCGAGAGGTTTCTCACTTTTTTATACTAACCTATACTTTGATGTTATTAAACTCCATAGAAGATCATCAGAAAAAAGTAATTGAACTGAACTAAAAACCAGGCGTAGGTTATGAAAGTTTATCTTCTAAAAGTTCCTCTCTACGGGAGAAACAGCGATGCAAAAGATTTTAATAGCGTTGAAATGTGCCTTCATATTTAATTAATTAAACTTATTAAAACTAAACAAACCGGGTATCAAATGATTTTTTTTTAATCTCTATAAGTGTAACTAAATTAAGCTTCTGGAAATTATCACAAGTTTTTCATTTATTTTTTTGGTTACCTTAGAATTAAACAAATGTCCCAAATTAACAGTCGGGAACACAAACGGGATATCTTATGTGTTGAGCTAGATCGATACCAGATTTTAGCAAGCATTCTGTCGTTTAAGCATGTAGGAATAACTAAAATCCGTTCATCCTCACAAACATTCGCATTTATAATAAGATAGGGCTCGCTGTGTCGCATTTAGAAAAAAAAAATAATGCATCTATGCCAACACTTTTCTTTTTTCAAAAGTGGTTTTTGCCGATCGACCTTTCAGCGTTCATCCAACAGGTTTTAAAGCGACTGAAGCGCTTGAAGATCGGTCATTGAACGTCAATTGTGGATATTTCTAGTGATCATTGTCCTTTCTATTCTTTCATAATCACGACGATAAGGGGCGGCTTTAAGGCTTTTGGAAATATCTTTGGCAATGAATCTGTGCCAACACTTTCTATTTTCTAAAAATTTGTGGTCTTTACCGACCTTTCAACTTTTAGCCAACAGGTTTAAAAGCGAGTGAAGCGCTTTAAGATCGGCCATTGAACGTCAAGTGAGGACATCTCTTGTGATCAATATCTTTTCTTTTCACACTACTAAACGGTATAAGTGGCGCCAACGCAATTAGGGATTTTACTTTAAAATCTCCACACAGACAGGAAAATGGTCCAGGAAAACGTGGATAGCAGACGTGAATATTTAAAAATAAGCAATTACGCTTCCACGAAAGCGAAATCCGCCTAAGTAGGTAATTTATTTGAAGAATAAATATATTTTATAACAAGAGTAAAGTCTATTGTAGTTTATTTTAGACACGTAACGTAATTAGCTAGCAAGTCACGCGACTGCCATTATAAACTGGTAATTCTGGTAAATGTGTGAAGGCTTAGTTCTACTTTTATGTCTGCAGTTATAATAAGAGCATTTTACGTTTTTGATCTAGAGCAAGGATGATTGCTGATGAAGGATTATATGGTTTTCTGATTGCCCTCTGCTCCGTCGAGGGACACACGAACTTAAGTCTGACTTAAACCGGTTACGTGGTTGTCCTCAGCGGTTTAAGTCGTGTTAAGGCGTTTCCTCCAATGCTGACGTCGCGAGCGCACCATCTCGGTCGGTTGCAATGACAGAATAATCTGCCGCGCACGTCAACGTCGCTGTCCCAAAGACAATCGTGAATTTTGGTTCGCTCGACCGACGCCAGCCTAGGAGAAAATCAAGCCTTAGTCTTCTTTCGTGTTTTGTTGGTCTGTAGGTCTTTAAATATTGCTCTTGCGGATCATAGCATAATGTTGTATAAGCCTTACGTGTTACACTGTTGTTTAACCTTTTAACGACTAAGCGATAGCCAGCTGTGGGGCCGCCATCGTATTTCTATTGTGTTTCGAATCACGTGTATTTCAAGGATTTAACTACATTACTCTAAATCAAATCCGGTCAGTATTTTATGCGCTAAAGATTAACAAACATCCGTCCTTCTGTCTTCACAAACTTTTATAATATTAGTGAAAGGAATATTGTAATCTCTTCAGTAATAATATCACTCGTTTGTATACATCTCAAGCGTCTATTTGTTTGGCTTATTGCCTGTACCTCCTTTGTTCCTAGCCACTGAAACCCAAAGCTAAAGGTCAAACACTCGGGATTCATTAATCTTTGAAATTGAAATGAAACAACCGAAATACCTGCTGAATTACAAATTCGAACTTGCGCGATGACAAAGGCTATTCGAGGTTGTAATCTGAATTTCATAATTCAAGTTGGCGGTGCGAGATACTAAGTAATACAGCAGGTCCGTCTTAAATAATTTAATAAAAACAAATTACGATTCTATTTTAGTACTATAAGATTTTAGATTACAAAGTTTTCTCATTAATGTTTAGTGTTAAAATTAATCTTTGTTATACGTAGGGAAGTTTCAACTTGTAAGTAGTAAATGTTTATAAGTAATTATAAAGTTGTATATTGTTATTAATAGCGGCCCACCCCAGCTTCGGACAAATCTTTTAAAAATGTAATACTCAGTTATACCAAACTATACTTCAAAAAGCTCGCAAAGAGACGGGTTTTCAAGTTGTAACCAAGGTACAGCCGAAGCTACTAAAGCTAAAAACATGAAAACGTAGTGGTTTTTTTATGACGTAGTCGTGCAATCCTACTAATATTAGTAATGAAAAAGTTTGTATGTGTGTGTGAATGTTTGATACTCTTCCATGCAAAAACGGATTTTGATAAAACTTTACAGCATAGTTTATACATCACAATAACATATAGGCTACATAACTTCACGCTGTGACCTACGGGAACGGAACAGTAATAAAAAACAACATAACGCGGGTGAAACCCGCAGTTTTTTAATACCTAGTAAGAACTGGGGTAAAATAGAGATGAAAGTATATTTTAAAATGAAGAACGTTTAATAATACCTTTGATTTTGTTGCGAATACAGACGTCGGCGGGTCACTTTGTTTTAAAATCAACAACATTGTACCTAACACAACAACTAACTACGCAATTTCAATCACGTAACACATTTCAAAATCAACGCGAAGTGGGCCAACAATTTTAGCGAACACTTGAAGAAGCTTGCCAAGTGAGAAGAGCGTCATTACCGATAGATGGCGCCTCTTGAGCACAGCAGGCCCACACTGCAACCCTAATGAATCATGAAAGCCTCGGCAAATTGCTTCTCGCATAGATTCCAGGGGAATTCTGATATAGGTCGCTAGTTTGTTATTGGTTTTATGACCAGACTGAACTATAATTTAAATGTTATTATTCATAAACAAGACTAATAAATAAAGGGCCCGACGGAGAGAAGTCAGGTTTGGAGAAAGTTAGCACTGTGCTACGCGAAGCTACGCCACGCTACGAGGCCTACGAAAACCCGTAGCACAACAAGCTTTCATTTTCTTTTATATGCAAACTTTTATGCGAAAATGAGTTTAGCCAAGTCAGTAAATTGAAGTTATGCTAGACGCTTATTGCACGAACGTGTTCAAAAGTGCTTTTGCTTGCATAGATAAACTAATAAAGTTGATTAAAATACACAATTTATAAGCATACACACCCGTTTATTTTAATAAACCAAATATTATCTGTCCACATTCTTTGATGTTCTAGTTAAGCTGAATGGATACGAGGTACTTTAATTAAGTACAAGCCCAAAACACAAAGCGCTAAATATTTAGGAATTGTTACTGGAACTCATATCATTAAATCCTTTGTTATTATCATGCTTTTGGATTAGAAACCTTATCTGAAGAGCACATAGCTCAATTTTCACTGGAACTGAGTTTGTTTTGTTAATTTCAAACACGGGTTTCAATGTAAAGGCAGCTTTGGGTCAATGATTTTAAAGTTGTTATTGGTTCTGTCATGTACATGTAAATTCCATTAACTACGATTGCGTTCACACATAACAATATAACTTTAATTGGTTTTGGAGTTTGTTAAAGTATTTATCGCAATTTTGTAGTATGCACAGTCTCCCTGTAAAATATATTGGTTTGTCGTGTAAAACTTGAAAAGAAAAATCTAGCCTAAAATATGCTTATTTTGCCTTTTTTTCGCACCTTATAAAGAGCAAAAAAGGGTTAGTAGTATATTTACAATTTGACATGTTATTTTTTATCTTATCTAATAGGATTTTAGGAGCTTTTGCCCGCAGCATCGTCTGCGCGAATGTCGCTTATCGCGGTTGCATACAAAGTAGGTGATTAAAAGATACGTGCATGTGTTACTTCGTACCAAATTTCAACAAAATCAGGTCAGTGGTTTAGCTGTGAAAATGTTACAGACAGGCGGACTCTTTTCTTCGCTTTTATAATAGTATATAACTTTACAAGTTACGTAGTTTCTGAAAACAAAGTATGATTTCAGTTGGTACTGATTTACATCGCTTTTGTAGAAATAACTGGCTTGCTGAGTGAATAAAACCAGAACGTTTGTAATATAAAAATTTAGCAGTATTTCGTAAGTAAGACAGTTTTATCTTAAACTAGCTTTTGCCCGCGACTTCGTCCGCGTAGATTAATAGTTCCCGTTCCCGTAGGATTTCCGGGATGAAAACTATCCTATGTCCTTTCTCGGGTCCCAGACTATATCTGTACCAAAATGATTAAAATCGGTTCAGTGGTTTAGGCGTGAAAAGAAGACAGACAGACAGACAGAGTTACTTTCGCATTTATAATATTATATATAATATATTAATATATTATATTAGTACGGATATAACTTTACAAGTTACGTAAAATTTCTGAAAACAAAAAATGATTTCAGTACTGATTTACATCGCTTTTGTTGAAATAACTGGCTTGCTGAGTGAAAAAAACCAGAACATTTGTAATATAAAAATTTTGCACAATTTAATTCGTGAATAAGTAAGACAGTTTTATCTTAAACTAGCTTTTGCCCGCGATTTCGACCGCGTAAAATTATAGTTTACGTTCCAGGGTGATTTCCGGGATAAAAACTATCCTATGTCCTTTCTCGGGTCCCAGACTATATCTATACCAAATTTCGTTCAAATCGGTTAAGCGGTTTAGGTGTTAAGAAGAGACAGACAGACAGATAGAGTTATTTTCGCATTTATAATAATATTAAGTATGGATAAAACTTTGCATAACACATACAATCCACCAGGTAATGTTAGTTATTATAATAAATTATAAAAAAAGCTCTTTTTAAATATTTTTTTTTGTTGACATTTCGCTTTTTACACATAACAAGCTGAGTTATTTATAAGATAACCAGATTACAAAATAACAATAAACTTATATGACACACACAAACGAGATTGTATATCTTGTGAAAGCATAAAACGAAAGAGGCATAAGCATAAAAATCATTTTAAACAAAATTGTTCGCTAAAGTCGGCTGGGCTCGGCGTCTCGGCGACTGTGATTATAATAAGTCCCGTAAATCCGCGACTTCAACTTGTGATACAAGAATATAAAATTACATTTACATATAGAAACTCTTCTCTTGAAAACGTTTTAAATTACAAATCAACGCTACAAGACATTACTACTTTTGGTGACTCGCTCGAGTTTCGAACGCGTGCTATAAATATTTGATTAGATATCTTAGCTTTTTTTTACTACAATAATTATGCATGTAATGTACGTTTATTCTACTTTTATATTAATAAAAATCAAATCGCATCAAAATTCGTGTCACCTTTTAAAAGATTTAGGCGTACAAAAAGGAAAGTTCACTATACTAGCTTTCGTCATCGGCTTTGCCCGTGTGGATGTCGAACTTCCATCCACTGTTTTGCCCTTTTAGGAGACCAATTACCAAAAATGTTATCTTGAGGGCTCCTATTACTTATTACAAAGAACACACCCCCCAAGTTTCAAGTTTCTAAGGCCCGGCGCCCACTATCGGCATCGGCACGGCTAAGGATTTAGGCATTATACATTGACTTCATGGCAATAAAGTAGAATTGCCGATGCAGTAGCCTCAAGCATACCGAAGCGGTATTTTTGTTACTACAATCGTATATCATGGATATTTCTACTATATTGCCATGAAGTTAATGGCTATAATGCTTTTTAGCAACTAAAATCCTCAGCCGTGCCGATGCCGATAGTGGGCGCCGGGCCTAAAACAACCGGTTTGGACTGTGTGTTGATATAACAACAATCAGTTAGTTTACCATGTAGTTACTGTGTGTTGATATAACTACATCAGTCAGTTGACCATTTTATATATAGGGTACATAAAGATAAAGATAATACGGTGACGTGTTTAAATCTGGAAAACATGTCATGTTTGAGTTTGGCCTCCTTACATGACTAGACTTTTGAACTCTTACAAGATCGTGTGAGCAGTTTTCCTAAGTATCTTTGGAACTAGCTTTCTTTATAAGAATTGTTTTTGTTGTGGGCGTACACTTTACGATAACTACCCGGATGATACGTGACTCTGAGTGAGACTGTCATACTGGTATACCAACTCGAGTCAAAGAAATGACGATATGAAAAAGGCGAACTTTTTTGCTCTCACTCTATGTATAAATCCAACAACACATGAGAAGATGACTTTTGTCTAGCCCTAGGACCTTCCAGGGTTGCAACCGACAGAATACAATAGAGGCATTTGGAGATGGCCTATGTCAAATGACACACCGACCTAAGGGACGTTTTATGATAGTATTATAAACTAGCTTTGCGCGTGGTTAATAGTTCCCGTTCCCGAAGAATTTCCGGGATAAAAACTATCCTATGTCCTTTCTCGGGTCCCAGACTAAATCTGTACCAAATTTCATTCAAATCGGTTCAGTGGTTTAGGCGTGAAGAAGAGACAGACAGACAGACAGAGTTACTTTCGCAGATTAAAAATTATGTACATTACTTAATATATTTCACACAGATCGTCAGTTTGGAATGGAGAGCTATAACTATCAATCGTAAAATTCGTAAACGTATTTCTTGGAAAAACTTTGACCAATTTAGGCCGCTATCCCACTTGCGTTTTACGAGTGTTGGCGTTTTCTTCCGTCTAACATCGTTATCAATTAGAAACGCGACGGTAACGCGACGTTGAAGTTGCGCGTGTCTATTGTAAGACTATGTCAGAGGTTGGAGGAAAACCAACGCTTGAAGTAACGGATAACTCCAATGGGATAGCGCCCTTACTGGTTTTATTACGTGACTAGACTTTTGGAACTTACAAGATCTTGTTATCCAGTATAATAGTCACTATATCGCCTATATTTTCCTGTTTAATTTCGTTTAAAGTGGGCGTATAACCCCGTCTCGTTGCGTAGCAGGTTTCAGTGTCGGTTGTCACAAATTGCAGCTGCTGCGGTGGCAGAGATTTGCTTAATCCGGCCTTTATAGCGGCGCATATGGGCGTATTCTGAATTTGTGCACAGTGCAATTACAATGAGATAGTGTTTACTGGTGTTTACATAGGACTATAATTATGGTTCTATCGAAAGGTTAATTTGTAAGCAGGTAAAATAATAAAGATAGTATAATGAGGCATTTAATTACGTGTATTTTGCTGCACTGAATCTCTGGTATGTCAAAGGTTTAACTTTAACGTTATTCGCCTTACAGTATTTATTTATTTATTTAAACTTTATGCACATATGTACAATGGCGGACTTAATGCCTTAGGCATTCTCTACCAGTCTACCCAGGGTGGTGCAGAGATTACATGGTAGGTGCACTAATAAAAAGGAAAAAAAAAGAAATAGAATAGAAGAATGCAACTTAAAATAGAAAAAAGAATAGACATAATTACCTACTTGTTTTATATTAAAGTATATACTACTTAAATAAATATAAATACATTTATACATACATACATACATACATATAAAACAAAGAATGTAGTGACTGGTCAATAGACTCTGCTCATATATTTTGAAAATGAATCCTCAATTTACGCTTAAATCCATAACGGCTAGTGGCCGTCCTGATATCGAGAGGAAGCGCATTCCAGAGAAGAATGGATTGAATCCGAAAGGAAGAATGAACTAAATCCGAAGTATGAGAAGGGCAAAGTAAAAGAAGATTATTGGAAGAGCGCAGGTTTCTAGAGTGTTGATACATAAAAACATTTTTTATGTATCAACAAACTGCGGATTACATGAAAAAAAACTACAAATACATATAAGTAGTGATGCAATGAAAACGAATATTACGGAATAATCGGAATCACCTAAAACATTCAATATTGATTAGGTTTGAACCATGGTTTGCATTAATTAAATTGTCTTAATATTTTATATTAAAGCCTCTCATGGAGGCCTCAGAAAGGGTTTTTCCACAGCGAGTAATATACATCAAAGAAAAAGGATTCGTCTGTTGCCAAAGAGTCGAATTAAAGTTGTTAAATAAGATACGTGACATAATTATATACAGTCAATTTTTAATACTCTATTGTTCGCGTGTTTTATGTTCTTTGCAGTATTTCCATAGAAATGGTATTCAAGTTCGGAAAATTGTATTCGTAAAATTAGTATTCGTTGCATCCAAAATAGATCAGATAAATGCGCTAAAGGAAATTAACAAGACGCTACAAATATTGGCAGTACTCACTTAGTACTTTTATATATCTACATATTCAGTATTTAAGGAAATAATATTCAAATAATAAAATTACAAGCATCAGTCGGTCGGTGCTTAAACGATTTCGTAGAAAAATTCAGTAACCACTCTGCCGCTGGCGACCGCGTTGGTTCCTACTCAGTTCGGGGCGGGTATGCGGCTACGTTCGATAGACAATTGACACGGAACGATTAACTTAACATATACATAACTTTGAGAAATAATACAAACCTATAAATGAACTTTGAGAAATAATACAAACTCAATTACATTTTGTTTTTTTTTTATATAGGTAGTTGTCAATAATTTTGATTTGTTTTATTTGATGGTGCAACTTCACTTGGCGTATTTGGCAATATATATGTATTTACGTTACTTGGGTAATAAAATTTTGGGATGGTTTCATCAATGTAGAGAAGAGAAAGAAGAAGAAGCCTCCTTATCGGAGCCAGTGCGGTACTGCGCTGGCAGGACCCAACACGCTGTTGCGTCCAGCCGTACCAACAACGCTCTGACGTGTCAAGACTGCATCATTCCAAGAAAGTTGAAGAGGTCGTGAAGTACATGCGCGTGAAGACCAATTAGACTTTGATGGTCGAGATGTTGGAGCCGCGTCACAAAACTAACTTCAAGTCGTTCGTGGTGCGTGTTCCGACGCATTATCTCGAGAAGTTCCTCAAAGAAGAGTTTTGGCCGAAGGGTGTTATGTTCCGCCGGTTTCGTGGCCAGCTACGTGACAACAGTCAGCGAAACACGACGCCGACACTTCGTGTACATTTAATTAATTATATTATGTACATATTTATAGTATTTTTAAGTTTGTATTGTAATATAGTATTGTATTTGTTTATATAGCCCTAGACGCCTGAATTAAATGGATGACTAAAATAAAAATAAAAACAGTACTATAGTCTCATTATAATAAGGTTAATAATGCTTTGCATCAACACGCAAATGTTTTGCCAAATACGCCAGGTGAAGTCGCAAAAAGCAATTTCAGACTCTCAATGGGCTCGATTAAATTGGTACACTATTACAAAGTAGGCCAATTTAGTATATAAATTACAAGTCTCTCAACAAAAAGGGTAATTTAGATAACTTTCATTTAAATAGTTTATATTGTGCCTAGTAAAATTATAGCGATTGTTTCTTAATTAAATCTTAATTTTCGTAGACTCAACTATAGTACGATTTTTAATTCGACTCAGAAAAATAACAAGTGCGACTGTCACTGATACCAAAAAGGGTGACCCGCTTCATTAGTGATGTTCTACAATCGATAGACTTAGACATTTAGTCATGCTTTGTTTTATTAGGTACCAAAGCGTTTTTTTATTGTAAATATTGAATACATACCGTCTTAAATAATACAAATTTAGAAATATGGACCTTACCAAAAACAAATAATATAAATGTGTTTTATGTAATATTAAATTACCTACCGTGTATGTCGTCTATTTAATTACCGTTAATTACATGTAATATTTTTTTTTATAATTAAAGGCAATTTGATATTGAATAAAAAAAGTATTCTCGACTAAGATTTAATTGTAAAAATTCGATTGTACCACATCACTATTTATTTGGGACTAAAAACCTGCAACACTGGAAATGTCATTTTTCTGACTCGAATTAAAAATCGTACTATAGACTTCATATTTTGTTTTTGTTAGATTATTAACCCCACCTACTTTTTACCAGTAAATAGGCATTTTTTCTACCATTAGCTATCACCCGCGGCTTTGCCCGCGTGAATGTTTATACTTCCATCCCCTATTTTATCCCTTTAGGGTTGTAATTTAAGTTAATTTAGTGGTTACTTCCTCTTTACAGAGAACATTCCCTCCAAGTTTTATATGTCTCTCTCTAGTATATTTCTTAACAGTCAGTCATCAGTCAGTTTTAAATATGTATACTAGTTATTTATAATATCAGTTCAGGGTTACTTCTGTCCCCCATTGCACTGTAACGTTAATGAGTTTACAAAGTGCGTAAGTTATTAAGTGGCAAAGTTAAGGCGATAAAACACATCGTTATCGTCTCGGTCACAATTGGCTATAGCTGCTGACTTCTAGTGTCAGACTTATCAAGATAATTTAATAATCATCAAACTTCTGTTTTATGTCAAAAAGTATAGTGTAAAAAACAACCTTGTAGAAAGTACAGTAAGGTATATTGTCGTTATTTAAACCTTAAAACACACGTGATTCAGACACAATAGAAAACGGCTGACGCTTGTTCGTCGAAAGGTTTACGAAATACGTTTTCAAATTATTGGTATTCACAGTATGACTGTTTTTTTTTTCTTAAATGATATAGGTATAAATCATAAATGAATTTCTTGAGATGCGATTCAATTCGAAATTTACTCACTAACCCGTAACTTCATACCAAAAAGTAAACACACGAATAAATCACAAATATATATAGCATTTATTATTCACTCAAAGTGCCACAAGCCTAACACTAACCCTCGCGCGAAACCAACAATAAATTGTTGACAAACTTTTCCATTCATTACATCGAAATGGAAAATATTTTTGTTCGAAAAATAATATTATAAGTTTGAATAACATACCTGGCCGTAGAAACGGTAACAAACTTGTAACTGTTGCTCCCTAGGGCATTATTAAGAAATGGGACCGAATATTTGTTATACAGTTTTTTCTTTTAAAAATAATACACGGGCTTTTGAGGTTGAAATATCGACAGTGCCTAATGAACAAATATTTTTTTCTGCAGACGCTTACTTATTATTAATATACTTATATATTTTTATTATGCTGGAGGTTCAATGTTTCGTACTAATTAGTTAATGTGAAGTTTTTTGTTGGTTTTGAGACGCTAATCTAAGGAGCTATTAGTTGGAATTAAAATATTTATCTTGGCTAACTCATATATCGAGGGAAGCTAAATAAAGCTAGTAATAAATATATGTAGTGGTTCCCCGCGGTTTTACCCTCATTATGATGTTTTTGATTACTGCTCCGCTCTCGTAGATTATAGCGTGATGTTATGTAGCATATATGTTATTCTAATTTATCTATACTAATATTAAAAAAAGGAAAACTTTGTTTGTTTGCTTGTAATGAATAGGCTCAAAAACTACTGGACCGATTTTAAAAATTCTTTCACCATTAGAATGCTACGTTGACCACGAGTAAGGCTATTTAATATCTCGCTATGTCCCACGGGAGCGAAGCAGTAACCAAAAACCTAATGTAACGTGGGTGAAACAGATAATTATATTACTGTAACGTTTCATCAACATCTGTTAAGAAGTTATTGCGTGAAAGAGTACCTAACAGACATGCATTCATCCATCCAAACTTTCATATATAATATTAGTCAGGACTCGCGGTTCCCGGTTGTTTTAACCAATATAAATTCAACATTACCCTTGTATATAAAAACACGTCGTCATAATATATTACTCAACAGTGGTCCAAAATTCGGTCCTAAACTACGTGACGTGCACTAGCGATAAACTTGGGACTAGTCCGCACGTATGTACCAGCTGAATAATTAATAAGGACTTTTCGGAACCTTACAAGACGCAATAGTCAACGAGTTTTAAGCTAAAACCTTACTCAAATGTTCTTTCAATTCAATCAGTTGTTGGAAGATAGATGTCGCCACATTTGTAATTTTTATAAGTCTAACGCAATTTAAGTCAGAAAATATGGGTAAGCTCTTTTTGACACAACTAACCCCATATCAAGTCTTCATAACCCTCGTATGAGAAAATACACCGTCATAATAAATTTTAAATGAATAAATACTCAACAGTGAACTAAAAGATCGTCCTAAAATACGTGACGTACACTAGCGAATAATCTTAAGACTAGTCCGCATGTTTGTACCAGCTGAATAACTATATATTTGATTATATATTTTATTACGGATATGTATTTTTATTGATTTGTAATAATTAACATTTTTTTACTTTATATTTGCACCTGCTATCATAATCTCTGCACTTCCGATGCTTGACTGGTAAAGAATGCCTAAGGCATTATGTTCGCCTCTGTACATAAAGTTTGTGCATAAAGTGTAAATAAATAAATAACTAATAAGGACTTGAACGACGCAAGACTCAGCAGTGAACGAGTCTTAAAACCTTACAAGTTCGCATTAAGTTTACTTGGTTAAGTAAGCTAGAGCGATAGTTCTAAGTCGATTTGTAAGGCGAGATGTTGAAACACTGATTGCTGAATCAATAATGTTTTAGAGGACTTCAAAAATAAGGAGGTTCGCAATGAAGTGAGTGAATGTCTTTTCGTGTTAGTTTGTGTGTGTGTGAGAGAGTGTATTCCTGAACTAATTTGGATAGTTTTATTACTTGCTTCTACTGTGTTTGACGTAGTCCCTACGTTTCTATATATTTTCAAAAGTCTGTTGTAAAATCGTGAAAGCTGCATCGCTTCGCGCTTGTCTTTATTTAAACACATTTTTATTGTGACACATTTTTGTCTTTTCTACTATTGCTTATTCAGAACACACAATTCCATTACAAACTTAATGCCACCCTGTACAATATACAGAAAACTGGAAAAGGAACTGTGTAATGGAATAAAACGAAAACAAACGAAAAAATCGTAGCCATTGTGACCGCAGAAGTAAATTACAAAAGGAACAAAGACAGTACTGTAATATTTTTCTGTTAGTTAAAAGATTACAGCCCGGTTTTATATTAAAAACGTTTACCGAAAGTAACAAATGTTAAATAGGAAATAATAAAGAAATCAGTTTTTATTTTATAATAATATTTTTTTCCTGATGACACGGTTGGTCTGAAAGATTGATAAGTGCGATAAATGTGGTTCACGGGTTCTATTCACACACTGAACAATGCATACAGAACCTAGTTTGTTTATGCCAGTTCAAAGTAAATATTATAATAATTATGTAGCCTGTGTTATTCTGTTGTATAGGCCATATTACTGTTAAGTTTCAACAAAATCCTTTGTTTGTTTCACGCAAATACTACTGGTATTTGCGTGAAACAAACATTCAACCATTCATTTTAACAAACTTATGTTACCTACGTATATTATTAATAGGACATTCTAAGCGTCATGTTGCGTCTTCTAGTTGAATTACAAAGATCGCTACTACACAAAGTAGATAATCAGAATTACAATATAACTAGGTTCTCAAACTATCGTAAAACGACAGTAAAGTGAGCTAAACTACTGTAAGACTACAAACTACGTATGCATCTGGATCGTAAATGTTCTCAAGTGTAGCTATCTTGCTCTGTAATACATAAATACATTACATTATTGATAGCCGCGAATCTAATAAAGTGAGCGCGAACAACGTTGGCGGGAAACTGACGCCATTTTTCAAATTAAATGATAGCTTTATTTCATTTTTTGGAGATTAATGAATTGGATGGGTTTAGCAGATGTTGGTAATGGCGTTGATAAATTTTAATGTAATGAAGTTTTGATATTTAATGTGGTTTGGAACTTCATCATTTTAAATTGTGTTATAAACTTTATTTAGGTATACTAAAATTAACTGTAACTTTTTTATTAACTGTGCTGTTGTTTCAAGCACAATATACATTTAATTCTGACACACACACACACAAACAAATAACCCATATTTTTTGTGTAACCCCTGCTGTTTAGTAAAAAAAACAAATTACATCGATCTTTTTTCGTACCAACAATACAGCTAACAATAAAAGGTTACCCAAAACCGTACCAATTCCAACCAGTTTTTTTTCAGACCCTACCAATGTTACACTACAGATAAAACTTTCACAACGATTACAGGTTACCAAGCATACAATAAATCGTTGTACAATACTGCCAATCAATCCGCCCCAGCAATGGGTTGCAGTCACGCAGGGCCACCCCTTAACTGCAACTGAAATATTCAGGTCCCGTGCAGCACTAGTGCATGACGTCACGACAGGGCTGCCAACCTTACAAAATAAAACGCAATTTTTACCTTACTAATGCCAGTTATGCAACCAACTGTCATATGTTTTTATCACAAAGCGTATCTACCCAAAGGGTCAAAACAAGACCCTATATAACTAAGACTCCGCTGTCAGTCTATCTGTCACCAAGTTGTGCCTCCTGAACTGTGACAACTGACAAGTTTAAATTTTCACAGATGATAAATTTCTGTTGCCAATATAACAACAAAAACAGAATAATAAAATATTTTTTAAATAGGGCAACCAACGTGATTATTAGCTTTTTTCTCTAATGTTGTATAGGAAATATTTAGGGAACCCATCGTGGGCGAGTATGACTTGTAGTTGACTGGTAAAATATTAGGTTGAATCCCTGAGCAAAACCCGAAATAACAAATAACTATTTAAATTACTATTTTAAAGGTTACTCTTTACTAACCCTTCCTAAAGCCAGATATACTCTATTACTCTTCAAAAAGTTGGCAACCCTGAACATGACCGTTCCCGCTAATGGTTCCGATACGATACAATTGAATCTTCATCATCACGCAGACTGCACGGCACCGCACCACTCGCGTGCTAAAATTAAATCCGCGTGATTTGTACGGTAACCGAGAATAGCATTCAGCTCTGAATGACATGAATAGACAGAATGGGTATGCAAACTGACTTTATAATGCGTTCGCGAGATAAACCAATAAAGAGCACGTGTGAAGCGGGTTTGGTTTGAAAGTATGATTAAATTCTTGCGTTTTTTTGTAAATCATTGAATTGCAAACAAGCCATCAATCCACCTGATGTCCTTTTTTTGAGGATGGGAAATCATCAAATGCCTTCTCGGCTGGAGGCAGTGTCAGACTTTTACCCACCCTTGTTTCTTCGGTTGCCCTTTATTTTCCGGGGTTGCGATAACTATTAGAATTATTCCGCAGCCCCGGCAGGTATTGGCCCTAGAGGACCCCGTCACGTGGTGACTACTCTTTGAGGCGCGCGTGAACGCCTCAAAGAGTAGTCGGCACGGGCCTGGTCCTTAGCGGGCGGCGAGCTATCCATTGCTCGTCCGCAGTCCCGTGCCTATGGCAGCTGGTAGTCGTCTTGCGACTCCTAACGACTACGCCTGAGCCACCTGATGTTAAGGTCACTGCTTACACACATCTGCAATACCAAGAGCCCCGTAGACGAGATGCCAACCCAGAGACAAGGATGACTTATGTACCTGTAATTTTACTCTCACCCTTCAAACTGGAACACAGCAACACAGCTTTGTGGTAGAAATAGATACAGTGCTTACTTTCCCTGGACTAGCACACTTACAAAGCTCTACTACTCGGAAGCTGCTTTTGCACTTACGGCGTATTTCACCTAACTTTTACTTGTAGTAAAAAGATCTTATTTGGTGAATTTCAAGATGATTTTCAATATTTAAAAGACAACTGCGAACCTTTTATATTAGAAATTCAAGCACAAAGGAATATATAGATTGCCTTACCAGGTTTTATTTTATTTCCCTTTTATCCGTTAACACGTATTTTCTCTGGACTTAACTTGAAGTTAAATTCTTAAGACGCGGCGCTGGAGTTTAATAAATAAGTTCTCTGCTTTCTGTATCGGCACCGGCTTTGAACGACTCAAGTAAAGCTTTCGAAGCAAATCGGAATTCAATTCTGAAACAAAACCTAGAGCCAGCACCTTCTTTTTAAACTAGATACTTATCAGAAATTAGGGCATCAGTTTCACACAGTTAATCTTTGGAGTTCTCGACAATTCTCTGCTATAATATGTGAGTATTATAAGCATTTAAACCTTTAAGAAAAAAAAACAAGATTTAAAAGAAAACCATATTAAAATCAGTTGCTTGGTAGAAGAAGTAGCGGAAAAACACACAGTCATCGGAAAACAGTTGCTTTTCCCTGTTAGAAAATTCAAAGTCGTACAAAGTAATTTTAGATCTGATTAATAAGTCCCTTTGAGAATGAAAACAGCATATTTGAAGACGGTGAAAGCATTGCCTTTCCTTGAACGTTCACTCATTAATATTACACGTTGAGTCGACAATCCCTTAGCAAACACGAATATTTGCCTTCTTATATGTATTAAATTTCGGTCTGTACTGAAATTATTAAGTTATTAATCCGACTGACGAGTTACCTGTACCTATGTGTGATGTTAATTATAGTGTTGCATTAATATTTTGATTGTTTAAGTGTCCATGTGTCTATATTTACGTGCCCACCTAATCGTTATACGTGTGTATTTGAATATTAGATTTTACTTGTTGATATGTTGGTTCAAACTGTTTCAAGTTTAGCGTTTTCGTGTAGTTTTGACGTTCTTTGTCGAGTTTTATTAGTCACTATATACACATCTAGCCCATCCGCGGCTTAGCTCACTTGAAGCTAAGTGGCACAAAATAAATACTGATTTGTACAACTTACAAAATTGCTCATCTTCAAAAGCAAATAGCGTGATATTTTATGCAGAAGCAAATATAATCTATTCAATAGTTTGTATTTGCGTAATGCTTCACAAACACGACTTCGTTAATATTATGATATTATGGATAGATTGATTTTCGCTGTTGTGATAAATTGAATCACGAAAACCGTCATGCTTATCTCTATCTAATAATAAACAAAGAAATAAATGCCTATTAACGGCAACGTACCCTTAATCTTTTGATCCCAATTTAGATCCCGCACCAAAATAGCTCACTTTCAGCAAATTACGTTATTTTTCACAGAAAAACTCAAGGTTCTTGACAGCTTCAGATCACGTTGATATTAATCTTAAATATTTTGTTTGTTCAATTTCTTTTAGTTTTGGAGTAAAAATTCAGTCAGCATGCCTTTGTTAAGCGCGTTTTTATCTTTGTGACGTCACCACTGTCATGGCCACTCCACCTCGATAGGTACCAGATAAAAGTATAAAGAAATAAAGGAAAATTAATGACTATTGCTCTTTTGATGTGGATTTATGGACAAAAAACGTTGGTAGGTACAATACGTGAAGAAAAATTGAATGAAACTTTTCGTATTTGTGTGTCGAAGGTCTGGAGTTTGTTAAGCTGTTTTTAGGGTATGATCTTGGGACGAGATAAATGTACGGCACGTAATTTAACAGTCGAGCGACGGCTATAGAAATAAGTATTGGTTAGATATGCATTTGCTAAGCAACGACTTATTTACCTTGGCGTAAGTTTATCAAACAGCAAAATTATTAGAATCTCCCTAATAATAAGACTTTGCTGTCTGTACGTCCTTTCACAGGAGATCGATTAAACCGTAATGGGAAGGGTAGGCTTTTGAAAATTCAAGTGTGCTTTTACTACGGTCGCTATAACAACCACATTATGAATAAAATAAATATAAAAATAAAACGTCTTTACGGCATTTTATGTTTGTTACTTAATAGTGTACGGAACCCTTGATAGCGAGGACGACTTTGAAATGGCAGGTTTCGTAAAATTCGATCCCTATCGAAA
This sequence comes from Athetis lepigone, assembly GCA_033675125.1. Taxonomy (NCBI): domain Eukaryota; kingdom Metazoa; phylum Arthropoda; class Insecta; order Lepidoptera; family Noctuidae; genus Athetis; species Athetis lepigone. The sequence continues at coordinate 5,467,811 of CM066218.1, read as the reverse complement.
TTGTAGTCGATTAATATGCTGCGGAGAAATTACCAATTTCTCTCTTTAACAAATAATTCCAGTACTTTTATTCCAGTTATTATAGTACAAAAGCAATTTAGAAACAGTAGTGTAACATGTTTGTGAGAGAATATTGCAGTGCTCCGGGGTGGGTCGATTTAATTAAACTGTAGGTGTAAAGTCTGTCTACAGTAGCCGTGTATCAGATGTGGAAATTAGACGTAATGAATTTAGTTACCGTTCGTCCAAGAGGAACGGATTTCTTGCTTGTGTTAAGAATTGAAGCTTTAGTGAACGGGAGAATTGGTATTTTTTATCTTATGTTTAATTTAACAATCGTTAGTGGTTATGGAGGGTGTCGTGACGCCTCGCACGCAATTTCTAAGGTTAATCTAGGATATCACTTATAACGGTGAAGACAAAACCTCTTAAGAAAACCTGGACTTATTATGATTATAAGTCCGAAATCGCCAATCCTCCTCAGTAAGAAAAGAGGCGTATGTCCTAGAGTAATAGATAATATATTTTATTATAGTTACTATGGTAAATAGTACGGTTTGTTCCCGTTGTCCCCGTACGCCGTGTTCCCCTCCTACGGGGACAGCGGTACTTCAATTAAATATTTGAAAATAGTTCCCGTTGTCCCCGTACGCTGTCCCCACGTATCATACATACATTATCGGTCTAGAGAATAATAGTTTTAATCCATCAATACAAAAATTACTTTACTTACAAACGTTTGCCATTTCAGATCATTAAGTCCAGATTTCCTCACGATGTTTTTCTACATCATAAATTGCCTCCTCATTGAGATATGACTGGCCAAAAGTTATTGAACATACCTAACAATTTCAACGAGAAATGAAGGCAAACCCGAAACCCGTAAAAAGAAGATTAATGTGAGATTAGCCTTTAAATTAATAATATTCTCAAGTGCTTTATGTAAGTACAAGTACATAATTTGTTCCGAATTCTGTTGAAATAAAGTAGATTTGGGTCAGATATTGTTTTTGCTGCAGTTGTGGAAATTAGAACGTTAGCGTTTTTTTACTCTTGGAATATTTAGTACATATATAAACAAAATTGAGTAATACGAGTATTGTTCAAATGAAAACAGAAGAGCGTTTTTTTTTAAGATACGGTTTGAAACGTGGTCATCAATTTACATATTTTTTCAGCAGTTTACTGTTTGGAACCTCCGTGTAAATTGTATTGTTAGAAAGACTAGCTAATTTCTCCCTATATTCTGTACTAAAATATTTTTCATAGATTTTTTTTGCAAATATTTTTCCTGTATCAAGTTACGACAGACTATATTCATATCATTTACCATACAAGTATTTAACAAAAAATTTGGGCGCTGTTTATAGTCAAAGAGGCTTTACACGCGCATTTTAACAAATAAAAGAGATATACAAAAATCAAACCACATGAAATAAGTAACAATTACAGGTAAATAAGAAATAAGTTATTATGTTTATCGGTCAATAAACATAATAACTTATTTCTTATTTTACTGTAATTACCATTTATTTTATTAAGCAATTACCGGTATTTGTCAACACTAGATTGATCAGTCGTCGAAATCTTTAGTTAGTTGGTCAAACTGTAGTTGATTAACCAAATACAGTAAAGTTTCAGTAAATTGTTAAGTAAAATAAACCTTGGATTAACAAACATTGATGATTGATATACACAGTAGCGATATAGTAGCTATAGTATGGCTTAATGCACTAGAAGTCTTAATTTGAGATGTATTTAACAAACGATTTCGAAAAATATTTTAAAAAGACTACGGAAACCATGTAAATTGAAGCAAAATAAATAAAAACGCAAATAAATAAAATTTATTTTGCTATCTATTTACATTACACTAGCTTTCGAGGCTTCGCCCGCTACGTTATAAAATCTTCCATGGCCTATTTTAGCACTTAAGGGTTGGAACTTCCAAAAATCCTTTCCTAGTGGATACTTACTCTTCACAAACACAAGTTTCATGTCTCTAGGATCAGCGATTTGATATATCAACAGTCAACCAATCAGTCAGTCAATCATTTAAATATTTAGATTTACGTTGATTTAATATAAAATTTAAAACAACATAAACAGCACAACCGAGCAATAAATAAAAACCATGCAATGTCTTTCAGCCCTTCGCCTTACGTAGCCTAGACATGTTAATTTGCACACGTAACCAAACCACTGCTAACTCCTGAACGATCAGACTGCTCAACAAATTAACATAAGTCTGTTGCATGCGAGGTCAGCTCCAAGAGCAATGTCAGGGCTCGCGTGACTCACACCAGTGTCTGATGAGCAGACGAGGCGGAAATTTGCTTCCTACCTTTGATAGGTGTTACCGTACCTAATTCGTACCCGCCAAAAATGTATGTAATGGAGGTAAAAGGGAGGTTGGCAATTTGTTGTCCATTTAATAAAGTCGAACGAAAGTTGAAGGTGAAATGAAAGTAGAAATTTTCCACCAGGTGTGCTGTTTGCTTTTAAAGCCAATGAATAAAGATAGCCTTGAGGCCACACTGCTAAACGTGGGCGTCCAGGGTTCGATCCATAAGTCGGGCTAAGTGCTAGTTGGAAAATATCTATATAAAAAACTTTTCAAATAGATATTTCTAGTTTCTAGTCGGTGTTGTGACACCTCTGTGTTTGTGCAAAAACTTGTGCACTGAATGATCTACCGAAATTATTCTTGTAGCAGATTTTAGTTGAGAGTGTTGTACAGAAAACTTTGTGAGGTTCCCGAATTATGACTCAAGAATATTTATGTTAGTCAGTCTTTTATAAGAAATCAAAAAATAGCTGCCGCAGTTTTTCTTTTTCAAAGTCATTCTATTACCATAGACATTGTATTAAGCGACCTTGTGTAACGATATTATAATGTTAATTGCTCTAAGTTCATAACGTTACACGTGGCAAGGTCAAGTGCAATGTCAGTGCTTGCGTGATGCACACTAGTAGCGGATGCGAGCTGAGTGAAGCGGGGCGGAAACGTAAAAAAAGAGAAATGGGGACGATTTTATGTCTTATTTTAAAACGTGCTAAAAGTTTTGTACAGTATACGGTTTCCTACGTCGAGATTTATGGGTACAGACGGGTAAAGAGTTTCTTGCGGGGCTTTTGTCTTCCTCGCAGCAAAAGTCTGTTTTTAAATTGAACGTCATTTTGTGAAAATGAACTAAAACGGCAGAAGTAAATTCTCTGACTCTGGTTTGATCACTATTTTGTGATATACTATTATACTAATAACAACTAACAAATTTTACAAAAAACTTTGTTTAAACTTAATCTAAGAAATATTCCAGTATCGTGGATACAAGCATATAAATTCACATAAGTACACCAACAATAGTAGGTTTCAAAACCTCATTAAATCACCAATGAAAAGACTGAATCCGTACTAATATTATACTTCAGGCTTCGTCCTCGGGATTAGCTAATAAGACTTGTAGTACCGCCTAGTGGTTCGCCAGTCTCACACTATAGTTGAGGGTAGAAAATAAAATTAAAAAATACATCTCACGTCAACAAGACAGTTGACCGACCAGCTTGCTTCATTCGCTTTTTAGTGCTCGCCACGATCACACGCTCGCGTCTCAAAAGTGCTAATTGTTTATTCCAAGTGCTTATCCAACATGCCTAAACGGAAACGTGAAGAAGATTACGATCTTCTGCTGCGGTAGTTTAAGAAATTAGAAAAGAAAGTGTTACGAAGATGCCGTAAGTACGCTGAGTTGTTCCAACTCGCTTGATACTCGTTCCCACTCGGAGTCTCCAGGTCAGTCATTGTGTATTTATTGTTTGTTAGTTTTATTGCTGCCGTACAAAGCCCGTTTAATAACGAGCTGGCGGTAAATAAGTCGCCATAATGCATGTCCCTTAGGCAACGATTTTACTTGCCTTATTTACTTTTACATACATATCAAGTGTATCAAAACTTTTTTGTCACGGTTTTATGTTTACTAAGAAGTAACTTGTAGATACTTACTTATGCAATGTGTAACTGAATTAATGCACTTTGAGAAAATAGTTTGTTCAGAATCGTTTACTGAATCGATTGTTGTAATGTTTAATATAGGTAATATTTTATCCCAAAAATAATTAAAACTACGTAAACTGCTGTCACACTTCCGCTGTACAGTCAAAAAAAAAAAAAAAAACTAAAATGGATGAAATACCTACCACGCTAGACCCTTATGCAAGTGCAACTGTGTGCATGCGTAAATTTTTAATGTGACTATAATTTTCTCCCACAAACTGTACAACAAATTTATATAAAAAAAAACAGTGTTTTTAACATGATAATAAAAAATCAGTGTATGTATTATGATTATAACATAATATTCTAATTTGAGTGTCTGGTGGTGTACGTTTATTCCGGGACATGTTGTACAAGTTTTTTACAATACATTTAATCAATCTTAAGAAAAGTGTTGACGAAATTACATTACATTTCATACCTGTTGGGTTTAACTACCATTCGTAGAAACTTCTACGATATTTTAAGAAATGTTATCTTTGCAAGTTTACCTACTCAATATCAAAATAGAATAATAGTTCTGCGAACAGTATTTTAGAACTGTTTTTTAACTAATTGTCAATAAATTAGTGTGACTCAATCGTGATATTGTACATAAACTTTATAATAAAACATAATTTTTATAATAAAACATAATTTTTATAATAAAACATTACTTACACCCGTGATAGTAATAGTTACGAATACCTAGCCGGGTTTGCGTACTTCTGTGGAGTTGTACTACCCAATAAAAGCTTTGCGGACAGTATTCTAGGACTGTTTCTTAACGAATTGTCAATAATTAGTGTGACTTACTTGTAACATGGTACTTACACGACTAAATATTATTATAACTTGGAGCTGTACTACCCGATAAATTAGTCTTGCGAACAGTACTTTGGTCTGTTTCTTGACTAGTGTAGGTCAGTAATGATTGCGTAGATGGGTTTGCGTACTTCTCTTTGGAGCTGTACTACCCGATAAATTAGTCCTGCGAACAGTACTTTGGTCTGTTTCTTGACTAGTGTAGGTGAGTAATGATTACGTAGATGGGTTTGCGTACTTCTCTTTGGAGCTGTACTACCCGATAAATTAGTCTTGCGAACAGTACTTTGGTCTGTTTCTTGACTAGTGTAGGTCAGTAATGATTACCTAGATGGGTTTGCGTACTTCTCTTTGGAGCTGTACTACCCGTTAAATTAGTCTGGCGAACAGTACTATGGTCTGTTTCATGACTAGTATAGGTATCGGTGGTTTTTCAGATCAAGAACGTAATAACAACGTTCCAAACCTACTTGACGGTATTGGTGATTCTGAGCTATGTGCGGAGACGCTCGTCGACCCCGTCCCGGAACCCGACGAAGAGTGCCCCCGCTCCCTGCCGCCGCCGCCACTAGCGAAGTGGAGCCGGTGACAAATACTGAAGAGCTTGAGTCAGCTGATACGCTAAACAGTACAATACTCGAAATACTGGGCGAAGATCCTACTATTTCGAATATTTTTGGTCCCGAAATTCATAAGGACTATTTCGGAGTAATTGCAAACTAGTTAATGCTCCTGTATTAAATGCCGAAATTAAGGCGGCTATTTCCGACGTTAATGCCAAACGCGACAAAAATGTTGAAATTAGACAGAGACAAGTTTCTACTAATAACTCGCTGATATCAAAAACTGACAATGATCCCGAGTTAATAAGCCAATTGTTTTTTTTTTTGCATTAAGGGATACGAAATCCTATTAAAATAACTTCAAAAAAGCTATTCATAATTTATTATGTAATAGAGCTATGTCAAAAATGTCAACCTACCGATGGTCAATTTTTATCTAGTATATTTCTAGTGTCTAAACCAAATGGCAAATACAGTATCATCAAAATTTAAAAAACTTAAATAAATTTATTACAGCCGATCATTTCAAAATTGAAGATCTACGCACAATATTAAAATTAATAACAAAAATAGATTTAAAAGATGCTTACTATTTTATAAGTATTCATTATAATTCAAGAAAATATTTAAGATTTAAAGTTCAACAACTGTACGAATTTAACGTTCTACTATTTGGCTTTTAAGCGCTGCCCCACATATATTTACTAAAATAATGAAACCTCCGGTTACTACGTTTGGCAGGCCTAATATCTATTAATTACTTAGATGAGTCATACGACAAATGTTTGTACAACACTGTACAATCTAAGAAATTAATTACAACTCACGGATTTTTAATTAATGAGGATAAAAGTTTAATGATACCTAGTCAAGTATGTACATTTCTAGGTTTCGTTTTAGACTCTGCAAGATAAGTGAATTTGCACAAATGGTCGGATTACCAGTTTCAGTTTGTCCGGCTGTAAAATACAGCTGGCTATATACTAAACTATTTGTACGCGTAAAACATTTAAACTTAAAACCTGATGATAACTACGATAAATTTATGAATATATCTAGTGTGTTACTACCTGATCTAAGATGGTGGTATGACGCAATACATTATACCGTTTCGTAAAATTAAGCACGATACGCATGATCTGAAAATTTTCTCAGATGCCTCAAATACGGGGTTGCCTGTGGCAAAGAGAGGGCTAGCGGGTTGTGGAGTAATCAAGAGAAGACACAGCATATATAACTACTTGCGGCCTTCCTTAGTTTTAAAGTATTTGCTAAAGATTTAAATAACTGTCAAATTTTACTCCGCATCGACAACACTACAGCCGTCTCTTACATTAATAGGATGGAAGGTATTCCGTTCCCCCACCTCACTGACATCACTCGTCAGGGGTGAATGTCGCAAATTGTCCGTCATAGCTCATTACATGAGCTCATTAGACAATAACACGGCAGATGCCGAGGCAAGGCGGGTACACCCCGACATTGAATGGGAGTTAGCGGACTGGGCATACCAGGAAATTGTCTCAACGTATGGGGTACCTCAAATAGACTTATTTGCCAATCGAATAAATACTAAATACTCTGCCTATATCCTGGCACGGAGACCCCGATGCAATGGCAATTAATACATTTTCAATTTCCTAGGCCGATATTTATTTCTATGCTTTCCCACCTTTCTCTGTCGTTTTAAAGACACAGAAAGATAATTACAGATAAGGCAAGGGGCGTACTAGTCGTACCACATTGGCCAACAGCTACCCAATTTTTAAAAGCCTTTTATTGTCTGATCCAATTGTGTTTAAGGCAAATGCAAATCCAATTTTATGTTCCAGTTCTAGCGATCGCGACATACACACCAAACTTAAACCCCGGTGGCAGGGAAATTATGCGGACGGCGTGGGTAAGAAGAAGCGTACCTCCGTCAGCAGTAAATGTGATGTTGGCGTCTATTTCTGAAAACTCCTATAAACAATATGATGTTTACTTACGGCGCTGGTTTAATTACTGTAATGCGAATAATGGTGATTTGTATAACGCTTCGATTCCACAAATAATTAATTTCCTAAACATTCTCTATGAAGAGGGATATCAATACGGGACGCTTAATTCTTGTAGATCCGCGCTTGCTCTACTCATGGGAAATAATTTAGGAGAAGATGATAGAATCAAAAGGTATTTTAAAAGTATATTTCGGTTACGTCCTCCTTTACCCAAGTATTAAATAACATAGGATACTACAATAGTAATAAATTATCTCAGCCAGTTTTATCCCAACGAAACGTTCGAAACGTCCCCTGAAAACCTTTCGAAAAAACTTATCACTCTCAGTGTCCTTTTGACTGCGCACAGAGTACAGACCTTGTCAAAGATTAATATTAAAAACATAGAATTGTCCCCTTCTAAAGTAACTATCAAAATTCCTGACTTCTTAAAAACAACACACTAAGGATGTTTGCAGCCATTGTTAGTGTTACCGTTTTTTGAGGAACGACCCGAAATAATATGTCCTGTCTTGACTTTACTTACCTATCTCGAAAAATCAAGACCGTTGCGAAAGAATATTGAAACCCTCTTCATAAGCTTTAGAAAGCCTTACAATGCTGTCGGTTCTCAAACCATGAGTAGGTTGATAAAAGACACTGCGCAATAGCGGTATCGATGTGAACATGTTTGCCGCGCACAGCACAAGGCACGCCGCTACATCCGCGGCTCTTCAGCTTGGCGTCAGCCTAGATCGAATAAGAAAAACCGCTGGATGGAGCGGCTCATCAAGCACATTTCGGTTCTATAATAGAACCATAGGTAATGTCAATAACAATGGAAATTATTGTTTTGCCAGAACAATTGTAAACAATAACTCAAATGAACGTTAAGATAAGCTGATTTATAATTATTTTCTTATATCTGTTTGTAAAATTGAGGAATAAACAAAATATTTCACACTACTATCTCTAAAAGTCTACAAGTCTTATTAGCTAATCCCGAGGACGAAGCCTGAAGTATAATTAATGATTAAACGAACTTACCTAGTGAAGTTCTATCATAATTATGCGAAGGCTTCGTCCGAAGGGATTAGCAACCCTCCCTCCCATTTGTTAACCCTTTATTGTGTGTGAAATATTCCAGATGCGGCTACTCTCTAAACTAAATGAAGCAAGCGGGTCGGTCAACTGTCTTGTTGACGTGAGATGTATTTTTTAATTTTATTTTCTACCCTCAACTATAGTGTGAGACTGGCGAACCACTAGGCGGTACTACAAGTCTTATTAGCTAATCCCTTCGGACGAAGCCTTCGCATAATTATGATAGAACTTCACTAGGTAAGTTCGTTTAATCATTAATTATAAATGCAAAAGTAACTCTGTCTGTCTGTCTGTCTCTTTTTCACGCCTAAACCACTGAACCGATTTGAATGAAATTTGGTACAGATATAGTCTGGGACCCGGGAAAGGACATAGGATAGTTTTCATCCCGGAAATCCCCCGGGAACGGGAACTATTTTACGCGAACGAAGTCGCGGGCAAAAGCGAGTACCTAATAAATTCATCATGCATTAAATATATATAATAAACATACCAAGTAAAACCACAAATTTCAGTAATCTCTATTATTGTTGGTGAGCAACACTTTTCTAGGAAACCAATTCACAAACAGTCGCAGTGGCCGACGACAATTCGATGTTAAACAGAAAGACCATTATTTTCAACCGTTTCTTCCTCGTAATCCAAATACGAAATATAAAAGGCAAATAGCGAATTGGGGCTTTGAGCTTTACAAACTGGATTCAGGTCATTGGTTTTATAGCGAATTATGTTACTGGCCGATTTTGGATCAAAAAGTGATTTAGAACTTTAGCTGGAAGGGAATTTTTAACTGTATTGGGTAAAATATGATCTGCAGTATACTTTAAAATGCTTCATTGTAACATTTTCTACTTCCCTTGCAACGTTCTACCGACATTAAATTTTATACTAGGGTCAATTTTAAAGAGAGCTTTAAAACACGTGTACTTATCATGAGTATAAAATGAATGTCTGTCTGTCTGTATGTCACGCTATGCTTAGATCTTTGAACAACAAATAGATTCTTATGCGGTGTTCCAACTGACATAAACAAAAAAAAAAACCGACATTTCTAAAAAATTAACACGCGCGCCCTTGTTCATCTGTTGCGGGTCGCTCGCTAGTAACCTGAAAAAGCCTTTGTAAGCACGATTAACCAGAAATTCATTTCAGTCAGGTAAAAGTGACGTAAAAATGAAAGCTAGTCGCATGTTGCATTTTAGCGTTTCAGTTTCAGTGAAAGTGTTCCGTTTAAAAATAGGTGAAATCGCTCGCCCCGACTCAAATGTTACAAACTGGCGCAAAACTAGGGTGACTAGATCGTGTGGTTTAGTTTTAAACTATTTGCTTAATAGAGGTAGACTTGTTTATAAGTAAAAGAATCGATAGTGAAAATTTTCCGTTTGCCTTTATATTATAACGAAGGTTGTCATTAATTTAATACTATAAGTACTTATTAAAATAACTAATAATCATCACATGTGTTTATTAATGGTTGTATTTAAAATAATGTTTGTTAGGACTGCCTTATAAAAAAAAAATATAATCGTCAATCTAATAATCTCTAACGCAACTCATATTTAAAAAACTATCGAATTTAGACTATTCAATCAATAGTTATTTAAATATGTCTTCATGTTTTCAACTCAAAAAACATTTGCAAAACCCATTTAGCGTATAAAGCGTTCATAATGGTTATTTTCCAATAACATCGCGAGTGATACTTTAACAGATAGAATTTTCATCCAATATAAGACCACATTAGTCCATTATTGGGAAGGCCTGAAGAATGAACTACTTTTATCTGTATAACTGTAAATTTTCCCTGATAAATAGTATTAATGTAGTATTATATAATTCGTAAAAGAGCTATCTGCAAAACTGAAAGCCTAGTAGTCACAAAACATTGGAATAGTAAACCATGTGCGGACTAGATTCATGTAATTCAAAGGCAACGTCGCGCGGCGCGATAGGCGCAGGCAGGTACGTAAACAATAGAAGCGCGAGGCCCACTGAATACTGTAAGGTGGCCAGGCTACGGACACCAAGAGATATATTCCTAAAACTTCAATATTTCTAAAGAGAAACATTTGCTTTATTATAAAGTAATTCCTGTCATTCTACTTGAATAACAGAAATGATGAACGCTGTACAGTAGCTTCTTGAAGGTATTCTACGAACGCCGAGCGTTGGCGTTTCAGACACAACACGTACGTCTGGTAACTCTTTATGACTTGACTGTGATATAACTTTTTAAACCAAGGAGTTGTATCTGGACTCAGAGATCCGTAAACAACTCAGCTCCAGCTATTAATAATAGTTGAGCTACTTAATGAAAGAGTTGATCAGACACAAGACATTTCAGCTTTGTCTCCTCGACTGCGACGCATTAGCTAGACATTTATTTAAGCTAGCGTCAGCTTCGTGCGGGTGTAACTAATCTTTGAAAATCCCGGCTTAGTAGTTTTAAAGATTTAAGCATACATAAGGACAGACAGAGGGAAGCTTTTTAGTATTATAATATGTATTGATACCTATAGGTACGGTGACCACTTAACATCAGCTAGAGCCTCAGCTTGCTCACCATAAAATAAAATAGATAAAAAATCTAAAGCCGATTATGCCAATCGGATGAAATTAATTAAGTCCTAGTGATAAGTAAATCGAATGCTATTGAGCTCAAGTTAAAAATAAATAGTAGCAGCATTAACAATAATTGTTTTTTGTAGTAGCTTAGGTACGTATGTTAAATAAATAAAAAAAATAAGTAACTGTAGTTCGAAACATTTAATAAAAAAAAACATCAATCCAAAGATTAAAATCTGACAAGTTTTGATCGCTGGCAGATCTCGTTTCTATAAAAAAGCTGGTAACATCAGTCACAGTCGAAATGTCACTAGGCCGGCTCAGCACTAACTGGGTCACCTTATTAAGGGAATGCAACATAGAATACAGCGATACAGAAGGAATACCGGAGGTTTGTACTTCATTAAAACTTTTCAAACTTCAAACTTCAAATATTTATTGCAATCATGAGAGCAACAATGCTGTTGTTACATTTTTCTTTATTATGTAGCTGAGTTTGATGCAGAACAAACCGGGTAAGTTAATTTCTCAGTCAGTAATCTCTATAAAGTAAAAAGTGTATAGTCAAAAGTTTATGTCACGAATATTGTAGTTTGATCTTCACCAAAAACAGCAACAACATTATTAATTTAACAAAGTAAATGAACTATTTTGCACATTAGTATATCCTCCACTGCAAATTTTACTATCTTATTGTGGTTTGCTGGAAGAAAACTCGTTTGTCAGTTTGTGGGTTAAGCTTGCCTTTGTTTATTTTTATTATTTTGCTACTTTTTTCTTTCCTCTTTTTTTTGTGTGCATTAATTAAAAATGTATACCCATCGATTTCATATATCTGAATGTCCTGGATAATCTACTTTATTGACTACATTTGCCCCAACAGTTTACCGTTTGCCATTAAGCCGGGCTCTTCAAAATCGTTGAGTCTTCTGTCGCTACCTACTCCGTGCCCACAGCTTCGTTACTTCAGCCATGCTCTTGCCATCTGCCGCAAACAAATAAAACGTTTTGTTACTATTATGAGTGTTGCTAATTTGCATGGCATTATGCTGAGACACTGGAATTGCATTAACTTGATTACCTGACGTCTTATCCATATTAATATTATAAATGCGGTTACCTTGACACACCAAACCTTTGAACCGATTTTGGTGAATTTTGGTATAGAGATAGAGAGACTGGAGAATAATATACCTTAACCAACGTAACGTTTTCAACGTTCACGCTAACAATATCTAGACTAACAAAAAAAAATACTATTCACTTTTGTGATCGGTGTTCTCATCGATCAAGTGTCTTATACAGTAGGTACTTGGAATGGTCAGTTTCTTATTAGTGTCTATTTTTATGCCAGATTAATTAGGAAAATCTATTTTCGGAAAGTTGTTTTTGCATAAATTTAATTACTCTTTAATAGGTTTATAAGAATAGTAAGTAAACATTTGGTAGTAGATAATTTTTAACATTTCAATAACAATTCTTACTGTTAGCCCAGCAATAATATTTGTTCAATTACTTAATTTGATGGGCAAAGTGCTTTCTTAACGTCTTTGTTATGTGTCTTTTAACACCCCGTAAATACGTATTTTATGAGTAAACCATTTAACACTCATGAAATTTGGTATTTCATCGATATATGAGCAGGTTTAATTTAGTAAGTGCTACACGTAGTACATTGGAATTCAGCTGCATCCAGTTAGACTGAAATCCGATCTCTACCTACTTACCTAGTTGGAAAAAGGTTAGGGATATGATAAAGTAAATGCAGCGCCGTAGCTTGCCGCAGTTGGAGCCAGTATCAAAATTTATTGAAGGAGGAACTGCAGCGAATATATTTTATTTTGTCGATATTCTTAGTACCTTGCCAATTCAAACTCTATCTATATAAATCAAAGTAAATTATGTACTTGAAAAAATAGGAAACATTTTTGTTTTCACTCTCCGTGATGCAATAGTCTCCCTTATCTACACTAATATTCTCTATAGTTACCAGAAAAACTGGTCCAATTTGGGTCCGATTTAAAAAATATTTTTGTGTTGGATAGCCCATTTATCGGGGGAGGCTATAGAATACAAAACATCACGCTACCGATGAGATTGCGTTGAACAGCCAGTCAAACCTCACCTTATTTCTTTTGCTTATGTTTAACTTACCACCAGATTTAGTAACATTTAACAGACATCCTTGACGACCTCATTCCTGTAATTTCACACATTGTAAATTATTCCTTGTTTACACAAGTACTTTTCTCTTCAAGTCTTGCCTCTTCCTAAGGTTTCAAATCCTCCTTCAGTATCCCAGTTCCGTCCTATTTCAATACTCCCAATTTTGTCCAAAGTCCTTAAGAGTGTTGTTAATAATCAATTGTCGCATTATCTCTCCTCTAATAGCTGCTTAGTCCCTACCAGTCCGAATTTCGTCCTAGCCATAGCACTGTGTCTGCCTTACTCAAAATAATTGATGACATCCGACTGGCTATGGAAAATCGGTTACTTACGGTGTTGGTTCTGCTGGACTTTAGCAGTGCTTTTAATTCGGTTGATTTTGACATCCTCTTAGGTATCCCTTTATCTCTGAACATATCTCCTCCTGTGATTTCGTGGTTTGATTCTTATCTTCGTGGTCGCTCGCAGTCGGTACACTTGAATGAGTCTTGCTCTGATTGGTGTGACCTTTCTGCGGGTGTTCCTCAGGGTGGTATCCTTTCTCCTCTTCTTTTCTCCGTTTTCATTGATGCTGTCACTAAGGTATTAACTTCTCATTTTCATGTCTATGCAGACGACTTGCAGCTTTATCGCCATTTTAAAATCGAGGAGCTTCCTGAAGCCATTGAAGCCACCAATAATGATCTTGTTAACATCAGTCAGTTGGGCCAAAAGTATTGGACTGTTAGTCAACCCTGCAAAAACACAAGCACTCATTATTGGTGGTAGATAATTTATTGAATAATCTCTCTCTTCCGCCTGTTCTGTTTAAAGGTACTGTGATAGATTATTCCAAAAAAGTAAAGGATTTAGGTGTATTTTTGGACTGCAACCTATCTTGGAATGTTTCACGTTGCTGAAGTAAGCAGGAGGGTTTTCTGTTCGTATTAATCGCTTAAGCGTCTTCAGACGTTTCTGCCTTTTAAAACTAAAATTACTCTTGCTCAGTCTCTTCTTCTACCTCTCCTAGACTATGCTGATGTCTGTTTTCTTGATGCGACTGAGGAACTTCTTAACAAGCTCGAACGCCTGCAGAATTTATGTATTCTCTTCATCTTCGGTCTCCGAAAATACGATCACGTGTCGGAATTTCGGAGGCAGTTGAGGTGGCTACCTATTCGGCAGCGTCGAGACTGTCACACTCTTTCTTTTCTCTTTTCTGTTCTTCACAATTCTAAGGCACCTTCGTATCTTCTAGAACGTTTTGAGTTTCTTGTACCGAGAGATAAACCTTGTCGGTCTTCGTCATCTCTTCTCCTTCGTTTTCCTCCTCACTCTTCAAGTCGGTATGATGGATCATTTACAGTTCATGCTGTGCGCCTTTGGAATGCACTTCCGCACTCTTTGCGAGATAGCCCTTCGTTAGAGGTGTTCAAGAAGAGGATTAGGGAACATTTCCTGTCTGTTGATTGATGTTTATGTAGTTATTTATTTATAGTATGTTTACTTATTTTACATTATATGTCATAATTTATTTTTAAGATTAAAATGTATTGTTATTGCACACAGGCATATCCTATCCCTATTGCAATCTCTTTTATAGAATTAGGGTTAGCTGGAAAATAACTCAACTTTGGGTTAAGCTCGACATTGTACATACATAACTCATTTATGTTTGCTGTTTTTTATGTGTATTGTTTTTCTTGTGCAATAAAGAATAAAGAACAAAAATAGTAAACGATCACCGACTTTACGTTTTGTAAAATATTCTAGAAATGAACCATACACTTTTTATATGAACTTGACTAATTCTGATTTTAGCTAGGATAAGTAAAATCAATCACTAGTAGATCTGGCGTTGCGGGGTCACAGTCCTAACCTTACAAAATTTGGTGATCATTAATCCATTTTGGTAAGCAAAAAGATTATTTTGGTGAGCATTTAATTTGTTCCCACTTTCTTAACCTGTTCTTGTCAGTACAGCGCCGTCTTTCCACTCTATGAGTGCTGTAAACTTCATCCATCGCATTATCTTTACTACCCAACTTTTACGTACTTTCTGCACTTTACATTTGAAATTCAAAAAGCAAAACTTCACGAGGATTTGGGTGATAAAAGACGACGGAAACAAAAGAGCTTTTTGCTAGACTTTCATACTAGAGTTTTGAGAAATGTGGAATACTTAAAGAGAATATCGTACCTACGAAGACTGAATAAATAAGATGACAAACTAACATTTTTATTATTATCTTATCGTATTAAACGTGTGTGTGTGTGTGTCGTTAGTAGTGCTGACAGTCTGACAATAAGGGTGAGGCCAAACGAGCGTAATTTTGTGAGTCGTGAGTCGTAAAATTTCGTGTTCTGGTACGGTGCAGACCACTCATTTTTGCGTTGCGAGACTTTTTCTATGAAAGCGACCGAAATTTTGCGACTCACGACTCATAAATTTATGCTCGTTTGGCCTCACCTTAAGGAACTACGCATACTTATTTAAGCAGCTACATGAACGATTTTGGTCAAATTTAAACAGTTCGTGAATGTCTCGGACTGAATAAACGTGAACAAAGGAGGATATTGGTATTTAGTTACACACGCTTAGACTAAAAGCTGGTCACCCTAACATACTTAAAAAGCTAGAGACACTACTAAAAACTACTAAACGGATTTAGATTTAACTTTACAGCATTACATACTCGTATAGATACGGCAGAGTAACTTAAAATATAGTTTTAGTCAATTTATAACGCAAGGCCACGGGCAATAGCTAATCAAAAATAACTTCTTCGTAATCCAATCTTCAAAGCTTTGAATTAAAACTAAACTTAGTTTGCAAAATTTACACAATAACTTCAATATTTACAGGAATTTGCCAAACGTTCATAATTTTATTACGCTAACACAAACAAAAGATGCTTATAAATGTACTACATATTACAGTATGGCTATCCCTCCTCCTCCTCCCCCCGTCCAGTGTGGCCAGGATTAGCACATAATCCAGGATCCGATGGTTTACTCAATAGGATTATCTGGCTACTTTCGCTTGTGTCTACTCTTGTCACCTTCCTGACAAATTAATGGTAGATTTACGAATTCCAAATTGTTTGTTTCCGACAAATTGGAAGGCTGTAATAATTTATTCGTGGGGCGCCGTAGCTTGGATAACTTTTTAATCAAGCTCGTCTACGTAGATTCCTATCACGCTACCGTAAAACGATAGCAAGAATTCAATTTCAGTTCACCGACAGTTTAAGAGGAGAGGAAATCAATGTATCAAGCTTTGATCTTCGTATTTCCGCCGAGAAAAATTTATATTTTACGTGCTCACATACAGGTAGTACTTCAAACGGTACTCTTTATACTGATATACTTTATTTAGCAAATGTTTGTTCCAACGTTTGTGCCAGCGCGCGTTTCCGTTTCTAATAGTAGTTATGTACAATATATGACGGTAAGGTTTGCGAAGTATCTGCAAACATGGCCATTAGTCGGCAGCAGCGGCATCCTGGCCTAGTTGGCATAGTTTCCACGTCGATAAACTGTGTTCACACAACAGAAGCTTCCCTTCACTGTATGCTGCCCTGGTACCTAGTGAATAAATCTGCCATCCGTGCCTCGTTTTAATTGGAAACTAGATCGATTTCCGTTTTTAGAGTTTCGTAGCTAAACACGAAAAGACATACTCTTAGAGGATAATTTCGATGTTTGTCTGTCTGCCTGTCAATAACCATTTTCTCTAAACCGCAATAAAAAGCAAGAATTTATATACTCAGTTCTGCAGTACATTGAAGCTATTAATTAAATCAGACTTTTAAAACAACAATTTTTACTTTCGCGACGGAATTGAAATCTAGAATCGAGAAATTTGACATGAAGCATCACAAAAAAATATTAAAAACTTTTACGCACAAGCAAGTTAGCTGACCGCGATCTGTAACAGCAGTTTACAGTCGGTTAAGTTTAACCCTAAATCCGGTTAATTTGTAAACAAGTACAAAGCTCGGAGATTTCATAGTTTATGAACTATTACGGCAACCTCTTTGTTTTTTTTTCATTAATAATATAATAATTTTCCAAATACGCAATTGAGAGTGCTAAATGTTTGTGAATAAAAAAGAATTATAATATCATTCTAGGTTTTAAAATATGCAGAAGCGTTTTATGCGCCATAAATGTTAACCCATACGAAAAGTAATTTATTATGGATATGCTCTTTTTAATTACGCCACATAGGGACGTTGGGGCGAGGGATGAACGTTTGAAGTCTTTTCCATCATCGTTATGTCTATCAGCACGTCTTCGACATATAATTAATTTATTTAAACTTCATGCACAAACCATCCATCGGACATTGTTGAAGGACATCGGGAGGAAACCTGGACGTGTAGTTAATATGAGTTTGAAATCGCTAATCCGCCTTGAGCAAGCGTGGTGATCAATGCGACGCGGTTTTGCAGCAATTCTGTTCTGTCACTAACTTTTGTAGCACAGCATATTAATTTTTTAACCAACAATATTATTTGATTGTTACAGAAACTTTAGCAAATTGGTTTGCTTTACATAATGTCAAGTACATTTATAATAAATCATTTGCATGAAAATTGTTTTTGTTATTTATTTTTATTTTATGCCTAAATATAATAGTCATTAGGCCTACTAACGTTATGCGAATCAAATTTATGCCAAAACAAATTAGTCTTTAACATGATTATGCCAACATAAAATGTATGCCTAAAAAAATTATGCCAAAACAAATTGTGCCAAAATCGTTATGCCGAAGTATATTAGGACAAAGAACATTATGCGAAAAGAAGGGATCCCGTCTAAAACGGTATAAGCGGTATAAAATTTTATTGGTGGCAAGAATAAAGCAAAAAGCTGTCAGATTTTCTGATGTCAATCGGTCACTGCCGTCTATGGACATCTGTAATACCAGATACCTCTTAGACGCGGTACCAGGGTGTAAGTGGCCCTACCATCACCTCCAGGGTCAAAGCTAACCACACCTGCACGTGGTACACCCTGCTGATTCACTGACGAGGCTCTGACGGACAAGGTCTCTTCACAAAGAGGAGATCTTCGCAGTCTTATTGCATATATTTGTGATATAGGTCTTTCTCCGATTGAGATATTGTAAAATAAACATGGTCGTGGCAGAATTGTGGTATCTTTTCCACAAATGCCAAGTGAATATACGGTACCAGAGATAAAGTTGAAATGTCTCATATGCCTGCCTGTAATTACACCTGCATCCCCACTCCCCTCAAACCGGAACACAACAACGCTTTAAGGCAGAAATAGACATGGTGTACGGGAAGTATACACCTTGTACATTTTATAAGGAGCTTTTTCGCAGGAAATTATTTTACAAGATATAATATAAATTGGCATTTAGAGGTGCGAAACGAATGAACCAGATGTCAGTGTTGTTTTTTGAATTAAAATTGCAAATACTATAAATAATTCAGACAAAATTACAATTCTTTCAACCAATATAACTTTGTATGTTCGAACTTAAAATAAAAATGTCCTACGGTGTACATTTATATAATTAGGATTATTGTTGGAGGATACACTTCTCATAAAATAAATAAGTATACAGAAGAGAATAATATCACTTTTAATTAATTGACCATAATTAATTAAATTTAAATATTCACGTCGCTCCAATTTGCCGCTGTCAAGTATGGCACGCGACTGCGGCTTGTGATAAATAACCACACATATTTTAATTTTAAACAATTGAATCAAAATTATTATAATGACCATCATAACTCTAAAAACCTAGGTTATTAAGTTAAAGAAAACTAGAAAGATAACAAGAAGCTTTCAGTTGTATTTATTCAGTGTTTGACCACTAAAAACCGCCTTTTTGTATTCAACCTTATCTTTTTATTAAGCATCAACGTTGTTCTGCTCTTGTACCTAAACTCTATCCAATGAGTGGCAGTCTAGACCACAGTTTATTTTAAGACCTGACCCAGTTTCTATATTAAACTTATCTACCTTTCGGAGCGGAATAATAATTGATCACATACCTACAGTGCATAAAATTACAGCGATAGTTCTATTCAGCCAAATAAGATAAAACTTACTTAGATTGTAAATTATGTACCTAATTTGAATTGGGATGACGACAGCATTAAATAAATGGCATTCTGTTTAGTCCGTCTGATAGATCGGCCGAAAATACGGGACACGTATTTTTCGCTTGATTAAATTTAAAAAAAAATACAAAGATAAAGAAAGAGCAACAAAGTTCCGGAGTGGGGGCTTTTGACGTCACCGTCCTGCAAAAATTGTATCAGATCGTGACGTCATGCGCAACTTCAACGCACTGTATCGTCGTCATTCTTTGTTTACGAGAAAAAAGAAAAAATAAGTGACCAAATTTTTTTGATAATCTATCTGACGGACTAATTAAGTACCTACTTTATTTTGTCGTCTCGCCTTTTTAGGGTTCCGTACCTCAAAAGGTAAAAACGGAACCCTTATAGGATCACTTTGTTGTCCGTCTGTCCGTCCGTCCGTCTGTCAAGACCCTTTTTCTCAGAAACGCGTCGAGATATCAAGCTGAAATTAATATCACATACTCGGGTCTGCTATCTTTTAAAGCAGTGAAAATAATCAAGTTTTTAAATCAACGCAATAAAAAGATACGGCGGTTTATATTGCATATTTGGACATTTGCAAGGAAATCAAAACCTATAGGGTACTTCCCATTGACCTAGAATCATGAAATTTGGCAAAAGGCAAGGTCATGTAGCAGAAGTAAAGGGAAAACTCCGAAAACCGTAAATTTGTAGTTAGTTCACATCAGGCGTCCGTTTGTCCGTCCGTCTGTCAAGAACCTTTTTCTTAGGAACGCGTCGAGATATCAAGCTGAAATTAATATCACATACTCAAGTCTGCTATCTCTCAAAGCAGTGAAAAAATCAAGTTTCTAAATCCACGCAATAAAAAGATTCGGCGGTTTATATTGCATATTTAGACATTTGCAAGGGAATCAAAACTCAAAACCTATAGGGTACTTCCCATTGACCTACAATCAAGAAATTTGGCAAGAAGCAAGGTCAAGTAGCACAAGTAAAGGGAAAACTCCGAAAACCGTAAATTTAAAGTTAATTCACATCCGTCCGTCCTCCCGTTCGTCCGTCTGTCAAGACCTTTTTTGTCAGAAACGCGTCGAGATTTCAAGCTGAAATTAATATCACATACTCAGGTCTGCTATCTCTTAAAGCAGTAAAAGTTTCTAAATAAACGCACTAAAAAGATACGGCGGTTTATATTGCATATTTAGACATTTTTAAGGGAGTCAAAACCTATAGGGTACTTTATATTGACCAAGAAACATGAAATTGGGCAAGAAGCAAGGTCTAAGTATCACAAGTAAAAGAAAAACTCCGAAAACCGTTAATTTGTAGTTATTTCATAAAAAAAAAACCGGTCAAGTGCGAGTTGGACTCGCGCAACGAGGGTTCCGTTAATTTGTTTTTTTAGCGAAATAACAACAATATTACGGTTTTCACAGTTTTTGTTTACTTGTGCTACATGACATTGCTTCTTGCTAAATTTCATGATTATTGGTCAATGGGAAGTACGGTGAGCTACACATCAAGCTATACATAACCAGTATAAGCTGACTTCTAATTGTACGAAAAACATACACAATGCGAGGTCAGCTAAAACTGGTTTTGTATAGCTTGATGTGTAGCCGTGTGTACCCTATAGGTTTTAATTCCCTTGCAAATGTCTAAAAATGCAACATAAACCGCCGTATCTTTTTATTGCGTTGATTTAGAAACTTGATTTTTTCACTGCTTTGAGAAATAGCAGACCTGAGTGTGTGATATAAATTTCAGCTTAATATCTCGACGCGTTTTTGAGGAAAAGGGTCTTGACAGACGGACGAACAGACGGACGGATGGTTGTGAACTAACTACAAATTTACGTTTTTCGGAGTTTTTCCTTTACTGGCGCTACATGACCTTGCTTTTTGCCAAATTTAATGATTCTTGGTCAATGGGAAGTACCCTATAGGTTTTGAGTTTTGATTCCTTTGCAAATGTCTAAAAATGCAATATAAACCGCCGTATCTTTTTATTGCGTTGATTTAGAAACTTGATTTTTTCACTGCTTTGAGAAATAGCAGACCTGAGTGTGTGATATAAATTTCAGCTTAATATCTCGACGCGTTTTTGAGGAAAAGGGTCTTGACAGACGGACGAACAGACGGACGGATGGTTGGTGAACTAACTACAAATTTACGTTTTTCGGAGTTTTTCCTTTACTGGCGCTACATGACCTTGCTTTTTGCCAAATTTAATGATTCTTGGTCAATGGGAAGTACCCTATAGGTTTTGAGTTTTGATTCCCTTGCAAATGTCTAAATATGCAATATAAACCGCCGTATCTTTTTATTGCGTTGATTTAGAAACTTGATTCTTTCACTGATTTGAGAGATAGCAAACCTGAGTGTGTGATATTAATTTCAGCTTAATATCTCGACGCGTTTCTGGGAAAAAGGGTCTTGACAGACGGACGAACAAACGGACGGACGGATGTGAAGTAACTTTAAATTAACGGTTTTCGGAGTTTTTCCTTAATTTGTGCTACATGATCTTGCTTCTTGCCAAATTTCATGATTCTCGGTCAATGGAAAGTACCCTATAGGTTTTGAGTTTTGATTCCCTTGCAAATGTCTAAATATTATGCAATATAAACCGCCGTATCTTTTTATTGCGTTGATTTAGAAACTTGATTTTTTCACTGCTTTGAGAAATAGCAGACCTGAGTGTGTGATATTAATTTCAGCTTGATATCTGAACGCGTTTCCGAGAAAAAGGGTCTTGACAGACAGACGAACGGACGGACGGACGGATGTGAACTAACTACAAATTTACGGTTTTAGAAGTTTTTCCTTTACTTGTGCTACATGACCTTGCTTCTTGCCAAATTTCATGATTCTTGGTCAATGGGAAGTACCCTGTAGGTTTTGATTTCCTTGCAAATGTTTAAATATGCAATATAAATAGCCGTATCTTTTTATGGCGTTGATTTGGAATCTTGATTTTTTCAATGATTTGAGAGATAGCAGACCTGAGTATGTGATATAAATTTCAGCTTGATATCTCAACGCGTTTCTGAGAAAAACGGTCTTGACAGACGGACGGACGGACAGACGGACAACAAAGTGATCCTATAAGGGTTCCGTTTTTACCTTTTGAGGTACGGAACCCTAAAAATAACGGAACCCTCGTTGCGCGAGTCCAACTCGCACTTGACCGGTTTTTTTAACTTGTAGGTACAAATTGCGTAATTTACAAAATAACATTTCGTGGCTGGTTGCTTGTTCATTATATTTTGGCATTCACTACGAAATCGTTGCGTAATGCGCTGCGGCGCTTGGCAGGCGGCGCGCCATCAGCAACAGCATCCTGGCTGTTATCTGTTATAGAGCATAGGTGTGACACGCGGTACGTCCAAAACTGGCTGAGGGCCCATATGATTATTCATGATGTTCATATTCTTTATTGCACACGAACAAGAAAAAATATACATATTAGTAGCAAATAAAATAATTATGTACAAAGGCGAGCCTAAACCTTAAATGAGTTTTCTTCCAGCAAACTTTAATTAGATAGAGAATTTTGCAGTGGAGGATATACTCATGTGAAAAATAATACATTTTCTTTCTTAAATCATAAAGAACTACAATATTTACATAAATAAATACAATAAATAAATACATGATTAAGTAATTGTTGTTAAATGTTTTTAATTATTTTTGTTACTAACACTAAGTTTTAAGTTTTTCTTATTATACTAAAACTAGCTTTTGCCCGCGGCTTCGCTCGCTTTAAAAAGAGACAAAAAGTAGCCTATGTTATTCTCCATCCCTTCAACTATCTCCACTTAAAAAATCACGTCAATTCGTCGCTCCGTTTTGCCGTGAAAGAAAGACAAACAGACAGACAGACAGACCGCTCGCGTTAAAAAGAGACAAAAAGTAGCCTATATTATTCTCCATCCCTTCAACTATCTCCACTTAAAAAATCACGTCAATTCGTCGCTCCGTTTTGCCGTGAAAGAAAGACAAACAGACAGACAGACAGACACACTTTCCCATTTATAATATTAGTATGGATGGATATTATCTAAGTTCATAAACATATATTTTCTTAAAATTGCGCTCACATTTTCTATTAATCACTTCACACAACTGCGCACCTAGTACTTTTGATTGATTTAAGTACTAAGTATCTCAGTATTTTAAATTTTCTCACATTTTCACTTCACATTACTGCGCTCCTAGTACTATTGTTATCTTAAGTTTTCAATCTTTAATTAAATTTAGAATTAACTATATGGGAAAATGATTCATCTTTTATAATTATGTTCTCGTCGATTTTTCATTATTTTTAAGATGTATTCTGCTATTCGGGGCGGGGACAAATCCAACGAACCAAAAACCATGAAAATTGGTCTAGCCGATCTCGAGTTATAAGTGTTGTAACAAACCCGACTTTGTTTTATATATATAGATTCTATGGAACCCGTAGGTGTCATATCCACAGGATCCATAGAATTTATTAACAAAAGTATTTTTTTCATTAAACATTTTAAGGAACAATGAAAACGTCAGTAGGAAAAAATTATAGGAAGATTACAAACTCGGCATTCGGAAGTCTCAAAAGAGTTAATCAAACTTAATGGAAACATAAATCGTACACCCTATAACAAATATCTCTACAGTATTTTTTACAGATATAAACTAAATTGAAAACCCAAACCAGCTACCAACGATTTCGCTAAAAAAGTGAATAAACAAATAATATATGAGTTGAACCTAATATAGATCCATTAAATAACTCGGCAATCGTACAAAAAGTTTTACTCAAAGAAGCTGCAATATCATTCCCGGTATTCCTTTAAAATGGTGTAATTAGTTCAATACCGGTATTAGTTCTAGCCGGGTGAGCAAGCGGCCCGTAGATAGGGCAATCGGGGGCCCGTTGAGGGACGGGGCCCATCGGGGGCCCATCGAGAGTCTCGACGTGATTTCCTTTCCCCTCTTGAGTGGAGCACCCTCTTGGTACTTGTAAATGGACTTAGTGGATCTGAACTGCAATGCTCAGGTTTAACTGACATTTTTATAAGATGTTGCTTCGGAGTTCTTTGAATCATATCTGTAAATATGTTTATGTAAATCTGTTTTTTTCACGCCTTTCCTTACTTTTCTTTACACAATATAATAAAACGACGCTATTGATTTTCTGTCTCCACAAAACGGATTTAAATGCGTTGTTTATCAATAGATACACAGGTTCATAACAAAGTTTTGTATCTATAATACATGTATATTATAGTATTAGAGAGCTGAGAGGGTTGCTATTCAATATTATAAATCAATAGGCGTTGAATATGCACGCCATGTAGTTTTATAAATAGCGGAGTCATTTGCGAGCTGCCATCTAATTTACTGGCCATTTTAGGGGTGAAAATACTTTGACTCTGACTAGTTATCGACGCGCGTACGTGTAATTCGCAGTGTATGCAAAATTATCTATGCTTTTATTATAATGCTGGAGAATTTGTTTGTTTGGTTGAACGCGCAAATTTCAGGAACTACTGATAAGAATAGGCAAGATCTTTCTTTCATTGATCTTTTTGTGTTGGTTAGCCTACATATTATAACCTAGCTGTTCCTCGCGGTTTCACCCACGTAACATTAGGTTTTTGGTTACTGCTTCGCTCCCGTGGGACATAGCGTGATATTATATAGCTTATGTTACTCGTGGACAATGTAGCTTTCGAATGGTAAAAGAATTTTTAAAATCGGTCCAGTAGTTTTTGAGCCTATTCATTACAATCAAACAAACAAAGTTTACCTCTTTATAATATCGGTATAGATGATAAAAGAAGAAGAAATTCTGTAATTTTCAAAGACACAGACAGCAGTGCGAAGCTAGAGCGCATCGCTAGTAACAATTTAATTTAATAACATTTTGCCAAAGTTCCGTTTAGTTAGATTTATAATTACGTAGTTTCTACCTATTTGTCAATGTTATTAACTTCTTACTGAAACCACAAACAGAAATTCAACGAAAGCCACTGACAGCTTTACTGTAGGAGTCGGGATCAAGTTCCCTTTGAGTGAATGCAGGTGAACATTTTCATTTAATCCCACAAAACTACTCAAGTATACGTAACTTATAGTTAGAACTATAGTATAAAGTTTAATTCTATATTATCTTTTGAACTGGCTTTGTGTAAAGGACTTTACAGAATTATTGTGATACGAGCTATTGCCCGCAGTTTCCTTCGCCTGGAAACCATGACATACTTGTAATGTGACAACATAGCATCGTTCGTCTCTCAATTTATACCTTTGAAGGTGATTTTTCCTACAATTTCGGTCCTTAGTGCTTGTATTGATTAAGTCAGCCACTTAGAACTATTAATTATATTTGTGTAAAGGAAATGATAGACACTTTTTACTCATCATATCTCACTGAGAATAAGAATACGACAGAAAGAACAGATGATAAGAAAGAAATTAATGTAGACGAAATAAAGAACGTGGGATAAAATAAGCAGCACATGTTATTTCCTTCGATATATACCTTAAACAATACTTACGTTTTCCAAACCTTAAGGAATTTCACTCAGCTAAAATTTCGGTATCCCTTTCTGAACTTATACTTAGAAATCTTACGAAACATTAAGCAGTTCAGTGTTGCGAGAAACTTATGATCATCCTTTTTCCCTTGAGGGTAAAGTTTTCAGCACATTAAAGACGTTTACAAGAAGTAGCGACATTATTTTATAAGTTCTACTTTCACCATTACTTCTGAGTGGTAGAAAGAACTAGGTAAGGCCTCTTTGTTTAATTAAACTTATAATTAAAGAACTGTTAACTAGAAGAAAGTTATTAATATCACGCTTTCGCTTCAAGAAGTGACCAAAATAGGCTAGCTTCAGTAAAAACTTATTTATCCCTATCAAAGCATTTTTGTAGTACAAATTAATTAGCACTCCAAACTGTTTATAGATAATTGTTTTCAAAAATTTTAAATATTTATACACTACTACTACAGAGAGGTTTTAAGTTATTTCGTTTTCACTTAAATTTTTGGCACAAACAAAATTTGTGCCAAAACTTAGCGAAAAACATGTATCAATTAAGCTTTAATCCCATTTGGCACAAAATGTACAATGATAAATTGTTTTATTTATTTTGCGCCGTGAACTTTTAACTTTTATTTAGTAAAAAGACCTTTTTTGGGCAACCAATCACTTTAGGTTTGGAGTTTGAAATAAGTTTTGAGTGCATGCCAAACAAATTAAAAAGCGCTTTTTATCTCAGAATACAAATTGATATTGAAGTCGAAATTGTTGACAGCTTGGCAATAGAATACAAATATGAACTTGTTTGTTGATGTGCTGTACCCATCCCATGTATTCACAGTTACTGGGCTGTCGCTTCACGTAAACCACTGATATCCAGTTGAATCCTACTGAAAGCCGACCCCGACATATATGTAGTTGGGAAAAGGCTAGATGGTGATGATATCATCATAAATTAGTATGTCTTTAATCTCTTTAATCCTTCGAACACGCGTAATTCGAGACACAATAGAAAGACAATAGCAGCGCGACAGCCGGCTGTCGCTTGGTCGTCGAAAGGTGAAATATTGCTTATAACTGTTAACAACTTCTTTTATGTACTAACTAACATCCATCATAAAAATATGATGGACATTAATTAGTTCAGTACTCACGAGTGGACGAAGGTTTAATTAAATACCTATCTTATATGAGGTCACAGCAAAACTCACAGAACAGCACTACACAAAACCAATAAAAAAATTAGACCCGATTGCTTTCAACACCCGCACTCAAGAGCCAGGTCCTCAGCTTCTAAGCACTTAATCTGTAATTACTTGTACAAGGGCTCTGTTCCAGTAAAAGAAAATTCAAGGTCAATCGCCTTTTATAAAGAAAGGTTGACCTGATTAAAAACTGTTCCTTTATGAGTACAAGGAGAATTTAACGCCATCATTTTTAACACCCGTCTAAAATTTTCAACTTTGTTATATTAAAACAACGAAGCCCAACTGGGGGGCGACGCGAAAAATAAAGACTTGATTGATTGATGATGGAAAAGTGTGACAGATTTTAAAACAACAGTGTTTTTGCATGTTTTTGTGAGGTTTTGGTTTTTATTTTGTAGACACAAATTAATATTTTTGACGATCATTACTTAGTCCTTGCCCGATTGTGATCCGACCTGTCTTGATTTCAAGTGATATCATCATCGGGTCAGTACATATTATTAGAACATACAATAACTTTTTCTAGTTTATTTACCCTTTATTTATACACATGTGCGTAGGTGGAGTTACTACGCTTGCTTTGTTAGGGTTCTATACTTATTATTATACAGCTGGTGCATTTTAAAGAAAATATCAATAAACTATAACACCACAAAAAAAACCGGCCAAGTGCGAGTCGGGCTCGCTCATGAAGGGTTCCGTAGCAGCAAGTAACATAATATAAAGTTCTTGTTATATTTGAGTTGATTGAATGAAAGGTAAATTACGATATACGGTTTATGACGTATTAAAAAAAACTGTTTACTAGATCTCGTTCAAACCAATTTTCGGTGGAAGTTTACATGGTAATGTACATCATATATTTTTTTTTATTTAACATACTCTTATTTTGGAAGTTACAGGGGGGGGGACTAACATTTTACTACTTTGAAAGTGTCTCTCGCGCAAACTATTCAGTTTAGAGAAAAATGATATTAAAAACCTCAATATCATTTTTAAAGACCTGTCCATAGATACCCCACACATATGGGTATGATGAAAAAAATTTTTTTGAGTTTAAGTTCTATGTATGGAGACCCCCAAAATTTTTTATTTATTTTCTATTTTTGTATCAGAATCTTAATGCGGTTCACAGAATACATCCACTCAGCAAGTTTCAACAGTATAGCTCTTATAGTTTCGGAAAAAAATGGCTGTGACATACGGACGGACAGACAGACAGACAGACGGACAGACAGACAGACATGACGAATCTATAAGGGTTCCGTTTTTGCCATTTGGCTACGGAACCCTAAAAATAATCAATTGCTAGAAACTATACTATAGTTTAGGTACTTTTCTTTTTCAACAGGTTTCTATTCGTTTAAATACTTTCCCTTTTAATCTAGTTTCCTGACACAAAGCTATAGGTTTGGCCTTTGTTTAGTTACCAAGGTCACGCAATGTAATTAGATTTTTTTGTTGTAATGAGAATAATGTTTAAATCACATGAAACCTAATTTTTGAAGTAGGCAAGGCAACAGTAAAAATATAGTACCTAAGACAATAACCATTAGCTGCTAAACCTGTTAGTAATGTATTTATAATAAAAATATATTAATAACACGTCATTATACCTTCGAACACACGTGATTCGAGACACAATAGAAAGACAATAGCAGCGCGACAGCAGGTTGTCGCTTGGTCTTCGAAAGGTTAATTTCAATACAGGGACCACGTGTCAACTGACACGCCTTACGCAGAAAATGATGAAACCAATCCGCCCATCCGTGGAACGAAATTTGTAATAGAAATCATGACTTTATATCCTCACCCTTACATATTATTAAACAACGTCCCACATCCCCGTCTGTCTGTTTGTGATAAACTCAAAAGTACTGAACGAATTTTCACGTGGTTTTCGTAAATAGACAGAGGAATTCATAAGGAAGGCATTACACGTGCATTTTATAATAAAGCAAAGCCAATAATTACAAAGCTGGGTGTCTCTAGTTTATCCTATTTCTAAATAAAAAGAAAAATCTATTTTTATTATACCTGTTCAGTGAATTTTCGTGGTTTCGAGTCCCTAATCAATGTAGGTCTAGCTGTCATGACATTAGAGAGCGGGCGCGGTCCGCACGACAACGGTCACTTGTCACCATGCTATAGAAGAACTACCCTGATTTATCGCATACCTACTATTTACCTGCCTTATTTTAATGAAAAACGTCAATGGTAATAATTAAAACCTTCTATTTATTTTTCTTTTTATCTTTGTTTGGCAAGCAGATGCTGCAGGCCATCTGATGTTAAGTGCTCACCAATCACCACTGTTAGACTGCATCAAGTGGCCACGATGATGCACTCCTGTCCCAGAGACAAATATGATATGTCTCATATGCCTGTAACACAGGCATATATACACTTCAAAGCGGAACACACCAACGCTGCTTTGCAACAGAAATACTCGTAGTAGTACTCCACGAAAAGTACTAGGTACTTTTGCTACTATTAAAAGAAAAGCTTTCAAAGTATTGAAATGGCACCAAATGGCATTTTATCAATGTGTTCAATGGTAACAATCGCAATATCGTACATTGGACAGGTACTTTAAAAGTTCTTATCCCATAAAGGATAAAATTTAATGGAATTGCCTTACAGAGTGGCAAGTTGCCAGAGCATTGCCATCCATTCTTGCACGATTTTGTAATATGTTCCAGTTTCTAATGGCTGGTAAATTGGATAGAAAAGAAATTTCAAGTCTTAGTAAGCAGTTTTCACATGTGATCACTGAAATAAGCATATATACGGTCGATTTGAGAAACCTCCTCCTTTTTTTGAAGTCGGTTAAAAATAAACTTGAAACTTTACAACATTTCTATTTCCTTATTCAAAAGTATGTTTTTAGAACTAATACGGACTCACAGCTTAACAGAAACATAATTTCAAACAACGGGCGTTGATTTAAGCAAACCAAACATGGCGGCTCGACCACTAAATAATTTCGCGGCTTTAATGCCGAGTCAACATGACATGTGAATAAAAATTCTCGCAAGCGTCGAGCGATGAAAAGCTCTTTACCGAAATATCCTCAACTTAAAACAAGTAATTGGATTTCATTTTGCTTCTTCCATGCGAGCAATTCCTACAGTGCTGACTTTTAATGAGAATTAGCAATGAAAGCTACGTCCTTGGCTGTGAGTTATGAATAGATTCGGCGCCATCTTTTCTCATGCAAGTTAGGAATTAATTAGCTTTCGGAGTTTATGCAGCGTAGTTTCGTACATACTAATTTTATCTGTTTAATAAATCACGCCGTAGGAAATTCAGATAAGATTTCAAGTAAATGATTATATAAATTACTAGCTTCTGCCCGCGGCTTCGCTCGCGTTAAAAAGAGACAAAAAGTAGCCTATATTACTCGCCATCCCTTGAACTATCTCCACTTAAAAAATCACGTCAATCTGTCGCTCCGTTTTGCCGTGAAAGAAAGACAAACAGACAGACAGACACACTTTCCCATTTATAATATTAGTATGGATTTGCTTACGGAAGGTTATATTAACTAGAGAGCGTACTACATTTAAGCACTATTCTAAAGTAATTATTATTATTTTGCATAATAAATATCGCGGGTATACGTCGGTTACTTAGCTTCAGCTTTCTATTAAAACCTTAAATACTTCAACTTGGTACTAATTGTAATAAGAACAAAAAACATAATATGTAATAAACACTCTTTATCAGTATTGGTTTAGTGTTCTTTTTTTATTATTACCTTTCCACGATCAAGCGACAGCTGGCTATCGCGCTGCTTGTGTCTGTTGTGATTGTCTTTCTATTGTGTCTCGAATCACGTGTGTTCGAATATTTAAACTGCACATTTCACAATATCACCGAACACAATACATTCGATAAGTATTCATTAATCACGGCTCTGAAACTTTCCTGTCGAGGTTTCAATCTTAAAGACAGGTTAATTGCCAGCTAAGTTCCCGCAACAAAAAAGTTAATCGGATTGCTTTCCGAGAACCTAAATACTTAATAGAATGCTTCAAGACGCTATTCATTGTAGTTCTTACCGATAATTAATTAAATCAATATAATCTCTTCTATGTTCACAGCAATTTCGAATAAAGTCCCAGCCCCCATACAAAAAAAAATACGTCTCCTTTATGTACTAATCCATACTAATATTATAAATGGGAAAGTGTGTCTGTCTGTATGTTTGTCTTTCTTTCACGGCAAAACCTTTTTTAAGTGGAGATAGTTGAAGGGATGGAGAGTAACATAGGCTACTTTTTGTTCCTTTCTAACGCGAGGGAAGCCGCGGGCAAAAGCTAGTAGTAAATAAATCTGCTTTTATGAACCTTTTGTCTGTCACTTTTTTCAGTTTCAAATTGGCGTTTTATGACACTTACGAATGTCTATTTTATGGTATACTTTAATGTGTGACAGTAAAAAGTACTATTACTCAAAAGTAATTATAACAAAAAGCATAAACATACACAAATAAATACTTTGAAATTTCCCAATAATATTGGTCACCATTTCAGTCTCAAACTTTTTACCGCTCAGTCGTTAAAATTTTTGCCACTGCAGCTTTTTTCAAACATAAATGTCAAAGCAGCGTAACTGGCGATTAAAACGTCACTCCGGTAGCCGCATGAATCACAAATCACACCCGAGTCAAACACACGTCAAAAAGTCATATATTTCATTTTGCGAAAAAGCTTTTAGTCGTTAAATTCCGAACTAAAACTAAATCCTCTTTTTTTCGGTGTCCAAACTAAAAGGAATTTATTTAAAATGTTTGCTGGCTTTGTGTACACTGTGGGTTCACTATACAACTATGTAAAACTATAGCGGTTAAAATGAGGTATATCTGAAACTTTAGTTATATAAACAAAGTCGTCTGTCTGAGTTTCGCTTCGTTAGCAAGTCAGTAGTACGTGATGGATTTCGATGCGGTTCTCACCATTATTTAGACAATTTATCTAGCTAGCTTGAGTAAAGTTAGGTAGGTAAAAGTTCTAGTTTAAAAAAAAAAAAAAAAATTATAAAATAAAGTTTTCTCTCTGAATATACACTTAGATATTTTATGTTTTTTAATGCAGCTTTCATTAATGGATACAGTGGTTCCAGGGAAAGCTTTTTATACAATACACGCATAAACACAATATTAAAACCCGAGATTTTTTGAAAAAGCCATGAACTTTTTCATAACTTTATGAATTTAAATTTACCTGAACCTACCAAAGAAATCAATTGATCACGTTCATCAAAAATATATGAATTGGTTACAGCCTATTATTTTCCAATAACAGCCTAACGAATGGTTATTAAAACTGTATGGCACATTCGTGATATGTCGGCGCAATCTTATTGGCCCATTTTCGCCCTTCAGTTTATTACATAATGTATTATATTCACGCTCTTATGTAAATATAGACCTGTCTCCTGTCCAAACAGTGACGTTGATATTGAAGATAAGGGTTAAAGTTTACTAACACTTTGACAAAATATGTTATTTTACTTCTTACTATGAATGTGAAAGTTTGTATGTATACTCGTAGATGTTTGTTTGTATGTTGTTACTAGCTTCTGCCCGCGGTTTCGCTCGCGTTAGAAAGAGGCAAAATGTAGCCTTTGTTACTCTACTCTCCATCCCTTCAACTATCTCCACTTAAAAAATCACGGCAATTCGTCGCTCCGTTTTGCCGCGAAAGAAAGACAAACATACAGACAGACCGACAGACATACACACTTTTCCATTTATAATATTAGTATGGATTCTTTCACGCGAAAACTGCAGAACGGATTTTGGTAAAGCTTTACAGTAATAAAGCTGATACATTTGAATAACACCGGCTACATAATACAGCGCTTTGACTCACGGAGCAGTAACTAAAAGTCAAATAATCAGCTACTACAAGTATACTTAAAAAATTAACCCAGGTACTTTAACCTACAGAAATCTTTTTCTACAATGCGTGTGATATGACTCGCACTTAGCCATTTAAAACATTGTATTCTCAGAGAAACCCCGAATCTACATGTCTATTTCAGCTTTACCGTCCAACTTGACAAGCTCAACACAAAGAATTATATAATATAATAGTGTTCCACTGCAGGGTAAAGGCCTCTTCTCATATAGAGAAGTCACAAACACAAAAGATCGCAATCAACTAATCCTATTACTTGGCGATCAGGCCCGCACTGCTGATCATTTGGGTGCACACAGCATGACAAATGGTAAAATGGTATGGATGATGTTAGTCAAACAACGGTCGATAGCATACTAAAAAAATTTGGACACAGGTACTTTTAATAAAAATCTTTCCCACGCGATGTAATGCGTGTAATGTGACTCGCACCTAGCCAATTTTAACAATATATCTCAGAGAACCCCAGAATTTACACGTCTGTTTAAACTTGACAAGCTGAATCCACAAAGGATCGCATTCATCTAATCCTACTTCTTGGTAATCAGACTCGCCTCTCTGATCACTCGGGTGCACACAGCATGACAAATGAAGCTGCTTTAATTTTGATAAGTCTTTGTAACCGTACGCTCCGATTGACATGCTCTACTCATAATTATATGAAGATCAGTTCGCTGAATCCGTGAATTGTATTCGCTGTAATTTGTGGTGTTACGAATTACCCTATATTTTATAATTTCGCCTATGCATTATTTAACGCTTGTACAGGTGTTTACTGGGTTTGTACCCCTTTTCAAGCATAACACGTAAAAAGCAACAACAACTACTGTGCGGTCAATATATTCCATATAACCGTATGACGTCATGCTTTGATTTACCCATTTACTTATATACACAATAAACATGAAGATAGTGATCAAATTATATTTGTTAAATTATAGACTAGGAGTAGACCTATCCCCTATTCTATTAGAGCTAAATATATTTGACTAAACATAATTTTATGTACTAGAACTTATGAATTGTATTTCAACCAAACTAGATAAAAAGTAGTTTAATAATTTTTTCATCTTATATTTAAATAAATAAATTAGCGGCATTAAAATGATTATCAGAAAATCGTAGCAACGTAGCACCGTAGCAAGCTAATGCCCCGCTAATTCCGTAGCGCTACGAGCTACGAGAGAGATGAATAGCGCCCTGTACGGGACGCTACTCTGCGTTTTAACGCAGATTAAACTATGACACCTTGATATGTGAGGAATAAGATACTGGCTTATAGTCGGAATTACATGATTAACAAAACAAGTTTCGTTGGTTCACTTCCCAGAGGACCATGAGTCTATCGATCTAGGAAAATGAATATTGGTATTTTACTTCTTCACGACATTTCAAAATATATCATTGGTAGTCGCCAACATGATTCTCATGCAAAACACATAACTATGTAGATCACTGTTAAATTATTTGTTGCAACTTTTGTCGCCTTTGTAAGTTCTTACAAGTTTAATCTACTGCATCAAAACAATGTCCATCACCATTAATAATGAAGCCTGGTAATAGCAAGCAGGAAACGTCCAAATAATTAACCGATCCGGGCCTCCAACCCCACATCCTGGGTCCGGTCTACAAATAAAGAACGGTCACCCTTCCGATAATACCCACCATTGCGGTTTACAAATGTAGAAGGCTAAAGAATTTCTTTATTAACAGCCACAGAACTCAGTATCCCAAGCCCGCGTACCTTCCTCTCAAGATAACAGAAACCCAGTAAACATTCCTTCCAAAATCCAGGTCAGTCGTGAAATAATGCCTGAATACTGCTCAAATAACAGCAACACATAAATAACGTGCTCCAAGTTATTCATATTGTTCGGGACCCTCCCGGCTTATGCAAATGTAGGGGATCGGATCGTATGTAAATATATACACGGGGTAACACGCACTGTTTTGAACAACTTTGTGTTTTAAATCGTCTGAATTGAGTTCAAATTGTTTTAATTTCGTTGACGACTTTCTGCTTAAAAGTTTAATGTGTCGACATGTGCAAGTAGCATTGCTAATGATTTTGAATTTTGTTTCAAGACGATATTTTCCGCTTTTTTTTTACGAATGATTCCCTAATTAGTCAGTTACGTCTCTGGACTTTAAAATAGTTGCTAGAGACAAATTGGTGTTAATAACGGAGTTCCTACTTTTAGCTAAAATTCGAAATGTAATTTAATATCCATACCTAATCCAAAACACACTTGCTTCTAAACTGTAAGTAAGCTTCATAAGTAATACATAATTGGCAGGAAGAGGGTTAGCAAACAAAACACATTTAATTAATCATTATAACTCCAGTTCAAAAATCCAGGTAGAACCGCTATAAATTCTAAAATAGCTCGGCGGAAACTTGCGGTCTATCCGACCCCGGATTGTGGTCACTAACTTCTAACACAAACATTTAGCCCTCTTTAAAAGGGTTCTATATAAACGCGTTAAGCCTGTAGTGCTAAAATAAAATATTTATAAGTACGAAATAAAATACTTTACGCTACCGGATTAGACGAGTGGATGCAAATATAGTCGTATTTATCAGACACTTGTCCGTAGGGCTACCAGAAGTCCGAGAATCGTCTCTTCATCTTGTTGTCGTTTGTCAAATTATAGTTGTATATAAATTTTCTCAAATCATAGCAAGCAGTGTCCTGGAATTCGGAAAATATTGGTTAATAAAGTCGCAATTAACTTAAATTCTTATTAATCTTTGCACGATATAAAGTCGTACTGTATAGATCTGAAGACTGTATATAATCCACTCCCTTTAAACATAGCTAACAAACTGTTCTAAGCTAAGCCCTCATCCACTGATTTCCCGCAACCTTCACAAGGTCATCAGCTTACCAAGATATACTGTACAAAACATATTACCATATTTATAAAATATTTTAACGACAATTTTGTATCCATTTATAAAGCACTTTGAAAATGTTATTCCACTTAGTGTTAAAAAGGTCTTAGGATAAGATAAATTGATATTAAATATATTACTGTGTTTACGTGAAATATAGCCTAAAGCCTTTTATATTTCTAAAGCCTACTCTACGAAATGGGTTTGCTAATATGTGACTCTTTTATAATTACGAAAAATGCTGACACAAAACAGGACTAGTTTACACTATAGTAAGCAACTTAGCAACCGTCAGCTTATGGTATTGTATTACGACTTCATGCCGCCATAAACAACAATAAGATTTCATCATAAAGAGCCAAACTACTGAGCGAGTTCACCTGTTTCTTCATAATTTTATATATAAGGAAAGTTCGAGTCAGACTCGTACACAAAGGATTGCTGTAATCTCACCATCATCAGCCCATGCTGTGATCTACGACACAAATAACGTTATTATTAAGTTACGCTATTTATTTATTTATTGTATTTCTTTGACACGTTACTTTTGAGATAAAGGGCAAGAATATCAGACAGACAGACACAAGAGTGATCCTACAAAGGTTCCTGTCTCTACTTAAGAACACTTAGTGACTATGTTGTTCCTTGAAACCACCATGTATGCTATCTGTACTACTAATTGAAGTTTAAAATTATATTCTATCATGCTATATACTCACTACTGATGTTAGTTTAACTTTTCCATATTAATATGTCATACATCTCAGTGACTGTATTCTATTTATTTAAGATCTAACGTCGTTTGTTTGCCGTGTAAATAAAAAGCTAGAGGAGATCCCATTACAAGATTGTCTTAATAAATTAGAGCTGTGATCCATCATTATCTTGTTTGGTACACAAGTATTTGTTCGCGCCCAGCAACAAATTTTCTTTGTTTAGCTACAGACGCGTGATGGTACTTTATTTTATTAGAAATACAAGCGTTGCTGAAAAAAACGTTATTGTCCTGAGAATTACGTGCCTTATATTAATCCTCACTAATTGACAGTGACAGTGACAAATTGATTTATTCGCCGTTGGACACATCGTAAGCGCAGCCACGCACATATAGACATACAACAGTGTCACTTTTATTTTGGTCTATTTTTCAGTAGCACGTGTTGTAATTATAAGTGTTAATTTAATTTTTATTAATACGCCATCAATGGTATAGGAAATTCATAGGATTTTCTTTCGAGCTTACTCCTAAGATGGTCTACTTTCCACCTCGAACTTAGGTTAAACTTGAAAAAGAAGAAAACATAAATTAGATTCCACGTTACTTTGCTTCAGAAAGTAGTGAAATTGAAAACATAGCACAAGGACATAATTTTCGCATTAAAGCAACTTGATTTCAACCCCAATCTATTATTTTGCGCCATTTTTCAAACATTTTCGACATTGATTGTTAAAGCAAACTTGCGACTAGATTTTATACGTTTACGAGAACATATGTGACCATTTTTTACTTCCTATGGTAATTAAATCCTCGTCAAGCGGAGTCGACTTTTTGTTGGGACGGAAGTTGGGGCAGCGTGAACGGAGCTCGCCGCCCAACTTTATACTTTGGATAGCTAACTATTAGTAGTGTCATGACTACGTTTTACTACGTTACATCGTTATCAATGCTTTGATAAGTTTTCGATGGATTCGAGGCCGATTAATAAAGAACTTTAGAACGACATTTCCACACAATCATAAACGAGTTATTGAGCCAACGCTCTACTTCTTTGGAATTTTCTAAAATATTCTTTTCAATTAAATATTATTTTTAATATTAAATGGAAGTTTGCAAATACCATTTCTGAGGATATGAAGAGCAGATTCGCGGAAATACGAAGTACAAGGATAACTTGCCGGCTTTGATTAAAACCGCGAGAACTTTAAGCCTGGCGCAGTATTAAACGGATCCTAGTATTTGACTTGGTATGGAGAGGGCGGCAGCACTGGATTATTAGTTCATAGAATTATTTAATCCGTCCTGTAGATGTAATATTATAGGGTCAGTGGAAACGAGCATTGATCTGTTTATTAAGTAGAATTGTAATTATTGGATGCCAGTTCAAAATGCGGAGCGGATTTTGAGTTAATTGTGTATCCAACAATGTTATCGATGTGAGCCGAAACTGGATCATACGCGCTGAAGGTTTTCCTACTTCTTAGGAGATCGATTGCCGTCTCACTTTTACACAGCACTTAGAGTTTATCTTTGTTATTGTTTGGCCTGGTTTCTCGTCCGCTACACATAATAAATTGAGTGAAAAAATAGATGGCCGTGAAAGATCCTATAAAAATGTGTTATAATGAAAAGGTCAGATACGTAAACTTCTTCATTTAATATCCTCATATAACGTAAAAGGCTAGGTATTTAGACCTTGACCAATTTTAAGAAAAAGTAAACATTATGTGATCAGAAGATATTACACACACATACATACTTTTATATTTAGTAAGCTTATGGACGTAAATAATTAAATAATAGTTATTGTTGTTTCCGAATAATATTGCAAGCATTTTATTTATCGTTCCTAACATAATATTGGAAAAATATTTCACAACAAAGCGAACGAAAAACATAGCGTGAATTCCATTCAAAGTTCGTAATAACATAACATAAAGAGTTTGTAATACGAAGCAAAACAATGTTGCCAGTTTCATAAAACATTTAATAAATTTCCATGGCAACCCTGAAGCCTTGACAGTTGACATTTAAACTTATTTGTTGACACAAAATGTATATTCTGAATTGGAATACTAAATTTGTATTACTTAATTATTATATATTTAGTTTATGTATTATATTTGAATCTGACATCGCCTTGCCCCGTATTTAAAAGTATACTATAAAGAAAAGCACTACTTTTAGCGTCATGCATTTGCTTGGAGTTTTATTGATTGAATCATTGTTCGATGGATCTAATTTTGCTGCAATGTACTTCGGTGGTCTGTGTATGTACATAACTGGTGCTATGTTATACAAAAAATATATACGGATTTATTAAACTATATTTACACCATATTGAGTTTATTTTTACACAAAATAACTTACTAAAAAGGTTTGTTTAACTTTTTTTGTAAGTATGTAATGGATAGTCACATATGGAAGTACTACTCCAATAATTATAAAAAATTCTTTTACTGTTAGATAGTTACGATTTGTCGAAAGTTAAAGGCTATTTTAGGGTAACCTTCACGAAAATGGAACCGCAGACATTGTAGTACTTATAAATAGTTATAACTATTTGATTCTTATATTTTTAAGTACTGTAGGTACCTACTATCTGTATGATTATACTTTTTAGTATATATATACCAAACCGAATAACAGATATGTATTTTATTGTTAAGACAATAGACCACTATACCTTTGGACCACTTATAAAGTTACACTTACAGGTACAGAACATGATATAATAAGCCATCAGGACCAGGGGACATTTGTATTTTTTATTTTTATTGGTTGCCACCAGGTAGAAAAAGTAAAAAAAATAAGGAAACTGGTAATCTTGCATGTATTGTAAAGAGGTAAGCAAGCCAAGCCTATACCGAGCAGTGTTCTGTGAAATTCTAGGAACCTTACATTAATCACAAACATTAGTTAATTTATTTTTTTGAGGAATTGGAGTTATAGAACAAGCACCAAACACCTCACCAAGTTAACACAAAATTACAATTCTATTTATTTCATTTAATAAAAGTTTAACGGTGAATTCATTGCACACTTACGCTCCGTCAAAGCTTATCAAAATAATGGAAATACGTCTACCATTGTACCAAGGCGGCACATGCGTCAGGAGGTAGCAAACGATTTATCTTAATCACAGTGAGGGGAAGTGCGTAAACTTTATGCTTTAGGCCGCTACTACTTGTAACAAGCAACGAACGCTACACATTTTCATTAGCTAAACGTCTCAAAGTAACAGTTCTTTAAGCAGGCGTGACGTAGCGTGTTGTAAGTGTGTTTCTGGCCTTATGCTGCTCGGCACTGGGATTACGTATCTTGCAATAGCCGAGCGATCGCGATAATTTAGCAAAATTTTGCTGCTCAAACGTCAATTCAAAATACGTCACGTCAAATAGCAAACTAGCGATAGTGCTGCCTCTGTGGAGCAATCAGTTAACTAAAATATTCATTTTTCGTTTGGTGGTTTCGTATTTAGTATGGTTTTTAAGAGCAAAGTTAAGTTTTTTTTTTAAAGGTGATATTTAATTAGTTCCAGCGATTGCTACTTTATCGTCATCGTAGCAATAATAGCCCAGTCAAATTAGGGTTTCACCTCGGAATAAAAGATAATAAGCTGAAAATTGGTGTGAGCCTTTGTTTCGTCGTTCTAAATGTTCTCTCAAAAGTCACAATTGCTATCGTGTCCGCGTCTTGAGATATTGGAGGTCAAAGGTCACAAAAATCGGTTTTTCGCAAATATCTCGTTTTCTATTGCTTAATGAGATTTGCACCTTTTACAAAAAATTTAGAGTATAAAATTCTCCACAACTTGTACCTTAACTTTTTTTTCATACGATCAACCGTTTTTGCGGTAGACCGCGAAGAGTGCGCCGCGTACAGTCATGTATGGCCTAATGCAAACACAAGCGTGAGTTACGGTCGTCAGTACTGTACGTTGAATTAAGTTAGTTATCTACTAACAAATACAATTATTAAACAATACAAACAATTATTAATTATTTTATATTTAAATATTTCTATTTAACTATAGTATATTAATAAATCTGAAATGTATGTTTTAGTTATATTTTGAGTTAAAACGACATTAAGGGAACTTACTTTATACATATATTTATTATCATTAAATATACATTTATTGAAATGTGTGTTCAAGTATTAATCCTTCAAAAACAATAATCAATAACAACTCAATATAACTCAATCACATCAACAGGAAATTTTCTTTAAATAGGTTGGCAGAGGCAATGTTAGGACAAAAATATACTCTTCTAAAAGTTTTGACAAATATCCTCGCACTAAAAAACACATTTTATTTTTACACGCATTTAGTGCCCGTGACACGACTTATGCGACATTTAAAAAAAGGAAAATAAAACTGTTACTAGAGTATTGGAGAAAATTCCCAATTTGGATAAATTGATGAAAGTATTCCAACAAGAAAACTTCCCCATACAAACATTATTTGAAAATGGAGTCCTATTTATATTATTTGAGAGTCTTGTTGGCATTATATAATGCTCCAAAATCTGAAGACAACATTGATCATTTACGCTACACGCAATTCATGAAATAACTAAACTAAATAAACCAGTACAGTGTTATGTGTAAACAAGTGCAGCAGCACAACAACACATAAATCGAGTCTACTACCAAATTCCAACGTAGTTAGGGAAGGACTCAGAACCTCAAGAATGGGGCTGGATGCTCGAAAATGAAATCCTGGAGCCCATAAAAACGTTATTGCCTCCAGCGCCAGCGGAACTATTAAATATAATATTTTGTAATTGCAAAAACGGTTGTGGTTCCCACTGTCGATGCAGAAAAGCAGGGCTACTATGTTTATTAGCTTGTGGCCAGTGCAATGGACAAGCTTGCCTCAACGCTTTACTATATCCAAATAATCCCGATGAAGAAAGCGCATACGATCCTAAAATTTTGGAAGATTTGGAGATGAGTATGACCGATAATGAGGATGATGACAATGAATTAAACATTTTCCAGCGACAAGAAGAAGAAGACAACGAAGAAGATGAAGATAACTAGCTTTCATTTACAATTTTATTATAAGTAATGAAAATCCACAAAAAAAATCTTTTAATACTTGAACACACATTTCAATAAATGTGTATTTAATGATAAATAAATATAAAGTATGTTCCCTTACTGTCGTTCTAACTCAAAATATAACTAAAACATACATTTCAGAATTATATACTGTAGTTAAATAGAAATATTTAAATATAAAATAATTAATAATTAGTACGTCAAAATGATGTTTGTTTAGTAAATAACTAACTTAATTCAACGTACTGATAACCGAACTCACGCTTGTCCTTGCATTAGGCCATACATTAATGTACGCGGCGCACTCTTCGCGGTCTACCGCAAAAACGGTTGATCGTATGAAAAAAAAGTTAAGGTTCAAGTTGTGGAGAATTTTATACTCCACATTTTTTGTGAAAGGTGCAAATCTCATTAACCAATAGAAAACGAGATATTTGCGAAAATCCGATTTTTGTGACCTTTGACCTCCAATATCTCAAGACGCGGACACGATAGCAATTGTGACTTTTAAGACAACATTTAGAACAACGAGACAAAGGCTCATACCAATTTTCAGCTTATTATCTTTCATTCCGAGGTTTACCCCATTTTTTACCTAATTTGACTGGGCTATAAGTGCATTAGAACAATCAGCGAGCGATTAGCAATCGGTTCATACATAATACGATTTTTTTTGACGATCGCGCGGTGATCGCGCGATCGCTGCGCAAATATTGCTCATTGCTGTTTCATAGGTAATAACCCCGCGGGTTGTCAGAGAAATTATGATTATTGGTGGACATAGCTATTTGTTACAGCTAGCTCTTTCTCTCTTATTAATACTTTTTGGGCTTGTGTAGGTATGTTTCTATATAGTTATTCCCTTTGTTTGAAAGTTCGTGAAACAAAATGGTTACATATTTCACTCTCATCACATTGCAATGCGTGATATCTATGATACATTTATTACACTTGCTAAGATAATCGTCGATTTATAAAATACAACACGTGATACTAAAGAAACATTCCGCATTCCGACAACATCACAGAATTAGCGAGTTCCAAAAAAAGGACGCGTACCAAATTGGCCTTTCTACGAATTCTGCTACGAATTTCGTAGCCTGCGTAGCTGCGTAGCGCGCCTACGCCAACAAACAAAGCTGTTCACAAATCCCTTATATACAAACAAACACAGTCAGTTGTTTGTATGTATGTAGGGATTTAAGCGTAGGTACGTTAAGTGCGCAAACATACGCAGCCACGTAATCTAATATTCAGGTGACCGAGCAGGGTTGTTTCCAACGTCTGCCTCGTTTACTTATCAAATCAGTGCTATTTCAGTTTAAATCTTATTTAATAAATAGAGATACATATATGTACATTGATTAATGTGTATCTAAAGCTAGGCATACTTTCAATAAATGTGTTAATATAAATAAAGTTTGGTGTTTGTGTGCTACGTTATAAATGCGAAATTCTGTCCGTCCTTTTTTTGGATAGATTTTAGAGAGAGATTTATTTGGAAAGAGATAAATTGGATCTTTTAAAGGACGTAGGCTACTTTTTAATCTGGCTTTTCCAACGCATGTATTACGCTGTCACGTTCTTGCGAGTATTAATATAATAACATTAACAAGCCCAACATTTTGTCAATTTTCCAATTTACGGTAGAACGGGTTCTGCATGTGACGCTAGTCTCCCAATGGCCGCTCTGTTACCGCTCTGTCGACGCTCAGGCCCCGCTCATTGGACCACAAACAATACCTATAAAGTCTATTGTTCACACTTAGGGTCTGGACACGCAAGCGCGAGCGGCAGCGGCAGAGGGGAGCAGCGTGTTTTAAGGCTCTTTTACATAAAACAGTTCGGAAAGCACTTCCCAGCGCTCTGCTTTTCACACAGATCAGCTCGAGTTATGCTGGGCATTGATAATTTTGTCGTCCATCCAAAGTTTGATCGTGAATGTTGAATCGTCACTTCACAGTTTTAACTGACGCTGCGCCCGGAAATATTCCGTGGCTACCGTAAAATTCGGCGCTTAACGCCAAACTGCCCGTGAGTGTGCGATCGCCATTCCAATGGTGTCAATTCGCTCCCTACACTTTATATGTATTATTATGTATATAGTTTTTTTCGATCGAAACTTAAGAGCCGGAGTGACGCTAGTGAGTGTGGATATAGTTTGGAGTGACTCCAGTTTTAGCTCTAGACTGACGCTAAAAAAAGTGAGCCGTCACGGGACGCCT
Source organism: Athetis lepigone (assembly GCA_033675125.1). Lineage (NCBI taxonomy): Eukaryota > Metazoa > Arthropoda > Insecta > Lepidoptera > Noctuidae > Athetis > Athetis lepigone. The sequence goes on along the minus strand of CM066218.1, from coordinate 5,423,923 downwards.
GGCAGATGTGAGACATCGACATTACATTATCGCCATACAGTACACAAGACTGTGACTGTATACTGTATATATACACCATCATATAGCGTGGCGACGCGTCGCCACGGCATGCGTTGCCACGCCAGAAATTTGTTTTAGTAATAAAATTGACATTTAAAATTAAACCTTATTACAGTATTTCAAAACTCTGTTTTAAACGTATATGAAAGTCGCTTCAGAATAGCCGGCGTGGGTAGCGGTTTACGAGTGTCCGCAGCCTTAGTTTCGCTACGGCTATTCTTTGTACTTATTTTATTGCCGCTCGTTTTACCCAGCCGTTAAACAAAAATATCATGTGATGTTACTATTATGATGAAAATAAATTCTTCTTAACCTTTCAACGACCAGGCGACAGTCGACTGTCGCGCTGCTGTTGTCTTTCTATTGTGTCTCGATTCACGTGTATTCGCAGGTTATTACGCGTCACGTAGCTTATCCGCGATGGACTCTAAACTACTTAACCGATTTTAATGAAATTTGCACACCGTGTGTAGTTTCCCTCAACTCGAAAGATAGGCCATATTTTATATCGATAACAACCACAGCATCGCGTAGCCCAGCTAGTCAAATATATATTTTTATGTTCTTTGACCTTACTAATTACCACCCGCTGACTACATATTTATTTTACTGTAGTTGTAATACATACTACAGTACGCTACATAACTATGGTACTTAATTAGTGGAATATATTTTTAAAAAGGTTTCTGACGCCAACAACCTATGATATTTAAGTAGCTATGAGAGAGTAAGGTAACATATTATTACGAATATATATTATGGATATATATGGATATATATTACGGATTCGCCCACTGAAGACACTTGAAATGGTTAATAAAATTCCCCTTACTGACCCGCTGAAAATGAAACCCTTAATATTGCGTCTAGTTACCGTACCGTTACTTATCATCCTCTAAAGATTTTCAAGATTGATTGAAGTGAAAAACACTTCGTTTAAAAGTGGACTCTACAGGTTGGGTCAGCACTACAATGAAGAGGGTAAATATTATCTGGTAAAATTAGTGATCAACATAAATTCAATGCATAGGTATAGACTTAACACTTACCTAATATGTTTTTTTTAAATTACTTATGGGCTTGCTCTTGGCCCCAGACTAGCCCGAGGGCATAGACGGGGCCTACGATAGAGCGAGCTCACCCAAAAGATGCCTATGCACTCGTCTCTTGAATACATCCGGGTTATATGCATTTGGGAACACAGACGCCCGTAGGGAATTCCATTCTTTTGCGGTGCGCATAATGAAGGATTTAGAGAAACGCTGCGTGCGGATGTGGACATGAATGTGGATATGTATGTGGACTGAACCACTGCCTTGACCATCAGGGTATACACAGCATAGTATAACAAAACAGGGCGTGTTACACAGAGATGAGATAGACTCTCGACTGTCCGTGGCTCTACATCATTACGATGTCAACATTTCTTTTACTTACTAATTAGAAAAATCTATAAAAATGTCCTTTTTCATTGTTTTAACAAATATATGTATAGATAGAACTAGCTTTCGCCCGCGGTTTCGTTCGTAAGTATATATATATAAACAAAATCTCGCGACATATAGATTAATCAATATTGAAGCGTTTTTCGTTAAAAACATTTAAAGCATTACCATAGTGAACATAGCACAAAAAAACACTATGGCAATGTTTTTTACCATCCTGTAAAAATAAGTACGTAAATAATTCAAAACTAATTTATAGCTTGCTTCCAGATTTTAATGGATTATGCAAAATCCTATTAAACTTTTATTACAATTACCAGTTTTTAGTATATTATATAAATATGTATTATTTTTTTGATACATCTACCTTTACTTTTGACTTACTTATTTCTCATTATAGCAGACAACCAGATGGTAATCAGAGGCTTAATTACAGGGTTCCGTCGGCATCTTTCAGGACCAGAACCCTACAAAAACAAAATCTAACTACAGAATAACATTGTGGATTTAATCATCTTGCCTAACCATGAGGCAGTCGCCCTTAATTACTGATATAACCCAATTTAGCTGACATTTCCAGTTCAGCGAAATAATGGGTCAAATAGTGATAATTATGGACCTAAACAAACTTGAACCAGGTGACTGTAGGTAACCTGAAATAACCCTAATGTAAATAATGCGTTATGGGGCAGCTTTAGCTAAAAACACAATTACTGTAGTAATCAGAAACGATACCTAGGTACCGTGTTTCCCAGTAACTGGGTTGCGGAGGTCTGGTACGCAAACGCTCTTTGTGAAACACAAACCGCCTTATTACAAAACAAGGTTTTTCTCTAAACCAGGTTTAAACCATTGAGCCAGGTTTTGTACTTTGAATCTTATTCTGATACGATCAAGATTCAAAATACAAAACCTAGCTCAATGGTTTAAACCTGGTTTAGAGAAAAACCTTGTTTTGTAATAAGGCGGTAGTAGTTTATTATAGTTAGACTAGGAAATCGACCCTAACATGGTTGTGAAAAGACTAGGTGATGATTCAGAGTCAACATATAAGATGTATGATTCACTCTCTGATTGTTTATTTGACACCACCAATCAATTGCCATTCTTTAGTCTGCCTTTGTGCATAAAGTATGTATTAATAAACGTGTAACAGTCATATGTAGTGGTTCCTGATGGTCACCTATCCTGGATAAGTTACAAAGAGATTTACTATTATATTCTAACTGCAAATTGTTAAATATGTTAGACACATTACAATAATATTAATGAAAAGATAATCTTCCTAACAATCCTAACATAACACACGATATACATTACATAACTGAAGCCAAAGATATAGCTGTAAGACCGCAGACTCAAAGCACATCCGTCTTGACGCGAAGAATCCCCTTAAGCTAAAACGGATCCGACTTTTAACTGGAGCATCGCCTTAAGCCTCTGTGGACAAAAGATACATCAAAGTATGACAGGTCTTTGTAACATCAGTACATCTGAGAGTCGTAAACTCGAAACTCGTAAGCCGACAAACTGGAACGCATTTGCCAATTGAAAATGTTGGTGCAATGTTTCAAACACACACTGTTCCTATTTCCTTTGTGTTTTAAAGAATCTTGGATCTTTGTAACTTTGAAATTTATAGATTTGAGCCTTTTGTGGGATTCTCGCGATCAGTGCTCTGTTTGTTATAATTCATAATGCTTTGAATTTGCATACAAATCAGGTACAACTTACAGATGCTAAGTGATGACTGTATACATATAAAAAAAAACTCACTCCGCCGCCTTTTTATTTATTCACGAGAAATTTTAAAAGACAATGATTCATGAAAAACTTGCATAATACATGCATTATTATAGCAGAGAAGAGTCAAGGATTCCAAAGATTTGTAACACACGTGCGAAACAAGAGCGGATTGCCACTGTTGCCAGTATTATTATGAATGGGAAATAACTCTGTCAGTCTGTTACGCTTGCGCAGTTAAAATTACTAAACCGATTTAGAAAAATTTGGTTAATTCTGAACTGATTTAAAAAAAAACCACATCGTTTCCTTAAAGTTGAAGTGTATAAGGATTTTATTACAGATATAGACTATTAAATTAAATCTATTTGTGTACACTATTGAAATTGTTTTAGTTTAATACACAAGAGTAGTTTTTACTATTCATATGAGCCTCAAATCGAATAATGAGACCTCTTTGTTTATTCTCAGACGATCATACTGAACATTATAAACGTACCTACAATAATATCTGCTGCTACAATAAAACAAGCCACCTACTACATATAGACGTTAAGTTTTATCCCTCCTCTATAAACTTCGTTATCAAAACACGCCCACCACTCACCCTATTATAAAAAATGCACTTTACTACTAAAACTAAAACTCATTTTATTTCATCACGCTTTAAAGACCAATGCGCTGTTCTTTCTTGTTTTAAAAAAACCGCCGATTTTCACAAAATGGCGAAACCACTTAAACGCTGAGAGAAAGGCTCTTACATTTTCTCGTAACATCTGCACCTAAAAGTAACACGTCTTGCTAACCGAAAGGATTTATTACCTACAATAAAACTTATTTCGGAAAGGATCATTAAAAATACATCAATCACTGGATTGACAGCTTACGAGGAACATTTTGGACGTACAATATGTAATCATGGTTTAGCTATGTAATGGATCGTAAGTTTTGCTGGTCATTCTTAATTTGAATGTTTGCTTATGTAGGTCAAATATGTTTATTTTTCCACCCATGTACTTAATGCGTGAGTAAATATTTAGGTGAATATAGGCGGTTGGTATTCTTTGTACCATTTCTTAAAATATTACATAATTGTGAGGTCTATCTGATATTCAGAGTTTGAAAATTCTTTTGACTGCAATTTCTAACACGTCACAGTTCTCTATTGATCTTGTTTCATAATGTGATTTCCCACTCATTCGAACATTTAAAACATTACTATTTTAAAATCGCTAATCTTATAAAGTAAGTTTTATGAACACAAAGAAACACACTCAGTATCAATTAGCGCTGCCGGGGTTGCGGAATGTTTATAATAGTTACCGTGACCCTGGAACATAAAGGGCAACCGAAGGAACATGAGTGGGTTTTAGTCAGTAAGAGTCTGACACGCCCTCCCGCCGCACCCAGGACGGGAGCAGTCATTGGATGATTTCCCACTCACAAAAAAAAAAGTATCAATTAGCGCTTAGTAAGTGACAAAGCGAACAGGACCCTGGTTCCAAGCCAGTGTAAAAAAATAAGAAGAATGTAAGAAATGCAGAAGTTTTAACTCACAAGTCATAACCTTCGCTGCAGTATGTCACTACGACCCAGATTTCATCCCTATTTATTTAATCTTTCCACTTGTAAATACATAATACTCTGAATTAAGCGGAATGCAAGCGGAAGCTGGGAGTAATATTTCATTCGTTCACAATGTAATTTTCCATTCGTTTCGGTCGACATTAATATTTAAATCGGCAACCATTTTATTTTATCTCTACGTGAATCGGGAGACAATGACATAAAATAAATAATATGAGCTTAAAACACAACTTCTTTAATAAGTTACCATCTTCAATGTCGATTTGATTTTCCAATTTTTCCGTTTCGATATTTTCCGGGGCTATATTGCAGCTGCCATGCAAACGAACGTCGAATGGCACAAAAAATACCTCGACGGCTGGGCACATGAGAGTATTTATTTTCTTATTCCAAGAGGTACAAGTATTTTCAAATACAAATAAGAACCAGCTTTTGACTTCCTGTTCGATATTCTGATTTGGGTTGACACCAGGTGAATAACATCGATGTTTTACTGAATAAAGCCTATTAAATATTTCTTCCTTTTTCAGCCTTCTAGAATGCCTCATTAAAAATCTCTCGAAATAAGTTATATTAACTATAAAATATTTAATTCCTAATACCTACATTTAACTTTGATGTCTAGAGACTCATCGACCGCACAGTCAAACCATTGCAACGATTTTGTGAGGCTTAGATTATAAGATTAAGTATCTAACCTTACCTTTGTGGAATAAACATGAATAAATAAATAATAAATGAGTTCTCACACTTGTCTACTTCGATTAATGGTTTATTTTGCATCATTGCTTTCTATATAGCGAGGCGATCATCTATTAAACATAGCTATTTGTTTGTCTTCAGGCGCGATCCCGATGGTGACGGCGACTGTGTACTGTGCGCCCGCACCGCTGCGGTACTTGGCGCTCGCTGTCTACAGCCTTGGCAGTCTCATCGGACTTTATAAGGTAATTAGCTACATTATTTTATAGACGAGATATAAAGAAAGAAGTAAAACTAGGAAGTAAACGGGGTATGAGTTTATTGACAACTATTAAAAGCTAAAGTTTTCTTAAAATCTCCCTCTAAGAACAAGCTTTCCAGTCACATTTTCAAACAGTATAAAGCTAGTCATATTGGCCAATTAATCCAAAAAAGCGTAAACCCAGTTTTTACTCAAGTTGAGAAATGAATAAATGTCATACAACCAATCAGCTTACGTCATTTCGACAGCTCTGCGCTTAGCTTCAGCTCATACAATATTCTATTCGTTAATTACGAGACGATACTCTTCTCAACTGTGATGGTAACCGTGCCTAAAGATATTTCCTGAAAAGACGACTACGAAAGTATGAGAAAACCTTGTCACTTTTTTGTTTTATGATATCATCTTCCTTCTGCTCTTGCACCTTCGAACATACGTGATTCGAGACACAGAAAGACAATAGCAGCGCGACAGCCGGCTGTTGGTTGATCGTCGAAAATTTTAACTAAAAACAATTGTTATCCAGGCGATGCGCGCGTGGTCTCCGTGGGAGCGAAGGCTGTGCTTCGCGGCTCCGTTCTGCATGCGCGTGCTACTGGCAGGCGCACGAGCGGCCCGACTGGGCGGCGGCGACCCGCATGCTATACTGCACGTCTTTTTGCAGGTATACTATTATCTATACCTACTTATAGACTAATGCCCTTACTAATAATCACTGTATAAAGTTATGCAATGAATAAAGCCTGTGTAACCATACATTTTTTGACGTATAAACCTGTCATAACTTTATGCAGCGTTTATTAGTAAGGCGCTAATATTATAAAGAGGAAAGATGTGTATTTTGTATGTAACGACTAAGCTCAAAAACTACTGGACCGATTTAAAAAAATCTTTTTTCATTAGAAAGTTACATTATCCCTGTGTAACATAGGCTATATAATATCACGCCATGTCCCACGGTAGCGAAGCAGTAACCAAAAATCTAACGAAAAGTGGGTAAAACCGCGAGGAACAGCTAGTTTTAAATAATTTATTACATTTGGATATTTTACATCATTAACCAATAAATATAAGACGTAATTTCTATAACTTCTCTCCTAATTTAAGCCCTAACAATCTGTTTCATTTTCAATTTACAGTAAAATTAGATTTTGAGATGCTGTGTAAGCAATAAATAATGAGGCAAATGAGTTGCTTACGCAGTGACGTCATAAGGTGGTCAACGTTGCCATCAAAATCTATGGGAGAATCGCGTTTTGACATCTCGTAAAAAGTATTTCAATTGATGATGGTGTAAAATACCATATAAGACTGAAACACTTTTTAATCAGGGAATAAAACAAAACACTCCTAAGAATTCCTTCTTTTCATTTCCATCCCATCATCATGTCAATCGGAAAACTCTGCGAAAACCTAAATTACATCGTTTGTGTACGTTCACAAATTATGTAATTTGCCTGTGTTATATAGACTCATCGTTCGTTAACATCTCCTCATGTGATAGAACGAGTCGATCCATTTTATATCTTAAAAGTCTACTCCCACCAACAACAAACCAAGCTGATAAAACTTTTGTTATCCTAAAGAATAATTAAAACCAGAGAGAGTAAAAACAATACAATAAAACGACCTGACACAAAAGTTCCACTTTACTGAGAAGAGTTTATTACTGAAACTGTAAAAACTGCATCCGACGTTTTACCACCATCTTTCTTAAGTTTCCAATCAACCATAAAATTTCTTGGACGGTGATGTAGACTGCAATTATCGGGACCACAGCTTCCTCGCCTTATGGTCGTGGGGCTGGCACATGTCCAGACTCCCTGCTGGTGACACGTGCGATTTATCGCTTACTAGCCTGTGACGTCACAGACCTATGTAGGTTTACCAGATGCAAGGGAAATCTGGGATTGTCCCGGAATTTTACGTCTTGTCCCCGTGTCCAGTAATTAGACCTTATTATCCCGGGTTCCGAAAATTTATTAGTTTTTTTTTATAATTTGTATTTACTTTGAATTGAAAAAATGTGTGAGTAAAACTTAATAAATTTTAGTCGTATATTTTATTTTCGTTGCCGTTTTTTGAGAGAAATGTGTGTGTTGTGGAAAAGGCTATAGGGAGATGATGATGTTACCGTTCTTTGAGAATTGTCCCGAAATTAATAGGTTTCTTCCGGAAACCTAACCTAATGTACCGTATTCCGGGACTCGATGTGTGTTCGTGGTATTAACTAGGATGTCAACCTTGTTCGTCTATGTTGATAAATTAATGTTCGCAGTGGTAGGAACAGATGGTATTGTACGTATTTAGCTTCACGTAATAATATATGTGTTCGATACTACAAGATTTGGCAAATTTGAGTTGTGTTTTTTGTAACTTTGAAACGCAAACATTTTATGAAAGGATACATTTTCACTTATTTATGTATTAAAAGGGCTTCTAAACTTTGCCTGAAAAATTTTCAAAAGTCGTCTCATATGGTCTAACGTCACGAGATAACAAAATAAATACGTTCGTAGTACAGTATAAACGTTTCAGTATTCTCAGCACACATCTCGGAACATAAGCTGTGTACACAATACGAATGACGAAACTAATATCTGTCACTAATTTTCGTCGTGTTCTTAAAGACACGGGGTGTCTCGCAATAAATGTCAGACACTCCGACATAAATGTAACCCAAGCTTAGACGCTTCATCCACATTTACAGTACAAAAGATTTATACGAATAATTCGCTTTATTTCTTGTTTTGTTGCGCGGTAAAGAAGTAATGGAGCTTGTACAGTTAACAAAAGAGGGAAATGTACTAACTACTAGCTTTCGCCCATGGCTTCGCTCGCGTGAATACCGATTTACCCCCATAGGGAGATGTAAGTAACTTAAATTTCGTTTAGTTTGTAAACAAAGGAATCAGCACCAATACGTAAAGATCATACAAAATATGCATAGGTATACTCGTATAGGTATACTAGCTTCTGCCCGCGTTAGAAAGAGACAAAAAGTAGCCTATGTTACTCTCCATCCCTTCAACTATCTCCACTTAAAAAATCACGCCAATCCGTCGCTCCATTTTGCCGTGAAAGAAAGACAAACAGACATACAGACAGACACACTTTCCCATTTATAATATTAGTATGGATACTCGTATAGGTATATACTCGTATAGGTACTTACTTACCTTGCCCATACCGAATACTGTCAATAAAGACAAATAGCCTAACACAAATAACGGTGACCTTATACAGAAAGAAAGGTATTTTTCCACGTCGAATTAGTTTAGGAGAGCACTGGACATGTAAGTCGTAACGATATTATAATTGTTTATTGATTATTCCACTGCGGGCAAGGCACACGATCAATCTACATTCGATATTTTCCTGTGTAAATAACGTATTACGTATTTATTTTAATACATTGTATTTTAAAATATTATTATTTACAGCCTTCGGAAAATAAACGTTAAAGTTATTTTATTTTAACAGCAGGACTATAAACTATTTATATGTTTGTAAATGCATAAACATTAAGTATAGTCAATTGCGCGTTAATTCATTAACAATATCTTAAATACTTAAGTATCTATGTCATCTCAAATTTCCAATGAATCAACAAGGAGAATATTCATCTACACTACTACAATTTAAGTAAATAAATAACTTAGCAAACAGACGGTAATATCCTAGAATAATAAGCAACGGCGCCTGTTTCCTTATAAAATTGTTCCCTGATCTAGACCGGTAATAAAACAAAAGTAGGTTCTGGGTCTAAATAATGAAATGCTGGAGCTATAAAATGCGTATGTAACTGCTGTACATGTAACTGCTGTTAAATTGGTCTCTTTGTCTGCATTAACACGACTTCTCTAGACTGTTGGCAACACTAAAACACGTTTATCTGCCTTTTAGACTAACTGGGTGTTTCTAACTGGTGTTTATTACAACTATAGTCTACCTGCACTTCAATCTATATAAATATATAAAAGAAAGTCATGTTAGTTACACATTTTATAACTCAAGAACAGCAGAACCGATTTGGCTGAAAATTCGTCCCCACGAATTTTCGCGAATAGCTGAGGACCAGGGGACGGACGTATAATACGTTTTATATTCTTTTTTTAGTACCCAAAAATCTGATATAACGCGGGTGAAACCGCGGGGGACAGCCAGTTATATATGTATATATTCGCCAGAAATATGGCGTGAACTAGATCGATTTCTAACTGACTGACTGATTGATATCCCAACGCACAGCCTTAATCGCTAGTCGTAGAGACATGAAACTTGCAGGGTGTGTTCTTTGTTAAGTGTAATACTAAGAAAATGTATTCAGAAAGTCAACAGCTAAAGCGGTGTTTGCTGTTTGGAATGTCAAGATTTACGCGGGCGAAAGCTAGCATTAATATAATTTACATTAATAAATCCTTGAATGCTGAAAGTTTTCATGTAAATGTATTTATTGTGCTGTCATATTAAAAGCAAACGAAAACGCTGAATCATGCTCATTCTTGTAAGTATTCATATTTCCTTTCAATTCGTATAAAGACTCAAGCAAATACATTTAAGTTAGCTCGCTTGTTGTAGTATCTCTGTACCTTCTCTGTCTTTAGTTATTTTAGTAAGCTTAATGAACCTACTAACCTAATTTTCGAAGTTTTCTAAACGAATTATATGTCAATAGCAGTGTCAGCTTAGTCAATAAATATCAAAAGTGAAACGTGTGCTCGCGGTCTTTCTAGAGACGAGACGAATTATATGTCAATAGCTTATGCAGAGTCAGCTTAGTCAATCAATCTAAATACCCAAAGTGAGCATGGCCTAGTATTAAATTTAATAACGTTCCCGTCAAAAAACAACAAGCAGTATGCTACCTTGGCATGGTCTTAGAAAGAAATTTTTCATTTGTCGATCATATAAAAACAGTAGGTGAAAAAGCTAAAAGGAACTTTTATGCCCTAACGAGAATATCCAAAGCAACTTGGGGTTTATCATTTTTAACTTTAAAAACTATGTATGGGGCTACCTACTTAGGTTGTATGTGCTACGGTGCACCTGTTTGGGCCGATAGGGCCACAATAGGGGCGGTACGACGTAAACTACTTCAAAGTCAACGATTAGCTTTGATATTTTTATGCAAAGCGTATAGAACGGTCAGTACTGAAGCCCTACCGGTACTCGCAGGTGTACTTCCAGTCGATCTTGAGGTACAGCGTCGTGCTTCAATGTACTATTCCGCGCGGGAAACCATGGACACTAACTTTATACCACAACGCGACTTTATTAAAATCTCTAGATTATTTAAACCGCAGACTGAAGTCTGGGAGGAACTCTTATCCGAATGGCAAAGTAGGTGGGATAATTCCATGAAGGGCCGTCACCTCCATCTGTTCTTTCCATCCGTTCGTGAGCGGCTGGCTAAGACATGGTTGGAGGTTGATCATTGCGTTGCTCAATTTCTCACAGGTCATGGCAATTTTAAAAGTAAACTATATTCTTTCAAACTTGTTGCTTCGCCATTGTGTCAATGTTCCACATCGAACTGTGAATTCGAACAATCTGCACATCACATCCTATGGGAGTGTATTCTTTGGCAGAATGAGCGCAATGTTATGTTGGATAGTTTACAGGTTACATCCGGTGTTGTTTATTATACGGACCTTGTGGAAACCAAAACCAATTTCCGTGCGTTCAAGCGTTTTTGCCATACCTACTATTGGAATCATTCGTAACAGCTCACAATTTAGGACCCATTAATTTTTAACAGATCATATTCCGTGGTGCTAGGCAATCTGGGCTTCTCCCAGTTGTAATTGCCCCTTTGTGCCTATCGGCCTAGTTCTGTTCTGTCTCCTGCTTGTTATGGAGGGAAGTGGAAAAAATATATTTTTCTTACTCCTCCGTTGTTCTTTTCTGATTAATTTCTTTGCGGGATCCAAGACAGTTGAATCGTTTCTCCGGGACTCGTCAAGCTTCATTGCTCGGCGCTTTTCTGGCGGACTCCACTGTTGATTCTGGCTTTCAGGAGTTGCAGTGGTTGGGAATAGTGTGGTGATTTGTCCCAATAAAAAAAAAATACCCAAAGTGAACCTGGCACTATTAATCAATAAATTGCCTGATGTCATAAAATAATCGTCTTTGTAAGAGTGAGCAAAATTCAATCATCAACATACATAATCTAAAAGATGCCTCAACAAAGATTACAAGTTGTTGTCTACAAGGAATTAACCTTGCTCGCCTCAGTCATCACCGAAAGTAGCCAAACACAGGACCATCGTAAACCACAACCTTAACCTACAAACGAGGAGCCTACTAGCACATAACAATCACTAGGCAGTTACTACACAGTTATAGCGTGCCTCGTGAAACAACCCAGACCCTACCATCCCTTTGAATACGGACACAATGGGGTTGGATCCCTGCCAAATGACTACCGACTCCGTACTCTACGTCATCGATATAAATGGCTCTAAGCAAGATAATCTCTCTTACAAAACGTATTTAAAAGTTAACCCTTTTATTTTAAGTGACCCATTTTTTGCGAACATCCAGAATCGATGTTGGAATTTCTCTCCTGTTTGTGTTTTTTTTTATTAATATTAATATTGATCGAACGATCTAAGGTCAGACTGCTGCAGAGGTTAAAATTTTATCTTTCTCAAATTGCCTTTTATAATTAAACAAGTAGGAAAACAATTACCAATTTGCAATTTTACTATTTCTTACCGATTCCACCTATTTCCATACAAACTATCATACCCTATTTTACCCCAAGAGGGGTTGAATTTCTTAGTCTACACTATAAAAAAACTTGCACAAAAACTTATGGATAGTCTCCTAATACTAGTTTCGTGTAGCTGCGACGTTTAAGAATTCCCTCTCCTGGCCCCCTAAAAGTTTCCACTACACATTAATACACGTAAATTCGAAATGCATCGCTTAACACAACAGCAAAAATATTGAGTTTTCCTTAAACATATTAATGTCTGCGGAAAGCCTAATATATTATACGTGGAGTGAAATCGGAGCCGAAACAGGAAGCGGAGAATGGAAATCCTAAACACATTATTTCTTTGTGTTCGAGCTTTACCAGCGAAGTACAATATTATATTTCGGTATTACGTAACACATTAGTCTCGTGTGTAATAGACTCCGCGTGTTACCGGTGAGGGGAGATGGATGACTGTACGCCGGCTGTTGACAACTTCGTTCTCAAATAATGCTAGTGTTTCTCTCGGGTTGACCATTATAGTAGAATGAGTCATTAATTCGGACTTACAATAGTGCTGAAGCTAGCGGAGTCCTAGGCTGCCCTGTTAGTCTCGTTATTTTAAAGGTGACGCCTGAGCATATCGTCCTGGGTTTTATTCTCAGGTTGGATACTGGGGATGAATTAATGATTGTTGAGTCTTGTACCTTACAACTATTGAACAGATTTATATGAAACTTAACCTAACTACAATATAGCTTAAAGGCACTTTTTTTTGGGAGCGGGAATCATCAATTTACTGCTCCCGTTCTGGGTGCGGCGGGAGGGCGCGTCAGACTTTTACTGACTAAAACCCACTCATGTTCCTTCGGTTGCCCTTTATATTCCGGGGTCACGGTAACTATTATAAACATTCCGCAACCAGCTTAAAGGCACTTACATCAGCATAACACAGGCCAGAAATAAAAATACCTAAGGAGAAATGGAGGAAGTACTAATTCCACATAAAAACAAATGACTCCTACTACACAAATAAAAACATCTACCTCAGATTATTACGTAGGTAGGACAAGTCATCCAGTTAGCAGTTATTAGTCATTTAAAGATAAGATAACGCTAACTTCCTTTGCTTCCTGCTATTACCTGGCTCAATTTACCTTATCACATGTAATAAGCCTTTAAATAAATATGCACCGCAAATGTTATTTTAAATTTAAATGAGACTCATGAATGCTTCGTGTATTTTGACAAAAGTAAATGATGGCTATCTAGCGACTCGCTCCAGCTTCGCACGGGTGTTTAATCCTTGATTTAACTACCTTTCTCTACGGTAATATGCGTGAATCACTCTATTGTACTTATTTAAAAACCGCATCAAAATCCGTTGCCTAGTTTTCAAGATCTAAGCATTCATAGATACAGACAGAGGAATGCGACTTTGTTTAATACTATGTAATAATGATATGTGATAAGGAAAAGAATAATGACGTCACAAGCCGAAGCTAAAAGTAGATTATTCCTTATTTACTAATAGAATGAGGCTGTCAATAACATTGATGACATTGTAAAATATGATTGGAATATAGATAAGAATATTGATTCATGTCGCTAAAACAATGTTTGTCAATCTTCAAGCCCAACTGACAGTTTTATACAATGTTATTTTTTAATGCTGCAAGACATTGCCTTTATTTGTTTTTTCTTTGGATATGAGGTTATGTGGGCTAATCCTTTTTGCAAACATCAAGCTGGGTCTGCCTCGAGATCGCTTGACCTTTTTCCATTTTGGGTTTCACCATATATTGTATGTGTAGGTAATAGTAAATTACCCTACCCAAAATTAATTGTATTCACTGCATAAAAGCCCATTTCACATTTATGCTTACTCGTTAACACTTTCAATTCAATACCTGAGAGTGCATTCCTAGTTATATTGTGTGTGGTAAGAAGGACTATATTATGGTAATAAGGATTATGCTGCTCATATCTCATTGTGGCTTAGTCAGAGGTTTCCTGTTTATTTTTCATAATACTTCTAAGATATTTTGTCATTGAACTTTTTTTGAACCAACTTTTTTGTCGCGATGCCCTACGTGACAAAAATTGAATACTAAACGTAATGCTTCGCGCATTTGCAGGTTTGCCAAAACTGTTATTGGAAATTCCCTTAAAAGGTTGTCCGAAATCTATTCTGCATGGTTCGTCAGAAAACAATGTTGATATATGTCTGGACTTTAAAACAGACGATGATCCCTGAGTTTATTTCGGCATTTCGACAAGTAATCTGTTAGGAAATGCCAACTCCATGTGTTAAAAAAACGTAAAAACGATTTAACCTTTCGACGACCAAGCGACAGCCGGCTGTCGGGCTTCTATTGTAATTCTAGTGTCACGAATCACGTGTGTTCGTAGGCTTAATATCGTACTTGCATAATAAAGAATTTCATTTCATTCCACCATTCCTTGTTAGTCCCAACAATTCATGATAGACTATTAGTGCTATTGTTTCGAGTAAAGCAGAGTAAAGCCGGATTTAACGATTGAATTTTAATGTGCAGCTCTAGGTTTAAAGCCTTTTCTTTGTTTTCCTAGACTGCCTATTCGTAGGCTCGGCTGCCAGCCGCTGGCTCCGTTACAGTTATTAGGCTACCTGGCTTTCTGCCAGAACCTAAGTCCATAACATGAGTTTCTGGGTTATGGTTGTAGTGAAACTAAATTGTCACCGTATGAGGTTTATTGTTAAATGGTGGATTGCCAAATGATTTTAGATGATCAGAGACTATATGAAATGACGTAACACCTTTTCTTAAGAGTAAGTATTGAGTTTCTTGACCATGCTTCTCCATACGAATCAACCATTTGGAATGGGCGACTAACTTCAACTAGATTATTTTACTTGTATATGACGTTCCGAAGTGCGTTTTTAATGGTGTAATTCTAATGGAAATAAACAAATTACCTTTGTCTTTGATGTTCTTTTAATATAGTTTAGGTACACACCGTAAAAGCCTTCATTGGGCCATGAAATAAAATTGTATCCAATTGAACTAACTATTCAAATATTTTCACAGTAACCAACACTAATTTTCCTATAATAATATCCACAAACAGTCCGCTATGATGACAGGTCGCTTGTAATTGGATCGTAGTGCGTAAGGCGATTACATAGCTCGTTAGATACAAATGAGCCCGGCCGGCTCGCGGGCTTCAGTACGGCTTCCGTTATGAAGATGCACAATTAACTTAGTCCTGCCCTCTTCAATTAATATTAAATGGAGATATGTTTCGGTTCTGTATCGTAGTCTTAAGCCGGGCTGGAGTTATCCTTTACCCTCTCATTAGTAAAGGGTAATAGTAATACGATACTGTCTTTCGATAAGGAATTAATCAATACATACGACAAAATAACTAGCGAGGAGGCGGCCAAGAATTGTTCATAATCTGTATTTCAAGTTTGGACCATAGTTACAGTTATTAGTAAATGATGGTGTTTGTAATAATTTGACGAGGTGCTTTCGTTGTACGTTCTTTGCTGACAAATGATGTCACAAAACGTTCCATTTTAAATATACTTATGTAGTACCAAACATCTAGTTGTAAATCTTTTCTGTTGCATGTAACTTCCTAGCAGAGTATATCAAAGGTGGGGCAGATAGGGTCGCACACCGAGCACCTTTCAAAGAGGGGCGTGTAAAATCAATCATCTTTATAAATCCAAAAATATTGCATAAGTAACAAAAATGATGAAAACTATTTCATATCAAACAATCTTACAACAACACTAATTCATAAAGCTGACTTTATAAATTAGTTTTGTTTCATAATATAGTATTTAAACCCGTTAAACAAACAAAGGGGCGCACTCTTTGCCCTGAGCACTATTCTCATTGCTACACCCTTGCTTACTAGTCTTTGATCACATTCCAGGATGCAGTATCGCTGGGCGGCGGAGTGATCGGCGCGATGCACATACCAGAGAAGTGGTTCCCGGGCACGGTGGACCGCTGCCTCAACTCGCACAACATCATGCACGTGCTCGTCGTGCTCGCCGTCTACTCCATGCACCAGGTCAGCATGCACGGAAACTTCTCTTTGTATAACCAGCTGAGCCGTGCCCGCTTCGTTGGGCGGTAAACATCCGCCTGGCTAGACAAAAACTGAGATAGTTCAGCTAATATGCATGATATCTTTATAATTTATAGCCTATATATAGCACTCAGAAATAATGTATCTTACTACCACTGAAACAATTTTTAAAATTGGTTCATTACTTCCAGAGATTACCACTTCACACAAACAAATTTTATATCTTTATACCTAACTAGCTGTCCCCTGCGGTTTCACCCGCATTTTTCGTTACTGCTCTGCTCCCGTGGGTCGTAACGTGATGGTATATAGCCTTTAGCATTCCTCGATTAATGGGCTATGCAACACTGAAAGAATTTTCCAAATCAGACCAGTAGTTCCAGGACTGGATTGAAACATGTTTACATTGATACAATGGTGATCCAGCGCCAAAAGACAGTGATGCTGGCCTTTATGTGAGAGGTTGAGATAAATGCCAATGTGAGTTTTCCAATTTATATGTACTTGTATTCATATGTCACTGACATCCCGTGCCTCGGAAAGCACGTAAAGTTTTCCCGGTTGTCATTCGTAAACTTTGGCAGTCGTTACGCGTACTCAGCATCTAGAATGTCTGACCTGTCTAAGCGGTGTCGTCTCAACCAGCAACTAGGTTGTGGAGGTCTGATAGGCAGTCGGTATCAAAGATTTTCAGCTGAATATCCGGTAAGATTGGAAGTCCATAACATAGTTGGAAAAAAAAGCTAGGGAGATGACGACGACGTTTTATCGAATATTCAGTAGCATTGGTTAGACAGGAAGCTAAACCTAACATTGAATAAGAATATAGATAATAATGAAGATGTTCCAACTTTTTCAAATGGCGATATAAGATGACTAAGTTACTGGTAACTTAGTCAATTAAAACCGAATAGCACTAGCTATTTGTAGCAGAAATAAATAAATATTAGTATTTTGTCATCTTCATCACAAAACATAAAAATAGTCGTTAACTGTCATTTCGCAGAAACATTATTGAGGAAATTAATAAAAGAACGGCAAATACATAGGTAGAAGACAATAGACGATAAGTATTGCACTTAAATACAATACAATACTTATGATCCATGACTGCTGTTTTTATTATTTTAAATCTTAGCTCTACAGAATCACGTAACTGAAGTAATAACTCAGTGTTTATCGCTTGTCTGATTATGTACTAGCACGTTATATATATTAAAACTTAACCATTCGACGACCAAACGACAGCCGGCTGTCGGGCTCCTATTGTCTTTCTAATGTGTCTAGAATCACGTGTGTTTGAAGGATACCTTTCAACGACCAAGCGGCAGCCGGCTATCGCGCGGTTTGTCTTTCTATTGTGTTTCGAATCACGTGTGTTTGAAGGAACCTTTCAACAACCAAGCGACAGCCGGCTGTAGCGCTGCTTGTCTTTCTATTGTGTCTCGAACCACGTAAGTTCGAAGGCTTAATATTAATAAATGCTTACTTGCAGGTGACAACGCGCGACATAGAGTGGATGGCGCGCGTGGACTGCCGCGCGCCGCTGCGCACTCTCTGACGCACAGCGCACGCCTCACCGCGCGACCTCGCGTCTTTCGCCGCGCTCAGCCGCGTCCGCTCATCGCCTCCGTCTACTCAACTTTATTAACTTCTACTGAACTGCACGCTATGTTAAGGCTTCCTAAGTCGCTGTTTCAACTTGACAGCTATGACTGTACAACCGTAAGACCAAACGAGTGGACTATTTCGGAGCGGTCGACATTATGCCAGTTTTCACATTTATTATGTAGGTATGGGAGAATCGTGTTTGGTCACAAATGATAGAAAAACACGAACATTATGTTAAGTACATGGTAAAAGTAAAAACGGGATTCATTGAAGCAATAACTTTATCTACGTTTATAAATTAAAGTATTTATCTGCTAAAAATATTCGTCGAATTATGTACAAAGAGACGAAAACCTTATTTAAGGTTATAAATTATAATAATTCTCTTCTATGATTTAATATTGAATTTAGTTTGCTCTAAGTTCGAACAAACAAAACGCCTTTTGCAAATCAACTTTAGTTTCAACGTACAACAACTTGGCTCGAAACAAATCATTAGGAAGTCTTAAAACTCGAAACCTACAAAATCACGACGGTCTTTGTTGGATAACGGTCAGTCTTCCGTACTCTTGCGTTAAGGTCGGATATAAAGATATCGTAAGTAATCCTCCAGAATTGTCTTCGTGAATTAATGCATTATTTTCCTAAACGAAGGAAAATTCTGTTTTCAGAAGGACGTTAGTTATAGAAACTTGGACATCTGACAAAATGAAAAGATGCCAAATTAAGATGTGCAAGAACTCTTCCTAATAATATAGTTATCATTTGGTCTTATGGAAATGGCTGTAGCTTAGTCAATAACGTAGTATGTAGCGCGTTCACGTTGCGCCGAGGTAGGCTCGACATACGGCAAACATATCTACCTGCTGTAACCATGCCCACACACATGTAACTACAGCGATTCATCCAAGGATAGGCGTACAATTCCAGTAAAAGTAATTTGTTGGAGTGATGTTAACTATTCAAATAATGTATGGTGCGATAACCATGGGAAATAACCGACACAGAGTCAATAACTGAACATCATTAATCATATTTTTAACAACGACGATGGAAACCATTTGGAGAGACCTTGTGCCACATACAATTTTGTTATAGTTAACAACACTTGTAATCAATGTTGACTCTTCAAACTAACTTCTACTCCAATGATAATTATTGAAATGACCATATCTGCTATTTTGTAAAACAGTTAGATAAACCAACATTGAGGAAATATTTGGACTTCATTCAGTGTGTAACAATTATATTTGAAGTGCCTTTACAACAATTAAATCATCATTCGCATTGCTAATGAATATAGATAAAAAAAAGTCATTATTTTCTTCAATCAAAGCAATATTCATCAATTGTGTCAAAGATTTCAATAAAACTGTGTTGCCGCGAAAAATATTTTAATCCCAATGTAGAAATTGAATTCCAGAAATCAGTTTCGAGACTTCACTTTGGGACAATTCAAAAAAATAAAAGAATAAATAAAACAAAAAAAATGGTAAAATAATTAATTTTTTCTGACTGTTTTACATAACAGCAGAAACATAACCATTATTGTGTAAAAGTAAGCTCGTTAGTAGAAAATATCGCGGCCTACTAATTGTACCTATTAAATTAATACGCGTCGCCATTATGATTGGAGATAGAGTCGAACCTTCTAATGTACCACAGGATGGACGAAAAGCCATTTAACAATAACTAGGTAACTACACTAGATCAGTAATTAATAGTTATAATAATTAGTGCGATAAGTTATCGAACGTAATAGCAGTTATTTTTAACGAAACGAACACTTCAAATCTTAGTAAGCTTATAAGAATAGTTAAATTATTATATTGGATTATTACACACGTTTTTATAGAATAGGGTTATGGGGTTGGATTTGCATTATCGCTTTTGAATTTGCGATGAATATGTGGAGTCTATCTGAGAGCTAGAGAGTTTTGAGAGGGCAGACGGGAGTGGAATTTATTTGTGTCGTCTTCTTTATGGTGATCATTTAAACATTCATCTGATCTTCCCACTTGTTTGAACGCAACATTAATTATTGCAAAAAAAAATGTACTTTGGGCTTCTGATCACCTTTCGTTAGCGATGTGTTTGTGCGAAATGAACTAATTAAATCCACTCTCTGCTGCCCTTACACCGTTCCTTCTATCTAGTCTATACATTTGGTTCATAGAGGTGACTTTTAATGCTATCAAGAGATGAAAGTAATAATTACATACCGTTTTTATTATGCGACTAACACTGAAATGGAGAAGAAAATCACAAAGTCGTGTCATTTACTGAGCATGTTTCAAGCTTAATTGGCTGGTCCGTATTTTAACTATACAGTTTTGAAGCAGCTGATTTTCTTTTTATATTTCATTGATCTCATAGTAAAAGTAGTTTTCGATAATACTTTCAACCCCTGAATGCGCTGAGAAGTAAAATCCAACCTGTATATTTATATCTGCATTCCTACCTACCTATATTATAAACTATCTTATATCTTCTTTTCGTCCTTGAAAATTTAAATCTCAAGATACTGTTGTGCGATAAATCTTTGCCAAAATTTGAGCAAGATATTATAGTGGAATTTAGGAAACAATTGTAGTAGTAGTGTTTTAATTAAAAATATTAATAGACTACTGAATACTATTAGTCGAGCAATACATATTTTCTTGTCGCGGCTCGCTAAATCCTGTTTTATGTAAGTACTTAGGTAAATATTTTGTCAATTTATTTGTTTACATATCAATTTAGAAAAATTCCAATTTTCACTTCGCTGTAGTCAAAAGGCCTGAGGGCCAAAATTGGAAAATTTGTTTTTATCTAAAGTTGTTTTGAAAAAGACTGACCAAGATTAGTTTTGGACAGTTTTTTTTTTGTTTTAATAATAAATGTAGTGTGTTCAGAACTACAGTTCAGTATAAAATGCTTGACAAATAGAAGAGTTGATTAGGTAAATTGCCATACATATGAATAAACCTGATGGCGAGGTACAATTATACGTTATATAAGCACTGACTTTGGCTTAGCACTATACCTGTCACAGTTGCACAACTGCCAAACATCAAGTGCACGATAGAGACAGGAACATGGCTAATCGCTATCTCGCCATGAGTATTTTACTCAAAATTGAAACAATAGCTAATTTTACTCCTATTATATGTATAAAAGCGTCCTTACTATGTATCATCTTATGTTATAGTTTCACAGCTAGTCACTTATAAAAAAAAATCAACATCGGAATATCTATTTTTTAAAACATCGCTTTTTTTACCTTTGAAGAATGCAAATCTGAATTGGCATCAATTAGAGTGACCAAAAGAAGTTAAGTCTGCCCTTATATAAAAAATAATAAATATGAAAAACATCTATATCTATGGCAGTAAATAAATAGCAAAATAATATGAACATCATGAAACCAGATTATAAAAGTTTTTTTTGTTTTGGAACAAAAAAAACAATGCGTCGTGCAAAATATTCCTCTAATAGGTCAGTTTCGTACGGAAATTTGTATTTTTCTGTCTTAACTTCGTATGTAAAATCGATTAAAATATCTGCGTGCATGAAACATCTCAGTATGAGTAGTAACTGAATCTAATATTTATTTCGTTCTCCGTTTATTTGGAGTAATTTCCCTATTTCCACGTCCTCTTTCTAAGGTTGTTCTATCGTTAGTCGTGAACTTGCTATCAGTGACCAATCGTTGGTACTTATATTTTTATATTCTCGGTGTTGTGTGCTTCGCTGCTTGTAACAAAGGCATCGCGAGTGGAGTAGAGACCCGTTCTCTTCGTACACGCCCTCTCCTAGTCAGTTGATAGTTTAATAACAACTAGTGTAATGTAGCGACAGTAGGTAGGTAGTTTACGAGCAATAAATAGAAGACAATTGTTATGAAATTTGACAAAAGTAGTCGAGTAAACGTTTAACATGAAACGATTGCATTTGCGTACAATTTTACACAATAAATTGTTGAAATTTTTTAACTCATCTTATTGATGGCTTTAATGTTCTACTTTTGTCAAAGTTCTATTGTTTTAATTAATTATTTATTAAACGAAGTAGAGTTTTAGACGAAACGAAGTGTACTTGAGGTTTTTTACTAGTGGTTGTCGTCGAGACAGTGTCGAAGTCTCCGAGTGTTGAGAGCGGCCCGCGCGCTCCCGCGACACACACGTTTCCCGCCACAGTTTGTCAACAAAATACTCTCAATATTTTAATTTATATTTTTGGAATACGATATTTCATCTAGGCACATATTTACAATATCACAAACATTATTTTTCTGTGAAATTTCTTACATCAAAAAAATAGATAAAGACTATTTCGAAACGAATTGAATTGATTGTACAGATGTTATTTTGTCTTAGCGGTCAAATTAGTTTGTTGAATATTTGAGATGTTAATATTAGGAATATTATTTGTAACTGTTTACTTGCCTAAATATCAATTATTTACACGGAATATAATGAATTACTGGAATCACGTTTTGTGTATATAGTCATTTAGGTCGGCGAGTGAAGACGTAAATCGCCCTTGTAATAGCTGTGTAAGACTTAATTAGTATACACTATGAGTACGGCGGCTGTGTCCAGGCGCAGTCGGTCATAGGTGAGCACATAGCTTTCC
This sequence comes from Athetis lepigone, assembly GCA_033675125.1. Lineage (NCBI taxonomy): Eukaryota > Metazoa > Arthropoda > Insecta > Lepidoptera > Noctuidae > Athetis > Athetis lepigone. The sequence continues at coordinate 5,401,107 of CM066218.1, read as the reverse complement.
AGTTGGTAGTGACCCAATTGTGAATAACGAGAAGCTTTACATCCGTAGCTGCGAGTGACCACTCGTCACCCACTTCTATATTTTATTATTAATAATTTAGTGAAATAAAAATGCAATAATTTATCACCCTTATATTTAAATTATTTTTAATAATTTCGTAGTTGTACCTATAGCGTTTGAAGATGTTGACATTCCTGATTTTGTAGACGTTTAAGAGGAAAGTAATCTCACATTAATTTATAAGAGTTATCGTCTGTAGGTGATAATGATGAGCAATATGACAGTATTTAATACTACATAACATAATAATTATGATTGTTTACGAGGTTACTTTGTGACAACCGATGTTACGCGTATTTGCACTTATCTTGGAATTATTCATAGTAATTGACGATTATTAATCAAAATTCTCGAGCTGTAGACGTTGAAGAGATTATTAAAGTTTATTTGAATTCAATTTATGTGTTTTAATACAAGTTCTACCCTGTGTTTATGACGAAAACAATATCCAGTAAAATTTCTAGGTTTAAATAACATAAAAAAGCAAGAATGCCAGTTTTATTAACTTCAAGAAGAACCTTACACCTTTCCTACAAATGACACGAAAATAAGATACCATCTTTCATTGTAGTCAAGTACCTATTAATCTAAAGTCCACATGTATTTGTTTAGCTATACAGGATCTACTAATGTGTTAATTGCATAAAAAATAATGTTTTTGTTTTTTATCTTCTTGTGGTTCAATGTTACAGGTCATGTCAATAATAATTTTCCCCCAGCACTATTTACCTAAATGCTGAAAGGAGGGTTATGTTTTGGAACGTATGTATGTATGTCCCATTTATGGCACGCTCTACAGCCCAAACCGTTTAATGGATCAACATAATATGAGGTGTCATTGAATTCGGGAGTGACATAGGGTACAGTCAGCAAAGCAGATAAGTATACAGGGCCGTTACATACAGTTTAAGTTTCCCAAAAACCCACGGGTATTTTCTAATAGAAATTTAAACTATAGTAGAAAATAACTAGTTCTTCAATTAGGTTAAATTTCATTTGAATACAGTCATTGGTATTCAAGAAAGCCTCAATTGTAGATGACGGCCCTGTATACCTATCTACTTTGCTGACCGTACATGATAATTTGAAAAAAAAAAAAGTTATCAAGTAATCAAAATACCCAACTACAATTTCGAAAGTTGGTAGCTTTGTTCCTGTTTCATGTAATTGCCACCAAATTCCGAAATTGCTGTTGGTTTTTTGCCCTACTGCCGCCGCAAGGAAACCCTCCTTTCCGCAGTGATGATTTAATTATATTTTTTTTGGAATTACTAAGGCCCAGAATTTATTGACGATTATTGATCGTACTACTATCATTTGTTTAGAATTTTTTTATTATATATAATAGGTACGATTTTATTTTACTACTTCCGAAAGATGATGTAATCATGTATGTGTAAAAATTCTAGCGCAAATACCTAATTGATCACAAAATAATTGTTGGCAGTGCAGATAACAGCGGGTCACAAAATATTTATGTGACCCACATCAAGGACTCTTATAACGAGATGCCTCGACCTTGTTGCTCTTGACATTATATCATTGATACCAGTGAGCCGCAAAGCTTTGGACGAGCGTTACAATTCTCTGAAATTTTTAACAGACTTAATAAAAGGGGATTCTCAGTTTGATGCGCTCAGAGAAGTACTTGTTACATAATTAAGAGAAGGTTTTAGTATTTGAACCGACTTAAAAAAAGTAGGATCTCTGGAAAAAAATGTACTTACTAAAAATTAAAAGCTTTTTAGGGTTCCGTACCTCAAAAGGAAAAAACGGAACCCTTATAGGATCACTTTGTTGTCCGTCTGTCCGTCCGTCCGTCCGTCTGTCAAGACCATTTTTCTCAGAAACGCGTCGAGATATCAAGCTGAAAATAATATCACATACTTAGGTCTGCTATCTCTCAAAGCAGTGAAAAAATCAAGTTTCTAAATCAACGCAATAAAAAGATACGGCGGTTTATATTGCATATTTGGACATTTGCAATGAAATCAAAACCTATAGGGTACTTCCCATTGACCTAGAATCATGATATTTGGCAAGAAGTAAGGTCATGTAGCACAAGTAAAGGGAAAACTCCGAAAACCGTAAATTTGTAGTTAGATCACATCAGGCGTCCGTCTGTCCGTCCGTCTGTCAATAACCTTTTTCTCAGGAACGCGTCGAGATATCAAGCTGAAATTAATATCACATACTCAAGTCTGCTATGTCCCAAAGCAGTGAAAAAATCAAGTTTGTAAATCCATGCAATAAAAAGATGCGGCGGTTTATATTGCATATTTAGACATTTGCAAGGGAATCAAAACTCAAAACCTATAAGTTACTTCCCATTGACCTAGAATCATGAAATTTGGCAAAAAGCAAGGTCATGTAGCACAAGTAAAGGGAAAACTCCGAAAACCGTAAATTTGTAGTTAGTTCACATCAGGCGTCCGTCTGTCCGTCCGTCTGTCAAGAACCTCTTTCTCAGGATCGCGTCAAGTTATCAAGCTGAAATTAATATCACATACTCAAGTCTGCTATCATTTAAAGCAGTGAAAAAATCAAGTTTCTAAATCAACGCAATAAAAAGATATGGCGGTTTATATTGCATATTTAGACATTTTCAAAGGAATCAAAAGTTAAAGTCTATAGGGTACTTTCCATTGACCAAGAATCATGAAATTGGGCAAGAAGCAAGGTCATGTATCACAAGTAAAGGAAAAACTCCGAAAACCGTAAATATGTAGTTATTTCATAGAAAAAGTAACGGAACCCTCGTTGCGCGAGTCCAACTCGCACTTGACCGGTTTTTTTTTTTTAAAAAAGAACTGTTCCAAAACTTGATACCATTTTTTTTTTGGTGAGTGGGAAATCATCCAATGACTGCTCCCGTCCTGGGTGCGGCGGGAGGGCGTGTCAGACTCTTACTGACTAAAACCCACTCATGTTCCTTCGATTGCCCTTTATGTTCCAGGGTCACGGTAACTGTTATAAACATAACATTCCGCAACCCAAACTTGAAACCGTTGCCACAGACTTTCGAAATTTAAGTTATTTTCTGTTTTTATTTCTCAGTTCTATTAAAAAAAAATCTTTTGGGTTCCGTAAATACTAGTAGATACGGAACCCTAAAAAAATACTTGTTACTTTCCGATGTGTGCACAATCTATGATTGCTAACATTTATAACATCCAATATCTGGGAGTAGCGGAATAGCAACGCGTGGCCGAGCCAACTAGTTTAATACCTATGCAAATTACAGCATGTATCAGCATGATATATTTTGTATAAAACAGCAAAGTGAAACGGTCGTTAAGAGCCTCGTTACAATGTTTATTTTAAATAATTTTAATCAACCTTGACCTTAAGCGTTGATTACTTATCAAAGTTTATAAAGCAGCGCAGCGCATGGATTTTTAGGACTTTCCCAACAGCACCACGACGTTAACAAGGCACTAAGGATAATTCAAAAAATGATTTTAGCACGAAATTTATACTGGATATATTATACGCTGACTGGCTCTATTTTTGGGTTTTCATGATGAGGAATTTTAAAGATCAAAATTTTGAGAATTGATAAAATATCTTCAAACTTACAAAAGAACAGCCTTATTTGAACATACACCTTTTACATCAGGTAAGTGTCACTATCCATGAAGCTAGCTGCGTCGCGTCATTTTACGCTTGGCGTACGCCTGCGTGCGGCGTGCAAGAAAACTATGAAACTCTGTCGACGTCATTTTGTTTTTAAACTGTAAACAGGCGTATAATGACTCCATGAACAGTGATACTTGCCAGAAAACTTCTTTACGACTTCTATCTACCTGCCATATACCCTTAAAATGTCAGCCATGGCTACAAGGCGTGGTGCTGGTAACAATATAGTCAAATGTACCTAACGAGCTTATTACGTTAGGTAGATAAAGTTCAGTTTGCTAAGAAAGACACTAACAAAGTGAGCAGATTCCCGTCTACGGAAAGACTGAAGGATTTGTACCAACGTCATAACTTGCACATCTCGTGCAGATAACATTAATGAGCAAAGACAAGCGTCACTCTCCGCCCGCATAACGGAACGCAACATAGGAATGGCATGGGATAAGTGTAGGAAACAATACAGCCATGTTTGTTTTCTAAAACAATTAACGCATTTTTTCTACACCCTGAAGTCATATAGGTACCAAATCAAATGTCAATTACGAATTTAAATACCTTTCTCTATCAATTTGTATTTAAAATAAAATTCGTATCTCAAAATGTGTGTGTTTGAGTTCATGTATCTTTGTGGGGGCTAACTTAGTCCCTTAGGTATTGACAACAAATGGTCAACCAAAGGCTGTTTGTTTATCTGTCTGTCTGTTACTAATTACTTACACAAATCAATCAATCAATTAATCCCAAACACCACAATCCCAAATACCACAACCTCACCAACCCTAGTACTAAATAGTTCGTAAAGAAATTTTTCAATTAAGTTAATAACTAACTATTTACATAATATTTACTCGCAAACGAAGTCAACAAAAACAACAGTTAGTAGGTAAATAACTTATCTACCACAAGAAGTTTAAATATACGAGGTACATTTTTGAAACTTCAAAACTTGTCAGGAGGTTGTTTACAAAACTTGTAAATTATCATATAAAATACGATTCCTGGTCAACAATCAATAATGCTTTTGCCTGATTTTCAGAATAACTCTTAATAAACCTCGTATGCTTTGGATCTATTCAGTTATACATATATATCGTTTCCGTTTGTTTGTGTGTGTGACGGGTGTGACCGCGCGGTTATATGATGGTTACAGACTGGCCGCGTTTTAAAAACGGTTGTTAAGTTTCGCACTTACCGAAATTGTGACAGAAAAAAATAATCCTATCCATTTTATTGTTGATTCATGATTAAAATAAATAAAAATTGATTAAAATGATCTTTATTTTGTAAATAGGTTATATGTATAACACTTTTACACGTCAATATTCGGGTCAAGAATGACTAACATAATTTCCTGAAAGGTTTTGCAGATTCAAAAATGCATCTTGTATAATATTCACAACTTCCTAACAAAGGAATTAAAATCATTTACCTACCTACATTTATAAATAATCTGCGTGCGTTGTGAAAAACGATACTACCCGCATATGATTAAGTTTTATCTATACATACAGAGGGTACAATGGCAAGGTGAAGATTTTCATCAGTTTGTTGACGTCAGTGGTCCCATATTAATTTATTATTAACTGTTACTCTCTAGAAAGACATAAAATAATAATTTACGAGTGACAATCAAACGGGTTCATAATTAAAGTTTTGAGATAGCAAGTTTTCATTTGATAGATATATTCGTTGACTTTTTTAGGGTTCCGTAGTCAACTAGGAACCCTTATAGTTTCGCCATGTCTGTCTGTCTGTTCGTCCGTCCTCGCTTAATCTCTGTGACCGTTAGCACTAGAAAGCCGAAATTTGGTACCAATATGTATATCAATCACGCCGACAAAGTGGTAAAATAAAAATTGGAAAAAAATGTTTTATTAGGGTAGCCCCCCTATATGTAAATAGAGAAGTGGTTTTTTTTTTTTTAAACCCTGACGTGTGATATATTGTTGGACAGGTATTTAAAAATGAATAGGGGTTTACTAAAATAATTTTTTGATAATGTCAATAATTTTGGAAATAATCGCTCCAAAAAGAAAAATCAAAGCGTCCCTCTAACTTTTGTACTTGATAGAAAGAATTATTTTGAACTTGATAGAAAGAACAGTTTTTGTACAAAAAAGACAAAAAGTTTGTACAAAATAATTTTTGCGTACTTAGTATGTCAACGTAACAAATAGCCTTTTTTAGGGTTCCGTAGTCAACTAGGAACCCTTATAGTTTCGCCATGTCTGTCTGTCTGTCCGTCCGTCCTCGCTTAATCTCTGTGACCGTTGGCACTATAAAGCTGAAATTTGGTACCAATATGTATATCAACCACGCCGACAAAGTGGTAAAATAAAAATTGGAAAAAAATGATTTATTAGCGTAGCCCCCCTATATGTAAAGAGGGAAGTGATTTTTTTTTTAATTTCAACCCTGACGTGTGATATATTGTTGGATAGGTATTTAAAAATGAATAGGGGTTTACTAAAATCATTTTTTGATAATGTCAATAATTTCGGAAATAATCGCTCCAAAAGGAAAAATCAAAGCGTCCCCCTAACTTTTGACCCGTGGGTTTAAAAAATATGAAAAAAATCTGGAAAGTAGAACTTTATAAGGACTTTCTAGGAAAATTATTTTGAACTTGACAGAAAGAACAGATTTTGTAAAAAAAAGACAGAAAGATTGTACAAAATAATTTCTGCGTACTTAGTATGTCAACGTAACAAATAGCCTTTTTTTAACTTATAAGTGGGAACACTTATTGTGACGGACGGGAAACTACGGAACCCTACATTGAGCGTGGCCCCGACACGCTCTTGGCCGGTTTTTATGACCACATTTCATCAGAAAGTCAATCTATATGACGCCGGCACTTTAATATGTGAATCCGCCTGGTATTTACGGCGGCGTCGTCAGTCGTCACTTTAGGAACGCTCGATGTTCTGTAATATGCCGAAGGCTTCGATATTATGAACAAACTGGTATTTCCAATTTAAATATTTATAGAATTGGTGTTCCTCATATCGTAAATGAATTTCACATACTGATTCACAAGTTTTCGTAGTACTTACAGTACCTGTAAATAAGATTGTAAAAAAATTGAGGAAAACGGTTTACATAGTGATTAAGACTATATTGGCTTAAAGATGAAACGTTGTATATAAAAAAACAAACATGTTACGCACAAGAAAACTTTAATTATACCTATGCAACAAATGTACGATGATATCATAGTCTCTTACGAGTGAGTTATCTACTCATTAGGCATATAGATGGTACATATTTTACAGTTAAATGTGTAAATATTATTAATTGATTTTGCTGGAAAAATAAAAAATAAGGAAGGTTCGAAAATCGGTGAATTAAAATAATATTTTTACATTCCATTTGTTTTTTATCTTAGTGGGGTCGGTGAAAAGTTTGGGCTCGGCAAACTTTTCACCGACCCCACTAAGATAAAAACAAATGGAATGTAAAAATATTATTTTAATTCACCAATTTTCAATATAAAAAGCTATTTGTCTTATCTCTTACCTCGAGTATCTATTAAGAAAAATGAATGTTATACCTATCAATTAAATTATAAAAATTAACTTCAATAATTATGATCACGTTTTAGGTCCGAGGGTCTCGCACCTACTCTGATAAATTAAAAAAAAATGTATACGAAGCTTTGCTAATACACCTTCCATAGATCAAAATCATTTATAAAAAACACTATAAAAAGAAATATTATGACATGTCGTAGCGGTACCTCATTATTTCTAAAGTAATAGGTATATAGGTCAGTGGGTGATCGCCGTATTTGATGATAAACTTATGCACTCGTATTTATAAAAATATGTGTTTACAGATAATGTTTGGTACTGCACATACGTAAATAATAAACCTCACCTTTACTCGGCTTATAAAAATCATCCGTGTTTAAATGACCTTTGTTAAGCAAAGGTGTCGTTAATTATTATATCAGTATTGTCTTGAAATAAATAAAAATATTATGTCCTATGGGTATTTATCTAAGAAATAGGTTGTATAATAATTAATTGTATTGTTTTTTCTCCACGTTCTTTAATCTATACATAGAATAAAATCGCAACGAAGACGAAAACCCGAATATTATAATGCAAAAATCACTACGTTTGCTTGTCTGTTACGCTGTCACGGCTAAACGAAACATTTGGAACTAAATAAGCTTGCATCCCAGTAAAGACAGATTTACAGTTACGTATGCATGTGTGATAACCGATTATGTTTAATCAGTTGAAGTCGCGGGCAAAACCTCGTCTTGTATCAACTTTAATATCAATTTCATCTACCTAATCTTGGCTCGGGAATACAACACAAGTTTTCAAGCCTAACGCACCGCACCATGGATTATGGATGAGTACAAAATAATAAATAAAGGTATCCCACTACGTACAGTAATTAAAAAAAATACTACAAGGAAGTACGGTAGTATTGCCAAACTAAAAATACGTAGCTCATACGTAGCTCGTACGTAGCGCGTAGCCTCGTAGCCCGCAATCCGTAGCAAGCAGGAATAGAACTTACCTCTATTTCTGCTTGAAGTCCTATTGAAATCTGAGAGGTTAAATAAATCAATCATGTGTTCAATTATGTTTTAAAACCTTTCGTGTCTTTCTGGTCTACTTACGTAGTTTCACGATTATACCTTGTATCCAGTAGGATACTATTAACTTACGAAATCGTCAATAAATAACAGAAAGCAGGTATCTGTCTGTGTACAGGAGGAAAAAATACGTCTCAAAACCAAAAGATATATTGGAAATTCAAAATCTGAATGATGACCCATTATAGTAGAACCGCAACATATCACCACGTACTTCAATAACTTGCGCTTAAAAGTTGCTAATAATGACAGCATACGTCAAACTGATGCGGTCGCTGTAGTAAAGATTTAGCTATATAAAGTGCGGCACTGCCCGTACGCAAGCAAACAACACGATGTTCTCAAGCCGGTTGATTGTGTGCTCTGCGCTCGCGGTCCTCGTGGTCGCCGCTCCGGGGGGAAATGACATACAGAAAATTGTAAAAGCACGTGAGTGACATTTTTATCATAAGTTCTTATATTTGTTAACTAAGTAGAGTGGTTTTTTTTACTATTTATTATATTTTTGAGCTAAATATTGTGACAGTTTTATAGTGCAAATAATAATATCCAGAAACTAATAGAATTAAGTAATTTTGTTAAGATATGAAGGTAACGGATTTTTTTATTACCTATAATAAAAAAAGTGTAAATCAAAATATTTGTTGAAAGTTGGTTCGTTTCGTAAAACGCGGGTTTTTCTTGTTGATAATGGGAATTCAAGAAAATAAATCGGTCGATAAATATTAGAGCCGGTAATTTGTGAACGTAAGATAGTGCGATAAAAGAAATCCTGATTACGTATCAGTATTTTCTATTCCAATAAAACAGTACACAACGAAATGTGATAGTGATGTTTAATGTAAGTGTTTTTTGACAATAATTACTAAGAAAATGGTGAAAAATGCAGTACTGCACAAATAATAATCTTTTATTATTTTTCCAATTAATATTTCATTTAAATCATACTTCTGCCATTGTAAGTTGTAAGTACCTTCATAATCAATTGTCATTTTAGGAAGATAATTTGAAAAAGATTATTTACAAAGTTCGGATTACTGTTTTGGTTTAGATGTCTTAAGTTTTATTCTGCTTGGCCTGCCTTCTGATATTGGTGCCGATTCTCTAGTGCACAAACTAACGTAAATTTAAGTTAAGTGCATCTTTCTCTTTCCATTTCTTAAAGAAAAGGCCAGAAGATACATTTTAGTTTAATCCTGTCAAATTAGACAGTGCCTGATGAAAATTGACGTATATTTAGACGCCATGTTTTTAAAATGAGTCTAAATTAGTATTTGATCTTTTGTCCTTTTGTTAATTAAACGGAAAGAGAAAGATGCACTTAACTTAAATTTACGTTAGTTTGTGCACAAGAGAATCGGCACCATTATAAGCGTAAGGTTGTGTCATGTTATTTATAAATTTATTTTTTGTACAATAGGTAATACGGAGACGTGAAGTTCATCGTTTTATTTGCCATTTTAGAAGACAGTTATAATTGATTTATAATTGAATAAACATTATTATTGTAAAACCGGTATAATTACCAATACCGGTAAGTAAATTACGGTAAACAAACATGGATACATTATTTTATTTTTTATTATATGTTGTTGTGGGTTTTGGTGTCCACAAGAGGAAAATTTACGACTATATCCTTGATAAATAACATATCAGGTAGATATGTTTCTTAACATTTTGTCGTATTTTTTTTATTGTTTTTGTAGGTTTCTATTTGTTACTGAAAAATAAAAAGCGGAACCCTTGTAAGACCAACTTTTAGCTGTTTTACTAAGTTCTTTGAAAAATATGTAAATCTCTCAAAATTTACATATTTTTCCAAAAAGTAAAAATTTGAATAAAAAGTGTTGATTGAAGCCATTTATAAAAAAATGTTTAAGTTTTATGAGGATTTCCTTTTTTAACCTTTTTTCTTTATAAAGTCAATTTTGTTTTGAACTTGTTTAGTAGTTATTGCGAGTGTTATAATTTTAGCATCATGCAAATATTCACATCAAAAGTCAGATCAGGTTTATTTCACAACACGTATACGTCGTGCAGTCCACCTTTATAATTTAGATTATTGACATTTTTCAAAGTATATACCTAGGTATAAAAAAATGTGACATAGATGCGTCGACCATTTTAGTCAAAACTTATCATTAAAAAAACCGGTCAAGTGCGAGTCGGACTCGCGCAACGAGGATTCCGTAATTGTTTTAATTTGTGAAATAACTACTAATTTACGGTTTTCGAAGTTTTTTCTTTACTTGTGTTACATGCTTTTTGCCAAATTTAATAATTCTAAGTCAATGGGAAGTAACTTATAGGTTTTGATTCCCTTGCAAATGTCTAAATAAGCAATATAAACAGCCGTATCTTTTTATTGCATTGATTTAGAATTTTGATTTTTTCACTGCTTTGAGAGATAGCAGACTTGAGTATGTGATAGGTATTAATTTCTGCTTGATATCTCGACACGTTTCGAGAAAAAGGGTCTTGACACACGGACGGACGGAAAACAAAGTGATCCTATAAGGGTTCCGTTTTTACCTTTTGGGGTACAGAACCCAAAAAAATTGGATTAGCCCTAAATGTTTTCTGTTATTCCAACTTACACTGATCGATTAAGTTAAAATGAACATTGGTCAGACTTCATTACATTATGCTATCCAACCGTGAATTTTTTTCAATCCACCTTAAACTTAATGCTATAACGATAAAGTTAAAATTCCATTGAAGATATTATAATATATTTGACAGTTTGGAGTAACTTAATATGCTAGCGTTTGTACCTAGATTGTCACTTTAATTAATTTAAAGGGAGATGGCTTAATTTAGATTTATGCTCGATTTAATAATATATCTCACAGAAGAAAGAGCATAACGTATTTCGTAAACCATTTTTAATAAAAAAAAACAATAGATTTAATGAATGACATATTCCATAGAAAACACAGCTGCAGGTTTATTGGCATTCGGAACTAAAACAATTACGTAACAGAACATAAATAAACAACTAATGCGATGAATTCGTTTGAATTCATTAAATAAATGGTTTCATCGTGAAGTGGTTCTGGGTTTTTAACCTTCCAAGAATCATAGTAAATGAATCTTCTTGTAGTAGGTGCTAAAACTGTACGGAATTCACTTATAATAAGTAATTATTACTGACGATTTCTATTTTATTAAAAATTCGAATCGTGACTTCAATAAGAATAAATAATACGATTTAAATAACATACCAAAAGTCTAAAGTTGTCTGTTTTATAAGCATCAGCCTTATATTTGTTGTTGTTATTCTGTATTGATAACAGGATCCTATCACTAAACCTCGGCTGTCCGTTCGTCTGTGTGTTAGCAGGCGTCCGTCACTCGCTCAAGGCCACGCGTTTTATGCCTACCGCTTCGCGTATCGTCGACGATACAACGAACACCGGGCTGTCGCGCGCCCGCCTGAGTGCTCGCGCGTCACGGGTACAGCGCTGACTATCAAAATGCCGAAACCACGTAATTATTGCGTGATTATTGTGCAATTCCCCTGTTTTCCAATTCTCTTGTTTCCCTTTTAATTATTTATTAAAATTATTCACGCGGTTTTGGGTATTTTCGACACTAAATTATATTAGTCGGAAATTCACGGAACGAAAAATATGCATTAGTCAATTTATCAAACTAAAAAATATTTGATCAACAAATAAAATAATAATTGTTTTTCTAAATCATTCGTTTTATTACCATTGTCATCATACGTATAACCCTAGCAGATTTGCTGGACGACACGCACACACGTTAGTCGCGCGGCGGGCAAAAGAATCTCAACTCTCTTGGTGCGTACTTATGGTACATTTCTCCTTGCTGCAAACAACTGGTATTATTATTATGATTTTGTAGGCTATTATAGCGTAGGTATTTTGGTTTTTGTATTGGAGTGAAGTATCTGTTACGTAGTAACTATTTATTAATCTGTGGTGTTAGTAGGTGTTCCTCAGTCCTCAACATTATCAAAGAGTTTTCGTTTAGAGGTTTTAACCAAAAAAAAAATAAAAAAAAATACCAATTAGCTATGCTCTCCAAAAAGTATCAATAAATGCACTGACTCTTCATAACAATACTCTAACCGATTAACTCTAAGCTAATCTAGCGTCTATAGAATTTGAGTGCCGTTCAATAACCCGGATACGACTTAGTAACACTACAGTTACTAGCAACGACGCAAATAAATAAACGTAAGGCCTTTATTTAAAAAATATTAAGTAAGATTTCAAATATGTAAACTAGCATAGTAAGCTCAATAATAAGTAGATATCTAATATTGCATTTACAACTCGATGTTCACTTTTTAATCGTTTAATATAATTTTGAGAATCATTCACACGTCAATTTACTCCGGTGTAAGCAGGAAGGTAATGTTCATTTTCTATACACCTACCCGCAAAAAAAATCGTAGATAGTAATTCTCCAACAAAGCGTGGACAGAATCGCTATTATCTACTTCTAAGTACTACAACCGACCTTTACCATGAAACATGATAAGTAGGTACTTTTATTCAGGAGCTATCAACTGAAACCAATTCAGTTTCCTATCACAGTTACATAATTGCCCTCACGCATGGACACGCTAACAATAAATTGCTCTGATCGTGTTGAGAGCAATTTGTGTTGCTAGTACACATCACAGCGGTTTTTTTACTCAGATAACATTCCACTTTAGCTGGTTGTCACTGAATTCCGATAATTGCTTCTTACAATGCAACTATTATTCTAATTATTTATGTCATCAACTGATGAGATTATATAGACTTGTGAGTTTTGTGGTTAAGATATCGTAATAATGAACTTTTTTATCTAATAGACTGGTATCAGGTAACTTTAATTTGAAGACTAATTGTAACACTTTGACTATATATTATACAAAAACTATTAAAGCCAAGCTAAGTCAGAATGTTTAAAATATAATATGTATATGGATGACCTACAGAAGATAATTCGTAAATGTTGGAAATATTCATGATTGTTGTACATAATTGCCACCATAATCCCGACAATTCTATTGCTAGCTACACACCTATTAGTGTAAAATATTTAAATGTCAAAGCTATTATCTTGTGGATTTTCCTATAAATTTCGATTTCACGGTTAATGGTTTTTATATTATTTAAGCAATTACCCACTTTATTGCCCTTTACCAACCAAAAGTGCATACAGCAATTAACCTACCAAGTAAGAAGATAATTTTACTTAGGAGTTGTTGATAGAACTGGCAAACTGAACTTCAAAAATTCCATTATTTTCACTAATAAAGAAAAAAAAACGATATCATAAACAATGCCACTGAATCTGCATCGCTCAATATTTTATCTGTATCTAGCTTCAATAAGGTCTACAAAACCTGTACAAGATCCTCAAGATTTTAAAAACTAATTTCCTTACTCCTATTTCCAGCTAATGTACCGTCAAAAGCTGACGCTGATGCGGTCCCGAAGGCCAGCAGCCCAGCAGCCGCCGTACCCGTCAGTTCTCCCCCGAAGCCCGTGAACGAGCGGTTCCCTCACGCCGTACTCTTCGGAGGCACCTGTGGAGGCACCATCATCAGCCCCACATGGATCCTCACCGCTGGCCATTGGTAAATATTCACATTTACGAAATTTATATCACGAGTATTGTTCGTTAGAATAGTGTTAACATAGGTAATTGTTTCTTCCAATTTGGCGTTTGTGTGCAGTACTAAATATCTATTAGAGAGTCTGTTTTAAGACAAAATCTTGGATAGATGTTTTTAAACAAACTATTTAGCTAAGCCGGACTTTTAAAACCATATACCTAAGTATAGTATACACAGCTGCCGTTACACAAAAAATCTTGTGAAACTTAAGTAAGTAATGCAAATGCCAATTAGCACACCGCTTATGGTCAAATTACCCGTGACTATAGTTTTTGCCGTTTTCCACAAATCATAATAATAACTATAGGTATTTAGATAAGTGGATGCAAAAATGAATTTTAATGAAGTTCAAATAAGTGGGTATGTTTTTCTTCTATTGTTGTTTTAAGCGACATCAACATAATAACTACATGTCCTCAAAGACATTATCTTACATTTAATAATTATTAATGTTAATGTTACTTAAAAGGAACTTTCAAGAAATGTAAATAAATTAAATATAGTCCAACGATCGTATCGATCTCCAACAAAATTCACTAATGGAAAAATGGCACTGAGTACTGACTGCTAAACTTTCAACGAGCCCAAAATGGAAAATTAATTTATTGCCCATATAAAATCAATATTACTATAAATTATGTGTGTGTCTTCTACTCTCTCTGCCTTAATTGTAATGGTCATAATATCATCACTTACCATTAATTTACTTCATCAATTTTCACGCAAATAAACCATGACCTATTCAATGCAAGTGTTATCTTTCTTATGGATAAACTTTATCGTATGAAGTCTACGTGCAAATATCAAAGGAAACAACAATTATTTTTAGACTTATTGGTAATAAACAGTATTCGTTTGTAACAAAACAATGAGTCATAGAAACACCACATGATAGTTCTGTTATTATTCTAAGTTCTGTTATATTCTGTAGTTTAGTGGTTTACCAAAATGGACACAAGAAAATTTTAGTTGGTTAACGATTATTCTTGACATTGCGCATTGAGGAGATTTAAAATCCTTAAAATCTTGAAGGCCAATTCCTCATGTGAGTAATGTCATAGTAAGAAAAAGAAAGTTCATTTAAATCAAAGGTAGTCACTGTTCATCTTCGCTTAAAGTGTAAACACTGTTTGGTATACTTACGCAGAATTGCTATTGGCTGTTTTAAGTATAACACAGACATTGGTTTACAAAAAAAAATATATAGCTACCAATATATTTTTTCTGAGATATCAAGTAATAATAATGATCTATGTCAGTTTTTTTTACAAAACTTAAGTTTGGGTATAATTATAACATAAAAGCTAAGCATAAAGGACTATACTAACTTATTGGGCTGGTTCCTTTTAGTTGAGTACACACAGCTCACAAGACATTAAGATGGATGTGAGCATGCATAACAAAACGTCTGGGTTTTCCTTGTTCGTCATGAACGCTGTATAGGTAGATTATTCCACTGAGCAACAAGTTATTATACTTTGTCGATAAACAAGACAAAGAATCGTGACATGATCGCTTAATCTTCAAAGAAACAGATCCACTTTTTCACTATACCATAGTTAGAAGTTGTAAATTGGCCTAATCTTTTCCGTTTGTTTTTGTGCACGTGTGCATAATAAATCAACATAACATAGGTACCTACTTACGTAAAATAAAACTAATGTTATCCCAATTTTGGTGATATGAATGCACAGGGGACACAATCTGTTCTAGAATTCTAATTTAAGAACAACGTCAGAGCAGGTAGCTAGCCTAAATTGTTTTTAGGTAACTTTAAAAACGTAATGGAAAAAATATTTAATCAGCAGGGTTTGCTTTAATCCTCGCATAATCTTGTTAAACCAGCTTGTTTGCGACATATAAATAGGTATGTGTATTTAATTTACAATTGAATTTAGTACCTACCCAAAGACGACATTTCTTTGAAAGCTTTCTGCGAAAGAGAAAATTTTAAATGTTCAGTCAACTTTAAAATCTAGCAAAACTCTACTTATTAATATATCGCAGTATTATTCCAATGAAATATAGTAGGTAATAATATATGGAATCAAGGCCAAATTTTAATATAATAATTATATAAAATCTTTGTTTAAAATTTACGTCGATTCGGTGTGAGCGTTTTCCAATAACATTTATCATTGTACCGTGACTCTAGAATAGATAACCCCGGTTCCTTCAACACGTGAAGCTGCGACATTGATCAAAACTATTTGTCTGAGTGTTTAACTACCTATGTGGTGCCAAATAGGGTGCAGTGTAGCTTTATATGCAACTAGCTTTTGCCCGCGGCTTCGCTCGCGTCAAAAAGAGACAAAAAGTAGCCTATGTACTCTCCATCCCTTCAACTATCTCCACTTAAAAAATCACGTCAATTCGTCGCTCCGTTTTGACGTGAAAGAAAGACAAACATACAGACAGACAGACGGACAGACAGACACACTTTCCCATTTATAATATTAGTATGGATTTTGACATAATGTTTGTTATTAAAACTTGTTACCCTCAAGAAAAATAAATAGTCAATTATAATTCCGTAAAAACGTACCTATAATGATTTTTTGAAAAATAACTACAATATTGTATTGTTAAAAAATTCCGCCATCTCAGTTCCTCATCAGCAGCTACTATGAAAGGACACAATTTTTTTTGGTCCCACTATTAAACGGTTACGTTTATTAATAATTTTACGCATGAAACAAGTCATCACCTTATTATAACTAACCCACTAAAAATTATATAGATATCTAACGGGAATAATGAAATAATAGTAAAAAACTATTACGGAAAAATGCATGTTGAGGAGCGTTTTTACATTTATTTCAACGTGAATTTAAATATATTATGTGAAACGAAACGTACCTAATTAACATTCCGTTGTAGATGCTCTGTGGTACAGTTTCAATCAGTTTGACACTGACAGACTACATTATTAAGCTAAGTTCATACGACCGCGCGAAACCGCTCTGTACCACTAACCGCGCGGTACCAGACCAAAGTAAGCAGCAATTATCGTAGACATTACCGCGCGTTCTACGTTCGTTGAAAAGCATTCTTGCATCCTATTTTAAGTGAAAGACTTTCAATAGGATGCAAGAAAGCTTTTTTATTGTCTTTGTCATTTTCTGCGACGACTCAGCCTTCGGTATAAAATCCATAAGCAAATTGCCCCCTCCTCAAGCAACAATGACATCCGGACTGGTATGCACATCATCATGCGAACGCCTCAAACCCTGTCCAGGAGGACGAATTCGCCGCGATTCTCTCGCGCGTAACACGCGCGAGTGTTGCGTCCAGAGTCTACGCGTATAGAGCGTACGTACGCGCGAGTCGTATTTCCTTCTCTTTCTCTTTTATACGTGCACTCGCTCTGAAATTCGCGCGAAATCTGGACGCAACAAGGCGGCCCTAGTATCTCGACTCGCGCGCATTACGCGCGAGTCACGCGCGAATTTATTAGTCGCGCGATGCTTGTGGACGCGATGTATTGGTGCCTAGTATCTTGCCTACCCGCGAGTGAATTCGCGCGAGTCGAATCGCGGCGAATTCGCCTTCCTGGACAGGGCCTCAACCACGCGGCGACGCGCGGCTTCTCGCGGTCATGTAAACTTAGCCTAATAGTTTCCAACAGTTTTCTAGATAGTCAGATAAGTGCTTCTTCTGTTCTTTTCGCATTTTTATTCAATAGATGTTAGAAAAATGGCTTCTGGAGATACAGTGCATAATATATAAAGCTGTTGTAACAATTGTACAGCTCGATTTCAACGAAATGTGCAACAACTTTACTTATAAAAGCATTGGCGTCCACAGTAAAAGAATAATCGAAAAAAAATCACACCAAAGCCAGGTTTTTATGTCATTTACACCTATATTATTATTGAAAGTGCACTATTCTAACATAAAATACCTAGGAAACCTATTCACTCATTAAATAATCGCTCTTGTGAGATTTTAGGTCATTATGAGAGTAATGTTTTGACTATCGTATTTCCCAGTATTCCGGTTACGTAGAGTTTTGCTAATATTGCCACTGTAATCTAGAGATTATAAGGAATAAACTAACGTGCATTTCATTAATAAATGCCACAATTTGTGGTGGGCCTAATCCCCGAACAAAAAAAATTGTCTCCTTTATTAATTTCACAGCAACTAAAAGTAGTTTTAGTGTTAATTGAACATTTATAGGGTCTAAACAAAGTCTTTTTGTGAAATCATGTGGAATTATTGTTTTCATTAATGTCCTTTCTGTGCGATGACGAGCTTTTACCTTGAGCAATACCTGTGTAATTATTTATATGATGAGACATGGTTAAACCCGTTAAATGATTCAGTAAAAAAATAACCGGTATTGTGAACGTACATGCTAAAATAATATTAAAATATGAAGTCAAGAAAGGCGCGTAGGTTGGTTGGATATTGTACGTTGAGATCGGGGTTGTTACGGATGTTCAGACAAACGCATTCACATCCGCATCAATTAATGCAAAGCTTTTACGAGTAACAATTCATGACTGTAAAAAACCGGCCAAGAGCGTGTCGGGCCACGCTCAATGTAGGGTTCCGTAGTTTCCCGTCCGTCACAATAAGTGTTCCCACTTATAAGTTAAAAAAAAGGCTATTTGTTACGTTGACATACTAAGTACGCAGAAATTATTTTGTACAACATTTTTGTCTTTTTTGTACAAAAACTGTTCTTTCTATCAAGTTCAAAACAATTTTCCTAGAAAGTACTTATATACTTAGTTCTACTTTCCAGACTTTTTACCTACGGGTCAGAAGTTAGAGGGGGGGGGACGTTTTAATTCTTCTTTTTGGAGCGATTATTTCGCGATTTTAGTGAACCCCTTTTCATTTTTAAATACCTATCCAACAATATATCACAAGTCAGGGTTGAAATTAAAAAAAAACCCTAATAAAACGTTTTTTTCCAATTTTTATTTTACCACTTTGTCGGCGAGATTGATATACATATTGGTACCAAATTTCAGCTTTCTAGTGCTAACGGTCACACAGATTAAGCGAGGACGGACGGACAGACAGACATGGCGAAACTGTAAGGGTTCCTAGTTGACTACGGAACCCTAAAAGGAAGAAAATTAAAAAAAGAATCTGGACTTGGCCAGAGTGCCGTGACGCTAACTGACTTGTGGAAAGTTACAAGTTTTGATTGATCGACACAACTCCCACTGAGAATTATCACTCACATTATTTATTTAATGTGTTTATCTAACATTATTTTTTGTGCTTGACGAGTTAAAGGACTTCATTTAAAAATTTGCTGAAATCCGTAGGTATGTGTATCCACGCCGGATGTGAACCTCTAATGAATCATACGACTCCAGATGTCTAAATTTTGCATCCGAAACAACCCTAGTTGACATACCTAATACATTTGGTACCTACCTACTTGATAAAATAATTTATTCGATTGTGTGTCGATCAATTGGCCTATAAAATAAGTAGGTAAAACACATTTTTACGTCCCACGAGTATCGGACTCCGATTTGGCTGTTATATTTAATTATCATTTGGCAATGACAAAGATCATATTCATTATCTTGCGACACAACACCTACTACTACTACAGAGTACCTACTTATTAAAAAGTACCTAATATAATATGAAATTTGTTCCCGGTTGTAAATTAAAAAAAAACCGGCCAAGAGCGTGTCGGGCCACGCTCAGTGAAGGGTTCCGTAGTTTCCTGTCCGTCACAATAAGTGATCCCACTTATAAGTTTAAAAAAAGGCTAGTTGTTACGTTGACATACTAAGTACGCAGAAATTACATATTTTGTACAACATTTTTGTCTTTTTTGTACAAAAACTTTCTATCAAGTTCAAAATAATTTTCCTAGTTCCTATTTTTAGTAGCTACTTCATAAAAAGTCACAATAATACATTTTTATACCAACTTACAATATTTTAACTTTGGTGACCCACTGTAGAGGACAAGCAACAAATACATAATACTGCAGATAATTTGGAATATTTGGATATCTCAATAAACTGTAAACAAAATACTTACCTGGTGTACAGTTTTGTCTATAGAAAAGCAAATCTTTATATATATAATTCTGCTGTGCGTGTGTATGTCATTGAACTCCTCCTAAACGGCTTGACCGATTCGAATGAATTTTTCTGTATGCGTTTGAGTGGCGCCCTGGATGGTTTAGATTCACAAATCAGCCCGGCAGATGGCGCTAATTGCTTGAAAAAGCATGTGATCTCGGAAACGACCCTAACGATTTCGCTGAAATTTAATATGTGGGGATTTCGGGAACGATCAGAAATCGATCTAGCCCAGTCTTATGTCTGGGAAAGCGCATGTTTTCGAGTTTTAAGTTAAAATGTTTGGCGCCCAACGAAGTGGGCATGGGCCAGCTAGTGTATTATATAGTGAATAGTCACAATGTATTCACGGAATGCTAAAAAGTCTAGATAGATCAGGTTCCGAATTAAAATGTGCGGTCAGCCGGATCTCGAAAACTTGACAACAATGACGGCAATCATTCGCCAATAACATAATGGTATTTATGAAGCTGTGAAATTGCATCAGTCAATCAAATTAGTTTAATTGGTTTGTCCCTGAACTTAAACTGAAATAAATTGAAGTTTGAACCCAAATAGATTAATCTACCCATTGATGTTTTTGCAAATCATATGACTTTATATAAGTAAGTTAAAATTGCGGAAATATGCCCATCTTCGTTTTCTGCAAACCTTCGTAAAGAAATGCAGAAACGAAACTTAAATAAAGTGTATTTATTTTCTTTAGTTACCTTAATTATTCGAAACAAATAGACGCAAATGCAAATACTTAGGCCGAGCCCAGATCTTTAAACCAAAGTAACCCTTACTACAATACTTACTACAATATCTATACTAACATTATTATGAGGAAAGATTTGATTGTTTGTTTATTTGCATTGATTAGGCTCCCTACCTACTGTAGGATTTTCTCCAATATAAAGCTACGTTATCAGCGAGTAACATAGGCTTATAACATCACGCTATGACCAGAAAGAGCGGAGCAGTTGACCAAAAACCTGTAAAAACGCGTGGAACAGCTAGCACCTAATATAAACAAACCCCATTTATTTGCAGCACCTTGTTCACCGGTGGACGGTACATCCTGGCTGGCACCAATAACACGGAGAACGACAGCGGAGTGACTCGCCGCGTGAAGAGACAGGTCATCCACCCGCTGTTCACGGTGGGCCCCTACTGGCTCGACGCCGATGAGTTCAACATCAAACAGGTGAGCAATTGTTCGCAAGTTCTTGTGAAAATACTGAAAGTAGGCGTAGGTGTACGTAGAGTCGAAAATACAACCATTTAACTCCCTGGACCAGTTTCTAGTTTGAGATTATTTTAGTTCAAAACCAACATGCTATAGGGTAGAAGTAAAACTTAACTCGGATGATATATCCTAAATACGTTTTACTGAAATATCAATACTTAGTAATTAAAACAGTTGACAATATGAGTCAGAATAACAAAGTCCTTTCTGACGAAAATGCCGACATTTCTGATGTGTTCACAAAACTTTCGAAACACTAAAGACACTTGAACAGACTTACTTATAGATAAATTATGGGTAACTAATCACATAGAAAGACTTTGTATCAAACTCGATAACACATATAATTTAGGAACCAGTAATTTTAAATTCAACTTTGCGTTATAGGTGGCAGCCCGTTGGGACTTCTTGCTGGCCGAGCTGAACGAACCCTTGGACCTTGACGGGAAGATCATGGCTGCCGCTAAACTGGACGACCAGCCCAGCCTGCCTGTTGGCCTCAACGTTGGATACGCCGGCTACGGAACTGACCACTTCGGGGTAAGTAACTTATTCTAATAGTGATGATGAAGTCAGGATGAGTTTGATCAATCTTTTACGATAATGTATAATTAATTACCTATACATTTGTAAAAAGAAGGAGGAAAATCAATTGTAAGTATTGAATTTTACTTATCAAATACTGCCGAAAATGACAACATACAATAGTAATTGAAGTATTCAGCATAGGTAAATGGCGATTAGATCCTGTTTTATTCGAGTCACCAAAGTTGGCAAAGATTGTTGCAATATCCCAGAAATTCAAGTGACCGTAATAATTTCTTTTATTTGATATCGTAACTGCCTATTACGATACAAAAAGAAGAAATGTATAAATGTAACAGCGAATTACTTTAACCGCATTCGCAACAGCTATGCCTTTCATTCCAATCATCTCTAATAAATACCTAGGTACTTTACTGATTGTTATTTCTAATTAGTTCAGTAGGTACTTATTGCAGATTAACTTTCTATTAAGAATAGAACTTGACACAAAATGATGATGACATCTACGTTTCATCTCTAAACATCACTTTGCTGGTGTAATATAATAAGTCTCTATCTGAGATTTAGTAATCTGTGATCTTAGTTAGTCAGTCTTTCTAAACCTTCGAACACACGTGATTCGAGACACAATAGAAAGACAATAGCAACCCGACAGCCGGCTGCCGCTTGGTCGTCGATAGGTTGAGCATATTTTGACCTGTTTTTTTTCTTCCCTCCAGGGTACCATGCGCAGCGAGATGCACGGCATGGAGCTGGCAGTGCAGAGTGATGACGTGTGCTCGACCCTTGAGCAGTACAACAGCAAGGACATGCTGTGCGTGAAGGGACGCCCGCCGCGGTTCGACTCTGCTTGCAACGTAAGTATCATACCAATTGCTAAAACCGAAGGCCACACGGCCGAGTTTGTTATTTACTTACTTATAGGAGCGTAGAAATCGGCCATATCTAAATATCAATTACCTCTAGACGAATTTATTATACCCTCTATATACGCTTTACCCCAATCTTCGGTACCTATAGGTAAGTTCTGAGGTTTTCCATAAAAACATAAAAAAAAAACATATTATGATGTGGCTAAATTTTGCCCTTAAATGTTGTTGCAATAAAGTCGTACTCGTGACAAAGGCCGCTGGTCAATTAATTACAATAGCTGGTATTTCCCAAATCATTTCAAACGAATTTGAGGCGAATTTTCTCATTTCCCATATTACCCATTTGGGGAGCCGTCTAATGAGTCAAGCTTATCCGATCATCTCACTTATTATTATGAAAAATATTCCTTGTGAAGATTGAAGAATGATAATTTTTGTTATTTCAGGGTGACAGCGGTAGCGGATTAGTTGACGAGACCGGTAGGATAGTTGGCGTTGCTTCCTGGGTCGAAAACGATGCTCACAGCTGCTCCAACGGAGCCCTCGTGGTGTTCTCCAGGGTTGCCAGCGTACGCGACTGGATCAGACAAGTCACCAAAGTTTAAGACAAACGCACAGAAATACTTACTTACCTATACGTATACAACATCAGATCAATAAAAAACATTATGTTGACTAGTCAATTAAGGTTGCTCTCCAAAGAATTTATGTAACGTGTGATGTTTTAGGTAAAATTCAACACTTAATTAGGTGCTATCGTAGCCTTATTTTGTATTTAGCATTTAATTTAGATTGAAGTACAAAGTTATAATTAAGTGGTCTGGTTGTGATATTGTTTATCTGTTTGTAAACATATATTCGAAGAAGTGACGACTTAACATACTTTGTTATGTACCTAAACTATGTGACCATATTTTTTTTAAATAAACTTATAAATAAATATTTTCGGCATTTCGATTTTTGCAAGATATTGTTATAGTTATAATAAACTAGCTTCTGCCCGCGGCTTCGCTCACGTTAGAAAGAGACAAAAAGTAGCCTATGTTACTCGCTATCCCTTCAAATATCTCCACTTAAAAAATCACGTCAATCTGTCGCTCCGTTTTGCCGTGAAAGAAAGACAAACAGACAGACAGTCAGACACACTTTCCCATTTATAATATTAGTATGGATATGGATAAACCTTCGGACACACGTGATTTGAGACAATAGCAGCGCGACAGCCAGCTATCGCTTGGTCGTTGAAATATTAAATGTTACGCAACTTTGGAAATACCCTATCATTGTAAATGCTGTAAAATAGGGACATTTTGGATGAGCAGTGTTCAAAACCGAGTCGACTTAGCTTTTAATAGTAACTGGCTGGGCCCGCGGCTTTATTCGACCTAACATTTATGGCAAAAAAAGTATTTCAATACTAGTCATGAAACTAGTTAGTACAAGTTGATCTGTAGTTTTGATAAGATTTATTTTTTTATTTTTGTAAGAGTTTTATCTGCAGAAGGTCTCTGGATTTTTAATTTTTTTTTTTGTGGTTGGTAAGTGCCATTACCGCGATTACGTAATGGGAAATGTACGAAGGAGGCTGATAAGAGTAGCACTGACTAGAACCAAACTATTTATTAATCTGTGCTAGAACTTCAATATTGAAGGCTTGTTTCACGACCTCACAATAGAGCCTATTTTCCAGATATATTAAAAAATGGAACAGAATTTGTATGAAATAATCTGCCTGATATTTTAACCAGAATAAACAGGGCGTTCCACGGACATGCCACATGGAGGAAAAGTACCTTAAATATTTTAGATAGAACATTTTACTGAAAGAAGACATTCTTTAAATTTTAAAAACAATTTTAACTGCTTTCACAGATATTTGAATAAATACATGGTTGAACCAAGAATCGAACCTGTTACTCGAGAAAAATAATTACCCAGTAGGTTTATCTTATCGTACCTATCGAAAGTCTACATCATAAGGATTATTTTTAGCTAAATAAAATAGTATCAAAAATAGAAGGAAGTCCATGAAATTTAACATTTGATGAGAACGTTTCGAAAAGGACATACAACTGATCCTGCCGGGGTTGCGGAATGGTTATAATAGTAACCGTGACCCCGGAACATAAAGGGCAACCGAAGGAACATGAGTGGAGTCACTTAAAGTCCGACACGCACTCCCGCCTCGCCCAGGACGGGAGAAGTCATTTGATGATTTCTCACTCCACAAGAAAAAGTGGACATACAATACAACTGATATTATCATAAGTACCTATGAATGCAGTTTAAATGATGAAGCCTTTCGATTGAGTATGATAAAATACAGAGCCTTTATTTTAGTCGTGTAAAAGATTCGATTCCCGGTTCAACCATGTAATTATTTAAATATCTTTGAACGGAAGTGCCCCCGCCAAGACGAGCCAAGCGAAGCGCAAGGGCACATTTTCTTGAAGTGTTTCGTCTTTTTTTTTATTCATATTCTCAAGATATGTCAATAATACTTATTAAACATACAAAGTCTAAATTGAAAAGCTCTAATACTTTAGATTTTATTAATATCTGAAATACACTGAATTCATCACTAACTCACGAACACACTGATGATCATCAAAATGTTTAGCAACAATCTAAGTTTATAACCAACAAAAAAATACCCCTAAAATGGGGGGGGGGGGGTTGTACAGAAATTAGTAAATCATCGAAGTAAATGGCAAAGACAGAAAAAGACCACATAAGGTTTGCCCTATGAAAAATATATCAGATCTCATGTAGAGCCAAGCTTCTGAATCTTGTACATCTGGATTGAGGGCCCAAATTTTTAATCTTCTCGAAAGAAAATAGGATTTAAGAAAAAAGAATTTTGTTAAAATTTGGTAAAACTTAGGACAATATGCCATAAATTTCTTATACGCGAAATAAAGCCAGTATGATAAAATAACTAGGGCTCTCAATCCAGATGACTGCATATAGTGGCATAGCCTGAATCTCAGAAAGTACTACCTCCGGGCTCATAATTTTTATTTAAGGATTTAGTTAACCCTTGATCAGCAATTAAATGAATAAATAAATAAATAAATAAATAAGAAATTCTTACAACTTTCAAGAAATTCCCAAATATGTAGAATACGATATTACAGAGATAAAGCGGTATATCTAAGGCCCTCAGTTCATAAATGTTTGCGAGGAATCATCGAACTCATCGATTTATCTAAAGAAATACATAAATACGACATTTTACTTAAACGCGTCTGTAAATTAGTAAAAAAGAAATGATGTCAAAAAACTTAATAGTGAAAAATGTAAATAGATTTGAATTTTGATTGAATTTTCCTAAAACATCTGAACCGAGGGCCCAATATTTTTGGCTCACACACACAATACTCACACTCTGCTCGCCGTCATCTTGTTCTCGTTAACGTGACGGTGACGGCGGCGGTGGACAAACGGACTAGATAGACGGATACTAGTCTTTTAAGTATGTAAAGTTTAAAATTATTTCACACTGAAGGTGCTCGCCGCGCCGCTGCCATACCGGTGTGACTCGGGCCAGGGTGTAAGCTGAAAATAACTTTACCACCGCTGCAATATTTTCTTGGTGCTTCTTTTTCTACTATTAAGCGTTGCAGTTTATACACGGCCCTTACTAATAATCACTGTGTAAAGTTATGCAATGAATAAAGCCTGTGTAACCACATAAATTTTTTGACGTATAAACCTGTCATAACTTTATGCAGCGATTATTAGTAAGGCGCTTATACAGCAGGGTTGTAGCTGATTCAGGCTTTTTTTTTATATCAGAGGATGCTGAAGCTTATGTTGAAGACTGATTTAAATGAAACATAGAAAAATTTAAAATATGAATAACTTAACTACTTATTTGTAGGTTTTATTTCTAGGTCGATCCCGACGAAAACGAAAGAAAAGAAAAAAAATAAAAGAACTCATTACGAATTTAAGAAATATAATCAATAGAAAAGAAACTAATACTTATTTATAGATTTTTATTTTTCTTTCTTCTTCATCTTTAAATTTATGATTCCAAATTCAAGCATTATTTTCAGTCACAATTAGCATTTCAACATCAATTATATCACAGCGCATTTTACAATTTCCGAGGCGCTCTGAATAATTCGCAGTCGACTGACATAGGCCCTGCGCAGACGACAGACTATCCGTGACGCACTTTTTAGTCTGTGAAAATAGAACCTATGCAATTATATGCAGTAACGCACACGACGCGCAAAAAGTCTTAGTTCTCTTAGTTCAAACTTTATTTGCGCCGCAGACTCGATCGCACAAAAAGTGTGCCGTCTGGGCAGGGCCTTAATGGCAGACGCGGCACACTACAACTGCAAGTGTCATTAAATCAAATGGATAAGTCTGTACTGTCCGTACTAATATTATAAATGCGAAAGTAACTCTGTTTGTCTGTCTCTTCTTCACGCCTTAACCAGTGAACCAATTTGAATGAAATTTGGTACAGACACGGTGGGACCCGAGAAAAGACATAGGATAGTTTTCATCTCGGAAATCCCCCGGGAACGGGAACTATTAGTCCTCGCGGACGAAGTCGCGGACAAAAGCTAGTAATAAATAATAATTATTATTATAAATCTGTCGTTGGCAACATGCCGTTCGTATGTAAGTATGAGTACTTAGGCATTTTAAATAAAAGGTAAAATATGATCATAATCTGACTAAGGGCCTGATTCACATTCTTCTAGGTTCTGTTAAAATTAACTAGCATATTATTTACTTATTTATTTCTGTTATATTTTTTAATATATCTAGAAAATACATAAAGTTATTATGTTGTTATGGAGAAGAACAGACAAGAAACTTCATACATACTCTTTAAAAAAACAATGTATTACAATAAGTTACATTAATTCCCTGAAAATATACCTACTAATGTCAAAACGATCATCAAAAATAAAAGTAACACAGTCATGTAGAATCAACGATTTTAATGTAAGACACATTGCAGACAAAGCAACAAATTAGGTTTGAACGGAGAAAATTCTGGGCCAAGACCACCCGTCTTGGCCCAGCAGTGGGACACAAATCCCAACCAGTAAAAAAAAATTAGTAGTTGTGATACTCTTTAAAACAATCTTTTATGCAAAATCCATATTGTTCGGGACAATCGCGACAGACATATGAAGTGTCTTTTCTGACTTTCTTTGAAACCCAGCACTGCTTACACCGACGTCGTAAAACTTTTCTTGTTGAGCCATCGTTTTTACGAGAACATTGTTGAAGAACGTGCACTTGGTATTTTGGTTTTGAATCTCGCAAATCAATAAAAACCACTAAAAAGAAGAAGAAAAACTTTCATTACCGAACTTACATTTTAAGGGTGGAATTTCCAAAAATATTGATAAATATTAACTAGTCTCAGTCACAACTTAAAAAAAAAAGTTACAAACTTGAATTCTTCTTCTTGAAATGTCTTCTCAATCATAATAAAAAGAACTGTAATCAATCTTCTTATTTATACAATTCTCGTGTCACAAAGTTAGTTACCTTACTCCTCCGAAACGGCTTTACCGATTTTCACCAAATTTTAAATACATATTCAGTAGGTCTAAGAATCGGCTACTATCTATTTTTCATTCCCCTAAATGATAAGGGTTGTTCACCCTTAACATTTTTAACGCGGGCGCAACCGCGGGAGGCAGCTAGTAATCATATAAGAATACTGTGCAATTTATGTTCTAATTTCAGTAGTTTAGGCTGTAAAAATCGACAGAAATTATAACGATTTTTTAATTAAATAATTAAATTTAATGTTAAAATCTGTTAAAATTTATAGGTTGTGAAGCGTGTCAATCATTAGACAATCACTCACCTCCTTCGACAGTCGGGTACAATGTTATGATATGATTATACAAAAAGGTTTTTACATATCAAGTATTCCATTTTCGTACATTAAATTTATGAAGGGTAGGGCTTTATGAAGATGTAGGTTAGTGAAATTAAAAACGTATTTATGTTCCTGAAAATTTAATGACTTTAATAAGAGAATAACTAAATTAAAACAGCAAGATAGAAGGAAAAAATCATTCATTAACATCATCTTTATCTGATTATGTTTAAGCGAAAAGACCAAAATTAATCAATGACCTAACAAAATATACAACAAAAGTCATTAAATAATTAAGTCCAACCAATGAGTTAGTCTACCGTGGACAACGACCGAAGCGAGTTATTATTGGTTCAACTTCACCACTAAAATGAACAAGTTACATAATACAACTTACAATTTTGAATAATATTGTGATTAAAAGAAAAAAAGCTAAATAATTCTTTTTCTACTTATATGTGTAATAATATAAAGTGTCGACTACTTATAATATTTATAACTATCCATATGCTTACTTTAAATTTTCACACAAAGAGCGGAGCGGCGTGGGAGCGGCGCGTGCGGTCGCGTCGCAGCCTCACTTTACACGTAAAGCGCTCATCGCGAGTTTTACTAAAATGTCCAAAACGCGGTCACAGTCCGTCACACGAGCGCGTCCCTAGCGGCCGCACGACCGCAGCCGCCGCGCGCTCACCTTAGCCGATACACACCACAATCTCGCTAAACACTAGGTCACTTATGCCGAATGTTAAGACAAATAAGAAAGCGACGACTTCCCAAACCAAAATAACATTACTAACAATTTGAAGATGATGTTAACTCACAGTCCGAGATGTGCTCGTCGCACAGCGCGCACGGTCGCGAACTAATCGTTGTCTAGCACAGATGCGGCTTCGTGGAGCTCCACTACTCATATCACGTATCGAATGTTTGTCACAAACACGAGTCAGGTCGGCGGCAGCGAACTCCTTTACAATGTACAACTAGGCGATCGACGGAGAGCCGCTGTCCGGCCCCAGCATACCATTGTTACGTCGATATAGACAAGCGCGCTACGCTCTCCGTTGGAATCATAACAATGTAGCTTTTTTTGGGAGTTTTAATTTTTTACAATATATAGGATTTCTTTCTATAATTAATTATATCTAATATTTACAATGGAGGTGAACGGACAATATTCAAACTCTACTTATTATCTCAAAAATTAATCCTGAAGTCCTACCCGAAACGAACGTTATCTACAACTTTTAATAAAAATTTAAAAGTAAAACTCTCGCCACAAATAAATCTAAATACAGTTGATCGAGTCTGTGTTTCCTACGCGGTCGCGTCGTCAGAATAGTCGTGTCAGTCGCGAGGCAAGAAATGCTCGTCAGACAGAAGATTGAAAAAATAAACGAAACAGAAACTGAACGAGCGACGGCGCGGTGCCGCCGGCCTGCAGTCAAAAATACATACAAAATGCAAATAAGAAACACAAACTCGATCGAATATTTATTTAGAGAAAATCATAAAACGTATGTAATGCGGTGCGGTGAGGGTGGTGGCGAACAGGCGGACAGGCTCATATCTTGTGGATCTTCTGCGAGACCACGACGGGGTTGTTGCGCCGGATCTCCTGCGCGCCCAGCTCCCGGTAGTCGAACGAGCACTCGTGCTTGTCGCTGTACCGGTGCACCGCGCAGAACAGCCCTCCGCAGCGGCACTCGAACCCTGAGCCAATACCACCATACACATCTATATACTCACACATGCCATTAACACAAACGTACGCGCCCAACCGAAACAATTACATGCCAAACATTTTTAAAACCAACGACAGGTGGCTAGCTAGCTTCACTTGTGTATCTGTAGGTATAATTTTGGAGGTTCGCTAGCATACACCACTATTGTTACTATTTGCTGAATGCACATATTATATTGTAGACTCAGTTGATGTGAATATATTTAGCACACAATGGTTTGTGAAACATGTTTGCTATCAGTGATACAAATGTCGTGAAATACTAAAGGAATGAAGGTTATACGAAGCGGATTTAGTTATACGTGGAACATAATCTTCAGCCTCGAAAAAGACCATGTTTCGTGAACTAGTTTTACTCATTTTTAATTATAGAACTTGCTCATGTATCCTTCTATGGTTCACGAGCATTTATCAAAATATTACAAAAAACGTAGCTTTGTAAACAATTTGAAATAAAAACTGTTCTGTAAAAGGTTCAATAACGCAACTACTTTTAGCAGGTTGAGTAAACATAATCAGTGGACAGTCGAAAGATTTTATAAAACAAGTGGCAGTGTACGATTTTTTGTGAGCATTATTATGGGGCATCGTTTACCTGTGAGGCCAACCTTCTTGCGGCATACGGCGCATCTGTTCTTTTTCTTTTTGTCCTTGCTGGGATCCTTGTCGTCGGCGTCCGTGTCCGACGTGCCAGTGCTCGCGCCGCTTGTGCCTGCTCCGCTCTCCTCTTCCAATTTCTGCAATTTATAACAATGACTATAAGTAAATGACGTGTAAAAGTGTAATTTTTTACCTATTTACAAAAATAAAGTCATTTTATCTATTTAATTGTTAACGGGGCAATAGTGTCAATGTCAAGTTATGTAGTAATATAAAAAATATATGTGAAGAGCATAACCGAGTCTATCTGTCTGTCGAACTAAATGATAAGTAAGCCGTAGGCATTTAATCTGTGTAATTAACTTCGTTATACGATATTAAAGGACCGCATCCTTGTACCTAGACACTTATGGTTTTACCATTGGCAAAATTCACTAAAGCCTAAAGTAACTAAAACTGTATAAACTGCCAGAACGGGGCCTAACGACGACCACTGTCAGTAAAAACACAAGGTTTGGAAAACCAACCCTTTTAAGATTTTTTTTGACGCCTTCTAGGACTTCTGAAGGCCGCTCATCTTTTATCTCAAGCTTCGGAGAATTTATTTTAATGCCCTTTCTGTTGGATCCGGATGGCGTCTCTTGTTTCTGATTAAGAGTGTCCTGTGAGCTCACGATCTTTTTGTTCTGGCCCGCATCCGTAGGCTGATCTTGATTCGTTAAAGCCCATTCCTGATTTTGTGTTCTGTCTTCTAGTTTTATTTTCTGAGCTGAGTCTACCTTCTCCTTGGTGCCATCGGGTGTCGGCAGCGGCGTGCTGTCGTTGATCTCGATGGAAACACCTTTATTTTCGAAGCTCTTAGATCGTGACACGCCGATGCCTTGCTCTAAGGCAGAATTCTGACTACTGTTCGTGGACTTACTATTGCGACGAATTGCTTTTTTGAGTATCCTCTTCCCCTTGGACTCTTTTTTGCTAGGGTCATTTTCCATTATTCAGATTTTTTTGCGACTTCAGGTTGGGCATTTTGACTGCAAACCAACATTGTTCACCGAAAGATCGAATGGATTTAACAAATTATATTGTGAAGTATTTTTACGTGGCCAAACTAATAACATATGCGATTATAATAACTATATTTGTATTGCTGCGTTTTTTAATCGTTCGGAGTAGTGTACACTTACGATGTGCCCCTCATCTCAAGTCAATGACATGGGGGGACTAAACCAATAAAAAATATTACATTTTAAATACTACGGAACGTTAAACAACTATTTTGATGAAAAAAATATAGATATAAATTGAATTTATTTGTGTAAAAGTAACTCAAAGCAATATTTTTTGATTTTCCTTGTTGTAAACGCAATGTCAACTTGACGTAAAAAGGTTTTGTTTTAAAAAATAAGTTAGGCTGGCCAGTGGTTTTAAAGCAAAGAGTTTAAGATTTTTATAATATTAATTTCGTCTGCAAATTGGTCTGCAGATCAATCCGAGCTGCTGCTCTTCTGCTAATCTTTATCAGTTTGTAATGCAGTGGGTTTAAATGTGATGCAAGAAAGCAAATCTATTTTAACTTTTTACTATTTATAATAATAGTGCGGATAAAAGTGAGTCAAAAGCTATTTTGCAACAGAGTCTACAGAACAGAGTAAAACATTCCAAGTGGCTAGATCTGAAACTTCGTTCACAATTGTTTACTTCATTGAATACCAACAGGATACTAGTTTGCACACTCCTTCCCAATCCCAATTAGGATCAGGAGTTATAACTATATGGATGCTTGGAGACTTCAGCAACTATGAGATGCAATGAACGCAATAGGGGAAGTTCGGATGTGTTGAATGGTGCTGCCCGTCCTTCTGCTTATTATATGACTTCCTCTGGTAGTATTAAGACAATTTTTCCACACACTGTCATTACAAATAATCGTCGGTTGGTAAGTATAAAATATAATCTTTTTGCATTTTGTCAGTTTCATAAATCACTCGCAGTTATTTCTGAAAGCCGGTGCCCTTGGCAACTTAACTGACAAAAAGAAGAACAAAATTTTGAGTTTTCCGTTTTCAAAAGGCCAACCGATCGATATGGCAAGTTGCACGGGGCCTGTAGATAGATGCGATTGATAAAAATGTGGTAGTGCAATTTGCAACTTTTTTTCTTCATAGACTATTTGCTATCTTTTTCGCCAACATTGTATTAAATAATGATTCGTTATTTATCGACTGCCGAAAGGAGGGTTATGTTTTTATTGTAATTATTATTGGTGAAACATTATGTGTCTTTAAGAAAATCTACATTCCTTGACCCTTTTTACATCTCATCATGAACGATGGACCCTAAGTTCTGGTTACACCAACAGTGACAAATACAATGTAATTAATAATACGTTCCTAATAATAGTGATGCTAGTTTCCTTATTAGCTAGCCCCTGAGATGTGCGCCTTCGATCATAATTTATATTTATTAATATCATTACTTTTTTTTAAGTCTCGAAAAGTGCAAAATAAGTGCTTTAAAAAAACAGGATCTTTTCAGGTTTGGAAAATTGATGTTCCAAAAAATATAATGCTACCTACCCGATTTTATCTAAGCCATTTCGACTCTGAGTATTTTCCTCTGATTCTTATGTATGTTTGTGTGTATATGTATGTAAGGCCATGCACGTTTGGAAAACTCAACTTGGGAGTAGCCAAAAGGACTGTATTTTAAGTTATTGACAACATATCTTATGTATCAATATTGGATGTGTCTTGCTTATTATTAGCGATGCCATTCGATGTACACGTGTGATCGTGTGATTGCATTGGACACACACTTTGACACACGTAAATACACCTACGTCAGCTTAGATAACATTATGAGTAGGTACATATAAAGTATACTATAATC
Organism: Athetis lepigone; assembly: GCA_033675125.1. NCBI lineage: Eukaryota > Metazoa > Arthropoda > Insecta > Lepidoptera > Noctuidae > Athetis > Athetis lepigone. The sequence goes on along the minus strand of CM066218.1, from coordinate 5,367,333 downwards.
TCGAATAAAATCAGTTTATGCATTTTTGTGTCGAAAATAATACGTATAAACTTGCTCCATTGTCCTAAATTATATTTGTTGCAATATTCTTCATGCTCTCTCTCTCTAGCCCTATTTGGATATCTCAACCACGGTACAAGAAAAATTCTACACAGAATTACAGTTAATCTCGGCCGCCATGTTAGGGTTTTTTTTTAATCATACAGATTAAAAACAAGATTTATAGACTTCAGGTAACGACACCAATGTTGTGATACTTATATGCCTTATTTGTTCAATTCCATGGAGCCATTTGTCTTAATAAACAATCTCCTATATTCCTTCGTATAAACTAACAAGAGAAATACTAGACATAAAAATTCAAAATTATCTAGTCATCTTACCTGTTCTGCCATTGGAACCAAAATTCAATAACATTATTCAAAATTATAGTAGGTAAGTACAGAATTAATGTTATTGTAAAAAATTCGTGATAAAGAATCTAATCTAAGGCCAGATGTTTGCACACTTACTAGCAGCAATGGGGAAAAAAGAGTTGTTTGTTTCGTTTGAACATGACTCAAATGTAGTAAGAAAGCAAGGCTGAGATAGCATTAAGATTCTACAAGCTATTGTTGGACTGAAAGCAAAAGGAACATGACTTGAGGCAGAGAATGTGCTGTCGTCTGCATTAAGTAATAATACCTTCAACTTTCATAACGTTAGCGTGTAACGGTGCATTGGGTGAGACTGTCTCCTGCCTTATCAGTCTTGCGAGTTATTCTAAATTCCGGGTAAAGTCTTAATCTCGACCAGAGATTATTTTAATGACCTCATTAACCCACACAATTACACACTGCCTGTGCATTTAAATCGATTCAAAAACTATTACCCATGCAAATATGTTACTTTAAATTACAATTTAAATGCTTTTGCTAACGAGTACGACTAAAAATATTATATTTGTGTATGACTCATATCAACAACAATCTAGATAGACGTTTCTGGAAGTGAAATGAGGTGATCATGAAGTTGTTTACTACAGAAACGTATCGACTATAGCTAGACTATTCTTAATGTAACGGAACGTGTTTTATCGAAAGTTAACGTTCGGTTGAATGGAAGAGGTATATATGCAAAGTTATATGTAAGTGATGACGCGGCGGTGGCGTCGTGAATGGTGGCGTGGTGGGTGTACAAATAAAAGAAGTGCGGCCTCACATCTGTGTGGGTCTGCGGCGATGCAGGGAGGCTGGGCACGGTGGGCGCGGCCGCGGCCAGCGGCGTCGACGGCGCCGCCACAAAAGGCGCCGACACGGGCGACGGTGACGACGCCGGCGGCTGTTGCTTCTTCTTTAGAGCCTCCTGAAACGTACAACGACAATATTTTAGTGCAAGGAAACCAACTACATGCCTCACCGAGGCCAGGCACGCAAATGAGCCAATCAATTGCTTAGCCAATCAGCGGCGGAGAGAGCGGGATAACTGGATGCCGTCTTACTCTCTCAGCACGCCGTTGCCCGCTACCGATATGGCTGCTCGATCGCACATAAATGGCCAGACCCGTATCGGCAGACGAGTATGGCGTTGCATAAAAACGTGCTTCAAGCATGGCTTGTGTTAACTATCAAAGTAGGTATCTATTGCTATACAGTTTTGGGCGATGTCGTCCAGTTTATTTTTAGTCATGTCATCAATCATATCAAAGATCACAGTAGGTAGGAATGTATCGTTGTAAGCCGCAAGATTTTCTTTTAGGTTAAAAACTGCATGGAATCAATATCTTACAACGATATGGCATCGATACAATCTATCAATTTGAGAACAGTAGGAGTCTGCACAAGGTAGAATGAATAAATCTGGTATGTTATTGAAAAACGCAAGAAGTCACTAACACAAACATCACTTAGCATTTTTTAATAACTGACATCTTAAACATCACTTGATGTACAGCACAATTAATTAAGAATATTAGAGCCAAGAGCATAATCTCTAGATCTCGAGCTGTAACCAATTAATCAAGTGGCATTCCGTTTCTCAAGCACTCTAGCAGAACAAGTCTGATTATATTTTAAAAATAAATAATGCATGTTTGAACGTAAGAGTGTTTACATGGGGTACCTTAAAGCATACTGAGCAGAGTCCATCTGTTGAGGGGTTGCCGTAGAAGCCGCACCCCGAGCGGCACAACGTCTCCATCGGATTCGATTCACGCTCCATTGTTCCACTATATAATTTCACTTTTAATATAACAAAGTCACTTCACTCGAGTTAATAATCAAATGTACGATTGCACTAACTGTATATTGCACTTGGTTGTCGTAACACACAAAGTTCTACAATAGTAAACCGCAAGTATGCTGCGTTTAATAACGTTTCAATTTAGACTTGATTATCTCTGGCTTGCAGTGGCCGCGGCTTGTGGCTTTCCTTGCCAATGAGCTGTGATTATTCCGTCTATGTCAGGATCGTAGCGGGCCCTGCAACAAACAAACAGTCATTAATAATTGTGCACGACTTAACAATTACAGAGTCCTCAAAAGCATACACACAAGAACCTTCAAAGGGAACGTCCATGTTTTAAGAAAAAGAAACAGTGGAAAGCAACAAGACCACGTATCATGATACAAAACATGATTATCACGGTAGAAAGTAGTATTAGGCGTAGTATATGATTTCGTAGAAGCAAACATAATATGCATAACGACAGGTTTGCGTAACAAGAGAGAGCTAACGCTAAAGTGGAACGCGCCCGCGAAACGGATCACCCGCGTGCCCCGCGCCCCACGCCAAGGTCGCTAAACCAACAACACTTGCATATCTTGTCAACAGTACCTATCGACAAAAAAATAAATCGATATTGCCGTAACCTCTTGCACCGAGCTCGACGACCACCCAACAAAGAAAAAAATAACAGTTTTAAAAAAGTTAAGCATTTTGAACTGCAAAGGAAGCATACTATCAGTTCGAAATGCGCCTTGACAATTATACCCTATTTATCAGCCAGCGTGTCAAGAACGTAATGACGTGTACAACTGTACAATAATCATTTCAATTAAAATACCTTTTAAAAATATCCGTATAACCAAATCCTGGAACCAAATCTACCGACTATGACTTATTGTGTGACTGACGCAGAAATAAACTTATCACTACTACTGACACTGCTACAAACGTACTAGAAGAAACCGAATGCGTCAATACTAATTATCTTTTATGACGTGTACGTAGTATTGTATTGTTTTCCCCTAGCGAATGTTAAAGTAAGTTGTTAATCATACTACAAAAATTGCCATTAATACTGTTAAGAGTGGAGAGTGTGCGGTAAGGTCATTAGCACCGGGCCAGGGACTTGGGGAGTCATCGACCGGGCTGCACGCAGGGGTGCAAAGCGTCGGCGCCCGCGCACGCCCGAGCCGCCATAATTATATCCATGTACCGACTACGCTACGCATCACAAATACATCACATTCACTGCAGTCTTGATCTACGTCCAAAGTCCGGTGTAATGTACGTGATAGAGAAACGCTGACTTTACCAATAGATTACTTGAGAAACTAATTCAAAGGAATTCGCTCACTTTGTCGAACAGAACGTGTTGTAAAATAAACATTCGTGTTGTTGTGTGTGTTTAACTTTAATCCATATCCATACTTATATTATAAATGGGAAAGTGTGTCTGTCTGTCTGTGTCTGTCTGTCTGTGTCTGTCTGTCTGTGTCTGTCTGTCTGTGTCTGTCTGTCTGTATGTTTGTCTTTCTTTCACGGCAAAACGGAGCGACAAATTGACGTGATTTTTAAGTGGATATAGTTGAAGGGATGGAGAGTAACTTAGGCTACTGTCTCTTTTTAACGAAGCCGCGGGCAAAAGCTAGTATACCTATATTTCATTAGACTACTTTTGAATTTTAATTGGTAGAGTAATTACAACACACTGTTGCTCCTTGGAGAGCGCATTTTTATTTTATTTTTTTAAATAGACTTTAATGCATAGTTTTGCATTTTATTGCACTAAACTTTCAGCATTATCGGTCGATGCATCGAAAATATCGTGAAATAACAACATTACGTACCTACGAAGAACAACTTGGTAAATTAGAGACGGGTTGCATGTAGCAATTATAATAACTTTAAGTAATATTGATACCAAATAAGTATGCCAAGGCAACCAGTATCAACCTATTCAAGTAGACGGAAACGTGATGTTCAATTATAGCAATACGTAGGTAGATACAGTACAATTTACAACGTCCGAACTTGAATTTACCAAGTTGCCAAATTTTGGCTTTCACGGCTGCTATTGGTTCAAGTGTTTAAGTACCTATTGTGGAACAGGGTGGCCGAAAAGGATAATATGTATAATCATTTGAAGCGTAGTTTTTAGATATATAATAGTGTTTCTAAAAGTGTAGCAATTTAGTAATGAATGATAAATGATAATTTTCAGACGAAAACAATATCTATGTAAATAATTGTTGTCCTGAGTGGCGAGAACTAGATAAATCCTAAGGTATGGAAGTGTTCCTCGCTTTGAGGCGCGTGTGTGTGTGAGATACGTCGCGACGACGGCGTCGGTCGGGCCGCTGAGCCGTGCCCTGCTGACCTACTTGCGAGTGTTCGCTACGCAATTCGAGCGCGACCCGCTTCGCGGTGCACCGACACACACATAAACATTGGCCATATGACGTGACAGCCCACTGATGGCACTGCACCCTTCTGTGAAACATGTGCCAGTTGCCACCCCGGCCCGAGACACCGCCAGGCAAGCGTAACGTTACCACCCACGAACTATTGAAACTTAGGTACACATTTTAACATTTTTTGTAAATAGAGTAGTAAACATGGAAGACATATTTACTACTCTACTTACCACATCGAAACGTGTAAGGAAACTTCAATGGATTTTATAAATTGTCTGCATCACACATTAATATACTTCTTGGTAATATTTATAGTTGTCCTTTAAATTACCTATATTACTATTAATAGTATTTGTAGTAATAGTTACATGATCCCAATTTCATAACAATATATCATTTTTGCAAATTATTAAAACCTTATAATTATTAAAGCGACGCAATACAAACAAAATAACTTTACTTAAAGGGTACAAACAAAAATCATATTTATGTGAATAAAAGAAAATGTGCAAGAGATTGCTCAGTCAAGAATCTAAATTAGTACCGACACTAGAAGAATCATTTAATCGATTCATCAAATGGAAATTTTACTCAAATAACCCTTGAGTAAAAACAGCCGCAGTTATTAATGGTATCAATGAATTAAAACACTGATATTCAGGCTACCTCCCACAAACAATTTGTATGTAGGTCGATACGAGCCCCATAACACGCATGAAAGCTCAACTCAGTTCTATACATAGGTACAGTGCTCGAATTTACGTCTGGTTGAGACAAGATACAGGTCTGACCACTCGATCAACGGTAACAGTAACGGTACAAGACACAAAAGTCGTGCAGCGCAAGAAAAATCCTACGAAAACCCGGCTTCATTGGTGAGCACTCGGGTTTGTTTGTGGCACCTACCTAGCTTTCAGCAGGAGCGCATAAGCACGATCAACTGACTCAGCTCGACTCAACTGCTTACATACACATACGTGTACATTTTATACCGGTCTATCCTTCAGACATTTCAAAATATCTTCCGTCTGACTCCATTTTATTATTATTTGAGATCTGCTCTGACATGAGGAACGGGTACGTTTGTACGAGTAAGAACGACACAACGACAACATTATAACTGGATCGATGTGAATTTAAATTTAAATTTTATTTTAGCTTTGTAGCTAAACAAGTGTTATTATCAAACAAAAACAATCTACACAAAAATACGGAAACGGCACACACGATGACGCGCTAATCGAGGTCAAAGATTTTTTCCCTGGCTGGCACAATTTCTTAGCAAAAAAATTTAAAAGCTAAGTTACATCTGTCCGTGATCAAGCAAAATATGCGTGTGTCTATCTTAGCGGAAACGTTTCTGACCAAAAATAGACTAGCCAGGGTCTTGCAATACCTTCCGCAGTTCCGGGTGGCTACACAACAAAGGAACAAGCTGGTATAGAAGCCTATTCATCATTCAAACTGGCTCGTTCAATAATCAATAAGGTGACAATGCAAATAGCCAGGACGGGAAGGACAATGACATTAGCATTTAAAGGAAGAATAATTTTGCGTCATCAACTTCACAATGACGCGGCGACAACGAACACGCACGGCAAGATGGCCGCCGCAGCGTCAGCTGATCGCGCACACGCAGCGCAGCTGTGACACTCCGCGAGCTCCACTCTTATCATCGTGAGTATATCGCTCTCTCTTTCGTCCGAGCCTATTCAACAGTCATTGTTCAAAACACAATGCTCACTACACACTTTGCTACTAGTTGCTAGTTAGCTACCAACCATACGTACAAACATTTAAATAAACGTACACAGTTGTGCACGAAATCGTTTTTATCAACAGGTACCTCTAATAATATTTAAATAATGCTGAATTTGTCTTAATATAGCAAAATATAAAAAAAATTACGTTGTCTATTCACAACATAATAAAAATACAAAACGAGTTGCGTAGTTAGGATCTGTTATTAATACGAAAAGCGATTAGGCATGTAAAATTTTAAAGTTATTCAGTTCAGATTCCCAGAATTTTCTTGAATTAGTGACACATGCATAATTACGTCTAACTCTTTAACAAATAATATGCGCAATAACAATTTAATGATAACATTGATATAGTGACAACTCGACCGCAGTTACACGTTATCAGGCAAAATACTGTAAGAATAGGTACCTACTGGACCTAAACCACGAATTTTACAGTTATGAAAATAAAATTTTCATTTAGTCATTCCACATCTTGCTAATTGAATACCGCCTACTTAAATACATATACATATCGATATTAAGAATATTTTCCTGTAGTTTTTCCATGTTTACATTAGTTGAAAATAAAATTCGGAATGATTATTTCCAAATTCATTGTCCGATAAGTGAAGGCCACGTTTTTTTTTTGTATAAGTAGGTACGTTGTCTGCTGTCTAACACCTAAACTTTGTTTATATTTGGTAGTTTATTTGTGGTAATAAATGTAAGTAGGTACGACGAATTTTTATACAACACCTTTGTTGCAACATTTTTATTATTTTCTAGGTAATGAGTTCATTTATTGTAACTTAGTAATCAGTACCTATCTTTTTATTAGTCCAATTAACTGACTATTCCGACAAATCTATTTATTAACAATGTTTCCAATAATAAATGATTTGCCTACATTTACAGTACCTACATATCAGTAAACGATAATATGTTTTTAACTCATTAATATGGTTCACAACCTTCATCGAATCGGTGTTAGCTTACCGAGCTATGTCGGCACGATGCGACATTGATGAACGTACAATCACTACACTTAGGTATGTACAGACTACATTGTCTACACATGAATAGCACAAGTCAACCGAGACACAAATTGCTATCTCGGCATTAAAATATTTCTAAAACAATTGGATATTACAAATTGCAAAGTTCTGAACACGTGAGGACGTTGACCTTCTGACACCAAGGTCGGGGCGGCGGCCTTCAAACAGCCTCGTCTAGCTGGCGCACAGGCTCCTCTCAGACACATCTCGAAACACAGACGCACACAAAAACAACGCACACTTAACTATATTACCTTCGAGTGGGAACACGATCCCATGGCCACGTAGAAACTACGCTCGAAAGCGTTTCAAAGTCACAAAAACGATATCACTGACACATAAAAACGAATTGGAGATACAAGGCGCACTAATTCGCACAATTATCTTGAAAGATAAGGTGCAATAGCAGCACCCAATGTTGAGAACTGTACTACCAACATCAACGAGTGAATCGGCCACGCACGTGCAACGAGCTCCGACGCGCTCGGCGAGCTGGCGAGAACTGAGCGAGCCCGCGAGCAGCGACAGCGGTCGAGCCGCCCGCCGCCTGCAACTATTCGCGTCATTCCATTCTACACGCGCACGCACTCGCCATTACAAACAAGCCACTGCTCGCTGACAAACACATGTCCCAACTCCGGCGCGATCAGCCATCTCCACTAAGCACTACGCAGTCTACGCAGCACATATCGCATAGCTAGACGTCGCGATCACGACCACATTCTCACAACACTCTTTCTTACACCACTTATTTTGATCATCCCCACACTGCCCACCATACACTAAAGTGCAGTAACAGCAAAATCACGATTTCGAGTAAAACGCATTTAAAGTTAAGAATTGATTTTAAAAAATCAACAGAATGTATAAGCAAACAAATTTGAATGCAGAAAGGTTGTAAAGGCATAGGTTCACACGTTAACGCAATAAAAAAAAATATATCTTAATAACTGAATTTATTATGGCCATTTATTCTTTTTGGTGCCTATTACTGCATAGCCTTTTTTGTAAAAAATACCATTTTAAACTTAGTAAAATGCAGCAAAAAGCCCTATTACTGCGTTTGGATCAGTTATTTTGTCAAGAAACCCAACTAACATGCAGTAAGGTCAAAAAAATACTGCATTTTAGTTAGTTTTTTAAGAAAAAAGTGTTCAATTTACTAGTGCAGTAAGAAAAATTGCTAGTTCACATTTTAAAGACCGTTTATTTCTTATTATTTAATCACAATAATTCAACTCACTTATGTAAAATTTACATATCAAAAATAATTAACTGCACATTAAAACATTAACTGCACTTTAGCTAGGAATAATCATATCTGTGTCATTATGCTATCCAAACTAATCTGCAGTAATGCTGTATTTTACTGCGTGTTAGTCAGTTTATAATGATAAAAGAATGTTAAGTATTCACAACTAAAATGCGACAAGCTTTGATTTTACTGCATTTTAGTTGGGAGTTCGTGACAATAAATTGTATTTTCTTAATTTGCAGTAAAAATAGCTTGTATGGCGGTAAATTTTACTGCGTATTAATTTTTTTTTTAATTTTTTTCCAGAAATATAAAACTATCTAAAGAACTGTAAAAATATATTGCTTACTGCATTTTAGTTATGAAACCTAAAAATTTAATCTGCAGTATAATTTATACTGTATTTTAGTTGGGAAATCACGCCAAATTGTTAATTTTTTTCGTTTGCAGTAAGTGAAAACTGTTAAATAAAAACCATTCTAATAGTCTTAGAAATAAGTAAGTTAATTCAATAGAAAGCTTAAAAAACCCGCTTTCAGAATCACTAATAAAACGAAAAATCACAAAAGGGCTGTTACTGCTCTTTAGTCTCTGGTGGGCAGCACAGTAGTCTCTCTGGGCTTACCCAGTAAATGCATGACTCACGGCTTTGTTTTGAGAAACACCTATGAGTCAGCACTTTTCTCAAACCAATTTTAATTTCTGAATATTACAATGAATAAGCAGGATTCGCTATTCTTTGTATGTAAGTATGTACTATATTCACGATATCTGCATCAAAAACCGCGCAATACATACTGTAATGTTTACAATACTACATGAATAGTCAGTACAGTAATAATATTATAGTAAATATCAGACCAGAATCGCATTAGACCTACCTACATAATTATTAGCAATATTGTGCTTTGGACAGAGACAATATGACTTATTTCGAATACATACTTATTAACAACTGTTGTTCTTGCTAGATCATCAACAACAACTTATTCTCACATCAGCCCATCAATATAATGACTATCATCAATATAATGACTAACAACTACACCACTTTCAATGATTACCTGACAAAAAAAAATAGTCACACAAACTTTATCATGAGTACAACATAAACAAATTGACAAGTCATAGTTTGTTGACAATTATTCAACAATAAAAAAAATTAGGGACCGAAGGGGGTCTAAATAAAATCATTTTTTTTTTATGAAACTGACCACTATAAGTAAATATTGATTAAATAACTCGTTCGGGTATCTGTATACGAAGGATCTTCGAAATCGGTAATTCGAAAAACAGTACAATGAACCCTGAGATAAAAGTGAAATCACCAATAAAGATCAATATTTGAATGTCGACGGACGTTCAACCTGGAATTAACAGTAACAACTGCGTAGATGGATTAAACGTCAGCCTCAAGTTGAGGCAACAATAATTTTGCAACTGACGAAAATAACCTCAACGTGTTGGGCCATTATTTACCAATACCGTTTTGCGCACTTGTTCTCTCAATGACAAGAAATTTTATGATAATGGCGAAAAGGTCGTGTGAGACGTACGTGTACACAAACAAAGCCATGCGTGCGGAGTGGTCGGTGCGGCGCGGCGGCGGAGGCGACGGACGCAGACAAAGCCGCGATGGAGCAAGTCGTCGATCTCCCCCGAATTAGTCCTGGCCAGGGCGGTGACCTCCGCGGCCACGCGCCCGCCGCGCCGCCGCCGCGCCACAGCTCCGCCACTAATCATCGCCGCGCGGGACACGCACCACGTCCATCCCTCGGCAAAACAAAACGCCCCCCGATACCGACTATCTTCATATTTAATGTAAACAAAGCGTGACTAATTACCAGGTTAAGACTTCGACGCGATAATTGAGGCGAGTTTATAACAACGAGACAAAGACCGAGAAAGAGCATTCAAGTAAGGTCAATGAAATAAGAGCACGTGGAATTCGAAAAAGGATTTCTTAGAGAGGACGACGCAGTATCACATCACGTGTTTTGTAAAAACGTTTCAGCCGCCGATTATTTGGCAGCCACAAAAGGTGGATAAATAAATATACCTACCTAGTACATTCAACCAAAGTAACCAGCCAATTTACAAACGTCTATTATTAGGAACAGTTGTGCTCAAAGATAACACTTTGCTGACATAATTTCCTTCGACGACTGTTTGTGCACGATAAGAGTCAAATGTAATCTTTGTCTAAATAAGAACAAAATACGCGTAGCCGAATACAAAATCTAACATGATCTTGGTAACATCGTGAATGTTGCAACTCATTTGCTACTAAAGTAAAACAAAGGAGAAATGTTTAGAAACAAAGAGGAACCTTGAGATCCTTGAGGCCACAATGTGTAGAGGTGATACAGATTCAAAAGTAACGTGAGCTGTCGGGGAGTGGTACTTTCTCTTCACGGTCGTAAAAAAACTATACGAAGCTGTGGTTAAGGGGAGTGCATACCTGATGTTGAAGTGAATTTCGTACCAAACAAATGTCTTTCCAAGTGCGCAGCCCCTTCAGCTCACAACCAGGCGACACCACGTCTGTGCGGTTGAGGTCAGCATCCACCGGCATCACAATGAATGGTCACGCCACCTGGGACAAGGAATACAATCTATCTATTAAAACGAATGCAACTTTAATGTTCTCTCATTAACTAAAAGTGCCATTGTTCATTTTTAATACCCTATGTACACAGATCTAAGAAAATACTCGAACACTTCTCTGAATTTGGTAATATTGTAATAGTCCATCTTCGAAATCTGAAAATGACCCTATTAGGTTCCCTTTAGACACAATGCAGTAATTTATGCCATGTGATTTCGTCAGACCCTTCAGTTTTTGAGTAACGCACACACAATAGATCGATTTAAAAGTATGTTTTTATTATTTCTCTTTCAAATAGCCTAGAATTATCTGACATAGGGGTTCACTTCCGGTCGGACATTGACAAATAAATATTATTTATTTACCGGAGCGACTGCCTTTTGACCTCCGTTGTTACCCAATTAGCGAGGATACCGATATCCTTAGCAACCTATTACACTTCTACTAAATACTTTCAAGGCACTGACACAAACAAGACTAGAGTAGAGGTTCTACACAAATTAGTATAAAAAATTCAAATAAATGGTGATGATATGTTATGCTGTTGACAACATAATTAAGTCACACAAAGTTATATTATACGTGTTTTAAACCGCACACAAATTCGATATAACCAAACGATTGAGGTCAGTACCCATTTTTTCCCCGACTATGGCAAAGCCAAATGTAGGTTATGATTGAAACAGGCAATGTTTGTAGAACATGTATTTGCAGATGTTCCCCGATTGATATAATTATCTCATCAATTACTACTTACATTAAATTAACAAATGAGGTTAAATTAACAAATAGGTGAAAACGTCACCCATATTGTTCCCGGGTTTTAGGCAAAGTGACGTCACAAGAAATCAAATATGGCGGCTTTGTTACGGTCATGAAGTAATTAAAATATCGAGTTTCATATCAAATGAAAGGCCTTAATGAGTACATTCCAAAAACCATTATTAATTATTCTTAATCCAAAGATACTAAAAAATGCCTTTTCAACAAAAAAGTTAAGTCCCTTCAGAAACCGCTTTATTTTTCACATTGCATATTTCTTGCCCAGCAAATTTATTTCATCTTCTACTCAATATCCGTTACAGTACAAGTATACTGATCTATTCTACTATTAAAAAGAGGAAAGATTTGTATGTATTTATGTTTGTTACTCTTTCACCCAAAAATTACTGAAGGTATTTTTATGAAACTTTACAGAAATATAGCTTATACATTTTTTTTTTGGTGAGTGGGAAATCATCAAATGACTGCTCCCGTCCTGGGTGCGGCGTGAGGGCGTGTCAGACTTTTACTGACTAAAACCCACTCATGTTCCTTCGATTGCCCTTTATGTTCCAGGGTCACGGTAACTATTATAAACATTCCGCAACCCCGGCAGGCGTGGCCCTGTTGGGCCCCTTCCTGTGCTGACTTCTTCTCTTTGAGGCGCGCGTGGAACACTAACGCGCCGTCGACGCGGTCCTGGTCCTAGCCGGGCGGCGAGCTACCCATCGCTCGCCATCCGCAGAACCGTGCCTACGGTGGCCGGTAGTCGTCTTGCGACTCTCGACGTCTTCGTCTGGGTCTTAGTTCGGGGCGAGAGGCTCGTCGTTGCCTCTCGCGCGCCGCCGCTTCCTTCACTAGCATAACTGCTTCGCAGAAGGAGGCGATGGCATCCCATTCCGTCTCGCCCCGAAGCATGGCTTGAACCAGCGCTGGGCGCGAGAGGTCACCGCCGCCGGTCGCCTCGACGAGGACACGTCGATGGTGCGCCCATGCGCGGCACACCTCCACCGTGTGCTCGACCGTGTCCTCCAGGCGACCGTTGCTGCAGTGGTGACACCCAGGCGTCGCTTCCGCCCGAATCCGACACAGGAACCTCCCGAACTGACCATGTCCGGTGAGGACCTGTGTCAAGCGAAACGTGAGAGCGCCGTGGCGCCTCTCCAGCCACTCCTCAAAGAAGGGTCTTGCCGCCGCTATTACGGCGTGCCCAATATAGTTTATACATCAGAATAAGACATAGCAACACGCTATGACCCACGGGAGCAGAGCAGAAACAAAAAACCTAACACAACGCGGTTGAAACCGCAGGGGACATCTAGTCATCTATAAAGAGTTAATGTTAATGACCAGTCGAACACGGATAGACGACTAGCCAGCCAAAATATTAAATTTTTAGTACATTATTCGAGGTCCTTCTGTGACTGACATTATTAGGACCTTGTCGAATATTTACAAAAAAATGGTAGTCCCATTTCTTCCGGAAATGTATTCTAACAGAAAAAAAACTTATAATACTCAGTCATGATAGACAAAGAGATTGCGTTACGATTATACAAAAAAACATCACACTTTGAAAAAAAAAAAATAAGAACATGCCCATTTTTTAAGTCTGTTAAAAAAGAGTGTGAAACACTACGACCTATGTCAAATATAGCTTGAAACAAGAAAATGCTTGCTAATAGCGACGACATTGTCAGCGACAGTAATAAGGCAATGACTACGACTACAACCAGTGGGCTAATTCATATGTTTAATTCTTCTTGATGAAGAGGCAGAGCAGTTTTAGCGACCCACAGTGTGGGATTTTACCTTAGTTGCGGACATGCCCTTTTATGCGTTTTTCAAAAAACTCGAATTAAAACTCCCATTGATGTATCTGTCATAGTTTTGTAGAAATTCAGAAAACAATGAAAAATCCATAGATACCATAGAAACAATTTTTCTTCTTCCTTTTATGTTTTTTTTACTAAATGTTTATTGGTTTGATAGCAAATGTACTTTATGAGTCAACCAATCCACCAAAACCGTTATTCTAGGCAAAAAAAAATGTTTTTCTATGATTTCATTTTATTTTTTTAACTAGTCACTATTTATTTGGTCGCGTTTTTTTCAGTGCCAATATGTTAACTACATTAATTACTATTACCATAAAAAAACTCGATGCGACAGACACACTATAACAGAAATATTGAATTTTAAAATTGTAGTATACTATATCTATAAAAATTTTCTTTTTGTTAACACAGCGACCGAATACCTATTTAAGATGATATCTGTTCCAAAAAAACCCTCTCTACCCAACAAAAAAGTTCTAAGTTTATGACAACGCTATTTCCATAGAAATCATAAAAACCTTAGAAACGCAACATCTCCAACATCGCGCAAGCTATGTTTATGGATTTTTGTCACGATTTAGTAGAAACATAACCCTATTGAACTTTTGTTAAAAAAATGCGACAATAACATAGATAATTTCTAATATTTTTTTTTTTCAAAATTTAAAAATTTTTTTTTTCTGCACTTATAGGATTGAAATTTTCACATTAGTACCATTGTAAACTAGCAGATAGTTTGATTTTTTTACAAAGAGAAATATAACTTTTTTCGGGAAATATGACTGAAAACGTTTATCGTAGAAATCCACGACTTAAATGAAAAAAAAATATATATATCTGCAAATCTAAATGAAATTTCAAAAAAGTATTACTTATGGTCTGGGATGACTGGGCCTACTTAAATCCAACTTATGATAGTGTCCGCAACTAAGGTCAAATCCCACACTGTGCGACCGACAAATTAGAACGTAGTCACAAGTATAAATTAAGTCTAAGATCCCAAAGTTGCCAAACTTTGCAATGAGCCGTAAGTTGCGATCTTAATAAAAGCGTTTGATTGAAGTTATGTATGTCCCATGAGTGTCTAGCAAAATTACTGTTTATAATAATATACCGTTTAACACAAAAATCAGCAACCAGACACAATAAAGTTAAACAAAGAGCAACAGCTTTTAAACAAGCAAAACCATTGAACCCATTTCATAAATAAATATTGATTTCGAACTTTCTTCAATATATTCTCAAATTTTACTTTCGACGTAGGTGTGGCGAGACACTGGGATTTCTGTCCATCACCATAACGACATAGGTAAATGGCAGAGTTGTCGGAAAATACCGACCACGACGAGGCAACAACGCCGATAAATTGCCTTATCTATTAAACTGAGCCATTCATAAGGGAATTTACCATTGCTTCAAAGTTAGAAAGATACATCTCGAATCCTAATATGTAAATGTTACTTTATTGTTATTGTTGATGTCAAAAACCAAAATGAGTTCCAAAAAAAATTTTTTTAACATAATTGCGTAAAGGAAAGCCGATAGTCACGTGGCGTAGAACGCAAATCAGAAGCGAATTACGTCACTAGCTCACCTGGCTCTTTCAATGGATGCTGAAGGAAAAGTATAATTTAGCTGAAAGAAAGGTTTCCTTTTCAATTATATCCTACCTATATTAAAATATAAGATGTCTATTCGAATTTTCCTAAGAATCTTCAATTTCTCATATTTTCAATTTCAGTTAAACAAAAAAACTGTCGAACAGAGAGTAGTAATGAAATGGAGTGCATTACGACATGTATACATAGTATGTTTCAGGAAAATCATAAAACTGGAGATTTCATCCAAACCTCTAAAGAAGCAGTGCAAAGCACCTAAGCCTTTTTGTTTTTTATATGGTTACCTAGAAATAAATTAATAAACCAAAATTTTTTCTTCACAACATTTAATTTAACTGTGTTGATAGTTTAGGGATCAAGAGCCTTGTTTAAGAAAATGACTGATTGTTTTTTTTTTATTTCAATACCTAATGTGAATTGAACAATCTCCTTTTATAATTTTTTTGCAACAAATAACCAAACCCAACAAATCACACTCACCAAAATTGTGAGGTCCGCGGGAGAGAGATACGTCTTTCATTGGACGATCGCCGGTGAAGAGTCATTCAGCGTAATTCCGATTGAGGACTGTTGCAGTGTTTGTGTTGTCTTTAACACCCCTCTCCCGCACATTATCACTCCATTTGCTTACTACTCTGTGGGTCAATGTGAAATCTAAATATACTAACTAAAAACTTGCTACATTCATTATAATCTACACTACAGAACTATATAAATAAATGGAACAGGAAACCAACTACAGCTAAAGTGGTCTCTAATCTAAGGTAGTGTGAGTCATTCAAATTAAGAAATTACTCAATTAAGCTACTCATTTCAATGCTCATTTCACAATTACTTCTTATAATTCTTGTACCCACCTGTAAGTAATGATAAATTCAAAACAAATAAAAATATTTTGTTGCTTGATCTTTCATACTATGTTTATTCAAACTCATCACCTTTCATCTTGGAGTAGTTATCAAACCAAAATGAAAATAGCTGTTTAAATAATATTCTACATTAAATAAAAAAAAAACATAGTAGTATATAACAATAACAGCAGCTACAAGCTTTAGAAATACTGCCACATGTTGGCAGCAAGTTATCATGCAATTTAACACAGTGATAAGGCTATACTTATCTCTCTTGTTCCTATAGAATGCTTATGCGGCTTATATTCATGTACATTTGATAGGTGACTTTCAATATGACAAAGCATTTACACATAGCCTAACTGTCACTACTAATTTGGAGTTTGGAGACATTTCTTATCTCATGGTTGGGGGAAATATTCATTGTATATTTCACAACTATTATGAGATGAAATAAATTTAAATGTACTTACTACTTAATACTTGCTTCTCTTAAAAACAAGACTTATTTTTAGTTAGCTATCACATCATAATAGCAATAAAAGTTTGGATTGTACATTTTGTACTAATCAGTTAAAAGTGTTGAATGAGCTAAAAGCTACAAAAAACTTTTTCATAATTTTAAAAGAAAGAAAAGTTTTCAGACACTTGTTATTTTATTTACACTAATATTGTAAAAAAAAACTAATTATAATGATTTAATTCATTTTATATTCATAAAAATAATTTAGCTTCGTCTTACACTAATTATGGGTTTTATATTTTTTTTACAACAACTCCTGTTATTGTTGGCAATTTATAAAACAAAAAAAATATATAATGTTTTTTTTTGTTTCAAATTGCTTGAAAACTAGTCAAAAGTGAAAATGATTCACAACAAACCAAAATGGAAGTGGCTGTAATACAAAGACAAAGAATACAAGCTTTACACAAATCAGGTTAGAAATTAATAAGAAAGCTACAAAAATTCAATTCAAGTAGTAAATTATGGTATTTTAAAAAATACAGAGTCAATTTATATTAAATAAGTTCAGAGGCATATCAAGAGATATTATTGCCATCAATGTTCCATTGTGAAAGAGAGAACAGTGCTGAGTATGATAATTTATTATTTGGTCTCTCTCTAGCACTGAAAAAAATATGGCCACTTCACATTACACAAAGCCACAACTAGTTCATGCTAGGACCATAAACAACTTGATGAGATGTGCTTGACCCAAAATATTGTTTTATCTGTAGCACTTTTACACTTCTTTGATTTTTTTTAATAATGTAAAAGTTGGGTACGGAATATAGATATTTTATATTGTGCAATATTTCAGCACGTACAAGTTTACACTGCAAACTTGTACATGCTATGAATAAACAACATTAATATAAAAAATAAACAGATATTGCTTATTATGTGCGAGTTATGCTACAATCTACATGCAAAGTACTCTACTAATATCACAAATTAATTCAGTGTTAGGTGAAACAGTGAAAAGTAACAAAAATTGGATATATAGTAAACTCATGAAAGCATGACCAATGAATGCCAAACAAAATATAGATGTTATTATTTTCTTTGGCAGGTGATACATTCTTATCCATTCACTAAAATTACAAAAACTAATTACCTACCTATATTTTTAGGCATAATTTAAATGTTCTATTTAGAATTATCTATACTTTGTTTGTGTAATCATGATTGATGGCATGGCACTATAGCAGTCAATCTGTATTGAGGCAGCTGTGCAGCATGCCTAAAGTAATTTCACCCAGAACAATAAACTGTTATGTGTCATCATCACCACTTTCTGTATTATTTTATATTCAATTTTCAAATAATTGCGTTACGGGTTTTCACAAGAGAGGATAAATCGTAAAAAAGGAAAAAAAGTATAATATGCCACCTAGTTACAGGAAGTATAACTCGTGGGCAGTCACAAATTATTGTAAAAAAATAAGTGGTTTGTAGGTAGGTAGATACGCAGTTACTAAAGCGAAATTATGTTAAATTTATAGAAAACTTGATTAGGCAATGGGATACACCGTGTACTGCAATTTAAACATACTGCACAGAAGAAACTACACTAGAATGCCTCCCAAGGTGGTGTCATGCAAAAAAATGCGTACCTAGTGAACAAGTGCACTCTCAGTTTCAGATAATCCTGTGCACATAAATGTCTTAGGCAAAACATAGAGCTAGAGTTCTAGAGCAATATCTTTTACTGCTACAGTCTGTTCACGAAGCAGAAACAAAGAAAATTGAAGAATTCAGTAATTGGCATTCACGAAGAAAATGGCGTCATATCACTAGTCACGGAACAAGGTACAATTTCGTCATATGAATGCACGGGTCACAATCACAAAAAAACACCACAATTAAACAAATACATGCTGTACAAGTAATTTTGTTCATAAAATTACTCACTTTGAATAAAAATTCCAAAGAAAATCATCCAAAAACTCAAAGGACTGATGACAAGGCACTCCACTCACCGTTTGCAAAACCAGACTGGTATCACGTGACCAATAATGTTACCTAAATCATGAAACTTGTCTATCATAGTAGAATAATTCTACCAAATTTAAAATTTGTTTATTCAATGTGAAATTTATGAAAATTATGTTCCTAATTTATTAGGATTTAGGTTGTAAAATTTGCGCTAACTGTTTTTTTTAACATTAAAAAACAAATCTGACCTCGTATAAAACATACCGTTTTGTTTTGTCAACTGTACGACCTTCAACTAAAAAGATTTTGAAGGATATTAAAAAATTTTCTTATGTTTTACTAACTCTTCCATAATGACTATGTATGTAGCTGCTTATTTACGTTTAGCTACAAGTAGCCTTTGCTAAATCTTAAGCAAGTCTATGTCATAATTAATATACACATATTATGACATAGACTTGCTAAGATAATCAAGGGGTGATTCAATATTTCTGCACCTAATAATAGTGCACATTTGTATTGTAGGTTAAAGTTTTTGTGAGGAAATCTGGAAAAAATCATTTTCTTTGAGCCGATTTTTTTAGGGATCTAGCAAAGTAAAAGCAGAGCAAATCTGTACCTTCGTTCATCATTATCAGCATTATTCATCTTTTTACCACTGTTAGTCACAGGCTTCTTTGATTTGTTCCAATCTCTAAATTTAATATAAAAAACAGACTTGAGGGCCACGTAAACGATCAAAATGTTAAATGTAACTTTATAACTCACTGTCTTCGGTGTTCGTATCATCTTTATGCCGATGATCTGCAGCTATACACATCTAATCGGGTAGAAAGTTTATCAGACGCTATAGAAGATATAAACCGGGACTTGGAAGCTATCAAAAAATGGTCTGATAGATTTGGGGTGTTGGTAAACACCTCAAAATGTCAGGCTATTATTATTGGAAGCTCTCGCATGATAGGTAGAGTGCCATTTAGCTCTCTTCCCCCAATCATTTTTAATGGTACCGCCATTCCTATTAGCCCAAGTGTAAAGGATCTCGGTTTGCATCTTGACTCCACTCTCGGCTGGCAGAGGCAAGTTTCTAGTCTTAGCCAAAGAGTCAACGGCACTTTACGGTCCTTATATCGTCTGAAAAACTTTTTGCCTGTTAAAACGAAAACTATGCTTGTGCAGACCTTAATTTTCCCTCTAATCGACTATGGTGATGTGTGTTACTTTGACCTGAACGCAGCCTTGCTGGATAAAATAGATAGGATTCTTAACAATTGTATTAGGTTCATATATAGCTTAAGAAAATATGACCATGTGTCGAATTTTAGGTCCGAACTTAAATGGTTGCCCATTCGGCAGAGAAGAAGTATGCGTGCGTTGACAACGCTTTACTCCTTGCTCAACTCTCCCTCCTCACCTTCTTATCTATTGTCTCATTTCCAATATCTATGCTCTTCGCACGCAAAAAATCTACGTTCTTCTAACAACCTCCTCTTGCTTTGTCCTTCCCATTCGTCCGACTTTGTTCACTCTTCCTTTAACATTCAGGCCATTCTTCTCTGGAATGCGCTTCCTCTTGATATCAGGACGGCGACTAGCCGTTACGCATTCAAGCGGAAACTCAAGGCTCATTTACAGCTCAATTAGGTAGAGTACTCTCATAACCATCTTTCTTGAAATATATAATATATATTTATTTATTTATTTTTATATATTAGATATATATTTATTTGCATAATATATATTTGCTTATTTAGTTTAGTACGTATATATGTATTTTTATTGATTTGTAATTTTTGTAATAATTAACATCTGTTTTTTACTTTATATTTGCACCTGCCATCATATCTCTGCACTACCGATGGTTGACTGGTAGAGAATGCCTAAGGCATTAAGTCCGCCTCTGTACATGAATTTTGTGCATAAAGTGTAAATAAAGTGTTTTTCAAACAATTTACGTGTTTGTCATATTTGACGAAAATCTTGATTGAATCCGAATTTGACAAACAAGTTTGACCGTATACGGCGGTCAAACAGACAGACATATGATAAACTAGCTTTTGCCCGCGACTTCGTCCGCGTGGATTCATAGTTCCCGTTCCCAGGGGATTTCCGGGATAAAAACTATCCTATGTTCTTTCTCGGGTCCCAGGCTATATCTGTACCAAATTTCATTCAAATCGGTTCAGTGATTTAGGCGTGAAAAAGAGACAGACAGACCGAGTTACTTTCGCATTTATAATATTAGTACGGATTCATAATGGTTCGGTTTTTGCGATTTGGCTACGAAACCCTTAAAATGACAAAGGACCAAAGAAAAAAAACATGATAATCTGTTCAAACTTGTTCTCCTTAACATTTTTTATTATGGCACCAAAACGGTGGGGCCATTTCCCTCGGTTTTATTTGAGTTCGAAATTGCTCATATTTTAAGTAAAATAAATTGCCAAAACAAAAGATTAAGCTCTTTAGAGGTGTGAGGAAATAGGGAGGCATCCTCTGACCAGACATGTTTGTCTTGTGTCAGGTGAGTTACTGCCCGACAATTGTTGTCGGTATTTTGTATATTATGGCAAATAATGGCAATGTCTTGTCAAACTCTTATTGTGCAATGTAGGATGTCATTTTTAGATCACATGTTGAGTGATGGTCGCCAAACTACTCTCCCCCCGAGACCGAAATTCGTTAGTACAGATAGTAGACACACCTTCATGTGTTGCTTGCTAACCCGCTGGAAGGTTCTAGTGCGTTGAAATCGAGGGTAGAAGGGTGGTTTTCGGTGAGTATCAACTGTCTGCGGAGATGCCCCAATGATGAGTCGGGGGAATGATGTCATCATACTAAGTGGTTTCGGAACTAAACAAAGTGCTGGTTGTTTTGAGAGGAGCGGGGCGGGTTAGGTAGAAGTAGCACACTGTGTTGCGGTAACTGGCCCCGAGCCTGAACGTTATCACTACTTTAAGCTATTGTTCGTCGAGTCACACAGCCAGCCAGCATAAGTGGTTTCAACCGATACCCTGACCACCTGCATGCAGCGGACGCGCGTATCTGCTCGTCACCTTCAGCTCTATCAGTGATCTTGACATAGCACAAAAAGAAAGACGTAATTCTGACCTGGTCAATACAACAGGCAACAACTAAGCGACACTGCATTCTCCCGGCTCTCTAGAGCATAATATGTAGCATCACGTCAACTAACTGGGGCATCTCCACTCTTTATTTTTTACATAGTACTGCGATTATTGCATTAAGAATTTTTTGAACCATTGTTTATTTCAGTATTTTTAATAAAAGTTAAAATAATTTAAATAATAAGATAAATCTGATCCGCCCTGACTAACATTTTTTTAAACAAATTCAAGTATACCTAACTAAGTAACTACGCATCCTATCTCCTTGCATATAAGCACAATCTTCTGTCTGGGTTAATTTGTTCAGTATATTTTAAATTATTGTTTCTGGGTAACAAGCATAGTCCAAATTTGACTATTCTGATTTAATATTAATGTATCTAAGAGAGATTCAATTCAGATGCCTTTCTCTATTTTAAATTGTGCATGAATTTTACAGCTCCTGTGTAATGATGTTGAAATTGAGCTAAATAAATATTTATGAACATGATTTGATGACTACGTAACTCACAGATTTCTGCAATAAAAATATCAAGTTTACAATCTGATCTATAATAAATATGATATTACATTAATGTTGTTTTTTTTTTTTGCTTGGTCACGATATTTTTTAAGTTTATGTATGACGTCATTTAATAGCCTCAATCAAAAACAAATATCATGTTGCCATTTTCACATCTGAATAAACTACCATTTTCTAGTTAGCTGACCTGTCGATGGTTAACCCGTCAAGCGTCGGAAGCTTAGATGTCGGAAGGAGATGGAAGATGTTGAATTGTTGATGATTGTGTAGAATGATTTTGTGACGAGTTGTCGAGCTGTCAATTATTCCTGAAGTCCAGCAGAACCAAAGTAATTCATATGTCAATGAATCAAAGTAATGTGCTAAGTCAAAATTTTAAAGGGGCACACAATATTTTATTTTACAGTGAATTAAGAAAGTGGTCACAGCTCGACAACTTCTCAATCAAACAGAGAAACGTGTTAAGTTTTTAAACAAATATATTATAAATAATAATAACCTATATCTAATATAATATGCCGACAATATCAGTAAAACGTGACGATCTTTTTTCAGCACTAGGCAGGACTTACAGTTAGTATTTCTAATGTTATGCCGAATTAATTGTGTGTACTTTTGTTACAACTGTCTTCCTCATAAACCATATAACTTTATTATTTCAGCTGACAATGAATTTCAAGACCTATGCTTTGAGTTCGGCTTGGAACTTGATGAAGTGGTAAGTGTGCATTTTGTATATCAGTTACTTATCTAAGATTTACAATGTAACCTCAGTAATCTAGCAACTAGTAAGTGGTTCTAGTACTAAATTGTTATTTATAGACACTAGGTACACTTTTCGTTATTGATTAGTGTTTTAAATTATTTAGTGGTATTTATGTAGTATTTTTAGATTTTTTTAGTAAATCTTTTAGAAATATTGTACACTCACATGCCAACATACACCTAATGTCTAGCGGAATTTTTAAAGAAGAATTAAAAATAAAATAATAATTTCAGACAACGGAAAAGCAGATGTTGATGAAGGAGCAAGGTGATCACGCCGGAGCTGGAGTATCTGAAGAGATCTTGTACAGGATAGACATCCCGGCCAATAGATACGACCTGCTCTGCTTAGAAGGATTGGCTGATGGCATCTTAGTTTTCCAAGGAAAGTTAGTATTGGCCATATTTTTAGTACATCATTTATTTCCACAAAACTGCAAGCTGTGTTTTACTTTTAAAATATTGAAGAAAAGAGTACTTCAATATTTTGTGTATTGTTTTCGACAGATGCACCATTGATTACTAACAATCTACATACACTTAGCAATAATACTAAGTGTACTACCCGTGCGAGCTAACATGGCACCTGGCTCGAAAACAAACCTCACCCCGCGACCCCGCGCGACGCCCCGCTCGCGCCTTACCAGTAGCGTTAGCATCACTATTACATTATACGGCACAAGTATAACTAAAATGGCGGATGTTCAAAAACAGATTTTCAGGCGTGCGCGTAATTTTTTTTTCAACTTTGTTTATAAGTAGTTTGTTTTGTCACGTTTAAAACGTCGTAGTATGTTATGAGAAACAACTAAGCCCAAAATAGATGTTATTATTTAAAATACAAAAATAAAATTCAGAAAGGATGGAGCCCGGGCTAGAACAATGTGCACCAAATAAAATTATATAATTTTGAAGTGAAAACTTCTTTAGCGGCGTTGAGCACTTTTTCTGTAATGGGTATAAAATCTTAAACTCGCGTCAGGACACGTGACCTGATCGAAAAAGCGTAGGACGGATGGATAGTAGACAGCTATAATCAAGTTTTCACTTCTGCCGGCACTCCCGGAGTGCAACCCGTCTTTTTTTTTTTTTTAAATGGTGTTCGCGTATACCTGTCATCTGTCATAGTGTTAGCCCAAAATCGAATGTCTCATTGTCTCCTTTTTTGCACTTAGTACTTTTAATGTCACTCATTCAACCCAGGTGCCATGTTATCTCGCACGGATAGTATGTAGATTGTTAGACTTTGTCATATTCTTTTTTCATAAAACAAAAGTGGTGACTTTCATCCTCCTTAATGCATTAAGGAGGATGAAAGTCACCACTTTGTGATGTTTTTTTGAATGTTATCAAGATTTAATATAATTCATTTCAATATTTATTTAAAATTCTATTGTTGATAATATAATACATGCTGATCCTAACAGGACTAACTTAAAATAATTTTCTCAATTGCATTCATATAATAATTAAACAATCTACACTGTAGGAACCAAGGTCTGGTATGTGCTATGTAATTTTTAATGAATCCAATTAAGGCGTATTTGTTGGCTGTATCTGTGGCCGTATTTGTTGTGTATTCTCTCAGTTATTCTTGAATGTATCAGTAGCATAAGTTGTGCTGTGCATAACAATGTTGGTAGGGAGAGTATTGACACTGGCAAATGTTGTTACTGATCTCCAACTTCAACGTTTCAACGTGGGAAATAATATTTTCAGTTTAAATAAGTATTTTTAAGATGTGGTCTAGGAGAGGACACTTTTATATAAAAAATAATATACTTACATACTCTATTTAACAACTTCAGGAAAGCTCCACCACAGTACACCCTTAGGAGAAGTGAAGACTGCCATTCCCTGCACTTGACACCTGCAACGGCTCAGATCAGACCATACGCAGTGGCTGCAGTGCTCAAAGGCATTACTTTCACCAAGCAATCTTACGACAGCTTCATTGATCTTCAAGTGGGTAATATACTATACTTTCATTGTGGTAAATGTTGGTAAATGCTCTAAGTGAATCATGTTGTTCTGTCTACAGCCCTCAAACATTTTTCTTTAAGTAAACCTTCAAACAACGTGATTCCAGACACAATAGAAAGACGATAGTAGCCCGACAGCTGGCTGTCGCTTGGTTGTTGAAAGGTTAATTAATCATTTAACAGAATATGTTGAAAATTGGATAATTAACTGTTGCAAATATAAATGTTGCATGGTATGCAGTTCAACTAAAGTATACCGGTAGCAGCCTGGCAAAAAATAAACTTACACTTGCAACTATGTAGTACATTCAATTTTGTAATGAATTGTTTTGGTATCCTCAGGACAAACTTCACCAAAACATATGCAGAAAGCGGACATTAGTGGCCATTGGTACTCATGATTTAGACACGGTACAAGGCCCATTCGTGTATGACGCATTACCACCCAACCAGATCAAGTTCAAGGCACTTAACCAACAAAAGGAAATGACTGCACCAGAACTCATGGAGTTGTATTCGGTAAATATTTACGGAATTACTATGCACCTCCCCAAAAATTAAATTTATGAAGTGTACTGGGTACAGGAGTCATTCAAGAAAGTTACAATGAGTTTTGTTTTACAAAAACAAACCAGTCTCCAATTTCACATTAATAAAATGTATTGAAATCAATTTCACTCAACACCAATTGACTGTTACTTTACTATCTAATCATAACAGTTTAATGTACTATCGACAAAATTGAATCATGACCCATTTCGACGACAAATCGTTTGAAGCTGTCAAAATAATAAGACTAGACGTGTGACATTTTTAATACATGTTTACGCGATTGTCGACCTAATTGTATTTGAATGTCTGTAGGAAAATAAGCTTATGGTGGGACATGATTCCATTTTGTCGATTGTACTTCCAAAATATATCCTTAAAATTCGAGATGTGATTCTGCACCAGCACTGGTTATTGGCAGAATACACACCAATACACATAATATAAGTCAAAAGCTTTATAGAGAAGGTGGTTGATGATGGTGTTTAAATAATTAGAAATTAGTAGGTACCATATTATTTTTAAGAAACATTCAATGAAGGTTGATGAGAGGCTATATAATATTAGTATTTACTAGCAACCTATTTTAGCTTTGCAAGGCACGGATGTTACAAATGATTGAAAATGTATTTTCTGTACTAAAATATATGTTTTAGTATGAACACTTTATCCATTGCTGAAAACTGCATTAAAATCCGTTGACTAGTTCTTAAGATATAATCGGACAAAGGGGCGAAGTGACTTCATCTTACATTATATCAAGATTTCAAAAATTCTCGTATCTCCAGACGCATGCCCAACTGAAACAATACCTGGGCATCATCAGGGACAGTCCAGTGTACCCCATCATCAAGGACAAGAACGGAGTAGTGCTCTCTATGCCACCCAT
Organism: Athetis lepigone; assembly: GCA_033675125.1. NCBI lineage: Eukaryota > Metazoa > Arthropoda > Insecta > Lepidoptera > Noctuidae > Athetis > Athetis lepigone. Next base: position 5,340,705 of record CM066218.1, on the reverse strand, counting down.
CATCAACGGAGACCATTCCAAGATCACACTGAACACTAAGAATGTCTTCATTGAGTGTACTGCTACTGACTTGACTAAGGTAATGTCTGTAAAATAGAATAGTTGCTTTATGTGCAAGCATGGCTACTGAACGTTGAATTCTGCGTTTGGTTCCTAGATTTAGCAAAAAGGTTGTTTAGGTTTTTTCACGAAAAAAAAACTCAATAGTTACTAGTGGTTAAAAGCCGCTAGTTCTGCGCCTGATCTCACCTTGCTCGAGTTGTAATGCTGTGCTAGCGAGCTATCAGAGAGAAGAAAGAACAATTGAAGTTAGCGGCCGCCGTAACTGAAATTTAGCCTGATACAAAAAAATAATAATAAAACATACAGACGACTTGAGAACCTCCTCCTTTTTGAAGTCGGTTAAAAATACATATTATTGTTTTATGGAGTGATTTGTAACAAATGGTTCAGAATCAAAATCAAAGGCATTTATCTCACTTGGACTGTTTACATGTACTTATGAATAGTCAGAGAATCGGTCAGTTAGTCAGAAAGGTGACGCTAGATGCCTGTTCAATTAGATGTCAAATTACATTCTTGAGAAATGAGTTCTATTTTCTGGCAGCATCTTTACACGTTTCCTGCACAATTGGTGGACACACAACCATAAGCCCCCTCCATTTGTAACTCCAGGCCATCGTAGTCCTGGACACGATAGTGAGCATGTTCTCGAAGTACTGCAGCGGGCGGCACGAGGTGGAACAGTGCAAGGTGTTCGCGCCCGACGGCACGTACGAGCTGTACCCCAAGATGAGGACCTGGGAGGAGACCATCAGCGTGCAGAAGGCCAACAACTATATTGGTATCAAGTAAGAAGTGCTATTTTTAGTTTATATTAGCGACCCGCCCTAACTTCACAGTGGTGTCATAATACTTTGAAAAACCCGGTTTCTTCTACTATATTATGCATGTATTTATAATACATATAAACCTTCCTCTTGAGCAACTCTATCTATGTAAAAAAAATCGCATCAGAATCCGTTGCGTAGTTTGAAAGATTAAGCATACACAGACAGCTTTGCAACTTTATTTTGGACGTCACTGACATAGCCATTGGTGAAAGAAAACCACTGTAAGGAAACCAGTAGCTTTACCATGACTTTACATTAAATTTGCTAGCGTCTCCGTAAATAAATAATGTGTGAAATGTGACACAGTGCCTCTAGCGGTCACAGCCGTCACAGAAAGAATAATTAATAGTTACAAATAAGAAATCAAAATAAAAAAACCACTAAATCTCTAAAGTAGTTCACTAACAGCCAACCTTTCTATTTATAGATTTTTTTTTTTAACACAGATATTGCCAATCAGCCAGATAATCAATGCTTTTCTGTATGACTACGTAAATTCCTTATGGTAGCGTATTTTACTTACAGAACTAGTGAAATAATGAAGTGACTGTTCATGTTTTATATTTTTTGCGGGTTCAATTCCCGATATAAATAAGCGTCTCGAGATATCTTTGAATGCAGTTCTATTAAGAATGTATATTGATTTTTCTTCAAATAATTTTCTTCCAGTATAAGCAATAGGCGAGACGACGAAAAAAAAGTAATTAGTCCGTCAGTTAAATTATTAAAAAATTTTGGACACGTATTTTTTCTTTTTTCTCTTAAACGAAAAATGACGAAGAAACAGTGCATTGAAGTTGCGCGTGACGTCACAATCTGATACAATTTTTGCAGCACGGTGACGTCAAAAGCCCCCACTCCGGAACTTTGTAGCTCTTTATCTTTGTATTTTTTTATTATTTTGATCAAGCAAAAAATACGTGTCCCGTATTTTTGGCCGATCTACAAGACGGACTAAACAGAATGCCATTTTTTTATGCTTTCGTCATCCCTATTTGATGGTTTATGTACAATCGACAAATTGGATTGATGACCCACCATAAGCTTATTTTAACATAAAAAGTCTCAAACGATTTATCGTCAAAATGGGTCATGATTCCAATTTGTCGATAGTACATGGTGTAATATTATTGTTTATTTACTAGCTGTCCCCTGTGGTTTCACCCACGTTACTACAGATTTTTTGGTTACTGCTACTGGTAATGTTATGTAGTCCATTCGTTATTCTATTGTATAAACTATATAACTGTAAAGTTTTGACAATGCACGTTTATTATTTTTTGCGTGAAAAAGTAACAAACATCCTCACCACAGATCCTCACAAACTATAATATTAGTACCTAGGATAATATTCAAAGCGGTTTTACCACTTTAACAAAATTCACGAAAGAGTTCTCTCTTCGACTTTACGTACAAAACTGGCCGTCATAACCAAAACAACAGGTGACTGCCATTATTTATTGAGAAAAATTAAAGATAAAAAAAGAAACATAAATGGCTTTTCAATTTTGTTTGACGGAAAAAGGCCAGCAACCTTTATTAAATAATAAATCAAAGAAGTTCCAATGAGGTTCTATTTAAAACAGTATTAGAACTTTTACAAAATATGGCCGTAGTACTAAAGATTTTCCTATAAGGAGTCTGTAGTCTTAAAACGTGTTCACCTGTAGTACGTGATGCTGGTATTTTTTATAAAATAAAAATTATTTCAGTAATTTTGTGGGTGGGAAATCGTCAAATGACTTCTTCCGCCCTTTCGTGTTAGACTTTTACTGACTAAAACCCACCCATGCTCCTGCGGTTGCCCTTTATGGTTAAAAAAAATGGTGTAGTTGTTCGGAAGGTATGCGCGCTTTTTTCTCCTACCTATACCATCTCACTGCGGAACGGACGGCAGTTGGACAGTATAGGCTATTCCTATTTATTTAACACTGAAAATTAAACCGTAGTAGTCAGATATTCCTGTAACTTATTGCGCGCGTATTTACTTATTGGAACTCAATTTTTGGGAATTGTTTTAAAAGCTAACACAATAATAAATAAATTCCGCAGTGAAAACGCGGACAATCTAGCCGCTCTGCTATCGCGCATGTGCCTGTCGACCACGGTCGCGCCGGACGACTCTCTGCGTGTCCGAGTGCCGCCCACCAGGCATGATGTCATACACGCTTGCGACCTCTATGAAGACATCGCTATCGCTTATGGGTACGTTATTTACATCTATCTTATCTATACTTATATACTATTATTATAAAGAAAGAGGTAAAATATATTTTTTCTTTATATCGAGATTTTAAAATCTGTAATTACTAGTCCAATTACTACAATAATTTCATTGATAGGAAATATAACATTACTTTTAAAGAGTAGAAAAATCCCGTGAATTATTAAATATAAAAGTTATATAAATAAATAAATAATAAATAAATATCCTCGGACAATACACACGGTCATCTGATCCCAAACTAAGCAGAGCTTGTACTATGGTAACCAGACAACTGATAAACATACTTATATATTTTTAAATACATACACAATATATAGATAAATCACACCCAGACACAGAACAAACATTCGTGATCATCACACAAAGTTTGTTCTGTTAGGGAATCGAACCCACGAGCTGCGGCTTAGCAGTCAGGGTCACTAACCACTAGACCAACAAGCCCGTCATATACTTTTATACAATTTATCTGTCTAGGATTAGAGATGGATTTCTCTGATGATTTTATTATTTTTTATTTATTTGTAATACTGTTTTGCACACGAGATTGTCTATTAGAAATCCCAGGAAGTTCCATATTAATATCAATACTGATGGAAGTACTAAAATAACTCTACCTAATTCCGACCTCTGGTTATAATCTTATATATATTACAATACTCAGGTACAACCGGATAGCCCGTCGCCCAGCGAAAGTGGTGACGACAGGGGGACAGGACCCGATCAACAAGCTCACGGAACAACTGCGGCAGGAGTGCGCGCACGCCGGGTACACTGAGGCGCTCACCTTCACACTCGTGAGTATACCAGCTCTTTTGGCTTAACCTTTCAACGACCAAGGGACAGCCGACTGTCAAAGATTTCATCTATAGGGGTCCCGTACGATTCAATCTGCGATCAAAATCAATGATCGTGATACGGATTGATCGTGTGCGGTTTAGATCGACAATTTTCGTCAATTTATCGCGGGTGATTGACGGTGTATGGGGCGCCTTACACACAAATCTTATTGGTTTTTTATGGCTTTAATTAGCTTACTCCTTTTATTTGTTTTTAACCGACTTCAGAAAAAAAAGGAGGAGGTTTCTCAATTCGACCGTATATATGCTTTTTAATCTTGCAGTAGCTTTTCAGCTACTTCTTCTATGTCCATTCTTAAAAAAACTTTGTGCACACATTTAGTGCCTGTGATAATACAAAATATGATAATTAAAGTATAATAGACCAGCCTAAAATACAAATTGCGAAAACCTAATAACAAGAACATAATCTTTAACTAGCCCCCTCCCCCTAGACCTGAGGGCGTACCACAAGCCCTTATAGCAGTATTACTTTGATATTACTTTCAGTGGGAAAGAGACGGCGCTAGACAACGTGTCTAACGCTGTTACTTGCACACTCCTGCAACAGGACTAAAACAATCTTACTTTAAACGTCATGGTAAGGGGGCTGGAGTTGCTCTTTGTCAGGAGGTGGGTAACTTACTTCGTGGTTAATACATATTAACTTCCTAGAGTTAGGTCTCATTTACTTTGATTTAACTAACGCAAATTCAATCACAGGATTATTGATATTATGGTTTCTGTAATATGATGGCTTATTAAAATCAAGATTTCATTTAGCTGCCCCAAACAGACCTTGTCTGTATGGTGTTGATGTCACTAAATGCCGATAAATTATTCTTAATATTAAAAACCTTCCTCAGACATCAAAGAATATTAAAAAAAAAAACTCTAAGGCCCTGCGCAGACGGCACACTTTTTGTGCGATCGAGTCTGCGGCGCACAAAAAGTTTGAACTAAGAGAACTAAGACTTTTTGCGCGTCGTGTGCGTTACTGCATTTAATTGCATAGGTTCTATTTTCACAGACTAAAAAGTGCGTCACGGATAGTCTGTCGTCTGCGCAGGGCCTAAGTGAGTCACTCTCGATTTTCGCGCTTAGCGACACATTTAACGATAAATTCTTATTGTTACGAGCTGGGGGTTCGGGATAAGTGGTTCAGAACAATCGGCATTGCGTCACCTTTCGTCTACGTAACATTATTAACAGGTTATTACAATAGAATGGGCTATTTGGTCTGAAATAAATTATTTTTAATATATTTTTTTTATAAATTATAATTTCCAGTGTTCCCGCGACGACGTAGCTTCAAAACTGGGGGTGAAGATAGAAGACGTACCAGCCGCCCACATCTCGAACCCGAAGACGCTGGAGTTCCAGGTGGTGAGGACTGTGCTGCTGCCGGGCCTGCTCAAGACCCTCGCCGCCAACAAGAAGATGCCGCTGCCTTTGAAGCTGTTCGAAATCAGCGACGTTGTTTTGCAGGATAAGAGTGCGGGTGAGCGGTTAACAAGATACTAGCATTTGCACTCGTGTTTACGCTTTAAAAAGGCCGAATTTTCATCTGATTTTTAATCTCCAAGGATTAATAACACTTAGTTTCTGGGAACAAAATAATATTGAATTTGAAACGTAAGTGTTGTAAATGTTCTAAATACAATAAGATCGATAAAAAATGTCACAAAGTCAGCAAGTGGCTTGGCTATGGCCACTACCAAAGATGCAATGCGCGGCAGTATTAAGAAATTTAAGAATTCTAAAGTACACTTCCTACTGCGCCACAATTTACGTATCGTCCGTAGTCTACACCCTATAGATAATACTATTTACTCTTTATTTAGCACATACGGAACTAACCCCAATACGGAATGTAGGTGACTGTTTTAGTGTGTACAAGAACAAAACAAATAAATATTTAATTTATGTGTGCCAATTAAATATGCGTATTTTTTTTTAAATAACCAATAGATAACTTCTACTTTAATAGTATTCGTCGAAAAAGCTGAAATAGCTGTAATTGTAAATCATTTATTATTTTTATCAACATGCTTCTAAAAAGATCTTTTGAATATGATGTGTTTAGGAGTTGTGGACTGAAAATACCACTTCGCAGCTCAGCTATCATCATTCACAAAGAGTTGTTATGGTAAAAGTTAAGTGGGATATTAGTAACTAGCTTCCCTCCGGCACAATTAATTTTTCCCTATGACATTGGCAACACAATGAGCAATACGGCTCCGTCTTGTAATTATCTTAATATATATAAATCTCGTGTCACAATGTTTGTCCTCAATGGGCTCCTAAACCACTTAACCGATTATAATAAAATTCGCACACCATGTGCAGTTCGATCCAACTTGAGAGATAGGATAGTTTAAATCTCAAAAATTATAGTCGCAATTTTAATTTATTGCTAATTATTTGTCTGTTATTATTTGACAGTCACAATTAATTTATTAGTAGTTGTTGATTTTGGAATGTTTTACATTGGATCCGACAGACGGCGCTACCATCGCAGTGTCAAAATTTAAATAATAATCACTTTCAGATGTCATAAACATAGACAATGATATTAAAAAGGTTCTATAAGAAAATGCGTAGCAATACTTCTTAACATGTCGGCGCTACCATCGCAGTGTCGAATTTTAAATAATATTCGAATTTTAATTTTAGTCTGTCCCGACAGTTAGCGCTGCGATCAAATTAAAAAAAAAGTTTTGTTATCATTGTGTTATCTATTATTTTGTTATTGTTGTGTTTTTATTGTGTAATCTTATATCTACCCGTGCGAAGCTGGGACGGGCCGCTAGTTTACTTATATGAAAATGTTTGTAAAAGCCGAAGCATGACGGTTATTCAGCCTTGTGGTTGTGTAATACAACACAATATTATAACCGAAAGCGGTGTATATTATGACTAATTAGCTAAGTTTTGCAAGTGCAATTAACGCTCGTCGTTTCTCTGTATAAGAAAATTAATTGCTCTGCATTAAAACTGGTATTCAAATAGTTTTATTGGAAATTAGTTTTTAAGCCCTGATTTTTGGTTGATCAAAGGCGAAAATCTGAATGTAATCAGCACCTAGTCCATCGCAGATGTGTATTTTGTAGCTTTGTTATAGCAACTCTCACTAACTCGTATACTCCATTTGTTTAGGTTTAAAAAAAAATGTATACAAGCTTGGCACGTCTTTTTTATTTAAAAAAATCGTATAGAAGACATACTTAGTTTTAAAGTCCTAGCTTAACATCGGTTTAGTTAATTGACTAATTATTGTAAACATGATTAGATAAAAAAACATGTTAAGAAGAGACCTTTAGCCTAAGCTTTTCTTAACATGTTTTAACCCTAAACCAATGGAGTATAGGAATTACTGGCTTCATAAAAAATCATAAGAGGGGTCTATACATATTTTAAAAAAAGCAAAAACTTATTATAAGTTTCCTTTCCTTTTATCATGTATATTAGAAACGGGTGCCCGCAACGAGCGGCGTCTGTGCACGGTGCACTGCGGGCGAGCGGCCGGCTTCCAGTTCGTGCACGGACTACTCGACAGGGTCATGGCACTGCTCAGGGTGCCCTGGGACAAGGACACCGGCTACTGCCTGCAGCAGTGCGAAGGTATGGAGATAGGGATTAGGTTTTTTTAATTCAGCAGGTCCGTGTAAAGGGGTGGACTTGGTCAAAATGTATGTAGCTGTTTTTTAATAACTGGCGAAAAATGAAAACTTTACGTTCAATGCAAGTTTCAATCACGATTTCTTTCCACTTGTCTTAATTTCTACTTTAGACTGCCGGGATTTCGAAAGGCAGAGCACCATTCGGTTACGTTTTGTAAGGCACGTCACTTCAATAAGTTTTAAAACAAGAACCAAGTTACTGTATCATTGACTTGAAATTTACCGCTCTTAAAGGACCGTAAATTTTAACTAGCTTGGCGAGTACTGACGTTCTGGTTTATTTGAATAGTGCAGTTAAATAGCGAGACAGTACAAATTCTACACAAATGTTCTCTCAATATTTTGAGAGGTAAAGATTCTCGAAATTTCTATCTTCATCTTTCTCTTTCCATTTCATTAAGAAAAGGACAGAAGATAAAATATTAGTTAAGTCCTGTCAAATTTAGTCACTCCATAGATAATTTAGACGTGATTAAAAACATGGCGACTAAATATAGGTACGCCAATTTTCTTCAGCTATCTAATTTGACAGGATTAAACTAAAATGTATCTTCTGTCCTTTTCTTTAAGAAATGGAAAGAGAAAGATGCATTTAACTTAAATTTAGTTAAGTTTGTGAACAAGAGAATCAGCACCATTGTCAAATTATGTCCATAGTAAAGTGAGTGTTATTCCCACAGACCCCGCGTACTTCCCGGGGCGTTGCGCGGCAGTGTTGCTGCGCGGGAGGCCTATCGGCAAGGTCGGCGTCATCAGCCCCTCAGTGCTTAGCGCCTTCGAGCTCACGAACCCATGCTCCGCGCTCGAGATCACCATAGAACCCTTCCTGTAAATTTATTTATTTATTTGTATAAATTGATTAAAATCGTTTTTAAAAACAAATGTAGTTTTTTTTTACTGGTATGCCAAATTTTCGAATATTTCTGGTAGTAGCTAATGTATGTGTATCAGACTAATAGTGCAGTTTTTTACATATAATTATCTGATGTCAATCTCTCGACAGAAAAAGACTCACTGGCGTTCATATACAATAGTTCGTAGTGAACCTCGATTTAGACCTAATATTAAACCGATTCGATCGCATGGATGTATAAAGAAATCCGGATGGAGCTTAAAATATAAAGTAATTGAAGCACCAAATGAGCGGCGGCACTTTTTTAAATGTGCATGGGTATATTCGCCCGAAAAATAATGTCCTGTATAAAATGAATGAAACTGGGATGTCTCTTATTAAAAAGAAAAGAGATATTTTGGCTAAATCGTATATTTTTTTTACTAAATATCAGATAAATCTGCATACCATAAAGTCAAATGACCATATTTAAACAGTACACTATTTAACAGTACATTATTTCTCGGGCGAATACACCCATGCACATTTTAAAAAATGGTCATCTCGCACGCGGGCGATATTGTTCGTGAGCGGGATGTCCCATAACCCAAACAAATAGGGTATAGGTATAAATTTAAAGTAGTTGTACCTATTATCGGTAATTTCAACCTATCAAGTAGGCTATCGAGAATTTAAAACAGATTGACCAGATTACTTATCACGCGGTACATCGTTATCAATAACCGCTAGCAATATAAATGCGCCTAATAACAGACAAAATAATCTTAATTACTTAATGCCTGGAAGCTAATGTTATTATGACTAGGTCGTGATTTTGATTTTTCGTCTACAACCGTAGTAATTAGTCTGATTGGTTTGCAAGGTATTTCGAACCCTAATCCTTTAGTGCTGAGTCTTATTCCCTTTTATACTCATTATTACGTATATTAGTAAATTTATATTTACTCGATTATCTACTAGAGAATGCCGCAAACAAGTTATAGGTACCTATCTAGTAATAATAAGATGATCCATACTAATATTATAAATGCGAAAGTAACTCTGTCTGTCTCTTCTTCACGCCTAAACCACTGAACCGATTTGAACGAAATTTGGTACAGATATAGTCCGGAACCCGAGAAAGGACATAGTATAGCTTTCATCCCGGAAATCCCCCGGGAACAGAAACTATTAATACTATTATTCCACGCGGACGAAGTCGCGGACAAAAGCTAGTTACAAATAAAATCGAATTAAATAAAATTAATGAATTTGTGACCTGTCTAAGCCTACCTATTCAATATTTTGACTATTCGTAACGAACCCACGACCTCTAACACGAAAGACGGGCGCTTTAACTACCCGGCCATAACAAACTATAACTGAAAATACATTGTCAGGCATGGCGCCACTTGGCAGGCATGCCACCATCCGACCGAGGTAATCAATCCGGTATTTGACACCATCATCAATTGACGTACTTTTTATGAGCTGTCAAAACGCAATCCTCCAATAGACTTTGTATGCCAATACCTGCTTGTGACGTCACAAGCTAGCAACCCTATTGACTAACTATTTATTGATTTTAAAGCAATTAAAAATCCAATTTTACAGTAAATTATAAACAAATCCGATGTTTAGGACTAATAAAAAGATAGGTTTTATAAAAAATATGTCTTAGATTTATTGGTTAATAGTGTCAAATACCGTATTGCACGCACGCATGATTTCTGGGAGCTGTTTTTATCTTCTCTGGGTGATATATCACGTTCCATATCTCTAGAACCAGCGGTTTGGGCTTTTCATTGATGTATCAACAATCAAAACAAATTAAGATGCTCAAAATATAATTTATTATTCGTACAATAAAATAGCACAAACAAAATTATTTAACTAATAAAATCACATTTTAAATAAGTAGAGAATAAAATATAAGTAGGTGTAGTTAATTCGCAGAATTATCAACCAATAGACATTTAATTTAAATAGCCTAAAAATGACACTAGGACATTTTTTTAATATTCATAAAAAATATGTTAATGTAAAATAAATAATAAATACGTACCTGTACGTAAATTATTCTAATGCCATATTCGATTTTGTCACAACAGTATTTACAGTAAACTAAAATTCTCAAAACTGTACCATATATCCTTATAATTGTTTAAGAGGATGTATAGTACAGATGAACATAAAATAGGAGTTTCAGCTCATGTTCTTAACTATTATAGGGACACTCATCATTCATTCTACTTATATATTTTCGCTGTCTGTCGAAGGAATCTCAATATGAAAACAGTCTTTATTAAAACTGTTAAGGCACTTCATAATGTAATTGACTATGATTCCTAAACAGAAAGGCGGAAAATCAACATAATTTACATTATGTTTAATGTTAAAACATGTTAAGGTCACTAAGTCACTATTACACAGCCAATTAAATACTGACACACCTGCTTATTTTATAAATAAAAATGTAGAGACACACAATTTATTGCATATTTAAGCATTATTGTTTAGTGCAATTGAAAGCTATTCAAAAATTGTTTTTAAGTGGGCCTATTTCAGTCATAATTAAGGTGATATTTTATATTGACAGTGTAATAATAACTTATATTTATAGCTTGCAGTTCATAATAGCTGGTTTTATTAGGTATCTTACTCACTTACCAAGCAAAACCATCTTTGAAACATTCATTCAACAGCTATGTATCAAAACACTAGTACAATAAATATCTACTATGTAGATGTTTCTAAAAGTTATTTAATACTTCTTAATTTTTAAATACTGAAGGTTTTAAATCAAATTATTAGTAGATACATATACCACAACACAACCTACTAACTAAAATTTATTATACATTTTTTACTTTCAAATAATATAATCTAAGTTTGATACAATTTATTTATAATTCATATTTGTTTCTTCTTATGAAATTGAAGTAGCCAATCACTAACAAAAATTGTCATATTGGTGCAATCAGTGCATTTAACAGTGAGATAAGTATTAAATGTAAGTTGGACGGACCTAAGCTGCCTCCAGTGTAATCACAACGGAATCAATCCAGTAACAACTGTATATTAAACATTTTCTCTAGTTCTGACCTGTCAAAGTTTGGGGCAATGATAAATGGGCACAGGTAGAATGAAAGTTCTTTGAGATTGGGTGCACTGGTCTTTATGGCCTGTGCTACCTGTATGGTGACATGAAGACAGCGAGAGAGACTCAAGTATGTCAGGTTTTGAAATGTATTATTGGAAAAATATGCAAGAAGAGCACTTGTTGAAAAGTAACCATGGCGTAATTTTAATGAATGCAAATTCTGTAGCCTATACAAGTGCAACAAACTTGAATCAAAAAGGGTTTTGCAAGTCATAATGTGTAGCACTTGTAGTACCTTACAGTTAGATATGTTACGGATTATATCATCGTTTAAAGTATCTCCATATATATGTAAAGCTCTTAGTGTAGACTGTTTGGTTCTCAGAAGAGATTCAAGGAAATCTGCTGGAATATTTTTCATTTTCTCCATATTAATACTGACTAAATTGGTGCACTGCAACATGTTGTACAAACTATCATGGGTAAGGGCAAAATTGGACAGTATGAGAGTCTCAAGGTATTTCAACCTATCAAACGGCAAGTGATACACAAAGTTACCATTTGCATTTTCTGGATTTTGTACTATAAGTGAGTTACGAAAACTCAAAAACTTTAGGTTTGGCCAGCTAACTAGATCACCAAAGATACAGCTATCAACTTGAGATATACTTATTTCTAAATGAGTCAGATTAGGACAATAGTTTATTAAGGAAGCCCTCACTTGAGAATACAACTTGAAATACTGTAGTTTAACATTCTTCACATACTTGGCGACAAAAGGCACAATGTTTTCACTTATCCTCACATAGTTCTTCATACATACTATGAGGCGCGTGTTGTCCCACACGCAGGGCGTCAAGCACAGTTGTTGCCATCTCAAACAAACTTTAGCAACTGCCAAGAGGGATTCAAAATCTACCATTGAAAATATGTAAATAAGTATTTCATTAGGCAGGTCGTTTATGGCGAGCGTGTTGGGGAATACTTGAGCACCTGTCACGTCGAGGTGCACCATGGTCGGCAGCAGAGCGCGGCCCCGCACTTCTGGAAACATGCGACTAATGTGTAGGCTCAAAACTGACACTTATTTAACCACACAACGCTTCCGACACCACATGCTCACTGGAGGACTTCTGGCTAATCTATTACCGTTTCGAACGAATTTAAATATATATAACAGGACAAAGAATATTAATTAACCCAGTAAGGTCATGAACCTTGAACAACCGTGATAAGTATTGGAAAAATCAACTTTAAACCCACTAATAAATAATAATACAATTGATGAAGTAATACATATAATTACCTCAGGTTTACCTTGCTTCCTATTCGGGAAAATTGTAATGTTTGCTTTAGTAGAAACATAACTTATGTAAATTTTTGATTAAAACGCTCACACTACATACACATGGTTAAATACTGATCGATAAGTGATAAGCTGCATTTAGGCTTCAATCGTCCATTTCAAAGTGTGGTACAATAGTTTAAAAATCAATTTTTAAAGAAATATTAAAAATAACTTTCATCTTTGATGCTATTTTTGTATGACGTTCAACATTTGTGTGCTTGTGTGACGTTTGAGTTTTGAGAAATAACTGACAGTGACATGGTGCGTTTTGTTTTTTGTACGATACGATACGTTTAACGATTATCTATGTATTGTAAAAATAGTAGATTATCTTATTTATTATATTAGAAACAAAATTGTGTGTAAAATAATATTTCACCTAGCTTTCTACAACGAAAGTTTCTATTGGCACACGGTGTGTAATTCGCTATAATTAAGTATAATTTAATTTGATTGTTGCTTGTGAAGTAAATACATCAACATATGCCTATCTAACCGTTCCATGCCTTCCCATACTTCTCTCTTGGGGCGGGCACGGCTTAAAATCTGTTAGGACACACTTGAATACTAGAATCCAAACCTGACCTTAAAGGGAAACCCTGAAAGTCTCACCACAATCCATTTTGCAAATATTTTTTTGAATAATGATTAGCAGCCTTCGAATGGTGGAAATGTTCAAATGCGTTCCTCCGCCTTTAAGGGGACGTAGTAATCAGGGACTGAAAGCGGTTACGGGTAAAGGTACCTCAAAAATATACCGGTACCGGTTTAATAGAGGTTGAGCTATAGCGATACATTTATAAATAAAGGTTGGGCTGTGTCGTTATTCCTTTATATAATTTCGGTACCGAAAAACATGCTAGATCGCGTGGCGCGGGCGCGCGGGGGGTTGAAGAACACGTCTTCAACCCCCCGCGCGCCCGCGCCACCCGATGAACTTGTGCATTTTGTAGGTACATTTTCTTTTACTTACCGTATCTCTTTGTTTGTTGCCGACTGGTACGCATTTCCAACCTTTAAATTCCGCTACTGAAAAAAATAACGGTATTGCAATTCGCAATATTTCGGTAACCCTTATGTAACGGTATGACGTCATACTGAAATTTAAAGATAGGTACCTTAATTTTTGGGTAATTCAGTCCCTGGTAGTAATCTCAAATAATTTGTAGTTGTGTAGAAAACAAAGTTGTAAGAACCGCTGTTAGTCCTTATTAGTTAGTTTACTTTTATTTCAAAGTAATGAGTGCGCTGTAATCTTATGCACTTTTATGCACAACACTACCTATAATTGGTTGAGTTGAGATAAATAAAACTACTGAAGTGTATTAATAATTTATTGTAAATATTTTATATACAATCAATTAAAGAGTTTTAAGTACTTACAGACCTATTGCTACGTAAGTACTATTTAAGTATTATGCTCATAAGTCCCAAAAAAATTAAAAGAACGACGGTGGTAAGTAAGTAGCTGCAGGTGTGGATATTGCTCCGGAATTAGTTACCGCTGGTGGTATGTAACCTGGACCTGGCTGTGGTGCGGGCGCCAGCGCTGGCCGAGAGCCACCATATCCTGGAGAGGGTGCTGGCGACGATTGGGACGAAGTATTAGGTGGTAAATACGCAGAACTCGGTATGGATACTGAACCACCTGTACTTGTTTGACCGCTGCTGGTCGATGTTGAGGTCACAGTCTGCCCAGACGTCGCAGTATTAGTCCCCAACGGTGGCAAGTACGACTCAGAAGGAGTTCCCACACTTCCTACTGATCCTGTTTGCGTCGTGGTGGTAGTACTTGTTGACACTAGTCCCGAGCCAGAAGTTACAGAAACGCCGCCTATGCTCACACTGCCACCAGTTGAACTACTTCCACCTGAACCACTTGCTGTCGGCGGCAAATATTTTGGAGCACTTGTCGATACTTCTGATGAACCCTGGAGAGTCGGGGAGAGAGTAGGTGATGGAGCGTTGTACGGATAACCACCCTGAGAAGTACCGGTATTAGTAGCAGTTTGTGTGGCGGTAACTGTTTGCGTCCCAGTACTGGTAACCTGGGACTCAGTGTTGGCCTGGGCTCCGGCACCGCTTGACGGTGTGCCATAGTTGTAACCTGCGTTAGCACTTCCAGTGGCGGAAGACTGGTAGTTGTAGCCACCGCCGGCGGCCGCTGTGGGTGCGGCGGTCGCAGCGGTGGTCCCCGAAGTCTGTCCTATGTTGACGGTGTCGCCGCCGGCCGGCACGGGGTATGCATAAAACATTTGCTGCGTCAGCGTCCTGTCAACAGTCGATGCTTGAGTGGGTGCAGGTGTGATTGTGGTGGTGGACCTAGTCTGCGGCAAGTCAAATGATACACTCGGCTTGTCGTACACGTACCCGTCTTGTCGCCTCACTCGCACGCGCAGGCTCTCCCCCACGCACTCGCCCGCAGTTTGTACAGGAACGGTCACACTACATTTAAACAATAAAGCAGGCAGTAAAAAATAAAAACATCTTAACTTAAACCGCATTTTGTGTTGGAAGACAAGCTATAAGATTGTAAAAGACAAATTGAGCTATGTCTACTAGTATTTATAATAATTTCGAGGAAGTCACGAGACCTCGAGGTTTTGTTTCAAAAGCAGTCTTTAGTTAACCCTTCATTGACTTGTCTAAAAACCAGGGGTGTAGCTACCGCCGTATCTATTATATACGGGGCCCTCGGTCCACGGGGCCCCCGAGTGTGTAAGGAAAAAAAATTAACTACGTAGGTCCTAATTTATTTTATTTTACAATTGACAAAATTCTAAAAAGCATTACTTTTTTTAATTAGATTTCAGAAGAATTACTTACACTTATATTTGTACTAGCTTTTGCCCGCGACTTTGTCCGCGTGAATTAATAGTTCCCGTTCCCGAGGGTTTTCCAGGATGAAAACTATCCTATGTCCTTGCTCGGGTCCCGGACTATATCTGTACCAAATTTCATTCAAATCGGTTCAGTGGTTTAGGCGTGAAGAAGAGACAGACAGACAGAGTTACTTTCGCATTTATAATATTACTAGCTTCTGCCCGCGGCTTCGCTCGCGTTAGAAAGAGACAAAAAGTAGCCTATGTTACTCTCCATCCCTTCAACTATCTACGCTTAAAAAATCACGTCAATCCGTCGCTCCGTTTTGCCGTGAAAGAAAGACAAACAGACAGACAGACACACTTTCCCATTTATAATATTAGTATGGAAGTACGGATGATAAATGAATATTTTTCTATCCAAATATTTTTTTCTTTTGTGGAAAATCTTTACCCCCATATTAAATGGGGGTAAAGATTTTTTCCTCAAACAAATTTTTTATAGGGGCCCCGCCAAGGCACGCTACGCCACTGCTAAAAACTAAACTTAAAATACACTAGATGAGACACTAGACTGTTCGCAACTGTGTTAATAACTTGTCACAGTAATAGTAGAGTGCCTTGTCACACAGTTGCGAAAAAGTCAGGCAAGAAGGCAAGAAGAGCAATATTTTTATTATATTCTATGATGATATAATTTCTGTGTGTGCCTAGCAAGATCTCCAAAACTAGTGTTGCAGCTAGCCGCACTGAACTTTTAATTCAATAGAAGGGTTGTGAGGAAACTATTTTAGAAACATAGAATTTGCTTTAAACCACAGAGATCTGGAGAAATTTGCCTAAAAATCTTTTAGATATACCTACTTTCAAAAGAATAATGTAAGAAAACTCCAACGCATCGCTAAGCTTCTTAGGGTTAATGTCTAACTAACCCATCATTATGTGGTTTAGTTAAATTACAGAAATGAAATTAAAGTTTCTAGAAACTTTGTATTTTCTTCTCCGCTTTTAATATCAATATCACGATCATTTGTACCTGGGTACAGTCAGGGTCAAAATCGTCACCGGAGTTTGTAAACAGAAATCTTTGCCGATTCTTTATAAGTATTTATTAGGGCTTGAGAATAACAGTCTTATTAACAGTAGATAAAGATTTTAATTAAACCAGGTCATCCATTATTAACCATTTACCAGAAATTCGTCTTGTGAACCAGGTTATACAGTTATACTTAGGTCATTAAAGGATTTTTATAAGATACTGCTACCTTTTACGATCAGGCCACAGCCTATATTCTCTAAGGGCGACAGCCGGCTGTCGCATGGTCATCGACATAAATACCTTCTTAGGATTTTCTAAAGATCGTGTAATCTATTAATTTTTTGACCTTTTATTGACGGTAAGTCGTAATAAGCGAAAGATAAGTAATCTTATCTTTACTTTCATAAACATTATGTATGGTGCTATTGTGTTTATAAAGTCTTGCATCTTATTGCGTAATAAGACGATTATAAAAAATGTATTGTATGTAGGTATTACAGCCTACGATACTTAAAACTGGATGTCAATATCAAATATCCACAGTACATTATATATATCAGTGGTGGTATTAGGTACTTACTTCGTACATTATACAGGGTGTCCCACGGCAATGCCACATGGAGGGAAAGTACCTTAAATATTGTAGATAGAACATTTTATTGAAAGAAGACATTATTTGAATTTTGAAAACATTTTAAACTGCATTCATAGATATTTAAATAATTACATAGTAGAACCGGGAATCGAACCTGTTACTCGAGAAAATTAATCAGCCTGTAGTTTTATCCTACCGATCGAAAGGCTTCATCACAAGGATTATTTTTTGCTAAATAACATAGTGTCAAAAATAAAAGAAAGACTATGAATTTTAACATTTTTAATAAAAAAATAGTCAATTTTTCAAACGCTCAAAACTAGTCCTTTCTTCTTGAAATCTTGGATACAAAGTGATACCTTTTGATTATTTCGTTCCCTGACGATTTTTTGGTCTTGTTGTGGTAGATATTTATTTATTAAAATGATGCGTACTACTCAAGTGGGTAGATTAATTTTATTAGTAATAAGTAGTTATGATTGTCAATTGTATGTCCTTACGGCAATGTAAGCTTTTAACTTTTCAGAACAAAACTTTACATCAAATGTTAAAATTCACGGTCTTCCTTTTATTTGTGACACTATGTTATTTAGCAAAAAATAATCCTTATGATGAAACCTTTCGATCGGTATGATAAAACTATAGGGTGATTATTTTTTCTCGTGGAACAAGTTCGATTCCCGGTTCAACCATTTAATTATTTAAAAATCTATGAATGCAATTTAAATTGTTTTAAAAATTCAAATAATGTCTTCTTTCAGTAAAATGTTCTATCTACAAGATTTAAGGTACTTTCCCTCCATGTGGCATAGCCGTGGGACACCCTGTATAGTTAGTACAGATTGAGCAAGTGAAAGGAAGTTGATCGTGTCGCGGAGGTCGGCCCTCCCAGCAGTGTCAATTTCAGTCATAGATTAGTTTATGTACGCTGAACACGTTTGTCGCGGCTTTTTAACATAACCGGTGAGTTACGCACATATATTTTTACATCACTAAATCCTTCCCTTCGTTCTTATTCTTCAGATAAATCAGCTTTCGGTGTCTGTAGTGTTGTAAGAAACTCGTGTCTTTTAGCCTACACTTCGACATTCGATATTCCTTGTTAGTCCCATGAGTCCCGAGTCCTTTGAGTCTTCTGACCCCCTTCGAGTCTTATAGTCTTTTTTTTTGGGGTTTGGGAAATCATCAAACGACGTCTCCCATCCTGGGTGCGGCAGGAGAGCGTGTCAGACTTTTACTGACTATTATAAAACCTACTCATGTTCCTTCGGTTGCCCTATATGTTCCGGGGTCACTGTAACTATTTAAAAAAATCCGCAACCCCGAAAAGGGTCTCATGACTTGAGTTGGTGTATTATAATACGTAAGTGATAGTACAGTACCTAATACTAATACATTTAATTTATTTACTGATTAAAAAATAAATATCTAGGTAAGTAAGTATACTTAAATAAATATACATATTAAAAGAGAAACTGAACAACATATTTACTTTATTCATACAAACTTAACTATAAATGTTCGTATCTTATCTTATATGAACAATAGGCACAAGATCAGCAGTGGCCTGGCAACGAATCGCGGGCCTTGGGCAAGTGTCACAAAAACTCGCACAAAAAGAACAAAGTTATTTTTCGATTAAAGTAGTAAAAACTTTATAGAGAGAATACAAAAGGCAGCGTTTATATGCGTTACTTGGTATTTACTTATCGAACAAATAAGAGCAAAGACAACAAAGACCGAAAGTTACCTATAATCAACATAACAGAAGTGTAACAGTGTATGTTATTTAAATTTCAGAGCCATGGTTCTGAAATTGTATTACCTGGAAGATGGCCCGCCGTCGCTATCATGCAGGCAAGTCCTGGAGGCGCTGAAGGTCCCTTATGAGAGGATCAACGTCAACTTCTACAATGGAGATCACATGACTGAGGAGTATGGAAAGGTATGCAGAAAATTGACGTTGCGAGAGTTGTTGAATTAATAGTTTTACGTGATCTACGAGGCAATCAGGAGTTTTATGTTGACCTCTAAATATGAACCCAATGACGATATGTTGTGCAGAAATTAACGTTATATTGGTATACAATGGGAACCTGTCTGAGCTGTCGAGAGTCGCGATTTTATAATAACGCATAATATGTGACTTTATATACTTTATACAAGGTGTATTTTTGAATCTACAAAACATTTCGGGAGGCAATTATATTAATAGTGCTTTTAGACCCGAATCAACAATAAAAAGGGCATGCATTAAAAAAATACTTCTTTTCGGTAAGTGTAAAACTACCATTCTTGCGTTACTGGGTAATGTTGTTTGAGGTGAAACTGGCTGACGATGTATTGGTTTTCCTTTTAGTGGGGGCGTTATAAGCCAAAAGCAATATTTTTTGCATTAAAGCATGAGACTTGGTACACTTGTTAGTTAGGTGTGTTAGAGCGAAAATCGCCCGGGAGGCAATCGGAGGCACCCCTCTGGGGGGGAGGGGGAGGGGTTGAAGTTCTCTTCTACCGCGCGCTCTGTTTGTCGTCATAACTCGTAATTTATCGTTACTATGGCAAGTGGGGTATCATTTTCGGATAAATTAAAGATGGCCAATCGTTTTCTGAAATAAAAAATACATGTCTACATACAAAAAAAGTGAATTATGCCATAAAATGTGAAAATTTCAACCGTAACAAAAAACATTAAATGGCCATAATTTTTCAAATCGTGGCTATATCGACTTTAAAAAAATATGATAAAAAGCTGTATGCGTATAGATTCTGAAAATATAATATATGTCTATAGTGTATATAGAAAAATCGTTAGAAAAAAAATGAAAACAGCTTGGCGGAGCAGCCAAAATTCATTGTAAAATAAGGACAACAAAATCGATTTTTACAAATTGACCAATCTTTTTACTAGTAAATATAGAGATTTGATCAAATTAAATAGATAATGAATTTAAATGTTTTTTTTTTGTTAAAAATCTATCGTTTTTACCCTTAGTACAAGTATAAAAAAATGGCATTAGTCATGTTTGATCTTATAGCTGAGCGGGCTCTGTTGACTAGTTTAAGTGAATTAAACGTCTGTAATTAAAGTAACAACATATAACTATGCTAAAAGTACTTACTTAAGAAAATAATATAAAAGGTGACTGCACCAATGATAAGCACTTGAAGAGTTAGCACCAATAGCAGGACGCAAAGAGTTGTTCGACATTTCAGACCGCCGCACTTCTTATTACATCTGCACTAGACCATTTCTATATAGGTTGAAAACCACTGGCAAGTCTGTCCATGTAGGCTGACAGTTGTCACTGACCTTACTCCGTCCCCAATCAGACAAATCAGGTGGATTTCCAGACATCTGATCCCATACAGGAACAGTTTTGGAATACTGCTCAAGAAATGTTGGTGCAGGGCAGCTTTTGTAAGACACCATTTTCTAGTTAACGAATATCTTTAATAAACAGATATTTTAGGTTTCATTTACTTAGCAAAATGTGCAAGACCAGAAATAAACACTTCTAACTATCTTATAAACTTTTCAATAATATCCTGTGACAACATATGCCATCTGATCTCAAACTTAGCAGAGCTATACTATGACAGACTAGAAGTAACTGGTCTTCATACTTATATTTTTTTTATTTTTATTTAATTACATTTATATTATAAATTCGTACATATTATAGATAAATTACAATCAGACACAGGATAAACAATGCTCATCACGCAAAGTTTGTTCTGGTTCGCATCGTAGCCACGACCTCCGATTTAGCAGTCAGGGACACTAGCCACTAGACTAACTGGCCCGCGAATAATAGTGACAGCCTCGCTAATCCGTCCCTCATATGCTGCCAGAAACCCTTTTCCCCTTCACAGTTAAAAAACAAGATAACGTAAATGCTCCTATTACCGCCAGTTTAAGCTGTCTCAGGATTCACTTAAAAAAAATAGATATAAGCTGTTATGTTAGGGAAGATGTTATAATTTATAATTAATCTTTACGAAGTATTCTTTGCTATTCAGTTCTTAAATTCAATATTCAATAACACAATAGTTACAAAATAATTATTTTATCCAAAAGAGAAGTTGATTCTATTACCGACCCATAGAATGCGGCAAGATTCTATTAGCGATTTTTCTGCTTCTTTTACCGACCCATACAAAGTTGTCACTTCTACTATAGTATAAAATAAAATAAAATAATTTTTAAGGTATTTTATGGTATTGTTTACTTTGAAGTAAGTGTTACATTATTGTTTTGTTATAAAATAGTTTTAATATTTACACCAATAATCTCTAAGTAAGTAATTATTGGTGTAAATATTCGATGGTGAAACGAATAAATAATATAAAATCATAATATAACAATAGTTATGATTTCCCTTGTAACGCAGTGTAATCCTTGGAATGCTATGAATAATAGGTTTATGAAGCTTCGTATATATATGCTGGTCTCTTCATTTATAGCTATAAGCCCAGCTTCTAGTTGACCAGAGGCGTCCCTACTGCTTGCGCTTCTGCTTTCTGCTACAAACTTTAAAGAGATTATAGAATTTAATAAAATATATGAAATATGCATAGATAATGCCATGAATGAAACAGAAAAGTAAATTTTATTTTACATTAATGATATGGCCTGTGACAAAATCTCTCAAAACGTCACGTATGCAAGAAATAAGCCAATTTGATCAAAAATTGACATTTTTTTTTGTGTTCTAGTACTTCAATATTACCAAAAATTCCCTGACAGCTGTGAGTCGGTAATAGAATCAAGTAAGAAGGTTACAATATTCTATTAGCGACCAATAAAAATAATAATAAATAGATCGAGTTTGACACAAAAACTTAAGAAATAGCTATGTCGTTAATAGACCTAACGAAGTAAAATAATTTTAAGAATTGAACAAGAAAAAAGTATAATCAAATAAGTTAGTTTATAATAGATATTATTTTAAAATACTAAACGTTCTCAAAATTTTAACAACGCCATGAGTCGTTATTAGAATCAAGTTTTAAAATTTGGATTCTATTACCGCCTTTTATTAAAACATGATTTTATAACATAAAAACCAATTAAAAGTACTATTTTAAGAATTAGTTTAGAAAACGAATATATGCGTTACAGTTGTAATGTGATAGCAAGAAGACTAATCAATTTTTAGTGCGTTAATTTCCTTAAGCAATATTCAGGTGTACTTACGCGGCTGGAGGCGCGACACTATGAAACTTGCGTCCGTTTCGGGCGCTTCCCAATTATTGACAAATTATTTCTTTCACTGGCTATTTAAACACACAAACTTTGCTCTTTTTGTTATAAAACAAAATTATGTAACTAATTTTTAAGGTATGACTTTTCTGGAACCCTATATTATGTATAATATGAGTGATTTAAAATTAGATCGGTAATAGAGTACACATTTTAGGGGGTCGTTAATAGGAGCTTTTACGTTACATTGTGACACCCTGGAAAAGCGTAAAACAGAGGCAAGACTAGCTTTAAGTGGTCCTGTAAAAGATTTTTTTATAACGGCGGATACCAAGTGGCGAACAACAGGATGATAGGACTAACGCAGTAGTCAGAGTTGTGCCAAAGTAATGATACGTACACGTACTGTCGATACTGACGTCTCGTTAGCAGTCGTTTTGGCATAGACGAGTGCCTGAGCTAGAGGAGCTGTGGGTAATGTAGGCATTGGAAAACCCCACCTGTACCAATTCAAGGTATCAAGTACTCTCCATTGAAAATACTTAGAATTATTTTCTTTCATCCGCTATATACTTCCTTGGACTAAAATAGGATGAGGATTATTTACAGAACCACCAGTGTGATGGTCCTGTAAAAAAGCTGTGACACTGTGACTTATTTGAACGGTGGAGAAAAAAAGCGCAACGGAGACATGGAATGCTTTTCCAACTGTCGCAAAAGAGTTTCTGGCAGCACATGAGAAAAGGATTAGCGAGGCTTTCGCTATTATTGAAAAGCTGCCCTGCATCTCTTTTTGAGAACATTTTTCACCGAATCCACCTGATCCATCTAATAAGGGATAGAGTAAGGTCGGTTATTTTACTGTTAACATACGTGGAGAGACTTGCCAGTACAGTGGTTTTCGACGTCTGTGTGGAAATGATCCGGTGCAGGTGTAAAAAGAAGTGCGGCGGTCTGAGGTGTCTATTCTATCTCAGACACCTTTCTCTATTTAAGATTGTACTTTACCCAGGGTAAACAATGTACCCATGATGTTAAGATAAATAAATAAAGATAAAGATGCTCTCAGCGGGAACTTAAGTGATTGGAATTGTGCGACTGCGGACGGCAAAGTATTTAATAAACAATATAGGGGCAGCGGTTGTCATTCGTGGAACTTTGACAGTCGTTACGGGTAGCCAAACTAGAAAGTCTGACCAGCCTAACCAAGAGGCATCGTATCGCCCAGTTACTAAGTTGTGAAGGTCTGATAGGCAGTCGCTTAACATAAAACACTGGTATCCAGCTGAATCCGGTTAGGCTGAGAGCCGACCCCAATATAATCCAGAAAAGGCTAGGGAGATGATGAGATAGGGGCAGTGACTCGAATGCTAGCACTGCACCAAATTATCAGCACTCTGAACAAACAGATATAAGCTATTATTTTGGCCGATAACTCATAAAACTTACAATTAAGATATTTTGGAACTCTATTTCTGGCAAAACCATACTATCCGACGCGACGTAAAAAAATGTCGACATTTAAGAAAACAATTCTTTGCGTCCTGCTATTAGGGCTAACTCTTAAAGTGTTAATCAATGGTGCAGTCACCTTTTACATTATTTTATAAATACTTTTAGCTAAGCTTTTAGCATAGTTATATGTTGTCACTTTAATTACAGACGTTTGATTCACTTAAAATAGTCAGCAGAGCTCGCTCAGCTATAAGATCAAATATGACTATGTCATTTTTTTATACTTGTACTAAGGGTAAAAACGATAGATTATTAACAAAAGAAAACATTCAAAATCATTATTTATTTAATTTGATCAAATCTCTATATTTACTAGTAAAAAGATTGGTCAATTTGTAAAAATCGATTTTGTTGTCCTTATTTAACGATGAATTTTGGCTGCTCCGCCAAGCTGTTTTCATTTTTTTTCTAACGATTTTTCTATATACACTATAGACATATATTATATTTTCAAAATCTATACGCATATACTTTTTAATCATATTTTTTTGAAGTCGATATAGTGACGATTTGAAAAATTATGGCCATTTAATGATTTTTGTTACGGTTGGAATTTTCACATTTTAGGGCATAATTAACTTTTTTTGTATGTAGACATGTATTTTTTATTTCAGAAAACGATTGGCCATCTTTAATTTATCCGATAATGATACCCCACTTGCCATAGTAACGATAAATTACGAGTTATGACGACAAACAGAGCGCGCGGTAGAAGAGAACTTCAACCCCTCCCCCTCCCCCCCAGAGGGGTGCCTCCGATTGCCTCCCGGGCGATTTTCGCTCTAACCCACCTAACTAACAAGTGTACCAAGTCTCATGCTTTAATGCAAAAAATATTGCTCCCCATACATTAATGGCTTATAACGCCCCCACTATTTTGACTATTGATGATTTGATGGACCAACCATTTCTTGAAGATGTTCGATATCGCTTTTCGTCTTTCTCGTACAATTACTAAGTAAATGATACATTTGTCCTTGTCAATCTGAGGTCACTTCAGGTCATCACTTATCTAATTTTCTCTTTGCTGAAGATAGTTCCGCATTCACCGTCTTTTTATTTTTTAGGCTTTATAGGATCAGTCTACATTCTCAATTTTCAGATGAACCCACAAAAGGAAATTCCAGTGCTCGACGATGATGGGTTCTTTCTGAGCGAGAGCGTGGCCATCATGCAGTACATCTGTGATAAATACAAACCTGACAGTCCGCTGTACCCGAAAGATCCTAAAGCAAGGTAAATACTGCTTTATCATATTTCTATTTAGCATAAGTCATAAGTCATTTATTTCATAACAAAATACATTGTGTTGAAAAAAGTTTCATTAATTACAGTACATAATAACAGAATATTAAGTTGATTAAAAAGATTCAAATGTAAAAAAAAAAAAGCAGACTTGTTACTAAGATTGGTACCGTCTCAGATTAGAAGGTACCGTAGTATCGTTATATGGTCTAGCTAGCATAACGATTAGCGTAACTTAAAATTACCCTGCAGTCGAATAAACCCCGCCTAACTCACTTAATTTTCTTATATATCTTATATATATAAGTAAATTAATTACTAAATAATTAGAAGCGCGAGGGTCTCTATGCAGTTTAGAATTTATGTAGGTTGACTTTGGGGCTCCTAAATATTCATTTATTATTGTGTTTCATGTAACTAGTTTCATTTAAACAAAATCAAAAATCAATCAAAATCAAGGCATTTATTTCACTTAGACCATTTATAGGCACTTATGAATAGTCAAAGAGTCGGTCGGTCAGTCAGAAAAGTGACGCTAATTGCCTGTTCCAAAACGTAGATCTCTATGGAGAAGAACAGGCAAGAAACTCCACGGACACTCTTTTAAAAAAAACATGTTTTACAAAATTTTGGTTACATTAATTTTCGTGCTTATATATGTGAAAACAATGCAAGTAAATAACAAAATTAATAATTAAAAAACTTACGAATTAATATTTTAAAATAAATGAAAAAGTAATAAAACAGTCATGGCAGTAAACTATAAGTTCTTACTTATCTAAAACTGACTCACTTTTTGAATCGTTCCTTTTGGTTAAGGTACTCAATACTCAATACTCAAATCTTTATTGCACTCCACATGTTATACAGGTGTTATATAATTATTGACTAGGTACATTGTGGGCCCTGTAGGGCACGGCAAGTAGAATAGAGGAGGACGCTTTACTTATCGTCTATTTGTTTATTTTTATTTTTTTATGTAGATATGAATTTTTTGTTAATATAGTTATAAATTTTCTTCTTAAATATGTATAGGTATATTTTGATGTTGTAGTATATTTTTTATTAAATTATGTATTTATTATTATATTTGTTATTGTTTCGTGACGTGATGACCACGAGACACGTGTTTATTTGAAGATATTGTCCCTCCCGTCATTCATGAGGTTGTGAATACAAAACCAGCACTTGAAATTACCGAACCATATAGATTTACGGCTGTTATTTTTCTTCTATTAATAAATGTTTGTTTTTCACAGTGTTTTAACCCTTGTTTATGCATTTCCAGGGCTTTAGTGAACCATCGGCTAATGTTCACCTTGAGCTCATACTACCCTGATATACTTAATTACTGCGTAAGTGTTACTATTTATTTTGTTCAAACGTTTCGATTCTTCAGTTTCTTCTTGATTACTTATTTTTTGATATAAGTAAATTATTGGCCAAACTATGTACAAAATTTATGGGACATAATGGCAACTATTCTGCATCAAACTCAATAAGAATCATTAGGTAAATCTTATCTTAAATCTCAGCGTAATCAGTGTTCATACATTAAAAATACATCGAATGGAGACCCTTCTTTTTGAAATCGTTTAAACCTTCGACAGCCGGCTGTCGCTTCTTCGTTGAAAGGTTAAACTCATCGTTTATTTACCCTCCAGATCATGCCGATCTACTTCGACTACAAGCGTACTCCCGAGGGTCTGAACCGTGTGCACCGTGTGCTGGAGCTGTTCGACACGTACCTGGAGCGGCTCGGGACCAGCTACGCCGCCGCTGATCATCTCACAATCGCTGACTTTCCTCTTGTCAACGCGACCGCCGCACTCGAAGTCATTGACCTTGACTTTTCTAAGTACAAGAAGGTTGGTAAACTTTGTTCCTTAACAAATATGGAACACAAAACAGCACATTGTCTTGTCGTTGCTCATAAGATTTGAATAGGATAATACTCGTAGGTAAGGTCTTTTAAGAATTATTTTCAAGTAACCGTCTAAGTGAAACAAGCATTTTAGGATTCTTAAAAACCGGCCAAGAGCGTGTCGGGCCACGCTCAATGTAGAGTTCCGTAGTTTCCCATCCGTCACAATAAGTGTTCCCACTTATAAGTTTTAAAAAAGGCTATTTGTTACGTTGACATACTAAGTACGCAGAAATTATTTTGTACGACCTTTTTGTCTTTTTTGTACAAAAACTGTTCTTTCTATCAAGTTCAAAATAATTTTCCTAGAAAGTCCTTATAAAGTTCTACTTTCCAGATTTTTTTCATATTTTTTAAACCTACGGGTACGGGTCAAAAGTTAGAGGGGGGGGGGGAGACGCTTTGATTTTTCCTTTTGGAGCGATTATTTCCGATATTGTTGACATTATTTAAAAATGATATTAGTAAACCCCTATTCATTTTGAAATACCTATCCAACAATATATCACACGTTGGGGTTGAAATTAAAAAAAAAACACTTCCCTCTTTACATATAGGGCTACCCTAATAAATCATTTTTTTCCAATTTTTATTTTACCACTTTGTCGGCGTGATTGATATACATATTGGTACCAAATTTCAGCTTTCTAGTGCTAACGGTCACAGAGATTAAGCGAGGACGGACGGACAGACAGACAGACATGGCGAAACTATAAGGGTTCCTAGTTGACTACGGAACCCTAAAAAGAAAACAAAAGACAATCGATTCCGTAATAAATAAATGTTCATTTCATGTAAGTAAGTAATATATCAATGAAGACAGTATTATTTATAATAATGTTTGACAGGTTACTAAATGGTACAACGACTTCAAGAAGAATCAGCCTGAGTTGTGGAGCATTACCGAAGAAGGCATGAAGCTGATGAAGGTCTGTGCGGCCAACCTTCCAGACCTGTCACACCTCAACCATCCCCTCCATCCTGCCAGAAAGGCTAAACAATAGAAGTTAGGTATCTTTCAGAAGTGTGTGCAAAATATAATAAAAAGTACACGCACTGTGGATATTTATTTTTATTTCTTTGACGATTTTCGATAAAACCTTGGTAATATCTACAAAAATGTACGCCGTACTCCGAAAAGCGTGGTGGAATGTGAATGTATCAATGCTTTAAAACAAGATACAACATTTCAATAAGTCTATGAATTTGATACACTTTGAGTAAGGTGTCACACAATGCAGTCTGGTACTCGAAAACTTATTACAATGTTACTTCATTGACATTCAAGAAATCGATCTCTACCCAGACGAAGTTTAATAAAATACCTAACCATTAAGTAAAACCTAATAAAAACCACGCTAGGCGTAGTTGCGTGTTCGATGCAACGTAATATGAACCTTATTCTAATAACTCCAGAGTGTAGTTCGTATTACCTAAGTAACGCAAATATTTTGCCAAATACGCCAAATAAAATCGCACGATTACATTAAATATATTCAAGTCAGGTGCATGTCAGATGCCAAAAATGCTTCTTTATTTTTATTTTTTGTTATTATTTCACTGTGATACGTACCTATTTGGGTTTTTGTAAGTTGTTTTTTATTCATTGTTTCTGGTTTTAGTGTTGTGTATGTCTTGTGAGAATGTACCAAATAAATGTATTATCTATCTATCTATCTATCTATCTATCTATCTATCAAAAATGTAGTTTTCAGAATTCTGGTCGGTTTGTTTGGATATTTTTCGGTTTGCACTAAACTGACTGTACGATTTTGGATAATATTTGGCACACATATAGTCTGTAACCTGAATATAAGGTAGTGTTTGCTCCTGGTAAT
Organism: Athetis lepigone; assembly: GCA_033675125.1. Taxonomy (NCBI): domain Eukaryota; kingdom Metazoa; phylum Arthropoda; class Insecta; order Lepidoptera; family Noctuidae; genus Athetis; species Athetis lepigone. The sequence goes on along the minus strand of CM066218.1, from coordinate 5,311,602 downwards.
ACCTACGTTTCCGTCAGTCAGATATTCTCCGACATCCGGGCGAAGTCACGGGCAATATTGCATAGGTAATTATGAAAAATGTTATAGAGACGCCAGATGGCAGACTAATAAAAAGAATTGGTTAAAAAAAATATATCGTCGTGATGGCCCAGTGGGTAAGGCGCCCGCCTCGTGTGTAAAGGGTTGTGAGTTCGAATCCGGGCAAGTACCAATGTGACTTTTTCAATTCATATGTGCTTTCTAAAGTTTATCTTGGACATCACTGACATCCCGTGCCTCGAAAAGCACGTAAAGCCGTTGGTCCCGGTTGTCATTGCCAGAAACTCTGACCAGTCTAACCAAGAGGTATCGGGTCGCCCAGTTACTGGGTTGTGGAAGTCAGATAGGCAGTCGCTCCACGTAAAACATCGGTATCCAGCTGAATCCGGTTAGGCTGGCAGCCTACCCCAACACGGTTGGGAAAAGGCTAGGGGGATGATGGTTAAAAAAATACAAAGGGTATTTCAATTAGGTAGGAGGGTAAAAGTATTACTCATGTCTAACACGACGAAACACATTAAATAACAAAAAACATAAATAAATAAACACTTTATTTATAAGTCCATAAATTTTAATAAGTAGGTAGATGAGTAATTTTATTGTCATGTTCAAAACATGTTGTTTGTTTGTCTGGTTACTTTACCATACAAATAAGTTCATGTTTTTAAGATAGGGTAAATGAAGGTTGACAGGTACGTTGAGCTCATTGGTTTTCTTCCACGACCATCTTTGAAGAAACGCATCTGTGCAAGTACCCATGACAAGCGTTCGAGCAGCAGTCTTTATGGTTTATACACTGAAAATAATAAATGTGGTTACAACAACATTAGAACTAAAATCACTGGTTTCATATGTTCCGGAGCGAGATAATGGAATGGAATATCAAGGAACTGTGAAACCCAGATATCCTTCAGTAATAGTAGATTATGTGGTAATGAATAGGGAACACTAAAACTGCCACATCAGTTCTAAATTTCAACACTGAAGCAGGCAATAGGGAGGAGGGGTAACATAATAAATCTGACTATGCTTCCGTAGTTGACATGGCCATGGGAACAGACAGGACAGAAGTCCAAATATTGGGAAGAATGCCAACACTACCCTGAGACAAAGCAAATCTAAACAAACACGTTCTGTGTTGAAATCTGTTGTAAATATTAATCATACTCGTATTACATTTGAAATATTACGCGTCAAGTATGTTCGTCACGAAACAAACAAGGAAAATGATTCTAAAAACTTACAAATTCTCCAACTTTTGCACATTTTTCGCTTTGTGTAACACTATTCGGTTGTGCCACTTCCAGGGGTGCTACTTCAGGTTCGGGTACCGCAACGCTGTTCTCTAATTCTGCATCTTTCATGGGAATATCCTTTGTGGAGATAACATTACATGCCACGTAGGTTGAGAGAGCGAGGAAGGCGACGACGAAGATGAAGCGACGCATTGTGGTCAAGTGCAGGACGATACTAACGGAGCCGAGTGTTCGGGTACTGATATAGGGTCAGCTGACATTCGCATTAACGGCACCCGCATGGCGCACGATAACGGAGGTATTGTTTACAGGGCGTTGTTTTTATCCGAGTTGTATGTTTTTGTGGTGAAGTGATTCATTTTATGATTTACATCTCATGTACGCTTTATTGGATAATTACTAATAATAGAAATAAAACTAAATTATATAAATTAAACATAAAATGTACAAAACTTATAAATAATACTAAAATAAATATATACCTACAAGTTATAAAAAAGAAGGGCTCACAGGGCATCAAAAAACTCGTCCGCATCGCTGTCGACAGGACAGGTGCCCAAAAGGCTGGCAGCATTGCCACGTTGTATGGCAATGCTAATTATTATTTAAATTCATTTTATTATTTAAAAACTTCGAACATAATACGTGCTTCTAGGCACAATAGAAAGACAATAGCAGAGCAACAGCCGGCTGTCGCTTGGTTGTCAAATGGTAATATAATTTATTTTGTAGGTATTAGGTACCTATCTACGTGGTTTGATTCTTTGCGTAGCGTATTTTGAAGTCTCATAACTTCTTAAGACTTTAAAGTGCATAGTTGCAACCTTACTGACCACAAATAAAATCATTGCGATGAGCTCTTAGTTATAATCACTTATTACTTTGGTATCTGCTTACATCTAATTCACAGCCATAGCTGGCTGCGATATCTGTAATTTAAATTGTATGTGACTTTGATTTTTATGGCATTTGATTGGAACAATAAAGAATATTGAGTTCGGTACGTTTGTTCTCTTAAACTTGACTCAGATATTAATTAGTAGTGGGAAACAAGATGATTTTCTGAAGTATCTTTATACCTTGATGTAACATCCTTCAATTTCAACATTGTACCTAACAATATTGTGTGCAGATGAGGGTCTATTAATAAGAGAACTCGTTCACAGTCTATCACAACACAACACACTACCTATTGTAAAGAAACCGGTTCCAACAAAAAATCTTTTTAGGAACTCAAGTTATATTTTTATTTTCATTGATCTGCAGTTTTATATTCATGTCTGGAGGGGACAGCCCGTCTTCTTGAGTTTTAGCCGGTTCTGGTGAAACCCTCGCCCTACAATTATTTTGCAACTCTTGTATTAGTAAAATTGATGTCCAGCTGCCTCTTAACAAAAGATCAGCCAGGTACAAAATCTGCCCCAAAAGGAATTTAATAACAAACGCCTGAATATTAAAGTAACTTTATAATAATTTATTTAATATTTTATACATTTCCATTGATCTTCAGTCAGACAGTCATCTTTTATATTTATTATTAGAACTAATAATATCATAACGATCCGTACATTCGCATTTTTAGGGGTTAAATAAAATTATTAATGCATCATTTCTTTGAACATATCCTCGTTTTAGCTAACATTTTCAAGTCACACACCTCTTCGCATAGCCCAGGCAGGCTCGGGAGCAGCAGTCACTGTGGTAGATACACTAGAAACAAAAGAACAAAATCGAGATTATATTTTATTAAATCAATCATCAATCTCTTATTTATCACCATAGCTTTTTGATACCAAAAAATTTTTATGCGCAACTGTACACAAAATTCTCTGTGGACTGTGGAGTAATGTAGCTGGCCTACATGTTTTTGGTCCAAGCTAAATTAAAAAAAAAAACTTCAAACGAAAAAACTAACACATGTGATTTGAATAAAATTTGGTCATCGAGTTAGCGATTTGAAAGAACATCCACCACATATACTGCTCTATCTATTAGAGAACCGTTAACCAGCTACCATTAAAATATTATCAGCTGTTTCTAACAAAGTTCAATGCCCTCCAGACCATAATGTATTAAACAGCTGAGATTTTTTTCGTGATTCCAGAGTTGACTCCATAATAAAAGTTGTTTGTTTTCATGGGTAGAATCATCTTCTAGCGGGTTGAGCAGGACCAAAAATACACCTTGTTTTATACTAAGCCACAACAATTTATATAGGTTTACTTACATCTTCCCCAAGTTCAGCGCACTTCTTGCCATCAGTCAAAGAATTAGGTTGAGCGATGCTAGGTGTCACAGGGACATCTATCTTCTCTATATCTCCAACTTCATCGACTTCATTCGGTATAGTACTAGCAGTAGTCAATACAAATAATGTAAAAACGAAGAGAAGTACGAACGTAGAAAGGCGACTCATTGTGGAGAAATGAAAGTTGATACTGACAAACAGTTTCGTGATTGCAAGTAAATATAGTGTCTGATGAAGTCACATTAACGGCACCCGCATTGACCAGCGATAACGTGAGAGAAAATATTTGTTACAGGACGTTGTTTTTGTGTATCATTGAAAATAAACTCCTCGAAACAGCCAGGGTTCGCCTGAGCATCCGTCGTAAAATCAAGTACCTACTCTAATCATAATAATTATGCTTTTCTCAAATACGTAACATTTACTTATTTACTATGTGGCCAACCTCCTTGATAAATATAGTGGGCAAATATGTATAAAAAATCTTAAATGGCAAATAAAGACGCCACGTAATTTGCATAGAAGTTTTGTAGTCCGAAAGAAGGTAACCTGCTAAAAAATATTTAAAATAATTATAACGTGAATGATCATAATATACCACCCTCCTCACTCCTTATTAATGTTAATAGTATTAACATCAAGAATTATTGGAAAAAAATACTTCAGAACAACACTCTCAGAGTCTCAGTGCAAGTGAATCATTTCTCTGAGCGTGTTGTGCCTTGGCGACGCCTCGTTCCACATTCCACACCCTCAATTATATGTATAATGCCCGTTTTGCCAGACGCTTCAGTAAAGAACTATGGCAGTTACAATTCAGTCATTCTCAAAACCGTTTGCTAAGCAGCAACCAAGAACCAAGATAAGGCGATAGAACCACGGGGCAACTTAAACTGTACTTTTGATATAATATTACTAATTCGAACAACGTTTAATAAAATAATCACTTTGTATAAATAAATATGGCTAACTTAAAACTAACCCAAAAAAAACTAAAAATTAAAATATAAATAAGAAAAATAAAATAACGTGTACTTAAATGTTATTGAAAAAAATGCTCTGTGTTTGTCGAAAAATGCTGTAATATGTGTTAAAGCTTTTATACTTAATAATAAATCATTTTTATATTTAAAAAATATGTACAAATAGAGAATGTTGAGAGTCGTAAATAAGTTATTGGCGTTAAAGTGTTTATTTACGTTCACTGCATATTTGGTTGTATTGACCTAAAAAATCGCATTTACCCTATAGGTATTTCTATTTACAGTGTTTTCGATCATGTTTCCCATTAACATGCGTTGTATGAATGCAGTTTTCATGTGACTCGATTACAGAGAGCTTAAAGATCGGTATATCAGGGCCATAAAATGTTCAAAATATCGTTGGTTCTTCTCATCTAGCTAACGAGGAGTACCTTCTAAATTATGAGGAAGGTTATCCGTCAGCTACATGTAGTGTTTGTGAAATCGCAAGTTCAGACCCAGTTTTCGAAAGGGCTATCTCACATTGCACGATGATCGATCCGTCATCATCACTGACATGACTATTCATAAAACATGAACAGTCCCTTATGATGGGAACCGGCCGGTTTGGACTCAGTGATAGTAAGTTCAGCCGATAGTATAGTAGAACAACTTACAACCAATCGCTTAATATCGAAGAGCCCTCAGTATCTAAGATCTCTCGTTGTTGCGCTGTATCTATCAAAAGGTTTCGATCGATTCAGAGACAGTACTTCTGACTTATGGATACATCTCATCATCTCTATAACTTTATAAAGACCTGACCCTGACCCTATCGGCTTCGGCACTATTCCCGGCACCGGCGTGCTACTACTTTATTATATTTTAGCACATTTCCAAAGATAGAAGAAGAAAGAAGACAGAATTCATTTATTTGCAACGAATACGGGTACAAACACCTTTGTGTGTCAACAACGCCTAAGGTGTTAACATTGTCGCGATCGCGATTTCCAGATCATTACAATAGAATCATATCATAATGCGTTTGCTATAATATTAAACATGTCCTTTTAGAAGTCGCATATTACTTATGTCACAAATGTCATGTAGACGTCCAGCGTTCAGGACGCTGGACGTCTACATGGTATTTGTGACTGTCATAAATGATAGTTCTTAAAGATATTGGAGTAGAGTACAATGCTACTATTTTTTTAACCCAAGTCGCTATAAATGCCGAGTCGAGTCCGGCAGTGGTTTCGAGAATTCCCCGCAGAGGTACAGTCAGCAAAGTATATAAGTATACAGGGCCGTCATCTACAATTAGGTTTTCTTGAAAACTTAGCCTAATTGAAGAACTAGTCATTTTCTACTATAGTTTAAATTTTTATTAGAAAATATCCGTGGGTTTTTGAGAAAACTCAAACTGTTTCTGACGGCCCTGTATTCTTATATAGGTACTTTGCTGACTGTATATCGGAACATCGGTCGCTGCTATGTCCGCCACGATCTCTTTTGGAGTCGCACTCGCTTTGAAGATACTCTGAATTAAATAGATAGCCCTACACCTTTTTTGCATAGAATTACAATTGCATTGCAATTTGCCACTTTCAATTTATATTTGTAGGGTTCTACGAGATCAATGGGAATTTTTGACGGTTTCCTTATTAGTCTATCATACAAAAACAAAGCCTTATTATGCGGAATGCGTCGAGGTATCAAATTCTAAATTCATATCAAATACTTACTCTAATAATAATTTTCATGCCCATAAAGCTGTGCAAAAATCATAATCATCGGTTCCTGGGTTCTTTAGCAGCGAAAGGGTTAAGAGTTGGTTAACCCTGTGAATGTCATTTTGAATGTCAAAACTTGAGTTTTTGTATAGAGAAACTCAAAATATATACTAGATGGTTGTTTGGAACCACTTTAATACCTACGCGATATGTACGATCTTGTAGAAGAGATATTATTTACTAGCTTTTGCCCGCGACTTCGTCCGCGTTATAGGTATTGTTCCCGTTCCCGAGGGATTGCCGGGATAAAAACTATCCTATGTCTTTTCTCGGGGCCCAGACTATGTCTGTACCAAATTTAATTCAAATCGGTTCAGTGGTTTAGGCGTGAAGAAGAGACAGACAGACAGACAGACAGACAGACAGACAGACAGACAGACAGACAGACAGACAGACAGAAAGACAGAAAGACAGACAGACAGAGTTACTTTCGCATTTATAATATTAGTACGGATGATCTTGTGTATCTGTTTCTGTAACCTCTTTCAACTTAAGCTACTTTAATATGTACAAAAACTTAACTCCCTGTAAAAGTAAATTCCTTGAAACTAGCCTATATTCTCTTTTTACTTCGTCATCTGTGCAGTATCCTGTGCTGAAGTCCATGCACCCAACAGTCGGTAACGCAAAACACACAAGATTTTATTTTAGGCAAAAACGTCTACAATTTAGGATTGAGATGATAAACACACGTAGGTACAGATTAGTTTATATATTAGGTTAAGTATATAGTTATTTCAATACATATTTTTCCTAAAAATGTCATAAGTAAACAGTACATACATTAATAATGAATTAAGAACGAACATGGAGGAATTAGGTCTGTAACAGCTTTATAATTTCGCTCCTTACCTTACTTCGGTACCATCTGGCCCACAGCATCGCCTCCTGGTACAACCTGACCTACACCTCCGGTTCCGGCCGGTACCACCTGACAGATGTTGAGAATTGGGGCACAACTGTAAGGCGGGCAGCAACCGGCGAGGCCCGAGCACTGAAACAGGATATAAATCAATTAAATTAAATTCGTATTCCGTATACTAATATCATAAATGCGAAAGTAACTCTGTCTGTCAGTCTTTCTGTCTGTCTATTCTTCACGCCTAAACCACTGAACCAATTTGAATGAAATTTGGTACAGATATAGTCTGGGTGGGACCCGTGGGACCCGAGAAAGGACATAGGATCTAGTTTTCATCCCGAAAATCCCCCGGAAACGGGAACTATTATTTCACGCGGACGAAGTCGTGGGCAAAACCTAGTAAATAATAAATTAATAAGGTCAGTTGTCCCAATATATTTATATTAATCGCACGGCAACCGATACATAATACTAGGTTTATTTTTGGTCTTGCATAACCGCTAGGCGATGATTCTACTCATAAAAACAAACAACTTTAATTATGAAATCATCTTGACTCAAAAAATATCAGCTCTTTTAAATGCATATCCTAGCGGGTTGTGCAATACCAAAAATACACCTAGTATAATTTATAACCACAGACATAGAACAAACAATCGTTCTCATCACATTAAGTTTGTCCTGGGTGGTAATCGAACCCACGACTTCCTCCCACGGTTTAGCAGTCAGGGTCACTAACCACTAGACCTTCTCATAAATATGTAAATTTATGTTAAGAATATGGCAAATATGTAGCTAAAAGAACACTTAAAAATATGTATTGTATAATCATATAAAATGTTGATTAGAGAGCGTAACTAGTTTTAAAATCTGAGTGCTAGAATACTAATTACTAACATGGGGCTCCAAAAAAGCTTTTTTTAAAAAAAAGATAACCGACTTCAAAAATTAAAAGCTCAAAAATAACTATTTCGGAAGTCGGTGGCAACACAAATCGACCGGCAGAAGAGAAGCCACCGACTTCCAAAATAGTTATTTTTGTGCTTTTAGTTTTTGAAGTCGGTTATCTTTTTTTTAAAAAAAGCTTTTTATTTTTTACTTTTTAGTTCGTTTTAGTCTCATTGTCTGACTTTTAGGGTAGCTCTCAAAATAAACTTATAATCTTATAAAATGAAAACGGCACTATGCGCGCAACGTCACAGGATATCCATTAGTGTTATATTCTAAAACCTTTCACAGAATGTTACAAAGACTTTTCTGAAAACCGCATCGAAATAGGTATAGCTAAACGCGAGATAATCGCGGTCAAACATACAATCGTCTTAAAAAACCTACAATCCAAGAAAGCAAAACGCGACATATGCGGGCAACGTCCAGGGATATCCATTAGTGTTATATACTAAAACCTTCCCCAGAATGTATCAACCACTTTGCTGAAAACCGCATCAAAATCGGTTCAGCCAAACGCGAGATAATCGCGGACAAACATACATACATACATACAGGTCGAACAGAGAACCTACTTTTTTTTTTTTTGAAGTCGGTTAATTATAGCAACAAATACCCGCCTATGCAGCTATGTCTCTGTGGACAGCGACACATAACTTGATTTAGGAGTCCAAGTGTACAATAAACTAGTGATTAGAATTACGGTGATCGTGACTTACTGGTTGTCCAAGTGAACCACAAACGGTTTGAAGACCTGGTAGACCAAAACCAGGTTTAGCGTGAGTTTCCTCCATCAAATATTGAGTGAAGACAAATAACATCATAAAAACGCAAACACGACGCATTTTGAACGGTATTCTCAATCAATTTAAAAAAAGTTACTAAAACTAGAACATTAATGAAATTCGTACGGGCCTTATATATTTGTTTCAGTTATCATTAATTAATTCTTTAATTATTAGCAAGCAGTCTTCATTATGTGTGTTTGCCAATTTCGAATAATGTTTAGGGTTCCATGCAAAGTTCCATGTGTGTATCACGTCATCAAAATGTCTCTGATGTTGATGACTTCGTTGTGTCTTTTAAAACCTTATTCTGGGAAGCGTGCAGGTAACAAATTGAAATTCTTATCATATATATAAAAACTGTAGTTCTTTGAAGCTATCAAAAATGACCATTTAGGTGTCCGAGCTACGCTAGACCCACCTTGAGATTACCCCTTGGATTTTCGCATGTGACAACACTAAATTCCTATCCTATCTATACCTACATTGCGCGCGCGCCTCCCTACCACCGCACGCGCGCCGCCATGTTGCGCCGGGCGATCGATTCGCTCGTTCTTCAGTACATCTTGGATTTTCGAAGTGATAACTTGTAGAATACTAGAAACAGTTCTAGTGTTTAAAAAATAATTAACTTCTGTTTTATAGTGAATAACGGTAAGTCCTATCGAATTTCATATTTATTTTTATTTAGAAACTTATACAATACGGGACTTTGACCGCCTAGAGGTATAAACTTCTAATAAGCGTGGTCTTATTACAATATCCCGTAGTGTTATGCAGGAAAGCCCTGTTATCGCTAGAATGCACGTACGTTACTAAATACCGTACTTACTAAAGCCGAAAGCCGGTTAAACGTGCAGACAAAACAATTTTGATGCGACTACTAATAAACAGGAAAGCCCTGTGTATTACTTGCAAATATTCACATGTTACTATGGAAAGCCCGTAGTTGAAGCAATAAGTACTAACTTATTGCATTTCTTTTCCACATCCGACGGTCGGCTGAGCACGCGACGTCGTCTGTTCATCAGCAGACGACACGTCGGCTGTGAGTCAGGAAGCGTCGTCTGCCGGTCATTCGTTATCCGTTCCATCGGGCTGACGAATTGCGTTCAGCCTAACATACTACCAACGATTAACTGTCAGCTGCGTGCATTACACCAGCAGAATATTATTACAAAAGCTCACACACTGCAATGCTTCCAGATGGAGCAAACTACACTGGCACTCTCACCAAGTGGAAACCTCCGGTAGAAGAAGAAAGCTTCTTCAATAATATAGTAAACCTCTTGGATGAGGTATATCCAGAGAAATGGAGGGCCTGGGTCATCAATGTAACCACATATGAAGACCTCTTCGGTGAAACAATATCCTCGGACACAGAATGCAGACTTCGGTTCGCAATTCCAACAGTCAGACTGGCAAAGGCCCACAGCCCAGAAAATACGCTCAGTGAGCGACGCTATAAAAAGATTAAAAGATTGCTATTAACCTGGCCATTGGGTCGCGCATTAATCTACACTCCTCTTTCAATAATGGCAAAAATACATCCAGTCCAGGCATTCAATAAGTTTCCGGAGACAATAAATATGATAAAAGCAGAGCTTGTCTCAAGACACGAGGCTTCTGAAATACTTAAAGCAGAAGGTGCTCAAAACACAGAGATTGCCTCCACCTCAGGCAGTTCACGGGCCTCTAAAAGAAGCCATAGTCCGGATGCACCTGCCGTTTGCTAAAGAACCAAGAATAAGTGATTTCATGGCACAACAAAATCTTATATTAGAAAAACTTTGCATATTAGCGCAGACCACTAATGAAAATGTGAGACTGATTATCGATCGAGAAAACCAAGCCCGATCCCTGGGTTCAGTTTAGTCTCCAAGCCTGCACTCTAATTATAGCGAGGATGAAGAACCCTCAGCTCCAGAAGATAACTGGAATGCGCCACCTATTATCACCAATCCATTGACGAGTGTGGACGCAGAGGAACTAGACATTACTGAGGAACCGCTGCAGGATTTTACCCCAGGAACAAAAGAAACCGAAGCCAAGATTACAAAAACGGACGAGATATTCGTGAAACAAGGGATTGACTGCCAAAGATTCAACTCAGAAAGTTGGCAAAACATACGCTATGCTGAAGTACAGAAGACGTTTCAGGCATCCCCAGCTTTCACAGCACTGAAAGTCAACAGCAACCTAGCTACGGTGACTCCACCATGGCAACTAATTTCGGTACTTGAAAAAATGGACCTATGTCTTGGCGCGATAACACATGGCCTGTTACAACAACGTCGAACATTTCAAGATATTTTTCAAGATGCTCCTACTTCTGTTAAATCATATATAAGCAAAAAATTTTCGAAAAGACTCATCTTTTCGAAAAGTTTCGGACTCGCTCCTACAATACACATGTGGCAAGCGTTCGGAGATAATCCAACAAAGACGAACCATATATAAACCACAAAATAAAATTTTAAGTGAATTGCTTCATTCAATACCTCCGTCAGAATACCACCTATTTGCTGAACCTCAACTCTCTGAACTAGTAAAAGAGCAAGGAGGCATTTCTAAATTTTTTCCCGGCAAGTTTCGGAAAGTCACACCTGCATCAACGTCCGCGAATCGAGCGACATTTAGAGAAAGACGAACACTGCCTGCAACGACGACAGAAATCAGACACAGATTTCAACAGAACAATCATGGTAAAAACTCGGCTATTCGAAAGCCGGAAAGACTGAATAGATAATAGAAATAGTTCGTCTTCAAAGTCACTGTCCTGTTTAAAACAGATAAGTACCTAATAGGAAAAAAATTGTAAATGAGGTTAATTATATTTTGTGTTTTTGTTTGTTGTCTACAGGTTGTTACATTTTGAAGCTACAGTTATGTATATTGTACTGTCATATGCAAGTAACTAGTAGGTACTAGCGAGATTCAATAAATAGTAATATTACACTACACCAAAATGTCTTGAAATTCTGTCCCTGCAGAAGGAAAGAATAATAGTGACACTCGAAGTGACTCGAATGAATTTAACAACATTGGATTCTTTTTTATTAAAAAATCCCAGCCTCCGAAGTTATTAAGAAAGCGACCGCAGCTAACAAACGTGTTGTACACTCCAAAACGACCGAACCGACTTTCTTTTTATTAATTTGCGAGTCTAAAAAGGTGCTTACGATTACGACCGTATTCAGTATTGGTTGTGTTCATTTAGAAGAAAATAGCACCGTTTTCCCCCCGAAGGGTAGAAAACGGATATTTAGGTTCCAGCTTAGCTAGACCCACCTTGAGATTACCCCTTGGATTTTCGCATGTGACAACACTAAATTCCTATCCTATCTATACCTACATTGCGCGCGCGCCTCCCTACCACCGCACGCGCGCCGCCATGTTGCGCCGGGCGATCGATTCGCTCGTTCTTCAGTACTCTCTCAAGCCGGCAAGGCCTAAAAGGGGTGGGTCTAGCTAAGCTGGAACCTAAATATCCGTTTTCTACCCTTCGGGCGGAAAACGGTGCTATTTAGGTGTCCGAGCTACGCTAGACCCACCTTGAGATGTGTTTATATTCTGCCGGCGCTACATGATGTACTGTGATCAGATAATACATAAAAGAAGCATTTATTTAAGGTATTACCCGATGATTAATTGTTTTCTGATGTTTTAGGTTAGGGTGACCAATATAAAATAATTCTAATTTTGTACAATCGTTTATTTAAAAATCACCAATGAGATCTAAGAAAACATAAATTTTCTTCCAAAAATAACAAAATAATTACATAACCGTAACATAATGGCTTTTCTTCTAGCTTTTTATTGATTATTTACTACGAAATTATATTGCTGAAAATAAATCAGTAAGACTTGCACCGCCTGAATTTTTGTTTGGATTGGCCACCTCCTTATAGTAATATTTAAGGAATGTGTCTCTACTTCTCCAGTTACCTCTTTTTAATACTTCGTCTATGTTAATGTTTTTGTTAACCCACATGTCAGAGTTCACTGCAGCTCTAAAACTACCGGGGGAGTCTTGAATGTTAGCCTCTCGAAAAAGGGTCCTGATCCATCCAGCGATAATTGTTCGAGAAGCCGCATTTACTTTTCCTCTAGTTGTAATAAACAGGCTGTTTAAGTTTTGTCTAGCTTTCCTTCGCTCATGTGATAATTATACTAATTAGTTTTTTAATCCATAGGACCGGGTTTAGTCTTTCGGGGCCGTCGTTTGATATGCGCCACCCAGATTGTCGGTGTGTTGCAGAATCAGTTTTAGATCCAAATTTGGGCCAGAATATCACATGATCACCATTATCTTCGAAATATTCAGAGCTTATGTCCAATAAAGTGAGGTCATGTACCCTTCTTCCCGTGCACAGTAATAAAAGTGCCGTGACATGACGCGATACTTGAAATATACTATCAACATCGATGCTATAATGTTCTAGATATTCAATTAAACAGCCAGTCTCCCAGGTGGAAGGTTTACGAGATGGAGGTTTTGTTAAGGCTATAGGTTTCATTATTTGCCTAACTAATGGATGTCTGGCTAGGGCTTCGGATTTCTCCGGGTTTGCAAAAGTGGCTACTACAGACTTGTGTGCGGTACTAGGTGCCAATTTAACGTCAATGTGTAGGTAGCAAATGAATTTTGACAGGTCATCAGGTTGTTCACCGAGCTGTTGTCCGTTTGCGCTAAGACTGTTTGATATCTGTAAAGACGTGCCACCTCTTGGAGAACCACCTTTAGTGTCCAGAGCTCTTTTCGGTTGCTGTGCCACGGTTGCTGATCGATGGCCCAAGTGCCGCTTAGATTCATGTCGTTCACTGTGGCACCCCATCCTTGGTCTGATGCATCGGTTGTAACAAATACCGTGGGATCTCTGTGATGAATCGGTGATGTTTGATCGACATGATCTAACCACCACTGAAGCTCTTTCACAACACAGTTTGGAAGGCTGAACTTCTTGTTCCTGTCGTCCTCTGGGAGTAAATTTGCTTGTCTTTGGATTGGCCTGCAATGAAGTCTTCCCATGGGGACAACAAATGACGCAAAGCTGATGTTTCCCAGAATAACTTTTGCTTTGTGCCACGTCCACCAGTTTTTCTTTAGTGTGTCTTCTAATAGAGTTACAATTTTTTGTGTTTTGGGCTTTGGAAGGCATTGTTCATTTCATTGAGGTTTTGTTCGGTCTTCCATATAATTCCTAAATATTCTATTACTTTTGTTGGAGTCATGATAGACTTTTTTAGGTTGACAAACCATCCCAGGTCTACTAGGCATTGCAGTACCTGTTGAGTCTGTTGTAATAAAACATACTGATTCGTGTGCATTATTAAAAAATCGTCTAGATACACTATGATTCTGACGCCTCGTTTCCTGAAATAATAAGCCAACCAGTTAGAAATATTTGCAAAAGTGTATGGGGCAGTGGCCAGCCCAAAAGGTAAGCAAGTCATTTCGTAAATATTATTCTCATAAGCAAAAGCCAGGAACCTGCGGTGAGTATTGGCAATAGGGATGTGAAAATATGCTTGTGACAAATCTAATTTTGTCATGAAATCTGATGTATTTAAGCAGAATGGTATTTTAAAATGGTTAAGCAGGCGAAATTTTGGTGGTCTCAAAAAGTAATTCAATTTTCTTAAATCAAATATAGGGCGATTGGATCCATCGGATTTATGGCGCAGGAACAAAGGCGATAAAAAGCCTGATTTGTTATAACACTTTTGGGCGGCACCTGACTCCAACATTTTTGCAATTTCTTGTGACATCGCTTTGGAAGTTTTTATTTGATACCGTTGGCAGGTCTTTGTGCTAAATTTGTATGACGGTGGAACGTTCACAAATGGTATCCGGTAGCCTGATAATATTGATAAAATATTCTTTGGTGCCCCTAGTGTTTCCCAGACGTGAAGTTTTTTACTAACCTGTCCTGCACGAAATTTAGAATTTCTTGTTCTTAGTTTGTTTATTGGGAACGCGTTTTGTTTGAAATCGAGGTCTTTCCGGCTTTCGAATAGCCGAGTTTTTACCATGATTGTTCTGTTGAAATCTGTGTCTGATTTCTGTCGTCGTTGCAGGCAGTGTTCGTCTTTCTCTAAATGTCCGAAACTTTTCGAAAAGATGAGTCTTTTCGAAAAGTTTCGGACTCGCTCCTACAATACACATGTGGCAAGCGTTCGGAGATAATCCAACAAAGACGAACCATATATAAACCACAAAATAAAATTTTAAGTGAATTGCTTCATTCAATACCTCCGTCAGAATACCACCTATTTGCTGAACCTCAACTCTCTGAACTAGTAAAAGAGCAAGGAGGCATTTCTAAATTTTTTCCCGGCAAGTTTCGGAAAGTCACACCTGCATCAACGTCCGCGAATCGAGCGACATTTAGAGAAAGACGAACACTGCCTGCAACGACGACAGAAATCAGACACAGATTTCAACAGAACAATCATGGTAAAAACTCGGCTATTCGAAAGCCGGAAAGACCTCGATTTCAAACAAAACGCGTTCCCAATAAACAAACTAAGAACAAGAAATTCTAAATTTCGTGCAGGACAGGTTAGTAAAAAACTTCACGTCTGGGAAACACTAGGGGCACCAAAGAATATTTTATCAATATTATCAGGCTACCGGATACCATTTGTGAACGTTCCACCGTCATACAAATTTAGCACAAAGACCTGCCAACGGTATCAAATAAAAACTTCCAAAGCGATGTCACAAGAAATTGCAAAAATGTTGGAGTCAGGTGCCGCCCAAAAGTGTTATAACAAATCAGGCTTTTTATCGCCTTTGTTCCTGCGCCATAAATCCGATGGATCCAATCGCCCTATATTTGATTTAAGAAAATTGAATTACTTTTTGAGACCACCAAAATTTCGCCTGCTTTTAACCATTTTAAAATACCATTCTGCTTAAATACATCAGATTTCATGACAAAATTAGATTTGTCACAAGCATATTTTCACATCCCTATTGCCAATACTCACCGCAGGTTCCTGGCTTTTGCTTATGAGAATAATATTTACGAAATGACTTGCTTACCTTTTGGGCTGGCCACTGCCCCATACACTTTTGCAAATATTTCTAACTGGTTGGCTTATTATTTCAGGAAACGAGGCGTCAGAATCATAGTGTATCTAGACGATTTTTTAATAATGCACACGAATCAGTATGTTTTATTACAACAGACTCAACAGGTACTGCAATGCCTAGTAGACCTGGGATGGTTTGTCAACCTAAAAAAGTCTATCATGACTCCAACAAAAGTAATAGAATATTTAGGAATTATATGGAAGACCGAACAAAACCTCAATGAAATGAACAATGCCTTCCAAAGCCCAAAACACAAAAAATTGTAACTCTATTAGAAGACACACTAAAGAAAAACTGGTGGACGTGGCACAAAGCAAAAGTTATTCTGGGAAACATCAGCTTTGCGTCATTTGTTGTCCCCATGGGAAGACTTCATTGCAGGCCAATCCAAAGACAAGCAAATTTACTCCCAGAGGACGACAGGAACAAGAAGTTCAGCCTTCCAAACTGTGTTGTGAAAGAGCTTCAGTGGTGGTTAGATCATGTCGATCAAACATCACCGATTCATCACAGAGATCCCACGGTATTTGTTACAACCGATGCATCAGACCAAGGATGGGGTGCCACAGTGAACGACATGAATCTAAGCGGCACTTGGGCCATCGATCAGCAACCGTGGCACAGCAACCGAAAAGAGCTCTGGACACTAAAGGTGGTTCTCCAAGAGGTGGCACGTCTTTACAGATATCAAACAGTCTTAGCGCAAACGTACAACAGCTCGGTGAACAACCTGATGACCTGTCAAAATTCATTTGCTACCTACACACTGACGTTAAATTGGCACCTAGTACCGCACACAAGTCTGTAGTAGCCACTTTTGCAAACCCGGAGAAATCCGAAGCCCTAGCCAGACATCCATTAGTTAGGCAAATAATGAAACCTATAGCCTTAACAAAACCTCCATCTCGTAAACCTTCCACCTGGGAGACTGGCTGTTTAATTGAATATCTAGAACATTATAGCATCGATGTTGATAGTATATTTCAAGTATCGCGTCATGTCACGGCACTTTTATTACTGTGCACGGGAAGAAGGGTACATGACCTCACTTTATTGGACATAAGCTCTGAATATTTCGAAGATAATGGTGATCATGTGATATTCTGGCCCAAATTTGGATCTAAAACTGATTCTGCAACACACCGACAATCTGGGTGGCGCATATCAAACGACGGCCCCGAAAGACTAAACCCGGTCCTATGGATTAAAAAACTAATTAGTATAATTATCACATGAGCGAAGGAAAGCTAGACAAAACTTAAACAGCCTGTTTATTACAACTAGAGGAAAAGTAAATGCGGCTTCTCGAACAATTATCGCTGGATGGATCAGGACCCTTTTTCGAGAGGCTAACATTCAAGACTCCCCCGGTAGTTTTAGAGCTGCAGTGAACTCTGACATGTGGGTTAACAAAAACATTAACATAGACGAAGTATTAAAAAGAGGTAACTGGAGAAGTAGAGACACATTCCTTAAATATTACTATAAGGAGGTGGCCAATCCAAACAAAAATTCAGGCGGTGCAAGTCTTACTGATTTATTTTCAGCAATATAATTTCGTAGTAAATAATCAATAAAAAGCTAGAAGAAAAGCCATTATGTTACGGTTATGTAATTATTTTGTTATTTTTGGAAGAAAATTTATGTTTTCTTAGATCTCATTGGTGATTTTTAAATAAACGATTGTACAAAATTAGAATTATTTTATATTGGTCACCCTAACCTAAAACATCAGAAAACAATTAATCATCGGTAATACCTTAAATAAATGCTTCTTTTATGTATTATCTGATCACAGTACATCATGTAGCGCCGGCAGAATATAAACACATCTCAAGGTGGGTCTAGCGTAGCTCGGACACCTAAATAGCACCGTTTTCCGCCCGAAGGGTAGAAAACGGATATTTAGGTTCCAGCTTAGCTAGACCCACCCCTTTTAGGCCTTGCCGGCTTGAGAGAGTACTGAAGAACGAGCGAATCGATCGCCCGGCGCAACATGGCGGCGCGCGTGCGGTGGTAGGGAGGCGCGCGCGCAATGTAGGTATAGATAGGATAGGAATTTAGTGTTGTCACATGCGAAAATCCAAGGGGTAATCTCAAGGTGGGTCTAGCTAAGCTGGAACCTAAATATCCGTTTTCTACCCTTCGGGGGGAAAACGGTGCTATTTTCTTCTAAATGAACACAACCAATACTGAATACGGTCGTAATCGTAAGCACCTTTTTAGACTCGCAAATTAATAAAAAGAAAGTCGGTTCGGTCGTTTTGGAGTGTACAACACGTTTGTTAGCTGCGGTCGCTTTCTTAATAACTTCGGAGGCTGGGATTTTTTAATAAAAAAGAATCCAATGTTGTTAAATTCATTCGAGTCACTTCGAGTGTCACTATTATTCTTTCCTTCTGCAGGGACAGAATTTCAAGACATTTTGGTGTAGTGTAATATTACTATTTATTGAATCTCGCTAGTACCTACTAGTTACTTGCATATGACAGTACAATATACATAACTGTAGCTTCAAAATGTAACAACCTGTAGACAACAAACAAAAACACAAAATATAATTAACCTCATTTACAATTTTTTTCCTATTAGGTACTTATCTGTTTTAAACAGGACAGAGACTTTGAAGACGAACTATTTCTATTATCTATTTCAAATACCTGTTAGAGCCTGTTAGGTACTACGAAGCAATTTGTAAAGTATTATGTATTGACCTACATAATAAGGACATAAAGGAAAACTACTGGTTTCTGCATGTGTTTGTGAATCATTTGAAAAAGGCTCATTGTATGATAATTTTAATCTAACATACGGTTGCGGTAGACTTACACGGAAACCTTCAATTGCTTTTTGTTTACCACAAGAAAACGCAGAAGATGAATATAAATCAGTAAATTACTTGTTTTTACGTCACCTAAGTCAAACCCCAAAAATTAACAATCTCAAATTATAGACTTTTTACTAAGCCAGGCCTAACTTTGTTTAACATTTTTTTTCGTTTCACAGCTTTGAAATCGATATAAATGTTAACTTCGAACAACATACAGGGCCCTCTAATCCTAACCTAATCAGAGCCTGTGCTATGGTAACCAAAAACTAATGATATGCTGCAGATACCAAGTTACCAACCACAAAGGATCATGTTAAACGCTCACAAGACTGATCTTGCATGGGTCGATTCCCATCCACGATCTGCTTGTGACTCCCACAACCTCTGGCTTGTTGGCAACAGGCCTGTCAGGTCTATTTATGACGGGCCTGTCGGTCTACTGTGCAACAGTGCAACTAGACTTTAGTGTTCCTGACTACTAAACTGGAGATCGTGGGTTCGATCCACACCCAAAGGACTTTCGTGTGATGTTGATTGTTTATTCTGTGTCTTGGTGTACATAATCTATAACTAGCTTTTGCCCACCGCTTTGCCTGCGTAAATCGACGATTTTTTATGGTTACCATAATACAAGTTCTGCTTAGTTTGGGATCAGGTATGTACGACCAACCTCAGATTAATTAAACAGAAAGAACCTTCTGCTTTGTAATCTTAGCGACAAGCATTAAACATTCATACTGTGTACACTGAGCAGACATTTTGTTAACGGGAAAAAGGTTGTTTATTTTGACAACTGTAATTTTTATCTTGTTTCTATAGGTATTTTATTTATTTTTAACCATAAGTGTGCCAGCAAAGCCCTGCGCCACAAACAAGTAATTTGCATAGTTTGTGCCACTATTAAAATTATAAATGTGTGTGCATGGGTATATTATCTCTTTCATTTCATGCAAAAAAACTATTGGTAGTGGGGGCGTTATAAGCCAAAAGCAATATTTTTTGCATTAAAGCATGAGACTTGGTACACTTGTTAGTTAAGTAGGTTAGAGCGAAAATCGCCCGGGAGGCAATCGGAGGCACCCCTCTGGGGGGGAGGGGGAGGGGTTGAAGTTCTCTTCTACCGCGCGCTCTGTTTGTCGTCATAACTCGTAATTTATCGTTACTATGGCAAGTGGGGTATCATTTTCGGATAATACAAAGATGGCCAATCGTTTTCTGAAATAAAAATACATGTCTACATACAAAAAAAGTGAATTATGCCCTAAAATGTGAAAATTTCAACCGTAACAAAAACATTAAATGACCAAATTTTTCAAATCATGGCTATATCAACTTTAAAAAAATATGATTAAAAAGCTGTATGCGTATAGATTCTGAAAATATAATATATGTCTATAGTGTATATAGAAAAATCGTTAGAAAAAAAATGAAAACAGCTTGGCGGAGCAGCCAAAATTCATTGTAAAATAAGGACAACAAAATCGATTTTTACAAATTGACCAATCTTTTTACAAGTAAATATAGAGATTTGATCAAATTAAATAGATAATGAATTCAAATGTTTTTTTTTTGTTAAAAATCTATCGTTTTTACCCTTAGTACAAGTATAAAATAATGACATTAGTCATATTTGATCTTATAGCTGAGCGGGCTCTGTTGACTAGTTTAAGTGAATTAAACGTCTGTAATTAAAGTAACAACATATAACTATGCTAAAAGTACTTACTTATAAAATAATATAAAAGGTGACTGCACCAATGATAAACACTTTAAGAGTTAGCACCAATAGCAGGACGCAAAGAGTTGTTCGACATTTCAGACCGCCGCACTTCTTATTAAATCTGCACTGGACCATTTATATATAGGTTGAAAACCACTGGCAAGTCTGTCCATGTAGGCTGACAGTTGTCACTGACCTTACTTCGTCCCCAATCAGACAAATCAGGTGGATTTCCAGACATCTGATCCCATACAGGAACAGTTTTGGAATACTGCTCAAGAAATGTTGGTGCAGGGCAGCTTTTGTAAGACACCATTTTCTAGTTAACGAATATCTTTAATAAACAGATATTTTAGGTTTCATTTACTTAGCAAAATGTGCAAGACCAGAAATAAACACTTCTAACTATCTTATAAACTTTTCAATAATATCCTGTGACAACATATGCCATCTGATCTCAAACTTAGCAGAGCTATACTATGACAGACTAGAAGTAACTGTTCTTCATACTTATATTTTTATTATTATAAATTCGTACATATTATCGATAAATTACAATCAGACACAGGATAAACAATGCTCATCACGCAAAGTTTGTTCTGGTTGGCATCGTAGCCACGACCTCCAACTTAGCAGTCAGGGTCACTAGCCACTAGACTAACTGGCCCGCGAATAATAGTGAAAGCCTCGCTAATCCGTCCCTCATATGCTGCCAGAAACCCTTTTCCCCTTCACAGTTAAAAAACAAGATACATTGTGACACCCTGGAAAAGCGTAAAACAGAGGCAAGACTAGCTTTAAGTGGTCCTGTAAAAAGATTTTTTTATAACGGGATGATAGGACTAACGCAGTAGTCAGAGTTGTGCCAAAGTAATGATACGTACACGTACTGTCGATACTGACGTCTCGTTAGCAGCCGTTTTGGTATAGACGAGTGCCTGAGCTAGAGGAGCTGTGGGTAATGTAGGCATTGGAAAACCCCACCTGTACCAATTCAAGGTATCAAGTACTCTCCATTGAAAATACTTAGAATTATTTTCTTTCATCCGCTATATACTTCCTAGGACTAAAATAGGATGAGGATTATTTACAGAGCCACCAGTGTGATGTTCCTGTAAAAAAGCTGTGACACTGTGACTTATTTGAACGGTGGAGAAAAAAAGCGCAACGGAGACATGGAATGCTTTTCCAACTGTCGCAAAAGAGTTTCTGGCAGCACATGAGAAAAGGATTAGCGAGGCTTTCGCTATTATTGAAAAGCTGCCCTGCATCTCTTTTTGAGAACATTTTTCACCGAATCCACCTGATCCATCTAATAAGGGATAGAGTAAGGTCGGTTATTTTACTATTAACATACATGGAGAGACTTGCCAGTACAGTGGTTTTCGACGTCTGTGTGGAAATGATCCGGTGCAGGTGTAAAAAGAAGTGCGGTGGTCTGAGGTGTCTATTCTATCTCAGACACCTTTCTCTATTTAAGATTGTACTTTACCCAGGGTAAACAGTGTACCCATGATGTTAAGATAAATAAATAAAGATAAAGATGCTCTCAGTGGGAACTTAAGTGATTGGAATGGTGCGACTGCGGACGGCAAAGTATTTAATAAACAATATAGGGGCAGCGGTTGTCATTCGTGAAACTTTGACAGTCGTTACGGGTAGCCAAACTAGAAAGTCTGACCAGCCTAACCAAGAGGCATCGTATCGCCCAGTTACTAAGTTGTGAAGGTCTGATAGGCAGTCGCTTAACATAAAACACTGGTATCCAGCTAAATCCGGTTAGGCTGAGAGCCGACCCCAATATAATCCAGAAAACGCTAGGGAGATGATGAGATAAGGGCAGTGACTCGAATGCTAGCACTGCACCAAATTATCAGCACTCTGAACAAACAGACATAAGCTATTATTTTGGCCTATAACTCATAAAACTTACAATTAAGATATTTTGGAACTCTTTTTCTGGCAAAACCATACTATCCGACGTAAAAAATGGCGACATTTAAGAAAACAATTCTTTGCGTCCTGCTATTAGGGCTAACTCTTAAAGTGTTAATCAATGGTGCAGACACCTTTTACATTATTTTATAAATACTTTTAGCTAAGCTTTTAGCTAGTTATATGTTGTCACTTTAATTACAGACGTTTGATTCACTTAAAATAGTTAGCAGAGCCCGCTCAGCTATAAGAGCAAATATGACTAATGTCATTTTTTTATACTTGTACTAAGGGTAAAAACGATAGATATTTAACAAAAGAAAACATTTAAAATCATTATTTATTTGATTTGATCAAATCTCTATATTTACTAGTAAAAAGATTGGTCAACTTGTAAAAATCGATTTTGTTGTCCTTATTTTACAATGAATTTTGGCTGCTCCGCCAAGCTGTTTTCATTTTTTTTCTAACGATTTTTCTATATACACTATAGACATATATTATATTTTCAGAATCTATACGCATATATCTTTTTAATCATATTTTTTTAAAGTCGATATAGTTACGATTTGAAAAATTATGGCCATTTAATGATTTTTGTTACGGTTGGAATTTTCACATTTTAGGGCATAATTCACTTTTTTTGTATGCAGACATGTATTTTTTATTTCAGAAAACGATTGGCCATCTTTGTATTATCCGAAAATGATACCCCACTTGCCATAGTAACGATAAATTAGGAGTTATGACGACAAACAGAGCGCGCGGCAGAAGAGAACTTCAACCCCTCCCCCTCCCCCCCAGAGGGGTGCCTCCGATTGCCTCCCGGGCGATTTTCGCTCTAACCCACCTAACTAACAAGTGTACCAAGTCTCATGCTTTAATGCAAAAAATATTGCTCCCCATACATTAATGGCTTATAACGCCCCCACTAGGGGGACAGCTAGTGTATTTATTATAAGAGTGTTAAAGAAAATTTTCATAAGTAGTACATAAGTACTTACAACAAAAGTAGTTTTCCATTTATTTTTAATATCTAAATTCATTTATAAGACTACCTAATTACTAATGTAGCTGCAGCATAATGTAGCCTTCCTCGATAAATGGGCAATTTAAATCTGACCAGTTCCTGAGATTAGCGCGTTCAACCAAACAAACTCTTCAGCTGTATAATATTAGTATTTTAGCTTATGAATGGCATGTTAAGTTTTATACAAAGACACATAATAAAAGGAATTCATCATGGTACTTATAATATGTATGTGTTTATAAACTTATAAAACTTATAGTTTTTTTTTTCAGGATTATCTAATCCTTACCAATGAAGTAGGAGGTCTTATAAAAGATTAGTTGATAACAGATGAAACCTTTGAGAAAAATATCAAAATCGTAGTAAAAGCACAGATTAATAAATAGTTACTACGTAACAGATACTTCACTCCAATACAAAAACGAAAAAACCTACGCTATAATAGCCTACAAAATCATAATAATAATACCAAACTGTTTGCAGCGAGGAGAAATGTACCATAAGTACGCACAAAGAGAGTTGAGATTCTTTTGCCCGCCGCGCGACTAACGTGTGTGCGTGTCGTCCAACAAATCTGCTAGGGTTATACGTATGATGATAATGGTAATAAAACAAATGCTTTAGAAAAATAATATTTTTTTCATTTGTTGATCAAATATTTTTTCTTTTAATAAAATGACTGATGCATATTTTTCGTTCCTTGAATTCCCGATTATTATATTTTAGTGTCGAAAATATCCAAAACCGCGTGAATAATTATAATAAATATTCAAAAGGGAAACAGGAGAATTGGGAAACAGGGGAATTGCACAATAATCACGCAATAATTACGTGGTTTCGGCATTTTGATAGTCAGCGCTAAACCCGTGACGCGCGAGCACTCAGGCAGGCGCGCGACAGCCCGGTGTTCGTTGTATCGTCGACGATACGTGAAGCGGTAGGCATAAAACGCGTGGCCTTGAGCGAGTGACGGACGCCTGGTAAAAGCTTAATTTGGTATTTTTATACTAATCAAAAAAACCGGCCAAGAGCGTGTCGGGCCACGCTCAGTGGAGGGTTCCGTAGTTTCCGTCCGTCACAATTTGTACAAAAACTGTTCTTTGCATTAAGTTTAAAATGATTTTCTAGACAGATAAAGTTCTACTTTTCAGATTTTTTTCATATTTGTTAAACTTTTAGTTCAAAAGTTAGGGAGGGTGACATTGTTGTTTACTCTTGGAGCGTTTATTTCCCAAATTAATGACATTATCAATAAATGATTTTAGTAAACCCCTATTTATTTTGAAATACCTATCTAACAATATATCACACGTTAGGGTTGAAATAAAAAAAAAAACACTTCCCCCTAGGTTAAAATAAGTTTTATTCGGGTAGCCCCCCTACATATAAGAAGGCTACCCCAATAAAACATATTTTAACCTATTTCCAATTTTTATTTTACATTTTGTCGGCGCAGTTGATGTACAGTCAGCAAAGTATATAATACAGGGCCGTCAGATACAGTTTAAGTTTTCTCAAAAACCCACGGATATTTTCTAACAAATTAAAACTATAGTAGAAAATTATTAGTTCTTCAACTAGGTTAAATTTTATTTGAATACATTCATTGGTTTTCAATAAAACCTCAATTGTATATGACGGCACTGTATACTTATATACTTTGCTGACTGTACATATTGGTAGCAAATTTCAGATTTCTAGTGCTAACGGTCACAGAGATTAAGCGAAGACGGACAGACAGACAGACAGGAGACAAAGAGTTTTCGCACTACAATTACTAGTAGTACGTACCTAGTTTTATAACATTTAATGATGTGCTTAGAATAATAACGTTCATATTGAGCTTTGCATCGAACACGCAAATGTCTTGCCAACTTGACAGTTACTAGTTGTCCAAGTGCTTGGCAGAATATGATTTTGAACTCCTTCCAACGATCAAGCGACAGCCGGCTGTCGCGCTGCTATTGTATTAATTGCGCCTCGAATTACGCGTGTTCGAAGGATGAAA
This sequence comes from Athetis lepigone, assembly GCA_033675125.1. Classification (NCBI taxonomy): domain Eukaryota; kingdom Metazoa; phylum Arthropoda; class Insecta; order Lepidoptera; family Noctuidae; genus Athetis; species Athetis lepigone. The sequence goes on along the minus strand of CM066218.1, from coordinate 5,286,084 downwards.
TATTTTCTATTTATGTACCTATCTGGAGAAGGTTGTTAGATTCGCTACAGTTTAAACTTTTTCAGGTACCTTAGTTTGTTAGAAAAGTTCCTTTTTTTTTGGGTGTTAGAAAAGAACTTTTCATTTATTGAGCATATTAAAACAGTAGGAGCAAAAGCTTAAAGGAACAAATTATATATGGTTTGACGAGAATATCAAAATCTACTTGAGGTCTTTCATTTTTAACCCTCAAAACTACACACATCAAAAGTGTCTAGGGATATTTCAATTAAACCTAAATTACTAAAATTCTATTAACTTTTTGTTAAAACATGTACACATTAAAATAAACCTCGTTTAATAGACTATTTAATCTGATAATAAACTTTTAGATAAAGTTAAATTTAAAATAAACTTAGAAGAAGAGGAAAAACTCAAACAAAATTTCAATCTTAACTTTATTTTTGAAACATCAAAACTTAAACAAAACAACAATTTTTTTTATAAAAATTCTTGAAAACTTAAAATTAATATTCCGTGGATACACCTAAGACTCTCCTGACACATCTGCAGCGGTTCTGCATACTCAAAACAAGGGTGTCAATATCCTGTTGTGGAATACTGTCCCATAATTGCCGTTTCTGAAGCCATGAAGACCAGTCAGAGCGTTATATCCAGGCTTTGGTCATGTTATCGTGTCACGGAGGAAGTGGTGGAACGGCACCGAGGACCTCAACGCATTACAACACATGTACAGGACCGATTCATAGTAAATGCTGCACGAAGTCAACTAAATGCAGCAGCGATGCAATTGGTTCAAAGGCTACAGAGAGAGTATGGTTTGCTGGTAAGCGGTCAAACTTTGAGAAGGCGACTGCATGAAGTCAATCTACGTGCTCGTAGGCCATTTTGGGTATCAGCACTAAGGAGAGGTAATCGAGGAAGAAGATTACAATGGGTTATTGCACAAGAAAACTGGAACCATTCTCAATGGTCACTTGTGCTTTTCACTGATGAATCTAGGTTTGGATTTCATCCTGATTCGCGAAGAGTACGCGTTTGGAGAAAACCTGGACGTTGGAATCGACTGCAGCACCCACAACAAGTTCATGCATATTAAGGTGGCACGATTATGGTTTGGGCAGGAATTCGTCTCGGCGGTAGAACGGACCTCGTTTGGATACAAGGCAATATGACTGCTCGAAAATACCGAGATGAGGTGCTAGAGCCTGTAATCTTGCCCCACAAACAGCAAATGGGACAAAATTTCCAGCTAATGCACGACAATGCCCGTCCACATACGGCGCGTATCGTTACAAGTTGGTTACAACAGCATGTTATCCAAGCTTTAGACCGGCCTGCACAATCCCCTGACTTAAATCCTATTGAGCATGCCTGGAATATGCTTCAGAGAAGGGCTCGTAGGAATTTCCCTGTTGATATTGTGCATCAAAACCAGCTTTTCTTGCATCTTAGCAGGATTTGGGACAGTACTCCACAACAGGATATTGACACCCTTGTTTTGAGTATGCAGAACCGCTCCAGATTTGTCAGGAGAGTCTTAGGTGGATCCACGAATTTTAAGTTTTCAACAATTTTTATAAAAAAAAAAATTGTTTTGTTGTTTAGGTTTTGAAATTTCAAAAATAAAGTTAAATTGAAATTTTGTTGAGTTTTTCCTCTTCTTCTAAGTTTTTTTTTAAATTTAACTTTATCTAAAAGTTTATTATCAGATTAGATAGGCAATTAAACAAGGTTTATTTTAAAGTGTAGGTGTCTTAACAAAAAGTTAATAGAATTTTAGTTATTTAGGTTTAATTAAAATATCCCTAGACACTTTTGATGTGTGTATTATGGGGTTACCTACTTGGGTTGTCTGTGCACCTTTGACGGGCCTGTTGGTCTAGTGGTTAGTGACCCTGACTGCTATACCGGAGGTCGGGGGTTCGATTCCCTCCCAGGACAAACTTTGTGTGATGAGCATGATTGTTTGTTCTGTGTCTGGGTGTAATTTATCTATAATATGTATGTATTTACAAATTATATAAGTATGTATATCTGTTGTCTGGTTACCATAACACAAGCTCTGCTTAGCTTGGGATCAGATAACCGTGTGTGAGTTGTCCGAAGATATTATTATTATTCCATTTATTTATTTTTTAAACACATTATTTACATTTTTAAATATTAATATAAAAAGAAAAATAACATTTAAAAATATAAAAAATAGTATCCCACCGGCATCGGGAACAGGATCCAAGCAACCGGTGGTCAGGGCTCTAGAGAGAGGAACCTCCGGACAATGCGCGCCGTGTCCAGGAGTACTGCTTTCTGCACCAGACCCTTGATCCAGCCGCCTAGCGAGAGCCTTCTCAGATGTTGATCGAGGCTCTTCGCTATTATGCCATTGGCCGTCACGACTATCGGCACAATGATTGCTGAATCCACATCCCACATTTCGACAACCTCGCGAGCCAAGTCAAGATACTTAGTCTGCTTATCCTTCTCGGCCTTCACGAGGTTCTCGTCATGCGGGACGGCTATGTCAACAATCATTGTCCGACGCTCTAATCGATCTATCACCACTATGTCAGGCTTATTGGCAACAATAGTCCTGTCAGTAATAATAGATCGATCCCAGTACAACGTAACATGGTCATTCTCAAGAACTGGGTCGGGCACATACCTATAGTACGGTACTTCTGATTCCACAAGACTGTATTTCAGGGCAAGTTGCTGATGAATATTCCTGGCTACAAGGTTGTTTCTGTGCAAATAGTCTCCGTTAGCTAGACTAGAACAACCAGAAATAATGTGTCGGATTGATTCCCCGGGACGGTGGCATGCCCGACATATGTCAACCGTGCCGTCCTTCACAATGTATTTCCGGTAGTTGTTCGTCATCATAACTTCGTCCATTATTGCGCAGACAAAACCTTCAGTTTCCCCAAAGAGGTCACCGAAACGCAGCCAGGATACCGACGCCAGGAAATCTACATCGGGCCCATGTAGGACCCGAAAAAAGCGTCCGTGGAGCTCCTTGCTCTGCCATACAGCCCTACGGTCATTAGTATCCATTACTATAGGTTTGCGCCAGTTCTCGTTCGCCAAGGAGAGCGGGGTGAGGCCCTTATCTACCGAAACTACATCTCGATGCATCCCCACGTCGGCATTCAGAAAATACTCCCTGAGACTGCATATCTCACGATTGTGCATAGTCTTGGCATTTAAAAAGCCTCGACCACCACACTTCCGCGGGATATACAGTCTCATTACCGATGATCGTGGGTGATGCATGCGATTTGCAGTCAGCAGACTGCGGATCCTTCTATCCAGGGCATCCAGTTCAGTCTGAGTCCATTTGAGTACGCCGAAAGAGTACATCAAAACCGGCATGACCCAACCGTTGAAGGCGCGCACCTTGTTCCCGCCTGATAAAAGACTATTTAAAACTTTATTCAGGCGGCCAAAGAAGCGCTCCCTCAACGCTTGTTTCATGTCGGCGACATTGATGCCTATTGCTTCCGACATACCCAAATATTTGTAGGTTTCGGTTGAAGAGAGGGACCTAAGGTGTATGGAATCCGAGAGTTGGTTTATTATTATTATTATTATTACTTTTGACTTAACGTTTCTCGGGACCCTTGGGTCCCGGACCTTTGGAAGGCGTACGAGGGGCCGAAGCCAACTCGCAGAGCCCCGTAAAGTAAAGCTTTATAATGTGAAGAGGGACACCAACCAGCGATTATCCCTATATGCACCACTCAAGTGCACCTAAGGTCAACCCCCGGTTGGTGGTGGTCTATTGCAGGTCATGGAATAAAGAAAGCATTGGACTATGGGTTTGGGTTGTTGAGGTGGATTTGTTACCTAAGACTATTAAACGACTATGGCCCCTGCCTGTTCAATGTTTGTATACACGGATATAATGGCAGGGGGTGACTTGCACACTCAGTAAATGGGCCCCCGAAAACGGCCGCTAGCACATAGTGACGTAGCGACAAGGGGGCAACATATATCGAGGTGCTTGAGGAGTGGAGAGGTATCCCACGGCTATCAGGACAATCCCGGAAGTACGGTCAAGATCCCTACCAGCATCTTACTGGAACACTTCCTTCCCCCGAGCACGTTTGCTCTTGCGATTCTCCCCTCAAACCAGCCAATTAAGGCAAGAGTGAGGTGGGAGCCTTGTTCCTCGTCAGTGCTCACTCTGGCCGGCCAATGAAGGCAAGCCAGAGGTGAAGAACAAAGGGTCTCCCCGGAGGTCAGGTCCGTGGGGGTCGCTACTGCCCAACAGCTCGCCATTACCTGTTTGGGCCGATACAGCTACCATATCCGGCACGTCGGAAATTGCTTCAAAGTCAACGCTTGGCTTTGATATTCTTATGAAAAGCGTACAGGACGGTTAGTACTGAGGCCCTATCTGTACTTGCAGGTGTGCTTCCAGTAGATCTTGAAGAGCAGCGACGTGCTGCAATGTAAGTACGGAATCAATTCAATCTTTTTCAATCTACGGCGCGGGAGACCATGGGTACTAACTATGTAACATAGCGTAACTTTAGTAGAATGTCTAGATTACTTAAACCGCAGACTGAAGTCTGAAAGGGAATTTTTATCCGAATGGCAGAGTAGGTGGCATAATTCCACTAAAGGCCGTCACCTCTATCTGTTCCTTCCATCCGTTCGTGAGCTGCTGGCTAGGACTTGGCTGGAGGGGGATCACTGTGTTGCCCAATTTCTTAAAGTTAAAGTATTTTCTTTCAAATTAGTTGCATCGCCTTTGTGTCAATGTTCTGCATCGGGCTGTGAATATAAACAACCTGCACATCACATCTTATGGGAGTGTGTATTCTTTGGCAGAATGAGCGCAATATTATGTTGAATGGTGTACAAGTTACATCCGATAATGCGAACCTTGTGGAAACTGGAACTAATTTCCATGCTTTCAAGCGCACATTTTTAGGACCCAGTTATTTTATTACAATTTTTATTCCGTGCATGGTGCTATAGGCAATTTGGGCTTCTCCCAGTTGTAATTGCCCCTTTGTGCCTATTGGCCTAGTTCTGTTCTGTCTCCTGCTTGTTGTGGTGGGAAGAGGAAAAATTTTTTTTCTTACCTACTCCTTTTTTCTTGTGAGTGGGAAATCATCTAATGACTGCTCCCGTCCTGGGTACGGCGGGAGGGCGTGTCAGACTTTTACTGACTAAAACCCACTCATGTTCCTTCGATTGCCCTTTATGTTCCAGGGTCACGGTAACTATTATAAACATTCCGTAACCCCGGTTCTTACCTACTCCTCCGCAGTTCTTTTCTGATTAATTTCGTTGCGGTTTCCAAGACAGTTGAATCGTTTTTCCGGGACTCATCGAGCTTCATTGCTTGCGCGCTTTTCTGGCGGACTCCGCTTCTGGCTTTCAGGAGTTGCAGTGTTTGGGTTATAAGTATTATACAACATGTCCCGGAATAAAAGCACACCACCAGACACCCCAATTAGAATATTATGTTATAATCATAATACATATACAGAATTTTTTATTATTATGTTTAAAACACTGTTTTTTTTATAAATTAGTTGTACAGATTTTGGGAGAAAATTATAGTCACATTACAAATCTACGCATGCACACAGTTGCACTTGCATAAGGGTCTAGCGTAGTTATAGTTTGTTTTGACTGTACAGCGGAAGTGTGACAGCAGTTTACGTAGTTTTAATTATTTTTGGGATAAAATATTACCTACCTATATTAAAAATTACAAAAATCGATTCTGTAAACGATTCTGAACAAACTATTTTCTCAAAGTGCATTAATTCAGTTCCACATTGTAGGTATATGTGTGATGGGAGTGTCCCTTTAAAAAAAACAAAATGAAATACCACTTTTTTTCGTTTATTTATTAACATATAATTACATTTTTAAATATTATTACATTTTGCTAAAGAAATACATTATATTAAGTATTATTGTTATATTTGTTATTAAGTTTGTAAGTACTCATATTTTTTTTATTATTGAAATATTTGCCATGATATTTTAAGTTTATTTTCCTGTAATCATTATGTACCTACTTACTTAAATAAAACTATGTCTTATATTTTATACAAAAATAATATTTATTAGAATTTTATTATATTTTTTATCGACCTACAGATTTTTTCTTACATTATTAAACTTTAAAACAGTCATTATTCGGCTTGCGGCGGAAATTGCATATCAACTTGACATCTGTTGGCGTATTTATGGCACTTGATGTTGGGACAGCAATCACTATCGGAGTTGCACTGGAAACAATTAAATTACTCACTTTAATAACTTAGTAGCTATTTCTATATATTCCTGGGGCTAGTTATATCATTAATAATAATAATAAATAAATAAATACTTATCTTGGGACAACTCACACACGGTCATCTGATCCCAAACTAAGCAGAGCTTCTACTATGGTAACCAGATAACTGATGTACTATAGGTACTACTTAAATAATTTATAAATACATACATATTATAGATAAATTACACCCAGACACAGAACAAACTATCAAGCTCATCAGACAAAGTTTGTCCCGGGTGGGAATCGAACCCACGTTCAGTCAGGGTCACTAACCACTAGACCAACAGGCCCGTCCAACCTTAGCTGTACCCTACGGATTCACCCGCATAGCTTTCCTTACTACTCTCGTAGTTTGATGTAATACCTATACCTACATATAGCCTGTATTCAGCATTCATCGATACTCCAAATAACAAAAAAAAAACAAATTAGTCTGAAATTAACGCGTTTAACGGTTCAACCAAACAAAGAAAAAAACTCTTAAGGTTTATAATTTAGGCAGATACCACAAATTCAAAACTAACTGAATTAGGTAGAGAGTAGTTTAGTCTGCCTAAACGCTTCAGATTAGTCATACTCGGTAAGGATAATAATTAACAGATTGAGAGAACAAATATCTAAATAATAATAAGAAATATACATATATACAAATAACGAATCCGTACTTCCGTACTAATATTATAAATGCGAAAGTAACTCTGTTTGTCTGTCTCTTCTTCACGTCTAAACCACTGAACTGATTTGAATGAAATTTGGTACAGATAGGTATAGTTTGGGACCCGAGTAAGGACATGGATAGTTTTCATCCCCGAAACCCCCGGGAACGGGAGTCAATCCATGCGGACGATAGGTAGGAAGGTATGTAATAAGTACTTACAGGGTCTCCGTGTTTGCCGCAATTAGCATCACTGGATTGAGCCATCTCAATCAAGCAATGAGTAAACACAAGGAACAAAATAATAGCACAATTACGACGCATTTTGATTAATTGAAAAGCAACTGAAGAAATTACGATCCTGCTTCATTTTATATTATGAGTTATCATTAATTAATTCCTTAATTTTAGATACCTTTCATTACGTACGTTTGCCAATTTCGAAAAAATTTTGGGTTCCATGTGTGTATTGAGGATTTAGATGACTTTGTTGCGTCTTTCAAAGCCTTATTCTCAGGAATTCATGGAGATATCAAATTGAAATTTATATCTAATAAAGTCTGCAGTTCCTAGATGCTGTGCAACACAGCCACAACTGTTATTGTGTCGCTTTTTGACACTCGCAAATAAATTAAAATCTAAGGCGTAGGTCACAAGTAGGTACTTGATTGCATACCGGCATGAAGCGTTATGTATAGTCTGCATACCGGGCTCAAATATTTTGCCGTCGTATCAATCCCTCTTACACCTTCTTCATGCACAGAATTCCTAGATATTCTGGTGTAGTTTTGTTATAATTATCACTACTACAACTAATACTAATTACCTACTATAATGGAACCAACTCTGAAATTTTGAAATAAAAAAAGACAGCCGTTTGAGTCCCGTACGGTATATTGAACTGCCCTTGAACGATAACTGTCTACAGAAAGCACGGTTCACTGACGAACGGTAATACGAAAAAACTATTATTCGATATCATTATTTAAGTATATATTTTGTAACAAATAAATAAATTTATCTTATATAAATGGTCGGGTGGGCATCGAACTTTTGTGAGAAACAGCTCATATTTTTTTCGCGATTTCAGAGCTGGTTCCATAATAAAAGTGGTTTGTTTTCATTTTTTAGGGTTCCGTACCTCAAAAGGTAAAAACGGAACCCTTATAGGATCACTTTGTTGTCCGTCTGTCCGTCCGTCCGTCCGTCCGTCCGTCCGTCCGTCCGTCCGTCTGTCAAGACCCTTTTTCTCAGAAACGCGTCGAGATATCAAGCTGAAATTAATATCACATACTCAGGTCTGCTATCTCTCAAAGCAGTGAAAATATCAAGTTTCTAAATCAACGCAATAAAAAGATACGGCGGTTTACATTGCATATTTAGATATTTGCAAGGGAATCAAAACCTAGAGGGTACTTCCAATTGACCAAGAATCATGAAATTTGGCAAGAAGCAAGGTCATGTAGCACAAGTAAAGGGAAAACTCCGAAAACCGTAAATTTGTAGTTAGTTCACATCAGGCGTCTGTCTGTCCGTCTGTCTGTTAAGAACCTTTTCCTCAGGAACGCGTCGAGATATCAAGCTGAAACTAATATCACATACTCAAGTCTGCTATGCCCCAAAGCAGCGAAAAAAACAAGTTTCTAAATCAACACAATAAAAAGATACAGCGGTTTATATTGCATATTTAAACATTTTCAAGGAAATCAAAACTCAAAACCTATAGGGTACTTCCCATTGACCTAGAATCGTGAAATTTGGCAAGGAGCAATGTCATGTAGCACAGTAAAGGGAAAACTCCGAAAACCGTAAATTTGTAGTTATTTCACTAAAAACAAATTAACGGAACCCTCGTTGCGCGAGTCCAACTCGCACTTGACCGGTTTTTGGTAGAAATATCTCCTAGCGGGTTGTGCAACATCAAAAATACACCTAGTAGTAATAGTAATATAACTGTAACTTGTAAAGTAACAACCTGTAGACGAATACAAAGTATAATTAACCTCCTTTTCATTTTTTCCTATCACTTATTTGTTTTAAACAGGACAGTGACTTTGAAAACGAACTATTTCTATTATCTATTCCAAATACCTGTTAGAGGCTGTTAGGTACAATGAAACAATTTGTATGTACTGACCTACATAATAAGGACATTATGGAAAACTACTGGTTTCTGCATGTGTTTGTGAATCATTTGAAAAAGGCTCCATTGTATGATAATTTTAATCAAACATACAGTTGCGGTAGACTTACAACGTTTCTTGAAACCCTCAATGTTTCTTGTTTACCACAAGAAAACGCAGAATATGAATATAAATTACTGGTTTTACGTCCCCTTAGTCAAACAGATTTTTTACTAAGTTAGGCTCCAGTCTGTTTTATTAACTAAATGGTATCATAAGACTAATATTTTTTTCAGGGTTGCCTTGTTTAATCCTTACGAAGGAAGTAAGGAGATCTTATTTAAGATTAGTTGATAACAGATAAGCTAATTACTACACACTACTAAATAATCACATAGTTCAATAACCTTTCGAAGACAAAGCGACAGCACAGATTACTAAATAACTAAATAGCCCGGCACTGGGATTACGTATCTTGCAAAAGCCGAGCGATCGCGATAATTTAGCAATATAAACGTCAATTCAAAATACGTCAAGTCAAATAGAAAACTAGCGATAGTGCTGCCTCTGTGGAGCAATCAGTTAACTAAAACATCCATTTTTCGTTTGGTAGTTTCGTATTTACTTATTATGGTTTTTAAGAGCAAAGTTAAGTTTTTTTTTTCTAAAGGTGATATTTAATTAGTTCCAGCGATTGCTACTTTATCATCATCGTAGCAATCAGTGCATTAGAACAATCAGCGAGCGATTAGCAATCGGTTCATACATAATACGATTGTTTTTGACGTAATCGCGCGGTGGCCGCGCGATCACTGCGCAAATATTGCTGATTGCTGTTTCATAGGTAATAACCTCGCCGGGGTGTTGGGGGGTGGTAAATAACTAAATAGCGCAGAGATCGCGCGGTCACCGCGCGCTTTTAATCGCTTAACGTAAAAAAAAATCATAGATACTAACTCTAGTATGCAAAGAATGAACCTTATTCTTTTCATACTAGAGTTAGTTTGTATTTAAATTATTGAAATAATTATGTACCATGTTATTTTAAGGTTATCCTGTAACCTACAAGTGCGTTGTGGTAAGATCGGCGTTGGGGTAAGAACGTAGGAATCAAATATTCCACTTATTTGGCTATATTTTTAATGCTTATGCTAGCCACGTAATTAAGTTATTTAGTTCCGCCCCACAGTCCATCCGGCAACTAGTAGTAAAAGGTGAAACAAGGTAAGTTTTGTAAAAAGAGAAAAGAAAAGATCGGACACATTCTTTTCTTGCATCCTATGCTCCTAGCAATAAGAATAGTATTAAATTGTTGTCCGAACTTGCCCCTTGACGGCCAAATCGTCATTACACTCTCAAAAAATATTTCCTGTTTTACAGGCTTCTCAAACAAAAACTGTTGCGTGTTAATAAACAAACTAATATTAAAATTGCACTGTGATAATTCATTATCAATTTCCACCATTTCTCAAGAACGTGGTGTTTACCAAAATTGAGAAAAAAAAGTTTTTGCAACATGCTTGCAACTATTCGAAAATCCGTCCGGTATTACCCAAACGCACCTTAAATAAAAACTGTATTTTATAATTATACATAAAAATATTTATTAGAATCTCTTATATTTTCCACTAACAGATTTTTCCCTACTTACATTAGTATTATAAACTCTAAAACTATTTTAATCGATTTTAGGCGGCAGTTGTATTTTAACTTGACATCTCTTGGCGTATCTGTGGCACTGGGAGTTAGCGCAGCATTCACTGTCGGAGTCACACTGTAAACAAATAAATTACTCACTTTAATAACTTAGTAGCTATTTCTATAAATTGCTGGGCCCTCTACGAGTATATACAATCACTGGCTGTCTGACCCCTACGGTTTAATATTTCCTTATTACCTACCTATCTCGTAGTTTGATGGTGTATGGCCTGTATTTAGTATTCAGCCTTTATCGATAAATGGACTAACTAACACAAAAAGAATTTTTCAAATCAGACTAGTTAACCTGAGAATAACGCGTTCAACGTTTCAACCAAACAAACAAAAAAAACTCTTCAGTTTTATAATATGAGAACAAACATTAACCAAAATCTCAATTGAATTTACCACAAATCAAAAACTAATTGATTGAGGCACAGAGTAAGTCTACGTAAACGTTTTAGATTAGTCATACATACTCGGTAAGGCAAATCAACAGATTATGAGACTCAGAGAACTAATATCTAAATAATAATAGTTAATAAAAAAAAACAAAAGAATCAAATTTATATACGTAATAACAAAGAATACACGTATAGTAAAACCCGCAAGTCAATAAAGTTGAAAAGGTCCACTGATTTTTTTCGTGTAACTATTACTAGCAAACTTTTGAGCAACAATATTATAAATTAAATATTATTTTAATAAAAAGTACTTACAGGGTCTCCGTGTTTGCCGCAAGTAGCACCACTAGATTGAGGATCTGGCTTGCCTTGAGCCATCTCAATCAAGCATTGAGTGAACACAAGGAACAAAATAATAGCACAAGCACGACGCATTTTGATTAATATCAAAGAACAACTGAAGAAATTACGATCCTGCTTCGTATTATGAGTCGAGTTGCAGATACACTCAGTCTGCTATTAATACTAACGTACGGTCAACCGATAAACAGGTTTTCCTGTTTTGACAACATTTACAATAGGTAGTTTATAACTTAGTGATAACACAGATCAATCCTTGGAATTGTAGAAATCTGTGCAAATTAATGTAAATAAATGACGCGAGTGCCTATTTCATGTTAATTGAGTTATCCAACTAAACAAATCCAAGAATTTTATTTTGACATTGATTGTGATGTTGCTATTAAACAATTTCATACATATTTGCTTTTAAAGTGGCTCTTATCGAACCGCCATTAGGTAAGTAAGAACATGCATTATGTTCTCTCTCCTAATATACACTAGTGTCTTTTGCATTATTTTAAGTCACTAGTGCGGTAATCGGTTATTTATGATGGTTCCAACATTGCGTGTAAATATGAACTCTGCCTGCCTAATCTTTTTCTCAACTTTGTAAGGATCTGCTGTAGTGCTGCCACTCTGTCAGACTTACTGGATGAAACTTAGTCTTAATTTTCTTATCTTCGAGAACGTTTTGAGTTTCTTGTACTTGTCGGTCTTCATCATCCCTTCTCCTTCGTTTTCCTCCTCACTCTTCAAGTCGGTATGATGGATCATTTACAGTTCATGCTGTGCGCCTTTGGATTTTTGGAATGCACTTCCGTACTCTTTGCGAGATAGCCCTTCGTTAGAGGTGTTCAAGAGGAGGATTAGGGAACATTTCCTGTCTGTTAATTGATATATATAAGTTTATATATTTTATATTATATGTATTTATTTATAGTATGTATACTTATACTAACTTTTAAACTTTCGCGTTTCATGTTAACATATATTATCACAACGGGTATTAACGCGAAAAGTGATTATAAATACCTTGGAAGGCTTGAAGTTTCGACCTGGTTGCATAACACAATTACACAACCTCGTTTTTCTGCAAAGTCGATTAACTCATCTGTGGATACAGTCAGCGTAGTGTGTAGACGGCCTAATATGGTAGAAAATGGAATTAAGGGGGTAGATGAAGATTCATCGCCCGAATGCAGGGCGCTGTGACATCGCATCCTCAGTCTGCTTGCGACCACGACCTGTGCAACCAGGTCGAAACGTCAAGCCTTCCAAGGTATTTATAATCACTTTTCGCGTTAATACCCGTTGTGATAATATTTGTATGTATACTTATTTTATATCATATATCATAATTTAATTTTAAGATAAAATTGTATTGTTATTGCACACAGGCATATTATCCTTTATTGCAATCTCTGTTTATAGAATTAAGGTTTGCTGGAAGATAACTCAACTGTGGGTAAGCTCGCCATTGTACATTTCATATATTTTTGCATTTTTTTTTATGTGTATTGTTTTTCTTGTGCAATAAAGAATAAAAAATTATACTTTACCATATATCTTGCTAGGCCGTTGGCCCTGGTAAGACTAAAATACCATACTTGCGGCTTCCTGACTTCGCTAAATTCTATTCTATTTATTAATACCTACTTATAAATTTAATAAATTCTATTCTATTATACCTAAAAGTAAATAATGAATAAAACAAGCATTCAACATCTTTATTAATTTATTGTCTTAATTTGAACTGTCCCGTTTGCTGTTTCTGCCATAATGATTTGATTTAGTTAGCCTGGTAGGTTTAAAATACAAACAAAATAGGCAAGAAACCACAAGAGCACACAATTTACAGATTTTGAGTAAACCTAGGCTGAGTGTTATTTATTTAAAATAGAAAATCAAACGGAAGTCTGAAGGGTGCTTTAGTAGTTCTTTGTGGTTGTCTTTGAGGAGCCTTGGTCGCTGTGGCCGGCTGTTTACCGAACAGCCCTGGTACCAATGGAACATTGTTCTGTACTGGTACCAATGGAACATTGTTCTGCCCTGGTAACAATGGAAGATTGTTTTGTCCTGATACCAATGGAATATTGTTTGGTCCTGGCAATGGCAATTGCGACAGTATGCCGCCAAAAAGATTCTTACAGAGAGCTCCTGTCAGTCTGTCTGCCATGTTGCCCCATAGACCGATCTGGCAAAATCTGAAACGATAAAACAAGGAATTATCAGACATATTGTTACCTACATCATTTGTTTATAACAAAATAACAACCTATCAATGACCGAGCGGCAGCTGACTGTCGGGCTGCTATTGTGTTTCTATGTGTCTCGATTCACGTGTGTTCAAAGTTTGAGTATCTACCTAGATCCTATCTTATTCAGGTGATAACAATACAAAACTAAATTAGCCCTCTGCAGGCACTAAAAATGTAAATGGTTGGTAGCTACCTGAAATCTTTATCAATAGTCAAAGATTCCCCAATCTTCAAAAACTGATCCGCACTCTTTGGGAACAGACCACCAAAAGCAGAAGAGTCCTTTTCTTTAGCGTCATCAGCTCCATGTGCAAACTTGGAGATGAGCCCCACGAAGTTGTCGCGCACTCGAGCGTCAGTGCTGGACACCTCTCCACCCATGGGCTGTCCATCAGCACCCAGGGGTTCGAAGATATACGCAAGTTCGTCGCCGTGGGAGGGTCCTTGCGCTTTCTTGGGCTTTACTATCGGATCGTCGCCAGCTTTCTCTGTAAAGAGACATGCGGGTGCCTTGAAAATGATATTCAAATTAATGTAAAAAGGACAGGGCATTGACTATCTAGCAGATTAAAATGTAGCTGTGATAAGTAGGTACGTCTATTTACAGTCTCCGTATCTACACAAATAACCGAACAATTGTGGCAATCACGAATCTAACTGCGCCAACTGTTCACCAAAATTAATAACTCGAATGAAAAAAGGTTGTCGGTTTCTGGTCCTTATCTAAGTTAACGTAATTAAGCACTTTTCTACTACTGCTAGTAGAAGCTTAATTATTTACATAAAGTAAAGTTTAATAGCTATTACTACTCACCAGCTAGAGGTACTCCAGGTAAGAAATGCCAGCCCTTGGAGAGATTGCCCACGTGTTCGAAGCTGTAGAGGAACGCTTGGCCGCCATTACTCCATTTCTGAACACTCTCGAACGCCGGGAAGTTGAACAGAGCGTCACCTGGGAAATTAAAATTTATTAAAACTAGTTCTTTGACCCCCTGTTTTAGAGAAATTATCTAGTGCCCATTATGGTAGCCACAGAGGTGGCGATTTAATTGCACATGCCTAGCTTGCACAAGCCTAGAAGAAAGAAAGCGCAAGTATCTTCCGACATACAGATTTGAACAATTAAACTTTCGAACACGCGTGTTTCAGACACAATTAAAAGATTGAAGTATGGCAATGACACCTTATGACGTCACTAAGTAAACAACTCAATTACTTAATTATTTATCCGTACTAATTCCGTACTATTCCGTGCTAATATTATATATGCGAGAGTAACTCTGTCTGTCTGTCTCTTCTTCACGCCTAAACCTCTGAACCGATTTGAATGAAATTGAGAAAGGACATAGGATAGTTTTCATCCCGGAAATCCCCTGGGAACGGGAACTATTATTCCACAGGGACGAAGTCGCGGGCAAAACCTAGTCTATTAATAAAACTAAAACACTGGCTATTAGCGATAAGGTTCTCGTTACGGACAGCAACTGACAGCAAGTCCTTTAAGTTCCAAGAATCACAATATCTAGAGAGCGAACCAA
The DNA here is from genome assembly GCA_033675125.1 of Athetis lepigone. Taxonomy (NCBI): domain Eukaryota; kingdom Metazoa; phylum Arthropoda; class Insecta; order Lepidoptera; family Noctuidae; genus Athetis; species Athetis lepigone. The sequence continues at coordinate 5,270,756 of CM066218.1, read as the reverse complement.
ATAGGTAAGTAGATAAATACTAAGAAATTGATAAGGTACTTAGTCAAAACAAACAACGTACTCCATAAAAGTTTTATTACTCAGTAGCAAGTATCATCGAGTGTTTATAACTGGGTTAGTTTCTGAGAAGCGTTCAACCCTAACAACAAATCTTTACCGGCAAAGAATAAAAAGGGTCCGACCCTTCATTTAGGGGGCTGGGTCCTAGGGTCGGGAATGATACGCTAGTATCAGCAGCTGTCGGCATCTCGCTTTTAAAATTCTCTCTAAACTTTTTCAACATTGGTGCCGATTCCCTTGGTCACAAACTAGACTAATTTTAAGTTAAACGCATCGTTCTCTTTCCATCTCTTAAAGAAAAGGACAGAAGATACAATTTAGTTTAATCCTGTCAAGTTAGACAGCGCCGGAAGAAAATTGACGTATATTTAGACGCCATGTTTTTAAAACGCGTCTAAGTTATCTATGGAGTGTCTAAATTTGACAGGACTTAACTAATATTTTATCTTCTGTCCTTTTCTTAATTAAATGGAAAGAGAAAGATACACTTAACTTAAATTTACGTTAGTTTGTGAACAAGAGAATCGGCAGACCATTATATCGATTTGTAGCAACAAATAGTATAATGCGTACTGAATAACGGCCTGTTTCACCACCTTCAAAGCGTTGATTACAATTCCTAATTAACATTAACTAACAAGTAAAAGCTATGAGTAACTTCTGTCAATTTCACAAGCCAAAACAAACCTTTGAGTAACTCATTAGTTAAGCTGAATGTTGTCAAATCATACGTCGCATCATTAATCTGACGGCGCGGCGGACAGATACATTTTGTTTCACTTCTTAAGTAAGATTTCGTTGAGAGACACCATTGCGATAATAATAGACTAGTTTTAATTGATACAGCTTGATTTCTGAAATAAATATTATTTCAGAGTTAGAGGTCATGCGTAGGCTTAAAGTTTAGGTAGGTACGGGTGCTTATCAAGTTATTATGTATATTTTCAGTATAAACTAATGACGGGGCAGCATAATCTGGAAATGTTTTTAACTTGATACGGTGCCGCTAGCTAGAGTCGGCACCGTAGTAGTATAAAATCATTTCTGCAATAAAAAAACAACACTCGACTGGTTTTAGAGTTTATTTTAGGTTTTATATAGCAATTCACTTGGTTTAATGCATGCTTCGATAGAGGAAATCTAGCAAAAAAAACCGGTCAAGAAACTCAAACTCAAACTCAAAACTATTTTATTCAAATAAACCATTTACAGGTACTTTTGAATCGTCAAGGTGTCAGTCTGTCAGAAAAATGAAGCTAGTTGCTCGTTCCAAGGAGTAGGTCTCATGGAGAAGAGCGAGCAAGAAACTCCATGGACACTCTTTTAAAAATCAATAGATTACAAAAATTTGGTTACATCATTCATTGTAGAATTTAAAGTACTATGTGAGAACAACGTAACAAGTCATAATGTAAGAAGAGATATTGTACATTTAAGGAATCAAAACAAAATTTAAAATAACTGTGGCAGCTAAGAGATGACCAGTCTCAGCAGACAGCGCCCGTTCACGGACATGACGTGTGGATCGGCACCAAATAGCTCAACCATTTTGAAGGGAACCAAATGATCCAACACACACGCCACCGTCAGTGAGACATTTGAGTGAGCATGACAAACTCCCAGCTGCCAGAGTACATTCAGTCAATCACAGACAGAAAAAATGCAAAGAACATAGTGCTCACATTGTATTCTATGTGAATTTATATAAAACAAACACTTTGACTCGACACAATACTATTATTTTTGTAGTTTTACAATCAACACTAGCGTCGAATACTAATTAATTACACGGTTGTGGAGCAGGACCAGCAGTCAGCCAAGCATTTTGGTCATTAATGTAATCCCCTAATTTATAATAAGCTCGGCTACATAATGTGCGTTTTATATAAGATTTAAATTTAGTTTCAGTTAGTTGAGTAATTTGGGGAGGTATTTTATTATAACACTTTAAACAGTACCCCATAAAGGAAGTATCTACTTTAGCCAGCCTAAAACCAGGTTGGATTAACTGGTCCCTATTTCTTGTATTATAATTGTGTCTATCGCCCCTTTTGCCAAATAGATGGAGATTTTTCCTAACGTACATGATGTTTTCATAAATGTATTGAGAAGGTACCGTCATAATGTTAATTTCCTTAAACAGTTCCCGTAGGGAATCGCGCATACGAAGATTGTAAATGGCCCTGACTGCTCTTTTCTGCAGAATAAAAATAGACTCGATGTCTGCAGCTCGTCCCCACAGTAAAATCCCGTAAGACATAACACTGTGAAAATAACTAAAGTAAACTAACCTCGCGGTGTCTACATCAGTGTAATGCCGGATTTTCCTAACGGCATACGCTGCCGAACTTAGGCGTCTTGCGAGAGATGCTAAATGAGGACTCCATTGTAGCCTTGAGTCAAGCGTGATCCCTAGGAAAACAGTTTCAGTGACGAATTCTAGTTTCTCCTTATTCAATACTATGTCATAGTTATTGCTTTTGACATTTGGCAAAGCGAATCTAATGCATTTAGTTTTATTTCCATTTAATACTAAATTATTTGCCGTGAACCAATTATGTACTTGAAGTAAAGCATTATTAATGTTATCAAAATTATTGGCCTTCCTGTTTATCTTAAAAATCAAGGAAGTGTCGTCGGCAAACAATACTATTTGTGGCTGGCTTTTTAATAAGTGTGGGAGGTCATTTACGTAAACTAAAAACAGAAAGGGACCCAGAATTGAGCCCTGTGGAACTCCCATTTCTACTTTTAAACCATCAGAATTTACCCCATTTATCTGAACTGTCTGGAGCCTATTATTTAAATATGATTTTACCAAACTTTGCGCAAGTTTACCCAGTCCGTAATGCTGGAGTTTCAAAAGTAATGTGTTATGATCTACGCAATCAAATGCTTTGGAAAGGTCACAGAAGATCCCAATGGCATCGTGTGCTTCTTCCCACGCAGTATATATGTGTTTTAATAAAGTAACACCGGCGTCGGTTGTGCAACGCCCTTTAGTGAAACCAAACTGCTGATCATGCAAGATTTTATTGGTGTTAAAATGAATCAGCATTTGATTGAGCATTATCCTTTCGAACACCTTGCTGAAAGCAGGTAATACGGACACGGGTCTATAATTGTTGGTATCTTTACTGTCTCCGGATTTGAAAAGAGGTACAACCTTACTCAATTTCATTAAATCGGGGAAGACCCCTTGGTCTACGCACATATTAAAAATAGAAGCCAAATAAGGTGCTATTGTCTCAATTATAGACGTAAAAACTTTCATATTCATATTCTTTATTGCACATAAAAAAAAAATAAAGTACAAACATCAGCAAAACTAAAATAAAAACTTATGTACAATGGCGAGCTTAACCCAGAAATGAGTTTTCTACCAGCAAACCAAAATGCTATAGAGAGATTTGCAACGGGGGATGTGCTTATGTGCACGAATAAAACATAATTATTAACTCTTAACTAATATATGATTGTAATATTAAATACATAATATTAAATACGCAATACAAAATTAAATACAACAATAAATAAAAATATATATAAATATATATATACATACATATATACATACATATATATTATCAATCAACAGACAGGAAATGTTCCCTAATTCCTCTCCTGAACACTTCTAAGGAAGGGCTATCTCGCAATGAATGCGGCAAAGCATTCCAAAGACGCACAGCACTAACAGTAAAAGATCCATCATACCGACTCGAAGAGTGAGAAGGAAAACGAAGTAGAAGAGATGATGAAGAACGACAAGGTTTACCTCTAGGAACAAGAAACTCAAAGCGTTCACGCAGATACGAAGGAGACTTACTATTGTGAAGAATAGAAAAGAGGAAAGAAAGAATGTGACAGTCTCGACGCTGCCGAATAGGTAGCCACCTCAGCTGCCGCCGAAACTCCGACACGTGGTCGTACTTTCGAAGGCCGAAAATGAAGCGGATACACAAATTCTGCAGACGTTCAAGCTTATTAAGGAGTTCCTCAGTCGCATCAAGAAAACAAATATCAGCATAGTCTATAAGTGGTAGAAGAAGAGTCTGAGCAAGGGTAATTTTAGTTTGAAAAGGCAGGAACTTCTGAAGACGCTTAAGAGATTTATACGAACAGAAAACCCTCCTGCTTACTTCAGCAATGTGAACTTGCCAAGAAAGGTTGCAGTCCAAGAAAACACCAAGGTCTTTAACTTTCTTGGAGTAGGCTATAGCGGTACCTTCGTAGGTAACCATTGGGAGAGGCAGGTAATTCAATAAATTGGTAAAGTGTCTGCCACCAATAATGATTGCTTGTGATTTAGACGGGTTAACTAACAAACCAAAACTTTTGGCCCACTGACTGACGTTAACAAGATCATTATTGATGGCATCAATGGCTCCAAGAAGATCTTCATATTTAAAATGGCGATAAAGCTGCAGGTCGTCCGCATAAAGATGGTAATGCGAAGTTAATACTTTAGTGACAGCGTCTATAAAAACGGAGAAAAGGAGAGGAGAAAGAACGCCACCTTGGGGAACACCCGCAGAAAGATCGCACCAATCGGAGCAAGCTTCATTTAGGTGTACCGACTGCGAGCGACCACGAAGATATGAATTAAACCAAGTGATCACAGAGGGAGATATATTTAAAGCAGCTAGGATACCCAATAGTATATCAAAATCAACTGAATTAAAAGCACTACTAAAGTCCAATAATACCAACACGGTAAGGAGTCGGTTTTCCATAGCCAATCGAATGTCGTCAGTTATTTTAAGTAAGGCCGACACCGTACTATGGCCAGGACGAAACCCAGACTGGTATGGACTAAGCAGGCTGTTAGAGGAAAGGTAATGTGAAAGTTGATTATTAACAACACTCTCAAGGACTTTGGACAGGATTGGAAGTATTGAAATTGGACGAAACTGGGACACTGAGGAGGGATTAGAGACTTTAGGAAGAGGCAAAACGTGGGCCTTCTTCCAAGCTGATGGAAAAGAACCAGTGTATAAGGAATAATTAACTATGTGAGAGATTATAGGAATCAGGACATCAAGGATAGGAAGAAACATTTTAAGATGCAGACCATCATCACCTACTGCTTTTGTAGAAATAGATGTGATGGCCCGCTTAATATCCCCTTCTGTGACTGGGTGAAAAGAGAAAGAAGTACATATTGGCAAAGGAAGACTAGAGAGAACATTGAGAGTAGAAGATTTTATGGAATCATCCAGAATCACTGGCGATTTAGAAAAATGTAAATTTATTGTATTCAAGTTAAAATCGGGCGTGCTATCATTTGCAGCTTTGCCGATTCCGAGGGATCTGAGGAATTGCCATACTTGTGCTGTGTTAGAATTTTGAACTGACTCATGTATGTGGCGCCTTTTGGCATCCCTACACAAACGACCGCAGCGATTTCGTAGTTTCTTGTAGAAGGTCCAGTTTTCATCGGAAGGGTCCCTTTTGTACTGCCTCTTCGCCTTATCCCTTCTAGCCATCGCAATTTTAATTGCATCTGATAGCCAGGGGGCAGGAGCATATTTTACTCAGACCTTCTTCACTGGAGCGTGCACATCAAAAAGATCTAATATGATTTTAGTAAAAGCAGACACCTTAGTGTCCAAGTCATTGCTGTCGTAAACAGGAGACCAATCAATGTTGTCCGCATCCTCTCTCAAACTCTCCAGATCAATGCTCTTGAAACTGCGAAGCGAAAGAAATTTAGATTTACGTTTAGGAAAGCGAATTTTATATGATAGAAAAAGAAGATCATGATATGAAAAGGGGGCTGAGAGTTGCCCGTATGAAGTTACTTTGTCAGGGTCAGAAACTAGAATGAGATCAAGCAACGAGGGGTTGCAATGAGGAGCATGGTGAGTAGCGTTAAGCTGAAGGATGTGCATGTTGACAGAAGAGACAAGGGACCTGAGTTTACGGCTACGCATATCATCTTTGATAAGGCAGGTGTTGAAATCTCCGAGTATTATAAAATGGTCATATAAGGAAGAATAAAATTCAAGATTTTTTTCAAAAGAAGAGAAGTAATCAATATGACATGAAGGACTATAAAAAACACCTAAAAGTAATTTTGCACAATTAACAGTTATTTCTATGAAAAGGTGTTCAGCCGATTTTGAATAAATACTCGGGGACTGATCGACGATTTTATAAATAATATCACCACGAAGATAGATGGCAACACCCCCACCACCCTTGCCTGTTCTGTCGTTGCGCACAAGCTTGTATCCCGGCAATGAATATTGCGTTGAAGGAAGAGTAGGTTTAAGGAAAGTTTCAGAGACAAGCACGGCATGAATAAGATTGGAGTCAAAAGAAGATAATAAATCGGTATGATGGGCTGGAATACTTTGAGCATTGATATGAACTACATTAAAACACTGACTATAGCTACAAAAAGTGGAAGAAAGTTGATCGCGTAAGTGCACTGAGTCATCACTGAAAGCACTGGCATAGCTAGCATCTGATGAACAAGAAGATGAACAGGAAACAAAACTGTCATCACCACAGTCCAACATGACTAATAAAATTTAAATATTATAATAAATATATAAAAATAAATTAAATAAATATATCTTAAATTAATAAAAAATATTCCTAAATATAAACAGAAATACTAATCTTTTAATTAAATCTACAACAAAACCTCGATGCACCATTATAAAGGATTAAACAGCTAGTATCCAAGTCACAAAAAAAAAAAAAAGTTAATTTAGTGAAGTTTCCGAACGAAACGATTATTACAAACATCATTGCAGATTGCTGTCAAAAATGACAAAACAGAAAAAAGAAATAATTATTGTGACTAATAATGTGAACTACCGACACTGCTGTGAAATAAACATAAGTAAAACTAAAAGTACACTACCTATAAAACAAACTGTAGATGTGGGTACAATTATTTGGCCTGCCTCCGCGATCTCTTGTCCAAGGGGAGGTTACTCTTAGGTGGCGATGCACCCTTCGCAGCCGAATCAGTAGATGTAGACGTAGGGAACTGCGCAATGAGTTGTTGAAGTTCCGAAGCAGACTCAATTTTACTTCCGATATTCGATTATTTCCGATATTATTGACATTATTTATTTATTTAATTGACATTCCCCATAGATCTTCAGTGATTTTTATTTTGATTTGTTTGAAAGCTTTTATAACTGTCGCCGGGTTAATGTGTTTAAATTGAAATATAACCGGACAGCCAGGAACGTTTGTTTTTAAAAAATCTATTGAAACCTCAGACGATGAATTTAATGCTTCTGTAGTTATAGCCGGTATATTAGTAAAGAAACTCACAAATTCCTGCGCTACGTCTTTGTTAGAACTTATTGGACCAAGAGACGTGTGAGAGTCTGTGTTACGTACTTTTTTCTTGCACGTTTCGTTATTTATAATTTTCCAAACTGTCTTTATTTTATTTTATCGTCTGCCGATTTGATTTTATCGCTTATGAATAGGGCCTTAGCTACCTAGCAGGTGTTTCTAAAAGTTTTTGAATACGTAGCCACATATTTGGTAAAAAAAAAAGAGCGAGTCGGACTCGCGCAACGAGGGTTTCGTTAGTTTTTTTTTTTAATAGAATAGAACTACTACGGTTTTCGGAGTTTTTCCTTCACTTGTGCTACATCACATTTTTGCCAAATTTCATGATTCTTGGTCAATGGGAAGTACCCTATAGGTTTTGATTCCCTTGCAAATGTTTAAATATGCAATATAAACCGCCGTATCTTTTTATTGCGTTGATTTAGAAACTTGATTTTTTCACTGCTTTGAGAGATAGCAGACCTGAGCATGTGATATTAATTTCAGCTTGACATCTCGACGCGTTTCTGAGAAAAAGGGTCTTGACAGACGGACGGACAACAAAGTAATCCTGTGTTCCGTTTTTACCTTTTGAGGTACGGAACCCTAAAATGGTTACCATAATACAAGATCTGCTTAGTTTGGGACCGGATGGTCGTGTAAGTTAAAAAAATGTAGCAGATGCACAAAAAGGCAATTGTTCTGGACACGTGGATTTATTTAAAAAAACCGGCCAAGAGCGTGCCGGGCCACGCTCAATGTAGGGTTCCGTAGTTTCCCGTCCATCACAATAAGTGTTCCCACTTAAAATAAGTTAAAAAAAAGGCTATTTGTTACGTTGACATACAAAGTACGCAGAAATTATTTTGTACAACCTTTTTGTCTTTTTTGTACAAAAACTGTTCTTTCTATCTATCAAGTTCAAAATATTTTTCCTAGAAAGTACTTATAAAGTGCTACTTTCCAGATTTTTTTCATATTTTTTAAACCTACGGGTCAAAAGTTAGAGGGGGGGGGACGCTTTAATTTTTCCTTTTGGAGCGATTATTTCCGATATTATTGACATTATTTATTTATTTATTTGAAAACTTTATGCACATGTAAAAAACAATGTACAACGGCGGACTTAATGCCTTGGGCATTATCTACCAGTCTACCTTAGGGTCTACATTATCAAATACTGATTTTAGTAAACCCCTTTTCATTTTTAAATACCTATCCAACAATATATCACACGTCAGGGTTGAAATTTAAAAAAAAATCACTTCCCTCTTTACATATAGGGGGGCTACCTTAATAAAACATTTTTTTCCAATTTTTATTTTACCACTTTGTCGGCGTGGTTGATATACATATTGGTACCAAATTTCAGCTTTCTAGTGCTAACGGTCACAGAGATTAAGCGAGGACGAACGGACAGACAGACAGACATGGCGAAACTATAAGGGTTCCTAGTTGACTACGGAACCCTAAAAAATTAGCAGATGCACAAAAAGGCCATTATGTTCTAGAGACGTGGTATTATTTTTAACCTCCAAGTAAATTAGCTCACTTGGCACTTGTTGGAGGTGGTGAAATTGGCACTAAGTAACAAAGTATTAGTATTACTATTTATTACACAGTAACAAAAAACGGCTGGTTTCTGAGAAGAATGAACCCTAACAAGAAATCTTTACCTGCAAAGAATAAAAAGGGTCCGACCCTTCATTTAGGGGGCTGGGTTCTGGGGTAGTTACGGCAGCCGGCTCTGCTTTTAAATTTTTTTCGCTGATATTATTCAATATTTTATCCTTACGTAGCGACAAAAATAATGCGGACTGAATTAGTCTTAGCTATCCACTAGTTTATTGTTTTGCTTACCCATGCAGGCTGTCAGTGACTCTTATGAATCAGTCTTATCAGTCTCTTATCAGTCAGTCTTATGAATAAGACTAGGTTTAGGTTTTTAAATTATAATATCCATCGTAATCCATAATTATAAATTTGGAAGTTACTCTGTCTGTCTCGCTTTCACACCAAAACAACTGAACCGTTTTAAATTAGGATATTTTTTATCCTATAAAAATCTACGTGAATGGGAACTTCTACGCGAGTAAAACCGCGGGGGACAGCAAATCAACAATAATATCCATACTAATCTACACCTTATACCATAAACGCGAAAGTAACTCTGTCTGTCTGACTGTCTCACTATAAGGCCAAAACTAGTACAGAGATAGTCCATAGCCTAGATTTACCCCAAAAATCCCACGTGAACGGGAACTACGCAGGTAAAATCGTACCTCTTAGTCCTACAAACTCATCAAAAATCGTTTCCTACACTTATTTTAAAATTACCTGTGGCCTCGGCGACTTCGGAGAGTCCATCAATGATATTGGTGGCTCCTTGAAACAGGGTCTGGTAGTAGTCAGTTATGGGCAGCACGGCCTGCACGTTGGCAGGGATCAGACCGTCCACTCCCTGCACCACTCCCTGAAGACCTCCGATCAAGTCGTTCTTTAGGAAGTCCGTCACCGTTTGTATCTGATGCGTCAGGAATTTGTTGTATTTACCTGATAAAAATAAGGTTATGAATACAAAAATTGGATCAACTCACAGAATGTCACCTGATCCCAAACTAGGCGGAGACTATGCTACTGTAATCTCCGGCTTATATTGCTTAAGTGAAACCTTTTTAGATACCTACATTGTTTGACTTCTAAATAGACAACTGATATGCATAGTAAATTATGTTGAATGGTAAATCTATAATAATTGTATATTTATGTATAGATAATTCACACCCAGGCATAGAATAAACTATCATGCTCAGCACACAAAGTTCGGTGTGGCAATCGAACTCACGACCACCATGAGTTCTAACACTCAGCAGTCATGTTCATGATACATTTTGGCTTTAAATGTAGTCACCATTTTTCATACAAAGTCATATAAGTATGATGATGATGAGTGTGAATGAATAACAATATTTGGAGTAAAAAGTCTTACCAAACACAGCTCTTGAGGTCTCAGCAGAGGTTACCCCAGTGAGGAATGGTACTCGCTTCTGCTTCTTGTTCAGAGACTCAGCTGGTGCCTCAGCGACCAGCGGCGGTAGACCTCGCAGGTCGTCTGCTCCTTCCACTCTCGCACCAGCACCTGATCACGAATACAACTCCCGTAATACTGTTTGGTTTCATATAATTTACATAATTATGTACCTTTAATATTTTCTTATACGATTTCATTAATAAGTAGGGTAGTACAATATACCTGAACGCCCTGAGATGTCATTCAAGAATTTTTGTGTGTCTACCATGTCCATGTTCAAATCCTCATCAGCCTGTGAACAAAAAACACATACAATAAATTATTCTGCTAAACAAATTGACAAAGACATTATATAATATAATCTACATATATAATATAATAAGTACCGCTACAAGTTTTTCCACAGGCAGTTCCCTTAAACAACTGAGAAGAGCTTCAGCTGGTGTTTTGGGGCAGCCAGTGTGTTCAGCCAATGCTTCAGCGTGCTTGTTCGGGTCTGGTCTCACGGCGCCTGGAGACAGTGGCGTGCCAGACAGCGCAGCCACTCCCGAAGCCGAGCGACCCTCGGGAGACAGCGCCAGCAGGGACGCAGCACTACCACCAGAACCTTGACCCATCACTACCACCCGTTTTGCATCGCCACCGAAAAATTGAATGTAGTCTTGGATCTAAAATAAAAAAGATCTTTTAGAATTCTAAGCACAACTCGCATAGCGTTATTTTACTCAACGTGACTTGAATTATACATATAACTGTCCTGTATAATTTACAGCTACAACATTATTACTGGTCCTTCGAGACGATGTCATGTATTATGAGAGCAGAATTTCTTAGTGACTAGAAAAAAAACAAAATGACCTGTGTCTTAACCTATATAATTATGCGTGACTTTAGTTAAAAAAAAATCTTACCCAAACCATAGCGGTATGCAGGTCAAAAAGACCAACATTTCCCCCTGCGTCTCTTTGTCCTGTACTGAGATACCCAAGTGAACCCAGCCGATATTGTGCAGTTACCAGTATCGTGTCTTTCTGAACCAAATGTTGTCCCTTGAAAGAAATTGATCTTATTAGTAGCTTGTTAGGTTCCGGTTCCCCTAATTTAAGGGGTAAGATTTAATTATTAAGACATAATAGGAAAAACTTACACCATACGGAGTCGTCGATCCAGACCTGTAGTTACCACCGTGAATGAAGAAGACGACTGGGCTTCCTGCAGATCATAGAGAAAGTCAGATACAGAAAGACCTTTGGTTCATAACAAAACAGCTATCGATGTCTGCGATCCTAACCTTCCTCCGTAGCAGGCATTTTAGGGGAGTACACGTTCAGGCAGAGGCAGTCTTCATGACCTATGAACCCTCTGCGCTGGTAAGGGTCTGGTTGAGGACAGGGAAGGCACTGCTGCGTGGCCATCATCTCTCCGGCAAGGTAGCGCCGAATGGGCCGCTGGAACCTTTGGGGGCCCACTGGCGGTTCTGCATATCTGTAAGAAAAATACAGAGAGGTACTTAGGTGCAGTTTTTGGGGGCAATTATATGGAATAATCACTAATGAAGTTGTGATTCGATGATGATTTTGTCAAAAATAATACAATATTTTTCCTACTGTTTAGTAGGTTTTTTATAATAAATTTGATGTCATTAATTGCTAAATTAATTGCTTAAATTAAAATAACAAAAGCCAGTAGGCGCACTCGAAACTTAGAACAAGTTACCAAAAATATTAACAGGTAGATATTTACCTTTTAATGTATTTTTCCTCTTAAGTATATTTTTATGACATTTAAATTTTGCATAGTAGGTACCTAATTTTTGATATCAAATTAGGTACATTAATTTATTATTTAAACTACCTACAATATGGATAATCTGTCGGCCACAAAAACAGCGGAAACTGTTATCAACATCCGCCAAATAATAATGTTGGCTTAATAATAATTTTATAACTCAAATATTACATTATTTTTCAATAATATTCCTATTATTACAAACTTTATGGACACCCTATGAAAATACTCGTAACAAAAAATAGGTTTAAACATTTTTTTTGTTATTTTTATTTCTTGTTATTGTTATTTTAGAAAAGTAGCACATAGCATTTGCGTCAAGGGCAGAGTCAACCAGACTTTTGCCCTTAAAGTATACATTCAGATTCAGACTTAGGAGCAATTAGAGGGCCCGAGGCGTTCGAACCGAATCCGGGCAAGTATCAGTGCCTATTAAACCTTTTCAATAGGCGAGACGACAAAAAAAAAAGTAATTAATCCGTCAGATAGATTATCAAAAAATTTTGGACACGTATATTTTCTTTTTTATCGTAAACGAAGAATGACGACGATACACTGCGTTAAAGTTGCGCATGACGTCACAATAAGATACAATTTTTGCAGGACGGTGACGTCAAAAGCTCCACACTCTGGAACTTTGTTGCTCTTTATCTTTGTATTTGTTTATTAATTTGATCAAACAAAAAAGTCCCGTATTTTCGGCCGGTCTATCAGACGGACTAAACAGAATGCCATTTTTTTAATTCTGTCGTCTTCCCTATTGGGTTAGTAGCGTTATGACTACATCTCGATAAGACTAAATAGCAGATATGACTAGATCGCTATAGGACTTAATCTCGATATGACTAGATCTTGTTAGGACTATATCGTGTTTGGACTAGATCGCAATAAGGCTAGATAGCGTAACGACTATATTTTCGTTTGTTTTTTGGAGTACAGTTATCAAGTTAAAGCATTAAGATTTTTCCTTGGTACCTATACTAAAATAATTAAAATGAAAGCATTTCATTAAAACATACTTATTTATTTATTTAAACTTACGCTTTGAATCACTACCTAACGTTTTTCTCCTTCGTCTCAAGTTTATTAAAATGTCTTTGATACTTGCGATTGAATAATATAGTGTTTCTTCTTTTGTTCTTTTTCTTTTTCACTTTAGTAAAGCTAAGTAGATACTCCATAAAGTTCCTATACTTATGCCACTTTTAGATACGATTGTACGTCATATCGATAATGAGTAATTTTGATATCTGGCCTTATTGCGATCTAGTCCAAGCACGATATAGTCCTAACAAGATCTAGTCATATCGAGATTAAGTCCTATAGCGAACTAGTCATATCTGCTATTTAGTCTTATCGAGATGTAGTCATAACGCTACTAACCCCCCTATTCACATGTACTTGTAACAAGTTTATCTTGGCCAACACTGAAATCTCGTACCTATATTCTTGTCTCAAAAAGCACGTAAAGTCGTAAACAAGTCCCGGTTGCCATTCGTTTCGTAGAACTTTGACAGCCGTTAAGGAGTAGTCAAAAGCTAGAAAGTCTGACCACTTTAACCAAGGGGTAAGTGTTGCTCTGTAACTGGGTTGTGGCTGCAAAGCGGCTTATTGCATCGAATTTATATCAGTCTGTACTTGTCAAGAGGATCACTACCTACTTGCTTTTCAAAATGAATCGATGCCGTCTTGGAAATGTATTTTTTCTTCAAAAAAGTTAGGAAAGTACTTAAGTCTCAAAGATCACAAGAAACAAAGAGAGCATTTCTATAATTTTGATAGACGAATTAATAAATAATTTAAAGCGTACTCTACATCCCAAGGCACCATAATCGAGATACTGAACCTGAAAAAAATTTTTTTTGAAAGAAAAAATTGAAACTCTTCCAAAAACTTTTAATTAAACAATTGCACCGTATGAAAATTTAGTAACTGAATAATTTAATAACCAACCCGAAATAGGCACTGACTTTCTAAATTTTTTAGTACTCTCAGTTACTTTCTCTATGTAGGTACTTTTTGGAAGCGTTGCATTGCCAGTCCTTTACATTATAGTCTTGATTTTATATTGAACAAGATAAACGAAGTCAAAATACATGATTTTGGGCGTTCTTAACCTACTATAAAAACCCGTAAGTAACTTAGTGTGAAAACATATTTTATGAAGGTTTGACGTACAAACACTCAAGACGTGCAAACATAACAGTATCTAATTAAAAATCAATACAGATACCTGCTATTAGATAATAATGAATTAAACAATTAAGTTACAATTAAGTACCTTATACCAAAGAAGCTGTAATATCCGAGTCTTTCATCTTTGATGCCCTCGACGCGGGCACTCAGGCCGTACCGCTGGGTGAACACCACCGCAGCGTCAGGTTCAGGGGGCGAGGCAGGAGCGCCTCCAACCACGGCCTGCGCCGGCGCACTCCACAGCGCCACCAGCGCGAGCGCAACACACCACATCCAAAGCCGATACATCACTAACTCCTGTGGCCAGTCGGAACTAGACTACCCACGACGTCTAATCGTCATGCCGTATTGCTAAATACCAACCGATGATAAATTATGTTGGATCCTGTCTGTACTCCTGCTCGCTGATAAAAATGATCCCCGAATGCTCCATTATCTATCTATATTTAACAAATCCATGTTGCATGGTTTTAGTTCAGATACCTACCTAGCAACAGTAAATTTTTGCCACTGACAGCAAGTCAGTGATAAAGATGGATCCAAGAGAGTTTCACAGACACAGTTAAGTATGTCTAGAAATGGTTTCCGAAAATTGAAATTTAATAATTTATTACTATACTAGCATGTTGCTATTATTAGTTGATTTTATTATATTAGTTAGTATCCGAGTCTATTTACTTGTAGGCTTTGGGCATGGCTCACTTGAAATAAACCCAAAATTGAGCCAGGAACCAGTGGTTATCTCTCGAGTAAATGCCTGGAACGGTAGTCACTTTTCTATATGAATGTTCATACAAACTCTTTAGCTTTACAATATCAATATAGGTTTGTACAGCAAGTACATAAATACCTCGCTACGTTAGAATCGTCATCCAGTCTAAACGGATACACGTAATACCAGTGTCCCAGGTTGCCGAATATTCTCCTTCCAGGCGAGACAAAATAAAAAAGTAGCTCGCTCGACGCACTGAAATCGCTTGGAATAGGTAGCTATTGGTCGATGAAACTATTAATAAAGGGAACACTGTCCCTTTTCCTAAAAAGGCAGCTTATGGATATGTACATTCTGCCCACCCTTACCAACGTAGTGCAGGCGTGGTCATTAACCAAGCGTCAAAATCCGTACTCGGAGTTTGCCAGCGAGCAATGAAATGATCGCATAAAAAACTAGATATTGAGTTCCAAAGCTTAAAATGCGGATGTAGGTCACACGGCTGCCAAATACAAGTGGAACAGGGCTGGTCACATCTGTCGCATGCCGAGGGATCTATGGGCATTACTTTTGCCCACTTGGATCCACGCAGTGGATCCCAAACAGTTTAGTGGCAGACCCAGATGGAGATGGCGGGACGAACTCTATAGGATGACTATCGAGTTCGTCAAGGGTTCGCCTGAAACCTGAGATAGGGATAAGTGGAAGAAGGGAAGAAAAGCCTTTCCCTGCAGTGGGGCACAGGCGGCTGATAATCTTTGATTTTTGTACAATATAAAGCCGCGTACGCACGTACGAACAAATTTGTTGCGTTGCATGATACGCAACAACTTGGTTCGCACGTGCGTACCACTAACGAACATCGAACACTCTGTTCGACAAACATGTTTGCGGCGATCCTTTTGTACGTTCCGTATGGACGGTGTTCGAATATCTTTCATAAATGTTACGTAACAAAACTGTTCAACCACTTCTAACGGCGTCGCCAGGGCTATTAAGATAGAGTTCATGACTGTTGTTCGCGAACTCAATTCGAACTATGTTCGCATTCGTGTTCGAATGTCCATACGTACGAACCAAATCTTCCGATTTGATGTTTGTGTTCGCTATGTTCGTGTTCGTACGTGCGTACGCGGCCTTACAATACAATATTACGATACAATTGTTTTTCGTTCTTTTACTGTAAAACTTTAGGTACCATCTTATAGCACGAATAAACTGTTTTTCTTTCTTTCGTTTTTTCTTTCATTTTATAACAAAAATTTCCTTTCATTACAACGACGGCTTTATTTTGTACCTATACGTTTTAACGTTTTAAGTTCTAATCCTATTATGAATAGAACCTCATTGAATATTTTCGATTATTATTTATTTAGGGTTGCTGGCCTTCTTTCTTTAAATTAGAAACCATTTGTGTTTCTTTTTAGGGTTCCGTAGTCAACTATATTCTTTGCGCTGTAGCATGGTACATATATACTAAATCATTTATAACTGTAGTAAATTAATTTCAACCCAACCAGAATGTGCTAGTCCACAATTAAAATTAATTTGGAATAAAAATTAAGCAAAGTGTTATTCGTATAACGTAACGCCTTCGACGTAATTAGTGATGGGATGTACTGTTACGATGGAATGTCGATATTTTATAGAATACTAGACTAGCCGACCCATGCCCACTTCGTTGGACGGTAAACATTTTAACTTGTGATGAAATTATAAGTGTGGTTCGGCTAGTACTGAGTGCTATGAATTATCTCTTGACTACCAAAAGGAGGGTTTTGTTTTTATATCATATCAGAAAGATGCTGCGCACGTTCAGCGCTAAATTCCTGAGTACGGGCCTGCGATGTTCTCACAGTTTGGCTAGCGAGCCGCTGAGAGCGCTCAGCTATAGACTCCCTATCCCTTGTTGCAGAGACATGCTGTCTTAAAAATAGAACAAAAAAGGTTGTCACGAAAAAAAACATAAACCCGATGGTCCCATATAAATTTTATGGCGATCGGTTCAGTGGTTCACGAAAAATTGAATAACACACTAATTTTCGTAGTATCGATAGCGATAAAGTGAATTGCATATCGTCCCTAGTCTTGTGGCACTGACTGATTTCAACGTCATTCAGGCAGGTGTCACCCGCACCATGCTACAGCGCGCAACATATAGGAACCCTTATAGTTTCGCCATGTCTGTCTGTCCGTCTGTCCGTCTGTCTGTCTGTCTGTCTGTCCGTCCTCGCTTAATCTCTGTGACTGTTAGCACTAGAAAGCTGAAATTTCGTACCAATATATATATCAATCACGCCGACAAAGTGGTAAAATAAAAATTGGAAAAAAATGTTATATTAGGGTTTTTATTTCAACCCTATCGTGTGATATATTGTTGGATAGGTATTTAAAAATAAATAGGGGTTTACTAAAATATTTTTTTGATAATGTCAATAATTTCGGAAATAATCCTCCAAAAGTAAAAAACAATGTGTCCCTACCCCTAACTTTTGAACCATAAGTTTAAAAATACTACTACGGACTTTCTAGGAAAATTGTTTTGAACTTTATGAAAAGAACAGTTTTTGAACAAAAAAGACAAAAAGGTTGTACAAAATAATTTCTGCGTACTTAGTAGGTATGTCAACGTAACAAATAGCCTTTTTTAAACTCATAAGTGGGAACACTTATTGTGACGAACGGGGAAACTACGGAACCCTACACTGAGCGTGGCCCACATGCTCTTGGCCGGTTTTAAGTTCTTTTTTTTTCCACCAGTAATGGCTATCACCTATTTTTCTGAATATGACGGCCTGTTTTGATCGTAAGTTTATCTCTTCTGTCAGTCAATTTGTGTTGCCACCGGCTTCCGAAATTTTAGTTATTTTTATGTTTTTAGTTTTTGAAGGCGGTTATAAGTAATTTTTTTGTAAAAAGTTTTTTTTATTTTTTACATTTTAGTGCCGAGTCCCAATGTCTGACTAAAGTATCCAGGCTGCCAATGTCCATACCAATAGTTTCATCCAAGCGTAAAAAAAAACATCAATCGTTTAATAACGCAGACAATATACAATAAAACTTCTTCTTTAATATGAATGTGCTCCATTTTTATAATACTCATAGTACCTGTAATAATTTTTCGGTCCAAAACGACAAATCATAAACAATTTTAGTGTAAAGTTCACATCAATAAAGCTGAAACACGAGGTAGCTGCTACGTACCATTTAGGATATCCTTAAACTGTATTTTGTCTTCACTATCGAATCTGCAGTATAATCAATCTCGGTGTAAAGTGCTTATCAATACAAATAAAATAAGCCCAAACACTATGTAGCTGCTATCAACCATTAAGGAGTTCCATAAACTGTACTGCACCTGCATCACGGTGCTTGCAGTGGCAGTCATAACCCATCTCTCTGTAAAGATCTTGTCATCACAAATAAAATAAGCCCAAAGACGATGTAGTTAAGATGTGCCGATGAGGAGTTCCCTTGATTCTCTGTCGTCTCCATCATCAGATCAGCCCTAAACCTCCATGGTGTTGTAGTCTCATCAGATATACACATTAATATTAAGTAGGTATTTACCCGATGCTCGCCTACAATTTTCTAGAGATGCCCTCAATTTCTCAGGGTTTCCACCACCAGATCCTCCTGACCTGATGACAATGGGACCAAATGACGAGCATACCCTTTCAAATAAAAAAGAATTTTTGAAATCGGTCCAGGCGTCTTCGAGAAATTGAGTAACAAACATTAAAAAAAAATACAGTCGAATTGAGAACCTCCTCCTTTTTTTTGAAGTCGGTTGAAAATGAGAAAACTCTTTCGTGAGTTTTATAAAATTGGTAAATCCTATTTATTTATTTTCCTACGAATATTACAAAAGTCAAAGTTTATTGGATCTTTTAACTCTTTCCAGCCGTTTGATGGTTTGTTAACAGTTGTTATTGGCAGAATTGTGGTGTCTTTTCCACAAAGGCCATTATTCAAGACAACTCTTGAAGTTGAACTCTTTCCCGCAAATCTATATCTATACCATTGAGTTATAATGTACTACGTACCTACTAGAGGAGCTATCTCAAACAAAATATGGCGCGTAATTTGGTGACAGCGGAGCATGCGCAGTGCAAGCGGGTGCCATAGATAACACCAATGTACGCAGATGCGACATATTTTAGAAGTCGACTTCTATAGACTTCTTAATATTATGTGCATTATGGGTATCGTTATAGAAATAGTTATATTTAAAATAAGAAATGTATAACATAAAATTATGTGGAAAATAATAATGATAATATAACAAAATAAAAAATATTGAAAGGGTAGTGAGGGAGTGTAGTGTCGGTTGTGTGAGATAGAGTATCAAAGTGTCGGTCAGTGTATACCTGGAACTTAGCAGAGGCAAAATTAGTCGGGAAGTCGTGAATTTAGAAGATACATAAGTATTTTCAGTTGCCTCACAATATCTTGTATGATATTATATAAATAAAACGAATTTAAACTGTAAAAATTTTAACTCCCATGAAATAATATAAGTACTCTTCTTAACTTTGTGGTGTATTTCTCGTTTTTCTTGAAATGAACGGAACATATTCGTGAATATTCTATTGGCAATCACGTGACTTTGCTGCGATTCTTCTGAATAATTTTAATCCATAATTCTCTAGTACTAGGACACGGCCGACGAAACCTTAAAAAAATATATATATTTAATAAATAAAAAATATTAATATTACTTAATACATTTTTTCTCATGATTATTAATAACATTTTCTTGTTCGTAATTGTTTAACGTTACCCGACGATAGTGTCCATTCTGCGCATGCAACCATTGAGTTATAATGTACTGCGTACTAGAGGAGCTATTTCAAACAAAATATGGCGCGTAATTTGGTGACAGCGGAGCATGCGCAGTGCAAGCGGGTGCCATAGATAACACCAATGCGCGCAGATGCGACATATTTTTGAAGTTGACTTCTATAGGCTTCTTTAATATTATGTGCATTATGGGTATCGTTATAGAAATAGTTATTTTTAAAATAAGAAATATATAACATAAAATTATGTGGAAAATAATAATAATATAACAAAATAAAAAAAAATTGATTGAAAGGGTAGTGAGGGAGTGTATCACAGTGTCGGTCAGTGTATACGTGGAACTTAGCAGAGCCAAAATTAGTCAGGAAGTCGTGAATTTAGAAGATACATAAGTATATTCAGTTGCCTCACAATATGTTGTATGATGTTATATAAATAAAACGAATTTAAACTGTAAAAAATTTAATTCCTATGAAATAATATAAGTATTCTTCTTGACTTTGTGGTGTATTTCTCGTTTTCCTTGAAATGAACGGAACATATTCGTGAATATTCTATTGGCAATCACGTGTCTTTGCTGCAATTCTTCTGAATAAATTTAATCCATAATTCTCTAGTAAACGGCCGACGAAACCTTAAAAATAATATATATTTAATCAATAAAAAATATTAATATTACTTACTTAATACATTTTTTCTCATGATTATTAATAACATTTTCTTGTTCGTAATTGTTTAACGTTACCCGACGATAGTGTCCATTCTGCGCATGCAACAAATGTTTTACTCTTTGATATTAACATCAACATGGCCGCCGTCGAGGTGACACGTCATACTTTCCAATAATAATTACAAATAATAAAATTAGGCATGTTTTAAATAATATTTTGAACTTACTGGTAAAAAATCACTCCTTGAATTATATTTATATTTCTCAAGCTGTTTGAACAGTATCTCAATGCACACGAAGGCATATTTTTTGAACAAAACTTTGCACTCGAAATCGTCAAGCTGCTGCAAGCGCTCGACATAGATTAAGTGAGTTAGGGTGCATGCACTCTAACTCGTGTTACAAAAAATTTAGTTGAGGTGACTCCTCTAGTACGTAGTACATTATAACTCAATGCATGCAACAAATATTTTACTCTTTGATATTAAGATCAACATGGCCGCCGTCGAAGTGACTCGTCATACTTTCCAAATTACAAATAATAAAATTAAATTAGGCATGTTTTAAAGATAATATTTTGTACTTACTGGTAAAAAATCACTCCTTGAATTTTATTTATATTTCTCAAGCTGTTTGAACAGTATCTCAATGCACACGAAGGCATATTTTTGAACAAAACTTTGTACTCAAAATCGTCTAGCTGCTGCAAGCGCTCGACATAGACTAAGTGAGTTAGGGTGCATGCACTCTAACTCGTGTTACAAAAAATTTAGTTGAGGTGACTCCTCTAGTACGAAGTACATTATAACTCAATGATCTATACCTACTTATAATAAAACTGTAGAGAGGTCAATTCTGTACATTGAATATATTATATTCAAAATTTTTATTGGAGGATGATTGGTGATCGATACTGATGCCAAAAATGCAATTTGTAAATTTTTGTCTGTCTGTCTGTCTGTATGTGCACGCATGGGTTAAAAACTAGGTACTGAAGGGATTTAAACCAAACTTGGTACGATTGTAATCCATAGGTACTTCCGGGCAGGTTATAGGCTATATAACGTAACGCTAAGACACATAGGAGCCGAGCAGTAATGAAATATTTGACAAAAACGGGGAAAAAAATGTTCCTTTTGAGAGATTCCGTTGCGTGCGCTTCGTAAATGGTAGAAGTTACGCAAAAATCATGTACTAAAGAATTGTTCCTCTTAAAAAGTTCTAAAAAAAAGTCCGCGACAGCATATGTCTTATATTTATAGTTCACTCACTATAACCATTTTTATGGCAATGAAATTAGCTCTAAGATAATTCATGATTTGCCAGGGTGTTTTAATGAATATAGTCCTATTAATCCTAATCGATGTAAATTCGTTATCCAATAAAACTCACAAAAGGTTGAGAGCCTCAGGTTTATTATAGTGATGGGCAGTACAGATGAATCAAAGAGAAATTAATTTTAATACCGATACGAGTTTGTTAATCGATTGCCTTCTTATAAAATTGATAGACTTGATAGGCTTGAAAATTCCATCTAAATAACACGAGTCCGGTACGGTATATCGAGTTACCCTTGAGGGTAAGGCCGTTAAATTGGCCTCATATAACATAAAAGCAACTTAAAAGTATCAATTACCAGTGACTTAAAAAGTAACATAAAAGATTCTAAAGGTATGTCTACAATAGCGAAAAACACATTGGTATCTAACCGACTTTAAAAAAACGAGGTTATCAATTCGACCCGTACATGTATTTTATTTATTTAATCAATAACATATACAGGAGAAATAAAATTTTTATCTTTTAAACTACCAAATGTCGGAAATTGCTGGCAAATACGAAGTAACTTAACAAAACCAGGCACTAGTTTTGAAGTCGGTTTAATTTCAATTTTTTTTTTATTTATAGCTTCAATAAAACTCAGTTTCATTATCAAAGCTTTATTTAATTCTGTAATAATTGTTATAGTTATTTAGTTCTACACTTTCCGATGTGCATTAGGTTTTACATCACTTTTATGTTACGTAACTTAAAATAAACTACAGTGGTAACATAAGTAACTTAAAAGTAACATTAAAGTAACATAAAAGCAACATAAAAGTAACATAAAACCTAATCTCTTTTCAAAAGATCCTCGAATCTACGGCACTATGATAAATAATTAACAGTGTCCATCGATAAAAGCTCTTATTTAAACATCATATTTACTAAATAAGCTGTCAATTAAATCAATATGATAAAAACTTATCTTATAATCATTTAAAAACTTTTTGTGCCGAACGAAAACACGATGCTGGCCAAACTAAAAGACATCATACGAACTTAACAATGGCCGACACGCAATTGACATACCATAGGCAAGTTAGATACTGGAGTTGCCAGTGACTAAAAACGGATTCTAATGCTCAATTACTCTATGATTGTAAAAATTATGATAACATAAAATCAGTAACTTAAAAGCATTAAATACGTGGACGTGCCGTTAATATGCGAAAATATTTATTATTTTAATAGCTACATTGTCGTAAAGTAATTAAACATTGCCTAAAATAAGTATTCTATAAAGAAAATATTTTGATTGCTGATGAAATAAACTGAAACCTATTATTTAATTCCAAATAGGGCATGGGGTATCATTTGGGACATTTTTATTTGTTCTAGCAATTTGTAGTCTCGCAGTACAGACTTCAAAATTTTTAAATAAAAAGAAGTAGTTTACAGTGAGTCGCATATAATAATACTAGTAAAATGATACCTTTTGCAAGGAAAACAATTAAGTTCAATAATATTATTGTATTTATCCTAAAAAAATTGCCGGACGCTAAGTTATCCATCAAAATTGTCATTTTTTGGCGGCCTTACCCTTGAACGATATATCTGTCTACAGAAAGCATGGTTCACCGAATAACGTTAAGGGGGATACAAAATTCAAAATTCATGGCATTTATTTCACTTAGACTATTTAGGCCGATTTTAGAGCTCGACCGACCGTCAGTGCGTTTTTTTACGCGTGCACAAATTTTATTTATACGCGTGCGTACGCCCGGTCGAACACTGTGACGACTTGTGAATTTTCACCGCGACCGATTTACGCACCGACGGTCGGTCGAGCACTAAAACCGGCCTTATAGGCACTTATGAATTGTCAAAGAGTCGGTCGTCAGTCAGAAAAGTGATGCTAATTGCCTGTTCCAAAACGTAGATCTCTATGGAGAAGAACAAGCAAGACACCAGTTCGAAATTAGCCTGTTACAAAGTATGAAATGCCTCCGTACTGTTAGTTAGAAAGCCTAAGTACTTTTCAGGCTAATTTTGAACCGGCGGGCGGCGGCGTACATCGCACTCGTATGCTTTCGAACTGGCGCGGGCGTACATCGAGATCCTGTACTTTAGAACTAACATACTTCGACATTTCAAACTTCGATATTCCGTAGCGATAATATTGATATCGTTCAATTCAATAATTGTTTTAAATCGGATCGGCACATCACTACACTCCCCCACTCCTCTACCATGTCTTGTATCGTGCAATTTATTAAGGAGTGTGCACACTATGCACACGTAGCCATAATTGCCAGCACGCACGGATGAAAATAGGTACTTACCTAAAAAAAATATTCCGAAGCTAATCGTAAATTACAATATTAAACTATTAAATTGAGTTCTTAGAATCGATTTAAACTACGTAAACTCGAGAAAAGAAAGCTCGATTCATGACAGTTTGACAGAACTAAACTTCGACTCTTCTTTGATATGCATGATTGTTCAATATCATCCTAATCCTAGTCTTTAGTTTGTCGGACAAAAAATAATGCGACAACAGTTCGACAACTGCTTAACTGTAACATTGAGTACTCACTGTAGGTAATGAAGATTAGAGGGCTAAATGCCCTCTAATCTTCATTACCTAGACACTATCCGATAATTAATATTTTTTGCAACAAACACTATACAATAAAAAAAATCAAGGGAACTTATTCCATTCTCTGAAATAAAAATTCATATCCTCTTTAAAAACGATTGTCTGATTTTTACTACTACACTTTAGTGGACCCTATATATGCACATTAAGCACCGAGTAAACTAAACGGCACCCGATAAGTCGTGGAAAAATATCAAACTGCACAGAATTTATGAAGTTTCTGTGCGCTGGTAACATTAGAGTAATGGAAGCGTAAAAGATATTCAATAATAAACCATAGTCCATGTAGATAAAGTTTATTTTTGATTGGTGCTACCTATATCTGAGATAGTAATATTTCTCTCTCTTTCTATGCCGTGGCAATGCCAGTGGTAGAACTTCATAATTAATATTTTATCTTGTCTTTTTCTGTTCAGTTTTGATAATTTAAGCTGATTTTAGACTGATATTGGAATAATGAAATCCAACATAGTTGTTGCAACGTTAGCTATTACAAAAATAAACAATAAACTATAATTTCCTAGCTTTTCAGTAATTGCTTAGGTACCATTACTTCAACGATAGTTAGTAAGTGGAATCTTGAACCAATCGCCGTACAAAGTACGATCGATTAAAAAATTATGTTGACGATATTTTCTTGCATTTTGGAAAGGTATATCTAAAAGGATTGTTGGACTTTCTAAAAGTTTTTTTTAAATACCTATTTCTTACTTTTTTTGAAGGTTCTTACGCTACTCCGGGATTTGATACTGCAATATCACTAGATACCGGGTTCCCTACTTGAAATCGAATGACGTGAGATCGAATAACACATGCTCGAACACGTTTGCTCGATAGTTCTTGAAATCGATAAATCATGAGGTCGAAAGTTCACTTCCTCGATGCATCAAAATCTCGAATGACGGCAGCGCGAAGGCTCATTGTTTGATGTATCAAAATCTCGAAACGTCATTTCATGTTCATGTCATGTTTTATAAATCGATTAGAGAGTCAATCGAGAAATGACGTTTCGAGATTTTGATACATCAAACAATGAGCCTTCGCGCTGCCGTCATTCGAGATTTTGATGCATCGAGGAAGTGAACTTTCGACCTCATGATTTATCGATTTCAAGAACTATCGAGCAAACGTGTTCGAGCATGTGTTATTCGATCTCACGTCATTCGATTTCAAGTAGGGAACCCCTAGATACCATTTAAGTTTAACGAAAAAACATTTAGTATTTTTAAGTATATGATGGAATATGCGATGCGAACATTCGACGATTGTATATACCTCATGGTCATAGATTAATTAAATGTCAGATTTATATCCGTTTGATATCAATAACATTCGACAAATAGATCTAAAAAGTCGAACAATATTTCGACCTTATTTCGACATTCAGTAGCCGCGGAGGAGTCGATGAAAGATGAATGGCACTACTCAATAATACATTTTGTACTCCTTTTTGCGCAGTCGGTTAACCAGACGTAGCGACTTCTAGCTACAACACCGCAGTTACTGTTCCGTGCTACCGTATTAATGTTTTGTTGAAATAATACGAATTATATCAAATATTTGATATCAAAAAATGTGCAATTAAAAATAAAACTCAATGCAACATAGAAACAAAAGGAATCATTCGATTTTTCTCATTAATAAGCCAAAAAACATTTCGTGCAATTCTTCGTGCAACTCGCCCCGTTGTGACGACACAGTATACGTCAATTTTGCGTCATCACATCGTGAACAGCGCTCAAACTGGGAGGACGTGGGATGAAAGCGTGTGTCGTGCTTTATTAGAAACATTGTTTTATTATTTTTTCAAATGTTTCTAATATCGGAATTATAAAGTACAAAGTTTAGGATAGGTAAGCATTGTGCGGTATATTAATTGTGATTGTTTTTTAATGTGATAATACCGTACCGATATTAAAATAATATTTGTTGTTTCAGGTTCCTTTCGGGGTCGCCGCCATCATGGCGTCGGACGAACAATTTTCACTATGTTGGAACAATTTCCACGCCAACATGTCAGCAGGCTTTCACGGCCTGCTGTCGCGTGGAGACCTTGTAGACGTTACGCTGGCTGCCGAAGGCAGATTATTACAGGCACACAAACTAGTTTTATCAGTATGTTCTCCATACTTTCAAGAAATGTTCAAAATGAACCCAACTCAACATCCCATAGGTAAGAAATATTTCTGCTGTTTTATTTTCTGTGCTTGTATTCAATTTTTCAGTGAACTAACCACCAATTTCTTTTGTTTCAGTATTTTTAAAAGATGTTAGTCATTCAGCGTTAAGAGACTTATTACAGTTTATGTACCAAGGTGAAGTTAATGTTAAGCAAGAAGAGTTAGCATCGTTTATTAGTACCGCGGAACAGCTTCAAGTGAAAGGTCTAACCGGAAATCAAAATGAAGAAAGTTCCACGCCATCCAAACCAAAGCCGACCTCTAGGCCAGGCCCGAGGTCGTCACAACAAAGGCAATCTGTTATGACTAAGTTAGAGACTGATTTAGATTCTAAGCCCTCCACCACTCCAGTAGCGGTTAAGCGACCAAATAGGCCATCAATAGCATCAAATAATTCGTCATCTTCACAAAGTGGACCTGCGAAACGAAAATGTGTGGACCCATTAGAAGCCGGACCGTCGGGATCAGCAAAGGAAGAATTTGTAACGATACCCGATGAAGACGAAAACAACGCAGTAGCACCCAAAATGGAACCTGAATTTGTTAACGAAAGCATGTGGGATGACGATGATGACGGCGCTAACAATGAGGAAACAAATTTCGGCGAAGATGACTCTAATATGGAAATGACCGGTATGTATGCTTTCATATCACTCTATACCTTCCCGTCTGCTCGATTTAGTACTGTGCTAATTCTTGACTATTTTTATAGGCTTTGATGGTTCAACGACTGGCGATGGCAATATCACTGGAGGTGGTGAAGGTGGAGCTGTAGGTGATGCACAAGGTAGGTTTGCAACTTCCTATTGTAAAGACAGTTCGTCCAACTCTAATCTTGGACTAGCTGTCTCTTAATGCGGCCATATGTAACCAAGGATAAAGTATTTAAAGTTCATATAAATGGTTACATAGGCCTTTAGTTGTAGAATGAAATTTGTAAGCTAGATGTAAGTAGTTTAGATTAGTAATTTTAGTAATTGAGATGTGTAAAAGGTAACAGGTAAAAGGTACAAGGTTTTTGGTAAGGTTTTGATGGTATGTAAAGGTTTGATGGTAAGGTACAGTTAATACAGGTACGGTAAAAAGGTAAGGTCGGTTTATTGGTATAAAGGTAGGTAATTGGTATGACAAGTAAATGGTACAACTTAAAAACTCAAGAAACTCAAGGTAATACAGGTAAACTTAACGGGTATAGGTATGGAAACTTCAGGTACAAAGAGTTGACCTGCCTCTACTTCCATTGGTAAAATTTTCTACTGGTAAGTAGGTACCTATTCAAAGCCTAATGGTAATAGGTACAAAGGTGTAAATTTCAATACCTACATGGGTAATGCCTGGTAATTGGTTCAATTGTATGGTAGATACCTCTGGTAAGTAGCTAGGTACTTCGAAGTTCGCATCGTAGGTATATGTTGAGATACCTATGCAGTGGTAGGTCATTGTAGGTAATTTGCGTCATGGTATGAGACGCACAGGTGGGTAGGTATGACCTCTGGACATTTCCACTGTAGGTTCATGGTGTCTAAACTCTCCTTCTGGCGCTCGTTTTCTGGTATATTAGGGTGAAGGTAAACCTAGGTACCTACCTACCCACACAGGGTGTCGAGTTAGTCTTTGAGGTTATAATTGCTCAAACCGCTGCGCGCTATAGTATGCAGCGCGCAGTGGTAGCCCTAATACGACCCTCCCCCCCCCCGCACTCATGCCTGATTTTTGATTGAGTCACTATACCGATCTGTAGAGATGTGAATTGTGAAATCTCTACCTCTAAAGTCTGAAGTCCTAAGAGGTATTTCGGGTTGGGGCTTTTACTTCTAAGCTGACTCCGGTTGCGCTCGCAATTTGTGTCATATCCCACTGGATTCAGTGTCTCATTGTAGTGCTCTAGTAGTATACGCTCCACTGATGTCAGCTTAGGACGAAATTCAGGTCTCCTCTATATATGCGCGTGTTATTAGCCGCGTACCCACCTAGCGCACAGGCTCGCGCGGCAGCCTCGCGAGCCAAATGCCTCGAGCCAAATGGCCGTGCTCGGTCGAGCAAACGCGCGCCCGAGGCAGGCCGAGGCACGTCCACACCAGCCGAGGCATATGGCTCGCGAGGCTGGCTCGCGAGCCTGTGCGTTAGGTGGGTACGCGGCTATTAGTTAACGTGTGAATTCTGTCGCTCGTTCCAACTAGGCAGTGTGGTATTTTGCATTTTATACCTTAGGCACTACTGCTTGGCACTACCGGTAGTGTCATGGCAAATTTTGTTTTCCTATGACGCTACTTCTCTGATTGGCTCATTGGACGCATATAACAAAATTACCCGTGATCTACTTAGTTACCCGTGGTACTACCATCCGGTTGATTTAAATATTCGTGACTTATCGTGTACCTATATTATGTATTAAGCTTAATTAAATGAAAAAAAAAACATAGATGCGTATTTACTCGCCGAAAATGTCTATCTTAATTTCTCCAACGTATTCCCAACCGATAATTCTCCGTTGATAAACTGAAGAAGAATGTTCATAATATAATCGTCATTATCTATAGCTATTTTAGTCCGCTTTGACCCCTTGTTCGTTTGTTGTCGTTTCATCTTTGTGTTCTGGACCTGCCTCAAGAGTTTTAACAATCGTGGTAACGTGATTGAACCTTTCGTGACCATTTTATTAATTTTGGAGTGCCAACCCTCCATAGCATTGTTGGTTCTATGACGTAGACCATAAACACTCAACATTTTACGTATATTATTTTTTAACCAGAAACGTTCTACGTAATTTATAAACTTTTGCATGCCCAAGTCTTGACTTTCTGCTTTTACATATTCCCAACCACGCATTATTTCTTCTTCCGGCAATAAAGGGAGGGCTGCTGTTAGTCCAGTAATACGTTTGTGACCTTTTTTTTTATTAAAGCCTATTGCTTTAGCTTTTTTCCATACGGCTCTTGACCAATGGTAAAAGCAGCCTTTCAGTTGAATGTCGGGGAAAACTTCTGTCAACGCATTGATCGCTGCCAACTCAAAATCGCAGTGGAATATATCAGGAGACCAATTTGGTAGCGCCGATTTTATTAAGTTGTATAAGGTTGTGTATGTTTTTTGGTTTTTATTTGGTAATAAAGCAAAAATTAAGGGGATTACGTTTGTAGTTTCTACCGTGCTACCGATGTCCCCATGAATACTGTATAGCTCACCAAATGGTGGAGGGCAGCTTTTAAATGTAGCATCCCCAAAAAATTCACGGATTTCACTTATCATTTGTCTGCAGTCCGGAGAACAAAATAATAAAATTCGACTCTCTTCGTGATAATAGTCTGCTAAAATAAAATCACAGAAATCAACTGGAATTTGAACTTCTTCAAAATCTCGGTAAACTGTTTTCAGAACTCCCAGCGATTTGTTCCTCATATCGTACAAACAATGCTGCACACTTGAAAATGGGGGTAGTGAGGCCACAAAATTCAAACCCTTATTTTCAAACGAAATACAGGTCTCATCGTATAATTGAGTGATTGGTTTATCAGATTTTGTTACTTTAATCTTCAAATTTTCTATTTCTTTAGCAACAATAGACCTGCCGACAGAATGTTCACACGTGTGAACTTTTTGTGATGTTTTGATTAATTTGTTACCCTAAAAATAAACCATAAAATTAGGAGATAAAATATAAATAAATAACTACTATGAATAATCTGTAATAGGTACCTAAGACTTACTTTGATTGTTATTGTTCCTGGACATTTCGATTTTTTGTAGGCTGAACAACGCCATATACTTGAACCACTTTTGAAATCTCGGAGCTTATGATATTGATAATCACAATGTTTAATAACCGTTCCGCCTTTATGTTGTCTAAAGAAAAGTTCACTATCGTCGACCTCCATTTAAATAAATATTAAGTAATTAATTTTTTTAACAATATCTTTGTAATTTTAAATATGCAGGTATGAATTGCATAATACATTTATTTTAATATTGCAAATAATGTATGACATTGACATTGTCTACTTGTAAACATTATCTCGAGTGCCAGTAGATATTATGAATTGGAACAAGCTCTAAGTAGTTTGCATTGCAGGATACCTCGCGTGCCAAGGGAAATTAATTTTCCCGTGCCACTACTAGGGCCACTGTAGTACCACAGAAACTTCTTTTTTACCCGTGGCACTACCGGTAGTGTCGTGGGAAAACAAAATTTGCCATGACACTACCGGTAGTGCCAAGCAGTAGTGCCTAAGGTATAAAATGGTATTTTGGTGGGGTAGTAAACCTAATTAAGGCCGTATACAGAAAGAAAGTTGGAAACTTATAAGCGCTTGCCGGCGCTGGTCAGCGCTGGTAATCCGCGCAGGAAAATATATGAACACGCGCCGATAAGCACTGAACAGTGCCGACAAGCTTCAACACGCGCTTGTCAGCGCTGGGCTTTGATATAACAACTGCAAGCAAATCATTCCGACATTTTGCTTAGTCTGCTTCAACCTGCTTCCTTTAGCGTAAGCGCTTATAGGTAGGTAGGTACTTAAGTTTCCAGCTTTCTTTCTGTATACGGCCTTATATGGGTTATGATTGCTCAAACCTCTGTACGCTATAGTATGCGGCGCGCAGTGGAAGTCTATTATGATCACCCCTTGCCTGGCCATGTCAGAGCCACTAAAGACTGAAAACCTCTTCTTCTGGTCTGCGTAGGAAGTACCTACGTAGGTATGTCAAGACATCACCATCGGTCCCGCCATCAAAGTGGTGGTACATGCTGGAAGCTCTACTCAGAAGGCAGGTAATAAACTACATAATGTAATGTACAGTAGCGGAATGAAAACGTTCGTCACCGTTAAGTCAGTTTTCGCTTGCACCCGTACCATAATGAATACGGTAGTTTCCACCAATCAATTGACGTACTCTTTATGAGCTGTCAAAACGCCATTCTCCAATAGATTTTGTACGGCAATGGCGACTTATGACGTCACTAAAATAACAACTCAGTTGACATCTATTTATTGATTTCAAAACAATTAAAAATCGAATTTTATAGCAAATTGAAAATGAACCAAATTTATTAGGCTGAAATTAATAGAGGTTTTATAGGAATTGTGTCTAACATTTATTGGTTAATGGTGGAAACTACCCAATTAGCCAACATACCGACGGCGACGCCAAAAACTTAGTCCTGTTAAAATTAAAATAAATGTATCGTTTGCTGTCATATTTTTCACAATGATGACACTGATAGACTAGTAGTGACAATAGTTTTTTTGTCTTCATAATGTCAAAACAATGTAGGACCATCAAACCAACAAGAAGGTCTTAATTCATTAAAATACATTAAAAACAAAAGTTATCTTTGACAAGATTAATCAATCAATGTAGAAGGAACTTAATAAATTTGAACTTTATTATCGAACAGTAAAACATACCTACTTTTATTTGCATCTGTATCTTTTTTGACTAAGTTTTAAAAGGTAAGGTAAGTCCGTCCATAAATGTTTATACTGAGGAATCATCAAACTCATGGATTTATCTAAAGAAATACTTAATTAAATACGACCGTTATATCGACACCTTTGTAAAAAAAATGATTTTTTTTTTTTTATTATAATTCACAAAACTGATATACAATCACACGAGCAATCAAACAAAGTAATAGTTTTACATTCAAACTCAAACTCAAAACTATTTTATTCAAATAAACCATTTACAGGTACTTTTGAATCGTCAAGGTGTCAGTCTGTCAGAAAAATGAAGCTAGTTGCTCGTTCCAAGGAGTAGGTCTCATGGAGAAGAGCGAGCAAGAAACTCCATGGACACTCTTTTAAAAATCAATAGATTACAAAAATTTGGTTACATCATTCATTGTAGAATTTAAAGTACTATGTGAGAACAACGTAACAAGTCATAATGTAAGAAGACATATTGTAAATTTAAGGAATCAAAAAAAAAATTAAAATAACTGTGGCAGCTAAGAGATGACCAGTCTCAGCAGACAGCGCCCGTTCACGGACATGACGTGTGGATCGGCACCAAATAGCATTCTTAAGATTGATATCTACTAGATGTGAATCCTGCATGCACACTTTAGGTAGTATTTTTACATAGCTACAAACAAAACTAAATTTAAATTAAAAAAAAAAGTACATAGATGATTACTACACTATATTATTTATTAAGTCTTTAAGTTTAATTTTTACTGAGGCCACAGAACCAGCAAACACATCTATTTCACTGCGCATGGAGTTGGCAAGTGAAAGCATGCGACGTAAAGGTGAAAAATGACCAATATTAGTTCGACTATGAGGAAGAATGAAAGTCTTTCGGTTTATTAAACGGCTGCAGTTACGTGGGACACTAAATTGCACTTTTTCTAAAAGCTCGGTGGAATCTAATAAACCATTAATTAATTTAAATAAAAACATATAATCTAAAGATTTTCTACGTGCGCTTAAGGATTTCATTTTATAATGACTAAGTCTAGAACTATATGAATTTAAAATATGGCACTTATTGTCTGAGTAGCATAAGTGAAACAAAAATCTTTTCTGTACTCTCTCTATTCTATCAGAGTGTACTTGATAAAATGGGCTCCATACAGAACTGCAATACTCCAGAATACTTCGAATGACACTATTATAAATGGATATAGTCAAAGTAGGTTCTTTAAAAATTTTCATTTCTCTGACTATAAACCCTGACAGTCTTGATGCTCGACCAATCATGAGATCATAGTGGTTCCTAAAATGTAAACTGCTGTCCAACAACACACCCAAATCTCTAATAGTGTCAACCTCTTGGAGTGGGTTGTTATTAATTGAGTAACAAGTTTGACATATTTTCCTTTTCCTACTAAATTTTATGAAATAGCATTTATTTTGGTTTATAGTCATCTTGTTTTGTACACACCACTTATGTACTTCTTCTATAGAAGTCGTTTTTTGTAAAAACTAAAACGGAACAAATAACGTGTTATGCATATTTCGATAGAACATATAGAACTAATTATTTAATGTATTCGTTAATCCGCAGGGTATGGTATAAACATTTATGGACGGACTGAGGGCCCTAGATATACCGCTATAACTCTGTAATATCGTATTCTACGTATTTGGGAATTTCTTAAAAGTTGTAAGAATTTCTTAACTAAATCCTTAAATAAAAATTATAAGCCCAGGGGTGCTGAGATTCAGGCTATGCCACTTTATGCAGGCATCTGGATTGAGAGCCCTAGTTATTTCATCATAACAGCTTTATTTGGCGTTTAAGAAATTTATGGGCTGACCTAAGTTTTACCAAATTTTAACTAAACTCCCTGTAAATCTTATTTTCATTTGAGAAGATTTAAAATTTGGGCCCACCATCCAGATGCACACAGAGATAGTACCTACTTGCTGAGATTTAGGCTAGGCTATGCCACTTTATGCAAGCACTAAGGGCCCAAGATTTTTAATCATAACAGACATCCAATATTCAAATTTAAGAAATTTTAAGACTAGATATTTGCTTTGAGTTTTTAGTTTCTATTTTTAACTAAATTCCCCATAAGTGTTGTTTCGTTTAGCAAGGGTTCATAAATGGGCCCTCCATCCAGATGCACATGTTTTGGGAAAGTGAACGACATAGGAAATAGGCATTTAAGGAATCATCCATTCCCGAAGTGGACGTTTTGCACCTAAAGGAATTCAGCGATAACATGAACCATCAATTGTTCAAATTAACCCATGTGTTTTGATTACATAACTTTCATTTGGCACTTAGAATATTGCATTGCAAACCAAGTAAATTCCTTGTACAGAAGCGGAACGAAAAGGTTCATCGGATTTTAAAGGAGAAGGGGACTTCTGGGCCCAGCAGTTTGGCAGTTAACTAGTTGAAAAGTGTATTAAAAAACCGATTAATTATTCTAAAGTAAATCACAAAATATGGTACCATATTTCTACCTAAGAAGCGAGAAAACTTAAGTTAATGAAACTAAATATGCGATATTGTGTGATTGCGACTGGCCGCAGTAAATCTATTGCTAGCAGTTTTGGAGGGTGAGGCGATTTTAACAGTTATTCTTCAGTGACATGCAAATTCGTAAATAAAATAAAACTTAATGTTATAATATAACCTCACTTTTACTATATTTCGTATGTACATAACTTGTTTCTTGGATAGCCAAATTTCACAAAACTTTTAGTGAGGCTTTGTTATTATATCCCCTTACAAATAAGGCTTGTTTGAATCATTTAACCTGCCCTATTTCATATTATTTACCTGGGCCCAAGAATATATGCAACCATTTCCTTCTCCTTTATTCGATTAACGTATCGCAAGCACGTGTTACCTTTTAAAACTTAGTCAAAAAAGATACAGATGCAAATAAAAGTAGGTATGTTTTACTGTTCGATAATAAAGTTCAAAGGAGATGGAAAACGGTGGGTCCAAATGTAATAAGTTGAGATATGATCTAAAAAAATAGTCATATTTTTTTATCTAAGAATATGAAAAATTTCTTCAATTCTCTTTCTGGAAGCGGAGAAATATGAGAAAGATAGTTTTCGTAAGATTATCGGTTCAGTAATGGATTACGCAGTTACGAAAATAAAACTTTTGAACTAAACAATTAGGCGATTCGCACACTGCCCCGCATGATGCAGCGTAGCGCGTGGATGCGTGTTCTTCCGTTGCTTGTAAGTATCTCCGTTTGTATGGAAAACACGCACAGTCTAACACACCGAAATGAACGCGCGTGGATGCATTTTCGGTGTGTTAGACTGTGCGTGTTTTCCATACAAACGGAGATACTTACAAGCAACGGAAGAACACGCATCCACGCGCTACGCTGCACCATGCGGGGCAGTGTGCGAATCGCCTTAGCTCAAAGTAATTAAATGCACTATATATACTTATATGCAATATAGTGCAATAGTGCATATAATTACAGTAACAGTAATAAGTAAAAAATATCAATTAATTACTGAAAAACCAATATTCATGATTATTGATGTCGTATCGATTCAAACCTCTCTTAATTTTTAGTCTATGCCAGTGACATGACAACTGACTGACATTAGACAGTTGCCGACTGATCTTGTTTGCTCACTCGTTTCGTGTTTTCCGATGCGTTTTGAGTGTTTTCCGATTATTCGTCATTTTTCACGACCACCGCTTTGTATTTTACGAATTCTGACCCTGCCTACCTTGTACGATCCTTGCTTTCACCTTGGACACCAAAGATCGCTCATCGTTTGACTTGGAATTATTGTTGTTATGGATTATTGGATTTTACCGCCGCTTGTGGATTGGATATTATTCAAACTATGGATCGCTGTGTGAATTGTGGGATATCCACTGGTGACTGCAATACACTGGTCACTCCAATACTATTTTACATGATTTTTTATTTTATTTTAGACATCCTTTCCCTATCTCCTTAACTGTTACCTACGTATCGCTTGAAGCCGTTGACGTTCATTCATATGATTTTTCAAACATTTTCTAGTAAGTACATGTAATATTTATTAGTGCAAAAGAACACATTTTAACACTTCAGGAATAAGCTGTTAGTTAAAAATTGTAACATAACCTCACTTTCACTTAATCTTTTATATCTCTGTTCTCAGAATAACGAAATCAGCAGAATTTTCGGTTTGTTCCCGTTGTCCCCGTATGCCATATCCCCGTCACGGGGACAGCGGGACGTGATTAAATTTATTTCCCGTTGTCCCCGTAACGTACATTCGGCTAATGTATAAAATAAACTAAACTTTAATTAAACTCACAGTAATTTTTAATTTTCACACTTGACTACTTAATTCAATCAAAAGTACTAGGCGCGCAGTAACGTGAAGTGGTAAATGGAAAACGTGATCCACCACATATTTTAAAATTTTCGCACATGACTACTTCACGTTACTGCTCGCCTAGTACTTTTGTTCTCTTAAGTTTTCAATCTTTAATTGAAACAGTAACTCTGTGGGACATTTCATTAAATAAAAATCGTACTTGAAAACAAGGTCTAAATCCTTTATATTAATCTAGGGTCCCAGGGCTAATCTACCAATGTTCCATACTTACACTTTGTTTGTTGGGAAAAGAAAAAACGGGGACTGTGGGCAATAATTTTCACCTATTTTATTCAACTATATTAACGGGGACAGCGTACGGGGACAACGGGAACTATTTTCAAATATTTAATTGAAGTACCGCTGTCCCCGTAGGACGGGGACACGGCGTACGGGGACAACGGGACTAAACCGAATTTTCAGTGAAAGGTTTACAACATATAAGCAAATTATTGACACTACTTTCATCTTCTTACACCTGGACCCAAGATTGTATGTAATCGTTTCAGTCTCCTTTATTAAGTTCCTTCTACATTGATTGATTAATCTTGTCAAAGATAACTTTTGTTTTTAATGTATTTTAATGAATTAAGACCTTCTTGTTGGTTTGATGGTCCTACATTGTTTTGACATTATGAAGACAAAAAAACTATTGTCACTACTAGTCTATCAGTGTCATCATTGTGAAAAATATGACAGCAAACGATACATTTATTTTAATTTTAACAGGACTAAGTTTTTGGCGTCGCCGTCGGTATGTTGGCTAATTGGGTAGTTTCCACCATTAACCAATAAATGTTAGACACAATTCCTATAAAACCTCTATTAATTTCAGCCTAATAAATTTGGTTCATTTTCAATTTGCTATAAAATTCGATTTTTAATTGTTTTGAAATCAATAAATAGATGTCAACTGAGTTGTTATTTTAGTGACGTCATAAGTCGCCATTGCCGTACAAAATCTATTGGAGAATGGCGTTTTGACAGCTCATAAAGAGTACGTCAATTGATTGGTGGAAACTACCGTATTCATTATGGTACGGGTGCAAGCGAAAACTGACTTAACGGTGACGAACGTTTTCATTCCGCTACTGTACATTACATTATGTAGTTTATTACCTGCCTTCTGAGTAGAGCTTCCAGCATGTACCACCACTTTGATGGCGGGACCGATGGTGATGTCTTGACATACCTACGTAGGTACTTCCTACGCAGACCAGAAGAAGAGGTTTTCAGTCTTTAGTGGCTCTGACATGGCCAGGCAAGGGGTGATCATAATAGACTTCCACTGCGCGCCGCATACTATAGCGTACAGAGGTTTGAGCAATCATAACCCATATAAGGCCGTATACAGAAAGAAAGCTGGAAACTTAAGTACCTACCTACCTATAAGCGCTTACGCTAAAGGAAGCAGGTTGAAGCAGACTAAGCAAAATGTCGGAATGATTTGCTTGCAGTTGTTATATCAAAGCCCAGCGCTGACAAGCGCGTGTTGAAGCTTGTCGGCACCGTTCAGTGCTTATCGGCACCGTTCAGTGCTTATCGGCGCGTGTTCATATATTTTCCTGCGCGGATTACCAGCGCTGACCAGCGCCGGCAAGCGCTTATAAGTTTCCAGCTTTCTTTCTGTATACGGCCTTAATTAGGTTTACTACCCCACCAAAATACCACACTGCCTAGTTGGAACGAGCGACAGAATTCACACGTTAACTATGGAGGCCATACACGCTAGGGTTTGCATGATGGTTATAACTCTGCATGCAAAACCGACAAGCATAACCGAGTTTCATACTACACATAGGTACACGTTAGGTTTTGCATGCACCGTCTTGCCATGAACTCTTAGTTGACTGACCACCTAGTACGTGACGGGGTGTGTAGGACGCCAATACCAAACTATTATGGACGACGACGATGTGTTAGCTGTACTTGGCCTTACACTTGTTCTGCAGAACAGAAAAAGAAAAAGAGTTCGCACTGAATGAAGTTCCAACTGCGATAGATACAAATGCATGCACTTGTACGCTTATTATCATGACACTCATTACATTCATTAATTAACCTCATATGACCCTCGTTCACCTCACATGGCACTTATTCACCTCACATGTCAATCATTCATCTCACATAAAAACTTTTTCCAAAAAAAAGATAACCGACTTCAAAAACGAAAAGCTCAAAAATAACTATTTCGGAAGTCGGTGGCTTCTCTTCTGCCGGTCGAATTGTGTTGCCTTGCCACCGACTTCCGAAATAGTTATTTTTGATCTATTCGTTTTTGAAGTCGGTTATCTTTTTTTTGGAAAAAGTTTTTTACTTTTTAGTTAGAGTCCCAACTACGTTTTAGAGTAAGTTTCAAAAAAAAATTACGTTTTTCTATAAAAAAATTGAGGAGTACCCTCGATTTCGGCATGATACCATCATCAGATTCTGGACCTGATGGCAATGGGACCATTTGGAAAGTCTACCCTTTCAAACAAAAAAAAGAATTGTTCAAATCGGTTGGCAAACGACGGAGATATGCGCGAACAAACATAAAAAAATAACATACAAACATTCGAATTGAGATGTCCGTTTCATCCGCTCGGCCAACTCATAGAATTTGATGAATTTTTGCCAGGAATTAGTTACAATTTGTTACTACACACACGTCTTTTCCTGAATTTGTTACAAATAAAACAAAGGCGCTATGACCAAAAATAGTTGGCCGCTAGAACCGCCACTTGCCGAAGTCGTGGCCTGTGATTACACAAAATCTACATTACGCAGATAGGCGAATGATACATCAAAAGAAAGGTAACAATTTGTTTATATTTGTTACAATAATAAAAAACATCAAAACGTAATATTTAAAAAGTTATCTTATTTTTCGTTTCCGGGTTAAGGGTGGTAGGTATCTGTCAATAAATATTAAATTAATGGAGCCTAATGTGCATGGGCAATCAGTTACCAATTTGTTACAACCAATAAACAAGAAAAACCCTATAAACAAGGTTCAATTATTTGTTGAGAGTCGATTTTAGTTGGCCGCGCGGACGGCACTATGCCTAAAATACAATGGTGTTTATTTCGTTATAAAACGTAAGTACAAGCTTAATTATGGTATTGATCGTTAGGTAACGTAACCTATTTTAAACAAATGTGGTAGAAACAACAGCAAAATTCATATTTTAAGAGATATTTACAAAACACTGTAGTATGAAAATGTAAGAAAGTAAAGTGACCATGAGTTTTGAAAATAAAATGAGACTTAACATGATTATTGGAATGTTCGATAATTATGATATGACGATTCATAAATTATTGTTAATATTTCAAAAAAGAACATTTTACCAGTAAGGTAATAAGTTACTGGATAAGTGTGGTTTATTTCGAAAGTTGTAGAAAAAGATTTAGTTTGTGTAAATGAAACAAATACTAATTTTGTCTTAATTATTTTTATTATCATATTAAAAAAGATTACCAATCAATTTAAATAAAATATTAACCAAAATTATTTTATTTATATATCCACCCGTTAGATAGAAAAAATATGTCTTTGTTTTTGGGTAATCATGGTCACTCTACTCTCTTACATTTTCATACTACAGTGTTTTGTAAATATCTCTTAAAATATGAATTTTGCTGTTGTTTCTACCACATTTGTTTAAAATAGGTTACGTTACCTAGCGATCAATACCATAATTAACCTTGTACTTACGTTTTATAACGAAATAAACACCATTGTATTTTAGGCATAGTGCCGTCCGCGCGGCCAAATAAAATCGACTCTCAACAAATAATTGAACCTATTTTATAGGGTTTTTCTTGTTTATTGGCTGTAACAAATTATTAACTGATTGTCCATGCACATTAGGCTCAATTAATTTAATATTTATTGACAGATACCTACCACCCTTAACCCGGAAACGAAAAATAAGATAATTTTTTAAATATTAAGTTTTGATGTTTTTTATTATTGTAACAAATATAAACAAATTGTTACCTTTCTTTTGATGTATCATTCGCCTATCTGCGTAATGTAGATTTTGTGTAATCACAGGCCACGACTTCGGCAAGTGGCGGTTCTAGCGGCCAACTATTTTTGGTCATAGCGCCTTTGTTTTATTTGTAACAAATTCAGGAAAAGACGTGTGTGTAGTAACAAATTGTAACTAATTCCTGGCAAAAATTCATCAAATTCTATGAGTTGGCCGAGCGGATGAAACGGACATGAATTGAGAACCTCCTCCTTTTTTTTGAAGTCGGTTAAAAACTGCGAACTGCGGCAGGCAAGCTCGCCGGACGCCACACACGCTCGGTTATGCTCGCGCGTAAACATAACCGAGCGGCATAAAATATTAATTTTGATATTTGCTCGGTTGCATGTACATGCACCGATAACTGTACAGTTTAATCACATACACGCTAGGGCTTGCCTGTCGGTTATGCATGCACGGCTAAAACCATCATGCAAAACCTAGCCGTTTAGGCGCAGAATGTCCAATTCGCAAAATGTCCAGCGGTCTGAAATGGTCCATTTCGCAAAATGTCCAGTTCGCAAAATGTCCAATTCGCAAAATGTCCAATTCGCAAAATGTCCAATTCGCAAAATGTCACGCGCTTACGTATTGAGCATTACCCAAGAAAGAAATAGACTTCTAGGTACAAGGCTATCTAAGCTTCTTTTTTCTTAATTCTATCTCTAGATTTTTTAATTAAAAAAAGTAAATGTTTTCTTAAATAACAATATGTGTTTTTATTTTAATTTTTAAAACAATAGTTTAGTGCTAAATGGACTAGACTGTAGACTGTTTCTAGTAGACTTATTTTTATTAAATTGGCCAAACTTAATATTTCTTTTTAAATATCGTCAGGAATATCGATGTATCGGTCTTGGGACCGAAATTTTTTTAACATCGATATCCCTCGTGTAAATATCGATATTTTACGCACTACGCACGCATCCGGGTTCGGCTCGCGCTACGCTGCTGTGGGCGGGGATGCGAATGACGTCATCCGCGCCGCGCTAGCCGCAGCGTCCGCTGCGTGCGGGTGACGTCATCAGCTGCGGTTTGGGGATTTCGGTCGTTCCAGGGTCTGCGGCAACTGCGACGCGGGTAGGTGTGCGAGGTGGCATAGAACTTCATACAAAGAATTCGAATGCGAAGACTGCGGCGCGTGCGGTGCGGCCAAGTCCGCGTTCACCTTAAGTATTCGGTCGGCCCGAGAATCGAACCTTGTGCTGTGCCTATATCAGTCGGAATCATGCTTCCTGTTTTTCTTTTGTTGTACTTATTAAAAGGAATGTGACAAAAAAAATAAAACTGATTATAACGAATGACTTGACCAATCATTAGAACCCAACTTTTGATTTCTGTGATTGATTGGTAGACAATGCTATGATGAGAATATTGGACATTCTGCGAACTGGACATTTTGCGAATTGGACATTTTGCGAATTGGACATTTTGCGAATTGGACATTTTGCGAATTGGACATTTTGCGAATTGGACATTTTGCGAACTGGACATTTTGCGAAATGGACCATTTCAGACCGCTGGACATTTTGCGAATTGGACATTCTGCGCCTAAACGCCTAGCCGTTTAGGCGCAGAATGTCCAATTCGCAAAATGTCCAGCGGTCTGAAATGGTCCATTTCGCAAAATGTCCAGTTCGCAAAATGTCCAATTCGCAAAATGTCCAATTCGCAAAATGTCCAATTCGCAAAATGTCCAATTCGCAAAATGTCCAATTCGCAAAATGTCCAATTCGCAAAATGTCCAGTTCGCAGA
Organism: Athetis lepigone; assembly: GCA_033675125.1. NCBI lineage: Eukaryota > Metazoa > Arthropoda > Insecta > Lepidoptera > Noctuidae > Athetis > Athetis lepigone. The sequence continues at coordinate 5,228,508 of CM066218.1, read as the reverse complement.
TGTCCAATATTCTCATCAAAACAATGTCTACCCATCAAACACAGAAATCAAAAGTTGGGTTCTAATGATTAGTCAAGTCATTCGTTATAATCAGTTTTATTTTTTTTGTCACATTCCTTTTAATAAGTACAACAAAAGAAAAACAGGAAGCATGATTCCGACTGATATAGTAATGAACCCTCCGACTAACGGTCTTCCTGTAAGGCTAGAAATTTGTGGAGTGATGAGTCATAGTACACCAAGGCCATCAACAATGACCGTTTGTCATCGTTTCGTTTTTTTATTTAATTACAAAACCAACGTGGTGTGTCCATTTACATAAGTGGTCGAAGTTTCCTTGCATCACTCTCTGTGCCTCGCGTATATTTTTGTGTGCAGCAACCAAACGTTTATCGTCAGCAAATTGGTATACGGAGCATTCCCTGAAGATGTTGCACATGTCATTCACGTACAGTAAAGGTGAACGCGGACTTGGCCGCACCGCACGCGCCGCAGTCCCCGCAGTCATCGCATTTTGTTTATGGCCTCGCACATCTATCCGCACCGCAGTCACTGCAGTCGTACCCGTCGCCGCACGCATAGGGATGAAAACGATACATCGATTGTTTTAAAATATCGATATATCGCTCATAAATATCGATATAAACATCGATGTTTTTATGAACGATATATCGCCGATGTATCGACGACATTAGTAAAAAATAAAGATATCGCTCTTTAGTTGTTTGAGGATCACACAGCTGTCAACACGTTTGGTCGCCGTCACGCGCTTACGTATTGAGCATTACCCAAGAAAGAAATAGACTTCTAGGTACAAGGCTATCTAAGCTTCTTTTTTCTTAATTCTATCTCTAGATTTTTTAATTAAAAAAAGTAAATGTTTTCTTAAATAACAATATGTGTTTTTATTTTAATTTTTAAAACAATAGTTTAGTGCTAAATGGACTAGACTGTAGACTGTTTCTAGTAGACTTATTTTTATTAAATTGGCCAAACTTAATATTTCTTTTTAAATATCGTCAGGAATATCGATGTATCGGTCTTGGGACCGAAATTTTTTTAACATCGATATCCCTCGTGTAAATATCGATATTTTACGCACTACGCACGCATCCGGGTTCGGCTCGCGCTACGCTGCTGTGGGCGGGGATGCGAATGACGTCATCCGCGCCGCGCTAGCCGCAGCGTCCGCTGCGTGCGGGTGACGTCATCAGCTGCGGTTTGGGGATTTCGGTCGTTCCAGGGTCTGCGGCAACTGCGACGCGGGTAGGTGTGCGAGGTGGCATAGAACTTCATACAAAGAATTCGAATGCGAAGACTGCGGCGCGTGCGGTGCGGCCAAGTCCGCGTTCACCTTAAGTATTCGGTCGGCCCGAGAATCGAACCTTGTGCTGTGCCTATATCAGTCGGAATCATGCTTCCTGTTTTTCTTTTGTTGTACTTATTAAAAGGAATGTGACAAAAAAAATAAAACTGATTATAACGAATGACTTGACCAATCATTAGAACCCAACTTTTGATTTCTGTGATTGATTGGTAGACAATGCTATGATGAGAATATTGGACATTCTGCGAACTGGACATTTTGCGAATTGGACATTTTGCGAATTGGACATTTTGCGAATTGGACATTTTGCGAATTGGACATTTTGCGAACTGGACATTTTGCGAAATGGACCATTTCAGACCGCTGGACATTTTGCGAATTGGACATTCTGCGCCTAAACGAACCTAGCGTGTATGGCCTCCATAATAACACGCGCATATATAGAGGAGACCTGAATTTCGTCCTAAGCTGACATCAGTGGAGCGTATACTACTAGAGCACTACAATGAGACACTGAATCCAGTGGGATATGACACAAATTGCGAGCGCAACCGGAGTCAGCTTAGAAGTAATTCAAGCCCCAACCCGAAATACCTCTTAGGACTTCAGACTTTAGAGGTAGAGGAGATTTCACAATTCACATCTCTACAGATCGGTATAGTGACTCAATCAAAAATCAGGCATGAGTGCGGGGGGGGGGGGAGGGTCGTATTAGGGCTACCACTGCGCGCTGCATACTATAGCGCGCAGCGGTTTGAGCAAGTATAACCTCAAAGACTAACTCGACACCCTGTGTGGGTAGGTAGGTACCTAGGTTTACCTTCACCCTAATATACCACAAAACGAGCGCCAGAAGGAGAGTTTAGACACCATGAACCTACAGTGGAAATGTCCAGAGGTCATATCTACCCACCTGTGCGTCTCATACCATGACGCAAATTACCTACAATGACCTACCACTGCATAGGTATCTCAACATATACCTACGATGCGAACTTCGAAGTACCTAGCTACTTACCAGAGGTATCTACCATACAATTGAACCAATTACCAGGCATTACCCATGTAGGTATTGAAATTTACACCTTTGTACCTATTACCATTAGGCTTTGAATAGGTACCTACTTACCAGTAGAAAATTTTACCAATGGAAGTAGAGGCAGGTCAACTCTTTGTACCTGAAGTTTCCATACCTATACCCGTTAAGTTTACCTGTATTACCTTGAGTTTCTTGAGTTTTTTAAGTTGTACCATTTACTTGTCATACCAATTACCTACCTTTATACCAATAAACCGACCTTACCTTTTTACCGTACCTGTATTAACTGTACCTTACCATCAAACCTTTACATACCATCAAAACCTTACCAAAAACCTTGTACCTTTTACCTGTTACCTTTTACACATCTCAATTACTAAAATTACTAATCTAAACTACTTACATCTAACTTACAAATTTCATTCTACAACTAAAGGCCTATGTAACCATTTATATGAACTTTAAATACTTTATCCTTGGTTACATATGGCCGCATTAAGAGACAGCTAGTCCAAGATTAGAGTTGGACGAACTGTCTTTACAATAGGAAGTTGCAAACCTACCTTGTGCATCACCTACAGCTCCACCTTCACCACCTCCAGTGATATTGCCATCGCCAGTCGTTGAACCATCAAAGCCTATAAAAATAGTCAAGAATTAGCACAGTACTAAATCGAGCAGACGGGAAGGTATAGAGTGATATGAAAGCATACATACCGGTCATTTCCATATTAGAGTCATCTTCGCCGAAATTTGTTTCCTCATTGTTAGCGCCGTCATCATCGTCATCCCACATGCTTTCGTTAACAAATTCAGGTTCCATTTTGGGTGCTACTGCGTTGTTTTCGTCTTCATCGGGTATCGTTACAAATTCTTCCTTTGCTGATCCCGACGGTCCGGCTTCTAATGGGTCCACACATTTTCGTTTCGCAGGTCCACTTTGTGAAGATGACGAATTATTTGATGCTATTGATGGCCTATTTGGTCGCTTAACCGCTACTGGAGTGGTGGAGGGCTTAGAATCTAAATCAGTCTCTAACTTAGTCATAACAGATTGCCTTTGTTGTGACGACCTCGGGCCTGGCCTAGAGGTCGGCTTTGGTTTGGATGGCGTGGAACTTTCTTCATTTTGATTTCCGGTTAGACCTTTCACTTGAAGCTGTTCCGCGGTACTAATAAACGATGCTAACTCTTCTTGCTTAACATTAACTTCACCTTGGTACATAAACTGTAATAAGTCTCTTAACGCTGAATGACTAACATCTTTTAAAAATACTGAAACAAAAGAAATTGGTGGTTAGTTCACTGAAAAATTGAATACAAGCACAGAAAATAAAACAGCAGAAATATTTCTTACCTATGGGATGTTGAGTTGGGTTCATTTTGAACATTTCTTGAAAGTATGGAGAACATACTGATAAAATAAATACATAAATAAATATCCTGGGACATCTTACACACGGCCATCTGATCTCAAGCTAAGCAGAGCTTGTGTTATGGTAATCAGACAACTGATATTTTTTTTAAATACATACATACTATAGATAAATAACACCCAGACACAGAACAAACATTTATGCTCATCACACAAAGTTTTGTCCTGGGTGGGAATCGAACCCACGACCTCAGCAGGCCTTGAAAGCCTGCTGTCGCGTGGAGACATAGTGAAAATAGTTCGTCTCAGGTAATAGGGATGACGACAACATAAAAAAATGGCATTCTATTTAGTCCTTTTGTTAGACCGCCAAAAAATACGGGACACGTTTTTTTTGCTTGATCAAATTAATAAAAAATACTAAGATAAAGTGCAACAAAGTTTCGGAGTAGGGGCTCTTGACGTCACCATCTTGTAAAAATTGTAAAGGATCGTGACGTCACACGAACTTCAAAGCAGTATATCCTCGTCATTTTACGTTTACGAGAAAAAAGAAAAACACGTGTCCAAAATTTTTTGATAATCTAACTGACGGACTAATTACTTTTTTTCGTCGTCTCGCCTATTATTAAGAAATGCTCCTCGAGCTTACAAAAGTTTCCAGGAAGTAAATAAAAGCATTCTATTAGATATTTATTAGTCAGCTGAAAAAAACCTAACTTATTAAATTTCGCTCGAGCTGAGAGTAGAGGTTTATTGAAAATATAGACAATACAAAAAGTAGAGTTCACATCGAAATCTTTTCAGGGTTCCGTAGTCAACTAGGAACCCTTATAGTATCGCCATGTCTGTCTGTCTGTCTGTCCGTCCGTCCTCGCTTAATCTCAGTGACCGTTAGCCCAAGAAAGCTGAAATTTGGTACCAATATGTATATCAACCACGCCGACAAAGTGGTAAAATAAAAATTAAAAAAAAATGTTTTGTTAGGGTAGCCCCTATATGTTAAGAGGTAAGTGATTTTTTTTTAATTTCAACCCTGACGTGTGATATATTGTTGGATAGGTATTTAAAAATGAAAAGGGGTTTACTAAAATCAGTTTTTGATGATGTCAATAATATCGGAAATAATCGCTCCAAAAGGAAAAATTAAAGCGTCCCCCCCCCCTCTAACTTTTGACCCGTAGGTTTAAAAATATGGAAAAAATCTGGAAAGATTTTTTATTTTGAACTTGATAGAAAGAACAGTTTTTGTACAAAAAAGACAAAATGTTGTACAAAATAATTTCTGCGTACTTAGTATGTCAACGTAACAAATAGCCTTTTTTTTTAACTTATACGTGGGAACACTTATTGTGACGGACGGGAAAATACGGAACCCTACATTGAGCGTGGCCCGACACGCTCTTGGCCGCTTTTTTACTTTACATATTTCTGTTACTGTCCATAGTAAATTGTGGAAATACTGCTTGTTATTCCTCTGACACTCTTATTAATTTAGTTGCGAGTCTAACCCAATCCAAATCAACAGTTGTAACGATTCTTTGGGACTTGTCGAGCCTCATTTGGCACGGCACGGCGCTTTTATGGCGGACTCACTGTTTATTCTGGCTCTCAGGAGTTTCAGTGGTTGGGAGTAGAGTCCCAAAAAGTCACAGAAATATAATTAATTGTTTATTGTTAATACATATTTATAATTATGTATAAATACTTATCTTTGCTACGCTGTCTTCGTTCACTATTTTTTAACAAACTTCTTAGAAATATAATATTGAAGTTCAAAGTGAGTATGAAAACCTTTAAAGAGCAGGCATAACTGTCATATAATTTACATAAGAAACTCATAGCTGTCGTCGTTATTTTGAAGGAGTGAAATTTTTTAGTTTTATTGCGGTGCGGTGATCAAGAAGGTAAACTGTCATTACCCCGGACAAACTTTGTGTGATGAGCATGATTGTTTGTTCTGTGTCTGGGTGTAATTTATGTATAATATGTATGTAATTATAAAGTATATAACTATGTATATCAGTTATCTGGTTACCATAACACAAGCTCTGCTTAGCTTGGGATCAGATGACCGTGTGTGACTTGTCCCGAGATATTTATTTATTTATTATTTTTTTTTATTCATTAAAAAAATCGGTCAAGTGCGAGTCGGACTCGCGCAACGAGGGTTCCGTAAATTGTTTACATGACATTGCTTTTTGCCAAATTTCATGATTCTAGGTCAATGGAAAATACCCTATAGGTTTTGATCCCTTACAAATGTTATATGCAATATAAACAGCCTTCATTACAAATCTATAAAGAAAATACTGTTCAGGTAGGCATCTCGCGATTGCGTCTGCAGCCGTTGAAAATGTAAAAAAAAATGTTTTAGAAAATGGTCATTTTCTTGTCATCTATACATTTTAAAAAAAATGTGTAAATGGGAATCGGAATTTTAAGAAAATTTATAAATAGTGTCCTAAAACCATTTTCGTGTAGTTGGCAGCGGTTAAGGTAGCTTCCTTTACAGTCCCTTTTAAATTTCAACCCCGTATATTCGTCTGGAAATGGATATAATTTAAGTATTTAAATGATCAACAAAATAATCTTTTTGGCCACAGTGTTCCATATAAAGTTTCAGTTTTCAGTCAAATTCATATACCTAAAAAGGTAATTGGATTTATTTCATAACATTTTAGGAAACGTTATTTGGTGACCATTTATCCATTTTGGTAACCGTTTAGATTTTTTTTTTGGTAGTAAAACAGGTATTTACTTTATTGAGCGCGGTGTTTAAACACAAGCCATCATTTAATAATAGCTTTGTGGGAAACGGGATAGTCAAATGGTTCACCAGCATTAGGCTAATAAAGGAAGAAAATAATATAAATAAAAACACGAATATTATCAAATTCTCGTTTATTTGAATTTTCTAGCTTATTGTGACAAAAAAAATCAAATATTGACAATATTTATGGAAGAAGGAGAAATGTATACTAAATCGAGGGACGATTTTCAAATGGTAGCTGACACTCTGGCAGTAACTGGATGCGTGTAGTGGATTAAGTAGTGCGTCTTGGGAGAGGCCTAGGCCCAGCAGTTGAGTAATGTAGGCTAATGTTTTTTTTTATTACAATGTCAATTTTGACGGGCCTGTTGGTCTAGTGGTCAGTGACCCTGACTGCTATACCGGAGGTCGTGCGTGGGTTCGATTCCCACCCAGGACAAACTTTGTGTGATGAGCATGATGGTTTGTTCTGTGTATGTATTTACAAATTATATAAGTATGTTCATCAGTTGTCTGGTTACCATAACACAAGCTCGCTTAGCTTGGGATCAGATTTGAATGATTTATTTAAAAAAAAAATGTAAGTCAATAACTACGTCATAAAACATTAACAATCTAGCCAACAAGTAATGAATGGTTATGGTATGTGATACTGATAAGCTCAACAGTGTGTTCTAATTGTGGACGATTTCAGTGAATTAAGTGTAAATTAAAATTATTGTTCTATGACTTTAACTTTCTGAAATCAAAATCTAAAGACGGTAGGTAACATTTACTATATTAATCGATCATCTTCCTATGTTTTCCGAACTATGCTAGTTCCAGCTTTCAGTCTAACCGACCGGATCCAGCTAAGTACCAGATTAACAGCGTACCATCTTACATGGAGCGACTGCCTATCTACAAACCTCCACAGCCAAACTGGGCAACAATCAAAACTCTTTGTATAGATTGATTAGGATACTCAGGCTTTTGACTACCTGTACTTAACGAATGTGAAAGACTGACGGTATTTATGATAATGTAATGTATGTGGTTGTATATGTATTTTAACTGTTCAACCCTTATGTATTTTCTACTTATACAAATAAAAGGTATTAATATTCCAGCATTTTACAATTTAACACTATGTTCTTAAATATTCGCTAAATATCTGAAAAGAAGTTATTGATATTCCTTAAGAATTTGCGGTTAATGGTTATTAAACCAACATCAAGACAGTAGGAGGTCCTGGTTTAACCTTTCGACGACCAAGCAACAGCCGGCTGTCGCGCTGCTATTGTCTTTCTATTGTGTCTCGAATCATGTATGTTTGAAGGTTTAATAAATATTGGTCACCTTTAATAGTTTACCTATTTCAGTAATAGCTTAATTTGAGTGGTCCTAGACTTAGCACTGAACGCCGCTGAACTGATATGTAATTTTGCGTTCAGTCCAGCTTGCAACGTCGGATATAATTTCATGAGGTGATCAATCGACTTAAACTTTTCATATTTTTAGCCAATCTAACATCGTACTAATACTTATGTAATAAACTGCACGGAAACGAATGCATGGGGCAATGTGGAGGTAACAATCTTGAAATGGACGTGTGGAGTGCCCAGAACATGTAAAGTGTGAAATAAGTATTTAAAACAAGTACCTATGAAAGTATGGTTCTTTCAGACTTTCTCTTGGGTTACAGAAAAAACGAAAGGGAATCGTTTGGTCTTATGAGTGTAACCTTAAAGAAGCCTTATCTATGTGATGATAATATATTAGTTAAGTCAGGTCAAATCAGGCTGCGCCCGAAATAAATCGAAGCATTTACGTGGCCATGTTTTTAATCAAATGATGAATTTATTAAATTGTCCACAGAGTCTCAGGGAATCCGCGTCACTGTCTTAGGCGCGAGTCACACCGGAATGGCAGCGGCGCGGCGAGCACCTTCAGTGTGAAATAATTTTAAACTTTAACTACATACAAAACTTGAAAAGGTCGCGAGGCTGCCAGCGGCCGCCAGCAGCGGCCGCGCGCCTCTTGTTTCTAGCGACGCTGCTGGCCGCTGCCGGCCGCTGCCATTTCGGTGTGACTCGGGCCTTACATTTTAGTTCAACTTTCCACTAAGTAGTAATAAATAAGATCTCAGGGTGAATTAATATCCAATCAGCAAGTCATGTCACGATAATTGATTATTGTTGGTCTTCGCGCAACAGCAGTAGCTTATCATGCTATCTACCTCAAGACCCATTGCAGTATTTTAAATTGTATACTTGAACACATCCCTATCGTAGATTATCCGTCTGTTTAAGGCGGGACCACAAATATAAAAATAGATTTCCATCGGAACTGCCTCCGACATTGAGGTTTACAGCCAACGATTATTGTGTCGGTGTGGTAAGTTTAGCTGTAACGTTGAGCTTCATTTCTGTGGATTTTTTTCATAGTTTGTTAACTTTAGCGCTGTAGTTTTAAGTTGTAATGTTAATAAGTTGTGAGTATTTTATTTGACGCTTGGTTCACCAAAATCCGGTGCATTCCATAGTATTGAAACAATAATTTTGACCCTAAATACATTATTTTCCAAAATGAAAAATAGTGGGATTATGGTACCTAGGATGGTATTCAATTTTTTCGAAGCATTCATGCGATGATTTTCTGTAGTCTGCGGCAGGTAAGTAGCGTTCACTGTGACGATCACAGACCGCGGATTACTTATCCAATGTAACACATATATTTCATTGTTACGAGCAACACAATATAGGTTTAGCCCTCAGTAGCACACAGATTTATTTTAAGAAATGGAACGGAAAGGAAAAGCGATACGTTTTCTTTCCTAAGGTGAAGAAAAAAGAATTAAGTTCTAAAATTCCCTAACATACTTTGTTTCCACTAAGTATTGATTAACCTCATGATTTCAAGGTTAAAATTGTTGAAAACTAAGTACTTATCTCAAGATATTTTAATTATTTAATAAAATATTAATTAGTAACTAAATAAATATTTATTATTATATTCAGCTGGCTAATGCTGGTATATTGTTTGACTTGAAATGTTTTAATTTTCCTTTTTTTTGCTATTTCAGATGCAGTTTCATTTATTCGTATTATTTTTTATATGCTTCTTAAGTGAAGAGTGTTTTTCTTCGAAAAAAATACCCGACTGCGTCGAAAATGACATACAAGTAGGCAGAAGCAAAGATGATAAGTCAACCGAAAAGCCTATATGCATACCAGTCGCCGTTTGGCCTTTTTATTATTACTACCCTTACTATTACCCTTATTACTACTATTACCCTGTCCCTTATTATTATTACCCATATGGATAATATTGCGAATTAATTTAAACTAATACTTATTAATTATTTTTTTTACTTTGAGCAGTAGGCTGAGCTCATTTTTACAACCGGTTAAAGCTTTCATCTATAGGTAAAAGGTGGTTGCAAAGAAATGGGCAAGTAAGTAAACCTTCAAACACGCGTGATTCGAGACACAATAGAAAGACATGGCTGTCGGTTGGTCGTTGAAAGGTTAGCAAATAAATGATTATGATTATGGCGCCAAACTGACTGTTGAATCAGCTAGCTCTGAAATTATCATGGTGACGATAAATTATTATTAATATTAATATCTAATTGAAATATTGGTCGGCAATTTCCAAGAGCGTCGGGCCTGTACCCTGCGGGGCACTGGTTTGGAACACTTATAACATTTCTATTGGCATCATTTTGGTTCGCTTGTCCAGCATTGGAATCGATGTTCACTTTAAAACTTCTCCACTCTTCGCTGCATTTGACGTATTCCTGGCCAGGAGGACAGTTGGGAACCGTAATAACATTTTGAGCACCAAACTCACTAATCCAGACATCGAGACAGGCGTCATTAATCCATTGCTGATCTGGGCGACAGTTGGTTGGTACGGTCGCCGTATCTTGTGGAACCTGGTCTGCATACTCCGGTTGAATATCCTTGTGGTTGCTCTCTGGTGCTTGACTTTTCACCCAAACATACCGACAAGCGCCATCCACCCACTCATGTCCTTCTGGACATATCGTTGGAACTGCTACCACTTTTTGTGAGCCGATAGTATTTGGTCGGGCATTGCAAGAACTTGCAACTAAATACAATAACGTCACGAATATAATCATTATAAATTGCTTACACCAAATTGACAAATAACTTTGTCTAACTATTGATTTACTGCGTACTTCAAGACTAGAACGATGGAACAAATATCTTAACTGACATCTGTTTGTATTTATCATTGATAATCTAAATACATATCTGTCTAGTATCTGATAAGATTAGCTATATCTTTATCCATGTGTTTAAATAGCCGCTTACTTTTGCTAGTACAAGTATTTTTTTCTCCATTCGTTGTTTTAAAATTAGCCTGTTAATCATGATGTTATATTGCAGTGCTAATATAATATAATTATTTTGTTCATGAATAAATACAGAGAACTAACATTAATTAGTTGGTTCAAGCATTCACTAGAGGGCTCTGATAGGATCGTTATAATGGTACTGTGTACGAACTGTACCTATTTGCCAAATTGATAATCAATTTGGATTGGATAAAAAAATAAATTATGTATAAGTAATAGAATAAAATATTATTTAATTCAGTTTATGTGATCATCGAATGTTATTCTGCAAATATGTTCAATGTTGTATAACTAAATAACAATAACAAATGTACTAGATGGCGCTAGGGAGGCTATTATAGATTTTATATAACTTAAATACATAGTTAGAATTTGGCTTGTTGTTTATTTTTACATAAAACACTAAAACATAAAAGACTTTTAAATAAATTTATCTATTATTGTACCTTCTCATAACACTTGGTTATACTTAATCAAATGTTAAACAAGTCAATTTGCAGAACTAAACTACTGCACCTATAAAAAATAGGTATAATATACTCTATAAACAAGATTTGTCAAATAAATAGTATTCTATACTTGAGAGTTGAAAAAAAAAACATTCGAATCTAACATTGAAATTAAGTATATTTCTTAGGTATTAATCTATTCTTGGATAAATCGTACTTCGACAAAAATTACTCAGCGTAATGCCGAGTTTATACTTCTGTGCAGTCTTTTCACAGCTTTATGTTGGTTGTTTGTGGATAAAAAAATGGATTAGATATTATTTATTAATAGTAAATAGTCAGAGGTTGACAATAGAAGTATCCATCTATCGTAGCTATCGATATCAAACATCCATAAAAGACGCATGCGTTGTAAGTACCCTTGTGTTATCTCTGAGGTGGGTACATGATCGAAATGGTGACAGGTTAGGTTCCTACACAAAATTCACGTTGCAAGCCAAGCATTTCTCCTTATATTAGGTTATTTGTGGATGTTTATTAAAGTGCCACAAGTTTAGTACATAGAGGCTTAAGGTTTAGTCGTATGTAAAATCAGGACACTCACATTGATGTATATCCATATACAATAGGTATTGTACATTCTATTTCCATGCCAAAATCATAACCAATGTACCCAGTAAAACTTTCTTGACATTTATATGTGTACTCATCTAAAAAAAAAATAGGAAATTACGTGTTTTTCAGGTACAGAAAAAAATAAACCCAATATTCATACTGACATTGATTATTATATCCCATGTCTGTGCACCAAAATAACGATAGCTATAAAAATACGTTCCCCATCACTCATAGTCCCAAGTGTTTATAAATCTAACACATTTTTAAAAACACCTCTAGTTTATTTTTTATAAGTAATTGTTATTCATAAGTATTACAGATTTTTCATGATTATGATTTGATTTGACTACTTTAACTGAAATGTAGCCTTCCATGCTCTCTTTGATATAAATAGAAATCTATCATTATTTTGATTTGAAAAAATTGGTCATGATGGCAAAAATATGCCACATAAAAAATCTATTCATTTTATTGGAATGATATCATAAAAACACTGACTCAATGGATTTTGCCAATTACCCAAATACAGGTAAAAATTACCCTCTATTCCACTTGTTATGATCGAGGTTTTTTGCGTATCGTGGAACGTGATTCCGTTATTTGTGGTTGTCCGTCTTAACGCCGTGGAATCTATGGTTGCAATTGTGTCACTCGAGGATTGTTTACTATTTTGGGAATAAATATAAGTTTGTTGTGTTTTTTATTAATTATACAGGTATATTATCAACGGACTACTACCAGTGGACTGCAGTGCCAATGTTCTGGATCATAATCTTGTGTTTTGTGAAGACATGTTATAGTTCCGTGTCAGGAAGTGTTTACGTGATGATACAAAATGTTTGGTGCCTTAAAAAGTTATGAAATTTTGTGAATATGTGTTAAAAAGTGTTTTGTGTGCAGAATATTAATGCGGTATGTACAAATTATTTATTCTAATATCTCATCGCTGAGGAAAGTAACACGACTGTAAAGGAATGCAGGTTGTCAACTAGAGTACCAGGTACTACGTTCTTATCTAAAGTATAGAAAATCTAAATAAATAGCTTTTGTATTGCATGAAAACCGTAATTGATACTTTTCTAATATAGGTGATACTAAAATATACATGTTTTCCACGCTCTATTTGTCAGCTTGTAAACATAACCTATAAATTGAATCCAATGTTTAGATCAAACTTTTACTGCGTTTGTTTTTTACAGAACATTGGTTAATATTTGAGGAAATAATAGAAATTATTTAACATTAGAAACAGTACTCAAAACTAGTGTAGGATGTTTGTGTATATTGTATTTCTTATAAAAATGTGTCCCATCAGGAAAGTAAGCATGTAGGTATCTTGTACAACTTGCTATTGACGTGAGTTACATGCAATTCAATCAATTAAATTTTAATAATTAAATTCCATATTTTGTTATTTTATTAGGTACCCTTTTAATTAACATGTATTTGCCACAATTTAAATCTTTGTATCTGTTGCTTGTCAATCAAAAGCATGATCAGATAACAACTACTTTATTGTTATCAGGTAACATTTCAAAACACAAAACAATAATCTTTGAAGTTATGTATTGAGGTTTACACATTTCCTAGCAAGAATAAATCTAATCATCTATTTAGGTACAATAGGCGAGATGACAAAAAAAAAGTAATTAGTCCGTCAGTTAGATAATCAAAAAATTTGGGACACGTATTTTTTCTTTTTTCTCGTAAACAGAAAATGACGACAATACAGTGCGTTGAAGTTTCGTGAAACGTCACGCCTTTGTATAATTTTTACTCAGAAGTGACGTCACAAGCCCCCTCTCCGGAGCTTTGATGCTCTTTATCTTTGTATTTTGTTATTAATTTGATCAAGCAAAAAATATGTGTCCAGTATTTTTGGACTGTCTAACAGACGGACTAAACAGAATGTCATTCTTTTGATGTAGTCATCATCCCTATTAAATACATATAACCTACCCACATCTTATATTATTTATCACTTAAGAATTATATACCTTGGTAATAAGGTAGAAAATATAAATGTCATCCAGCTTAATTCAAGGCACATGTGAAACCGGTTTATATGGCAAAATGCTTCAATATAATTCTAACTACTTCATCAGTTAGTCAATACTTGAATATTATATTGTAGAAACAACTATTATTATATTTTGACACATGTGCTCAGTCATTCACTGGTTTATAATCATAACAAGGACAAAATTGAAATATATTCAAACTTTATGAATCTACACCCAAAAACACAATTATTGAATTGATGCTATTCAATAAAATTTTAAAACTTGTTGTAAATATGTGTATTACCATGATATCATATCATATCATAATCTTAAATTGTTTTCAGAACATTTATATCCTGATATGATAGAATTAATGATTTATAGTCTGTATGTTAGGTTATATATGTGCTTATAGAAAATAATTAAGAAAGTCTGTAATTTTTTTCTGTTTTACATCTTAGTATTTTATGGATGTAGCACTATGCATAAATAATAATACCAGCCTATAACTGTCCTACTGCAGGCACTTCTCATACAGAGAAGACACGAGTATTGATCACCATGCTTGCTCAAAGCGGCTTTGCGATTTCGGACTTATATGCAGTACAAGTCCTGGTTTCCTAACAATATTTTTCTTTACTGATGTCTGTGGTGTCCAAGATAAACTTTAGAAAGTACATATGAATTGAAAAAGTCACATTGTTGGCCCGGATTCAAGCCTGACCCGGACTCATGCCAGAGGTTGTAGACCTCTGGCATGAGAGGCAGGTGCCTTAACCACTAGGCCATTACGACAACTAGTTAATCGCACCAAATAATTTAAATTTTGCTCGAGCATGTATTAATAAGACATTTACAATGTCTGCACCTTCTAAGTTTATTTCAAAACATAATATGGGAAGGAAAAAGATAAGAGAAAACCTGAATTTATTATATATAGTGCTTATGTAGGTTACAATCAAGCCAAAATCAAACTTTTAGTATTATAATACAATTATTACAGAATTGTTTTAAACAGCAGTGGCACTGATAGACATTCATTAATTACGATTGAAGCCCGTATGAGTACCCATACAGAATTTTCTATACTCTGTATAACTGATTCATATGGGCTCATATTGATTTTCCTTTTGAAGTAACACAAAACATTGTTATAAAAACTGCAATATTGATGTATTTGGTTGGGCGATCATACTTGACATTGACCAAGGATTGCTTTAACTCTTTTGTATAATGTATAAATCTAATTTAATTTACATAATTTAAGCAAATTGCAAATCATTCAATTATAATTTACAAATTATTACACAAATTATTGTTTATTAATTATGGTTGTGTTAATTATGAGTCATTAAACCGCTCTAGCTCATTTGTGGAACATCTTATTTTTTATAGCTAATAGGAGCAGCATTGGCCATATAACCATAACTTTGTAATTAGTACATTTTTTTATAAGGGTCGTATTTTGTAAATTTTTGTTGTTGTGATTGTAAATTTCATTTCGGTAATGTTTTCAGTACAAATATGTAAAATGTATACTTGCATATTGTCACTTTTATAGGTTTTGCTAACACTTTTTAAATGGTTTACCAAATTTTTGTTATTTAATTGGCCCATAGTTCCTTGCCAGTGTGTTATTGTATTGTACTTATCAGCAATTTTCTGTGTTTACAATACTAGAAAATATTTTAGCAAAATATTGCATAGTTAGCTTGGATGGCATGGCTTGTTAACAAGCAACAAGCACTTTAATTGTTAAATCACAAAAGCAATGCCATTAGAAACCCAACAAAAGATGGACAACAAGCTTTTGTTGGATTTCTAATTACATTTTTTTACTAAGTTTCTTTGATAGTATTCTGTCAGTTTGAGCCACCAATTTACCCTTGGTGGTATTATACACACATTGCAATTTTATTTTAACAACTTGTATGTTGTCTGCGCCTAAGGTTGAATTCTTTAGTTACTGTATGTACACACTCTATTTTAATTTTGTTCTCCATTCAGTTTTGATGGCTTAGAGAATAATAAGTACAGCATGAGCATTAACAATATATCAAAACTGTCACTATCATGTTGTATTATGGACATTTATGTTTCATTTATTTGCATGTTCAGCTTAGAAGAAACCTCAATTCTTTTTTCTCTGCCTTGGACCCATGGAGAGTTATCCCTAATCCCTTGGAGTTGTTGTAGTCAATTTTTGGAATCTATGTCTATGTATGTTGTCTGGATCTGTCAGGTTCTAATACTGTTTGTCAATTAATTTGTACCACAAAACAAAATGTAAATAAGTGCAATAAACAATTAGATTAAGTCCAGGATACTTAGATAAGAATAAACATAAAACAATAAATAAAAATGAATTTTACTACCTAATTTAAATCAACACCTACACAAAACGTAACGTAAGTTATTACAGTACACTAACAAATCATTATTTTTCAGTAATGGGTGCATTAAACAGCAACATAAAGAGTGATCTACATTTTATTCAGACGAAAAGTGGCCATCTGCAGTTGATCTATGAACCTTATATATTTGTGACAGACAGTGTACGTAGTGGTCGGACTTTTTGGAGGTGTATGGACTACGGAAAACGCTGTCGAGCCAGAATAACGTCTAAAAATAATATCTTAAGAGTAACTAACCCTGTACACAACCATGTTGAAAATCACATGTCGAAGATTTCGAGGAAATATGAGTTAGGTGAAGTAGTTACCTGTCCTACAATATAGGAAATTTCCAGTTTTTAAAAAACAAGCAATACAATTGTTATAATTGTGTCATTTTGTGTGTGCATTAGTATTTTAGGCCTAATTCGGATTACTGCCATATTTAATAATTTTCTGTTCAAAACGCCCCTTTTTTTTGTACACTAAGTAAGCCACTTTTTAATCAACTCAGAGTATTGCCGGATTTATAGGTACCTCACCTGTTACGAATTTGTTGCATGATTATTTAATCAAATATTTTTTTATTCACATTTAGGTATAATAATACTTACCTATTTAGTGAGTATTATGTTCTATCTAACCTACATGTTTCGCCATGGACTAGCATACAAATGTGAAAACAAGTTATTTATATCAAAATCAATAAAACACCTCAGTTGGACATTATTACTACTACTAAAGTAGGTAGGTACATAGTAAAATACCTACAACAATTTAGAAAATGACGTGTATTTACATGTTTGTGTAACTTGATTCCGTGTTTTTTTATGTTATGCCCTTTTCATCACTAACGTCTTTTGTTATCTAGGAACATTTAATGCCAAGATATCTAGGCAACCACTTACGATTCGTCAGAAATTATTTCATACTAGACTACTCCCCAGGTTTCGAAATGTGCACTTTTATTACAACGACCGTATCATGGTTTTTCCAAATTTTATTTTCGGTGTCCATTAATTTTGTCTCTAGACAGCCGCCAAGACTTGCCAAAGTGGTTGTGCCCACGTTATACCGAGGCAGCGGCTTCCTCTTGTACCTAGTTGAAATTTATTAACAATAAAAAAACTACATAAAATATTTATATTACCTACCTATATCAATATTTTTTTGTGTTAGTGCAAATGGGCCTAAGATCTGGCTGTAGCCCAATTCACGTAATCAAAACCGTAGCGATATCGTAGCGACTAAGTCGTTAAAGGCCATTTTCGTATTCACATCCGTCAATCGAGTTAGATCAACACCGATTTTAAAGTCGCTCGATCGAAGTGTCGTTGATGCGTATTCAGCTAATTAAATCGTCATTCAATCGTTGACGGATGTGAATACGAAAGTGGTCTAAACGACTCAGTCGCTACGATATCGCTACGGTTTTGATTACGTGAATTGGGCTACAGTTGCACAGTGCAACCGATCCAAGTCTAAGAAATGAAGTTGGAACCAATTCGTACCGATGGAAATCTGATTTAGGGCCTATTTTTCAATCGCCAGATAACTTTTATCTGAAGAGTATGTTTGACGTTTTGACAGCTTCTGTTTAGAAAATATGTCAAACTGTCTTTTTATTTTATTCCTCAGATAGAAGTTAACTGATGATTGAAAAATGAGCCCTTAGTGCACAGTACCCATGAAATTATTTTTCAGTATTTATTGACCCTTCATACTCCTTGGTTCTAAAGGTTCAGACTGTCATTTCTTGGATTCTAATTTTTAATGCAATGCGCAAACGCTCTGGCCAAGATTAAAAGACGCTCACTGTCGCTTCCTCAACCTGTCAGAATCATGCCTATACGCACTGATATGCACTGATCTAACTTCTGAATTTGCTTGATCACGGTATTGGGAAATTATCGTCAGGGAATAAAATTTATAATTTTGTCCCCTGACGATTACTCTCTGACGAGATTATATGCTCAATTTCATTAAGGTCGGGATAAACGCGGTAAATAATACCTTATGTAAATTACACTTATGAAACCTTAACGATACCTTCATTAAACCATTGGTCTACTCATAAGGTGACTCCTACATTGGTCTACTCATTAGGTGACTCCCAGGCTTTGCGATTTCATTTGTGTCTGTAAAAAGGCAACCACTAAGAGTTTCCTGTATTACTAACGCATCGGTGATCAGGTGATGCGATTCAGGATTGTTTCTAGGTGTAGCCTAGTTACTGAAAACTCATATTAATACCCAAAGTATGTGCTAAGTAACGTTTATTTATCTTGACCTCCGTGAAATACCAGTACCGAATCAATGTACTTAAATGTGTCTATTTTAAGTGTAAAAACTGACATACCTTTTTGCAAATGTTTTCCTTTAAGTTAGATGAAGGTTTGTTTGTTAAAAACATGAGTTGTAATAAGTCTATGATTTTAATATTTTGTAGTTCGATCGTAAATGCATGGACGAATGTGATTCTAGTTTAGGTTGATGAAATCGTCATCTAGTATTGTAATCGATATTATCAATTTTCTAGTTTTGTCTGACCATTGTGATCAAATAATGTAAGTGCGCTAGTATGTAAGATTTCAATAAATATTTTTAAATTTGACCTTATATTAATTCATTCCCAAATAAGGTAAAAGGCAGCGGTGCTCAACCTTGATAAAGCACCATTCAAGTGCATCGCATCGTTGGCAAATTAGTATACAGTTAGCACAGCACAGGTAATGGTGGATTCGACAGGGTCTGGCGAAGCGCAGGTGTGTTACACAGTGACGCGGCGAGGGGCTCCTTCTCTGCTGGTGGACGGGTTCGGGTACGTGGCGCGCAAGCGGCGTGGCGCGCGCGTGTACTGGACGTGCCGCAGCCGCGCGCAGGGCTGCCCTGCCCGGGCTCTCACCGCTGACGGCGGCCTGGTCGCGCGCGCCGGCAGCCACACGCACGCGCGACACGCACCGGTCCTCGACGAACACGCGCGCATCGAGAGTCTTATAGAAACTATTGCAGCTAATAATTAACCTTAATTATTACTACTAACTGAATTAAATTTTGTATTTTAATGTTTTTTGTTTTTTTTTGTACACATGCTGACATGAACATAGATAATCTAATATATTATATGAATTCACAATTTATGTAGGACAATAGCTGTTTTAATAACAAAACTTAACACAATTGATGAGTTGAATGCATAAATCCATCAAGAGTTATCTGTCACAATCAGAACGGGCTATCCACTAGAGCTGCATGAGGTAAATGAAGGTAGAAAGAATAATCACACGTTATTTCACATTCACATTATATTTAAACGATAGCGTGCAAGTGAGTTAGCAAGATAAGTTTTCCTCCCCCTGTTCCTTTCCCTGCCGCCACTCATATGCCTTGCCCAGCTCTGGTGACTGGTTAAAAGTAATAAGCGATTTAGCTGTCGCCAGATCGGTTTTGTTCAACCGATTTATATGTGCAATGTTCTTTATTTGTAGCATGCATGATAGATATAAGCATTACTGGGTTTCGGATAGTCATAGTGGTGGTGTTTTACAGTTGAATTCATCATATCGAACCGCGGGCGGCGGCATATGCGGCTAGATGGGTTTTCCTTTTATGCGGAGAAAGTATTTCCGGAGAAGAATAAGGTGCGATGGCGGTGTACGCGACGGACCTGTCGTGCGTACGCACATACGCTACACGACAAAATTTTCGCCATCAGTAATATACATTCACATGAACCTCCAAGTGGGGGCCAGGCTGGGGCCTCCGCTCTCGAAAGGGGCCCGAGCAGAGGCTTCACGAACGCGAATCTCGCCGCACAAGCCAAAGCTGTTCTCGACGAGTAATACTCTTTTTTCTTCCCCTAACGAATCTATCCAAGTTGCTAGTAATTAACTAAATAACACTGTAAAACACGTCGATAATTTGGTGTCTGACTAACTATGATCGAGTGTAATATTAAGTTTTGTCCCGAAACTGGTTGTATTTATTAGACTCGGTCATATAAGTATATTACTAACCTTAAGTATTAATGTAAGAGCAGGGCATGTTGTAATAAGGGCATGAAGGCAGGTGTTACGTTGGACTGATAGCAATTAAGATGTTAGCTTGTATCATGTTCGAGCGATGTGCACAAAAATAGGACATTGTGAAATGTTTTAATCTCGTCTGTTGTAAGTAGGAATCAATCTAGTCACTGAAATATTATAATGATCTCATTGTGCATATAAAACAATATATTTAAATTGATATTAAGTAATTGATCTACATTTTAAATAAATATTAAGTAGCGCTTGTGACCGATAGCAATAATTTTGTTAGTTAACAACTAAATGAGCAATAAGTGTTAGTGTGCTTAGGTATAATATTAATTTTCTTGTGTCGAAGCTTAGCTGCTATAGTGATGAGATACCCATCATAATATACTAAACCGATGTCGAGTAATGGCTGTTATTCCAATTAATATGTATTACCATGTTTCACCACTGATAATGAACATATTTTTGTTGTGACTTAACAAATTACAATATAACATTTTCACATTTTTCACTGTTCATGTTTTAATGGTGCTTGCGAGGGAGTCTAACACTGCGCTTGTTGCATGTTGCTGATGGTTTCATCTGTATGTTGTACAAATATTTGACAAAATGTGGTGTGGTTGTTTTGCCAGACGACAACAAGTTCGTGCGACTGTGCGTGGGCCCGGGCGGGCGGCCGCGGCTGTGGGTGCGCGGGCGCAGCTTCTACGCGGCGCACACGATGCGCTCCGGCGTGGTGCGCTGGCGGTGCACCATGGGCGGCTGCGGCTGCAAGGCCTACACACAAAAAGGAACCCTGCACAAATTGGTCGGCGAACACAACCACGTGGGCCGCTGTGGTCGACGACCCCAGAACCTCAACTCTACTCAGCTGATCACCTCCATTTCAGCGCCACCATCGGGATCCTCTTCCCCTCCTACTCCCTTACTAGTTCCTCGATTGCCAAATTTTGACCCCAATGCTTGGATAGTACGTTATTAGTACTATTTAGTAGAAATTCGGTTCTAGCCCCATATCAAGAAAGTAGTCATCAGTTCCGAATCATGGATAAAATCAGTAAAACTGTTATTTAAATTCTGGTGTTAGAGAAACAATGTTCTTTTAAGTAAGATTTTACTTCTACGTGTAAATAAATTTGTAGGAAAAGATTCAATTCAATAGAATCAATTCGTAGTGGTCTTGTATAGTAGATGTGATCTCGTTATTTGAGTTCGAATGTGCCATAGAAGTAATTCTAGTGAAAACGAGTACAATGTTTTACTTATTTACCGAAGATTGTGATAATAAGCTCATACAACTAATTTAAAACTATGATCTCAGTTTGTTGTTAGAGTAGTATAAATATGATAACTTTTATTATTGTGTATGACGTCAATAGATACTTTTCTTTTCAAAGTATCAATTTATTACCTCATATAAAATATAAATAAGTATGGATAGAATATTTAGAATTACTTAAATTCTAGTCTTCCCTTTTTAACTATTTTGTTGTTATTGTTTGTGAATCGTTTCGGTGTTACGAAATTTGCTCATCGCTCATCAGACCTAATGCCAACAATCTGTGCCAAATTTTCTTGCTCATGAATTTATCGTTTCTCCAAGAGAAGTTATATGTATTAAAAAGAAAACTCTCAAAACATAATATTATATATTTCTGAACAGTAGTTTAATTGTATTATACAAAAATAATTCAAGACCTGTGTGTATCGTTAATGTAACCGTAATTGTGCTAAATAAAAACCTTACCACAATCAGAGTTTTCATTTTGTCTTCGAATAAAGTAATAAACACAATCATTGAGTTTTGTTTTATTAATTCCCAATTGACTTATCAGCAAAAATATTTTTAAGAATGCATGCTTGGTTTACTTAAATTGGTTTTTCCACGTAAATTGAATAGCGGCAGTTATACTAAATAGCAACTTGCGATGGACAACATTTTACGTGGGAGAGCTAATTAGGATAAGGTTTTGGTGGTGGTAAACGAATAAATTACTAACAGATTTATTTTTTGTTTAGCGCGCTTCATCCGCGCAGGCAAGGGTCGTCTTCTCCTCCACCGCGGTTACACCTTCCGTCTGAAGAACAACTTGGCTCACGGGAGGAAGCAATGGTACTGTTCCTCGCGGCTTACATCTCGCTGTCTAGCTGACGTGAACACGGAGGGCCCGGAGGGTCACGAGCGCATCGTGCGCTCTCGCTACGCGCACAACCACGCGCCGCCGAACGTGCGGCGGTTCGCGGACGGGCGCTACGTGGTGCGCACGCCGCACCAGTCGGGGCACCGCGCGCCGGCGCCGCTGGACCCGCACCACCAGCTGCTGCAGCTGCAGCACGCGCTGGCGCTGTACGCCGCCACGGCGCACGCCACCGCCACCGCCAATGCCAGCGCCGCCGTAAGCGCCTCGCCGGCCGGCCCGCCCGCGCAGTCCTCGCCCAACGCGCTGCCGCCCTCGGCGCAGCACAACAACTCGGCGAAACCTCTTCTCGTCGACACCCCATGCAAAGAGGAGGATTAGTTCATACGACAAGCATCACACGAACATCGATCGATTTTAACACGAGTGCACGATTAATTTATAAGCGAATTTGACAATGATAATCGAGTATTCGATATTTTCTAACCGCCTTTTGGCGAATGTAGCATAATGGATGTAGATTTAATATGATAATGTAAGTTATGAGGGGATAAGGTGTCGTTTACTTAGGATTCAGCGAAGGCTATTGTTGGTTATTCAGTATCGGTAATGTGAATGTATGTCAGCATATAAGTAGATGTTGTGGTGTATTTGATGTCAGAGACCAGTGACGGGAACACAGGAGACGACCAGTAATACGAGTGAACACGTCGTGTCGTAATAGGTTAGGAGATCTTGTCGAGGTCTATAAGGTTATCCGTATAGGTGTGGGCTATTTATCGAATCGAATAGGGCTAGTAAGGATGTTATATATGTAAGAACTTCTGAATGTATAACGGTGTCAGCTCGTATTGATGTCAGGTTTAGGCTGGTGGTTATTATC
Source organism: Athetis lepigone (assembly GCA_033675125.1). Taxonomy (NCBI): domain Eukaryota; kingdom Metazoa; phylum Arthropoda; class Insecta; order Lepidoptera; family Noctuidae; genus Athetis; species Athetis lepigone. The sequence goes on along the minus strand of CM066218.1, from coordinate 5,205,110 downwards.
CGGACACGGCCGCTTTAGCGTTTGATTTAATGTTTACGACCCGTGCAGTACGCAGTATCATCAGTAGCGCTAGGCGGACATTGCGCAGTACACACAGCTGGTATGTCAGGCAGGGCAGGTTGGTGCGCGAACGCAGTCAGCTGTCGACACGAGTGCAAGGTAAGGTCGGCGACCGCGCGCTGCGGCCGCCGACGACGCGTCGGTGACTGATTTAGAGAAAACTCGTTCGAAATTAAGCAATATGACGTCCCCTGGACTGTACTTAGAATTACTTAATTTATTTTGAGAATTATAAAATTTACACTTTTCAGATACTTATTGCTACTTAGACATTTAGATGTCCGCCTCTTTAATCTATAAGAATTTACAGTAGATAATCGAAAGGCATTTGTCTTGAGCGACCAGCGTTTTGCTCTTAAGGATTGATTTAAAAAGTACTTAAGCTCAATCATCTACCTCTTCACTTTTATACGGGTTTTACATATTAGTTTAAATTTTAAATTATACAATTTTATACAAGAATGAATACTCAGAAGCTTTACTCGAGTAAGGTGTCGTAGCGTAAGATTAGGTTAGCTTAGACTAGGAACTGGCGCGCCGGGGCGGCTCGCCGCGCAGGGTCCGGTGCGCCTCACTACCTCTAGTTATTATCGAAACTCAACTACCTCTTTACTTAGTTTACACGATCGTTCACTGTTGACGACTTTAAATTTATTACAATTTAATAGGCTCTTTTTGAGACTTGTCTGAATATATTTTATGAATTGTTTTTTAACTACTTTATTGCTCGTCGAGAGGTAACAAATTCAAGAACGAAGGCGATTAGAACGAGAATCCGCTTTCTATGTATGACTCTGATTTAAGTACAAATTTTTACTAATTTTAATATTGTTATTTAGATGACTTAGTTCTACGGGGGTCTTATGTGTGTGAATTTACTTAATATGGACAATTTTTTATAAGTGTTATAGACCGTGTCAAAATTTTAACAGTGATGATATAGTTGAATCATGGCTTTATTTTCAAGCTGACCATGAAGGTGGCTCCTGATGAAACGGCATCCTAATGTGTATCGTATCTGTGTGGTTTTGTGTATTTAAATGCTCTGGAGGTCGTTTCGCGGGGAGCTTGTAGTGTCAACATAGTCCTAGTGCGCTGTCACTGTTAATCGTTTGGCACGCTCTATCGTACCTGATTACTGTCACTAAGCCAAATAATATGGGCGATATACGTTATTATGAAACCGTGGCGATAGTTGCTAGGTAAGTATAAATGTAATAACTGTAAGTTTAATATGTATAATATATTTTAGAGCAATGACAATATACGTCAATTATATAAGATACGATTTATGAGTTGATATGTATAATGGCTATTAATCTTGGGGAGTTTTACATCTTTTGCTGTAAATATTGTTTATTATATTCACGCAATATTTACCTCGCATTTATTGTATCTCCTTAACTTTTTGCGAATTTTTCGATGTTTGTATGTTTCGAGGATGGAGTCACGTGCTGTTTCTATGTTTGCTCATGTTGTTAATATTATGAATCTCGTAGGTAGTGCATGATAACCGTGTGTTGATTGTTGACCCTACCGCCACGGCTTCGTCTTATGTACCACACATCGAACACTCTGCTCCTATTTTAAACTATCTACCTCAAAAACTCTAAAGTGTTAACTACTCATATACAAGTCTTATATAATTATTAGTGTAATTTTATACTTATACCATTATATCATAAGATTTTTAGTTCATGTACGGGGTATGTTTTTTGTGAAATCATATTAAATTGTACTTATAAATAACCGCTAGTTTTATTTTACCCTAAACGTTCCCTATACTGAGCACTGTTACGGTCTGTCTGGGTTCAGGTCTCACGTAAATGTTGGTCTACTGCAGTTCTCTGACGTGTGCTTTTCCCGCAGGTATAAAGTTTCTGAAGTCGCGGCGCGGCAAAGTGATCATGATGGTGAACACGTTCCCCTTCTGCGAGGAGTCCAAGTTGAGGGACAAGGTCATATGGCGGTGTACTTCGAAGAAGACCAACTGTAAGGCAAGGATACACATGCTAGGGACTAACGTGGTGGCCGTGAAGGGCATGCACAACCACCCCCCGCGCGCGCACTGCCTGCCCCCGCGCCGACCCAACGCGCGCAAAGGATCTGATATTAACTCCGTGTCTGTCACTGCACCCACTTCAATCACGACCCTCGACGCTCTAGCGCTGCAGTCCGCGGAAGTCGAATGACCTCTTTTGTTTACTGGTATTTATAAAAAGACATATTTCCCTAATTTTCCTTACTGCTATCGTACTGAGCGTAAACTATATTTAAGTATATTCAAGCAATTTAGACAATAATCTACATAGCTTTTAATGTAGAGATATGAGTTACGTAAGTTAGAACGGTACAGTTGTTGACTACTATTTAGGATGATGTAAATTTCCTCGACGATTCCATTCCATATCATGATGTACTGCCGCCTCGATCGCGTATTCTGGTGCTTAGAAATTTAAATATTTCATGATGTGATTTATAAAATGAACTGAACTATTCATAATTTCACCGTTAATGTTTAAATGGAATGTATATGTATTTAGGTTTGCTCTATCATTTTAATTGATACGTTTAGTAGATGCTCACTGAGCGGTAAAAAGTAGATCACGCAATCAATATATGATTGACGTTGCGCTGTTATAAAGTTCTCTTAAAACGTTAAAAGACATTTAAATAGGTACTTTACATGCACTGTCAATGCCAACATGTGATAAGATAGGTATGATCATTAGCTAGAAGTAGTTTTTTATATTAATAAATTTTTTATGTACTTATGGTAAGGTTATAAACTCAAGTATTTATTACACGTTGATATTTGGCATATATGTTAAACCATTTTAAGTAAAAGTGCCTTGTGTGTAACAACGGGACCATATTTTTGTCAATTACAATAATTGATGTACTGAACATTCCCTATTGAAAATTTTTGCTGTGCTTTATACATGTTAGGTATTATACTGTAATTTTGATATTATAATTATATAAATATCAATTTAAAAGACATCGTTACTTTTATCGAGAGTATTACTCCTTAAGATTTAAATAATTAAAGTTTATATTTATATTTCGTTTTTTATTTATAAATATGAAACCATAACAAAGCCCCATTTTTCATTGTAGAGTTCGTAAAATACAATTTAAGCATGTAATTTTTTTAATTATTCTTCGGATCTACTGCCCTATGTTGTTCATTATATTCATAATATATAATGCTTAACTCTGTTATGCAAAAGCATCATCCAATTGGTTGTGTCGTGTCATATTGTTAATGGAGCACTTTGTCAGGTCTGAAATCGGAGGGCTCGCACTTCAAATTTGGGAGGACCTCACGACGGCAAGGTCCAGTGATTTCTACAGGAAAGTTTACGTTCGTCAAGGAAAGAGAATTCCCTAATGGAAAGACTAGATGGAAGTGCTCGCACTCAGACAAGTGCCCGGCTAACATTTACACTATTGATGCTGATGTGGTTCTGTTCTACGACAAGCATGATCACGAGTAAATCGATGATAAAAGCGGCGATATGAACTTTTGTTTTATGTAATTTAGTTTACTGATTGGTCCTAATGTTCGTTAGAAGTTTAGAACCAATCAGGGTGTTCGCTGAGCATGTAGGTATGCTTATAGAGCTCCTGCGGCATACGTAGCTGCTCAGGGTACTATCTCTTTCTATTAGGAGCTGTCTCTCACGCAACGTTTAGGTTTGGCTCTCCGACGTCATCTCGTTATTTAAACAAGTGGGATGACGTTTAAAACGCGGCGCTGACTAGAAGTAGGCTTGCCTTACAAAATAATTTGTTTATTTCATATAGCCAGAAGCTACACGCTCCAGTAGCAAGAATTGATCTATTTTTGTATCAATATAGAGTTTATTTTTACAAGATGCCAAGTTTAGACGTTTAATTTAGATCTTACTTTATTTCGTAGTACTTTTACTGTCTAAATTTTAATAAGGTAATGCATTAAGATAAATAAACACTACGATGTATCCGTAAAATAGTATTCTTTATTTTGCCTTACAGAACGTATTTCATTTAAAATATGCAGGTTGTTCTTATTTCCGTTTCTTTTGTAGATAAGGTTAATGCAGCATACATACCGACGGGGAGAGGCAAAAAGAACCTCGTTCTAGACGGTTTCTCGTTCAGTGAGACTCCTCCTGGTTACTGGGTGTGTGCCCGGAGGAAGAACTTGGGTTGCCGCGCTTCTGCCCGCACCAACAAGCGTGGGGAAGTGATCCGATTCGACAACACGCACAACCATCCGAAACCCAAGTTCTACAGTAAAACTACTAAGAAAATGATCACTCTTTAACTTTGATTTGTTAATTTGGTCAATATTAGGCGTATTTTTGGTCCGGCATAATCCGCTAGGAGATGATTCTACCTATGAAAACAAACAACTTTTATTATGGAAGCAACATCTGAAATCTCGAAAAAAATATCGGCTGTTTCATACTTACATTATGGTCGAGAGCGCATTGAACTTTTGTTGGAACAGCTGATATTTTCTCCTAGCAGGTTGACACCAAAAATACACCTAGTATAGGATACCTTCGTACCTGTTTTTAAAACGCTCATCATTTCATGTTGATTTGGCTTGAAAAATTTCGTGCGAGAATTTGGTTAGAATGGTTCCAAAATTATCTTTTTAAATTGGTTTGTAACATTTGTTTTTGTTAAGGTTTAAATATGAAAAATATATTCGTATGTTTGTGTTTTATTTTACGGTAAAAGCCTAAATGCGAAGAAGTGATGTTATTATACAGGTTTAGTGGTAACTCCACGTGTTTCTTGCAGGACGTCATAGAAGGGTTAAAAAACAATTCGAGCCACCAAATGTTCTACCGAAATTCAGTAGTTTATGAGTTAGCAAGATTTTTAGTTTGATAGATTAAATAATTTGAAGCCAAATTGAAAGTTATTTACGGAGCGACTGTACCAAAACATTATTTCGTATGAAGTAATAGCATAAGTCGCGCCGTAAATAACGTTACCAGTAACCCTGTATACATGTAGAAGTTTTCAGCTGTCCTTCATTTACGTGTAGGCTAGCTTTATTTTACGCTAATCGTTAATTTTATTTTCCCCATTATTTAACATGATTATTATAAATTGTATTATCTCATAAAAAGCTGGGTAATAAAGAGAAGTTGAAGTTAAATAAATTGTTTTAGAGGTTGACATGTTCCCACGAAGACGAAACAGAAAACAAAAGAGAAAATTCGGAGCTCGGAGTTACAGAAACTATTCAGAAGAGAAGCTTCAGATAGCTGTAGCCCTAGTAAAAAATAAAATTATGTCCTCTTACGATGCGGAAAAGAAATTTAGTATACCAAGACGCACAATTGAACTTAAGGTTCAAAATCGACACCCAAATAAACCCGGCCGAAGTTTATATTTATCTGCAGAGGAAGAAACGACAATAATAAAACAGTTAAAAGCAGCAGGAGGTGTAGAACGTTCACTATCGCAAAGTGATATTAAATCGATAATCTGGAATTATTTAAAAATAAACGATAAAACTCACGTCTTTAAACACAAACCTCCTAGTTTTAACTGGGTGAAAAGATTTTTAATTAGGCACAAGGACCATCTGATGCAGTGGTCTCTAAAACGTGGAAAATTAACCTTTAAAGAACAAGAATAAACATTGTTTTAAATACAACATTTGTGTTTTTCTAAGTGCTTTAGCTATGAGAAAAGTTTTCCAAAAAACAACTTTATCGGTTCATGAGCTTGTTCATCTTGGTTCAGTTATTTCGTAAGGCAAATCCCAGAAACGAAAATGATTTAGAACCGGAAAGTATTTAAAACAATTCAGCTTTTAATCATATTTTTTGTAATATTTAAGATTACTGAAGTAGCAAATGGGACGACTTTAGCAATGCCCACATAATTTTTTGAAGAATATATTCGTATTTTGGTGTTTTATTTTACGGTAAAAGCCTAAATGCGAAGAAGTGATGTTAATATACAGGTTTACTATTACTGGTAACTCCACGTGTTTCTTGCAGGACGTCATAGAAGGGTCAAAATTAAACAATTTGAGCCACCAAATGTTCTACCGAAATTCAGAGTTTATAAGTTAGCAAGGTTTTTAGTTTGATAGATTAAATGATTTGAAGCCAAATTGAAAGTTATTTACGGAGCGACTGTACCAAAACATTATTTCGTATGAAGTAATAGCATAAGTCGCGCCGCAAATAACGTTACCAGTAACCCTGTATACATGTAGAAGTTTTCAGCTGTCCTTCATTTACGTGTAGGCTAGCTTTATTATACGCTAATCGTTAATTTTCTTTTCCCCATTATTTCACATGATTATTATAAATTGTATTATCTCATAAAAAGCTGGGTAATAAAGAGAAGTTGAAGTTAAATAAATTGTTTTAGAGGTTGACATGCTTCCACGAAGCCGAAACAGAAAAAGAAATAGAAGATTCGGAGTTCGAGCTTATAGAAACTATTCAGAAGAGAAGCTTCAGATAGCTGTAGACCTAGTAAAAAAAAAAATTATATCCTCTCACGATGCGGAAAAGAAATTTAGTATACCAAGACGCACAATTGAACGTAAGGTTCAAAATCGACACCCAAATAAACCCGGCCGAAGTTTATATTTATCTGCAGAGGAAGAAACGACAATAATAAAACAGTTAAAAGCAGCAGGAGGTGTAGAACGTTCACTATCGCAAAGTGATATTAAATCGATAATCTGGAATTATTTAAAAATAAACGATAAAACTCACGTCTTTAAACACAAACCTCCTAGTTTTAACTGGGTGAAAAGATTTTTAATTAGGCACAAGGACCATCTGATGCAGTGGTCTCTAAAACGTGGAAAATAAACCTTTAAAGAACAAGAATAAACATTGTTTCGAAGACAACATTTTTTGTGTTTTTCTATGTGTTTTAGCTATGAGAAAAGTTTTCCAAAAAACAACTTTATCGGTTCATGAGCTTGTTCATCTTGGTTCAGTTATTTCGTAAGGCAAATTCCCAGAAACGAAAATGATTTAGAACCGGAAAGTATTTAAAACAATTCAGCTTTTAATAATATTTTTTGTAAGATTTAAGATTACTGAAGTAGCAAATGGGACGACTTTGACGATGCCCACATAATTTTTTACTCAATTGTTAATAAGTATTCCATTATTTAAATGCAAGCAATGATTGAAGGCTCTGAAACCGTCAATATTAAAACTATTAATTTGTTGGGCTGCAGTGGTGTCAGGGTTCTTAGTTGTAAGTCTCGGGGTCGGACTTGGTCACCATTTGCGATCACAGCTGCTCTTCAGATGGTGATACTAGAATCCAAGAAAGCTCCTAGAGAAGAAAGGTCCTACAACCACAAAACCTAGAACTGGTGGCATCAATAGATCCGCACTGGTCTCATGAGGTACTACTACCTCTTTTCATGGACTTGTGCCAACGATGGCAATATTTTAAGTAGATTACGAAGCTGATTTCCCTTTTATGCACTCCATCCAGATCATCACTTATTAAAGATTTGAACCTGTGCCGTTTTCATAAAATAACAGTAATTAAATGTAATGTTAGCTGATGGCTACAACAGTCTCTGATTTCTGTATTAATGTTACGTTAATTTTTGCAGAGGCCTTCTTTTTACCGTCCAGAGCAGGGAAAATGGTTCTGATATTCCGAAACAATAAATTCTGGGTGAACAATCAGTACCGGGACAAGTTGAACTGGGCTTGCCGTGACAAGGACTCCAAGGGCTGTCTCTGTAGAGTCCAGACTACTATAGAAGGTCGTTTTGTCCGTGTTAAGGGTGAACATACTCACAAACCAAATTTTACCCCTGATAACTTTAATACCTCTGGTCTAGTCGATAGTAAGTTTAAGGGGTGGAATCCCCCTCTGACAAACAAGCTTCGCACTGACCTGAAAGCTTTTGAATGACAAAGACGTAACTGACTTATTTTTATATAAAGAAGAAATTAGTGATAAGATATAGAAGTTCAATAAGTTTTTGAGATATTTTTATGTAAGTACCGCCGATTCTAAATGTCTACAAAGAAAAAACATTGTCACTTAGAAAATCCACCCTGTACGCAGTTGTGGCATTGACAAATATTTTGGCCTTATTAGTTCACCCCGTCTGTGGCTTTAGTGGCTGTGAAAAACCGACTTAGTAATCGTGATATTTACAATATGCATTCCTTTAGAAACGTGTTATGCCTTAAGTTAATTTAATCTTATCTAGTGGGGCAAAGAATTTCAAGAAACATTTAGTTGTTAAGTCTGACTGATGTGTAATTTTGTATAAAAGCAGTGCATTATAAAAATCATATAGCTGTCAATTTCATGTTTTTGGCAGTCATACCACACTAACTGTAATTATATTATTTTCTTAAAATATTAATTGATTAAAAAGTAAGATTGTACAGCCTTAACATTGCAAATCATGTGTCCATTTGTCTTAATCTGGCAGGGTGTAGAGGATTTTTTGATAGCGACGATTGAGTTGTTAGATCTCTCAAATATTTATGATTCCATTGCAAATTTTTTTTTGCTTTTCGTAGATTCATAAGTGATTTTTAGAGCATCTATTTTATCGTTTTGTTTGTCTCAGTAATCAGTTGACAGATATTTTGAAACGTTTATGAAAACCGACTCTGGCTCGCGTTATATCTCAAAAGGGATTTAATTTTTGTTTGAGTCAAAATTTTATGTATAACTATGTCATCGAAATATATCATACACCATTCCAAGGAAATGTATACATATAAATAAAAATTACACCATTCTTAAATAGGCTCGCTATTTAGGAATGGTGTAAGTGTAAAATTTTAAGATTATTTCATCGACAAACATTTCCTAAGTAACGTATTACCATTAAAATCCTTACTAATATAAATACGAAAGTAACTTTGTCTGACTGTCTGTCTGTCCTTTATTCACGCCTAAACCACCAAACCGATTTAAATTAAATTTGGTACAGATAGAGTCTGGGACCCGAGAAAGGACACAGGATAGTTTTCATCACGAAAATCCCCGGGAATGGGAACTATTAATCCACGCGGACGAAGTCGCGGGCAAAAGCTAGTTTATTATAAATGCGGGGTGTTCAAAAAATCCATCCGATACTATGTATGGGTCTTACAGAATAAATCTATTGCTGTGTAATATAAAAAAAAATAACCACGAAGATTAAGTATTAAAAATGTATTTTTCATCTGTGGTTTATTTTTTTACTTGAGTACTTATTTAGAATATTTTTGTTTCATGAATGCAGTTTATATTTGTATTATTTTTATTTATCTTGATATTATAGGAGCAAACCTTATGTCAGCACTTTGGTACCGTCAGTTAATTCTCGTTTATTTCCTTTATGTGTTTCCTTGGTTGGTCAATAGAACATGGGCTATTTTATGTACCTATAACAAAAAACTTTTTCCTTATGCTATTGAATAGCAACAGAGTAGATCCTAAATATTATTTTTAGTTGCCCTTTTATGTAATTTGAATATCCTGTTTTTGTTTTGTATGTCCATATTGTAGAAACCGTTCAAGATATTATAAGATCTCAGCAGTATTTTTAAAAAATGTGTGTTACATCATAATTATAATTTATACTCATTTAGTTTTATACAAATAGGTCGTAAAAATATTTTGAAAATTTGGTAAATATAAGGTATTTTTGTATCCGGTTGTTTTATTAAGTCTAAGGAATCTCACCACCTTCGATGTGATTTGTTCGGAGTGGTAGCTAGAGTATGCTTTCAGCGCAATGGAGTGTATCTCGATATGGGAACCCAGTGCTGGTGGTGAACGGTTGGCGGTTCAGGAGGAACGGGAAAATGTTGGCCGGCCGAGCTTCCTGGCTGTGCATCAAGTCTGACCACGGCTGCAAGTGCTACGCCGTCACCAGCAACAACCGCATCATCGCCATGGGACACCAGCACGAACACGGCGCCAGCAAAAAGCGCAAACGCTTCACAAAGAAACGTAACTCCACCGTCGAAGTCAAAATTGAATCGGTCTACACGTGATGAACAGACATTCGACATGTCTAACTAATGTTTGCATGTTTACTAATCGTAACTTCGTAAGTAACTCCGTTTGTCGCTAGTCGAAATTACAAAATTACTTTAAAGCAGGATTGTTATTTGCAGGCAAATATCTTATCGTGCAATATTTAAATGTGATTTGAAACAGCAAGCAATCATTAGGTGCTTTTCTTATCTTTTATAAATAAATAAATAAAATATTATTTTTTTAAATATGACTTTGACTTTTGCAATATTTGATTTGTTCGTTGTTATACCCGATGATACGTAACGATTTGATTGTGTTAGAAGACATGTGTATAGTGATATTGATGTAGAAAACGTAGTTGGAAGCAGTTGCACACTGGCAGAAGTTAACAGTGAGTTGATTAGTTACAGGCACGCCCGCCCCGGAGGCGCCGCCGACGCTGGGGCTGCCGTTTCCGTTTCCTTGCTTCCCCGGGCAGTTCCGCTACTGTTTAAGCAAGAGGGGCAAGCCCGCCATCGAGGTGGGCGCGCACCGGTTCTGCTTCAACGGGCGCGCGGCCAGCGGCAAGGTGTGGTGGCGCTGCTCGCGCAACCCGCGCTGCCGCGCCGCCGTACACACGTTCGGCCTGCGCGTCGTGCAGATGAACAGCGCGCACACGTGCGGCGTGCGCGCCACGCCGCTCACGCCCATGTTCTGAGACCTGCTCGACAGTGCGATGGCCAGATCTCAGTAGTCAATTTGTCTGTCATCGAAACGACCACCGGCGAACTAAACGAGGTAGGACACGGCACAGATTTTGATCTCATCGCTAGGTATGGACGGAGAATGGAGGTTACGAGTAATTATTGGTTTATATTTGAGCAGGTGTTTGAAATGTTGATTGTCATTTAGCTGGACTTAACTATTGTTTCGAGTGGAAAGTCAAATTGCTCTTGTGCCTTTCAGCCGGTGGTCGAGACTTGAACATTGTATACGCCTTTTGTCGATTACATACATGTATACGCAATTGAGATTTTGCAAACTATAGTTTGCACGTTTACTCTCTTATCTTATTCTCCAAAGAGATTATTATGATGTATAACCTATATTATACTTACTGTATTCAGTAGATACATTTAATTGGTAGATATTTTTGCGCTGTGTAAAGTATACGAATATATAATAAGTTCTAGTGAGGACCGTCTGGGTTCAAATTGAGACTGAAATATTCTCGTCTTATTGTTTGTGGCCTCTGTGAACGATGGTAGCTTTGAATGAGTCAAATAAAAAAAAGGTTTGGAAAGTTTCCACAGCCACTCATAGAATTAACCGCAAGAAGCTCTCTAAGTAGATATCGAGTTAAAGCCGGCAGAGGCCTATCTCAGCTCCGCTCTTCCGAACCGGACGGTCTAGTTGTAGTGTACTGTACAAAGTGATAGTTCTCTTATGATATCCTAAGTATTTTTATACATTATTTTTTACATTTATTTTTTTACAATTTTATTCGTGAATTTGTACATAAAATTTACGATTGTTGGCATCGGAGCGCGGCCTCCGAAATGGTTGGTTTCGTTTTGACTTTACGAATGTCAGGTTATGTTGTCAACGGGCGCTTAGGTCATAGAGGGAATGTTACGAAGTCATGTCATGTATACGATTAGGGAAGTAATGTATAACAACTTGTTAAAGTAGGAACTGCATTTATTGAACAATTGACTAAATAATAATACTCATGTATACGTTGTAGCTGTAAGTTTGTTCTTTAGTGAGATCTAAATATTTTAAGATTTATTTTACATTTTTTATTTTACACTTTTTTATATTATTTTTGGAGTACTTAAGCGTTTATTGAACCGTTGGTTGTAGGTATTTGGAGTGTTGTCACAACAATTATGTTAACCTGAAAGTTAACCACATCAGTTATTATGTTAAGTACCAATCATACGAAATGTATACGATTATAATTATGTTAACCTCGAAGTATTATTTTTAAAGTATTATTTTTATTGTGATAAGATATATTTTAATGCTATTATTATGTTTAGTCGTGAAAGTATTATGGAATTACGGTAGCTATAAGCGGCGGTTGTCGATCAGAGAATGTTAATGCTGTGTAGCTGGTAGTAGAGAGACGCGTCTCTTGTGTATAGGTACAAAGAAACGATTATATTGCGCTGAAGTAACATTGGACTTTCATTTCTTTCAATTTGTGTCTTGTCTTAGTTTCAGCTGGCCTAGTGAGTTGTGGAATATAACATTGTTTTTGTGGCTCTACATACAAAAAAAGAATTGGAACTTTTTACACCATTTTACGACTATTACACCAATCTATACTAGTGTCAATCCTTCGCAGTCTAGCGTCGATTTTTAGCCTCTATCCAGTCAATCATTAAAAGAAACTCGACTAAAGGAAAAAGAGGAAACAAATGAAGACTCGCAGTGCTGCTCTTACATCCTACGATTCCTAATTTTTTTTTAATTCTGATTTAAAAAATATTGAATATTTTTCTGATAGAAAAATGTTTAACACCATTCAACATACGGTCTACACTATACACCAGATTGTTAAAAAAAAATATCTATCCGCTTAATAGAACATCTGGTATCGATAAATCGTTACCGTAATCGATAGAATTCTCAATTCATGACCAAATATGTTGAAACTGTGTTACAGGAGATTCCAATTTTTATTTTAGACAAGATAAAATAAAGTTTTCAGACTAAACATTCGTTTCCGCAATTTTAAAAATCCCGAAATGTGATCAATGTGAGACTAGTCACCACATTCCCCGCGCTCGATGTTTATCTCAAATGAAAAAAGTGCAAATACATGATGATGAGCAGACCATGACTGTACAATTATGCAATTTCAAAAATGGTAATGCAGTAAAGAAAATGTTTTTTCTCCTCTCTTCAAGACGTACGCGCAGCACGTAACGTGTATTGTCAACATGAGAATTTCAGACTGCATTAGTTTGTTGTATTAGTATTGGTTGTGCTATTATTTTTCATAAATCCACTGGGCATAATATGTATAAGGTTATATTAAAAATAATTCGGAATATGTTGGCATTTTTTACTGAAACTTGTTTTTCAAGAAGGTGTCTGAAATTACTTTCTTTTCATCTACAACGAATTGACGATCCCCAACACGACTAACAGCCATCTAGAAACGTCTATCATTTTGTACGGAGCCATCTAGATTAGAAATATAAGAATGTAAACTAGAAAAATTATGGTAACTATGAACTGCGTATTCATTAGGTTTGAAAGTCAAAGCAGGCGTCGATTGAAGGTATTTCTTAGAAAATGTATATTGTATTCATTAAATATAAAAACTGGTTTGACACAACAGGGTCTAACCGTGCCTTCGTTTCAGGATGGTTCTACATCCGATCTGCGCGCGGCGGACTGCACTTAGTGGCTGACGGACACATATTCTACGAGGACGGAGGATCGCATCCTCGCCGGGTCACCTGGAGGTGTGCGAGGTCCTACCAGAAAGCAGAGCGTTGTCAAGTTGCCTTATGTTTGAGAGATGGACGTCTAGTGTACTTCCGCGGCTCGCACAATCATCCGGCTACGTATAATCCAGCTAAACACGAGTCGAGGCGCTTCCAAGTTGACCCGATGGGCAAGTACAAGATCGTGGCGGCGCCGGCGCCGCGCGCGGTGGCTGTGGTGGCGGCGCCGGCGCCGCTGGTGCCGCCCGCGCCTCACGCCGCGCTGCTGCTCTAGGCCTGGCGCGACCTCCTCGTGCGCGGCCTGCTGGACGGCAGGCACTGACGCGCGAGGAGAGTCGCACCACGCACCAGTGCGCCACAACGGTGGCCACCATTTGTTATTTAGTGTTCTTGTGTTACGGAGGAACAAAATTGGCTCACACGCTACAACTACCAAGTAAGGAATTGAACCAGAGTTTTGTTTCTTTGTAATATCGTAAGCCTTATTCTTTTTACGTAGTTATGCCAAAGGTCAATGTACTTCCTTTATCTTTGTATACTAATAATGTTAAATTCGGTAATATTTTATACTATGCCGGATGATTACTTGATTAGGTCGAGTTATGAAAGTAGAGTGGGTCGTTGTCGCTCCTTCAACAATTAGCTCTGACTGGGTCTCGACTACGCGCAGTGCAATGTCGCAATACATTCGTCAAGATATCTCGTGACTTACATCAATCTTCCATTAAACATAGTTCGAGGAACCCTTCGGGTTTGTGTGATATCAAACTGAACGTGGATACAGATTTTTGAGCGTATTTATACTTAACTATTTGGAAACTATTGGAATCAATAAAACAGGTGGCTGTAGACGCTTTAACGTCGCCTTGTTATGCCTTAGCGGCTATTTATTAGGAAACTACCTACATGATAGACGATAGTATATAAAACAATGTATAACGTGAATGTGCAATATTCTCTTACCAAAATGTTTAGAAATTATGTATACAAACTGTATAGCTTTAATGATAGCGTAGCCGTCTTGTTGATGCTTTTTTATAAAAATTCTATTTATTGACCGCGATGTAGAGTGCGGAACGACTGATAGACGATGTTACGAAATACTCCAATATTTATGATTTGTATTGTATTTAGCCGTAGAGGTAGACTGTGTAGACATAATTATACCAGCTTATGAACAAAATAATACGAGCATAGTTTTTATATTAGAGACTTATACGACCATAATATTATTGTAGATATGTACAGTAGACTGGGGAACCGTAGGGCAATATAACAGGTTTCCGTAGTAACGTACGTATAATGTATTTACGAGACATAATTAGGTAAGAATTTATTATTATTTAATACTCGACTGGAATTTATTACTTAATCAATACTCAGTACCTTTCAAAGATCTTATTTCCTATGCCAAAGTATGTTAGACTTTTAGTTATATTGTTATATTTTTTGTTGAATTTAGAGTATTATTGTACCCACTGATTATACATATTATACATTTATTTATTATCTAAGTTGATTATTGTGAAATTATTTAGTTTTATTTATATTTATAAAAGACGTATACTGATTATTACACTTTTTTTATTTCTGCTCTCGACGATACCTTAGGGTCACATTACATTTCTTCGCATCTATTCAGAGTCGGCTAATAGAATCGATTTTGTTATCAGCGCTTTTAGTGAGCTCCCTATTTGAGTCGACGCCAATACGCGACTGAGATCCTATTGTATATTGAAATACGGTAGCCAAGTTATGTAATGAGAGTGTGACTTCAACACCGTGAACATTCTGGTGGGTCTCAGAACTAGTGACTTTGTAACTTGTGTACAAATTCTTGGGCAGTTTTACCGTCGATGCCGATTTCGGAGGACACAGAGGCAGAGCTGCTGAAGATCGGGGGCTACTGGTACAGGCTGGACGGCTGCTACAGGAGCAAGCGGCGCTGGGTGTGCGCGCGCGGCTGCGGCGCTCGTCTGCACACCCTCGGCAAGCGGCTCGTCTTCACGGAGCTCAGGCACTACTGCAGGGCTCTTAACTACACCATCTGATACACGCGACAGTTTTGTTTGGATGTTCAATTTGAGAACTCAATTTAAGCTCTCTGCTGGAATATTATACCTCACAAAGCACCACCACGGTTTTAAACGTTAGCCTTATTATTAGCTATTGTATTAAGTTTTTATAAATCATATATTATTAACTCGTATAAAAAAGGAGGTTCGAAAGCATTTACATCACCCACCGGAATACCTATCTCGATATTCTATTTTAGTGTTGAATTTTAAGAAAAAATTGAAAAGTTGATGAGATCGTTTTATTTAACAAATCATTGGTGTAAGCTGACTTGAAGGTAATTGTTTCTAACTCTTAACAGATATGTAGTTAGTGCGACTGTTGAGTTAACTGACAAAATTACCATGTTCCAGTGAAAGTCATACACACGCACACTGGTTACCCGAAACTTTCGTTGAACGGGTACGTGTACCGCCCGCATAACGCGTATAGGAACCAGCCGAGGGTGCTGTGGTACTGCGCGGCCAGGAACAAGTTCCAGTGCCCGGCCATCTTGCGGACGTACAACAACGAGGTGATCGCCGTGTCGGGCGTGCATAACCATGAGCGCTGACATCAGACCGCGCAGGCGCCGCGACGACCGCGCATGCACCACGTCACGGCGCACCTGCGCAGGATCTTCAGGCTGTACGGCGAACGTCTCGGCTTGACCAGCAACCAGAACGTTGTATAGGATCGCTTATAGCCCACTTATAACAGCACGACCGCTAGAAGTGGGCACCGGGCTGTGTACACATCTGACGCGCGCCCTACGCGCGGTAATAATTTAAATTTTATAGAGCGCGAGCGAAAGCAACGCAGCGTTGGGCGCGCCGAATGCCTGCTGTAGGAAGTTCCTATATAGCATGATCAGAAGTTTTGGTTCATATACCTTGAAAATATTTTTATTACTGGTCATAAATTAAGCCAGCCAGCAATAAGGAAAATAACACTTACCTGTGTCAAGTGGATTAGAAAAAAGCTTATAAAGACAGGACATAGTATTTATTAAATTTATATTGTATAAAGTCAAGTAGAAATAAAGAAATATAAAGTCAGTTTAGATCTCGGAGGAATGTAACATGTTTTTGTACATAATATATGTAAAATAGATATGTGCCGAATTAAATGTAGGTATGCTTAGTGACTATATAATAATTAGAATTTTTCCTGAAGTAGTTAAGTACTTACTTACACCATTAAAGTAACATGCTAACTTTTTCAGTAACATTTTTTTGTAGTTCTTTAACTAAGTAGGTCCTAATTTTAGGTCATATAAAGATATGTTCCTAAATGCCATGTTGTTTCTTGTCACGTTAAATATTGTATAGATTTGTTAAATTGCTGTATATGGCAGTGTCAACAAAACTAAGTAGGTAGGGATCCACGCCTCATCGCTAGTGCCATCGCCTCTCAAAGGTCGAAGCTGCCTCGTTGAAAGCAATAAAACTACAAATACATGTTAACATAGAATATTATTCACTTTTTATTTACACGTTACATTTTAATTACATTAGATTTAATGAAACGCGCTATCGTGCAGGTAAAGTATTTAGCGGTAGTAGCAGTCTGCAATCTGCGAAAGTGTTTATGATTCTTATGGCGAGATAAATAGACGGTACTAAGCACTAACTTTGGCTTAGCACTATACCTGTCACTGTTACACACCTGTCCAACCGTCATGTGCACGACAGAGACGGGAACATGGCTAAGCCAAAGTCAGTGCTTAGGAACGTCTATTTATCTCGCCATTAGTATTTTTGGACTAAGATCTCATAGTTACCAGATTAACATTATTTAAGAATGGCTGGAATGTTGATCGTTATCAAAATGAGAAGTGTTAGTTTTAATGCCCTTTTATAGGTGACACCCATGAGAGTTTAGGTATGTCGGCTGGCTTTTTATGTTTTATAGATCATTGTTGAAAACTATGCTTTGTGATTACCACTCATTTTGAGTCATTATAGCCAAACGCATTTAAGTCAAAATCACCATTTCGTTTGTAATTTTTTTTTACTTGATATTTATATTAAAACTTAGCAATGAAGTTAGCAAGCAACTATCCTTTTTCATATATTTCATAACTTCAGCCATGCTAAACTGACGTTGGTCTGTTGACTATGGGACTTAGGACCATTTCGTCGATATATTATGTAGAGCTTAAAGCAATTAAAAACAATTCCTCAAAGGAATATTTTGATGTATGAAAATTATATTATCTCATGTGTATAAAAATATGAATGTAATCGTAGCATAATAATATGAAAGTAACAAATGATAGTATAAAAAAATATTTAATCATATAGATACTAAAACTGAGATAGGTTTTGAAGTATTTTTCCCTGTTATTAATTCTAAATTAACAATTCAAAATGATTACTTTTCTATTTTCTACAGTTTTACTCTTTGTAAGTAAACATTTATGTGTAAATAATGATTAAATCTTATACATATTTGTGACTATTATTCAACAGTAGTAGTTGTAGTAATTTAATCGCCGCTTAACAAAGTAGCTTTAACATTTGAGCTTAGTCCAAAAATGGTAATAAGCAATTTAAATCTCCATGTATTTCTGTGAGCCTTCGATGTTCATGTAACCCTGGTTGCGGTCAGTCGGAAGTTCATCGATACATTCGGTTGACGGTGTTCTGAACGCCGTCGACTGGATGTCGGTGGTCACATGTTGGGTTTTGACGCAGTGCCAGCAGTGTACGTGCCTTCGCGGACGGGCAAGTCGCTGCTGCTGCACGACGGGTACACTTTCTACCTGAAGAACATGCAGGCGCACGGCAGGAAGCAGTGGTACTGCTCGTCGAGGGACATGGCAGGCTGCCGCGCCGACGTCATCACTGCACCTGCCCGTACTGGCACCGGGGACGTGCTGTTCCTGGTCCGCGGCCGCCACATACACGCCCCCCCTAGTTACTACTTCACGCCTGATGGCAAATATGTGAGGAAGAAAGACGTCTACCACAGGTATAGGTAGCGGATACACTCGATGTGATTTTACAAAATTTATTTTACTTAAGTATATTTTTTTTACAAATCATTTTTTATTTTTTTTTATTTTGTCTAATCAATGTTTTTGTCTTATTGTCTTTTGTATTTTTTTTTACTTTGTTTTTGTGAATCTGTTAAGGTTTTTGTATAGTTTGTGAAAATTTTGTAATTTAAAGTTCCTAATGTTTACATGTCATGAGGGTTTTTTTAATCAGTAATATTTTATTTGTACTTACAAAGCGGCCGTTTTATAAATGTGCCGTTGTGTAATTAAAATGAATGTTGAAAGTCAATTACAAAGTAAACTAATAAAAAAAATTAAAACAAGGAGTATACTTAAATATAGTTGTCTATGTTTTATTTTCTTAATAAAAAAAAGACTGGACCGTATTTTAGTATAATATTCTAATAAAGGCTGGTTTTTGAACCGTTAGATAATTAATATCTAAAGAATTAATATGGCTTGTCAAATTGTCAAGAATTTATCTGACGACTGAAAAATCAGCCGTTAACGTACTGACAGTATGTAATCTAAGTTTGTTGTAGCGAATGTCCAAGAAGTATTTTTATATAAATATCGACAAGATGATAATGTGTTGAACATGTAAAGGTACTTATTGAACAATCTAACCCGTTGTTGGGTATTTTTCACTGTTAATAATTAACTTGTCTAACAAATGTTTGTTATTCTGGGTGAAACCAGGCTTGTATTTTCTCTCTTGCTTACGTTTCAATGCAATGTTCTGTGGCTGAGCACCTCTCTATATGATCGACGTGATTTTCGTTATGCTCTGTACACACGACAACGATTTATCGCTACGATTTGACTGCGCAGTTCGTGTGTGCAGTTTTATCGATCGTCTGCACGAAAATCGGCGCATATATCGTGATCGTGTGGACGCTCTATGGGCGTTCGATAAACTGCACAAACCAACTGCGCACTTGCGCAGTCAGATATCGTAACGATATATCGTTGTCGTTTATAACGAGCATTAGTAGTAGATTGTTTAGTATAATATGACTAAGTTTGTGCCCTTCAGTATATATGTTACTTAGGCAGGCAACGTATGTAAGTGACCGGCCGATGACTCATTGATATCATAAATTCGATTCACAGCTTGTCATTAATGAATTTATAATATCTTATTTGCATTTGGCATTGAATCTCATGATAATTCATGATATCTAATTTATGTATTGGTAACTTATTGCCATAATGTTTTAAAGGTTAATTTTATCTGTATTGGTCTAAGGACAGCTTCGCTTCCAACGTTCAAAGCGTACTTATTTTAATCTAATCCGTTATGACCTTTAATATTACATTTAAAATGTCAAAGGTCTCTATGACGCTTTATAATAAATTAATGATAAATTTCGTTCTTGTTGCTCTTTTAAAACTGAACCGAAACGTTACAAAATTTTCGGTGCAGTGTGTTTCAGTTGAAACTAGCGACTAGCGTGCTGTAGAGAGATAGCGACGCAAACAGTCGTGCGTATGGAGCGGAGCTCACATTAAAATGCCTATTAATTTGTGTTTTGACAATATTATTACTTTAAGTAAAGTTATTTAGTAACGACGAAATACTCTGTAATAGACTAGAAAGTTTTATTAAAGGGTATGAATGAATGAACAGTGTTTCCCTTAGGCCCACGCGATAGAACGTGATCGGGGGCGGAGTGGGCGGCTGACGTAGTAAGGCCCTACGACTGCGTAATACGCACCGAACATGACTGGTTTTGTTTGTATACAATGCTTGGAAGTTCTGAAATGTTTTCTGTGCCTTTTCAGGTGGGACTTAGATTAATCTGGGTAATTAAGGAAGGTGATCAGTGAGCGTTGGGGCTCTCATTGTTTTTACCCGTGTTTTGGAATTAATTCAGACAAAATTTTCTTTTTTGTTTGTAATTTCATGTGTATGGCAACCACGTGTTTGGTCAAAAGAAATGTTTGTTTAATTTTTGTTTGTTTTTTTATAATGCCTAAACAGATTTATTTATATTTAAATTAATTTCTCCTAATTTGCGAAGCTATAAAACGAAATAAGCTTAACCGTATATTTTACTTCTTATCCTAACGAAAGTCTCAAAAACAAGAAGTAGCTATAATATAATACGCGTGGGCCGTTACTATCGTTGCAATATCGGATGTATTCGAGAATCGAGAGGACATGAATTGCGCAGTTGTGACGGATCAATACCTACAAAGTTATGAAAGAAGAAAGTTCCGCAGGGCTCGGGGAATCGCATGGGCGTGCCCTCCATCTCCCGCGCTATAGCCTAGTTACGCCCTGTATGCCCTAATTTGACGTACTACCCCCTCCCCACCCCACGCGGCGCCCGCTGCGTGCGGGGTGCGTGAGTAAACACGCTGCGTAGTAACTTGTGACGTAGCGTGTTTTGATACATAATGCTACTATGATTTATTTATAGATTGCCGCTCTCTACTAGCGACTGATGTTTACGCTTATTAGCTCTCTTGTGGGAATGAAACAGCTCACTCTCAATTAACCAAACATTATAATGAGCATCTAACGGTGCCGCGACCTTTCCGGACTGCATTCGTCCGGCCTACGAGTTTTAGGTTTATCTGGTTACGTGAGCGGGTTTTTAAATTGATGTTGTTTACATTAATGCTAAGTAGTGATGGCATAGCATGGGTGCGCTCGCGGTGAGGTAAGTGGGGTACCGAGCGCATGGGTTGAGGTCGCGGGCTAACTCACAAATTATGAGATATGCAGATTTGATTTGCGTCGTCGTGCTACACGCAGCGATTGTAGCCCAGTGCTGCCTGGCTCGTGTAGGTGTGGGTGCGCGTGTGTGCGTGCCCTGGAGAGGTGGTGCTAGGTCCGGGAGCACGCGAGCGCGCCCCACGCGCCGCCACCACGCGGTGCGCGCTCCAGGCATGCGCGAGGCGCCACTCGCATCCTGGTGATGGTGCCCCAATCGATAATGCCCCAGTATCTCACTCCGAGTGCCCCTTCCCGCTCCTCTCCCAGCCCTAGCTCACCATACCCGTCAAATTATAACATCCCATTGTAGTAATAAGGTCGTTTTTACATCCCCGCTTCCGCTAATGTTTCCGTTATGGTTAATAGTCGCTATAAAGAATCTTTTGAAGAAAACGTTGTTTCTTTTGTGTTTCAGTATTTTTAGAATAGAAAATGGCTGTTGGTATTATATGTGCGTATGAATTATTAATGTAATGTTTACTTTTGTAGAGTTTTGAAAGGAAATGTTGAGTTTGTGAGTGTATGTAGAATTATAAGTTTTGAGCGGAGTTGTTTTTCCTTGTTTATTTCAACGGTAGGATGATGTTGTTGTTAAGTGGGTTGTGTTGGGTTCTAGCGTGGGAGACGTGGTCGGTGTGCGTGCGGGCGCGGGTGCCGGCGTGGCGCCACAGGAGCGTGTCGCTGCTGCACGCGCCCGGCTGCTACGTCTCCGTGCACAACCGACACCTGTGCGATTGTCTGCTGCGCCGCCTCTGATCTTCACGACCTCCGCCCACGTCACTCTTTCTGTAGGACCATTTATACAAGGTGTATTTTTGGTCTCGCACAACCCGCTAGGACATGATTCTACCCATAAAAACAAACAACTTTTATTATGGAACCAACTCTGAAATCGCGAAAAAACTATCATCTGTTTCCAACACGGGCCTGTTGGTCTAGTGGTCAGTGACCCTGACTGCTAAGCCAGAGGTCGTGGGTTCGATTCCCACCCAGGACAAACTTTGTGTGATGAGCATAAATGTTTGTTCTGTGTCTGGGTGTTATTTATCTATATTATGTATGTATTTAAAAATTATATAAGTATGTATATCAGTTGTCTGATTACCATAACACAAGCTCTGCTTAGCTTGGGATCAGATGGCCGTGTGTAAGATGTCCCAGGATATTTATTTATTTATTTTAACAAAAGTTCAATGCCCTCGCGACCATAATGTAGGAAACAGCTGATAACTTTTCGAGATTTCAGAGTTGGTTCCGTAATAAAATTTGTTTGTTTTCATGAGTAGAACTAGAATCATCTAGCGGGTTGTGCAAGACCAAAAATACACCTAGAATAGTTTCATAGTTTCGACTTGTGTGTTGCATTCCCATCAGTTCAGTACAATTTTTTTCTTATTTATAAAATATATTTCATAAAATATCGGTTACCTATTGTCGGACGTGGGCGGCCAGCCTCGTAATAAACATGCTTCTTTTTTACCAATAATGTGAGCAATTTTAATTGACATTTGAAAGCCTCTTTAATTTTGATGTGTCATTGTAAAAAATCAATATTGTTTGCATTATTGGAAAAGAAAAAGATTTATTTTTCTCATTTTTTATTAAATTTAGTACAATTATTAAATTTAGTACAATATAATGTTGTGTGTAGAAACTTATTACTAGGAAAAACACGAGTAATCGGACACGCACATTAGATTAACATAGGTGGTAGGTATAGGTTTAACCTACCTATGTTCCGTGTTTAGTTCGTTTTTAATAGAAACAAAGTACCTACTAGTTAAAAACAAGTTTTTGTTGTTTTCAAATCAAAAATACCTATAAGTACACAGTCCAAGTTAACATAGGCACAATAATAGGTATTTTAAAATACAAGTTTCCGCATTGAAATTCCTCATGTCGTTAATTTTTATCAGTTTCCTAAAACAATGTGTTAGTACAAGTTTACCGGTGTATAAGAGGAATTGTTAAAAAGTTGTTACATGCAACTTAATTAGTCCCTATGAGGTCGACTGATCTTTTTAATTAATCTCCTCTTTATGATATTAAAAAAAATCGACCAACACGGTCAAAAATTTCCATCCAAAAAGATAGGTACATCTAAATCCAATCTCATTATTAAATAAGGGTTTATAAATAACCCCGGCGAGCCGCCACGTGGTTTCAAACGCAGCGAGTGATCCAATATGGTCTCGTGACGTCACGAGTGGGTACCCACCATCGGTACCAACTCCGACTACCTGTGCCTACATACCACAGATTACCTAATTCTCTACGATGCCGCCCAAATAAGTACCTCGATAGAGGTTAAAAACAATTGAATTGTGTAAATGTTTAGCCAATTAATTAATAAGTATGTATTTAGATGTTAAATTATAGATTTTTATTGCGTTGTTCTACATAACTAATGAGCCAGTATTATTTGTTTTATAGTTACTGTTATGTTAAATTATAATTTGTTGTGTATATAATACAATTAATAAGTATAAACAGTTACAAGCAAGTTCAAATTGTAATAATAAATACTTAAGCTTAGTTAACTGACTGTGAATAAAGACGAAATGTGAGATAGCTCATCATAATTCATAAAATAAGTACAATATTTGGGTGAGACCCAGCGCGCTAATCTGTAAGATACGGCGAGAGGTCACAGCACAGTCCCTACACGCCCTTAGTTCAACGTTCTATTTTTAGTACAACTACGTACAATACAACCGACTGTAGATACACTGCGCATGTCTCGCTATCAATGAAATTATTTCTGAACATTTTTTTATAGTAGTACGCAGGGCTCCGGACCTGTTTTTCTATCCGTTACGTAATCCAAGCCAGCTTGTTATTATACAGATGGGTTTTGTAATATTTGAACATATTTTTCTAACCTTAGGTTGTAGTTCTATCAAACCGGATTTCGGTTTAACTGTAGGTTTGATAAAGCCATGACATATATTATCACATTCCTCAATTCTGTTTTTAGTTTGAGTAGGTGAATTAGTTTTACTTAAATGTTTTGTAAAATGTTAAAAATAATCATGTACACGTTGAAAGGGATATTGGTATCCAATTTTGTGATACGGATTCAGTATCTTCATGATTCTAAATAAAAAATTGTTGAAACTATGTCAGGTTAAAAAGGCAGCCCCATACAAAAGTGCATGTTGTTGCAACGCTTACAGTCAGAAAGTTTGAACACCTGCTTTTTGCTAAACCAATGAAAAATTTATACGCTTGTCACTCGAGATTCCATGGTTACAAAGTTGACAAGAATTCTGCTTTTTCAATAAAGGAAAACAGGGTGACGACAAACATTTAAATTCTAGGGCTAGGTTATGCTTTTATAAACAAGTTTATAGGAAAAACACGATCGTAGTGCCTGAACACACATCATTACTATAGATAGAATGTAAGCTAGCTTGTGATAGAAAAATTACATAGATAGCCTGCAACAAAAAAAAAACAATCAGATTTGATTCACAACCAGCAAGCGATTCACCCGATATCAACAATCAAAGTTTTTATAGCGCTCCTTCCAATCAAAACAAAATTTGTTTTAACACGTAGTATTCTGCACCATGATTCATAAAATCATAATGTAGTAGAAGAATAAATATTTTTTGTTGAAGTAAGTCGTATTTTATTTCCCTATTTAACTAGTATCCTATACATTGCATCAGTAGCCTAACAAGTATTTGTTATTGTAAGGTACTCGGTTCTGGATAACGTCGCGAGGAGGCCGTCTGTTGTACCACATGGGGAATACGTACTTCGTAAATAGTAAAAAAATGCAAGACAAGCCTCGTATCCTGTGGTACTGCTCGAGTAGAAGGTCCATGAGCTGTTTTGCTTCGGTGTTGACGTACAATCACAGAGTCGTTGGACAGCCGCCCTTGTGGATGGGCGGCTTTCCATCCACCAAAAATAGTTTACTTACCATTTTTTTGAATACTAGTACTACATCTTAAAATAATGGCGTCGCGCTCGCGTTGTAGTATGTTTGTAACATTTTGAAGTCTTGAGTTAATGTCTGCCAGGCATATTCTTAGGGCGTTTGAATATCAAATCAGCATAGGTACTTTAACCAGTCGATAAAGACGTTTTAAAGACACGTGACATCGGAAAATTGAAATAAAATGTGTGCGGGGCGCCTGCCAGACCACCGCACCCCACCGGTTATCAATATCGCCTAATGCCAAATCTTTTTACCAATTACCTCTCATTAGGGGAAGAATAAGTCGCTCGAGGACATCATGTAAATAAATCATTAATTCATTACCAAATTGGAATTATTCCTTTGATAGGTAAATAACATTACAAGGTTGTGCCAAAGATTATTGCAACCATAATAAGTTGTTAAATATTGTCAAATTAGTTTAAAGGGATTTGTTTATTTACGGTGCTGATTGTTAAACCCCGCGGGTGGTATCCTTAGGTCAGGCAGTGACCTGTTTGATGATAAAACTCAAGATAAGTCTAGTCACAGTGACCGAAAATGTTAATTCCAAATTATAAAAATATATCGAACTGTCGGTCGTAGGAAAAGAAAAATATAGCTTGTCGGCACCAACCCGCGAAACAATAACTTTTAATTGTGTCTGTAATTGAGGCAACTGACGGGTTAAGTGTGTAGTCCATTAGTATTTGTAAGGTATGTCGTTTACTTGGTAAATGTAAAATAAAACCGCACAAAGAATCCTTTAGTAACAGTAACAACTTTTGATTTATTATAGCACGGACGGCTGTGCGGAATCAGTCAAGTTTAGTTAACCAAAATGTTTTGTGCCATACTTGTTACCAAAATATCAATAAAAGTTTAAAATCCGAACAGCATTTCTAGTTCGTAATAATACTATCTCGATGCATCGATCCGTATGTCTTTGTACAGATCTCTACCTGCCCGTTCTGGGAACTTAAAAAAAAACAACGTCTAGACGTCCTGCCTTTTGATGCTTTTTCTATTTAAAACATGTTTTTATGGAATACTTTGATTTCTTTCAATGTTCTAGAGCGCCAGGTGCAGGTAGAGGAACCGGCTTCCAACACTTTTATTTGGATTTAAAGATATCTTTCGTTAGTTACACGTGCCTAAAGAATTCTATAGCTTTATTTTTTATGCTAGTCCTTAAACCAGTCCCAAGCTTTCGAATTGTTATATTTGAATGGGACGGAATACGTGTAGGTAGGAGAGTTTTAGTTAAGTAAGTGAATTGTTCACCATGAAGGGCGCGATACTTTAACAATATGATTATCATAATTATTGCAAACGGTAAATATTCTTCTGCCCTCAGAGATTGTAAATAAAAGCAGAAGCATAAAGATCAGTCAACATACAAAGAAATGGAAGGGCACAACGCACAACATAATAAGAAAATGGTGTGCTTAGATAACGGAAGTTAAACATTTGTCTAGCTAACAGTTTGTTATTGAAGGAGATATTGTATGTGTCGCAGTTTTCCTCAAGCAGAGCTCCACGCGACGCAAACAATCATGAAATAACTGTCAACGGATTGATTAGTGCGAGTGATTACTTAGACGAAGTGAGAAAACCATTACTAGGTCAATAAAAGTGTTAAGTATTGGTAACTGATACATTTTGAACTCAGCTTCGCTAAAATTCATACGCTTTGCTTGGTGTAAACTAGCCTTTATGTTACCTTGACTTAATACAAATCTTTTGAAGTTCAAGCAAGTATGTAACAATTCTCTCACACAATAAAATGGTTTGAGATAGTAAGCAGCTGCGGCATTCTATGTTTTACTTGCATTCTTAGATTGTATTCAAACATCGAGATAATCGCTATTCACTGAGAAAGAATTTTTAGAAAGCGCTCCGTAATGTACTAGAAGAATATTATTGTGATAAGGGCAGACAGTATTCAATTATAAGTACAGTTGTAAAGCTTAATAGCGTAGCTTCTCGAAGCAGCAGTGGAGTGGCTCAGAACGATTTCGTCATGACCCTATTGCCCGTCCAACTAGTAAACACCTGAAGAAGTACCACAGGCATTCTCCGTACCGTTACGGTGAACAAACTGGACAGCCGACCACTTGTTTAGTTCAATTGAAATGTTAACTTGATTACATTTTTTTCTCAACAGCAACACTGATGACTTGCTATCAAAGAAGAGTTCGATTTTGATCTCTATGTTGGAAGTGTTAACGCCTATCCGCCTCCTCGAACATATTTTTAGCTCACTGATTCGAGTTTAATGTACTAAAAGTTGTTTACTAAGGTATAGTATGTATCTAGAGTCATCGTACGCCGAATCTTGGTTTTTCCGCGAACACGCGCGGACCTACCTATGTATTGTAAGTGTAGCTATGGCCTTAATGATTTTCGTAACTGTAATAGATTTTTTCCGAATGTTTATTTCGTATGCTGATTTTTTAACCCTTTGAATTCTAACTAGCTTTTATTGTGTTCTCTATTCAATGTAATCAAATGGTCTTTTGATGTACTTGTACGTATGAAGTAGTTCTGATTACGGAGCAGGTATGAAAGTAAAGTACATTAAGTACATCGTTATTTTTTCGAAGAGTCGTAAGGTGAGTGTTTTTCATGCATTATTTCCGGCGTAAAAGGATGCCGAATGCGTGGGCGGCAAACGATATACATTGCTTGACACTCAGGATATATGAATAAGTTATTGCTTATTAATACTGTAATAATAAATGTATCGTCTTGAAATCGTCTTGGTAATCAAATATTAAAGAGCTGATTTACATGAGTCGTTATGTGGATTGTCTCTGACAGTATCGTTATTTTGTTCTAGGTCTAGGGGGAGCGCAGATGTACGTATGATATTATACGGATGTAGATACACCCACTGTTTTTCGGGTGGCGCTGGTTGCTAGGCATGCCTCCACCCTAATATTTTTGTTCACGATAGGGAGCGTGGGGGCACCATGCCAACCGTCTGCATTTAATAATACCATACATCATAAATACAAATAGTAGCGAGCTTTAAAACGATCTTTCAAATGATAAATGAATGCCGAACAAAGCTGCTTTGACTAAATACCTAAAGGAGTTTGTTTCGCAAATAATTTTATTTACCAATTTCATAACCGACTCTGTTTATTTTTAACCAAGTACCTATATTTAAATATCCTTTGAGCCCTGGAACTTAAAGATGCGCAAATACAATATATAAACCCTTAATAAACAATCCTTTGCGATTTGATGGAAAGTTTTGATGGAAATGTTATTTTTGTACCTCTAATAATAAGATTTTGAAAGTCTATTTCTATTGCTTCGTTTTGAAGATGTTCTGGCCTCCAATTATTCTGTCTAACCAATGTGTAAGTACTTTGAAGTAAAGACGGATGTGTGTTGACTATATTATAAACCTATTTGATTTTTTGCCTCGTGTTTTTTAACACTAGACTTTAATTGTAGGTTGCTGTTGGCTACTTAATATGCAGAAAGGCTAATTGCAGTGACGTCAATGAAATAGCGTTAGATTTATGAGTGCTAACGACCTCTTATGTAGCAGAAGATACCTATACATTTTGATATTCAGCACTATTGCGAAGATAGGTTTCTGATAATCAATATCCGGCCTCTTCTATTGTATTGTACTGTACCCCATCAAAGGACGCTTTCTTCGTCTTTATTTAATGGCTCCCGTGCACAATGACTGATGTTACCCCAACGTTAATTGATGGTTGATTCTATCTACGTTGATAGTCTTTTTGTAGATGCTATAAAGGAACAAGGGTTTTAGTGCGGCGGCTATAACATTGTATTTAGGTCCTAAATACAATGTTATAGCCGCCGCACTAGAATTATTTTATTAAACAAGTTACCGTTCCTAAATTTTAGGAACGGTAACTTGTTTAATAAAATATGTTATAGAATTTAAAAGAAGAAATTGTATGTGTATGTAGCTTTAATTCCGCCAGAATTTAGACCAAGACTTGTATGCAAGATAAAATATAAACACAACGATTTGAACATTAACGAGCAGTGATATGGCATTAACCGGCGTTTTCCTTAGATACGATAGAAGCAATAGAAATCAATTTTTCCTTTCAATAACAATGGACCGTTAACTACCGCATGATTTGTCGTTTCGCTACAATTCAATAATCCAGTAATGACAGTTTTCTATGAAGCTAATGATGTGTATTATTCTGTACACAGAAATTGCCGATTTCCTGGTCTCGATGTAAAGGGATTGCAGAATCATATCTCCTATTATTCCGACATTGTAGAGAGAAGAAAACAATAAATTATTTATCATGGAAACATTGAAGACGTGTGTATCGTTCCGTGAGAATGGTCGTGTGCCATTAAAGCCAGGTAGCCGCCCCGTTACTTATTGTTCTGCCTGGGTATCATCTAATAGTGCTTGCCTACATTGTCTTCCATAATTACGTGGCTGAGTTAGGTAGATGGCCGTTGAAGTAGGTTTTTTGTTGTCGGATTCAAAGCTAAATTGGTTGCTCAAACAATATGGTCTTATAAATCCAATGAGAAATAATAAGGTTGGGGTGAGGGGAGGAAAATAGAATAATCATAACGCTATTATAATGGTCTTATGTAAGGTATTGTCTGCCCTTGTTAGATTGTCTGTTTATGGTACATTTTTGGGCCCTTATTTCACTCAACAGCTAATAAATAGAGCAACAACCTCAGCTAAAGTTTTGGCTATAGCACAAGCCGCATTGACGGCACTGCATTGCAATCAATTGGCTTTAACTTTTCAAAACATCAATACTACAAAAGAAAGTAAATTTTCCTCAAGCTTAGAACTAAATAACAGGTCGTTAAAGACGCGGTTCACCAAATTCCATTAAAGAAACTAAAGAACTGCATCTGTGACGGTCGTTAAGTGAAGCATTAAGGTATGATGGTAATCTCTCTAACGGTAAAACTGCATTTTTCAACTTGTTTCTCGTTTACTACAATCCGCATGTCGGTCACGTAATCCAAGTAATTATAAATTCGCTGTCATGCAGGCATGTTACAGTCAATATGTAAGTAAATCTTGATATTAAATACAGATACTGATATAGGACATAGTTGGAATATTAAGGAATTTGAGACACTAGCGCCCTCGGACGCCGCGGTGTTGCTAGCTGGAAACAGAACGGAGAAGACTCTTCTGGGTGTCTTAATATTTCTCAAGATTCTAGTGTAGATGGCGCTGGGTGTTCGCAAACCCTTAGTGCGTTAACACACGGCTCGAGTTTCCAAATACTTTTTGAAGATGCGTAGAGCGGATTTTACGCTGCTTCATTTTGATGAATAATACTGTTATGTGTACTTAATTCATGTTGATGACTATATATAAGTATTTGAGGGCAAATAGGTACTACGGTATTATTTGAGTGTAACATTGAAAAAAGAAAAGTTTCAGAAAAGAAATATCTAAAAAAGAAAACAATAATTATAAACGTCGATAGATGGCGGTACTAGTTCTGAGATGACTTAGTTTTTTGGAACGATGCACTAAAATGAAAGGGTGAATACAAAGCATGTGCTTACAAATTTATTCTGTTTTAGTATTTTTTTGATGACCAGATCTCTACCTACGCACTTTTGAATCTGTATTAGCAGATGTGTTGAAGACTATATAATTGTCCTCAATTAACAAGTTTAGGAGAGAGTAGGATACCATTACAAAAAGGTAGTTAAGAAAATCTTTGGGTACGGTACTCAAGTGTGCGGATTCGATTCCAGATACGGGCGCAGTGTAATTGTACTCTTATTGGGTTTAGTCCAATCGCAGCCCATGTAGTATATAGTTCTGCAACAGCTTACTGGTAATAATGGGTTTTCTAAAATACATTTGACTATACGGAGAATACAAACGTCAAATCATTTTATACAATACATGAACTCTCCATTCCCCTGACCATTGCAGGTACTCTGTTCGTCAAGTCTCGGAGAGGTAACCCCATGATCATTTACGAGGGTAAGAACTTCATCAGGGAGAGGTCCAGAGGTCTGCGCACGCGATGGGTGTGCGGGAAGAAACGACGGCTGCAGTGCATAGCAACACTCACGACCTACGACGGAGCTGTTATCAAGGAGTATGGTTATCATAATCATAGTTAGCAGTCGCTTCTCTTAGTAAAACGTTCGAAATCTTGTCGCTATATCATCTCGGACACGAACGAATACTTTTTTTGGAGTATTCCCGTTTGAGCACCTTTTTTTTGGATACCTATGTATTGAGTATTTTTTTTTTATTTGAACCGTATTTTAATGGTGAATATTAGTGCTCAAATAATTGGTGCTTAAACGAGAATACTCCATCTTTTTTGGTAAGAGATTTTTTACAGATTGAGACTGAGATTAGAATGCGAGTTTTTTGAAGTAACGAATAGACTTTCAAACTTATGTTCTTTGATTGGTTGACTAAAATAACAGCAACCTGTCTAATAATTTGATACGAAATTGACTTTATAATAAGTTTGTGTTTCATTGGGTAAGACAAGAAGTTATAGTCCGGTCATTTTAGATTTTATTTACAGAAAATTTCCCAGTGAGCTGATTTTCGTGACCTTTTGGTTATTAAAACTCTTTTAGCCGGTACGATATCAATGTCGATTTTTTACATCTTTATTACAAAACGCCATAAAATCGGTTACAAAAATTGAGCTCACTAGGAATTTTTCTGTAGATTGGGGCTTAAAATGCCTTAAATGACTGTACTCGTATTAATATTTTCACAACAGAAGAATATGAATTTGTTATTTTCATTGAACAAATAGTACTCCTTTGAAGGGGTTTGTGACTGCCGGTTAGTGGTCAAATTACTGTCTCTATGAGAACTTGTGGATAAGTAAATATATAAGATGAAAAGACATATTATTTGTGGTATTTTGGTAGAATAAATCGGAAAATTGAT
This sequence comes from Athetis lepigone, assembly GCA_033675125.1. NCBI lineage: Eukaryota > Metazoa > Arthropoda > Insecta > Lepidoptera > Noctuidae > Athetis > Athetis lepigone. The sequence goes on along the minus strand of CM066218.1, from coordinate 5,172,965 downwards.
AAAGTGACCCTGCAGGTTTCAAGCTACAGGTGCTAGTTACTAACTTTAGTGTCAATATTTTTATTGTTTAACATGAATGTCGAGAACTCGTGACATATTTTATTAAATAAATGAATATGACATAGATATTAAATAAAGTAAAGAGATTATATTCAGACTAGTTCTTGAGGACTAAAATTACATATCATAAAACGACCACTTGTTGAATAGGCATTTTTATTATTTGCCGTGTAATTAATATAATGTTCAAAATATGGACTGCTAAAGTGGCCTTAATAAATGGCCTTTTTTAGTTAAACGAAATCTTGATAGTTTTCAAAGGAAAAGCAATGTTTTGTTTCATATTCTCTTAAAAATTTAAAATTTTTACAGGGTGATCGATTCGATTGCTATATTATTATACACAGATGTCGTTACTATTTAGATAACATCTATTTTATATGTCAATAGTTTGATAGTTATAATTAGAACAAATTGTTTTATTTTGTAATTATGTACGTCCACACTGATATAATATTTATTAATATTGCTTATCAGATAGTTACTTACGGTGCTTATTGATCAACGAATGTACAGTCACGAGCATAAACATGTATACACTACGCAAAGATTTAAAACAATTTTCTCTTAAATGAGCCATAACTTTCAGTTAAAACTTATTTTATAGTTAGCTTATCATAAACTACTATAAAATGTGCCCTAAAACTAAATATAATTATAGTTATTCTATGAGAAATTTGATTTTTATGTTAGCGTGGTGTATACATGTTTATACACGTGACTGTACAGAATTATTTTAATTAATGTTTTTTACTACCTATGATAATAAGAAACAGAGTTTACCTAATTGTTAGTAGTATTTTTTAGTTAATGAGATATTAATATGATTTAAAGTTTAAAAATATATAATGCCTACAAAATTTTGTTAAACTAACTAAAAGCCACAAGAACAACGAACTTTACACCAGATTAGAGGTAATCTATTTATCTAGAATATTCTAGCTTTTGGGGTGGTACAAGTCTTTGAAAACCCAGGCTTTACTTTCCTATATTATGCATGTATGCTCATCTCGCTATTCTCGCTAGGAGATGATTCTACTCATATAAAAACTAACAACTCTGAAATCGCTGAATATCAGCTGTTTCTAACAAAAGTGCAATGCCCTCCCGACCAAAATGTATGAAACAGCTGATATTTTTTCATGGGTAGAATTTTCCCCTTGCGGGTTGTGCAAGATCAGAAATACGCCTAGTATATAAAAATAAACTTTTGCTAAAAAGTGAATTAAAATCAGTTGAATAGAAACCTTCTGACCCATTGATCTAGTAGGGTTTAAAAAACCAGTTATATACACGTGTATGTTATGTAAACGACTCGAGAAATAACTTGTTTAGGTTTATTTTCCGACACTAAAGTTAAATTCATGGTCCCTATCAGTTTTAATTAGCATATTAATAGTTGTATGTGCGTAAACAAATATTTTAAATGTTAAAAAGAATTATGATTTAGTTAGGAATATTAAAAATATTTAAATCAGATCTGTTGCCTGTATTTCTGATTCGATTGTGATTGATGATTAATATTAAAAAAATATACAACCTCCTGCTGTTTTAGCCAATTAATTTCTTGTCACTGGCTTGAGTTATTGTTTCTAAAATTAAAGAAAAATCTTAACTGGTGTTGAAAATGAGAATCATCCTATTTAAATGAAATCGATGCAATTAAGCAGCCTAACTAAAGTACATGGGTTTTATCTAGCCTTAGCCTGGTCTGTTAAAATAGACTAAGGGAAATATTATATGCATAAGTGCCTTAAAGGGTTTTCCCAGATAGCCCTAGCAAATATGAGCTTAGACATCCATCCATTCTGCGAGTACTTTAAAATTGAATACTGCTTAGGTAACGCTGTTAACGTAATTTGCAATGACATCTTGCATGCAAGTAATATGTCATATCTTTTATGAGTAGACAAAATATTTTGTAAACAGTGAAAACATATCTTTACATTAATTGTAAATTAGGTTTAAATGAAAGTAATATAGTTAGAAATAAACACTAGCAATAAATAAAACAATAATTTAAGGAATAGCCCCAGGCTTAACTTTTGGTCCAATTAAGTCTTGACATTTTGTAGATAAAAGACTGAGTTTATAATAAATATAAACAAAAGTTAGAAATAATTAAAGCGTCATTAATATTTATCTATATTGTTGATATAATAACGTTGACAAAAATAATAATTAACACTATCATTTAATACTTGTTTGTAGCAAATCTTGTAATTTATAATATTACATAAAGTATTATGTGGACCAGTAAAAATATCAATAAACAGCTCACTAGATAGGTACTTAGTTGTTTAATTAGTTTTACTATACAATTCATCATTATACATTATATTCTATTTACAATGGGTTATAAATTAAGATTTTATTATGGAGATGTTGACGATGTTGATGATAAATCTTAATGTAGGTAGGAACCTACGTAAACTTGTTTTAACTTGTTAAATAATAAACAGAGTTTTGTTACCTATGTTTAGAACAAAATATGTATATTTTAATATGTATACTTAAATAGTGTTAACTGCGTCATTGCATAATTAAAGAATACAGGGTGCAATTGAAGTCGTGAGCATTATTTATTTTAAACTAAGGCTCTATTCATAACACTAATTGTATTAGGCCTTAGTTTAAAATAATGCCCAAGACTTCAATTGCACTCTCTAATAAGTTGAGTACTAGGAAAACATTTATTGAAAAAAAACCAAATAGAAATTGTTCTCCTGTCTAAACTGTTATACTAAACTTAAGCTAACTTAAACTAAATTATGTTTCATTTCAATATGTTTTCGTTACTCCTTGATAAAATTTTATATAAGTCTTTTAAAATCTAAATTAGTATGTTAATTAATATGTATGAATGTCTTAAGTACATACTCATTGTATTAAGTTCGAGGTTTTACCTAATAATTTTAAGAAAATGAAATGAATTGTAATTAAATGTTACTTTACCTTAAAATTGTCCGTAATGTTGAATTTAACCTATAGAGTTATAATTTGTTACTGTTGTAATTTTATTCAGAAATAATGTTGTAAAAATATACTCAATTCATTATAAACCTTATTTTGTATTTTTTTTTACAATTTAAACTCAGATGATTGAAACTCTTTCAAAATGTAGAATATTTGTTTTTTTTTATTTATTTTTCTTACAGATGAGTTCGAAGGGGTGCCATTTCGTGGACGATTGTACTCATTCTATGATCTTGAAATTGCGTTGCATCACTGTTCAAACGATTAGCAGTGAGCCCTTGGACTAAGTCAGAGCAGTATGCAAGTATCTTGTACAGTGTAAATGATAACTTGCATGCAAGATATCATTTCAGTGCAATATAGTATTATGAAGCTTTTGTAAAAAGTATATGTGTACAAGATGCTTGAAATACGCAGCTTACGTCCAAGAAGAAGAATTTGCATCGGTCCCATTTGCTTGCAAGGCCAGTAGCGTGCTTGTTGTTACGTAAGCCTGGCAATGTAGGTACAATAAACACAAATAAATATAACACCTAACAAAAAGTTGATGGCTATTGGAGAAGTGAGCCAGGGACTTGCTCAGGATTTTTTTTAAGGTTTGCAGTAATGTTCACCCTTAGGTATGTCATCGATTTAGACTTTTTTGTACTGAATCAGAAGAACGAAAGTCTCTGGACATGTTTATTTATAAGCATAGATGATGAGTTTTGAATTGTATAAGACATTATGGGTAAATAATGACAATAAGGTAGTTTTATGAAGTGAACCAAAGAAAGTACTTAGTACGAATGATTGATTCGATATTATGAACAATGGGGGTTTATTAGGAATGGCTGTTTTGATAATAAAGCTTTTGCTTGTTTATTAACATAATAATTAATGCGGCCTGACATATAAGATTACTGTTCTAGTTTATTAGAAAATTATATGAGTCCTAATCATACCGCATTCTACTTAGAAACATAGAAATTCCCCAATTTCATTGGCATTACAAACTCAGTGTCATGTAAAAAATACGAGCAATATGCCTAATTATATTCAAGATTTCATATTATTTTTTACTATTTTATTAAGATCGCGGAGGACCCCAATGTATAAATTGTTTCTTATGTTTGTAGTTTTAATTTTATAATTTTGTGATAAATATCATCCTGTAGTTATGTAAGCCAGTGGCCATATGAAATTTATAAGTTAATTATTCAATAAGTTATCATTAAACGATATTTTCGAAACCAGTCACACATATTTAAAAGACAAGTAAAACTTTAATATGTATAATGTGTTTGAGTTCGGACTGCACCATCTTTAAGGGCTGATAGTTTGCTCTATTTTATGACAAAAACCGTTAGAATATGTAGGGTCTAAACCCAAGACCCTCTAAATGGCAGCCATTTTTGTATTTTGGTTGTCTTATTTGGTGTTGAATGCCCGATTATCGGATCGGATGAAGAAACACTTCCCATAACAGAAGTCTGGCTCAAAATAAACTTACTGTTGTCATGAATTGGTCACGGCGGTTATGAATCCTGGCCACTGTGTCACCAAACTTTAAGGATTTGTCACACTGGATGCGCTCTGCGGCCTGCGGTCAGGTCAAAGTGAACGCAGCCCGCATCATCCCCGTCGGCCCAACATGCGTTCTTTGGTTCGCTCGCACGGTCAGATCGCATTCTATACAAAATATATTGATACCGACAATGTTGTTCATACATGATGCGGGCTGCGTTCACTTTGACCTGACCGCAGGCCGCAGAACGCATCCAGTGTGACAAATCCTTTAATGCTTAAAAATTGGTACAGTCCGTACTCAACACACATTGTACGGGTAGGTTTTTAAATCGTACACTTGTCCGATTTAAAAACCCACCCGTCTGACATGAACATATTTCCCGTAAAATTTTGTCGCGATTTATTTTCCCACTTGTCCGTTGAATTTTCATTTTGATTTTTATCTAGTCTAAACTTTGTCGTTTATAACTTATAGTATTTTGATTATTATTGTTTAATTGAATTAAATAGTGAGATTGTTACATTTATTTTATTAGTTAAGCAGAATAGAGTTATGTATAAAGAGTCATGTTTCCATTTATGTGAAAGACAAAGATAAAGATATATTTATTGCTTAACTGTGTACATAGGTTCTTAACAGTAAACATATTAACAGACGTTGGCTTAATATACAATAATTTTAATTAAAGAAATTCTTACGTCTAAATTGGGTTGTGATGATTAACAAACTTTCCGGGTTGCGGAATGTTTATAATAGTTACCGTGAGCCCGGAACATAAAGGGCAACCGAAGGAACATGAGTGGGTTTTAAGTCAGTAAAAGTCTGACACGCCCTCCCGCCCTGCCCAGGACTTTATAGGACCAGGATTTCCCACTCCCAAAAAAAAAGATTAACGAACTTTTAAATGCATAAAAAATTATCAATTTGCAACTTTTATATTACTTAGCTCTAAAATTAGTTCTAACATTATGACATGCCATAATGAAATAAGTATAGGTATAGCAAAGTTATAAAAGAAAAATAAAATAAATACAGTTGCAATCAATATTGGTATAACCTTGCCATTGGTCTGAACAATCAATAAGCTTATTTCCTGACGTTAATAATTTAAATACCTCAATTATACAAAATTATACCAATTTAATAGTAGATTCATGTATTATAAAGGCTGAAAGAACAACTTATGAAGTAAAGCTAATAGTAAAAAAAAATATAACTACTAGCTTTAGACAGACACACTTTCCCATTTATAATATTAGTATGGAAGTGCTATTGCTGAAGTAGCAAACTTCACGCATACAGATATTTCTGCATTTGTATGTAGTTATGTACCTATGTACATGCATGGATATATTTTTAGTAGGTGATTGCTTCATTCATATATTATAAGTATTTGCCCATACTAGAGATAGGAAAACGTGCTTCCATTAAATTTATGTAACATAGTACATAACAATGTATTCATAATTTGTGTACGTGTAGTTAAGTGTCATAGTTAATATTAAATATAGTTATGTAAAACATTATTGTTCCTGACATTTTTTTTCATGATTGTAGTATTTATGATTTACCTCATGCTGTGTGATTTTAATAAACGCTTGCCGTGGAATTGGTTTTTTTTCTGCATCCAATATTGTTATTTTCAGTGCATGAGCATGTCATTTGAACAAGCGTCAGCTCTTCTACCAGTACTGTTGAGTTCGATTCTCGACTCTGAAAATGCATTAATGAAGTCTGGAGCTCGAATATTTTTCGCCGACTGGTAAAAAAGAAATTATAAATGAAATACAGGAAACTATCTCAAGCCAATTAAATGATAATATAGCTGTTACTTTCCAACTACGAAAAATGAAAAATGCAAAATTTTGGCATGTAGTAACACATCGCTTGCAACTGTAAAACCAACCCAATCTTGGACTATCAAAAATCCCTCTATAAGTTTTAAAATAGGCTTATACAACCTTGCCACAAGTCTATGCAGTATGCAGGAGACAACGAAATTTTTGTAAGATATCCTCCATATATACTATATATGCTGCGCAGCGTTTCTCGGTCCTTCATTATGCGCACCGCAAAAGAATAGAATTCCCTGCGTTTTTTTTTGTCTGTGTTTCCAAAAGCATATAACCAGGATGTATTCAAGAGACGAGCGCATAGGCATCTTTTGGGTGAGCTCCATCGTAGGCCCCGTCTATGCCCTCGGGCTAGTCTGGGACCAAGAGCAAGCCCATAAGTAATAAAAAAAAAGATATACAGTGTGTAAGGCGTAAAGCTCATATAAAAACTACTGTAGAGGCAATAAGTGGTCTCGGAGCCCATTGCTATAATTTTAAGCGACTCTATTCACGCATCGCTAAATTCAGGTAATTTAGTCTTGGTGTGTGATCACTTACTAATCATCATCATTCAATAAGGCTGATTTTAGTCTCACGCTCACCGTCACCGCTGATAGCTCAGCGCGTAGTTTGTCAGCGCCGAGGCTACCACCGTGCGCGCTGATAGCTACGCATCATTCAAAAACGCTTCCTAGAAGTTCATCTATTTTGGCCATCAGCGCTGACGGTGCGCGTGTCGTCGGCGTAAGACTAAAACCCGCCTAAAATTACACAATTCCGAAAATAAAGAGCATTTATTAATTTTATTTCCATACCATGCCAAACCATGAAAAGTGACGGTATAGTCACTTTTTGTTAGTAATCATGACCTAAATGTGGGTGGTGGGCAGGCTCCAAAGAGAAATGATTTTTTACGCTTAGGTCAATCAAATATCAATGCAAACATTCATACATTTCAGAAAAACCTAACATTAATTACCGTTACTTTTATTGTATTGACTAGTTATTTTGATTCAAGAGCAAACTTAAAAGAGATTTCTTTTTTTTTGCGAGAGAGCTTTCGCAGCTAATGTGCCTTAAATGAACTGAAACATTCAAAGTTTTCCGGAATTAGTTTCTAAATATCGCCCTGTTACAGACGTCCAGTTCATACCCACGGAGAAAGGGAAATATATTCTCGTGCTACGAGGCTACACATACTCGCAAGTAGGAGGGAGGTTCTTCTACTGCTCCTCGAAGCACATGGGCTGCAGAGCGAGGGTTCGGCTAATATCGGGGAAGCTCGTGGCATCTGCTGACGAACACAACCATGCTCCACCCTCACATGCTCGCTGCGGTAACGGCGCCTTTGTTCAACTCCGTCCGAGAGGCCTAACAAACTTCTCGGCCCTCTCCTCAGCTATCCTCCCTTCCCCCATCACTTCCCCAACCGTAGCAGCTCTAGCCCTTCACGCCCTAAACTTTCCAAGAATACTTCCTAAGACAGACCTCTGGCAGCGAACCCCTAATCCTGAAGATAAGAAAGATCCTTAAGTTAGATATATTGAACAATAAATCGTATGACATAGTGTCAATGTTCATTGTTGCGTGTCGGGACTGGATTGTTTTGGAGTGTGGTAGAATTGTTACGGAACCTTTATGATAGCTACTTAATGTTGATGATACTGAGACCTTAAATACTGTTATTATGTGAAAAATACTGCAGCTAATCATTACGCTTTATGTGGCAAGTGAAGTGTGTTAAATTGTCTCTTCTTGTTTATTTATTTCTTACTTCTATTTCTTTTTTAGATAGGTATCTATATTTTTCTATAAACATTTTTTTATATATTTTGTCACATTAGACTAAGTAGTTTGTAAAGTCAGTGAGCAGGCTAGGTATTGTGAAATATTTTTCACATAGTGTAAAGGTCTTAGAATGAGCTGTGAATTATTTAAGTTAAGACGACACGCATCAGTCGACAGAGACGTTTACTTAATATTAGGCTAAATCGTTATAGAAATCGAATGTTTCTTGAATTGTTGATCTCTAAAATGTATGTATATACCTATATTACGAAAATTTAATGTTATAAGCTTCGCTTTCAGTGATAAATCAACGCGATACGTAATTCGGTGATATTTTCTAAGTAATAATTATAGCAATATGAGCCTTATTATATCTACGTTAATTCTACTTATCTACATGTAATGTTTCGTTTGTATATAAAATCTTATTTTTTATTTTAGACTGCTCATTTATGAATTATTAATTATATTGTGCTTAAATAATGTTGCCTTTTTATTGGTATTCCTGAGACGATCTAAACATATATAATAAAATCGTAACGAAGTCAAAACGGTACATTGAATATTTTTTAAAAAGAATGCAGGTTCTACAACTGAAAATTTGTATCTGCCTGTTTGTCTGTCCTTATGTTTGTACGGGTAAACTTAAAATATAAAATATACTCCATAAAATTCCTGCAAAGTTTACATGAATATTACCATGAGGTCCGGTCAACTATATAGGTTTTATATTATTACGCTATCGCCTTTGTGACATGAACACAAAGTGATTCCGGCATTCTATTTTTGCTGATTTATAGCTTCCGCGCAGACGATGTCGCAGGCAGCAGCTAGTTACATAATAAGTAAACTACTATTTCTAAATATCTAATATATATAATTAAGGTTGATTATAAATTCACATTACTTAGCACTATTAGAATTAAAATTAGATTTATTATCAGTCGATGAAGAAAATACCGTTCAGGCAGCATCCCTTGAATCTTTGAAAATGTAAGAAAATATATTTGATCTTCTACCAGAAGGCTTCAATTTAATATATATTGTAATTTACGTACTGAGACGTGTCTTCGCCTTAACAAAAACTAAGTAAGTGTTACAGGACTTACAGGACTCATTCTTACATTTATGTTATTTAGTAATTTTTAAATTACTTATTAGTCAAAACATAATATAATGGCTACATTGTAAAATACATAAAGTATTCAATACCTTTTAAAGAAAAAAATAACACTGAGTCGTCTGATCCATGGAAGAAATCTAAGTTCGCGAATTCCTAAATTGAAATAAGTAACTCAAAATATTTAAATTACTCATCCGAATCTCATAAGTACGATATTTTGGACTTCTCATACGAATGACAGACTGTTGTAAAGATGAGACTATGTTTATAATCAATCGATCTTATTAAGAACCCTTCGTAGCTCAGTTAAAAGTCATACTGTGGACACGATAATCACGAATGTTCAAAATCTAATACTGATGGCATTGATGATGATGACGATGTCATCTTTGGTTTAGGTAAATACCATGAAAACCATATAACAAGAGGACGGGATATCGTGGCGTTTACTTATATATCGCGGCTAATTACTTTTTAAACTGGAGCGCCTGGAACACTACTACATCAGAAAGTATATGCGCCACAATGTAGGTTCTACCGCGAAATATTCTAGGTAAAAATACAACTCTGCTCATCTACAGATGCGGTACGATTTACAATGAATCGCCGAGGTACTCAGAATTTGGTTATCAACGGCTTTAGCTTCAGGAAGGACTACGCTTCAGGAGTCAGGATGTCGTGGAGGTGTTCCAAGAGGGGCTGCCCAGCTACCGCTGTCACGGTCCACAATGACCTGTTAGGCACCAGATACGAGCATTCACACCCACTGGAAACTGCATGGCCTTGAAAGGCAGGGTAGAAGTTTTAATAATTGAAGAAAGTTTAAATGTTTAATTAAAATTAAACGCAATCGGGTCAAAAGTAATAGATTGAAGAATGAATTGATGTTGTCCGTTTCCATATTTGATCAACTTTTTTTAAAGAGTGGCAGATTTAGTTACAATGGGTAACTTAGTCTTATTATGAAATCTTTACGAAATAATCAGATTGTGGTCGTGAAATTAAACGAGAGTGAAACTTATTATTTAATTTTGATGAATTTTCCATTGATTTTTTAAATAAATATTTTTGTTTTACTATTATTATTGATTGTTATAAACTTATATACCTTGAACAACTCCTCTGTACTCTTTAGTTTAGTCGTTTGGTATTTTCAAACATTGTGATAGTTTTAGAACTATAGTTATAACATAATTGTTATAATTTTCAGAAAAGGTGCACTTTTTCACCACGGGTCGAGGGCAGATAGGGGCAGTTTACCATGGCCAGAAATATTACAAAAACTACCAAGGTAGTGACGGTACGATATCGTGGATATGCCGCAACAAACATCTTTGTAACCGTAGGATCAAAACACAGGGACGCAATGTCGTTTCAATTTCTGAAAAAGGCCATTCACTTGAATGTATCGAGTTGGATTTACAGGCTTATGAGGAAGTACAACTTGAGATGTAACTTGAAATGAAATGTACTTGCGGGTTAATAATTTGTCGGGTTTTGTGAACATTTGCTGGAATGATCTCCTGCGGAAAATTGTGGACAAGTTCCGGGGAGCCCAGCATTGTTGCGTGGATCCCATCTAGTTTTTGATGTCTTTTTGTACTGTGTCAGGGAGGCTAAGAATTTTTTGCATTTTGCTCAAGCATTAATGTATAAATCTTAATCTTATCTGATTGGTAATTGTATTTTTATTGATGGGTTGAAATATAAAAATAATTTTCTGGAGAGTTCAGTTTAACTTTTAACCTTTCGACGACCAAGCGACAGCCGGCTATCTGTTGTGTCTCGAATCACGTGTATTCGAAGGTTGAAAGTACCTGTAAGGAATATTTTTATGTCGTAAAATTGTAGATAGGTGTTAGTACTTGTTTTAAAAATAATAAAGGTTAATTTAAGTGCTTAAGTAATTAAAAATTGTTTAATACAAAAATGGTATTCAACGGATCTGATAAGGCATTTGTTTAATCTATGGTAGGCTCCGATATAAAAACTCCGATATAAAAAAAAATCTAATCAAATAATTTATGTGTTGTTAAAGTGATATAGTTTATAAATAATATCTGTGTTTTGTTATAGAAATATTTATGTGATTACTGAAATAAATCAGTTTAAGAATTGGCATATCTCATTTCAGCAAATTTAACCTTTACAGACTAGGGCCGTGGTAAATAAACTAAGCAAGTACGTCGGCTAAGCAGTATATATTATTGTTACCATAGCACAACTGTCAAATTACAGTAGTAAGATAGAGACGAGGAAGATCTAAGCCAAGGCACGTGCTAAGTACTTTTGTGGTTGGGCGTGAAGGAGTGTCCGACTTTTACTGACTAAAACCCACCCTTGTTTCTTTGGTTGCCCTTTATGTCCCGGGGTTGCAGTAACTATTAGAACTATTCCGCAACCCACGTGCTAATGCTTAAAGTTTATTTATCACGGCCTAAGTAACTAAGTAGATTAACTACTTGGGTACATTCGATTTGACATTTTCAATGCAATATAATAAAAGCTGATTACTAAAACTTCACCGTAAAAAAGTTTTAGGTACGGTTTCATTCTTCACGACGGTCCGGGGCCATATTGGGGCCCAGTTTGAGGGTAAGAGGTTCCACAAGAACTACCAGGGGAAGAGCGACGTGGTGTCCTGGATATGTCAGTCGAAGCCTTGCAACCGGAGGATCAGGACGCGAGGTCATTACGTCGTCGAAATCTCGCAGAAAGACCACTCGGAAGAATGTCTGCGGGGTCTGTACGAAGAAGACAGCCTACCTTTTGTTGGATAACTTTACCATTTAATTTCTTATAAAAAAGTGAATAAGGTTTAGTCTATGAGAGTTAAAATATAAGCTGAGAGCAATGAAACGAAAATTTCCAGAATCTCAATTACCGAACATTGTACATTATTAGTTTTTCTAGTATTGCTTTTGTTGTGTAACTACATACCGGGACAAATTATGGATGTCAACTCAAGGTTGATTATCTTGCAATTTAACCATTTGGTTCATCACTTATTTTTATCAGACTGAATTCAAAAATTAGATTTTTATAGTGTGGTGGGATTGTCCCAATTAAAAAAAAAATTAGACTTTTCCATTGCAATTTGCATGCAGCTGACACGTTTTCGAAAATACTTATTTAAAAAATTTAAAAAAGGGCCTCGTAGTTTTTTTTTAATTTTCAAATATTTCTAGTCCAATCTACGTCCGATCCCAAATACTAGATGTTTTTATAATATACTTGTACTTTGTTGTGTGTGAAGTTAGCGCTTTTATAAGTATCAGTATTTTTATTATAATTTTGGCCATAACGTACATTGTCATGGTGTTTAATTTATTGCATTTAATATTTGTAACGCCTTAGAACCTAAAAAGTATTAATATGACTTTTTACTTGTCTAATTTTGTTTATCAATGCTATTTATATTTAAATAAACTGTTGTTTATGTCTGTGGTTTGTGTTAATTGAATTAGCTTGTTGGTATTATTAATATTCTCATTTAAATATGTTTTTTTCCTCTGCCATTCTAATAATTTCCAATAGCACTTACAATTCAGATTAATAATATCTTAAAGTAGTAAAAATACGATTATTTTCAGCTGCATTCATACAGACACGAAACGGGTGTACCATGCTCGTGTACAACGGGATTCGTTTCTCCAGGAACTATCAAAATCGTGGCAGGGTATCATATCGGTGTAACAAGAATGGGTGCCTAGCTCGCATTAGTACCATTGAGAATGAGATTATTATGGTGAGGGATCAACATAACCATAAGTAGATTTTAATAAAAGTCTGATTACTCCAGAGTGAATAAGTGAGTGCTGTGGCGGTTGTGATTGCGATAATATTGTAGTAGTATTTGTAAGGCTACGTACCAAAGGTGGTAGGAGCATCTACTGAAGTATCTGACTGCGCTAGCGATCGTGACCGCGCACGCTATTGGTTTTCTGGAGTCCCGGTGTGGACGGGTCTTTAATGTAAAATAATGGTAGTTCAGACTGTGTGTTAAGTATGATGTCTCCGCTCATTTTGCCGAATTAGTACATTTTGAAAGTACTGTAGTTTTAATTTAGTTGAATCTTAGACGGACAATAATGTGTGTGTGTTAATGAATACCTCTTGTGTTGAAAAGTTACCTGTGACTAAATAAAGTACGTTGACTCGATAATGAATTTATTAGATAGAGTTTTTACTTCATAGATTTAAACCGTCGGTTATACCAGTATCAAGTAGGTAAGTATATGTTCCAAACAAGAATAATGCTGAAAACGAAATTATTGACCTATATTAGTAATACACAGTTTTTTACAGGTAGAAGCTCAAGAGGTAGAGGTCCATATTTCTGTATTTCAAGGCTGGGGAAACCTCAAGTTTGTGTGGGGTCTTACCGGTACTGCAGGACTTGTGTGAAAGGGGGAGTGACCAAGTGGAGGTGTACGCGGCAGCCACGCGGCTGCAGAGCCAAGCTCACCACCTTAGACCAAGTCATCATCTGGCATCAAGACGAACATAACCATTAGAGTACTAAACAAAACAATCGTAGCGAATCATCAAATTAATATGAATTGCCGTGACGCCGTACATTTTTGGCATGCAGTCTAAATAGGTCCTAGTCTTTGAAACAAGGTTTGTTTGTGGAAACAAAAGTTACTTAAACTTTAGGTACAAAAATAAAGTATATTTAATAGACATATTTAACATGGTAAACAATTACGTATAACGTTAACAAGACAAGTCTGAGTAGATAGAATTTAATAGGGTAGGCTTGACAGTTCAAGATAGACACTTTGTTACACAGACAAATGTGTTACTATTGTTACAAGAATTTTGTTTGTTGTAGATCATAAGGCAGAATTCCACTTGTCTGGTCGCGGTTATCACATACTTACGATAGGACAAAATCGTTTTAAACGCGAGAGGCTTAATGGCAATAAGACGAGATGGATCTGCTGTAGGGTCCACAGTGGCTGTCGAGCTTCTGTCACTACTATTGACGACGACATTGTTAAATTTTTCAGAGACCACAACCATTTATAGAAAATATTTTTATATTGATAAATATAATGTGATCAGTTGAATTCTGTGAATATTAAATAATTTATTTATTTTTTATTATCGAAGTTTTTTTCCAAATATGTAAGGAAAGGCAATCTCGATCCCGATCTCGCGAGATCTCGCATCATTTTACGAGATTAACCCTTAGCATAAAATGACGAAATTGAACGACGTGATTGAGCGACGGTAGTCAGAGATGCATCACACAATTTACCCCATGTGATTGCTCGCGCGGCGATACGCTGACTAATGAATTAGATTGTTTTACTCCTCTGCAGTTCTTTAATTTCGTTGCGAGATCGACAAAAGTTGAATCCGGGACTCGTCGTGCAAACTATTCTAACTGTTCCCGAATTGTTGTGATGTAAGAAAAGAACAAAAAATTTGGCCATCAGGTCAGGATCCGATGGTGAAACTGAATCTCTTAAAAATGTATTTATCGATAATGTTATTGTTCAGTTTAGCGTCAACCTATAACTGAATTTAGATTTGCACTACACATTAAGACATTAGATTTCACTATAAATACAAATTAAAAGCTTTTTGCCAAAAATATAATAACCGCAATCAAAAACAAAAAAATATAACTAAAAATTCGGAAATCGGCAATGTAAAACAACAAATGGAACGGAAAACTCTGGCAACCGTTTTTATCATTAGTTATAGTGTTTCATCGTGTTTAATTGAGTTAATTTCTAGAAATGTTGTATAATTATAAGCACAATACTGTTATTACACTTTTGATTCAGGTCACAGGGCTACAGAAAAATCAAATGAATTCTACGTAGAATTCGGTAGTTCCTTGCCGGTGTGGAGGTTTTTCAAGAAAGCTGTAAACAACCTGACTGCCCAGTGTCAATTAGGCAAAGCGATTCTCAAAACTACTTCCAGTTCAACAAAAGGATTACATGTTCATATGAGGTCAATCCACAAAATTGATACAAAAAGACACGCAATTCTACTGTGATTGGTAGGTAGGCTGAGCGAGTGAAAAATTGAATTTGCGTCTTCTTTGTCGTCAGAGTCACTTTGATCCAATTTTTCAAGTTTTCACTTTTTGACCGTCACTTCAATAAATAATGCTAATTTTGAGGGTAATGTGCCTCAATTTTGCCGCGCAAAGCTATTTAATGTAAATTTTTGGTAGGGTGTTCAATTTTGAAGTAGATCTTTAACTGATTGAGCTGGAAATTTTGCACTTTGTGTAAATTATGGTACAATGTAATATTACAATTAAATTAAATGCTTGTTTGTGAATTGTGTGTTCAGTTCATGAATGGCTTAATTAGTAAATAATTACAAAATAAATAAGGGTTTTTACATTCCACTTTTTAAATGTTGTAGAATTCTCATCATAAGCGAAGCAATTGAGTTTAGTTACTTGAATAAAATAATATTTCTTAAATTTCTAACTAATAAATGCCGAGGTCTTGAATTTGCGATCTCGCCTCTAGACAAAAACTCAAGATACAACCTTTTTGTTCTAGTTTTATGGAACATGACCAGTGGTATAAGAAGATTATATTTTCAACTTGGTTATTTTAATGGAGTTTCTTTATAGATGTCCGGTTAACTATGCTCGGTTAATAGCAATGGTTTTGCCTTCAAGCCTTGTAAGTTAAATCTTAAGTTACTGTTACTTCCGCTCTTGTAGGATATAAGTGGGTGTTTTTAGCCTATGTGTGATTTTAATGTATGAGCTTAATGAAGTTTTAATAAAATTCGTTATTTAGTGTGAAAGAGCAACAAACATCCTTACATCTATTAATCATCACATACTTTTACGTTTATAACACTAGTATGACAGAATACTTAGTAGAATTCAACTTCACTTTACTACCCGTACGACTTAATTGTGCACCTGCTGTGACGTAACACTGACGGAACGCTATCGCTACTAAGCGAGGTGCACAAATAAGTCGTACGGGTTGTACTGTTTGTGGAAACACAGGCTCAAAATTATGTTTCGAAATATCTTAATCAGCCTAGTTTTTGACTCTCCGACCGTTTTTACTAGGTTCTGAATCAGACGGATCTGAACACACAGAAGAATATTATTTCTCCACAAGCAACCATGGAAATCCAATACTAGTGGTATCTGGCCACCGGTTTAAGCTGATGAAGAACAGGGGAAGACTAAGAAGATGGATATGTATCAAGACACGGGAGCGATGCAATTCTTTTGTGGTTACTGAGGATGAAAATATTATTAAAATGAGCATTCGTCACACACATGGATTAAAAATTAAGAAAGAATAAACGAAACAGTGTTGTGAGGTCATTTTTATTGACTTATCTGCAGTTTATATTGCGTAATACAGAATTTAATGTCTTTCAGTTTGGCAATAAAAGAAACAATTTCGTTATTTACATTATTTCTGTAAAATTGTGTTACGTATTCGTATCAGAATACATTGTAGTCAATAAAAGATGAATGCTGATATTAGCCGGTTAGTTTTATTACTGGCCAATATTGTACAGAGTATAAAATTATATTTATTTACTTTGACAGCAAACTACATTTAAGGTTGTTTGTTACAAATGTGTTTGTTTGTCATAGAGATTTGTTTCAAAAAAATTAAATAATTTTGATAAAATCTGTTCGTTTCAATGATGAATAACACAAAGCAATATTTGCAAAATAGGTTTTATGTGGTATTATACTTCAGGCTTCGTCCTCGGGATTAGCAAATAACACTTGTAGTACCGCCCAGTGGTTCGCCAGTCTCACACTATAGTTGAGGGTAGAAAATAAAATTAAAAAATAAATTCACGTCAACAAGACAGTTGACCGACCCGCTTGCTTCATTTCGCTTTTTAGTGCTCGCCACGATCACACGCTCGCGTCCCAAAAGTGCTAATTGTTTATTCCAAGTGCTTATCCAACATACCTAAACGGAAACGAGGAAGATTACGATCATCTGCTGCGGTAGTTCAAGAAATTAGAAAAGAAAGTGTTGCGAAGATGCCGTAAGTACGCTGAGTCGTTCCAACTCGCTTGATACTCGTTCCCGCTCGGAGTCTCCAGGTCAGTCATTGTGTATTTATTGTTTGTTAGTTTTATTGCTGCCGTACAAAGCCCGTTTAATAACGAGCTGGCGATAAATAAGTCGCCATAATGCATGTCCTTTAGGCACGATTTTACTTGCCTTATTTACTTTTACATACATATCAAGTGTATCAAAACCTTTTTGTCACGGTTTTATGTTTACTAAGAAGTAACTTGTAGATACTTACTTATACAGTGTGTAACTGAATTAATGCACTTTGAGAAAATAGTTTGTTCAGAATCGTTTACTGAATCGATTTTTGTAATTTTTAATATGGGTAATATTTTATCCCAAAAATAATTAAAACTTCGTAAATTGCTGTCACACTTCCGCTGTACAGTCAAAACAAACTAAAATGGATGAAATATCTACTACGCTAGACCTTTATGCAAGTGCGACGGTATGCATGCGTAAATTTGTAATGTGACTATAAATTTCTCCCACAATCTGTACAACAAATTTATATAAAAAAAAAAAAACACTGTTTTAAACTTAATAATAAAAAATCAGTGTATGTATTATGATTATAACATAATATTCTAATTTGGGTGTCTGGTGGTGTGCGTTTATTCCGGGACATATTGTATACAAATTTTTTACAATACATTTAATCAATCTTAAGAAAAGTGTTGACTAAATTAGCTAAATAGGTTACATTTCATACCTATTGGGTTTAACTACCATTCGTAGAAACTCCTACGATATTTTAAGAAATGTTGTCTTTGCAAGTTTACCTACTCAATATCAAAATAGAATAATAGTTATGCGAACAGTATTTTAGGACTGTTTCTTAACTAATTGTCAATAAATTAGTGTGACTCAATCGTGATATTTTACATAAATTTTATTTTTATAATAAAACATTACTTACACCCGTGATAGTTATAGTTACCTAGCCGGGTTTGCGTACTTCTCTGGAGTTGTACTACCCAATAAAAGCTTTGCGGACAGTATTCTAGGACTGTTTCTTAACTAATTGTCAATAATTAGTGTGACTTACTTGTAACATGGTACTTACACAACTAAATATTATTATAACTTGGAGCTGTACTACCTGACAAATTAGTCTTGCGAACAGTACTTTGGTCTGTTTCTTGACTAGTGTAGGTCAGTAATGATGACGTAGATGGGTTTGCGTACTTCTCTTTGGAGCTGTACTACCCGATAAATTAGTCTTGCGAACAGTACTTTGGTCTGTTTCTTGACTAGTGTAGGTCAGTAATGATGACGTAGATGGGTTTGATACTTCTCTTTGGAGCTGTACTACCCGATAAATTAGTCTTGCCAACAGTACTTTGGTCTGTTTCTTGACTAGTGTAGGTCAGTAATGATTACCTAGATGGGTTTGCGTACTTCTCTTTGGAGCTGTACTACCCGATAAATTCGTCTTGCGAACAGTACTTTGGTCTGTTTCTTGACTAGTGTAGGTCAGTAATGATTACCTAGATGGGTTTGCGTACTTCTCTTTGGAGCTGTACTACCCGATAAATTTGTCTGGCGAACAGTACTTTGGTCTGTTTCATGACTAGTATAGGTATCGGTGGTTTTCAGATCAAGAACGTAATAACAACGTTCCAAACCTACTTGACGGTATTGTTGATTCTGAGCCATGTGCGGAGACGCTCGTCGACCCCGTCCCGGAACCCGACGAAGAGTGCCCCCGCCCCCTGCCGCCACCCGCCGCCGCTAGCGCCGTGGAGCCGGTGACAAATACTGAAGAGCCTGAGTCAGCTGATACGCTAAACAGTACAATACTCGAAATACTGGGCGAAGATCCTACTATTTCGAATATTTTCGGCCCCGAAATTCATAAGGACTATTGCGGAGTAATTGAAAACTAGTTAATGCTCCTGTATTAAATGCCGAAATTAACGCGGCTATTTCCGACGTTAATGCCAAACGCGACAAAAATGTTGAAATTAGACAGAGACAAATTTCTACTAATTTCTCGCTGATATGAAAAAAAAAAAAAATTACTGATGAATGATCCCGAGTTAATAAGCATTGTTTTCTTTTGCATTAAGGGATACAAAATCCCATTTAAATAACTTCATAATTTATTATATAATAGAGCTATGTCAAAATGTCAACCTACCGATGGTCAGTTTTTATCTAGTATATTTCTAGTGTCTAAAACAAATGGCAAATATAGTATCATCCTAAATTTTAAAAAGAACTTAAAAAAAAATTTTATTACAGCTGATCATTTAAAAAAATGACAGTATTAAAATTAATAACAAAAATAGATTTAAAAGATGCTTACTATTTTATAAGTATTTATTATAATTCAAGAAAATATTTAGGATTTAAAGTTCAACAACTGTACGAATTTAACGTTCTACTATTTTGCTTAAGCACTGCCCCATATATATTCACTAAAATAATGAAAACTATTGTCCGGTTACTACGTTTGGCAGGCCTAATATCTATTAATTACTTAGATGAGTCATACGACAAATGTTTGTACAATACTGTACAATCTAAGAAATTAATTACATCTCTCGGATTTTTAATTAATGAGGATAAAAGTTTAATGATACCTAGTCAAGTATGTACATTTCTAGGTTTTGTTTTAGACTCTGAAAACTTCCAGATCACGTTACCTTCGGGAAAAATAGTTCGCGTCAAATCAGAAATTAAAAATATGCAAGATACGTGAATTTGAACAAATGGTCGGATTACCAGTTTCAGTTTTTCCAGCTGTAGAATACAGCTTGCTATGTACTAAACTATTTGAACGCGTAAAACATTTAAACTTAAAACCTGATGATAACTATGATAAATTTATGAATATATCTAGTGTGTTACTACCTGATCTAAGATGGTGGTATGATGCAATACATATACCGTTTTGTAGCATGATACGCATGATCTGAAAATTTTCTCAGATGCCTCAAATACGGGGTGGGGGGCTGCCTGTGGCAAAGAGAGGGCTAGCGGGTTGTGGAGTAATCAAGAGAAGACACAACATATATAACTACTTGCGGCCTTCCTTGGTTTAAAAGTATTTGCTAAAGATTTAAATAACTGTCAAATTTTACTCCTCATCGACAACACTACAGCCGTCTCTTACATTAATAGGATGGAAGGTATTTCGTTCCCCCACCTCACTGACATCACTAGTCAGCTATGGCAGTGGTGTGAATGTCGCAAATTGTACGTCATAGCTCATTAGATTAGCTCATTAGACAATAACACGGCAGATGCCGAGTCAAGGTGGACTGGGCATACCAGGAAATTGTCTCAACGTATGGGGTACCTCAAATAGACTTATTTGCCAGTCGAATAAATACTAAATACTCTGCTTAGATCTCCTGGCACAGAGACCCCAATGCAATGGCAGTTAATGCATTTTCAATTTCCTGGGCTAATATTTATTTCTATGCTTTCCCACCTTTCTCTGTCGTTTTAAAGACACTGAGAAAGATAATTACAGATAAGGCTAGGGGCGTACTAGTCGTACCACATTGGTCAACAGCTACCCAATTTTTAAAAAAGCCTTTTATTGTCTGATCCAGTTGTGTTTAAGGCAAATGCAAATCCAATTTTATGTTCCAGTTCTAGCGATCGCGACATATACACCAAACTTAATTAAACCCCGGTGGCAGGGAACTTATGCGGACGGCGTGGGTAAGAACAAGCGTATCTCCGTCAGCAGTTAATGTGATGTTGGCGTCTATTTCTGAAAACTCCTATAAACAATATAATGTTTACTTACGGCTCTGGTATGGTGATTTGTATAACGCTTCGATTCCACAAATAATTAATTACCTAAACATTCTCTATAAAGAGGGATATCAATACGGGACGCTTAATTCTTGTAGATCCGCGTTTGCCCTACTCATGGGAAATAATTTAGGAGAAGATGATAGGATCAAAAGGTATTTTAAAGGTATATTTCGGATACGTCCTCCTTTACCCAAGTATGAAATAACATGGGATACTACAATAGTAATAAATTATCTCAGCCAGTTTTATCCCAACGAAACGTTATCCCTTGAAAACCTTTCGAAAAAACTTATCACTCTCATTGCTCTTTTGACTGCGCACAGAGTACAGACCTTGTCAAAGATTAATTTTAAAAACATAGAATTGTCCTCTTCTAAAGTAACTATCAAAATACCTGACCTCTTAAAAACAACACGCTAAGGATGTTTGCAGCCATTGTTAGTGTTACCGTTTTTTGAGGAACGACCCGAAATAATATGTCCTGTCTTGACTTTACTTACCTAACTCGAAAAATCAAGCCCGTTGCGAAAGAATATTGACTCCCTCTTCATAAGCTTTAGAAAGCCTTACAATGCTGTCGGTTCTCAAACCTTGAGTAGGTGGATAAAAGACACCCTGCACAATAGCGGTATCGATGTGAACATGTCCACCGCGCACAGCACAAGGCACGCCGCTACATCCGCGGCTCTTCAGCTATGCGTCAGCCTAGATCGAATAAGAAAAACCGCTGGATGGAGCGGCTCGTCAAGCACATTTTGGTTCTATAATAGAACCATAGGTAATGTCAATAACAATGGAAATGATTGTTTTGCCAGAACAATTGTAAACAATAACTCAAATGAAGCTGCATAAGCTGATTTATAATTATTTTCTTATATCTGTTTGTAAAATTGAGGAATAAACAAAATATTTCACACTACTATCTCTAAAAGTCTACAAGTGTTATTTGCTAATCCCGAGGACGAAGCCTGAAGTATAATTAATGATTAAACGAACTTACCTAGTGAAGTTCTATCATAATTATGCGAAGGCTTCGTCCGAAGGGATTAGCAACCCTCCCTCCCATTTGTTAACCCTTTATTGTGTGTGAAATATTCAAGATGCGGCTACTCTCTAAACTAAATGAAGCAAGCGGGTCGGTCAACTGTCTTGTTGACGTGAATTTATTTTTTAATTTTATTTTCTACCCTCAACTATAGTGTGAGACTGGCGAACCACTGGGCGGTACTACAAGTGTTATTTGCTAATCCCTTCGGACGAAGCCTTCGCATAATTATGATAGAACTTCACTAGGTAAGTTCGTTTAATCATTAATTATTTACGGTTCCATATTGTTTCATCTAAGTTGTGTAATGAATTTTATTTACGTTTCAATAAAGAAAATTATTACTCAGCCCTAGAAACATAAATTAAACTATAATTCATATGTTACAGCGTCAACAGTAAATGCTCTGGTATTTGGGACAACGAAGTTTGGCAACCCCATCATAACTTGGGGGAACTATCGGTTTATTAAAAAGCTGGCTCGGCGTGTGAAGACCTGGTGGGAGTGTACTTCACGGAAGAGGACCGGCTGCAGGTGTGTGGCAGTCACTGTCAATGATCGACTGGTGAAGCTCAACGGATGGCACAATCATTAGTAGACATCCATTCTCCATTCTGAAGTGAATTTGGGCTCTATCGGACTGTTGTATTGCAGCAATGTAGGTGTTGTACAGCACACTGGTGGTTGACAAATCTCGCCTGGCCGTAGTGCATGCGTACGGGTGTCGTGCGACGCTCTTGAAGAGGTAACTGTAGGAAAACACACAACCGTAAGTCGTTTGACACCAACACGGCTCCAGTGTTACGGCTTTTCGGCACCATACGCTCAAACTGAAAGAACAGACAGAAAGACAGTCCGTAGAAGAGACAGTGAATTGATAAGGTTTGGAACAAACTATGGTTGAAATTAACAATATATAAATATTCGTGATGGGTACAAAAGTGACGTTTTATATTATTGTTTTTTATTGTTATAGATTTATAGTGTTTATTGTAACTTCTGTATAGAAAGGTCTTATGTTGTCAAACAACAATGTCTTGGAGATTTCCTAGTTTTGGGTGCCATATGATATTGTTGTTTGGACATCGAAGCTTTGTTTTTGTCTAGTAGTCGCAACGTTGTCAGTCTCATGGCATTCGGTATCTACTTTTCTAGAAACATCGAATTGGAAAAATTGGAAATGTTTTTTTGTAAAAAAAAAATATTATTCCGATACCATTATAGGTATCTACATAGTTGTTACCACTAGGCAAATAAAGTATTTTGTAATAGTTGTACGAAATTGGTTTAAAAAGAAAATATTTGACGGGCCTGTTGGCGTAGTGGTTAGTAGCCCTGACTGCTAAGCCGGAGGTCGTGGGTTCGATTCCCACCCAGAACAAACTTTGTGTGATGAGCATGATTGTTTGTTCTGTGTCTGGGTGTAATTTATCTATAATATGTATGAATTTATAAATTATATAAGTATGTATATCAGTTGTCTGGTTACCATAACACAAGCTCATAGCAGAGCTTAACTTGGGATCAGATAACCGTGTGTGAGTTGTCCCAGTATATTTATTTATTTATCATTATTTATTTATTTATTTAAAAAGCTGCGTCTATGGGCATGGTTTTCAGCTGTAGAAATCTTCTAATAAATAGTCAACTTGTAAATATCGTGTTGGTATAAAATATATTCTTGTTAATAATAATAAATAAAGCAATAAATGACCGATTTATTAATCGTCGATAAATCTCTGTTAGAATTATGTTGTACTAGCTTCTGCCCGCGGCTTCGCTCGCGTTAGAAAGAGACAAAAAGTAGCCTATGTTACTCTCCATCCCTTCAACTATCTCCACTTAAAAAATCACGTCAATCCGTCGTTCCGTTTTGCCGTGAAAGAACAGACAGACAGACAGACAGACAGACAGACAGACAGACAGACAGACAGACAGACAGACACACTTTCCCATTTATAATATTAGTATGGATTATGTAATTATGAAATATTGATAAAATAAGGTGCCTATTTAAAAATTATGTTTTTTAATAAAAAATACAGCTCTTTGGAAGAGTCATTGAAATGTACTCACTGAAAAATAGTAGTGCCGATTCATCATCATCATCAGCCGATAGACGTCCACTGTTGGACAGAGGCCTCCCCCAAAGATTGCCAGTAGTGTCGATTAATTTATTAGAAATATTCCATTGCGTGATTACTGCAACCCTACAATTACCTTGTTTCATGTGCAAGGAAAATCCTTCTTTATGTATCAAGGTTTATGAATTATGAGCAATTTCGAATATCTCCAAACATTTTTTTTAATGAACAGATTTCTTTATTTTGTTCGAAAAAAAAACATTGTCAACAACCTAACATTTCGATTTCTATACCGAGAGCGGGTAAAAATCTGTAAAGGCATAGGTATATTTATATTCAAAAGAAAATTTGTATTGGCTAGATGAAAAAATCAAAGTTTTATTTATTATTTTAAAATTATGTGATTCGTATTTTAAGTTATATAAAAAACATGTTTAATTTGTAATCCTTATTATCTTTACAATTAAAGTTATATAGACTAAGTTTTTTATTTATTTTTTACATCAAATGTATGAAAAACCTTTACAAATAATAACATAATGTAGTAAATCCTTTAAGGCCTTCAGATCTAAAACTTAAATGCATGCTGAAAATACATATTAAACCAAAACAAAATACAAAAGATGGTAACACAATTCAAACATTTCAGAGCCAAAGTTTGACTTGTCTCAACGCGGGAACCTGGTGGTACAAATAGGACCCTGGCGGTTCAACAAGCATGCTTGCTGGGGCTCCAAGGTTCGCTGGACCTGCATCAAGAAGAAGAATGGATGTACTGCCGCCATTACCACTGTTGATAATGTCATCGTCAAGACACTTGGCAAGCACAATCATTAAGTTTGGAGGTTGTAAAGTTGTAATAAGGGTCTCTTTCAGGCTATGAGGACTTGGTAGTTAATGGCGGGAGGTAGAGGTTTATTTCAACTTGCGCCTTTATTTCGTAAATATAGAACTAAGTACCTAGCTAACTACCTGGGACCTTTTGGAGCAGTTTCGCAAGCTTTGAAGGAGCTCATACGTCTCATATGATAGTTAGTTATGTCGAACTACGTATAATATAGCTATAAATCTTTGGTTTGCTTTTTCAGTGTATAAAAATAAGAGTTGTTGACAATTAAATCCATTGCTTTAAATATAGCCTGGCAACAGTTTTTGGTAAACATATGAAAACACGATCAAAACATATGCAATTTCCGTGACCCCGGAACATAAAGGGCAACCGAAGGAACATGAGTGGGTTTTAGTCAGTAAAAGACTGACACGCCCTCCCGCCGCCACGGCGGGAGAAGTCATTTGAAGATTTCCCACTCCCCCCCCAAAAAAAAAACATAACACAATTTTATATCTCATATCGTCGGAAAAATGGCCTTTAATATAGAAAAGCCGTACTAAAAATCGTCGGATTAAGGGGTTTTATTGGCGAAAAATGCCCGCACTGTAGCGACGCCAAAGAGGACTCTGAGGGATTCTTAAGTACAATAAAAACTTTATTTTCTAAGTCCTCCTCTATAAAAGACCCTGAAAGTTAACCTTATTAAATGGAATAGTTTCCATGATGTAGAGTACAAGTTATTATAAAGCAATTAACAGTTGTTCTTGAATCTCAACGGGAAATGTACCCTTAGAACAGTGTTATATAAGTAATTATTATATGAATATAGTTACTAATTTGATGTTATGTAGAAATGGTAAATAATCTAAAAAAAGAGCTTTGCTTTCCTTTTTAAGTAATAATTGTACATTACCATTCGATATGAAACAGGTAGGTGTTCGATAAACACGACAAAGATTTATCGCTACGATTTGACTGCGCAGCACGTTTGTGCAGTTTTATCGACTGGACGATGATCGGCACAGATATCATGATTGTTTGGACGCTCTTTGGGCTTTAAGGCCATAACTGTATAAACCAACTACGCAGTCAAATAGTAACGTAGAAACGCTGTCGTGTATACCGAACATTTAAGTCTCTCCATTTATTTTAAATTTTATTTTGTTTGGTAAGCAAATTCATTGTCATTCATGGCATTTATATCACTTGACGGAGTATGTGAATCTGCTCAGCAACCAAATAAAAACTGTACAATGAGTTCTTCTATATCTGTTGTTCTGTTTTCGTTATATTTAACAAAATATGAGCCAGAACCGCTCGATATGTAATTTTATAGCAATAAATTAGACTAAAATAATTAAACGTTAAGATGTTGGTCACTCGTGTTTACATGTTACGAGATTTATAACTGGCCGCTAACAAAAAGTAATAATACGGCATATAATACTGATATACTCAAATATTACTGTTTAGCCATATCTATAAACAAATATGTGATGGTCTGTATTACAAAAAGAACTGCCATTTAGAAAATTTTACGGCCAATAAACTTGTAAAAGTTAATATATATGATTATGTTTTTTTTTAACGTGTTGTGTACTAGAGTAGTGTAATGTTATAGTAGGTTTCCAGGTTATACTTTGAGATTTTCTTATAATATACATAAGATTTATTACGTTAAGGTTTATTTAGTATTATTTTTGAGGTAACTTTGCATTTTATGGCTATTGCAGCAACGTTTCTACAACTTCTAAGTGTAAAACAATGTAAAACAAATCCCGAGTGTAAGCGTGGGTTATTTAAGATTTGTTAGGGGTATTAGATTCATTTAAGTTCCTAAAATGACTAAATATATTAATGTTGGTGATATTTTTTTCTTAAAAGTTATTAGTAATTTCCTTTTGTTTGTAACATTATTGTTATTAAAAATAAACGGATTAGTTTTTTCTAAGTTATATATTATTTGAAAAGATCAGTGACGTAGCTACACGACCACGTAGTATCGACCAGTATTAATTTGTGAAATAAATCAGTGTGATTTTATATTTTTTACTATAACAAAAAATACGTAACTAAGTTTAGTACGTTCTTAGTTTTTACTTTATCGTGGTTTTGCTTGTAACATCTGCCTTCGGTATCTCAGACGAAAAAAAAAATGTCACAAATTGTCTTTTCTATCGTATTTAAATATCTAAAATAAAATATCTTGGTACAACTCACACACGGTCATCTGATTCTAAACTAAGCAGAGCTTGTACTATGGTAACCAGACAACTGATAAACATACTTATAATTGGTATAATTTATAAATACATACATATTATAGATAAATTACACCCAGACTCAGAACAAACAATCATGCCCATCACACAAAGTTTGTCCTGGGTGGGAATCGAACCCAAGACCTCCGGCTGAGCAGTCATGGTCACTAACTACTAGACCAACAGGCCCGTCAATTTTTTTTATGTAATTGCAAGTATAGCCGTTGTCAACTATTCAGCCAATGTCAAAAGTAATTTGGAAATGCAATGGTGAAAAGAAAAAACTGACTTTAGCTATGTGAAAAAAAACTTGATACAGTTGGAGTTTATGTAGACCTTGCTGGGCTAGTTCAGAACGGTTATAAACAAAAAAAAAACATGAATCTATATTCACATAGAAATCATTACGGCGCGGCGGTTAAAAGACATCAACGCACGACACAA
The DNA here is from genome assembly GCA_033675125.1 of Athetis lepigone. Taxonomy (NCBI): domain Eukaryota; kingdom Metazoa; phylum Arthropoda; class Insecta; order Lepidoptera; family Noctuidae; genus Athetis; species Athetis lepigone. The sequence continues at coordinate 5,145,176 of CM066218.1, read as the reverse complement.
ATAGAGACTAAAATACTCTTCAGGAGTGCCCCCCCACTCCTGAAGAGTATTTAGAGAGAGGGGGGGTATTTTGAAAGGGAAGACAAGTTTATAGGGAGATGGATTATAAATCTGGGAAGACAACTGTAGGAGTCTAGAGATAGGGCATTGTTAGAACACTTTAAAATATGTGATCTAAAATATCTCTCTCTAATTCACAATAACCTTTCAACGACCGACCAACAGCCGGCTGTCGGGCTGCTATTGTCTTTCTATTGTGTCTCAAATCACGTGTGTTCGAAGGTTTAAATGAATTAATAAGGTATTAATCAATTATATTGTCAACTCCGATTGCGACAGATTGACATTTGTAACATACATTTTTCGTTTGAGAAACCGCAGACTTAGTGTAAAAGAATCTTTGAAATCTTATATAACGTTTTGTGTTATGAATAAATAAAATAAAAGGTTTAATAGAGGTCCATTGCTTTCTCATCTATTATTACGTAGATACTGTAAATTAGCTGTAGATTATGTAGAAACATAATCATAAAGTAAACGCTTTATTAATTATATTGATTAAACGTTTCATTTTAATGCTAATAAATATTTCATTTTCAAATCGGTTTTTTTGTTTGTAAGTACCTTTATTTTCATGCTAAACAATATATTTTATTTATCGTGGATTTGTTTTAACGGTACAAGTTAGTTCTGTTTGGTATACCGCCATGAAAAACGTTGGCAATCTGTCATGGCAGCTAACATACATTAAATAGGAAAAATCCACAACAATTTTATTAGTTCTTTTTCTTGATCGCGTGTACGTGTGTTGATTATTCCTTTCATTTACATGTAAATGAAGAGAAGATTATTTTTGTATTTATTAATTTACTATCAGTTACTAAAACAATAATTATTTTCAGATCTGAACCCTGTTTTTGCTCAATCTCAGCGAGGTAACCCAGTCATCATGATCGGTCAGTACCGGTTTAACCGAGTCAACAAATATGGCAGCAGAACGAGATGGGTGTGCGTGAAGGCTAAGGCTGGCTGCAGAGCGTCTCTCCACACTATGGACAACGCCATCGTTCGAGTATGGGGGTTCCACGACCCACTAGCTCACACTAGTGCTAACAGATTCTAAACCCTTGGAGAGAACGCATCGGACTTTGTCGAGGCTATGCTAGCGTCAGATAGTTAAGACATGCCTCATTTTTACAATAATATGCAATAATTTTTAGAGCATAAGTAATTGCATCTCTACGTGAAGATATAGGCATTTTTATACGCCGATACTGCACATTCCAGTTTCGGACTAATGGCGGCATGGTAGCTAAGGAATAATCGGCCGTGACTTAGCAAAATTTATTTAATTGCTATCTTGAATTGACTCGGGAGATATTGTTCTAGGTGTTTTGCATAATTTGAGACTTAGATCTAATTATTTAAATCTCTCACTGACACTGCAATGTCGATGAACTTTAACTAAACTATACTTAAATTGATCGTTCCTATTAATGGAGTACAGAAGCGGATCGTGGATCTCAGATCTAAAACAAAAAGATGTCGTACTTGAGGTCAAACCCTAAATGTAATGGGTTTCTAACTTAGCCTCACTTATTATCTTTTGTTAATTTATTGACTTAATTAGTAATGATCTAAATCAAGACATGACTTATCCAACAATCCTTGAAGTAGCAACGAAAGTAATACTTCTCGAATCAATGGAAATATGATAAAAGGTGCTTCCCATAAGATGTTGCTTGTCACATAAGTTACATATTGAGGCTTATTTTTTTTTCGGTGGATGAAATCAAGAGAATTATGATTGAAAATTATATTATAAGCAGTATTTTTATTAAGTTTTAGGGTGGGTTTTAGTAAATAAGTGTTACAATATAGTTTTAAGATGAAATTGTAGCATCGACTAACTTCATCAGTATAAGCTCTCGCACTACAAGTTACTAACATAAATATTACTTAGGTTTCGGTGGTGGATAAAATAGAAAATCTTTTATTCAGTATTTAATCATGAGTAATGTTTATCTTCAATAGTTTACTACATAAGATAAGATTACACGTGTATATTTATGATTTTTTACTTGGTCGTTTTATTCAGTCCTCGGCCCTATTTTCCGCTTGAAATCTAATACTTCTAATCATCATCAAAAACATTTCGAAATCTAAAGTTCTTAATAAAAATAACTGTTATATTAATTACAATGATGAAACACAAAATAAGTAACTTAAATAATTTACCTACTCATAATATGATTTTTTGTCATTTTTACTGACGGAAAATAATTTGGTAATGTTCGAATTTGCGTTTCAGTCCAGAAGGTGTACACTCAAAGAGGTACTATTATGCTCAAGGTGGGGAACTACAGGTTCACCAGGGGTTTGACTACAGGGTTTAGAACTAGGTGGCAATGCGCCACCAAAACGAGGACCAAGTGCAAAGCTACCATCACCACAGTTGAAGATACAGTTGCAAGAATTTATTTGGGACACAACCATTGAAGTTGGCTGGTTGACTTGGCCCTCTGGCTATGGAGCGACGATCTGTGGTGGGCGACAACTGGATAAGTGTAGCCGAAGATTGAGTTAAGTGGCGCGCCTTGAGATAGACTTCTGTCCAGCAGTGTACTGACACCGGTTGATGATGATAACAACCACTCTTGAAAGAAGAACAGAGTGGTATAAGTCAGCTTACGAAGATGCCTAAGTTTGGTTGACCCCGATAGTACTTAACTACGCACCTTGGCAGTTTGAGAAGCACTCTACTCCAAGATGCGTGAAATTTTGGCATAGCTACCATCACCGCAGTAGAAGGCACAGTTGCCAGAATTTATTTGGAACACAACCATTGAAGTTGGTTGGTTGCTCGGGCCCCATGCAATGAAGCCTTTAAGGTTGCGGCCTGTGATGCATAGCTAGCGACCACTGGATAAGTGTAGCCGAAGATTGAGTAAAAGCTGATTTACATTGATACAGTAGCTGGCGTCAGGATCACTAGATTCCGGCGCTGGATCTGAGCTGTATCAGTATAAACATACTTCACTGTTAATCGAGATTTAACGCACGTACCTTTTTCTTGTTTTTTGCTTGACGTTTCGGCAGGGTTACACCTGCCATGGTCACAAGCAGACTGTCCGGCGATACTACTCCGTCGATGAAGTAGATTGATCTTCATCTACCCTCGATGTTGACAAATATCCAATGTAAACATGTTTCAATCCAGTCCAGCATGCAGTGTGGTTAATTGATGTCCAGCATCCGGAATCCAGTGGTGCTGACTCCACCTACTGTATTTGAAGTAAATCAGTCTTTAGGTGGCTCGCCTTGAGAAAGGCTTCAGTTCAGCACTGTACAGAAGCTCGTTGATAATGATAGCAACAACTAATAGCAGCACAGAGTTGGTATAAGCCAGGTTTCTACGATGCCAGAGTATGGTTAAGCCTAAGTAGGTATAGGCGGCTTGGAAAGCGCACTCGAAGATAAAATGGTGTGATGCCTTTGATCAGCTTATAGACATTTTTTTTAAAGTGCGGTATGAGTAAGATATGTGATATTAATACGTGCCAAACAGATTTGCAGTCCTTAAATTACGAATTACATATTCATGTTATTCTTCGGTATTTTAATATGCTTGTCAGTTTTTCCCGAAATATATATGAGTTGTTTGTTTTTATGATTTTTTTTAAATTGATTTTAGTGATAATAATATTGCAAAGCAGAAATAGTTTTTACATGGTATGATTTATGGTAAAATGTACTGATCCGTATTAGATAAACTAATCTTTACATTAAGTTTGTGGTCTCCCGTAGTTGATGCCGACTTTCACGGGAAAACGTGATTATGTAAGTGACGATAATATGTTAATGGCCTTATTATTTCAACCTAACTGTTCTTACTTGAATGTTTTCTAATTAATTTTAGTGAAAAAAATTTATACGAAGAGAGGCGCTATCATCTTGTCGAGTGGTGGCGAGCATTTTTACAAGCACAAAGTACTGGGTCCTAGGATACGTTGGCATTGTAGAAAAAAGAAACAAAAGAAGTGTAAAGCTGCGATCACGACTGAAGGAGACACCATCACCAGAGCCTTTTTGGAACACAACCATGACATCTTGAACTTTATGTACTGACGCAAAGCTTGAAGTTGTACAAAAACGACCCATGATGCAGTTGTTACACGTTCTAAATTTTGAACTGTAATGTGGAACACAAAATGTTTTTTTTTTGTTAAGTCTTATATTTATAAAATTGCAATGTACATTTTTAGTCATGTATTAATAAGAACCTGTCTTTTATTGTTTTTCAATGGCTTACCATCATCACTGTACGTTGGTAATCAAAAATAATCTAGTCGCCTCTTAAAAATATATTTTAGGAGTATATATCTTGTTTTTTGCTCAGTTGAAATCATCATTCCCTTCTGCAACTGTACTGATGTCAACTATCCTGTTATGCTTTACTACTACTATATACAGATACTAAACTTACTCTCTTTAAATATTTCTATAATACTAATATTTATTTATCTCTATCTAAATATTTTATGTTACTAAACAAAAATAAACCTGCCTGAGTCTTTATAGTACGAGGAAGCGTGTCACCGCTCATTGCACGTTTACAAAAGCCTGCATGTATGTACATTTTAACAATTTAATTTCTAACAATAATTATTTGTTTGTAGTGAAAATGTATACCTCAAACAGAGGTACTCCTATGCTTGTGGCTGGTGGCATTCGTTTCTACAAAGAGAAGACTTCTGGCTGCAAGATCAGATGGCATTGTGCGTTCAGGAAATATTCCAGGTGCAGAGCTTTTATCAGAACTATTGAAAAGCAAGTTGTGTGCACAAATTTTAAACATAACCATGTTTTACCTGGACCTTTATCTAGTGATTATAATGATTTCAGTACCTGCAAAATGTACAAGTTAAGTTATTAAGAATGGTTACAAGAAAATTTGTAGGGTCAACAGGTGTTGGCCCTAGAACAGCTTTATAAAGGTTTTAACCTGATAAATTTGGCAGTTATGTTAAAAACTCCTTGTTATAGAGGAGTTTTAAAGTATTTTTTATGTGTTTAAATGTGTGATGTGGCTTGTCTAGGGGTCAGAATTAGTACTCGTGCAACAAACAGCTAACAGATTCAGACCCTTTAAATATCTATAAATATTTTTTTATTGATTTTATTATTTTAATTTTTTTATTTGTTTACTGACTTGATCATGTCATGATCTTATTATTTAGCTTTAAGACTTAAAGGCATGCCACTATTACTTTGAAGTTATCTTAATACCATAACTTTAAGACAACGAAAAATATATACCTTGGTGTGGTGTAGTAATAATAATAACTTTAAGCTAAGTTTGACCAAACTATTTCCGCCTTATTACAAAACAAGGTTTTTCTCTAAACCAGGTTTAAACCATTGAGCCAGGTTTTGTAAATTGAATCTTATTCTGATACAATCAAGATTCGAAATACAAAACCTAGCTCAATGGTTTAAACCTGGTTTAGACAAAAACCTTGTTTTGTAATAAGGCGGTTTTAGTTTCAAAGATTTATGTCATTCATGAAATTTTCTTTTTTAATTGTGATATTTTAAAATGTACACGACAAATACAATTCGCATAGATTTGTGGTTTTTGATCTCAAAATGACAACAAATAAATCTTTTTATCTTCAAATATATCTTTTTATTGCATTAATCTTATGAGGAATGTACAGCATTATGTAAAATTTATCAAAATAGATTATTTGATTTGTTTAGCGGAACATCTAAAGAGGACCTTATTTGTTTATTTTACTGGCTCTAGTAAAATAATCGTTGGCAATTATTTCCTTCGAGCTAGAGATTTCTTATGAGTATGAGCAACATTGTCTATAGAATTAACTCAAAAAAAAAATGGAAATGATGGACAACTAATTTTCTTTTTATAAAATCGTATAGAGTCAGAATCCCTTTTGTTCAAGCAGACTTAACAAAATTACTCGAAATTTAATTTAATTAAAGTGTACATTTCTTTATATTTCGCTTGATTTTATACCCCTTGTTGTCGTTGTTAGGACATCTTCAAGGCTACTTGGGCCAATTACTGATAAATAGTAACCCCATCTATTCCCCTACAATCAGTCGAAAGTTCGGTATATATTGTGCTGATTATAATCAATTATTCAAATAATTTTCAGCAAGAATACATATAATTTCCATTTTTTCAGATTTACCTATAGTTATATTGACTGTGTTTTATTCTTCCAGTGTCAATTTCTTTATCAAATAGAGGCAACCAAGTACTGGTTGCTAATGGTTATCGTTTTCATAAAGAGAAGATTTTTGGAAGCAAGGTACGGTGGCAATGCGCACACAGAAAGCGTTATAGATGTAGAGCCTTCATCACAACCTTTGAACAAGACATTCTTAAGAGTAATCTGGACCATAATCATCCTATCTGGTTTAGAAGTCTTAGAGATTGAGCGCCCAACGGTTTTTAAACGCGCCGTCGACACGCGGTTCAAAAACGCCGCGTTTAGAAAACGTGGTATGCGCTGACTTTGAGTCACACTGAGTTCACAGGTTGAGGCCACAATGATGTAATTACTAGGGGTTTTAAATAAATGTATTATTATTCTTAAGTAGTTTTCAAACACCGTGTGTTTATTTAAGGAAATGTATTTAGATTTATTTTTATATCTTCATAAACTTATATTATATACTCAAGTGACACTGTCAAGCATATATCATAGTACGTGCTTATTAAAAAAACTTTTTTATAATCCAAAGAGATTTACTATAATTACAGACATGGAATTCATGCCTAAAATATTAAATAAAATATTAAATTTGTACATCAATAAATAGCTTTCTTGTTTAAATTCTAAAACCACCAGTTGCTCCACGTGGTTTCATCCGCGTAGTGACAGGTTTTTGGTCAACCGCTCCGCTCCTTTTGGCCACAGCGTGATGTTATATCGCCTATGTTACTCAGGGATAATGTAGCATTCTAATGGTGAAAGAATTATCGAAATTCGTCCAGTAGTTTTTGAGTTTATTCGTAACAAACATAAATACACACAAATCTTTTCCCTTAAGAATATTAGCGTCTTACTAATAATCGCTGCATAAAGTTATGACAGGTTTATACGTCAAAAAATGTATGGTTGCACAGGCTTTATTCATGACATAACTTTACACAGTGATTATTAGTAAGCGTATTAGTATAGATGCATCACCTAGTTTTTTTTAGGGTTCCGTACCTCAAAAGGTAAAAACGGAACCCTTATAGGATCACTTTGTTTTAATGTAAGAAGTAGGAATTATGGACTAGGAGCAACTGATCGAAGTAGTCAAAATATAACCAAAATAAGTTGTGCTTTCAGTAATACTGAAAAGAACTTCAAGAGGTACTCTGATGATAGAGGCTGATGGGTATCGCTTTTACAAGCTCGTTTGTATCGGCTGCAAGACGAGATGGCAGTGTTCCACCAGACTCGTCACCAAGTGTAAAGCCTTTGTCGTTACTATTGAAGGAGTAGCAGTGAAGACTTTTCTGGTACATAATCATCCTAAACCTAAGTAAGCGGGGTATTCAGGGCCTATTATGACCTTAAAGCCAGAGTGGTAACGCTGAGCGAAAGAGACAGAGCTATACAATCAAAATACAAATTTGACGGGCCTGTTGGTGTAGTGGTTAGTAGCCCTGACTGCTAAGCCGGAGGTCGTGGGTTCGATTCCCATTGTGTGATGAGCATAATTGTTTGTTCTGTGTCTGGGTGTAATTTATCTATAATATGTATGTATTTATAAACCATATAAGTATGTATATCAGTTGTCTGGTTACCATAACACAAGCTCTAAGCAGAGCTTAACTTGGGATGAGGTGACCGTATGTGAGTTGTCCCAGTATATTTATTTATTTATTTATACAAGTCGTCTAGCGCCATCTCGTTCCCTCAGCGGACTCTGGCTTTAAGATGTCATAATACGTCATCAGGTCAAGAAAAAGACAAGGAATAGCTAAGCCACAGCTGCCAAATGATGTATACAATCTGGGCCTTAGTGTTGCTAAGAGGATATTGTATGTGTTGAAGTAAGTCTTGTCATAGCGGTACACAAATCAGTTCCATATCTTTAGCTATGTATAGATCATCGTTAGTTTAAAACGGTCATTTATATGCATTGAGTTATAATGTACTTCGTACTAGAGGAGTCACCTCAACTAAATTTTTTGTAACACGAGTTAGAGTGCATGCACCCTAACTCACTTAGTCTATGTCGAGCGCTTGCAGCAGCTAGACGATTTCGACTGCAAAGTTTTGTTCAAAAAATATGCCATCGTGTGTATTGAGATACTGTTCAAACAGCTTGAGAATTTTTTTAAAAAAGATTTTTTACCATTAAGTTCAAAATATTATCTTTAAAACATGCCTAATTTTATTATTTGTAATTATTATTGGAAAGTATGACGAGTCACCTCGACGGCGGCCATGTTGATGTTAATATCAAAGAGTAAAATATTTGTTGCATGCGCAGAATGGACACTATCGTCGGGTAACGTTAAACAATTACGAACAAGAAAATGTTATTAATAATCATGAGAAAAAATTTATTAAGTAATATTAATATTTTTTATTTATTAAATATATTTTTTTTAAGGGCCTGACCGACACTGATACTCTATCTCACACAATCGACACTACACTCCCTCACTACCCTTTCAATATATTTTTTTTATTTAGTTATATTATTATTTCTCACATAATTTTATGCTATACTTTTCTTATTTTAAATATAACTATTTCTATAACGATACCCATAATGCACATAATATTAAAGAAGTCAACTTCAAAAATATGTCGCATCTGCGCGCATTGGTGTTATCTATGGCACCTGCTTGCACTGCGCATGCTCCGCTGTCACCAAATTACGCGCCATATTTTGTTTGAAATAGCTCCTCTAGTACGTAGTACATTATAACTCAATGTTTATATGTAACCTTTTTTAGTCGCATATACTTGCAATTGGTCATCACGTATTTCATTTATTCAAATCTCGATTAAACAAAAGTGAACCTTATTACAACCAACAGTATGTTAGTTTGTAGTTTTTACTCATAAAGTCAGATGTTTGGTTTTTCCAGCTCTGTTCAATAAGCTCTGTTAAAAATAATATAGTATGTACATTGCTGTACAAGGTCTCACCAATTTTATGTCTGTTTTTATTTATAGGTACTAATATTGATTTCTTTAAATTATTAAATAATTTTGTGATTTTAGTAGAAAGAATTTTAATTTCTGCCTATTACCTTGACAGAATAATAATGAAAACATTTATTACTTGCATAACGAATATCCGATTTTGATTAATTATTATTTCGGTTTTCACATTTCAGTGTCAAAGTACAGAACAACTAGAGGTACAATAATGTTGCTGGTTGGAGGGTACAGATTTTCAAAGGAGAAAACGATGGGTCTGAAAGTGAGATGGCAATGTTCTGTGCGGTCGCGCACTAAGTGCAAAGCTTTCCTCACCACTATTGATGACCAGATCCTGAAGAGCTGCTTGGAACACAATCATTTCGATTAACAGTAGTACTTACAGGCTGATTTTGAACACATGACTATGATTATAGGGGTCACGGTATACAACGTGTATTTTTGGTCTTAACTTTTTGACGACCAACCGACAGCCGGCTGTCGGGCTGCTATTGTGTCTCAAATCACGTGTATTCGAAGGATTAAAAAACCCGCTAGGAGATATCTACCCCTAAGGCCACGTCCGCACAGACAGGTGGCTTCCTTAGCGTCTAGAGTCTAGCGGCTTGCATCCTGGCTATTCGCTTGGATACACGGTGGCCGCACATGAGGTGGTTTGCGTGGTAGGTCGCTAGGTGCCTTGGGCATTTGCTTGTCGCCACGTTGACGAGATGTCGCTTTCAAAAATAGCTCTAACTACTCACAGAAAATTCATCTTTATAATATATCAGTTCACGGCCTTATCCGTCATGTTGGGTTCATGATATAAATAAATCACGGTCAAGTTATGGGAAGTTTATGTTCTATATAAACAATTGCATAATTTTGACGATTTATGAATATTTGCGTATGACCAGGGAAACATTTGATCTACTTCTTAGTAAAGTTAAAGGAAAACTAACTCATTTGGATACTCATCTTAGAAAAAGGTTCCACAAAGGTTCTCTTTTGAAAACTGAAGGAATCAATATTTCATCCATTGTTTTCTTCTAACCTCCTATAATATTACGAAAATCCGAGTTAGTTTTCACACAGTGGCTACTTTTCAACCTGGCGCGCCTCGCAGCAAAAAACCAACACATTTGTTTACATGGATGCACGCCAAGCGACTAGCTAGGCGCTAAGCGCGCAGTGCAGCCGATCGCGTTCATTTTAGAACGTTCGTTTTACTAAGCTACTAGCTAGATGACGCGCTAGACACTAGGCGCTAAGCAAGCCGCCTGTCTGTGCGGACGTGGCCTAAAACAAACCACTTTAGTTTTATTTAGAACCAACCCTGAAATCGCGAAAAAATATCATCTCCTAGAGGGTCCAAAAATACACTATGTGTTGGTTTTACAACTGGATTTTCAATATTCTGATGTTTGACCTCTGGAAAACTTACGGTGTTTTCACAAAATCAGCCTGAAAGAAACGATGTGACAGATTAGTATGATGCATAGAATGAATTTGGCTGTCCAATTTCTCCAGACCGTCCTTTTGCGGTGATTTATGTCAATATAAATGTTGTTAAATGAATGTTCAGAAGGCAGCTTTTCGTATTGTGCAGTAACGGTTTGTCAATGCATCGTCTTGGTTTAGGTATTTAGTTTCTCACCTGTGCCTTAAAGCGACTGACTGTTGGACGCAAAATCGCTATGTACTGAGCTAGCGTGTACTGCAATTAACATTTTAATAGGTATTCATTATCTTATATCAGTATCGATAAATGTGATGAATTGCTTTACGTGCTATCGAATTCTATTGTAGTTTAGATTTGGCGGTATATGTTACATATCTCGATGGTTAAAATAGTGCTTTCACACATACCGCTGTTTCAGATTTTACGAATAAAATTCGTGTTATTTTGTTATCGTGCGCTAGCTCTATGTCAGGAATATTATATGGTGTAATTAAATAATAACTAAAATAAATAAAATGACGCCTTAGTACCCGCTTTTACGTAGCAATACCATGAAAATGACAATATTATTGTACAACACACACCGTTTAACCTATTCAAAATGGCGGCCAGACAAGAAAGCTCATCGTGCTATTTCACTCGTGCAATATAGAAAGCAAGAGAGACAACACGAGATGTGCTGCCATTTTGAAATCGTATGTTTATTCGTCTGTAGTTTATTCTACCGTGATATTAATCAAGGACCATGAGTTAAGAACAATGAACGAGTTTAATAGATATATTATATTTTTATAGTTAGAGGTTAATATTACCTAGGTTATACAAGTTATAGTTCTATATTTTAATATAAAATTGGTTGAAATACAATGATGTTTACAGCTATTTGTACGTTGGCATTCGTTAAATGAAGGAAATAAAATATATTTTTTTACTTCCATTATTTTATTTTTTAGATAATACTAGCGACCTGCCCCAGCTTTGCAATTCTTTAAAAATCACGGTTTTTTTTTTAAATTTGAGCATACATAGCCACAAAAGGGAGCGTGTTTACTTTGTACTATAAATAATATAATATTATGATATTTATAGACTAATAATTAAAAAAAAATATTCATATTTTGCTTCTATTCAGTGTTTCAGACAGGGAGGGGCATTCGGTTGTTGTTTCTGGGCGGGTTCCGCTTCTCAAAAGACAGGGTTATCGGTCGCAAGACAAGATGGCGGTGTTCCGTGAGGTACCGGACTAACTGCCGCGCTTACGTCATCACTGTCGAAGATAGAATCATCGTCAAGTCATGGCTCGACCACAACCACGAAAAGACCGACAAAGTAAGGTCTAATTCGAAAACCGATTGCAGACTCTTTGTTGACCAATATAAATCTGTGAAAGCAAAACCAAGTGATTTTGTTTTTGTGAACTCAGAGACAAAACCAAGTGATTTTGTTCTTGTCTCCGATTTTACGGAAAAAGATGAATAGAGAAATCAATAATTGACTATATTAAGCTCAAAAGATTATTTGGTTCTTTAGGCACGAGGAGAATTAATTGTTTCTCTGTAAATAATTTTATCAGGCTTTCAATTTTATTAATGTTGTTTATGTTAGGAAAATACATTTGTACGTAAGTGTAATTTCTCACATACAATATGTATAAAATTAAATTAAGTGGAATTGTGATGTTGTGTCAGTGTGTGCCCTAGACAAATAGGCTACATTTTACCATTCAGATGAATGTACAGTTGTAAGCCGTACACAGTCAATCTCGATAGCGATTCGCGATCAAATCAATAATCGCGATCCAGATTGATAAAAGAAATTAGATTTTAACGCCAATCTAATTCGGACAACAGTACTGAGTACAATCTAGTATAATGTTTGATATGTTTAAATTTTTAATAATTGTTTTTTTTTGCAAATTAAACAAAATTCTGTGTGTACATAGGTGGATGATATTTAAGATTATATAATATATGTATCAGAATTGATTTCTAAAGTAAAGTGGTTAAACAGTAATGTTTTGTTTAAACGATTACTTTTCTATTTTATATTTTACTAGCTTTTGCCTGCGACTTTGTCCGCGTGGATTAATAATTCCTGTTCCCGGGAAATTTCCGGGATAAAAACTATCCTACGTCCTTTCTCGGGTCCCAGACTATATCTGAAGCAAATTTCATTCAAATCGGTTCAGCGGTTTAGGCGTGAAGAAGAGATAGACACAAAGACAGACAGATAGAGTTACTTTCGCATTTATAATATTAGTACGGATTTAGCGAGAATAAAAAGAAGAACTTGCGAGATGGTTATTTAAAAGTAAACAACAAAAAAAAAAAAACAGAAAACATAGAAAAGCAATTTTTACATAACCATGGCGAAAATTGTGTTGGTATTTGTATCTATAGTTATTATTTATTCATTTGGAATTAACAAAATAATGCACGACAAAATGTGTTAGAAGGTAGAGAGAACAAAGAAGTAAAAAATAAAATATTGTTAAAAACTAGATAAACGTAAAAAAGGGGACAGGATAAAGTTGTAGATATTAGTTGTGTCATTATAGTCCAAATTAAATCCGATTAGCCTTGAAAGAATTTACTTGCAAGGAACATTTAACAAGGGCGTTATAAACAGAAAACAATGAAATACATGTTATTTTACAGTCGAACAAGTAATATCTAGCAGAGGCGCAATAATGTTGCAAGTAGGAGGGTACCGCTTCTCCCGACAGAAGAACGTATCAGGCCCAGGTAAAGTGAGGTGGCAATGCTCTCTCAAAACCAGAACCAAATGTACTGCCTTCATCACCACCTTCGGAAAACGCGTCTTGAAAGGCAGCCTGTTTCATAACCATGAAATGTTTTGTTAATGAGAATGGCTGGTTTTCGCTAGAAATGTACACTTATCAAAAAACATTTATACAGAAAAAAAAAGGTTTATTTTTGAAAAGTTGTTTTAATATAGTAACATTGAAATGGATTTAACATTGTTTCTAAAATACCTAAACAGAAGGCGCTGGCTTACAGAAGCCATAGTTGGAACATGCGTTGTCACTGGTAATGTTCCAATAGAAAAAAAAACTTATAGGTCCAAAATATATTGTCAGATATACGCGTGGTATTGCTATCTGCTAACCGGAAGATTCCAATTCTCCCCGCAAAATAAGTTTGCTGGGACACAGGCCACAAGAATTAGACAAGAAAACAAAATTATTTTTGGTGTCGGTTTGGGCTTCAGAAGACCTATTTGACTTTTATGTAAAATAAACCTTAATGTACAATTTCAGTGGTGAAAATGGTAACGAATAGAGGGACACAGATGCTGATGGCGGATGGATTTCGTTTTTCCAGATCATACAACAATGGTAAGAAGACTAGATGGCAGTGTACTACGAGGAGCCGAACAAGATGTTCCGCATTTCTAATAACTACCGATGGTTTAATTTTAAGAAGCAATTTAAGCCACAACCATACAGATTAATTAAGAGAGATATATGTTTTTTATTAATAAAAGATTTGTATTTAATTAACGCACGTCTGTTACTGAAATTAGATTTCGTAATTCTTAAGCTTTCATTTCTTGGCCAGGTTCCAGTCCACTCCTGGTTCCTTGTCGTCTTTTGTGATCTTACTAAGTTGTAAGCTAATTTTGTGATATAGGAAAATATCCTGAGTCTCCGTTCCAAGAATAGGATCAGGTAAGGGAGAGCGTTAACACATACTTAGTTGAACTTTGCATTTTTTACCTCATTCCAGTTCCCATTTCATCCCTCAAGTTTAATTAGCAAATTTTAATTATTTTTTCAGCCGAATGGCTTCAGACAAAATCGGGTTACATGTTACGAGTAGGAAACCACAAGTTTAGCAAAGCTAAGTGTCGGGGACGTAGAATCCGTTGGGCATGTTCTTTAAAGACTCGGACTAGATGCAGAGCGTCAGTTACAACGGTCGACAATTTTATTGTAAGAAGTTATTTGCAACATACTCATTGACATTTTTGTGTATTTAATGCCTTGAAATTAAATTATTTAAAATATCTATATCTTTAATTTCTCTCTTTAATGCTTTACTTCAAACTGTTCTACGTGGCTGAAACCTATTCTCTTATTAACCTATTGGTACAACATGATACACCATCAGGAAATTGTACCACTACAGTATAAGAGATAGGGCTCTCAACCTTCTCACTTTTTAACCTTTTAACAACCAACCGACAGCCGGCTGTCGGGCTGCTATTGTCTTTTAGGTGTGTCTCAAATCACGTGTGTTCGGAGAATTAACTGAATAATAGAATTCAGAATAATGATGTTAATGGCAAGAGATTTGCAAGACCTTCGGTTACCACGAGTGTTCCGTACTGGCGACTGGCGTGGATCTTGTAGAACAGAAATTTTCTTCGTTTTGATATGTCGCGTTAGAATGTCGTACGATCTTGGTGTAACAGGTATAATAATTTCCATCATATGCGTCTTGATTTATTAAAATACACCTATCTATTTTTTTTTGTAATTATTAGCGTGTTTTACTCCACGTTTATTTTGGCAGTCCACAGGCTACTGACCGAAAAGAAATCGGAGCTTCTCGTCGTAAATGGTTTCCGCTTTGGTCGCTCCGGACCCCGTGGTCGCAACGGCAAAGTCCGATGGCAATGCACCACGAAGTCTAGAACCAGGTGCAAAGCCCGGATCACAACCCTCGGGGAACTGATAGTCAGAACGAATTTGAACCATAACCACATCGAGTCTTTGCAGGCAAAACGTAAGCTAATAAATAAATAATTTTTACTTGTTATTTCTAGTTGGAGTTTAGTTCTTGGAGAATGGAGGTTACGTAAAATAATTGGATGTCATTTACGATGATAATTTCTTACATAATGAAAATCATGTAAATAAAAATAAAACTTAGGAGTAAACGCGATAAGGTGTAAAACTGCCTAATAAAGAAATTAAGAATAAAAAATCATTTTTGTGATTATTGGCGTTCACGATATATTGCCTGCAAAGGCTCGATACAACCTATTGGTAACAGCCATGCAATGCAATTTTTAAGTAAGTATTTATTTAGAGGTACAGTTTTAATATAATTTTGCAAATTGCTCTAGCCAAAACAAGAACAGTAGATTTCTGTGTTCTGATTTCATTCTTCAAGTTTATTCAGCAGAATGTAATTATTTTTTCAGCCGAATGGCTTCAGACAAAAACGGGTTACATGTTGAAAGTAGGGAACTACAAGTTTAGCAAGGATAGATGTCGAGGTCCTAGAACCCGTTGGGCATGTTCTCTAAAGACACGAACTAAATGCAGAGCATCAGTAACAACGATCGACCATTATATTGTGAGGAGTTATTTGAAACATGATCATTAAAATTAATGTATATTAAATGCCTAGAAATTAAATTTAATTGCAATAAAGTTGATTATTTTTATCATATGCGTCTCTATTTACTTAACCTCCTCTACTATAGATTTTTTTCTGTAGATAACGTACTTTAACTCCACATTTGTTCCGCCAGTCCGCAGGATACTGACTGATAGGAAAACGGAGCTCCTGGTCGTGAATGGTTTCCGCTTTGCTCGCTCCGGTGTCGTGGGTCTCAACGGGCACGTTCGATGGCAGTGCACCACGAAGACGAGAACCAAGTGCAGAGCCCGGATCACAACACTCGGGGAATTAATAATCAAGTCTAATTTGAACCATAACCATATTTACTAGCCTAGTAACAGCTTACGCAATGACATGGTCAGCCGAACAATTTTCTAAGTATTGCTTTTACCTACGATGTCAATATGATTTTTAACATCGTCTGGTTGGGACGGGTTCTGTTTAATTATATTTTTGAAACTATTATTTTGTCTATAGGTAAATGATTTTAATGTTTTAGTTTTCTCGTATTTTGATGCTTTCATTATGATGTTATTTGTGCTAGCAATTATATTGTTGATTAAAAATACCCAAATATCTTGGCACTAAAACCAACACAATGTATGTAATACAAAAGCCTACATGGTCTTAGAAATGTATTTTATTGAGAGCCATTAAGTATTAAATTTAAAAATGGCAATATAATAATATGGATTATGACTAGGGTTACCATATCAATAAATGTTTTCCAAGACATTGCAATCGATGTCTACATCGATCGACAAGTCGGCCGAACGAAATATGTTAAGATGTTAAGATCTTTTCATTTTTAGGAAAAATATATGAACAACATGGTGCTAATTCTCTTGTACGCGAACTTAACTAAATCTAAGTAAACTGCATTTTTCTCTTACCATTTCTTAAAGAAAAGGAAAAAAAGATACATTTTAGTTTAATCCTGTCAAATTAAACAGCGCCTGAAGTAAATTGACGTATTTTTAGTCGCCATGTTTTTAATCGCGTCTAAATTATCTATGGAGTGTCTATTTGGCCGGAATTAACTAATATTTTATCTTCTGTCCTTTTCTTAATGAAATGGAAAGAGAAAGATGCACGTAACTTAAATTTAGGTTAGTTGTGAATAAGAGAATCGGCACCAATATCTTTACAACTAAAGTTCGGGACATTTAAGTGTAATTTCACATGGGATAAGACGTAAACTTACCCGTACTTTCTTTCTATTTGGTAACCCTTATAACAAAACTTCAGTCTGAAGGACTATAAGATAGAGATGAAAAGTCAATTAAGAAAACTATAAAACAATCCAAGATATGTTAGCTTGGTACTAATGTTTATCTGACTGCAATGTCCTATCAATTTATTATTCGAAAGAATTTATTAATTGTGTTAAATTACTTTAATGCATTATGAATGAATGAATTATTTATTGGTTAATTGTTAACATAGTGATGCTAGTACCTACTCAATATATAAAAGTATAAGAAGTACCACTCAATTTTTTGAATTATTAAAAGTTACATTTCTATGGTGTTTTTTATTTATTTTCTCAACCGAATGTATTGTAGTTGTTATAATTATAAGCAGATTATGAAAAAGAAGTTATAAAAAGTTATATTTTGTAAAATTATGGAAACTTTTCTGGTAAGTACCTACTAGTTTAAGGTATTTTGTTTTTTATTCGCAGTGCCTGTGTTCAGTGAAAGTCGATTTGGGAATCCAATAATAGAGTTGGGACCTTATCGTTTTACGAGACAATCCGTATCGACGTGCGGCCGTCGCCGGCGCTGGGTATGTTCTAATAAATTATCGGCGGGATGTCGGGCCGCCATCATCACTCTCGATGACGTCATCGTAAAGACAACCAATGAGCATCAGCATTAGATATGATTAAAGTTCCTTTTTTAAATTTGTAAGTGCATTCTGTTTTGTTAGTTTTCCTAATTCGAACTACTATTTGTGTTTGCGTTATGTACTTAATTTTTGATTTCTTATAAAAAATGTTGTTTTAATTTGTTAAGTAGCATGGTAGCATGACATGTTCATTTTTTTTAATTAGTGCATTTTAGGAGACTCCAGATAAGCTAAATGCATGCAGCTTAAAATAGAAGATACCTAAGAATACATATGACGGATACATGTCTAATTTGCCATTTTGCCAGAGCCAAAGAATTTGACTTGAGTATTGTTTTATTTTGAATTATATTTTAATATCTTAAAGCACTTTCTTTTTCTTTTATTTATTGTAGACCCAACCTCCGCTTTGATCCTTGATCTATTTCTGTTAAAAAATCTAAGCTTATAGAAATCAATTAGTTTCATTAGCCATATCTTGAGTAGTTCCTCCCCTAACAGGAGGTTATAGGTTATCATTTATTTCAGTGCCGGTGTTCGGTAAGAGTCGGCATGGGAAGCTGATGATCCTGGTGGGGCCGCACAAGTTCTGGGCACATGGGCAGGCGAGAAGGAATGGTCAGCGCTGGTATTGCAGTTGGCAGAAATGTAACGCTACACTCTACACCAAGAATGACGTCATTGTCAAAACTGCTGGGGAACATAGTCATCCCTGACGTTTGTGGGCGAAAAATATCTTCTACAAAGTTCTACGATTTTTTTGTCGTTCGATTCTTAAGTTCTTAATGTTAGTTAGTTATTTCAAAGGTGAATGATGAACCAACTTATCTTACAACTTCCTTTTAGTCAGGGAAACAGTTTTTTTTTTGTTATATTCGTTTTTAAGCTAGTTTATTAAGGAACTGTAGCCCAATTCACGTAATCAAAACCGTAGCGATATCGTAGCGACTAAGTCGTTAAGACCATTTTCGTATTCACATCCGTCTACGATTGAATGACGATTTAATTAGCTGAATACGCATCAACGACACTTCGATCGAGCGACTTTAAAATCGGTGTCGTTCTAACTCGATTGACGGATGTGAATACGAAAATGGTCTTAACGACTTAGTCGCTACGATATCGCTACGGTTTTGATCACGTGAATTGGGCTACTGGGGAACATTTTTTTACACTAATCTTCACTAAGCGATGGGCAAAAACCAGTATTTTTATACTAATGTTTATAGTCAAAAGAACATATATGCGAAATATGGTTGCCATATATATCTCGCCTTTGATTAATAATACCTTACCTTACCGTTTAGTAAAAGTACTAAAAAAGCATGATTAATAAAATGTATGTCATATTAATTAATCATATGCATGGTGGTACTGTACGAACTTATAGCTGTTGTAACAGAAAATTTATATTCATAACTTTCTTATAAACGTAGTTACTAACTTTGACATATATATATTTGACAGATTTTATAGATATCGACCAATATTCAGAGAGGATCGTAAAAATAATTTTAATTATTTAAGGCCCCAGAAATAATTGTGTCTAATCATCTAATGCATCACTTTAGATTAGAACAAGTATATCTTCTTGAAGATAATTCTTACCCAAACTAAAAATACAGTAATTAATAACTTACCTTCATAGTAAAGAGAGGTATATATATTTATTAAGTTTTTTTTTTTAATTATTATGGGCTTGCTCTTGGTCCCAGACTAGCCCGAGGGCATAGACGGGGCCTACGATGGAGCGAGCTTACCCAATAGATGCCTATGCACTCGTTTTTTAAATACTTCCAGGTTTTGACTTAACTGGGGGTTTTCTTCTTAATTTAGTTATATTACTTTTAGTACTAGTAAGTACTAAAAGTAAATACTAAAAACTACTAAAGTAACGTAAAGTAACTAACGTAAGTACTAAATTTTTTTGCTGGATTGCTATTTTCAGTTCATATACATTTCGGATAGTGAATAAGGATGTTTTTTTTTTATATTTTAAAATAAAAATGTTATACGACGTTACGATACGCACAAACATAATTAGGATATAGTACGAGTATATACGAATAATTATAAGCTTATTGACCAAACACTTTTGATATCAATACTGGTTCCTGAAATCTTAATATTTAGATATATTTACTGTAGTATATACACTGTAGTATACTTACTGTAGTAGTATATACGAATAATTTTAAGCTTATTGACCAAATAGTTTTATGATATCAATAGTGGTGCCTTAAAATCATAATATTTAGTAATACTTACTGTTCTTATTATAAGTATGTTTTTAACAGAGAGAGGCCATTTAAGAGTTTATTTTCGTATTATGTCACTTATTATATTATAGGTACTGTTCAACTAAATGATTCAACCTGAAGGTTTAAATATATGCTTTTATGCTAAAACGATATACGTTTCAAATTACGCACTGAGAATCAGTTATTTTTAAGTTGAAAGAAGAAAATATTTTTGCTTTTTTATATTATTGCTTTATAGTTGGTTCTAATTATTGACGTTAGTTATAAGTTCTTCATCACATTATGTTTAGTACCATGTACAGACATCAGAGGGCCGAAGCTGTATAGTTCTCATTTCTTAAAACCAACTTTGAACCTAAAGGTTCAGGTGTAGAGTTGAAAATCTGTTAGAGAAAGACAGAAAGCTTGGTTTGCTGGCGTCTGTACAAATTGCATAAATTTACTTGTTCTTTATAAGTATGCCTGGCATTGCCTTTACATTATTCTTCAATGTTACTCTAACAATTGTTACTCTTATTGTATTTTATAAGATGTTATAAATAAAAAAAATAACCAAACACTGGAGCCTAGTTAACGGTGGTCTATTTTGATAGCTGTGAACGCATAGTCATTTAAGGTCCATTACTAATAAAGTATTGTGTGTTATGAATTAGCAGTTTCCTATTTCTCATACCATAGTTGCTAACTGCATGAGTAGTTGTTTGTATCCTTTTCTTACTAACATTACTTAACATTACTTTTCCATAGTGTCTTCTCAAGGTCTGTACTACGGAAGGTCCAAACGAGGTGGAATAAATCTCTGCTGCGGTGGGTACTTTTACTCCAAGCACAGTGAGAACAAGAGCAACCCTCCGAGGACCAGGTGGATCTGCAACAGAACCCGGGCTGGCTGCAGAGCTACCTTGATTCTGTCTAATGATGAGGTCGTGAAAGTTTTGAATGAACATAATCATTGATATCTGACCGGGTCGTAGTTTGTGTGTGTTGTATGTTTTTAATTTGTGTTCTTATGTTAAATGATGAATTTAAGTATAATTTATTTTTATGATCTCATGTCTGATCTCATTTTTTTTGAGAATTGACTAGAAATAAATGTGTAAATAAACATTGGGTAAATTAATGTTGTATGTGTTTCAATCAGAAATAGAAGAGTTTATCGAATAGTATCGACGTTACGGTAAAGAGTTGTGTTTTTTATTTAAGAACACGATCTTCTTTTCTGTATTCCTTTTGGTGTAATTTTCTTTTGTTTTAATAATCTGCTGAATGAGGGAAAAACCAACCACATCCCTTTGTAGATTTTGATTAAAATGTACAATGATTTGTTTATATCAGATAGATATAGATATAAATTTAAATATTCTTTTCAAGGTTTTTACTACGAGATGACTAAATACGGTGGTAAGACCCTGTGATGCCATGGTTACCGCTACGCTAGGCATAGTGCTAGCAACCCCCCCATGACCAGATGGATTTGCATCAAGATGAGATCTCGTTGTAGGGCTACGATAATTCTGAGAGACGATGTAATAGTTAAAGTTTTAAATGAACATAACCACTAATTGTTGAATTATAAATTACTAGCTTTTGCCCGCGGCTTCACTCGCGTTAGAAAGAGACAAAAAGTAGCCTATGTTACTCTCCATCCCTTCAACTATCTCCACTCAAAAAATCACGTCAATTCATCACTCCGTTTTGCCGTGAAAGAAAGACAAACAGACAGACAGACAGGCACACTTTCCCATTTATAATATTAGTAAGTATGGATAATAATTTGAATAAATAGAAAATCACAAATACCTAAAAATGTGTTTATTTAATGTTTAATTGTTAAATTCTGTAGAAAAAGAGTAAATAAGAGTAAAACTGGTCGTTTATTTTTAATATTTTTCTTAATTATCTAAGAGAAATAACATATACACAAAATATAACGTGATATAGTGGTACATTGCGAAAACTTTATTGTGAAAATCGTAACCAGTTGGTCCCATATATTAAGTGTGTACGTATTTTCGCCCGAAGTTGTTTAACACTTCTGTTATAATGTACATATATTATGTAGCAAAATGTAAGGTATACGAATAATATACGAATAATACGTATAGAAAAAAATATCACAAAGTCTTCTTATTTTAATTCTTTCGTCCCGGTTGTCATTCAATTAACTTGAACAATCGTTGGGTACTGAGGATGATATCGTGATACCCAGAAACTGGGTTTTAGAGATTTGACAGGCAGGCACTGGTATTCAGCTGGGTGAGGTTAGAATGGAGGCCGATCTTAAGACTGGAAGTAAGCTGGGGAGATGATGACAACAATATTCTTTTCTAGGTCTACATTATGAAAAGACGAAGCGTGGTGCTGATATTTTAAGCTGGTGTGGTTACCGGTACTCAAAACATAGTTCCAGCAGGCCTCCAATGACGAGGTGGATTTGTATCAAGTATAAAGTTGGTTGCAGGGCTACCATAGTGCTGGTGAACGATGTTGTAGCGAAGGTCTTAAATGATCACAACCACTGCTAATATATTGTTGTTTGTTTGTTTGTATGTGCCTTAAAATTAAAGGGTAATGAATATTTATTATCGGGTTGTTTTATTTTATAAGTAGGTAAGTCTGTGATGCGAGTGCTTTTGTTTGCTTCCGAAAAAATTGAGACGTGGTTTGTTTATTCAAATATACAAAATATATCAAATGTACGTGAAGTTTTAACTATTTTAAAATCCAAAAGTCATATAATTTTGTGACAAAGCAATAAAACATGTTTTTAAAACGTTCGTTTATTTTAATTTGTTTTCGTTTAATTAGGAAATCTTACAGCTAGGCCCAAAACTAAGATAGACTAGGTACAGAACTTTCCACAGACGAAACTATAGAGGAAACGACTGCATAACAATTCAAATAGAATTTATTCCATATACTAATATTCTAATGTCTTGATTCTGCCCCTAAAGGTCTCCACTACGTGAATTCTTCAAGAGGAAATCCAATACTACGGTATGAAGGTCATAAGTACAGAAAACACAGTTCTAGTAAACCTCCCAAGATTCGGTGGAACTGCGCCAAGTCGGCTGCTAATGGATGCAAGAGGACCCTCGTGGTCGTCGAAAATGAAATAATTAAAATCTTACACGAACATAACCATATTTAATTCTTATTACTTCTTAGCTAGGTAAGATATAAATAACTATGCAAAGAAAATTTGTTTAATTGTAGAGTTGATGCTTAATATAAAGCTTTGAACTATGATATTAGGGTTATTTATACGTAATTAAATTAAGATTTATTCTATCTTTAGTACTTTCTTCGGGACACTAACGCACACATTCAGGCGAGACGACAAAAAAAAAGTAATTAGTCCGTCAGATAGATTATCAAAAAATTTTGGGCACGTATTTTTTCTTTTTTTTTCGTAAACGAAGAATGACGGCGGTACAGTGCGTTGAAGTTGCGCGTGACGTCAAAGGCCCCCACTCCGGAACTTTGTTGCTCTTTATCTTTGTATTTTTTAATTAATTTGATCAAGCAAAAAATACGTGTCCCGTACTTTCGGCCGATCTATAATACGGACTAAACAGAATGCCATTTTTTTAATGCTGTCGTCATCCCTATTAAACGTCAAAGTAGGATGGCATAATTCAAGTATTGTAAGTGAAAAAGAGACGAATATGATTTGAGACTGAGATCAATGGGGAGAAATGTGGGTAAAATAGCCACATTTTAAAGTTCCACTATCTGACTGCCTATAACCTACCTATACCTTTTTATTTATAACATCATTGGCTATGAATGTATCGAAATATGTTTTATAAAAGAGGCTTTCTAACCTAGGTCTTTATTTCGGAACGTCACGTTGGGGCGCCCAGGTTCTGTGCTGGCAGGGCTACAGGTTCCGAAGACATAGCTCCAGTAGGCCTCCCATGTCCAGGTGGATATGTATAAAAGCTGCCCAAGGCTGCAAAACTACCATAGTACTGATCAACAATATGGTACACAGAATATTACATCAACACAATCATTGATTAAGTTTTTGTATGGGATAATACATTATATAGTTTAGAATTTCATATAACTTTGTTCTAGTTTTAGTACTTTACATTAAATGTTTTAGTACAAATAACTCTTTACAAGCCTAATACCGCATAGTGTTGGATTAAAGATTTTTAAATGGTAAGGTTCTTGTTTATGTTCACTGTTTTCTTAACATCTATTGATTCATATCCTTTCGCTTTAAACCCGCAGTAATTAACTTGCAGGCATCCATTACCGTTTGTCATATCCACTAGCTGTCATCCTTCTGCCGTGCATCCAAAGAATCTGGGGTCTGGATCCGTTTGCTTCTTCCACACCTCCGTACCCACACTGACTCCTTTTTTATATTATCCTTGGTTCTCCTTTTCTCTCCATCCATCCACTCATACGAGTCGTGACTATGGATATTAAAATATCTAAATACTTTCAGCGCCGGTGTATTTGAAGTCAAGGTTTGGGAACCCTGTGATAGAGTACCGTGGGTACCGTTACAACATGCGCAAGAATTGCACGGGTCGCAAAGTGGGCTGGGTTTGTGTGCGCATCGCCCTGGGTTGCAAGGCAAGGATCTTCACCATTGACAAGAAGATTCACAGAGTCACCAATACCCATAACCACGGCTTTACGGCTATAGGCCATTGAGAATTATCCAGAGTCTGCTGGTATCACATAAGAATGTATGTTAAATATACACATGTTTATTAGTTATTATTTATTATCGGACAATAATGATACAGTGTGTGAGTCAACATTAAACTAATATATAAATAAATCATTTAAATATGAGTGAACTTACATTATATTTAAAATTAGCTGTCCCCCGCGTTTTAGTAGCGTTATGCTTACTGTTCCGCTTCCGTGGATCCTAGAGTGGTTTTATTTTACGTTATTGTGATGTCTGTATAAGCTATATTAATGTAAAGTTTTATTAAAATCTTTTCAGTAGTTTTGTGTGAATGACTAACTAATATCTATACATACAAACTTTCGCGTTTATAATTTTAGTAAGGAAGTAAGTAGATAAGGATTATGTCTCATACAGTATAATAATATGATTGGTATTCAAACGTTGTTTCACTTCACACAAATTTTGACGTTTTATAGTAAGTAACTAGATGATGTTGTGTTGTAGTATTTCTTCAAACCTGATAACGAATAGAAGGTAACTTTAAAAGTACACATTACAGGCTGCAAATTTGAGACGACACGTTACGGGAATCCAGTGATAGTGGTTGGAAAGTACCGGTACAATAAATGGAGTGGCAGCAAAGGTGCCCAGGTTCGGTGGACTTGCGTGAAGAACCAGCAGGGCTGCCGGGCTACCATCACCACCATAGATAACATCATAGTTAGGACTAAGAACTACCACACTCATTTGTGATTCGAAAGCTAATAGACGTAAATGCATTGTTTTGATGAAATCTGAAGCACCCATGAGGCGGTAGGTCTGTCTGTTTGTTTTGCAACAATTAGAGATTGTGTCTGACAGTCTCATGTAGTGACTGATGGTTTCCTACCATACA
Organism: Athetis lepigone; assembly: GCA_033675125.1. Lineage (NCBI taxonomy): Eukaryota > Metazoa > Arthropoda > Insecta > Lepidoptera > Noctuidae > Athetis > Athetis lepigone. The sequence continues at coordinate 5,119,487 of CM066218.1, read as the reverse complement.
CATTTGTGATTCGAAAGCTGACAGACGTAAATGTATTATTTTCATGAAATCTGAGATACTCATGAGTTGATAGCTTGTACGTTAGTTTTATCACAATCAAGGATTGTGACTGGCTGTAGTGATGGACCAATCACAATCATGGAAACCGTACCATCATTCTGTTGTCATTCATGACTTTTAGAATTGTTTAAAAAAACCTACCGTGTCATGAGCGCCTAAATATATTCGTGTACACATTACAAATGGGCCGAAAGATATTTTATTTAACTAGAGTAAATTAACTTGTAAACGTGTTCGGTTAGGAAAAAGGTAGTGCTTTAATCGATTGAGTAATAAAGATGATTTTCAGTGTCATCCGACTAGAGCTAGGAGAATCGTAATGCCAAAGTATATTAAAAATGCAATATACTAAGTACACAAGTAGCGGTATTCAAAACAGGTTCACCACAAAATAATATGTAGTTTATAGTATTGAAAATTGTATATTGTGTATTTTATCTATGGGCTTAAGTGGCGTGAAATGAATTGATTGACTGATTAATTCACTACCGATATTTTTCTGGAAAATGGACTAAAATTTTACTAAAATAAACTGCGAAACGATGAAATGTATGAAATAGACCTTTTTCATATTCTAGTGTTGTTCCTATGTGCTTATTTATTTATTTTACTTTAATTAAAGCTAGTGCTTATTTATATACTACACTTTAATTTTCATCTGATTATCACCATGTGGTGGCACTGTGCTCAACAAAAACTAACTAAGTGTCGGTCATATTTTGTGGATACTATCACCCGTTAAAAGATCAGTAGTGATGTAAGTCTTGTAAAATAAAATTGCAAATTAATCTGCCTCGAGAAACTTCGCTTCATGTAGCGTTTTTTCAGAAATGTATTTTTCCTTATCTAAGTAGTAATGTAGGGAATTGTGCAATATTTGATTTAAACCAAAGGCGCTTTTGTGTCTCATGCAATGGTAGGTTAGGCCGGTAGTTTACCAAAACCAAGATAACGTCATACGAAATTTGTCTAAGCCGCCCTTACTGCAACAATTTTTTTCGACGTGTGTGTTCAACTATTGCCAACAATACGTTCTGTTTTTTCTCCTCCATTTTTTTTTTCATGACGATGTACGGTTATTATTATAGTAAAGCGATCATAAATGTGTTTTATTTATTTAAAAACACAAACCAATACTCTTAATGTATATGTCGCAGTCATCTGGTTGAATCAGCTATTTGATTGTATGACTAGCGCGTTCATTGAATGACGACATTTAATTGAATGACTAAACGACCACTGGTCAAGTTGTTTAATGTAACGTTCAACGACTTGACTGAACGTCATTCAGCATTGTCGTTAAATGGGGTATAGCCGACTTTGTAATGTTTGTTTATGGTGACAACTTAAAAACTTAACTGCCTTTACATAACAAAAATGAGGACATGACATGACACAATTTATTATGATTTTAATTTAAAAAAAAAATTAAAACTAGCCGGCGGCGGCGTATCAATAGGTAAATCCATGCTGTCACACTATTTTATCAAGAATAAGTCACTTTAAAGTAAATTTAATAAATATAATATCAAAACAGTGATATCTGCGCGAGCTATTTTACGCCATATTTGTTTTGGTGACTACTAACGCAGCAGTGCAAAAAAAATGAACTAAATTACAATTACCTGACTGATATTACGTCCGCTCTGTTCAAAGGGCTATGCTTCAATCAGCTATCTAGTTGGACGTTGAGTGACGCTTGTTTAATCAGCTTTCGGCGTAGTCATTCAATTAAATGTTGCTATTCAATGAACGCGCTAGTCATACAATCAAATAGCTGATTAAACCAGATGACTGCGACATTTTTTGGTTGCGTGCCGGTGACAGCGGCGGACAAAAGTCGTAGGGCGTCTTTCAATTTATGACGTTGGGCCTTAGTATCACTTGTTCATTTAAAGAACACTATGAACTATTCAGGAGCAACGTGCTTTTGCACAGTGTCCTTGTATAAAACAACGCGAATCCGTGCGGTGATGTGACTGCTTGTCTCTCAAATTGCTAGTTATAAGTAATGCTTGAGTCTTCAAATATGATCAGAAATCCCACAACTTAGAATTAAACTTTCATGTGATCTTATTATTTAAACAGTATTCATATTTATAATTGTGACTGTAGATCTATGTAATAGTAAATGTATATTTCTGACATAGATATTAAAAATGTATTTATTGAAATGTGGTTTGAATTCGGTTACTGATGAATTTGAGACTTAGGGTTAGGTTAGCAGAAACCTTAGGAATTTTAGTAAATTATGAAAATCAAAATTATGTAGAAAATTAATAGAAGCGTTCATAATCGTTGGTATTAACTTACACCTGTTAAGAACCGTTCATATCTATTAAAATATATCTGAAAATAACTTTGAGTAAATCGTTCTTTTAATTGATTTACAGGAATCAGATTCGCGACATCCCAACGAGGTTGCCCGGTCCTTATAATGGGTCCCTATCGGTTCAACAAATGTCCTCGCAGCAAGGAGCCCAAGGTTCTCTGGCTTTGTTCTAAAACCAGCCCGGGCAGGTGCAGAGCAAAAATCACCACTATTGACTACCAGATTGTCAAGGCGATGACTGAGCATAATCATTGAGAGCCGCTTGAGGAGGTTTGCGGTCGGCGCAAGCAGAACAACAATATTCTCTAGTAATTTCTGTTTGATTATCACTAAAAAGCGTTAGGAATAGAGTTCTTTTTGTCTGTCGTATCTATACTAATATCACTAATATTATAAATGGGTAAGTGTGTCTGTCTGTCTGTATGTTTGTCTTTCTTTCACGGCAAAACGGAGCGACGAATAGACGTGATTTTTTAAGTGGAGTTAGTTGAAGGAAGGGAGAGTAGCATAGGCTACTTTTTGTCTCTTTCTAACGCGAGCGAAGCCGCGGGCAAAAGCTAGTACAGAATAATCGTTCTTGTGTGTTGTTAGATCTAAAACTAGAGAACTAATTTTGATGTGTTTTTTTTAATAGATTAATCAAAAGGTTTTTCGTGTAATGCATTCATGTTATAGTATAGCAAAATCGAGGTTTTCAGAAATTTGTAACACCCGTGCGAAGCTCGGGCGGGTCGCTTGTATTATTATAATTAGCACGCACTGTCCCAATGCTGAGTAAAAACCTCTCTCCCTTCCATCTTCATTGGTCCGAATCCTTGCTTGCTTAGCTTCGTCTTGCCAATCCTCAAGGGTGTCCTGCCTTGAGGATTACGGTTGTGCCGCCATCTCTACTGTAGTCTGCGGCCCTATTTTGTGGAACACCATATACGGACATGTGCATTCTAGCCTCATTAAAGCTTTAAATCCCTTCTTACTAACAAGATATTTGCAGGTTCACCAAGAATATACACCTCAAGTTTCATGTCTCTAGGACCAGCGGTTTGGGCAGTGCGCGTAATAGATTTTCTAAAAAAATAATTGGTTTAAAGCTTTACTTTATCGGTTTAAAGTGTACTATTAGTGTAAGTTATTGTATTTTTATGTATTACATGTTTTGACTCATCCCACCAACTTTTATTTAATGCCAATAAAATAATATAAATCACTTACCTACTGTCTTGTAGATTTCATCTCACAGGAGTTTGGCACTTTTGCGACAAAGTTATCTTTAAGGCGAAACTAAAAGTTCTAGTAATAGATTACAAAAACTCGTTCATTAATTGAAAGCTATCTTTTGGGGAGTGGGATATTATCAAGTGATTGCTCCCGTCCTGGGTGCGGCGGGAGGACTAAAACCCACTCATGTTCACGTTAACTATTATAAATATTCCGCAACCGATTGAAAGCTATTCAAGTCAGTGTTTTTAATATATTTTACAAACAATCAAGTCATAAAGAAGTCAAAAGAACCTCTTTTAAATTTACCTGCATTTAAACAAATGATTGATTTTCAGAAGTACGGTTCACGACATCGCAGCGAGGTTTCCCACTACTGCTCATAGGTCCCTATGCGTTCAACAAATGGTCTGAGAGCAAAGAAAGCGATGTTCACTGGGTTTGTAGCAGAAGAGTGTCGGATGAGTGCCCAGCAACAGTCACCACTATCAACAACCAGATTTGGAAGGCCACGACTGAGCACAACCATTAAAGCTCTGCTTGAGGAGGCTTTCCGTCGGCGCAATAAGAACAACGATATGCTCGAGCAATTTCAATTTAATTGTGAATATGTTAGAAATATTTTAGATATTTAGAATGTGAGTTGATAAAATTGGGTGAAAAAGTCCTTCTTTCTGTTATGTATGTTATATTTATTCGGTAAATGGGACTTAATATCGGATAGTCTTACCAGCGCGGCACCGCAATAGTTCTGACAAGAAGGCTTCTTCTTCTTTTTAACTCTTATGAAACCAGAATGAACGGGTTGTTTTGCATTGTTCTCTGGCTTTGTTCTAAAACCAGCCCGGGCAGGTGCAGAGCAAAAATCACCACTATTGACTACCAGATTGTCAAGGCGATGACTGAGCATAATCATTGAGAGCCGCTTGAGGAGGTTTGCGGTCGGCGCAAGCAGAACAACAATATTCTTTAGTAATTTCTGTTTGATTAACACTAAAAAGCGTTAGAAATAGAGTTCTTTTTGTCTGTCGTATCCATACTAATATCACTAATATTATAAATGGGAAAGTGTGTCTGTCTGTCCAGTGGCGTAGCGTGGCATTTCGCCGCCCGGGGCTGATCGAAAATCCGCCGCCCCTTATTTTAATTACTAGCTTTTGCCCGCGACTTCGTCTGCGTCCAAAACATATCCAATGGCGTTTTTTTTGATGGATAGGAAATCATCAAATGACTTCTCCCGCCCCTGAAGAGGGAAGGAGGGTCAGACTTTTACTGACTAAAATCCAATAATGTCCCTTCGGTTCCCTTATATATTCCGGGGCCGCGGTAACTATTAGAAGCATCGACACGCCGTCGACACGGGTCTGGTCCTAGTCGGGCGGCGAGCTACCTACCGCTCGCCTTCCGCAGGACCACGCCTCCAGTGGCCATCATCTTGTGACTCTCGACAACTAAGCCTGGGTCTCTGTCCGGGGCGTAAAGCTTGACGCTGCCTCACGCACCCCACCGCTTTCGTCTCCAGCGTGTCTGCTTCGCAGGAGGGTGGTGGTTCGCCCAAGCGGGGCCTACCTCCACCGTATGCTACAACGTGTCACGCAGGCGTCACTTTCGCCCGAATCCGACATAGGAACCTCCCGAAATGTCCGTGTGCGGTGAGGAGGATCATCATCTCCCTAGCCTTTTCCCAACTATGTTGGGGTCGGTTTACAGCCGAACCGGATACAGCTGGATGCCAGTGTTTTACGTGAAGCGTCTGCCTATCAGACCTCCACAACCCAGTAACTGGGCAACGATACCCTTTGGTTCGACTGGTCAGACTTTCTGGCTTCTGAATACCCCTAGCGTCAAAGTTCTACGAATGACAACCGGGGCTTAACATGCTTTCCGAGGCACGGGATGTCAGTGATGTCCAAGATAAACTATAGAAAGTACATATGAATTGGAAAAGTCACATTGGTACTTGCCCGGATTCAAACCCGTAACCTCTTACACGCGCCTTTATGACGACCCAGATGTGTTAAAATCTCTGTGAATATCTCCAAAGGTATTTTTTGAAATTATAAATGACTTCCGCACAATGAAAATTACGCTAGGGGCATTTTGCGTTTTAGTAATTTTATATTATCTCCGGAACTATATGACCAATTGACATACTGTAAATGGCAAATCTTATCTGTATGATGTCCTTGTGATACTGAAATAATTTATTGTCATAAGAATTAATATTTTGTTGGTCAAATAATCAACCAAACGTAAGTATGCCGAAAAATCATTTTTTTAATGCAATAAAAGAAGTATAAAAGATAAAATATAAAAGATAGAGATATGGTATCGCGGACTTTTTTGTAGAAATAATTAAGACAAACCAAGTTGCCATACATTGTTTTTAATTTTAAGCAACTGTTTAGGCAGCGCACGCAAATAATTCTGTTTTATGAGGTAATTTTTTCCGACTTGCTAGACAAAAGTTGCGATAGCTCGGTTAATATACATGTTATAAAAATAATTTATAGCCTATAGCACTCAGGAATAATGTAGCTTTCTGCCAGTGAAAAAATTTTTGGAATTGGTTCATTAGTTCCAGAGATTACCCCAAACATACAAACTTACAAACTTACAAACTTACAAATTTTACCTCTTTATAATATTAGTATAGATAAGTCGCTTTAAGTTTAAATATTATACTGAATTGACTTAACCCGTCGACCGATTTAAAAATATAACAATAGTTTAAACAATGAAACTTTGCACCCGTGTGCAAACTTTGACGCTTGACGCTTTAAGTTTAAATATTATACTGAATTGACTTAATTCGTAAATCGTACACCTTATTGCAAGTCAAAATATACTACCACGCATCGGCATTGCTAATGCATGCTTCAGGTTGAAAATACATCTAAGAGAAGAAATGCCGCAAGAAACCGACATTTCTTACATGTATGTCTCAACCCTGAGGACGTCTGAGGTTTCTGCGCAAACTGTTCAGTGAAAAAAAAAATAATCATACGGATTGAACCTCTGCTAAAGGTGACCGTTTTTAGCAATTTTTGAATCTCTAAACAAGCAAAATAACTTTTTCAAACCACTTTTTCGAATTTCGGTCTGTAACAAGAGAAATTTATGGTGGCACTAGTTGTAGAGGAATACGTCCAATAATGTATACAATATCTGTACTTGCTTATAATAAAACTGTAGAGAGGTCAATTCTGTACATTGAATATTTATTCAAAATTAATAGTTGAGGATGATTGTGATCGATGCTGACGCCAAAAATGCAATTAGTAAATTTGTCTGTCTGTATGTGCGCGCATAGGTTACTACAACTACTGAAGGGATTATAACCAAACTTGGTACGATTGTAATCCATATTCCTTGGCAGGCTATAGGCTATATTACACAACGCTAAGACACAAAGGAGCCGAGCAGTAAATAAAAGTGCGGTCAATGGCCCTCTACGGGGCTCGAACCTGACCTTGGCTCAGGTCCGGCTACTGAGAGCGTCCCAGAGGGTCATAACCATTCGGATCGTGCGGGGATACCGCACGGTCTCCTGTGAGGCGGCGAGTCTTCCTGCGGGTATCCCGCCGAGGGATTGTGAGACTATGCGACTGTCGCAACCCAGTGCTGGGCACGCTTCGTTGAGGAGTTGGCTGACGAGGCACCACGGCGCTCTCACGTATCGCCGGACACAGGTTGTCACCGCGGACAGGGACATTTCGAGAGGTTCCTGTGTCGGATTCCAGCGGAAGCGACGTCTGGGTGTCACCGGCAACGGTCGCCTGGAGGTATGCCTCGCATGGGCGGGCCACCGCCGTGTCCTTGCAGAGGCGATCGGCGGGAGTGACCGAATGGGAAGCTGTCACCTCTTCTGCGAAGCAGTCATGCTGGATAAGTAGGCTGCTGTACGCGTGAGGCAACGTCAGGCGCCTCACACCCCGGACAAAAACCCAGGCGTAGGCGTCGAGAGTGGCAAGACGACTACCGGCCACCGTAGACGCGGGCCTGTGGGCGGCGATCGATGGGTAGCTCGCCGCCCGTAAGCACCAGGCCCGTGTTGACGGCGCGTTTGTTCCACTCGCGCCCCAAGGAGCGGAAAAAAATCGCGCGGGGCGCGCGTCACCGGCGCTCGCCGGCCGCCTGAGTCCGCGCGGTTACCGTCCTATTTTTCACACACTTGCGATATAGCTTTCGCGGGTGCTGTTGGTACCTAACATATTGCGAACAGTAGGTAGGTAATTTGGAAAAGTTATTTTTTTTTAATTATAAATAAATAAAATAAAAATAAAATAAAATAAAAAAGCCTTTTATTTCCTCCAGAAAAAGCACAGTGTTTAAATAATTAGTTTAGTGTTTTTTTTTTTTAGTATCAAAAATTTTAATTTTACAAATAGAAAGTTTTAACTTAATAATTAATATGTTATTCTGTAGGAACCCCTCTGCAGGTAAAGGCCTCCTCCAAATGTAGCCAGTTTTCTCGAGATTGCGCTATTTGCATCCAGTTTGGACCCGCTATGCGTTTTATCTCGTCCTCCCATCTGTTGCAAGGTCTCCCTTTCTTTCTTTTGCCTACTGGCCCCCTCCATTCTGACACTTTTCTTGTCCACCTGTGATCTTGCAGGCGTGCTGTGTCCGGCCCACTTCCATTTTAACGCCAGAGCTTGTGCTAAACCGTCTGTTGCTTTTGTGATGTTGCGTATTTTTGTATGTCTTATTTTATTTATTCTCTTTATGTTTAGCATACTCCGCTCCATTCCTCGTTGGCACGTTATAATTTTTTCTTTGACATTTTTATTAAATTTCCATGTCTGGCAAGCATAGGTTAAGCATGGTATAAGGCTGGAATTCATAACCTTAGTCTTCAATTTAATTGGCATGTTGCTCTTAAATATTTCTTTAAGGCTCCAGTACTTATTCCATGTCATCTGGGCTCTGCGCTCGATCTCCTGGTAGTTGTTTTGTCTGTCGAAGCTTATTTGTTTGCCTAGGTAAATGTATTTGTCCGTATACGGGAGAGGCACGTTGTCGATGTAAATTGGTTCCTTGGTGTTGTTGGTCATTACCATGGTTTTAGTGAGGTTCATTTCAAGCCCAGCGATCTTGATCTTTTTTTTAATTATGTAATCTAATATTTTCGTCATGTTCCTCAATTGCCGCCCCCTTCATGTGCCGCCCGGGGCCATGGCCCCCCCGGCCCCCCCCACGCTACGCCACTGTGTCTGTCTGTATGTTTGTCTTTCTTTCACGGCAAAACGGAGCGACGAATTGACGTGATTTTTTAAGTGGTGTTAGTTGAAGGAAGGGAGAGTAGCATAGGCTACTTTCTGTCTCTTTCTAACGCGAGCGAAGCCGCGGGCAAAAGCTAGTACAGAATAATCGTTCTTGTGTGTTGTTAGATCTAAAACTAGGGAACAAATTTTGATGTGTTTTTTTTAATAGATTAATCAAAAGGTTCGTGTAATGCATTCATGTTATAGTATAGCAAAATCGAGGTTTTCAGAAATTTGTAACACCCGTGCGAAGCTCGGGCGGGTCGCTTGTATTATCATAATTAGCACGCACTGTCCAAATGCTGAGTAAAAACCTCTCTCCCTTCCATCTTCATTGGTCCGAATCATCGCTACGTCTTGCCATTCCTCAAGGTGTCCTGCCTTGAGGATTACGGTCGTGCTGCCATCTCTACCGTAGTCTGCGGCCCTGTTTTGTGGAACACCATATACGGACATGTGCATTCTAGCCTCATTAAAGCTTTAAATCCCTTCTTACTAACAAGGGATTTGCAGGTTCACCAAGAATATACACCTCAAGTTTCATGTCTCTAGGACCAGCGGTTTGGGCAGTGCGCGTAATAGATTTTCTAAAAAAATAATTGGTTTAAAGCTTTACTTTATCGGTTTAAAGTGTACTATTAGTGTAAGTTATTGTATTTTTATATATTACATGTTTTGACTCATCCCACTAACTTTGATTTAATGCCAATAAAATAATATAAATCACTTACTGTCTTGTAGATTTCATCTCACAGGGGTTTGGCACTTTTGATTTAATGCCAATAAAATAATATAAATCACTTACTGTCTTGTAGATTTCATCTCACAGGGGTTTGGCACTTTTGCGACAAAGATATCTTTAAGGTGAAACTAAAAGTTCTAGTAATCGATTACAAAAACTCGCTAATTAATTGAAAGCTATTTTTTTTGGGAAGTGGGATATCATCAAGTGATTGCTCCCGTCCTGGGTCCGGCGGGAGGACTAAAACCCACTCATGTTCCTTCGGTTGCCCTTTATGTTCCGGGGTCACGTTAACTATTATAAATATTCCGCAACCGATTGAAAGCTATTCAAGTCAGTGTTTTTAATATATTTTACAAACAATCAAGTCATAAAGAAGTCAAAAGAACCTCTTTTATATTTACCTGCATTTAAACAAATGATTGATTTTCAGAAGTACGGTTCACGACATCGCAGCGAGGTTTTCCACTACTGCTCATAGGTCCCTATCGGTTCAACAGATGGTCTGGGAGCAAAGAACCCAAGGTTCACTGGGTTTGTAGCAGAAGAGTGTCGGATAAGTGCCGAGCAAAAGTCACCACTATCAACAACCAGATTGTGAAGGCCACGACTGAACACAACCATTAAAAACCAAGAAGAACAACGATATACGCGTAAAATTTTGTTGAGTTGATAATATTGGGTGCGCTCCTTTCTTTACTGTTGCAGTTCATGGTTCTGTTATGTTATATTTGTTCGGTACATGGGACTGAATAAATATATCGGATAGGGTCTAACCAGCGCGGCACTGCTATTAAATAAAATAATAAAATATCTTGAGACAAGTCACACACGGCCATCTGATCCCAAGCTAAGCAGAGCTTGTGTTATGGTAACCAGATAACTGATATACATACTTTGTTCTGACAAGAAGGCTTCTTCCTCTTCTTAACCCTTATGAAGCCATCCTCTTTACACGAGTTCTAACTAGATCTTGTTGTTTTGCTTTGGTGTAGTCCGAACAGGTCAGCTTAACTCCCTTTAATTTTACCTACTTGCCGAGTTGTATAAGACATAGCAGGTTTGTTTGTGGCTGCAATTGCATAGTAGGCACGTTGTGGGGTCGGCCGACCACAAAGCACAAAACGCTTCAATTTGCAGTTTTGATTCAGCTAGACCCCCTGGAGATGTCAACTGTCTGTCTCGCAGTCTCGCTGAATTAAAATTGTAAGCGTTTTGCACTCCGTGACGGGTTTTGTTAAATGTGCTAGGCGCCCTACTTCTCGAAACAGCTTTGCGCAACTACTTTACTTCATTATGTAGTGTACCGATGGTCTTATATGCTACCAAAAGGTTCTTCTGTTATTCCTTCAGCAACCTAGTGCCGCCAACGTAGTCAAACGTAACTGGAAAAAGCTTGTTCATCATTATGATGATACCTTGCATTCATCTCTGGTACCATTCCACCGTCGCGTCGGTCATCTGCTTAGCTCTGCCTAGCGCTTGCAACAACAATTGCTTGGTACTATTCAACTCTTCTTCTTTAAAACTAGATGTGTATATCTGTAGGATACTTCTTTACTATTACTACTGCTTATTTACCTAGACTTCTTCCTTGTAGAAGATAGCATGATTTATGAATGCCAACGGCTCATTGGCGTGAGCACTGTCCCATGTCCTGTTGACAGCTTTTTCAAAATAAAAATCCAAGACATTTAATTTAATATTTTTTGTACAAACTATTTGTTTCTTTAGAAGCTTTAGTTGTAACTATAGCGTGTTTTTCTTGTATTACATATTTTGACTAATCACACAAACTTTCATTGAATGCCAATAAAATAATATCTAACTGTCTGATAGATTTAATAGAGAATCTCATCAGAGCACTTTTGCAATACTTACATTTTTTCAGTAATAAATAGTGTCTCTCCTATAATCTCACAAGATCTAAATCCGTGTTTTAAAAATATCTTTTACTAAAATTCAGTCACAAAGAACTATATATTTGCAAGCATTAAAATGTACAAATAATTGATTTACAGAAGTTCGGTTCACGACATCACAGCGAGGTTTCCCATTGCTGCTCATGGGTCCCTATCGGTTCAACAGATGGGCAGGAAGCAAAGAGCCTAAGGTTCACTGGGTTTGTGCCAGAAGTATACCTGATAAGTGTCGAGCGAAAATTACTACTATTAACTACCAGATTGTTAAGGCCATGACTGATCACAATCATTGAGCACTGTTTGGAGAAGCTTATGGGTAGCACAGAGAGAATACCAAGCAGTTTTTATTTAGCAATCAATAATGAACTAAATAACAATGGAATGAAAATTACGCATTTGTGGTCAATGTCACGCGGTTTACTTATTTGCACGTTATTTTCAAAATTTCAACTATTGTTCAAACTTTTTGTTGATATTAATTAAGATTAGTAAAGTTGGAATATGCTATAGTTGTTTGCGTTTAGCCTTAAAATAAAATGAGGATTAAAAGGATCCGTCATTTTAATTAATAAACTTGTAGTACTTAGATACTTTGCAGTAATTAAATGTTAAAATTATATGTACTTTTGTTTTATTTAACGTCGACAAAAATGTAAGTAAAAAGTAAATTTTCATTTTGAGAGAAAACGTCCATGGAGACTCTCACAAGTTCTGTCACTCGTTAAAATATTTTTAATTATGTAATTTTTGTGATTGATTTACAGAAATAAGGATCTCAAAGTCCATACAGGGCTTTCCGGTTCTACTTGTAGGCCCGTATCGGTTTAACAAATGGTCTGGTAGCAGAGGGGCCACGGTCCACTGGGTTTGTTCTAGAGGCAGACCGGATAAGTGCCGAGCAAGAATCACCACTACTGTAGACTATAAGGTAGTCAAGTATAAGAACGAGCACAATCACGGTTAATAAAGACATTGGTTAATGAAACGGGACTCATTAAACAAGACCTTTAAGCGACTACTCCAGGCCTGCTGGGATGACTACACTTCTGATACAGAAAAGGTACGAGCATTGATCACCACGCTTGCTCAAAAGGGATAAGCGATTACGGATTAAGCGAAATCGAGGAACAATCATCACTACTCAGTACTACACGTACAAGTACTACACGTACAAGAACATTGGTGATTGAAACGGGACACATTAAACAAGACAAACAAGCATAAAAGTATTCCTATCCTGCTTGGAAAAGTACTCTTCCGATACAGAGAAGGTACGAGCATGGATCAGCACGCTTGCTCAAAAAGGATTGGCGATTTCGGACTAAGAGAAGTCGGGCAGGAATCACCACTAACTTGGTCAATAAAATTATTAAATGAGCGAAATAATGCTCCAACGTATACTGTGTGAACGAAATAAGAGCGGTGATCAATAAATGTCTTGTAACATACACGTTGACGTTGTATTCATATATAATTTACATGTTGTAATAAAATTATTGTATAAAATAGATTTTTTGTATTAAAATCAGATTTTAATAACCTTACAATAAAGAAAAGTTAGAAACAGAATGACGTTCAGTTGTTAAGACAACGAATGTTAACTTAAAACAGAGCATACGTCATATCATATTTTCTGTTTGTTATTTTTAGGATAAGGTTTGTATAAAATAAAATTAATAAAAGATTTTTTTCTCTTTAAAATACTATTTAAAAAATCCTATAATAAAGATGAATGAATGACCTTGAATGACGTTTAGTTGTTCAGCCAATGAATGTCACTTCGCGTCATAATTATAATGTAAATTATAAACAATTACTGTATTTAAAAAATCAACATTAATTTTATTTAAACCTTTCAACAGACGTTATTTGAGACTCAATAGGAAGACAATAGCCGCGCAACAGCCGGCTGTCGCTTAGTCGTTGAAAGGTTAGCGCATATAAAATTATTGATTAAAATTACGAGAAGAGAAGACTTCTATCAAGATTCTCATATAAATGGAGTACACTTTTATGTCGTTGGAGTAGCTTTCTACCAGTCATAGAATTATTATAAAAACTAGCGACCTGCCCCGGCTTCGCACGGGTGCAATGCTTATGTAAATTATGCACGCTATATACATAAAAACATTCCTGTTGAATCACTCCATCAAATAAAAAAAACTGCATCAAAATCCGTTGCGTAGTTTTAAAGATTAAAGCATACATAGGGACAGACAGCGAAGGCGACTTAGTTTTATAATATGGAGTGATATGCGATTATTGTAATTGATTTACAGAAATAAGGATCTCAAAGTTCACACATGGCTTCCCACTTCTTATCGTAGGCCCGTATCGCTTTAACAAATGGTCTGGTAGCAGAGGGGCCACGATCCAGTGGGTTTGTTCTAGAAGCATCCCAGACAAGTGCCGAGCAAGAATCACCACAACCTTGGACCACCAAATTGTCAAGTCCTTGAATGAACATAATCACGCGCCAATGAATCGTAAACGAAATAGGAGCGACGGTTTTTATGGCCAATATTCCTATCAATAAGATCCGTACTTCCGTACTAATATTATAAATGCGAAAGTAACTCTGTCTGTCTGTCTCTGCTTCACGCCTAAACCATTGAGCCGATTTGAATGAAATTTGGTACACATATAGTCTGAGACCCGATAAAGGACATAGGATAGTTTTCATTCCGGAAATCCCTCGGGAACGGCAACTATTCCACGCGAACGAAGTCGCGGGCAAAAGCTAGTTTTCAATAAGTACGAAGGTGTACCTAGATTGCAAATACTTGATTGTTAGTTTTGTGTCTGGGTGTAAATCTGCAATATGTACGTTTTCATAAATTGTATGTATGTTTGTCAGTCGCATGGTTATCATAGATCAAGGTCTGCTTAGTTTAGGATGACAAGAGGCAAGCCTGTATCCTTGGGTACCAGTTTGGGTTATCTTTATCTTTGGGTACCATTTACTTGTTTATTATATGTATTAAACTTATTCTGCGAAAAATACTCAGAGGTTCAACTATTTACAATTTTTATTACAATTAAAATTATTTTTTTATTGTTATTTGAGCAAGATAACCATCGTTATTTGGCTACATTTTACCGAATGTTGTGTTAAATGGAGTTTAGAATCTATAATTTGAATGTTATTCGTTTTAAATACATATGACAATGACTAATCTAAGTTAATTTTTATTTAATGATACTTATTATACTTTGAAAAAACAGTTTCAGGGCTCTCTGAGCCTTGTTGTATCTTGTGACAATTTTTTCCTCTATATTTTCGTTTTTATCGTAACTTTTGGTATTGGTTTTCAGAAATAAGAATCACAAAATCCCAAAGGGGTTTTCCACTCCTTCTCTTGGGTCCCTATAGGTTCAACAAATGGTCTGGTAGCAAAGCCTCTACTATCATCTGGGTTTGTTCTAAAAGCAACTTGAATAAGTGCCGAGCAAGAATCACCACTAATCGGGACTACGAAATTCTCAAGTACAAGAACGAACACAATCACGGATAATGAAAAATTCAGCATTAAAATTCAATTTCTGGCCCACTGCAGGAACAACTCTTCTCATATAGAGAAGATACGAGCATCGATCACCACGCTCTTGCTCAAAAATAATTGGTGATTTCAGATTAAACACAGTATTTAAAATAATGATTGTTAAACATTGTTATTGAAAAGAACTATGTGGACATAAATACCTTAAATATATATTTTAAATAAATATTGTGATAAGTCTACTTTATCATTTAATTTGTTGTAGATTAATACCTTTTTGAAAAGCAGGTTCGATGATTTCAAAATTCTTGTAAGAGACCCTGGTCTCTAAAAGAACTTTTACTTTTTCTTTTCTAACTAATGCTTAGAATTCGTCCGGTCTCAAGTTATACTCAAACGCGATTTCTTCCTGTACATTACGTATACCATGATGGGTTTCTTTCTCTTTATCTCTGTTTTAATTGATTCGGCCTTTGCTTACTGAAATGGTTGAGTTTGAGTCAATTTTGTTAAATTTTCACTCCACTTTTCATCCCTGTATTCATTTTGGTGGTTTTTGTTTTTTTTTAATTATCAACAATCCTGCAAAGAAGCAAGAGTCCTCTCTCTGTTTAAATAAACTTGTCGTTTATAATATGTGGCTAGCTGTCTTCTGCTGTGTCACCCGAATTTTTCTTTCTGCTTCTGGTTGTACTTTCTGAAGTTTATTTTGGACTTTACTGACATCGCATGCCTCGGAATGCGCACGTAAATTTGTTGGTTCCGGTTATAATACGAAGAACTTTGACAGAAGACAGAGAGTCTTACTAGTCCAACCAAGTGGTATAGTGTCGCCCGGTTGTGGAGGTCTGATAGGTAGTCCCTTAAAAAAACTGGTATCTAGCTGAGTTCAGTCAGGCTGGACGGCTTCCAGCCTAACTGAACAGCAACAAAATTGGAAACAGGCTAGAAAGATGATGATCGATGATGTCTCGGTAAATGGGCTATCCGGAACTAAAATGTTTAATCCTAATCAATAGCTCATAAACAAACTCTTCAGTTTTATAATATAGATACACTTAACTTATACATACTTATATATACTTAACTTGCAGAAATGAGGTTCGTGACATCCCAAAGGGGTCATCCGTGTCTGATCTTAGGTCAGCATCGGTTCTACAGATGGAGTGGAAGCAAAGGCCTGAAGACCCACTGGATGTGCGCCAAAAGTCGTGACAAGTGCCGGGCAAAAGTGACTACAGTCGGCAATGAAATTGTCAAGTCTGTGACCGATCATAATCATTATCCTTATTAGCTTTTGGCCCCGAATTTGTTATTGGAAGTCATGGTATTGACGTTAATATATTTTTTTGGTTGTGACAGAATCTCTATAAATAAATAATTTTACCTCTCTATCATTGTATAATTTCGTTTACAATGATTTGCGTTGGATTTTGATGAAGGTGGTAACAAAATAACTAATAGTACTTAATTTGTAAAGGTCGCATTTATTAGGCAAGAATTCATGGATTGAACACCTCGGTGAAAGATTCATTGAGAACAAATACTACTATTTATTTAATACACATTTAGTATTAAAAACACTGTTGATAATATGATGAAAGGTATGTTCCTAATAAATTATATGATAAATCTGAACTTGTTTTTAATGTAATGTCTGCAAAATGGGTTTTCGAAACTAGTTATTCAACCTGTATCCATAATGTAGGATACCTACCTAACCAGCGATCTTACTATAAGGATATTTTTTTAATTGCATTAATAGTTTTTTTTAATTCCGTTATAAGTGATAAAAGAACAATTTAAAACCTCATTTTTATAGTTTTCAAGAGTGCAGTTGTGTATTGACAACACTATTATCCCAAAAGACCAACGATCAAACTGGGTAATTTTTTGTTAGTATAATTGAATATCTTTCAATTAATCTGTTTTCTATCTTTCATAAAACTATTGTATGGTATTTATTATGATAGTGTTTTAATTTTAGGTGTGTTCTTCACTAAGACACGACGTGGTTTTCCGTGCCTTCAGATTGGGAGGTACCGGTATCGTTCATCTGGGGGAGGTAATAATTTCCCTCCTAAGACTCATTGGCGCTGCATCAGTAGTGTTTCCAACAAGTGTCCGGCCAGAACCACTACTATCAACAATAAAATTGTAAAGATCTTGCATAAACACAATCATTAAATACCAAAAATACTTTAGTGGATACCTTTACTACTAAGCCGTATAACATAGGCAAAATTTCTACCCAGGACAGTCTTTACATGTGTTTTTATTGATTATTGTAAATATTTTATATTGGCAGTCTGGATAGAAGTCTTGTCTAGGCTCTGTATAGTGAGATCAGACAGCAGTGTATTCGCTGTCTCAAAATATTTATTATTTATTTATTTATAAACACTGTAAATATAGTGTCCAGTGTATAGTTGTCATGTCAGAAAAATACTTGTTCCTATGTACAGTCAGCAAAACAGATAAGTATGGAGGCCCGTCAGATAAAATTTAAGTTTTCTCAAAAACCTATGGATATTTTCTAATAAAAAATTAAACTATAATAAATAATCTTAATTATAGATGATGACCCTGCATACCTATATACTTTGCTGACTGTACAATTAAACACAGTTACCTTACTGTGGTAGAATTTCTAAAAATCGTTTTTACTGAATATTTACAACGAAAAGCTTAATTGCCAATATTTCAAGTTCATGAGCTTTAGCGGTTTTTCACGTTTTGCGTGGAAGAATCAGTTACCACGAGTATAATAGAATTATATACGTATCGATGGTGTTTAATTACACGTTTTTATAGACCTTTGCAAATAGGTTTCAATTTAAAACTCGTCCTGAACTATTTAAACTAAAAGAAATTCCTCTATGTTATAAGTTTTACATTTCATTATATCGGTTCGTCTCAAAAAGTCACTTTGTCATACTCAGTCATTTGTTTAGCCAATGTGACTGTAACTTATTTTTTAAAATATAATTTACTAAAAAATTATTTTGCTGACTTTATCAGTTAATATTTCAGGTTATCAAAAAATACTTGTAAGAGAGTAGGAGCGATGTTGATGATATTGCTGTATTTTGTAGATGTAGAAGGATTGCTAAAACTTTTGAATCGAGTAGATATATTTACCTGTACAAGTACTTGGGAATCACAACTGCTTTCGGAATACACAAAAAAATGTAAAATAAATTGTAAGTAAAGTAGACTTTTATCGTAGTACATTGACAATTTTAAAACAACTTATTTCATAATGTCTTCTTCTTAATACTATAGTATTTTTTATAACGAGATATCGCGGTTTCCCATGCCTCCAGATAAGAAAATACCACTTTGATACCCAAAGTCATAAGAGAAACAATCTTAGTAAGTACTTTTGGACTTTGTTCTTTAAATTATTCTTATAAAATATGTCGCGCAACGGTCACTACCTGTGATGATATTATCAAGACAATTTATGAACACAATCATTGATTAATATACAAATATAAAACATGTGATCGATATTTTGTAATAGTAACTCATTGATAATGATAATATTAAAACTACCTATATTACAGATGAAAGTCCAGTATTTTCAACATCTCGATTCGGGAAGCCAGTGATACTGATAGGAAAGTATCGTTTCAACAAGTGGAGTGGCAGCAAAGGTGTTCGCGCTAGATGGCCTTGTGTGAAGGCTTGTTATGGCTGCAAGGCCACCATCATCACCATGGATGATGTTATCGTCAAATATGTTCACGAACATAATCATTAAGTCGTCCATGTATATTGAGAATAACATTTGTGATATTTATTGGATTTAAAAGATATTGAAGTAAGGAGGATGGCATTTTGATAAGTTAGGAATAATATTACATCACTAAAGTTCTGGAGTGGATATTTTGTGTTCTAATTACCTTGATGATGGACTGGTAGCCATAGTATTGCTATCTGTTGAAAACCTTTAGAGGGATCGAGTGATATGAATTTAACTCTCTTTACTTTGTTCTGTCAGCATTTCTTGTTTTAATTTTATTTCAGTTTGACAGCTATTTTATTTGCTGAAATATTTTTTTGAATAAGTTAGTAATGAACTGAGCATTGAAAATGTCTTTAAAGAAATGTACTATTCCGTTTTATATAGTTTTGATAATAAAGTTTTCTAACATTGAACTCCCCCGTTTACACTATTGCCAGAAGAAAACTAAAAGTTTAAAAGTGAATGCTTGTCTAAATACGCAGCTTTCTTGCTAGAATCAATAAAATATATTTTCGTTTCATTTAAACAACCGAAAATATATTTACCTGCTTGTAATTTCTCAATTTAGTTTGCCTAAACTTTGTAAATATTTGTTACAGAGCCAATATTTTCAACATCTCAGCGGGGTAAACCTGTCATTATTATGGGCGGATACCGGTACAATAAGTGGGTAGGCAGCAGGGGACACCGCGTCCGCTGGATATGTGGCAAAGTAAATGCTTTGAAGTGTTCTGCTACTTTAGTTACGGTTCACGATATCATAATAAAACAAACGCCTCATAATCACTAGCTGTGGTAGTGAGGGATAAAGGCACCGGTTTCAAAACTGACAAGAGACTAGCTATTAAAAAGTACAATAGCTATGAAGAAATATATCTAGATGAATTTGAAGGATCGTTGATTAAAATAAAGATGGAGAGTGGATGAAGATCTACTTACTGAATGCAATAAATGATACTGAATATTTTTAATTCAAGAGAGTTGATTGCTGACTGTTCACACCGATGAGAAGTCTCTCTCTCTACTAGTTTGTCTCCGAGATAAAGTTTCCTCGTTACCAGTTTTTAATCTTGAAATTTCAGAAAACGCATTGGGATAAGCTGGTTTGCCGGGTTTTAGCTCGTTAACTTTAACTATGAATTTCAAAGATGAGTGAACTTTTCGATCAGTCAAAATTTAGGCTTAAAGAAAATAATTTAAAACATTAAAATAAGATGTTTGCACTACACCGCATAGCGGGATTTAACGCGCACGTACCTTCAAGCCAAAAATAAATAAAAGGTACGTGCGCGTTAAATCCCGATAAGCGGTGAAGTATAAATATGCAACGCGAAAGTTTAAAGTATAAGATGTTTGCAGTTATAGTGATAATATTAAGTACACAGCTATTATATGATAATTATTTATTAATAAGCAATATTCGTGAGGTAAAGTCTAGCTTGTAGGATTTATAGCACAGTATTAAAAATGCATGGTTTTTTTAAAGTTCATGCAATGCATAAAGCGATGAAGGCAGGATTATCAAAGTAGAAATCACAATATTAAGAGTTTATATTAATAAGCGCATCTGTGTTATACGATAATTTAGAAACATGACATGCAATGTATAATTTTGTGAAATATGACGATAAAACATCTTGATTGTAGTTTTTTTACCTCTCTCCACAAAACTAAAAGAATAACATATAATTAATAATTAAGTTAATATGCAACACCTAATAAATAAGCATGTATCAACATTAATTTCAGTTGCACACTACTCAATGTCTCGCCGCGGGAACCCTGTATTAGAAATTGGCCAGTATCGTTACAACAAATACTATCGGAGTAAAGGACCAAAAGCATATTGGTCTTGTGTAAAAGCAGGCATCGGGTGTCGAGCCAGGATTACAACATTTAATGACATTATTATCAAGAGTCATAATGTTCACTTACATTGAAAATCAAGGAAAAGATGTAGCAACAATTCATCGAAGAAACTTAACTACCCACCACCATCTTTGGTTGTTTTTTTTTTAATACATATAGGCTTGCACTTGGTCCCAGACTAGCCCGAGGGCATAGACGGGGCCTACGATGGAGCGAGCTCACCCAAAAGATGCCTATGCACTCGTCTCTTGAATACATCCGGGTTATATGCATTTGGGAACACAGGCGCCGGCAGGGAATTCCATTGATAGAGAATATCAAAGGCGTTGAAGTCAACTGGGCTATTCGCCAAGCTATTTTGATAAACCTTCCTTGGTGAAGTTAGATGAAGAGAAATTACAAGATGAGCTGACAATTCTTTTTAGCTGACAATTCTCCAAAAAACTTACGAATTGTTAATAAGTCAGTCAGTGTGAAAATTAGAACTAGTAGCTCGAACCAAACAGTAGGTTTCTATGGAGAAGAACAAGCAATTGTTCTCTCAGTATTCTCAACTACAAACTTATTTTACCCTAAATTCACCAAGGGTTAAAGGTTATTATTTATGGGATTGCTGGGTTGTGATAGAGTTATTTAGATCGTATTATCGGCATTTCATTGTGCGAGACTGTTGTTGCAGTATGTATTATATTCCGTCTTTTTATTGTAATTTTAACTAGCAAATACTCATTACTGATAATATTTTAAGAGAGAAACAACAACTACTACTTTTTTAATAGTTTATAAAACCTTAGATTAATGTTTTGTTGTTTTATTGAAACTTATAGCAGTGGTACTATAAGGTGCGCTTTATATTTTTTTTATTAAATAAAGTATCGGCCACACTCTTTTATTTTATTTATGTCTGGGATCAGCCGAATTGTTGCACAAATTAAGCAGTTAGGGAGGACAAAAGGGTGAGGGGAAAAAATATTGACGCCACAATACTTATAATCACTAATAATTAACTTTTTATTCAAAACTAATACGAATATGTATGTTCTACATACAAGTAAAGAACATGGTATTTTAAGCTAATTCACATTATTTTCCTACTCGTAAATATGAGCCGATTAACTAGCTATTTTTCAATTGTGATTTGCCACGTTTAAAGGTCATAGCTCATTAGAGCCACCCGGCACCGACTCCGCACCGACTCGCCTTATAACCGAGGCGATCCGGTGACGCTACGGAGTTGATATAGTGAGCGCATGCCCATACAAGTCCAAATAAAGAATACTAGCCGCAGGAGGCGAGTCGATGCGGAGTGGGTGCCGGGTGGCTCTAATGAGCTGTCCTTAAATTTGTTAGTGATAGTCTTTAATTGTTTTAGGTCTTATTTTTACCACATCAAGAACTGGACGACCAGTTATACTGCTAAATGGCTATAGGTTTAACAAGGTCAGTCGGTACAAGGGAGTCAGAGCTCGGTGGAAGTGCTCCAGAAGCACTGGCGGATGCAGAGCTAATCTTACCACCTACAAAGATGAGATTGTAGTACTCAATAATG
Organism: Athetis lepigone; assembly: GCA_033675125.1. Taxonomy (NCBI): domain Eukaryota; kingdom Metazoa; phylum Arthropoda; class Insecta; order Lepidoptera; family Noctuidae; genus Athetis; species Athetis lepigone. The sequence goes on along the minus strand of CM066218.1, from coordinate 5,097,280 downwards.
ACCATAAGCATGACAAACAATTATCAGGAGATTATGAGGCTTTTAACTTCTAATCAGACTGTAATAATATGCATTAATATATTCGAAAGTATTGATAAGTAAGTTATTGCATGTATCTAAGTCAACTTTAAAATTTTTGCCAAAGTTACCTAATTGTTTAAAATAATTATTGCTGTACTATGTCATTTTATGGTATCACGCGTATTTTACCTTTTTAAATAAATATACTGGGACAACTCACACATGGTTATCTGATCCCAAAGCTCTGTTAAGAGCTTGTGTTATGGTAACCAGACAACTGATATACATACTTATATAATTTATAAATACGTACATATTATAGATAAATTACACCCAGACACAGAACAAACAATCATGCTCATCACACAAAGTTTGTTCTGGGTGGGAATCGAACCCACGACCTCCGGCTTAGGAGTCAGGGCTACTAACCACTACACCAACAGGCACGTCAAATATAGATTGACGATTGTGTTATCATATTTAAATACAAATTATACAATTAATTGGTTTTCTGATATTATATTATTATGACAAGAAATATCAGTATTGTTTATTTAGTTTGTGTTCGTGATTTTGTAATACGAAATTAAATGAATGCAACTAAATTTTTTAAAGTGTTTTAATTACTTTTTTTAGTTTTTAGGTAAGTTGATATATAAAAACACAACTGTTTGTAAGGCAAACAGTTGTTGCGAAAAAGGCAAACAGTTGTGTCGAAATGAGCGAGTTGTTGTATAACAATAATGATATTTTTCTATATATATTCACTCTCTATTCCAGAATCAGTAGTTTTCGGGACTTCAAGATATGGCAAACCAGTAATTACTATGGGAGGGTATAGATACAACATGTACGGTCGAACTAGTGGTACTAGAGCCAGATGGTACTGTGTCAAGGCGAGGTCAGGGTGTCCAGCATCACTCATCACCATCGAAAATGTCATTGTAGCTCTCAAAAATCAACATACACATTGATTAATTATCTAATAAAACCTTAGTCAGTAATGGCCAAGTTCCACAAACGTTTATTGATGAAAAGATCTTTCGGCAAACGTTTGGTCATACGATCATTCGACACGCACAATGGCCCAATTATGAGGCTAAGTGCGGACAAGTCCAGCGAAACTAAACTAAACTATCATTCGACAAATAGTGTCCGATCAAACGATTATTCGACAAACGTTGTTCGATCAAACGATCATTCGATAAACTTTTTAGGGTAAGTGAACGTCTTGCAATCGTCGAATGCTCTGTAAGTGGAAACCTTTCAAGTCCAAATAATATTAACGAACGATTTTATTATGTAATAAATAAATAATGTGTAAATACTATAAAACATAGATACTTTCAAGACATTAGTATTACTTTCATGGGGTATTAGTATATACGTACTAGATGTATTCCGTATAAATAATCCTCTATAAGAATATTAGAAATATATTAATTGGTATGAGTGTCGGTGAATAAATAAATCAGTAATATCTACTTTAGAGTGTTTCATATCCACATTGTTTTAATGGTTACCTATTTGAATCAATATCGTACCGAACCATAAAGCCACAGTTTTATTTTTCAACTTCAACACAGAGCTACACCTTAGTATCTCAAGGAATCATTGTTTGGCCTATAGATTAAGCATTTAATTCACAGTGTAGTCTTATCAAAGATTTTCAGATCGCTTGTATCAAGTATTTGCCATTTTCCGTAGCTTTGTGTATTAAATTCAAAGCATTTATTTCACTTAGACCATTTACAGGTACTTATAAATTGTCAAAGAGTCGGTTGGTTAGTCAGAAAAGAAAAGTGACGCTAATTGCCTGTTCCAAAACGTAGACCTCTATGGAGAAAAACAGGCAAGAAACTCCACGGACTCTCTTTAAAAAAAATCTTGTTTACATTTTCTTTTTGTTGCATCTACATGTGAAAACAATGTAAGTATGTAACAAAATAAACAAATACAAAATTAAAATAAAAAGTCAAAAATAAAAAGTCATGGCAGTTAAGAGATGAGATGATTAGTTAAACACACCTCACGTGTGACGATAAACTCTCAGTAAGATTCTATTAGAAAAAAGAGAAAGGTAGCATTTTGGATTTTAACTGCTTTAAAACAAAATCTAGATTGAACAGTGTTACTTTTTATTGTATCGTATTGTTCCAGGACTAATTTTCACAACATCAAGGTTTGGGAACCCTGTAGTCATACTGGGTGGTTACCGTTTCAACAGATATTACCGGTGTACGGGTCCGCGGGCCAGGTGGATCTGTACCAAAAGCAAGAGGGGCTGTAAGGCGATGATTGTCACTGTACACAACAACTTTTTTGCTTATAGGAACTGTCATAACCACGACTAACGCATTAGCAATTATTGCGAAAGATGAACATCTACGAATATTTTGCCGAATACTAAAACGACTCTTCATTTAAGACGCTTAATTTAAATCTGTTGTTGTCTTTCCCACTCTAAGGGGTAAAGTAAGGACAACAAAAGATTTGACAGTGGTGCCGATTCTCTTATGCACAAACTAACGTAAATTTAAGTTAAGTGCATCTTTCTCTTTCCATTTCTTAAAGAAAAGGACAGAAGATACATTTTAGTTTAATTCTGTCAAATTAGACAGCGCCTGATGAAAATTGACGTATATTTACACGCCATGTTTTTAAATTGCGTTTAAATTATCTACGGAGTGTCTAAATTTGACAGGACTTAACTAATATTTGATCTTCTGTCCTTTTCTTAATTAATCGGAAAGAGAAAGATGCACTTAACTTAAATTTACGTTAGTTTGGGCACAAGAGAGTCGGCACCAGTGTCTTGAAATTAAGTGACGTTTGATATAGGATATTTTATGGTTTTAATAATTATTTTGGTTTAGTTACCAGTCTCTATCTTGCCTCTTGGTTTGAGTTTTGTGACAATGACGTAATATGGCTTAACTAAAGCGATTGTTAAGTGAGGTTTATTTATAAAAAATGTTTTGTGCCTGTTGTGAAATCTTTACTAAACAACCGAATGGCTTAACTACACTCTCATAACATAATTATTATTTATCTCGAGTTGTTTTTTTTTTAATAAATGCAGATAGACATCAATTTAATTATTTCATATCTTACATTTTTAAATTGTTGTGGTGTTTCCGTAATATTGTAAAAAAAAATATTTTTGGTTTTATTATCAATATCCTAGCAGTAATTGATTCGAACGATTTATTTTAATTGCCAAACGTACCTGTTTTAGATCGTGTTGTATTCTTAACATCACCCAGAGGCAACCGTATGTTAATATACCAAAACAACAGATTTGGCCTCAACGGGAGTAAATCTGGTTCTGGGAAACAAAGATGGCTGTGCACTAAATGGTCGTCAGGCTGTAGAGCTTCTGTCATGACGTTCGAAGATATTATTGTCAAAGTCAAGGGCACACACCGTCATGAAAGTCTAGGACCGTATAAGGTTCTCCCACACTGCAGTTATATAACATTGTAAAATATTGTGCAGCACGATTGCATTTGGCTATAGCATTTTTAAAATGTTATCTGTATTTATAAAGTTGAAAAAATTGTTAGGTTGGATTAGCTAATTTCACCACTAGTCCATACTATTAGTCTTAATTGTAACACCACGCTACGAATAATAGGATCGGAGCAGTAGCCACGAACGGATGTGAAACCGCAGGGGATAGCTAGTATGTTATAAACGCTCCTACATTGGTTCAGGTCATTGTATAACCGTATTTATATCCAAGGTTTCGGTGGTTTGAGTAAAGTACTACAAGTTGTGGATCTCTTTATGTTTTAATTTTTGACGTGACAACGTCTTAAATTAGGTTGCGGCTGGGAGTCACTTATGAAAAAGTGTAACGCTCGGTAACGTTACGATGAGTCACCGAACGAGAGAGAGGCCCGCCGAATGCCTTGCGTCTCTCTCCCACTCAACTATGATCGATATGAAAGACGTTGTCACGTAAAATCTTCGCCCGTAAAACCGACTTTACAGGCAACCATTTTTATTTGAATGAATAACATTGACATTATACCAGTGACTTATAATTTAGTGCTTATATTCGTTTTAGTACATTAAGATATTTAAATAAAATAAAATAAAAAAACATTTTCGGTTTTCATTTTGAGAGTACATAACTTTTTAGCATAAAATAAAACGAAACTCTGCAACAGTCACGACCATACTAATTCAATAATATTGTTTTAAATTTACGGAAAGTATATATGTTTTAGATCGTGCTCAGTTTGTGATATCATCCAGAGGCAAGCAAATGCTTATTTACAAAAACAACAGATTTGCTTTCAACAGGAGTGAACCCAAGTTTGGGAAAAAACGGTGGCTATGCAATAAATGGGCTTGTGGGTGTAGGGTCTCAATCACCACCATTGAAGATATTATCGTCAGGGTCAACGGCTCACATCGACATGGAATTGCACCTGCCTATATGTCTCCTAGCTTTTTTTAAACAAATAAAAGGTTTTTTGAAGTTGCTGATTTTAAAAGTGCTATTTTTTAAAGGATAATTTGTAAGTCGATGTTTTGGCTATTATGGTCGATGCACATTTACCAATTTAATATAAGTGCTTAGTGCTCCAGATAACCAAAGTATTTTTTTTTACTTATTACAATAAAATATTTTTATTTTTGTATTTATTTTATAACGATACTCGCCAAAAACCTGATGATGAAAAAGTCAAAATATTATTTAAAAATAAATGTGTTGGAACTAATATTATCTTTAATTTGGCTCAACTAACACAGCTTTAGTAGATTAACAAAATATAAATTAAAACAGTTAATTATAGTTTCTCTCCTGTGGGTTGTAATTGTCATTAAAAAAAATCAACGAAAATAAAATCCCACTTATAGACAGCCAAGGATGGTGGAGAAGAGACATGGCAGGTGCATTTATTTATTTACAGTAAATAGCTGAGGTTAAATAATAAATAAAGGGAAAATAACTACGTATCTTTTTACAGGCAAGCTAATCTTTATAATATCGAAACGGGGGAATCGTATGATTCAGTACAATCACCACAACTTTAGCTTTAACAAAGCCACGATTGGAGACCGGCCCAGGAAGAGGTGGGTATGCACTAAGTGGGCCCATGGCTGCAGAGCCGCCATCACCACCTGCGATGACCACATCGTCAAGACCCAGAATGAACATTCTCATTACTGAAGATTACATTCGTTTTAGTTTATATTTACTACATCAGCTAATAGAAAAATTGCTTTACAAATATTTCTTGGCTAAGTTAGTTATCAATCACCTCTCTAGACTTTTCTCTACTTTGTGAGAGTCGGTTTCCAGTCTAACCGGATTCGGCTGAAAATCAGTGTTTAACGAGGAGCGACTACCTATCAGACTACCACAACCCAGATACTGGGTAACACGGTATCTTTTGGTTAGACTGATTGTCATTTTTTCTGACTTATCGTAACGACTGTCAAGGGCTTTACGTGCTTTTCGAAGCTTGGGATGTCAGTTATTTTAATATAGTGTTATGGTATGACCAGTATTATTCACTTTTGTATTGCAAATCAGATGCAGTCCTTATTTTCTGGGTTTTTAAATATAAATATCACTTAGGCACGAAAGTAAGAACCTAGAAGAGATTTTATAGGAACACAATTTTGTATTTGTATATATAATGTGAATCACAAAAAAAAATGATATTGTGAGAAATAAAAAACATTTCATTTTCATCAAAAATGTATTTTAATATGGTCGATTGTGGTGGACATCTACGAGACATCAAATATTTTGTACAGTCAGCAATGTAGATAGATACGTATGCAGAGACGTCGGATATATTTGAAGTTTTCTTAAACACCAATGAATGTTTCCAATTTCAATTTAAGCTAATTGAAAAACATATTATTTCTACTTAAATTGAAATATAAATATTTTAAAAATATGTATCTACTTTGATGAATTCACATATTTTAACTAAAGACAAACATGAAGGATTTGATTAACTTTACAATTAAAACTCCTTTTTAGTTCCAGTATTTACGACGTCGTGTCATGGCAATCCAGTTGTTGAGTTGGGAGGCTACAGATTTTTAAGAAAGTTCTCTACTAAGGGCGCCGCTAAGAATTTATTCCGGTGCAACCACTGGAGTCGCGGTTGTCGTGCAATGCTCACTATGGTTGAGAAAAAAATTGTCCAAATTAGAGAAGACCATAATCATTGAAGATTTTATCTCAATTTTCTTTATTTATAATTTTTTTTAAGTAATTATATTACATTTTGAAGATTTTTATTGCTATTGTCATTGGATGTACATTAGTATTATAATACGCTGCCCGGTGCTACAGACCGTATATTTTATAATTTTATTTTTATTTTATTGACAGAGTCGAATAAATAAACAATATTTTTTAGAGAATGCAAGTTTTATTTTAAAGTAAACCTTTTAGGATATCACTTGAAGCTTGGTGTCAAATACCTCAGGCAATATTGGTATGTTATTGATATGCTTAGTACTTGTACCTACACAGATATATATATCAAATAATATATCTATTGTGATAGATAATACTATGAGCACAATATTACTTATTCCTTAATTTTCCAGAGGTGACCTACATTCTATCGCAGAAGGGGAGAAAAATGATATTTTACAAACAAAATCCATTTAGTTTAAAGGATTCAAATGCGGGAGTTAGACAAGTGTGGCGGTGAATACGATGGAACAATTGTTGCAGGGCGAGAATCATCACATATCGTGGGATCACACATCTTATAAAAGTTAAACATATCTAACCATATAAGTTTATAGATGACGGATTAAAGGTCTTTAGTTAGAAATACACTCCCTTGAATCATATTATAGTGTAATGTAGCATGTCTGATATTCGGGTGTATAAGCTATATTATTTTAAAGTTCATCAAAATTCGGTCTGTAGTTTTTGCGTGAAAGAGTAAAAATCAGCCTTAACAACATAAATTCAATGGAACAGATTTTGTATGAATTTATCTGACAGATATTTTATTCCGAACTTATCAGATGAATGTCAAACAGGTGCATATGCTAAAATAATACCAAAGTATTTTTAAACAAACAATATCTTTTTTTCAGCTCTGTTTGTGGGTACGTCAAGATATGGGAAACCGAAGCTGATCTATAAAGGGCAAGAGTACAACTTATCGAACCCAAACTCTGGCGATGGCGCTAAGAAGGTGTGGCGATGTGTTAAATGGTCCTCGATCTATCGCTGTCGCGGTATGGTCGGGACTTTTAACAATGATATTGTTAACACAAGAGGACATACACATGACTAGTTTAATAAGTTATAGTAAAAATATGTAATATATTTTTTATAAATGTATAAAAATGTTTATTTTCACACAGAAGGGCTTTAGTTAATTCATTGAATGCAGATTTACACCCAAAGATTTATGAATTAGTATAAGGAGAAACATACTCCTATAGAGTTAGGTACCTAATGAAAAAATCTGTGGTCAGTTCTGAAATTATATTTTTAACACCGTAAAACACAATGTTTTAAAATAATGTAGGTTCTTTTAAGTTTAATAAGTTTTTTATTTGTTAGTTGTGAATATAATGCGTTCCAAAGTTCCTTCCTAGTTGTATATTTTTGCTTCTTTCTTAGTTTTGTACAATGTTCTCTGCTTCTCATCACTGCGAGTATAACGATTTGGTTTAGAGTATAAAGTTTGATGGAAATTCTTGATTCAAGGTTTTCTTTTTCTGTATATAATATATATATATATATATCCATTTAGTGCATATGAACATACAGATGTGACGCTAGTTGCTTGTTTCAAAGAGTAGGTAGATCATAGAGATCTACCAAAACCCAAATATAAGAAGCAAAAAACCTCACGAAAATGTTTTTCTAATACTTCATGTTTTGCAAAATCTATTTTTTTGGTGCTTTCAATAATTATGAAGCTAGTTTTTATACATTTTAAAGACATGTTATTGTCTAAATTTCCTAATAATATCTAGCTTATTGTGTGTTTACTGGTCGACTATATGTTTTAATAAGATCTAAACATTTGGAAGAACGTGTTATTAAATCTACAAATGCTGTTGGAGACGAGAATGTCCAACCACGAATATATGTATGTTTCGGTAATCTTTGCCTACACCAAAGGAGAAACTAGCAAAGTACGATTATTTAAACATTCGAAGGCACGTGATTCGAGACACATTAAAAAGACAATAGCAGCGCAACAGCCGGCTGTCTCTTGGTCGTCGAAAGGTTTATTCACTAGTTAATATAAAATGTAGAAATTATATTTATTTAACAGTTTAATGTATCCTTGTGACTGATCAACTTCATAAATATTAATAAATATTTACCAATGAAAACGTGAAAAATTATTGCTTTAATTGGTTTAAAGTTGATAGCACATACACCAGCTTTTAGTTGGTTAAGTTACTTAACAGATTTTATTATTAAATAAAATCTTTGCTACACAGTAGCGTGGCGTTCCTTTCGTTTATTTACTTATAATACTCGAATTAACTTCTATAAGTTAAAGCCTTTAGTGTTTATCATGTAATATTATATATCCTCAGGATTTAATATTCAATACTTTCCAGGACAAATACGCTTCGAGAAGTCCAGACAAGGCCGGCCGATTGCCGTGTTCCGTGGATATCGATTCAACAGACAGATTACGTACAACGACAAGACTTGGTGGAAATGCAGCAAAAAGAACTATGGATGCAAGGCCACACTCGTCCTTGTAAAACAACGCATAGTCAAGGAACTTAATGATCACAATCATCCGAGGTCAGACCACGATGCGGAAGTCAATATTTGTCGTCCGAAACTGATAAGAAAGAACCTTAGTGTTAATTATTTTCCGAGGCCTCATTTGGATTTAGTTAACTCTTTAATTTTGAAGAAAAAATAAACTTTTAGGATTGTAGACAATTATAAGTTATATAATATTTATTTTACATATCTAGTAGTACTATAGCTATTTTTAATAAAGGTACTTTAATCAACCATGTACTGTTGATTTAAGAATTGAATAAAACAGTTACATTAATCATTACTAACAATATTTATAAGGTACTGAAAGTTAACAAAATAGATCTTTTATTCTGTCTTTGATTTCAGCGTTAAATATTTGTACATCAATACTACGTAGAGGTATGGTAGATGTGTATTTAGTTTTTATCATCGCTGATGTATACGTAGGTACATTACAAGTAGTTCATTAATTAGTATAATAATGTAGTAGTTTACTAATAAGCCTATATAACTTAATCTAATAAATAAGTATATTATGTTTGTTAATAGAAATTAGTGTTTAAAATAATAAATGTACTCATTACAAAACATTGTTTGTTTTATTGTTGTATTGTAATCTGATTATTATTTGTGTAATTATGAAACTTGTGTGAGTTTTTTATTTACTTAGTTTTACCTTTCAACGACCAAGCGACAGCCGGGTGTCGCACTGCTATTGTCTGTCTATTGTGGCTCGAATCACGTGTGTTGGAAGGTTTTTAAACCAATCACGTGAGTATTAAGGCTCCAGCACACCGAATGCGTATGCGTAGACGTAAGCGTCAACGTGACGTAAACGTGCGCGTACCACGTGCACGCGGACGTGATGACGTTACGCAAGCGGTGTGTCCTGTCTTATACAGTTCCATACATTACAACTCAGTGGTACGCGCACGTTTACGTCACGTTGACGCTTACGTCTACGCATACGCATTCGGTGTGCTGGAGCCTTTATAGGTGTGCATGGCTAGGAAGGAAAATATACTTTGATGAAGGCTTAAAGTGATCCGTACTTCCGTACTAATATTATAATTAATGCAAAAGTAACTCTGTCTGTCTGTCTCTTCTTCACGCCTAAACCACTGAACCGATTTGAATGTTTGGTATAGAAATAGTCTGGGAACCGAGAAAGGACTTAGTAGTTTTCATTCCGGAAATCTCCCGGGAACGGGAACTATTCTACGCGGACGAAGTCGCGGGCAAAAGCTAGTATTGAATAAATTAAAGTTAGGAGCCACATACGAATTCACATTCTGCAACCACTGAATAACACATTGCAGCTTTTTTTCCAGATATGATTTTCGCGACATCCAAATACGGCAACCCTATAATCTTGCTTCACGGGTACCGCTTCAATCAGCACAGCAGCAGCAGGGGCCAGCATGGCTACTTCGTATGCGTCAGGGCCGGGAAGGGCTGCCGGGCTGTTATACGAACATATGGTGGTGAAGTCGTTAATGTTAGAAACGCGCATAATCACCACCCATAATCTCTTGCCTAATAACAGTATGTTTTTTGTGTATGAGAAATCATCAAATGTGTGTTTTAGACTTTTACTGACTAAACCCCACCCTTATTCCTTTTTTTTTTGGTGAGTGGGAAATCATCAAATGACTGCTCCCGTCCTGGGTGCGGCGAGAGGGCGTGTCAGACTCTTACTGACTAAAACCCACTCATGTTCCTTCGATTGCCCTGTATGTTCTAGGGCCTACGGGTTTATTTGTGTTCTAGAGCGCAGTGTAGTCTCGAATGCTAGCAGCTAGTTTAATTTAGTAATGTAATTTGGTGGTATTCCTACGTAAGAAGTATTGAGTCATGTTCGGCTCACTCTTCCCTGAATCGTCACTAAGTATGGAAGTCCCGGGAGGTGCCTTTTGCCTAAAATTATTTTTAGCCCGAAGTTCGTGTTTGTCTTACTTTAGAACAATAAACTATGATCTAACAGATTTGTTAGTAGGCTGTTATTTAACCCTAGAAAGATAATCTACGTCTGCGAGACGTATCCTGAAATTAAATTTCGTTATATTTTTTTTATTATTAATCGCAGCACGCTGGCTGCTCTAGTTATTTCTGTCGGTGACCGGAACTAGCGCTAAGCAGCAGTCGCACCACGGTAAGTACGTTCAAATAAAAGATATACCTATGTCGTACGTCCGCGAGACGAATGATTATCTTTAATGCAACTTCTGCAATCATTTGAACTGATGGTTTATTGTTATTAACACTTATTTATTATTATTTTCAGGTATTTATTTTTTTTATATTATAATAGCAAGTCAAAGGTGTTGAATATTTCTCAAATTGAGAACTTTTTATATCAAAATTATAAAAATATAGGCAGTTACATGAAACAAAACAAAGCCATCAACTTCCGATATTGCAGTTGGGTTTTTTGATTATTTAATTCTATTTTTTTTTATTTCTCCTTTTTTTTAATGAATATGTCCTATGTCATTCGAATTGAGACGAATTCAATGACACCTCATATTATTATGTCGAAACCCGTTGAACGATTTAGGCTGTAGAACGCGCCATAGAATGAGACATACATACATAAGTACAAACATACATATGCTTGAAAAACATAACCCTTCTTACGGCAGTCGGATAATGAAGAGGAATCGTTATCAGAATCTGAAAGTGAATGCAAATAAAACCACTTAGAAGACGATGTGCAGAGTGACACTGAAGACGATAAAATTCATCTATGAAGCTGTGGATATACCCGAAATGGCTGCTGAAGACCATTCAGAGTCTACTGCCGACCAAGCTACGCCTTCTAATAGCCGCATAATTATTAGTTCTCAGCGCACACCCAGAAGTAAAAATAACCATTGTTGGGCTTGTGGTCCAACAAGGGTCGAAGTCGCGGTAGAACCTTAGCAGTGAATATTGGCCGATCAGCTAGAAGGCCAGAGCGTACTACATGTGTAGAAACGTTTACAACCCCTTGTTATATTATATAATATAATAATAAGAAAATATAAACACTGAAAGTGATTTAAAATGTTCCAATAGGAGACAAGACAAGTTTTTGCTAATTTGTAAAGTAGTTTACGATTCTTGTTTGTAATTTGTCAATTAAACTTTATTATTGCTATTTTATAGTTTTATTTACTTGAATAGAATACTAACAATTATTGAAACCAATAAAGCACGATAATACATCCGTAGGCTTACTAAAAATCTTAATTAACTGAGGTACGTCTGACAGACGTATGATTATCTTTTACGCTAGTTAAAATATGATTATCTTTCTAGGGTTAAGCTTTTTTCTATAAAAGAGCTTTTCAGAATAAATCTCGGTGTGCCAAGAAATACAAAGACAAACAGATAGCTCAAATATTATCTTAAGTATGCATGTTTTATACGAGATATTTTGTGAATCTAGTTTGACATATGGAAGCAATTGATTGATTAGTACAAATATGTTCCATAATTTTCTACGGAAATAAAATGTAATATTTTAACTGCTGTTTTATTTTGATACTCATTTTTGTAACCTTATTACGGAAATCTGCAACCAGATAGATAACGACTTTGCATTGTTATGTAAAAATTATAATTGTATAAGTTTAATACTAAACTCACGTTCATTCAATGTAACCTTAAACAATATGGTTTTTATAAGAATGTTAAAAAGTACGGTTGACTACGAATAAAACCATACCGATGCACAGAATCTCGTTGCTGGCCGTAAAGTTTTTGAAAACAGTATTCAGTTTTTTTAACTCGTTTTATTTAATGCCTCATACTGTCTGATCATACTTAAGACATAAACTGCTTAGTAAGGTTAGGTAGTAATTTACAGTTTTTTTTTAATTTCAATATTTCTATACATTTATTATTCTTTCCAGAGATAACCCTAACCGAGTCAAGGAGAGGCAAACCAATGCTGCAGATGGGAGAGCACCGGTTTTACAAGCACAGCTCCAACCGTGATGGCAACCCCAAAGTGCTGTGGGTCTGCATCAAGTGGTGCTCCGGCTGCAGATCCTCGATCAAGACCTTCAATAACGAAGTCATCAGCATCAATGGCGAACACAATCACAAGCGTCAGCGAAATGCTAATGATTATAACTTTTTTAACTCTTAGTGGAACTTGGAGAACCGAGAGAGATTGTTTTGTTTCAATAATATTGCAGCTGGTTAAAAAAACGTCGTGTTAAAATTAATGTTAGTTTTTTTTTATTTATAAGCTTCGGGGATGGGCGGGTAATGGACAACCAAAATGGACCCAAATGTATGTTACTTATGTGATAAATTAATGTAAATGATATAATATAAATATGTTATTAAATAAAATTAAAGAGTTCAAACAAAATCGTTTTAATAAATAGTGACGATGTTATGATTTAAGTACTAGCTAGTACTACTAGTACTACCATATGTTTTTGGGTCAATACGAATCAAATTAAGACCAAAGCTGAGGGTCTTTCCATTGTCTTGCGGGTATGCACCCGCATGCGAGCCAGGCTCGCATGCGTGTTGCCCGCAACCTATCTTATCAAGCATGCTTTAATTAGCAAGCGGGCCACACTCGCGGGTAGCGGGTGAAATATTATATATTCTGCGTGCGGCTTGCAATAAGAATGATAATAAAAAGGACCTCAAAGTTATATCCATACTCAATATTATAAATGCGAAAGTAACTCTGTCTCTTCTTCACGCCTAAACCACTGAACAGATTTGAATGAAATTTGGTACAGATTTAGTCTGGGACCTGAAAAAGGACATAGGATAGGTTTCATCCCGGAAATCCCAAGGAACGGGAACTATTATTCCACGCAGAGGAAGTCGCGGACAAAAGCTAGTTTATAATATAAAGCCCAGGATCCTCCTAAGTTTCAATATCACCAGTACAGTCGCGTATAACAATCATTAAATACTGAAAAAAACTACCGGGGTTGCGGAATGTTTATAGTGGTTACCGTGACCCTTGAACATAAAGGGCAATCGAAGGAACATGAGTGGGTTTTAGTCAGTAAGAGTCTGACACGCCCTCCCGCCGCACCCAGAACGGGAGCAGTCATTGGATGATTTCCCACACACCAAAAAAAAAAAACTGAAAAAAAACTAAACGACAAAATTCTCCTTCAATCCTTTACGATAAAACTCAACTTCATTCGACGTTGTTTCAGGCATTGTACGTATTGTATCCACGCAGGGAAGACCGATGTTACAGAAGGGTCCTCATCGCTACTATCAACACAACTGCTACAGAACAGGACCCAAAGGCCTTTGGCTTTGTATCAAGAAGCGCTATGGCTGTCCCTCTAAGATTAGGACAGTCCACGACCAAGTTATTCAGCTGGTTGATATTCATAATCATTGAATTCTTCTTGGGTCCTTTTGGTTAAAGTTAAAACAGTTGTATTCTGGAGTCCTCGCCGTTCATTGAACTTCGGTGTAAGCGGAATCAGAGAACATTTTACAACCTAACATTTTAGAGCTTACTTCTTGCGAATATAGACGCTCATGTTTTGCAATGAAGTTATGTTATGGGCTCAAAAAATATGAACTTCTTTTTATAATAAACTAAGTAAACTGAATTTTACTTAGTTTATTTTAGAAACTATAATAACAAACTAGTTTTGTAATTGTACAAAATATGTAAAGAAAATCAGTCAATTTTCATACATTGTTGGTCCAAAAAAAAAGATCCAGAATAATTGTAGTTCCAGATCTTACTTAATTGCTAGGTCACACAAACCGTTAGCTTTTATTACGGTCTTAACCATTTAACTGCTTTTCCTAGTTGTAATTAAATGTAAAAGACACTAGTACATATTTAAATTATTATTTTCTCAATTTAGTCACTAAGAAAACGCAGTTACGGGGTTAAATTCATAGTAGTTGTTTAAGGAATGTGTGCCCGAGCTGTCGGGAATAAATAGATCCGGCCGCACATTTTTTTTCCAAAAATGCTTGATGACCTTTAATTATTAGAACTACCTGAACAATTTGTTTACTCTGAATTATCACTCACATAGTATGTAACATTGGAACGTACAGATATCTGTAAGCTCATATTTATAAATCAATAAATCGTTATACCTCACAAAAGTTATGGCACCTTTGACAGAAGACATCAGCGATAGAAGTTATTTCAGTCTATCATCCACCTATTGTTTTTTAAATTCAGTACACTTTTTCAGGAATATGGTACTCCAAATCTCGGTGCGGTAAGCCGGTCCTGAACGTGGGACATCACAGGTTTAACCGACACAGTCGCAGTAAAGGTCCTCGGGCGCTGTGGATCTGCGTGAAATGGTCCTCAATGCACAACTGCAGAGCTACCCTTACCACGTATGATGATGTCATCATCAGCACTTCTGGGAAAGAACATACTCATCCATAATTTATTAGATACATATCTCGGGACAAGTCACACACGGTTGTCTGATTCGAAGCTATTTAGAGCTTGAGATATGGTACCAGACAACTGATATACATACTTATGTCATTTAACCTGACGACTGATATCCATACTAATATTATAAATGGGAAAGTGTGTCTGTCTGTCTGTCTGTCTGTTTGTCTTTCTTTCACGGCAAAACGGAGCGACGGATTGACGTGATTTTTTAAGTGGAGATAGTTGAAGGGATGGAGAGTAACATAGGCCACTTTTTGTCTCTTTCTAACGCGAGCGAAGCCGCGGGCAGAAGCTAGTACATATATATTATATCAGTTGTCTGGTTACCATAGTACAAGCTCTGCTTAGTTTGGGGTCAGATGACTGTCTGTGAGTTGTCCCAGAGTATTCAATATTTTATTTATTTAGTGTTGACTTAACAAATTACCCCGTCAAAACAATGTTTTTTTTTTAATTTGGTCTGATTATAATTTCTATTTCTAAAGTATTATATGACAGCTTTCACACTTTACCCGGAAAAGGAAAAATGCTTTTTTTCCGTTTCCTGGTTTTTTTAAATTAAGTGGTGTCTTTCACGGAATAGAAAAAACATGTGGTGTCCAACTACCTCCAACTTAGATAGACACTTAGCTACTTTCATTGAGCTGCAGCAGCAATATTTTCATAAAAGCATTTAAAAATTGAAGATTCAGATAAGTCATTCCTAATTTATTTTATGTATTTATTTGTATAAACATCGTGTATAAGTATAAAATGTATTAATTTAATAAGTAGGTACAAGACATCTTTGCCAGATTGGCGTGAAAAAGAAAAATAATTCTAATAAGTAAATTTTAATAACTATTAATTATTACTAGCATAAGGTGTTATTAGTTTTATGCAAAGACTGAATTATGGTAGTTGATTACTTAACTTTATCTTCCGAATATATGTGATTGACTCATGTTCATAAATAAGGAATGGTTATATCCGCTTACCTGTTAATATATTTAATTTATGTAAAGACAATCCATTCTTATATGGTATTTTTTTAAAGTTAGAGTATTTATTTTTAAATAAAGAATTTAGAAACTGATTTCGCAGTTTTGCAGAGCCCATACGTAAGTACAGCTACCGATGTTTGAGAAGCTAAAACATTCGTTTCGCGATTTTTTTTTTTTGGTGAGTGGGAAATCATCCAATGACTGCTCCCGTCCTGGGTGCGGCGGGAGGGCGTGTCAGACTCTTACTGACTAAAACCCACTAATGTTCCTTCGATTGCCCTTTATGTTCCAGGGTCACGGTAACTAATATAAACATTCCGTAACCCCGGTCGCGAATCTTGACTAGAACATTATTTCCTTTTGCATAATTATGAGATCAACCATGCTTTAGAAAAAATTTTTGTTCCTTCCTCCTAATTTTTTACATTTAACCTTTCAACGACCAACCGACAGCCGACTGTCGGGCCGCTATTGTCTTTCTCTTGTGTCTCAAATCACGTGTGTTCGAAGGATTAAAGTGACCTCTACACTCAACAACTCTTCACAACTAAAATATTTTGCTGCATCGGTAAGTACGCTATTTCCACTTTTGTCTTAAAAACCTGTCACAGAGATGATAACTTACATTTTATTTATTCCAGCACCTATCCTCACGACATCTATATTCGGCAGGCCAGTGATACAAATCGGTCAGCATCGTTACTATAAGCGAAGTAATTCGAAAGGGCCGGTTTACCACTGGGTCTGTTCAAAATGGCAGTCGAAGAGATGCAGGGTCTCTGTGACCACGTTGGAACAGGACATTATTGCCACCAGGAATGAACACACGCATTGATTTTGTAATATTCTGTAATATATTTCTGTTTGCAAGTGCGTTGTTTGTGTTTTTTATAAAGAGAATCCATACTAATATCATAAACTAGCTTTTGCCCGCGACTTCGTCCGCGTGGAATAATAGTTCCCGTTTCCGGGGGATTTCCGGGATGAAAACTATCCTATGTCCTTTCTCGGGTCCCAGACAATGTCTGTACCAAATTTCATTCAAAATTGGTTGAGTAGTTAAGGCGTGAAGAAGAGACAGACAGACAGACTGGCAGAGTTACTTTCACATTTATAATATTAGTACGGATTAACTGTGGAACTATCTTGAGCGTACACAAAAAGATTATTGGGGTTGTATAAGCATGAAAGAGCTACATTGACCATGGTAAAAGCATCCAAAACATATCCAATGGCGTTTTTATTTTTGATGGATAGAAAATCATCTTGATGACTTCTCCCGCTCCTGAAGAGGGAAGGAGGGTCAGACTTTTACTGACACTAAAATCCAATAATTTCCCTTCGGTTACCCTTATATATTCCGGGGCTGCGGTAACTATTAGAAGCATCGACACGCCGTCGACACGGGTCTGGTCCTAGTCGGGCGGCGAGCTAGCTACCGCTCGCCTTCTGCAAGCCCACGCCTCCAGTGGCCATCATCTTGCGACTCTCGACAACTAAGCCTGGGTCTCTATCCGGGGCGTAAAGCTTGACGCTGCCTCACGCGCCCCGCTGCTTTCGTCTCCAGCGTGTCTGCTTCGCAGGAGGCGACGGCTTCCTATTCAGTCTCGCCCCGAAGCATGGCCTGAACCAGCGCCGATCGCCTCTGCAACGACACGGAGGTGGTTTGCCCAAGCGGGGCCTACCTCCATCGTATGCTACACGTGTGTCACGCAGGCGTCACTTCCGCCCGAATCCGACATAGGAACCTCCCGAAATGTTCGTGTGCGGTGAGAACCTGTGTCGGGCGATACGTGAGAGTGTCGAGGCGTCATTCCAGCTACTTCTCAAAGAGGGATGACCAGCACTGAGTTGCGACAGTCGCAGTCTCCATGAGATCCCGCCGGAGCTCTGTGTGCCGAGTGTGTGTGAGTTTCGCTCCAGCGGCGTTGCACTTCCAAGCGCCACTGTGCGTGGTACCCACACCGGTATGCCGGCAAGAATCAGGTATGCAGGAGATCTAGCTTTATCCATGCACCATCCGAATGGCCATAACCTTCTAGGACGCCCTCAGTAGCCGGGCCGTAGTCAAGGCCGGGTTGGGCGCCTACACCAGCCCCGGAGAGGGCCATGGACCGCACGAACCCGTGTAACCGCGTTATGTTAGACTTTTGGTTACTGATCGGCTTTTGGTTACTATAGGACAATATTATTGTGTTATTCTGATGTAATCATCATCATCTCCCTAGCCTTTTCCCAACTATGTTGGGGTCGGCTTACAGCCGAACCGGATTCAGCTGGATACCAGTGTTTTACGTGAAGCGTCTGTCTATCAGACCTCCACAACCCAGTAATTGGGCGACGATACCCTTTGGTTCGACTGGTCAGACTTTCTGGCTTCTGAATACCCGTAACGTCAAAGTTCTACGAATGACAACCGGGGCTTAACATGCTTTCCGAGGCACGGGATGTCAGTGATGTCTAAGATAAACTATAGAAAGTACATATGAATTGAAAAAGCCACATTGGTACTTGCCCGGATTCGAACCCGTAACCTCTTACACGCGCCTTTATGACGACCCAAATGTGTTATTCTGACGTATAAGCTACGAATATCTTGCAAAACCATCGGCTAATATTCTTTATTGTACACCAATAGGACAAAAACAGTAAAGGACAATACAAACAAATATGCATGAATACAATAGGCGGCCTTTTTTCGCTAATTAGCAGTTTCTATTACATACTATCATTTATAAATAAATAAATAAAATAAAATAAAAATCGTTTATTTCAGACAAGGTCCATATTTTGTTAGTATAAACATAACTTAAAAACTAGTGTTAGTACTTATAACTACCAGAAATAGTGCAGTTTTTAATACGCTTTTATGTGTTTTGCGCCACAGGGGCGTGCAGGCGTATCCAATGTTTCAGTACGGGGCTGTCCCATCTGTCCGCTATAGTTTTCAGGATGACGTTGGGGCTGACGCGTACCCTGCGCATGATAGAGGCGCATCTCTTGCGCATGATGGCATGAAAGCCCTCAATTTCCGCTTCTGCGAACATATTGGACGCACTGCAGTAGCGCGGCAACCCCATCAGCACCCTAAAAGCGTCATTGTATTGAACACGCAGAGCACTGTATGCCCTCTGCGTATAGTTGACCCACAAACTGCATGTATAAAATGATTGACAGTACGCCCGAAACAATGTGGCCTTTACGTCAATCGAGCACTTCGCAAATCTGCGAGCCAACATATTGCAGCGGACAGCCAATGCTCTGCGCTCACGTTCAAT
Organism: Athetis lepigone; assembly: GCA_033675125.1. Taxonomy (NCBI): domain Eukaryota; kingdom Metazoa; phylum Arthropoda; class Insecta; order Lepidoptera; family Noctuidae; genus Athetis; species Athetis lepigone. The sequence goes on along the minus strand of CM066218.1, from coordinate 5,077,837 downwards.
ATCTAAATTGTCTTTGAGGTCTTCAGAAACCCAGTGGCCCAGATACTTGAAAGCAGTGACTTGCTTCAAGGGGCTTCCGCAAAGTGTTAAGTGTGGCACAATCGGGTACGTTTTAGTGCCTGCCTTAAAAACTAGTACCTCACTTTTCTTAACATTGTATCTGAGCCCATGGGAATCCGCATACCTCTCGCATATCGTAAGCAGACTCATCATTGCGCTAACCGACGGGCTCAGCAACACCATATCATCAGCATAACTTATATTATTGATACATATGCCATCAACATAACAACCTTGATACGTGTTGCTGAGCTCGACAATCAGCCGGTTCATATACAGATTGAAGAGGCGAGGGGAGGTCAGACCGCCCTGCCTCACACCGCACTCCAGCCTATACTCATCCGATAATGAGCCTGCCCACCTCACACAATTGAGCTGATTATTATACCAGTACCTTAGTATTGATACAACTTCCCTATCCACTAAGGTATCATTAAGCAACTTTTGCCACAACAAATCGTACGAGACCAGATCGAACGCCTTGGAAAGGTCCAGGAAACAGGCGTTAACTGGCGTTTTCCTAGACGTGTAGTACTGAACAGTATGCTTTAGAGACAGTATGGCACTTTCCGTAGAGAGACCCGGACGGAACCCAAATTGTGCGTCATGCAAATCGATGCGAGTTGCCATATGCCTATCAAGCAAACTGTCCAGCACCTTGGCTATGACCGTAGCAAGCGATATGGGCCTGTAGTTTGACTGATCTGATGTGTCCCCAGTCTTATCCTTTACAATTGGCACAACCACCGTCTTCATCAGATCACCTGGCAAGTAACAGTGACTCAGACAGAGCGAGAAGAACATCGCCAGTACCCTAGGTAGGTGAACTCCTGCATGCTGCAGGTGCTCGATGCTGAGGTAGTCATGCCCCGGTGACTTGCCCCTAGTCATGTTTTTTATGACAGTAGCGATATCTTTCGCTGAAAACCTAACATTCAAGTCCGTCAGACAATCCTCAGCATCGACCGCCTGTGATGACAAGGCTAGAGAACATTCAACCTTAAAATGTTTCACAAACGAATTGGCTATTGCCGTAGGCTCATGTAGCCCCGCCACACTAACGGGGACGCCCGGCTTCAGATTCAACTTATTAGTGTTCTTCCAAAACCATTTTGCTTTATATTGCTTGCTGCGGAGTAATATTAAAACTGTGAATATCTACGAAGATATTTTTTGAAATTATAAATGACTTACGCACAACGAAAATTACGCTAGGGGCATTTTGCGTTTTAGTAATTTTATATTATCTCCGAAACTATATGACCAATTGACATACTGTAAATGGCAAATCTTATCTGTATGATGTCCTTGTGATACTGAAATAATTTATTGTCATATGAATTAATATTTTGTTGCTCAAATAATCAACCAAACGTAAGTATGCCGAAAAATCATTTTTTTAATGCAATAAAAGATGTATAAAAGATAAAATATAAAAGATAGAGATATGGTATCGCGGACTTTTTTGCATAAATAATTAAGACAAACCAAGTTGCCATACATTGTTTTTAATTTAAAGCAACTGTTTAGGCAGCGCACGCAAATAATTCTGTTTTATGAGGTAATTTTTTCCGACTTGCTAAACAAAAGTTGCGATAACTCAGTTAATATACATGTTATAAAAATAATTTATAGCCTATAGCACTCAGGATGGAATTGGTTCATTAGTTCCAGAGATTACCCCAAACATACAAACTTACAAACTTACAAATTTTACCTCTTTATAATATTAGTATAGATGGGAAAGTGTGTGTGAAACGAAGCGACGGCTTGACGTTTTTGATTGAAGTTTTTATTTCCCTCTCTTTTAAAAAAAAAGTTAGTCTTAAATAATTCCGTTTACATTTGGTGGTATTTGGCGATAGGCATTATTTTTCTTTTTATAAATTTTTAACTGCTTTCGGAATTCAAATTAAATAGTTTAAATTGGACTTTCGAAAAACTTCGGATCTTGTGTTGTCATTCGTAGAAATTTGACAGACGTTATGGGGCGTCAGAAGCCAGAAAGTCTTACCAGCCTAACCAAGGGGTATCGTGTAGCCTAGTTACTTACTGGGTTGTTGAGGTCTGATATGCAGTCGCTTCACGTAAAACACTGGTATCTAGCTGAATCCGGTTAGGCTGGAAGCCGACCCCAACATAGTTGGAAAAAGGCTAGGGAGATTATGATGAGAAGATTATAGTTTCAAGTACTAATTACATTTTCCTTTGCAGAAGTAAAATTCACAACTTCTAAACACGGGAAACCAGTTATGATAATAGGTAAACACAGGTTTTATACTCGTAGCAGAAACAACGGTCCTAAACTGCAGTGGGTCTGCATCAAGCAGACATCCACCGCATGCAGAGCTACTGCCACTACGATAGACGAACATCTCATTAAGCTGCGGAATGCACACAACCATTTCTAAACTGTTATCTTGTAATCTCAAAGGAGATTGCCCAAATCTCATGCAAAAAGAGATTTAGGTCTGACGCAAAAGAGTACTATCTTAGATTTAAAAAATAATATTAAGAACTTACACCATTACTCTTTCGGATGGTTAGTAAAGGTTTACCTTTGAACACGCGTGATTCGAGACAAAAAAGATAGACAATAGCAGCACGTCAGCCGGCTGCCGCTTGGTTAACATGCGTTAAACTAACCGTCCGACCCGAAACATTTAACGAAAGAAAGAATAATAATATTTTGGTTTAATATGTATTCTGTATGTATCTTGAACAAAAAAAGTGTGATAGTGTTAATTTAAAATGTTATTTTGCATTATCCTCTACTTTTGCGCCGGGCCTGAGATTTTTTAGGCCATCGTCTTTTTATTTCACTTACTGTGACCTGTGAACGTCATTTAACAAACTTTATCTCATTATAAATAAATATTAGTGTATAGGTATAGGTTTCAAATAGGGGATGATCTCATATAACCAATTACATTACCTTTATGTATTATTAAATAATTTGATTATATTTTGTTTAATGTAAGTTACGTTTTTTGTAAATAAGTAAGGACTTTTTTGAAATTATTTATAACATAGAAAGAGCGACTTGAACTCGCAAATTAAGGGGTTTTACCAAAGTTATTATTTATAAAATTACTTTGTTTTACTGATTGTCTGGCGCTGGAATAATACATATATGTTACTGTAGCCCTTCTCGTAGTATAGTACTTTGCCAAATATACAATACTCAGAAAACGTAGAATAGAAAAATACACGACTATTTAGATTCTGAGCACACCACGTTTTTTAAACGCGCTGCAGACGCGCGTTTGTAGCTATACACAGGCGTGTTAGCATCGTGTTTGTATCGATTTAAACATTTCCAGAAAACCGCGAAATTTGCAGTTGATTTAATAAAAAATTGAGTTTTGAAACCTGAAAGTTTGTGATAAATAGCAAGTAATTTATATACAATCCATATTTAATTCCATAACTAAATAAAACGCGTGATTAGCAAGTAAAAAATGAGTTTTTAAGTATAAAAGGTTATTTAATTATAAGTAGGTAGCTTTGGAAAGGTTTTTTTTCATTAATTACTGAATTGTCACTTGTGGCCCTGGTTTCCTTGGTCCTTGCAGACCCAATAGTCATTTTATTGTTATTTACTGTATATTCCGAGAGAAATTAAATTAGTATCTTCATATACTATATATTTGTTTTTATAATTTGGAAACTGAATAAAATGGTCACTTTATTGACTTGGGTTTATGTGGTTTCTGGTTGGGCAGTCATTTTAAATACATGCCGTATTTTGGGAAACAAAATACAGTTCGTGAAAGCAAAATGAATTTATTGGTTGCAAGTGCAAACAAATCTAGTAGACAAGATGTTTCGCTAAAAAACGTAAGTATTAATCAGTGTTACCCTCTTACTCTAGCTATCTTTCGACAACCAAGCGACAGCCGGCTATCGCCCTGCTATTGTCTTTCTATTATGTCTCAAATTACATGTGTTCGAAGGTTTAATTTACTTTGAAAACGCATTCAATTTGAGAGAATTGGTCTAAATTTGAACTTCTTTACAGATGTGGTGTTTTCTACTTCCAAATACGGCCAGCCGGTGATTTTGTTCAACAACTATCGGTACAACTGGTATAGGCCGTACCGTTCGAGAAATGAGAACTTGAATAGTACTAAGAAGCAGTGGCGATGCTGCAAGTGGAGTAGTGCTCGATGCAGAGCAGGACTCATCACCGTCGATGACGTGGTGGTCAAGGTCATGAACGAGCATAACCATAGGAACGTGGACTCCATCCTACAATATTTTTAGAAGTGCAGTGAAACAGTCTGGTTTATTGCATGAACTTTTTGTTGCATATCGTTTAAACTTTGTCAGCAAATTGAATAAGGGTTTAACCCACGATGGAACGGAGAGGATCGTTCGGGGTTAGAGGTTGTGTGTGCGCAAACGAATGATGCCATTTCAATAGTCAAATAACTTGTATCTTACGTATTTTTTCGATATGAATACATGTAAAAATCAAACCGAATGAAATTACTACTTCTCTCATGATTAAATTATTTTCTTATTATGTTTTAATGTTTTCTTTTAATTTAGTAATTATGTGGGTTAAAGCGTTGCCCTAGAAGTCGTTTTATACATTTTTTGCTTTTGACTCTATCTTTAAAACGTAAGTATACGTCTGGAAATATTTAAATCAATACCGCCGTTCATATCTGATCGACCTATATTTACAAAATATTCTAAGACCGTGGCGATAACATTAATAAATAAACAAGACCTGAGAATTAAGTAAATTATAGCATGATAAGGTTTTTAATGTGCTATCTAACTATTTTATACTATATTATATATTTATCTATCTATTATATCTCAAATGCCAAGAAATGTATGAATGAATGCAGCAATATTGATTATATACCCTTTTCCATTCTTTCTTAATTATTTGTGGAAATCATTTTCCTTTGTAGCTATTTTCTCGACGTCTCGTTGCGGCAGACCGGTCATCATAAGGGGGATCTACAGATTTAACAGAAACAACAGATACCAAGGGCTCAAGGTTTTATGGACCTGCAGTAGAACCAGGAGTAGTGGTTGCCGAGCTACCATCGTCACGTATGACAACGTTATCATCAAGTCCTGCGAAAACCATAATCATTAGTTTATCTTATATGAATCAACTAAATTTTAAAATGCAGTTTTCCTTATCACTTTATTACATTGAGGTTTTTAAATCTAGCAGACGAAGGAACTATTCGCATTTATTCAGCTCCATTCAACTTATGTACGTCTATAAAAAACAATGATTTTATACGAAAGCGACAGATACGGCAATTTTAATGGCCGCATACGCGTTTTCAAACAAAATCGTAGATTTCTATGGACATAAGCTTAATAAGTGGGCGTAGCCCTTTATGTTTTAGTCAAAATCGATCTGTAGCTTCTTCGCTGAAGACCTGCACATCCTAGGTTCGACAAACGTCTTTTGGCGAACCCCAAAATAGACTTTTTACCTGAGTTTTTAGTCAAACGTCAAAAGTGAAATATTCTGTTTTGGGCTTTGCGGTTGTATTGAAATTTGTAGTAAGGAATACGCTTTTGGCAAGATAAATAGACGTTTCTAAGCACTGACTTTAGCTTAGCACAGTCTATATGTCAGAACTAAGGTTAGTTCAGAACTTCGAAGTTTGACTATAACATTAAAAGTAAAAGTTAACGTTTGATTATAACATAATATTATTATAGATTACGTTTTACCTCATTTATCTGACAAGTCGATTTTATTACTTTACTCTTTACCAAATTATGTGTTAACTATTATAATTTTATACACAAACGATTTCCGCTTTTTTAGCGCAATTGTAGCTGTGTAGTTAGCTCTTGTTTAGCAAATATTTGTACATTGAAATTTATGCAAAATAATTAACTTGTTATAAGAATAACAGCATTATTATTGCCCTTTCATTTTCATTTCGTGGAAAATGTCTTAAAGATGATAAAAATGGCTTATGCCACTAAACCCCAAAGCCTATGCTCTTCAAACTGTCTAGTATTTTTGGTGTTTATTTTTATTTCATTTGTTTAGGAAAACCAACAAATTGAGGCGCCATGCCAGAGTAGAGTGACGCCATAGTTTTACGACTTGACTGACTCGAAAAATGACCGTCAATGACCTTTACACAATATAAATGGTTAAAAATGGCATACAGTTTAGGTATATCAGTATAACTAACTAAGTTATCCACGTTTAGTGGCATATGCCATTGAACATAGTTAAATGGGAAGTCAACAACGGAAAAGCTTGAAAAAGATTTAATAGGTATATTAACAGATATTATCGCATTTTTTGTTTAGGTTCACCTCTTGTGGAAGATTTAAGTCCGAGGTTTGCGTGGTCACGTCTGGGTAAGCCAGTATTGGATATCGGCAACTGTCGCTACTACAGGAATAACAGAAGCCGAGGAGTCAAGGCCGCTTGGTTTTGCAGCATGAGGAGGCTTGGCTGTAAAGCGTCTGTCATCGTAGCCGATGGAACTATCATTAGTGTTAAGAATGCCCATAACCATGACGTACTTACGAGTAATTGATCTACTTCAGTGATGTGTCTTTCATGGGAACCGGAAAGTCAGGCTTAAAAGGGTGATAGACAGGCGAGGAAGTACGCGGACTTATGCCTCGACGACCTGTTTCCTTTGTGTGTCCGTAGAGACCATAAGTACGCGTACCTACTTTATAACCGCCGCACAAGTTCTCCGGCGATCCACCAGTTTGAAATCTTGTGTACGAGCCGCGAGCCACCATATTCTGTGAAGGACATCGCTTGTATAGTGACGCAGCCATAAATACGCGTACTTACGTGTCCGTCTATCAGATTTAGACCGTTTTAGAGATTTGTTGGTTTTCTATTATTCTTTTAAAATCTGCCAGACTTGCCCTTATAATAACTCATAGGTACGCCACTATGTACTTAAAGATTTACTTTCTTATTATTTCAGTTCTAAGAAAAACACTTTATTATGAACACAGTTCAAGGGTTATGAGACAGAGATTACATTTTATTGCTGATTTGATGAAAAATATAATTTTGTTCACGTCTTATTAATCATTGATGTTTTACTTATATGTTTTAGATGTTTAAATAAAATTATTATTATATATTATTATATATTTATTCAGGAACAATTTACATTGCGTTCGAATATTTTTACATGAAACATGGCAACAACACATTGAACATACAAATAATTATTATGGAATTAAATAGAAACAAAATTACATGAAATTAAAAATAACATAAAATTGGCAAACCTAAAATAATGTAGCACCACATAATTAATAAAAGTTAATATAATTAATAAAAACACAATGTCAATAAATTAATTTAAAACGAAACAATGATAAAAAAAAATTATAATAACAAATACATGTCAGTTTTAAAAACATTACAGTTCGTCTATGGAGTAGAGACATCTATCCAACAAGAATGCCCTGAGCCTTGCCTTGAATGAACCTGTGTACAGTGTGCTTTTTAACTCTGTGGGTAATTTATATAATAAATTGTTTAACCTATCCCTGTTTTTAGTTTATTAAAGCAAATTAAACTTTTCATTTAAGAATTTCGGATCTTTAAAGTACCTAATTGTGAGATACTATAGTGTTTTACAGTTGTGTTTTTGATACTTGCTTTTATAAAGGTAAATATTTGAATCTAAAATATTTTTAGTTATATATATTGTTTGGTGTTGTTCGTTTTTTTATTCATTGTAATCAATAGTAATGTTATTTGTATTTGCAGTGGTTTTCACGAAGTCCCGGTACGGTAGGCCGGTCATGTTAGTTGAGGGGTATAGGTTCAATATCACCAAGAGTAGGGGGGATAAAGGGTGGTGGTGCTGCAGTACAACCAGGAGTACTGGCTGCAGGGCTACCATCTCTACGTTCAAGAACAGCATCCTCAAGCGCAGAAGAAACCACAATCATAATAAAAAGTAATGTAAAAAAAAAAGTGTATGTTAATAATCTGTGCACAATCACTCGGCTGTTTTTTGAATAGCTACGCATTTAGGAATTTATATTTCTCATAAAAGAACATTGATATAGTTGGTTTGTTTTGGAGTCAATTTCATTTATCGATAATTGAAATACATAATGTACAACTAAGGGGTAGTAAACTCCCATGTGATATAACTCAACATAAAGCCAGAATTAAAAAAAAACCGGCCAAGTGCGAGTCGGACTCGCGCACGAAGGGTTCCGTACTATCATCTCAAAACATACGAAAAAAAACACGTTTACTGTATGAGGACCCCCATTAATATTTTATTTTGTTAATTTTTAGTATTTGCTGTTAAAGCGGCAACGGAAATACATCATTTGTGAAAATTTCAGCTATCACGGTTTATGAGATACAGCTTGGAGACAGACGGACAGCGGAGGCTTAGTAATAGGGTGCCGTTTTACCCTTTGGGTACGGAAACCTAAAAATCAAATTTTTATACAAAAAAAATCAAATCTTTAAAAGAGTTGGTGCAACTCTATTTATATGATTAAATATCAGAATAAGGAAACTAACAGAAACTTTGTTCGCCGAGGCCAGTAAGCCGGCTATTTTGCAACCTGCTGGTCGGTCAAAACGATACTCACATATTCCACTGCTGAATTAAATAGTTTTTCTTTACTCCAATTTAATCTTCGTTAACTATTTATTTTTTATTGTTTTTACAGACATCATGTTTTCACACACAAAGACCGGTCGACCGGTGTTGTTCATAGGTAACTACCGTTACTACATGAACAACAGGTGCAAAGGAGGCAGCGCTAAAGCGACCTGGTTCTGCATGAGAAGCAGCAGACGAGGAGGCAACAATCTTGGCTGCAAAGCGTCTGTCACTACTGTGGATGGGATCATTATTAATTATAAACATGCTCATAATCATTTATAGAACAAAGAGTTCGTTGAAGCAAATCTAGATAAGGCTGCGGACACGAAGTCAGCGGGTGCAAAGCGGTGGCGGCGCGGCGGCTCCGAGCGGCGCGTTTAAATGCATAGATTTACATGGAACTGGCCACCGAAGGCAGCGGCGCCGCGAGCGGCGTACGAGAAGTCTAGCTGCCTAGTCTCCCGCGTCGCGCCTGCTGAGCGTGTCCGTAGCCTTATCTGGATTTGCATCAACTTGTTTGCGCTTCCACCGGAGATGAGCAAGAATGTGAAGCGATAGCGAGGGATGTATTAGAAACTTATTGTAGCACTCGCTTAAGTAGCTTAAGTTCTAAAATAATACCATGTCTTTAGTCATTTTATTTCAGTCTCTGGTGAAAACACAGTTTCTCGTTTCATTGTTACTTAATATATTACATAGTAAATTTTATGAAATATAGTTTAACTGTAAGTGTATTATTATTTAAGTTATTATGTTGGAGTTCTAATAATATAAATTAAATTGTTACTTTTTATGAGTTTAAGTGTGTTGTTGCTCCTAAAAAATACTAGCTGAGATGCTTACGTAAATAATTTGAAAAAAGAAAGGTATTTTCTGGGCACCATTTTCCGTTCAAGTTTAAACGTTATTAATTTAACCTTTTTAGTTCTGATATATACTAAGACGCGGTACGGTAAGCCGGCCATCCAGATGGGGAAGTACAGGTTTAACCGCAACAACCGCAGCTCGGGCGCCAGGTCTTTGTGGATCTGTTGCAGGAACAGCATGGGGTGCCGAGCCACCATCACCACCTTCAACGACGTCGTCATCAAACAGAAATGTGTCCATAATCATTAAGAGGAGTTTCTTAGACCAGGCTTCACACAAAAGTAGTTTAGTTAATTTTTTGAAAGCTTTTGATTGTAATGTTTGTGAAGGAAACTGTCTAGCCATAGGCCTCGATAGTGTCTCACACCGATCTATAAAATTTAATCGTAACTTATGACTAGAATACTTTTGTATGAATTCTTATAGATGAATTTACGACAAAAGCATCGTTCGACCAGAGCATAGTCCGTACACTCTCTTTTAATGCGCTTAAAGCCTTTCTTGCTTTTTATTCTTTCAACCAAATTACACCAGCATTAAGCAATGATATTCTTACAGTAGAATTTACACCAATATACTCGTATTTATACGAATGTCAACTACTTGGCATAAATGTCATTCTTATATTGATACATATAACGTAAGTTGCTAGTAAGCTAATCAAAAAAAGGAAATGAAAAAAAAGCACGGTGTTATGGTCGACCTTTGCTTCTGTGCTAAACACCAGCACATCAAGCTACCCTAACCTGTCAAATTTATCTAATCAACTTTGAACCTAATGCTTTTGTGATGAAGTTTAATTTCTATTGAAAAAAATTGACAGGTTGAAGTAGCTTGGTTTGATGAATTGCTTAATACCATAGATTACTTATATTTTAAATACAGCAGACGCATATTTTTACATATTGTCTACTAGTTTGATGCTTTTGAAATAAGCCGTCCTCAGAGAGCAATACTTGCTTCAATAAGTAAAGGTATACTTGGAATTTAGTTCAAGTGAGTTTAGAAATTAGTGTTTTATCTTTCTCTCTTATACTTATTAATTTTTTCAATGTAATGTTCATTTTTACCCGAATGCCGCGGGGCTCTAACTACGTTTTTCCTTAGTCGGTACATTTTTTATGTTCTTCTGTATAAGTTTTTCTTACACATTTGTTAAAACTTATTTCAGCGTAGATATCATTTTAATGTATAAATATATTATTTTAGTTTGAACTCTGTATTTTATTAGTGTGTTTTGATGAACATTGTTTCATCATCTCCCTAGCCTTTTTCCCAACAGTGTTGGGGTCGGCTGCCAGCCTAACCGGATTCAGCTGCATACCGGTGTTTTACGTGGAGCGACTGCCTATCTGACCTCCACAACCCAGTAACTGGGCGACACGATACCTCTTGGTTAGACTGGTCAGAGTTTCTGGCTAACCAGTAACGACTGTCAAAGTTTTACGAATGACAACCGGGACCAACGGCTTTACGTGCTTTCCGAGGCACGGGATGTCAGTGATGTCTAAGATAAACTTTAGAAAGTACATATGAATTGAAAAAGTCACATTGGTACTTGCCCGGATTCGAACCCACAACCTCTTACACGAGAGCCTTATCCACTGGGCCATCACGACACTCCACATTGAACAATGATGAACATTGTTTAAACCAGCACTATTTATCGAATTGCCTTTATCTACATTCGGTGGAAAAAAAAATAAGGCAGAACGTGTGATGGCTTGTACAAATGGCTGGCTGTTTTTTTTATATATATTATTCATTGTAAGTCAGTGTATTGAGGAACATGGGCAACATCACGTTACGACATACGGTAGCGGAGAAGCAACCAAAAGCGCAGTTGAAACTGCGGGAGACAGCTAGTATGAATAGGCGAGACGACGAAAAAAAAGTAATTAGTCCGTCATTGAGATTATTAATAAATTTTTGACACGTATTTTTTCTTTTTTCTCGTAAACGAAAAATGACGACGATACAGTGCGTTGAAGTTGTGCGTGACGTCACGATCAGATACAATTTTTGCATTACGGCGGCGTCAAAAGCCCCCACTATGCCCCCACTCCAGAACTTTGTTGCTCTTTATCTTTGTATTTTTTTATTATATTAATGAAGCAAAAAATACGTGTCCCGTATTTTTGGCCGATCTACAAGACGGACTAAACAGAATGCCATTTTTTTATGTTGTCGTCATCCCTGTTACAACTAAAAGGCTCATAATTCTGAGTATTCGTTTTTGCTTTTCAGGTCCCAAAATTTTGCAAACGAATAGAGGCACACCACTTCTTCAGATCAATGGGCACAGGTACAATTGTAAACGGAAGCTAGGTGGCAGGATCTACTGGGTATGCAATAAAGCTCCTCAAGGATGCAGGGTCTCTATAGTCACTTATGATGACGTCATCATCAGAGTCAAGAATGAACACAACCATCCATAAGGACTTACGTTTGTGTGTGTTTGAAATATTATATTGAATGGTCGATTTAAGTTCTTTAATCACATGAATGACAGCATTTTTTTAATAACCTTGCTTTCATGTGGGTGATGTAGTGGGTCAGGGTACAGAAGATAGATATTTGAGGTAAGACTGGCTGGCTCCAATGCATGGGTCGCCTGCGGCTGGCCGCCCTTGAATTTTTATATTCGACCGCATTATATCAACGCTCTGACCGTTGCCGGCATTGCTGCTAGCCGCCTAGTGCTTTTTAGGTTTAAAGTTTAAACTCTATATGGTGTCAAAGTCTTGAAAAAAAAGTTGTGGAGGTCAGATAGGCAGTCGCTCCACGTAAAACACCGGTATCCAGCTAAATCCGGTTAGGCTGGCAGCCGACCCCAATACGGTTGGGAAAAGGCTAGGGAGATGATTATGGTGTCAAAGTCTTGCCTTTATTTGTCAAATCCGGCTATAGATAAATTATTGAGAATCAATCACAATTATGTTTTTGGAAACATGCTGTGTCGATTCTCAAATATCACATGTTGGATAGTTGTCGCATGCGCGACAGGACTCGTCTAGTGAGTTTTAGTCTTAGCTAGTTAGATAAATCTATAATATGTTGTTCTTATTATAAATGCAAAAGTTTATTGGTATGTTATGTGTTTACGCTTAAACCGCTTAACCAATTTCGAAAAATCCTCCAAGACCAAAGACAGAGAGGGACCTTGGTCATTATTTATTCTCTAATAATAATTGTCTAAGAATTCTTTAATAAGGATTTCTTTACTTATCGTGTCAGTCGCTATTGTCATATCGTTGTAGGTGTAGTTTCAGCACGGCAACCCTGATATCTTTCCAAATTGCCGTTTAAATAAAAAACGAGTTTTCGAGTATAATAGAGAAAAAAAATATTTCTATCGTAAATTGCTCCAATGCTCCTAATAAATATACAAAGCTATAGATACCTTTTAATTTGACATATTAATAATGCTTGGAATTGTTTCGTATAACTATCCATTCACTATGTTCCATTTATGTGCAGTTCCAATGGTACCAATACACAATAAGGTTTTTTTTATAATTGGTATTGTCATTTCATTAAATTTTGTCGTGGATATACATTGATTAGTGATGTATTGAAATGTTTGTATTATAAGTAGGTATTACGTATATCCGTTATCAACTTAAGAAAATAATAGAATTAAAGGGTTCCAAGTAAAATGTTCGAATTATTAAACGGATTAATAGGAATTGTGTAAAATCCTCCCCATCTGACGTATTACTGAAGTTAATGCTATCCATAAAGCTCAGCAAGAATTTCCTCGGGCTAATTTAATATTTATTTACCAAATAAACTTTATTCTACTCTGGATGTTAGTAAGAGTGAGGACTCTTACTTACTTCCACATTCCTTAACTCTTCAAAACTGTAGGTTATTCTAAAGCATGAGCCACTTACGTAATACTATATTATTATTTTTTAACTTTTTTATACAATGTTTAAAGTAGCAAAAATATTGTCATTTCTCATTGCGATGTAAAATACCGGTAAGTATACTCATTATAAGCTCGATTTTCACTCATAATTATTGAATAAGTCTTCTACAACAATCGCATTTCTACGTCTATATTGATAAGTAAGTAGTATAAGTATAGTTTAATATTTTTTAAAACAGGCGTACATTTACTCTAATAAAAGTTTTGTTACAGTGACCCCAAAACCAACTGATGTCAATGCTAATTCAGGCGTATGGCTGACCAGAATTTGGCACGGAGTGATACAATGGAAACGACACAACAGGGCGCCTGGTGCCAACGTGACCAGACTGGTTGGGGACATATATGTGGCCCAAAGTGCAATCCCAGACCTCAAGGTGGACACTTGGTCGAAGTCCCTGGAACTGTTATTGTTACCAAGGGAAGCACTGGATCGTATAGGTGGATCTCATTTCTTAAGGTCTACACAATCAGTAATGTTTAAATTGCAGCAATCGCCTGAACTTGCAGAGCTTACTTATGCTTTAGGAAATGGAATGATTGGCTGCGTAAAGTTCAACCCAACACCTGGATGCTTCGTCAAAATGTTAGTGCTCATGTATACTGCTCAAGCAAATATGTACATTGGACTTATACCGAAGGACCAAGACGCTTTTATCGCTAAGCTTCATGAGCTGATTCGGTCGAAATTAAGCAAGTTGCAAGTACAGCAGCGAAAAACTGCATCAGAATAAAATAAATCATTTATAATGTGTTAGTATATGGTTCTCTGTTGACTTCTGGTTAATGACGCAAAGTTCTTGATGATTGTTGTATGTATATTCAGTCGTTTACGGTATTTAGATAGACTTGACTTTATTTAATTTAACTTCAGTTAGGAAGAAAGACTAGAGTTCCTAGTCTATGGTAAAGGCTAGTCTAGTCGTGAATCTTCTAAAACGAGTTAAATCTTTTTGCACAAACTTGATGATGTCTTTTTTAAGAACATGACTGAGAAACTGATTTTAAGGTAATGACTTCCCATCATGACCTCAAAATAAATTACAAATCTACCACTGAAAACTGCATGTCAATCGGTCAAGTCGTTTTGGATACAAATGGGGACATGAATTGGGCTTGGCACACGCACACCAAGTTCCTCGTTCCTTCGTGGGTAAAAAAACAACTTCAAGTTATATTCTGATTCAATCGTCTTTTTGTTTTATGAAATATACTGAAATCGTGTTGTACATACTAGAGATGTATTCAAATACCTACATATATAATATACAATCATGTCTAGTTTTTAAGAGTACTATAAATTTTCATACGGTATTATAATTATATACATTACATTATTCAATGATACTAGTCATCTCTCTTATATTTATTAGACACTAGCTGCTGTCCCCTGCGGTTTTACCCGCATTTTTCGTTACTGCTCCGCCCCCGTGGGTCGTAGCATGATGGTATATAGCCTATAGCATTCCTCGATAAATGGGCTATGTACCACTAAAAGAATTTTTAAAATCGGACCAGTAGTTCCAGAGATTACCCCCTACATACAAACTTACAAACCTACAAACTTACAAATTTTACCTCTTTATAATATTAGTATAGATTAGCGTTTAAAGATATTATCCATAGATATTATTAATTATTTATTTTACTTTAATTATTTGGGGTATTCCTCGGAGCGCTCCTGTTTTGAAGCGCTCCTAACCAAGCGCTCCTAAAATATTCCGCGAAGCGCTCCTGTTGGGAGCGCTAAGAAATTCAAACTAAAAATATTATTATTTTATTCCTCGAAGCGCTCCTATGACGAAACATAGAGAAGAGCATTAAGTGTTTGTAACAAATTATATCGATAAACATTTCGAACGCTACTAGTTGTTTAAATTAAAACTAGAAATAGCTAGAATAACTGAATAGTAAAAATAAAAGCTTTGATGGAAAGTACCAGGGTGGCAGAAATTGCCAGGGGGCACCTAAATGGTCTCATATAAATTGTACACCAACGATTAAAGTCTAAAATTATTTTGTTATTATTCACTATAACGATCTTATTATTTAGTAATTGTTTATAACTAAAATGTAGTTAAAAGATATATAACAGTACATAACCTATAGCTATCAGGAAAACCGAAATGAACTAGAAGTAATTCCTTATGCGATACTACTCAGCCCTTCAATGGTTGTTGTACGCGCATGAAAATGTTACCATTGAATTCGATTATAAAAGTACTATACTGTATTCACGGAGACAGGGAAGCGGGGTTGACAACAGCGGCTAGTGTCTTGTGTGTGAAGTCACTAAGTACGTAGTTCCAGTTCATTTATGCTTCCCTAGTAGTTTTAAAAAAAAATTAACAATTATGATAGGTAGTTGAATTTTAGAACGTCTATCGATATCGTGTCTTACAAATCCTTCATGCTCTGCCCTACGGTATCGTCACGTCGTCGGAGCGCTTCGAGGAATGAAATAATAATATTTTTACTTTGATTTTCTTAGCACTCCCAACAGGAGCGCTTCGCGGAATATTTTAGGAGCGCTTGGTTAGGAGCGCTTCAAAACAGGAGCGCTCCGAGGAATACCCCAATTATTTGGCTTCTGTGCTGCACCATACTTAGTTATCAAATGTTTTTGCTTTTAAACAATTGTTGTAAGAGGTACATTAAAAATGTTTTGATTTTGTGTTCTATCTAGCATATAGCCCGTTAGATACAACTAAATATAAGCCGGTTCATTAAAGAAAAGAATTTTAAATGGCGGCATGTACTTGCGTTGATAGATAGTACAGTCTGCATATAAAATTTAAAGTTGAAGTTTTTTTTTATCAAATCGAAAATATTATTAAGAATTTTTATTGTTTTCATCGGAAACAGTGCCTACTTTTACCACAATAACAAACAAGTAACAACGGAAAAATATCAGAAAACTATAACAAGATATTCGTAAAAAGGAGCACTGAGCGCGTCAAGGCAGCGTGGAAGCAAATCAAGATATTTTTTTTTATGTTGATGGTACGCGCGTATAGACGCCACTAGTGTGCGAGCGAGAGAACATGATAAGCGCCGCCATTTTAGATTCCTTTCTTTAATGAACCAGGTTATATAAACAAACGTTCTTGATGTATGCATATTTTTGTAGAAATATCTTCAATTTAAATATTTTTAAGGAAGTGAGACCTCTGGATAGAAAATGAAAGCTCATGCCATTACTGTCTAAAACAATGTGATTATGAATTATATTATGTTCTTAAATGTTCCGAATATTTGGTAATTGATGTATAAAACACGAAAAGGATAAAAAAATATTATTCAATCTCTACCTAGGTATATAATTATGTTATTTCAGATGTATCTTTAATAAATATTTTAAGAAAATTTTACCATTCAGATATTCATCATCATATCGAATCTTGTTGTATTCATTAATTAAGTATGTATGTCATCACCTCATCACTGTCAGTGTTTAGTCATAATGAAATAGTGTTTACAAATTTCTCATCATAAAACTCCACCTCAAAATATTTCTTTTATTGCTTAGAAACTTAGTAATATACTTTTAATTATATGTGGAACCATCGGCTTTTGAAAAAAATTTGCTAGATTTTGTTTGCAGCTTACTTTTTTTTTTTTTGGTGAATGGGAAATCATCCAATGACTGCTCCCGTCCTGGGTGCGATGGGAGGGCGTGTCAGACTCTTACTGACTAAAACCCACTCATGTTCCTTCGATTGCCCTTTATGTTCCGAGGTCACGGTAACTATTATAAACATTCCGCAACCCCGGCAGGCGTTGGCCCTGTTGGGCCCCTTCCTGTGCTGACTCCTTCTCTTTGAGGCGCGCGTGGAACAAAACGCGCCGTCTATTGCAGCTTACTTGAGTGCTCGGTCTATTGAGAGCTTTCTAAATAAGCGACTGTGAATAGCAGAATTGCTAGTTTAACAAGAACTTAAGTTTCTAGGAAAACAAATGCAGCTTCTGGACCCTTTGCGGTTTGATAGATAGCATAATATCATCAACAAACTAGTCGCTTTGAATTTCTGACCTTAAAATTAAAGTCTCGCGACTCCACAGTATTGCTTTCGCAGTTATCTGGTAATGTATAGGTAATTTAGCAGTTGATGTTACGTAATTGTTTTATTTTTTTTGCTTTCCTGTTAAATATCTTAATTTAACTAATAATTTCACAGATCCAATATTCACCGAAACGTGGAAAGGTAAGCCTCTCCTGCGGTTGGGTGGGCATCGTTTTAACCTGGTCAATAACTGTGGTTTGAGGTACTACTGGTACTGCAACAAGGCGGCCAAAGGATGCAGAGCATCTGTGATGACCCTGGAAGGAGTTATCGTCAAGATGAAGGAAAAGCATAACCATTTATTATAACATTTGGTCTTTTACTGTAAATAATATATTTATAAAAAAATGTGTGCCATTAAAATGAAGAATATTATTTACATGCAATGCTTTTTACTTCATTCTTTGTGTATACCTTAGTTTAATATGTATATGATTATAGCTATTGTGTCCAAAAAAAAAAGATAAAGCTCTTCTTTTTGAATTGTACTCAAATAAAGTGACATTTGAGTACAATACAATAGAGGTCATCTCTAGATTACTGATTCCTTGTCAAGGTTTTCAAAAAATCTTCAATTTATAGAAAGTTAGACTATTACAGAGTGTTCTAATATACGTGTCATTAAGTACTACACAAGCAAAGTCACGGACAGAATCGAGTTCTCTATAATTTTAGTAATTTCTTAGGATAGGTTAATATTTTTTTTAGAACAGGACGGTGAGTCCTCCGTCCATATCTCGCTATCAGAGAGAGACGTTTGTGCGACAGAGATAGTGATGTTGCATAGTGGAAGCACTTGATTCGAACGTCTATTTTTTTCGGCCTTAGTTTTTCTTCATCAGGTTAGACTCTACACTAGCATTTTTTGCTTTTCAGAATCTCTTATCATCTCACAGACGAAGCATGGGAAGCCATTATTACACATAAACCGATACAGGTTCAACTTCAAGCATATGTTTGGTGATCGGCGGTACTGGGTTTGCAACCAAGCATGGAAAGGTTGTCGGGTAACCGTCATCACTGTAGGCAAGGACATCATCCAAATTAAAAATTTGCATAATCATCATAAGATGTATCAGTCATAGAATTCGAGACAACTATTTTTTTGTGTTAGTTTTAAGGATGTTAAGTATTAACTTTCACCGGTTTAATTATCTACTTAAAATTGTAAAAGATTTCGGTTTTTGAAAATATCCGATCATAACGTGAGCCTGTCAGTAAACAAATAAAAAATATAACATTAAAGAGCTAATTACTATTGTAAAAGTGTTTCAGCAACTACAAATCCTTTATTTGCTGAATATGGGTTGGTAAGTAGGTATATAGGTTGTAACAATTAAGTCGAATTGCAGGGGTTTTCCTAATCGTAAAGATCTGCTGGACTTATACTTTTGACTCCGAGGCATGAACTGGTGACATTTGACATTTATATATTGCGAGATGACATAGGTCGATTTATTTTTGCGTCCAGTAATAAATATCTTATTGATTCCTATGTTAATATGCTTATCATCGCTTTTTCTCGATTTCCGTGTAATTATAAATGCGCAATGCATGCTCTTTTAAGGTTTAATCATGGCATTTGTTTTAAATGATATCTATTTTACAGCCAAATTCATCACCCATCATAGTGGCACGCAACATTTATACTACAGAGGTTATTTCTATAGAAAAAACTCTGGATTGGAAAGTGGCCGAAGTTTCTGGGTGTGCAAGCTGAGAAAATCAAAAAAATGTAAAGCCTCTGCTGTTACCGTTGAAAATTTCGTCGTCAAATTATGTGGGCAACACACGCATGGGTGTTTCATATGAATTATATTTTTTTTGTCGACGGGCCTGTTGGTCTATTTGTTAGTGACCCTGACTGCTAAGCCGGAGGACGTGGGTTCGATTCCCACCCTGGATAAATTTTCTGTGATGACCACGATTGCTTGTTCTATGTTTGGGTGTGATTTATCTATAATATTTATGTATTTATAAATTATATAAGTATTTTTATCAGTTATCTGGTTACCATAGTACAAGCTCAGCTTAGTTTGGGATCAGATGATCGTGTGTGAGTTGTCCCAGGATATTTATTTATTTATTTTACACCTTTTCGATCGTGTGAAAAACAAACCACTGTGTGTATTTTAACATATTTAGGGTCTTTTTCACAACCACAAGATAAAATAAAATATGGAACAGTTTTTGTTTGAATTTATCTGCCAGATATTTTAATCAGCAATTATCAGGAAAATGTGAAACAGGCGCTAAAAGAGATTCTCATTTAAACATCAGTGTGTGTGTCAATTAAGATATGACTTCAAAGTTTTAAGAGACAGTTTATCTACGCATTTGTTTATTTATCAATACATAGTATAAAACAAAGGCGTTAGTCGCTCCCCGCTGTCTGACAGTACAGGCAGCGGGGAGCGACTTTGTATTCTCAAAACTTTAAAACTAAGCAAAGGATATTTTTTTATCGAAAGAGTGTCTCAAGAGTAACATTTATAAGTCATTTAAATCTATACATTGTATAAATATAATGCATATTATAGTAGAGTACATCGGGGTTATTAAAGTTTTTCAACATCCGTGCGAAGCTGGGGCGGGTCGCTAGTTGTTATTATAATAAAAACAAATGTAGAAAGTCAATTATTACCTAATATATAACACATAAATTATGCGATAACAATTGTATAATACAAAATAAGTAGTTTAAAAAGTAAGGGTTTGGGTATGTGTGCTAGTGAATGTTATTTATAATTTTTAAGTGATTTATCTACATACAAAAGTTTTTGTTTTAAAAGGAAAACTTTTTCAAAAGCTTAAATATGTACCAAATATGATAAAGTAATTAAGTCGTAATTTATTATTTAATTTTATTTATTAGTAACTTCATGCCAAATATAACTAAGTGATGCAACCAATAAAGTGTTGTTTAAAAGGCATTATTTAGAACCAACACTGTTTTTATTTATAAGACGAAATTATATTTCCTGAAAAAGGAACAAGAAAGAACATTCCATGTCATAATAAAAATTATGAATCGACACGATTTTTTTTCTATAAACCTTACAGGTAATACGGTATTTTACACCATCATCAATTGACGTACTTTTTATGAGCTGTCAAAACGTGATGCTCCCATGGATTTTGTATGGCAATGACACCTCATGATGACACTCAGTAAGCAACTCAATTGCCTAATTATTTAGGATTACAAAGCATCTAAAAATCTAGGTTTACAGTAAATTTAAAATAAATTAGATTTTAAGGGCTCAAATTAGGAGAGATTTTATAGAAACTATTTCTTACATTTATTGGTTAATGGTGTAAAATACCCAGTTACTAGGTTTTTTAATATAGTTTATACGTAAACTAGAAACTAAGACTATTTAATTTCATTTTACCTCCAATATTTTATTATCTATCTTTCTTTGCAGTTTTTTACGAGAACTGTTGCGGCAGAACCTATCTCTGGTACAAGGGCTTTTGGTACCGAAAATATAAGGAGTCAGGGACCACCATCTGGTGGGTATGCTACAAGAGGTCCTCGCTGAAGTGTACCGGTTCCATCATCACAGATGATGGAGAACTGGTAAAGACTATACCTCGTCATTCTCATAAACAGAATCTATGGCAACGAGCTTTCAATGGACTCCTCAGCTGAAGCTTGGAGTCGAAACTGTTTTAAACCAATTTCTGAGTGTTATGATAGTTTTGTGAATTATTTTAATGTTGAACGTTGTATGTTTAGATCAACCCTTGTGTAATTTTGGACTCAAATGCATCCTTTTTTTGAATATAGTAATCTCTCTAACTCTGAAGTCGGGAACTAGACTGCGCCTTAGCATGCAGTCATTGCCTAGTTTTATTTTTACAATATTCCGACATAATCTGTACCTAAATTGACCAAATTCTATGTATGAGTTATTATCACTTTCTGAACAGTTTTCAATGTAATATTTTAATACTTATTAGTAGTGAATTCTTATACCTACCTATCTTAAGTTCACTGATCTTGCAATTTATAATCTTTGTGATATTTTTTGGAATTGATGTATTGAAATAATTCGCAAAATTATATATTCATCTGTTGTAGCTTTTAAGTATTTTTTTAGGTAAAATTACAATTTTGTATGTTTTGTTGTACGGCAATACCTGTTTGTGTATATTTTTTATGATAGACAAAAATATGTTTGGAGTCCTTAGCGTGAGCGCAAACAGGAAAGCAATTTTCAACCAATTTTTATATTGTTAATTGAAAATGAACTTAAATATGTTGTTGATAGAAGTGAAAATTATGCATAATATGCAGGGTTATTTGTGAAACACTAATAACCTCATAGTACGATATTAATTACATTATGAAAATAAATAGTTGCATGACTTTTTAAAATTCATTGAATTATGTCATTTACGTCTCCATATCCATGGTGTTTCAGTTCATTATCAATTTATTAATAAAAGAAAAGTGAAGGTCACTTCTAATAACTGCATGACGTTCAAACATCGACAATCGACGATAAAAACTCGTGTGATGAGTGATCATGAAACCTTTTTAGATTGAGACTGAAATTAGTATGCGATTGTTACCAAAAGTTAGTATAGAATTGCCTTTCTGATTGAGCATTGTTCTCTGTCTGCGTTGAACGCAGGCGAAAGAGACGGAAATTTCTGGCAGTTTTTTTTTTATTTTCTTACTTAAGAATTTGAACTTGTATTGTCTCAGTTGACTACAAAATAAACTAGAACTGCTACATCACAAGATAAATAAACGTAACTTAGCAATTTGGCATAGCTATTCTCCGTCTCTATTTGGCCATCCTAGTTTGACAGCGACGGTGACAGCAATATTGCTTAGACTCAGTCCACACGACAACGATTTATCGTTACGATGTGACTGCGCAGTTGGTTTGTGCAGTTTATCGTCCACACGGCCACGATATCTGCGTCGTTGTTCGTCCAAACGTTCGATACAACTGCATAATCGAACTGCGCAGGCAAATCGTAGCGATATATCGTTGTCGTGTGTACCGAGCATTAGCCAAAGTACTTGCTATAACGTTTACTTTTAGGATAACGTTTTTTATCTCGGCGTTGATAACTATTTGGATGTTTGTCCTCACAGATAGCTATTTTCTCGAAACCTTGTTGACAAAAAGTCACTTTATAGTCACAAGGGATATTTTTTATTGTTTTAGAAATGTAAATCCTTGAAACGGTTCCTTTATAGTTTAGGTTGTTAACGAACCTGAAAATGTATTTGGCTGTAATTTAGGATTAAGCCTTGTATTTTATTTACAAGCGCTAAAACTAAGACGTTATAAAATAGGCCTCGTTTAATGAGGCTATTCTACAATGATCCAAGCGATTTCAAAGATTTCGGTTCCAAATTGAATAAAATATCTAAGTACTTTATCATATAGGAATAATTTCTTCAATGTATCTTAGGTTGAGTTTGCAGTTGTCTAGGGCCCGTATTAATAGACGGCACTGAATTCTGAGACGCTCTCAAATCTATTGCTGTCCTTATTTTTCCCTTTAGAATGACAAGGACAGCAAGAGATTTGAGAGCATCTCAGAATTGAGTGACGTCTATTAATACGGGCCTAGGTATCATAACCTCACAATAGACTGCTTAGCAATAAGAGTTAGCGCATACTAAGCTACAGCATGGTCGAACAGTATTTAATAATTAATCGATGGCAACCGCATTTACGGTTTGTTTAGCAGTTCCCATATTACTAAAAGATTTTTTTTTCGTTAGCAATGATAACGTTTACAGAATGTTTCCTAACATTACCTTATAATACGGCAAAATAAAAGAAGTTTGTGATAAGACGTGCAATTAGCTTGTTCCTTGTTATAAATTGATTTGTGTTTTCTATTTGTGGTAGATGCTCGGAACATTCGCAAAGTAGCACCTACTTAGTGGTCGTAAAAGCTTAAAAAAAAATTGCAGTTGTTAAAAACTGTGCAATATAATAATTCCATGCTGCATTTATTTAAATTTAAAATAATTTATTTATACGTTATTAAAAAAACTTAAATGATGTCAACATAATGTAGCTTAGTCTGCGCCCGCCTCTTTTCACAGCTAGTTTTATGTTATATGTATGTTGTAATGTACTAAAATACAGACCTACAGGTCTGTAGAAAAGTAGACAGAGTCAACCTCCCTATTCTCTAGTCTCGTTTAATATGCTAGTTAAACGTTCACAATATAATGCATTCATGGTAGCAATTTTTTTCTGATGTATGTTATGAATTTTTACTGTCAATATGTACCAATAAAATTGTCTGTAAATATCAAATGTGTGAGGATTAATAAACTTTTGAATGTTTTTTTAAATGTTTCATTGCTTTATGTCGGTCTTTCTGAGGTTGAAAAGTACCTCATAATTAGAATATCATCTATCTATAATATTTGGCTTTGAAATTTCGCACTTTTTGCTTTTTTTATTAAATGCTACTTACTATCTATTTTTCGGATAAATTTTGGTAATTCTATAGTACAAATTATTATGATTATAGCTCTGTTATTATTCTCTTATAGCTTGTAAGCTTATTACAAATGATTATTATATTTTTGCAGCTACATGTGTGGAGGAGAACGGTAGATCGTATTTGTATTATGAAGGTTACAAATACAGAGTAAACAATCGTTCCGGAGAAAAAGTTTGGTGGATATGCACTCAGAGAGCAGCTAAGATGTGCTGTGGATCCGTGGTGTCATTTCTAGGCCAGGTTTTTAAAAGATCTGCCCATACGCATTGACGACATCCATAAAAACCCATGATTTGGTTAGTGTACACCCAGGAGAGGGCAAAAACTTGTGTTTACAGTAACAATAAATATATTTATAATAATCTTCATAATAATGAAATTAATCATAAAGCCGGTATACAATCACAAAGAGGATAATTTGCTACGAATGGGTGTAACATGCAATAATTTTATTTGGAAATTTAATTATTGGCGATTTCGCGCCGTCTGGATACGCCTCTGTGTACAGGGACTTCTGTGAAAGCTATGACCTGAGAAGCATATCAGGGAAGAAATATTCAATAATATTAATTTTAATAAGTTTACAGCTATTGAATAGAATGTCCAAGCAAGTTGCTGGGTTTTCGTAATCGTAGAAAAGCTAGCTTGCCCTAATTTTGACCTCTGGGAACGCCATTGCTTTATACACTCTAATAATATCTTATTCAGACCCTTGATGATTCTTATGACGTAATGATATGGCCTCATCACATTTCTTTTTTACGGCCTTCTTTTTAGTGAGTTGTTTTCAGTGTACTGTAGAGGCCAGAGGGACTACTCTACTGTACCGGGACTGCTATTTACTTTAATAAAAGGGATTTTTCATATTTA
The DNA here is from genome assembly GCA_033675125.1 of Athetis lepigone. Classification (NCBI taxonomy): domain Eukaryota; kingdom Metazoa; phylum Arthropoda; class Insecta; order Lepidoptera; family Noctuidae; genus Athetis; species Athetis lepigone. The sequence goes on along the minus strand of CM066218.1, from coordinate 5,052,929 downwards.
TTTTATATTTTTGTAATTTTAATAATTTTTACATCGACTGCTTGTCAGCCTTAGGGGCTGTCAAGTCTTTCTTAGTTTAAATATATTTTATCTCATAACGAACAAATAATGTAAAAAGGTTTTACGTATTGCTGAAAAACTTTGGCTGTATGTATTGCTGAAATGTTTTTGGGAGTAAAGATTGTATCGAAAGTTGATATTTTTTGTCCTTGTTATTTGTTATTGTTAGATTCTACTTTGATGTGAATTAATTATGTTAGCTGTTTTGAAAATAAAAATATTAGCAAAATATTTAAGTCTAATAAATCTGTACTAATATTAATAAATTCTCGTTTTGTTTTTTACATTATGATTGAATTTTTTCTTTGTTAAGCGATTACAGAATTTTCCAGTTTATTTTTTATTTTTGCAGGCATCTACATGACCAAAGTTAATGGTAAAACGTACATACATCATGATAACTACTCTTATAGGAGGAACAGGGCTTCTGGGGGGAGGGTCTGGTGGATCTGCACTAGTAGACATTCCAAGAGATGCTCAGGATCCGGTGTGACTTATGCTGGATACTTCATAAAGAAATCAGGACACTCTCATTGAAACTAGATACAGTTTGTAGGGAAAATGTAAAAAAAATGTGAAAACGAAATGAAAACCAAAAATATATGTTATAAGCGCGAAATAAAAGTCAATGTAAATAATAATTTTCTTCCACACTTTCTTTCTATCCACTCTTGGTTATTAACCTCTTATGTCCTCAAATATTGTTTAAATTTATTTCTTTTTTTCTACTGTTACAGAGGTCACTTACGTTATTGCAAAAAATGGTAAAACGTATGTTGAAAATGATGGCTACCGTTACAGAAAGAATAAAGAGAAAAATAATAAAGTTTGGTGGGTGTGTGCTAACAGATATTCTGAAAATTGTTCAGGCTCCGGTATGTCTATAAGAGGACGTTTTTATACGAAAGCACCTCATTCACATTAAACAATTTAAGCTTAAATTTTTCTACCTTCATCGAAAGTAGAAAAGTTTCAAATACCAGCAGATAATGAAATAGATTTTCTGTATTTTTGTGATTATATTATGTATTAGCAAAAAAAAAAATTAAGCTCATTTCAGGCTACGCTGAAATAAAATGGCATAGAGCTTATAATATCGCTTACCATAAAATTGTAATAGTAATACGAAAAGTATGGTGAGACAAATTGTTGTGCTATTAACTATAAGCTATAATGCAAAATAAATTTTAGCGTGGTCTGAAATGAACTTTGTACGAATCATCCGTTTCTTTTCTCTAGATAATTATCTAAAGAGGCTCACCTCATCTGGTCTACTGACGTAATAAACAATTTATATGAAAAATATTTTTATTATTTAACCTTATGAAAATTGGAAAATAAATAGACGATAGACTTTATCTAGGCGAAGAAATAGATTCTTCGCCTGCGTCATTCAGATGGATGTCTTGCCGTAGTACCTCCTATCTGACATAAATGACAGTCAGCTACAATAATATTGGCTTATTTTCATGCGCTCCAAAGTTTTTATTCCAGCGGCTCCAAATATTAAACGCAACATAAAAAAAAAAACACATGAAGGTTTCCCAAGAGCTCCAAAAAAAAAATTAAGTACAAACTACCGCTGTCTGTAGACTGTGTTTTGGAATATCGAAGTTTGAAATGTTGATGTACTGTATTCATAGAGTTATATCTGCGAATTACGTGAGTTAGAAAGTACGGTATGTCGAAGTACCTTATGTTCACCGTCCCAATGTATATAACTCTATGAAAACAGAACATCGACATTTCAAACTTCGATATTCCGTGTTTATTTGCGACTTCGAGAACAACATTGACTGGTTTGTTAACCTAGTGGTTAGTGATCTTACCTGCTGAACCGGAGGTCATCGGGGTCGATTCCTTTTTGGTACTGATCATGGTTCTTTGTCTTTCTCTGTGTGTAAAATGTATGTGTTTGTAAATTATATAAGTATGTATATCATTTGTGTGGTTCGTTCAATTGCAAAATGTACCTTTCTTTTTAAATATACCTTGTATTTTTTGAAAGGCAAGGTTTTTCCGTATGGGGTGCTTTTTGCGAATGAACCGACAGGCTACCATAGCACAGGCTCTGCCTAGTTACGGTTTAAGTATCCCTGTGTGAGTTGTTTAAAGATTTCCGAAAGATAAAAATATACCACAACTCGTTGTACGGTCAAATAATATGACTTTTTCACTTCTACAGCAGATAACGTAGTAATGGAAGACTGTGAAGGGATCTCCTACTTATGGTTCCATGGGTACCGATATTCGAAGAGTACCGTGTCTGGGGACAGGACCTGGTGGGTCTGCAGCAGGCGCAAGTCCATGAGGTGTCCTGCCTCGATCGTCACCTTCGACGGGCATCCCATTGAGATCAGCGTCAAGAAACATACGCATAAGAACTATTGAGATACAATGATATTATAAGGAAAAAGGTATAGATAGGTCATAGGCATGTGGCACTTTAAAGTTTTGTTATTTCACCAACTTGATGTCGCAAATTATATTTATCTCTTTTTCACTCGCAATACATACTTGAATCATGCAATTCTACTTTGACGTCTAATTGTATGTGTGCGTTAGTGTGCCGTATTTGAAGATAGAATGTCGTATACAAGTAACATATTTGCACATTTTTACTTATAATATCATTGTTAAGAGATAAATGAAAGGTTTATTCCCACTTGCTCCTATAGCCGATGCTACTACTGGTACAAATGGAAAGAAAGACCAATTACCTCCTGTGACAGATGGGGAAAATATTCCTGTTTGCCACCAGTGAGAAATGCAATGCAATCAGGCTGCGGTCGAATGACATTGTGATAAGATATTTTTAGATAATTTGATTTGACTTTAAGGTAGCATGAGAGTTGATGGCAATCAATCGCAGTTTAGTTGCTTTAGTTCTTTTTTAATTGTAACTCCTTGGTTGGTTCTTTGAACCAGGGCTTGAAATACCGTTAAAAATATGGTATCGTTACAGCCCTTTGATGCAGATATCGTTATCTATTAAATAACGTTACCAAATTTAACGTTATATCTGGCACATTTTACCGTTAAACATACGTAACGTTATAATGTACGATAACGTTAATTTTATCGTTATGAGTCAGTTTTGTTACCGGCGCGGCGCGGCGCCGCCACTACCCGCCGTGCCGCGCCCGCGCGGCCTTGGAAAAAAGGGCAACGTCGCATAAAATAACCAAAATATACCGTTAACTTGTTACCGTTAACATTAAAAATACCGGTAATTTTTAACGCTGTTTTTAACGTTCTTTTAATGTTATGTTACTAAATAACGCTACCAAATCATACCGATATGCAAGTATCTCTATGGAAATAACGTTACTTAACGTTATTTTTAATGTGAATTGGTAACGTTTTCAAGCCCTGCTTTGAACTTTTCTTATTAACACACGGTTGTTTTTATACTTACTTCGTGCTTCAAGTGTTTTTCTATGACTTATCGAATACTTATTGTGATCAATTCATCAGTCACTACTTTAAGTATTATTTTCGTTTGATTGTGTGAAAATTGATATTATTATAAGAATTAAAATTAAAATGTTATAAAAATGAGTGTCCTATTGCCAAACTATAAATTTTATATTTATAAGCGCACCTAAATATTCTCTCTCTTGAAGCAATTATTGTCGTTAGTGAAATAAATGCATGTTTCCTATTAATCATAATTACTAATCTAGTCATTAAATCTTGTTATTGTTGTGAGTGTGCCGAGTGCATTTATTAATATTTAATAATTTTTATCCATTGTGACTTTCAGCCAAAAGTTATGAAATGACATAATTGTGTCAATTGTTATTTGTTGTGGTGGTATTGGAGATTAAATTTTTTAAAGTTTTTTTTTGGTATTTGGCTATTAAACTTTTCACCACTCCTCTGCAATAGCTTACCCTTGGGGATTTTTAATATGTTCACTTTTGAGGTATGACTGTAATAGTTTTCAAAATAATACAGATTTTTCCAAGATTTTGATAATTTTCTATTAAAGTTTGGTCGAATTAAAAAGTTACCAAGATTTTGAAGTTGTCACTGAGTTGAAATTTTAACGTAATTTAGTGAATTGACTTTCTGAGGTTTACGTCACTTATGCAAAAATCATGCCGCAACAGTAGTAATATATAATATAGTAATGAAAGTCCAATGCACAGTTTGTCTCGGAAGATCATACATATAACCATAGGTACGCAATAAGTAATTGTTTATTTTTATTTTTATCTTTAACAATAATGTACAACACAACTCACAATTACGAATTAATTTCAGAACCTCGATTCGGGACATCGTTGAGAGGAAATCCGGTTATCTTGGTTGGTAATTTTCGCTTCAACAAGGAACGGGACTTTGGCTGCAAAACCCGGTGGTCCTGCGTCAAGAAGAGAACCCTTAGATGTACAGCTTCTCTGATGACTGTCGAAGGAGTTATCATCAAAACGAATGGAGTACATAATCATTAGTACAAGGATGACATGGTAATTTAGACATTATGAATATAGATTATAAGAATCAGTTTTGCCCATTCTTTTAATATGTTTTTGTTTATCATAATTGGTTTATTATATAATTGGTTATCTTAATTTATTGTTACTACAAATTACTTTAAATTAATATTAGAAGAAAGAGAAGTGAGCCTTCTAAAATTCTAAACTGCCTGTTTCTAGATATAAGTATGAGCGTATTTTTGGAGCTACTAGTTTCATATTAGTTAAATAAATGCTAAATATTATTATCTAAAGCTATTTTTAATATTATTGCTCTGTGAGTCCAAATATAAATGTGTTTCGTTAAATGAAAATTGTCTTTATGTTTACGTAAAATTAATAAATACATTAATGTTTTATTTACACGTATTATATTATTATTATTTGTGTATTATTTCACTATAAATTATATTCCCTATGAGTTTTTTTAAGCTATAGTTATATTCAATTCTGTAACGAACTATACATGGCAAAATTAGTGCTTCTCAAGGCGACATACCAAAAAACAGGTAGGTGCAACAACATAACTCATCATTTAGAATTTAGACAAAGCTGATAGCAGACACTTGTCAGTTCACCAGAGTTGTCCTAATCTGACAATTATGTCAGATCTCTTTGAATAAATTTATTCGTCTGGGTTGATCAATTATGTATTTTCTGTTTCATAAAATATCCAGAACCTTTTTTCTCGACGACTTATTATGGAGATCCCTGGATGGTAATAGGATGTCATATTTACTATGACAGAAATAAAAGATCCCGAGTCAACTGGATGTGCTCCGAAGGAAGCTGTAAAGCAACTGCTATCACTGTTGACAAAAAGCTTATAGTGCTCAATAATTATCATAACCATAAATAGTTTTCTTTAAGGTGCTCATCGAGGTAATTCCGATAACCGGGTATATTCAATTGTATTGTATAATTTCTTGTGTCTCGTTCATATTTCTATAGTTTTTTTACAAATGTACAAGCAATGTTAACGCGCCAATTTTCATAAATAATTATAATTAATATTTTGTTAATTAATCTTTCCTGTTATTGTAAGATAATTATGGCACTTAAATAGAAGAATTTAGTACCTGCTACCTCAATCAATACACTGTATGCATTTGGTTCTATCGATTGTTAAAGTCACTTCCGTCGTTGGAAAAAAATAGAATTAATTGGTTTAATGATGGATGTGTAATTTTATATGATGACAAATTATAAAATTAATTGAAACGTTTGTATTTATTTTGGCATAATTTTATGAAAATCGTTTATTTTTGTAGCTTACCTAAACAAATAAGTTTTCTGTATTATTCCCTAAACCACAGACTATAATAGCTCCATTGTATTCGTTCATTATAATTGAATTTTTTTTCGCACTTTTCAGATTCAGAATTACTACCCGTGTTTCTGACATCCAAGTTCGGGCGACCTGTTATTGAGCTAGGCGGTTATAGATACAACAAGCGGTCAGACAGACCAGGACCTCGAGCTAGCTGGCGGTGCGTCAAGAAGAGAAGATTGCAATGCCCAGCGTTTATTAAGACTATAGACAAAGAAGTCATTGACATAAGGAATCGTCATAACCATAATTGAAATATTCCAGCACAATGATATTGTAGCATTTAATATTTTATTGTCACATCATGTTTAAGGCGATGCGTCATTCAGAAAAATATGGTAGCCGCTAATTCGTCATTATCTGACAATTATATCAGATAGAAATCTGACAATTATATCTAAAAGACGTTAACTTAATCTTTGATCATTCATTAAACAATCATTCATTTAAATTTTTCATCATTTGCTAAATATTCTTAGATATTCGTTTTAAAAATATTACTAAGTAAATAATAGATTTTTCATATTTTCATGATCAAGTATATTGTTAATATGAAATTCTTGTTAAATATTTACTGTACAATTGTTCGCCATGATTACGTTTATTGAAATATAAGCTCCTTGTTTCTGAATAACATCGGAGTAAAGAAACATAATTATATGTATATGCACAAATTTGCTAATCTTGAAAACTTTGAATAATTATAGTTAATCTGAGGTGGACGTTTTGTAGGTTTACTCTGGGTTTTCATTATATAACATATCATTGGTACACAGATACACAATATTCACTTCTGTTAACACCGGCGGGAAATTTTTATTCTCTAAATCTCGTATACATAAAATGTATGTAAATGAACGTAAGTTGCTAAACGCCAGTCAATCCCAGTACAGAACTAACCGAGATTTATTAAATCAAAAGTTTTTTGTACTACAGTTGTTTGTTAAATGAGTATGCATAAAATAAAATTGTATTTTGAAGTTAAATATTTTAGTTTTAGTCGACCCATGCTCCCAGCAACTTATTACGGTAAATTAATTTAATAATTTTTTACTTTTTGGTGTAGTAAGTAAGCTTCATTGGCCCTTTTGTTATGTCTAGTTATCATATGTAGCTTTATTGTAGCAGGGTAAACCATAAGAATTCGAAAAAACATAATCATTCACCATTTTTTCCAAACTTACATGATGACTTACATAACGTCAACAATTTATGATGAAAAGTTGCTAATGAATTTAATTTTTATTTTAGATGCTATAATGATTCCTACTTCTAAAGGGTCCATGCGACTGCTAATGGATAATGCTGTGTTCATCAGGAACAAGAAATGGGGCGAAAGTGCATTCTGGGTTTGTCGCAAAAGATACTATGGTTGTAAGATGACGGTACTCACTAATGGTAATAATGTGACTAAAGTAAAGGGGAAACATTCCTACCATGATTGTAGGTAATCGGGACTGAAAATGTGTTTGTTTTGAATTGTTGAAAGTTATAATAGGTTATTTGGAGCTGAAAACAATTTCAGTCAACAGGACAGGGCTTTTTTTCTGCTGAACGCTAATAATTTTAACAAGACAATATTGATTTAAGAGTAAAGTTAAATAATTTTTCGTCAAAAAATATGTATAAAAATCTAATCACGTACGAATTAAACTCTACTATTTTATTTATAATTAACTGAAAATTAATTTAAGATAAATGATGACTGAAAAGTTGATTTTTTAAATTATATTATTTATGTTTTAGCCATCTTAGTAACAGAAGGTTATTAATTACTTCGTACCGTTAAATTAATAAACGGCTGCCTTGAGTTTTGGATTTAAATTAAAATAAATAGACCTAAATATAAATGGCTCATCGTCTCAGATGCTGTTTGACGGATCTTATTAAAAAATGTGTAATATATATTTGTTTAATTTATTATTTGTTACTCTTCTTGTGAAACAGCTCGCTGCCCAGACTTTGGGTATGGAATCCTAAAATGTTAATCTAAAACAGTTTCGCTGGTTTGAAATGCATGCAAAAAAGCTGCTTCTCGGTAATACTATCTTTTTTTTCTAGATCATTTAATGATACGTACAGCCCGAGGAGGGTTCAAGCTTTTACTGAACAATGAAATTTTCTTCAGAAATAAGACATCGGGGAACAACTGTTACTGGGTTTGTCGAAGAAAGGCCCGTGGCTGCAAGGTTACCATACACACTAATGGAATGCAAATTATTAAAATTAAGGGTGAACATAGTAACCACTGAGATACTAGACACAATAATATTATTAAAATATCCATGTCAGTGACTTACAAATAATTTAGATAGAAATGGTGGTGTCACTTAGGCGGGTTACGAAAATGTCAGATTGATCTGACATTATAATGATGTTAGATCATGCTAATGATTGATATGATATAAAAATAATGTCAGGTAATGCAATTGATTGATCTGACATATTAATGTTAGATAATACAAATAATTAAAATCGTAGTAAAGACGTAATCTGACATTTTGTTAAAAGCGAAATTTTACTTAAAGCCATTTTTATTTAAAACAATTTATTATATTAAACCCTCCAATTAACTTCGTTTAGGAAAATTTCGTTTTTAAGGGTATTTCTTGCAATTATATGAATTATATAGCATGAAAAAACTGCTGTAAATATGTAATTACCGTGTAAAAACAATTTATAACAACACTTTATTAGAATATATTATGTTAAAAAACAATATAAACAACACTATTAATTAAATTTAGGGAGGTATAATCAATCGGAACTTGAAAAAATCTTGATGTGTTATGAAAAAGTTTTGGTTTGTAAAATATATTATTTACATAAAATATTATTGTTTAAAAGCAAATAGTTAAGTTACCAAACACCACTATTCGGTGTACGACTGATAATTATGAAGTAGGAAAATAATAATTTATATGGAAAAAATAAATTCAATATTTTTAATTGATTAATTAAATTGATTGTCCTTTATCTTGAAAGCTGAATTAATAATAGAAGAAAGAAAGTAGATGAAAAAAATAGTTACAAGCACATGAGACAAAAACATGGCCACTAAAAATCTATTTACTTCAGGCGCTGACTAATTTGACAGGACTAAACTAAAGTGTATCTTTTGTTGTTTTATTAATTAAATGGAAAGAGAAAGCACTAAACTTAATTTAGTTTAGTGTGAACAAGAGAATCGGCACTATTGTCTTTGTCTCAGGTATGGCAACTTATCTGGGCTATTCAGCAGTTTATTTGTTATTTGTTGAGCAAATATGACATAATTTATATATAAATTATGATATAGTTAAAGTAATATAAGAATAATTTACTAGTTGTTTTAATATATCGTTAAATTAAATACAACACGGTTTTCAGACTGCTTTTTTGTAGTTCCATTTAATATATTTATGTTCTTAAATTATTGTCTTTGTTTTTACATACCATAATCTTAAACTTTAAGAGTTTTTTTGCTTATTCAAATGATTAAAGAAAACGGTGTCTGAATTAGCAAAATGACTTTAAATCAGGTAAAAAAGGTGACTAATCAATAATTTTATTTTTCTTTAATGTGTAGTTAAGCGGTTGTTTATTTACGAATTTGACGTAATGTGAATAATTTAGTTGTTTCGATTCGATTAAACTGTTACAACAATTCACTAGCGAGCCTTGAAAAGTTCCGTTAAAAGATTTTTTATGTAATTATCTTTTTTTTTCCAGTAAATGGTCTTGATTTTGTGCTCACTAGTCGTGGTCGACCTGCTCTGTTACATGACGGTGTCCAATATATCAGAAATAAAACAAAAGGATGCAAAGAATACTGGGTTTGTAAGAGAAGATCTGGTGGCTGCAAAGTCACCGTAATTTCTACCAATAATACCATATTGAATATTAGGGGAGAACACAATCATTAATGCCGTTACTAATAATCACTGTGTAAAGTTATGTCATGAATAAAGCCTGTGTAACCATACATTTTTTGACGTATAAACCTGTCATAACTTTATACAGCGATTATTAGTAAGACGCTAAGTGTTGATGGTTGAGAAATATTGTTGAGCTTTTATTATGTGCTTTTCTAATAAATTATATTTATTGTTGGTCGTTTTAGTTTTTCTTGTTCATTTTTTAATACAAATATCAATGTTTATATAAAAAAGTTTATTAGACAGGTTATTATTAGACTGAAGATTAGATTTCGAGAGACTATCAGTGATATTATAAGTAAAAAGGTGTAGATAGGTTATATAGGCATTCAGCCTGTGGCACTTAAAATGTAGCTATTTGACAACATATAATTGTCAAAAATTATATTCGTCTCCTTGTCACTCGCAATATTCGAATCATGGCATCCTAGTTTGTCGTCTAATTGTATGTGTGTGTTAGTGTACCGTATTTTAAGATAGAATGTTGTATTTAAGTAACCTGTTTACACCTTTTTACTTATAATACGGTAGTTTACACCATTATCAATTGAGGTACTTTTTATGAGCTGTCAAAGCGCAATTCTCCAACAGATTTTGTATGGCAATGGCAACTTATGACGTCACTAAAGTAACAACTCAGTTGACTATCTTTTTATTGATTTCAAAGCAACTAAAAATATAATTTTATAGCAAATTGAAAATGAACCGAATTTATTGGATTGAAATTAAAAGAAGTTTTATAGAAATTGTGTCAAATATTTATTGGTTAATGGTGTAAACTACCCAATAATCATTGGAGACCTTTAAAAATGATTAATTTTTAATTCCATTCAAGGTGCTGTTTTTGTAACAAGTAGGCTTGGAAAGCCGGTTATCCTGGTCGGGAAGCACCGGTTCAATATGCGCAATGACCGTAAAGGCAGACGGGTAACATGGCGATGTGTGAAGAAAATAATTAATTGCCGAGCTCACGTGGTCACTTTGAATAACACTGTTTTAGGCGTGGTCAATGAACACAATCACGATTAATGTGTATTATTACCCCATTTAATGCATATTAATTATTTTTATAAATACAGAGTGGCTTATATAAATAATCGATAATTAAGAATGTTATTAGTAGTTACAATTGGAAAGTATTTTTTATGTTTCTAAATTATAAAAAAATGATAATTATAAAAATTGGTGATAAATATTTAAAAGTAATAGTTATTTTAAACGATTATTATATATTTTAAGAGAATAAATTGACCATTTAATGGTATAAGGAGTTGAAAATGAAAGCTTTTAATAAAAACCTCTTTTTAGAAAATCAGCCTTTAATTTAGTTAGAACTGACATTGACATATTTATGATGTTGTTTTGTTTCATAAAATTTATTACACGGGATTCGAGACACAATAGAAAGACAATAGCAGTGCGACATGGTCGTCGAACTACTTCGAATGGTTAATAAGTTACAATAGCCCCGTAGTCGCTTTAGCCCCGGGGCATGATATTATTTCAATAACCAAATATTTATATTTGCAGCGTTCTTCGGAACCACAACTTACGGGAAGCGTTGCTTGTATGTCGGGTTAAATAGGTACACTGTACATCAAAACGAGGGTCCGAAGACTAGGTGGAGATGTGTGAAGAAGAACAACGGCTGCCAGGCATTCGTGATGACCATCAACAACGTCATCATCAGACAACGGGAGGATCATAATCATCAGTAAATCATTCTACTTGTAATTATAAAGCTCCGCTTAAATGGGCCACCGATCACAGCCACCGGTGGCTGTTGCGCGCAACCCCGTTACGCGGACACTGCTGTAACGAGTGGCTGCTACCGGCTACACGTATGCGGCGCGTCTAGACAAAACAAATGAAAAAGTATGTTAAGTGACTGGCGCTGGCCACCAGTGGTTGTGGACATTTGCGCGGACCCTGAGCCAATCCGTACGAATGTAAGGCTGCGGACGCGATAACAGCGGGTGCGGCGACCGGCGCGTTTAAATTCGTAGATTTATATGAAACTGGTTTCGAAGGCAGCGGCGCGGAGAGCGGCACACGAGTGTCTATTCGCCTAGTGCCGCGCCGCTCTGTTTACTTCGTGTCCGCAGCCTAAACGCTGTCATGTTGAAGTACAAAATATTACTCAATTGAAAGGTAGTGGCGGGGTAATATTGCCAGTACAGTCAGCAATGCAGTTAAGGATACAGGGTCGTCAGATACAATTTAAGTTTTCTCAAAACCCTTGGATATTTTCTAATAAAGATTTATACTATAGTAGAAAATAACTAGTTCTTTAATCAATATAAATTTCATTTGAATACATCGATCGGTATTCATTAAAACCTTAATTATATATGCCCTGTACACCTATCTACTTTGCTGACTGTACATCTAATGTAGTGACTGTAGATATGTACTTTCAAGTAGTACTTCTAATGACGTTTATTTATTGATATATACTAAAAATTATTGTGTTAAATTAAATCTTTGTTTGTATCAATTTTATTTATAATATTTGTAAATAAAGTTTTACAAATTTTTAAAATAGTCAATCGAATCATGTGATAAGTTGTGGAAAATACTAATGGTAATTTATTATTTGGTGTTTGTATTTTATGTATGTATAACATTGCTAAAAAGATAAATAAAAAACTTTAATTTGAAAGATAATTTAAATAGCTTGTCAAAATCTATCAACAATAAAAGTAAAGCATTGGAATCTTTTTTTTTATTATGCCTTTTCGAGTAGAGACCTTTTAGTTCGTCTGATTTATAAATGCCTTTTCTTGGAAGAAATTGACTTCAATTTTCGAAGTTGACACCACACGGTTTAATATATTTGTTATTAAGTTAAAATTAAAATGTTTGTTTGAACGATTCTGGGTTATTATTTATTTGCATAACCTGTAAGTAAGCATTATTGCCTTAGATTATATACCTTTAGATGTAGCCATGAGGTTGTAAAGAAGTGTGAAAGTGAGAAGCATATATACAAATTTCGTAAGGAAATTGAGACAAAGCATGACATGCTCTGTCTCATTCGGCGTGGCCGGTTTTCGCTTGGCGAACATTGAAAAGTTAGCCAAACAAAGGGATGTCACTGTTATTGAATGGTCGGCTCGTGTCAGTTTTTACAACAATTTCGGTAAATACATTTGTGTGTATGTAATTACATGGCGTTCGATCAAAGTTAAGGGCATTTTCTAGCGATATCGTTTATAATTATTTCTGTCTACATAACCTATTACTTGTTTTTCAAAGTGTTACCATACCTCAGTTCTATTTTTTCCATAACTTGATAATAAAATCTGCAACTAGTTAAATAAATAAAATTAATCAGATGATTAATTAGTTCTTTGATGCCCTGTGAGGTATCCTCTCCCTTTTAAAAGAAATTTTATATAATTTTTATAGTTAGACATCACAGACATCAGTGAAGGAAAACATCGTGAGAAAACCTGGACTCGTAACTTAAATAATACTTATGATATAAATAATTTTGCACTCTTAATAAGGATTAAGATACGCAACTCAGTGCATGAATGTATTAAGACAGTAATTGTTGCAACGGAACATCTCACGGTTCTGGTCATATTTAGGGAAAATTTTACGTAATGGCAGCATTGAAATTTTATAGTGCTGTCTCATGTGCGGCCACGGGGTGACTACATCTAGAGGTATATAATCTAAGATTATTGCAATAGTAAGATGAAATCTGTAGGTACCTAAGCATTATTGCGGTGTTCATTTTACTCATTGATTGGTTTTTATTACAGAAACAGAAAAACAACTGTGTACCGCATACAATGACGCAATGTACGGACAAAAGAAAACTGAAAATCAACATGAAAAACTTAAAGAAATTGAAAAATTGAGAGAATTTGATTATAATCGGGAAAGAGAAAAAATTAAAGAAATTGAAAGAATGATTGAAGTTGAAAATATGCAACATATTGAATTTATGAGAGAACTTCGAAAACGGGGAAAAATGGAAAAGAAGTCAGAAATCGAAAATAATAAGAAAATTAAAAATGTATGCGGATACAATGACGCAATGCACGGACAAAAGAAAACTGAAAATCAACATGAAAAACTTAAAGAAATTGAAAAATTGAGAGAATTTGATTATAATCGGGAAAGAGAAAAAATTAAAGAAATTGAAAGAATGATTGAAGTTGAAAATATGCAACATATTGAATTTATGAGAGAAATTCGAAAACGGAGAGAAATGAAAAAGATGTCAGAAATCAAAAATAATAAGAAAATTAAAAATCTTACAGAATTTAGAAAAGAAAGAGAGATCGAAAAAAATCGAGAATTTGATAAAAAATGTGAAAATGAAAGAATGATACAAAATGAAAAAATGAAACAAATTGAACATAAGAGAGAAATTGAAAAACTTAGAGAATTGGAAAAAATGGCGGAAATTGAAAAAATGAGAGAATTTGAAAAAATGAAGGAGATTGAAAAAAGGAGAGAATGTAAAAATAGCAAAGAAATTGAACAAATAAGAGAAAATGAAAAAGTAAAAGAAATAGAAAAGAAAAAACAAATAGAAAATAAAAACAATGAACCAAAACAATTCGTCAATCAAATCAAAGAAACTGATCAAGTATCTGATGATGAAGACAATAATGATGTAGAAGTCCAAGAAGGAACCATTATCAACAACAAATATGGACGACAAATGCTTATTGTGAATGGGTGCAAGTTCTTTAACGAAAGAGAACGAGGCTGGAAGATTGAATGGAGGTGCTCCAAAAGAGGCACACTGGGTTGTAGGGCCAACATCATCACTGTAAGAGAAAGAATTGTTCGACGTCAGGACACGCATAACCATAGTAGTGATCCTGTCTACATGAAATTTGGTTATAACAAAGAGTAATACAAACGTAAATGAGCTTGCAACATCAGTGTTAATAAGGATTTTGGTTACTGTAGACTAAATTATTTTATTAAGTGTTTTTGTATTATCGATTTCTAGTCATTTGCTATTACTATTATGTTAGTGTGCTTTAAGTAGTGTAGCTTTAACTATGTGTTTTTACTCCTCAGTAATTATAATTATCCTTATAAAGGTAATCGGGACGATTGAGTCGGTCATTCTAGTCATTTAATGCGTTCTCAAAATGATCTCTATAAATAAGACTTTTTACATAAATACACACATCAAAAGTGTCTAGGGATATTCCAATTAAACCTAAATTACTAAAATTCTATTAACTTTTTGTTAAAACATGTACACATTAAAATAAACCTTGTTTAATAGACTATTTAATCTGATAATAAACTTTTAGATAAAGTTAAATTTTAAAAAAAACTTAGAAGAAGAGGAAAAACTCAAACAAAATTTCAATCTTAACTTTATTTTTGAAACATCAAAACTTAAACAAAACAACAATTTTTTTTATAAAAATTCTTGAAAACTTAAAATTAATATTCCGTGGATCCACCTAAGACTCTCCTGACACATCTGCAGCGGTTCTGCATACTCAAAACAAGGGTGTCAATATCCTGTTGTGGAATACTGTTCCATAATTGCCGTTTCTGAAGCCATGAAGACCAGTCAGAGCGTTATATCCAGGCTTTGGTCATGTTATCGTGTCACGGAGGAAGTGGTGGAACGGCACCGAGGACTTCAACGCATTACAACACATGTACAGGACCGATTCTTAGTAAATGCTGCACGAAGTCAACTAAATGCAGCGCCGATGCAATTGGTTCAAAGGCTACAGAGAGAGTATGGTTTGCTGGTAAGCGGTCAAACTTTGAGAAGGCGACTGCATGAAGTCAATCTACGTGCTCGTAGGCCATTTTGGGTATCAGCACTAAGGAGA
This sequence comes from Athetis lepigone, assembly GCA_033675125.1. Taxonomy (NCBI): domain Eukaryota; kingdom Metazoa; phylum Arthropoda; class Insecta; order Lepidoptera; family Noctuidae; genus Athetis; species Athetis lepigone. Next base: position 5,037,304 of record CM066218.1, on the reverse strand, counting down.
GGTAATCGAGGAAGAAGATTACAATGGGCTATTGCACACGAAAACTGGAACCATTCTCAATGGTCACTTGTGCTTTTCACTGATGAATCTAGGTTTGGATTTCATCCTGATTCGCGAAGAGTACGCGTTTGGAGAAAACCTGGACGTTGGAATCGACTGCAGCACCCACAACAAGTTCATGCATATTAAGGTGGCACGATTATGGTTTGGGCAGGAATTCGTCTCGGCGGTAGAACGGACCTCGTTTGAATACAAGGCAATATGACTGCTCGAAAATACCGAGATCAGGTGCTAGAGCCTGTAATCTTGCCCCACAAACAGCAAATGGGACAAAATTTCCAGCTAATGCACGACAATGCCCGTCCATATACGGCGCGTATCGTTACAAGTTGGTTACAACAGCATGTTATCCAAGCTTTAGACCGGCCTGCACAATCCCCTGACTTAAATCCTATTGAGCATGCCTGGAATATGCTTCAGAGAAGAGCTCGTAGGAATTTCCCTGTTGATATTGTGCATCAAAACCAGCTTTTCTTGCATCTTAGCAGGATTTGGGACAGTACTCCACAACAGGATATTGACACCCTTGTTTTGAGTATGCAGAACCGCTCCAGATGTGTCAGGAGAGTCTTAGGTGGATCCACGAATTATTAATTTTAAGTTTTCAACCATTTTTATTTAAAAAAAAATTGTTTTGTTGTTTAGGTTTTGAAATTTCAAAAATAAAGTTAAATTGAAATTTTATTGAGTTTTTCCTCTTCTTCTAAGTTTTTTTTTAATTTAACTTTATCTAAAAGTATATTATCAGATTAGATAGGCAATTAAACAAGGTTTATTTTAAAATGTAGGTGTCTTAACAAAAAGTTAATAGAATTTTAGTTATTTAGGTTTAATTAAAATATCCCTAGACACTTTTGATGTGTGTACTATTTGTATGTGTTTTTGGTAGCATTGAATTCGTATAAAATTGATGTGATCTGCGCGGGTTGATAAAATGTTTAAGAAATAAAATGTCGTCTTCATGTCGTTTTATCTTTTGCTTATTGTATGTAAAAATATTTATTGGTGTATTAAATTACTGTTTATTTATTGGCCTAATATAAATGTACCATTGTTTAAGATTATATTACATTACATACCTAGAAAAACAAAAGTAAAACTTTAGTTTTAATGCTTTTGAATCCCCGTTTATTTTCTTCTGTTGAGTTCGACTGTGATAGCTCAGTAATTAGTTTTCCATTAATTTTATATTATTTTTAGATTACGTAGTGCAGACGTCTAGGGGTTGCTTTTTGATGGTAAACAACCACAAGTTTCACAAGAAGAGGCAGAGAGAAAATAGAGTTGAATGGAGATGTTCAAAGAGAAAGACTCTTGGCTGCAGAGCTGCTGTTACTACGATATACCAAAGTATTGTTAAGAGAGCAGATGCCCATAATCATGAATAGTTCAAAATATGTTTTGTTTTTTACATAAGCACCTAAATCAAAAGAAAAGCAATTTATTGTTTGTTGTTGTGAGACACCTGTGGTTGTATTAATGCTTTAATATTTGTTTAACTTAAGTATATCTTCGGAAACATTGTAAGAAGGCAGCTCAGGAGGGGTTCGTCAGGTTCAATAATGTTTATGTTCAAAAATGATCAAATGACTGAATGAATAAGTAAAAATGAATAGATCAGATAAGTTATTCAAAATGACAGTTATGGGCCACACACGTCGCGATTTACTTGCGTAAGATTTAGGCTTGCACAAGTATACTGTAAGTAACGTGTGTTTGAGGATACTTTGCATTTTTTTGTTTCTGAACATAAAACAATATAAGTTTATATTGTGAAAGCATAAACTTGCGTAAGTAAATCGCTTTCTCAAATTTTATTGCTTAGACCTTAGACCCTATATTTTTTTTAGTTTATGTTGTAAGATTTATAATTAATTTTGATGTAGGTATTATAATTATGTGGATCGTTTACAATTTATTGCGACAGTAGTTGTAATAATTATGAAATGTATAATATGAGTTGCAGATTTTTTTAAATCAAATATCGATACTGTTGTATTTTTGAATTTTTTTTGAATCAACTGTTTATTGCATTTTATTCTTTCATTTTATTTACAAAAGCTTTTGCCTGTGACTTCGTCCGTTGTTTTGTAATCTGTAGAAAGAAAGTAGCTTTCTATAAGTAAATACGATTTTTTTCAATCGGACCAGGTCTTCCAGAGTTTACCTCATACAAACAAATCAACATAAAATACCTCTTTATTATATTAGTCTAGACATCTGGTGTTATGGCGGTTGAAATAAATTTAGTAAACATGTGTAACCTGTTTATTTTCTATACTCTTAAACTTTTGAAGTAATAGAAAAATTCAATAATTGTCGTACAAAATTGTATTTTCCTCAGTAAAACTTGAATCGAAAGTTTAATTTATGTCTGTAAGAGTTAATTATTATGAAGGTATTTAATGTTTCAGACAAGCATCGTTCTTTATTAAAATCTAACCCAAATAATGTGCTGGTGCTAGGCGACGTGGAGTACCACAGATACAGGGAAGTAAAAGACAAGACGTTTTGGATATGTGTCAAGAAAACTCAAGGATGTAAAGCGTCTGTCATTACCGCCAAGAATGAAGTTTTACAGTTCAAGAATTTTCATAATCATTAAATACTATATAGTCACGACTATTGCTACTACCCGTACGACTTTTCTGTGCACCTCGCGCTGTGACGTAACGCTGACGGAATGCTATCGCTACTAAACGAACGAGGCGAACACGGGGCCGTGCGGAAAAGCGAGATAGAGGTCGCATTACAGCGAGGTGCACAAATAAGTCGTACGGGTTGTGGCTTTCCACAATAAGCGCCTTACTAATAAACGCTGCATAAAGTTATGACAGATTTATACGTCAAAAAATGTATGGTTGGTAACACAGGCTTTATTCATTGCATAACTTTACACAGTGATTATTAGTAAGGGCATAAGTATTTATCGCTCTATCTAAGTATAACTATCCTATTTATAAAGTTATAATGTTTCCCTCTTGTATCCAGATATAAATAATTGTCATATATTGCAGCTTCTTTGGTATCTAAGACGCTTTTTAAATGTTAAGCTCATTTCAGACTACGCTGTATTAAATCGCTTACCATACATTTCGTATAGCAAACCAATAATATTTAGTAGTGTATAGAAAGGCGTGAACGTGTTCTAAATTAATGTATGGCAGACATATTGGTCCAGTAGTTAGAGACCTTGACTGTTTTAAGCCGAAGTCGTTGGTTTGATTTCCACTCAGGAAAAACTTTGTGTGATAAGCATTATTGTTTGTTGTGTCTGGGTGTAGTATATCTATAATATGTAAATATATTAAAAAAATGTAAGTCCTTGTAACAATTTGCTGGTAGCCATAGTTCAAGCCCTTTTTCTTAGTTCGGGTTCAGATTTATTTATTTATTGTTGTGATATGAACTAAATGCTTTATGCCATGATGTTATAGCGTTGTCTTATGAGCTTTAGGTACACATTATACAGAAAGTACAACAGTTTTACTACAATCCAGGATTGTGATGGACCGTCGACCGAACCACCATCATCATCTTTTCGTCTTTCGTGAGTTTTGGAATTGATTGACGAAAAACCTTACCGTGTTTTTTGCACCTTTTACTTAGTAGTAAGGTTTTACTAGTTCAGCGATCTCAGTACTATTATATAAAGTATACCTAGTACTTTTATATGAAGTAAGTCTTGTATTATCTTCAATTTATTATTTTTCTTTTTTATTAATTTAATATTTGTTAATCGATTACTCGAAAATGCGTGGACCGATTTGGAAAATTATTTTTGTGTTTGAATGGGTACACTTCACAGGTGTTCTAAGATACTTAAATTATTTACTTAGAATATTTTATTTATTTTATATTTTAAGAATATTGATTCCTAGCGATCTCAATGGAGTAGTGTAAACTAATTTGACAATTGTATTGACTAGGTTATTTTTAGATATTTTTGTGTGCACTAATTCTGACTTAAGTACACAGATCATGATGATCCTAATAGAATCTAGTCTAAGCTTTATTATTATTTATTTTTAATAGATATTTTTTTTCAAGACAACTTTCGGTAATTTTAATGAATAATTATTATATCTAGTTAGTTCTAGTTAGTTAGTATTTAGTTGCTAATTTCATTGTATGTTATCAGTGTTTACCAAATAAAACATTTCGCAATTAAATTTTCCCTTACTTATTTATTCCTAAACAAATTATCGAGGGAAACAGAAGTCCCTGGTTCCGACTTTCACGATTCCGTATTTTTTATTAATAATTTATAAAATATGCATAATTTTATTATTTACAGATCCAACCTTTATAAAAACTCCTTCTGGAAATCTTGCCTTACTTTATGGAGGACATAGATTTAACCGAGAATATCAGAATAAACACAATAGCATATTATGGCGATGTAATCAAAAGCAGCTAAAATGCAAAGCGACTGTTCGTACACAAAACAATGTTGTTATTTGTTTTAGAAATACACACAGCCATAGTTAATTAATTTCTTGTTTTATTTCTGCTTGATGAAGTTAAAATTCATCGTCTACCCGGTTATGCTTCATTCTGACAGAGCGTGGCAGTCAGTTTTCAACTTCAACTTTTATAATAATTATGGCAATCCACCGAATCTTCGGTGATTTCTGCCAATGTCCAGTTTGATTTATATTTTTTTTTAGTGACAATTGTACGGTTATTAAATTATAGTATGGAGATCATACACGTGTTCTTATAACCAAGAACACGAGATGACTCCGTCAGTTTTCTTTTTGATATAATTGTATCAATCTGACATAACGTTATGTCAACTTAGTATAATTATGTCAAACTGATAGTACGCTATGTTACCGGTATTTGAAGACAAAAAATGGAAATGTCTTCTAGAAATATTAAATTTATCTAAAAACGAAAATTATTCAACCTTTCCTAAACAGAAAAAGCATAGCAGAAGATAAGGTATACTTAAGTACTTGAATCCTTTCAACGACCAACCGACAGCCGGCTGTCGGGCTGTATTGTCTTTCTATTGTGGCTCAAATCACGTATCACAAGGATTAAATACTAGCTACAGGAACATATGATGTAACCAACGTGTTTCATGCGATTAAATGATTGCCATTTACAATCGAGCATTTAAATACTTTTTCGTCCCACCTATTCGAAAAAGACGACTTTGTCACAGTATAAAAAATCATACAGTAGCACGACGCCTTTGATCTTGTGTAAAATGCCGACATCGTCTAGACAATAACGCATCGGTCAGGGTTGTCACAAATAAACAATATTTATGAAATTAATTGTTTATTGCAGATCAACATCGATAGCAGTGTTATAAATAAAACAATATTACATATGAATATATTAATGAAATTTATGACAATAAAAAATACAGATGAGGCGTATATATATTTTAAACTTTCGTAAGATCTTTCAAATAAATCCGGTCTTCTACAAGCTTCCACCCATAATTTACATCTGAAATGTTAAAACACAATACAAATTATTAAATATATTCTAACCGAAAGGGTAAATATACATACATACATACATACGAAAAAAATTGCTACAGACCACCAAACTGAACAACTTTAACGGTAGGATCAATCCGAGACAGACTTAAATTATTTTATTTAGATGGCATTTTCGTAACCAGCATCCCAATTTACCTCGGAATTGACACCCATATCATAATTATTATAAAAAAGTCACGTCCGCCATCTTGGATTTCAAAAAGGATGGCTTTTTCGTAACAAGCACCCCAATTATACTCAAAATTGACACCCATATCAAATTATAAAAAAATCACGTCCGCCATCTTGGATTTCAAAAAGGATGGCTTTTTCGTAACAAGCACCCCAATTATACTCAAAATTGACACCCATATCAAATTATAAAAAAATCACGTCCGCCATCTTGGATTACAAAAAGGATGGCTTTTTTGTAACAAGCACCCCAATTATACTCAAAATTGACACCCATATCAAATTATAAAAAAATCACGTCCGCCATCTTGGATTTCAAAAAGGATGGCTTTTTCGTAACAAGCACCCCAATTTATTATACTCAAAATTGACACCCATATTAAATTATAAAAAAAAAATTACGTCTGCCATCTCGAAATTCACCCTTAGTAAATAATTAAAAAGTCCACCATCTTGACACGGAACATACAAACAAACGCTTTCACATTTATAATATTATTAGGATTTCCAAACACATGATGCACTATGCGATTATCTATTATTTTTAATTATTTTTTACCGTCCGCCGGTCGGCCATTTTATTAGCGTGGCACGACATTACAAAAATTAAATTATTTATTCACTCAATAACAAAACAGATTTATTTACCTTTCTTCTGTGCGTGGAAGCTGATGAAACCGCAAATCTTTATTTAGTTGAGATGAAGACTTCCAATCACTCACCACAGCACACGTCGTATGCACCATTTTTAAATAACATAATAATATATAAAAAAGAAACACGCGTTAGCCCAGAATGATAGATCCCAAACTACCAACATCGTTTTGTTCGCAGTTGGGGATCGGCTTACCCGCGTCTCGCCCCTCACACCCCGCACGATTGCCCTGTCTAGACGTCTTCGTTGGACGACTGTATGATTTTTAGACTGTGACTTTGTTCCCCTTTAGGTACGCCCAAAGTTGTTGTTTTCTATAAGAAACTTAGAGCGGGCAATAATGACGCTCCAAATTCAAAAAGTGCGCCTGAAAGTAACTTTTAATCGCACTTTTTGAATTTGGAGCGTCTTTGCATGTTTTACGCCCTGTTATAAGTGCGCCTAAAAACGAACGCAAATAATGAATGGCTGGTACGACGGCCAATACCATAGTCAAGCCGCGGCTGAATAAAAAAAACTTAAATAGAAAGAAAATGCGCAAACTACAGCCCGAGTTCTCGTAAAAATTTTTAATTTTTTTTTGTATTTTCTGTAAGTACTTACTATACCGATTATTATCTATTCCGGGGCCAAATTACGATACTTTTAGTCAAAGAGAGATAGAGCTATATAAAATGTCGCTTTTATTTCGTTGACCCAGTCAAGAGTATCGTATTTTTTTTTTAAATTTAATATTTTTTTTTATTCAAAATTCTTTACAGGATTAAATTACATACAGTCTTAAATATACATCTTTAATACTCAATACTCAAAACTTTATTGCACTCCACATGTTATACAGGTGTTATATAATTATTGACTAGGTACATTGTGGGCCCTGTAGGGCACGGCAAGTAGAATAGAGGAGGACGCTTTACTTATCTTCTATTTGTTTATTTTTTATATTTTTATGTAGATATGAATTTTTAGTTATTATAGTTATAAATTTTCTTCTTAAATATGTATAGGTATATTTTGTTGTTGTAGCATATTATATTCTAAGTCTTACGTGCCTAAACTAGGAAAACCTGTGTTTTAAACCTGTATGTTTTTTTTTTCGTATTTTTTACCCGACTGCCGAAAGGAGGCTTACTATAAATATAAGAAGTATCATATGTAAGGAACTCGTGGGGTTAAACAAGCCATTGTATCGCAGGTATTTTTCAGACTTTTAAAGATCTATTTTAAAACTTTTGCATGCCTTTACAAATAAGTTTACATTTTCTACTGTTATTTTTCAGATATATATTTCGTGAACAATCGTTACGGGAACAAGTCTTTGGTATTCCACGACCAGCGGTACAACAAGAGCCATGAGAGAGAGGGACGGATGACATGGCGATGTGTCAAGAGAAACAATGGCTGCCGCGCGATTGTTGTCACCTACCTGAACAGTGTCATACAATATACTGAACATAATCATATGGTCGCTACTTATACAGACAAGGATGGCGTTATAAGCCTTCCTTCTCACTTTAGGTCATAAATTTTATAGATAGTTAAAGCTGATTGTGAGTTAAATTTCAGCAGATTTGGTTTTTTTTTATTTTAAATATTATTTCTTCACTTTTCGTGACATTTTTTTAAACTGTTCTCTGTGTGTTGATGTTAGGACTTGAAAGCTACCGCGCTAAAAAGGAGTAAATTTATACTAATACCTATACTAATATTATAAAGATATAGAGTTCGTTTGTTTGGTCGAACGCGCTAATCTCAGGCATATCTGGTCCGAATTGAAAAAAATATTATTTTATTGGATAGCCCATTTATCGAGGAAGGTTATAAGCTAAAACACCTCGCTATGACCTAAGGGAGCGGAGCAGTAATAAAACACGAAGGTGAAACTGCAGGAGACAACCAGTATCCTTATATACTTTTAGCGCCTTTAAGCTTTAGTAGCTAAGAGTAACAAAGGCATTTACGATTTGTAATAAATCTCGTAATTTATTTTAAATAGGTAATTAGGTAGCTGTGTATTAAATAAAATTAGGTACTTTTAGAATAATTTACGCAGTGTACTAACAAATGTATAAAATCTTACGCAGTGTACTAACAAATGTATAAAATCTAGTATAAAAGGCATTTATGGTTTGTAATAAATCACGTAATTTATTTTATATAGGTAAATAGGTAGCTATGTATTAAAATAGGTACTTTTAGAACGTTTACGCAGTGTACTACTAACAAATGTATAAAATCTATTATTCTATTAATAAAATACTGAATGGCATTTAAAAAATGTATATGTTATACGTGTCCTGTCATTATATTGAGGGTGTATTTATAATAAGGCTTTTATATTATTATTTATAATTTTGATCATGACATGTATTGGTGTGTACTTTTTCAAGTATATTAGTTTTTATTTTTTATTTATTGCGTGGGTAAGGACTACCTTATTATATCTGACAATTATGTACTTAATGCTGACAATCTAATGCCCCTTTTTTTTACAGTATAGATTTTTCGTTACAGTATAGATTTAAATTAGTTCTTGAATACATAGTACTAATATATATATAATATTATAGGTACGAGAGGTCGATCGGTCATATGTCATATCGGTCTCGGAAGATAACAAATGTGAATATTGTGAACATCGATGTTAAATTAAAATAAAATGATTTTAATTACGTTAAATTATTTTAATGATGGCTGTTTTTTTGATCGTTTCTTTTCTAGTGGCAACGTAAAGAATTCAACAAAAAATGTACTTATTTTTAATTTAGAATGGCCAACGAGCCTGTACTGTTCTCTTAAACATTATTTAATATTTGGTATAAAAATAGCTGAACTATTAACTACTACGCCTTCATAATTATATGAAAACAATACATATGTAATTGCTTACTTACAGATCCAATATTTTTAAGAATGCCACAGGGACCTTTTGCTTTATTCTATAGAGGACATACATTTTACGAGGCCAATCGGAATAAAAAACATGGTATATTTTGGCGATGCAGCAAGAAGGATATAAAATGCAGTGCGACTCTCCATACACAACACACAAATGTTATTTATTATAGGGATACACATAATCATAATTAATTTTGTGATTAAAAAACTCTAAAAATGTATTTTCATTTAATTTAATGTAAATAAAGTAATTCTTAAAACCGTGAAATATTTTTTAATGATTGAGAAAAATACTGGAAAAAGAAAAATCCGCGGTATCTCTTTCGAACCCGCAGCCCCTGCGCCCTTCGAGTCACCATGAGACAGAGAGAGATACAGCTATAAAGAATGAAGAGCACTACCTCATTTTTAATAGTTCGGAAGTACTAAGAGTTACTATTATTTTTACAGAACAAACAACATTCGTGAAAAACTCGCGCGGTAATACAATGTTACTCTATCGAGGGCAGAAGTATTGTAGGGACCGCGCGAAGAAGAACTTTCAAATAGCGTGGAGATGCAGTAAGAAGAAGGCTAGATGTCGGGCCACGGTTACCACCTTAGATACCATTATTGTTGACTTCCATGATGTCCATAATCATAAGTAGAATACTGTGAAGTGGATAAGGGTCTACGTACTTATTCAGCTCGATTCAGCTTATTTCCGATCAGCTAAGTAGATAAGTTTGCAGGGCCGTCATCTACAACTGAGGTTTTCTTGAATACCAATGAATGTATTTAAATGAAATTTACGCTAATTAAAGAACTATTCATTTTTCTATTACAGTTTAAATTTTTGTTAGAAAATATTCGTGGGTTTTTGAGAAAACTTAAACTGTATCTGACGGCCCTGTATACTTATCTACTTTGCTGACTGTCCATAAAAACAATGATTTTGTATGAAGACGTGTACGCGTCCGTTCAGCTTGCAGCGTATGTTCAGTTTTCGGTGTTAACAAGTATATATTGAGGACAATGATATTATAAGTAAAAAGGTGTAGATAGGTTACCTAAACGAAATTCTATCTTCAAAAACGGCACACTAACGCACACATACATTACACGTTAAAGTAGGATGACATTATTGAAGTAGTGCGAGTGAAAAAGAGATAAACGTCAAATCTCAACGCGATACTCAGTATCAAGTTGGTCAAACAGCAAACTTTTGCCGTGTCAAAAGTTTGCCGTATCAAAAGTGCCGCTTTTTGACTGCATATAACCTTTTTACTTATAATATCATTGATTAAGAACAAAAGCGTTATTTACTTGTTCAGCGCTGTCCAGCCGAGTTCAGCGGTGTTATGATAGAAGTAGAACTGTAAAAGAGTGATCAAAATCGGCGAAACGCGAATGAAAATGAATAGGTGTGCGTAGTTCCTAAGTGGGTGGGTGGTGGGACATGAACCTCTGTTATTAATGAAAAACGTCTAGACATATACCCGTTGAAATACTTCTGTTACTAGAAATGCAGTGCCTAAATGGGTCCCTAGACATGAACCTCTTTTATTAATAATTAAAATAAAATGACGTCTCCACACTTTTTGTTGAAATACTTTTTTTACCTGGTATTTTCAAATCTTTGTAACTACTGAGTTTTGATATTTCTTACATTTTGCAATGTACTTTGTAAATGGGAACTTATAGCCTAAGCAGTTTATAGTGTATTACTCTACAAATAATACAACTGTTTTGTTAACCTATTTGGGAAACTGGTTAATGACAAGATTCTTTAAGTGATAAAAATATAGGTTCCTTCAGACCCCACTTATCCAAATTTTACTGTGCATTCATTTTTTGTATGTCGCTCAACTATTAAAAAGTTTAAGGAGTATGACCTATTCGTCTCGCTATCCGAAAATAATAAATTTGGCTGAGTCCTAAGGCCACCCCTCCATAGATGCGATATCGAATCCTCAGGACTCAGCAAACACAGTGGGATGCGACAGGTTCAGAAGAAAACTTTGACAATTTGTTAGTTTAATTAAAGAAGTGTGATTTATGTTTTTTTTTGTAAAAAAGAATTTGTTGAGTTATTGAACAAACATTTTTTAAACTTATTTTGTTGTTAAGCTTTTCCTGCACCATTTTTTTGGTAAGAAGCAACCGTTTAGTATTTTTAGTTTTAATTAGGTACTTTTATACAACTGAAGACTGAATAAAGTAATAGATATTAGTTATAAGCCTCACGTGCCTAAAGATATATGAGTCATTTAGAAACGGCTAAAATAGGTTTCTGAAAAGACATTGAAACAATAAAAGTATTTTGTTATAACAGTTTTTTTATATAGTTCTAAAATATATTAATTTTAATTCGGCTTTTGCTTTGATCCAATATTCTATTCGATCGTTTTTTCAAATGATTAAAGTTACTATCTGTGCCCTGTTTACTTAAAAAATACATTCTAAAATATACTTTCATTGAGTAAGAGCTCGACCATAACTTAATCAACAAAATGCTGCTCTATTTTCTTTATTCTGTGTAACTCCTCACAAACTCTTCACTCTTGGGAAGCTAGTTCCTGAACTTGGTGATACCAATAATACTAACACAATATTCTTTTTACAGTTCACTTTATACCGAGCCGATACAGAAAGAAGAATATGCTCATGGTAAATGGTTTTACCTTCTTAGAATACCTACCTGGTTTCTGGTATTGTACCAAAAGAAAAGAAGGATGCACAGCCAAAGTTCGAAGAGATAAGCAAGGGTGTTTAGTGTTGACTCATTGTAAAACCCATGACCATGAACCACCGAAGTACCACATCTCTAAAACAGGAGAATATATAAAACTGATGTAGAAACCTATTAAAAAAAAAACTATTCAGGATTGTACTATGATGTTAAGTGTATTTTTTCCGTACGTAATTATATGACTGAATAAACGCTATTGGCCTTTTTATTTATTAAAACACATTGTTCAAATTCGAAATTTAGATTACGAACTTTAATTAATTTAGCCGTTTACGGATTTCTAGCTATCTGTAAAATAAATGTAAGTAGTTTTAAAAAAGTCTGTTTCGTAATACGGGCCATTATTTTATATCTGTGCCTGCTTGCAGATTTCGTGGCATCTCTCCTCCGGGCCAGGTTCTGTACCAGGGAAACTACGAACATATACATTGGAGGACACAAGTTCTTTAGACACTCGCGGTCCCTTGTCGGGAACAGAATAAGATGGACATGCGCTAAGAAGCATAAACACAAATGCAAAGCCTCGGCAGTAACTATCGATGGAGTTGTCGTATCCACTACAGGCTTGCATTCTCATACATAAACTGATATATTGCCTGCTTGTCGAATTAATTGATCGAGCTTTTTGTGAAGAAATTAGTAACTGATTCACTATTATTACTCCTTTTTATATAAATATAAAATAAAATCGATGAAAAACGTCGGATCGTCGTCTGTTTTGAGCTTACATCTATTGAAACTTAAAGAAAATTGTTTTAAAGAGTTGATATGTGAGTATATGAAAATTATTGTTCAAGAATCTAGGTTTAATATCTAGATTATTGTATTGCGAAAACTATTGTCAAGGACTAAGCGAAATTAAAATTTCACCTCTCGGTGCGTGTTGCATAAGAATTTTAGACTTTTTTAAGAATTTGAACGTGCCTTGAAAAGTTCTGAACTGTATATGAAGAAATATCAAAATTACAATATTTATCTAGAATTTGGCAAATATTTAAGAAATTAAAAATCTTGAAGTTTGATGGAACTTTAAGATGTTTCCAAAATTAAATAAACCTTAACCCTAAGTAGAGATATGCAAAAATAAATTTCTAAGTGGTACATTCAAGCAGGCAATTACTTACGGAAGAATCACAGTGATTTGATCTAAATGTAATATATTTTTATAATATTTAATGTATTAAATTGCACATTCCAATTACATGCATAATCAATGTAATTATCGTTAGGTGTTTGAGAAATGTAATTGTTGTTAATAAAATAATAAAGAAATGTTACCAAAGGAGCTTTGAAATTTAGATTCCGCTCTATTCTGTAATTTCTCGCTGGATGAATTTAGGCGAAGTGAGCTTAAGGTGAAAGCGCCTCAAAGAGATGTCAGCATAATTGCAGAGGCCCGCAAGGGCCAACGCTTGCCGGGGCTGCGGGTTGTTCGGAAGGGATACCGCGGCCTTTTAGCAAAGGGCTAAGAAGGACCATGAATGGGTTTTAGTCAGTAGAAGTCTGACACTCCCCTCTGCTCCGCTCAGTGCGGGAGGATATATTTGATAAATTCCCATCCTAAAAAATCGAGAAAGGTTAACGATATTGCCATCACTAAAACTCGCTTCACCTGAATTTACTATCGAAGATTTTTATACAATAGGTGGGCTGGGCAAAAAAATCATAATAAAATATTTTTTAATTATTTTATGTTACATATTAACAGTGTTAGTATTCGATGTGCGCGTGTATATAATATGGAAAAGTAGTATTATTTTACTGTTCAAAAAATAATTATCGCGTAATGTTGGAAAATTTTGAAAGTATTGTTTTATTTAAACTGTATTTAGTAATTTTAATTAATTTAAGAAGGTCGTGTTACGTTTGTATGAAATATGTTTACAGTGTGATTTTGCTATTGTTTGTTTTTATACTTTGCACTTGTTTTTTGTTTTGAATGGTGCTTGTTTTAATTTAAGGTGACATTGATAAAAATGTTTCGATGATATTAATGTTTTTACAAAATCCTCTGAGTATTTTAAAAATAAATCTTTTGAATCTTCAGTATTTTAATTTATAATTGGTGTTATTTTTTTGTTTTCTTCTTTCATAATAATCATTTAACAATATTTTGAGCGAAGAATAGGTAAGTAAGGGTTAAATTAAATGATCGTTGCTTAATAAGTTTTGGGCTAAGTAATTTAGCAGTCATGGTCGCACAATTGTCAAATTATATTGGCAAAATAGAAACGGAGAATAGGTAAGCTAATTTATTTATTAATTTATTAATAATAATAATAACTAATATTTTCTTTGTCACTATTACAGCAATTGCAACTTTTCAATGAACTATACTTACACTTCTCTTTTTTTAAAACTTCTTTTTTTGTCTTTCAGGGAAACTGATAAAAATGACTAGAGGAGCCACGTGCCTGTATGTTCTTGGCCATCTCTACAACCGGAGACACACTGCGAAGGACAACAAGCTCCGGTGGTACTGCACACGCTACCACCTGGGCTGCAAGGCTGCCATCCTCACCACCCCCAATTTCCTGGTCACGGAGACCACCACCAATCACTTCCACGACCCCCCGAAGTTAATACGCTCCGCTAGCGGAGTTTATCACGTCATAGGCGATAATTTTGAGAATTCCTATAATACTCTTCTTTCAAAATCTACGGAATGATTTGTCTAAGTGTCTGATTAAATATAAAACAAAAGTAAATCTACTGCCCATTCCAAAATGTTGTTACGTATGGAGAAGAATGGGAAAGAAACTCCATACTTACTCTTTCAAAAAAAGTAATCGTATTACAAAAGCGCTTTTTTTTACATGGTTAGGCGTGATTTAAAATGAATACAATCCAAAACCATTTCCGTCAAAAATTACATGTATATAATAATCTTTGTTAACCCCTGCTGCAAAAAGAGGGGGCAAAAGTTTGATTGATATGTGTGTGTCTGCCCGTGGTACCGTTGCTCTCAAATAATTGAACCGATTGAAATGCGATCCTTTTTATTTGAAAGCATATCATCTAGCGATGTTCTTAGATATATTATGTAAGATTTGTATTTTTCAGACTCGTTAAATGACCTCGTGTTATACTTTGAGATTTTCGTTATAGTAATTAGTAACTATTTTAAGTTTTTTTAAAATAGTTAAAGTTGTTTTATAACATTACTAGCTGTCTCATGCGGTTTCACCCCCATCTTTGGGTACTACTCCGCTCCTATAGGTCGTAGCGTGGTGTTATGTAGCCTATAGCCTTCCTTGATAAATGGGCTATCGAACACAAAAAGAATCTTTTCAATCAGACCACTAGGTACTTCCTGAGATTACCGCGTTCAAACAAACAACTCTTCATTTTTTGTTAGCATACATTCCAAAAAATATTTGGATTGGAATATTTGAATTGGAACTCTAGGTGGCTAAGGTTGTATGAAATTAAATAATTCAGTACTGAATAACAAATTGTGCTATTTTAATTACCCTTATTTGTATGGTACAAAATATTGTGTACTTTAGACATCATATAGAATACTTTGTGTTAAGTATGGCTTGCTTGAGGTGCTGGGTATAAGAAATAACTAAACATTTAAGACCTGGTTAGTGCTAAGTTAAATTAATGTTATAGACATATAAAAAATAATTTAGTAAGTTAAGTAATAAATTTGTATAAACGTGCTGTACATCTCGTCATTTGTTTTCATTATAACCTGTATGCGTACTCAATTTAATTAATCATCATTTTAAACCAAAAAGATATTAAGTTTGACCGCTATGTGTGTGTCTGTCTGTTTGTCTTTCTGCTTGTGGCACCATAGCTCTTACACGGTTTGACCGATTTGTGCGCGGATTTTTTAAGTGGAAAGTAGATCATTTAGCGATGGTTCCTAGATTTTTCATCATCGGTTCTGCAGTTTTGAAGATCTTGAACGGGTCAACCGATTTGTGTGCAGTTTTTATTAAAAAGTGGGTCATAAATCTATGGTTCTTATGTGTTTCATCAGTCTAGGTTCGGCCGTTTTGAAGATATTAACTCTTTTGTTAGCTGAAGTCGCGATCTGAATAGCTTCGCAGGCGTTTTTTTATTTTTTTATTCACGCTTGCGACTAACATCCCTTGCTTTTTCCAGCTAAATTATTGTCATCAGGTAAACATATTGGCTTAGAGGCATCTGTAAAATCGCAAATACGGGTATTTTTAAATTCTAAAATACAATTGGAACTAACAACTAACACCTCTTCCTCTTCCAGCTAAACTAGTATCATCAGGAAAACGTACATCCTTGCTTGCTTACGGATATCTGTACAATCGCAAGCATACCGCCAGGGATGGGAAGTGGGGTTGGTACTGCACCCGATACCACCATGGATGCAGAGCATCTGTGGTCACCAACGAGTACCTGGTCGTGCAAGCTTTCCATGGGGAACATGATCATACTTCTCCGCAGTTGCTGTCTAAGTTATTTTTGAAACCGTAACAGGTTTTTTGGATTTACGGGTTATAATATTATGTTAACTTACTTAAAGCACTTATTTACATACAGTTCTTATAACAGCTTCTGCTACTAATTTTCAAAGCCATTATGTTCTCAAAACCCATATTTCCATGCCATGTAATCTCTGCACCATCCTGGGTAGACTGGTAGAAAATGTCTAAGGCATAAAGTGCGCCATTGTACATTTATTATGTGCATAAAGTTTAAATAAATATTTTCGTTCCATTTTAAACCCCAAAGCGACTTTAATTTGTTTAAAAATATATAGGTAGTCTTGGGGTAAAAGTGGAATGATTTTTGGGGTTTAGTATCATACGCTCTTACAACACGTACGACTTACCTGTGCACCTCGCTGAAACGCAATCTCTCTCCCGCTTCCCCGCGCGGCGCCCCGTGTTCACCTCGTTCGTTTAGTAGCGATAGCATTCCGTCTGCGTTACGTCACAGCGCGAGGTGCACAGTTAAGTCGTACGGGTCGCAAATGCTTACAGATGCATGAAGTACGGTTTCATGGTTGTGCTGGTTTTTACTGGGTTCGTTTGTTGGTGTTGCGGGTTTGGTTTTAGCAATGAGCAAATATGTTGTTGGCTGTTTCTGTATGTATGTTTAAATGTTTCGCGCCTACTTTAAGTAAGAAATTCCTAGTGCCAACTTTTAATTTTACAAGGAAAAGCAAAAACGTACAAAGAATGGAACTTGACCATAATGTATATTAACGTATATCAAATATTTCGTACTTAGTTACTAAGATAATTAATAAGATTACTAAGAGAAGAATTATTAAAATGTATAAAAAATAATTAAATGTAAAAGGGTTGCTAGTCAAAATTAAAGAAATTTTGTCAGCATTATCATGTTACCACAATAAGGATTGTGTGTCCAAATTTATTGTTATCCGCAGTTATTTTACTTACTGCGGATTAATAGTCCGCAGTAAGTAAAATAACGATTAATCCATACTAATATTATAAATGGGAAAGTGTGTCTGTCTGTCTGTATGTTTGTTTGTGTTTCTTTCACGGCAAAACGGAGCGACGAATTGACGTGATTTTTTAAGTGGAGATAGTTGAAGGGATGGAGAGTTACATAGGCTATTTTTGTCTCTTTCTAACGCGAGTGAAGCCGCGGGCAAAAGCTAGTATTATATATTTGTGGACTGTCCAAGTTTATTACTGCTATGTGTACACATAACGCACAAAGCAGGTCGTACATGAGGCATACATATGCATCTCTGTAAATGTGGCGCCACATTTGCAACGCAATATATTGAATAACAGCTGTAAAAAAACATTTCATGCATGTTTTTCTTTTTACAAATACAACTAAATGCGTGCCATTTCTTTGTTATAATTTCTATTAACCTAATACTTTAATTAATGTTTTTCGACTGTCTCACAATTTAAGAGTCGATTGTTCAAATATTCAACTTTTATTTGAAGAATGAATAATGCTGTTTAACCTTTATTTTTCAAATGAAAGTTTTGTAATAATTTGAAAACTACTACTCTAATTCTTCCTTTGCACTATTCTGCTGTTGTGTTGTTAATAAGACCCTAATTGCTAAGCTGCAGATTGTGGGTTCGATTACCACCGAGAAACAGAACAAACTTTGTGTGATGAGCATGATTGTTTGCTCTGTTTCTAGAGTTATTATATATGTATGTATTTATAAATTATATAAGTATGTATATCAGTTGTCTGAAAAAAATGATTAAAATGATTAAAATGATCTTTATTTTGTAAATAGGTTATATCATAACACTTTTACACGTCAATGTTTTGTTTTTTATATTTTAATCGAACGATGGAGCCGGTGTTTCGTAACTGACTACTCTGAGAAGAAACATCCGAAACAAACTCAGAGGTCAAAGTCTCTTTTAAAGTCCATACAATTGTATTGGTCAAATTATGCGAGGATCATGAAGGTTAATGACTGATGTGCTTTCTTGATGAGAAAAGCACACAGATTTGAGTGGACCTGGTGGATCTGGTTAACATACGACAAGATCTGCTATTTTGGGATCTGATGGATATGTTTAAGTTGTTCCAGGATATTCATTCTTAGCACCTTACTAATAAACGTTGCATAAAGTTATGACAGGTTTATACGTCAAAAAATGTATGGTTACATTCATTGCATAGCTTTATAGTTATGGCTTTATTCATTGCATAACTTTACACAGTGATTATTAGTAAGGGCATTAGTGTTTATTTTCTGTCTCATCATACCATTTATTTAGATAAATAATATTTTTAACCTTTCCAACGACCTAAAATGTCATGAGCTTATCTTGATGACTGCGTATACATATACATACCTAAATTCATTTTATCAGTATGAACATATATAAATTATGTGGTGACACGTAGGTAATAAATTCGTTTTGTAATTATAATAAAATAACATTTCAGATGAGCCCATATTCATTACTACTCGACGTGGTCAACCAAAAATACTAATAGGGCCGTACAGATTTCTGAAGGATCGTGACAGAGGCGGCAAAATAAGATGGCGGTGCGTCAAGAAAAACAATAACTGTCTTGCGTCCATCACAACCGTTGATAATGTAATTGTCAAATTTGGACGCGAACATAATCATTGTTAGGAAAGAATTTGAGGTCTCCGTCCACGTCAGAATTTATGTAGGACCGTTTTTTTTCTCGACAAAAATATCGGTCCCGGTTTTCTTACTTGGATTGGTGGCCTTATATAAGTACTTGTATTGTGTTCCTTCATCTTATGCTCGGTACACACGACAACGATTTATCGTTACGATCTTACTGCACAGTTGGTTTGTGCAGTTTGTCGAACGCCCATAAAGCGTCCGCACGACTACGATATCTGCGTTGATTTTCGTACACATCTTCGATAATTCTGCACAAAGGAACTACGCAGTAAAATCGTAGCGATAAATCGTTGTCGTGTATACCGTGCACAAAACTTATATTTCCTATGTGAAAAGTTGTTCCAAAATCAGAAGTGCAAATTAAATGTTTGTAAAATTGAATGAACTTTATTAAATTCTAGTCATTGGTCTTGTTATTTTTGTTTTTTTTTTATCTAAATAATTAACTGTTTCTGTGATTTTTTGATAACTTTAATGCCATTTAAATCGATGTCGTAGCTGATTAAATTACTGAAGAATACTAACTTAAATCTGCATGAAGTAATAGCTCAGTATATTCCGAATTAATCACTGTAATAAACTACCTTTCACTTACATTCCAGGCCAAATCATAAAACTAGGAAGAACTGAAGTCCTATTTGTCCTGGGTTACACTTACAACCGAAAGCAGTGCGCGAGGGACAATAAGTTGCGGTGGTATTGTTCAGGCTACCACCGTGGTTGCAAGGCAGCTGTCGTCACCACCGAGGATTTAGTCGTCACAGAAATTTATGGAGAACATGGACATGAACCGCCCAAAATAGTTCAGTCATCCGCAGGCTATTATGCCTTAAAGGGCTCAGGATCCTACGTTGTGCGGACCGTAATTAAACCTAAAAACGAACAATTTTTTAGAGGAAGTTTTTAATAAAAAGTAACTTGTGTAAACCATTACTCGTAGTACATATTTAATAATTTATCTAGCGTTTTATCGCCATGATATTGCATAAGGGCAGAATAATATATTGCAGCTCGACAAGGATTAACAAGGCTTTTTAATACACCCTTTTGTACCTGTTAAATATTCGATTATTCTCTCTTTTTTCTCGCCAATTATATTACAAGTGAAAATTGAAAATATTTCTTTGAATCACTGAATCGGATGTTGTCCGGTCTAACGAAAGCAAACTGTGGGATATTCGTGAAAAAATCTTTAAATTTTACGTGTACGGCAGTTTTCTTTTTATTTTATCACTTTGTCGGTTAATATGTACTCAAGCCTGGGTAACTTGTGTGATGTTTAAAAATGTTATTCATTTTTATTTGATAAGTCTTAGTGTATAATGTGTAAAAAAAAAAATGCTGCAGTATATACAACAAAACTAAAAGGACACACAGAGGTAAGCAAGTTTTACACAAACAAGTAATGGTCAACGAATGCCAAACTGCAGGACCCTATGTGTGTATTCTGTGGCTAGAATAAAAACAAATTAACCCTTATATTTCAGACGAGCCAAAGTTTACCACGACTTGTCGAGGACGTCTTCAGTTACAACTAGGGCACCATCGATATGGCAGAGATTATGTTACGGGCACGAAAACTAGATGGCGCTGTGTCAGAAAACGCAATAGATGCAACGCGGCGTTGTATACTGTTGACAATATGATAGTTAAGTTTACGTCTTATCATAATCATGATTGAAACTATTTTAGTTTTAGTTAAGTAAATTATGCCTTGTAGAAAGTAAATTGTGAATATGCTTAGCATAATTTTAAAGCAATTTTCTCTTCAGGTTGCTATTGAAACTTTTAGGTTCAACATAATTTTGTTCATACGTTGTATAGTAAGTTAAACATATATATATATATGACTAGCTTCTGCCCGCGGTTTCGCTCGCGTTAGAAAGAGACAAAAAGTAGCCTATGTTACTCTCCACCCCTTCAACTATCTCCACTTAAAAAATCACGTCAATCCGTCGCTCCGTTTTGCCGTGAAAGAAAAACAAACAGACAGACAGACAGACAGACAGACACACTTTCCCATTTATAATATTAGTATGGATGATATGTCTGAACTTAAGAGTTATTCACAATAGCTATTTTAACAGAAAAAATGCTTTTGATGCTTATGATTTTTTTCAGAACTGTATGACATGGGAACGATGGAACGATCAGACTGTTAAATATTAGCTACGAATGTTAAATTTTAGTAATACTGACAAAATCAGTACTTAAAAACTGTTTAAAGTAAATAAAATATTTTTTTTCATTATTTTTCTCAATTTGTTGAATAAGTTCCTCAGAGGAAAATTTGCACAACTTTCCCAGTAAAAAGCCAAAGTCAATAGTCGACATTATTTATTTGCTGTGTCAAATCAAGTTTACCAGCGATTTTAAGACAGTACCACAAAACTTCGTTTAGATTTGTACAACTTTAGTGTCAGTACATCTTTGGGATAATTCTGAAAGTAACACGTTCTTTTTTTATAATATCTACATCTTTTTGTTTTACATACATTGCTAATATTTTGGTTACATAAAATATTTTACTACTAATTACTAAAGAATCGTTTTCTGCAGTAGCAAAAGTGTTAATATGAAGTTTTAATGCAAGAATTACCTTATATTTACACTTTTTAACGGTGAGTGGCGCGCTTAACGTTCTGTGCTCGGTTAAGACGAGTCATATTACTGTTAGGTTTTTTTTTTTATTTTTCAAATCGTAGCGATAAATCGTTGTCATGTGTACCGAGCACTGTTAAACATATTTCGAGTGGTCGGACACACGTATCTAGCCAAATTCCAGTTTTTAATACATAATAGCTTGAATTTAAATAATTCAAACGCTGTTTCAGATCAGCCGATATTTACTACGACT
Source organism: Athetis lepigone (assembly GCA_033675125.1). Lineage (NCBI taxonomy): Eukaryota > Metazoa > Arthropoda > Insecta > Lepidoptera > Noctuidae > Athetis > Athetis lepigone. Next base: position 5,015,298 of record CM066218.1, on the reverse strand, counting down.
CAGCGAGGACGCATTCAATTAAAATTAGGACCTTATCGATATGCCAGGGATAATGTTGCGGGCATGAAAACTAGATGGCGCTGTATCAGGAAACGCAATAAATGCAAAGCGTCGTTGTATACTATTGAAAATATTATAGTGAAGTTTTCATCGGAACATAATCACGATTGATTATTACTTCTTTTAGACGTTATGAAGTTACCTCTGCAACAAAAGTCGAATAATACTTAGTAATTTTCAGGTGCTACTTAAAGTAGCCACGAATTTATACAATACATTGCTGGGCTAAGGCATTAAGTCCGCTTCCATACGGTGTTTGTGGATAAAGATTAATAAAAAATATTTTTAGCATATCCGGTAATGACTGAGCCATCATTGGATATGCACTGCTTTTTAAAATAGGACTATAAAACAATAACGCGTTTGGTCTATTTTAGCTATTTTCATAGCATTATGTCGTATGGCATTTTATTGTGGGGTAGGGCTGCTGACATTGAATCTATTTTTATTTTACAAAAGAGAGCTGTCAGAGCCATTTACAATTTACATTGCCGCGAGTCTCTTAGGGATCTGTTTAAAAAGATTAATATTATGACGGTACCTTGCCAATTTATTTATGAGAATATTATGTACGTTAGAAAAAATCGAGAAATGTTTTGTAAAGTCGGTGATAGACACAATTTTAACACTAGGAATAAAGATAAAATAGCTCAACCTTATTATAGACTGTCTAAAGTAAAAACATCTTTTATGGGGTACTGTGTTAAATGTTATAACAAAATTCCTTTTGAAATATTAAATCTAAACGAAAGGAAATTCAAAACACATATTAAGAATACACTCTGTCAACAAGCATATTATAAATTAGATGATTATATAGAAGATAAAAATGCTTGAAAACATGCTGGACCTGCTCCATAGGAAAATTCACAGTGTAGACAAAACCCAACAGGTTGCTAATTCAAACAGACAATGATTAACTGCTCTTTACATTAGAAATTATACACACATATATATATATATTAGTTATACATTGCGCTGGCTCACACATTATTTTCATTGTTTGAGGAATGTAGTTTAATTGTGAACATGTGAACACTTTGCTCGCGAACATTATAAAGCTTCCATTTCCTAATTTATATAAAAAGTAAAGTTTTTTTTATTATATACATGTAATTTTTGACGGAAATGGTTTTTGGATTATATTCATTTTAAATCACGCCTAACCATGTAAAAAAAAAAAACTTTGTAATACAACTATTTTTTAAAAGAGTAAGTATGGAGTTTCTTGCCCATTCTTCTCTATACGTAACAACATTTCCGAATGGGCGGTAGATTCACTTTTGTTTTATAAGTATGACGTTTCAAAGTGCCTTTTTTTGGTCTAATGAAAATAAATGATTTGACTTTGACTTTGAATATCCTAAGTGTTAAACGACTTTTGCAGCTAACCGTACCAAAAGTTTTAATTTCAGGATTGTTATGAAAACGTTAACTTTGTTAAATATTAATAATGTTTAGAAACTTTTATGTTAAAAATAAATATTTTAAAATGTGTTCCTTAATATTTTTTTTTCATTTTGTTATACCTTTCTGCCACCACTTGCACAACGCTGCGGCTTAGTTGCCGTTGCGGCTGAGTTTCCTCCGCTTCGGCCGAAATACGATTTTCATTATAATTTTTTTTAAGCTTTTGTATAAGTCAGAACGAAAAAACTTTTCATTATATAAAGAAGTTTCTAAAGAAATGTTTATATGTTTTTTTTATGAAGCTGAAAAGTTTGTTTGTTTGGTTAAATGCGCTAATCTCAGTCACTCCCAGTCTCATCTGACAAAATCTTTTTGTGTTGGGTAGTCCATTTATTGAGGAAGACTAATGGCTCCAGAACATTACATTTTGCAAGTGGAATAATAAGTGAAGTCAAAGATGCGGGTGAAACCGCGGCGGACCGCTATTTGACAATAAATTGTTTTGCGTATATTTACTTAGGAATATAATTATATGACCTACATTATAAATAAACGATTTTAATATTGATTTAATATTTTTAGCCAGTGCCAATATTCACAATTAACACATCTTTTTTAACAGTTACTTGGTGCCGGAAGCAAAGTGGGAAAGAGATAGCATTAATACAAGGGTACACATTTTGCAAAAAAAATGGGCCAAGCAGGACAACTACCGCGTATACGTGTTCTTATGGAAGGGGGTGTAAAGCTCGGTTCGTCATTACAAAAAACCGGGAATTAGTAAAATCCCGGTTCCTAGAACATAATCATTTAGCCCCTCATTATATTTTACGTGATGGCGTTTATTTCAGAATTCCTCATGTTTAATGTAAAACATAAATACTTATAGATCAGTTTTATTTCGGATAAATTACTGATGAGATTTTTTTTCGATAGTTTAAATGTTTATATTTAACATATGTAGATGAGATCTTGAACTTAATTGAATATGTAAAATTTGAATGAAAATAAATGTAGTTTTTGTTTACTTGGTCTTAACGTATGATCTGCCTCATTTCTTAATTAGTCCATTTCATTTAATGCGGTGAAGTTGATTTTCGTCCACTCCGGTTGAAACAGGTATTTCATTATTGTTAATATTTTTGTGTTTCAGACAATATATTTCAAAGTTGAATACAACTTAATTTATTAATTTTGTACGGCTAGAAATAAGAGATTTTTCACTGTGACCCTACGAAAGCAGCTTAAAAAAGCACCGAAAAGAAAAAAAAATTAGCAAGGACAGGCAGAAAAATAAGTGTTTAGCTTTTCTTTCTTCTACACTTGCTCGTTTTTTTTATCATTCCGTTCAACCTACCATCTAAGAAAAAGAAAAAGAAAAACATTACTTTACTTCCTTTTTTTTCCTTTCAGCAGACCGTAAGAAACTTTGTCTAAAATTAAGGCTTATAGGCTGCCTGTCCACCAGACTGGAGCTGGGGAGCAGAGAAACGAATAACGATCCACCAATAGAATAACACAGAATATAGCAAGTCAGAATTTTATGCGATTCTATTGGATAATATTTCTCCGTTACTCCGCTTCGCTTCTGTGCGCTTCTCCTCCTTCCTTCTATAAAAGGAAAGCGTAGCTCTTTCTTTTTATAGAAGGTGGTTTCTTCCATCAAGAAATCCATTAACACTTCTTTATTTTCTAGTCACATGGTATCAAAAACCAAACGGGAAAGAGGTAGCTGTGTTCCAAGGATATACATTTTGTCGTGATGGCCGAAGTAAGTACACAAATTCTTATTCCTGCTCCGTGGGGAGGAAATGCAAGTCTCGCTTTGTCATTACTAAAGACAGATCTACGGTAAAATCTTGTCACCTGGACCATAATCATCCACCACCAAATTTTATTATACGGAGTGGTTTTATTATTAGAACTTAGGAATAATAAATGTATGAAATTGTATAAATAAAAAATGGTGAAAATTGTTTTTTTTTTGTTTTATTACGGAATTTATTGCAATGTTGTCTTTACTTATACCTATTTATTATACTGTATTATACTAACATTAACTAAAATAAAACTGTTTTATTTTATATGGGTTACAATTAAAATAAAAGAGACAGAATTTGTTTAGGCTTTAAACATATTTAGTAATAAAGGGGGCAGCACGTTCGACTCAACTCTGGCAAGTTATTTAGTGAAGACAGACTCGAATGTTACAACACTAGTGTATACTAATCTTTATAGTTTTTATATATTTTCACCGACTAAATAAGTCTGTATGTTCTGTATAGCTAAAAAGCTTTTTATTTTATTATTATTTTTTAGTTGAATGGTACCGAAAGCGTAATGGGAAAGAAATAGCCTTGATAAATGGATACTCCTTCTGTCTTGATGGTCGAAATAAGACCTCGGATAAGTACATGTGCTCTGTCGGAAGAAGATGTAAGGCTCGCTTCACGATCACAAAGGATAGGCTGTTCCTGACATCAGCCAATCTAGAACACAGCCATGCTAACAATAACTATGTTATACGTAACGGAGTTTATATTAGAATTGGTCGAGGTATATAATTTTTTTCTTAGCCCGTACTTTCCGTCCACCCACACCGCTTTCAGACCACCCACTTCTTAAAACCCACGACTTAAAGTAAGTAAGTATTAGGTAGAAATTGAAAAAATAAATAATAATACCTAGTATCTTCTCTTTTGCAGTCGGAGGATTTTAGAAAAAAATATCTATTTTTTTATTTAGAATAGTATATGGCGGATTTTCTTTCATAAAAATAGACCTGTGGCGAGTTTACACATACTTATTTTCGTGACGAATTAACTTTGTGACGAATATACAATAACCCTTTTTAACATCATGGACTTATTTTTGAATATTTAGTTTGGGTTTTTAATTTATATTATTTCAATAATTTTTTACTCTCTAAACCAGGCACCTGTTACTCGATTTAACATGATCAACCTCATTTCTGAAAGAAGTAGAAATGATGACACTCTTTTCTCGTTGGTGTCATTTTACGAGAGAAAAAAAATCGATGACTGCACTAAGAGTGCTTGTACACGGTGCATGTAGCTGGAGCAAGTAAAGATGCGGGTTACACGCGTGAGTAATATGCGCAAGCTATTTGTTCGAGTTACTGAGTCGGTGTCGTGATGGCCCAGTGGATAAGGCGGCCGCCTCTCGTGTAAGAGGTTGTGGGTTCGAATCCGGGCAAGTACCAATGTGACTTTTTCAATTCATATGTACTTTCTAAAGTTTATCTTAGACATCACTGACATCCTGTGCCTCGGAAAGCACGTAAAGCCGTTGGTCCCGGTGGTCATTCGTAGAACTTTGACAGTCGTTACTGGTTAGCCAGAAACTATGACCAGTCTAACCAAGATGTATCGTGTCGCCCAGTTACTGGGTTGTGGAGGTCAGGTAGGCAGTCGCTCCACGTAAAACACCGGTATCCAGCTGAATCCGGGTAGGCTGGCAGCCGACCCCAACACGATTGGGAAAAGGCTAGGGAGATGATGATAACCCGCGCAAGTGCCTCAACATGCGCAAGCTACATGCACCGTGTACAAGCACCCTAAGAATCATTGCCGGTAAATAACAAACCCACAGATGGAATACTGCATGTCAATCGGTCAAGCAGTGTTGAAAATAATTGGGAACATACCATGGTAATTTTTATGGACGAAAGAAATGGTAATTGCAGCGCCCCCTGGAAGATAAATACTATTGTAGTATTTATTAAATTTATGCCCACCTTAGAGCCATTGCCGATAGATAACGAATCCACTGACGAAATTTGCATGACGATCGATTTTGCCGTTTTGGAGATAAATGGGAACAATAAAGGGTTTGAGCACACACAACCTCTTAACTCAAAGATTCCGTCCTGGGTAAAAATATCAGCAACCCACATCTATGCATCTATTCATATTTTTTGATTGTATTATTTTTCTTTCCTGTGTGTCTCCAAAATAAATGTTTGTCTTTCTTTCTTTCTTTCTATGCTAATGGCGAGATAAATAAGATAGATAGATAGATAAAACATTTATTTGGTGCAAAACACATAAAAGAAACAAGTAGAGAAAAAAAAACAATATTACAATTTTGATTTGAGTGCAGTGCGTGTGCGTGGTTTGCACCAAATGGGTGTCCAGCTCAGCATATGTCAGGTACAAGCTCAGCATATACCTGACGCTGGTATTCTACTGGAACCAGGTGACACAAGGACGCCAAGAAGGCGAAAGTAAATAGACGTTACTTAGCACTGACTTTGGCTTAGCTCTATTATATACCTGTCACTGTTACACAACTGCCAAACGTCTAGTGCACGATAGAGACAGAACGAAGCTATGCCAAAGTACGTGCTTAGTAACGTCTATTTGTCTCGCCATTTTTTTTCTATGTCAACAGAGAGAATTGCTTTTATTACCTTGTGCTTTTTATTATTCTTGAATTATTTTTAATAAAAAATTATGATGTCGTTAATTAGGCGTTTTTCTACAACCCAAAAAAAAAAGATTTCTTTGTTCTATATATATTTTTGTGGCTTTTAATTCAATACCATTTTAAGAAGCCCAATAAAACTTTATTAGACCTATATTTTCTTAATCAAATTGCTTTATATAGATTTGTATTTATTGCTTTGTTACTCAACGTTTGTGTCTTTACTTCATCATTAATTTTTTGCAGTGGAATGGTACCGCAAGCACAATGGGAAGACACTAGCCTTGGTAAATGGATATTCCTTTGGGATTGATTATCGAAATCAATCAACGCTTGGATATAAGTGTACTGTTAGCAGGAAATGCAAGGCACGGTTCTCCATCATGAAAACCGGAGGGAACATAAAGTCTAGTCATCTAGTACATAATCACCCACCTCCAAAGTTCATAATACGAAATGGTGTTTATATTAGACTAGCAAAAACTAAGTGGTCCGTATTACAACGTATAAAGGATGGATTCAAGTAAACACCAGCACATCAACCTAGAGTCTGTAGCAATAAATTTAAGTCCTTCTGTGGTATATTCATTTATTGAAATAATATTAAAATTATGCCTACCTGGTAATGGTTTTACCATTTGCATGTCGATCGATATAGCCGTTATGGAGTTAAATGGGAACAATAAAGGGTGATAATGGGATTAATGGGTAAGCACACACAACCTCTTAACTGAAACGTTCCGTCCTGGGCAAAAATATCAGAAACCCACATCTATGCTAATGGCGAGATATATAGACGTTACTAAGCACTGACTTTGGCTTAGTACTATACCTGTTAGGCTGAGGCTACAGTAGGGAGCGATTTGCGATGCGACTGGAAGAGCGATACGCATAATGTAGCCACACGCATATTTAGCAGCACTATTGAACTAGTCGTGCAAGTGAGAAATTTTCTAATAAATTCGCTTCAATTTCGCTCATATGTTGATGTAGCCGATGCCGTGATTTCAGTAATGTTGTTCCTATCGCATAAAGAAATCAAAAATCGGTAGTAATATTTGATGTACGGTGTAGCCATATACGTGAGCATTCATTTACTTGTTTTAATCGCTCATGTGTCGCAGGTCGCGTCGCGGCCTAATGTAGCCTCAGCCTCACTGTTACACAACTGTCAAACGTCAAGTGCACGATAGAGACGGCATAAAATAGAGCAGCTAAGCCAAAGTAAGAGCTTAGTAACGTCTATTTTTCTTGCCATTATTACTTTTTTCTATGTCAACAGAGAGAATTACTATTCGATTCTTATTATTCTTAAATTATTTTTAATTAAAATTTTATGATGACGTTAATTAAGCGTTTTTCTACCACCTAAAAAAAATAAGATTTCTTTGTTCTGTTTATATTTTTGTGGCTTTTAAGTCTATGCCATTTTAAGAAGCCCAATATAACTTATTAGACCTATACTTTTTTAATCAAATTGCTTTATATAGATTTGTATTTATTTCTTTGTTACTTAACGTTTGTGACTTTGCTTCGTCATTTATTTTTTGCAGTGGAATGGTACCGCAAACACAATGGGAAGAAACTAGCCTTGGTACATGGATATTCCTTTGGGATTGACGTTCGAAATCAATCAACGCTTGGATATAAGTGTACTGTTAGCAGGAAATGCAAGGCACGGTTCTCCATCATGAAAACTGGAGGGAACATAAAGTCTAGTCATCTAGTACATAATCACCCACCCCCAAAGTTCATAATACGAAATGGTGTTTATATTAGACTAGCAAAAACTAAGTGAGCCATATGACATCATATAAAGGGTGGATTCACGTAAACACCGGCACATCAACCTATACAGTCTGTGGCAATAAATTTTAGTCGTCCTATGACATTGTTGTTTTTATGATCAGTTTTATTAATTTTTTTCAAAAGAAAAAATTTAAAAAAACTGGTCATATATATATTTTTTTGATCAATAAAAACATTAAAGGTAAAAGTTTTTTTAATAAATTCAAAAAGAGAATGTTACAATTCAAAAGGTTTAATAAATACACTTGTCACATTTTTTTTTCTTTCCTTTTTGAAAACCTTTTTGAGCTTGAAGTTTCAAAGTGACTTTTAAATTGTTTTATTTCAATTCGATTATTAGAAGCACTTTTAAACTTCATTTCCAACAAAATATGTATTTAAACCAAACCTAGAAAAACTAATTTCATTGGGAGATGAGTAAATTACAATTATTTTTCCACTCCCAATTTAAATAAAAAAATCTTTCAATCATTTTTTTTACAAATTGTGTAGTTACTGAGCAATAAGTTTGAAATTCGTCATCTAACAAAATTTTCAATTTCTAAACATCATAAATTCAATTTTTATACAAATTACAATTAAATTTTTCAGTTGTCAAATGGTACAAAAAGCAGAACGGGAAGGAGATAGCCCTCATAGATGGATACACATTTTGCCTCAACGTGCGTAGTAAGACAACAGATATGTATAGCTGTTCTATTGGAAGAAAATGCAAGGCCCGCTTCATCATCACAAAGAATAGAGAAACCATAATATCTTGTCAACTGGAACACCATCATCCACCCAATAAGTATGTCATACATAATGGTATGTATATGAAGATTTAAGAACGCGTTGACTGGTTTTTATTGCGATGTCATACCTATGGAAATGATAGTTAAAATAAGGATTTTATTGTATTACATATGAAGCTTTTTTTTTTCAATAATGTTTAATGTAGTTTCGTAAAAATAAAGAAACTGGCAAGTATGTTTCTACTAACTTTTTGTATAAATATTTTACAATTTTTTGTGTACATTTATATAGTTCCTTGTGAGTGTAATAATGTAATTGTTTGTGTTAATATTGTAAGTTACATTGACGGCAGACAATTCATAAATGCTTGTAAATGGTCTAAATGAAACAAATACTTTAAATATTGAAATGATATAGAACTTACTAAAATAGTGGAATGCTGAAAACTTAATATTAAATTAATATTTGTATTAATATTTTGTACATGTACAAAGATAAATAGATGCCTTATATCTTCGTCTGCCGCCAAGCAAGTCTAATATCTTATTTATTTGATGAATTTTTGATTAAATTTAAATGTAAGCTTACATTTGCCATTTGTTAGTGTGAAATATTAGTGACTAACTCAGTAAAAATTAAAAATAATGAGTTTTCTATTTTTAATGAAAAAAGTGTGTGTTGATTTATAAAAATAAATAAAAAATATATTAAATTGTTTTATTTCAAGAAAATTGTCTTTGTGACTATTGTCTCTCTTTTGCAAAATATTCAGTTAAGCTTTTTTATTCGCTGCAAAAAATTACACTTATTTTTGCATTCTTGGTGTTAAATTGCTTCTTTTAATAAGTTAACTTCACCATATACATTATTTTCTTGTTTTTTCTTTCTATTATATCACATTCCTTTATTGAGTTTCCCTAAGAATTTTTAGGCGTGTTTAGTTAATAATATTTTTATCAGACAACATAATTAAACTATCATGCATATAGCACCAGTAATTTCACCATCTATTAATTTTTGCACTGTTTTGTTAAATGCTTTTAATTTTATGTAAAATCAATATCTTACTATTTTTTTATTCCCTCCAGTCCAATGGTTTCGAAAGGCGAGTGGGAAAGAGATAGCGATGTTACAAGGATACACGTTTTGGTGTGACAGTAGAAGTAAAACAACCGATTTGTTCAAATGCTCCTTCGGAAGAAACTGCAAGGCTCGCTTCATCATCACGAAGGACCGGCGAATCATGAAATCCCATCATTTAGAACATCATCATCCACCACCCAATTACGTAATACGTAATGGTTTTTATTTAAGAATTAAATAGATATAGTTGAGGATGTTTATTTATGCTCGGTGCACACGACAACGATTTATCTATCTGACAGCACAGTTGGTTTGTGCAGTTTATACGAATACAAATAATTTATTTGCCTAACACAGGTTTATAGGATGTTACAAAATGAGGTACACTGTATTAATTATAACCATACGAGGTGTGCAAAATATGTTTGGTTCAAAATGACATATATTATTCATGTTTAACTTGGTTCTCAATAAAATAACAAAAAATAAAATAACATTGTCATTGAAATTAGATTTTAGACAGCCAAAAGTGGCGATTAATCGTTGTCGTGTACCGATCATTATCTAGTTATTGGACAGATGACTATCTTCATTTGTTTTGAATTTGTGAAGTAAGTTCATTTGTTTATGTTACGACTTTCTAAAGGCGTGTTTAGATATACGAAAAGTAACATGAAATGTATCACGCAATGAAAGAATTTGCCGTCCACACTGACTTAATGAATTCTCATAGCGTGGACGTTTTGCGCGCCTGAAACGCGCACACACGTACGAACAGAACATTACACTCGTGCGCGCCGCGAACGCCCATTTTGTCGACTTTTTGCCGAATATAAAGGGGCGCGCAGTGTGCACGGAGCGCCAGTATGGAAGGGTTGTGGGTCTATACTTCAGATCTTGAGCGAAAGATTAAGGAAGAAGACAAAGATACGGCAGATGCTACACTTTAATCGGGGAGTGAAGAAAAAGTCGGTTAATTTAGGCGTACAGAACATGAGGTATATACTTATATACTTTGAGATCCACGAAAATTTGTCTCGTAGGTTTCACAAAATATCTTCGCATGTTCTCAGCAGACTGAGCTATGTTCGCCGCGCGAATCTTGAAAACAAATGCCAGCACGTATATTATTGGTTAGTGCTCGCGCTGCCTCCACACTTTTGAAACGTACATATTGTAGCATTACTGTTGTCTGTGCACGCCTTAAGACTATTCCTACCGGTAAAAACTAAACTAATTCCAAGATATTTAAACGTTGCTTAGCAGGTGCTTCGGCTTATTTGGGTTTTACACGGGTTACTAAATCTGCACGATTTTTATCGCGCGGCGAATATCAACCGTCTAAAAAGCAATTCGGCTAGGTCGCAAGTAAACGCCGCAAGTGCTATTTGTGAAGTGACTAGCCGGGATAAAATTGATCCGTGTAAACGGCTCTTTAGCAATATTATGGTCACTTTCACAGTGCTGTCAATATAGAGACGTAGACATAGCTGAGCCAAAACATGTGCTAATCAATGCATATTTATCCTGGCCGTAGATGTAGCTTACAAATTGGCATTTATAAAACTCACAAAGGCTTATGCCACTCAACCCCACAACCCCAAACGTCATTCCATTTTTAAGCCCAAAACTATATATTTCTTAACAAATTAATATAGGCCGTAGAGTTTTGAGAACAATGGCTTTAGGGTTGGGGTTTAGTGGCATATGCATGTGTGGCTCACAAAGTCTATGTTTATGAATAGTATAAATAGCAGTTTTTTCTTATACTTCATCTGTTTATTCGCATTTATAAAAGAATTAATGTTTTCTGGATAGTTTCTATGTATAAGAAATTAATATTGTGCTTATTTGTTAGTTTTAATACAGATGTATGTTAAATCCATGAAAAATATGGCAGTTATTTATGAGATTGAGATATTTTAGGTTTTGAATAAGTAGGTAATATACCTAGTATTAAATACGTTATTTTAGGCCCGTATTAATAGTCGTCACTCAACTCCGAGACACTCTCAAGTCTCTTGCTGTCCTTGTGATTCTAAAGGGAAAAAATAAGGACAGCAATAAACTTGAGAGCGTCTCAGAATTGAGTGACGTCTATTAATACGGGCCTTAGTGTCTAAGCCCGTGTCATTATTTTACATGTTTTAAACAACGTCGTACGGTAACGATTTTTTAATTTTCAGTTTGTTTTTTTTTGTCGCATAATTATATAGCAATTAAATTGCGTTTACAGATAATTTAATTATTATTTCACATAAATTACTCAAAATGAATTTTTTTATAATGTATTTTTTACAATTGACTTTCAATCTCAGCAAAGAATTTTAAATGTGTTTGTGCCTACGAACTTGCGAAAAGATTAGACTTTGTTAATAAAAAATATGATAAATGAATGTTAATAAATAAACATTTTATTGAAAAGAAAACATTTATGTTTTTTCAACTTCAAACAATAATACGTATACAGGTTGTTGGCGCTTATTACAAAACGAGAAATTAATTCAATTTATTTCTTACAAAACCGTTGGTAAACATCTGTTATAGACCCTTGCTGGCACTGTTATCCAGCCTCAAGTGTTTCTATTAAAAATAATAACTAAGTACTGATGCTGATTTAAGACTGGCGTTTATTGGGATAAGACACCGTATATATGAGAGTACAATAGTCTTAAAGTTACTTGGTTACACTACCACTGCAATTGTTATTATTAATGATTAAAATCTTGATGTCTAGGTACAGCTGATGGTGGAACAGAGCTGGTAGCTGATTAGGATCCAAAAGACAGGAAATCTTTATTGGTCTAACCAGTTACAGTCCTTATGTGTTTTAGATGTTTCTGCGTTACTTTCTCAATAATCTAAACACTCTGTTTGATTTTCTTTAAACATTAATTACAGTTAAATATTTACGGAAGCAGAATGGGAAGGAGATAGCCGTGCTAGCAGGGTATACGTTCTATTGCGGCGGGCAAAGCCAGACGACGAAGGTGTATAGATGCACTGCGGGGAAGAACTGCAAAGCTCGCTTCGTCGTAAGTGCTGAAGACAAGAGACTTATAAAATCCTCCGGTTTGGTGCATCTGCATCTAGCGCCGCATTTTATAGTACGTGATGGCGTTTTTATTAGGATTTAGTTATCAAAGCAATGGATATCGACTGTGAACTGGTAAGTTGGCTTATCTCATGACCACCTTATGAAGAAAAGACTCTTTTTCTTGCGAAATATTATCTACCAGCTTTTGCCCGCGGCTTCGCTCGCCTTAAATAGAGACAAAAAGTAGCATTTGTCACTCTCCATCCCTTCAACTATATCCACTTAAAAATTACATCAATTCATCGCTCCGTTTTGCCGCGTAAGACGGACAAACAGACAAACCCACACACACTTTTCGATTTATGATATTTGCATGGATTAATGTGAAATAAAAAAGTCGACTTTTGGTGGGTTGATTGAAGCAAAATAATGTTTCTTGCAACCTTGCAAGTACCAAATTGTTTAGAATGATATAACATAGTGAAATATTTATAAATTGCCAGTTCGCAGACGATATGCCGCATTACCAAACATTGCCATGACTATTTTTTGTTATTAAAACAACAATTTCTCTCGAATAATTGTATTATCTGTACTTGTAATAATAAATGTCATTTCATGGTAGATGCAGTTTCAAATTGTTAGTTACAGGAAGATTATATTGTCTGATTGTTATAAAATTGACAAGTTTTATGTATATGTAGAAAATTTACAAATTTACAAAAGATACAATAGTTTACTTATTACAAAGATAAATTATTTAGGTAGAAAAATAAATATGTCAGTTAAAAAATACAGCGTAATTTCAAGCAAAAACCACTATTTTTACCTCTTTATTATTATTAAACTCGTGTTGGGTTTAATAATAATACACTGGTAATAATAACACTTGTATCTACTATTTAACCCTAAGTTGCAACAGCTGTCACTCGAAAGACAAGGTTAGTTCACCTTTGACTGTAAGCGATTCAAAGCTCTCGGCGAGTGAAGGGTTTAAGGTTCAACGAATAAAAAAGTTAAAAACGTTGTAAACCATATTATTTGTATCATTTTTTTAACTGATTAATATTTGTTTAGTTTCTGGTTAGTGTAAAACAATAGAGTTTATTAGTACTATTTGAATTTAATTAAAGGTGATTTTCAGATGGAAGTTTATTTGGTCGATGTTATAAATCTGTATGTAGAAACAAGAACTATTTTTTTCATTATATTTCTGTGTAAAAAGAAATGTGATCAATAAATACGTAATATTAAAAAAAACGTTATTTTATTAACAACATATCTGACTTTTTTGTGTGTACGTGTGCCATTTAACTTTTTTTCATATTTGGTAAGTTCATATTTTAATCTGCAATGCGAGGCGAGTCTGCGAATATGTTGATTATAGTGCAATAAATAACAAAGAAAATATCTCACATATCTAGTAAGAATGTATAAATACACAAAACTTTATTTTCAGTACAATGGGTGAGGAATACTAAAGGCAAATTGATCGCCATGGTGGACAGTTATACCTTCTACTGTAATATGGTGAAGGCTGGCAGAAGCATATGGAGGTGTAGCCGTGGCTCCATGTGCCATGCTCGGTTCACCCTCATAGATAACAAGATCTACCGAGCTAACCTCACGCATGCGCACGAAAGGATCCAACACGTTATATTGAATGGTGTTCTTCATAAATGTAGACTATGATGTCAAAAGTAAAATCTAGCAAATGTAGACTAAACGATTTTACAGATTGTAAGATGTAAGTGTACTCATGTCTTTATAGATTTTTTATCCCCGACGAAAAAGGGATGTCTTAATTTAACCGCGTTGTGTCTGTTGCACCATAGTTCTTAAAATTGTGAACCTATGGCATATGCCATTCATGCCCTTATGGATTGGAGTGTGGGGTGAGACAGGGAGGTTTGAGTTCTCCCACACTCTTTAATTTGTATATAAACCAATTGATTTAACAATATAAGCTATGCGGATGACATGGTGCTGCTCAGTGCCTCAGTTTGTGGTTTGAGAAGCCTGTTACGTATTTGTGAGGGATACGCCAGAGCTCACGGCCTGGTGTATAATGTGAGGAAAAGTGTCGTTATGGTGTTTGGGGCTGGTAGTAAATACCCAGGAATTGTGCCTCCAATTAGTATGAATGGTGTAGCTTTGACAAGGGTACACCAATTCAAGTACCTTGGGCACGTTTTGACTACTGGCCTCAGGGATGATGACGACATTGAGCGTGAGCGGAGGGCGCTGTCGGTGAGGGCGAATATGATTGCCCGCAGGTTCTCACGTGCTTCTAAATACGTTGAAGTAACTGTTTAGAGCTTACTGTACTTCATTTTATACCAGTAGCCTGTGGGTACATTATGCGCTTAAATCGTACAGCGCCCTGCGCGTTCAGTATAACAATGCCTTCAGGGTGCTGATGGGGCTGCCTCGCTTCTGTAGTGCATCAGGGATGTTCGCTGATATGCAAGTAGACTGTTTCTACGCTGTTATGCGAAAAAGGTGTGCATCCCTGGTGCGCAGGGTGCGGGCCAGCTCTAACAGCATCCTGGGCATGGTTGCTGATAGGTTGGACTGCTGCATAGTGAGTCGATGCTCCAGAATTGCGGCTAGAATTATGCAGCAGTGATTTTTGTTTGTATTGTGTTAAGTTCTTATTGTGTGTGTACTAACATAGTTTTATGTAAATATTGTTACTAACATAGTTTTAAGTAAATATTGAACTATGAGCCCTAAGTTACTCGCAATAAATGCTTATTATTATTATTATATGCCACTGAACCCCAAAAATCATTCCACTTGCCCCATGACTATATATTTCTAAACAAATTAAAATAGCTTTAAAGTTTAATTTTAATTAACGTATGGGCGTAGAACGTAGAACAATGGCTTTGGGGTTTAGTGGCATAAGCCAAACGGATTCAGTCGTTTGAATCTGCCAACTGTTTGTCGGGATACTATTGTCTTTCTATTACGTGTTTTTGGAGGTTCAAGGGTGTCTAATACCATCAGTCATTTAATATAATTTCTATAAGCTGTGAAATCGCGTTTTACAACCTGTGATGTCATTTATTTTGCGATTTAATTGATGCTATGCCCGATGTGCGCCCTGCCATACACTGAAAGAAGACCCATCACGTAGGTAGAAAAAGTTTAGTACTAGATTACATATTATTATATCTTTTACTACTTTATATCCTGTATTTTCACTTTTCTAACATAAACTTAATTATATATTCAGTTAATAAAACGGTGCTTTTTTCTGTTTGCTTTTTATTTGTTTAAAAGCACAAATTTTTGGAATCTCTATTCAATGAGACAGATTTATGTAAGTAATTAAATAAAATGAAAATGAATTCTTTGGTTACTGCTCCGTTCTTATTGGCCATAGCGTGACATAGTTTATGTGTTTTTCTGATGTATAAACTACATTACTGTTATTTTAACGAAATCTGTTCTGTAACTTTTTGCGTTAAAATGTACGAAACATCCACTCTTTATCAGACTTTCTCAGTTATAATATTAGTAAAATAATTAATGTAGGCTACATAACATTAAGCTACAACCTACAGGAACGTACTAGTAACTAAAGCCGCTGATGACACCGTATAGCGTCATATCTACAACAAAGAAAAAATATAATGACATCGTCAATGTTGCTTTTTCAGGACCTGTATTTAGTACAACGAGGAATGGGAATCCTGTTATCAATGTTGGACCATATCGGTATAATAAATCCAGTGGATACAGAGGGTCCAAAATACGATGGGTTTGCACAAGGTACACCCTAGGATGCCGATCAACTATAATAACTGTGGAAAATGTCATAATTCACCATAAAAAAGAACATAACCATTAAAAATGTTGTAACCCCAAAGCCATTTTTTTTATTCTGGGTCTCACACATTTATATGACCGTGTGTGAGTTGTCCCTGGATATTTATTTATTATTTATTTAACTTTAAACCCCAAAGCGATTTAATTTGTTCCGAAATATTTACTCGCGGGTCTGCGAACGGTCGCGGTAGCTCGCCGCCCAGCTAGGACCAGGCCCGCGTCAACGGCGCGTTAGTTTTCCACGCGCGCCTCAAAGAGCAGTCAGCACGAGAAGGAACCCAATAGGGCCAACGCCTGCCGGGGTTGCGGAATGTTTATAATAGTTACCGTGACCCCGGAACATAAAGGGCAACCGAAGGAACATGAGTGGGTTTTAGTCAGTAAAAGTCTGACACGCCCCGCCTAGGACAAGAAAAGTCATTTAAAAAAAAATTAGGGGGTTTAGTGGTATAAGCCGTAATGAGTGCCAATACCTACCTAATACAATTTTGTGATATATATTTTTGTTTGCTCGTGCCTTCTCTGTATGAGAAGAGGCCTTTGCCCAGCAGTGGGACAGTTATAGGCTGGTATTATTATTATATTTTTGTTTAAGTTTATTTTATTTTGTCCATATTTAAAATGTTGCTTAACAAATGCAATAATATTATTTACACTTCATCACAACTGAAAGAAGGTAACAGCGAAAGCGCGCAATAAAGTCGATTTTAGTGACATATCTTTTATTAATTCAGACAGAAATAGAGAACATACAGGTCCAGCCGTTTGGCCGCAGTTGGGTGAAATGGGAGATTTTTTATTATGGGTATGTTCATTTTGACTTATTTTCTTACCATCAATTGTTCGCCGTTAACTTATCTATATTTATCTCATGGATTTTGGTTTCTTTCTTTATTCTTTTTTGCTCTTAGGTTACTTTTTCCTAATACTCCTTATATTCTACAACAACTTTATCTTCATACAATCTACAACACCTTCACATAAAAATTAAAAAAAAAATTGTTCATTATTGTATTTCTTAAAAGGGAACGATGGGACTTGTGTTTTCTTTCTGACAGCTCTGAGAAGAAACAACCGAAGTAACTCAGAGGTTAAAGTTTCAATACTTACAATATTGTATTGATCAAATTATGCGAGGACTATTAAGGCTAATGAGTGAAGTGCTTGTTTTATTTATAAAACACAGATTTCAAAAGCAGCATTCTTAAATTACTTGCTAAATTCACAAATCTTTATTTCAGAGCCGATTTTTAGTACGACGAAATTGGGGAATCCTGTCATCAACCTTGGTTGCTATCGGTACAACATAGCTACCAAATGCAAGGGCCCTAAATTGCGCTGGTATTGTACCAGATACCCACTTGGTTGCCGGTCCGCCATCTTTACTATCGACAATGTTATCATTAGCCATAGAGGCGAGCATAACCATTAGAACTTGTCTATGACATAAAAATAGCTTACTCAGAAACGTCACTTAAAGTTAACCGATTAGCTTTATGACATTCATATTGTCTGTAAGCGGAAATTACTAAAGAAATAATACTCTAGAAGAAATAGTTCTCTAGTCTTTATAATTATTTTATTGTATTGCACAAAAAATAGAATTAGCAATACCAAAGTCGGTTGGAGTGTACGTAACGGGGCACTGAGGAAAAAACACTTAGAAAAATTTTGATGAAATTTTCAAACTTAATAATACTTTCTTTTTATGGTTTTATCGTATGGGGGACATCAAAAGAAACAACTTTTTCCCGGGATTTTTTTTTGTGAGGTCAATGACCGCTGAGATAGGAGGCAAAATCTAACCCTCATTATTAAGGCGTCTGGGACTTAGAAAAATTTTCTTTTTGACGAAATTTTCAAACTTAATAATACTTTCTTTTTATGGTTTTATCGTATGGGGGACATCAAAAGAGACAACTTTTTCCCGGGATTTTTTTTTGTAAGATCAATGACCGCTGAGGTAGGAGGCAAAATGTAACCCTCATTATTAAGGCGTCTGGGACTTAGAAAAATTTCACCCAAAAACAACGCCTAATCAAGCCTTCGGGATCCGGTGGGATGTGGGAGTACTAGGGTGGGGAAACACCGGGGGGCGACCTTAAGGTTAATGACCTTGACCCTAGGGTCAAGGTCAAGGTCAAATTCATGAAAACGCAGGAAAATTACGAGGAACGCTTGAGGTCAGTGACCTTGACGCAAGGTTGATGACCTTGAACTCAAGGTCAAGGTCAAAATTCATAAAAAACGCAGGAAAATGCGGGGAACGCTCCAGTTCAGTGACCTTAACGCCAAGTTCAATGACCTTAAACTCAAGGTCAAGGTCAAAATTCATAAAAAACGCAGGAAAATGCGGGGAATGCTCGAGCTCAGTGACCTTTACGCCAAGTTCAATGACCTTGAACTCAAGGTCAAGGTTAAATTCATAAAAGGCAGGAAAATGACTGGGTTTTTTTTTTGTGATGTCAATGACCTCTGAGATAGGATGCAAAATCCAACCCTCATTATTAAGGCGCCTGGGACTTAGAAAAATTTTCTTGACTGACATGACCGCTCCAGGACCCGATGGGATATGGGAGGGCAAGGGCGGACAAACACTGGGGGACACTCAACATGACCTTTATCTCGAGGTCAATGACCTTAGCATCAGGGTCGATGACCTTGACTTCAAGGTCAAAGAACAAATATGAGAGTAATGCAAAGGGACAGCCAAGGTCAAAGTTTAAAAATGAGAGAACACGCGAACACTCAAAGTCAATGGCCTTGACCTCGGGGTCAATGTAACCTTTACTTCGAGGTTAAATGTATTAAGCCCCGCGAAGCGGGGCTCCGACTGTGCCCTTTAAGCAAACTAGTCCAAGAGCGAGCGAAGCGAGCTCGGGACATGGGGCACCCCGACTCGGACAGGTTAGGTTAGAAGGGGATGGCGGGGTCTAGTGAGCGAGCGAAGCGAGCGAATAGACCCCGCCATCCCATTCGTGGTTATTTTTTTTATGACCACTAAGCCCCGCGAAGCGGGGCTCCGACTGTGCCCTTTAAGCAAACTAGTCCAAGAGCGAGCGAAGCGAGCTCGGGACATGGGGCACCCCGACTCGGACAGGTTAGGTTAGAAGGGGTTGGCGGGGTCTAGTGAGCGAGCGAAGCGAGCGAATAGACCCCGCCATCCCATTCGTGGTTATTTTTTTTATGACCATTAAGCCCCGCGAAGCGGGGCTCCGACTGTGCCCTTTAAGCAAACTAGTCCAAGAGCGAGCGAAGCGACCTCGGGACATGGGGCACCCCGACTCGGACAGGTTAGGTTAGAAGGGGATGGCGGGGTCTAGTAAGCGAGCGAAGCGAGCGAATAGACCCCGCCATCCCATTCGTGGTTATTTTTTTTATGACCATTAAGCCCCGCGAAGCGAGGCTCCGACTGTGCCCTTTAAGCAAACTAGTCCAAGAGCGAGCCTTTTAAGCAACTTTTAGTGATCAAGGTTATTCATGACGTCAAGGTCACTGACCCCTAACGTTCCCCGTCATATCCCTGCGTTTTTAGTATTTGACCTTGAGCTCAAGGTCATTGATCTTGGCGTCAATATCATTGACCTCGAGCGATTCCCATCATTTTCCTGCGTCTTTATAAATTTGACCTTGACCTTGAGTTTAAGGTCATTGACCTTGGCGTTAAGGTCACTGACCCCTAACGCTCCCCGTCATTTTCCTGCGTTTTTAAGTACTTGACCTTGACCTTGTGTTCAAGGTCATTGACCTTGGCGTTAAGGTCACTGACTTCGGGCGTTCCCCGTCATTTTCTTGCGTTTTTATGAATTTTGACCTTGACCTTGAGTTCGATT
The DNA here is from genome assembly GCA_033675125.1 of Athetis lepigone. Lineage (NCBI taxonomy): Eukaryota > Metazoa > Arthropoda > Insecta > Lepidoptera > Noctuidae > Athetis > Athetis lepigone. Next base: position 4,995,048 of record CM066218.1, on the reverse strand, counting down.
TCATTGACCTTGGCTTCAAGGTCACTGACTTCAGGTGTTTTCTATCATTTTCCTGCATTTTATGAATTTTGACCTTGACCTTGAGTTCAATGTCATTGACCTTGGCGTTAAGGTCACTGGCTTCAGGTGTTTCCCACTATTTTCCTGCGTTTTTATAAATTTTGACCTTGACCTTGAGTTCAAGGTCATTGACCTTGGCGTCAAGGTCAGTTACTTCGAGCGTTCCCCGTCATTTTCCTGCGTTTTCATAAATTTGACCTTGACCTTAGGGTCAAGGTCATTGACCTTAAGGTCGTCCCCCGGTGTTTCCCCACCCTAGTACTCCCACATCCCACCAGATCCCGAAGGCTTGATTAGGCGTTGTTTTTGGGTGAAATTTTTCTAAGTCTTTTTTTCATAGTGCCCCGTTTCGTATACCATGACCCCAAAGTCGCAAATAATAAACATTTGCACGCCTACACTGGTATACCAATGTTAGAGAAAATATTGGCTTAATTATATCATATTTATGTAGAATGTTAGGCAATTTCGCTTAATGTATTTATTTATTATTATTAGTGATACTGCAGCCAGGTTCGATTTGTTTAATACCATTAGTATTAAATGAAGTATTGTAATTACAGCGTGTACATCGTTGTGCGTATTGTATGAGTGATAATTATTATTAAGTAATTAAAAGCCATTTCAAATAAGTTAATTCGAATTTTATAACACCCTCCTACTGTTGCCTTTTCTACTATGAATAACTTTGTTATTTTATTTCACTTCCATCTTATACATAGTAAACCTTTCCTATGAACAATCAAATATCATACAAGTAACAAACTGTTTTTTTATTTTTATTATAGAGCCAATTTTTAGCACTACGAAAGCGGGTAATCCAGTCCTGATCATAGGTTCTTGTCGATATAACCTGACCACGGGCTATAAAGGCCCTAAACTGCGATGGGCTTGCACCAGAAAAATGAATGGATGTCGCGCTATCATCTACACATTCGACAATGTTATAATTAGCCAGAATAATGTACATAATCATTGAAAACTAACAACAATCTTTTATAAAGATTAGCCAGAATTTTTCATGAATTTCTTAAATCTCTATGTGTATGACTAGAAGCAGAAAACAAATGTTGTCGACTCCCAGTAATAATAAAATTGAGTGATATATAAAAACTATTTGTTTTATTTCTTATATTAAATGTTACATTCGATTTTTCTTTGCACCAACTTTTGATCATAGTTCAGGAACAGCCCATTTTTTCACGATAAATGACATCCTATTATTTAATTTAAATATAAAAATAAAATAAAAATAGTTTATTTAACCAAAATACCTTTGTTGGCATTATTAACAGAGATTCTGGACTAACATGAAGTATGCTTTATGACAAATGATTCATTTGTTAATCTGCGAAAACTAAATAGAAACAATAATTGAGCAAGAATAAAACAAATTCACTTTCTTAAAGCAAAAACGATTTATTTCTAATTTGACAATTAAAAGAAAGTATAGAAATAAAAATAAAAGTTAATATTTTTTTACAGATATGTTTTTTGGTACAACAAAATCAGGCAACCCTGTTATCTCAGCAGGGCCGTATAGGTTCAACCTGGTGTCTGGCTACAGAGGGGCCAAACGACGCTGGTTCTGTGTCAAAAGGAACAGCGGGTGTAAAGCACTCATCTACACATACAACGATATCTTCGTCAAACAAAATAATCTTCACAACCATTGATACTAGTGCAAAAGGCAATGGACTGAAGCTTGGCATATCTGAGGAACCGAATAAAAAAAACAAGATAAAATGGCAATGGGCAGGTCATGTGTGCCGAAGAAATGATGGAAAGTGGCCGCACAGAAGGAACCATTTCTTTGGTGACAGCGAACAGCAAGCAGAAGTGTTGGTAGACTAGCTGCTATATGGTCGGCCATCATCATCTCCTAGCCTAGCCTAACCGGATTCGGCTGGATATCAGTGTTTTACTGGGCGACACGATACCTCTTGGTTAGACTGGTCAGACTTTCTGGCTTACTCGTAACAACTGTTAAAGTTCTACGAATGACAACGGGGACCTACGGCTTTACGTGCTTTCTGAGGCACGGGATGTCAGTGATGTCTAGGATAAACTTTAGAAAGTACGTATGCATTGAAAAAGTCACATTGGTACTTGCCGGATTCCAATCCACAGCCTCTTACACGAGAGGCAGACGCCTTATCCACTGGTCCATTACGACATTTTTAGCTGCCATATGGTCGGACGATAAAAAAAACTTCGACGAGAATAGCTGCATCGAGGACATCGTAGAGAGCCACGAGAGAGGCATATGTTTAGCGTGGAAACATGCTAAGAAGAAGAAGAAGAAGATTGGATTCTACTTAAGAGATAGGACATGAAATCATTTCGGATCATCCGTTGGTGTCGAATAGTTTCGGTTACGGTTATGCGAATTAAAAGCACTGTGATTAAAGACCACTAATAATTAATAACAAACAACGCAGAACCCGCGTGGCTAGTCTATAAAAACGAAATTTTATCTTTTTTTTTTTTTGGTGAGTGGGAAATCATCCAATGACTGCTCCCGTCCTGGGTGCGACGGGAGGGAGTGTCAGACTCTTACTGACTAAAACCCACTCATGGTCCTTCGATTGCCCTTTATGTTCCAGGGTCACGGTAACTGTTATAAACATAACATTCCGCAATCCCATTTTATTATAACATATATCCGAAATTGGTATATCAGTCTCCGTTACGGTAACGGAGCTCCATAACATAACTGATAAATATACAATACATATAATTCGATAATAACGCCGTGTTGTGGTTTAGTTCTGTGTGAGTGAGATGCTAGTCAGTCAAATACAGTCTTTTAACACACGAGTTATGTAACTATAGTATATATTTTTTATTCTTTTACATTGTTGCTCCCGGCGCCTATATAATAAAGAGGTATACATATCTGTATTAAGCCAAAATAATGCCTTTTGAATTGTTACTATATGTACTGTTCAGATTTTGAATAAATGAAAAAAAAAACTATTAACTATTTTTTTTATAGATTTAATTTTTATTGATGGGTCAACACGATTTGATTTTGCACTAATACTAATATGTCATTCGCGTTGGTGTGGACCAATTAAAACTTTTATCTACACTAATATTATGAAGAGGAAAACTTTGTTTGTTTGATTGTAATGAATAGGCTCAAAACCTACTAAACCGATTTTAAAAATTCTATTTAACTATTTTATGAAATGGAATACAATTGCGAGATATGCCACTACATCATATGCATCATGGACATATCATAAATACTGCTATATTCTTCAACATTATATGTTCAATAGCAATCAAACCTTCGAACACACTTGATTCGAGACACAATAGAAAGACAGCCGGCTGCCGCTACTTTGTTGAAAGGTTAAGGAACATAAATTGTTGAATAAAAAATCTTTTTGTTATTTTCAGATTTACGCTTCGGTACTACAAGGTCTGGTAAACCAGCACTCTTCGAAGGTCGTTATAAGTACCATCTGACCTCAGGATATAAGGGCCCTAAGCTCCGATGGACGTGCTCTCGGAAAAACTGGTGTCGAGCGATTGTATACACAATTGATAATGTTGTCATTAGTCAAGTTAATCAACACAATCATTAAAAAAAAAACAAAAAAAAATTTTTTTTTCTGAGACTGTACAGACGCCAGCATTGTGAACTCTGTTAAACTTCTTTAATAGATTATTAACTTTATCGCGGAACCATTAAGTTTAAAGTTGATTGAGAATATTCGACAGTTCGGGTGCGAATGTCAGTATTATATGTTCAGTTGTTAGATTATGTTGTTGAAGATATATTCTAGATTTGGTTTGTTTATAAAGTTATATAGGTTTGGTAAAATAAATCTGGTTTCTAATTATTTGCTTTTATTAGGTTCGTTGGTACGTCAATGCACACCCATAGTTATTGTATCATTAAAGTTTTAACATCAATATTTTTTCAGTGCCTGTTTTTATTAAGGCCAAATCTGGAAACCCCATCCTCCTTATCGGCAAACACCGGTACAACCTTTCTTCAGGATATAAAAACCAAACCAAATTACGGTGGGCCTGCTCTAGGAAAACCTCAAAATGTCGAGCTATTGTCATGACTTTAGAAAATATTGTTATTGGGTTTAAAAATGAACATAATCACTAAAAATGTATTGCAATAAAGCCTATTTTTTAAATATATGTTTTTATTGGAATTTTTTAAACAACTCACACGCGGCCATCTTTTCCCAAACTAGTGCGTCTGTACAATGGTAAATGGACAACTGATATGCCTTATATAATTTATAAATATGTATACAAAGATGTGTTCTGGGTGGGAATCACGACCTCCAGCTTAACAGTCATGGCCAGCCTTTTATTAATTTCGATACAATGGGCCAGTGAATCGAAATTAATAAAAGAATTAGAACTCGGTTAAAATTGTAATTTACATCATTTTATTTCAGAGCTGGTGACCACGTCAAGTAGTGCTGTTCCTGCGCCCACTCCAGCCAAGACCTATGATGATGCCAGCATTTATGATATCCGATGTATTGAGTGTAAACGTAAATTGAAAATAAGAACAAAGAAAAAGAGAGTTTGCTCACTGTATGGGAAAGAATGTAAATCCAGTAGCAGTATTTGCCGCCATTGGCATTAAAATATAGAATTTAAATGTTTGTCTGATTTAAATGTTTTAAGTTTTTTACTTAAACTTTTTTACTAATGCTTTGTCTTTTCTAATGATTCAAAAGTTTTTCTTATTTGAAAAGTATAATTTGATTATAGTTTGTAAGATTGGGTGATAGAATTTGATTATAATTTGTAAGATCAAAGATTGAATGGCTCAATGTAAGGTTGATTAGCTCAATTGAAGATTGTTGGCAACAACTGGATGCGTGTAGCTGATGGTCAGGCTGAGGCTACAGTAGGCAGCGATTTGCGATGCGACTGGAAGAGCGAAACGAGATAAACGTGGAATGGCTACATTATAAGCAAAAATCTGGCGTATATTCGATTCAATTTCGCTGATACGTCGATGTAGCCGGTGCCGTGATTACAGTATTGTAGCTCCTGTCGCATAAAGAAATCAAAGATCGCTAGTAATATTTGATGAACGGTGTAGCCATACACGGTGAGTATCCATGTATTTGTTTCAATCGCTCATGTGTCGCAGCTCGCGTCGCAGGCTAGTGTAGCCTCAGCCTCAGGCTATGCCTTTAGAGAGGCCTATGTCCAGGATTGGATTATAGATGATGATGGCTTATATGACTTTGATTATACATAACTAGGTTTCGACTTCGGCTTTGCTTATTATGTCAGAAAGAGTTCTTTGTGTGCACACATCGTCAAATGCATCATTATGAAAAAAAATAACGGAAAAATTAATGTTTTTATTCCTTTTGGTGTTCAACGATCACCTGGGAACGTTGAACACCAAAAGGAATAAAAATAATATTTTTCAGTTTTTTTTATTCAAAATTACATCAAAGTTATGGTTTGTATAGGCGAGACGACGAAAAAGTAATTAGTACGTCAGTTAAGTAGATCATCAAAAAATGTTGGACACGTATTTTTTCTTTTTTTTCATAAACGAAAAATGACGACGAAACAGTAAGTTGAAGTTTCTCGTGACGTCACGATTTGATACAATTTTTAATGAACGATGACGACAAAAGCCCCCACTCCGGAACTTTGTTGCTCTTTATCTATGTATTTTTTTATTAATTTGATCGTGCAAAAAATACGTTTCCCATAATATTTTTGGCCAGTCTATCAAACGTACTAAACAGAATGCCATTTTTTATGTTTTCGTCATTCCCATTGACGGCACGATTTGTCTATGATTTGGACTATCATTAATTATCATTTAAAAATTATTACTTTTATTATTACTTTAAAACTCAATCTTATTTCAAACATTTGAAACAGTGTACTTTTGTTAAATAAAACCTAAAAATAAACGTGTGTTTTATGACAATAATAAGGTCATTAAATCCAGATTTCGTCTGGAACATTAGAGTGACCTAGCTGTTTCATATAATGCAGTAAATAAGGACTGATAATGAAGTTTTATTTCAGACTCTTTTCCCGTTTTTAGCACTACAAAGAATGGGATTCCTGTGATTATTATTGGATCCTACCGCTATAATCAAGCAACTAACTGTAAGGGGCCCAAATTTCGTTGGTACTGCAATAAATACTATAAGGGTTGTCGATCAAGTATCATTACATTTGATAATGTCGTAATTAAGCATCAGACCCTCCATAACCATTAAATTATCTGAGAGATATTTAAAAAGAAAACCTGTAGCGTTTTGCGATTGCTTGCGAAAAGTTAGTTTGAAATTCCTTGAAACGGATAACTATTTTTTTAAGGAAACGCAATTAAAATAGGTCATATTTTAACCACGCGAGGGAGACAAAAACTATCGCATACTAAAATGAAATTTGTTTAAATTGGTCATTAAGACTTATCACACAAATAAAGAGAAGATACGAAAGCAGGAAGTTGTTGTTATTTTTATTTTATGGCCATCAAACTGAAGGCCATAAAAAGGCCTACCTAATGTTAAGTAGCCTTTGCCACCTGTAGAGGATTGCAAAACTAGGACTCGCAGATGCGTTCTCCATCTCAGTGACAAACATGATATGGGTTTTGTTCCTGTAATTACACTGGCAATAAACTAACTGATTGTCGCAAGCGCATCTAAGAGATGTATTAGTTAAACAAAACATAAAAATGATTTATAATGGTTTCCAAACACCTAGCGCCTTACTAATAAACGCTGCATAAAGTTATGACAGGTTTATACGTCAAAAAATCTATGGTTACACAGGTTTTATTCATTGCATAACTTTACACAGTGATTATTAGTAAGGGCACTAGAGTGCAGTATCAGTTTCGATCACGAATCCGACGCGCATTTGGCTGGAGATTTTCCTATGATTTCATGCTTTATATTATGCAAGAAATTTGTACTGTGTATGTGTTAGAAATGTGTGTAGACACCGTACGACATATTTATGCAGCTCGCTCAAATACGAACCGCTTCCTCGCAGCGCTTCTATTACGCTTCGTTCGTTTAGTAGCGATAGCATTCCGTCAGCGTTACGTCACAGCGCGAGGTGTACAGCTAAGCGAGTAGTATAATAGAACTGCCTGTAAAATCAGTCAGTTGACGCCTACCATCAATTTATTTCAGATCCAGAACCATTTATCAGCAAGACCAGAAATGGAAACCTGGTGATGATCCTAGGATCCTACCGGTATAACCAGGCGACAGCTTGCAAAGGGCCCAAAGTCCGGTGGTATTGTACCAAGTACACTAATGGCTGCCGGTCAAGCATCGTTACTTTTGACAATGTTATCATTAGCCATAAGTCTGAACATACACATTAAAATAGTGCTTTTGATTCTAATTTTAATATTATAGTGATTCTTACTTAGTTATGTAATTCTGTTTTTAATTTTTGTAATAAAATGATTGGAATTATTTTATTTACCTATAAGAGGTAACCTTTAAATTTCCAATGACTACTCTATACCGGGTGGAAATTTTCTATGAGCCCTGGAAGAAAACCACTTGTTTCACTTCTTTATAAAATATTACTTTATTTTTATAAATAAACAAAACAGCATTGAAAGATGAAAATGAATGAAAAAATACTAAAATATGTCTCACCTAAGAATCGAACTGGCTAAAAATGTAAAAAAATACAACATTTTGAACTAATGACATTGACCGAAAAGATCATACATAAGGAGCAAATCTTTTAAACAAACATAGTAAATTCAATTAGAAGAAATTCAAGAAATTTTGACTTTTGAAGTAAAAAGGTGAATTTAACAGTCCAAAATATTTAGTTGAATTATATTATTCAGATTTATGGTTTTCGTATTTCATGAACTAGGTTTGTTATAAAAATTTAGTCCTTATGAATGATCTTAATGTTAAATTACATAAAATTACAGTATTACTTTTTCGGATTTTAGCCTGTACGATTCCTGAGTGTGGCAAGCGATTTTTCGGAAACAATGGAATGTTTCGTATATCTATAATGATTTTTCTTGACGATTTTTAGTTTTTCCATTGAATCTGCTTTCCTGGATAAAATTAAATATAATTGACCTAGACGTATAATCATTTATTACTCTGTGAAAATTGTGTATTTCGGTAAATAAAGTGTTAGTAAATATTTTCATATTTTTGTTACTCATCATTAACCAATGGGTGTTTTCAAAACATTTCAGTTTCAAGGTCATTAGCGCCGTAAACGGATAATAAAATAATGTAAACATATTCTCAAAACGATTGAGTGAACTCCTAAAATATGCATCTTTTGGGTCTTTTGATTGGTATCATCATCATTCATCATCTCCTTCTTTCCAGTTGGAAACTATGTTGGGGTCGACTTCAGGCTTATCTGGCTTCACCTGGATATCAGTGTTTTACGTGAAGCGACTGCCTATTAGGACCTCTACAACACTAAAATAATTGTGTTTTCGATTGCCGAAATTAAATAATGCTATTTTGTTTCAGCTCTAATGCCAGTCTTCCACGAGACGAAAAATGGAAACTTAGTGATGACTTTAGGCACCTACCGGTATAACCAGACGAACAAAAGCAAGGGTCCTAGATTGCGCTGGTACTGCAACAAGTATCCCAGTGGATGCCGATCAAGTGTGGTCACCTTTGAAAATACTATTATTTGCTGTAGATCTAATCATAACCATTAAATCAGGTATAATGAGTATAGGCCACGCAGAATCTCCGCGCGAAAACGCGTTGCTTAGAAAATTCCGCTCGGAAAGGCGTGGTTATCGCGTGTTGTGCCGCGCGGATAAAAGAGATTTTTGTAATTTTTATGGAGTGAGATATTTCGGTTCAAAGGAAAAAAAAAGCGAAAAAGGGCAGTACCGTCTAACCGTTGCATAGCCAGAAAACGGGGATCCATACGAAATGTTTTTTAATTGTTTTTATAATTACTGCAATGTTAGTACTTATGTAATACTGGCTGTCCCCCGCGGTTTCACCCGCGTTATATCAGATTTTTGATTACTTCTCCGCTCGAATTTTACTCTATACCACGTTTTATGTCACGTCCCACAGAAACAGGATAGAAACAAAAAAAGAAGATAAAAAGTATTCTATGTCCGTCCCCTGGTCCTGGTCCCTACAAATTTTCAGCCAAATATATATATATAAAAGAAAGTCTTGTTAGTTACACATTTTATAACTCAAGCACGGCAGAACCGATTTGGCTGAAAATTTGTGGGGAGGTAGCTTAGGACCATGGGACGGACATAGAATATTTTTATCTTCTTTTTTTAGTAACCAGTCTGATATAACGAGGGTGAAACCGCGAGGGACAGTTAGTATATATATATATATTTAAATCCTGTGACAAGCCGTATGTCAAAATCCTTCGAACACACGTGATTTGAGACACAATAGAAAGACAATAGCAGCCCGACAGCCAGCTGTCGGTTGGTCGTTGAAATTTTAAGAACGTAGTTCGTTAAGTATTTAACTATATGATATATTTCCGTCTTTGTAATTTAATGAAGCTTTGCAACATTTTACGCATTTTAATATCCATATAGTTATATTATTATTTGTTATTATCCTTATAGTATTACTGATATATCTGATTACTAATAAATAAATAAATTACAATTAATAAGTGTATTTAGACTTTTCGATCTTTTACAGAAGAAATTGTCATTAAAAAATTTAAAAGAATATTAAGGAAATTCATGCCATTATACGTAAGAGAGCAGCATCACTGATGCGTAGTGAGGGACAGCCCCATCAGCTACTTACGGGTTATTGCAGATCAAATCCATAGTCCGATTTGGAGGCATTGGGTAGGTCTGCACGTAGGGTAGGCGGTGTTTTGTTCTTCCCCCCATTTACTTTTTAAGTAGAAGTAAAATTACTAACATAAGTTATTATCTTACATGTATTTACTAACACCATATGGACCGAAAGTCTGAAATAAATATTTTGAATTCAATTGAATTGAAATTACTTATAACTACACTCTCGAAGTGCTATCATAATTCAAAATTTGGGCCTTTTACGGGATGCAGTGAAAATGGGCCAATCTTAAAATATTAAATTATTCTAACCCGTAAGTTTTATTTTAGGTTCAAAACCAGTATTCGGAACTTCAAGAACTGGTAATGCTACGATAACAATTGGGGGATATCGATATTGTCGGTCAAATAATTATAAAGGGGATAAAACTCGATGGTATTGTCCTAAGAAAAACATAGGCTGTCGAGCGAATATCTTCACTTATGAAAATGTCGTCGTTAGACATAAGTCTGAACATAATCATTAAAATATTAACACATAAAATATACGACACTAACATTCATTGAACTATCTAGATGTACCTATCTATCTATGCGAATATTTCAATATATTTGACGGTGAAAACATGTCATTGGTCTTCTTCTTTTATAAAAATTACTTATATACACTAGCTGTAAGTTTTATTAAAATTTAAATAAAATGGAAAATATTATATAAGTTAATCTTTTATTATATACTAGCGAGCCCCAGCTTCGCACGGGTGTAACAAATCTTAAAAAATCCCGGCTTTTCTCAACTATAATAGGTATGTATTACATATAAACCGTTCCTTAAGAATCACTTTATCTATTAAAAAAAACCGCATCAAAATCCGTTGCGTAGTTTTAAAGATCTAAGCATACATATGGACAGACGGCGAATAGCGACTTTGTTTTATACTATGTATGTAGTATATAATAAATAGCCCCTAGAATTTCGTGCCAGGGTAATATTCAATCTTTGTCTCAAACATTTGTACCTATTGACCTTTTTTATTTTTAACTTTTAGGTCTACGACCAGTTTTCACCAGTACTAAGCATGGGAATCCTGTGTTAGAACTAGGATCGTACCGGTACTTTCGGGGCCGAAGTTATAAAGGACCAAAAGTCCGGTGGTATTGTAACTGGAATAATAGAGGGTGTCAGTCGAATATCTGCACTATTAATAACGTCATTTTCACATATAAGCCTGAGCATAACCATTAAATTATTAACAAATTATTCATAAATTCCATTTTTATGCTGTCTTATGCTCGGTGAGACGTCAACGATTTATCGCTACGATTTAACTGCGCAGTCCGTTTGTAAAGTTTTATCGATATTTGTGTATAAAAAGATCTTGGCTTGGATTATTATGATGCAAATCATAATAATCTGAGCCAATTTCTGAACACACATTCGACAAAACCGCACAGACCGTTGTGCAGTCAGATCGTAACGATAAATCGTTGTTGTGTAGCCATCTAGTTAGTTCTCCACTAATCTATATTTGGTAACTGGGAGAACATTAAAACTTGTGCGAATATCTTTACTGTATATAATTAAGACATTTGCCATTAACCTGGTTACAACCATTAAAACATTTTCGATTTGTTCATTAATTTCATTCATGCACCTATCTTTATTTTTATCTTTAATTATTCATTTATGCAACACTCTTTATTTTTGTGTCGTTATTGTTAAATCTACCATCTACTTCATTATCTGCATATTTTTAGCTCCTGCGTATATTTCTAGCTCCTGAAACGTATATTTCTATAGCCTTTTGCATTTTAAGGTCACTGGTATTTTTCAGGTCCAATACTAATTTTCACCACCACCAAGTTTGGGAATCCTGTGATAAATATAGGATCCTACCGGTATTTTCGGGGATCGAGTTCTAGAGGACCCAAGATCAGGTGGTATTGCAATAGGAACAACAGAGGGTGTAGATCGACTATCTACACTTTGAATTGCAAGATCTTAAGCTATAAGCCTGCACATAACCATTAAAATATTTTTGATTTATTCATTATTTCATTTATATCTTTAAATATACATATGTATACCGTACATTTCATAATAATTTTGTTTTGAATTAACTCCCAATTTATTTATATGTACAAAAATTGCAAAATAAATTACGGGTCTAAAACAACAATTCAAACGGCAACAAAAAACTTCTCTGCATCTTTACCAGTAAAGTGCCTAACAACGGCCCTCTGGGTTATGTCTTTGGGTCTTTGGGTTATGGGAAGATCACTTTAAATATTCTATAAAAATATCATCATCGATCCGTGAAACTCCATTACCATTATTAAAAGTTTTGCCTAGTTTGGGATCAGATCGATAGGTGCATGAGTTTATCCGCAATATGCACTCACTGTTTATAATATATTTTTCAGATCTACAGCCAGTTTTCAGTATGACGAAGCATGGAAACCCAGTAATAACACTCGGGCCCTACCGGTATAATCGAGCGAACAATTGTAAGGGAGCTAAAGTTCGTTGGTATTGTACTAGGTACAACACTGGATGTCGATCAAATATCTTTACTGTGAATAATGTCGTCGTTAGCCATAGGTCCGAACACAACCATTAAAATATTTTCAATACCTTCAGTAGTTTCATTTAAATTTACCATTGTTTATGTATAACGAATCTGATTAATTTATCATTGTCTAGTTTTATCTGCATCATCGTTTCTCTCAATATACATGCGTCAGTGATTGAACACTTTTCGCAGAACGACGTTGGTCGACTACCACATATACGCTTGCCTTATTGTAGCTTTTACGGTTACTCTTACGATTATTGATTCATTTGTTACATTTATAAAAATATCATCATCATCACATTAACCAGATGACTGCTGGGCATAGTCTCTTAGCCATGTGCCACCACTGGCGATGCACCCTGGTATAGTATATGTTATTTTGTTGACGTTCCTTAAAATTCAGTGTTTGAGCAGTCATAAACGTACATACATTTTTCACCATTTAATGACTGATAACACTCTAGTTATATTTTTCAGGTCTACTGCCTGTTTTCAGCACGACAAGGAATGGTAACCCTGTGATAACATTAGGACCCTACCGGTATAATAGAACCAATAATTGTAGAGGCTCAAAAATGCGGTGGTACTGTACCAGATACAACTATGGGTGTCGATCGAGTATCTTCACTATTGATAATGTCGTCGTTAGCCATAAGTCTGAACACAACCATTAAACTATTTAAAAGTATTTAAAGGTGATTTTTTACTGAAACAGTAATCACTCATACCTTTTGAAATCATTGATTTCATCGTATGAAGTACCGTTATTTGATCTGAATTGATAATTACATCAGAACCTACCAGTATGATATAAAAAGTGGATAAAAAAAAATTGTAATGTATCTTTTATTTCAATTGTAGTCGACTATCATTCTAGTCTAGTCTAATAATGACGATAAAGTTATCCATAAGAACATACACGAAAATTGAGATTTAAAAGCTTAAACCACTTATATTTTACTTTCAGATCTAATACCAGCTTTCAAAACAACCAGGCATGGGAATCCAGTGATGTTTCTTGGATCATACCGTTACAATCGTAAGAATCACGGCAACAGACCAAGAGTGCGGTGGTATTGTACTAGGCATAATGCTGGTTGCCGATCAAGTATTGTTACTGTAAATAATGTCATTTTTGGCTTTAAGGAACCACACAATCATTAGATCAAAAAATATTATCAGCGATTTGTATTCAAAATCAAAATCAATTTTATTTGTGTAACATAGGTAGTAAATGCAGTTCCTAAATTTAGACTTTGTAGGTTGCTATGTCATGCCGGAAGCGTACAAATATATATGATTGCATCCAAAAATATTAACAATTTTAATCATGCTAGGGGTAAGCACAAAATTATGGTAAGGTAATTATGTCAAAATTAATAGGTTTATTTAAATCAAATAATTTGATTGTTTACTTATAGTGCATTAGTTTAGTGATAAGTTTTAGTAAATTTGCTTTTAAATATCTCTTAACTAACTGTCCCCCGCGGTGTCACCCGCATTATGTTATGTTTTTGATCATTGCTTCGCTCCCGTAGATAACGTGATACAATATTACGTTTTTTTACAATTTTTCAATGATTTAGTCAAAATTTATGTGATTTGCAAATATATTTACTAACAATTTCACTGTATTAAATATATTATAGTCATTTGATTTTTTTACCTGGATTGATAATCTCATCAATTTTAATACAGCTGTCGGGGACACTAATATTAAGTACCTTATTTTATTGTTGATAACTTGTATGTACTCGTTTTATGTTTTGTATTATCATACCGGCAATATTGTGTAAAATAAATGTATTTTATTTCTTTCATCAGAACCTACCGGTATGATATAAAAAATGAATTAAATCTTAATAAAAGCTATGAAAAAATTTAAGAGGATACGTATCTTTTAATTGAATTGTAGTCGACTATCACCTCTATTAATGACGATAAAATTATTCATAAGAACATACAAGAAAACTAAGATTTGAAAGCTTAAAACACTTACGCTTGACTTTCAGTGCAAATACCGGTTTTCAGAACAACCAGGCATGGGAATCCAGTGATGTTTCTAGGATCATACCGTTACAATCGTAAGAACTACGGCAAAGGATCCAGAGTGCGCTGGTATTGTACTAGGCATAATGCTGGTTGCCGATCTAGTATTGTTACGGTCGATTATGATATTGTTGGCTTTACGGAACCACACAATCATTAGATCAAAAAATATTTGTAGCGATTGTAATGAAAAAGTTTGATTATTTACTTATACTTATTTTTGAAATTAGCTTTTAAATATCTCTTAACTGGCTTAGCTTAACTAGCATAGCAGTATGTTATATTTTTAATCACTGCTCTGCTCTTAACGGTCCTAGCGTGGTGTTATGTAGCCTATGAGTACTTCTGATGTATAAGCTATATTATGGTAAAGACAGATTAACTTAAAGTCAGTAGTTTTTGACTCATCCATACTTATAAACTTTCCCATTTATAATATTAGTAAGTAATATTTTTTAATGAACTAATTATGTAAATAGGTATTCTTAGTATTTAAAGATTTGAATTGATTGAGAAACTTAAAACATGTGTAAACATATATTGGGTAAGCTCGCTCCATTGTAGGCCCTGTCTATGCCCTCGGTCTAGTCTATGACCAAGAGCGAGCCCATAAGAAATAAAAAGAAAACTGAGTTAAATCGATGTGCAGTCGACTGAAGTTTGTTTGTGAAGTGTGTTTGTGTGAGTTTTTCAATAAAAATATGATATGGTTGTAATTCGTTTTATTTGTCAGTATGTATGATAAAGATAGGACTCCGCTAGACCTCTATAATCACAAACGATGACGTCAAAAGACCTACCTAATATATATATTACCTATATTTCTTCACTTCAGAAATCTAAACTAAAGCAAAGTTGCTGTTTTTCAGGTTCAAGAAAATGTGTGAGATATTTTAGCTTATTTAAGGCGGCTACGGTTTGTCAATATCAGGTGGACAGCCGCTTCCAATAAAAAAAGAGAAATTGAATAAAAAATAAAGACACGGGCCTGATCCAATACTTTATCATATCTTCCTTTATTATTTTATATTTTCAGAGCCTATTTTCAGCACCACCCTTAAAGGGAATCCTGTGATCACTCTAGGATATTATCGGTACAATCAGGCTTACAGGTGCAAAGGAAAAGAAACTCACAGAATACAGAAGTGGAAATGTACTAGATACGCGATGGGCTGCCGGGGTACTCTCACCACTGACGGCAATAAGATCGCCTACAAAACTGAACATAACCATTAAAGTAATATACCACCATACCGCATGTTGGACCGACGTTAAAAAAGGAGCGGGGATCGGGGGGATGTAAAATGTCCAAGATGGGCATGACTAAATAAAATATTAACTCATTGTTAATATTTTGATGGGAGTTCCACAGTGAAAGGTGGTTTACGCCGTGTCAAAACCCTATGCGACGCAGGCCGGCGGCCATGACAGCGCGTGAGCAGACACGCCCCCACGTAACTTCAGTCTGCCACACAACGCGCTCACAATCGGACGTGTTAAATAACTCGTTTGGCCAGTAAGCAGTGCAATTTAACATTTTTGTTCCAATACGATTTTTGCATAAAAAATAATTGGTCAAAATTATAAACAGATTGCACAAGTATATGGGGTTTCATTTTCCCTACAGAACAATGCTTCCACAAATTCCAAGAAATAAAAAGCACACTTATACTGTTTGTTGCTTTTGAATGTACAAAGTCTAAAAAGAAGCAGGTTTCCGGGACAGGCAAATCTGTGTGGATCAGTACCGATGGTGCAGGGCTAAAATCGCCTAAGAATTTTGTTTGCGATTTGTTTTTACGTTTAATATAAGTGTGGTTGATTTTGATTTAAATATTGATTGACAGTAAAAATCAATAGCGACCCGCCTCAGTTTCGCACGGGTGTTACAAACCTTTGAAAATATAGATTTATTTATATTCATATATTATATACGCTGTAAACCTTCATCTTGAATCACACTATCTATTGATGTAGTTTGCATTACTTATCGTAGTTTTCGTTTTATACTACATATGTAAAGTTAAGAACAAATCGCTTAAAATTATTGCTGGAATTGACTTACACTAAAGTTTTATTTTTAGATATATATCCAGTTTTTAGCACAACAAAGCAAGGAAATCCTGTGCTCGTTTTAGGACCCTATCGGTATAATAGGACGAACCCTTCATCTAATGAAAGAAGAATGCGGTGGTATTGCAACAGGAACTCGTATGGATGTCGATCTAATATCCTAACCATAGATAATGTCATAATTAAACATAAGTCTGAACATAATCATTAACTATACTTGTCATCAAAAACATATGTTATTTAATCTAGCCGACAGCTCACGTTCTTTTGGGTGTTCTGATTGCTATCGCGATCCGAAATTTAAGAATTTATTATTGGTTTTAATAAATTAAAAAACCGTTTCATAAAAACTATTAGTTAAGTATGAAAATGGGCAGGAGAAGCCACTGGAGCGCTAGTATCTTATTTTTGAAATGAGTTATTAAATTACTTCATTTGTCTGCACTCGCGTTACACGTTATTGTTTTAAAAGATTGCTATTCAGTATTAACACACAATGTAATTATTATTGTATCTGTGCGTATTTATGTTATTTTTGTTTGATAATAAACCATAAGTCAATTTTGAATTTAAATGTTCATTCTCAAATAAAATGTACTATCAGTATCATAAAAAAACTAGATAGCAAAAATATTGAATGAACTAGTCAGCCCCAACTTTGCTCGGGTGTTACAATTCTCTGATAACCCAAGCTTTTCCGTTCTAACTTATGCATGTTTTATACACAAAAAAAATAAGGCGTAAAATTATCATTATAAAAATTGTTTGAATAAAGCAAGTATTATCTAATAAATTATTTAGAG
The DNA here is from genome assembly GCA_033675125.1 of Athetis lepigone. Lineage (NCBI taxonomy): Eukaryota > Metazoa > Arthropoda > Insecta > Lepidoptera > Noctuidae > Athetis > Athetis lepigone. Next base: position 4,977,697 of record CM066218.1, on the reverse strand, counting down.
TTAGAAAGATCTGTAAAAAAAAGAACCACTGTATTATTGTAATATTTGACATAAAAAACTAACAGTTTAAAATCTTACGCTATTTCTATTTTCAGAGCCAGTTTTCGGTACAACAAAGAATGGGAACCCCGTGATCAACTATGGGCCTTATCGGTATAATCGTTCCAGTGGGTACAAGGGGTCCAAAATACGGTGGACCTGTACCCGATATCCTTTGGGATGCCGATCTACAATAATAACTGTCGACAGTGTGATTGTAAACCATAAGATTGAACATAACCATTGAAGAAGCAGCTAGAATTGCTTTAGACATGCAAGTCATCGCTCATTAAAGTAGCAAGTCTCCAATACCTTAGATACTTTGTTCTTTGTGAAATGTCTCGTTAGGACACTAGGTTGCTCAACTCGCGGTAGGCCATCAACGAAATGTTTCGCGGGTGTCTCATTTGCTGGCCACCAGTTACAACAACCAGTGGCACCCATACATTTTGTCTTTTTTACGCACCAACTCTGAAATCTTCTGTTTCATACATTATGGTCGGGAGGGCATTGAACTTTTTTTAAAAGCAGCTGATATTTTTTTCGCGATTTCAGAGTTGGTTCCATAATAAAAGTTGTGTGTTTTCATGGGTAGTGTCATGTCCTAGCGGGTTGTGCATAACCAAAAATACACCTAGTATTTTTGTACTATTAGATCTCATAGATAACTATAAGCGTGTGTTTTTTATTTGCTAGCAAATAAATATTAAGCTGAATTAAATGTGTTATTTTTGTGCTTCCTTTATCTGTGTAGCACTTTGTACCTAAACGTTAAATCTTAAAACAAATAGACATTACTGTTCCATTTCAGAAATAAATCATGTCTTTGGTACATCAAGGTGTGGGAATCCTGTGATAATTGTTGGTCCTTATCGGTATAATAGAGTTAATTCAGCTAATAAAGGGACCAAAGTTCGCTGGATCTGTACGCGATACTCCTCAATAAGATGCCCATCTTCTATTGTTACTATGAACAACAAGGTTATTAGCCATAAGACTGAACATAATCACTAAAACAATTAGTAGCAGTTGCATGCAGTTTATCGATCGCCTTTAGGCGGGTTTTAGTCTTACGCTGACGGCACGCGCACCGTCAGCACTGATGGCCGAGATATATGAACTTCTAGGAAGCGTTTTTGAATGATGCGTAGCTATCAGCGCGCACGGTGGCAGCCTCGGCGCTGACAAACTACGCGCTGAGCTATCAGCGGTGACGGTGAGCGTGAGACTAAAATTAGAGAGAGACAGCCTTAGAGTATCCACGAACTGTGTCAAACAAACTGCGCAGTCAAATCGTAGCGATAATTCGTTGTCGTGCCTTCATCGTCCGTCTGTCCGTCGGCGTGTTTGTGGGCTGTGTCGGCGTGCTGCAAAATGTAGATAGTTTCATTTTACCTCTATTAAAGAGGTCGCATTTTTTCTCGATCTTAATATTGTTGTTGTATAGTAGCTGTAGTACGAAACACTTCGTGTACTAGTCCTGTTTATTTTTATTCTCATAATATTTCTTGTAATCTAGTCATAAATAGTTTTCTAAATATTGTTCGTGTTTTTGTTGTTAAATGCGAATATATTTTGGTTTGTTACCTATACAGGGCGTCCCACGGCTATGCCACATGGAAGTAAAGTACCTTAAATATTGTAATTAGAACATTTTACTGAAAGAAGACATTATTTTAATTTTAAAAACAATTTAAACTGCATTCATAGACTGTTTTTGCAGACAGACGAACCCACAGGAAAAATACAGTACCGATTCTTATAAAATAAAATACAGTATTTTATATAAAAGGTTTGTTTCAAAATTAGTAGCGATATTAATAAATTATTTACATTTTATTTCAGATTTCGAGCCCGTATTTAGCACATCAAGATGCGGTTTCCCTGTGATCATCCTTGGACCCTATCGGTACAACCGGGTGGGAAAATGTAAAGGTCCTAAAGTGCGGTGGACGTGTACCCGGATAGCGTTGGGATGCCGGTCTACCATAGTAACTGTGGACAGTGTCATTGTACACCATAAGACTGAACATAACCACTAGGATATCTATATATATAAAACAAAGTCGGGTTTTTTACAACACTTATAACTCGAGATCGGCTAGACCAATTTTCATGGTTTTTGGTTCGTTGGATTTGTCCCCGCCCCGAATAGCAGAATACATCTTAAAAATAATGAAAAATCGACGAGAACATAATTATAAAAGATGAATCATTTTCCCCTATAGTTAATTCTAAATTCAATTAAAGATTGAAAAATTAAGAGAACAATAGTACTAGGAGCGCAGTAATGTGAAGTGATAATGTGAGAGAATTTTAAATACTGCGATACCTATAGTACTTAAATCAATCAAAAGTACTAGGCGCGCAGTTGTGTGAAGTGGTTAATAGAAAATGTGAGCGCAATTTTAAGAAAATATGTGTTTATGAACTTAAATAATATCCATCCATACTAATATTATAAATGGGAAAGTGTGTCTGTCTGTCTGTCTGTTTGTCTTTCTTTCACGGCAAAACGGAGCGACGAATTGACGTGATTTTTTAAGTGGAGATAGTTGAAGGGATGGAGAGTAACATAGGCTACTTTTTGTCTCTTTTTAACGCGAGCGAAGCCGCGGGCAAAAGCTAGTTGTTTATAATCTTAAGTCATTCTTAGGCTAGCTGAATCCATGATTCACACAAAAAATGCAGTAGAAAATGGTATTAGTATTTCTTCAATTCAAAAATAAGGTGTAATAAATGAAAACGTGGTTGCCCGCATGTTTTTAATGAGCTCATTAACCGTCAATATTATAAAAAACTAAATTAAAAAAGGTCGTTTTCATTTAGGTGGTAATTTTATAATTTGTCTACTTATATGACATGCATATATTTTTTTAAAATGTTTTTTTTTTTGGTTCTTCTCTACGTTAGGAATAAACAACAAATGAATACAGTTTTTCTATATAGGGGCAACTGCCATTTTCTAATCACAATAAAAACATGAAATGTCGATATCAATGTATGTACTTCGTTCTTATCCTCTTTCCTTATTTTTGACGATAATAATATAAATTGTTCATACACAGTTTCAAATGTAAGATAATGCAACATGTGTTCTACCTCTATATTTTTTGTGATGTGTGTTTTCAAAATGAATTAATTGATTAAAAATGTGTGGTTCGAGTGAATATAATATAAATTTTTTTCAAAATAAATTATACCTATGTTTTTATTTTCACTCCTGTCAAGAGGTAGAAAGAAAAAGTACTGTAAAAAATTACTTTTGCTCGAAAAAATATTTTTCCATGTTATTCAAAGTAGGTATTAAAACAATATATTTTTTTATACAGATTACATGCCAGTTTTTAGTGCTACAAGAAGTGGTAATGGTGTGATCCTTCTTGGGCCCTATCGGTATAATCGGGTTACCAATTGCAAAGGGCCCAAACTGCGATGGAATTGCACTCGGTACGCCACTGGTTGTCGATCCTCTTTAGTCACTGTCGGCAATAAAATTGTATTTCATAGGGAAGAACATCACCATTATAAGCGTTCAACTAAAGTAGAGAAAAACTCTTTGAAATCAGTTTTTAAAAAGTTTTCCTCTACGCGCTAATGGAAGTTAAATTGTGTGTTTTTTGCAGTTGTAATTTTTTTTGTAAAATAAACGTCTTTTTATTTTATCTATTTATTTTTTTGTCCTTGTTACGAGTTGTGGGAAACTAGTCCTTCTGTACGTATCCAAGGGCATGCCTTCTAATTTATTATGTTTTTCTATGGTATATGGCATGAACCAAATTTTAAGATGCTCTTGAGTTTTTTTACTACATGCTCTAGAATAAAAAATAAGGAAAATATCAGAACATAGAAATTTATTTATAGAAAAAGTAAGCTTTAATTACTCATGTTCCCTTTGTTACAACGTTATTTTTACGTTAAACATATTAAATGTTCACATTTCAGTTTTTCAATATTTTTTAATCCATAAATCTCATCTTCTCTCATGTCATAATTCCACTATTTCACTTTGATGCATTCTCATTCATTCGAGAACCACTCCTTCCATAAGGGCTACATTTCATTACAAAACCAAAGCCTAATGGAATATGGACCAGCTCCTTTAGACAAGTGGCATTGTAGAATAAAAAGCAAAATAGAATAGATTGTCAAATTTATAGAGATGTCGAATTATTTAGCGAAAGCCTATGTGTAACCCCATACATTTGACAATATATTATAATCTACAATCTATTCTAACGTGTCTCGAATCACCTGTGTTGAACTCATCATACAATAAATTTTATATTTTGTTACAGAATTGCAACCAGTTTTCAGTACAACAAGCAGCGGCAACCCGGTCATCGTCCTGGGCCCCTACAGATATAACCGAGTTTTGAGTTGCAAGGGGTCCAAAGTCCGGTGGACCTGTACTAAATACCCAGCGGGATGCCGGTCAACCATATACACATTTGACAGCGTTATTATTAGCCACAAAGCGGAACATAACCATTAAGTTAACATTGAAAATTTTGAGTTGGCGCGTTTCGGGATTTTGAATCCCGCACGTGACAAATATTATATTTCTGTAGAGTTTATTAATTTTATTTTTTTGAATTCTATATGTATAATTTGACATTATGTGTATTATTTTAATTTGTTATGTTTGACTTTATTCTTTTTAATTTTTTGAACCTTTGCAATTTTTTAATTTCTATAATTTGAATTTGACATTTTCAAAAAATTCTTCTCCAAATGTAATTATTGTATGCCCTACGGGCGGGACATAGCTGATCGAAAGTTTTAAATATTTAAGAACTGTACTATACAAACCTATGATCCACAATAAAATTTTGATTGATTGAATTGATTGATTGAAGTTTAAGTGTATTTGTTTGTTAATCACAACTTTTAGTTAGGTTAGGTTAAATTAGGTTTTAATTACAAGTATTAGCAAATTATTTACCTTGAACATTTGTGTTTGTTAATTTTGAAAATGATAAAATATGTTATGTTTTAGTTTGTATCTTCTTGTAAGTCAAAAATAAATATTTTTAATAAACGATGTTTTTTTTCTTTAGTACAAAATTTGAGTTATATTATACAAAATATCTTAGATTTTTCATTGTAACATTTATCGAACTAAATGGATGACATTGAGAGGTATGTTTCAGCTTTATCATATTTCTACCGAACGTACTTCCTATGTTATTTGCGCTTGTAATCAGTAGCTAGGTGTTGGACCTTGAACACACCAAAGAACACACGAACAAACCGTTCGACTTATCTGTGCACCTCGCTGGAATGCGACCCTTCCCCCGCTTTCCCGCGCGGCGCCCCGTGTTCGACTCGTTCGTTCGTTTAGTAGCGATAGCAGGCCGTCAGCGTTACGTGACAGCGCGAGGTGCACAGTTTAGTCGTACGGATATTTCTGTCGATTTTGGTACCTATATTATCGCGGTCAAAAACGTAATAACTGATGTATAAGGCAAAGACTACCGCAGACGTTTTCGTTAAATACTTAAAAAAATGAATTAGTATTAATAGTTTTATATATTCAGTGAGGTATTGGTATGTCGTTAAAATAATCAAACAATTTATTCTTTTACAGATTCAGAGATGCAGCCTGTCTTCAGTATGACGAGAAATGGTAATCCTGTGATGACTTTTGGGCCCTATCGGTATAATAAGGTGACTAGATGTAAAGGGGCCAAGGTTCGATGGATCTGTACTAGAACCGACTTGGGGTGTAGATCGGTGATAATTACATTCAATGATATCATAATTGTTCATAAAAACGATCATATACATTGAATTTAAATGCGTTACTTTTAAGTGTCACAAAACTCTCACTATTATGTTAAATTTTATTAAACAATGGTGGAAAATTAATAAAATTCCTTATCCTTTTCCCAATTGTGTCATAGTCGGTTTCCAGCCTAACCGAATTCAGTTGTATATATATTAATGTTTTACATGGAGCGACTGACATTGCTGGATCCTTTGGTAAGATTGACTGTCAGATTTTCTAGCTTCTAACGTAGCCCGAAGTACATTGTGAGTCCCGATGGTGCTACCAACTTCCCCATCTCTGGAATTAAGGAATTCCTAAATGGAAAATTCAAATAGCCATGGCCCTCATATTCATCTGACCAAATATTAAAAGACTAGCGGGGCATCTAGTACGGTGCGTAAAATAATTTGGAAAAAACGTATATTATTTTGTACATTTTTATACAAAAGAAAATAAAGAAATATTTAATAAATATGTGCGTTTAATTATTTTAATGAAAACATCATAAATGGTTTGAAATATTATTTGCTTGCACCATGAATGTTTATGTTATTATAATTTTTTCAGCTACAAAAGTTATTTTCACAAGGACAAAGAGCGGCAACCCGGTTGCCTTGCTAGGTTCATACCGGTATAACCGGACTAGTACTTGTACCGGTTATAAATCAAGATGGCGGTGCACCCGGACTGACATTAGCTGTAGATGCGTTTTAATAACCGTCGCTGACGACGTAGTACAGATTAAAAATGAACATAACCATTAATTTTATGTCATTAGAATGAATCTCGATTTTAAAATTAAATAAAAAAGCCTCGAATTTTGCAGTGGAATTTAAGCTTTGTCGTGTGTAATATAAAGCTTGTGTTGAATTATATTTCTTCAATTTTTTTCGCATATTTTGCCAAATGTTTGCAATAATATGAGAACGTGAAGGTGATTTTAGAATACGACACGAGGTCGCGCCACGGAAAAAATGTTTTGTTGATGGCGCGACCAGAGTAACACGGTGTCCTAATTTTTGTCCTGAAGTGTGTTTACGTCGAATGGCAAGCGTGAGCATTTTATTATTTACTAGCCTTTGCCCGCGACTACATCCGCGAGGATTAAAAGTTCCCGTTCCCGAGAGATTTCCGGGATGAAAACTATCCTGTGTCCTTTCCCGGGTCCCAGACTATATCTGTACCAAATTTCATTCAAATCGGTTCAGTGGCATAAAGAAGGGACAGACACACAGACAGAGTTACTTTCGCATTTATAATATTAGCGTCTTACTAATAACCGCTGCATAAAGTTATGACAGGTTTATACGTCAAAAAATGTATGGTTACACAGGCTTTATTCATTGCATAACTTTACACAGTAATTATTAGTAAGGGCATTAGTATTTATAATATTATTGCGCTCTTGTTTTTATTACGCCTTCAGCACGACCGCAATCCTACCTTAGGTGTAATAACTAACTTAGCTTGCTTGTACCATAAGACATTATTATTGTTTTTGTAAAATACTAGTCTAAGAGTCTGTTGCACATCCCTCTGATAAGTTCTGAATGTTCTGATTAATATAGGTGGCAGATAAATTTAAACAAAATCTGTGTCATTTTTCAATTTATTTTGTAGATAAGGACTATTTGGTAGGTTGTGAAACAGGCCCTAAAAATTGAATAAATCTGACTCAAAAATCTCATTGTAATAATTTATTGTCTTTTATTAATAAAATAAAATACCATATTTTTTATGAATTTTTTTATGGCTCTAAATTATGATTTTTAGTATAACAAAAAATACTTGTATATTTTAGTCTAAAGTTCATAATAGTACTAATTACAATTAATGTTACCATCATTTTTAATTTAATTTTACTTGACTACTGGAGAAGGTTAAAATTCCTTCGAGGATATTTTTAGTAAACAATCTAGTAGACTACACTAATTGGTATTACCAACAACCTATTTACAACGCACTTTATCGGGTGGTAGCGGTACTCTATACCAATTTTATGGGTACCAGTATAATTACAGGCATACTAGCTCTGCCCCTGGTATTACACAAATCTACAAGCAGGAGTTGCCACATAACATCAGGTCAGTCGTTTCCTTTTTATTATTATCCAATGATACAAATATTACTTATATTTTTTCTCTTGCAGAGCCAACTTTCACAACGACAAAGAATGGTAATGCCATTTTGAACCTTGGTCGCTATCGATATTACCAGGCTGCGCCCGGCAGGGGAACCAAAATGCGTTGGAGATGTGGCAGAAAAATGTATGGATGTAAATCCGTTTTAATAACCATTAATGGTAATGTAGTTTTGCCCAAAAATTATCATAACCATTAAAATTAATATTACTTAATTGTTTTTTTTTTAATTGCTTCCTGACGCCGATAAATATTGTCTCGTCAATAAGAAACAGAACACAATCCTAATTTTTGTGCCTGCTTTGTTTCTATTTTGATTGAGAGTTGGCATTGCATTAAATAATTGTATTATAAACTGAACATTTACATATTATTTATTGGATTTTTACAATCTTGAAATAGCGATACTGCTACTCTGAGAGGTTGCTGGTCGTCGACACATTAGTGCTGAGAGTGGTGCCTCTGGGCTAATTATTGGAATTTTCTGTTATAAATTTCTGTTGTTACATACTAAAAATCTAAATAGTAATAATAAATTAAGAAAAATAACCTCTACCAGCATGTAGAGCAAAGTTGCCGTAATTTAATGTGAGTTACACCAAAAAGTTTTGTTATAGGGCCAATTTTCACAACCACCAGGAACGGCAACTTAGTACTCCTTTATGCCTCAAACCGGTACAACCAAGATGGCAGCAGTTTGGGAGGCAGGATGCGATGGAGGTGCACCAGACGGCCTAAAGGATGCAAATCCGTCCTCATTACATACCTCAACGAAATTGTCGCTACAGTCAATGTGCATAATCATTAGGGTTAGTTTTTCTTTAGAATAAAAAAATAAAACATTTTATGATTTAATTGCAGCTTAGTAGGTATTATACTTAGACTTTTCGGTACTTACTGGTTTGATTATTTCTTGACTACTTACTCCACTTTTTCATTAAATGTTTCAAGAAAATAGTTTTTTATTTATCACAATGAGCTCGCTCTATTACTAAATTTGGCGAATGTCGGACAAGAGATTCGCTGTAGGCTATAATTTATGATAACTGGTTTTAAACTTACAGAGCCAGTTTTCACAACCTCCAGAAAGGGGAACCTGGTACTACTCTATGGTAACAACAGGTACAACCGAGCCGGCATCAACTTGGGCAGCAGAACGCGATGGAGGTGCACCAAGAGACCAATCGGATGCAAATCGGTGCTGTTCACAATACACAATAAAATAACCAACATAAAAAATGAACATAATCATTAAACTTGTTTTTTTTTTTATAAATATTTTTTATTTCATTCTCCTCGTTTTCTTCTGATTAGGGGGGGAAGTTTGCATGTTGCTTCAGAAAAGCATGTACACATTTTACGGGTACAATATCGTATCCAAAGCTTGTATTAGTTTCTGGATTTGCAGAATAAAAACTATATATTCCGCAAGGCCAGATTTGCTTTTAATTCTGACGGTTTTGCGCATAGTAACGCCTGATTCTATAATTTAGTAATCGTCATGTTTTGTTACAGAATTGCAGCCAGTTTTCAGCACAACTAGAAGTGGCAATGATGTGATGGTTTTGGGACCATATCGGTATAATCGGATTAAAAGCTACAAAGGCCTTAGACAACGTTGGCACTGTACCAGGGCTCCTATGCAATGTAAATCAGTCATCGTCACATTCGACAAAGTTATAGTGTCACATAAAAACGAACATAATCATATTTAAAAAGAAAAAGATATGCATAACTATTGTTTCTGATGGTTTACACTGAAATCCACCTTGGATAGTAGTGTTAATAAGGTTATAAATGTACTTTGTAAAGTACATATTAACTTATAAGTGATAAGAAATAAAAATAGTTTTTTAGTGTGTCAACAATGTAGAATATTCTAATATACCATTCGATATCTATCGAGTTTTCTTCAACTTTCAGTAGGGCAGTGGCAATCGATCGATATCACCGACTGTTTTGCTCGATATATCAATACTTCAGTCAGGCACCTGTACTCTTGAAAACTGCCCGATTACAGGAAGAACAACCTTGAGGAACCTCCAAGGTTCTTTTCCCTGGGTCGCACAATGCGTTACGTCAAGATTACACCATTTTTGTCCGCGGCAGCGTCACAATGTTGCAGTGACACCGGCAGCGTCGATGGCAGCAGACCTTGGACCTCACAGATTATTCATTAAAACGCAAGAATGGTACAACTCCTATATCATAAGTAGCTCCCTGGTCAGTCTAGTGCGAGTGTGGTGTCGGAGCGCAGCTTGTGACGTAAGATTTATTTGCTATCTTCCTTGTGTCTTCGATGCCCTGGATGTAATAAAATGAAATGAAATCTTTTATTATGCTAGTAGAATTTTAAAATCACTTTTACAAGTCATATTTTTATAAGCTAGTTGGAGCTGGACTACCTCTGTAAAGAAACGCCGAAACAAACTCAGGGATTTTCGTCTCTTTTAAAGTCCAGACAATTTTAAATCTTTGTGCAACAAACCATGCAGAATAACATTCGGGCTAGCCTTTTGAGGAAAGTGCCAGTTTAGGTAAACCTGCCTCAAAAGGCATCATGAGATCAACTTTAATCTAAAGGAGCTCCACAAACCGATACCGCTTGTAAAATCATGGGCTTACAAGTCGCCGCGTCGTCAAGCATACAGCGTAGGCTAACACATACAAATAGGTGGTTTCTAAGTTTATATTAATTAATTCATGATGATCATTGCTCGTGATTTTATCAAAGTCGCATTGCTAATTTATTTTTTATCAGAAAGAGGATTTTTTGGGAATTGGACCAGTATTTCAAGAGACCTTTCTTTGCAAAAGAAAAACACCGACGAAGCAGTCTACTTTCTGATGCCGTGTCCAATTAGTAATATTATAGTCATATACAAAGGATTTCTACTGAGCAAAGAAAGCCATATCCACTTACATCATTTTCCTTTTCAGTATCAGATCAATTCTTCGGCGTGACGAAGAATGGCAATCCTGTGTTGATATTAGGTGTCTACAGGTATAATTTGGCTCGCAGGTGCAAAAACACTAAAATGGTATGGTCATGTACCAGGAGACGATTGGGATGTAAAAGCATGGTTACAACTGTCAACAATATCGTTGTTGATCAACAACATGATCATAATCATTAAATGTGTATTTTTTTTACTTTCTTTTTGTTTTTTTTTTTTATTTAATTGCACGTTGTAAGCATATTCACTTTATCCGGAAAGTTACCTATGATTATCATTAGATATAAAATAAGAAAAAGTCGCTTTTGGCGACAAAATGTGTGTAATGGTTTTAAAATAGTTAATTTTCGTAATTTTGCTATTTTACAGGGAAAAGGAAAAGAAGAAAGAAAACTTCAAATATCAGGGGTCGAAAACCGCATGTAGATAGAAAAACGCAAGATGAATTATTTCAAACATACGCTAATGATTTACAGAATGTTAAGTCTACTGACCCCATTTACAGTCTTTTGTCTGAATATCTTGGTCATAAAATGTCACCTAAGGCTTTATATTTGGCATTTAAAAAGTATAAATCTCAAAATCTCAATCAAAAAAAGTTTAGCGCCGTTTTTATGAATGAATAAAAAAAATAAACCGGTCAAGTAATATAATAATAATAATAACACCTATAACGTCATCGTCCAGTTTTCTTGTGTTGTGTTTATAATAAATTTATAAAATCATATTAGTACCGTATCCACATATTTTTTACAATAATATAATCGTAAAATAAATCAATAATTATAATAAACCTCAGTGAGAGAAATTTAAACAATGATTTTACGCAAATATAAAAAATCCGGTGGTGACATATCGTCGTATCCTACGAATAGTGCCCTAACGAACATAGGGGCTTTTTTCTTTTATTGCATAATTCAATTCTGCTCACCATACCACATCATACCAGTTTGACAAAACAATTAAAAACAGTACAGGTTATCTATTAATTAGGTTTTCTAAAAAGCCACAATTTTAAGCACTAGGTTTTCAACGAAGAATAAAGTCACAACAGCCGACGCGCCTTCGTTTTTCGCGAGTAGTGGAGGTGTGCAGGCGCGAGGCGTGGGTGCTAGCGCCGTTCGGCTACTATTCGGCGGAACGCGGAGAGTGTTTGTTACGGCGAGCGTAATCTGATTTTTTAATAAATAAACTATTAGCTTGTATTTTAATTACTTGTTCGTTTTCAATATAGGGTACATAGAAAAAAACCCTTATAGTGATTGTGACCGTTTTCTATGGAATAACTATATTGCGTATGTATGGAAGAGACGAAGCCCTAATTACGTTTGTGTCTTTCTTCTAAGTTCAAATTATGTTTTTGTCTTTTATTACCTCTTTGGTGCATTTGAAATATTCACATTGCTATTTAAAGTACAATATATTTTACGCTGACATGTTATTAACCCTTTTTTAAATTCAAACACTGATTTCACAATTACATGCTTTTTCTGATTTGGGACTTAAGTACACTTAGGTCTTTTTTCTATTGCTTGAAAATTGATATAAAAGCATTTGTGGCCGCATTATTAGCATTCCGCAAGAAAATTACAATTACGCTTTTTTAATTATTTTACGTTTTTTCTTAAAATTTTAGAAAAATGTATTTTATATGTTACGGTTAACGTTTATTGATGTTATTTGTTCGATCTGATTCATATTATACACACATCAAAAAAGTTAGAGATTACTAGCATAAGGTGGAATATTTTTTAAATTCCTGTTTTTAAAAGAATGTTTCTTAAGCATCATTTTTTTTTAAAAAAGATTCCTACTAAAACTAAAAATATAAGTTACTTTTAAAACAAAAACCAAGTCCTAATCCACTTTTCGACTAACAAATAATTGAAAGCAAAAGAGGATTTAACTAAATATTGTCAACTATTATTGTGAAATTGTTTTTATTTATGATAAGATAATTCCTCTCCTTTTTTATGAATGGGAAATCATCAAATGAGTTCTCCCACCTTTGGAGTCAGATTTTTTAAGCCTACCCTTGTTCCTTTGGTGGCTCTTTATGTTCCGGGGTCGAGGTAACTACACACATCAACAGGATCTAGGGATATTTCAATTAAACCTAAATAACTAATATTGCATTAACTTTTTGTTAAGACACCAACAGCAGATTAAAATAAACCTTGTTTAATAGCCTACCTAATCTGACAAGAAACTTTTAGATAAATATAAATAAAAGAAAATTTAGCAGAAGAGAAAAAACTCAAACAAAATTTCAATCACTTTTTAGTGGCATTGATTGTAGAGCCTCGGCCAGTTAGCATTCTGATGTTGCGCTTCTGAGCAACAGTTGGCCGACCACTGCGAAGTTGATCAGCAAAGTTATCCATGCCGTGATACCTCCGTAACGTGTTCACGACACAGGATATGGATACAGCCATTCTGCTTGATATTCATCTCGTAGAATGTCCTTCTTCATCAAAAGTAACAATTCTTGCTTGCAAAACTTCTAATAATCCTCTAAAACTCAAACAAAACGCTTCAAGTTTGTTAGATTTCTGAATAAATGTAAACAAGGATTTCATCTCAATCGATACTTCAAATTCTTTTGTTATTAAAAGTATGGAGATTATTAACAAAAAAAAAACCGTAGTATCAAAGTGATTTTAAACTTTTCTGATGTGTGTAGGTGCTTACGGGATTCCGGCAGTTTTCTTTGATAACAATTTTAGTACTTACATTGCCTCATGAGCTGGTAATGCTAATATTTCTGGCAGTATCAACGAAGAAGACAGTTGACTTCTTCGCTGAATTCGAATTTTCCTGATTTCGGTTACGTTTTATTTGATTTAGTTACGATTTTGATAACGTGAAATTTGATTTCAAACACTGATTTTCATACAACTTTATTGGGTTTTATAACGTGCAATTTGATTTTAAGAACTGATTTTGATTATTAACAGTATTAATTTAAGGAGGGTCCGATTGTGATTCTATACTATTTTACATATAAAATCACATATATAAATTAAATTAAACATTACGGTTATTAAAATAACCGAATTATTTTAAAACATATATTTTTTACCAAAGCATATTTTATTTCGAATTATTTTTTATGATTCTATCATTTTCTTTTATTACATTCACGTGTTACTATTTATGGTAAAATAGTTATTATGTACACAAATTTCTATGAAAACCAAAGAAAACCCGCATCAGATAAATATAAATAGGGCGTAAAGGCAATTGTGGCCTCGACATTTCCGCAGATAAAAGGCATAATGTAACTTATTGCTCAAAATTAGTCAACCTAAGCCTTAACACAACGGAGAATAAGGAATTAAGGGACAAAATGCGTATAAAATGTAAAGATAATTTATTGAAAATAATGCTAACACAACCATAAAATATTAATACACATTATATAAAACCACTAATACATATTTGTTCACATTTAATTTAATTAAACACAAAAAAGTGTCTCCTGAAAAGTAGCTGTTTTGCAGTTACGCCCCTATTCGTAGGATACGACGATATGTCACCATGGAAAAAATGATTGTCACAACAATTAACACTATGAAACACAGAAAACAAAAGGAAAAACGATGATAACTAGATCAGCAGCACGTAAAGCACGCCCACCATCACCGGACCCGTCGCTCAGCTCCGCCTCGCCGCCGCCGGAATCCAGCCCCACCGTGAGTGCTGTGACACCGGCCGTGGCAGTTGCGTCGAGCTCGAGCGACGAGTACTTCTCTCCGCCGACGTCGCCACCACCTGTTCGTCGGCGGGGAGGTCGCCGGCCACCAGATCGCTTGGGACTTCGAGGCCCACCGGCCTCTGATAGGGTCCCCGCTCCTGGTGGAAGTGCGCGCATGCGATGGACGCAATCTATCAACGAAAACGTCATGCGCGCATACTATGGGGCTACAGAAGGGGGGAATAATCTGACCGCGTACCGTGTTCGGATGCTCTCTCTGTTTCAGGTGCTTGAGCCAGCTATCAACGTTTCGGCACAACGACTGTCGGATCAGGTCCGTGTTATCCAGCGTAATCATATGTTGGATAGCACTGTGCTTGATCGCCTGCTAACGGAAATGCAGGGAAGCCGTGTCATTGTCCCTCCGTCACAGATTGAGAGTGTTGATCCAAGTGTTATAACAACACCTAGCCATGATGACGAGAGGAGTGATGACATGGTTTCTCACGTAAGTACACAGTGCAATGAGGAATTAAGGAGCGCTTTGGAGGGTGCGATTCGGGAGTACCGGTCTGTTCCTCCTGAACTTAGACCACGCTTACCTCGCTTGCCCATGCATAACAAGAATAGGGCGCTGGTGTGTGCTCTGGATTCGCAGTTGTCAAATTATTTTGATGACTGCGAAGACCTCGTTGATGCGCATTCGATTCTGTACTGCGCAGCTGTTGCGGCGTGTCGTGTAGCTCATGTAAAATTCCCCAGTGATGACAGAGCTGCACGAC
This sequence comes from Athetis lepigone, assembly GCA_033675125.1. Classification (NCBI taxonomy): domain Eukaryota; kingdom Metazoa; phylum Arthropoda; class Insecta; order Lepidoptera; family Noctuidae; genus Athetis; species Athetis lepigone. Next base: position 4,962,308 of record CM066218.1, on the reverse strand, counting down.
CGAAACTTGCCGTACCGGTGTGGCAGGGCAGAATTGAGAGGCGCATTACCGAGGCCAGAGTGCTCATCGGCAAACTTACTTGCTTCCGAGAGGGCAATACTCGCCCAAGAGTGATGCGCTTTGTGAGACGGGCATTCTCGGGGACTGATATTCATCCTCGAGACTTCATGTCCCGGGTCATAGAGCGCATCGACTTTTTTAAGCAGAAAGTGTATGCATAGGCAAGCCGTATTCGTAGGTACAGGCGAAGGGTAGATAGATATACTCTGAATCGCACGTTCCAGAGTGATGAAAGGTGGGTATACAGAGCTTGGGAGCGACCGATTCAAGGTGTGTCTGATACGCGCCTACCGGATGATGATGCCATGTGCTCATTCTGGCGCAGCATCTGGTCGGTGCCTGTCGGACACACTGAGGGCGATTGGATTCGGGGAGTTGAGCGAGCGTGCGAACCGATACCAGAAATGGGGGCAATTACAATCAGCCCCCAAGATGTAGCTTGTGCGGTTCGTCCGTTGCCTAATTGGAAATCTCCAGGGCCGGACGGACTGCACAACTTCTGGATTAAATGGTTCAGAGGTTCGCATGTTTGCTTGGCGTCCCGGTTCCAGTCGGCCTTGGAATCAGGATCGCTGCCCCAGTTTTTAACAACAGGAATAACCCACCTGCTCCATAAGTCAGGTAGTACTCCGTAAGTCAGGAACCCAAAAATTATAGACCAATCACATGTTTACCTACGGTCTATAAAGTTCTTACATCTATTTTGAGAGCTAAAATCAACAAACATATAGAGATTAATGGTATCATGTCTCCCTCTCAAAATGGATGTAAGAATGGGTCCCGCGGTACTAAGGAGCTACTCCTGATTGATATTGCCATCAACCAACAGGTTCGTCGATCCCGAAAGGACTTGTCGACATGTTGGATAGACTACAAGAAGGCCTATGACTCTGTGCCACATGCATGGCTTGTGAGGGTGCTGGAGTTGTATAAGATAGATGCAACTCTGCGCACCTTCTTGAAGTCATGCATGGGACAATGGAGAACGGTGCTTCGCTATCCAGGATGTCGACAAACCCAGAGGAATAGCGAGCCGATAGGGATTGAGCGGGGCATATTCCAGGGAGATAGTTTGAGTCCGCTTTGGTTTTGCCTAGCCTTGAATCCTCTAAGCACACTGTTGGAGGATTCAGGCCTGGGCTATCGGTTGAGGCAAGGAGGTGAGGTAATATCTCACCTTCTTTACATGGATGACCTGAAACTCTTTGCCCCCAACGATTTGCAACTGATGGAGCTACTGAAGGTGACAGAAACTTTCAGTAGTGCCATCAGGATGGAATTTGGTGTGGACAAATGTGCGGTCATGCATGTCAAACGAGGGAAGATTATGGAATCCGAGGGAGTTCAACTCTCGAATTCCATAAGCCTTAAATCCCTCTCTTCAACCGAGACATACAAATATTTGGGTATGTCGGAAGCGTTAGGCATTAATATCGCTGGCGTGAAGCAATCATTGAAGGAGCGCTTCTTTGGCCGTCTGAACAAAGTTTTAAGCAGTCTTTTGTCGGGCGGAAATAAGGTGCGCGCCTTTAATGGTTGGGTCATGCCAGTGTTGATGTACTCTTTCGGCATACTCAAATGGACTCAAACGGAACTCGATGCCCTGGATAGGAAGGTCCGTACATTGTTGACGGCATATCGGATGCATCACCCGCGATCATCAGTAATGAGGCTGTATATCCCGCGGAAATGTGGAGGACGAGGCTTTCTTAATGCTAAGTCTCTCCACAACCGCGAGATATACAATCTCAGGGAATATTTCCTTAAAGCTGACGTGGGGATGCACCGAGATGTGGTCACTGTGGACAAGGACCTCACTCCGCTCTCCTTAGGTAAAGAGAACTGGCGCAAACCTGTAGTGCTTGAGACGAAGGATCGTGAGGAAGTATGGCAGAGTAAGGAGCTACACGGACGGTTTTTCCGGGCCCTGCACGGGCCCGATGTAGACTTTTTAGCGTCCGTTTCCTAGCTACGATTCGGTGACCTATTTGGGGAAACCGAAGGTTTTGTCTGTGCAATTATGGATGAGGTTATCATGACGAGGAATTATCGGAGATTTATTGTGAAAGATGGTACGGTTGACATATGTCGGGCGTGTCACCTGCCAGGAGAATCGATCCGACACATTATCTCTGGTTGTTCTCGTCTTGCTAATGAAGAGTACTTGCATAGGCACAACCTCGTGGCCAGGATTATCCATCAGCAACTTGCTCTGAGATACGGCCTCGTAGAATCTGAAGTACCGTACTACAGGTATGTGCCCGACCCAATTCTTGAAGATGGCAATGTCACATTGTACTGGGATCGATCCATCATCACTGACAGGACTGTTGTAGCAAACAAGCCTGATATAGTGGTGGTGGATCGATTAGAGCGGCGCTCAATGCTCGTTGACATAACGGGGACCGTTATGTCAACGAGCATTGAGCGCCGGTATGAGCATTGAGCATGACGGGAACCTCGTGAAGGCCGAGAAAGATAAACAAATTAAGTATATCGACTTGGCTCGCGAGGTTGTCGACATGTGGGATGTGGACTCAGCGATCATTGTGCCGATAGTTGTTTCTGCCAATGGTTTAATAGCCAAGAGCCTCGACCAACACCTAAGGAGGCTCTCGTTGAATGGCTGGATCAAGGGCTTGATTCAGAAGGCAGTACTTCTGGATACGGCTCGCATCGTTAGGAGGTTCCTCTCTCTGGAGTCCTGACCACCGGTAGCTTGGACCCTGTTCCCGATGCCGGTGGGTTACTGTTTTTTTATATTTTTAAATGTTTTTGTTTTTTATAATAATATTTAAAAATGTAAATTATGTGTATTAAAATAAATAAATGAGAATAATAATAATAATCTTTATTCATGCAAATAAGACAACCATACAAAGCAACTTAATAATAAACTTAGGATAGACAGAGAAATGTTTAAAGATAATTTTGACAACAAAATATGTGCTGTAAAACAGTAAAAATGGTTTTGGTTGCCCTTGAATTGATTCTCCCTATCCCCTCGTACTAGTATAAAACTGTATCACGAGCGGATAGTATTCCTCAATCTTAGAACAACAGATTCCCACAAGGTTCCCGTTTACAGAGTTCTCAAAAAAAGGAAAAAGCAGATTCATATAGGTACATTCTTATAAAGATGAAAATTATGGAACAGATATTAATTAGGTTACATGATAGGATTTGTCTGTGTTGTATTGTGTTGTATTGTGTCGTGTTGTATTTTGGTGTATTACATGTTTATGTATGTTTCTGTATCATAAGTGGAGTTATGTGCTTTATTATTAATGTGCCTTTTTTATACTTGATTTGTAAGTAGGTTTTCAGTGCTGTTGTAATCTAATTGCTTCAGATATTTTTCTAAAGTTTTTTTGCATGTGTGGCTGTCAAGGTTTTTTAGTTTAAGATCTTTACTTATTTTATTGTAGAGGCTAGGTCCGAGATAATTGTGAAATTTGTGTGCAAAAGATGTTCTATATTTAGGTACATTATAGACTATATCTAATCGTCTCCTTTTTGCAAAGTGCGGTTTTACTTTATGTTGTGCCATGATCTCTAGTTTAATAAATAATTTACGCACAGTAAGGACTCCCAGTTCTGAGTAAAGTAAGTGCGTTGGATAAGCGTAATTTTTGCGTGAAATAACTTTAAGTATCATGCGTTGGGCTCGTTCGACAAGCAACATGGTGGTTTTTGAAGTTCCTCCCCAAACATTTATGCCGTATGTCAGTATAGACTGACATAGTGCTAAATAAATTTTCATTAGTAGCTGAGAGTCACATGCATTTCTAATAGTTTTAAAAATATAAATTAACTTTTTTGTGCGATTACTGACTTTCATAAGGTGTTCTTTCCAGTTTAGATTTTGGTCAACTATCACTCCGAGATATCTTATTGAATTAGTTCTGGTGATTGGGTTACAGTGACAGGTACTTGGACTGCAGCACGTATGAGTTTGAATAATTATTGAATTAGGAGGAGGTTGAGTTCTGTCGTTAATTGTGAATGTCATACATTTGGTTTTGTCAAGATTAAGTGTCAACAAATGATTACCCAACCAACAAAAGTTAGTTTTATAGAAGGCCATAGAACGTTTTGTAAAAACTAATCGGTGGTCAAATAAAAGGCCAAAGAAGGTGCATCTACAAAGAAAGTGGCGCAATTATATCTCCATTCAGTCTTAGAGTAGAACTATAACGGTATCAGGCATGACAATTTTGGCCCATTGCAGTTGATGTTACAGTAACGCAATCTCTATTTGGAGATATATAAGCCACCGCAACACTACTAAAGTGTTTTTGGGTACTGTAAAAGAGTTCATTATTCCATTACATCACTAAAATTCATCATTCATTCATTTTACATTCGTTCACGCCGCTGCAGTGTTTTAGAGTTTTAGAAGAGAAATAAAAGATTAAGAAAAGGAGACGAAGTATCGTGGTGAGTAAGATATTATTTTGTACTTAATCGAATTATTCGTCTTTTACGAGGAAAATGTTGTGCGACTGTAATTTTACTGATAAACTATGTATGGATTTACGACATAATTTGAATGCCCCCTTCGAATTAATGAGTTTTTACTAAAACAATTACGTATTTTAAGTTATAAACATAGTTCCAGCTTCCTCAACTCTACTATAGTACTCGTTATGACAGATTACATCCACCATTATATCAAATTAGGGTTCCTTTGAGCTTGTTTGTTATTTTTATTTTATTGTTTGTTCTTATTCCATAAATATGATGAATAATTTTTATTAAACTTATTATAGTTGTTTTTTTCTTTTTCAGTGTAATTGTAGTGGACGCCGAGCATGCTTAAGTAATCATGTACATATTAAAAGAAATATAGAATATAATTTAGATATAAGTATAATTAAAGTATGACTAGTGTAAATAAACGGGTTAAGATTTGTAGTTTTATTTTCCACCAGAGTCAAAGTGGTGCAAAACACTGAAGTACGATAAAACTTTACCATAATAAGAGCCGTGTTACATTTTTGTTGATTTTAAGTTGATTTGTAAGATACTTAAGTAAAAGGAGACAATTTTTTTTGTTCGGGGATTAGGCCCACCACAAATTGTGGCATTTATTAATGAAATGCACGTTAGTTTATTCCTTATAATCTCTAGACTACAGTGGCAATATTAGCAAAACTCTAAGTAACCGGAATACTGGGAAATACGACAGTCAAAACATGACTCTCATAATGACCTAAAATCTCACAAGAGCGATTATTTAATGAGTGAATAGGTTTCCTAGGTATTTTATGTTAGAATAGTGCACTTTCAATAATAATATAGGTGTAAATGACATAAAAACCTGGCTTTGGTGTGATTTTTTTTCGATTATTCTTTTACTGTGGACGCCAATGCTTTTATAAGTAAAGTTGTTGCACATTTCGTTGAAATCGAGCTGTACAATTGTTACAACAGCTTTATATATTATGCACTGTATCTCCAGAAGCCATTTTTCTAACATCTATTGAATAAAAATACGAAAAGAACAGAAGAAGCACTTATCTGACTATCTAGAAAACTGTTGGAAACTATTAGGCTAAGTTTACATGACCGCGAAAAGCCGCGCGTCGGCGTCGCCGCGTGGTTGAGGCGTTCGCATGATGATGTGCATACCAGTCCGGATGTCAATGTTGCTTGAGGAGGGGGCAATTTGCTTATGGATTTTATACCGAAGGCTGAGTCGTCGCAGAAAATGACAAAGACAATAAAAAAGCTTTCTTGCATCCTATTTTAAATGAAAGTCTTTCACTTAAAATAGGATGCAAGAATGCTTTTCAACGAACGTAGAACGCGCGGTAATGTCTACGATAATTGCTGCTTACTTTGGTCTTGTACCGCGCGGTTAGTGGTACAGAGCGGTTTCGCGCGGTCGTATGAACTTAGCTTAATAATGTAGTCTGTCAGTGTCAAACTGATTGAAACTGTACCACAGAGCATCTACAACGGAATGTTAATTAGGTACGTTTCGTTTCACATAATATATTTAAATTCACGTTGAAATAAATGTAAAAACGCTCCTCAACATGCATTTTTCCGTAATAGTTTTTTACTATTATTTCATTATTCCCGTTAGATATCTATATAATTTTTAGTGGGTTAGTTATAATAAGGTGATGACTTGTTTCATGCGTAAAATTATTAATAAACGTAACCGTTTAATAGTGGGACCAAAAAAAATTGTCTCCTTTATGTTTATAAATAAGATCAATTAGAACTGTAAGGAAAGCCTGTGTATAGAAAACCAGAAAATAGATACAAATCATTGTCCGAATTGTGCCACGCTCTGATTGGCCGACGTAAATACAATTGGTGCCGTGCGCAAATTTAGAGCCTTTTGATTGGCTGATACCAAATCGAATAGTACCGTGTGCAAAATTGAAGGCTTCCTATTGGTGGAAGATATCTGGAATCGTTGTCCACAAATGAATTATTCTCCATTTCATCACTGTCGTGAACTGTATTTTGTACGGAACCATTTTCTATAATTGGGTCTTCAACTTGGTGTTCACTATAATTACTGATTTGAATGCTTCTTGTTGATTCCTCATATTGTCTTTTCACTTCTCGTCTATAAGTCCCGCTGCGTTTGAATCGTTGCCAAGCTTCTAAATCCATTTCTCTTGTAATTTATAAAATACTGTCGCATTAATTACACTGAATCAAAATGTCAATATTGTTGTAGAAGAGCGATAGAAGTGCCTTTACAAAACTGAATTATCATTTAAAAGCATTGCTAGCCTACCATTATACACAATAATAATGTTTTTAAACACATAAGATCTCCGTTATAGTACTGTTGTGTAATAGGAGGACTATAATAGTTATAAAAAAACAATCCTCTTCTAAAAAAGTGTATTTGTGATAAGTTTATCACTACAACTATAACGAGCATTAACAACCCTTTATACGACAATTAAGCTATATAAATATAATTTGAAACTCAGCTGTATCACCAAATCACCCTGTTGTAGACTTTTTGTGCCCACTATAGTACTGTGTACTGTAACGATGATCTTAAAACCCTCAATATCGCAATACCGTCCTATTCCTGAGTTGTCATCTCTACTTTAACAAACGACACATAAGAGTTCGTTTCGAACCTTTATTGCGCAAATCAGCCGCATTAGAGTGATAGTAAACACTGTTATGAAGTTTTATCGTTGCATACTAGTCACAATGGAGGTTGCTATAACGCCTGACTATAACAACTATATAAAGTCGTAAAGTAAACCTTTACATCAACTCTTAATAGGTCGTTTTTGCTATATAAACTTATAGAGCCATACTGTGTTGTCAAACGCTTTTACACAACAATCAGTCATCACCAAAACCTTTATACATCGTTTACCCAGCTTTTTTGAGATAAAAGGTTTGGTTATAGGGCAAAATTGTTGGTTGGGTATCCAACCATGAGGTTACCAAAGCGAAACCTTCATTTGCTGCTTCTGTTACATCTTCCCACGTGTTGGAGCTAAACAATAGTACGGTGTCATCTGCAAAAGTTATTATTTGACCATTTCGTAAAGGCAGATTGCAGAGGTCATTAATATATATTAGGAACAACGTGGGTCCCATGATACTGCCTTGAGGTACTCCGTATGTAATATTTTCCTCTTGGCTAACCCTGTTATCAATTTTTATAACCTGTTTTCGGTTTGTCAAGTAGTCCTGGAAAAGTTGAAGAGGTATTCCTCGAATTCCTAAGGTCTCAAGTTTGTTCAGGAGAATGGGTACAGAAACAGTGTCGAACGCCTTAGCTAAGTCTAGGGCGTTCGACACTGTTTCTGTACCCATTCTCCTGAACAAACTTGTCGAAAAGTGCGAGTCGGACACGCGTTTGAAGGGCTTCGTACCATTATTGGCAAAAACTGCAGAAAATAAATTAGTTCCAAGAGAGGCCTTAAATTTTTTTTGTTTTTAGTGTTGTTGTTATAGCGACAACAGAAATAAGAATGTACATCATTTGTAAAAGTTTAGACTTTCTAGTTTTCGCGGTTTTTGAGATACAGCCTGGTGACAGAGAGATTGACGGACAGACAACACGAAATCTTATTTAATAGCGTCCCGTTTTTACCTTTGCGTAAGGAACCCTAAAAATAAGTTTTGTTTCGATGGGGTTTTAATATTAAATACATACCAAGTTCTATTGCATTTTAAATGCAGTGGATCTACAGCTAGCGTGCAGCCGGCGTGTAGTCAGCGAGCAGTCAGCGTGCAGTCAGCGTGAGGCCATCGGAACTACACACTGACTGTAATTAAGCTGCCCGTTGGTTTGCAGTTCTTCAACGGATTGCAGAAAATGATAAGATAATGCAGTCCGTTTGTCTAGAGCTTAATTAATTTAGGGTTTGAAACTGAAAACGGAGCTATAAGGGACTACGCACACTTATTCAGCTCTATTCAGCTTATGTCCGTAGAAAACAACGATTTTGTATGAAAACGCGTACGCGTCCGTTCAGCTTTCCGCGTCCGTTCAGCTTTCGTACAAAATCGTTGTTTTATATGGGCATAAGCTGAATGGAGCTGAATAAATGTGCGTAGTCCCTTAGTCGGACGAATTGTTTGAAGGCCTGTCTTTAGCCCTCGATTAAGAATACCTTTGATTCTGATCCATTATATCAATATTTTAACTTTGAAATTCCAAGAAAGTTATCGGTTGCCTATTAATTTTTAAATGTTGTAATAACATGTTTGTGATTAAAATAAAGGAAATGATACGAAATATGTTTATTTGTGCGTCGTTTTTTTGGAACAAAATGTGTGTTAACGTATTTTGAGATTGTTAATTTTCGTAATTTTGCTGTTTTACAGGAAAGAGGAAAATGAATAGAAAAATACAAGATGATTTTTTTAAAACATACGCTAAGAATTTAGAGAATGCTAGTTCTACTGACCCCGTCTACAAACTTTTGTCTGAATATCTTGATAATGAAATGTCACCTAGGTCTTTATTTTGGGCATTTAAAAAATATGAAAAAAATAATAAAAACAAACATAGATCCAGAAAAAGGAACTCTTAGGCGAATGGACGAAGAAACTTTTGTTCGAAGGCCTCTTTGGCAGTACCTTTGATTCTGTCGAAGTACATCGACATTACCATGTTTGTATTTAAAATAAAATAAAATAAAGGAAATATGATTATTAAACAGTAGTATGATTTTGGTGGCCTACTATTTTCATTTATATTTTTGTACTAGCTTTTGTCCGCGGCTTCGCTCGCGTTAGAAAGAGACAAAAAGTAGCCTATGTTACTCTCCATCCCTTCAACTATCTCCACTTAAAAAATCACGTCAATTCGTCGCTCCGTTTTGCCGTGAAAGAAAGACAAACATACAGACAGACAGACACACTTTCCCATTTAAAATATTAGTATGGATAAATAAAATCAAATATTTTATTAATACGATCGTGTGTATTTTTGAAATGTGTGTGCGTGTGTGTTTTGAGATCATAAATCGTAATTTTGCTAGCTAGCGTGCAGCCAACGTGTAGTCAGCGTGCGGCCGTCGGAACTACCCACTGACTGTAATTAAGCTGCCCGGTTGGTTTGCAGTTTTTCAACGGATTGCAGAAAATGATAAAATAATGCAGTCCGTATGTAATTTAGGGCTTGAAATTGAAAACGGAGCTATTAGTCGGACGAATTGTTTGTAGGCCTGTCTTTAGCCCTCGATTGAGAATACCTTTGGTTCTGATCCATTATATCAATATTTTAACTTTGAAATTCCAAGAAAGTTATCGGTTGCCTATTTTTTTTTTAATGTTGTAATAACATGTTTGTGATTAAAATGAAGGAAATGATATGAAATATGTTTTTTTTGCGTCGTTTTTTTGGGAAAAATGTGTGTTAACGTATTTTGAGATTGTTCATTTTCGTAATTTTGTTGTTTTACAGGAAAGAGGAAAATGAATAGAAAAATACAAGATGACTTTTTTAAAACATACGCTAAGAATTTAGAGAATGCTAGGTCTACTGACCCCGTCTACAAACTTTTGTCTGAATATCTAGATAATGAAATGTCACCTAGGTCTTTATTCTTAGCATTTAAAAAATATGAAAGAAATATTAAAAACAAACATAGATCCAGAAAAAGGAACTCTTAGGCGAATGGACGAAGAAACTTTTGTTCGAAGGCCTCTTTGGCAGTACCTTTGATTCTGTCGAAGTCCTATCAACAAATTGGATTCATGACCCATCATAAGCTTATTTTCCTACAGTCACTCAAATACAATTAGGTCGACAATCGCGTAAACATGTATTAAAAATGCCACACGTCCAGTCTTATTATTTTGACAGCTTCAAACGATTTGTCGTCGAAATGGGTCATGATTCAATTCTGTCGAAGTAATCGACATTACAAACTTCGATATTCCGTAACATTCATCGGTGGTCTATTTTTTATGCTGTAACAACATGTTTATATTTAAAATAAAATAAAATAAAGGAAATATGATTAATAAATAGTAGTATGATTTTGGTGGCCTACTATTTTTATTTATAGTTTTGCATAAATAAAATCAAATATTTTATTAATACGATCGTGTGTTTTTTTTAAATGTGTGTGTGTTTTGAGATCATAAATCGTAATTTTGCTGTTTTATAGGAAAGAAGAAAGGGAAAAAAGAAGGTCCAAAAATCGGTGGTCGAAAACCGCAAGTAGACAGAACAATACTTAATGAATTATTTATAAAATACGTTACATATTTACAGGATGCTAAATCCAATGATCCCATTTACTGCATTATGTCTAAAAATCTCGATTATAAAATGACACCTAAGGCCTTATATTTGGCATATCAAAGATCTAAATTGGATAAGTGACAATCACTTTTTTTTTATTACATATGGGCTTGCTCTTGGTCCCAGACTAGCCCGAGGGCATAGACGGTGCCTACGATGGAGCAAGCTCACCCAAAAGATGCCTATGCACTCTTCTCTTGAATACATCCGAATCACATTGAAAAAGATGTGCATCGTTTATATATATGAATGCTTAAAACATTTTTCCTTTTTTTTTCAAGGGTTATAAATCTGTTTTAAAGGTAGGATTCAAAAGGTGTTAGTTATTTATTTTTTTCTGGTCAAAACTGTTTAGTAGTTACATCAAAAACCGTTTAAGGCTTTCGTATCGTTATTCTGAAATTTTCTGTCATGAATCATGATGAAGAGGCGGGGAAGTCACAAAGACATCGTGAAAACTGAAGCTAAACATGTGTGTGCACCATTTTCTTCATTCGATGATCAATTTGAGCAGTTTATCTTTATGTGTCTTAGAAATAAGTTATCTTTTCTCTAAGAATGTTAGGAGAGTAATTTTATGCGTGGTAATCCAGGGTTTAAAAGAGAAAACGGAATTCCTTGATGTAACTTTAAATCTGTTCTTGATATTGGCCTATCATGTCTAAATGTTTTAAGCTTTGTTCATTGAAATAAATGCATGTAATAATAAAATAAAGAGAATATTATTTAATATTTTATATTAATACGATAATACGATCGTAGCATTTTAAAACATGTTTGTATTTTAAATAAAATAAATGAAAAAATATCTATGTTTTATTAAAACGTAGATATTTTTTTTGTACTAATTTTTTTGTACCGTGTGTTTCAAATCATAAATTTCGGTAATTTTGATATTTTACAGGAACCAGATTTTGGAAAAAGGTGCGGGGTCGACGACCGCAAGTAGACAAAAAAATACAAGAGGCGTTATTTAAAAAATACGCTAAAGATTTAGAGAATGCTAAGTATTCTGACCCTATCTACATCATTTTGTCTCGGGAACTGAATCATAAAATGACGCCTAGGGCCTTGGTAGTGGCATATCAAAGATATAAATTGAATGCATCAAAATCTCATCAAGAAAAGTTTTGTACCGTTTATATGAACAGTGAAAAATGATTTTGAGTTTATTTTCAGGCTTAAGATATTAAATAAATACCTGGAAAGTTTGTAGTTTTGATACTTGATTTAAATAAGGTTGTTTAATTGGGTAATTTTTGTTTTGTTTAAACTATTTGAAATTAAAAACCTTTGAAAATTTTAAAGTAATTATTGTTTTCTTATTTTTCTAATGTTTTAGGTAAGATTAATATTGAAATAAATAGTTTAAATTTTTTTGTGACTTTCGAACTTCCCTACACACTTTGAACCCCTACATATTTTGGATTTCTATCTAGATGTTTTTTTACGAATATTGCAAAAATATTAAATATCAGTTTTAGACTTACTCTGGGTATAATACAGTTTAATAAAAAGGTATTTTTGGCAACACATAACACTTTTAACAAATAAACGAATTTTAAAATGATCGTAAAAATTTTTGCAACGTAATGTGTGATTCAAATCATAAATTTAGGTAAATTTGGTATTTTACAGGAACCAGAGTTTGGCAAAAAGTGCGGGGTCGGCGACCGCTAGTAGATAAAAAAATACAAGAGGCATTATTTAAAAAATATGCTAAAGATTTAGAAAATGCTAAGGCCTCTGACCCCATCTTCATAATTTTGTCTCGGGAACTGAATCGTCAAATGACACCTAGGGCCTTGGTTGTGGCATATCAAAGATATAAATTGAATGCATCAAAATCGCATCAAGAAAAGTTTTGTACCGTTTATATGAACAGTGAAAAACGATTTTGAGTTTATTTTCAGGCTTAAGATATTAAATAAATAGTTGGAAAGTTTGTGGTTTTGATACTTGATTTAAAGGATGAAAATAAGGTTGTTTAATTGGGTAATTTTTGTTTTGTTTAAACTATTTAAATAGTTTTTGAAAAACCTTTGAAAATTTTAAGGTATGCGTCTAACCTGTATTATTGTTTTCTCATTTTTTCAATGTATTAGGTAACATTAATATTAAAATAAATAGTTTGATTTTAATTGTGACTTTTAAACTTCCCTACACAAAACAATATTTTGAATATCTATGTAGCTGTTTTTAATGAATTTTGCTAAACTATTTAATTTCAGACTCATTCTGGGAATAATAAAGTTTAATAAAAATGTATTTAAGACGACACATAACACTTTCAATATACGAGCGAATTTTGAAAGCAGAACTATTCATTTTTCATCGAAACAACATCAAATTATTTTGACAATACTAACACAAAACAAAAGGTTTTGTTACTAAGTTTTGGCACTAAATGGAAAAGGTAAACAACCATTTTTATTTCAGTAAAATGGCTGAAGAAGAGAAACGGGAAGGATCTACTGATGGTGAATGGTTACACATTCTATTGTCACAAGAATAGTGCGAAAACTAAGATCTGGACTTGCACCAGTGGGTGGCTGTGCAAGGCCAGGTTAATTACCAGCAATGAGACGGATCCTCTAAAGCGAGCTATTGTGACTGCGAAGCTAGATCACAAGCATCCATCACCGACCTTCACCATTCATGATGGGTTTTATGTCAAGATATGATATACTGGCATTGGGGTAGCGGTCAGATGGAGCGATGATGTTAAGCTAACGATGATGGTAAATTCGCCCAAAAGTATAAGCCGTAAGGTGAATTGAGGGTCAGTTCACGCAGTTAAACGATGTTTTAGAAGTCAATTGTTGTATAGTGACCGCGTGCCTTTTTGCTATGTTACGCGGCTTTGCGAGGTGCATCACGCTTACGCCCGCTACACGTGCCCCACTCGCGTTTGTCAAATCTAACCACCTGTGAGCGACTCGCATTTGCTCTTACGAGTCTGACTGCCGCCTAATTAGTGGCACTAAGAGCGCAGTTTTGTGAACGCGTGTGACCGACTAGGACCAGGTCCGTATCGGCCAGGTGCGTTTTGTTCCACGCGCCGTCAAAGAGGCAACCGCCGGGGTTGCGGAATAGTTGTAATAGTTACCGTAGACCCATAACATAAAGGGCAACCGAAGGAACATGGGTGAGTTTTAGTCAGTAAAATTCTGACAATGTGGGCGGGAGAAATCATTCGATGATTTCCCACCAACCTAAAAACAGAAGAAAAGGTGAACGCGTGTATGTGGAAATGTGCAGCCGGCCTTACTGTTACGTGCAGTCGTAAAGGCGCTACGTGGCTCTCTCATTGATATACATAATTATCTTGTTATGTAGTAAATAACGTAACTAATATATTTTCGGTATCTTGAAAAGCGCACTCCTCGTCATGATGATGCCCTAACGTCTTGGTGATCCGAGCCTAAAGGCGTGGAAATCAAGCTTAAATAATGAGAATATGAACGTTTTCTCTTGAAGGCTGTAAATCGATTTTGAATTGAATAAACTAGTTAGTTATGATGGTTAAACCTAATGTTTTGTAGTGCTTTATGAGGACAATTAATGTGATTTTACTAAGAAATAAAATAATGATATGCTTCTATTATGTGTTTTTAATTATAAATCTCTGGCTTCAACGAAATATATTTAGTCTACTAACACCAAGAACAACCAGGTTCATTAACTAATATAATTTTGCCTGTAACACATCGCAATAGCCGTGCATGCAAAAATCTGCATGAACTTTCTCTGCATGCCAAAAAACCAAAATCTTCCCAATACTAACACCATTAAAACAATTACAGTAAAATTCGTGAAGAGAGTTAATGGAAAGGAAGTCGCTTTAGTGAATGGATATACGTACTACTGTCGCAAGCAGAGTCTAAAGAAGTCGACCAAAGTCTGGAACTGCACCTATGGAGGCACCTGTCATGCTAGGATGGAGATCACCAACCACGCGAAGCCTTCGGATCGGATCGTGCTATCCTCAAAACTGGAACACATGCATGAACCCTCAGAGTATTGTATCAGCAACGGGTTCTATGTTAAATTGTAATCTGTAGGTGTTCAGGGGCCCTAGACAAGTGGCATTGTAGAATAGATAGTGAAATAGAATAGATTGTCAATTGTATGGGGTTGACATAAGCTTTCGCTAAATAATTTGTCATCACCAACAATCTACACAATAACGAATATATTATTGAATATCTATACAATAAACTATACAATCTATACTATAATCTATACAATTTATACTATAATCTATACAATCTATACTATTTCGCTATCTATTCTGCAATGCCACTTGTCTGGGGGGGCAGGCGTTTGAAATGAGTAGGTGTTTAGTATTTACTTGGTCTAGTCTATCTCTAAGTTAAATACTAAAACTACTTTGTTAAGGCAGCGCTTCATATAAAGAGATTAGGTAATAGGAGGACACTCGTGTTTAAGCGGTCCCAATGCGCAATGGTATAAAAAATGGGACCGCCCGCGCCATCTTGAATTAATCATCATTTTTGATGGGGCTGAGACCGGCCGTGTTTTCATTGGAAAACAAATGAGCTCGATCATTTAATTGCTATAAGAAATGGTTGAAATGTAAAGGAAATGGTACGAGTGTACTTAGTTATTAATTCTGTTATAGTAGTGTCGTGAGTTTATCTGTAGTTTGTAGTACTCTTAGGTTAAAATAATATAGTTTTCCCTGATCTCTCTAAATACAAATACAAATCTCAGTAAAATGTGCGATGGAGGTATTTCCAATTTAGAAATCGATTGAATTTACTTCACATTTACTCCTAGATATAATTTTAAGGTATCTCATCTCACGAGACACCGTAAAAGTGCATTTTAAAGCAGGCCGCTCATTGGGCATATGTTTGCATCTCGGTAAATCTGGCGCCACATTTTCAGCGCGACACACTATGGACACATTTGTGGCGCAACATTTGTGGCGAGGTAAATGTTCGATGGGTATTGCATGTTGTGCCGCCGCCGCGCCGCCGGTGTCCGGCCTGGTTTATGCTTCTTATAACTACTTATTTATTAATAAAAATGTCTAAACAATCTATTATGACAATGGAATTTCTGCGAGTTAAATTAAGCTAAGTCTAACTCTAGTCATCTAGTTTTCTAGTCCACCTCTAAATAGTCTAATTTCTTAGTAATGTTTGTTCTAAAAATGACCACTTATGTATCAGGGCAAGAAAAATGTTTTTTTCTTTGTAGAGGAAAATTATATTCGTATTATAGCTATACGTATTGGAAGTACAATGTATGTTAAATGTTTGAAAAAATAATAATTTTAATTAGGTGCATGTACTTAGAGAAATATCTAGAACCAAATTTTTGAAAACTATTTTGGCTATACTAAAGTACTGTGTTAAATGTTTTCAGAGGAACTATTTTAATTAGAAGAAGAGTAATAGTATAATATAAAGTACAATGAACCAATAGCTGACCTATAAAAGTAATAAATAAACGCATGCTTGTAAAAACACTTTTTTATAGTGAAATAATCTAGTGAAATTTGGTAAACTGTACTGAAACCCACCTAAGTAAACTTATAGTAAATATTACAAACTACTTTTCTCACACAAGTAGTGTAGAAACATGATCTAGTCATATTTTGAACCTATTCAAGTATATTAAAGTACAAATGTATGTTAAATGTTTGCATTATTACTATTTAAAATAATTTAAATGATCTCACATTGTATGTTATTGTGTGTTGTGTCTGTGTGTGTGTTTTATGAATATCAATAAAAATGTTTAAAAAATATATTGGTGTTTTAATTAAGCTTATTTTAGCTGGGTACATACGTGATAAATGGATACGGCTTAAAATAAAAATAAATATCTTGGCACTTCTCACACACATCTTGAAAACTACCAAAAAGCTGACACACACATCCGTACTAATATTGTAAATGGGAAAGTGTGTCTGTCTGTCTTTCATTCACGGCAAAACGGAGCGACGGATTGACGTGATTTTTTAAGTGGAGATAGTTGAAGGGATGGAGAGTAACATAGGCTACTTTTTGTCTCTTTCTAACGCGAGCGAAGCCGCGGGTAGAAGCTAGTATTTTCTATACCTAATATATAAATACTGAAATACTGGAAATTAATTCAGAACGGAACGATCCTGCTACTCAATGATTTGTCTTTGGGTAGGAATTCAACCAATCTCCGGTTTAATAGTCAGGACTACAAAACACTACACCACCAGGCCCGTGAAAATTCAATCATTTTGATTGGTAATATTGAGACAGGTTTGTGCAACTATAAAATGTAGTGTTGACTTAAATTGTATGTTTCATCTAGACTTAAGGCTCATCGCACATTTATTCAGCCCTTTTCAGCTAGTGTCCAAAAAAACAACAATTTTATACAACAGCTGCACAGACGCGAAAAGCTCGGCTTTGTACTTTTTCATACAAAATCGTTGTTCATAAACAATTTTGCTTTATTTGCTTCTTTTCTATGGTCTACTCTACAACACAAAAAGTAAGTCCGTTTATATGTCACCTTATAACGGTAAAACGACTCAACCATATTCATTTTCAGTTTTTTGGGTGGCAAAGGACAATGGAAAGGTTTTAGCAATAGTCAATGGGTACACCTTCTATTGTCGAAGATATCATCCAATTAAGAGTACCTGGAGCTGTACCCAGGCTGGGAAGTGCAGAGCAAGGCTACTGGTTACTAGTGAGGACCTGGCTTCAGAACGGACCGCGGTGTCAGCGAGAATTGAACACAATCATCCGCCACCCTCATTTGTTATTAGCAATGGAATGTATGTAAAGAGGTCTTCGATATTTCCGTAATTTTTGGTTCTATGTTAATGTAAAAGTGGAACTGTAGCGAAAATTATTTATCTAATATAATAAAATGGTAAACTAACTGACTGATTGACTGACTGTTAATATCAACGCACAACCCAAACCGCTGGCCTTAGAGACATGAATCTTGGAGGGTGTGTTTTTTGTGAAGAGTATGTAGCCATCAATCACCAAGAAAGTATATTTGGCGGAAACTCTTGTAGCCAGTGGCAGCTACCAGCCACACGTGTGCGCGTCTATACAAAATATATGAAAAGGATGTTAAGTGGCTGTAGCTGGCCACCAGTTGCCGTGGTTAGTGGCCCGTTTGTGCAGAGCCTAAGAAATAAAGTGCAATAACGATCTCATATAAGAATAAACGAAATGTGTCTTGTGTATGTATTATTAAATTCTAAGATTGTGATATGTTGTAATAACTTTTTTGATATTTTATTTACGTGGTCAATGGTAAAACCAGGCGTCCGTCACTCGCTCAAGTCCACGCGTTTTATGCCTACCGCTTCGCGTATCGTCGACGATACAACGAACACCGGGCTGTCGTGCGCCCGGCTGAGTGCTTGCGCGTCACGTCATGGGTACAGCGCTGACTATCAAAATGCCGAAACCACGTAATTATTGCGTGATTATTGTGCAATTCCCCTGTTTCCCAATTCTCTTGTTTCCCTTTTGATTATTTATTAAAATTATTCACGCGGTTTTGGATATTTTTGACACTAAAATATATTAGTCGGGAATTCAAGGAACGAAAAATATGCATCAGTCAATTTATCAAACTAAAAAATATTCGATCAACAAATAAAATAATAATTGTTTTTCTAAAACATTCGTTTTATTACCATTGTCATCATACGTATAACCCTAGCAGATTTGCTGGACGACACGCACACACGTTAGTCGCGCGGCGGGCAAAAGAATCTCAACTCTCTTCGTGCGTACTTATGGTACATTTCTCCTTGCTGCAAACAACTGGTATTATTATTATGATTTTGTAGGCTATTATAGCGTAGGTATTTTGGTTTTTGTATTGGAGTGAAGTATCTGTTACGTAGTAACTATTTATTAATCTGTGGTAAAACTTCCTTGTTTTTACCCGACTACGGCAAAGCCAAAGGAGGGTTATATTTTTGACAGGCTATGTATGTATGTATGTATGTTCATCCGTTCCACCGTAGCTTCTAAACCACTTGTCAGAACTAAGCAAATGAGGTATCGTTAGAAGCGTTTTGATAGTCCGCTGGTTATAGGCTATGTGACGTATCACTGTATTCAATGTAGCGCCCTCTGGCGGATATAAAGGACATGAAAAATAATAAAAAAAAATACGATAAAGCTACCGTGTTTGGTATCATTTGAAAGGGGTTTACTAGTACTTTTCAAATATATATAACACTTACTTGTTTTTATTATTTATTTTAGGTAGTGTGTTGTATTCTTAGGCAAAGCTTTTTAAAAGTAAATGCTGATACAGCTTTGGTAATAGATAATGTAATTATTAAGTTTTTACTGGATATGGTTGTTGTATTGCGTCCAAGTTACTTATTTTTATTGAATATTAACTTATTTATTTATTTTAGAGAGAGATAGTATCTTGAATATTGTTATTTTTATATGAATTAATATACGTTTTGTCGCTCTAAACCTTAGTTTTATTTTTCCAACATCCCTTTTACTGACATATTTCTACATACCAATTAATATAAGCAAATCATATTTATCATCAACCTCTTCCAGTCGCCCACGATACTAATAAAACTATTTTTTTCAGTGCGATGGGTAAGAAAACCCAACGGAAAGGAGCTAGCTATTGTAAACGGCTATACTTTCTACTGCCACAAACGGAATTTGAACAAAAGCACCTGGACTTGTACCAACGCTATGAGGTGTAAAGCCAGAATGATGGTCACGACCAGGGCTAATCCAGCACACCGCCAGATCTTGAATTTGAAGCTAGAACACAACCATAAGCCACCTTCTTTTAAGATGTCTGGTGGGTTTTATATTAAAACTACTTCACTTTTGCTTAAGATTGATATACAGTGATTCTGTGGCGTAGTGTTACTGTCCACAGAGGTGTTGCATAGACG
Source organism: Athetis lepigone (assembly GCA_033675125.1). Taxonomy (NCBI): domain Eukaryota; kingdom Metazoa; phylum Arthropoda; class Insecta; order Lepidoptera; family Noctuidae; genus Athetis; species Athetis lepigone. Next base: position 4,942,560 of record CM066218.1, on the reverse strand, counting down.
GGTATCCGTCATTATACGCTTGGGTACGCCTACTTGCAGCTTACATGCAAAACTATGAAAATGTGTTGACGAAGCAGGCGTACACATGTGTATAATGACTTGTAATACACCGCCACGATATATTATCTTGCATCGACAGAAGCCATGATGGTAGTAATTTTAGTGAATTTTATCTATAGATGTTATCCATACTAATATTATAAATGGGAAAGTGTGTCTGTCTGTCTGTCTGTAAGTTTGTCTTTCTTTCACGGCAAAACGGAGCGACGAATTGACGTGATTTTTTAAGTGGAGATAGTTGAAGGGATGGAGAGTGGGAGGGGTGTCGTGATGGCCCAGTGGATAAGGCGCCCGCCTCTCGTGTAAGAGGTTGTGGGTTCGAATCCGGGCAAGTACTAATGTGACTTTTTCAATTCATATGTACTTTCTAAAGTTTATCTTAGACATCACTGACATCCCGTGCCTCGGAAAGCACGTAAAGCCGTTGGTCCCGGTTGTCATTCGTAGAACTTTGACAATCGTTACTGGTTAGCCAGAAACTATGCCCAGTCTAACCAAGAGGTATCGTGTCGCCCAGTTACTGGGTTGTGGAGGTCAGGTAGGCAGTCGCTCCACGTAAAACACCGGTATCCAGCTGAATCCGGTTAGGCTGGCAGCCGACCCCAACACGGTTGGGAAAAGGCTAGGAAGATGATGAGTTGAAGGGATGGAGAGTAATATAGGCTACTTTTTGTCTCTTTCTATCGCGAGCGAAGCCGTGGGCAAAAGCTAGTTTATAATAATATCTAGTGTTCTAGTTATTGATCTGTCTTCCTAGGATTAGGCAGAACTATAGGTACCTATTATAGTTAATTAGTGAATATATCGTAGTAAGTAATTCCAATAAAACTCGTTAGTTGATCCTTCTATTCCCAATATTGGCCAAAGAATAGTTAATTTCATTTCATATTTAATATTTAAAAACTAATTAACTCATAAAGAAATAGTTATAACCGACTTTGTGCTGTAAAGTAGTTGTGATTTCTATAGACTTTCAATAAATATACTCAAACGATAAGGAATACGTAAGAATGTGTTTTATTTTAATTATTAAGATACGTCTTAAGTTGCAGTCTTGCTGTTTGTAATTTAAACCTTCAAACACACGTGATTTGGGACACAATAGAAAGACAATAGCAACGCGACAGCCGGCTGTCGCTTGGTCGTTGAAAGGTTTACGTAAGACGCTGTTCCGGCAAAAACAACGTCAAAAACTGAAGCATAAAATTGATAATCGATATCAATTTTATGCTTAAGTGTTTTGAACAAAAATCGTAAACAGCCAGCAAGTGTACTGTTGGTTTATTAAATCTAGATGTAGGTACTTTTTTAATTAAACTTGAACATTACTGACATTGATGCATCACAAAGAAACCACGACATAAGTAATGTAAACCAAGCCGCACACCCGTCTACATGTTCCACTCATCGAACATTATCTCGCCACAAACGTATTGTGTACGCCCACAACAAATGTGTCCAATAAATGTGTCCTCATTAGGCGTGTCCGTGAAAGGGGCGATAATTGTGTAGCATTGCAAATGTGGCGCCACAATTACCGAGATACAAATGAATGCTTGATGTGAAGCCTGCTAAAGTCTGAAATCACAAAAAAAACACGTTTGTTGCATGGAAGCCCCACAAAATATGTATTTTATTCTGTTTTATATAGTAGCAACAGAAATACTTATGTGGAAATTTTAACTGTCTAGCTATCACGGTACATAATATACCTACAGCTTGTTGGTAGACGGACAGAGGTTGGAGGCTTCCCAAATGGGGTCCTGTTAAAACCCGGCGCAAACGTCTTGTGTCATGTTAATTTCTAGGTAATGTTAAACTAACACACACATTTTTTTCAGTAATGTGGGTAAAGAAACCAAACGGCAAAGAGCTGGCTATTATGAACGGTTACTCATTCTACTGCCACTGGAGAAATCTTTCCACCAACACCTGGAGTTGTTCTGCTGGTCACACCTGCAAGGCTCAGCTGATCGTCACCAACGATGATAATCGGATCCTGGTGAAAGCTAAACTGAACCACACTCATGACCCTCCAAAATTTGTTATTTCTCAAGGATTGTATATTAAAATTTAAGTGTTTTGACTGGTTTCTTGACCTGGTAGTGACTAATGTAAGCTAATGTTATGGGTTTGAATAAACTAGGATAGTGTGATAAGATAACTGTTTGTTTTGTGACTATACTTTAGTCAAATTCGATAAAGAATATAGGTAAATAAACCGTTGCTTGGTTTTTCGATATAACGAGGTAATATGCATGTTACTTGAGTGATTCTAGTGAAATATTCTGCAATAGGATTTCTTTATAAATAGCATGAAAAAGGCGATAATAAAAGAAGATTTGTAAAAAAACCGGCCAAGAGCGTGTCGGGCCACGCTCAATGTAGGGTTCCGTAGTTTCCCGTCCGTCACAATAAGTGTACCTACTTATAAGTTAAAAAAAGGCTATTTGTTTCGTTGACATACCAAGTACGCAGAAATAATTTTGTACAACCTTTTTGTCTTTTTTGTACAAAAACTGTTCTTTCTATCAAGTTCAAAATAATTTTCCTAGAAAGACCTTGTAAAGTTCTTCTTTCCAGATTTTTTTCATATTTTTTAATCAAGGGTAAAGGTTAATTTTTTAAGGGTCAAAAGTTAGAGGGGGCGGGGACGCTTTGATTTTTCCTTTTAGAGCGATTATTTCCGAAGTTATTGACATTATCAAAAAATGATATTAGTAAACCCCTATTCATTTTTAAATACCTATCCAACGTCAGGGTTGAAATAAAAAAAAACTACTTTCCTATTTACATGTAGGGGGGCTACCCTAATAAAACGTTTTTTTCCAATTTTTATTTTACCACTTTGTCGGCGTGATTGATATACATATTGGTACCAAATTTCAGCTTTCTAGTGCTAACGGTCACAGAGATTAAGCGAGGACGGACGGACAGACAGACAGACATGGCGAAACTATAAGGGTTCCTAGTTGACTACGGAACCCTAAAAAGGGAGCTGTGATAACCCTATACTGATCTGGTTACCTGTTATCTTTATCGAATTTGGCTCAAGTATAGGTCTAACTTACCTCAAATGTGAAACTTTTTAAATTATAAAAGCATGTATTTCAGTTATCTGGTAAACGTAGTGTAGTTTTGCCTACTTTTTGCATTTGATGGCTAAATAAATATTTTTTTATGTAAAAAAGCTATTTTATTTTATGATAAACATATAATTTGAAGATATAATTTGATTTAGAATGTAATGTCTATTTGTCATATTTTATCAATTTTAAAACGTGGTTCATGGTTTTTTTTTGGGGAGTGGGAAATCATCTAATGACTGCTCCCGTTTCATGGTACGACGACATGGTGAGACGACGGTTATTACTTTAACCAAATTGTATAATGTGTTAAGCAGGCTTATTGATAGTCCCGTTTTACGCCTTGTGTACGAAAACCTAAAAGGCATGCCAATATTGTGACATCGCCCGAACTCCCTACCACGACCGCGAGCGGCCTCACCTCTCCGCGCACCCCGGACCTCGGGTGCCTACTTAAGCCGCAGCGGACCAGCCTCTGCCCTTTTTCCTGCGCCGGCGACAACTAAGTTAAGTGGCTCCACTCATCATAACGGGAGTCACGTCGATCAGTTCCTTGTAACCCATTTCTAACCCTGAGTCTCTGTAATCCTGAATTCTTGTATTTTTCTTGTAAAAATAAACTGTTGTAAAGTCTTGTTGTCTAGTGTGAATTATCTCCACTAAACATTACCCCTTTTCACGCCACAATATACTCGGTAACGTTAAAGGTTAAAACTAACGCACATATTTATTTCAGTGACGTGGGTAAAGAAACGTAACGGGAAAGAGCTGGCAATTGTGAACGGCTACTCATTCTACTGCCACTGGCGAAATGTTTCCACCAACGCCTGGAGTTGTTCTGCTGGGCGCCCCTGCAAGGCTCAGCTGATCATCACCAACGATGATAAGCGGATCCTGGTGAAATCTAAACTGAACCACACTCATGACCCTCCCAAATTTGTTATTTCTCAAGGATTATATATAAGCACTGCCTCCCGCGGTACCCGCGTTAAAAATGTTAAGGGTAAACACTAAACAACCCTTATCACTTAGGGGTATGAAAAATAAATAGTAGCCGATTCTCAGACCTACTGAATATGCATATAATGTAAGTTATCTAACATTGTAACACGAAAATTATATATATAAGATTTAAGTATTTTGACTGGTATCTTGGTAGGACTCTGACTGCTAAGTCATGGCGTGGGCATGATTCTCAATCAGTACAGTGTGTTGAACATAAAAGTTTGTTCTGTCTGGGTGTAATTGATTTGAAATGAGGACATATTTATACATTTTAGAAATATATGTATTTAAGTTGTTTCGTTACAATAGTGTAGATTAGTGTAGTGGTGTAAGCTTTGCCTGGTGTGGGATTAGAAGACTTAATAAATATTTTTCGATGTGAAAAAGGAGTTAATGGTTGCAAATAAAGATTTTTTTTTTAATTTTATGTGACTTTAGTTCTTTCCCAAAATAAAAAGCACGATTTTTAATACGATCTCGTATTTAGTGCCTATACAGTACAATTAAAGCTACTTTACCAGCAATTATTTTGTTACATGTGAGTGTACACATTTTTTTTTTTGGGAGTGGGAAATCATCCAATGACTGCTCCCGTCCTGGGTGCGGCGGGTCAGACCTTTACTGACTAAAACCCACTCATGTTCCTTCGGTAGCTCTTTATGTTCCGGGGTCACGGTAACTATTATAAATATTCCGCAACAGTGAGTGTACACATCATCATCATGGCGAAGGCCTTTCCCCAGCCCCGCCGTTTAACCTTTGAATGGTGCTCATATTTATAATATTACTTTTACATAATAAAGCTGTATGATTGCACAAAAAACTGTATTATTGATAAAACTAAATTATAATCATTTCAATCCCTGCTGTCACTACCGAATGGCAAATTTTCGTGTAATATTCCCATAATATGGCGTATACGAAATGTTTAATCTTTTTTCTTTTCCAGTGAGATGGGTAAAGAAAAAGGACGGTAAAGTGCTGGCCATAGTGAATGGATACACGTTTTATTGCCACTGGAGACACCATCTTACAGACACCTGGAGCTGTACCTCAGGACACGTCTGCAAGGCTCAGCTGATCATGACGAATGATGAGTCTCGGTACCTGGTGAGAGCTAAGTTGAACCACTCTCATGCGCCTCCGAAATTTATAATTTCTGATGGATGTTATGTTAAACTTTAAATATTTTTGAACTAAAGAAAAGATAAAGAAAGAAAGAAAAAACATTTATTTCACACAGCAGTGACGGTATGACGGTTAAAATAATAATACATTACATGGAGATCAAAAAGTAATCAGCTTAAAATTAGTTCGGCATTCAATAAGTATTTGTGCTCCCGGCAGTTGTGTCAAAAAGGTTCAGCAAGAATGGCAGGAACTATTAAAAGTGTAAAAGTTCTCTTTACTTTCCAACGACCAAGCGGCAGCCAGCTATCGCGCTGCTATTGTCTTTCTATTGTGTCTCGAGTTACGTGTTCGTGTCAGTTTTTAAGATGGCGAACTTACTCGGCTCGCCATTGGTGGCACACGTGAAGCTTGCATGCATTGTCGTCTACATTACCGCTCTGTTGTTTAGTGTGCTCGGTTCGTGATTGTAAGCCGTCACACAATAGGAATTATGTTACATTTTGTTAATCTGTACATGCTTTTAGAATCTAATTTTTTATATAAAGTATAGGTAACCGGTACAAATAAGTGCGTTGGTCCAGTCCGTCACAGGCATTCTACAAGTACTTAACTTTATCCTAATTACAGCAAAAGTTTTATAAAGACATACCAAACTGCTTTAAAAAAAACTTCTTATATAGAGTTATCAAAAATCTATAATAGTTATTGCATAGTTAAGTCAGTTTATAAATTAAATTAAAAATTTTGATTAAAAAAGGTGTCGCAGTCAACTGTCAAAATAGATGTGAATGTGAGTGTCAAAACAAAATATAGTCAATGCAATGCAAGTACAATAAGTTTTGTGTTTATTAAAAATAATTTTGTTTTGTATATAAAGTTTTTATCTTGATTGTAAATATTAGACTTTACATTTACTATAAATACACTTAGTATAGGATTTTAGATATGATAAAACATTAATGTAACCAGTAAGTAGTTGATTGCCTTAAAATAATACTCTTCTGCATAAACATACTTACTCTTTTTTTGCATTTTATAAATAAGACCCTTATTATCAAAGGACAATAAACAAAATAGTATTTTTTGGTATCCAACGGCAAAACTATTAAAGTGCGATTCAAATGTGACATCCAACGAAAATAAATCAATGTTAAAAACTTCTTTGCTTTTATACAAACCACCCCTTGTTTTGCGTCCTCTCTCGTCTCTTTCAAAGTGAAAACAAATGAATACCTATTTCCATAATATAATATCTTATTTGTAAAAAAATACGGTTAAAAATAATTTATTCTCGTTTACAGTAAGATTTGTGAAGAAGCAAAGCGGCAAAGATTTAGTTATTGTAAATGGGTACACATTCTACTGTCACGCACGAAATCGGTTTACCAACGTTTGGAGATGCTCCGCTGGAAGGAACTGCAAGGCTCAGCTACTCATCACCAACGATGCTGATCCACGCCTGGTCAAGGCTACTTTGGAACACACCCATCCACCTCCAAAATTCGTAATTTCTAATGGATATTTTGTTAAGGTTTAGGGCTATTAATTGTATACTTAAAAAGATGAGTTATTCCGGTCGGATACCCCGTATTTGATACCCTGGGGGATCAGTATTATTTTATAATATTTTCTATTCCGGTCTGATTCACCGTGCAGGGTATCACAAATAAATTTAATCATTTTATTCCGTTCGAATACACTAGTTATCTATTAACAGATTTTTGGGACAGTCAGCAACAAAATATGCATACAGGGTTTATTGAAATACATATGCTCGTAATACTTAATATTGTAATAGAAACGTGTTACATTGAGAAACAACGACTCTACATTTTCGTCTTGGCTAAGTCACCGCGCCCGGTATGTACCCTTTTTAATATTTTTTTACCTGCAAAAATATGGGTGTGTATTGTTCTACATTGTTATCGTCTCGGCTATTGTCTAATGATTCCAAAGTAGCCAATCAGTGACGAGTGAAGTTTTGTTGACTACGAGGAAAGGGTTATCAATGTGTAACAGTGTTAGTCGATATCTAAATTGTGCTCTGTGCAAGTCAAGTAAAAGTGTTATTCCGGAAAAGTAAGTATTTATTAATAATAGATAGGTATTTTATTTTTGGATGACTTTGAATGATGTTATAATTATTATTTTTTCTGCTTTTCTTACGTTAGCCAAACTAAACAATCTGTGAAACTATGAAAAGAAGACTTGGTTTAAATGTTGATAATTTTATATTTTTCTTAACACAATGGTTGTTGTTTTGTGTCACATTGTGATCTTAAATGACGTTTGTAAGTAACGTAAAATGGAACAAAAAAATTGGCACTTGAATTATGAGATTTAATTATAAATGGTTACGATACCTTAAAACGTTAAACACAGATATTGTACTAAAACCAAACTTTAAAATGTTTAGTTTATAAGCATTATTTATTTTATTATATTAGCAAATAAGTGAAGACATGCATGTGAGACGATAACAAAATTATACGATTATCTACTCGTTTTTTTTTTTTTGGAAATCCATTCACTTGCTATCGAATTCGGAACTCGCAACGCGTTATTTGTAGCAGGGGATTGCAACTATTTAAATCAAATGTGGCAAATTATTTAAATCAGTCAGAAGTCGGAATCTGTGTTTGACTAAAGACACAGGGCATTAAGCTCAACACTAAGGCCGTTTGTCCACCTTCGTCACCATCACGTTAACGTGGACAAATAAGTAGGTACGTCAACGGCGAGCCGAGTATAGTGACGTAACGTAAGGTAGACACGCGTCAATAGTAAATGTATGTATGCGCCGCCATCTTGTTTTCGTGACGATTGCGGTGGACAAACAGCCTTACACATAACTAGCGAAGAAATTAATCTGTGATTTTCAAACATTTCAGTGCAATGGGCGAAGAGAAGAAACGGCAACGAGCTTGCTATTCTTAACCGGTACACATTCTTTTGCAAAAAGGTTTTTTTACGAACCAGTATCTGGTGCTGTTCTCATGGAAGAGGTTGTCCGGCTAGATTGATATTTATTAATGGCGCCATTCCCTCCGAGCGCCAGATTTGTTCAATGAAGATAAGTCACACACACCCGCCTCCTTCGTTTATCATTTCTAATGGTGTCTACTCTAGAATTTAGTTTTATTTTAAGCATTTTATGGTGTGTGTAGAAGGTCAAGTCATAGTAATATTTTCATGAAATAAATACAATTGAAAACAAAATAATATTCGTTTGTATACCAATGGAATATGTTAAGTACACAATACTCGTGGCGTGCCCTAAACACAAGCCAAAAACCTGCCTTCCTCATAAGGTATATGACGCTCTCTTAAATAAAATAATTTGTTTTGGTCCATAACAATTGGTGGAGACACAATTTTAATAGCAGACTAGGGCCCTAGATAGAACATAAATCGCCATTGTAAACCATCACACATTCTTCTGCAAAAAACAACTTATACGGACAAGTGATTGGTACAGCATTAAAGGTAATCAAAGCTAGATTGATATTTATAAACGGCGCCATACCCCGAAAGCGCCACATCTCATTTGTTAGGGAACAGTATACATAATAACGCATACGATTTTTTGCTTTTAATATGTGTAATCTTGGACACTTATATTGTGAAGGTAATTTATATTAAACAAAACTAATATGTATGAACGGCGCCATACCCGAGGAGCGCCATATATTAATGGCGCTTCTTAACTCAATATTGACTAGTCTCTTATTATTAGTTTAATGCTTGCAATAAAACAGAAGTTGAAATTAAAAACAGTTTTTCAGGAAACAGTACTTAAACTATTAAATGTCGAAAAACATCAAACAATGGCTGTTTATATGCCATTTTGCCTTGACTGTAACCAGGCTACTTCAAAATCTAAATAAATAACTTCAGTCAGCATTTGAATTGAATTTATTTACTTCCAGTCGAATGGGTGAAAAAACGCGACGGTAAAGACCTGGCTATAGTCAACGGGTACACTTTCTATTGCAGCAGAATTAGACCTCGACGAAATACCTGGTTCTGTACCCATGGAAGACCATGTAGAGCAAGAGTTATGTTTATTAACAACGCCACACCATCGGAGCGCCATATTATGTTTATTAAAGACGGACATACACACCCACCTCCGTCGTTTGTGATTACTGAAGGAATATATGTTAAAATTTGAACTAGTGAACGGTATTTTTGCACCTAGGACATATTATTTATGGCCATGGGATATTTATGTCTCTGGGATGGATTTCATCTGCGAGGATCCTGGTACTGCAGATGTCATACTCGTCTATTTACATTGTTTGTGATTGCTAAAAGAAATATTTCATGTTAAAATTTGAACTGTAAAGGCCATTTTGTAGACATTTTTGCACCTGAGACATATTATTTATGTCTCTGCGATGGAATGCATCTGCTAGGTTGCTGGTAATTTTATGTAATGTAGAAGTTTGTAGGCGGCGGTGACGTAACATCAAAAAGAAGATCATCAGCTAGTTTAAAAAAAAGCAATGGAACGTCAAAGTGTATAATAATAAACGACGTCAAAATTGTTCTATTAAAATCTCACTTTGTATAAAAATGATGACTTGTAAAATATATTATAGTTTAGCAAGAGTGTTGCTAGTTTTTCAATGTACTTATATATTTTATTCTTCAATGCTTACGGCCCATTTTTACATTAATTTTAAAGCAAGTCAAAATGTGTATGTGTTGGCTTTAACAAATTAGGTAAAGTAGTATTTGTATTTTTTTTTCAATTTTCGTCTTGCACTACGATGCTGATTTGTTTTTAATTTCCAGTCAAGTGGGTGAAGAAATGTGACGGGAAAGAGCTGGCTGTGGTGAATGGATACACTTTCTACTGCAGTCGGGTTAGTCCTCGGATGAACACCTGGTATTGTACCTATGGAAGACCATGCAAAGCCAGCATCGTCATTAAACATCACGTCAACCCACTATATCGACACATCATTTCTGTAAGAGATGACAATCACACTCACGCTCCTCCATCGTTCATGATCTCAAACGGCTTTATTTATCTTAAACGAAGAAAGTTGGCTGTCCCAATGAAACCTGATTATAATAATTTAATCAGTGATGGACAATTTCAGAAGTGAATTTCTACCAATCTGTATTTTTTTTAACATAATTTCCAATAATTGGAAAATGCAACCGGTACGACGTATCTGTGCACCTCACGGTATTGCGATTCCTGTCCCGCTTCCCCGCGCGGCGCCCCGTGTTCTCCTCGTTCGTTTAGTAGCGATAGCATTCCGTCAGCGTTACGTCACAGCGCGAGGTGCACGGTTAAGTCGCCCGGGTAGTAACTACTAACTTCTTTAAATAAATTTATTGTATCAGATAAAAAAAAATACTAGCTTACGGATAAGGAGTGTACAACGTGAAACTGAAAAATGAAAGTTCATTTCACGATTGTTCAACAGATCTGTTCGACTCATCATTGGTCGATATATTGAAGAGCGACATTATTTATTTATTTTATTTATTTATTAACACTTCATGCACATAAAAAAAATGTACAATGGCGGACTTAATTGCTTAGGCATTCTCTACCAGTCTACCCAGGGAGGTGCAGAGATAACATGGCAGGTGCAATATAAAAAAGGAAAAAAAAGAAACAGATCGGAAGAATACAACTAAAATTACAAAAAAATACACATATATAATTACCTACTTATATATATATATATATATATATATATATATATAATAAAGTATATAAAATATACTATATATGAATATATACACATACATACATACATACATATATATACAACAGAGAGTGTAGTGATTGGTCAAAAGACTCTGCTCAAATGTTTCGAAAATGAATCCTCAATTTCCGCTTGAACCCATAACGGCTTGTGGCCGTCCTGATATCGAGAGGAAGCGCATTCCAGAGAAGAATGGATTGAATCCGAAAGGAAGAATGAACTAAATCCGAAGTATGAGAAGGGCAAAGTAAAAGAAGATTACTGCCGAATAATCGCGTAATCAAACAATGGTGGTCGGAGGCTGTCGAACGACCGTCACCGCAGTTTCACCCGCGTTATATCAGATTTTTGGTTACTAAGAAAGAAGATAAAAAGTATTCTATGTCCGTCTCCTGGTCCTAATTTAAGCTAACTCCCCACCAATTTTCAGCCAAATCGGTTCTGCCGTGCTTGAATTATAAAATATATTATAACTAACACGACTTTCTTTTATACATTATATACATATATAGATTTGGTTTTGTAGAATGTAAGTAAAGAGTATTTTTTAAGAGAAAGAATAAATTAATAAATTGCTTTTGAGTATTTGCTGGGTACAGAGTCAAACAAATAGTGTCTTAAGTTAAGGATAAGCACGTACTTCTCGTAGTCTGTGATTGAACTTTTGTTATTTCTAGGTAAATACTTGACAAAGTAAGCTGTATTATTAGTAATGTGTATAAATATCATGAGTTTGGGCTATATTCGACTTAATTTCTACCGATTTCTCTTTTAGCTCGTACAAATATGTACATATAGTATACATTATACATGCTGTGTAGATGTATACTGAGTTGTATCTGTATTAAGCGAAAAATACGTACTTATAATATATGTACTTAATTAAGTATACTTATTTAATTATACACAGGTATACTGCACTAAATGTTTGGACGCAAGCAACACTATTTTTTTTAATAATGAGCCAGCGTATAACCTGGTGGTTTCTGAATAAAGCAGATGGCGTTAGAAAATGGATTTCCTTCATTTTTTTTGTGATTGTAATCGGTCGAGCCATTCTGACTGTCTCGCTCCTGTCGAAAGAAGAATCATATAATTATTTTTAGTATTTTTGGGAGTGTTTCGGATGTTTTTTTTATACTTACTCTACCTCGACCTTATTTTATGTATTTTAATAAATATGTCACTGTGAAAGTATTAATATTTATGTCAGATGTACGTATATTATGTAGAGGATTTGTATGTAAGTTTGTGATGCGTGTATCTATGTTACTGTAAGAAGATAATTATGATTCTGTTCCATTGATAACCTCTTCTAGTATTGACTTTTTTTAGTCATCGAATATAATAAATCATTTTAATTAAAGTTTTATTTATATTTTATTTTAAAATCTATACTTATATCATAAAGCTGAAGAATTTGTTTGGCTAAATGCGCTAATAATCTTCTAGAGACTATCCTAATTGAAAAAAATTTTTTGTGTTGGATAGGCCATTGATCTAGATAGGTTATGGGCCGATTTACAAGTACATAAATTGTCAAAGTGTCGATTTAGGTATTTAGAATTTTAAAGCTAGTAGCTTGTTCCAAAGCGTAGGTTGGTTTCAACAAGCAACATAAGAAAGAAGCAAGAAATTCCATGGACACTTTTTTCAACCATCAAGTTTTACAATAACTTGGTTACATCATTCTTGTTGCTTCTGTATGTAAAAACAATGAAAGTAAGGAGCAATATAAGTTAAGAAGTCTACTTAAAGCCGCAATTTCATTAACCAATTTATTTGTTTCAGTGAAATGGGTGACAAAATATGACGGAAAAGAGCTTGCTATTATGAACGGGTATACTTTTTATTGTAAACGAAAATCTACGGATACATGTCTGTGGTACTGCACCACTGGGGTCCCATGTAAAGCCAAGTTCACCACCTCCAATAGTGCCATCCCTATGAAACGTATCATACTTAATTATCAAATGGAGCACACTCATACACCTCCGTCGTTTGTGATTTCTAACGGTATTTTTGTTAAAGTTTAGGCTGAGTGTGAACCAGTGGTCTATACTAATATTATAATTATAAAGAGGTAAAATTTTTAAGTTTGTTGGTTTGTAATTATACTTCGTATCTTTCCGAAGATGATTGCAGTTTACATGCAGCAGTACGCGAGTTGATGCTGTCCTAATCACACTTTTAGATTTATTAATCGATTTTTTAAAATCGATAAACAAAAAACTAAATAGTATTGTATTTGACTTGGTTCCCCCACCAACGCCCTCCGAACTGCTTGCGCTCGGATCGCCATTACGTGATTTTGTGTTGTCCAAGTCACACGTATTTCCCCAGTTTGAAACCTACTCGTTCACAATGGGCAAAAGGAAGCGATCAGACAAGGATGACAGTGAAATCGTCGAAAAATTATTTAAAAAAGTTAAAAAACTTGTAAAAAAGCGGAGGAGGTTATCGAGTTCCTCCTCCAGTTCCAGCGATAAGCCGCCGTTATCACCAGCTCGGTCATCTCATCTCGACGTAGAAAGTGATCCAGAACCCCATGGTAAGTTTACATACTGATATTTTGTACAAATTTCTTATTAAAACACATATAACCTCTTTCCGTCTACCGCCATATTTTAACAATCACTACTTATTTCGAATCAACATTATTACGCCTTAACATTCTATTGCATTATGAATGTGTACGTTATGCGCACATTAGTGCAAATAAGTCAATGTATAGACCGCTCGTGTCATAATACCGTTACGGTTTGACACCTAAATTATAATATCCCGACAAAAAGTGTGTGGATATAGTTACGTTCATAATAGTTACCTACGCTAATACCAGTGACACTATCCCGACGTATACCGTGTGTGGATCGTACCTACTTTTTTATTCTATGCGTTGCGATGTATTTCGTGCATGTACCTCACTGTTCTTTGCGTATATCGCAGTCATTATCCCGACGTATATCGTGTGTGGATACGAACAGAGTTGCAAAACGCAAAACATATCTATGTTTACGTTTCTTGCAGACGAGATCCTACCCGTTGAGGCACCCACCGAGGTCGAAGAAATAGCGGAAGATAATCTCGAATTGGAACCCGATATCCTACAATTATTAGGTTCGGACCCAACGCAGAATAAAACCTTTGGTGATAATCTACACAAAGACTTAGTAACAAGGTGGAAGCATATTTTAGTTAATGGTCTACCTAAAGATGAAAAATTGGATATCTTAAAACAGTACCTACCCGCAGAAAATTGTACAAACATGAAAGCACCGGTCCTAAATCCGGAAATAAAATCTGCTCTTTCCGATATTAATGTAAAGAGAGATGCGTACAGCGAACAAAAACAAAACCAAATGTCCAGTTGTATTTCTGCGATTGGCAAAGCACTAAACTTGGCCCTGCCACATGCAAATTCTATCCCACAAGAGTTAATAAAAAACCTTAGCGACGCTGGGCGTCTTCTCTGCGATACGCACTATAGAGAATCGGTTTCAAGGCGTTTTGCCATCATAAATTCCCTAAGCAAACAGAAAAGGGAAATAATAAAAGACACTAAAATCGATGAGACTTTATTCGGTTCTAACCTGTCTGAGCATTTAAAGTCATCCAAGGCCATATCCACATCCGCCTCGGAACTAAGATATACTGCAAACAGGGGCAAGTATAACCAAGGTGGACAAGCCAGCACCTCCACGTCTCGTCATCCTGGAGCTTTAAACGTACGGGGGCCTGCGCGGGCACCGGCCGCCGACTCGCGAGCGCCCCCCAGTCGCACTCGGCGCCAGTCAGCCCCGCCGCCAGCACAGCGCCGAGCAGCACCGCCGGTGCCGGCGTCGCGGCCGCGGTCGACCTACCCGCAACAATCTCGACGCCGTTAACTACGCCATCATCGCCTCAGGTACACTACAATATACCTATAGCCGGTAGACTTCGTTACTTCTTTAATGAGTGGCATAATATCACAAGTGATGAAACTGTTTTATCCTGGATAAAAGGCTATCGTATACCGTTACGTTGTATACCATATCAAACGACTACTGTCGCAACTAAATCTTACACGACCGCAGAAATAAATGTAATAGATGAGTGTATTACGAAATTTTTAGAAGCAGGATATATTTCACGCTGTACTCCTTGTGCAAACCAATTCATATCAACAATTTTTACAGTACCAAAGCCAAATGGAAAACACCGGTTTATCCTAAATCTAAAACAATTAAATAAATTTGTCGTTATCAACCATTTCAAAATGGAAGACTATCGTACGGCTATAAAATTAATTGAACAACATTGCTACCTGGCCACGTTAGATTTAAAAGACGCGTACTACTTAGTTTCAATAGCAAAAAGTGATAGAATTTACCTGCGATTCACTTGGAACTCAGATAAGTTTCATAATAAATTATTTGAGTTTAATGTATTACCCTTCGGACTGTGCACTGCACCTTACGTATTTACGAAAATACTTAAACCCGTGCTACATTATCTGCGCTCAATGGGACATTTATCTGTTAATTACATCGATGATTTTCTATGCATTGGCAATTCTTATAATAATTGCTTGAATAACATAAACACAACAAAATATTTATTATGTAAACTAGGTTTTCTAATAAACGATACAAAAAGTCAGTGTACGCCAACAAAAGAATGTAAATTTTTAGGTTTCATTTTTGATTCGGTTAACTTACGCATAACATTACCCGCGGAAAAGAAGCTTCGGGTTAAATCATTTACAAACAAAATGTTAAATACTAAAAGGTGCACAATCAGAGAATTTGCTAGTTATCTCGGGTTGCTGTCGTCGACTTGTCCTGCCGTAAAATACGCCTGGATGTATACTAAACTCCTGGAAAGAGAAAAATTCTTAGCACTTAATTATTCTAATAACTACAATAAATACATGACACTATCCGATAACATTAAAGATGATTTGTTATGGTGGAGAAAACACATTGACTCCTCTTCTAGTTCATTCATAGCAGACAATTACATTCTCGAGATATTTAGTGACGCATCGAACACGGGGTGGGGGGTAGCCTGCAATAATAAAACTGCGCGCGGTCATTGGAATTATTCCCAACAACAACTACACATAAATACGCTTGAGCTATTAGCTGCATTTTACGGT
The DNA here is from genome assembly GCA_033675125.1 of Athetis lepigone. NCBI lineage: Eukaryota > Metazoa > Arthropoda > Insecta > Lepidoptera > Noctuidae > Athetis > Athetis lepigone. Next base: position 4,926,406 of record CM066218.1, on the reverse strand, counting down.
CTAAAAACTTTTGCCTCACATCTAAAGTCTTGTAGCATCTTACTTAGAATCGATAACACTACAGCCATAGCATATATAAATAAAATGGGTGGTATACAATATACACACCTAAACAGTATTGCCCGCGACATTTGGCAGTGGTGTGAAAAACGCAATATTACCATCTTTGCATCTTATATTCAGTCTAGTGAAAATACAGTTGCTGACTTTGAATCACGCCAAATTTGTAATATAGACACGGAATGGGAACTTGCTGAATATGCTTTTTGCAGGATAACCTCCACATTTGGTACCCCCGAATTCGATTTATTCGCCAGCATACAAAATTACAAGTGTCAACGGTATGCTTCTTGGAAATTAGATCCGAACTCCGAAATTGTTGATGCATTTACATTTAATTGGGAAAACATATTTTTTTATGCCTTTCCACCTTTTAGCCTAATTGCCAAAGTCTTACAAAAAATTAAACACGATAAAGCTGAGGGCATTGTCGTGGTACCTTACTGGCCCACACAGCCGTGGTATCCAGTTTGGACACAACTAGTCATTTCAAATGTTTTATATTTTGAACCTAACAGAAATTTATTAATTTCCCCTTTCAGGGAAGAGCATCCCCTACACGCGAAACTCACCCTGATGGCAGGGAAATTATCAGGCAGACCCTTTTAAAACGCGGCGTTCCAGGTATTTCCCTAGACATAATGATGGCCTCCTTCTCCACAAACACCTTGAACCAATATAACAATTCATTAAAATCTTGGTGGGTTTACTGTAAAAATAAAAATATAGATTATGCTGAATCAAATTCAAACATAGTTATTGAACACCTGACGGATAAATTTAATTCAGGCGCCAGTTATAGCACGCTAAACAGTCACCGTTCAGCATTATCTATATTACTAGGTCAGGATGTAACCTGTAACGATTCTATTAAAAGATTCTTTAAAGGCGTTTACCGTCTCAAACCCCCTACATCAAAGTACGACGTTACTTGGAACCCTAATCTAGTTTTAAATTACTTAAGCAATTATTTTCCAAATGATTCGATTTCACTGAAAGATTTGTCATTTAAAACTGTAACTTTGCTAGCTTTAGCGTCTGCACAAAGAATGCAGACTCTAAGCCTAATAAAAATAAAAAATATTAAGACTGATTTAAATAAAATTGTAATTAAAATTGATGATCTCATTAAAACATCAAGGCCGGGTAATGTTCAACCTTTGATCGTATTACCATTTATTAAAGAAAATCCTAAAGTCTGTCCAGCTTTAACTCTTCAGCACTATATAAATCGAACTAGTGGCATTCGTTGCCAAGAAGAATATGTTTTTATTAGCTACCAAAAACCTCATAAGAAAATAGGCTCTCAGACCTTGTCTCATTGGGTTAAATCAACTTTAGAAAAATGCGGCATAGATACAAAAATATATGGTGCGCATAGTACGCGACACGCGTCGACATCTGCAGCTCACAGAGCAGGTGTTAATCTCGAGGTCATACGTAAGGCCGCGGGTTGGACTCAGTCATCCCATGTATTTATGAAATATTATAATAAAAATATTTCCACATCCACAGAAACTGAATTTGTAGATGCTATCTTTAATTAAAGTTATATAATTATAAGTAATCATTTTTAAGAAAACCTTTATTATTTTGATTATGTGAACTATAAATAAAGAATCCGGCTGATCACTTCCATGTGTAATTTTTTCGATGCTCTAAACATCTGCATGTAAACTGCAATCATCTTCGGAAAGATACGAAGTATAATTAAGAATCAAACGAACTTACCTTGTGAAGTTTGATGTCTAATTATACGAGTGTCTTGAACGAAGATGATTGCACTCCCGCCCACCCTTATAAATACCCTAGATACATCGAAAAAATGTGTGGCTCTAAAAAAAATGGCGATCCGAGCGCAAGCAGTTCGGAGGGCGTTGGTGGGGGAACCAAGTCAAATACAATACTATTTAGTTTTTTGTTTATCGATTTTAAAAAATCGATTAATAAATCTAAAAGTGTGATTAGGACAGCATCAACTCGCGTACTGCTGCATGTAAACTGCAATCATCTTCGTTCAAGACACTCGTATAATTAGACATCAAACTTCACAAGGTAAGTTCGTTTGATTCTTAAGTTTGTAAGTTAGTAAGTGTGTATGTAGGGGGTAATCTCTGGAACTACTGGTCCGATTTGAAAAATTCTTTCAGTGTCAGATAGCCCATTTATCGAGGAATGCTATAGGCTATATACCATCACGCTACTACCCACGGGAGCGGAGCAGTAACGAAAAATGCGGGTGAAACCGCATGGGACAGCTAGTAAGCAATAAAAGGCATTATCCTCTATTGCAAATCTTGCTACAAAAATGTTTTTGGAAAGAAAACTCAACTCTGTGTTAAGCTTGCGTTTGTACTGAGTAATTTTTTTTGTTTTTTTGTGTGTTTATGACATTTCGAACTTCCAGTCTAATTTTATTGGAGTGTTGTATTGAATCGTAGTTTACTTAAGTTATACTTAATTCTTTTTACATATAACTGATATTTTTATTTATATTCTTTCTTACTTTAATAAGTAAAGTAATATACTGCATGTTCAGTGTTTTTTGCTGATTATTCACCGAATAGCAGCCGACTATAAATACTTGGTTTATTTCCAGCCAGGATAGCCTTTCCAGATTAGTCATGAATAAGTCGATTAGTTATTTGTAAATAAATTACCTAAATAATCTGAAGTCTTGTTTTTGTTGTTATTAGCCTGCATTACGACACGCACATGAAATGTTCATAATATTGCGACATATATTGGACAGAAGATCATTAATATTAGTTTAGTCTTGTCAAATTATGATACTCTATAAGCAGTAGGCGAGACGACAAAAAAAAAGTAATTAATCCGTCATTGAGATTATTAAAAAAATTTGGACACGTATTTTTTCTTTTTTCTTGTAAACGAAAAATGACGACGATACAGTGCGTTGAAGTTGTGCGTAACGTCACGATCAGATACAATTTTTGCATTACGGTGACGTCAAAAGCCCCCACTCCAGAACTTTGTTGCTCTTTATCTTTGTATTTTTTTATTATTTTGTTGAAGCAAAAAATACGTGTCCCGTATTTTTGGCCGATCTACAAGACGGGCTAAACGGAATGCCATTTTTTTATGTTGTCGTCATCCCTATTAGACACGATCAAAACCATGGCCACTATAAATGTCTCGTTTTATTTCGGACTAATATCTTTTAACCTTTTCTTAAAGGAATGGAAAGAAAAAGAAACACTTAACTTAAGTTTATTTTGTGAATAAAGGAATCGACACCATTGTATAATTTAAATCGTAAATCTGGAATAACGACAGCAAGGAGGTAATTTTTTTCTCGATTTTATTCTTTAGCGATTCTTAATGAACACTGCTTTTCTCTCTGTCACGATTTGAATGTTTCGTACTAATAACCAATTTATTTTATTTTCAGTTAGATGGGTGAGAAAACATAACGGGAAGGAACTTGCCATTTTGAACGGCTATACTTATTATTGTAAACAGAAATTTATAGGGACTAATATTTGGAATTGCACCTCCGGAAAATTGTGTAAGTCTAGGATTATAGTGACCAACGACGTTGTTCCTGAGCATCGTACTGTAGTTTCAGTTAAAGAGATCCATACTCATGCACCCCCTCAGTTTGTGGTTTCAAACGGTATTTATTTTAAAATATGTATTTAACTCAGACAATTTAAAATATTTTGAGTTTTATTTAACCAGAAGTTTCCGTTCCTAACCTGTGGATCCTGTAATTCTGTCTGTGGTACTTAGGCGAGATGACAAATAAAAGTAATTAGTCCGTCAGTTAGATAATCAAAATATTTGGGACAAGTATTTTTTCTTTTTTCTCGTAAACAGAATATGACGACAATACAGTGCGTTGAAGTTATGGAAATATCACTTTATGACGTCACTAATTTAACAACTCATTCGACAAACTTTACGTCACGCCTTCGTATAATTTTTACTCAGAAGTGACGTCACAAGCCCCCTCTCCGGAACTTTGATGCTCTTTTCTATTCTTATATAGATCTTTGTATTTTGTTATTAATTTGATCAAGCAAAAAATATGTGTCCAGTATTTTTGGACTGTCTAACAGACAGACTAAACAGAATGTCATTCTTTTGATGTAGTCAACATCCCTATTCTGTGGACGAAGTGGCTGAACCATTGACTACGGCACAGTGATTCGATTATCGAAGTGAATTAAACTACACTAATATGACCTACGGTTAATATTGTCTGTATAAGTTTCATCATCGTCACAAACACACTGAAGATAAATTTTGGAGTTAGGCAAACGGTTGGCATTTGGGATGGAGACCGCAGTCCCGAATCACCTGGAAATTATATTTCATTTTGATGGGACTTTCGGCCAAATTGTGAGCGACACCTTACGTTTTACATAAAAAAATATAAGACAGTAGAATAAGTTTTTTTTAATCAACCTTAACGGTTCCATTGCTGAGCAAAGGTCTCCCTCATAGCCTTCCTTGCTCTCTATGTAACTTGCCAATCTTCCATGAAAGACTGAAAGTCTTCTTAGACCCGTAATAGACCCCCATTTTCTGGAATAAGCTTTAGAAGCTTGTTTTTTTTGGCTGTGTTACTAAATCTCCATTTTTTTACAGTGTATTGGGTTAGAAAAGTTAACGGAAAAGAGCTGGCCATTGTGAATAATTACACATTTTACTGTAGAGTACAATGCAAGTCGACTCTCACTTGGACCTGTACTGCTGGGAACAACTGTAGAGCCAGGTTGATAACCACGAACAATTTAAATCCTACCTCCCGTATTCTAAAAGCGGCTAGGTTGGAGCATGATCATCAGCCTCCAGAATATATTGTAAATAAGGGATTTTATACCAAGATTTGAATGTCACATAAAAAGGATGCTGTGAAGAATTTAATCAAGAATTTCTTTATGTGTGATGGTTGGGGTTGGATTTTGATGCATCGGGGTGATCTGTTCTTGACTGGTTTGGTTGACTGATATCCTTTACCAATTTTGCCTGACCCTGTTTAGAGCGTACTGACATGTTGAAATTAATCTAGATTATTCATTCGACGAAGTTTAAAGTGTTAATACAGGTTGTTACTACATACTCTGGGCTATTCGTGATAGTCTTAAAATCACTGGGGTTTCAAGTGATTTTTTATTTATATTAGCTGATGCTTGAAACATTTGATCAAATTTGTTTGTAAAATAATTTTACAAAAAAATTTGGTAGACTGTATGCGTCAGCACATATTAATGTAATTCAAGAATTAAAATTTATATTTCATATTTTAAATATGTACATAATTAGTTACTTGGTTAAGGTTTCTGAAGGTATATGCTACCTAAAATAAAGTAAAAATAATACTATTTCTGTTTTATTAATTTGTAAAGGACCTTGGCCAGCCTTAGTTTAGGTGTGATGGTGTTTTACCAGTAGTGGAAGTCTAGGGATGACAACATGGATCAAAGATTTAAAGGCACTCCTTAACTGACATGTGCCTGTAATTTAATCATCCAAATTTGAGCATTACTTTACTAACTCAAGAGAAACTAAACAGTTGAGGCGCTGAGGTAGTTACACAACGCATGCTCAAAATCTATTTTCGAATAATAACATTGTAGCCGTAAAAAGTGGAAACACGTTGGTTAAGCATCCACATACTGACTCTAGCAATAGGGTATCTCTACCTGGAACTCATACGTATACCGAATTTTTTACACTAACCAAATATAATATGATCCAAAAATCGACTCTTTTTTTGTGGGAAAATCCTAATACATACTTTCTGTCTGTCTGGGGAAGACGAAGTTTATGTCGGACTCTTACCAACTGAAATCCCACGGTTCCTCCTTCTACCATGAGTCGGAGCACAGTATACACTTGACGCATGATCCGCACCCTCGACCAGTTTTGGAGGCTTGCGACCGTACACTAGCCTACTAAGACGCGCATGGAAATAATAATAACAATGAAAATAACCAACCCAAAAAACCCTGAACAGCTAAAAATACCTGCTCCTTTTCCAGTGCTGCAATGGGTGAGAAAAAAAGATGGAAAGGAGCTTGCAGTCGTCAATGGCTACACCTTCTATTGTCATAAAACCAACGTTAAAACGAAGACTTGGAGCTGCACCAAAGGGGGGTTTTGTAAAGCAAGGCTTATCATCACCAATGATATCAGAGCTTCGCATAGAACCGTGATATCTGCTAAGCTGCATCACGTTCACGCCCCACCCGCATTTATCATATCTAACGGATTTTATGTCAAAATATAAATAAAAAATAAAAACATATATTTTTGAAACTCATGCCAATCAATTTTACTCTCTGTATATGTATAGTAGTGGTAGTTTTATTTATTGTACTTAATGAAATGTAGGGACGTCTTATGTAGCGTGAAGTATAATGTAAGTAGATGAAGCAATTTGATTGCTTGAAGTGTTAAATAAAAGCAATTAAGTATAAAGGCAAATTAATTATCTTAGAAAATTATTGTGGGTGTCATTTACACAATAAACCAATAAACTGAAATTTTTGATTATCAATCCTACAGTGCTATACTGTAAAAAATCTCGCTCGGTGATTCTGATCAATAAGGGCAATAAAGCACGGCTTAACCAACTTTATTCATATTATTTATTCATATAATAATTGTATAAAAGATTTTGAAGTATGTTTAAGTGACCCGTACAATATTTTTTCACCTAATGTTTTGATAAACTATAGAAAATGGGAAAAAATACTTTATATTTATTTATGTGTATTTTTATATAATTTTTGATACGTTTAAAGTTATTGATTTTGTATTGACACTTACACTTTAATAGTAGTTTATTCAAGGCGTCTAATATATTCTTGTACTCATATATTCTTATACTTTAAAGTCTGTTGTAGATTTGTTGATGTCAGGTTCTAATTTAAGATTTTGCTTTGATGTGCTTGTATTATTACTATGTATTTATTTTACTAGAGTGTATGGCGTACGAAACTCAAATCGTAGTATGTAATCTCATTTAACTTTAAATTATAGTACAATTTATTATAATTTGTACTTACAACACATCGAAATTTAGGTAGAAAAGTTATTTTAGTTTCGAGACTTATGTTTAGTTTCGGTAATGCTTAACAGTAATTGCACATTTACAACTAAAAAGGTACCAAAGAACGAAGGAATAAATAGTTTAGAAGTCTCATATGGAAGTTGTAAAAGGTGAATAAAGCAGGCCGCACATCTAGCATACATTTGCATCTCGGTAATTGTGGCGCCACATTTGCAACGCGACACATTCATCGCCCCCGCATATCTGTTCGCGGGCACGCAAACTAAGGACGACATTTATTTTGTTGCGGGAGTATACAATACATTTGTAGCAAACAATTGTATGATGCGTATTGCATGTTCCGCCGGTGTGTGGCTTGGTTAAAGACGTCAATGGATTTTTGGACAGTTAATTTATTATTGCTAGTCTTATATGTTATAATACTGAGATCTCTTACGCATTTCCTAGGCGCATTAATAATTGCAGCTTTGCTTTAAGAAAAATGTTGATGTTGTGGCACGTGGTTCAACCGAATTGATAAATTTTGATGAAATGAATTTGGTTGAATTTTTCACTTTTTTGTGTTTCTATTTTTTTAAATACTTAGAACAAAAGAGTAGCTATTCGTGGCCAAATTTTTAAAATTATGTACTTAGTCAATAATTCCTTTACAATTAAAATTATGTAGGTAGTGAGTAGGAATAAAAATAATAACGTAGTAGTTTAATGTGAAGCTTAAACTGTGCTTTATTTTAAAGTACATTTTGTGAATTGATATTTAATAGAGGGCAAATATACAGGTATCTGTGCTAATAACTTTAAAGTACATATTTAATTCTGTAATAAACTTGTGGTGATCATTATTTTTCCTTTTATTTACACTTATACTTTCAAGTAGGTATATTGAAAAAAAAAATGTGTGAAGCTTTCGCTTTAGCTTTGAAGGTAATCATATTTCGTTTATATTATTTAACCCTTAATAGGTATCGTGGGTCAAATTTGACCCAGAAGCGAACATTTTCGGTTATTATTCTTTTAATATTTTATGCTACGACTGTGCGATTTTACGTATTTTCAGTGCATCGCTAGCTGCGGTGGGGTGCGGACTTGCAGCGCTGCGACTATTTTAGGAGCGGAGGTAAGTAGCCAGCTGTGTCACGTTTGACCCATGATACCAAATAAGTAACTTTTTTCACTGAATATAGTTTGTAACTTTTTTTTGTTTTAGTAAATATTTGTACTACAATGGGGGGCTATGATCTAAAGATGAGGATTGATAACATTTTGGAGCAAATACATAAGCAGCCAGAAAATCAATCCCAGCTAGAAGAACCAGTTGCATCCACCTCTTCTGCAGCTTCAATTTCAAATCGGAAAAGGGCCAGATGCTACCTATGCGAAAGGAAAAAGGACCGAAAACATTCTCTAAAATGTTCGAAATGTTTACATATTGTTTGTAAGACACATTCCGTTCAAAATGTTGTATGTTCCAGTTGTCAGAAAGTATAAAGATTAAAATTTGTTATCTTGTTAGTTTGGAAAGAAGAAGTCGTTTTGATTTTGGTTGTCATTTTTTTCATGCTGATCTCAGAAGTAATTATTTTTTTTGTTATTATAAAGGTACGAGAAGTGCCATAAATATCTTTTAGTTAAAGTTTTTTCTTAAATTTCTATTTTTTTTTATATTTTGAGTTCTTACTAACCAAAAAGTGCTAAAAAATTTGGTTAGTTACAAATGCGTGTAAAACATGATATTTTATAATATTCTAAAATTAAACCAAGATATTAAAAAAAATGATTTTTATACCACAACTAACTACATTTTATACAAATAATAAAAAAACTACGTTCTACAACAGATTTTTTGATATGGGTAAAATATGACCCACGATATCGGTAGTGTTGCCAAAAAAGGCGATACCTAAGCCAATGGTTAAATTGAAACAAACGAACTAAAACGTATGATAAAAACATGAAACTGTTGAACAGCTCACACAGGTCAATACTAATATTGTACTGGCACGAAATATTTTACGAGCAACAAAAAAAGTCATTGTTTGCTTTAAAAGTCAAAACGATCGTTTCCATACTAGGGAATTGGCTACGAAAATAAATCATGGAATCAAAGATCAGTTCTAACCAATTTTTCTTTTCAGTGATTCTGCTGGCAAAATCTCGGTACTCAGGAAAACACTTAGTCATGTTCAACGACTACACGTACTATTGCAAGAAACAATGCAAGAAGACCAAATACTTCCACTGGTACTGTTCAACGCATAACTGTAGGGGGTGCAATGCTAAGCTGAAGTTAGATGAAAAATTCGCCATTATTGGACTTGAGAATGAACACACCCACCCTCCTGCCAAGTACTGTATCCACGGAGGCCAGTACATAAAGATTTAACATCCGCACTGCAGACAACGTCTTTGGACGTTGCAAGTTCATATACGGCTACATACTTCATCAATACTTGCTTGACAAACTAAAATGAACTATTTATAATCATCATAACCTTTCGCTCTTTTTAACTTTTATCAAGTTTTTACGTCTTCCCTGACCATCATTATTATAAAATTCTTGCTTTTTCATAATCGTCTCACTTTTATTTCGGATATGTATGTAGCCACTATTGTAACAAAATCACTTAGATCAATTACTTTATGCATGTAATTTCTTTTATTATTAATTTTAAGGTGTAAAAAATAGTTTCTTGCAATAAATGTAGATTTTTGTCGGACATTAAGGAATTATAAGAAAGTATGTGAAAGGTCATCAATAAATATTAATTAGCACGCATTTTAACTTAGCTATCTTTCCATCTCTGTCTTGCATTTGAACTTAAACAGTTGTGCGACAGTAACAGGAAATCTGCTTAGTCAAAGCGCGTGCTAAATAAATAGAATTATAAATCCAACCATAGAGTGTTAGTAACACAAATTATATATTAATCAAATTGTAGTTTCTAGTACTAGGTATTGTCTGTCTACATGTAATGTAGATACCGCTTTTGCAAATGTATTTTTACTCCAAATTTTGGGTCAAAATAACTTCTTATATTCAGAAACCTCACCTTTGTTTTATCATTACTTCTGCTATTATACGACTTTTTTTCGAGATGCGAACATACTGTTCTTTCATCTGAGTATATTTTTATTTAAAAACAGTATTAGTGATCTAAGTGAGAATAAAGTTTGCCTTATGCCGAAGACGATCACATGGGATATTGTTGATCATATTTGTAATTTTATTTTAGAATAAAGGGAATCATAATGTTTAAGTGTTGTTTTATGAATAGTTTATCTGTTTACATAAGCTATGGTTACTGTGTTCAAATTTGTAAATAAGGTATCTAATTATAACATGGTGTTAAACACTCTTGGTAAAATGAGGTACAAAATGTATGGGTAATAAGTTATAGGCTATATTTATAGCTAGTTTTTATTCAATTGATTAAATGGAGATTATCATGACTTGAGGTAGCTAAGATGGAGTATTTTTACAGATAAAGATGTTGTGTCAAAACTACACTTTCAGAATTTGTTACAAAATATTATGTTCTGAAAAAACACTTCCTAATGGTGTTCCTGATACTTATCAAGCTATAGCGGCAGAATCCTTGTGTCCAGTTGAATATAGAAGAACCCCAAAACACGAAACATATTCACGATCCTGGCAACTTCAAGACAATAAGAGTTATCTACAAAGACTTGTAAAAAAAAATCTTAGAATACAACTTTATCAAATAAAATCGCTGCTACTCTCTCTCTCTCTCTGTCGTTTAACCTTTTCCTTTTCTGAATATATTAAAAATAAACGTATAAGAATGAATAATAAAATTATAGTATTGGTAAATCCTGTCTAACATCCTTTAGCATGTATCGTAGAAAGGTAGTACATGTAAGTAGGTACACAGGTTTTTATTAGTATTGGTATTGACGAGGATTTATTCTTACAGGTGTCCAGTATGTAAAATCTAGGACAGGGACTAACATGATTCTTCTAAACCACTATACTTACTGCTTGGTGTGGCGATCTCCTACTAAAGGCACAATACATTGGCGTTGTACATCTCATAATGGGAAAAAGTGTAAGGCAAAGATTGTCACGGATAGTACTGGAAATATAACAGGGGACTTGGTCCATACACACGCTCCGTATAAATACGCTGTGATGAAAGGAGTGTATATCAGGATTGGTTAAAATGGCGACTACTAGGCGACTAGGGAGAATTATATTATTGTCTTGACGAGCTAATTGTATTGACGTAAACTATTATATGTTAACAATTTTATTATACTTCGCAGATATTAACAATAATACAATTAAAATGGAAGAAAATTATACATATAAAAAATTATAAATATATTTTTTGTCTATAATTTTCTTCCATTTTAATTGTATGTTGGCGATTATTGTGTATGTTGGCGATAAAATGTAAGTATAGTACCAATTTATCAGTGCTCTACAAATTGCATTGTCAAGATTGAATTTTGTCATATTTCTTTATGCATCATACCATACTATTGTAATATTTTAACTTGTAAATTAGAAATAGAAGTTTATGACTATTTACGATATAGTGGTATAGGGTCAAATATGTACAATGTACTTCTTTATTTTTATTGTTTATTTAGTAGAATTAGGTCATAATACAGTGTGTAAGCGGTAGAACTTAGCCTTCGCCATGGAGAGGCGATAGATCGGCGTTGGTATTGAACATTCTTTGAATTTTCAATAATAATATTCTCTAGCAACTATATTCCTTCAAACACACGTGATTTGAGACACCATAGAAAGACGATGGCAGCCAGACAGCCAGCTGTCGGTTGGTCGTCAAAAGGTTAAACGAAACCTCGCTACAATTGTTGCACTGCAATTGTTTGCTACAAAAATGTATTGTTTACTCCCGCAACAATTGTGTCCTTGGTGTGCGTGCCCGCAAATATACGGGGGCGATAAATGTGTCGCGTTGCAAATGTGGCGCCACATTTACCGGAAAGCAAATGGTTGCCCGATGTGCGGCCTGCTTTAGGTGTTGTGTTTATGCATCTTAGTGTAAGCAAATCTTGGAACAGTAATAATATAAAGTATAATACATAAAATGTGTTTACCGCTGTAGAATAGTTTGAAATATTAAATATTATTAGATGTTTTATTATTCTATCTGTTATCTTTAGAAATATTATAGAAACGTGACTTTAATAAATACGTGTTTATTGGAACGATACACACTTTTATTATGGTTTACAAAAGTTTTGCTTTCTCTACGCACATCTATTCAAAGATCAACTATTACGATCGCTTCGATAAAAAAAAACTTGATAAACTGATAGCAAGTAATTTTTAATAAACTGGGAAATGTAGTCCAAAGGACGTCACCAAAGTCACACAAAAGGAAATTGAATCTAAACGGATCACTGAGGACTACAACAAAAATATAAAAAAAATATAATTATATTTTGAATTTGTTTTTTCCTAATTTGAGCAAATTTTTGGCCTACTAAAATATTCCCTTATTTTTCAGTGGAATTCACCTACGTACGTTCCAGAATGGGGACACAATTAATTCTCATAAACGATTACACTTACTCGCGCTGTCGTCAGCCGAAAACGAAGAACTCTTCAAGATGGAACTGTTCCACTCATGTTAGTAAACAGTGCAAGGCCAAACTTGTTACAAATGAAGAAAATAAAATTATTTCAGCCAATTTCGAGCATAATCATCCTCCATGCAGATATGTCTTTTATAAAGGGAAATATATTCGAGTGTAACTTAAATCTTTAAAATATATCTTTGTATGATGAATTTCATTTTTTAATATTATCTTTTAAAAGTTTTTTTGATTGTTTTTATGTAATTATATTAAAAGATAATTTAATTTTATATAAATGATACAAAATTGGTTAAAAATAAGACTTTTACGTGTCAGTATTCTTAATTAATTATTTTAAGTGAACGATGGGAACGAATAGGAAATTTTTTAATATTATCTTTTAAAAGTTTTTTTAATTGTTTTTATATAATTATATTAAAAGATAATTTAATTTTATATAAATGATGCCAAATTGGTTAAAAATAAGACTTTTACGTGTCAGTATTCTTAATTAATTATTTTAAGTGAACGATGGGAACGGTATGTCCTAGCTTGCTACTAAGAAACATCTGGAACTAACTCAGAGGTTTAAGTCAGGGTGACCTTGACCTCTGAGTTAGCTTCGTTTTTTTGTGAGGTCCATATAATTGTATTTTTTGATTGGTCAAATCTTGCGATAACCATTTAGATTAACGACCAAGATGCTAATATCTCAACACAATACTATCATAAATACTCAAAATGTCAGTCATAAAATGTACTCATAGGATAGTGCCATATAATATTATAAGTTGTCACATTTTTAGTACTAATTAGATATTAAAATAAAAATAAAAAAACAATAATATAAGTCAATGTAAAAGTACAAATCAATGTAATTATTAGCATGTCATGAGTATGTCATAAGTATATAAGAATTATACATAGTACATATAAGTAGTAAACATAAACATTGGCTCATTTATATAAATTAATTGAGCTCATTTCTCAAGCATTTGAGTCATTAAGGTAGTCTTTAACCAAATAAAAAATATTGTATGTATCTTCGTGCTTTCCTTGTGGATATGATTTACATTAATAAAATTACTTTAGTGAATTAGTCTTCGAAATATGGTTTTTTTCTATATTTCAATACGTGTGTCAGTTATGACGGTGGATGGGCAAGTACTAATATGATTTTTGAATTTGTGTGTGCTTTACACAAAAACTGAAAAACTATTAAGATATCACTGAATTCGTACTGTGTCTTATAGATACTCGATCTGAATAAAACACTTATATTCAACTGTGTCAGACTGGAAGCCGACAACGACGACTAAAAGGCTAGGGAGATGATTGTTTAGTTAAAAACCTTTGTTAGATGTAGTTCAAAGTTGAGATCAATACTGTATTAAAGAAAAAGTAAAGATAAGAAAGATAGCGGGTTATTCAAAGTACTGACTTGAATACATTTCTTTTCAGATGTCATGCACCTGATCTCGGAAAAAGGCAAGATAATGGTGATTATAGACGGGTATACGTACTCCCAGTTGGGTCGAGCAAAAACTAGTGGAAGTAAGCTATGGCAGTGCTCGTTACCGCGCAGTAGAAAATGCAAAGCAAAGGTTTTTATAGAAGATGACGAATCCATTGTTTATAACAAATCTGTGATAAAACATAACCATCCGCCTTACGGATATTCAGAAAGAGAGTTTATGCCTTTGATTATGTGTAACATATAATAATATTGAAGGTACTGTTGGACTTTCATATCCCTGGGAACATTATTTAACCTTTTTTAAATACATTTTTATTCGGAGATAATTATAAGAACAACTCAATGAATCCGCGTGTCTATCTTCGTGGTGGACTGTCAGTATTTATAGAATTATAGAACTATTAAATAGGTAGTTTTTGCTCGTGACGTCACCCGTATAGGAGCTGATACAACACTGTTATAGTTTTATTATATTTTTACCCGTTATGTCCCCGTTATGTTATGTTTCCGTGTTTTAAGTGGTACATTGTTTTTAAATGATCCATAAGTTCACTCAGCACTGGCCAGTAAAGTTTGCATTTTTTTCTGAGATTTGTTAAAATCTCACATCGTGATTAAGGCATTTTACACACAATTTTAAATAATTATAGATCTTTTACGTAAAAAAACTGTATTATTTATAGTTGTTTTTGAGTTTCTCGCGAGATAAACTTATGTTTTTGAGTTCTTGATTGGAACCAGGACCTAACTGACAGTCCGCCATTTTGTGCGATGATTAAGCGTAAATTAAGACAACCAACGAAGTGATGCAATAAATTGTAAATCCATCGGTACTTTCATCGCAGGGTTTACAGTACTTACTTGATTTTGTTATTACTTTATTTTGACGGTTATCAAACCTTCTAAGATTTTTTTAAGATTTCAGATTTGTTGTTTTTATTATTATATATTTGGTGTAGGCGTTGTGTTGATTTTCTTTCTTAATTATTGTTTTATTTGTTTAAAATTTTTTGCTTCTTCTTATTTGTTTGTTTTAAAACTGAATTATAAAGGTGTGTTACTACTATATAATTCGGTTTTATTAAGGCGTGTACACGACAGAGCGTCAATGTGAACGGCAAATTCTTTCAATGCGTGTTATATTTCGTAGGTCTGTACACGGCCTTAGAAGTTTTTTTGTCACTAGGCTAGGTAGTTCAATCTACTTAGTGGCTTTTTTATTTCATAATAAAACTTGTAAAAAAACGAACTGAATTTTGTTTCATACCTCATGGGTTACTTCGTGTTGTTCACGATTGTCTGGACTTCCAAATCCCTTTTCTCTTACCTTAGGAAACTTTAAAGGATAAGCATCAGCGACTTCCGCGACTTCGACTTTCTCTTCAGCGAGGCGGCAAGAAAAAACGTTGCGGAAACTGCTGCAAAAAACTAAAGCAGACTTTGAATGGATTACAAGCTTCCAGAAAAACTAGTAAAATTAGAACACTGTGTTCTAATTAGTAGTCGTAACAAAAATATGTGAATACCATGCTATTATGAAATAAATATTTATGTCAACTATTGACTTGACTAACGTTTGTTTTAATATAAACTCATCAACAGTTATGATTGACTAGCATGGGGCTAGACAATTGGCATTGTAAAATAGAGTTTGATACAAGGTATCAAATTACTTAATTAGCATAAGCTAAAGTCAATCCCATACATTCAACTATTTATTTAATTAAACCAGCTATTCTACAATACCACTTGTCTAAAAGTGCCTTTAGTCGAACTGTTAGTGGCCATGATTGCTAAGCCGTAGGTCGTTCTTCCTGTTTTCTATCAATTAAACGTACTTTATTTAGTTATTTTTTCTTCCTTCACTTTTCTAGCACCGTCGGCTTTGTACCTACTGACCCGCGGAGCAATATTTTTAAACGGCTATTTCCAATAACTACGTAACTGTAATGTAATGGAGGTAGATGTTTATCTTAACCTTACTATATGATTTTTTTTTTGGGGTGTGGGAAATCATCAAATGACTGCTCCCGTCCTGAGTGCGGCGGGAGGGCGTGTCAGACTTTTACTGACTAAAACCCACTCATATTCCTTCTGTTGCCCTTTTTGTTCCGGGGTCACGGTAACTATTTATAAACATTCCGCAACATTCAGCGATAGATGAGAATGGCCATATGTGTGTCTCTAATTTAAGCAATGTATAACTTAAAGTAATCGCGTTTAATAGGTTAATAAGTTATTAATAGCACTTTATTTCAGATCTGATACTCGTGGAATCTGAAAGAGGACAGCCATTGCTTTTGAATCACGGTCACATATTCTCATTCCGTCGCCAGCTGTCTCGAAAACAAGGCGCGTACCAGTGGGTTTGCTCGTCATACTACAAATACAACTGTAAAGGAGAATTACTACTGGATGGTAACAAGAGAATTGTATCCAAAAATGATAATCATAATCATCTACCGCCAAAGTATTATATTTGTAATGGCATTTTAAAGAAGTTTCAAATGAGGATTTAAATTGATTATGGAGTTGTTATTTCATCGGTCTTCATGAGAAGGAGCAGTTTGAGGTAAACTCCTTTATCTAAGACTGCCAGTTCCTCGCGGTTTCATCCGCATCGAAGCGTGGTGTCCCAGAGCCTTCCTTGATAAATGGGTTTTCCAAGAAAAACATATTTTTCCACTCAGACCAGCAATTCATGAGATTAGCCCTTTGAACTATACAAACAAAACAACTCATGAGCTTCATAATAGTAGTATAAATTAATTTAAGGCATCTTAAGGTTTTCATTTAGTGGTAGATTTAGTAAGCTGTAAAACCTGAACAATAATATTGTAAAAGAAATATAAATATATCCCGATAGTCAAATCGACTGCCCAGATGAACATGATGTACACAGTTATAAGTAACCAATAAATAAAATTTATAAACAATGTATTATATTTTGAAATCATTAACGATTTACGAATTGGCAGAATATTGACTTGTCTATGACAGGCTAATATTTGCTATACTTACGAGGAGTGAATCCTTAACTTATCCTTTTTGCTAAACATAGATTTAATAATAATTTAATTTTATCTTTTTTCAGGCATCAAGTTTATAAAATCGCAAAAAGGCAGGCCTTTAATACTGCTTAATGACTTTACATATACGCTTGCTACTCGTTCCCAAACTAAAGGGACCTCCAGATGGGTGTGTACTTCTCATTTCCATAGAAAATGTAAAGCTAAGATCACATTGGACCCTGAACAAAGAATTGTGTCAACAACTTTAGATCATAGTCATTCTCCACCTAAATATTTTATTCATAATGGGGAATATATTAAAATTTAGAAGAATTTTTGTGTATTTGTTTAGTAGATAAGTGATAAAAGCTACATTTCTGTAATTGATAATAAGATTATGTATGTCAATAATACAGTAACAATTTGTACATAAAATGATCATTTATTGTTAGTATTATCTAATTAATAGATTATGTAGTGTAACTGTAATCGAAAAAAACCATAAATGTTGGTAAAACTGTACCTATCTTTGGGTAAAATATCTCTTTACACATCCATACTAATATTATAAATGGGAAAGTGTGTCTGTCTGTCTGTTTGTCTTTCTTTCACGGCAAAACGGAGCGACGGATTGACGTGATTTTTTAAGTGGAGATAGTTGAAGGGATGGAGAGTAACATAGGCTACTTTTTGTCTCTTTCTAACGCGAGCGAAGCCGCGGGCAGAAGCTAGTAACTTCATATTTAATTATAAATAATTAGCTGTGTGTTGTAAACGTTAGGCTTTTAGTCACTGCTCTGCTCTCGTGGGACATAGCATGAAGTTATAGCCTAACACTAAAAATAGGGGCTTTATATTGGTTAAGAATTTTTAAATTAAACTAATCAAAACAAAATAGGGCCAACCAAACATACTTTATTTTTTTGTCATCAGAATTGTTGAAGATACTGTGACTATTAAAATTAAAATATATGTAGTTATGTAGTTGACGTCTTTATGAGTCCTTATTAATAATGACTCATTACGATGTCAACTACTTATCCACATAATTATTTAATTTTAATAATCATAGTTTCTTAAACATTTTCGACGCAGAAAACTTAATAAAGTTTGGTGGGCCCTATTTTGTTTTGACTAGTATATTTCCGTAGATTCAGTGATCGGTCCCTACAACCTCTCATACTTATAATACCTCTTTATAATACTAGTATTGTTAAAAAAATATACAACGAACAATTCGGGCCTTCTTAATGACGGTTCCGACCCAAATTAACTAATTTATTTATATTATGTCTATTTTATATAATTTTATGACATTATTAGTATCTCATCAACAACGTTCAGATATATTTTTACATTGTGTAGTATTCAATGATTGTGTACTGATTATAAGAAATTCAATAAAATCTTTCTACTTTTTATAATTAACTCGTCTTTTAACACCTGGCTTGCTGACGAACCCAAGCATTTATTTCTCACCTGGCTTGCTGACGAATCCAGGCATTTTTTCCTCATCAAGGTAAAATACTATACAATTAAACACAAACTTTTAATTTCAGAATACAGATACATTAAATCAAGATTAGGAAAGCCTTTGATATTATATAAAGAATATACTTTCGGGCATCAAAGACATTTTCCAATAAAAGGAACTCATCATTGGCTTTGTACGGCCAGCAGCAGAAAGCACTGTAGAGCGAAACTTTTACTGGATAATTGTGAAAATATTTTATCTAGTAACCGCTCTCATAATCATGCCCCGCCCAAATATTATGTATGTAATGGAGAATATGTTAGGATAGATTAATTGTGTTTTTAAAATATTGATCTTTATCAATCGGAGCATCTGAAATACGTAGCTAATTACGTGACGTTCACACCAGTATGTTTATCTCGCCTGCTCGATGTCCGTACGTCACTTATAGGATCCAGCGGAAGATCAGCGTCAGGTGTATTTGCCTAACACATGCTGAGCTGGAGTCCCATTTGGTGCAACCATGAGACGCACACCGAACCATTTTTTTTTATTATTATCATTTTTATTTTGTACGTCTATTTCCTTCTTCATTTTTTGTGGGTTGTGGTGTGTTATTATTTCACTGTGGCTTTTAGGTTTTTGTACGTAGTTTTTTTAATTGTTTTTTTTTATTTATTGTTCCTTTTTTTAGTGGTGTGTATGTCTTGAGAGCATGTACCAAATAAATATATTATCTATCTATCTATCTAATCGCCGATAAACGAGCGAATTTATTTACTGTCCCATCTCAATCTCGATTTTTTACTACTGTTACTTTATAACCTAAAAAGACACGTCACCAACCGAAAGTATTAACACTAGCTGTGAAATTTGAACGATCCTTCATCGGTTTTGCAGCCTATTGTATAAGATAATTCAGGAGTGTACCAATAAAACAAATAACACTTAATGTCAAATATCAAATCACTTATATATTTGTTTTAAACACACTATTCGCAACAACTCATTTCACTAATTGATTTTATAAACACTTCCCTTAACTTCGAAATCCATTTATTTTTTTTACCGGTCGGTATCACTACACAAATCGGACTGCTTCCAAAATGGCCGACCGCAGTAAAGAAAGTTGTTTATGGAAGTCAAAACACAAACTATTAAGTATTAATTGGTATTAAATTAAATTATTTTTATAAAACAATCAATTTAGAGCTTGCTAATTAAATGATCCTAAATAGTTTCAGACGAAATAATAGCAAAAGCTTACAATTGCTATCTCATTTTTCTAGTGTCAAAGTGAATAATTGGGTTTTGACACGCACTGTTTCAATCTTGCTCGGTACTCACGACAACGATTTATCGTTACGATCTTACTGTGCAGTTGGTTTGTGCAGTTTTATCAGACGTGTGTACGAATACTGCATTGTATACTTAAATATGTAATGCAGCGTCATCAATATACAATGCTCTTAAAAATACTTATATTATTACTCGCATGAACAACTACTTATACATATGTTTTAATGTAGTAAATACATCTAATTGTTATTTTGACGTTTTAGTTTTTAATAATCCCTTAAATAACCCCATTTTAGATGCTGGTTTGCAGCAAATAATTGCAAATGGATTCAAACTTATGTTAACATCTATTCCACAGAAATAATTCATTAGATAAATCGAGATTGAGAAAGTTATCTCTGTTAGCATTATATTCCTAGATTTCTCAGAAATAGAAATGTACACTTTAAAATTTGATCTTCCGTAAGTATAACATTTTTTATATTATATCTATAATACTTTGCAGCAATACAACTACATTTATGTATTATATTAAATATTATGAAAAGCTTGAAAATTATGGAAATATCATCATTCTTTTCATAAAACGAAATTTTGGCGCCTTACTGTTTTTTTTTATTTCAGATCACATCACATACATAACATCAAGGCAAGGCAAACAGCTGATACTTTTAGAAAACTACACATACTTTCATTTCCAAAGCTATAGAAGTAAAGGCACCAATCATTGGCGTTGTACTTCAAGAAGTAGTAAAAAATGCAAAGGAAAACTGACTTTAGGTATTGACAATAGGATCATCGCCTATAATAATGAACATAATCACGCGCCACCTCAATATCACTGTAGTAATGGACAATATATTAGGATTGCATAAAATGTGTTTAAATATGTTTTAATTTTTCTCTCTTATTTATTTATTTATTTAAACTTTATGCACATATGTACAATGGCGGACTTAATCTTAATCTCTTAACTCGAACAATAACAAATGAGAGTGGCCATGGTAGAAATTTGGGACTAGATCTTAAAATGTTCTAACCTAACCTAACCATTTCATGAAATAAACACAAATATATTAATTCACTGTTGGACATAACATGAAATATCTGGCTACCTCAGAAATATTACCTAGCCAATAAAGCGAAAACGGTTAATTGCCTCCTCAGTGAATTTAGATAAAGTGGTAACATGCTGTTTGCTGTTATCGCATTTAAAGCTTTTCATTTTATCCACATTCGCCAATAAAAATTTTTTTTCGAATGAAACGACTGATGTATGAGTCTGATAGTTTACTAATAGGTAAGTATTTAAATACCATCAAACAGAAGAATAGAAGTAGGTATGATCCGTTCTTCTATAGATAGGTATCTAGCGCGCGCGTGTCAAAAATTTATAAAATGAGGCGTTTGACAAAAAATTAAGATACCTATTGTTTTTTTTACATATTATTATTTGAAATGACAATCGTATTGTCTCCTCCAATTTGTACCTCGTGTTACCTAACACGGTTTATTAAGTTACATTATGTAGCCTTGTGCGATCAAAGGTAATTATGAATCTTTTGATATTATGCGTTTTTAATGTGTAAATTATAATTTTCAAAATAATCGTCTGTATTACATGGTCGATTAGGTGTACATATCTTATCAGATTATATCGGTGAACATTGATTTTATAACTTGTATTTTTTCTAACTTGTATTAATGGTTTGTGTTTCTTTGTTTTGTTTGTGTCCTGTAACTATGTAACTGTCATGTAACTGTATGATTATCTAGTCATTTTTTGTAGTACCATAAACCAATAAAACGCATTTACTGAATCATTTACTACCTTATTCATTATCACTTAAGTTTTAAGTTATAATCTAATCTTACTTATTTTCTTGTCAAATTATCATCTTATTTTGCTTTTTCTTTTCACTGTTAAACGTAAAGCTTCTCCAAAGAGCGCCAGCAAATTCGGTCTTTGACAGTTCGCATCCAACTGCTGCCCGCCATCTTTATAATTTATCAAAGATGGCGGACAGCACTCGGTCCATCGTGTGGCAGGAAATCTCGAATTACATTTAAATTGTCTTGTCTATTATAAAGAACTTTATTTTATTTTAGGTATCAGGTACATAAAATCAAAAAAGGGCAGAGATTTAATAGTATACGGAGCATACACGTATTTTTACCAGCGAACTCTTCAGTCCCAGCCCATTGACCACTGGATCTGCGTCTCGAGTAGGAGCAAAAATTGTAAAGGAAAATTAGTAATAGACACGATCGAAAATATTCTTATTAATGCAAATCTTGACCATAACCATGATCCGCCTGTATTGAAATAATTATAAAAAATAAAATATTTATGTAAAGTTGTGTTAAACCTGCGAATACACAATCTCTTGACAGTTTTGTGATTCTTTGTTTATTTTATTGTATTTATAATAAATAAATGTGCTTCTAAACCTGCGCTGACTGCGTGTTGGTCAAAATACCTTTCAAATGTCCGTCTTTCTACAGTGTCCCTTATAACTTCGATGAGAAAAATAATATCCTTGATGACGGCCTATACAGTGTTCCATGATATGCTACGGGTTTTTTTTCCAGATTTCAAGTATATACAGTCAAGGCAAGGCAAGCAGTTAATTTTGCTAAATAACTACACATATTTCTGGCAAAGAAGCGTTCACTCGAAAGGCGTAGAACATTGGATCTGCACGTCGAGTCGCAGTAAAAATTGCAAAGCGAAAATAGTATTGGACGATGGCAAAAATATTATCTCAGCAAATTATGAGCATAACCACCAACCAGGGAAGTTCCATATTAGTGATGGAGTATACTATAGAATATGAAATCTGCTCCTTTAATAAAGTAATAGTAGTATACATGTTTATTAAAGACTAGCTGCTGCCAACGACGTCGTCTGCGTGTACGCTAAAAATCTGCAAAAATGCTGTGTGTTTTTTATTCCACAAAGGTGATAGTGTGCTTTATGTGTTGACTCGACCTCTTGGTAACATTTATGTAAAAATTTGAAACTATCTATGCAACTTTTTCAGTTTATCCCAGACAAACTTACAGACAAGAAAAATTGAAAAAATATGTGAAGTATTCCAAATTTAAAATATTCAATGTTACGAGTTCGTTTTATTTTAATTCGTTCCTTATGTTTAGCCAAATTGACGTTAACTTACAAGACGTGAGTCCAAAAGTCGTTTCAACTGAGTAAATTAATTTCCCGAATCGTAGGTGTATAAGTAGACACCATAAACATACATTTTGATATCATGTGCTTCATTTTGAAAGCCAAAAAATGTAGTCGACATTACATTTTAAGCATAAGTAAAAAATATTTTTTTAAATATGATTACACGTTTGCAAAATACTAAATTGCTATTTTATTGAATAGTACCAATTTTTTCAGAAACCCAAATACTATCATTTTGGTCAAGTAATTACAATATAACCACTACACGGTTCACCCAAAATGTTTTATAGTTATTTAATTTATTTGTTTAAAAAAAAATAGTTTTAAAGCCATACTGACATGAAACAGTCAATTGACCTTGTCCTTAAAAATTGTTTTTTTTTTTATATATTGTTTGTACAGCTACAGCCCAATTTAGTAGTTTCAACTATATTTTAAACAAAGTCATAGAATATAAATGTGTCATAAAGTTTCGCTAGTTTAAGTGAACGAATTTAGATCATTAAACTTGTGGGGTGTAATTTCTTATGGTTTATTTATTTTCAGATTACAAGTACATAAAATCAATGAAGGGCAGGCCGATTATTCTGTACAAGGATTACACGTATTCTCATCGACGTCATGTCCCATCTCAAGACGTTGATTATTGGCTGTGTACTTCATCTAGAAGCAAACAGTGTAAAGCCGCACTAGTTTTGGATAGTGACCATACTATATTACCCAGTAATTATAACCATAGCCACCCTCCACCGCAATTCAGTGTTCTCAACGGACAATACATTAGAAATTATAATAAAACTCCTCGCTGTTGCAAACATCATGATTAATACATAGTTACATATTAATAATATATTGTTTTTAGTTGTAGAAGGTTATCGAACATTTGGATGTATAATAGAGTGTCCATACCAAATAAACTAAAAACATTGCAAATGACTTTTAAATGACGACTCCTCCATCGCGCAATTGCAGTTTGAAGTGTCATTAATAACTATTTCAAAAACCAATGCATAGTTTTCTAATATAAGCTTAAAGTAACATAGAAAATAATTAGTTTTCTAACTAATTTAAAATTCGTTGGGAAATATCTACCATACATGTGCAATATTAGGATTTAGTTACACACGAAACTAGTAAGCACAACCCTTGGTACAACCCGAACGACTTATCTGTACACCTCGCTGTAATAGCGGCCCCTTCCACACTTCCCCGCGCATTTGCCTCGTTCGTTTAGTAGCGATAGCATTTCGTCAGCGTTACGTCACAGCGCGAGGGGCATAGTTCAACTTCAACTCTTTAATAATGGCATTTGTGGAAAACACACCACAATTCTGCCACAACCATGTTTAAGGGGCATAGTTAAGCCGTACGTGTAGTCATGCCTAAACCTGGGGGCACGGTAGTTTCCCCGCCAAGGTCTGTTTTGTGTTTGTGTTCTGGTGTTCTTGTATTTTAACACTATAAAAACTGTTTTTTTTTTACAGAATACACATACATAACATCAATAAAAGGACGTCCTCTGGTATTGTACGAAGGCTTTACGTTCGCCCATCAGTTGACAACAAAGAACAACGTACACTGGACATGTTCTTCAAAACGGAGCAAGTCCTGTAAGGCGAGGTTGGTCCTGGACACAAATGGCTTTATCATCAATGTGGCGAGAGACCATAGTCATCTGAAACCTAACTTACATTTCTTTAATGGGAAATATTATAGAGTCTAAGTCAAGATTGCCAACTAATGAAAAGTCATATGACCACATGTGAGTGTTATAAATAGAGGAAAAACGCCAAAAAATCTTGTTTATTGTGTTCTTGTTTCATAATGCAAAATAAATACAATGTTTATTAACCTCATTTCTAGTGATTGTAAGATATTTTATGAAATGTTTAGATAATATTTAGACTGTCGCATTAAGATTTATTCAGACCCGAGTATAAGCTGAAGATTTTAATAGTATAGTATTATATTGAGCGGGTTTCGCTTAAATGTTAAGAATTAAGTTCAGATGAGTTGGTTTTTTAGTTAGAGTACAATAACTGGTGGTGTGGGAAAGCTTGTCTTAGTTAAAATGGCGCATTGTATTTCATTATAAATTAAATTTACTTGTATACGTAATTGCTGTCGTAGGGCGCGTCATTTTTACTTAGACAAGCTAAACCGCATAGGTCGGCGGTTTTATTGACCTACGCGAAACCCGCGCTATTTGCCAATCGACCCAATAGCGATAGCGAAACCACTTGCTGAATATAATAGTATTACTGCATACCTACTCGGTTTATTCTCTCACAAACGTTATCTCTACTAAACGCTATAGCGAAAATCGCTCAGGTCACTTTTGGTACTTAAAAATGGGTAAAAATGTACTTGATATTTTATTATTTCCCATTTGGCATTATGAGAAATATGATGATAAATAAATGAATGTTCTAAAAAATATCTGGGACAAATAAACAAAAAGAAATACTTTTTTCGTAATACTATACTAATCACCCATTTTTTTTATTTATTAAAGTAAGAGACAATACTTTTTACAACTGCTTTCTTACCGTATTTTTTTTTCAGAACTCAAACCACTAAAAGCGAAAGGAAAACCTCTAATGGTGTATAAAGGATACTTATTCTGGCATCACAAACATTTTCTGAAATCTCGGACTGACTTTTGGCGATGCAAAGCTCATCAAAAGGGATGCAAAGCGATGATAATTTCAGACAAGGATAGCAAGATTACTGGCAATAGCAAGCATAGTCATTCTGCACCAGCATCTAGTATTCATGATGGAGTATATTTTATGAGTGAAAAGATAAAATCAAGTGGAGACGGTTGACCGGCAAATGTATGATGATTTTGTCTGTTGGTGTTAAAAACAGACCAAATGCGAAGGATTTCCTACTGTTTCCTTCATGTGATGCCTATTTTAATTGTACTCCATTTGTTTAGGTATGTCATGTTTTGAGCCGCATGTAACGGTTCCCTGCAACCTACGAACAAAAAACGTATACCCTTATGTTGCGACTTCACTTGGTGTATTTGCTTTGCGTATTTAATGCAACGCCATATGGACCTTATTTAAAGAATTTTAGGGTATAGTTTGTATTATGTATAGATATGGTTGTAGTCCACTCAACAGGCCTGTGGTCGACGAACTATACTATCGTCAGAGCAGGGTATTATTTCTTAACGACTTATGGTTGCCTGGTTGCTGGTACAGAATGGCTAAGGCATTATTTTTGTTTTTATACTTTTGTGACTGAAGAATTAATTTAATATAATTCGATGAAATCAGATATTATGTGAATGTGGAAGAGAAGAAACATTATGTAATTAGAATTTTAATTTTTGTGAACAGTTGAATTTTCCTGTTCAGTGTGTACAATGTAAAAAATGATTTGACAATTATTGAGTTTCTTTTGATTCTTCCTTCTTCTTTTTTTCAAACATAATTTGTCAAAGGTGTAGATAGGTTATATGCAGTAAAAAAGTAGCACTTTAAAAGTTTGCTATTTAACCAACATTTTACTGAGTATCGCGTTGCCATTTGACATTTATCTCTTTTTCACTCGCACTACTTCAATCATACCATCTTACTTTGACGTGTAATGTATGTGTGCGTAAGTTTGGCGTTTTTAAAGATAGAATTTCGTTTAGGTAACCTTTCTGCACATTTTTACCAATATCTTAATATCTGTGGGCGTTATTATTTAGGTCATTTTTGATGATTTGGATTCCGCAATAGGGATATTGACTTTTAAAGCTGGTTAACAAAAACTGGATCTACTACTACAAGCTTATGAAAACTGCTTGACAAACGTTAGAATGAAATAGTTTTCACTGAGTGTTTTAAACTATGAAGTTGTTTTTCTAAAAATAAATGTATCGAACTTGTTCTGCAGACAATTTTTTACATAATTATATAAACTTCAACGTTAAGCTATTCAAAAAGTTAAACATTGACCAAATAACAGTTAAGTTAGCAGAGGGTACCTTTTTACTTTGAGGATGTATTTCTGCAAAACACACCTGTAATGGACCTTTGCACGAGTATAGGTATTGTGTACAGAAAAATGCGCAAATCGCCGTTTGAGGCAGTAGACATTTCCGTGTATGGCCACAGTGCGACTGGACATTTCTACACAGACACAGATTTTTCACTTAGCGCTTCAGAAACCTTTGAATGAATACGACATCTATGGTGTGAATTGTGAAAAATATCAAGACTTGAATCAGCGCTTCGCAAAATCCCACGACGGCATTTTGTAGAAACTAACGACTCCGTGGTTAAAGATCCCACCTCTCATGTAAGAGGTTGTTGTTTCAAATCCGGACAAAAATTTATCTTGGACATCACTGACATCCCGTGCCTCGAAACGTTTTTATCTTGTTTTCTTATAATTTAACACTACGTTAGTGGATATCTAAAAAAAACCTTTTTTTTTTTACAGAATACACGTACATAACATCAATAAAGGGTCGCCCTCTGGTCCTGTACGAAGGCTTTACATTCTCGCATCAGGTGACGACAAAAAGTAACGTACACTGGACATGTTCTTCAAACCGGAGCAAGTCCTGCAAGGCGAGGCTGGTGTTAGACACAAGTGGGTCTATCGTCAGCGTGGCGAAAGACCATAGCCATCAGAAACCTAACTTACATTTTTTTAATGGGCGATATTATAGAGTCTAAGTCATGGTTGACGAGTTTGATGCCCAATGAAAAGTGTTAAGTTGCGTACCATGACCATGATACAATATTAAGTTCTTTGATAAACGCCAAAAAACCTTGTTTCTTGTAAATAAATATGTCATGCCAAATATAGTACGGTGTTCTGCTGTTGGTAGCTAAGTCAAACTATTCTTTTAAGTAAAACGCGCGTGCACTTCGCACTCTCAACCTCATCCCTAGTGACTCTGAGATAAGTTTAGATTAGATGATATGTTAGAATAGAATAGAATATTCTTTATTGTACACCAATAGGACAAAAACAGTAAAGGACAACACAAACAAATATGCAAGAGTACAATAGGCGGCCTTATCGCTATAAAGCAATTTCTTCCAGGCAACCTTTGGATGGAATCAAATTATATAAAAATGGGTAAAGGGTAGTCTATGGCGTACATGAATATATATATATATATAAATATGAATATATATAGAAAGATATATATGTTATGAAAGTGTTACCAAACATAAGTAGACAGTCGCATAACAAACTCAGCTCTAAATAAATCTTAATATCTATTATGAACTGTTGTATTTGCAAGATTTGAGTAGCTGGTTGGTTGAAACCGGACTGTGGTATGGTTTCGTATAGGTCGGCGGTATTCTACATGTTATATTCATAGCCAAGCAAAACCCGCGCAGTATGTCTATTAACCCATAGCGATAGCGAAACCGCTTTGTTGTAAATAACAGCATTACTGCATACATACTTGGTTTTCTCTACTACAAGCGTTGTTTTGACTACACACAATAGCGAAAACCGCTCAAAACTTATATAATTAAAAGAGGGTGAAAATGTAAGTGAGATAGGATTATATTTTCGTGAAGCATTATGGGAAATGTAATAAATAAATAAATGTTCCAAAAAGTATCTGGGTCTAATAAAAAAACCAATAACAATAATTTTGATTTTTTTATAATTACTGTGACTTTATTATTTACACGCTATATAATGACTTTGTAATTAAAATAAGAGTCTTTTTTTATCAGATTTTCTTTATAAGAATTTTTAACGTATTTTTTTCAGAAGTCAAACCACTAAAAAGGAAAGAAAAACCTCTAATGGTGTATAAAGGATATTTATTCTGGCATCACAAACATTATTTACAGTCTCGGACTGACTTATGGCGATGCAAATCATATCTGAAGGGATGCAAAGCGGTGATAATTTCAGATAAGGATAGCAAGATTACTGGCAATAGCAAGCATAACCATTCTGCACCAGCATCTAGTGTTCATGATGGAGTATATATTATAAATGGAAAAATAAAATCAAGTGAAGATGGTGAAACGGCTAATGTATAATGATTTTGACGGTTGGTATTAAAAAAAGACCTAGTGCGAAGAAGGATTTCCTACCGTTATCTTCATGAAGGCCTTATTTTAACTATACTTCATTTGTATGTGTATTTAACTGAATGTAGGCAATCTTGACATATATTTTTATTTTGACATGTTGTTATGCGCAGCCTGTAACGGTTCCCTGCAACCTTAAGAAGATTGTTTACCTTTATAGTGTGACTTCACCTGGTGTATTTTGGCCAAATATTTGCGTATTTGATGCAACGCAATATTAAACTTATTCTACTATAGTATTCGTTTAGGCATTTGGGCATTGTCAAAAAAAGTTGGACCAAGTGAAGTTGCATTAATAGATAAATACCTAATCAGATGGAGTACAGATGCAAGCCATCGCGTTTGTTTTTAACTAACCACAGGGCAGCAAAGAGTGAGAGGACATGTTTTGTTATCTCTTCATGAGTTCTGATTGCCTGGTACAGAATGGCTATAGCATTATTTTTGTTTATATACTTTTGTGACTAAAGAGTTATTAAACTAATAAAGTTCGATGAAAAAGATGTGGAAAAGAAGAAATATTATGTAATTAGTTTTAGTTTTGCTTATTATTTAGTCAGATTTGTGGAATGTTGTGTACAATGTAATAAAACGATTTGACAAATAATATTTGGATTTATTTCTTAATAGTAATGAAACTAGAAGTCTTTAATTATATTTTGATTTCACTATTATTATTATATTTTCTAACTATCTAATTGACATTTAAATTCATTTAATTACCTATTATTTCAGGTAAAAGACAAGCTCCATTGCGAAGTGTTTTCCAAAATCAGATGATTAAGTTGTTTGATGATGTTTTCAATGAAGATGATACTTCGACAACAGATGATATTGAACCCGGCGCAACAAAAACGGAAAATATTGAATCTACTGCATCGACCTCAACTCAGTTTGAAATCGTCATCGTCCATGAAATGACTTCAAAAAATCAGATGCCGTCCCCATCCTCTAATGAAGTTTACGATATCGCCTCCTGTGTCGGATACCCTGAAAGTAAGGACCCTAGTAGGTAAGTATTGGGGGTCTCGGATCAAAGGAGATCCGAGCCCCCCAATACTCAATTCAAAACGATCCTTTTATTCAATTATCTCTATTCGAAATGATCTTTCTATTCAATAATATCTATTCGAAATGATCTTTCTATTCAATCATATCTATTCGAAATGATCTTTCTATTCAATAATATCTATTCGAAATGATCTTTCTATTCAATAATATCTATTCGAAATGATCTTTCTATTCAATAATCTCTATTCTAAATGATCTTTCTATTCAATAATCTCTATTCAAAATGATCTTTCTATTCAAAAATCTCTACTCGAAATGATCTTTCTATTCAATAATATCTATTTATAATGATACTTGTATTCATTATTAAATGATACCATCAGTCAGATTGACTGATAACTGAAACAAATATATACTTTACACCAATGACGCATAATGCAATGGGTAAATTGAACCTATATGATAAGAAATTAAACAAAATATACAGATATATAAAGTTTTATTTACATTTTTTTATACATTTTACTTATAATATCACGAGCACTTTTGTATATGTCGTCATTAAATATATTTTCGACAACATATTGAGCACATACACTAGCTCCACAGTTACATGATGCACTCTCTTGGAACTCCTCCACGTCATAAATTTGTAAGCGTATTATTTTAGATCTTCTACCCTTAGAAGGTTTCTTGATAAATGAATATAAAATATCATCACCTCGTCTTTTATTAGCGCTGCTACGAGGTGTATTTTCAAATTGGAATAGTTGAAACGGTGTGTTTCTTTCTGAATACTCGCTTACTACTCTTTGACGCATAGTTCTCTCAGGATCAGCTGGAGGCGGAGACAGTGGTGAGTATCCTGAGTTAGGGATGATAAGATCAGCAGATTCCTGAAACAAAGCATTATAATATAAATCACACTGTATTTATCATTTTGATAAAAATACGTTTCAATATGAAATGAAAATTTGAATCGGAAATTATTTAAAGTGCTACAATTATTAATTTAACTATATATTAATTACTCTAATTATTTTACTTACCGACATTATCAGGCAGGAGTCTCACTTTGAATGTATTTTCAAGTATTCCGTTTTGATTTATATTCTTTTTTCTTGTCACTAAGGTTCATAATAAGAAGTTATATTTTTGATACCTTTTTAGTAAAAGTATTTAAAGAATTTCAGCTCGTCTTACGTCCACGTGCCGAATTGTTTATATAAGCAACGGTAGAGACACACGAGCGGGTAAACCGTCTATAGCTCTGTGACAACAACGTAAAAATAATATTTTTATTATTTATCGATTAATACCAACAAATTTAGTCTTTAATATCTCTAAAATTAAGTTCAATTTAAAAATAATAATGTTACAATGACGCTTCCCTAGTTTATTCAAATCAATATTATGTACTAGTAAGCGTTCAAAACGCTGCGGTTCTAACGCTCGTCTATATTGATCATCGATATAAAAATGCTATCTTAGCGTTATTTTAATACTATTTCTACCTGCGGTTACGCTTGTTCTTTTCTTATTATCCGAGTGCAAAAACAAAGATATGAATTTATGAAATGTCTTACGAGTTCATCTGCGAATTAAGTTTTTAAGTAGCCTATGTCCTTCCCCAATCTCCCAATCTCTGTACCAAATTTCATCAATATCGGTTCAGTGGTTTGGACGGAAAAGTGTAACAGACAGATAGACAGAGTTACTTTCACATCTATATTATTAGTACGGATTAGACGTTTTAGGTACAACACATGTATTTTATTAGTCATGTGTAAGCAATTTACCTGCAAATTTGGACAACGTGGTTTTAGGCCTATTAGAAACTCAGCCTCGACTATCTCCGCTACCAAATCTTTGGTACTCCTACATTTCTGCATAGAATGTTATGTTATTTTTATTAGTAGATATTACAAGTGTACGAAGTCCTAATGATGATCTTATTTTTTCGTATGTCAGCAATTTACAAATTAGGATATCCGTGACGTGATTTTACACCTATATAAACACATCTCCAGCAAACTAGACTACCATTTCTTTCTGGAAGTCTCAGTGCTCCTGAATTTCTTAATCAATTGCGTATTAAGATAAACTTATCAAGACTCGAAATGTAAGTACTTCTCATTATTTCACTTTATTTTTAATGTTTTTTTTATCTGAAATTGTTTTAACATTATAATGAATATTTATTTGTCTGTTAATTCATTTTATCTATTCATTGCGTCTACTCATTCATTTCATATACCTATTTTTTTATTTCATCTATTCATTCATTTCACCTATTCATTCATTTCACCTATTCATTCATTTCATCCATTCATTTTATTTAATCTATTCATTCATTTCATCTATTCAATCATTTCATCTACTTATTTATTTTATCTCTCGTTTTTTTTTTATTTTTTTTTTTTTTTCATTCATTCTATTCACTTTTTTCATTACTTAGTTGTATTCATTTCTTTCATCAATACGTTCTTCTCATTAATTTCATTGATTTATTCACTTCACTTATTTCATGTTTTAGTTTTATAAAATAACGCAATGAAATTGTGAACATGCAAAGTTTCAATTCTGTCCATAATTGAATATACTTATTTTCATATCTGATCATCTAGTTAGCGCTTTAAAATGTCGCATATGTTAATTATAACATTATCTTATCTATTCAGGTCGAAGCAAGTAGCAACTCATCTCTTCTCATCTGAAGACGAGGCCGAACTGCAGCAGCAGCATCAGAAAAGCAATAAGGCGTCAGGTTCATCTAAATCATCGGCACCTGTGAAGAGACTGGCGGAGGGGCAATCATCGAAAACAGAAGATAATAAAAAGAAGAGGAGGAAGGCTTCTATCCACCCCATCTCTGCTTGCATGAAGCCCACATCGTATGAACTGTTTGGCACCGACAGCGATGATGATCAGGAAGAGGAAGGCGTTGGAAGCATTCAGGGTAAAAAAATACCACCACTGCTTTCATATTACACTCGTCGAGTAGCAAATGGCTTGTCTAGGCAAAGTGACGATAAAAAGACAGGGAGATATTATGTTGAACTAAAAATTTACGACTGTGCAGAAATCGAACGCATAGCACCCATAAATCGCTGGAGGCATTCGATTATAACTGTAAAAAATCGAACTGATGACGGGACGCCTGCATGGCAGCATCTAAAAGAATTTTTAAATAAAACCCGTCAGGAATTTAAACAGAGCCCCATAGATTTTGTCAGTGCTTATTATTAATTTAATTAGATGTTATGAGTATAATAACATTTCTTATATTTCAAATATTAGTTTTGTAACCTTAACGTTATTATTTTGTAGCCACTTAAATATAGTACTACAATTCTTATAATTAAAAATAATAACTTTGTAATCTTTACATAATTATTTTGTAGCCACTAAAATATATGTAGACATGTAAGCATATTAAATTTTTGTTTTATTTGCAGTACAACCCTTGTCTACTCATCGGAGACAATACAATAATAATCCAGAATTAATAGAATGTGATAAATGTCAAATTAAATTACCGCTAATAAAATTCAGATATCATTTGAGAACGAATATTCATAAATGTAATAGTTTATTACGAACCAAATTTGATAATATTTACATTATTGCAAGTGCATTCAAAAACAGAATCGTAACATATCGTTTAAATCCTGCGCAAGGTGTTGAATACGTTGCTCCTGAAGCATTCTTGTGTCAGAATAAAAACGATATCGTGAAACTCATAGATATGTCCTTAATAAAAAATACTTGTATCAAGATAAATTTCGAATTGTTTGCTTACTTTGTGTTACTAAAAACAAGTGAGCAACAATTGAAATCATTTAATACGAAATATGAAATTGTTTGTAATAACACGAATATTAATGATTTGTATACAAATGTAATTGAACTTCTCACATGTAAAATGTCAGAGTTCGAACACAAAGAATCTGGATGGTCTTATATTTCATTGAGTCATCTAGAAATCAACATTAATAAATATTGTCCGTTGAGAGGAGGGACATATTTAGAATTACCAACAAAAATTAAAAATACGAGAAGTTGTATTAACATACAAAACAATGATGATTATTGCTTTTTGTGGAGTATTGTAGCAGCATTATATCCTAGTAAGTTTAATGTTTGTCGAACCAAATCGTACCCACACTACAGTTCTGTATTAAATATCAAACAAATGTCGTTTCCAGTTTCATATCAAGATATAAGAATATTTGAAAGAAACAATAACATAAGTATAAATGTTTATGGAGTAGACAATAAGGGTGAAAATGTGACCGGTCCTCTATATTTAACAAATGACAGAAAAACTACTCATGTAAATTTGCTATACTTGGAACGGCAAGGAAAACATCATTATTGTCTTATAAAAAATCTGGCGCGATTAGTACGACGACAAATTACAAACCATAAAGGCGATTTTTTCCTATGTGAATCATGTTTACAGTATTATAGCAGCGAAACAAAATATAAATCTCATATTTGTTCTAAAGTTTTATCGGTCTTACCAGAAAAAAGTACTAGACTCGGTTTTAAAAACTATGAAAGAAAACAAAAAATCAATTACGTAATTTACGCA
This sequence comes from Athetis lepigone, assembly GCA_033675125.1. Lineage (NCBI taxonomy): Eukaryota > Metazoa > Arthropoda > Insecta > Lepidoptera > Noctuidae > Athetis > Athetis lepigone. The sequence goes on along the minus strand of CM066218.1, from coordinate 4,891,591 downwards.
GACTTTGAAAGCCTATTGTTAAATTGTGACGAAAAAATTTCTGAAAAAACGTACAATTTGAAAAAACATCAACCCTCGTGTTTTGGATATTATATCTGTTGTTCACACGATTCAACTCAAAACAAGTTTGTTACATATAGAGGTCCGGATTGTGTGGAAGTTTTTGTTAATAGATTAATAGATGATGTGAAGAAAATAACTAAACTATTGTCGAATAAAAAACAAATGAGACCTTTAACAGAGGAAGAGCAAATCATATATAACAATACTAGTACTTGCCACATATGTGATCAATTACTATTTGATGATAAGGTATGTGATCACGATCATATCACAGGCAAGTATAGAGGCCCTGCACATACTCATTGCAATTTAATGTTTAGAGTGTGCCCCTTCATACCTATAATTTTCCATAATTTGTCGAGCTATGATTCTCATCTGTTTCTAAAAGAGTTAGTAAAATATGAAGGGCATATTAAAATCATACCTAAATCTAAAGAAAAATATTTGACTATTACTAAATACATTCATAACGAAAATGACAAACGTCCTATTCAAATAAAGTTCATAGATTCATACCAGTTTTTGAGCTCAAGTTTAGATGCTTTGGGGAAAAGCTTATCAGATCATGATTTTGTTCATTTGTCAATGGAATTCAATGATGAAAACGTTCATTTGCTCAGAAATAAAGGTGTTTATCCTTATGATTATATTAACACGTGGGGCAAGTATGAAGAAACAAAACTGCCCGAAAAAATATATTTCTATAATACTTTGAAAATGGAGCACATTACGGATAATGAATATAAACATGCAGAAACTGTATGGAACAAATTCAATATTAAAACTATTGGTGAGTATACTGATTTATATATGAAATGCGATGTTTTAATATTGTGTGATGTATTCGAAAATTTTCGTAACATAAGTTTAAAATATTATAAATTAGACCCAGCGTACTACGTAACAGCACCTAGTTTGAGTTGGGACGCTATGTTACTTTATACACGTGTTGAGCTAGACTTAATTGATGACTTAGATATATATCAAATGTTAGAAAAGGGAATACGTGGCGGACTGGCACAATGCTCGCTACGTCACGCAAAAGCTAATAATATATATTTACCGACATTCAATGATTTAGAACCTTCTAGCTATTTGATATATCTTGACTGTAATAATTTGTACGGTTACGCTATGACTAAAAAGATGCCTATTTCAGAGTTCAGATTTTTAAATCAGGAGGAATTAAATGGTTTCGATATAATGAACGTGTCGGATGATAGTAACTACGGCTTTATATTAGAGGTAGATCTTGAATATCCTGATAGCATACATAACTTTCATAGTGATTTACCTTTTGCCCCAGAAAAATTTATACCTCCAGGAGGAAAGACACCTAAACTTATAGCTAATTTATATGATAAATTTAACTATGTAATTCATTATACTCATTTAAAGGAATGCTTGAGACGCGGTCTTGTTCTGAGAAAAATACATCGTATTCTTACATTCAAGCAAGAAAAATATCTAAAAAAATACATTGATCTAAATACAAGTTTACGTCAAGCGTCTAAAACTACATTTGAGAAGGACTTTTTTAAACTTCTGAATAATTCTATATTCGGCAAAACAATTGAGAATAAACGTAAACAAGTAGATATTAAATTAGTCACAAAATGGAGAGATACAGATAATGCTACCAATAAACAACTTGCCGCTGAAAAACTAATTTGCAAACCTAATTTGAAATGCGTTTCTATATTTTCTGAAAACTTTGTAGCTATTCAGCTAAAGCCCGAAAAAATCATGCTTGACAAACCAATATATATCGGCTTTACTATTTTAGAGTATGCCAAGTTGCATCTATATCAGTATCACTATAGAATAAAAGAAAAATATATGAATAATGTTAGACTTTGTTACACCGATACCGATAGTTTGCTTTATTTAATTTATACGAAAGATATTTATAGTGATATAAAAAATAATTTAAAAGAATTTGACACAAGTAATTTTGATTTAGATAACCCTTATTTAATTCCTCGAGTAAATGCAAAAGTACCTGGATTATTTAAAGACGAACTGGGTGGAGACGTGATTAAGGAATTTACAGGCTTAAGAGCAAAACTTTATTGTTTGCTAGCTTCTAAAATTCAGATAAATAAGGCGAAAGGTATCACAAACTCTGTAACAAAAAGACTAAAGATGTCACATTACAATAAAACGTTATTTAACAATGAAATTAGAGTATGTAAAATGAATTTAATTCGGTCAATAAAACACGTACTGTATTCGCAACAAGTAAGCAAACTGGTAATGAATAGAAATGACGATAAAAGATATGTTCTCTCAAACCACATTGAAACTCTACCCTGGGGTCACTATAAAGTAGTATTGTAAATAGTTATTATAGAATTAGATAATAATTATTGTTATTAAGTTTGTGAATAAACACATTTACGTCATTATTTTATATGTTGTTTTATTTAATACGTACCTTCAAAGTAAAACTTTATAATAATACATACCTAAAAAGGTCAGGAAATAATAAACGCTAGTTAATAATTCTATTAATGTGCATTACTGGGTAATAAAAAGACAGTGAAACAGTAAAATCGTATTTAAAAAACGTGTTTACTGTTTCACTGTCTTTTCACTTATTTTATTGTACTTAGATACCCATTAAAAACATAAGAAAGACAAAAGTTACTTAAGATAGCCACGGTTGTATTCAGTAAGTTCAAGTTGTCGAATACCAGCCAGGCACAATTGGTTTAAGATTTTAATAAATGTAATAAATAAAACACAATTTATAATAATTTATTTTTTATTAAGTATACTAAACTTACTGTCACAGTAATTATAATGAACCTTAATATTCAAAATTTTATATTATGAAGTCGAGCTTAACTTTTTAACTATCTTACCAACTAAATGCTCAGTTTCACTCATGATATCGTCATAGTCACTTCTCACTAAGTACTGTATATTCACGGTTGCACTATCAGGGTCAGTGTCTATTTCAGCCATATTACCGTTCAAATCATGAATAATTATTTTTATAAGCTGGCGAACATGCTCTGGCTCTTTACGTATGATAAAAGATTTGTTTTTAACAGATTTTGAATTATTTTTTTTCTTCTTCAGTTTTTGTTCTTCTATTTTTTGTTTTTGACTCTCGTCACACGCACTCGCTGCTAGTTCAGCGTACCAACTCTCTCTATCTTGTGCATAGTAGAATGGATTTATAACTGGATCTGCGTCCTTTATCAAATTCTGAAAGAATAAAAATAAACTGTTATTTAAAGCCTACTTATGAAGTGAACAAGTAAAGCAATACTTATTTAGATACTTACGTTACATTGTTGGTCAATATTCTCTAGGACAGGGCTATAGGATGGTGATTGCGTCATGATGCTGTAAAAAGAGTATGCATTATATATTTTATCAATTAATAAAAGTATATGTATTATATGCATGAATATTTACCTTTACAATGTTCTTAAAATCATAAACAAAAGCGATACGAAACGTCTAACTTAAAGAAAAGACCGCTACGAAGTGAAGTGTGAAGAAGTATATTATGTACTTATTTTGAAAGATGAGAATATATATATATATATATATATATATATACACGTTAAATACTTTTTTAATTAATCGATAAGATGAAGTTGATCAAGCAACCCATTTCACTCAATGTTAATAATATAAGATTAAGTGATTCTGTTTCCTTTATCAGACATAGCGCTTTACTCCCAAATATCATACGCTGTATAATATGTGGTCCATCAAATTGCGGTAAAACGAATGTCATGCTTAGTTTACTGCTGCATGAAAATGGACTCAAATTTAGAAATCTATATCTTTACTCTAAGACTAATTTTCAACCAAAATACCGTTTTTTGAGCAAAGTACTAAAAAAAGTGCCACAGATAAACTTCTACGAGTTTAGTAATGATAAAGATGTAATTTCTCCGAGTGAAGCTTTAACAAATTCTGTATTTATTTTTGATGATGTTGCGTGTGAAAATCAAGTTAATATCCGCAACTATTTCTGTATGGGTAGGCATAAACAAATCGATTGTTTCTATTTATCTCAAACTTATTCTAAAATTCCAAAGCAGTTGTTACGTGACAATGTGAATTTACTTATTATATTCAAACAAGATGATGTTAATTTAAAGCATATTTATGAAGAGAATGTTAGTTCTGATTTACAATGGAAAGAGTTCAAAAATCTTTGTCAAACTGTTTGGAGTAAACCTTATAATTTTCTGCTTATTAATAAAGAATCGTCATTAAATAACGGAAGGTACAGACAGAATTTTGATATGTTTTTTAAATTTGACTGACTGTTTATATGTACATATAAGTAATTAACAGACAAAATCTACTTCAGTATATTTTGTTCTTTAGCTTAATACAGTTGTTATAATAGGTACAACATGGAGAAAAATATTAAAATAGAATTAATGAAGTCTGTAGATTCCATAAAAAATAAAATAAAGCAAATGAAAAATCAGGAACACTCAATGAACTTGTCACTTGACAAAATGTTAAAACCTGTCACAGACCCCCTTAAAACCCTAGTTGATTCGAATAGAACAATAGAAAAAATACAAAATTTTGAAAATACACACTCTAATTTTGAAGACATTGAATCGGATGACATTAATACTAGCTCATCTACAAAGTTTGAAGAATGCTGCGATCCAGAACTGAATTCTATGCAGTTCGTTAAAAAATCTCCCCGGACAGAATTACTGGATGACTTAGAAATATCATTAGGGGGCAGTGATATCCATGATATTTATGATGGGGTAAATATACCATTTGGAATAAGGAGTGCAAACAAAAAATTACTGATGGGTAATTCAATAGTTTCATTTTCTAAAATAGATAGTGTGAATGATGATAATGTCATTTTAATTAAAGTTGGTGACAAAAGCTATAATTTAACCCCTGGTTTAAAAGAACTTTTACTTCGTAGAAAACCTGATTTGAAACTAATATCGAGCAAAGATAAACTTGTCTATAAAGATATGTTGCATTATACAAATGCACATAAGAGAGATTTCAATCCTAATGGACAAATTAGAGGCGATAAAGGTATAAAATATCGTGAAATAATTAGACCATTGTTTTCTGAATCGTTAAACAATAATATGATCACTAAATTTGGAGGAAACTTACCAGTGCTAAAGAAATACAAAACCAACACTGACTTGGTATATTGGGATGATCCTAACGAACTGGTTGACAGATTAAAACTATTAATTGCTTCCCGCGATGCTGGTAATACAAACCATGATAATGAAATTTTATCTATAATAGAAGAATTAAAAGAAGCTGATATAATTAAATAATAAATAGTCATGATAATATGCTTTTCATTCAGTACTGAACTGTGATCATGAGCAAGGCTGACGTGGTAAACGAAATCCATAAAAATGCAAGGGTTAACTATCCACGAAGACATGTTATCATGAAAGATATAGATGACTTGTGGCAAGCAGACTTAATTGATATGCAATCAATTTCAAAAGAAAATAAAAATTACAGATATATTCTTGCTGTTATAGATACATTTTCGAAATATGCTTGGGCGTTTCCGATGAGAAGTAAAACCAAAGAAGATTTGTGTAACTCGTTCAAAACTTTGTTAGATAAAGGACGTGTTCCTAAAAATCTGCAAACGGATAATGGAGCAGAATTTTATAACAACAAATTTCAGAAGCTTATGAAATCATATAATATTAACCATTATTCAACCTTCTCAGCAAAAAAGGCTTCAATAGTTGAACGATTTATCAGGACATTGAAATCTAAAGTTTATAAGGAATTTAGTTTAAAAGGCGATTACAATTGGATAAATAATACCCTAAATGATGTTATTTACAAATACAATCACACTCACCATCGCACTATTAATGAAATCCCTGCTAATGTGGATAATAATAATAAAAAATATATATTACAAAGGTATTCAAACTTGTTAAAAAATAATAATTTAAAAAGTAAGTACAAAGTAGGTGATTATGTGCGTATCAGTAAATACAAAGGAACATTTGAAAAAGGTTACACTCCCAACTGGTCAACAGAAATATTTAAAATTCGTAAAATACAAAAAACAACTCCCATAACTTACTTAATTGAAGATACTATCAGAGGTCAGCCCATTTTAGGTGCATTTTATACACAAGAACTTCAAAAAACAAAACATCCCAATGTATATCTAGTTGAGAAAGTTCTTAGAAGAAAAGGTGACAGAGTTTTGGTAAAATGGTTAGGCTTGTCTTCAGCTGAAAACAGTTGGATTGATAAATCGAATGTAGTATTATAAATAATATTACCAGCAATTGGAATCGATAACTATTTATTAAATTATTCAACCGGAATTCATCAGTCTTATAATGTGTTTTGGAGAGAGTAGTCTTCTCAATTGGCTTATTAATAATTTACCATTTGAATTACACTTACCAGGATATAATTACTGTGGCCCTGGTACTAAATTAATAAAAAGACTAGCACAAGGAGATAACGGTGTAAATAAGTTGGACGAATATTGCAAAGATCACGATATTGAATATCACAAGTCATCAAACTTAAAGGATCGACATAAGGCTGATTTAATTTTGTTAAAAATGGCGAAAGAGCGAGCGGTTGCTTCCGATGCTAGTGCAGGTGAAAAACTTGCGGCACGCTTAGTAAGTAAGGCTATGTCGGTAAAAATTAAAACTGGTTCTGGTTTGATCAAAAAGCGTTCTCCAAAAGTTACATCTGGAAAAGGGTTAAAAAGTAAATTAAAAACTTTTATTACAAAAGCAAAAAGGCACATAAAAAAATTAAAACCTAAGAGCAAGAAAATGGCTATAGAATTAGCTATTGCCGCTACTAGAGAATTAGCCAATGATTCATCGATCAAGCTCCCACGTGTTATTCCTATTCCAAAAACTGGGGGAGTACTACCTCTGATTCCTATTTTTGCGGGATTATCAGCGGCGGGAGCTTTAGCAGGCGGTGCAGCAGGTATTGCCAAAACCATAAATGAATTCAAAATGGCTAAAAAGCTGTATGATGAATCGAGAAGACACAATGAAAAAATGGAAGCTCTTTGTATTGGGAAAGGGCTACACCTTAAGCCACATAAGGGCGGTCTTGGAATTTTCGTATCGAAAGAAAAAAACTAAGATATCGGCTACCCAAACGGGCCTTAACTAACATTGACATTTTAAAGTATGGAAATAGAATTCCTTATTTTAGAGGTGTCTTTATGAGAGATGAGCTCCCTATATATCCATATAAAAAAGAATGTGGAGTTATTAATTTAGATAGTTCTAAAAACCCTGGTTCTCATTGGGTAGCCTATGCAAAATATAATGATTATGTTGAGTATTTCGACAGTTATGGAAATCTTAAACCTCCAAAAGAATTTATAAAATATGTAGGTTCTAACATTCAATATAATTATGAAAACATACAGCATGATCACCCATTCAACTGTGGACATCTATGTTTAAATTTTTTAAAGAATTTTTGGTATAATCAAGAAATAAAATAAACAGGATCATTGTAAAGAGTTCAGTATGCGAGCATGTCTACTACGGTTACCATCTCTGGAAATAAATCAGAACTGGTTTCGTATTTTCAACCACCTCTTCATTTATCTGGTCAATACGAGTGTGGTTTATTATACTTTTCAGTATTAAACACAAGACCGAATGCGCCTGTTAATAACAGCAGTTTAACAGCTGTAGTCAGAATCGAATGTGATCTTGTGCACGGATCTTATTACAACGGATTACCGACTCATTTTATTCATGAATTCGTATCTGATACTGATTCAAGTCGTGGCTACACAGAAATACCCCAGAACGTTATTTACTTCCCAGTAAACAAAAATATAATTTCATCTATATCTGTTAAAATTGTCGATCAACTTGGTAACTGTATTAACTTTGGTGAAAAACACATTCAATTACGCCTTCATCTAAGAAAAACAAAATGATAGTATATTATAAAAACACTCCTGTGAAAATCACACGTCTTATTCCATCTACGACCATTAAGGTGCATAGACGTAAGAAAAAAGTGAAGAAATTGAGCGAAGCAAATAAAGCTTTTCTTAAAGCTCTAGGTTTTAAAGTATGAATATACTACAAATTACTGAATTACCTCACTTCGATAGTTCGATTGAAAGCTATGAAGTCCACACATACAATCCCTACACTAACAGCTTTAGAGAAAACGATGAAATCAGAATTCCCGTACACCAACAAGACATATACGTGTTACCATCAGCCAGTTCAATTTACGTCGAGGGTCAGGCAAAGTTCTTCGACAAAGATGGAAAACCGATTAAGAAAAATATTACGTTCAGTAACAACCCTGTTATGTTTTTGTTTCAAGATATCAGATACGAAATAAATGGCATTGAAATAGATCGCATTAAAAATTCTGGAATAACTTCGACAATAAAGTCATACGTTTCAATGAATGACGGAGAAAATAAAGTTGCTGCTTTGTGGGGTTGGAGCCTAGATGGATTCAAAAGTGATGGTCATTTTAGTGCTATTGTACCTCTTAATAAAATTTTAGGATTTGCGGAGGATTACAATAAAATAGTGATAAATTGTAAACATGAACTTATTTTGAATAGAAGTAACTCTAACTTAAACAGTATCATAGCAACTGATGATTTTGCGCATTTTCAAATAGAAATACAAAGATTGCAATGGCGTGTACCACATATAAAAGTGTCAGACCGTGAACGACTGACACTACTTAAACACTTGGAAAGAGATAAACCTATTCAAATAGCGTTTCGAAATTGGGATTTATATGAGTATCCCTTGCTCCCTAAAACTACAAAACATTCTTGGTCAGTTAAAACTGCATCGCAATTAGAGAAACCTCGATATGTAATTTTATGCTTGCAAACGAACAGGAAAAATAATAAAACCAAAGACAGTTCTCTGTTTGATCACTGTGGGGTTACTAACGTAACACTTTTTTTGAATTCACAGTATTATCCTTACGAGCCTCTAAGCTTAAATTTTTCTGAGAACAAATACAATATATTATATGAAATGTACGTGAAATTTCGTCAGTCGTATTACAATTGTCCTGCAGACCCCTTGCTTAATTTGGCTGAGTTTAAAGAGAAGGCTCCTCTATTTATTATAGACTGTTCAAGACAAAACGATAGTTTGAAAACAGGCCCCGTAGATGTACGGTTGGAGATTGAATGTTCAGCGCCAATACCGGATAACACAACGGGATATTGTTTAATTATTAACGATCGACTTGTGGAATATAAACCTTTAAGTAACATAGTGCGCAGATTATCATGACAGCCATTGTAGATGTTCAAGGTTTTAAAACAGAAACAAATGAATTTATCATTAAAGAATTTGCTGTATTATCGGGAAAAAAAATTCAGGTGTTTTTAATTAAGCCACCATTTCCATTTTACGATTTGACGAAATCAGAAAAACGACAAGTCAGTTGGATTGAACGTAATAGAAGGATATACTGGAGAGACGGATTTGTGCCCTACTCAAATCATCGGAATTTGATTGTAGATATTTTAAGAGATAAAAGTGTTTACATCAAAGGTTTAGAAAAAGTGTTGTGGTTAAAAAATATATTGAATAATAATAATAATAATAATATTAATAATTTAGAAGATGAAGGTTGTCCTAATTTATTAAGCTTGTACAATAAATATGAACATTCTTATGATGTGTATAGTTGTATTTATCATGATAAAATATGTGCTTTAAAAAATGTAATATGTTTAAATAAATGGTGTATAGATAATAAATTTTTTAAATAAATATTTGCTTATTTTAATTTTCAAAATCCTTAACCCCTACGAATCCCATCATAAGTTAATCATTATAAATTGTTGGCTACCGCAGTACAATATATCATTTCACCTTTATAATTATCTGTATGAAGAACTATATAGTGAGTGAGCAGAACATGTCTCAAAATAAATGTGGCCCTCGTTATGACATGTATAACGCATATAAAATGCGTGAAATTTCGTTCAGAAATTATTGGGCAACGGCTAATTCGAGGAGAAGGTTGGTGATGGAAATGGCAGATGCCGGTTTTTTTTATTATGGAAATAGTGTAAATGATAAAGCAGCGTGTTTCTCATGTGGAGGTGTTATAGAAGATTGGGAGATTTTCGACGATCCTTGGATGCAACACGCTATACATTTTCCTCAATGTTTGTATTTAATTGCTGTGAAAGGAATGTATTATATCAATAACTGTCGGAAAAAATAAACTCTATTAAAAATATATTATTATGCTATTTCATTGTGCTCCGAGTCGGATCATATCTGCCCTATTAGAGTATATTATGTATACGATGCCACATAGCACTTAAAACGATCAATCTGGATCTACAATAACTATGTTATAAATCATATCGTCGGTAGTCTCATTAGTCATCGCTCGATAAAAACAATTGGGATTCTGGGATCATGCAGTCCGAGCGAAGCGAGAACAAAATACTTGTTTCAGTTATCAGTCAATCTGACTGGTGGTATCATTTGATAATGAATAGAAGTACTATTATGAATAGATATTATTGAATAGAGAGATCATTTCGAATAGAGATTATTGAATAGAAAGATCATTTCGAATAGAGATTTGTGAATAGAAAGATAATTTCGAATAGAGATTATTGAATAGAAAGATCATTTCGAATAGATATTATTGAATAGAAAGATCATTTCGAATATATATATATATATATATATATATAATTGAATAGAAAGATCATTTCGAATAGATATTATTGAATAGAAAGATCATTTCGAATAGATATTATTGAATAAAAGGATCGTTTTGAATTGAGTATTGGGGGGCTCGGATCTCCTTTGATCCGAGACCCCCAATACTTACCTACTGACCCTCAAATTTTGACCAGCGACGACTTAGATGAAAACTTACCCACACCTTCTGTATCTTCCATTCCAAGCGTTAAAAATAAAGAAACATGCCAGCCAACTTTCAAAAGCGGCAAAAGAAAGAAAAGACTAACACAAAAAGAAAATTGGTTGGCAAATAAGAGAAAGACTGCAAAAAATCAGGGGAAGAGTTTTACAAATGCCAAAGGAAAACAAATACAAGAAAAACGGTTAAAAGAATCGTGCAATGAAAAGTGTCGACATAAATGTTCCTCGAATTTCCGTGAAAGTCAGCGAAAGACAATATTTGAAAAGTTTTGGAGTCTTGGAGAGCGCCGAAACCAATGGCGCTTTGTAATTACATACACGCAAAAAGTACCCATACGCCGTCAAACAAAGGGAGCTAAACGTAATCGTAAAAATACTTTTTACTATTTTCTTCCTAACGAAGATAAACAAAAAATAAAGGTATGTAAGACCATGTTCTTAAATACTATTTCTGAGAGCCGCGAAATTGTGACAACGTCTTGGAAAAAGTATGATGGAAAAATGTCAGTATTAGAGGACAGACGAGGGAAATATAGACGTAAAGCTAGAGAAGCTGATAAGTAGATGATCAAAAGCGTATGAACAAATTAACAATTAGCCAATTTAATGGGCTTTAACTTTCATAAGCTCCTGTAATATCTTTGTGATTTTGTCTCGTCTATTTTAATTAAGAAATTTCAATAAAAGAAGAAACATCATTGTTTTCAAGTCGGTCAAAAGTGTTTCTCATGTGCAACAGCACAAAAATGCAACGATATTGAATAAAAATGTTGTTGCAGCAACTGTCTCAGGTCGCGATCTTTTTTTTTTTAGTTTCGCTGGGCTTGTCCGCACTTAGCCTCATGATTGGGCCATTGTGCGTGAGGTCGCGATCTTATGTTTTATTCTTAACTAGCTGTCCCCCGCGGTTTTATCCGCGTAGTTCCCGTTCCCGTGCGGGATAAACACTCCTTTCTCAGGCTATGGACTATCTCTGTACCAAAGGAGATCGGACATTTTAGTATGGACTCTGGTCCAAGTGGCGTCGGATAATGAAACCTAGTCCATATTTTTCACTATGGGCACCATTAAATCGGCCCACAGAGAAAAAAGTTATACAGTCCAGAAAACTGGTACCTATTATAGTCGAAAAATTAAAAAGCTACCTTTTTTTTAACCATTAAGGTCATAGCTCATTAGAGCCACCCGGCAGCCACCCGCACCGCCTCGACGCACGGCGTCAACTCGTTGTCGATGGGTGGACCACCCGCGGTCAACCACTGGGCCACCCGCGGTCAACAAGTGAACGCCGAGGCGTCAACACCCTGACGGCGCTTGGTCCAAAAATTTTCGAGTAGTTTGTTAATAAAATCAATCGCGGGTAGCGCGCAGGCCACTCGTGGCCCGCGCGTTGGCCAAGCTGCAGATCCGGTGACGCTACGGAGTTGATATAGTGAGCGCATGCCCATACAAATCCATATAAAGAATAGGTACTAGCCGCAGGAGGCGAGTCGGTGCGGAGTTGGTGCCGGGTGGCTCTAATGTGCTATGACCTTTACACTGCGCTAAATATCGTGTGCGATATTCCGACTGGTACTATTTTTAATCTTATATATAAAATTCCCGTGGCACAATGTTAGTTAACGTACTCCTCCGAAACGGCTTTACCGATTTTTACCAAATTTTATATGCATACTCAGTAGGTCTAAGAATAGTTTTCATACCTCTTATTGATAAGGGTTGTTTACACTTAATTTTTTTTAATTTTTTGACTAAATTTTTTGTTATTATTTTTTTATTATGTGGCATTAAAAAATACAAACAATTCTAAATTTTTACTTTTTTATCACCAACCCCTATTATTTTATAGCCATTTTAGTAAGTTAATCATTTTTCATCCCACTCGATGACTGATCAGATGTTGTTTGTTAGTGTTACTGTCGTAATTAATATGTGATATGTTATTTTGAGAAATAAACTATAATGACTTGAAAATAACGGCGGTATGGCGTTTGTTATTTTTATATTCTCTTATCGTTCATAGCGCTTTATGCCTATTTCACGTAGGTATATACCACATACTTACACACTTATAATAAGCAAGTTACTTTTTGTCTGAAACCAGAATTTATCTAGAAACTTGAAATAATTTATAAGGCAAAACAACGTTTGCCGGGTCAGCTAGTTATATTATATATTTTCTAACTATCTAATTAACATTTATATTTATTTAATTACCTTTTATTTCAGGTAAAAGACAAGCTCCATTGCGAAGTGTTTTCCAAAATCAGATGATTAAGTTGTTTGATGATGTTTTCAATGAAGATGATACTTCGACAACAGATAATATTGAACCCAGTGCAACAAAAACGGAAAATATTGAACCTACTGCATCGACCTCAACTCAGTTTGAAATCGTCATCGTCCATGAAATGACTTCAAAAAATCAGATGCCGTCCCCATCCTCTAATGAAGTTTACGATATCGCCTCCTGTGTCGGATACCCTGAAAGTAAGGACCCTCAAACTTTGACCAGCGACGACTTAGGTGAAAACTTACCCACACCTTCTGTTAAAAATAAAGAAACACGCCAGCCTACTTTCAAAAGCGGCAAAGGCAAAAAAAGACTAACACGAAAAGAAAATTGGTTGGCAAATAAGATAAAGACTCCAAAAAATCAGGGGAAGAGTTTTACAAATGGCAAAGGAAAACAAATACAAGAAAGGCGGTTAAAAGAAACATGCAATGAAAAGTGTCGACATAAATGTTCCTCGAATTTCAGTGAAAATCAGCGAAAGACAATTTTTGAAAAGTTTTGGAGTCTTGGAGAGCGCCGAAACCAATGGCGCTTTGTAATAACATACACGCAAAAGGTACCCACACGCCGTCATATAATGGGAGCTAAACGTGATCGTAAAAATACTTTTTACTATTTTCTTCCTGATGAGGATAAACAAAAAATAAAGGTATGTAAGACCATGTTCTTAAATACTATTTCTGCGAGCGGCGAAATTGTGACAACGTCTTGGAAAAAGTATGATGGAAAAATGACAGTATTAGAGGATAGACGAGGGAAATATAGACGTAAAGCTAGAGTAGCTGATAACTAGATGATCAAAAGCGTATTTGACCACTACAAATATTTTTCTTTAGTGGAATTCTATTATATTATGTTACATAAAATGTAACCTTAATTTAGCCTTTTTGTTTTACTCTTATACTTTTTTAAGTTTAACTTGTGTGTACTTATATAATTTCTAAAAGTTGTATCGTCGTGACCTACTCATCTGATTTATCATACTTATCTGTTAAAAAATGTGTGTAACTGTTTGCTTTCACAAAATAAATAATTATTAGAAATAATTAAAAAAACTATTCTCAGAAGATGTGAAAGAGGTATCTAGTATGTTCAACTTGTATTTTGAATGGTTTGACAAATATCGATGCAAATTATCAACAAAATAACAATATCGCGGCATCCTAAATTAGCATTTAATTAGCCAATTTAATGGGCTTTAACTTTCATAAGCTCCTGTAATATCTTTGTGATTTTTGTCTCGTCTATTTTAATTAAGAAATTTCAATAAAAAAAGAAACATCATTGTTTTGGAAACAGCAGTCGGTCAAAAGTGCTTCTCATGTGCAACAGGACAAAAATGCAGCGATATTGAATAAAAATGTTGTTGCAGCAACTGTTTCAGGTCGCGATCTTAGGTTTTATTCTTAACTAGCTGTCCCCCGCGGTTTTATCCGCGTAGTTCCCGTTCCCTTGCGGGATAAACACTCCTTTCTCAGGCTATGGACTATCTCTGTACCAAAGGAGATCGGACATTTTAGTATGGACTCTGGTCCAAGTGGCGTCGGATGATGAAACCTAGTCCATATTTTTTACTATGGGCACCATTAAATCGGCCCACAGAGAAAAAAGTTATACAGTCCAGAAAACTGGTACCTATTATAGTCGAAAAATTAAAAAGCTACCTTTTTTTTAACCATTAAGGTCATAGCTCATTAGAGCCACCCGGCAGCCACCCGCACCGCCTCGACGCACGGCGTCAACTCGTTGTCGATGGGTGGACCACCCGCGGTCAACCACTGGGCCACCCGCGGTCAACAAGTGAACGCCGAGGCGTCAACACCCTGACGGCGCTTGGTCCAAATATTTTCGAGCAGTTTGTTAATAAAATCTATCGCGGGCAGCGCGCGGGCCACTCTTGGCCCACGCGTTGCCAACGCGAGGCAGGCGTTCGAGCAGTGAGTTGTCACCGAGTGGCCAAGCCGCCGACCGCGCGCAAAGGGCTTATAACTGAGGCGACCCGGTGACGCTACGGAGTTGATATAGTGAGCGCATGCCCATTCATATCCATATAAAGAATACTAGCCGCAGGAGGCGAGTCGGTGCGGAGTTGATGCCGGGTGGCTCTAAAAGCTATGACCTTTACACTGCGCTGAATATCGTGTGCGATATTCCGACTGGTACTATTTTTAATCTTATTTATAAAATTCCCGTGTCACAATGTTAGTTACCGTACTCCTCCGAAACGGCTTTACCGATTTTTACCAAATTTTTTATGCATATTCAGTAGGTCCAAGAATCGGCTAACATCTATTTTTCATACCTCTAATTGATAAGGGTTGTTCACACTTAATTTTTTTTTTAATTTTTGGACTAAATTTTTTGTTATTATGTTTTATTATGTGGCATTAAAAAATACATACAACCCTAAATTTTTACTTTTTTATCACCAACCCCTATTATTTTATAGCCATTTTAGTAAGTTAATCATTTTTCATCCCACTCGATGACTGATCAGATGTTGTTTGTTAGTGTTACTGTCGTAATTAATATGTGATATGTTATTTTGAAAAATAAACTATAATGACTTGAAAATAATATTGTATGGCGTTTGTTATTTTTATATTCCCTTATCGTTCATAGCGCTTTATGCCTCTTTCACGTAGGTATATACCACATACTTACACACTTACAATAAGTATGTTACTTTTTGTCTTAAACTAGAATTTATCTAGAAACTTGAAATAATTTATAAAGTAAAACAACGTTTGCCGGGTCAGCTAGTTATATTATATATTTTCTAACTATCTAATTTACATTTATATTTATTTAATTACCTATTATTTCAGGTAAAAGACAAGCTCCATTGCGAAGTGTTTTCCAAAATCAGATGATTAAGTTGTTTGATGATGTTTTCAATGAAGATGATACTTCGACAACAGATGATATTGAACCCGGCGCAACAAAAACGGAAAATATTGAACCGACTGCATCGACCTCAACTCAGTTTGAAATCGTCATCGTCCATGAAATGACTTCAAAAAATCAGATGCCGTCCCCATCCTCTAATGAAATTTACGATATCGCCTCCTGTGTCGGATACCCTGAAAGTAAGGACCCTCAAATTTTGACCAGCGACAACTTAGATGGAAGCTTACCCACACCTTCTGTATCTTCCATTCCAAGCGTTCAAAATAAAGAAACACGCCAGCCAACTTTCAAAAGCGGCAAAGGCAAGAAAAGACTAACACAAAAAGAAAATTGGTTGAAAAATAAGAGAAAGATTCTAAAAAATCAGGGGAAGAGTTTTACAAATGGCAAAGGAAAACAAACACAAGAAAGGCGGTTAAAAGAAACATGCAATGAAAAGTGTCGACATAAATGTTCCTCGAAATTCAGTGAAAATCAGCGAAAGTCAATATTTGAAAAGTTTTGGAGTCTTGGAGGGCGCCGAAACCAATGGCGCTTTGTAATTACGTACACGCAAAAAGTACCCATACGCCGTCATACAATGGGAGCTAAACGTGGTCGTAAAAACACTTTTTACTATTTTCTTCCTGACGAGGATAAACAAAAAATAAAAGTATGTAAGACCATGTTCCTAAATACTATTTCTGAGAGCGACACAATAATGACAACGTCTTGGAAAAAGTATGATGGAAAAATGACAGTATTAGAAGATAGACGAGGTAAATATAGACGTAAAGCTAAAGTAGCTGATAACTAAATGATCAGAAGCGTATCGATACTTTGGGTAGAAAGGTCGTATAAACCAAAACCCGACTTTTCAGGAGAGCAGAAAAACAATTTTTATTTTACATAAAAATTCATAACGTTTTTGATTTTGAAGTTATAAAAAAATGATCTATAAGAAAGGTCCTTAGAATTTGCAAATGAAAAAGGTTGAATCATCAAAACCTACCTATCTTCTTTAGTTTTAAAGTTAGCTTGGATTTACGACTCGGAAAATATCAATTCTTGGTTTATATACCCATGAAAATGAACTTTAAAAAAACTGTATAGCTCGTATATCCATTTTTCGTAAGCTTTTGGTCGTCACATTTACGGTCGTAAAAACCCACATATTATGTAGTTTTTTTGTATTAAAAACCAAAGTCACAAGTTAATTGAATTTCGGCTAATAAACATCCTGTTACTCTCCGAATTAGTAGGAACTCAGTAATTATTATTCTAATACCCATCAATAGTTGATTCAAATAAAATAAAACTACCTAAAATACGTAATCAACATTAATTTATTAAGTATTATAATACCTTTAAATCAACATTTACTATTATTTTAATAATAATTATAACAACATAAACAGAAAAGTGAAAAAAGAAGTCTACTTAGCAGTACAAAAAAAATCCTTTTTTCAAAAAAATAATAACCGCCTTCAAAAACTAAAAACCCAAAAATAACTAAAATTTCGGAAGTCGGTGGCAACACAAATTGAATGGCAGAAGAGAAGCCACCGACTTCCGAAATTTTAGTTATTTTTTGGTTTTTATGAGTATGAATTGATATTTTCTGAGTCGTAAATCCAAGCTAACTTTAAAACTACAGAAGATAGGTAGGTTTTGATGATTTAACCTTTTTCATTTGCAAATTCTAAGAACCTTTCTCATAGATTATTTTATATAACTTCAAAAACACAAAAGTTATGAATCCTGAAAAGTCGGATTTTGGTTTAACGACCTTTCTACCCAAAGGTATTCATATTTTACATTTTGATATTTAAAATAGTACTACAAAGTGCAGTTGGAGACATAATCATCACCTTTTCATGTGTATCTCTCTGCTTTTTGATCTTTTATTACCTAAATCTTTTTTAAACATGGTTTATACACCAACCTCACGTATCCAAAGGCCTTTAGATTTACGACGTCGAATTTAAACTTTGTTTAAGTAATGCATTTAAAACGTTAGGGCGTATAAACCATTTACAATTAACGACTAATTTTACGCCCTGAGTTAATATAAATCATGGTCATTACATCAAAACAAAACTAAAAAATAAAAACATTTGGCTTTTACGTTAAGAGTGTATGACCGAAAATTTCTTGGTCGTATTAAACCCTTTTTGTGCGAATTTCGGCATTTCAAATATACGGATCAATAGAGAAAAAAATTCTGAGCAAAATGGTATATATAACTCAATTTGGCCAAAATGGTTTATACGACCTTTCTACCCAAAGGTATCGGTATGTTACTACTACAAATATTTTTTTTGAGTGGAGTCCCGTTATTTGTTAAATAATTAAGTAGCCTAAATTTGGGTTAAATTTTGTTTTATTCTTATACTCATTTTTAAGTTTCACTTGTGTGTAAGTACTTATATAATTCTTAAACGTATCGTCGTGACCTACACATCTATTTATATTTTATCTGATTTATCATACTTATCTATAAGGAAATGTGTTTAACTGTTTGTTTTCACAAAATAAATAATTATTAGAAATAATCCAAAAAACTATTAATCAATGTATACGCTTTTACAATAAACTTCCTATTTTTTTTTTTTTTTTTTTTTTTTTTTTTTTTTTTTGGTGAGTGGGAAATCATCCAATGACTGCTCCCGTCCTGGGTGCGACGGGAGGGCGTGTCAGACTCTTACTGACTAAAACCCACTCATGTTCCTTCGATTGCCCTTTATGTTCCAGGGTCACGGTAACCACTATAAACATTCCGCAACCCTGGCAGGCGTTGGCCCTGTTGGGCCCCTTCCTGTGCTGACTCCTTCTCTTTGAGGCGCGCGTGGAACAAAACGCGCCGTCTACGCGGTTCTGGTCCTAGCCGGGCGGCGAGCTACCCATCGCTCGCCATCCGCAGAACCGCGCCTACGGTGGCCGGTAGTCGTCTTGCGACTCTCGACGTCTTCGCCTGGGTCTTAGTCCGGGGCGAGAGGCTCGTCGTTGCCTCTCGCGCGCCGCCGCTTCCTTCACTAGCATAACTGCTTCGCAGAAGGAGGCGACGGCATCCCATTCCGTCTCGCCCCGGAGCATGGCCTGAACCAGCGCCGGGCGCGAGAGGTCACCGCCGCCGATCGCCTCTACGAGGACACGTCGATGCTCCGCCCATGCGCGGCACACCTCTACTGTGTGCTCGACCGTGTCCTCCAGGCGACCGTTACTGCAGTGGTGACACCCAGGCGTCGCTTCCGCCCGAATCCGACACAGGAACCTCCCGAACTGACCATGTCCGGTGAGGACCTGTGTCAAGCGAAACGTGAGAGTGCCATGACGCCTCTCCAGCCACTCCTCAAAGAGGGGTCTTACCGCCGCTATAACGGCGTGCCCAGCACTAGGTTGCGACAGTCGTTGTCTCCATTCCGCCATGAGATCTCGCCGGAGCTCCGTGAGCCGTGCCGCGATAACCCGCGGCATCGGGACTTCACCCCGGCGTTGCACTTCCACGCGCCACTCGTACGTGTGTGCAAGGACTGTTGCCTCCAGATCCCACGGCGGGACGCCGGCAAGGAGGCATGCCGCCTCACAGGAGACCGTGCGGTATCCCCGCACCATGCGAATGGCCATGACCCTCTGGGACGCCCTCAGAAGTCGGGCCGGAGCCGCGGCTAGATTGGGCGCCCACACCGGAGCCCCGTAGAGGGCCATGGACCGCACGATCCCCGTGTAGAGCCTCCGGCAGGAGGCGTTTGGGCCACCGAGATTGGGCAGGAGCCGCTTGAGGGCAGCTCCGGCCTTCGCCAGTTTGGGGCCCAAACGTCGGAAGTGCTCCGTAAAGTTCCATCGGTTGTCGAGGACAAGTCCCAGGTACTTTATCGTCGACTCGACACCGATGTGAACCCCTCCCACCGTTATCTGAGACCCCGGAGGTGGCCGGTGCCGAGGGCCATGAAAACACATGGCCTCGGACTTGTGCAGGGCCACCTCGAGTCCCAGCTGCCGGATCCTATCCACGACTGTCGCAACTCCACTTGTCATCAAGTCGGCCGCCGCCTGGAACGACCCTCCCTGCGCTAGGACTAGCGTGTCGTCAGCGTAGCACACTACGCTGACACCATCGGGAAGGTCGGCGCGCAGCACCCAGTCGTACCCGATGTCCCACAGGAGCGGCCCCAGGACCGATCCCTGTGGAACACCGCACGACATCCCTCGTCGACTCCACACTCCCTCGTGACCGGGGTAGATGACGGCCCTGTCCGTCAGATAGGCCTCGACCACACGACAGAGGTAGGCAGGCATCCGGTGATACCGGAGTGCCGCCACTATGCACCCCCAAGGCAGGGTGTTAAAGGCGTTGGCGATGTCGAGAGACACCGCCAAGACGACCCTGCCCTGTGCCACCGCATCCCCTGTCGTAAGGGCTCGCACGCGCATGATGGCGTCCACCGTGGAGCGTCCTCTGCGGAAGCCGAACTGACCGTCCGCCAGATCCGGCCCCACCCGCATCAGCCGCTCGACGAGGCGGCTCGCAATCACTCTCTCCAAGAGCTTTGCCGCCTCGTCGAGCAAAACGATGGGCCGGTACGCGGACGGAGAGTCCGCAGGACGCCCCGGCTTCGGTATGAGGACCAGCTTCCCTGTCTTCCAACGAAGTGGGAACTGGCCCTCCTCCAAGCATGCGCTAAAGAGCCCCCTTAGTCGAGGCCCGAGAGCCCCTAAGGCCAGGACCCAGGCCTTCCCTGGTAGGCCGTCGGGTCCTGGGGCGGTGTTCTTGGCCCTAAGCCTTAGCACCGCCACTCCCAGTTCTACCTCGGTCACCTCTGGAACGTCGTCGTCGTCGCCGTCGCGGTCCGCATCGGACACCGCCGGTGGCGGAGCCATGAGCGGGGGAGAAAACTCCCCCCGCGAAGGGAACAGAGCGCTCACAACGCCCTCTACGACCTGGGGCCGGAGACTCTGCGTCAGCGGGGGGCCCGCGGTACGGAGCTTGCCCCGCACCGCCAAGTAGGGGCGCCCCCACGGATCTCTGTCCAGAGTCCCCAGCGTCTCTTGGCGGGCCGAAGCTTTGGCCCGCATAATCTCCAGTCGGAGGGCTTCCTTCGCCGCTCTGTACCCCTCGTACAGCTCCGCCTCAATGGCATCCGCATCCACAGGGCGGATACGGAGCCTGCGGTGTCTAGTGTACGGGCGTCGCGCAGCCACGCACGCCTCACGTAGTGACGTGATTTGCGGCGACCACCAGTACACCTGGCGCTGACCCCTTCCAGGCTGAACCCGGGGCATTGCCATGTCACAGATCTCGGACATGGCCTCCTGGAACCACCCAGCCTCGGCATTGATGTCGGCAGGCCTGTCCGGTGATGACACCCAGGCCTGCACTATCGAGGCTTCCAGGAGAAGCTCCCGGTCCAGCTGCTTCAGCGCCCAACGCGGACCGCTTGGGGTCCGTCGGACCGGCGCAGCGGAGGTCTGGGCGGAGACGTCAAACCGGATGTACCGGTGGTCGGAGAACGTCTCCACCTCCTCCATTACGCGCCAGTCAACGACACGCGGTGACAGAGCGGGGCTGGCGAACGAGATGTCCACTACCGACTCACCCCGCATCCGCACACACGTGGGGACGGAACCCTGGTTCAGCACGACTAGGCCCGCCTCTAGGGCCCAGTTTTCCACCATTCTGCCCCGTGCATCAGTGTATCGGGAGCCCCAAGCCAAGTTCTTGGCATTGAAGTCCCCGAGAACGAGCACGGGGAGGGTTCGGAACCCGGCGACGACGACGCTCAGCTCCATAAGGGAGTTGTGGAGTTCGACGAGGGATCGGCTCGGGGAGAGATAGACGCCTACAACGGCGATCTCCCCGAACCGTGCCGCAACGCACCCCTGTGCCCTCTTGACGCCTTCGAGGGCTGGGGTACCGGCGGCGGCCGACGAGATGATGGTCACCGAGCCGCTCAGGTCCTCCACCCAAGAATCCCTGGGCGGGACAAAGTACGGCTCGGAGACCACGGCGATATTGATCGACCACTGCGCCATGCTCTGGAGCAACAGATCCTGAGCGGCGACGCAGTGGTTGATATTCGCCTGTAAGAGGCGCAATGGGGCCATTATTGGCACTCCATTGCAGCCTCAGTAGTCACGGCTGCAGCGACAGACGCGGCAGCGGCGGGGACGACGGGAGCAGCGGCGGCCGTGGGAGCGGCGGCAGCAGCGGGGGCAGCAGCGGGAGCGGCGGCAGAGGGCTTCCTGCCCTTGCCTCTGGTCCTGGCGGGTGGGGCGCAAGCCTTGCCCCCAGCCCGGTGATCGGCCGGCTTGCCAGCCGCCGCACATATGGAACAGTGCGGCGCGGCGGTACACGAGCCGGCCTTGTGACCGGGCTGACCGCAGCGGAAGCAGTCGGCGCTGCGGTCCACCTCCGAGGTGCATCGGACACCAACATGGTGCCCCACCTGGCACCTGTAGCACCTCAGAGGCCTGGGCTCCAACAGCTTGACCTGCGCCGAAACCCAGCCCACCAGTAACCTGCGGCCCTCCTCCGCAATGGCTTTTGCCGCCGGTGCGGGGCAACTCACGGTGACCGCTCCTACCCCGGAGCGGTCAGGGCGAATGGTGCCCACCCGTACGTCTTCAGTGGGGCACCCCCCCGCCTTGGCGACGGCGGCTGCCACCTCCTCCGCCTTGGTGGAGTCGTCCAGGCCCGAGATGCGCACATCTATGCGCATGGTAGGCCTGGACACTCGGACCTCCTCCACCGGCAACGACGCCCGGAGCTTTTCCGCCAGGGCGTCGGCGATGGGGCCGCTGGTGGCTCCGGGGACCTCCAGCATGCGGGCTCCGGTCGCCGTGACCCGGAGCCGCAGGCCTTCGGCTACGCCGATCTCAGCCAGGTCCACCGCTGCTTTCGCCCTCGAAAGGACGGACCCGTAGGTCACGCCCTTCTTCTCCGCCTCCGGCTGCAGGGTGATTACCACCGCTGCAGTCTTTGGAGTGCGGAGCCTGGCCGCAAGGCTATTAGCCTTGCGGCGCTCCCTCTGCCGTTGCCGCTTCCTCGTTGCTCTGGCCGCCTTGGCCGCCTTCTTCTTCTCCCCGGCCACTTGCCAGCGGCCGGCGTCGGCCGGAGGCTCGGCAGCCGACGAGGGATAAACTTCCTATTGATATTCGAAATTTACCTATCAAAAGATATAAAAACTGTATTAAAACAAAACTCTATAAAAAAGGGTACTATAAAATATCAGATTATTTAGTAGACAAAAAAGCTTGGGATTGAACTGCTCGCTCTGCTAAGCACTATTTAGCCGTCTATAATATATACATATTTTGTTAATAAAAAGTACTATATTGTAAGTGTACAAGCCATCTAGAATGCACAAAATGACTATTCGGCGGGCGACTTGTAAGCCCATGATTTTACAAGCAGTAATGTGGTATCGGTATGTGGAGCTCCTTTTGATTAAAGTTGAGCTCACGATGCTTTTTGAGGCAGGTTTACCAAAACTGTTTCTGACACTTTCCTCAAAAGGCTAGCCTGAATGTTATTCTGCATGGTTTGTTGCACAAAAATATTGAAATTGTCTGGACTTTAAAAGAGACGATGATCCCTGAGTTTGTTTCGGCGTTTCTTCTCAGAGGTAGTCCAGTTAGGAAATGCCGGCTCCAACTAGCATAAAAAATATGACGTGTCAAAGTGATTTTAAGATCCTACTTGCAAATAAACGATTTCAATTTCAATATTCTTAGAAGATGTGAAAGAGGTATCTAGTATGTTCAACTTGTATTATGAATAGTTTGACAAATATCGATGCAAATTATCAACAAAATAACAATATCACGGCATCCTAAATTTGCATTTAATTAGCCAATTTAATGGGCTTTAACTTTCATAAGCTCCTGAAAGATCTTTGTTATTTCTGTCTTGCCTATTTTAATAAAGAAATTTCAATAAAAGAAGAAACATCATTATTTTTTAAACAGCAGTCGGTCAAAAGTGCTTCTCATGTGCAACAGGACGAAAATGCAGCGATATTGAATAAAAATATTGTGGCAGCAACTTTCGACTTTGCATCGGTCTTAGGTCGCGATCTTATGTTTTATTCTTAACTAGCTGTCCCCTGCGGTTTTATCCGCGTAGTTCCCGTTCCCGTGCGGGATAAACACTCCTTTCTCAGGCTATGGACTATCTCTGTACCAATGGAGATCGGACATTTTAGTATGGACTCCGGTCCGAGTGGCGCCGGATGATGAAACCTAGTTCATAGTTCGTTAATGTGGGATATTTTTTGGCTATGGGCACCATCAAATCGGCCCACGGGAAAAAGTTATACAGTCCAGAAAACTGGTACCTATTAAAGACGAAAAATTGAAAAGCTACCTTTTTTTAACCATTACACTGCGCTGAATATCGTGTGCGATATTCTGACTGGTACTATTTTTAATTATATTACATATTTTCTAACTATCTAATTAACATTTATATTTATTTAATTACCTATTATTTCAGGTAAAAGACAAGCTCCATTGCGAAGTGTTTTCCAAAATCAGATAATTAAGTTGTTTGATGATGTTTTCAATGAAGATGATACTTCGACAACAGATAATATTGAACCCGGCGCAACAAAAACGGAAAATATAGAACCTACTGCATCGACCTCAACTCAGTTTGAAATCGTCATCGTGCATGAAATGACTTCAAAAAATCAGATGCCGTCCCCATCCTCTAATGAAGTTTACGATATCGCCTCCTGTGTCGGATACCCTGAAAGTAAGGACCCTCAAATTTTGACCAGCGACGACTTAGATAGAAGCTTACCCACACCTTCTGTATCTGCCATTCCAAGCGTTAAAAATAAAAAAACACGCCAGCCAACTTCCAAAAGCGGCAAAGGCAAGAAAAGACTAATACAAAAAGAAAATTGGTTGGCAAATAAGAGAAAGACTCTAAAAAGTCAGGGGGAGGGGTTTTACGAATGGCAAAGGAAAACAAATACAAGAAAAACGGTTAAAAGAATCGTGCAATGAAAAGTGTCGACATAAATGTTCCTCGAATTTCAGTGAAAGTCAGCGAAAGACAATATTTGAAAAGTTTTGGAGTCTTGGAGAGCGCCGAAACCAATGGCGCTTTGTAATTACATACACGCAAAAAGTACCCAAACGCCGTCATACAATGGGAGCTAAACGTGATCGTAAAAATACTTTTTACTATTTTCTTCCTAACGAAGATAAACAAAAAATAAAGGTATGTAAGACCATGTTCTTAAATACTATCTCTGAGGGCGACAAAATTGTGACAACGTCTTGGAAAAAGTATGATGGAAAAATGACAGTATTAGAGGATAGACGAGGGAAATATAGACGTAAAGCTAGAGTAGCTGATAACTAGATGATTAAAAGCGTATGTTACCACTACAAATATTTTTCTTTAGTAGAATTCCAATATATGTTACATAAATGTAACCTTAATTTAGCCTACATTTTGTTTTATTCTTATACTTTTTTAAGTTTAACTTGTGTGTACTTATATAATTTCTAAAAGTTGTATCGTTGTGACCTACTAACTCATGTATTTATATTTTATCTGATTTACCATACTTATCTATTAAGGGACAACGCACATTTATTCAGCTTATGTCCGTAGAAAACAACGACTTTGGGACTACGCACATTTATTCAGCTCCATTCAGCTTATGCCCATATAAAACAACGGTTTTATACGGAAGCTGAACGGACGCGGAAAGCTGAACGGACGCGTACGCGTCTTCATACAAAATCGTTGTTTTCTACGGACATAAGCTGAATAGAGCTGAATAAGTGTGCGTAGTCCCTTTGTATGAAGACGCGTACGCGTCCGTTCAGCTTTCCGCGTCCGTTCAGCTTTCGTACAAAATCGTTGTTTTCCATGGGCATAAGCTGAATGGAGCTGAATAATGTGCGTAGTCCCTAAAAAATGTGTGTAACTGTTTGTTTCAACAAAACAAATAATTATTAGAGATAATTCAAAAAACTATTCTTAGAACATGTAAAAAGGGCATCTGGTAGGTATGTTCAACTTGTATTATTTATGGTTTGTCAGGGCAAATATCGAAGCAAAACAGCAACAAAACAACAATATCGCGGTATCCTAAATAATTAGCCAATTTAATTACGGGCCTGTTGGTCTAGCGGTTAGTGACCTTGACTGCTAAGCCGGAAGTCGTGGGTTCGATTTCCACCCAGGACAAACTTTGTGTGATGAGCATGATTGTGTGTCATGTGTCTGAGTGTAATTTAATAAATAATTATAATAATAATAAATATCCGTGGACATCTTACACACGGCCATCTGATCCCAAGCTAAGCAGAGCTTGTGTTATTTATCTATAATATGTATGTATTTATTAAGTATATAAGTATATCAGTTGTTCATAACACAAGCTCAGCTTAGCTTGGGATCAGATGACCGTGTTTGACTTGTCCCTAGATATTTATTAATTTATTTAATAATTAAAGAGAAGTGATAGAATTAAATAAATTATTTACGAATAAGTTTATGAATAACATTAAAGTTTTTGTTCCCAAAAATTATAGAAGAGCAATTTTATTTCTCATGAACACGTGTTTTTTAGATAATTATTAAATGTAAGTATTTAAATGTTTTGATATTTCATGGGTTAAAAAAAATGCAAACGTTTATGTGCTTGGCGTATTTGGCAAAATATTTGCGTTACTTGGGTAATACAAACTATACTCTATGCTTTTTAGAATATAGTCCATATTGCGTGGCATCGAACACGCAAATCACAAACATCTAAAGATGAAGTAAGAATATTTTTCTAGTGTGCAGTTACTATTTGACTTAATTTTATTTTCAGGTATCAAGATCATAAATTCGGAAAGAGGCAAGCAGTTGATTCTGCATAATGAGTACACATATAGTTTTACTAAGTACTATTACACTAACAAGACTACTTATTGGCAATGCACAGGACGAACTTCAAGTAAATGTAAAGGACGAATCATAGTAAATGTTAACGGCAGCATTATATCTGGAAACTTGGAGCATACTCATCCACCACCCAAATATTTCATCAGTCAGGGAAAATATATCAGGATTTACTAAAAATAATACTTTATATTGTGAGAAAATTAACGAACATAATATAAAATCTTTTTAAGCCAATTGGAACACTAACTTTTAAGAATGTTTGCATTGTAGTCGTACGTAATGCTGACGGAATGCTATCGCTACTAAAAGGACGAGGCGCCGCGAGGCGGGAGAGAGGCCGCATTCCAGCGAAGTGCATAAAGTCGTACGTAATGTTCTGACGGAATGCTATCGCTACTAAACGGACGAGGCGAGCACGGGGCGCCGCGCGGGGTAGCGGGAGAGAGGCCGCATTCCAGCGAAGTGCATAAAGTCGTACGTAATGTTCTGACGGAATGCTATCGCTACTAAACGGACGAGGCGAGCACGGGGCGCCGCGCGGGGTAGCGGGAGAGAGGCCGCATTCCAGCGAAGTGCATAAAGTCGTACGTAATGCTGACGGAATGCTATCGCTACTAAACGAAAGAGACAAGCACGGGGCCCCGCGCGGGGAGGCGGGAGAGAGGTCAAGCGAGGTGCACTGAGTCGTACGGGTTGGAGGTAGTGCTTTGACTAAGCAATTTACTTTCACACCAGTCAAACTGCGGCAGCAAGATAGAGACGGAAAATAGCTAAGCCGAGGTACGTGTTTTTAAACTTAACGCTTAAAACTAGTTATATTTTATTTTTATAAAGACAAGCAATGCCAGTGTCGACGATTCTGCCAATGTCAAAAATAAAATGGAACTGACTTGACTGCAACCGAGAGACATTTTGAAAGTTTATAATTACTTGAATTGGCTGTCTAAATGACTAACTAGACTGATTAAATAATTAGATCTCGAGTTATATTAGTTTAAACTTAAGGTTTAGCTTGCTCATTTAGATTACTTTTAGGTATAATGCAGTACCTAAGTTTGCCTTATTTTATCCTGATATTTATAATATTAAATGTAATGTACAAGGTTGTATAAGGTTTGTATATTTTGACCAATAAACTGGTTTAAACTTTTCTTGTATTTATTAAAACGTCACCTACATTCTTTTTCACATATTTGATAATTTGGATTTTAATTAATACTCTTAACCTTATGTATGCTAAAAACTGTGTATACTTCTAATTTTCTTTGTAAGTTTCTACTGGTGTTCTTTACTCTTCAAAAGTTTTGGTATCAAAACCCACATGACCGCTTCCGCTGCCGCTACCGCTATCGCCACCGCTACCACTATCGCCACCGCTACAGTATCGCATTACCACTATACAGACTAGTGTTTTTAGATTTTACGTTATATTAATTAGTCTTTAGGTACAACTTAGGTGAGGTTTTACATTATTAATGCAAACTATATTATTTTCAACTTGTTTTTTTTTTAGATATCCGGTACATAACGTCGAGGAAAGGAAAGCAGTTAATTTTATACAGAGGATTCACTTACGGTTTAACTAAATTTTATTATAAAAAGCAATCTGGCTATTGGAAGTGCACAGGGCATAACTCAAAGAATTGCAAGGCAAGAATAGTGGTTAATAGGGACGGGAAAATTGCATCTGATCACTTAGACCCTATAGACCATAGCCACTCCCCACCAGAATTCTTCATCAATAATGGACAATATATCAGAATTTATAGTTAGCTAGTTTAAGTTTAACAGAAAAAACTCTTTCATCATCTCCCTAGCCTTTTTCCTAACTATGGGGTCGGCTGCCAGCCTAACCGGATTCAGCTGGATACCAGTGTTTTACGTTGAGCAACTGCCTATCAGAACTATCAACAGCTTTACGTGCTTTCCGAGGCACGAAACAGAAAAACTCTGTGTAGCTGTTTTTTAGAAAACGGGTTTTTTCTTTACTTTTTATAAACTGAATGTTTTTTTTTCAATGATAGAAGTGGTGTAATTAAGGTATGTTTGACATCAAAATAAAAATGTATATTAATATGTGTAATAATATTATGTAAAATAATTGAATTATACGTTTGTAACTAAATACTAATATTTGTTTGATTTTTAAATAGTCAAAAGCTAAATACTAGCACTATTATTTAATGGTGAAATAATAAACATATATTTCAATAACTAAATTAAAACTTAGGCTTCGCGCAAACGGGCCACCGACCACAGCTTCGGTGGCCGAGTGATACCGCGAGTGGCCGCTACCGGCTACACGTGCGCGTCTATACGAAATTCATGAAAAAGTTTGTTAAGTGGATGGCTCTAGCCACCATTGGCCGCCCTTATTGACATAATATTTGTATACCAGTCAACAATATTTTATGTATATAACATCGACAATACCATGTTTTTGACAAATAAACTACTTACTTTTATTCTTACTAATTACTTTTATACATAATATATAAAACATATCATGTGCATAAATTAGCACGACTGTATATGTAAACGACTGTACGGTAAATGTATATTTTTGTATTTTTAAAATGGCACGTAATTTCCTCATCATTTTTTTTTCTATACTGTTAACCCGTGTGACCGCTACCGCTATCGCCTTCGCTACCGCTATTGCCATCGCTTATCGCCACCACTCCCGCTATTCCCAACGCCGCCGCCATGGCTACCGCTGCCTGGAGACTTCGTCGCGCTCTGTCTAGAGCCTATTCTGTAAATAGTTTAATCATTTTTTATTTTTTGTTTACTAACCCGTTATTTATGTTGCGTGTCTAATTTTTTTATTACAAAAATTAACGTGGTTTTAAGTTTGGTAGAATTTGTGTGAGGTTTAATATTTTCATTTTCAAATGCCAGTCTATATAATTTACCTTCTTTTAGATATCCGGTACATAAAATCGAGGAAAGGAAAGCAGCTAATTTTGTACAATGGGTACACCTACAGTTTTACTAGTCTCTATTCCAGAAAGCAATTTAGCTACTGGATTTGTACAGGGCATACCTCAAGGAGTTGCAAAGCGAAAATCGTAGTTAATGACCGCGGTAAAATTGCATCAGGTAATTTAGACCACACTCACTCCCCACCAGAATTCTTCATCAATAATGGACATTATTACAGAGTATCTTAAATTCTGAGTTATTTTTCATTTCTTTTATATTTATGTCAATTTATGCAAATGACTTTTTGTACTTATTTGCTGTCAGTGAAAACTTTTAGTTGTCACAAAATGTCACCTTTGTGCTTAGCTGTAAAAATTTTGAATAAAAAAGAACACTTTAAATATTCTTGTCATTTATATGAAAACTAGCTTTTGCCTGAGACTTCGTCCGCGTGAAATAATAGTTCTCGTTACCGGAGGATTTCCGGGATGAAAACTATCCTGTGTTCTTTCTCGGGTCCCAGACTATATCTGTACCAAATTTCATTCAAATCGGTTTAGTGGTTTAGGCGTGAAGAAGAGTCAGACAGACAGAGTTATTTTCGCATTTATAATATTAGTACGAATTAAATTACCACAATTATAAGTAAGAAGTGTACCGACTCGCCTCCTGCGGCTAGTATTCTTTATATGGACTTGTATGGGCATGCGCTTACTATATCAACTCCGTAGCTTCACCGGATCGCCTCGGTTATAAGGCGAGTCGGTGCGGAGTGGGTGCCGGGTGGCTCTAATGAGCTATGATCTTTATCCTGTCAAATTAGACAACGCCTAAAGAAAATTGACGTATATTTAGACGCAAAGTTTTTAAATCGCGTCAAAATTAACTATGGAGTTTTTAATTTTGACAGGACCTAACTAATGTGTTATCTTTTGTCCTTTTCTTAATAAAATGGAAAGGGAAAGATGCACTTAACTTAAATTGACGTTAGTTTGTGAATAAGAGAATCGGCACCAATGACTATTTTATCGGCCGCTGCAGAAATGTTTTAATAATGTCCTTGTGAGTAGGTTTTCTTACGTTAGACGCTGGAATTAAATGATATTCCACGTTAGTACTCTAGGATTGAACAATTTTATTTTATTTTTTCAGATTACAAGTACATAAATTCTCGGAAAGGGAAAAAATTAATTCTATTCAAAGAATATACATACGGATTTACAAAATTTTATCGTACAAGGAAATCTTCCTTCTGGCAATGCACATCACGACCGTTAAATAACAATTGTAAGGCAAATCTGATTTTAGATGAACATGGCAACATTACTTCTGGTAATTTAAACCACTGTCACACACCACCTCGATTTTTTGTCAAAGATGGCAACTATATTAGACTTTAATGGTATATGTGTAGTACTGGTAATATAGTGACAAAACGCGCGTGCGATTTTTTTGCGTTATTTATCAATAATAATTAAACAGGCATAGGCATCGGGCATATTTGTATCCCAATAAATGTGGCGCCACATCATTTCTATATCATTTGTTAAGCGACACATTTATCGATCCATATCTGTTTGCAGCCCCGCACACTAACGTCACATTTGTTGCGGCCGTATACAATACATTTGCAGCAAACAATTGTGGCGTAACAATTGTGGTGAGGTAAATATTCGATGCCTTTTGCATTTAGCGCCGAAGTGTGGCCTCGTTTGCGGTGCGACCTTATTGTATTGATACCAAAATTGACGTCGCCCTTTGATAAGAAACCCCCAGCTAGATCTGGCCACAATGAACATTTATAAACTTACTTATTAATCTTATTATTCGTGCTTCAGATACGCCACAGCTCATATTTTACGTTTGTCCATACATTTTGTTGTTTTACCGGTAGCTGCAGTAATGTGGTATAGGTAATTACATATAAGTTAATTGTGTTGTAAAATATGTTTTACTAACAATAAAAATCTTACCTTTACAAGCCTAGTTTTCCTTAAGTAAGAAGATGGAATTTAAATGATATTTCACGTTTCTGCTTTAAAATTAAACTCTCTTTTATTTGTAATTTTTTTTCAGACTACAAGTACATAAATTCTCGAAAAGGGAAGAAATTAATTCTATTCAAAGAATATACATACGGATTTAAAAAATGTTATCGTACAAGGAAGTCTTCCTTCTGGCGATGCTCATCACGACCGTTAAATAACAGTTGTAAGGCAAATCTGGTTATAGATGAACATGGCAACATTACTTCTAGTAATTTAAACCACTGTCACCCACCGCCTCGGTTTATCGTCAAAGATGGCAAGCATGTTAGAATTTAATGGTATATGTGTAGTACTGGTAATATACTTAGTGACAAAATGCGCGTGCGATTTTTTTGCGTGATTTATCAGTAATTATTAAACAGGCATAGGCATCGGGCATATTTTTATATCTCTGTAAATGTAGCGCCACATTTGCAACGCGACACATTTTTCGCCTCCGTATCTGCTCGCAGCTCCGCACACTAAGAACACATTTGTTGCGGCCGTATACAATACATTTGCAGCAAACAATTGTGGCGTAACAATTGTGGTGAGGTTAATATTCGACGCCTGTTGCATGTGGCGCCGGAGTGTGGCCTCGTTTGCGGTGCGACTTTATTGTATTGGTACCAAAATTGACGTCGCCTTTTGATAAGACACCACCTGCTAGATTTGGCCACAATTAGCATTTATAAACTTACTTATTAATCGTATTATGCGTTCTTCAGATACGCCACAGCTCATATTTTACGTTTTTTCCATAGATATTTGTTTTACCGGTAGCTGCAGTGATGTGGTATAGGTTAATTATATAAGTTAATTGTGTTGTAATGTATGTTTTAATCAATAAAAATCGTACATTCACAAACCTAGTTTTCCTTAAGTCCGCTGATGCAATTTAAATGATATTTTACGTTTCTACTTTAAAATTAAACTCCCTTTAATTTGTCATTTTTTTCAGACTACAAGCTCATAAATTCGCAAAAGGGGAAGAAATTAATTCTGTACAAAGAATACGCATACGGATTTACAAAACATTACCGCACCAAAAAATCTTCCTTCTGGTCTTGCACATCACGAAAAATAAACAGTATTTGTAAAGCAAATCTGGTTATAGATGAACATGGCAACATTATTTCTGGTAATCTAAACCACTGTCATACACCACCTCAATTTTTCATAAAAGATGGCAATTACATTAGAATTTAATGATATATGTGTAGTACTGGTAATATAGTGTAATGTAATATAATGATTATTAAACAGGCATAAGCATCGGGCCTTAATTTGTATCCCAGTAAATGTGGCGCCACATCTTTTCTATATTATTTGCAAAGCGACACATTCATTGCCTCCGTATCTGTTCGCGGGCCCGCACACTAAGTACACATTTGTTGCGGCCGTATACAATACATTTGTAGCAAACAATTGTGGCGTAACAATTGTGGTGAGTGAGCTTAATGTTCGATGCGTGTTGCGGTTGCTACCTCATTGTATAGGTGCCAAAATTGACGTCGCCCTTTAAGACGCTAGTTTTAGCAACAATTGAAATTTATAAACTTACTTAATGTTATTAAGTGTGGTTTAGCTGCGCTATAGCGCATTTTTTTCGTTTGTTCATAAATGTCTGTTTTAGCGGCCGCCGCCGTAGTGTGTTATGGGTAATTATTTATGAGTTACTTGTGTTATAATATATACTTTAATCATAATAAAAATCTTCTTACCTTTGCAAGCCTAGTTTTTTTCTTACGTTACGACGGAATTGAAAATAAAAATTGATGTTTCTACTCTAAAATTAAACACTCTTTAATTTATTATTTTTATTTTCAGATTATAAATACATAACTTCAAAAAAAGGGAAGAAATTAATTTTGCACAAAGAATACACATACGGATTTGCAAAACATTATCGCACCAAGAAATCTTCCTTCTGGACATGCACATCACGAAAATTAAACAGTATTTGTAAGGCAAATCTGGTTATTGATGAACATGGCAACATAACTTCTGGTAATCTAAACCACTGTCATACACCACCTCAATTTTTCGTCAAAGATGGCAATTATATTAGAATTTAAAGTTATAATATATAGTAATGGCTATTAGTAACTATTAAGTAATTATAAAACAACTATCAAACGCGCGCGCGGTTTTTGGCATTATTTATCAACTATTAAGGTTTTTGGCATTATTGTATGGTTGCCAAAACTGACGAAGCGTGTGTGGATGTCATAAAAAAACCTAAGCACTGGCACAATGCAGTAAGTGTCCTAGAATAATAATAAAAAACGATTAACATGAAATTGCGGCGTCTTATTAAATTCGTTTGTATTTCTTAATTACCCTGTTTTTTTTCCTCGCAACTTCGTGAATTATGTTTAACATTTGAGAACTGGCACAGCGCCGTAAGTGCAATAACTATTTGGGCATCTTTTTTTTTTTTTTTTTTCTGGCATCATTTGGGAAAAATATTATACAGGTTTTGGCGACGACTGGCATTCCACATAGTATTATGCTTTTTAAGTGGTTGCGACTGTCGTGACGGCCTAGTGGTTAAGGCACCCGCCTCTCATGCAAGTAGTTTTGGGTTCGAATCCGGGCAAGTACCAATGTGACTTTTTCAATTCATATGTACTTTCTAAAGATTATCTTAGACATCGCAGACATCGTTGAAGGAAAACATCGTGAGGAAACCTGCACTTGTAGTGATTATAAGTCTGAAATTGCCAACCCGTCTTGAGCAAGCGTGGTGATCAATGCTCGCGCCTTCTCTGTATGAGAAGAGGCCTTTGCCCTGCAGTGGGACAGTTATAGGCTGGTATTATTTATTTATATTATTTAAGTTGTTGCCTGTAACGCTTGTTTTACCAATACCTAAATAAAGGACGTACAATAGGTGACTTCACATCTTAATTTTATTTTGTTTGTTTTATTCGTAATACAAATTTCTAGCCGTAACAAATGTAACGTAAGATTTGTCTGATTTTCTTACGTTAGATGATGGAATAATTTAATTATTTGAGTATGTTTATTAGTTGTCTAGTTACCATAATAAATAAATAAATAAATAATAAATAAATAAATATACTGGGACAATTCACACACGGTCATCTGATCCCAAGTTAAGCTCTGTTTAGAGCTTGTGTTATGGTAACCAGACAACTGATATACATTTTTTTTTTTTTTGGTGAGTGGGAAATCATCCAATGACTGCTCCCGTCCTGGGTGCGACGGGAGGGCGTGTCAGACTCTTACTGACTAAAACCCACTCATGTTCCTTCGATTGCCCTTTATGTTCCAGGGTCACGGTAACTATTATAAACATTCCGCAACCCCGGCAGGCGTTGGCCCTGTTGGGCCCCTTCCTGTGCTGACTCCTTCTCTTTGAGGCGCGCGTGGAACAAAACGCGCCGTCTACGCGGTCCTGGTCCTAGCCGGGCGGCGAGCTACCCATAGCTCGCCATCCGCAGAACCGCGCCTACGGTGGCCGGTAGTCGTCTTGCGACTCTCGACGTCTTCGCCTGGGTCTTAGTCCGGGGCGAGAGGCTCGTCGTTGCCTCTCGCGCGCCGCCGCTTCCTTCACTAGCATAACTGCTTCACAGAAGGAGGCGACGGCATCCCATTCCGTCTCGCCCCGAAGCATGGCCTGAACCAGCGCCGGGCGCGAGAGGTCACCGCCGCCGATCGCCTCTACGAGGACACGTCGATGCTCCGCCCATGCGCGGCACACCTCCACCGTGTGCTCGACCGTGTCCTCCAGGCGACCGTTGCTGCAGTGGTGACACCCAGGCGTCGCTTCCGCCCGAATCCGACACAGGAACCTCCCGAACTGACCATGTCCGGTGAGGACCTGTGTCAAGCGAAACGTGAGAGTGCCATGACGCCTCTCCAGCCACTCCTCAAAGAGGGGTCTTACCGCCGCTATAACGGCGTGCCCAGCACTAGGTTGCGACAGTCGTTGTCTCCATTCCGCCATGAGATCTCGCCGGAGCTCCGTGAGCCGTGCCGCGATTACCCGCGGCATCGGGACTTCACCCCGGCGTTGCACTTCCACGCGCCACTCGTACGTGTGTGCAAGGACTGTTGCCTCCAGATCCCACGGCGGGACGCCGGCAAGAAGGCATGCCGCCTCACAGGAGACCGTGCGGTATCCCCGCACCATGCGAATGGCCATGACCCTCTGGGACGCCCTCAAAAGTCGGGCCGGAGCCGCGGCTAGATTGGGCGCCCACACCGGAGCCCCGTAGAGGGCCATGGACCGCACGATCCCCGTGTAGAGCCTCCGGCAGGAGGCGTTTGGGCCACCAAGATTAGGCAGGAGCCGCTTGAGGGCAGCTCCGGCCCTCGCCAGTTTGGGGCCCAAACGTCGGAAGTGCTCCGTGAAGTTCCATCGACATACTTATATAATTTATAATATATAAATCTCGTGTCACAATGTTTGTCCTCAATGGACTCCTAAACCACTTAACCGATTATAATAAAATTCGCACACCATGTGCAGTTCGATCCAACTTGAGAGATAGGATAGTTTAAATCTCAAATTATAGTCGCAATTTTAATTTATTGCTAATTATTTGTCTGTTATTATTTGACAGTCACAATTAATTTATTAGTAGATGTTGATTTTGGAATGTTTTACATTGGATCTGACAGACGGCGCTACCATCGCAGTGTCAAATTTTAAATAATAATCACTTTCAGATGTCATAAACATAAACAATGATATTAAAAAGGTTCTATAAGAAAATGCGTAGCAGTACTTCTTAACATGTCGGCGCTACCATCGCAGTGTCAAATTTTAAATAATATTCGAATTTGAATTTTAGTCTGTCCCGACAGTTAGCGCTGCGATCAAATTAAAAAAAAGTTTTGTTATCATTGTGTTATCTATTATTTTGTTATTATTGTGTTTTTATTGTGTCATCTTATATCTACCCGTGCGAAGCTGGGACGGGCCGCTAGTAATTTATAAATACATACATATTATAGATAAATTACACCCAGACACAGAACAAACAATCATGCTCATCACACAAAGTTTGTTCTGGTAATACAAGCTCAATTTAATTTGGCATCAGATGACCGTGTGTGAGTTCTCCCAGATATTCAAACGAGTTCCACTTTAAAAGTAAACACATTTAATTATGTTTTTTTTTTCAGACTACAAATTGATAAATTCGCGAAAGGGGAATAAATTAGTTCTGCACAAAGAATACACATATAGTTTGATAAAACATTATCGTACAACGAAATGTACCTACTGGCAATGCACATCACGAAAATTGAATAAACATTGTAAAGCAAACCTGGTTATTGATGAATACGGCAACATTACTTCAAGTAACTTTAACCACTGCCATACACCACCTCAATTTTTCATAAAAGATGGCAATTATATTAGAATTTAAGTTATGGTGATATAATGGACTTTAATACTGATTGTTTGTGACTGTTAAGTAATTCAACGTATCTCTCGATTTTATTGGCGTTAATAATGATCAAATATTAGGGTTATTGACCTCGTTGTATAGTTGCCAAGATTGACGATGCCTGTGCGTCGTAATTAAACAAATACCGCTTGCTACCTACATTACTGACAAGGACTGTATTTCGGAATATCGAAGTTTAAATTCATTCCGCCTTATTACAAAACAAGGTTTTTCTCTAAACCAGGTTTAAACCATTGAGCCAGGTTTTGTAATTTGAATCTTATTCTGATACGATTAAGATTCGAAATACAAAACCTAGCTCAATGGTTTAAACCTGGATTAGAGGAAACCCTTGTTTTGTAATAAGGCGGATTAAGTTTAAAACTACGAATTACGTGAAAGTACGGTGTGTCGAGGATATAGTAATTGAACTCAAAACTTTTGAAGTTTTTGAACTTCGAGATCAAGTAAATCGTTACAGCAAATTTTTGAGATTCCGTACATCCGAATGCATTTTCTGTACTTTCGAAAGCCAACTAATTCGTGGTTATTAACTTTATGAATACAGTACATCGATATTTTAAATTACTATATTTTGTGATAGAGTTCTTGTCAAGTACAATAATTAGCTAAACGAGAATTAAGTAGATAAAATATTGTTTTTAAAATGTTAACTGTTGTCATCAGTATATTTTAATTTTATTAATTAATTACCTGTCTCTAAAAATGATTAGTATTAAGGACGTTGTTTATTTAACTTATTACATGATGGTTCTATAATGAACTACCTGACACTCTTGACTTTGTTTTCGGCGTTTATTTTTTCTAACTTTTTAAATGTTGTGTGAGATGTGTTTAACGGTTTGAAAGAATGTTTAGGCAACGAACATATTTTTCGGTAAATCCGAAAAAAAAGAGATTATTTAACTATGATATCTATTTCCCTTTATCTGTGGATAATCTCCCTTTTACATGCAAAAATTATCGTAATAAATTGGTTTTAAATCTCAAGAGTTTTATTGGGACTATCTATCTATTTTGGATTCATTGTTGTTTTTATGTTCTACACATAAATACCCGAAGCGAAACTTTTGAAAGGGAACCCCTTTTTTAACATATTGCACGAGAAGAATGAGGTTTCGCACAGTCCATGTTTATAAAGAACAGACATCATTACCTCTCTAGCCTTTTCTGAACTATCTTAGGGTTTTTTTTTTGGGGAGTGGGAAATCATTAAATTACTTCTCCCGTCCTGGGCGAGGCCGCAGAGCGTGTCAGACTTTACTGACTATAACCCACTAATGTTTTTTCGGTTGCCCTTTATGTTCCGGGGTCACGGTAACTATTATAAACATTCCGAAACCCCGGCAGGAACTATCTTAGAGTCGGCTTGCAGTCTAACCAGATTCAGCTTCACAATACCAGTGTTTAACACGGAGCTACTGCCAATCAGATCTCCACTACTCAGATACTAAGTAACACATTACCAACCCGTCTTTTTATACGTCACCACTTCCCGGGATTTAACGCGCACATACCTTTTATTTGTTTTTAGCTTGACGTTTCGGCAGGGTTACACCTGCCATGGTCACAAGCAGACTGTCCGGCGACACTACCTACTCCGTCGATGAAGTAGATTGATCTTCATCTACCCTTTATTTATTTATTTATTTATTTACAAACATTCAATTATAGCATTATTACAGAGCATTCCAATTCAATGCTATAAGTAAGAATAAATTATAAAAGAAAACGAAAACATAACATACATAAACTCATAACTTATACCTACATCTTTAATTATTATTTACTGTAATAGGTCTATACCTTTTTCTATTAGGTTCTGTGCTGCTTGTAAAAATTTAGGAAGTTTTAAATTGCATCCGGAACTAATGGCTTTACTTGTTTTCCGAAGCTCGGAGTGTCAGTGATATGCAAGAAAAACTTTAAAAGTAAATATATGACTAGAAAAAGCCTTAGGGAATTGAGATTTCAAACACGCAGTTAAATCCATTTTAACGTGATAATTGCTTTGCTTTATTTCAGAGTTCAAGTACATAAACGCGCATAAAGGCAAACGGAACATTTTGTACAAACAATATACATACTTTTTTACTAGTTATGCCTCTACTAAAAAATCTAGCTACTATGTATGCACTACACGAGGAAGAAGTAAATGCAAGGCGAAACTAATTATAAATGAAGACGGTAAGATCATATCTGGTGATCAAGACAAACACATACATCCACCGCCACGATTCTATATTAATAATGGAAATTATATTAGAATTTAAATTGTAAGCACACTAACATTGCAGCAACAAATATTAATATTACACTAGCTGTTCTCCGCGATTTCACTGGATTTTTTTATAAATACAAAATATATACTCATACATACAAAATAAACCTATACTTGCCTGTTTAAACTTTGATTGTTAATTTCATATATTTTTCACACACATTTTCAATCATAAAACAATTTGTAGTTTAGAGCATTTAATTAAATAAAATATACAACTTTCAACTGTCTTTAAATTAATAGTCAGATTGGTTTATATCCGCTATTAGAATATCTAAATAACAGATGTTAATATAAGGCACTAGTTCTGTTTGTTGCCAGAATAACCTGTCTCGCTCTCCTAAGGCGTGCAATATAACCCGATCTTGCTACTTGAGTTTCTTTTACCAGATATTCCTTCAATCTAGAGATGGGTAAATCACCCAACGGTTGCTTTGAAATAGTGTTCACACCAGATTATAGAATCAGAGGATTTTGTCTTCTTGGTTTTTTGAATATTTCTAAAACGAACAAATTCTGAACAGAAACCAAATCTTTTTAGTAATGCTTACCACGGCTGAACCAAACCCGGAACAGTGGTCGTCTGTCAATTTGTCTAGATAATTTATTCAAGTTACAACTTGATAATGACGTTGCTTTCTTTTCAGAATATACATTCATCGCTTCGCATCAAAACAAGCGGTTAATTTTGTACAAAGACTACACTTACAGCTTTACTAAATATGCGAAGACCAAAAAGACTTCCTACTGGCAATGTACATGTAGAACTTCGAGCGGCTGCAAAGCTAAAATAGTTATGGATGAGCGAGGTAAAATTATACCCGATGACAGAGCCCAGCATCCACACCCAGCGCCACGATTCTACATTAGTAATGGACAATATATTAAGATTGAAAATGTTAACACTATAATGCAGACTGCATGTAAGCGACACACGCTACATAATTATATCGAATATTAACCTTGCGACAACTGTTGCTCCAAATGCATTGTGTCAGTCCCACAATAAACGTGTTTTTAACCAAGCTCCAAACCGGCGCAACATGCAACACGCACCGAACATTTACCTCGCCACAATTGTTGAGCCACTGTTGTTGGCTACAAATGTATTGTAGACGCTCGCAACAAATGTGTCCTTACTGTGTGGGCCCGTGAACAAATGTGTCGTTGGTGTGCGAGCATCCGAACAAATATATGTGTCGCGTTCCAAATATGAAGCCACAATTGCTCAGGCACAAATGTATGTTTGTAGTGCGGCCAGCCGTAGTGTATAACTTGGTTAATTTTTATATTTCACCGCTTATCGGGATTTAACGCGCACGTACCTTTTATTTGTTATTGGCTTAACGTTCCGGCAGAGTTACACTCGCGGTCACAAGCAGACCCTAATAATAATAAGGAGAATGGGCAAAATGGTACCCGGCTCCAATAGATATGGTTGTAGTGTCGTTTAAAAGGTCTTACCAAGAGGAACAATTTTTACTATAGCCGCCAGTCTCAAATCTAATTGCGTTTGGAGATAAACGACAGTCTTACTAACAAATAAAAACCATATTCCTTCGGTTACCATTTGCGTTCCCGGGTCACGGTAACCTGTTTAGACAGTCCCGTAGCCCCGGCAATAAACATACATATGCCTACGAGTGTATTAGGTACCACTTACTCTACTTAAAAAAATGAGTAGGTACGAAGGTAATATTTTCTGCATTTTTCCGTTCAAGTTTTCTAACGCAAAATGCTTTTACGTTAGACTTCACCATGCACCCGGCCTCCTTTTAACCCGAGCAACCTCAAACTCGGGGTGTGCGCAGGAGCAGTGAGGGAGGCGTCGGTGTCCGGTGGCTGTTGTAGTTA
This sequence comes from Athetis lepigone, assembly GCA_033675125.1. Taxonomy (NCBI): domain Eukaryota; kingdom Metazoa; phylum Arthropoda; class Insecta; order Lepidoptera; family Noctuidae; genus Athetis; species Athetis lepigone. The sequence goes on along the minus strand of CM066218.1, from coordinate 4,849,972 downwards.
ATGCCGATATGTAATGTTTTAAATCTACTCACTTATTGCTAAAATATACGATTTTTATTTGAAGAACGTTTGTTTTCTTACTTCTTTTAATAATAGAATCCTAAGTGTGTTATATCATCGTCTAAGTCAATCTTATCCTAGATTTATTTTACTGATATAAATAGTTTGTAGTAAATTCTCATTTATAAAAGTTAGTGAGATTACTGCTTTCCAAACGTGAATAGCGACAAGCGCCATGGTAGACGTTTTTGTGCATCAAAATGTCTTTTCAATGATATATTAATGATGACTTTGGAGCGGGTACCACGTCCCATACATTTTTGCCCATTCTCCTTTGGTTAATTTTTATTTACCACAATAATTTTAAGGTCGTATCTTAAGATTGTTTTTAGTATACACGGTCATAAACTTAGTATGACATTACATATTAATACAATTTACTAAAAATGGTAAACATGGCGTCAAAATATTGCTTTGCATCATCGTAAGCTGCAAAGGCATTTTGACATAGCTTCCACCATTGGCCAAGGTAAAAGTTAGACCTCGAAGTCTCAAGAAGAGTTAACCAGCTTCTTTTATGACGACCTCAAATAAAACATGATCTTAACATTTATTTTAATGTATTACAAACCTTACTTGTAAATTTATATGCATATGTTTCTTAGAATTACTTTTTATGTTTTATAATAATTACAGTAAATTATAACGATACTACTAATCTTTTATTACCCACCTGCCGAAAAAAAGCCTCATCTCATTCAGATTTACAATAACAAGATCGTACGCTTAAAAATATTCCATTTTTATCTTTGTTTTTTTATGACTTAACTAACAAAAAAAAGATTAGTTATATTTGACCGCTGGAAACATTAATACTTTCTACTTGTCAATCTTTTTTTTTTTTCAGATTTCAAATACATCAATTCAAAAAAAGGCAAGCGATTAGTTCTGCATAACGAGTACACATACTGCTTTAATCACCAGTCTACTACCCGAGGTACCGTACAGTGGCAATGTGCCGGACGCGTGAGGAAACATTGCAAGGCGAAAATTGTGATAGACAGTACTGGCACGATCATATCGGGCAACTTAGAGCATAGCCATCCGCCGCCAAAATTCTTTGTTAGTGCTGAGGGGGAATATTATAGAATTGGGTAGTTTCCACCATTAACCAATAAATGTTAGACACAATTTCTATAAAACTTCTATTAATTTTAGTCCAATAAATTCGGTTCATTTTCAATTTGCTATAAAATTTGATTTTTAGTTGCTTTGAAATCAATACATAGATAGTCAACTGAGTTGTAATTTTAGTGACGTCATAAGTTTCCATTGTCATACAAAATCTATTGGAGAATTGCGTTTTGACAGCTCATAAAAAGTACGTCAATTGATAATGGTGGAAACTACCGTATTTATTAGAGAGTTCTTTTTCTACGTGTGTTTATAATGTTAAACAACGAACATTTAGACAATGTGGGTACCTATAGTCATTTATTTTATTTAAACGTTATTGTGACTTATAAACGTTATTATTATTTGATGTTATTAATAAAATACATACGTAACCCCTTACGATAGTAGATTCGCCAAGAAAATAATGTTATGTTTAACTAAAAGTAAAATGAAGTGAATGCATAACCAAATATTAAAAGGAATTCCAAAAACTACAGTAAAATTTAACTGGTGTGCTATTATTATTTTTACATTAAAATTAATATAAATTTATTTTCTCGCTAATATTATATGATAATATGCTAATGTTTGCAAATGTGAACATCAATTTACTTTGTAGGATAATAATATGGTATATACCTATATACCTAACATATAGGAATACCAAGAATAAAACAATAAAGAAGATATAGTAATATATTCACTAAGTTAAGAATAAAAACTTTTGTATCAGAATTTAGTTTAATAAATATACTGAGACAATGGACTATTCTTATCATTGCATATTTTATGAAAAACGGTGCCCTTTTGTAAAATTATGGTCTACCAAGATCTCCTGGTACTGGTTTGGTAGATGGTGAAACTAAGCGTAACTTATTTTCTTAATTTTATTTCTTTATCCTATTTTTTTTTTCCTTCTTCACCTTATACCATACAGTAACCAGGCAGTTTGGGATCAAGTGAGGGTGTGTGAGTTCCTAAGATTATTATTATCATATAAAAAAATATATAGCAGTAAATATGACATTTCCTCTATTTCAGATTACAAGATCATAAATTCGAAGAGAGGCAAAAAGTTAATTCTTTACAAAGAATATACTTATAGCTTCAACAGTCATTCTGCTACCAAAGGAACGACGTACTGGCAATGTTCAGGATGCACTACTAACAAATGCAAAGCGAAATTAATAATAGACGATTGTGGCTTCATTTTACCTGGCAAGTGTGATCGGAACCAGCATAACCACCGACCACCACGATTTGTCGTCTGTAACGGAGAATATATTAAAATCTGAGATACTATACTATTCTATATTTTGTAATCACTAACCGATATATTAATTATAATAGAAATCAATTTTATGTTGTGTGTTTATTATTTTATTGTTATCTTAGTTATGTGTTAAAGTCGGTCGGTCATCTATTAATTGTCACTATTTTGGTTCTGCGTAGAATATTGTGCTTTGATTGTTATTATAACGATTGTTATGAAAATAAAAAGGATTAAAAATAAAATATGTGTCATAAAAGACATGTTCAATGTATATTTTATTTGATATTAATACAAGTAACAATCAATCTGCGTAAATCAGGTCGCACATCGGTGCAGCATGCACAAGCATCGAATATTTACCTCGCCACAATTGTCATGCCACAATTGTTTGCTACAAATGTATTGTATACGACCGCAACAAATGTATGCCCGTTGTGCGGCCTGCTTTAGTGGTCTTCAAAACAGTTTTTGTGAAGTGTGTACCAATAAAGTCCATAAAAACTGCTTGTATTTTTATTCTATATAAGTAACCATCATCCATCTTGATGGGCCTGTTGATCTAGTGGTTAGTGACCCTGACTGCTAAGCCGAAGGTCGTGGGTTCGATGCCCACCCAGGATAAACTTTCTGTCATGAGCATGATTGTTTGTTCTGTGTCTGGGTGTAATTTATCTATAATATTATGTATATATTTATAAATTATATAAGTATGTTTATTGGTTGTCTGGTTTCCATAGTACAAGCTTTGCTTAGTTTGAGATCAGATGACCGTATGTGAATTTTCCGAAGGTATTAAATTTAGCGCCTACAATTTCAGATTTCAAGTATATAAGTTCAATGAAAGGCAAGCGGCTAGTTTTGCATAAGGACTACACATACTGCTTTAATCACCAGTCTTCTACCAAAGGTACTGTTAATTGGCAATGTGTTGGACGAGTGGCGAGACACTGCAAGGCGAAAATTGTGATAGACCGCAGTGGCAAGATCATTTCCGGCCACTTAGACCATAGCCATCCGCCGCCAAAATACTATATGAGTGCTACGGGAGAATATTATAGAATTTAGAAGGAATTTGAGATATTGGATTATTCGCAAGAATGTTAATTTTAGTTTTAATGTTAGTTTTTTTCTGCATACATCTGTCTCTTTGAGAATCTGTTATTTGAGAATCTAATCTTTTGCGAATAATCCAAGATAACGTCTCCTGTGTGTTCTACTTAACCAACATTTGGATAAATGTTGTCTTTAAAATAGTAAATTTTTTGTTTTCTTATTTGGTTACTTAATGTTATAAAAGATGTATCATTGATATCGATGATATGGATTAAAAAGAGCAGTGTTGCCCTAACATTTGTGCTGACAGTAAAGTGCCATATAGAATTTATTCAGTCCATCACTGTAGTTACTTGATTTAATCTCAGTTAAGCAAGCCGTACATAGGGCATATATTTGTGTCCAGGTAAATGTATCGTCACATTTGCAACGCGACACATTTATCGTCCCCGTATACAATACATTTGTAGCAAACAGGTGCGGCGCAACAATTGTGGCTAGATAAATATTTGAAACGTGCGGCTTGGTTAAAGTGTATTTTTGTATGAAAATATAACTGTTTTGTTCAATAAATTAAAACGCTTTCATATGTTGTTATGTTTTTCAATTCATATTTTATGCAAAGACTACTGAAAGGAATCTGTGGCAACCGTCTTTTCCAGTCTTTTTCTTTAAAAATGCAATACAAAACTAATCACGAAGTATCTTTTTCAATGTTAATAGTGAATTAAAAACCTGTATATTCTAGTTAGACTATCAGCATATCGATATTGAACTTGTGTGAAAGAAAACTCCTCTACAATGATAAATTAGATTGATTACCAAAGTGGATATGGCGGTACCTTACACGTATAAAAACAGATCTGTAGCCCAATTCACGTAATCAAAACCGTAGCGATATCGTAGTGACTAAGTCGTTGAGACCATTTATAATGAATTGTTTTTTTCTACTACGTCTGTAGTTGCACAAAAATATTTGTTACTAATTACATTATTTTAACACCATTTCCATACTAACAGTGAAAGCTAAAAGAAATCATTAAAGTACCCTTTTGTTTACTTTTTATTTATTTTTTACTACCGCCCCGGCTTCGCACGGATATATTTTGCATGCACTAAACATAGACAACCTTTCCGTTGAGTCATACTATCGATAAAAAAAAACACATCAAAATTCGTTGCGTACTTTTAAAGATTTAAGCTAACAGAGGAACAGACAGTGACTATATTTTATACTATGTATTGATTTGGATTAATTATTAAGGTAAAAATACGCTTAATTATGATTGTATTGTTTCAGAATACAAGTTTATAATTACGGATCGCGGTGCCCGTTTAATCATGGCAAATGACTACACATTTTGCCTTCACAGAAAACACGTAAAGGCTGGCACGAACCATTGGCGATGCTCTTCAATGCGGAGTAAAAAGTGCAAAGCAGTAATTATATTATTTGATGATGATACTGTTAAAATGGCTACTCACGATCATAATCATCCGCCACCACGGTTTATTGTACACGACGAAACGTATCACAAATTGCAATAATTATATTTTTTTGTAAAATTATTAAAAAAAAACTGTAGTAAAAGAGAAAATTTGTTAGTAGTTGTCTTCTTTAAAGGATAATGGGCGTTAGTGCATGAAATGAAGAAAAGAAAGCATAGAGTAGATAGTAAATTTTTTTTTTTGCTTATTTAGTAACTTGAAGTTATAAAAGACGTATAATTTATATCGATGATATGGATTAAAAAGAGCAGTGTCGCCCTAACATTTGTGCTGACAGTAAAGTGCCGTATAGAATTTATTCAGTCCATCACTGTAGTTACTTGATTTAATCTTAGTTAAGCAAGCCGTAAATAGGGCATATATTTGTGTCCTGGTAAATGTGTCGTCACATTTGCAACGCGACACATTTATCGTCCCCGTATACAATACACGTAGGTACGTTGACCCCTCAACGTGCTTACGCTGCTATTGTCACCACTGGGAAATCAGATGCGTCGCAACCTAAGCGACCAGTGAAAGTAGGGGAAAAGTTCAGAATGGGTACTCAACCAAACCCAACCACGGCCCGCAGCTCCTTACTAAAAACGAGCCAAATTGATGAAGAGGGCTTCACTAAAGTGGAAAAAAAGAAGAAGAAGAAGCCCTGTTCCCGTAACCAGTGCGGTACCGCACCTAGTGAACCGAACATGCTGCTGCGTCCTGCTGTGCCTACGACGCAGCTGTATATTTCACGCCTAAGTCGTGGAGTATTTGAGGGTGAATACTAATTGGACTCTGAGGGTCGTAAGGTTGGATTCGCGACACGATATCAATTTCAATTCGTACGTGATACGTGTTCCAACCCACCATCTGCAGACCTTTTTGAAAGAGGACTTGTGGCCGAAGGGTGTCGTGTTTCGACGTTTCCGAGGACGGTTTTGCGACAGCGCAAAACGACGCCAATGTTACGTGTATGACTTTATTATAGTTTAAGTTATTGTTTTTAAAATATGTATTGGTTTATTACTGTTTAAGATTATTGTATGTATTTTATTTTATTGGCCGAAGATGCCTGAAATAAAATATTAATAATTATTATTAATACATTTGTAGCAAACAGCTGCGGCGCAACAATTGTGGCTAGATAAATATTTGAAACATGCGGCCTGGTTAAAGTGTATTCTTGTATGAAAATATAACTGTTCTGTTCAATAAATTAAAACGCTTTCAATATGTTATGTTTTTCAATTCATATTTTATGCAAAGACTACTGAAAGGAATCTGTGGCAACCGTCTTTTCCAGTGTTTTTCTTTTAAAATCCAATACAAAACTAATTACAAAGTATCTTCTTCAATGTTAATAGTGTAGTAGTACTATCAACATTTCGATATTGAACTTGTGTGAAAGAAAATCTCTACAATGATAAATTAGAATGATTACCAAAGTGGACATGGCGGTACCCTACACGTATAAAAACAGATCTGTTATACCATTAATGGTAAAATAGCAAGTATATATTGCCATAGTACCAGCAATGGTACTGTCTAATAGTTCCGCGGCAAACAAGCCTGAAAACAGGAACTGGTTTGGTAGATTATGAAAAAAGACCGGACTTTTCTTTTTATTTTTATTTCTTTACTTATTTTTTCTTCTCCAGCTTTATACCATCTATTGCTATTTCTATTCTGACTTTGTTTCAGGTACCCGCTGTAGATATGCTTTTAGCAGAATGCACCTACTAAATCTATGGCTGTCTAAAAGGGGAAAGCCCAATAAAAGGGCCAGTTTGGTCCTCCAATCGTTGATAAATACTATGCCTAATATTAAAAACATTGACTTCAGTTCGCTAAAGGCAAGAGTATCTTTTATTTGTATTAAGTTTTTGACGTTTTGGAAGGCAGTTAATCATTCTAGAAAGATGATGGTATATAAATATGGGAGGTGGTTGAACCGCATAGAGGAATGTGACCTTTTGGTAGCTATGCAACCTTTTAAAACTTTGCGATCTATGACGCGCTGATAATTTTGCTTTCAATATAATTATAGTCATACCTAAGACTACTTAATTGCATGCTTTTTTGTCTTGCAGTTGCATTTTTTTTTTGTTGCTATATTGTTATACTAGTGATCCGCTTTTGACAATCTTTCGATGACCAAGCGACAGCCGCTGCGGGCTGCTATTGTCTTTCTATTGTGTTTCGAATGACGTGTGTTCGAATGTTTAAACGTGTGTTACACGTCTCTTATATTTTTTGTTATTTTCTGCTACACTATGCATGTTTTATTACCATAATCTTCTGTATAAACAACTGCATGACAACCGGTTTATTAGTTTTTGAGTTATTAGCACAAATATTTTGTTTTTTTTAGACTTTATATTTTAAAATGTTTTTTTCTGTTAAGTTTTGTATATTTTTAACCCCTGCCGAAAAAGGGGGATGTTATAAGTTTGACTGCTATGTGTCTGTAGCACCGTAGCTCTTAAACTGGTAAAGCGATTTGAATGCGGTTTTAATTGTTTGAAAGTTGTTAGCAATAGTTTTTAGACATGTTTCATAAAAATCAGTTATGTTTTTTTTTTAATTATCAACTCTTTTGTTTGCTGCAGTCGCGATCTTTAAGTTTTTTTGTTTATAATGTTACATTAAATTGTGATTATTTTCAACTACGTTTGTAGTTGCATAAATATTTATCACTTAATACATTATTTTAATACCACATACATACTAACAGTGAAAGCTAGAAAAAATGCATTAAAGTACCCATTTTGTTTACGTTTTATTTATATTTTACTACCCGCCCCGGCTTCGCACGGATGTTTTATAATCTTTGAAAAAAAATCCCGGCTTTTTCTAATATATTTTGCATGCACTATACATAGAATTATTTCCGTTGAGTTACTCTATCGATTAAAAATCAAAATCTGTTGCGTACTTTTTAAGATTTAAGCATACATAGGAACAAATAGCGGGGAGCGACTTTGTTTTATGCTATGTATTGATTTGGATTAATAGGCGAGACGACAAAAAAAAAAGTAATCAGTCCGTCAGATAGATTATCAAAAAACTTTGGACACGTATTTTTTCTTTTTTCTCGTAAACGAAGAATGACGACGATACATTGCGTTTAAGTTGCGCATGACGTCACGATCTGATACAATTTTTGCAGGACGGTGACGTCAAAAGCCCCCACTCCGGAACTTTATTGCTCTTTATCTTTGTATATTTTTATTAATTTGATCAAGCAAAAAATACGTGTCCCGTATTTTTGACCGATCTATCAGACGGACTAAACAAAATGTCGTTTTTTTAATGCTGTCGTCATCCCTATAATGAAGGTAAAAATACGCTTAATTATGATTGTATTGTTTCAGGGTATAATTTTATAATTACGGATCGCGGTGCCCGTTTAATCATGGCATATGGCTACACATTTTGCCTTCACAGAAAACACGAAAAGGCTGGCACGAACCAATGGCGATGCTCTTCGAAATGGACTAAAAAGTGCAGAGCAGTAATTATATTATTTGATGATAATACCATTAAAATGGCTACTCACGATCATAATCATCCGCCACCACGGTTTATTGTACACGACGAAAAATATATCAAAATTAAATAATTTAATTTTCATTAAATTAAAAAAAAAACTGTATTAGAAGTGAAATTTGTTAGTAATTGTCTTCTTTAAAGGATAATGGGCGTTAGTGCACGAAATGAAGAAAAGAAAGCATAAAAATTATTTGAAATCACCAAAATATATTTTTGTATATGTATTTATGTGACTAGTTTTCTTGCTTACATAAGTAAGCAAGAAATAGTAAAATATTTTTTTTTTGCTCATTTAGTTACTTGATGTTATAAAAGACATATAAATTGACATCGATGATATGAAATAAAAAGAGCAGTGTTGCCCTAACATTTGTGCTGACAGTAAAGTGCCGTATAGAATTTATTCAGTCCATCACTGTAGTTACACCTCTCTTTTTGGTCCAAAGGTGAAAACGCCGGCCAAAAAAAATCGATTTTGTGTTAGATCTTGTTCTTCTAAACATTTTTAAAATGACACCAAAACTGTGGGACCATTCCCCTTGGTTTTATTTATGTTCAAAGTAACCCACCAGATACAACACCCGTCAGGTCGGAATATCTTTGAGAAGCTTTACACTATGTTCCTCATTACTTTAAACAGCAAAATCTCTTGTTTTGGTAATTTATTTTGCTTAAAATATGGGTAACTTTGAACTTAAATAAAACCAAGGGGAATGGTCCCACAGTTTTGGTGCCATAATAAAAAATGTTCAGAAGAACAAGATCTTACAGAATATCATATTTTTTTCTTTGACCGGCAATTTCACATTTGTACCAAAAATGTATGGGGAGTGAGTGATGTCCTTTTCTTCTTTAAAGGATAATGGGCGTTAGTGCTTAAAATGAAAATAAAAAGCATAGAAAGATAATTGATAAGTGAGTAGTTTTCTTGCTTACTTATTTAGCAAGCTGAAAAAATACAAAAAAATATATCAAGTGATTTTCTAGTTTGTCAGCGTTCAAATTTTATGATCATTTTTAAAAGCATTGACCTCAACCATTTTTTTTTTATACTTAGGTAATGTTTAGTGTTTCAATCTCTTAAATTTCTCTATAGTCAATGGCTTGTTGATAGTAACCAAATTAACACAACATTTACTTGCTTCATCATCATGATGATAATGAAGTGTTACAAGTTAATTCATAAATTTTTATTTAAATTATAAATTATGCAAATAAATATAGCTAACTAAAAAACTAATTACATTACTAAAACTAAATAAAACTAACTAAAAAACTAATTACATAACTAAAACTAAATAAAACTAAAAATTAAATTATAAATAAATAAATAAAAAGAAAGGGGTTATCCGTCGGCGTCGTAACACTCGCCATCACTGTCGACGGGTTACAAGTACTTTAAATTTAGTTATTACCTACGTTATTCGTAAATAATTTTTTCAAGTTATATAACCAATACTAATGGTTGTGAAATAAAACAATTTTGGAATAATAAGCATTTTATTTAAACATTATGAACCACCATCAGAACCACTCAAAATATAAAGGACTTATTTAGGTTTATCAAACTGTCATAGAAAAATTACCATTATAATCATGGTTATACAATATTCTTAATATTTTTACAGCTATGTGCCGTCTAGTCACACTGTCTTTCGACACACCTTTCGGTCGCTACAAAAAATGCTTGCGCACAAAAGGTATTTTGGGCGAAAAAGTTTTGGTCTTTAACCTGTCAACGACCAACTGACAGCTGGCTGTCAGGCTGCTATTGTCTATCTATTGTATCTCAAATCACGTGTGTTCGAAGAATTAATTAAGTCTACTCGAGGGATGGCTTTCAAATATAGGCATGTAAATATAAAGGCCGTTCTATACTATGGAATATAGACTAATACAAAGTACACCGATAACAATTCCGCGTTATTTTATTTGTAACCTCTATTCGAGTTCGATTGTATATAATATCAAACCCGTAATTCTTTATAAAATTAAGAATAACATTAATATAATAGTCCACAGTCACAAAAATCGTAAAAATAAATACATTAACAATTATAACTCACTTTTTGAAACTAGCTTAGTGACAGTAGGTTGATAGATGGTCCCTTGGCACTTTCTCACAATAGCCTGTGGTCTGGCGAAAATGTCAATTTGACAACTGTCAAACTGTTACTGTCAGGTGTCATTAGTGCCAAGCGAAATTGACCCTTATGATCAATATCATTTTATTGTTTAATATGTGCTACGGTTGAGGTTCACTCTCTGGTCGACAAACCATGCCAATCCCCAGATGAAGGGTTAGGACACTAAAATCATTGTATGATGTGATCACCAGTGGTACACGATAGTTAATACGTGGATATTATACCCTCGGTTTAATTGTATGACATGAGAGAAGCTTAATTTTTCCGATGGTTGAGGTTCCATTGTAGTTACGTATGTATAAATTCAATAAATTACTGCCGTGCCATCTACATTAATTCTGCACAATGCAGGAATAATTTCAGCATAATCCCAAAATAATCTTAGTATTGTGAAGTAGTGCGCTAATTATATCATTCATATAGAAAGCAAAAATATTTGGCCCATTAATACTACCCTGAGGGACACCAAAGTTAACTGACAGCGGTTTGCTCGTAGTCGCCCACTTTTACTAGTTGTTCACGATTTGTTACATCGAATTGAAACCAGTTTAATGCGTTCCCTCGTATTCCAAAGGTTCCAATTTAGACTGGAGCAAATTAATCGTTATTGTGTTAAACGTCTTGGTGAGTTCTAAATATATAGCAATGACATATTTACCCTTTTCTAAGCAAGAAGCCATCGAGCTAGATAACAATATTGCAACGTCTTCGGTTATTTGCCCATTCTATAAGCGAAAAGTTCTTGTACTTGTAAATTTTTTCTAAGAATTTTACATCGCTTAATAATGACTTTTTCTATTAGTTTGGATGTAATGTTAACGTTGCTGAAGTACCTACGGTAATTCTCAGAAAATTCTTCAGAACTGTTATGAATAAAAATAACTGTAATTATTGAAAAAAGATCCTTAATATAATTATTGCATTTATTTTAGGTTACCAAGTAATAAAGTATCTACACGGCGCTAAGAAACTAATAATGTATAAGGACTACACATTCTGTCATGCTCGGATTGTACAGAACAAAGGTATTCATCATTGGAGATGCTCGGCGTGTGCTCATAGAAACTGCAAAGCAAAATTAGTTTTAGACATGGATGGAAAAATTCTCCTCGTTAACGATTATCATAATCATGCACCTCCTAAATATTATTACCATAATGGCGAATATATTAAAACGAAGTAAATGTTTCAACGTACACAATTGAGTTGGTTTCAGCATTTCTTCTGAAAAATAATCAGTTACCTTTTGTAGTGTAAAAGTTTCTTTTTAGTGTTCCACTTGTATACTAAACATTTTCACATTATTGGTATACACATTTTCATATCATTTGTTAGAATTCTATTGTTCGTAGTTAAAATTTTATAATGTGGTTGCTTTCTTAAGTTTAAACGTCCGTGGTTACCTGCCGTCCGGAGTCGCCAGACGTTTTTCTAAAATTTTGGGGTTCACTTAAAAATCATTTACAATCTTGACACATAGCACATTTATCCATCGTGCACATTATGCGAAATGCTATGTAGTTAAATACACTGTTGTATATTTGGTTACATAAAATGTAATTATATTCTGTACATTGGTACATCTTACAAAAATTAACGAATAAATTGTATGGTAAATGAACAAACGTATTTTAAAATTATTCCATTATTGCAGGCGCATATTTTTTGTACAAATAATGAATCTGTCTTTGCGTTTTATGTGCTGCTTTTAACTATAGACGTTCAACTCGAAAAGTAGAATGTCTATCGTTAAAAGGGAAATTCTGTGTTCAGAGGTATAAAGTATAAATAAAATATATAATGCTACAGAGAAAAGAGAAATCTTATATTAAACAGAAGCTACTGTCTATATTTCTAGTCTGCTTTTAACAATAGACGTTCTACTCGAAAAGTAGAATGTCTATCGTTAAAAGGGAAATCCTGTGTTCAGAGGTATAAAGCATAAATAAAATATATAATGCGACAGAGTATAAAGAAAAGAGAAATCGTATATTAAATAGAAGCTACTGTCTATATTTCCAATTACTAGCTTCTGTAGTTTTCACGGTGCGACGAAAACGCCTCTCATCGTTTATCCAAAAGGATAAGTTTCAGAAGATATCATTTTGTGAATTTTTTTTTAGTGAACATTAGCCATTTTTCAGGCTAATTTTAAGAATCTCTCATAACGTAAAGTTGGCGAGAAGATGCAAAATATACATGAAATACCCCGGCCCGGCAACTTACCCGTTATTCTTGATTATCAGACTTACTGGCTTCTGACTACCTATAACTACTGTTAAACATCTACAAATTACAACGGGTTCAGTGACTTTACGTGCTTTCCAATACTTCATATTAAAATTCTATTGGCAGTTGGCTTATTATAGTAGATTATTAGCCAAGGGCTGTAAGGGATAAATTGCAGCCCGAGATATTTAGGCGCACGAGCGTAGCGAGGGCGCCTACAGTTCGAGGGTGCAATTGATGCTTACACCCGAGCTAACTACTCTGCTTTACATCTCGATTGTGAGGTAAGTATAAAAAAACCGGCATTACAAAAATAAAACATTTTATTAGTTAAAAGGCAAAATATTGTTAATTGCTGCTTCAGCTTCCATTTTCATTGAATCGGGAGTGCAGCTTATATCTTCATCACTTGCAGAATTCATGTTTTTTTCCTTATTAGCACGTAATTATAAAAAAAAAACCCAAAAGCAAACAATATTTAAAGTAAAAGTTTTTCCCCCTTTATTATCTTTGTTTTTTTATTATTTTTTTCAAGAACGAAATTGAGCTTCGCCGTTCGATATTTAAAATTGATGACTATTATACTCATACGAAGACAAGACTGAATAGCGAAGCGACCTCTTTTGTTATTAGGTTGAATGCATGGTGTCCATTGCCAGTATGATGGTTAGATGTACGCGAACTTTTTGAAAGAGTGAAGAGTTTTTTTTTAATTACTTACCGCCCTAGCGCGTTTCTAGCTACATTAATACCCTAGAGCGCTAATTGGTTACCTACAAGCCCTATTTGGGGGTAATAAGGACCTACTTACCGAACATGAGAGATGTAAAATATTATTATTAATAAAACTTTTTATTCATTTTTTTAATGTGTGGTATGGGTTGCCGTTCGATAATATTAGCCTAGATAATAATTGTATGTGTAAAAAAACCTTTAACAACAATATCTTCAGCTTTAAATTTATGATCAAAACAAAAATACTGACGATTTCATTTACAAAGATTAAAAATACATTTCTTTCTTTCAGATATCAAGTACATTGCGTCGCAAAGGGGAACACAGTTGGCAATATACAAAGATTACACTTATTTCCATTATCGTTTCGTTAAAAAAAGGAACAAAAATTATTGGCGATGTGCTGATACTAAAACTAAACGTTGCAATGTTACAATAGTACTGGATACCAATGGAAAATGTGTGTCGTCTAACGTTAAACATAACCACGCACCTCGGCAATATATTATATGTAATGGTATGTACTATAGAATTTAATAATCCATACTGTGTCTGTCTGTCTGTCTGTCTGTCTGTATGTTTGTCTTTCTTTCACGGCAAAACGGAGCGACGAATTGACGTGATTTTTTAAGTAGAGATAGTGGAAGGGATGGAGAGTAACATAGGCTACTTTTTGTCTCTTTCTAACGCGAGCAAAGCCGCGGGCAAAAGCTAGTAAAATATATAATGCGTTATTTATTCATACTTTTAACCTCTGAACACAGAATTTCCCTTGTAACGATAGACATTCTACTTTTCTTTTTTCTCTGGAAGGGGTTCCAGAGAAAAAAGAAAAGAAAAGTGATTTTTAAGTGGAGATAGTTGAAGGGATGGAGAGTAACATAGGCTACTTTTTGTCTTTTTCTAACGCGAGCGAAGCCGCGGGCAAAAGCTAGTGTTTAATGAATGTATTCACATTACCTACCATGACATAATTTAATTTTAAGATATAAATGTATTGTTATTGCACACAGGCATATCCTATATTGATTTTTTTTATAGAATTAAGGTTTGCTGGAAGATAACTCAACTTAAGGTTAAGCTCGCCATTGTATGATTGTACATAACTCATTTATTTTTGCTGTTTATTTATGTGTATTGTTTTTCTAGTGCAACAATAAAAAAAATTCTTCAATTTCTATCAATCCTTTACTTGAAACAAAACAATCCTTAACTTCAGTAGAAATTGGGTAAAATATATGCGTATATAATATATATGTTTTGGTTAGGAAGCTCACACGAAACGGGCAGTAGCGGTGGCAGCGCGAAGATCGGGGAGTTATAATAAATAAATAAATAAATATCCTGGGACATCTTACATACGGCCATCTGATCCCAAGCTAAGCAGAGCTTGTGTTATGGTAATCAGACAACTGATATACATACTTATATAATTTTTAAATACATACATATTATAGATATATATAAATAAATAATACATACATTAACCTTTCAACAACCAACCGACAGCCGGCTGTCGGGCTGCTATTGTCTTTCTATTGTGTCTGAAATCACGTGTGTTTGAAGGTTTAAGAAGCTTTAGGTTTAGATCTATACTAGGTTATTTTTAGTTCATAAAAACAAACAACTTTTATTATGGAAGCAACTTGAAATCTCGAAAAAAATATCAGCTGTTTCATACATTATGCTCGGGAGGGCATCGAACTTTTCTTAGAAAAATGTAGGTATAAATGAATGCAAACGCCGCTTCGCTATATAAAAAGTGTGTTTTCTTATTATTTTGAAAAATGTAAATGTATTGTGTAATTCAATATGTTGCTATTAAACCATTGTTTGTTGCGGAATAGTTATTATAGTTGCCGTGGACCCGGAACATAAAGGGCAAGCGAAGGAACATGAGGGGTTTTAGTCAGTAAAAGTCTGAAACCCCTCCCGCCGGAGCCGGAGGGTGGCGCCAGAGAGGGGGTTTGAATTAATAAATTTCTACTCTCAAAAAAAAAATTGTTTGTATGTAATTAGTTTTTATTCGCTTGACTAAAGTTTTCTGGACACAAATTGGAAACTATAGTACTCATTCATTTTTATAATAATGGTAAATTATACAAAATTTATGAGAAAATATAATCAAATAAAATATTACAGAATTCCTAGTACAATTGTTTTTTCTTTGTTTCAGATTTCCAGTTCATAAAGTCGCAGAAAGGTTCGCATATAATTTTACATAATAAGTATACATACTCTTACTACAGTGCTAAAGTGAGTATGGATGCTCATTTATGGCGATGTACTGCTCGGAGCAGTAAGAAATGCAGTGCCAAGTTAGTGGTGGACATCAACAATCATGTCCTATCCTGCAATGATGAGCATACTCATCCTCCTCCAAAATTTCACTTGAGCCAAGGTATAGATATTTGTATATTTTTTTAAAGAGTTAATAGGGATGACGACAACATAAAAAAATGGCATTCTGTTCAGTCCGACTTGTAGATCGGCCAAAAATACGGGACACGTATATTTTGCTTCATCAAAATAATAAAAAAATTCAAAGATAAAGAGCAACAAAGTTCTGGAGTGGGAGCATAGTGGGGGCTTTTGACGCCACCGTAATGCAAAAATTGTATCTGATCGTCACGTCACGCACAACTTCAACGCACTGTATCGTCGTCATTTTTTGTTTACGAGAAAAAAGAAAAAATACGTGGTTAAAATTTTTTAATAATCTCAATGATGGACTAATTACTTTTTCTTCGTCGTCTCGCCTATTGAAAATACTTACTCAAAGAGCATTGCATGTAAGTCCCCACCTACCAACAGATTTTAAAACAGGTGTCATTCGTTTACTTTACTGTTTATCTTACTTATATTTTGACAACCAGTTTTGTCTTTTGAAGGGTGGGGACGGTGGTCGTAATAAATCGGGCATCTTCCTTGTCATCACATCAACTTAATGAATGAAATATCAACGCATATTTGAGGCGTTTGGTAGTACATATTGATTGATTAATTGGTTTGATTGGATTTGACTTATAATAATTAATAGAACAAGTACTCCAAACGTAATTAAAACCAGCGCGCGTAGCGCGTAGCTAACATAAGTTTGCTACAACACTGCTACGGCGTAGCAGGCACGCTAGGTGCTACGATGCGGGGTCTACGCGAGTTTGATACTTCGAACATCGGACTCTTTTTAGGATTCCGTAGTCAACTAGGAACCCTTATAGTTTCGCCATGTCTGTCTTTCCGTCTATATGTCTGTCCGTCCTCGCTTAATCTCTGTCACCGTTAGCACTAGAAAGCTGAAATTTGGTACCAATATGTATATCCCCTATATGTAAAGCGAGAAGTGTTTTTTTTTTAATTTCAAACCTACCGTGTGATACATTGTTGGATAGGTATTTGAAAATGAATAGGGGTTTTCTAAAATCATTTTTTGATAATGTCAACAATTTCGGAAATAATCGCTCTAAAATTAAAAAACAATGTGTCCCTCTAACTTTTGAACCATAAGTTTAAAAAATATGAAAAAAATCAGAAAAGTAGAACTTTATAAGCACTTTCTAGGAAAATTATTTTGAACTTGATGGAAAGAACAGTTTTTGTACAAAAAAGACAAAAAGGATCTACAAAATAATTTCTGCTTACTTAGTATGTCAACGTGACAAATAGTCTTTTTCAAACTCATAAGTGGGAACACTTATTGTGACGGACGGGAAACTACGGAACCCTACACAGAGCGTGGCCCGACACGCTCTTGGCCGGTTTTTTGATACTTGACTTCGATATTATTATCTCTGCTTTTTTCAGGTTTTCAATTCGTGAAGGCGACTTCAGGGCTACAGTTGATTCTTTACAATAACTACACTTTCATACGAACGCGTTTGACTCAGAGCAATGATTGTTGGCGCTGTACCGCTAAAGCAAGCCATGGCTGTAAAGCAAAACTGGTGATTGGGACTGATGAAAAAATTATATCTATCAGCTATAATCATAACCACCCAGCTGAAAAATATTTGATAAAGGAAGGGCAATATTTAAAAATTGTTTAAAGTTCTTAGCTCTGTAAATAGGGCTTATTTTTTACACTCTAATTACTTACTTACAATCTAATTACTACTTATAGTGTTATTCGACGGAAGTCATTTATGTTATTTTTTAACCGACTTCAAAAAAAAAGTAGGTTCTATGTTCGACCTGTATGTATGTATGTATGTACGTTTGTCCGCGATTATCTCGCGTTTGGCTGAACCGATTTTGTTGCGGTTTTCAGCAAAGTGTTTGTTACATTCTGGGGAAGGTTTTAGTATATAACACTAATAGATATCCCGTGACGTTGCCCTCATAGATCGCGTTTTGCTTTCTTGGATAGTAGATTTTTATAAGATTATAAGTTTATTTTGAGAGCTACCCTAAAACGTAGTCAGACACTGAGACTAACTAAAAAGTAAAAAATAAAAAGCTTTTTTAAAAAAAAGATAACCGACTTCAAAAACTAAAAGCTCAAAAAAATAACTATTTCGGAAGTCGGTGGCTTCTCTTCTGCCGGTCGATTTGTGTCTTTTTTTTTAAAAAGCTTTTTTTTTGGTTTTCCTTTTAGAAATTCATATAATACCTTTTTTTTTTAGTCCAATAAAGCATGTTAATCCGTGAATCTGAGCATTTTTAATGTCATAGGAAGTTTGAGTGTATGTCTTGATGCACTGTATGGACCATACATTATAACTTGAGTTTTTTTTATTAATTTGATAATTTCGGCAGACCTTGTTACATTGGTGTATCTGATCCGATTTTTTAATTACAATTAAAGACATTTAAAGACAAGAATGAAACTTCTCCTAAAATCTCTCAAACATTAAAAATGTTTTTCCTATAATGTATTCAAAACACAACCTGACTTCGACTACACGTTGAAACATGAAATCTAAAAATATTCAAGTTATTGAATGCAATATACTTACATACATACTTGCTGATATAAAAATGATCGATGAAAATTTTGTCAATAAGTTCTTTTTATATAAGTATGTTCACATTTATGTGTCTGTACTGTCTTTTATAAGAATATATTTCTATCAACTCAAATAACAATATTTATCTATACCTACAGTAATTTTTGTATTAATAATGTAATTTTTTTCCATTTAAGTGATATCACTTGCTTCTGTGCTTCAGAAGGCACATACAATCCGTACGACATATCTGTGCACCTCGCTGAAACGCGACCCCTCTCCCGCTTCCCGCGCAGCGCCCCGTGTTCGCCTCGTTCGTTTAGTAGCGATAGCATTCCGTCAGCGTTACGTCACAGCGCGAGGTGCACAGTTAAATCATAAGGGTAGTAAAGCCGTGAGATCTGCGCCTCATCTCTCTCTGGTAAGATTGCTGTCCCATCGAGTTATGAAAGTAGTGAAAGAGATAAAGCATCTGCGTTTGCGCATAAATTTGTGCACCAATATCTCCTGCTCAGAGGGCTTATCCTCGTTGAGTGCGGCCGCTGTTACTGAATTCGGATAGGAGCACGTTTTTTTTACTCCGAATTTCTGTAATCATAAAAAAATTTTTTATTCTGCTAAGCTAATTAAGCTGTTTTTATTTTATGTTAAACAATACTGATGTTGAAAATCTTGATGAACTTCTTATTTAATAATTCTGGTATTCCTGACCAATATGTAGTTAGATTTAACATTTTTTACAGAATTCGAGTTTGTTAAGTCACTAAGAGGAAATAAATTAATATTATACAAGAATCATGCCTACTGCTTCAATCGTTCGAGCGTGGGAGGTCACCAAAAACATTGGAAATGCAGCGTGGCCAGCTGCAAGGCGAAACTAGTGCTGAATGCATGTGATCAACTTATAATTATAAATGATGACCATAATCATGAATTTCGAAATTACATTATTCGTAAGGGGGTTTTTGTTAGAATATAATTTAGTACACATTTAGGCTGTGGACATTTATAGCCAACGAAGGGTCGAAGCCAACTTACAGACGTCTCTTAAGGTCATAGCTTATTACAGCCACCCGGCAGCCACTCCGCACCGACTCTCTCCCTGCGGCTAATATTCTTTATATGGACTTATATGGGCATGCGCTCACTATATCAACTCCGTACCGTCATCGGATCGCCTCGGTTATAAGGCGAGTCGGTGCGGAGTGGCTGCCGGGTGGCTGTAATGAGCTATGACCTTTAATTAATATCATCATTCCATTTTGTTCAGCTTAAATTTATATTATTTTTGTAATAATAAAAAGTCCCAGAACTGAGAAGTGGGATCAAGGTACTGGTGGTGAGAGCTTTTATTATAAACTAGCTTTTGCCCGCGGCTTCGCTCGCGTTAGAAAGAGATAAAAAGTAGCCTATGTTACTCTCCATCCCTTCAACTATCTCCACTTAAAAAATCACGTCAATTCGTCTCTCCGTTTTGCCGTGAAAGGAAGACAAACATACAGACAGACACACTTTCCCATTTATAATATTAGTATGGATTAACCAATGGACAACAACAAATAAATATTATTGTCGTCCAGTGTGACGAAATTGCGAGAACAATTGAAAATTTTCAAAAGTGCCTAAATTCATTTTTTTATTCTTATAATTATATTGGCCGTTCAATTAGATGTGCTAGGTGTAAACTAATTGTATATACTGTGTCATACTTAAAACACATACAGAATTTTGAAAATAAATAATTATTTTGTTTTGTATTTATAATGCTAGGTATTCCTTCGAAACTAAATTATAACATCAATAAAAAGTGTGTTTTTTTAATTATACCACTAAAATAAAGATACAAAAAAAAATCATACAAGAACATTTTGTTTTCAGATTACAAATTCATAAAAACGCAGAAAAGTAGAAAATTAATACTACATAAGGAATACACATATTGGTTTGTTCGTGGAAACGTCAAGAAAAGAACTACTACTTGGAAATGTTCCTCACAAAATAGTAAAATAATATGTAACGCGGCTTTGGAACTAGATTGTACAAATAAAATAGTGAATACAGACATAATTCATACTCATCCTCCACCTATATTAAGTCCGTTAGATTATCAACCAATATAGCCTAAGATATTTTTTTTAATGTTTTTTTTAATTAAATATATAAGTATCCTGACTGGACATCTTTACACACGCCATTTGATCTCAAGCTAAGCAGAGCTTGTGTTATGGTAATCAGACAACTGATATACATACATTATATAATTTTTAAATACATACATATTATAGATAAATATCACCCAGACACAGAACAAGCAATTATGCTCATCATACAAAGTTTCTCCTGGGTCGGAATCGAACCCACGACCTCTGGCTTAGCAGTCAGGGTCACTGACCACTAGACCAACAGGCCCGTCTTATCTGTAACTTATGCGAATTTCAAAGCTAAACTATACAACCCGTACGACTTATCTGTGCACCTCGCTGGAATGCGACCCCGCTCCCGCTTCCTCGCGCGGTGCCCCGTGTTCGTGTCGTACGTTTAAGGTCATTACAGCCACCCGGCAGCCACTCCGCACCGACTCGCCTCCTGCGGCTAGTATTCTTTATTATGGACTTGTATGGGCATGCGCTCACTATATCAACTCCGTACCGTCACCGGATTGCCTCGGTTATAAGGCGAGTCAGTGCGGAGTGGCTGCCGGGTGGCTGTAATGAGCTATGACCTTTAGCGTTTCGTCACAGCGCGAGGTGCACAGTTAAGTCGTACGAGTAGTAAATACTTTTTATACGTGGTTACATGTAAAACACTGATAACCGCGCAGGATAAGATTATTAAAATCGCAAACAAGAACTTTAGTTCCACAATTTGATTTTTTTTAAGAAGATATTGAACTGGGCGAGTTATTACTTGACTATGATTGTATTTATAAAGAGAAAAGGTCATAGCTCATTAGGGCCACCCGGCACCCACTCCGCACCGGCTCGCCTTATAACCGAGGCGATCCGGTGACGCTACGGAGTTGATATAGTGAGCGCATGCCCATACAAGTCCATGTAAAGAATACTAGCCGCAGGAGGCGAGTCGGTGCGGAGTGGGTGCCAGGTGGCTCTAATGAGCTATGACCTAAATATAGATCATTGATTGTTTTTTTTTTGTTTGGAATTAAAACTGATATCCATACTAATCCGTTCTAATATTATAATTGCGAAAGTAACTCTGTCTGTCTGTCGGTCAGTTTGTCTGTTTGTCTCTGCTTCACGACTAAACCAACCACTGAACCGATTTGGATGAAATTTGGTACAGATATAGTCTGGGAGCCGAGAAAGGACATAGGATAGTTTTCATCCCGGAAATCCCAGGGGAAAGCGGACGAAGTCGCGGGCAAAATCAAGTTTCACATACAAGTAAAAGAATGTATTTTATAAGCACTTAAAACAAAAAAAAAATAAGTTTATCTTTTGTAATGCAAAATGCAAACGACAGGGCAAAAAATTGTTGTGATGTTAATTTGTTAATAATGTGATCTTGCGAAGAGACGGCGGTTTTAAAATTAGTCAGCCTTGAAAATTACACATTGAAGGATTTGTCACACTGGATGCGTTCTGCGGCCTGCGGTCAGGTCAAAGTGAACGCAGCCCGCATCATGTATGAACAACGCTGTTGGTCGGGGTCAGCAATCCCCAACATGCGTTCTTTGGTTGTGCTCGCACGGTCAGATCGCATTCTATACAAAATATATTGATACCGACAATGTTGTTCATATGTTGTTTGACCTGACCGCAGGCCGCAGAACGCATCCAGTGTGACAAATCCTTTATAGGATTGTATTGTTAGTTATATATTTGTAGTGCCTTCAATCCTTTTTCAGCCTGGAATCTGGTTTCTAAAAATAATAATGATAATTTGTATAACTTATACGATAGGCGAAATATAACTATAATAAGCAAGGATAAATATAATTGATAAGAGAAAACTGAATATCTTGTAGAGGCCTTTACCTGCAGATGGATTCTTGCAGATTAAATAATACATTAATAAGATAAGGTTAATTATAAAAATGTATAATACCAAAATTAACTACTAGATTTAGAAAACACGCTTATTGACTAACTATGTTATTAATACTTACATATAATCTAAAGTTGTATTTTAGTAATTATGCAAATATAAAAGGTTTTTTTTTATTTTGTTATTATTTATAAATAAAAACATCTAGTGACTTATCCTTAATTTTTTTATCACTGATGGCGATATTAACTTCATTCTATTTCTAATAAATTGCCTTCACTTGTTTATCCATAGAAGGTTTTGTTTTATTTAACTCTATTTATGTAGCTGAACGATCACTTTAAAATATTTGATAGTTTACAAGAGTTGCGGATTATAAAAGACATGAATCCATATAAGCCAAAGAAGTAAGATTTATCGTGTTATATCTTAGAGTATAAAAAGATGCAGTTGGACACAGCTGTATAGATGAAAAAATCTCTATGGATATGACAAAATGGACTTCTTTAAAGAAAAAAAAATAAGAGCCATACATCTTTTACGGCGACAATAACAAAATTACCAGACACAATTTATATTAGTGGAACTACATATCTAAGGAATTTGAGCGAGGACTGTAACGCCAAATGCACGGAAGAGGAGAAAAGCAACGCCATCTTTAGTACTTTTCGACGATACTGTGTATAATCAGATTTTTAGGTTTAATAAAGTTTAAATTGCAATAAAATTATAATATCATAATAAAATATCTGTCGGAAAATGTAGATTTGGTGGAAGTATGTCTAGAATAGTTAAATGTTAAGGTGTCGGAATTAATAAGTATCTTGTGCTGTCCTAATAGTGTTGAACCGTAGGTAAATTAGATGTGTGCGTGTAGGTTGGATGCAGAAGTAGATAGCAGTGGGTTGGTAGACACCAAAACAAATGTATCGTTACAGCAAAATTGTTTCAGAATATAAGTTTATAATGTCACAAAAAGGCAAACAGTTTATTCTGCTAAATGAATACACTTACTGGCACGCAAACCAAGCCAGGAAGAAACGTATAGGTCGGTGGAGATGCTCGTCTCATAACAGTAGAAGATGCAAGGCTAAGCTAGAGTTAGATAGATTCAAACAGATCATACAAGCGGATTTGAATCATACTCATCCACCGCCACAATATTGTATTAATAATGGGAGATACTTTAGAATCTGTTAGGTGGTAATAGCTATAAAGCGTTGGGTAGGCGACGGAGATTATTTGTCTCCAGGAAAGATAAAAAAATAAATAAAGGCCCGAGTCACACCGGAATGGCAGCGGTGCGGCGAGCACCTTCAGTGTGAAATAATTTTAAATTTAACTACATACTTAAAAGACTAGTATCGCCGCGGGTGCCGAGAGGCCGCCCGCGGCGCCGCGAGCGGCCGCGCGCCTCGCGATTCTTCCGACGCTGGCGGTGTGACTCGGCCCTAACTTTATCATCATCCTCCTCTACGCATCCAACATCATTGTCATCATTAGCTTGCGTCAGTCCACTACTGATCATAGGGCTTCTCCAAGGTACGCCACTTTACCCAGTCCCTACATACACCCCTACGCCCCTACGCCCCTAGTTACTCCCAGTTGCACTCCGCAGATCGTCACTCCATTAAAAATAACCACACCAGGAGGAAATTCTCCGTCGTCTGCGTTTCTAAGTAGTTCATTACCTTCATATTGTTTTATTCTGTCTCAATAAAATTGTCTGCGCCGTCATCATTCGTCGTGTTCGTCTACCACGTCATGTTCATTTATAAAGCATCTGATTCGTAGAGGTGATTTTGTAAAGCTATTTTTCATCGTTTGGCCTATGAGCATTAGAATAAAACGTTATTCTGTGCCAATAAAGGTGTTTGCACCGTCGTCATTCGTCGTGTGCGTTTAACTCGTCATGTCAATCATTAAAGCATTCTGATTGGTCGCCTTGATCTCGTGAAGCTATTATTTATCGTTTGACCAATGAGTATGCGAATTGTAAGTTTGCGTAGGATATTACAAAGGTGCTGTGGGGTTGCTGTTTGATGGTTGGTCTAGTTTCTTTGTTCTGTCAAACAAACTTTCCTTGATGTCTTGTTACATAACATATATTATAATTAAGGCTGTTTATTATGAATGTTACTTTATTAAATAGTTAGGTGGCATTGTTACTTAAGTTCATTACTTTATTTTTATCATTGTTGTTTATTTTTGTTTTGACCAATGAGGTTTTGTTTTTTATTTAATCCTGTTAAAAAAGTACTTAGCTACTTTTTAGTTGAGCTCTTGTTATAAGATTAAATTTTGTTTGAATATATCTTTTTTGTTTGGTTTCAAGTGATTATTATTTACACGTTGTAGCCATTTTATGTTGCTATATAAATTATGATTAATTCAATCTTTTTTCCTTCACGACACTCCTGTCGTCGTCATGTCGAATGCAAATTAGATAAAATAACACTTTAGCCCCATTAGGACTATTTCGAAACTTCGAATTTATAGGACCAAGGTCCTTAGCCAAGAATAAAATAAAAAGGGGTACCTATTACTAAAAGCAGAGATGCGATATTTAAACTTAATACCATGTCATTCATTTACCGACAGGCAATATAAACAGTATGAAAAGTTATCTAGTACATTTCAACAGTTAGGTTACAGGAAAAAGGAAATTTTCCTTATTTACTTATTACAAAATACACAGCTCTCAAACATTTTGTTCACAAAACTTACAACTACTCTGCAAATTAAGGAGTTAAAATAGGGATGACGACAGCATAAAAAAATGTCATTCTTTTTAGTCCGTCTTGCAGATCGGCCAAAAATACGGGACACGTATTTTTTGCTTGATCAAATTAATAAAAAAATACCAAGATAAAGAGCAACAAAGTTCCGGATTGGGGGTTTTTGACGTCACCGCCCTTCAAAAATTGTGTCTAATCGTGACGTCACGCGCAACTTCAACGCACTATATCGTCGACATTTTTCGTTTACGAGAAAATAGAAAAAATACGTGTCCAAAATTTTTTAATAATCTAACTGGCGGACTAATTACTTTTTTTCGTCGTCTCGCCTATTCACCAACTTTACAAATATTTGCTACAGAAAGAAACAGAGGAATAATAATTTTAAATATAATGCCACCAACTTTAAATAGCCAATCATTCAGATGGAGGAATGTGCAAAAAGTTTTAAATTAATGCGTGAGTGTGTGTGATGTAGTGATGTATGTATGTTGTCTGCCTATTTGTACCTTCTTTGAATGAATTAATAATAGTGTTTATTTGCTTCTATTTGTTTTACCTTTAAAAACACTAACAGACCAGTATAATGTAAAATTATTTGTTTATTTCAGTAAGAAAACGTAGCAGCCGAAGTCATAGAAAAAAATTATCAAGAGAACAAATATTAGAAAGAAAAAGAGTGGCGGAGAGAAAAAGATACAATACTATAAAAAAAGATAAAGAGTTGTATAAAGAATACAAAGAAAAGGCTCATTTGAAATATTTAAAACGAAGAAAAAAAAAGAAAGCTCTGCCTGTAAAGGAGATGACAACGGAAGAAAGAGAAAAGATAAGAGAAAGATGGCGCGAATATGATTATACTCGTAGAAAGAAAAATAAGGCATTATCGGAAGAGAAGTCTAAGATTTTTGTTGACACAGTTCGACACTTTAAGAACCTAGAAGACTTTAAGTTATAGTGTAGCTTTCTGTTGAGAAAAAATGTGTGCAGACTACTTCTTTCAGAAATGAGGTTCACTTGATAACAAACGTGTTATGCCTGTCAGCTTCTATTATTAATATGAAAAAAATATAAAAAAGTCCCGTCTTAGACACAGACTGAAATTGACAAAAACATAGATCGAATTGTCAGTAATTGATAATTTTTACAAAATAAAACTGGAAAAGCTTGATAAAGGATTTGTCACACTGGATGTGTTCTGCGGCCCGCAGCCCGCATCATGTATGAACAACGCTGTCGGTCGCCCCGCCCCGTCGGCCCAACATGCGTTCTTTGGTTGTGCTCGCACGGCCAGATCGCATTCTATACAAAATATATTGATACCGACAATGTTGTTCATACATGATGCGGGCTGCGTTCACTTTGACCTGACCGCAGGCCGCAGAACGCATCCAGTGTGACAAATTCTTAAATGCTCCATAAATAATTTAATGTACTTATGACATTTTTCAACAGCCTTTGCTGACTTTATCTCAGTTGATAGTCAAGTTAATTCAGATTGTGACCATTACCAGATTACTATGTAGTACTAGCAGGCCCCCGCGATTTCACTTACTTTGTTTGGGTTTCTGGTAAATAAAGTTGTAGTACCTTAACAAAAATTGTGATTTTAATACAAATTTCCAATCCCCGTTCTACTAGCTTAACGAGGCCGCACATTTACTTCGCCACAATTGTTGTACCGCAACTGTTTGCTACAAATGTATTGTATACGCCCGCAACAAATGTGTCCTTGGTGTGCGTGCCCGCGAACAGAATATACGGAAGCGATAAATGTGTCGCGTTGCAAATGTGGCGTCACATTTACCGAGATGCAAATGTATGCCCTATGTGCAGCCTGCTTTAACCTTTTAACGACTAAGGGACAACCGGCTGTCGCGCTGCTGTTGTCTTTCTATTGTGTCTCAAAACACGAGTGTTCGAAAGTTTAACGGTGGAATATTTTTTAAACTCCTTTCTTTAAAAAAAAAACTAATGACTGTATTTTTTTTAGATTATGAGTTCATCAAATCTCAAAAGGGGACAACGTTAATACTTCTCGGCGGGTACACTTACTACTTACATAGTCACCTGTCGAAGGGAGGACTTACTCGCTGGAGATGTTCCTCAATGAAGAGCAAATGCTGTAAAGCAACAGTTTTGATGGACAGTTACAATACTATTGTCCATGGCCACTTCGAGCATACACATTCAAAGCCTATGTTTGCCATCAAAAATAGTGATTGTCCAATGCCCATTTTGTATACTTAAAGGTATTATTAAAAACTATTTTTAGTGCTTCTTGCGACTCATAAGGAATATTTGTGCAAAATTGCATGCAAATCGCTGGGTATTTCTATACCCAGCGATTTGCATGCAATTTTGATATTACCTACATTGAATCTGTCTGTCAGTATTTTTTTTAATATTCTAAATAGACATAAGAATAGAAATAAAGAAATAAATAAATACCTTAAAAATAATTCTCTGTCTGATTCCTAACTAGGCAGAACCTGTACTATGTTCATTCATATTTCAGTTATGAATACATACATATTGTAATATATTACACCCAGACACAGAACGAACATGCTCGTCTCACAAAGACTCGTATCGGGTGGGATTCGATTCTGGTAGCAGTCAGGGTCACTCAACATCATCATCTCCCTAGCGTTTTCCCAACTATATTGGGGTCGGCTTTCAACCTAACCAGGTTCAGCTGGATGCCAGTGTTTTACGTGAAGCGACTGCCTATCTGACCTCCACAACCCAGATACTTGGCGACAAGGTTACCCTTGGTTAGGACTGGTTTGACTTTCTCTCTAGCTTCAGACTACCCATAGTCACTGTCAAAGTTCTACGAATGTCAACCGGGACCAACTGCTTTACACGCTTTCCTAAGCACGAGATGTCATGATGTCTGGGTAATTAACAGTTATTATATATATTTATTCCATTTCAGATTATAAGTTTATTAAATCTCAAAAGGGGACAACTTTGATATTACTTGGCGGGTACACTTACTACCATACTCGTCAGTCGAAGAGAGGACTTACTCGCTGGAGATGTTCGTCCATGAAGAGCAAATGCTGCAAAGCGACAGTTTTGCTGGACAGTTACAAGACTATTGTCCATGGCCACTTCGAGCATACACATTCGCCGCCTACATTTAATTATACGCAAAGGAGGATTATTGTTATGTAACGATAGTATACAATTATTCCTAGATTTTACATGTAGCTAAAAACCCAGTCAATATAAAATTTATTTTGATGGATTTTGTGCTCCATCTGAGATGCTGAAATCTCTAATAAATGTAATTAAATCTTAGGCTTTCGTTATAACCATAATAAATATGGATCTATCTATATTCTGGCGAATAAATAACTGATTCATTATATTAGTCCTATTTTGGTTTGATTTTATTATTACACTAGAGTCTAGAGTCTTTATCATAATAATTAGTAATCATAAAACAAACTATGGGTATTTTAATTTAATAGACCGATTAACTTCTGAATTTGATTTAGAATTTCTCGTGATGGAATTGTCAATGGCGTCTTCAGACCCCTTTTCAGGAGATGCGTAAGAGCAGAACACCTCTAGAGCCTAGAGCTCCTTAATTCATTAGAAAGCCACTACCGTATTTTTAAAGACCTTGAATAACAATTGAATATACAGACTATAACCTCATTTCAGATTTCAAGTTTGTAAATTGTCAACAGACTGGTCGAATATTAATACTTCGTAATGGCTATACGTACTATCGGGAAGCGAAGAAGCAGAAACAAGGATACCCGTGGAAATGCACCATGAGGAACCAAGGCTGCAATGCTACCTTGACTCTGAACTTTGAAAATGAAGTCATAAAGACTAATTACGACCACACACATCCCAAACCCGTGTTCTTTTAGAAAGTACTAGAATAGGGATGACGACAACATAAAAATAATGGCATTCTGTTTAGTCCGTCTTGTAGATCGGCCAAAAATTCGGGACACGTATTTTTTGCTTCATCAAAATAATAAAAAAATACAAAGATAAAGAGCAACAAAGTTCTGGAGTGGGGGCATAGTGGGGGCTTTTGACGCCACCGTAATGCATAAATTGTATCTGATCGTGACGTCACGCACAATTTCAACGCACTGTATCGTCGTCATTTTTCGTTTACGAGAAGAAAGAAAAATACGTGTCCAAAATTTTTTAATAATCTCAAAGACGGACTAATTACTTTTTTCGTCGTCTCGCCTATTTTGCCATGACTCCAAAACAGAAGATGAGGGTAGATGTTTCACTAAGAACCAACTGTTTCGCTAAAGCTTTTTTTTTATGGACAGGAAATCATTATTGATTTCTCGCGCCATTAGTGTCAGGCTTTTACTGACTAAAACCCACCCTTGTTCCTTCGGTTGCCCTTTATGTCCCGGAGCCAATAGTAGCCCGATAGCCAGCTGTCGGTTGGCCGTCGAAACGTTAATGTTTATTACATGTTTCGGTTCTTCACGTACAGCCCAATAGCCTATATTTTTGTCGTATCGTAATTAACGTTTTTAATTAAAATCACACTAATGGTACTCAAATAATATCACACGTCTGAAACTTTACAATTTACGATTTCCATTTATGATATAGATATTTGTTGGTTATGTATTGGGTACGTAAATATTTCATCCATACTAATATTATAAATGCGAAAGTAACTCTGTCTGTCTGTCTCTTCTTCACGCCTAAACCACTGAACCGATTCGAATGAAATTTGGTACAGACATGTATATAATCTAAGGGTACAGATATAGTCTGGGACCCGAAAAAGGACATAGAATAGTTTTCATCCCGGAAATCCCCCGGGAACGGGAACTATTATTCCACGCGGACCAAGTCGCAGGCATAAGCTAGTATTTCATATTTTTTGTATAAAACTGATGTGTAACCCTCCTTATATTTGTTTATTTTCAGATTTAACAGTAATTACTAAAATTTGGAGAAGGGCCAAGAAAAAAATTAACGAATTAAATGAAAAAGAAAAGGAAAAAAGAAGAAAAATGTGGAGAGAATATTGGGCGCGATCGCGTTTGAAAAAACGAAATGTACTTAATCAATATTAATGTTTTAGTTACTTTGAGCGTTATTGTACAGTGGGCAAAGCAGATAAGTATCCAGGCCCGTCATATACAATTCAGAAAACTTAAACTGTATCTGACGGCCCTGGATACTTATCTGCTTTGCCCACCGAACACATGTATAGTGAACAAAATAGATGCAGATACAAGACTGTCAGGTATTCCATTTTTAGGTTCCGTACCTCCAAAGGTACGGAAAAACGGAACCCTTATAGGATCACTTTGGTGTCCGTCCGTCCGTCTGTCTGTCCGTCTGTCAAGACGCTTTTTCTCAAAAACGCGTCGAGATATCAAGCTAAAATTACTATCGCATACTCAGGTCTGCTATATAGCTCTCAAAGCAGTAAAAAATCAAATTTCTAAATCAACACCATAAAAAGATTCGGCTGTTTAACTTATGTTTCATTTATATTGCATATTTAGACATTTGCAAGGGAATCAAAACCTATAGTACTTCCCATTGACCTTGAATCAAATGCAATTTGGCAAGAAGCAATGTCATATAGCACAGTAAACATTTTTTTGCCTAACTGCGATTGACAAATTTGTACAGAACCCTCGTTGCGAGAGTCCGACTCGCACTTGACCGGGTTTATTTTCTGAAATACTGATGGATAGTCTTTCAATTTTTTTTTATGAAAGTGGATAATTATAATTCAAATTTCATTTAACCTGTACAAATTAAATTTAAAATCATAAATTACTACTTCCATCGAAGTTATGAAAACTTGAATAAAATCTGACGTTCCTGGAGTATTTTTGACTGAACATCTATTCTCATAATGCCATGTCATATTTATGACAATAACTTTACTAGTCTAGTACATAATAATTATTTAATGTTTTAAATCGATAGGTGAAGTCCATTTCTGAAAACGTCTTCGAAATTAAAAACATTGACATTGGATTGATGATTGTATTGTTGTTTTTATTTTTTCAAAGCGCTATTTTTGCTGAAAATTTCACAGATACTTACGCCTTTACCACACAAAGAGAAACTTTATAAACTAGTCTTTACTCAACGACTGCTTTGCAGCGAGAATTCGATGGCGCTCTGCTATCACCATGATAAACTTTCTATTAAAAATAATACCAGCTTATTACTGGCCAAAGACCTATCGTCCTATCGTAACTAAGTTCAGGATCGCTTACAATATTTTCCTTCACCGATGTCCATGATTAAACTTCGTGAATCGAGAATTGAAAAAGTCACATTGGTACTTAGCCGTTTCAGTTTTGAAACCTTGTCGTAAGCGTCTTTACCTTGGCCATCACAAAATCACAGTGTCGTCTAATCCCAAAAGGAAGAGTAAGAAGTCTTCTTGCTGGAACCATTGCGGTACCCCGCTAGCTGCGTGTTGCCGACTCATCATTTAGAAACGTTTCTCAAAGAAAAGTTTTGCCCGAAGGATGTCTTATTAGCCGTTTTCACGGAAAGACACGCGACACGATC
Source organism: Athetis lepigone (assembly GCA_033675125.1). Lineage (NCBI taxonomy): Eukaryota > Metazoa > Arthropoda > Insecta > Lepidoptera > Noctuidae > Athetis > Athetis lepigone. The sequence continues at coordinate 4,818,075 of CM066218.1, read as the reverse complement.
TCGTCATTTCCATATGCAGTAGTCCTATATATATATGTTAGTATGTAAGGTATACATATAATAATAAGTCGTCAGCCAGGATGCATGGGAAATGATACTCTATCTAGCTTATAAAACGTCTGTCTTTCCAGATTTCCAGTTGGTGAAATCGCAACAGGGACGGACTTTGATCCTGTATCAAAAATATGCCTATAGTCATCTTCGGCGCGCGCAGACTAAAGGAATTAATCATTGGCGTTGTACGTCACATAGCAGCAAGAACTGCAAGGCAAAACTAGCTATTAGTAAGGACCATAAAATTGTGTCAGTTACTTATTTTCATAACCATGCTCCGCCGACCTATTGCCGTACTAATAACGGTAATTATGTTAGGGTTGTGTGAAGGGACTTTTTTTGGTGAGTGAGAAATCATCAAAATGACTTCTCCCGTCCTGGGCGGGGTGGGAGGGCGTACAGACTTTTACTGACTAAAACCCACTCTTGTTTCTTAGGTCCCTTTATGTTCCGGGGACACGGTAACTATTATAAACATTCCGCAACCTTCCTAGGGTGGATCAGATAATTGTCATGATACAGCCCCCCTAGACAAGTGGCATTGTAGAATAGATAGCGAAATGGAATAGATTGTCAATTGTTAAATTTAGCTAAAATAAATAAAACCCCATACATTATTTTATATATTCTACAATGCCACTTGTCTAGGGCAGCTGTACTCGCACAAAGCATCCGTACTATAATTTTAAGGTCGAACAAAACGCGCCGAATTCTGTGCTTTCTGCGCCATCTATTGCTGGTAATGGAATTTGAAAAGGCGAGGTGTATCGGTCGTGTTACTCTCATTTCAGACATATACAGCTCATAGCATACTATAATTTCTCATAGCTTTAATACCATATCGTTTACCATACATTTCGAATAATCAAATTATAATAACAAAAGTGTGGACGTGTTCTATACAAATGTATGGTGACAGATATTTTTGTACCTATGAGCTATGAGATATTATTATATTATAGCGATAGATAGAGTAGTCTGAAATGAGCCTAAATTTATATTAGTATTACATTAGGCTTCGGCCTACCCTGGGCTGCGGATTTTACAAAGGAGATACCGCGGCCCCGGACACAAGGGAAAGGAACATGGGTGGGCTTTTTAATCAGTAGAAGTCTGACACTTTCTTCCGCTCCGCCCCGAGCGGAAGGAGTCATTTGATGATTTCCAATCCCAAAAAAGGCTTACCCAAGCGGAGCAATAACCAAAAAGGCTGGTGACGGGGTAGGTTTTGATGGCGGTAATATAAATATACTAAAAATTTTAACTCTCCATCTGTCTCTGTCTAGCAATTGGATTTCTTAAAACTTACAACTAGTATTTAAAGCATAAACAGTTTAAACTAAGATATTTAAAAAAAAAAAATGTAAATTTTACAGGTTATTAGCATAATTAATTTTAAATAAAATCAAATTTTTAATACAAAAATATTGTTATTATTTCTTGGAATATACTTACTTTATTTTTATAAAAATAATTGCACTAATAGAAAAAATTACACTTAAAGCGCCTTACTAATAATCGCTGCGTAAAGTTATGACAGGTTTATACGTCAAAAAATGTATGGTTACACAGGCTTTATTCATTGCTTAACTTTACACAGTGATTATTAGTAAGGGCAAAAGTATCTAAAAGTGATCAAAAATACAAATTAAAAAAAACCTTATTATGTTTAATTTTCAGAATTGCAGTTCGTACAGACGAGTAAAGGTCGCACTTTACTATTATTTAGAAATTACAAATTTTATTACCTTCGTCACTCTTCGAAGGAAGGCCATGAGTACTGGCGCTGTACCTCAAACAAAAGCAAACATTGCAAGACGATGTTAGTCCTGGACCAGTATAGAAACGTTATTTCTTTTAACTATGATCATAGCCATCCGCCGCCATATTGTTTTTAAAAAAATATCTTGGGACAACTCACGCACAGTCATCTGGCAAATTGAACGCAAATAATATTGCGTTAATGAACGCGAATCCCTCAATAAAAAGTATATATTATACTCTTTGGCCTATCGTTTTAGAATAAAGCCGAATTCAAAATTACTTTTTATGATTATTATTTTATTAGTTGTACAATTAAATAAACGATTTCACAACATAAAATATACGATTTCTTTTTTAATGAAACCTGTCAAAATTGTGTAAATTTAGTTCAATACTTATACCGATGGAGTATTATAATTAGTTTTATTGAGAGATTTTTTTTTTACTTTTTGTATAGCACTGGGTTCTGGTATAGTTGTTTGCGTACTTGGGCTTTTAATTTTCTAAGGTACAAGGTCCCACCTTGTACCTTAGAAAATTAAAATACCTACTTTAATTTTATGTTAACATAGAGCTGTTTTATGATCTCAATGTTTTTTTTGTATATAGAGAGAATATTATTAGTTCTAATAGATGGTTTATTTTATTGTAAATACAAAATAATTATAATAATAAGGTGATTTTTTTACTCATACATTTGTTTTCTTGTATGTAAGAATAGTGGAATTTCTCTTACGTTGTTATAATAACATTCACTGTATTATGTCTACACCTATGTCTATATATATTATGTCTATATGTTCGTTATGTCTACATCACGCAATCACTAGTCCAAAAATTATTAAATAGAAACTTCACAATAAAAAGTATGAGAAGTTATTTCGTTTTTCTTTTTTTTTAGTGCAACGAGCGAATACTCAACCACGTTAAGACATTTAGATATTTTATAGAACGGCAAAGATCTTTTGACGTAACAAGCGTTTTGGTCGCTCAGTTTGGCCTGCTTCGGTCAAACAGGAATCTTATCAATATTTTTGAGGGGTCTTTGCACACAATATATTTTTTAACAAATTAGAAAAAGAAACCTTTCCATTCTCAGCGTTCAAAATAAAGTTAAATAAGACCTCGTTAATAACGTTTGTACGGTGAGAATGAAAACGTTCGTTTGTCTGTTTGTTGATTATGGTTTCCTTTAGTTACAGTGGTAGTAGATAGTGTAGCGAGACTATTTATAACTTCTTCTTTGTAGGGTAAATAAATCGCCCTATTATTATACTTTACGCAAGATTTACCTTTCTTATTGTTTCAGATTACAGAGTAGTAAAAACAAAATTAGGCAAGGAATTTTTACTCTACAAAGGGTACAATTTTGTTCTTCATCGTACAGCAAAGAATGGAAGCCAAACTTGGAGATGTCCAGCGCATCACAGAAAAAACTGCAAAGCGAGACTAATATTAACTTCTGATAGCCGTATTATTTGTGTCTATGCTTACCATAGTCATTTACCGCCAGAACATTTCATTCTTAATGGATGTTACGTAAAACTGTAGGGTTTATAGGAAACTTGCTTTTGCCCGCGACTACGTCCGCGTGGTTAATAGTTCCCGTTCCCGGGGGATTTCCGGGATGTAAACTAAATCCTGTGTCCTTTTTCGGGTCCCAGACTACCTGTACCAAATTTCATTCAAATCGGCCGAGTGGTTTTAGCGTAAAGAAGTAACAGACAGACAGAGTTACTTTCCAATTTATAATATTATAAGTACGGATACGGATAACTGACTTGACCTGCATGGGACATCTTTATCCAATTTCTTAGAAGTACTGTTTTCGGTATGAAATCTTAAATTCGTCTATCTCTTTTCAAATATCGAGTTCTCTTTACAAGATGTATATTTAAAAGAAATAATAAATAAAAAAATATCGAGTTCTCTTTACAAGATGTATATTTAAAAGAATAAAATTCATAAATAATGTGTTTTGTGAAAGTGTAAATGAATAAAATCGATATTCGATATTTAATTCGGTAAAAAATTATGTCACTTATTCGAATTAAAACGTAGGCACGTGTTCTCTTTTTTGTTTCAGTAACTTTTAACAACCTTTTTCATTTGATGTTCCGGTGTGGTTTGCGTTGGGCGTCGGGGTCTGTTAGACTATAAATCACCCCGGTATCAGCTTTGTCCTACGTCGAGGGATGTTGACTACATCAAAAGAATGACATTCTGTTTAGTCCATCTGTTAGACAGTCCAAAAATACTGGACACATATTTTTTGCTTGATCAAATTAATAACAAAATACAAAGATAAAGAGCATCAAAGTTCCGGAGAGGGGGCTTGTGACGTCACTTCTGAGTAAAAATTGTACAAAGGCGTGACGTTTCACGAAACTTCAACGCACTGTATTGTCGTCATTTTCTGTTTACGAGAAAAAAGAAAAAATACGTGTCCCAAATTTTTTGATTATCTAACTGACGGACTAATTACTTTTTTTTTTGTCATCTCGCCTATACTCCCCTGCCCCTGGATCTATTTAGAGTGGCCGAAAGAGGGTGGTATAACCCGTACGACTTATCTGTGCACCTCGCTGAAATGCGACTCCTCTCCCGCTTCCCCGCGCGGCGCCCCGTGTTCACCTCGTTTGTTTAATAGCGACAGCATTCCGACAGCGTTACGTCACAGCGCGAGGTGCACAGTTAAGTTGTATGGGTCGTGTATGCCTTCCGGTTTCTAATCATGATCTCTTCTCGTAGTCTTCTATTGATAACTGGTTCCCAGAGAGCATTGGGTCTTAGGACTCTTCGGAGACCTTCAAAATGACTGTGGCTGGCAGCACTTTCGCAAGTCACTGCTACAATAGAGAAAAAGCAACCAGTTGTTGACGTAATTATGCAGAGCATCTGGCACTTTAATTCGTAATACAAAATACATACCTAAATAAAACCTAAATAAAAATATATTCTTCTTTTTAAACTAGTGCAGAACTTCTTTTCCAGCGATTGGTGGTGAGTTGTTGGTAATGACTTGGCTTTACAAATTTCATCTACTACTACAACATTGCTCAAAATTCTTTGATGATTCCAGAATTCGACTTAGTCCAATCCCGTTCTGGAAAACAGCTGATCCTGCTAAGACGCTACACGTACAGTTACTGGAGGCAGTTTCTGAAGAAAGGGACAAACCATTGGCGGTGCTCTTCGCACAACAGCAAAGGCTGTAAGGCAAGACTGGTGTTCAACAGCCAGAATGCGATCGAATCAGCGCATTATGAACATACGCACCCACCGTTCAACTATTGTATTGTTGGTGGAAGGTATACGCGTGTTCAATAAATGAGAGGGCTATATGCACAAATGGTTGTACTTAAATTGCTGGCTTACTCTAATGCTGCATTGACGGTCAACTTCAACTTCAACTTTTATAAATATTATGGCAATCCACCGAATTTTCGGTGATTTCTGCCAATGTCCAGTTTGAAAATAATATTTCAGTTTAAATGATAATTGTACGGTTATTAAATTATAGTTTGGAGATCATACACGTGTTCTTATAACCAAGAACACGAGATGACTCCATTGACGGTCATTTTGGCTAATCAGTTGAACTGACGTACGTCAAAAATTTGATCGTGAGTGTCGCCAAACATTTAGAGTGGCGCCATATTTTTACGAATAGACTGACGCTAAAAATGACTGTCGATGCCCAACTTAAGATTTAATTTAAAAATAAAATTTTTGACAGCAAATTATCATTTTGACTGAGGTTTTGTAGCAATAAACATTTAGAAATTCTTATATTAATTTATATGTTTTAACTAAAATCATGTTTTGTTCAACACTGTTTTCTGTGGGCCGATCAATGGTCGAAATTCGACCGGAATTAAACGATTCTTATTTTAGCATTATGCACTTTTCTGTATATACTTTAAGTATGCAAAATTTTATAATCCTTCGCCACATATCAATATATAAAGATTTTTTAAACATTATTTATTACTTTAAACAATATTTTATGAAGCTAAATGGTATTCAGAGCATTACGTTAAATAATTGTTTAACATATATCGCTGTTTAGAATCGGTCGTGTGTGGGGATGCCTTAAGAAAGTTTTGGCAAAAATTCTTAATCTGTAATCAATCTTTGTCAGTATTATAATGTATTAAGCACTAGTGTTTATATATGAAACTTTGCAACAAGACTGTGGCAGCCATCTTCTTTATACTTAAAAATATTGTAACTTTTTTAATATAAATACTTGGAAAAAATGTGTTTTGTTTTGACAGAATGGTGTATTTAATTTGCAGGCTAAAGAAAACTAAAGAAAGTTTTACCCATGTTTCTTAATTTTGAAATATCATCTCGTCTTAATTTATAAAGATCTTATTAATAAAATTGTTTTATCATCACTTACTAGGGAAAACCGAAAATGGAACTCAGAACCTTTCTTCCCCTCGCTTTTTTTTACTGCCACCCATGACTTTTACACCCGTATTTATAAACAAGTAAAAGTAGTTACTTGAGTAAAAGTAATTACTTAAGTAACGATTTGTATTCTATAGTTAAGAAATTGTCCTAAGTTAGAACTGTCAAAAGTTAGAATTCTTATCTAAGTAATAGTCACCATTTCCTTTACTTAGTCTTTGTTTTGAGGTTGTTTTGTTTAAAAATTGAATCTTTTGATAGCATTGAAGATCGGTTTTTACAGTTGTAGATAATATAGACTTGCTGGTAAAATACTAAGTATCATATTTTTGTATGATGTTTAAAAATAAAACCTTGTCCAAACTTGAGAACTGCGTTCTCCATTCTACTTCTTGACTAATGCTTCTCATGTTTTAAATTTGCTGAAAAATATTCAAAGTAAAATAAAACACGGTGACGGCGCGAGCGCCGCCCGACCCAAACTCTTTTGATTCAGAGTTTTGTGATTTTGTATACGTAGTACGTACCGGTACTTACAGACCTACAATGCAAGTATAATCTTTCTTAGTAAAAAATCAGGGGTCGGCAGCTGATCCGTGCGCAAAAAACATTAAGATTTATTAGGGTTACATCATGTCAAGCGTTTTGTTTCTCCAAGCAAACATTCTTGTGTGCCGTTTAAACTTAAATGACATAAATGTACTATTTAAATAACGTTAATGTTATCATAAACAAAATATAAAGCAATATCAAAGATATTAATGCAACATTTTGTCAAAGTAATCTAATTATTACGTTTGCTTTTTATGTAACTAAACGCATTGACAAAGTGTTGCCATACAGGAGCAACCGCTTAGCGGCGAGTGTTACTTGAGCAATTGCTCAAGTAAGTAACGTGTTTTACTCGACTATAGATTAAGATTTTTAAATTAAGAATTCTAACCTCAAGTAATGACTTAATTAAGTAATTACTTAGCAACAAGTAATTACTTCTTTATAAATACGGGTGTTATTTTTGACCGCTACGTGTGTCTTTCTGTATGTGACTCCGTAGCTCTTAAACGGGTATAACGATTTGGGTGTAGTTTTTATTTTATTTTAATCTTTTTTATTCGACTTTAGCAATGGTTCATAGACATCATCAAAATCGTTTCAACCGTTTTGAAGTTATGAATATTTTTAATTAGTTATAGTCGCAATCATTGTAACTTCGAGGGCTGATGTTTTTTAATTTTCAATTTAAACAATGTGTTTTTTTTGTTTAAGGTTACACATTAACAAAGTCGCGGTTCGGAAACCGTTTAATAGTAATAAATAACTATACATATTGCTTTAAAAAAAAATCTAATAAAAGTGGTATAAACTACTGGCGCTGCTCATCCCACAATGGCAAGGGGTGCAATGCAAGAGTTTTATTGGATAGCAAACAATGTATTATTTTTGGAAACTATGAACACAATCATCCCCCTAACTATGTGTCTCCAGACCCGTTGGCAATTCCTAAATTTAATGATTAGTGTAATTAGTGTAATTATTGTTTTTATCTCAAAAATTAGTTATTGTTCGACTTACCGTTAGTGTGCGTTCCGAAGTGCAAGAACACAAGTGTGAAAACATCGGAATAATTGTGAATTCTAGTGCTAATTGATTCAAATTTAAGAAAAACTTAGTTCAAAGTTGTGAGAAGAGTATTCCAACTATTACACCATAAAAACCCGTTTGTACTTTAGTAAATATCACTTTGATGTAGGTACCTATGTGCATTAGCCATCAAAAATATCTTTCACAATAACTTCCATGAAAAAGTATATTTTAATAATAAAGATCGTATTTGGAGGTTATAAACAAAACATTGTGTTCAAGAACAGATAAAGAAAACTGAAAACTTTGAATTGAATTTTAAAAATTATTTTCTAGTTTTATGAACTAAAACTGACACTTTTTGGCTAACTCAATAATATATTTTTAGATTTTTTATTTATTTTATTTAATTAATGGTCGAAATTCGACCGGAATTAAAAATATTTCTTATTTTAGCATTATGCATTCACTTCTCTGTATATACTTTAAGTGTGTAATACTCCATTTGCGCCATTTTCGTAAAGAAGGGTACAAAGATTTTGCTTCACATATTACTTAATATTTCTTTAGACATTATTGATTACTTTAAACATTATTTTATGAAGCTAAAAGGTATCCATCGTATTACGTTAAATAATTGTTTAACATATATCGCTGTTTAGAATCGGTCGTATGTGGGGACGCCTTAAGGAAGATTTGGCAAAAAATCATAATCTGTAGTCATTATTATAATGTATTAAGCACTACTGTTTATATATGAAACTTTGCAACAAGACTGTGGCAGCCATCTTCTTTATACTTAAAAATATTGTAACTTTTTTTAATATAAATACTTTTCAAAAAAGGAAAAAATGTGTATTATTTTGACAGAATGGTGTATTTAAATTGCAGGCTAAGGAAAACTAAAGAAAGTTTAAGTATGGTTCCTAAATTAATTTCGAAAGAATCATCTTATCTTAGGCCCGTATTATTAGACGTCACTCAAGTCTGAGACGAGTCGAGTCTGAGTGTCGTGATGGCCCAGTGGATAAGGCGCCCGCCTCACGTGTAAGATGTTCTGGGTTCGAATCCGGGCAAGTACCAATGTGACTTTTTCAGTTCATATGTACTTTCTAAAAAGTTTATCTTAGACATCACTGACATCCCGTGCCTCGGAAAGCACGTAAAGCCGTTGGTCCCGGTTGTCATTCGTAGAACTTTGACGGTCGTTACGGGTAGTCAGAAGCCAGAAAGTCTGACCAGCCTTAACCAAGAGGTATCGTATCGCCCAGTTACTGGGTTGTGGAGGTCAGATAGGCAGTCGCTTCACGTAAAACACTGGTCCAGCTGAATCCGGTTAGGCTGAAAGCCGACCCCAACATAGTTGGGAAAAGGCTAGGGAGATGATGATGACTCAAGTCTGAGACGATCTCAAATTTATTGCTGTCCTTATTTTTTCCCTTTAGAATGACAAGGACAGCAAGAGACTTGAGAGCTTCTCAGAATTGAGTGACGTCTATTAATACGGGCCTAAATCAATTATGATCGATGAAATTAATCAAATTGTTTTATATATGACTTACTAGAGAAAACCGAAAATGTAACTCCGAACCTAACTTTCTCTCGGTTTTTTTTGCTGCTTTTTATTCTAAAGTAGGTTTGACCGTATGTATTAAGTACTAGCAGCCTGCCGCGGTTTCACCCGCGTTAAAAATGTGAAGGGTGCACAACCCTTATCACTTAGGGTTATGAAGATTATAAAGTAGCCGATTGTCAGAGCTACTGAATATGCATATAAAATTTGGTAATAATTGGTAAAGCCGTTTCGGAGGAATACGGTAACTAACATTGTGACACGGGAATTTTATATTTTATATATAAGAAGATGTTAGATTCTTAGACATATTTCATCAAAATCGTCTCAACCGTTATAAAGTTATCAATGATTCTTGTTAGCTGTAGTTGCAATCATTGGGATGGGGTTTTTAATTTACAATTTTCATTTTTTTTATAATGTTTTTTTTTTGTTTTAGGTTACACATTAACAAAGTCGCGGTCTGGAAACCCTTTAATAGTCATAAATAACTATACATATTGCTTTCGTAGAAAATCGATTAAAAGTGGTATAAACTACTGGCGCTGCTCATCCCACAATGGCAGGGGGTGCAACGCAAGAGTTTTATTGGATAGCAATCAGTGTATTATTTTTGGAAACTATGAACATATTCACCCCCCTAACTATGTGGCTTCAGAGACATTGGCAATTCTTAAATTTAAGGAATAGTGTAATTATTAATAAAATCGAATTATTTACTTTGTTTTAGGAACACAGATGATTATAGGTGTTTTAGTTCTTACATAATTATGATTATTGCACAATCGAAGGCCAGTAGGCATAAAAAATTAAGTCAAGCGCAGAATGAGCTACAAGTAAAAATTAAAGTATGAATTGTAATAATGTCATAAAAATATATGTTCTGTGTTTGGTTTGCACAATAAAGTAAGGAAAACGTCACATCATATTATGTCTTAGACTGTTAAGATTGCACAATATAATTAAATAATAAGATTAAACAAAGTTAATAACAATATAAAAATATTTTAGACAACAAACTTTTATGATGATCTTTTTGTGTTCCTGTACTTTGTAATCGAATTAGGGTTTGTGTATATACCAAAAAATAATTAGTAGGTAATTCAAGAGTATATAGCTTTCAAGCTTACATAGAAAAGTTATTTTTGTAATCTTTTAAAAACATGAATAGTGTGAAAATTTTAATTATAAAAATTAAACAAATACAAACGCTGTTTTTATACCTATTATTACATGTCCAATTTTTGTGTAGTTTCATTAACCCTTAGTACTATAGATAACTTTACATAGTGGATGAAACTGTCCAGCGAAAGTGCAACCGCCATTAAATACATTTCTTTTTCAGTGAAATTTATTCATTCACGGTATGGAAAGGTGTTAGTTCTCTACAAAGACTACACTTACAGCTTCATCAAGCATTTTATGACGAAGAAAACAAGCCATTGGCGGTGCTCCACACATCACAGCAAGGGCTGCCGTTCCCGAGTTATCTTAAACAGCTCAAATAAACTGGAATTTGGCAATTTATATCACACACACCCCCCTTATAACTATTATATCTATAATAATAAGTTTGTTAAAGTAGAATAAGATCCGTGCCTCTGAAAGCACGAAAGCCGTTGGTCCCGGTTTTCATTTGTAGGACTTTGACAGTTGTTACGGTTAGTCAGAAGTCAGAAAGACTAACCAAAGGGTATCGTGTCACCTAGTTACTGGGTTGTGGAGGTCTGATAGGCAGACGCTTTACGTAAAACACTGAATCCCGATGATTTAAGTAAGGATGCAAGCCGACCTCAAACATAGTTGGAAAAAAGCGAGCGAGATAATGATCATACACATCTTCTTTATAACTAATAAAAAAAAGTTTGTTAAAAGGTATCACTTTTTGCAATATTACTTATAATATATTATAAGGTGCGATTGATATACAGGGGAAGCGTTTTTGAGATGGATTTTGAAAGCTAAAAGCTAAGACTGAGAAAATTGCCAAAGAATTCTTGATTGACTTAAAATTCCGGTTTAGGAAGTAAATACTAAATTACATTTTAGTCGAAGGATAAAATTTGGGTACTAACTTGGTGTATTGACTTTTTAAAATAACAGTAGATAATATATTAGAATGTTATAAGGTCTAACCGTATATTAATTGTAAGTGATTAAGTTGTTGTGTTTTCCTAATTTTCACCTTTATGGCTTCCACGGATATGAACATGTGTTTCTACATACAACGTTAGCTCAGATACTAGCGATAGTCTGGACGCCAAAAACACAGCGATATAATCGCGACGATAATTTGAAGGCACGATGTAGCGATAATTATCGCTGCGGTATTCTTGTCCTTTGAGATGGCGCCTTAACCTTGTGTACGAAATCTAAACATGACGACGAGCGGTAATATCGATGCGATAATAAATAGAGACTATTTTTCACAAAGTGATATAATCGCAGTGATCATTTGTGACACGGCGACTATCGAAATATCGTTAAGATATTCTCGTCCATGGTGACAGCGCCCTTATTCTGGCGCAACACGAATATGTATGATTTACTTTGTACTATGAGTTATTAAATCTAGTTCCTTGATATCGTATAACTTTACAGATTATAAATCTTTAATAATATGATTATCAATATTATATACCACGACTGGTGGGACAAAGGATATATATATTCGCGGTAATATATGCTTACATAGATACAATTAATAAAAATAAAAAAATAAAATTATAATAAAATAATATACATAACTAGTCACTCACCTAGAGTGAGGATGGTATGATATCATCATTTTTTTATTTTAATGTAATTACTAGTAAAAAAAAGGTATTACTGAATAGCGTCTGTCAATATGTCTGTCGTCTAACCAGTTACTGTTTATTATTATTTTCGCTCCTATTGTGAAATATTATAATAGATATTATAACTATTAATCTTAAACCGTAGAATTATTAATTATACAGGTGTATAAGTACTTAACTATCAGTAGGTGCAATATACTCTTTACATAATATTTATAAATGAAACATTTTATCAATTAAATTTTATTACTAGATAATGTTGTTATATTTTTGCAAAACATGAACTTCTTCAAAATTTTTAAACTCGATCAAATTATTCCCTTATTAAATTGAGTAGGTTAAAATTCAGGAAACAAGCTTGCAAGTAAATTCATGTTTTATTTTTATTTTCAGATGATTTTTGTTCTTGCTGATTAATTTAACACGTAAGTCTTTCGATGACTTAAAAAACGGATATAATAACTATCACTACATAGTATAAAACAAAGTCGCTATCCGCCGTCTGTCTGTCTCTATGTATGCTTAGATCTTTAAAAGTACGCAACGGATTTTGATGCGGTTTTTTAATAGATAGAGTGATTCTTAAGGATGGTTTATAAGTATAATACATGCATAATATAGTAGAGAAAAGGATTTTTTAAAGATTTGCAATATCCGTGCGAAGCTGGGGCGGGTCGCTAGATAATAATAAAACCAGCATATTACTTTCACGCTACAGGGCAAAGGCCGATTAATTACCACGCTTACTCAAGGCGGATTGGCGATCGGATTCATATTCACTTCAAGTCCAGGTTTTCTCGCGATGTTTTCCTTTACCTTCCTCCACCTTTACGATGTTTTACTTGACGAAAACTGAATAATAATTACTTATTTACAATTTTCAGGTAGCAAATGGACGTTGGCAAGGGACGGTTATATGTATTACTGTAAGCGACGCAACAGCCCGCGTGTACGCTGGTATTGTAAGCACAGAAACGTTACTGCGTGTGAGGTGTCTTTGGTTACCTATGACAACGTCACTGTCATCTATAGTGGAGAACATAACCACCTTTAGATAGATACTTCAAGACATAAGATAAGTTAGATAAGAAATATTTATTTTGTAAAGATGAGTGTGAGTATGAAAGTTATATTAGGGACGATGACACACAAAAAATGGCATTCTGTTTAGTCGGTCTGTTAGACGCTAGTTATTGGTTATTTCGCTTGATCATATTATTAAAATTAAAAAAAATACAAAGGTAAGGAACATAAAACTTCCTGGCTTGTGACGTCACTGTGTTGTAAAATTGTACGTAGGCATGACGTCACGTGAAACTTCAACTCACTGTATCGTCGTCACGAGAACTAATAAAAAATACGCGTTTTGATAATCTAACTGATTGGCTAAGGCATATCGCAAACGTAGACACTTTTGTGTCTTGTGTCAGATACAAGCTACCGATGAATATTTTATTTTTATAGAATCTGTATGAAATCGTCCACTCCCTGCGCATATGTTTTCATTTTTTGTGTCCAATTGCTTCCACTTAAGACCATACTAATGACAATCAAAAAGTGTTGTGTCCGACGCCAGGTACAAAAGTGTCTACGTTTGCGCAGCGCCTACATAAATAGTTTTTTTTTTAATGTCATTCTAGCTTATTTATTGTGATTGTGAGATTTTGCATGACATTTTTATCAGATTATGAATAGGTAGATAATTAAAAGAATCATGAAAAAATTATGTAAAAAATATAATAATATATTATTTTTGGTGGTGGCTTTAATCTCGTTAAATCCCACTTTTTTTGTATTGATACTCAAAAGTAAATGATGCAATATTATAGTTATATTAAATTGATGTAAGAACCATTTTTGGAAAATATAAATTTACACTAACTGTAATAATGTGTATTTTATTTAAAAATCACAATATTCTACCGTTTAATTAGTTCCCTTTTGTATAGTATCAGGTAAAAATACATATTTCGTGTTCCCTGAAAGGTATTCTAAGATTATGGTATAATGTATAAAAACAATCTCTATATATTTACCTACATATATAAAAATCTTTTTTTTTCAGACTTTAACCTGATTCCTCTACCCACTGGAAGCTACCTACTCAAAATCGGTCACCACACGTACTCAACGAATAGGGTCAATTTCTCCGGTCATTGCACCTGGTACTGCTCAAAACGGATCAGCAAAAAGTGCCAAGTTCGTGTGAAAATGATCAATAAGGAAGTCGTAGGGTTTACAGGCCAACATACTCATAACCCCGCTGATTGGCAAAACAAAATGAAAGCGAAAGTTGATAGCCTGGACTATAATTGCCAGTATCTGACTAATGCTCTAAGGAAGTCGGTTTAGTGCGTTATTTTTTTTTTTATTTACTGGCCTGCCCTAGCTGTGTTACACATTTTTGAAAATTCTGGCTTTTATTTACTGTAATATGCACGTGTTATACATTAAACCTTACTCTTGAATCACGTTTAAAAAAATGCATTAAAATCCATTGCGTAGTTTTTAAGATACTCGCCCTCCCGCCCCGCCCAGGTCGAGAGAAGTCACACTGACTGACTGACTGAGCCTACACATTTAGCCATTGCGTACAACGCTTATATACGGCAGGTATCGCACCGTTAGCGTATCGTGTGGCACCACTTTTAGCGCCTTACTAATAATCGCTGCATAAAGTTATGACAGGTTTATACGTCAAAAAATGTATGGTTACACAGGCTTTATTCATTGCATAACTTTACACAGTGATTATTAGTAAGGGCATTACTGTACAGCTATGTAAATGTTAACTACGTTATAATTATGTGCTTTGTAAAAGTTTTACCTTGTAGTAGGCCATTAGAATGATAATAAAAACAAAGCAGATAGACAAACAATGGGTTGTGCCTAATTTAAATCTTTAATTAAATCATTTGAGTGAGTTATCCTGTAACGAAAATACAATTTATTGTAGATTATTAGTAAGTAGATACCTTGATGTCACGATATTGGCTTGGCATAATTATTAGAACTAGAGATCCTAGAGTATGTAATAAAACATGTGAAAAGTTATGTATAGATAATGAACTGTAGTAAATTAATGTCACTGAAATTGCCTAATTAAAAGTTATTATTTTTATATTAGATTGCATTATCTTGAAAAAAAAATATATATATGAAAATGTAACTATTATTTTACCAGGAGAAATACCTAATCATAAAAACTAATTACTTATTTCGTAAATAAAAATGCTAATTGTAGCAAATTGAATATTTAGTCGAACTAAGAGAGTTTGCCATTTTTAACGGCCTTTTTTAATTTGTTTATTGGTAAAAAAATGTTTTATGTTTTTTTTTTTATTTTTCCCTACCTATGTTAAATATAAATTAGACACATATTCTTTGTCACTTACATATTCTAACTAATATTTTTGCCATGATTTTGTATGAACTAAAAGAAAAAAGTGTCATGTATTTCTTAGGTTGTTGATAAGAGGTTTTTGTTATCAAAACAAAACATATACTTAATTTATATTATTTATAATTTTAATCTTACTTAGCTTTAGTAAAAGACATACATAGACGAAGTTTTTTTAAGAACATGTAGGTAACTTACCTATAAAGCATTTATTATAATTAAAAAATATTAAAACTAGTCGTGATTTTGAGAATTGTATATCAAAATAACCAAATAATTAAAAAAAGATTGTGAGTAATGATAGTATTCGTCCTTATAATTATGAAATGCTTAAATAAAACAAATAGTTTCTTTTTGCTTTTTTATTTTACAAATAAGTAATTTTACATTTAAATATTATTTACATAATAAAAAAAGGTTATGTTTACTAACTTGTTTTATTATTTCTAGATGTACAATACATTACGTCAAGATTCGGCAGGGTTCAAGCTATTTACGATAACTACACCTTTTCATTCTCAAGATCTTGTTCGGAAGAAAACTTAGTTTTTTGGCGTTGCTCATTTGCGAGTAGGAGGTGTGAGGTCCGCTTGGCCATAGACAAAAGAAATAGAGTAACAGTTACTGGGTACCACAATCACGAAGCTCCTCGCTTTTATTGGCGTAAAGGGCAGTATATTCGCCAGTCGAATAAGTAACATAGAATTGATTAATTCATTTTGAAAATTCTTAATTTTAATCTTTCAATGACCTAGCGACAGCCGCAGAACCATCCTCTGTGCTTATTCTCCCATCTATGTGAATTACCGTTGATATGTTTTTAAAGATAGAGTGATTGAGGAGAGGATCAAGTTTTATTTATTTAAATTAAATAATTGATTTTCATCTCATCACATTAGTTACATTAACTTAGGATTATATGTATCTTACTTACATACATAATAATTATAGTAAAAAAGATAAGATTTTTAATAATTTGTGAAACCCGTGTTAAGTTGGGGCGGATCACTAGTTTGTGATAAACGATGATGGTGATGTCGAATCTTGTCAGTCTCTAATGTACGTATTACTAATCTGTTAATAACTTCTCGCTTTTTAATCTTTTTTTAGTAGGTCCATGAGAAGATATATTAAATGTATAAAAATTTTTCATTAAATAGTCTAACTAATAAAAATTGTTTTATGTTACCATAAAACAATTACTTGTTACAGATCGACTATTCTTGTATTTTTATTTAATCTCCATTTATTTAGACGCATTTGCTTTCTTAGACATGAGAGCCCAGCATTACCTAAATGTAAGATTAAGTGCACTTAAACTACATTTAACAACAACAAAATTAACCCAAAAAACATTTAAAAAGAAATCATTAATTAAAATTATATTTTTAACAACTGCTGCATCGGATGTTTGCTCCGCTAATATAAGTATTCAATAACACTCCTTGGTCATATTATTTATGTTTTTCTGCATCAATGCCTTCCTCTAACTATTTAAATGTTTGTCAAATGTTCAAACATTAAACATATATATGACAAGTATGTTTACATAATAACTTTTCTGATTTCAGGAATACAATACATTAAATCGAGGGTGGGAAAAGACCAAATTTTACTGAACAATTTTACTTATTCATTGTGGAGAACTTGTAAGACAAAAAGCCTTGTCCATTGGCGTTGTTCGTCGTTTGTAAGTAAAAACTGTAAAGTTATTTTAACTATTAACAGGATAACCGAAGAAATCAGAATTAAGGGAAACCATACTCATCAAGCTCCACAGTTTTTTGTTAGAAACGGAAAATATATTCGTATATAAGAAATTAACACTGCGCACCTTGGTCTTTGTTTTAGATTTTAGTTAGCTAAAAAATAATAACTTTATTGTTTTTGTACAGATTTTTTTTTATTTTAATATTAAAAAAAAATATAAATATTCAAAAGCTCTTTTATCTTGTATAAGGAATTTTATACCATTTCAGTTAAGATGATCACTTTTTTCGGATCTAAAAAAGCGTTGTACATGAATTTAAGAAATATTAAGATAATAATAAAATAATTATTTTCAAGAAAAACTGCTATCTTTTATTTTATAATAAAATAATTCCAATATACCTTTTGGGATCCGCAAAAATATTAAACTGTTTAAAAATGGATCCAACGAAAATAAATCTGAAACGTGATACTAAATCTTGCAAAATATTTTACAGAGGCAATGTTTTTACCAACAAAGAAAGGGAATTATACTTTGCATTTTGGAAAATATAACTACTGGTGTAACGCACGCAAGTCAAAAATGAAAGTCGACCAACCAATCAAAACATGGTATTGCTCGAAAAGAAAATTAGAAAATTGTAGAGCAAGTGTAAAAACTCATCATAATAAAGTTGTTGCAATATATGGTGACCATAACCACTAGAAGAATAAGAAAAAATCGAAACTAAATGAGGTGCCAAAATGTGCTCTACGACTAACATACCTAAAAACGATTTTAAGATAATTATATTCAATTCAAAACAATATTTCAAATCAGCTTAGCAGAAGTTGGTAATTTTTACCTAATTGTAATATTAAATTTTGATTTTTTTATGATTTTTAGATCCCTAGATCTAAGCAATAATAGAATAAGAATTCAATTTAAAGCAACTGATTAGATTAGGTTCTACGCATTGAAGAATAATAAAGTGATAATTCTTATACTTAATTTCATTCAACGTGCCAAAAACAAGCGTATATATATATATATATATATATTTATTTATATATTTCTTAAGATAATTGTTAAAACTCCAGGTGGAACTAGTACCTACTTTATTATTATTTTAAATTAAATTATGAACTCATAGTTTTTTTTTCTGTCGTTTCCTACTATAGTTTATAAATGTACAATAATATAAAATAATTTTCATCTATAACCTTTTCTTTAAAATTATAACTATGATTTAATTAAAACGTTGTAAATATAATTGATTTCTTAAGAAATAAAAATTATTTACAGTAACTGCTGAATTTCTGCGATCCGCTCGAGGAAACTACATGCTTCGTTTTGGAGATAATACGTTTTATTCAGCTATGCCTACAGATACATTGGGTAAGAAGAGGCATCGATGGTACTGCTCTAAAAAAAAGAGTAGGCAATGTACAGCCAGTGTAAAAACATATGAGCACGTAATTCTTGGAATGTCCGGAACACATACTCATTGATAATAAAAATAATATTAAAATGTGTTTTTCATTCCATTTCTTTAATAATTTATACGACTAACTAATGTAATTGTATTGCCACTCTAGCGGCACTCATTATTACCATATTATTATTATTTTTTACTAATATGTGGATAATGTAGTGGGCTGCAATATTGTTTAATTATTATTAACTATTCTTGTAACATTTATATTGTAGCTGTTTATTGCTCCATGTTGAATAAAATAAAAATAAAACTAACAAATAAAACAGTAATTTTATTAAATCAACCACTCACCCTTTTTCAAATAACATTATAATTAATAATATAAAATAATATTAAAATGTGTTTTTCTCCCCACTTTTTTTTTAAATTTAAATCCGGAATACAGTCACGGCCTGACCGAAACGTATTCTGCATAGTTCGTTGCACAAAAAATGAATCTATGTCTGGACTTTAAAAGAGACGATAATCCTTTGAGTTTGTTTCGGCATTTCTTCTCAGAGGTAGTCAGCTAGGAAATGCCGACTCCATCTAGTTTAAAAAAAAATATGACATGTAAAAGTGATGTAATATCCTACTTGCATAATAATAATAAACAATTTCAATTTCAGTCATAAAAAAATTTAACTAGTAGTTTTATTAAATCAACTACTCATCCTTTCTCAAATAACATTATAATTATTTTATTTAAATAGTATAACGAAGTAAACAACGCGCGCACTGCGGTCGCCTCGCTACACACTCAAGCCGCGACGCGTTCACATACGCACTCTTAGGTACGCGCCGTTGCGTAAGCGCTGCGCGGGTATAATAGGCCTTCGCCGGCCCGGCTAGCTCAGCACATAAAAACGGTGCGCTCGCGCGCCTTTTTCGCCTCCAACCGGCTCTACTGCATGCTGAATGCACAGCAAGTTGTCACTTCGGTGCAAACTGCGCGTGTACACAGCATGCATCCGTCTCATCATGACTTACGCTTGTGCCGTATTAGCACACGTAAAGCCGTGCCCGTATTAGCACACGTAAAGCCATGCCGATTCCACAGGCTACAGACACTGCAGAACCGTTTTTTGCGAAGGATAACGGGTGCCCCGTTCTACGTTCGCAACGAGTTCCTTCATCTCGATCTCAGAGTCCCGACCATAGCCCAGTTCATGAAACGCATTACCAAGCGTTTCCTTGACTCCGCAGAAAAGCCCCCCAACCCTCTGTTATGGCGAATCAGCAAGATTCGCCGGCCAAGGCATACCCTCGCCACCCCCGACGACCCCATAACTGTCCTTCAGGAAAGCAGTAGGGCCACCAGTACGTTACGAACGCACAGACACATACCGCCGTCATTCCGCTCTCGCCGCCGAGGGCCGTTGCGACGTCCCAGTCAATGCCCACCCTTCCCTTGCTAAACGAGCCAGCCCGCGTCGCTGAGCCAGTAGCTATAAAAACGCCCCTAAATAATGGAAGATCGATCCAGCCTGTCCCTTTGCTGCCTTCCAACGACGCCCTAAGCCGAGGTCCGTACCCCACAGGGGGTGCCCTTAGTCCTGTCGTTGTAGATTAAGTTTTTGCCCTGGCTGGAGGCCTAGAGTCACTCTTGGCAGCCACAGGATTGTCCGGTTAAGCAGTAAACAGCCTTTGCGACCTTCTGTAACGTGTCCGCTTAACGTGAGATAGGCTTGACAATTACTCAAGAATTACCTCGGAGTATTAATAAATGGAAACCCACACTACAATAGTTTATTTATGTACTATATGTACAATTATTTAACTTATGCATAATTTTCAGAAATGGTTGAATTCCTAGTATCTCCTCGAGGTAACTACATTCTTCGCTATGGAGAAAATACGTTTTATTCAGATTTGCCTACAAATACCTTGGATAAAAAGAGGCATCGATGGTATTGCTCTAAAAAAAGAAGCAAGCAATGTACAGCCAGTATTAGAACATATGAGCACGAGATTCTTGGAGTGTACGGAACACACACGCATTGATAAATTAAAAAGAATATAAATTAAAGTGTGTTTTTCTCCCCATTTTTTTATAATTCACTTATAATCTGGAATATAGAACTAATAAACTAAGATAGTAATTTTATTAAATCAACCACTCATTCTTTCCCAAATAATATTGTAATTATTTTATTTAAATCGTTTATAAATGTACGATTATTTAAATTATGCATAATTTTCAGACCACTTTTTTCGCATTTAAAAAACCGTTGTATTTAAAAAAATATAAAAATAAGAATAAAATAATTATTTTGCAAGAAAACTGCTATCTTTTATTTATTTTATCCGCAAAAATAACGAAAATAAATCTAAAACGTGACACAAAATCTTGCAAAATATTTTACAGATGCAGTGTTTTTACCAACAAAGAAAGGGAATTATACTTTGCATTTTGGAAAATATAACTACTGGTGTAACGCATACAAGTCAACAATGAAAATCGACCGACCTATCAAAAGATGGTATTGCTCGAAAAGAAAATTAGGAAATTGTAAAGCAAGTGTAAAAACTCATCATGATAAAGTTGTTGCAATATATGGTGACCATAACCACTAGAAGCGTATAAAAAGAACTAAATTAAATGAAGTGCCAAAGTGTACTCTATGACTGATATACTTAAAAAAGATATGTTTAAATAAAAAGTCTGTATATTTCATTGCTTTGAGATATGCAGAAATGTATCAAACAGCTTAGCAGAAGTTAGTCATTTTTACCTAATTGTAATATTAAATTTTGTTTTTTTTTTCATGATTTTTTAGAAGCTATAATAGAAGAAGAATTCAATTAAAAGCAACTGATTAGATTAGGTTCTAAGTATTAAAGAATAATAATGTGATAGTTCTATATACCTACTTGGGAATTTCTTTCAAAATGTATGTGATCATTTTCCAAAATTTACTGATTTATGTATATATACTTTTATATATTTTTTTAAGATAATTGTTAAAAATTAGTATTTTATTATTCTATTAAATTATGAACTCATAGTTTTTTTCTCTCGTTTAATTCAACTATAATTTATAAGTAAAATAATTTAAAATAATCTCCAATAAAATTATACCCTTTTCTTCAAAATTATAACTATGATTTAATGAAAACGTTGTAATTATAATCGATTTTATAAAAAACATAAATTATTTACAGTAATTGCTGAATTTCTGCGATCTGCTCGAGGAAACTACATGCTTCGTTATGGAGATAATACGTTTTATTCAGCTATGCCTACAAATACATTGGATAAGAGGAGGCATCGATGGTACTGCTCTAAAACAAAGAGTAGGCAATGTACGGCCAGTATAAGAACTTATGAGCATGAAATTCTTGGAGTGTACGGAACACATACTCATTGATATTAAAAATATAAAATAATATTAATATTTGTTTTTCTCCCCATTTTTTTATTTTATTTTAATTTGGAATACAGTCACAAAAAAAATAAACTAGTAGTTTTATTAAATCAACCACTCATCCTTTCTCAAATAACATTATAATTATTTTATTTAAATCGTTTATTTATGTACTCATATGTACAATTATTTAAATTATGCATAATTTTCAGAAATGGTTGATTTCTACCTATCTCCTCGAGGTAACCACATTCTTCGCTATGGAGAAAATACGTTTCATTCAAATTTGCCTACAAAGACATTGGATAAAAAGAGGCATCGATGGTATTGCTCTAAAAAATTGAGTAAACAATGTACAGCCAGTATTAGAACATATGAGTACAAAATTCTTGGAGTGTACGGAACACATACGCATTAATAAAAGAATATAAATTAAAATGTGTTTTTTTCCCCATTTTTTTTTAATTATTTTTAATCTAGAAAATAAACACTAATAAACTAAAACAGTATTTTTGTTAAATTAACCACTCAACCATTCTCAAATAATATTATAATCATTTTATTTAAATAGTTTATAAGTGTACTGTATGCACAATTATTTAAATTTTATTTTATTTATTTGGGATAACAAACAATTGTACAATGTGTGTTACAGTAAAATATCTTATGACATATGGATAAATGTTCAATCCACAACGTATCCACAGATTACTTGTGTACATTATTAATTACATAGTGAGTTTATTTATACTTAAATACTATCTAACATAATAAGTTTAGGTTACACTATTTTCAACCATCACGAAAACTATCTGTTACTTTTTTCTTGAATTTACTTTGAGACAAAAAGAAGACATCCAAATGATAATAAAAGTGGTTATTATATTTTTTTACTAATCGACGGAGTCGAGCGCTTTCACCAGCATTTGTTCGGCTCGTAGTCGTTGCAAAAAGCGGATAAGCACGCACCTTCCGTCTTATTACAGTTCTAGGTACTACATATGAAATATTATTAATTATTTCAATACAATTAAACTTATTATGTACCAAACCGTGAAGCGTCAAGGCTTGAAGTAGTAGGCATCTTGATTGCAGAGTGAGCAATTTAAATTTTTTCAGTGATTCCTCGCAAGACAGGCAAAAGAGATGACATTTATAACTATTGCAATTCAAATTATGAATAATTTTCAGAAATAGTGGATTTCGTCCTATCTCCTCGAGGTAACTACATTCTTCGCTACGGAGAAAATACGTTTTATTCAAGTTTACCAAATACATTGGATAAAAAAAGGCATAGATGGTATTGTTCTAAAAAAGGGAGTAAACAATGTACAGCCAGTGTTATAACATATGAGCGCGAGATTCTTGGAGTTTATGGAAAACACACACATTCATAAAATTACAAAAGCAAGTTACATATATTTTTATGGCACAATACCGTCGCACCTTTCCCGTCTAGCCAGTCTCCTGAAAGCCCGAATCAACAGTGGCGTTGTGTGCGTCAATGAAGTTCGACGAGTCCCAGAAAAACAGATCGGGCGGGATCCAAAAGGATCCCGTAACTTAATTAGTAACTTAAATTAAAGATATACTCATTAGGCATACATTTATCCAATGTACCTCATTATTTCTCTTCTGTATGTTAAATCATTTTTACGTCACCTTTTTAAACAATTTTCTTAATAAACTTTTTTAGATACCCTATTGAATTTGTTTAATTAATCTTGATCCCATGCCATAATAAACATAATCGGTTTAATGAATAAAAAAACAGTATTACTTTGTATTTTCTTACAGTGTTTTTCTTGACTTCAAGAGGGAAGCATGGGATGATATATAAAAATGCGAAGTACTATCAACAGATCGAGAGTATGGGAGTTAGATGGAGGTGTACCAAAAGAGGCTGCAGAGCCTTTTACTTCGAAACTAATGGAGTTTTGACAAGGATGTTCGAGGAACATTCGCATTCTTTGGATAAACCGTTCTAAAAAGTTGAAAAATGGAGCTTTGTGCAGGTTGTCACTTAGAAGACAGCCAGTACACATTTTTGATGGAATGTAAGCATTGTAAAGGGTGCCGGTGATTTTCAGGAATACGGGACTATGTCTCTTACCAATTTAACAACAGCGATGCACCAGGATCCACCGGATCCCATATGTATTCACATATGAATTGATGAGCCGTATTGATGCTTTTCATGGCATAAAAAACTAGTCAAAAGCGAGTTGCACTCGGGGACTAGGATCCCGTTCTTATAGGTTTTGCTGTGAATAATTCACAATTAAAAACTATTTAAAATATATTCAGCCTAGATTTCAGATGTCATAGTTTTTTTTTACCAGTTATAGTCCAAAGTTAGTACAAAAAATTTGTTCGTACTCATAAGTCATCTATTTTTCAAAGATGGCAAGTGATGATCCAACTACACACGTGTAAAGTGAGATTCAAAGGTTCCACGGACAAAAATAACTAAATTACTATTATATTAATGAATTTAATTAATGAGAATAGTTTGCGTGCACAAAAAGATTTTGATAAATTATAGCCCAAAATAATTAGATTAATAAAGTGATGTTTCTATAATATTATTGTGATATAGCGAAGATTTAGTAAATATGTGTATAGTTATAATGTATATACTAATATACTAAATTAATTAACATTTGCTGCATTTTATTGTTCAGTTTTGTAATTAATAGTAATAATTTTGTTAATGATTGAACTTCTCTTAGTATAGGGTCAAATTGAATCAGTTTTCAACTTAATATATTACAAGCTGTTGATAGACGTGGGATATTTTTAATTGTGTTTTGTGAGGTACACCTTATAAACCCTTGTTAACCGTATACACAGCCCTAAATAAATCACGATGATCATGAAGGAATTAGTTATTTTCATGTTGGTTCACTGTTAAACGTGTGATGGTACATTTTGGTCCTTCGAGCCGGATCAGACATTCGTAGGCATTAGTGGTCAGACAAATTTTGCGTTTTAAACCATGAGTTTTCTACTCTTGAACAGAATCCATGTAAAACTTTGCATCATGATCTTACCACTAATTATATCTAAATGTTGTTTACTTGTTTAATTCAAATAAAAATGTTTGTTGTAATCTTTGTTTATTTGGACTCATTCTAATAGATTTATAAAGTACACTGTACAGAGTTCACATCGAGGTACCCCAAATTGTCAAATGTTCCTAAACAAACTTGAAGCTGTAGCTCTAGCGATAGAGTAAGAATATAAACAAAAAATACGTTCTCGGCAGGTTTTCATAAAAAAAACCGGTCAAGTGCGAGTTGCACTCGCGCAACGAGGGTTCCGTTAATGGAAAGTACCCTATAAGTTTTGAATCCCTCGCAAATATCTAAATGCAATATAAACCGCCGTATCTTTTTATTGCGTTGATTTAGAAACTTGATTTTTTCAATGCTTTGAGAGATAGCTGACTTGAGTATGTGATATTAATTTCAACTTGATATCTGGACGCGTTTCTGAGAAAAAGGTTCTTGATAGACAGACGGACAGACGGACGCCTGATGTGAACTAACTACAAATTTACGGTTTTCGGAGTTTTCCCTTTACTTGTGCTACATGACCTTGCTTCTTGCCAAATTTCATGATTCTAGGTCAATGGGAAGTACCCTGTAGGTTTTGAGTTTTGGTTCCCTTGGAAATGTCTAAATATGCAATATAAACCGCCGTATCTTTTTATTGCGTTGATTTAGAAAGTTGAGTTTTTTACTGCTTTAAGAGATAGCAGACTTGAGTATGTGATATTAATTTCAGCTTGATATCTCGACGCGTTCTTGAGAAAAACGTTCTTGACAGACGGACGAACAGACGGACGCCTGATGTGAACAAACTACAAATTTACGGTTTTCGGAGTTTTCCCTATATTTGTGCTACATGACCTTGCTTCTTGCCAAATTTCATGATTCTTGGTCAATGGGAAGTACCCTATAGGTTTTGATTCCCTTGAAAATGTCTAAATATGAAATATAAAACGCCGTATCTTTTTATTGCGTTAATTTAGAAACTTGATTTTTTCATTGCTTTGAGTGATAGCAGACCTGAGTATGTGATATTAATTTCAGCTTGATATATCGACGCGTTTCTGAGAAAAAGGGTCTTGACAGACGGACAGACGGACGGACGGACGGACAACAAAGTGATCCTATAAGGGTTCCGTTTTTACCTTTTTAGGTACGGAACCCTAAAAAAACCAGCAAACTTAGACATTGCTCACGTCGACGATATAAAATATTTTTTAATACTTGCGGGTTTGAAAGAACCTCTTTAAAATGTTAATGTAAAGCTAATAAATAAAGAAATTTAATTTAATATTACTTTACTAGGTTCATGATATAATCTTATTAGCGAAAGCCGGGATTTTCGGCTTGTTTGGGTGGCTCGCTCGACACTGGTGCTCGGTTTAATGAAGAAATTTAATCTTTAGTCTTGAATAAATTGAAGAATCGTGTAACACAAATATTTCACACAAATACTGTTTATAAACTTTAGATTTAAAACCAAAAACATTAATTAAAGATGAAAAAAAAATGAAACTATATAATCTATATATACACTACACGAAGTGTAACTGTCCGGATATGTAGCTTTTTTTTTTCGTATCGGTTTGTATGTAAGTTACAAGCAAGCGTACGCCAAGCGTAAAATAATTCGAATACAATACGAATAATAAAATACGAATAGGTGTCTATGCAGTTACTACACCTCCGTGGACAGTAGGCCTAAGTTCAGAACTCAATGTTCTGTTCAGTTATGATAATAAATTCTCCTTAATAACTTTTTCTACAAAATCTTTGATCATTTATCCGCAAACAGATCATTTGTTGGATTAGTAACTATCAGATATTTATTTAATACTCAGCCAGTAGTGTGTATTTTTTGCCGAGGTTGTAATTGAGCTGGTTTCCAGCTCGGCTCAACTCCATAAAATTTTACTTATTCCTACCATTGGCTTTACATTTCAGGGTCAATTATTTACACGAGGAAAGGCTTCAAGTTGCTACTTCTGAATGGGTATACGTATACTCGGAACTGTGTCTCTGAACATAAGACCAGGTGGCGATGTTCTGTCAGAACTTGTTCAGCCAGGATCCATACCATTGGTGAAGACATAGTGTATACCCTTGAAGACCACAACCATGAACCACGGGACGCCAACAAACTGGCTCGTAACATTTTTTGGAAAGTTACCTAATATGTGTATCTTTATTCTTTATTATTTATAAAACATAAAAAATACATTTTTAAATATTAATTTATAAATATTTTTTTCTTAATTATCATCGTTGTGATGATGAATTATAATGTTTCTTTATTATTCTTGAATATATATTTTAAACACGTAAAGTATTTTATTTTGGGTTATTGTTTACTATGGAGTGGTTTTTTTGTGTCTGCAACGGAGTTTTTATAGGTTCCCGAAATTCTGTATTCTTCTAAATTTTCTTTGCCTCTCATTTCTTTACGGCTTCTCAAGTTATATATATTTTTATAGGTATATATATTTTTTTGATGGTAGGAATTAAGTATCTGGTTTGGCTAGATATCACCAAGTCCAAAAAGGTGTCTCTCCGAGTGACGTATATAACATATAAAATGCCATAAGTTATAGTCGCAACTAGGAAATATATACAGTAAATATGTATAGATATAATATGTATGTGTAAATATATATAGTAATTATTATTATTTATTGTGAACAGGTGTTTTGTTATGTTGATTCTGTTCAGTTGCAGTGCTGACTGTACGTAATTGATGCTGCTGACCGATTTCTTCAGTACAGCATCATTGTCGCTATAATAAGAAGAGTTTATTTTTTCAAAATATTCTTATTAAATGTAGTAGCGGTGGCATAAATTTTATTAATGTCTTTAAAGTCTGCGTTAAACTCAAAACCAGATCCAGGTCCTTTCGCTTTTATCATGTGTTTAAAATTAATACTACATATAATATTGATATAATTAATAATATTTGTTTCAGGCCATTTTATTACTTCAAAAAGAGACAAGACACGCAAGATACTTTTATTAAATGGGTACAGGTATAGTCAAAACGGTACCATGTCCAGTCGACACAAGGTCAGATGGAGATGTACAATCAGGACCTGTTCAGGGTCCAGGATCCATACTGTTAATGATGAAATAGTATATACCTATGAAGACCATAATCATCCGCCTCAAGACGTTAAGTAGTTAATGCGATATTTTTTTTTAAATATTATTAAAATGTCTTTAAGATGCATCATTTCGTAAGATGCGTGTTATCGTGATTAAAATATGATTTAATTTGTTTGTTTATTTTTGGAGTTTTTTTTTATTTTTCTAACAAATTATAAAAATAATACCTACACATACCCATATAAAGTGGCTGATACATAGAGAGTATTATTAATTTTGGTACTTACATATCGAGTTCAAAAACGTACCTAATAGCTGACGCAAAGTTGAAAGAAGATGTTTTCTAATAATATATATATATATATATATTCCGTGATATAGTTTTCAGATGACTGTCGAAAGTTTACTATTACGAATAACTCAATCTCGAACGTTCTTTATCGGTAAGTGCGAACCATCGAATGTTCTAGAAATTTTGAATGTCTAAAACGAGATTCCGATCGAAAGTTTCGCGATCACGATTCTATGTAGAGAACTACTAATTACTGAGAAAAATGTCTCTAACTCTGACAACTTAAACGTACTCAAAAAAGCAGAACTAACTCAAAAAAAAAAAAACAGAATTAACTATTAAAATTTTTATTTAACTTTGAATATACCTGTCTATGCAAATAAATAAACAAATATGGTTTTCTTTACAGGAACTTACATACGTACAAAAAGAGGGACAACATTACTAAAGTATCAAGATTATACCTACTACAAACACTCTGGTAATGACATCAAGGTCCGTTGGGGTTGCTCCAGCCATTACTCAAAAGGATGTAAAGCAAGAATCGTTACTTTTGACAAACAAATTGTTTCTATGAAAAATACTCATTATCATCTTCCGACTAATAAATTAATCTAGGGTACTTCAACTTTAGTTTTTAATTGCTAGCTATCTGCAATACGGTAGTTTACACCATACTCAAAACGCAATTCTCCAATAGATTTTCCAGGCTGCTTAGGTCACTCACTAGTTGGAACACCATTGTTATAAAGTAGGTGGTGGACATCTGCTTTTACAATGTAATAAAGTATGGCAATCGCAACTTATGTCATCACTAAATTTTATAGCAAACTAGCTTTTGCCCGCGGCTTCGCTCGCGTTAGAAAGAGACAAAAAGTAGCCTATGTTACTTCTCCGTCCCTTCAACTATCTCCACTTAAAAAATCACTTCAATTCGTAGCTTCGTTTTGCCGTGAAAGAAAGACAAACATACATACACACTTTCCCATTTATAATATTAGTATGGATTTAAAAATGAACCGAATTTATTGGGCTGAAATTAAAAAAGGTTTTATAGAAATTGTGTCTAACATTTATTGGTTAATGGTGTAAACTATCCAATTATTGCCTTGTCAAACATAGCCAGCACACAACAATAAGTTTGACCGCTGTGTGTGTGTGTGTTTGTCTGTGGCACCATAGCTCTAACCGATTTAGATGCGTTTTTTATCACGTTTTTTATTACTTTTCACTTGTTTCTGTCTTGATTTAGGAATGACGTTATATTGAATAATGAATTTTCATCATAGTATTTTTATTTTTTTTTATCCTGGAATGAAATAAAATTCAACATATCAAGGATCATGAAATCCGATTCAGCAATTCTTGAGTCACAAAAGGTGTAAATAACTGGAACTTGTGAATTCATATAGATTTTAGTAATAAACTGTTGTAAGATTTTTCCATTGAATACTGTAATTAATCATTAATAAAAAATCATCATTTCATTATGTCTCGTTAGTAATAGGCACTAATTTTTATACAAGTTATCAATTTAATGAATTGAATTATTGTTTAAACCTAAGTTTGTGTATAAACTATAATAAATCCCATATAATACGTAAGTAGATGAATTAATAAAGGAATCTCATATCAAATTGGTCTATTTACTTCATTATACATTCGAACACACGTGTTCGAGACAAATGAAAAACAATATGAGCCCGACAACCGGCTGTCACTTGGTCGCCGAAAGGTTTTTTTTGGTGAGTGGGAAATCATCAAATGACTGCTCCCGTCCTGGGTGCGGCGGGAGGGCGTGTCAGACTTTTACTGACTAAAACCCACTCATGTTCCTTCGATTGCCCTTTATGTTCCAGGGTCACGGTAACTATGATAAACATTCCGCAACCCCGGCAGGCGTGGCCCTGTTGGGCCCCTTCCTGTCGAAAGGTTAACTCTAAGCTTTGTCTTGCTAGATCCATACTAGTATTATAAATGGGAAAGTGTGTCTGTCTGTCTGTATGTTTGTCTTTCTTTCACGGCAAAACGGAGCGACGAATTGACGTGATTTTTTAAGTGGAGATAGTTGAAGGGATGGAGAGTAACATAGGCTACTTTTTGTCTCTTTTTAACGCGAGCGAAGCCGCGGGCAAAAGCTAGTACAAGTATAATATTAGCTGCCTCCGCGGTTTCACCCTAAACAGGGCCGTAATGCTCTGTTCCCGTTGGTCGAAGCTAATGTTATATAGTCTAAAGCCTTTCTCGATGATTGGGCTACCTAACACAAAAATATTTTTCTACTAGCTTTTGCCCGCGGCTTCGCTCGCGTTAGAAAGAGACAAAAAGTAGCCTATGTTACACTCCATCCCCTCCACTTAAAAAATCACGTCAATTTGCAATTTGTCGCTCTGTTTTGCCGTGAAAGAAAGAAAAACATACAGACAGACAGACAGACAGACACATTTTCCCATGTATAATATTAGTATGGATGCCGACCAGTACTCATGGCGTGATAAATAGACGTTACTTAGTACGTACGTTGGCTATGCACTGTACCTGTCACTTTTACACTACCGTCAAACTTCAATTGCACGATAGAGACGGAGGATGGCTAAGCGAAAGTCAGTGCTAAGTAACGTCTATTTATCTTGCCATTAGTATCTGGAATTAGCGTTTTCAGTCAAACAAATACACAAACCAGCTCTTCAACTATATTATCATAATATTAAGTATAGATCCATACTAATATTATAAATGGGAAAGTGTGTCTGTCTGTCTGTCTGTCTGTCTGTCTGTCTGTCTGTCTGTTTGTCTTTCTTTCACGGCAAAACGGAGCGACGGATTGACGTGATTTTTTAAGTGGAGATAGTTGAAGGGATGGAGAGTAACATAGGCTGCTTTTTGTCTCTTTCTAACGCGAGCGAAGCCGCGAGCAGAAGCTAGTAATATAATAATTATAATAATACCAGCCTATTACTGTCCCTCTGCCGGGCAAACACTTTTTTCACTTGCTAATGGCAGATTGGTGATTTTGTATTTTTCTTTTGCCAATGCCTTTAATATATAATTTTTTAACCTGTATTCAAATTTTGCCTACATTAAAAATGCTATTTTAATAGTAATAAAATGTTTTTTTAAAAAAACACACACACACATATTACCTACTCTCTCCAGTTTTTTTTTTAGTTTAAGTTTATTCCTACCCCCACATTTTGATAACCAAATCAGCTGTTTTTCCTTTTGTGGACAGGAATGAACAAGCTGACGTAGGCTATACAAAATTCGTTTCTTCTTTTCTTATTTTCAGCTTCAATAGTTTTGGCTACGCCTTGATTACTATTTAAAAACCTGTCTTTTTTATTTATAACTATAAAGGTTAAATGTGTTTATATTCCAGATTTCTGTTAAAACTTCCAAATTACACATAACAAAATTAATAATTATAGGTACTAAGTGTTTCTATTTTCATTTCAGGTATTCCAATCACGCCATTTTTTTTCCGAAGCAGCCGAGGAAAAAGCATGCTTGTAATTGACGACATAAAGTACAGAATTAATAGAATCTGTTCAGATAAAGTAAGATGGCGGTGCGCGTCACACGAGCGCTTCGGATGTCCAGCGAGACTACACACTGTTGATAACGATATCATTTACTTTATGAATACTCATAAATTAAGTTGAAATAATGTAGTTAGGTTAGAACATTTTTTTTGCTTTTTTAAACCAGTATTTATACATACTTTGGACAAGGTTGTCTATTGTTTGCCCGAAGATTATATGCCATAATCATCATTTTCCCGAATTTCATTTACCCGAATTTCATTTGCCCGAATGTTTCATTTGCCCTAAAAGACATATGACATACTTTTAATTGCCCGAATTTTAGATACCATAATATACGAATGCCATAAGTATTGTTTGCCCTATTTTTATGTGCCATAATAATTATTAGACATAATATTTAAATGTCATAATATTTAAATGGCATAACAAGTATTAGACAAATATTTAAGCCCCGTAATGGTTTTTTTTCTGTGCATGG
The DNA here is from genome assembly GCA_033675125.1 of Athetis lepigone. Lineage (NCBI taxonomy): Eukaryota > Metazoa > Arthropoda > Insecta > Lepidoptera > Noctuidae > Athetis > Athetis lepigone. The sequence goes on along the minus strand of CM066218.1, from coordinate 4,785,487 downwards.
TTGATGGTGGGCTAGGTCGACGGAGCCCCGCTTCGCGGGGCTCCTACTTCTGTGTGGTTTATAAAAAAATAACCACGAAGGGGATGGCGGGGTCTATTCGCTCGCTTCGCTCGCTCACACGACCCCGCCATCCCCTTCTAACCTAACCTGTCCGAGTCGGGGTGCCCTAAAGTCCCAATTGCATCCAATTTCTCTTGATATAAACAACCGTTACACACACGATGTCGATGGCAAATTATGGCATATCATAATTATGGCATGTGATAATTAGGGCATGTGATAATTAGGGCTTACAATGATTATGACAAATGATGTTATGGTAAGTGACTTTATGGGAAACAATGATTCTGGCACGTGACTAATATGGCAAATGAGAGTAGGGCAAATGAGTATTATGTCGTATGATATTATGGCTGTTGACTATTATGGCAAATGAAATTAGGGCAAATAAAATTCGGGTAAACGGCGGTATACCTTTGGACAATATCACACTGTTTCGCGCTATAATGATATTGCGTTGCGCTGGCTTAGGGCCTTATCATTGTCATGCGTGTTAGAGACCGCATGCGGGTCAGGCACGCATGCAGGCTGCCCGCAACCTATCTTAAAGTAACTAAACAAAAAATATTGTTTTTTAATTATTTTATTTTAGTTTAAAGCTCATATTACAGTTATTATAAGCAGTTTATTCAAAGCACACAGTTTGTTAACGCTTTTCTAATGAAAAATTAAACCGTTATAAGTTTTAACGGTGATAATTATTTAGGTTTGCACCGATAAAATAAGTTTGTTTAAACCATGGCTATTATTAAATGTTTTTTTAATATTTATATTTTTAGATACATAATCTCAAGTTTAAGTTTCGATTGTAGTACTGGTATTATGTGTTTTCCGCATTTTACACATTTTTGCACTTGTAAATATTATAAAATGAATTTTGTGAATGTAATATTGTATAGACATCAGTACATCAAGCTGTTATAGTGTGTCAAATTTCTTTTATAGATTTCAGCTTTATCACCAGTTAATTAAATTCAATATTGATTGGGAAAATTTGACAGTTGCTGTTAATATGATGTCTAGGATGTTTTGATTATGAATTACTTTTACGTGTGTATGCCTTTATAAGATCTTACTTAATTTTTATTTTGTTGGTATTTTATTTATTTATTTATTAAATTATTGCATCTTACATGCTAACAGATGTAAGTACATCCAAAACGCTTACAAGATTAATTTAACTTTTAATTAACCTAATTTATTAGCAAAATGATTAATAATTGTACAATAGTTTTGTTAAAAAGGATTTTTCGTTTAAAAATGTAAATGTATGTAAACCCATGAAATTAGATAGATGAATTTCAATAGGTATTTTAAAATTAAGAAAAAGTCCACTGTATTACTTTTTTTGGGTTTAGTAAAAAAAAATGTATCTTAATGCGCAAACATATTGGCATTTAATATACTTGTGTAAGGATTTTTAAAATAAATACATTTCACATATATATGTGTATAAGTTTTACAAATACTCTACATATTATATGTTTTATAAAAATTTTCTCCTTTATTTTTATTTTAAAACAAATGGGAAACGGTCATTTCTTTTTAATTTTTTATGTAAAATTATTTAAATAAACAAAGTACAATTAAAAAAGCTTAATAAAATGGGGAAACTAAACAGCATTTATTTATCAACACCATACAACAAAATAAAATTTTTATTCGTTTTTCCAGATCTTCACCCGGTATTCTTCACGAACAGGAAAGGGTCCAGGATACTCATGATAGGAGAGAACAGGTACCGGAGAAATGGGGGTGGTGACGGCTTCAAAACCCGATGGAGATGCACTACTCACGCTAAATACGGGTGCAAAGCTGTTGTTCACACTATCAACGACGAAATAGTATATTTTCTTAATTTCCATACCACTAGCTATGAAGAGGGCATGAAAATGTTTTAAACCTCCGAGCACACGTGATTCAAGACACAATAGAAAGACAAATAGCAGTCCGACAGCCGGCTGTCACTTGGTCGTCCAAACGTTAAAGGTGTCATGAAGGCAATTCTACTAAGTTTATAGTCCAGTCATTTTAGACATTTGATCCCAATAGGTCGCGAGATTAATTTGCAAAAAACTGACTTTCGTGACCTTTTGATCTTAATATCTTTTTTAGCCGGCATGTCGATTTTTCAGTTCTTCATTACAGCGATAAATAAGTATCCTGGGACAACTCAGGGCAATCTGATACCGAACTAAGCGGAGACAACAAATGTATTATTTTAGGTGTATGCAAAAAATTAGCCTACTAGGATTTTTTCCGTAGAAGAAATCTAAAATGACTAGGCTATTAGTAATGGTAGCCACACACGTAGCGGCTTGCGTAAGTCAAAACTTGCAAAAGTCCGTTGGAAGATTTTTGCGCTCTGTACCAACACACGTTGCGTGTGTGGCTACCATAACGTTAGTAATCTAATCTCGGTCTCACCCTGTCAAAAATTCTTCTATTTTCTGTTTTTTGACAAGATTTTGACATTGATTGACGTTGAGATGAGATTGCGAGTAGAATTGTTGGTGGTAGAATTGGCTTCTGATAAACGCCATTAAATGAATGGATATAAAATGGCTGGCTAACATAGAAGCTAAATTATGTATTCTTTCTTAATAAAATGTATTATTTTAATTTTAATGAATTTTGTATAGTGTATTTAGAAATATTATTGTCGATTATAGTTTTTTTTTAAGCAAGGACGTTTTATGGAGATAAAACAATAAAGAAACTAGCAATTATTTATTATTTGTTATTGTTAATAGGTGATTTCATTTGTTATTATAAAGGTGAAAAAAAGTTTACTGTCAAAATGTAATAAGTTTCTATGTTTGACGTGCTTTGATAGGAAATATTATAAATAAGTGATACAAATATTTATTTTATTATTAAAAACTGCTCTATATAACTGTATTATTTATTTTACATTCCTATGTGTATCTTCGAATTATGTGTTTTTTTTTATAATTTTATAAAAGAATGTCGAGGTGAGGAGCATCCAGTTTTGAACAATTAGCAATAGTAATGACATAACTAATAGTACAGTTAAGCTTCATGTCAATATAAATATGCAAATAGACCTGGGACCTGGGACTGCTACAGTCTCTCCGATACGGTGCCTTTTTCTACCAAGAAAACTGTTTTTTTTTCTTTGACATACCTAACATGGTTTTACAAATTTAACATTTACAGGTATTCTTCTCTTGCGATCGCAGAAAGGAAAACCGCTCATTGGAATAGGTAACTACACGTATTATATGAAAGCGTCACAGAGGGATAAAATCAGATGGGTTTGTTCGACACACCATAACAGAGGATGCGGTGCTTCAATCTACACTATCAATGGTACTATTGTTAAAATGATCAATGAGCATATCCACTAATTAAAACGAACACAAATAACGTTGACGTAATCAAAAAAAATGCAACTTGTTGCAATCTAGTAAAAATCATGATATCGTCCATATATATCTGCATTAGTTTTAACGTCAGGCTATAAAAACTAAGAAGATTAAAGATTTAAAGTTTCCCAAATACTTTGTAAGATACAATTTTCAGCCTTAAGCGCTATAATATAAAAGCTGATTCCCAGTCTTGATATATTAACACACTAATAGATAATAAGCTGGAGTCGAATCTCAGACCATGAATTATTTGTTTTTTTATCTGAACCCGGCTTAAATTATTTTATTGATGAACATTATTGTTGGAATCTGTGTAATTTCTAGTATTGTGGAATAATGTTGAAAAGAATTAAAACAGTAAAACAGCATATATGATGGTTGCTATATAATCAAGTAAGTACGAATGTTTTTTCATTGACATTACCTATTAAAAAGTACTTAGTACCAAAAGGTTTAATACCAAGTAGTTTTACAACATCCGCCCTTAATGGAAATAAAAAGACAAAGTAGTAATGCTAAACACAATAGAAAAAAAATAAACATTACTACCAGACTAAATAGATACAAAATATAAACCGACTAAAAATAAATAGAAAATTATTCTACCTATTTATCAAACCCATATTAACAACGCACCTAAGATGTTTTACGCGCCTTAAGGGCTTAGTTAGAACGTCGGCTGTCATTTTATCCGTAGGTATAAATTTTATGTCTATAAGACCCTCCGTAACCTTTTCACGAATAAAATGATATCTCGTATCAATATATTTGGTTCTATTGTGGTGGACTGGATTGAGCACAAGTTTCTGTGCACTTTGACTATCGTTGTATAACAACACCCTACCAACAAAACCAGTAATGTCACACACTAACCGTCTGAGAAAAATAGCCTCCTTTGCAGCACTGGTTAAGGACATATACTCAGCTTCTGTAGAAGATAAGGCTACCGTCGGCTGCTTCTTACACTCCCAGCTAATAGGTCCACCTGCTAGCGTAAAGTAATAACCGGTGTAAGACCTGCGGTCATGCACACAGTTCGCCCAGTCAGCATCCGTGTATCCACACAGACGTCCACCAACTTTCCTGTAAGTAATACAGTAATCCACAGTACCTTTCAAATACTGTAACACCCTTTTAGCGGCCAACCAATGTCTCTTATCAAAACAGTTATTAAACTGGCTTAAATAGCTTGTGGCATAAGCTATATCGGGTCTTGTATTCACAGCTAGGTACATGAGACAACCTATCAAGTTTTGGTAAGGATATTCACCAAGAGATGTTGGATTACCTTTCTCTAACTTGTTATTCTCCAAAGGTGTAGACATCTCCTTACAATCTCGCATATTAAACCGCTCCAACACTGCCTGAATGTAGTTCTTCTGACTGACCACGATTTTATCGTCATCACGGATAATATTAAAGCCTAAACAATACGACAATTGTCCCAAATCTTTTAGAGAGAAAAATTTTTCCAAGTCATTTTTGACAATGTCAAATAAACTTTTTTCTTTATAAAAGACAATAAGATCATCGACATAGACTGCAAGAATTATGGTTTTACTACCAAACTTTTTCAAATAAACACATGATTCCGCAGATGTTCGTGCAAAGCCAATTTTTGATAGGGTTTGATGCAATTTAATATTCCAGGCTCGAGCTGCCTGCTTCAACCCATAAATGGATTTTCTGTAAATCTGTGTAATTTCTAGTATTGTGGAATAATGTTGAAAAGAATTAAAACAGTAAAACAGCATATATGATGGTTGCTATATAATCAAGTAAGTACGAATGTTTTTTCATTGACATTACCTATTAAAAAGTACTTAGTACCAAAAGGTTTAATACCAAGTAGTTTTACAACAATTATCGATAATGTAGGCATAATGTTAATTTAAAAGCTGCAAAAATTATGAAAAGAATATTTTACAATAATATTTTAGAATATTTATTTTTAACTGTGGCTTATTTTATTTAGTTTTTACGTTATTGGTGTATACATTGATGGTAAAAGTGGTTTAAATTAATTGGAAATCATTATTAGGCTAATTATGAAAGAGAAAACACGTTTACAGTTATTTAAACTGTGAAAATAATTATTTCAGTTAAATTAGGCAACATGAGTGCTAATTAAAAAATGCTATATTATTTTTATAAAATATACGTGATAATTTAATATAAATATAAATGGGAAATGATATTTTTTTACATTTATTACAGTAACTAACTCTAAAATAAGGATTTCACTTGTGTTGAAATGATTATTTAGACTAGGGCAAAATATATAGTGATTTAATTTATGAATTAAAGTTTTCTTAAGTTCCTAAAGGACTCATTAGGCAATAACGTAGGTTTGAGATGCAAACAATCATAGTCGAATTATTGTTTGAGTAATAATTTGTATAATTACAGTTTTTAACATAACATGAACTTGAGGTTTAAGAGATTACTAACTTGAGAAATATTTGTAGTATTTATACCAATAGAGCCATAACACATGTATGTGTCTAATCTTACCTATGACTTTGCAAGTTATATAAATATTTTTCTATATTCACTAAATAAGTGTAAAATATTCAATGAGTAAGTACTAAGAGTTGTCTAATGTGAAACAATTTATATATTTTTACCAATCTAACCCATGAGGCTAAAATCATACCTAAGTACAGATAAACGCGGAATCATAAGCGTAAAGAAACGAAGATAAAAAAAAAATCTCAAAAACAATAATACCTTATTTTATTATATGAAATTAAGTCCTTTTTAAGCGCATACTTAATACATTATACATAATTTTAGTTTTGCATAATTTTATTTTGCTACTATTAACTTAAATATAAGAACTGATCTGATTTGAAGTTAGGAAGTTGAAAAGTTGAACTGATTTTATTGTACTGATTAACATTCATGAATAAAAACTTTTTGTAAACATTTTTTTAGTGTTATTATCACGGATTTTTAAACAAAAGCCAACTCAGTGACGGTTGACTAAAGAATGTTCACATTTTTTTTTATTATACGCTGCCTACTCTCTCAAAAATGCAATGTAAATTTACGTCTAGCGGTGGGTAATCGGCATAACTGTATGCGTATAGTGGAAGCTAAGGTGGCCATTGACGGTCATTTTAGTGCGTCAGTTGAACTGACGTAGGTCCAAAATTTGATCGTGAGTGTCGAATCGCCATGCCAGAGTTGGTTTGCCGCCTAAACCATTTGGAGTGACGCCACAGCTTTACGACTAGATTGATGCGAAAAATTACCGTCAATGGCCACTTTAGGGCTAAGTAGCGCGCCTTGGGAGAGACCTATTTCTGGCAGAAAACTGACTGATGCCTGATGACGATACGCAGACATGGCGTGGGACACGGCGTGCATATTATATGTATGGATGGGTTCCATACATATAATATTACAGCACTTTTATATCCACCTCCGACAATAAGCGCACCCGTAAGATGTACATGTACAACGGTGTAGCTTGACTTTATTACAGTAGAGTTGACTACACCTAGTCACTGGGTTTTCAGCACTTCTTGGTAAGGCTGACTGTCGAACTTTTTGGCTTCTGACTGTCTGTTACGACTGTCAAGGGATCACGAAGGCTTCACGTACATTATACAGTATACTTTTGCTTGTCCTCTCGTCTCTTCACTTTATTGACTTGTTTTATAGTATGTATTATAACTGTGAATTCCCATACTAACATCCTTGTCCCCTAGCTTTCTAAATCGGGACAAGGCAGTATAGTCCTATGGGAATTCATTCCATAGAAATGGTGGGAGAGGGTCCAGTCTGGGACGAGCTCTACAGGACCGTGCGGTGGAGGGGCGCGGTCCCTTCCCCTTCGGGGGAAGCCTTCCCTGTCACTAATGTTTATATTTAGGAAAATCAAAAATTTTATCAGCCTAGGGTAGGCTAGAAACAGTCACACATGCTTAAATATAGTACAAAATAAAATTAATATTTTTACAGGTTTAGCTGCGCACTTTCAAATGACTTCTCGAGGCAAAAAGGTTTTGATACTGGACGGTGTAAAATTCAGATACAATGGGTACGCAGGCTGCAAAGTAAGGTGGAGGTGTGCATCTCATGAGAAATATAAATGTAAATCTGTGGTACATACAGTTGATGATATTATTGTTCATTACTCTGATAAACACTCTACCTACATATGTCCCCCTAGTGATAGAATTAGATGCGATATTTAAGCTGTTATCCATACTAATATCCATACTAATATTATAAATGGAAAAGTGTGTCTGTCTGTTTGTCTTTCTTTCACGGCAAAACGGAGCGACGGATTGACGTGATTTTTTAAGTGGAGATAGTTGAAGGGATGGAGAGTAACAAAGGCTACTTTCTGTCTCTTTTTAACGCGATCGAAGCCGCGGGCAAAAGCTAGATGATGATAAAGGGTTAAAAATATTTGTGTTGTAAGTATTGAAAAAATAAACGTGAGCAATACTGGAAAAGTGATTTTGTTTCTATTTTAAAGTGTTAAGTGACAATTTTGTGTATCTAAATTAGAAACGAAACTAAATCGATATTGTTTTAGATGTTTCGTTTTATTAGCCAGCTAAGAAACAACGGGCTCATCGGTGGCTAAAAATTACGAGGAAAACAATACTGACGCGTAAAAATGTTACATGCAACCAAATCATGAAAAGCAATTTTATTATTGGATCAATGTAAAAATTATTTTAAAAATATTGCAAATTAATGTTTTCAAGAACAACATTTCATGTCTAATAGAATAATTTGTAAGTTTTGTAAAACACAGAGAAAATTACACCATCAGCCTTATTATGTCCCACAGCAGTGAAGGTCTCTTCTCATATCGAAATTAGCCGAGCATTCATCACCACGTTTGCTCAAGGAAGGTGCACGATTTCAAATACAAATAAGTTTAACTATAATTCTGACTCAGCATTATTTATTATACATATTTTTTTACATATTTAAAAAAAAAAGAAATTTCATTGTAAAAAACATTTTTTTATAAAAATATGTATAAAAATAGTGCTCCACCGTCGCTAGGTATTGAAACTCAAGCTAACGATGGTTAGGGTTCCAGAGTGAGGAACCTCCTAACAATGCGTGCCGTATCCAAAACAACTGCCTTTTGAATCTGATTCCTGAGCCAGCTGTTGAGCGATAGCTTTTGAATATGTTGGTCAAAACTTTTCGCTATTAGACCATTGACTGACACGACTATCGGTACAATAATTGCGGTGTCCATATTCCACATGCTGGTAACCTCATGAGCGAGGTCAAGATATTTTATCATTTTCTCTTTCTCAGCTTTAATGAGGTTCTCATAACTATAAATATTATTATCTGTTTTATTTCAGCAACATTTGTGACGTCACGGCGTGGAAACACGCTTCTATGTATCGAAGGTTTTACATTTTACAAAAAAAACGTGACGGGACCAAAAGCTAGATGGGTGTGTTCTACACACAATAACAAAAAATGTCGGGCGACCGCTTACACCATTGAAGATGAAATAGTTAAAGTCAATAATAATCATGTGCATCCTCCTTTAAATCCTTATATTTAAAGTGCTTTATTTATAATAAATATTCTATATTGAAATGAAACGTATTAAGAACTGCTGTTAAATAAAATAAATTTCTAAAAAAATAGTGGCTTAGTTTTTTTTTTAAAAGAACAAACTGAACAGCAAACAGCGTTTAAGGTTTAAAGTTACACACACGAACAATCGAACTGGAAAAATATACCTAAGCCATACAGTAGTTTGGAGTGTTTACAAATGGAAATAAACAGTTTGATTTTGACTTTTATCTCGTGCGAGAATCTAACCAGCGACACTCATTACAGCAGCTGTTGGCTTAATCACTGGGTCAATCATGTCATCAATTAACCTGCCGTCCACTTTATAATCTTTTTTTTTTCTTTATTTCAGTAAAATTCAAGTTTGTCGAGTCTCAACGTGGTAAAAAGCTCCTCTATGTCGGAGGGTTTACATTTTGCAAGCAACGCGTGTCGGGACCAAAAGCGAGATGGGTGTGTTCTACACACAATAACAAGAAATGTCGGGCAACTGCCTTCACTATTTGTGATGAACTTGTTAAAATCAATAATACTCATGTGCATCCTCCTTTTAATAGTTATATTTAATGTGCGTTATTATTATTGTATGTGCTTCATTGAAATGGTGTATTAGAAAACAGCTCTTAAATAAAATTGATTGAAAAAAAATCGTGGTTTTGTCTTCTCAACTCCAATTGCCCTAATAAAAATGTTTTCATTTCTAGAAAAACGTTGTCTCACTTTAAGAATTTCTTTAACCAAACTCAAAAGAAATACCTAGGCCAAACAAATATTTTTCACGTTCGCGAATGTAACCAGTAACTTGTAGGATAGCAGCCTATCGCTGAACCACTAGACGTTTATGTTATCAATTAACTTTTGGTCCACTTATTAAGCTTTTTTTTGTTTTTTTTTTCAGTAACATACACTTTTGTGGAGTCTCGTCGCGGTAAAATGATGCTGTGTGTCGGAGGCTATACATTTTGCAGAAAAGTCGAAAAAGAGGGAAAAGCAAGATGGGTGTGCTCATCCCATCACAACAAGGGATGCCGAGCTACTGCTCACACCATTTGTAATGAACTTATGAAAATCAATAATACTCACTCCCATATTCCAAACTCGATGATGAGTTTCCAGAACAGTATACTATATAATACGAATTATCTCTTAAATAAAACTTATGACTAATAAATTGTGTGGTTTGGTAACAAATTATCTCTTAAATAAAACTTGTGACTAATAAATTGTGTGGTTTGGTAAAATAAATAACATGACTTTTGATTTCCATAACAAAATAAGAAACCCTCTCACTTTTTTTACGGCAATTTATACCAAATCGTAGCATGACAGGATGCTTCTGTGTATTAGAGGCTTTACCTTCTGCTAAGAGCACGTGTCCGGACTAAAAGCACAATAGGTTTATCCCACACACAAACACAAGCGATGTCCGGCGACGGTTCACACATTATTGCTGAAATTGTTTTTATTACACTACTATTCTAATGATTTTTGTGTTTATTTTCAGCAAAATTCGAGTATATAGAATCGCGACGGCGACCCGGTAAAATGCTCCTGTTTGTCGGAGGCTTTAGATTTTGCAAAAAATCCGTAGCAGGTCCAAAAGCAAGATGGGTGTGCTCAACACATAATAGTAAAGGATGTCGGGCATCTGCTCATACTATTTATGATGAACTTGTTAAAATCAATAACACTCACACGCATTCGTAATTTTATTCTCATATACATGATTTGAATTTTCGAAGCTGTATGAAAAAAAAATATCTAAAATAAAACTCTTTTCTAACAAACGGTGGTTTATTCTGACCTATGTATAACACCACTGTATACCATGTTTTACGCAAATAAATTATTTCATTCATTCATTCATTCATTCATAGGGTGCTTCTGTGTATCGGGGGCTTTACCTTTTGCATTCTGCACGTGTCGGGACTAAAAGTGTTGGGTGAGCTCGCTCCATCGTAGGCCCCGTCTATGCTCTCGGGCTAGTCTGGGACCAAGAGCAAGCCCATAAGTTATAACAAGAAAAGCACGATGGATGTGTTTCACACACAACCACAAGCGATGCTGCGAACTGTTCACGCTGTTAATAACGAAATTATTACTGTATATTATGACTTTTGTATTGATTTTTTTTATTTGTTTTTAGCAACATACAAGTTTGTGGAGTCGAAACGCGGTAGAAAGCTCCTCAGTGTCGAAGGCTTTACATTTTGCAAGAAAGTCGAGAAATACCCAAAATCGAGATGGGTGTGCTCAACACATAACAACAAGGGCTGCCGGGCATCTGCTCTCACTATTTATGATCAACTTGTTAAAATCAATAACACTCACACACATTCGTAATTTTATTCTCATACATTGAAATTTTCAAAACTATGTGTAAAAAAAAACTTTTAAATAAAACTTATTTCTAACAAATGGTGGTTTGGTAAAATAAATAACATGTCTTTTAATGTCCCGAAAAACTTTCTATTTTATTTTTATTATTTTAGTTTTTTATTTCGTTTACAGCAACATACGTGATGTCGCGGCGTGGCAGGATGCTTCTGTGTATTGCAGGCTTTACCTTCTGTAAGCAACACGTGTCCGGACTAAAAGCACGATGGGTGTGTTCAACACACGCCCACAAGCAATGCTGCGAACTGTTCACGCTGTTAATAACGAAATTATTACTGTATATTTGTCTTTTGTATTGTTTTTTTTTTATTTGGTTTTAGCATCATTCAAGTTTGTGGAGTCTAAACGTGGTAGAATGCTTCTCAGTGTCGGAGGGTTTACATTTTGCAAGAAAGTCGAGAAATACTCAAAAGCGAGATGGGTGTGCTCAACACATAACAAAAAATGTCGGGCGACCGCTTACACCATTGAAGATGAAATAGTTAAAGTCAATAATAATCATGTGCATCCTCCTTTAAATCCTTATATTTAAAGTGCTTTGTTAATAATAAATATTCGATATTGAAATGAAACGTATTAAGAAAAAAACTTTAAAATAAAACTTATTTCTAACAAATACTGGTTTAGTAACCTAAATAACATGACTTTTAATGTCCCAAAAACCTTCTGTTTTTTAATTATTTTAGTATATTTTTATTTTGTTTACAGCAACATACGTGATGTCGCGGCGTGGCAGGATGCTTCTGTGTATTGCAGGCTTTACCTTCTGTAAGCAACACGTGTCTGGACTAAAAGCACGATGGGTGTGTTCGACACACAATCACAAGCGATGTCGAGCGACTGTTCACACTATTAATAATGAAATTGTTAGACTGAATAATACTCATATGCATTCGTAAATTACAATTATTTAGGTCCCTGCAGCTAATCTGAGCAGAATAACGACAACATAAGACTTAAAAATTTGTAAAGAACACTAACTAACACTATATAAATCATTGTATGAATTATATCAGCATTGTAACTTTGCGAGGTTTTATGCGATAAGATTTTACTAAAAATATTTTTTCTTTTTTTTATTCAATACGAACAATGTGCAATATCATTAATTTAATTATAATTTATCTAAAATATTTTTGTGACTTTGCATATAGGTACAATTATATTTATACTCTTCAGTATATTTATTTTTACAAATAAGTAACTTTCATATTAAAAATGATAAATCACTGTATCTACAGCTTCAATTAAAATAGCCTTAACCGTTTTAGAATATAAATAAACATAATAATTACAGACCGATCATTTTGTTGTTTCTTTAGTCTTATGAAAATATTATTATTTTGTACTTTATGGTAATAGAAATTGAACTTACAATATTTTGACATAATTACCTGACCTATAACAAACAGATTTTTAGGGTGGCTCAGATACTTGTAGCAACATACCTACTATGCAAGTAGTAGTAAAAATAATTCTTCATCAACAAACTCGTCATTCTTTATCGACACAATTAGAGCACTTATAAAACTCCTCGAAATGTCCACAATCGAGTCCCTACCCATAATATTTTTTTATTGTTATCCCTAGATTAAATTCTGGAAAACTTAACCTACATTTATAAATCCTTGACGTGGATTGTAGCTAAGGTAATATTTTTTTTTTTTTTTTTGGTGAGTGGGAAATCATCCAATGACTGCTCCTGTCCTGGGTGCGGCGGGAGGGCGTGTCAGACTCTTACTGACTAAAACCCACTCATGTTCCTTCGATTGCCCTTTATGTTCCAGGGTCACGGTGACTACTATACACATTCCGCAACCCCGGCAGGCGTTGGCCTTGTTAGGCCCCTTCCTGTGCTGACTCCTTCTCTTTGAGGCGCGCGTGGAACACTAACGCGCCGTCGACGCGGTCCTGGTCCTAGCCGGGCGGCGAGCTACCCATCGCTCGCCATCCGCAGAACCGCGCCTACGGTGGCCGGTAGTCGTCTTGCGACTCTCGACGTCTTCGCCTGGGTCTTTGTCCGGGGCGAGAGGCTCGTCGTTGCCTCTCGCGCGCCGCCGCTTCCTTCACTAGCATAACTGCTTCGCAGAAGGAGGCGACGGCATCCCATTCCGTCTCGCCCCGCAGCATGGCCTGAACCAGCGCTGGGCGCGAGAGGTCACCGCCGCCGATCGCCTCTACGAGGACACGTCTATGGTCCGCTCATGCGCGGCACACCTCCACCGTGTGCTCGACCGTGTCCTCCAGGCGACCGTTGCTGCAGTGGTGACACCCAGGCGTCGCTTCCGCCTGAATCCGACACAGGAACCTCCCGAACTGACCATGTCCGGTGAGGACCTGTGTCAGGCGAAACGTGAGAGCGCCGTGGCGCCTCTTCAGCCACTCCTCAAAGAGGGGTCTTACCGCCGCTATCACGGCGTGCCCAAGCTAAGGTAATATTGCTATTAGATTTTGAACATTCCTGATTAGTGGAATTGCCCTTCTGCACGCCTTTACCAAACACCACTAGCGCTGATGGCCCACTATTTTCTAAAGCACTAAATCAAAATGAGAAGTAAAAAGCATTCTTATACATTTACCTTAAAACGTTTTTTTTTTGTTTATGCTTCCCAATAAAACTTGTCTTTATAAAGATATGTTTCAGAGCCAGGTCGCCAAAAATGTTTTTTTTTATAGTTAGTTGGAAATGAAAAAAAAAACTTTTTATTAATTATTTAAGGACTAAATTAAGTCCGAGAAAATGATCAAATTGGCTGCTTTTGATGTGTTCTTGTAATGGTATACTAGACTTATGTAAAATGTAGTGTTATATGTCTTCGTTTATTTAAATATAAATCACACGCTTTTACCCGCGGTTTTACAAATGCCTTAATTTCTAGTTAGGATCCTCAGCAATTTAGGCTCTGTATTTATGTATCAGTCCGTCATAAATGTAAGTATAGATTGATTCAAAGTATACTAAGTACCTTTAATATTTCCTGTATGTAAGTACAAAATAAATGAACAAAACCATACTGTCTAAGTTTTTGTAGAAACAGAAGTAAAACTGCAAGCTTCACCCACTGAACCCTTTTTCAGATTATTTCTTTAGGACATCGAGACGAGGACGCATATTAATTCAAATGGGGGACTATAGCTTCTGCAAAAGAATCATAAAAGCAGGGAAATGTTATTGGAGATGTTCTACTCACTGCCGTAGAGGGTGCAGTGCGAAACTCGTCACTGCAGCAGACGGCAAATTTACTTGTATTAAAAATTTACATAATCACTGATTTCTCTTTTCTTAGTAAAAGTAAGACTAAGGCAGGTCGCACACCAAACAAACATTGGTGTCTCAACAATTGTGGCGCCACATTTGCAACGCGACACATTTATCGACCCGTATAACTGTTTGCGGACATTTGTTGCGGAATAATTGTGACGAGGTAAATTTTCGAAACATGTAACATGTGGCGGTGTGCAGCCTGCTTAAGAGTTAGACTTGCGCATGTCTTTTAGCATCTCAAAATCTTAAGTGCCATAACTGTCTGCTTTTCTTTTGTATATTTATTTCCTATTTCTTTGTGAATTTCTGCTTTCTCTCCATCCAAAAAAGTATTATTTTTATTATCATTTCAAATTAGATGACAAAAAAATCCATTTTATTTATTCTGTATATTATGTAACTGTATATTTCTTGAAATACCAAAATTTTACGTGTACTAAGTAAAGTAAACTAGAACCTTCTTAGGTAAAATGTCATTGCGACTGCAATATTGTTAGTTTGTTCAATCTGAGAGCATCCTCAGGCTCAAATAAATGATGTAGACTACCAGTCGTTCTTATAATTCTTCATATCCACCCTCACAGAACATTACATTAATCAAATAGTTTCTTGTTATACAGGGTTACTGGTAACTCAAAGTATCCCTTGCAGGACGCCATAATAGGGTTAAAATGGAACAAATAGAGCCACCAAATGTTCTACTGAAATTTAGTAGTTTTTGAATTATTATCAAGATTCTTAGTTTTTTTTATCAAAAAACTTAGATTAAATCATTTGAACCCAATTTGAAAGTTATTTACGGAGCGTTTGTACTAAGACGTAATTCCGTATGAAGTCATAAAATATTACAATTCGCGCCGTAAATAACGTCCACGTTAACGTTACGTCGAGTAACCAGTAACCCTGTATAATTTAACCTAACAGTAAACAAACAAGCACAAAAATGATAATGAATTATTTCTTTCAGTAACCATTATGACGTCACAGAAAGGAAAACCAATTTTGAAATATAACGGTTACACGTTCTTCAGGAAGTACAGTTATGGAGTCAAGAACTGGTGGAAATGCTCCACTCATCACAGTAAAGCATGCAAGGCTACTATCCTGGTGGTTGGTCAAGATATTATTAGCGTCACAGGGGAACATAATCATTGAATTAGTAGCCTCTGGAGCAATCAACCCTCATTCAGCCTGGAATGTCCGAATGGCCTCTGCGTGAACAAATGTTTGTATGCTTCAGGAATTGGAGGCAGCTATGGATGCTGTCGAAAAATGGCTCGGTTCTGGACTAACTTAATATTGACTTCAACACATACTAAAAGAAAAAAAAACATACAGACGAATTGAGAACCTCCTCCTTTTTTGAAGTCGGTTAAAAATCTTATCATAAATATGCACAGGTCACACCTCAGCCTTTTCCCAACTGCTTATGCCTTACCGGATTCAGCTATCCAGCTGTATTTAACGTGAAGCGACTGCCTATCAGACCTCTACAAACCAGTTACTGAAAAAACGAGAATTCAGCGTGAAGAAATTTCGACCCTGGCGGTAAACTTTGGGGGGGACCATGAATTAAGTATAATCCTTTGGACTGATTTGAGTACTTTACTGGAATGCGACTCTTCCCCCGCTTTCCCGCGTGCGCCCTTTGTGTTACGTCACAACGCGAGGTGCATAGTTAAGTACTAACTTCCTGAGTAAGACTAGCCATGGACACCTTTTTCCCCCCTTACTCTCATAGTTTAAAGCACAGGAAAAGTTTAGAATCATAGCTGTATAGTGCCTTTCGAGACACGGTAATAACACCAGAAAAAAAAGTATTTATGACCTAGAATAAGAAAGACATTTTGTATAAAATTATATTGTTGTGGACTGTATGATGGGTATAACCAATAAAACAATTCTTGTTGGGTATTTCTTGTCTTGATTTCTTTCTTCATTTATTGGGTGCTGAGAACTGCCAACTGCGAACTGCCATATTTTTACGCTACTTATATGTAATTCTACAGTAGTGCAAGTAGTGGGTACACTAAAGGAGTAAACATTGAATCGACCAATCATTAAATGAATTTATAGTATCTGTTTTCGTACAGGTCGGAACCTGTCGGGACAGGTTTGAACATATTATTGGGGCAAATGAATGTCTTACATAACTAAGTATATTTGACTTTTATCTTATCCTATAATGAAATGAGTTAAGCCCTATGCTATTACTTACATTATATTTGCCCTAATCGAAAATCAACTTTTATTTGCATATCATGATTTAATGTTAATTTTACTTATGTCTAAATTATATTCTATATTTCTTTTAATATGTACATGATTATTTAAGCACGCTCGGCGTCCACTACATTTCTCCCCCCGGCGCAGCTTGCGTAGCCTCCTCCTTCTTTTGAATGACGACGAGCTTGCTGACTGGGCGTCGGAAGGTGCCGGTCCTGGTTCTCACCTCGACGACTCTGATGCCGCCGTCCGGTCCGCTGTGTGTGCGCTCGACGACTCCCATCGGCCAGGTGTTGCGTGGCAGTGTGCTGTCTATTACGAGCACTATGTCGCCTGTCTGTAGTGGTCGCACGGCGTTTTGAGGCTCACCGCGAGGTATCAGTATTGGAAGATACTCGCGTAGCCATCTCTTCCAGAAGTGATCTGCGAGCGCCTGGCTTGCTCGCCATGTCCGTCGATCTGCTTCGTCGCAGGGACCCGTCGTCGGCATTCCGTTTGACGACCCCAACAGGAAGTGATTGGGTGTCAAGGCTTCGGGGTCACTGGGGTCAACGCTAACGTGCGTCAGCGGTCTGGCATTGATTGAGAATTCCGCTTCGGTGAGTAGGGTCTGCAGTACTTCTTCTGATGGTGCCTTCTCGCGTAGGGTCACACTTAAGGCTGTCTTGACCGAGCGCACCATTCGCTCCCATGCACCACCTTGGTTGGGCGCACCGGGAGGTATGAATCGCCACTCCATTCGGTGCAGAAGCCCTTCATCTTGCAGGGCGGTTGTCCATTCTGTGTAGGCGTTGCGCAGCTCCTGATCGGCCCCACGGAAGTTGGTTGCATTATCCGAGTACATTACTTTCGGCCATCCTCTTCGCGCAGCCATTCGTCTTAGTGCCATGATGGCAGAGTCTGTAGATAGCGACGCGACGAGCTCGATGTGCACGGCGCGACACGTGAGGCAGGTGAAGAGCGCTCCCCATCTCTTCTCTCGACGACGCCCGATCTTGACCATCATTGGTCCAAAATAGTCCACGCCGCAGTTGGTAAACGGGCGGTGGAACGGGTCAAGTCGGACTTGTGGTAGATCTCCTGTGGCCGGAACCTGCGGTGTTGCTCGTCGCCTCTTGCACAGATCACAGTTTCGTTCTACCGTGCGTACTGTAGGTCGCAGGTGAATTATCCAATAGCGCTGCCGTAGGTCATTCGTCACGCGCTCCCTATTGGCGTGACCCGCGGCGCAGTGTTCCCGCAGCACTATGAGCTTGGTCAAGGGGTGGCGGCCGTCCAAGATAATTGGCCGCTTTGTCTCGGTCGGCGCGAAAGATGCTTCAATCCGGCCTCTCACTTTCAGGATCCCATCCTCCAGTACGGGGTCCAGTCGATACAATCGGCTTGATTTCGTAAGCGGTCGGGCACCTTTTAGCTTTTTAATGTCATCACTGAAGCTCTCTTCTTGCGCTCGTCGTATAAGCTCGACTTCGGCACGCTGAATATGTTTAAGTTCGAGTTTTGTTGTTCTTCGTCGGCAGATATCAGTGAAAGCAATCACTCGAGCGACAGTCCTTGTCAATACTTCATATTTTGAAAAGCGGGCTGGGTTCGGTAGCCAGCTTTCATTTTCTTGTTCTCCTGTGACGTGGTATATCTCTTCGTCCTCTGTCTCGCTCGTGGATGTCGTGGGCCACTGTTCCTCTGGCCAGTAGAGAAACTCTGGTCCTTGGAACCACCGATCGTCTATGCTGATGGGTGCGTCAACGAGGCGGGTTGCTTCGTCAGCCACGTTGCATGTAGTGGGTAGCCAACGCCATTCCTCCTTTTGTGTCAGCTCCGCAATTTCCCCCAGCCTATGTGCGACGAAGGGTGTATATCGCCGCATATCGTGCTGGATCCAGTGCACCACAGTGGATGAGTCGGTCCAGTATGTCGTCCGACTGATGTCGAGCCGATGTTCCCTTCTTATTGTATCGGCGAGTCTCGCTCCAATCACTGCTGCCTGTAGCTCTAGTCGTGGAATCGTCTGCGCCCGACGAGGCGCCACCTTAGCCTTGGCGGCTACCAGAATGATCTTCACACTTCCGTCCTCGTAGGTCACTCGCCAGTACGCTACTGCTGCGTATGCTTGTTCGCTAGCGTCGCACTGAATGTGAAGCTCGATGCATATGTGTTTTCTGTCTGTCAGGTAACAGCGTGGCAGTCGTAATTTAGCCAGCTCAGGCAAGCGTGCGAGCCAAGCTGCGAAGAGCGCGTTCTCCTCTTCAGGGATTTCCTCGTCCCATGTGATTTCAAGACGCCATAGATTCTGTAGGATGATTTTCGACCTTATGCTGTAGTGGCTCAGTAGTCCTAGCGGGTCATAAATGGACATGACCGCGCTGAGGGCCTCTCGCTTGGTCGGTGCGCGCGTTCTCGTTCTCACTTCTAGTGGTACTCTGCACATTGAGGTGTTGAATCCCAGCTCGTCTCGGTCGGCGCTCCAATACAGCCCCAGGATCTTATTTTCGGGTTGCTCTCCCCCCAGTTGGGTAGGGGTGGTAGCGTGTAGTTCGATGGGCACGTCCCTGAGTACAGACTTCTTGTTTGAGCTCCAACCTCGAAGGATAAAACCTGCGTGTGTGTGCACAGCCCTCGTCTCTTGAACCGTCTTCCAAGCTTCTTCTGCGTTCTCGTAGCTGGCTACCAGGTCATCCATGTAATGGCTAGTCTTGATGGCTTCTAGCGCCCGTGGAGACTCCTGCCCGTACACGTCTGCATTGTAATTTCGAACGTAGTGGGCCATGTACGGGGAGCTCGCGGCGCCGAATATCATACTTGTCATCTTGTATTGTCTTGGGGGCTTCTCTCGTTCGTTTCCCCTCCATAGGAACTGCTGTGCCGGTTGGTCCTCAGGTCTGATCTTGATTTGTAGGAACATCTCCTGTATGTCCGCCGTAATCGCCACTGCCTTTTCACGGAATCTAAACAGGATTCCTGGTAGCGATAGCAACAGATCCGGTCCCTCCAGCAGCTCGTCATTAAGACAGACGCCGTTGCTCCTGGCGGCTGCATCAAACACAAGCCTGTACTTGCCGGGCTTGTTTGGGTTTTGTACCGCGAAGTGCGGCAAATACCAAGCGATGGCGCTTGTTCTCTCCGATCCGTCGCACAGCTTCGCGTACCCTTTGTCTAATAGGTTATCTATTTGTTTCGAGTATTCGTTCGCGAAGTGGGGATCAGCGTCCATCTTCTCCTCGATCTTCTTTAGCCGACGGAATGCCTGATTATAGCTGGGTGGCATGGCTACATCATCTCGACGCCATGGCAGCCCGACTTGGTATCCATTGTCTATCTTCTTGATCGTTCTCTTCACGATGTCGGTAGCCCTTAGGTTTTCTGTTTTCACTCGAGGTTTCTCATGTACCCCAAGCGCGTCGATACGAAAGTGCGCCTCGACTAGTTCGTGCAACTTCTGTGTACTAGTCTCTGGTGTCCTCTCGTACACGTGTAGTACCTTTTCTTCCTCGTAGATGGCGCTGCGTGGCGCGGTTCCGTGCACCACCCATCCTAATTGTGTCTTCGACGCAGCCGGTTCATTGGAGCCGCCAATTCGAAGCTCCCGGGACACAATGCATTCCCAGTGGTCGGTCCCCACCAAGAGTCCAGGACGCGCCATCTCGTAACACACCTCATCTGTTTTCAAATCTTTGAGGTGGTCGTAGTTCTGCAAGACGTCAGGGATTGTTTGTTGGTGAAGTTTCAAGTTCTTCACTGTTCTCGCTTTGATTCTGTATCTGTCATTGTTCTTGAGGCCTCGTACGTTCAGACTCACGATCTTACTTTCTACTGTCTTGTCCATGTTGACGCCATTAATGTGAAGCTGCTGGGAGGGTCCCTCTGCCCCGACGCTCGCAGCCAAGTCTTCATCCACTAGGGTAATCGTAGCCCCTTCGTCTAGGAGTGCATGAGTCTTGACCTCCCCCCGTGGCCCGGACACGATAACTGGGCACATCTTGAGAAGG
This sequence comes from Athetis lepigone, assembly GCA_033675125.1. Classification (NCBI taxonomy): domain Eukaryota; kingdom Metazoa; phylum Arthropoda; class Insecta; order Lepidoptera; family Noctuidae; genus Athetis; species Athetis lepigone. The sequence continues at coordinate 4,764,590 of CM066218.1, read as the reverse complement.
ACTGTGCGGGGCCCGGTGGCTGCTCGGATAGCCACTGACAGAACTGCTTCCTCTTCAGGCTTCACTTCAACCTTCGGATTCTCCTCTTTTGCTTGTTCTTTGTGGAGAGTCGCGTGATGCGGGCGACGACACTCGTTTACGCCGCACGGCTTCGCTTTACATGTCAGGCGTCGATGCGGTTTCTGTGCACACTTGAAACATATCTTCTTCTCTTTCACGAGCGCCCAACGTTCATCCACACTCAGTGCCTTGTATTTCGGGCACTGTGTTAGCAGGTGAGGTTGTTCACACCTGGGACACTTGATTTTGTCTTCCTCTTCCTCCGTTGTATTGAAAACATTCGCTTTCTTTTTAACTACGGCGACTGGGGCTCTAACTTCTCTCTTCGGAGCGGCGGTGCTTGTAGGCGGGGCGTATGAATATCGTAATGCCCTGTCCGCTTCCCTCATTAAAAATCTTGATAGCACTATGGCCTCTGGGTCCGCCGTCCCTTCTTGTTCGTATGCGTAATCGCACCAGCGCGATCGTAGATGTGGGCTCAACTTCTCTAACACTTCTCTTGTTAGCATGGGATTGTATAAGTAGCCTCTTCTATCTATTGTCTTCAATACACATATTATGTTTTGCAGCTTGATGGCAAAGTTGTTTAGTTCTGTTGCTGATGTTCCAGGTTTCGGTAGTTTCTTTAATTCTTCTAGGGCGCGGTCAATAATAATCTCCGGTCGCCCGAAACACTGTTCCAACGTCCTCATGATTACGTCGGGTTCGGTGGCAGTGTGTAGTAGGGCGGCCACGGCGTCTCTCGCTTCGCCCCTTAGACTGCTTCGTAATCGTTGAATATTCTCGGCTGCCGAAATCTGGTACATTGCTGTGGTGTCTTGCATCGCGGCTTTGAATGGTAGCCACTCGTTTGCTGCTCCGGAGAACGTAGGCAAGTCTGCATGTCTCGGTCTTGGTCGTGCCATTCTCTCAAGTGCCGTTGCGAGTTGCTCAATACTGTTTTTCCCTCGTGCTGGAGTGGGCGACCTCGCTCTGTCTGTTCGCTTCGGTTCTTCTCGCGGAGCCTCCTCCCCCCGTGTGTTAGCGGGATTCATTCGAAGCCACTCATCCACTTTGCGTAAGGGTTCTTCCTCTCTGAGCGGAGTGGGTTCGTTTTCTTCCTCGTCATTGATGACCGACACTTCAACGGCGAGTCGTTTTTTGATGAGATCTTGCTCGAGTTCTATCTCTCTTCTTTGAAGTGCAGCTATCTTCTCAGCGGCTTCTAACTCGGCCAGCCGCAGTCTCGTTGTCACACTTGTAGTCGACCTCACCGACCTCACGGGTGAGCCCATTCTCCGCGTTGTTAGTGTAGTTTGCACTCCCGACGGCCCTGCAGTACTTGTGTTAATTCTCGAGAATGGTGCAGGTGACGCCGGCGGGTCGAGAGATAGTCGTCTTTGTCTCTCTCGTTCAATGCGTTCGGCCTCTTGTTCTTGAGCGCGGCGGGCGTCTTGTTCTGGAGCGCGGCGTGCCTCTTGTTCCGGAGCGCGGCGTCCCTCTTGTTCTAGAGCGCGGCGTCCCTCTTGTTCTGGAGCGCGACGTCCCTCTTGTTCTAGAGCGCGGCGTCCCTCTTGCATGCGACGTTGTTCTTGAGTACGGCGTTGCTCCTCGATGTCTGCCGCTTCGCCTTGGCTTCGTGTAATAACCATTTTAATCTTGCTGAGCACTACTCCTGTTTCAGTGCTTGATTTACTGGTACCCGGAGCCTGGGTTTGTTCGCAGATAGTCAGACTTCATCCGCTTTACCAGGGCCGGCACGGTTCTTATTCGTAGATCCGACCTCGAAGGACCAACAACTGTTGTGGACTGTATGATGGGTATAACCAATAAAACAATTCTTGTTGGGTATTTCTTGTCTTGATTTCTTTCTTCATTTATTGGGTGCTGAGAACTGCCAACTGCGAACTGCCATATTTTTACGCTACTTATATGTAATTCTACAGTAGTGCAAGTAGTGGGTACACTAAAGGAGTAAACATTGAATCGACCAATCATTAAATGAATTTATAGTATCTGTTTTCGTACAGGTCGGAACCTGTCGGGACAGGTTTGAACATATTATTGGGGCAAATGAATGTCTTACATAACTAAGTATATTTGACTTTTATCTTATCCTATGATGAAATGAGTTAAGCCCTATGCTATTACTTACATTATATTTGCCCTAATCGAAAATCAACTTTTATTTGCATATCATGATTTAATGTTAATTTTACTTATGTCTAAATTATATTCTATATTTCTTTTAATATGTACATGATTATTTAAGCACGCTCGGCGTCCACTACATATATTATTATTAATTTTATTATTGTATTTGTGGAATTTGAGTTTTTATAATATTGTGAGTGATGTCAACATGTTGTAATCATTTCCATCTTATATTCAAAATATTTTTTCGGAATAATTGGTTTATTCAATGACGGCATACACGGCTTTTCGGAGGCGAAATTATTTGTATATTTAGTCGCCGTAAGTTAATATAATCAAATGTATTATAATTATAATATTTATGCACTTAGAAATAAATAAATCATTAGAAATCATCAACCGTTTTTTTTGTCTATGTTAATACCTATATTTTACAATATTTCACTTTGATATTCGTATTCTATGAAGCACAAATTCAACAATATTAAAAATTTTCAGATTATTTCTTCACTGATTCAAAACGCGGTAACCGAATCCTTTGGGTCGGGCGGTACAGTTACTGTTTGAAGAAAAACTCGACGGGATCCAGAAAACTTTTGTGGCGATGTTCGACCCACTGCAACAAGGGATGCAAGGCAAGGATCCATACAGTGGATCAAGAAATTGTGTACTGTATACATAGTCATAATCATTGAGAATATCTGTGTTATGCTCGGCCATATTTTTGCAACGTGTCCTGCTGCTGACGATGAACGAGTAGCGACTATAAATATAGCATATAGCTTAAATTTCATATCACAAGATCATCGCTCACCCACACAAGTGTGAATGTATTCTAAATAAATGTATAGTGAGCGAAATTGTTGTGTTACGAACTTTATGCTATATGCTTTATTATAACATAGTTGATATGAGCTTTAAGGTACAACCGCCATTGATATTGCATTCCAGGTGTAAAGATATTTTAACCAGCTTCCTCTGCTTTCTAGAAACTAGTTAGCGAGTGTGCGAGTGCGATAAACGATTACTAGGTAGGGAGGGCCGAGTGACCACTGGGTGGTCTCCGAGCGATATTCTGATCGCCAAGCGAGCATCGCTCAGCGAATACTATTCGCTGTGCGATGCGTGTGGTGACGAACTATTGAGAATAATATAGCGAATAATAAAATAGTCAACGATCAATAGTTAAAAGCACTTTTTGATCCCATTTTAGGCAGTGCCGATGTGTCCAATTTTCTATGTCCATTGAATCCCATGTGATGTTTACTTTTCGTTAGACTATGTAACAGCATACATATTTTTTACCAGAAAAGTGACTTTAGTTGCTTTATCAAACATTGAAAAAAAAAAACACACTTAACACGAGATAGATTTTTATGAATGTATTTATTTTATATATTATTTATTGTGAGAAGATAGTCAATAGCTAGCTAGTCGCTTTCTCGTCGACAGTGGGACAAGTGTCTTGTCAACGGCGACGAGTTAGTTTCTTAACAACGACGAGTTATCACGAGTGTATGGAAACTGGAAGCCGTATACTACAGCCACAGTTTAACGATCCTAAAACTGTGCTACAGCCATGTAGATATTTTTGTTGTGGAAAAGCAAATTCTGTAAAGTAGTAATCAATTCGTTGCAATGTTTGTTGTTTTAAATTAACTAATCGCCATTAGGCATTCTGTGAAATAAAATAGGTTAATTGTACTTATAAGAAACGAGTGTGTTTCCGCATCAAACTGAAGAGTTTGACAAGTAAAAATATTTTTTTTTGTATATTTCTATTGACTATTAGAAAAAAAAAACTTGTGCAATATATGACCGCGCCCACAACTAGTCCACTAAAGTATGGCTGGTCTTTACTTTTGTAAATAATGAGTCAATAATAAAAGTCTTAAAAATTATAAAGTAGATAAAAGTTTTGGCTTATAAATAAAACTTTGGTGAAGGTGTACTATGCATAGAAAATCGTATATATTTAAACTTTTAAAACTTGGTTTTTCCTAATTTGCTGCAGTTGTACAAGAATGTACCACATGAGCGAGTTCGACAGATAAATAAAATGATAAAATGATATTTATTTTGTAAATTAATATATAATAACACTTTTACACGTCAGTCATTGTTATTTTACGCGTTTATTTTACGCGAACGATGGAGACTGTGTTTCCTAACCGACTACTCTGAAAAGAAACATTCAAAACAAACTCAGAGGTCAAAGTTTATTTTAAAGTCCATACCAATTGAATTCTTTAAAAACATGCGAGAACCATGACGGTTAAAGTCTCCGGGGTCGCGGAATGTTTATAATAGTTACCGTGCCCCCGGAATAGAAAGGGCAACCGAAGGAACATGAGCGGGTCAGTAAAAGTCTGAGACGCCCTCCGGCCGCGCCCAGGACGGGGGAAGTCATTTGATGATTTCCCTCTCCCCTAAAAAAAAGGTTAAATTCTGAGGTGGCTCTTTTGATGAGAGAAGCACACAGCTTTGAGTGGACCTGTCCAGACATTGCAAGCATTTGTCAGTAATAATACGCTCAATTAATTAGTTTGTCATTGTTAGTTGTGCGATTAAAGATTGTGCGACAGAACTCACTTGTGAGTTTCGCAACTGAAGCCCAACTTCACTCTAGTTGGACAAATAATTGCGACGATAAAACCTTAGGCCGATTTCAGAGCTCGACCGACCGTCCGTGCGTACATCGGTCGCGCTTCTCATTTGTATGAAAATTCACTAGTCGTCACAGTGCTCGACCGACCGCACGCACGCGTATAAATGTAAATTTTCATACAAATGAGAAGCGCGACCGATGTACGCACGGACGGTCGGTCGTGCTCTAAAATCGGCCTTAGAAACGTGAAACCACGCTACTTCGACAAACCCACTTTTAACATAAAGAAAGCAATAACTTCCAGATTATAAATAAATATATACAAAAAATGGAAATTACATAGTAATAATATAAAACTAAATACGTAATTGATGTATTCGTCCAAAAAATAACTCACACATTCGACGTTAAGCCTATGGATAATACGGGCTAAAATATAACATTAATTCATTTGATGAGTTATCATTTTCATTTCACAAAGAAATGAAAGCCATTCATCATATAAAAAAATAGTAAGTAGTTTACTCTAACGTACACTTTTTCTAAACATTGTTGGTGTTTTTATTGTTAAAGGTAGGTATTTTTAATATTCAGATACTTATGCCCTTACTAATAATCACTGTGTAAAGTTATGTAATGAATAAAGCCTGTGTAACCATACATTTTTTGACGTATAAACCTGTCATAACTTTATGCATCGTTTATTAGTAAGGCGCTTAATGTTTTAAAAATAAAATTGAAAAAGAAACCTACTTGTACGTAATATTGTATGAAATCTATTGTTTGTTGTTAATAATTACAAATCATAATACAGTAGTCTATTTTTTTTTATTTCACTAACATCATCTACTAAAACAAGCTTAAGTAAGTATTGCAAAGAAAACTTTTTAGGGTTCCCTACCAAAATGGTACAAAAAGAAACCTTGTAGTTTCTTCATGTCCGTCAAAATTAAAACTCAATTTGTATAACTAATAAATTAGTAATGCTAAAAACATAAGCGGCTGAAACTATGGCGGAGGTACGAACATAATCCAATTTATCACAATCTAAACATACCTATTTCTTTTGCAGTAAGTTTCACAACTTCTCTAAGAGGAAAACCGATTTTGATCTACCGAGGATACACGTTTTTCAAGAAGCGTAGCAATGGAGTCAAGGGCATATGGAAATGTTCAACTCATCACAGCAAGAAATGCACGGCGACTATTATGTCCATTTCCAATCACATTGTAAATGTTAGAGACAAACATAATCATGCAAAAACATTTACGTCATGATATTATAAGTAAAGTCAGCCCTAAGTTAAGTGTCATGAGTCGCTTAAGGACTATTCAGTGCCAAGCGGTTTTCGCTTTTGAAAGCTACATGATACGCGATGAAGGCCAGCGCAGATAAGTGACTACGACGTGCAAAATGTCCATAGTGCGCTCTTATTAGTACAGTGATAAGGTTGCACTTTGTCCGTGCTGTAGCTCACGTCGACTGGCGGGCTGTAAGCGGACAAAATCAACCTAATGTTAGTAGTAATAAGTGCGCACCGCGGTCTCTTTGTCCGCCATTGTCCGTTTGCGCAGGACCTAGGCAAACGAACAGCGAGTGGTAGCGAAAACCGCATTGCTGTGTGAACTGTTGCCAACGCGGTTCTCGCTAACGCGGTTGATAATATAATTATTATGTCACGCAAGTTTCAACAATAGATACTGCCTTCTTAACAGTACGAATTATTTCGTTCTAGTTGAATGCAGAACTTCATTCTAATGCCTGTAGCACACCTCCGCTGCAAAATAACAACCGCGAAATCGCTGCGCGAGTTTCGCTGTACAACAGTACTACACAAAATGGCGGTCATCGGGCGGAGATATAGACGGCGCCTGAGCAAATGAGCGAAATCGTGTTAGAAAGAGACAACATCGTAGTCAGTTTTGTACGTTAGAGCAGGGAATTTCGCTTCAGTTTCGCCGCCAAAGAACTCGCAACTCACAGCGAAACTATTGCGGTTTCGCCCTTTGAGTTTCGCAGCGGAGGTGTGCTACAGGCATAAATACTCTGAGCGAAATCTACCTCTACATAAGAAGAGATTACCGCTCAGGTTTGAATAGGCCTTCATTGCTTTTATATAAATCGTCGTTTTTTATTGCATAGCTTCTATCGCGGGCCTTGAGCGTGGAGACCGAATCCAGAAATTCCGTAACGAAAATAACCTTACCTAACCTAACACCCCCCACTCCTAACACCTGATACTTTTTAGTTTTGCCATCTATCGATGAATAGCAAAACTTTTGATGACTTTTTGAAATATCACGCTTGGGTGTCGTTTTCATGGTTTTTAGGGGTTTAAGGTCAAAAATGAGATCGATTCGAGAATCCAAGATGGCGGCCGTGACCTTTCTCACAATATGCGTCATGGGTGTCGTTTTTATGGTTTTATTGGGTGCTAAGGTCAAAAATGAGGTCGTTTTGAGAATCCAAGATGGCGGCCGTGACCTTTTCGTAATATGCATCATGGGTGTCGTTTTCATGGTTTTTTGGGGTGCTAAGGTCAAAAATGAGGTCCATTTCGAATTCCAAGATGGCGGTTAACATTTGTCAAAATTTCGGTCATGGGTATCGTTTCCGTGGTATTTGGGGACACTGATGCCGAAAATGTAGTCTATTTCGAATTCCAAGATGGTGGTTAACATCTTTTCTTATCGGTCACCACGCTCAAAAATTGTAACTTGAATTAATATCAAAGAAATAAAAACAAAAGAAAAAAATACTGCATAAATAAAATAAATAAATAATTATAATTACAAGTTGATAAAAAATGCCATTCAATAGCTTTACCGCGGCAGTCTCCGGAAGCCACACGTCTTTTTAGTTACTAAAATATGCTCCTACGCGACTGTTGTAAACGTTAAATAATTCAGTATTTTGTGTAGTTGTTATATCAACAAACTCCGATTAAACTTTATGTGATATTTAAGGTATTATAAATATAGGTAGTTAACATTTATTTGTTGATAATTTTTCAAATTAAATCTAATAAAACAATATAAATAATTACAATAATTTATTACCAAATTACCATTCTTCTGAAGTAAGTTCTTTTAATAAAATATTACAAAACCGTAGTAATGTAACAAGTTTTAAGGTCATAGCTCATTACAGCCACCCGGCAGCCACTCCGCACCGACTCGCCTTATAACCGAGGCGATCCGGTGATGGTACGGAGTTGATATAGTGAGCGCATGCCCATACAAGTCCATATAAAGAATACTAGCCGCCGGAGGCGAGTCGGTGCGGAGTGGCTGCCGGGTGGCTGTAATGAGCTATGACCTTTAGTCTGTTTGTTACCATTTTTACCTCAATTTCTGTACGTAAAATATTGTGCATTGGGTCAAAATGACCGTGATTGTAAGTATTTCATTGCACCTGTTAATACTATTTCATCCAGATAAAAAAATTGATAAACAAATACTATTTGTATTTGTTTATCAATTTTTTCAAACTTTTTGACATACATATTATTAAATATTAATATGTTTAATTCATAATATATTATGTGCCTTGATGTGTAGCAGCTTTATTAATTTTGTGATAACTATTATTTATTAATAAAATTGATCGTTGACAGTATTACAACGTTGTATTTCTGAATATTATGCTCGGTACACACGACAACGATTTATCGCTACGATTTGACTGCGCAGTAAGTTTGTGCAGTTTTATCGAACTTGTTGAAGAAGATCGACGCGGTGTTGTTACAGCATAATAATATGAACTTAGCTTAGATAAAAAACGCATAGGTTAAGATTGAAGTCGCACAAGTCGATTTCGTCTTGTCATTTATTTAAACATTACGCAAAAAGATACAAATGTGCATTATTTCTAAAAGGATACAGAAAATGAAATAGAGCACAGATATTTTAGCTTAAATTCATAGTGACTACTCATTCATAGACCTTTAGCAGTGGTTCACAACTCAGTTATAACATGTTCGTCAACGACAACGACGACGCCAATCAATTTACGGCTTTTTCTATTTTTTCAAAATCTACTCGTCGTATATAAGTCACCAGGAATTGTACATTATCAGTTACTACAGTATTTTTTTGTTCGGGTTGGTAAATGATACGAACACAACGCGCCATTACCTCGAATCCAGTGGACCCATTCACCTATATACAAGGTGTATTTTTGGTCTTGCTCAACCCGCTAGGAGATGATTCTACTCGTAAAAACAAACAACTTTTATTATGGAACCAACTCTCAAATCGTGAAAAAAATATCAGCTGGTATGTATGAACCAGCTGATATTTTTTTCGCGATTTCGGAGTTGGTTCCATAACAAAAGTTGTTTGTTTTCATGAGTAGAATCATCTCCTAGCGGGTTGAGCAAGACCAAAAATACACCTTGTATAGATCTCTACATTACAAATAATTTTATATCTTACCTCTGTAAATTAAAACTGGTACCTACTAATAGATAATTATTTTTTTAGATTTTTGCGAATTTACGGAATCAAGCACAACAGGAAGAACAATGCTAAGAGTAGGTGATTACCTGTTCACCCAGAAATCTTCAAGAGGATTGAAAGTCCGCTGGGTATGTTCCAGTCATTGTTTTAGAGGATGCAAAGCTCAAATTTACACTGTGGAAAACAACATCATCAAAATGAACAATTTTCACAACCACCCCAAAAAGAAACCTTTATTTTAAAGTGTCGTAGTTAAATAAAATATTGCTAGGTCACAAATTCTTAACATTCGTCTTTTGACTTGATTTTAAGGAAAACAAAAAGTGTTATTTTTAGCGAAATCTATTTAAGTTATTAATCGTTATATAGAATTATATATTTGACAATTTGAACTTTGCCATTTGAACTTTTGGATTATTATTTTTTTCTTTTTTTTTCGATTAGACTTTATTATGTCTGAAGTGACTATTATAAAGATGAACAAAGATAAAAACGAAAAAAAATATTAATTACATTTGAAAATGTATCATATTATAAAGCGCATGAACTGCATTTTTTTTCTTTTCAAACTTTGCCGAATTTTATGAACGCTAGCTTCTAGGGAACTTCGAGAACAACATGACAGTTATTATATAAATACTTTTTGTTGTTTTTTTTTTGTATATTCGTTGTAAGAAGTAAAAAAGTATCATTTGTAAGGCCAATAGAAATAAACGTTACTTAGCCCGTTCTTTTGAAAAGCAATTTATGAAAAAAAAACCTGTCACTGTCACACACCCGCCAAATAACAAGGGGGAAAAGAAGACGGAACATGGCCAAGCCAAATTAACCTTTCGACGACCAAGCGACAGCTGGCTGTCGGGCTGTTATTATCTTTATATTGTATCTCAAATCACGTGTGTTGGAAGGTTTAAGTATCGTTTATTTATATCGGCTTCAGTGTTTCTTCACACTATATTTTTTTTTAGTTCCGCTGTTCCCTTTGAGTGGGGACGTCTACGGGGACAACAGGAATATACCGTGTGAAGAGGCACTAATACTAATCAGCTGACCTCTAAAATAATTAAAAATAATTCTATGATTATGTATATAGAAAAGAGTTTTTTTTATTTTCGTTTCTAAGTGTAAAGTGGTTTTTTCCGGATATATATATCTTAAATATTTTGTTCGTAGAAATGATTTACAGCGACAGGGTTACGTGTAGTATTTTGTAACTGATTTTACATCAGTCTTGCGCACTTAGCGTTACTTGGGAAACTAACTGGCAAGCGACCCTGGTCCCTATCACACTAGCTGACAGCAGTTACAGGGTCCCCGAATTTAGTTAGCTTCGGGCTGCCCGGTGCCATGCACTGGGGTCCCAATGAACAAAGACACTGTGTACCTGGAGTTTTTATTGATCTAAATGAATAGGCAGGGGACTAGAAAATTAGTTAACTTCGATTCTCTGAGTATAGTTTCACTTCACTTTTGCTACCTTTGATAATTAATAAGTACTTATTTTTACAAAGTAGTACTATACAAACTACACTTTATTTGTTTGTCTCCAAACTACGGCCCGCGGACGGGACAAATCCGGCCCGCCAGTGTCATTAATCTGACCCGCGACACCCATAGATTTATTGTCATCAGTCTAGCCCGCGACAGCAAATGAATCTAGAAATATAGTTAGAGGAGAAAAAATTAAACTGGTTTGGCCCTTGTAACAAACTGAAAAAACAATTATGGCCCGAAGGCTTCAAAGGTTGGAGACCCCTGTTTTATACCATGACATACATATATGATGCATGACTAAAGAGTAGTCATTGTGATGGCCCAATTGTATGACAATGTATTAATATGTGAATAATTTCGCTTTAAAATAAGGATAGGTTCAGATTCCATTAGTAAAAGTTCTAGTCGTTATTTAGTTGTTGGTGATGAATTAGTACAAGTTAATTATACATTTTTTGAGGGAGAATTTTTGTATATTTTTGTCGCAATTTTCTCTGTCGGTGAATAGGTTAGCCACTTAGGTATTACGTGTAATTGCTTAAAGGAATGTGAAAATCTAATTTATGGACTGTGTTGTGTGCAAAATTTTTATAGAATAAAAATCAATGCATTGCAGGTGTAACATAATTCTTTGAAATTCTAAATTGCAATTTTCCATATTATTTGTATGATAATAAAATTGCTAGCTGTGACATCATTATTTGCTATGCATTGATTTTGAAGCAATTTATGTTTGAAATTTATTTTGGTTTGGGGCTAACAATAAGTGTTTTATTGAGAAATCATTCATAAAATTTGTCTATTAACAAATGGCATGAGGAAGAATTTTGATCCTCTGTGTTTCCTAGACATTTAAGCGACGATATTTTAGCTAGGTATGTGTATATAAGTTAAAAATCTCTAGCTTTGGAAATATTAACTTAAATGTTGTTGTTTACCTTGTAAAACGTGATGTTATTGTGGTAATATTATCTATAATTATTATAAATGATAAAGAACAATTCCAAACAATGTATTTTATTTTGCATTTAGCCTTATGTATTGAGTGCAATTCATAAGAGAAAAGCGTCAATAGGGATAACAGGAAGAAAATTGTAAAACTTTTTATTGTCCCCATAATGAGGTCCATAATGTCAATGGGGACATCGGGAATACACTGATGTAAATGCAGTTATGCTGATCGATGTATGTAAGTATTTAATTTCTTTTGTTTTCTTCTTTAAACGTCAAAAATTATGCCTTATTTTCAAAACAAAATGTATTAGATTCGTTTTAATTTTAGATTTATTTTGAATTTTAATCAATTTAATAATAAAGTTGTTAAGTCAATTTAGCAGGACTGCTAAAATGTGTTTTTGGACATGAACATCTTTCCAAAAGCTGCGAAATTGCCATTGAAGTTTTTTTCAGTTATTTACCTTCCTACTTTTATTTCAGTGACCCTAATAAGGACGAAAAAAGGAAAAACAAATATAAAAGTGGGAGAAAACACATTTTACCTTAAACCTGGCAACTATAAGTCGTATAAAAAGAGATGGTGTTGCACACAAAATAAATACTGCAGAGCGTGCATTCATATAGTAGACGATAAAATTATTGCTATCTATAACGAACATAATCATGAAAAGAAATAAATGTTTTTTGACTTGGGTTTTGTTTTTTATATCTAGGTTAGATTGAATCGATTATTGCCCACGGCTTTACCCGCGTGGCTGACATACTTTTATCCACTATTTTACTCCTGTAAAGAAGAGGAAAAATAGTTGGAAGTTGGACCAATTCACAAAAATTTTTACTCTTTACAAAAAATATATTCTCCAAGTTTCATGCCCCTAGGACCAGTGGTTTGGGCTGTGCGTTAATATAACACCCAGTCCGTCAGTCAGTTTACTATTATATATATTTGGACATAAAGGGTTGGTTTTTAAATACATATAAAGTAATATTATAAAAAGGTAAAATTGTTAGTATAAAACAGTATCTGTGATTATACTGGTTACCCAAAATCCTACACAATTTAAAAGCTACGCATTGTCGAGTGCTAAGGGACATAATTGTTGTACCCTAGTTTTCTTTTGTACCTGTGTGTGTTTCCGTTATTGTACCCCATATCTAGGTAAACGAAGTCGCGCGCATTATCTAGTAGTAGTTTTTTATGTTTTTTTTATATTAGCACTTATTTATTAAAACTAAATTAATTATCTTTTTAAGATATATAATTTTTGGCATGTATTCGCTTGGGTATTAAAAGTATCTTATATTTTCGTTATCTTTGAAGTGGTTGGGTCATTTGAGGCTGTAGACTTGAGTATATGGTTTAAATTTCAACTTGACAGACAGACATAAAAAAAGTCATCTTATAAGAAGTTCTGTTTTTCTTTTTGAGGTATGTAACCCTAAACAGATTACAAATTCTGCAGTTTTTGCATTAGCTCTCACTAACTTTCAAGTATTTATATTTTTAAAAGAATTAAATATAGGAACATATATAGGAACATATATAGGAACATATATAGGAACTGCTGCAAAATAAATTAAATATATTGTTTTTTTTTTCAGTACCAGCTATCTTCGGTGTAACACGATTTGGCAAGAAAATGATACTGTACGGCGATAATAGTTTTATTTTAGTCAGTAATAAGAAAGAAATAGAAACGTCGTGTAAAATGAGATGGGCGTGTTCTAAGCGTATGTCAAAACGGTGCACAGCTAGGCTGGCTACAGTCGATGATGTTATTATATTTGCTTACGATATACACACTCATACCTAGATCCAATGATGTTATAAGTAAAAAAGTGTAGATAGGTTATATGCAGTCAAAAAGTGGCACATTAACTTGCTAATTGACAAACATGGTACTGAGTATCGCGTTGGGGTGTAAGTGGCCCTATTATCACCTCCAGGGTCAAAGCCAACCTCACCTGCACGTGGTACACCCTGCTGATTCACTGACGAGGCTCTGACGGACCAGGTCTCTTCATAAGGAGGAGACCATCGCAGTCATATTGCATATATTTTTGTCATATATCTTTCTACGTTTGTGATTGTAAAATAAACATGGTCGTGGCAGAATTGTGGTGTGTTTTCCGCAAATGCCATTAATAAAGAGTTGAAGTTGAAGTTGAGTATCGCGTTGACATTTGACGTTTATCTCTTTTTCACTCGCACTACTTCAATCATGTCATCCTACTTTGACGTGTAATGTATGTGTGCGTTAGTGTGCCGTTTTTGAAGATGGAACTTCGTTTGGGTAACCTATCTACACTTTTTTACTTATAACATCATTGCCTAGATCTAGCATAGTGTTGACCTTTAGAAGAATATGCTTATTTTAAAAGACGAAACAGATGTCTTGTTGGATTTCTAATAAAATATGTGTTACAATACACTTACACATAATAATTATAAAGCTTTTTCTGAACACTTCTCTTTATCTTCTTATAACTGCAAGATAGATTAGACAAATATAAAATACTAGCTGTCCCCTGCGGTTTCACCCGCATTTTTCGTGAGTCGTAGCGTCATATAGCCTATAGCATTCCTCGATAAATGGGCTATCTAACACTGAAATAATTTTTCAAATCGGACCAGTAGTTCCAGATAATACCCCCTACATACAAACTAACAAACCTACAAACTTACAAATTTTACCTCTTTATAATATTTGTATAGATGTACTCGTATTTCTACATGGAATAATACAAGTAAAGATTCCTTTGTGGCGCATTGTGCTCATAACTTTTCTATTTATATTAATAAACTATACTAGTATTATACTTTATTTAAAAAAAGGTTTTGATTGTATCCTCTTGTTTTTAATCAGTTATCAACATGGGAACAGGTAAATAAGTGAAATTTAATAGACTAGCTTTTACTAAGTAAAATACTTTTACCCCCCAATAGCTCACTGTTTTTGGATACCGTAGACTAATAAAATAAAAAGGTGAACTTTTTTTTAAATAAAGTACCTAGCGCGTATTAATTTTTTTTGTTAATGTCAACGTTTGATTTGCTGTTTAGCTAAAGTTGTCAAGAAATCTGTGAATGCAGTTATTTTTTAGTATAAAAAAGTGGTTTTCCTTCATGACCCATTAAAACTTTTCTCCCTGTATATTTTTTTATTGATAGAAAGCTACATTATTCCTGAGTTCTATCATAAGATTGAGATGTAGTCGCAAGCAAAAGCTAATTATCCATATTAAAGTATAATTAACCCGCCTTCTATATAATTTCAGGAACAAAAGCAGAGTTCGTCGTTTCGAAACGAGGGTACATGAACATAGCTGTAGGTGGATATAGATTTTACAAGAAGAAAGATTCGCGAAGAGAAGATGTGTGTAAAAGCAGATGGGTGTGTACGAAGGGCATACATATGGGATGTAAAGCAAGACTTGTAACACTTAACGATGACGTTATTATTGACTGTTATAATATTCATTGTCATGAGCCGTAGTTTCGACGGGCCTGTTGGTCTACTGGTTTGTGACCCTGACTGCTAAGCCGGAGGTCGTGTTTTCGATTCCCACCCAGGACAAACTTTGTGTTATGAGCATGATTGTGTGTCCTGTGTCTGGGTGTAATTTATCTATAATATGTGTGTATTTATAAAGTATATAAGTATATATATCAGTTATCTGGTTACCATAACTCAAGCTCTGCTTAGCTTGGGATCAGATGATCGTGTGTGACTTGTCCCTAGATATTTATTATTTATTTATAGTAAGTTATGTAACCTAGCAGTGATGTTATAAGTAGAAAGGTGTAGATAGGGTATAGGCAGCTAGCATGTGGCACTTTAAGTCTTTGAACACCCGTGATTCAAGACACTATAGAAAGACAATGGTGCTGATTTTCTTGTTCACAAACTTAACTAAATTTAAGTTAAGCGCATCTTTCTCTTCCCACTTCTTAAAGAAAAGGACAGAAGATACATTTTAGTTTAATCCTGTCAAATTAGACAGCGCTTGAAGAAAATTGACGTATATTTAGACACCTTGTTTTTGAATCGCGTCAAAATTTTCTATGGAGTCTATAAATTTGACAGAACTTAACTAATGTTTTATCTTCTGTCCTTTTATTACTTAAATGGAAAGAGAAAGATGCACTTAACTTAAATTTACGTTAGTTTGTGAATAAGAGAATCGGCACCAATAGCAGCGCGACAGCCACCTGCCGCTTGATCATTGAAGGGTTAAAATTTAGTTATTTCGCTAAATTATAAATGTTACAAATTATATTTGTTTCTTTTTCACTTGCATTACTTGAATCATGTTATCCTACTTTGACGTTTAATTGTATGTGTGCGTTAGCGTGCAGTTTTTGAATAGAATGTCGTTATTCATGTACTTACCTATTTACTTATAAATTAAATTAGTATTTATATCAGTCGTCTGTTTGCTATAGTACAGCACATAAAATTTATCAAAATCGGTTTAGTAGTTTGGCCGTGATATCGTAACAGGCAGACACAGATAAACTGACAGAGTTGTATACAATAACTAGCGACCCGCCCCAGCTTCGCACGGTTGTTACAAATCTTTAAAATATCCCGGCTTCCTCCACTATAATAAGCATGTATTATACATATAAACCTTCCTTAAAAATCACTCTATCTATTAAAAAAAACCGCATCAAAATCCGTTGCGTAGTTTTAAAGATCTAAGCATACATAGGGACAGACGGCGGATAGCGACTTTGTTTTATACTATGTAGTGATATTAGTATAGTAGATTTTATCAAATGTATCCGTAGCACGTCTTATTTCTAAATAAATGATCTCTCTCACTCCAATTCTTAATATGTTATTGTGTATTATATTTTTCTCAATATTTTCCACCACCATTATGGAGCCGATATCGTTACCATGACAACCGATGAATGAACACAAAGTAGCTCACTCGTGTAGTTACTAGCTCTCCCCCGCGGGTTTACTCGCGTCTTTGTCTCTATCTCCGTTTGTCGGTAGTACCATGATGGTATAACATATAGCTTATATTACTACTATTCATAAATTCAGCTATCGTATAAAAAACTATTTTAACTGAGAGTTCCATTGATTTACATTTAAACGAATTGTAAATTTAAACGAATAAAAAGAACTAATCGTTTTTTTTATTTCGACAACTTATAGGTTTAAACTTTTTCGACGACATCCAAAAAAAAACCGGCCAAGAGCGTGTCGAGCCACGCTCAATGTAGGGTTCCGTAGTTTCCCGTTCGTCACAATAAGTGTATCTACTTATAAGTTTAAAAAAAGGCTATTTGTTACGTTGACATACTAAGTACGCAAAAAATATTTTGTACAGCCTTTTTGTCTTTTTTGTACAAAAACTGTTCTTTCTATCAAGTTCAAAATAATTTTCCTAGAAAGTTCTTATAAAGTTCTACTTTCCAGATTTTTTTCATATTTTTTAAACCTACGGGTCAAAAGTTAGAGGGGGGGGGGACGCTTTGATTTTTCTTTTTGGAGCGATTATTTCCGAAATTATTGACATTATCAAAAAATGATTTTAGTAAACCCCTATTCATTTTTAAATACCTATCTAACAATATATCACACGTCAGGGTTCAAATTAAAAAAAAAACACTTCCCTCTTTACATATAGAGGGGCTACCCTAATAAAACGTTTTTTTCCAATTTTTATTTTCGCACTTTGTCGGCGTGGTTGATATACATATTGGCACCAAATTTCAGCTTTCTAGTGCTAACGGTTACAGAGATTAAGCAAGGACGGACGGACAGACAGACAGACATGGCGAATAAGGGTTCCTAGTTGACTACGGAACCCTAAAAAGATGTTTATGTAATGAATACTAGGTATACTGTTTCTATTATTGAACAAAATAATAATAACAATTAAAAAAATCTACTACTTTACTCCCTTATGCCGTAGCGTGATGTTACAGCCTGTAGCCTTCCTCAATAAATGGCCAGCACTTCCTGAGATTAGCGCGCTCAACCAAATAAACTCTTCAGCTTTATAATATTACTATAGATTTACTAGCGACCAGCCCCGGCTTCGCACGGGTGCAATATTATTATACATAATTATAAACCTTTCTTTTGAATCACTATATCTTTGAAAAGAAACCGCAACAAAATCCAATGCATAGTTTTAAAGATCTAACCATACATGGGAACAGACAGACAACGTAAAACTACTTTCGTTTATATTATGTAGGTATTGATAACATTATGAGAAAAATCCTTCAGTTCACCTTTGTATTCAAAGCTATTTTTGTAATTCAGTTTAATTAGTGATCGGATTCCACGAACTGTCCGCGCGCATCCTTTGGTACCTATAGATGTATCTGTCTTGCTCGCACTCGCAGGATCAATAGCGCCCCGCCTCTACTATGCGTCAGTTGCGTTCAAGTCGTCAGGGAGTGTGCACATGTTATATGCACCGACTTGTCTATTTCAAGGCGCCTTTGAGTGATATTGAACTTTGTGTGTTTTCACGGACATGATATATTGTGAAGTGCTCATTTTGTGCTCTAGTGCATTAATTGTGCAGTGCACATTTTGCAAAGTGACTGCGATGAAATCACGTGACGTTGACAAAAACAAAATTACTTTTAATGTTGTTGCTGCTGATTTCGGTGACATGTGAAAAAAGTTTTATTTTATGAAGTTCTTAGCAAAAAATGAGTTTAATATTGTAGTGAAGCCATTCGAGCCAAAATTAAATTGCACAACGTATTGTAATTGTGCGGGGCGCCTATATACCTACCTACTTGCTGGTTCAATGGTTCAATAAAATCTTACTATAGAAACATAAGTAGTATGTAAGTAGCTTTGGTTTTGTATGATGAAGGTATTTTGCACGCTTTCGTGCAAATACTTTGATCACTTTTCTGTGCAAAAAAAATTGCACACTTTTGTGTAAATAACTTGCACACTTATGTGCAAGTAACTTATACAATTTTGTGTAAGTAACTTGCACACTTTTGTGCAAGTTGTACATTTTCATGTATGTAGATAACTTGCACACTTTCGTACAAGTTGGACTTTTATGTAGGTTGGTAAATTGCACAGTTGTGCAAGTAACCTGCATGCTTTCGTGCAAGTATCTCACATGCTTTCGTGCAAGTAGCCTACACAAAGTCGTACGTATTCGTTTAGGTGGCGTGCACGATTCCGTGAGAACTATATTGATATTAATAATAATAAACACTCAAAAAAAATTGTAAATACAAAAGTGACTCTGGCTGTCTAACTGAATTTTCTGCGCTTCGATAGTTAAACATTGACGAATTTTATAAATTTACCTTGTAAAACTGAATAAACATTTCGGAACAACGCAGCGTTACTTGTGTGAGGCAGAGCATCAACTTGAAACTTCGTCTACGTAACTGAAGCCTTTTTGCGTCTCCGAAAACTGATTTTTACACAAAGAAAGTCGGGAGCTAAAGGTTGTTTTTATTATTAGATGATATTAATAACTCAACCCACACGCCTCCTACTCACAAATCACAAATGACAAACTTTCAAAGGTCAAATTTTCTTGTATTTACGTAATACCCTAGTCTAGTCTATTTATAATTTGTTGAACTTGTTGATTTTCTAAGAATATTATATTTTCAATAGGTACTTGTTTCATTATAACAATATACAAATATGGTAACGTTATTGATATTTATATTCGTATGAGAAAATTCTCCGTAACCATGTACTCTTTTATCTCCTATGTAAAAATATGCCTTGACTCGAAACTAGTCTTTGTTTCTTCTTTTAAAAATCTAGCTAGGACCGTAAGCGGATTTGATATAAAAGTTGCGATCTCAAAAAAGTACTTAAAAATAAAGTTTAATCATTTCCTATCTGTATTTTCCTTTTATCATGCCTTAAAAATCTTTCACCCGTAACCGTATCATACAAAATTGTATCCGCATACGTTGAATCCGGATCCAAAATGTTTGTATTCGGATATATTATATCCGAATATTTGGAGCCGAAACTTGGCCATAAAGCTGCTCTTTTTCCTAAGAAAACAAGAAGTGATGCAGAAGATATAACTAAGAAGTTTACAGCTAGGGTAGCTCTCAACATGATGCCATATTCCACTAAATATGATAGTAAGCAGAAAATGAATGAGAACCTTATTGATCGCTTCTAACTGCTTTTTTCAGAAGAAAAAATATTAAGTTCAATGGACAAAACAATTGTGTTTTTATTATTTAGGTGAGGTTTGTTTTGTTGTTGATATATTTTTTCTATGTTCTCATTTTCTTCTTTCTCGACTTTATCTGAAAAAAACCTGAAAGAAGATACTTTAAAATCATTATTATTTTCAGATCGCAAACCGGGTTATTTCTTGGAAGTTTCCGTCGACGCTACTCAAAAAATTATCAATAATTATATATTGAGGAAATCGACACACGCCATCGCCCGAAAAAAAGGATATTTCAAAAAAATAAGGAGAAACTGCCAAGGATGCTATAAAACTAAACTAGAAGAATGTGGTTACAAGTCTGCCAAAAATTGTACAAAAAAAGTAGCTACATATTGTCCTCTCTGTCCAAAGCAACCACACTATTGTGAACCCTGTTTTATTAAAGAGCATAATTGTTAATGTACCCATAAAGGTTATTATCAACAGTGTAGATAAAAACAAACAAATATAAAATCTACGCACGCAAATGGCGTGGTCATTCACCTCTAGTTGCCCGAATCAAACTGATATGACAAATTGTAAAGCTCGCGAATGTTGGCTGAATTATCGACAGCCAATCAGAAGAGTTTACTCGTGTCTCTAGGGCTGCCACCATTTTTGAAGGTAATATAGTTTTTTATTAAAAACATTGCAAAAATATGAGTACTAATGGAAAAATCAAGAAAAATACTAGAACAAATATTTTTTTATTAATTATTCACGTTTCCGTTTTTATTTGTTGTTAGTATTAGCTTCGGTTAACCCGGTGTATGGTGACGAAAAGTTACGTAAAATAGGTAAGTATTTGGCGGGGTATGAATCATAGCCTATACCGTATGATCCACCCCACGAACGTTTGAGAGCACTCTTGAGCGCAACACTGTGATCACGCTACGCACCGCACTCCCGATGGGTGAAAATATATTATTATTTATATTTATTTCTTTATAACATGTATGGAATCAATCAATGGACTGAAATATAGCACGATACTTTATAATACAATGCGGGTGGCGTCCTACGCGTCACATTAATTTATCTTTGAGGTAACAAGGACAATTGAAACATAAACAATAAAATGAGTCATTACAACATCATGTACTCCTATAAATCCTTCCAATCAAAGTAAGCAAAATTTCCTACAAATTACCTTGACTGAAAACACTTATATCCCATCGTAATTGATGTTAATAAAACGATCCAAAATCAATGCGGGTTTTATTTAGCCACGTTCCCTTGCGCCAATACATGCTAAATTAACACAAAAAAAAATGAAAACTATTTGTTGTTTTAGCAATCTTCGTAACATCACAAAGAGGAAATACAATGATAAGACTCAATGGCTATAATTTTTACTACAAAAAAGAGAGGTCGGGAAACGGGTCTTGCATTAAAAAGAGATGGGTATGTTCCACCCATTTCTGCAGAGGATGTAAAGCAGCTATTTACACGATCGATGACGTCATAGTTTCTATAAAAAAAGATCATAATCACCTACCTATGTGCCTATACCAAAGTGTTTAAAAAAAACATATAACAGTTGGAGATACTGCATTAATCGTAGAATATCTACTTACTGATTAGTGTAAAATGTTTAATATTGAAATTAATATATTGTTTAACAATCTAATAAAGTTATGTTTACAAGGATTTTTTTTTCTTTATCCTAAATATTGGTGCTGATTCTCTTACTCATAAACTTTACAAATTTTAAGTCAAATACATCTTTCTCTTTCCATTTCTTACCCGCTTGAATGCTTTCGCCAATTTCATTTTTATGACTCGGGTGCTACCCGATCGAAAAAAAATGGCGCGCTGCCGCGCCAGATGGCCGAGCGCACAGATGTTTATTTTTTTATGACGCGTCGGTAACTTACGTCACCTCAAGTGTTGTTTTTATTAAAGCTAATGAATGACTCTTTCGAGTGGTGTCAGGTGTTTGTTAACATTGAGTTTCAAATGTTTTTATTTTAAGCTGTAAACAATGACTTTAGTTAAAAAACATTATTTGAACTTTAAAAAAGATTATTTTTAAAAGTAAAGCGGTAACATATATATTTTATGACTTTTAATGGTGAAAGGGTTCTATCTACATGCGAATAAATAAAAAAAACATACTTCATAGTAAAAAAATAATTATTTACAGGCGTATGACTAGGACGAAACATTTGCTGACGGTAAATAATTTTTCACCAAAATTAAATAATTTACTACAACTATACCCTTTCACGTAAAATAAAAATATTGTTACAGTCTGAAAGATAAGTTCTTATTTTAACATATGTGTAAATATAATGTTGATTGGTTTATCGAATACAGAAAAATATGGAATTGTTTGAAGGAATTCCCACTTACGTAAAAAATTTCAAGATTTCTGGCGTTTTTTTGTTTAGTGAAGTTTGAGTAAGAAAAGTAAAAGATACGTAACTATTTTCTACAACAAATGCCCTTTCCAATGATGTATCACACTTGTTATTCAATAGCTATCGAAAAAATATAAAAATAAATAAATATCAAAAATCGGCAAAATAAACAAATACTTACAGTATGTGTGGCGGCCATTTTGTTTGTTTACATTTTTTCTTTTGCGGACCGAAAAATGTAATCTTTACTTAAATTTAGCACATTTTGTATACTTTTTGGCTGAAAACTATTATCGAGTAAACATTGAACGCGATAGTTATTATTTTTTACACAGAACTGGTCTCCTAATTTAATAAATTACGATAACATTCTGACAAAATTGTAGCACTGTTACAAGTACACTGAAAACCGCACAGAAATAGAAATATAGTTACCCTCAGGTTAAAATTTGGTTGCACACACAAAGACTATATTCTAATTGTCTTATAACACCGTAATTAACACAATAATACTTACACACAACCGAAATTATAATAAAATAAGTACGATAATCTTCCGCGTAACGCGCAAGAGCCAACGACTGACTTTGACAATATTTTTTAAATCCGAATGAACCATTGTGGGACTATTGTCATATTTTTTGCATGAAGAAATGTATAAAGAATCGAGTAGAAAAGAGAAAAAGGTATTAAACACCGTGTGATAGAAAGAAACAAATATAATTATGATGTCGTATCGCCCGGTATCGCACTGGAACGAAAAAAGGGACAAAAGTCCCTTGTAGCATTCGGGCGTCAAAACTAAAAAGGGACAAAAGTCACTTGTAGCACTCAAGCGGAAAAGGACAGAAGATACATTTTAGTTTAATCCTGTCAAATTAGACAGCGCCTGAAGAAAGTTGGCATATATTTAGTCGCCATGTTTTTAATCGCGTCTAAATTATCTATGGAGTGTCTAAATTCGACAGGACTTAACTAATATTTTTCTTCTGTCCCTTTCTTCATGAAATGGGAAGAGAAAGATGCAGTTATTTTAAATTTAGGTTAGTTTGTGAATAAGAGAATCGGCACCAATATGTACTTAAAGAATTCTATCAAAATGTTAATAACTAGCTGTCCTTGCAGTTTCACCCGCGTTTTGTACTTTTGTTAGGTTTTTGATTACTGCTCCGCTCTCGTGGGTCAGAGTGTGAAGTTATGTAGCCTATATGTTAATCTGATGTTAACTATGTTATTTTAAAGTTTTGTCAAAATCCGTTCAATATGTTTCGCGTTTTAATAGTTGAGCTGCCCAAACAGTGCAAGTATTTGTCAAAAGTCGTTTCTTTTGACAAATACTTGCACTGTTTGGGCAGGTCCACTCAAATCTGTGTACTGCCTCAAAAAATCACTTCAGTTTTTGACATTCATGGTGCTCGCATAATTTGACTAATACAATTTTGTATGGACTTTAAAAGGGACTGATCTCTGAAGGTTGTATATCACGACCACCCTAAAATATTAAGATCGAGCAAAAACTCCTTAAAATAACAACTCCTTCGTACACACTTACGAGTATCTTTATGTTTCAAACTATACATTTTATTTTCAGCCACATTTGTGATATCACGCAGGGGCAATACGATGATTCTTCGTAAGGGGTATACTTATTCCCTAATGAAAGACGAGCGTTACAAATCTGAAGTAAAAAGATGGGCATGTTCGAAACGAATGCGTTATCAGTGTAAAGCTAAATTGCGGACCCTCTTCGATGATATAATTTCAGCTCAAGACTTTCATAACCACTAAGGCACAAAGGATTAAAGTAGCTTAGCAGGAGCTAAGCTTATACCTGTCTCTGTTGCACTGCAGGTAAACAACGATTATAAGAAAGAGACGGAGAATAGCTGTAAGAGTCCTAATAATAAGCGCACGCGTGACGTTGATTCTCGCAGGTGAAGTGTCCCTTCGGCCTCCCTCCCTCGTGCGCTCACGCAGCCGTTCAAAGCTTGGCACGAAGATACCCGGCGGCACCCGAACAATAGCTGTACAGTATGTGCGAAGTAAAGTGTATCATCTGGGTCTTTTTTACTTATGTAGAACTATCTTAAAGCGCAGGCCACACCGCCAGCTAGCGGGCGAACATCGTTTCACCTCTTTACATACTTCGGTTCACACCGCAAGCTACCGACTAACTTAACGAGCTAAGCTAACGAAATATCCGACGATTCCAGCGAAGCTACTTGTTCACCTCGTTGGGGCGCCCACGCTTCGCTAGCTTAGCTCGCCCGCCAGCCCAGCCCGGTTTGTTCGCCCATCCTCCCTGTTTCAACTGCGCGCAAATGACAATGGACAGATAGAACGCTAACCTCTCGCTCTCCCATCCGTGCCCCCCGCTTCGCCCGCATAGCCCGCTCCGCTCGCTCCCCCCGTCGCTCGACTGTCCGTAGTTTTCGTGAACCCCATAGAGCTCGCCAATATTTCGCGTAGTTTGTATAGTTTCCTTCGTTCGCTTCGCCCACCCGCCCGCTAGCTGGCGGTGTGGCCTGCGCTCAAGAACTTACAATCTTATGTAAAATTGAACCCCAACCAACGTTAACCAACTGTTTTTACAAGTAAATTAAGAACAAATAAAAGGTTCAAAAGTACGTAATTTTTGTTTTAATATTATCCTACATGCACTTACATACATTAAGTACACTTGTAACAAATTTCAAAGTAGAGTGAGTACATTGTTTTTTACACCCACATTATACAAGTAAAGTTCAATATTTAGTAGATCAATATTTTTTTTACAAATTGTAAGAAGTTACTCATCCTTTTTATGTATTGTTCCAGTAACACACTCTTTTTTCTTCGAGAAATCTTGCATGGGGAATCAGATGTTAGTGGTTGATGGTTACAGATACACCCTTATTCGTAGTTCTGGTATCGGAAACAGATATCGGTGGAGGTGTGGACGGCACAGCCTTGGCTGTAAGGCCACTGCTGTCACTATCCAAGAGAATTTGGTAGCTATACAACGATGGCATAACCACGCCCAGAATGCAGGTAAAGGCAGGGGAAATAAGTAAAAAGACTGAACTTAAAATAGCATGAAGAAATGTTTGATACTTGATAGAAGAAGGTTGAAAATATGTTTTTGGACAGGAATCATGCGGCACTGTAAAAAAATGTACTGAAATATTGTGATTCGTTTTTGCATTATACTTTTTTCATATTGTACTTAATTTATTGTCTATTACTGCTTAAGAAACGTGCGAGTTTTTAATATATACTCAAATGTAATCGTACCTGTTTAATCAATATATCAGTAATATTTTCACTTTTGACTATTCCTAGACGCGTAACCAATTATAAAAGTAAATATAATAAGTATTTGTATTCACTGATATAATTAAAAATATCTGAAAGAATTGTAAAGAATACTTTAAATTATCATTATCATACCCTTTTGTTACAACCCTCACACCTTCCATCACACATCTTCCGACATATTTATAAATTTAAGTTTGCCACAACTTAACTATTGTTTGTGCAACGGTAGTTTTTATGAAGATGTATCTGTACTCAGATGTATAAATTGTAGCTCCACTTTTTAAATATAATGTTTCAATACCGTTGGAACTCAAATGATCAGAGCGTGCGCAACTAAAGTAGAAACTTTGTTTTAGGGTTTCAAAGAAAAGAGCAGCTTTCCCAAAGGCACGAAATATGGTTTTCCCAAGATATTGATACCGTTCAGGGCGTAAAAGAAGTAAAACACACCACCGGCGATGCTGCTGACGACGGTGCACACACCTCAACCTCTGTTTTGCTAACTGACATTTCAAACAATCTCGTGCAATCGTCTGGCTTTTACCGCATAACAACAGAAGATGTTAAAAGCTCTGAGGAAGATTTCTCAACATCAGACGAAGAGTATATTCCAAAAATTTATGAAGACTCTTCAGATTCTGAATTTGAAAAACCAAGACAAGTAACTATTCCAGAATTTAACAAGCTGTCCATTGATGATATGCAAAATATAAGGGAAAACAAAATGGTTAAATCGCTGGACAATACTCCCCCAGACATTCAGACAGAGTTATCTCCTCAAAATACTGAAACGAAGAGTCGGAAAACGCTTTTGAATAGATTAAAATGGAAACACAATTTTAGAAAACCAGGCGCAATCTCAAGTAAATTATATACTTCTAAGAAAGGAAAAGTTGTCCCAGCAAAAAACATGAAACCAGAATGTTCTTGCAGATTGAAATGTAGTGAACGTATAAACGAAAATATTAGACAATTTATTTATCAGAATTACGCGGATGAGATGACGTGGGAATTACAAAGACAATTTATTTTAAAAAGAGTCTCAGAAGTTCCAATTGCTAGATCTAGACGCCGTGATCTTGATCAACCGCCAAAAAGAAAATACACGTTACATTACACATTTTTAATTGACGGAAAAGTGGAAAAAGTTTGTAAGAAAATGTTTCTGAACACCTTGGCTATATCTGAATCTGTTGTGAGATACGCAATAAAAAATTATACTCCAGGATTTCTGCAAGCAGATAGACGAGGAAAAAATCCTTCGCCTAATAAAACAGCTGAGATAGTTAAAGAAACGGTACGAAAACATATAGACAAGGTATCGGGATATGAGAGCCATGGTAGCCGGAATAAAACGGAAAGACAGTATCTTGGAAGCCACCTAAATATTGATAGACTATATTTATTGTATGTAGAATTTTGTGCTGAAGAGGGCACACCGAAAGAGATTATAGCTAAACCGTGGTTATACAGACGTATTTTTAAGACAGAGTATAATATAGGTTTTAGCCCACCTGCTACTGACAAATGAGATAATTGTGATAAGTTTGTGAAATTTATGATACGTTTGTAAATTTTCAGTCATTTAACTCCACAAATTATTGTACAATATACTCTTAGTGTAAGAACTGAGTGAAGAGCGTTCAGCGGAGCGTGCAGCGTTGCGTGCGAGTTATTCTTGCGCCGCTCGGCCGCCACTCAGGACATGTTAATGCATCTGTTTGATATGGACGCCGCACGCCCCGCCCCGCTGGACGCTCGATTTGAGTGGGCACTCAGGCCCTACACTTACAATGTCAGCCTTTTAATTCATTAGATTTCGACATTTCTTCACAGAACATTTTTTTTATAGATGGGCAGTAGTTATTCTAAATTGTTTGTTTTGTTTTGGCTTCGAGGCGGCACGTTGGCTGGAGATAAAAAATAATAAATTTTTAACTGACCTCGTTCTATTTTTTTACATTTTTCTTTGATTAATATTATACTTAAAGCATAAAGGTCTATTAATAAAGACTGATTACTTATCATCCAATTTGAAGTTGAAGTTTTTATTTTGCGTTTTTATTTTAATTTGTTTTACTAGAGAATACCTTTAATTGTATTAAATTGATGTTAAAAGTATAAATGTCTAATATTATGCCTAAGGTAACTAATGATACAATATTTTTACTAACGAAGGTTTATACCGGATTCTAATAAAAACAATAGCTTTTATGAGAGGTCATAAATTGTATGATATCATAATACTTTCTTTTTTTTTCTTTATTTACATAATTATATATTACAAATTAATAGTCTTAAGTCCACAAAGTTCTATAATGGACTTAACTTGTTCTAATTTTGTGTAATACGTAATAATTCAGTTTATTATGATCATTTAAATACTACTGAGTTTGTTTCGATATCTTTAAAACAACTATGTCAAAATTTAACTCCGTGTACTTTTGCCTCTCCTATATTTTTTTTTAATTTTTTCTACGTTTGTCAACGAACAGATCAACCTTTTTATTTATTGTACGAAACAGTATTTACTGGCTGGTTTAAATAATTAATAAATTTAATATACCTTTCTCAAATAACTGTAAGTTATAGTAAGAATTATAATAACACAATGTTTAAGTTAATGGAAATATAAAATATTATCTCTTTGAAATATAGTTATGAAAATGTATTAAACCGACGACTTAGAAAGCTTCTTCGATTGTTGTTTTTCTTTTATAATATTTTTGACATTTAATTTAATATTTTGGTATGTTTTATTTATTTATTGTTGTTTTAATCAATACGTTTATAACCAATTAAAGATATTACAAATACATTTTAAAACATAAAAACCTAAATAGAACTATGTATATAACCGAACTACATAACCATATTCTTTCAAAAAGTCTTCTCACAGTTCTCCTGACATACCAACACAATATATTAACCTTTCAACGACCAACGGAAAGCCGGCTGTCGGGCTGCTATTGTCTTTCTATTGTGTCTCAAATCACGTGTGTTCATTGTTACACTTTTAAATTATTTATTCGGTAATATTTTTAGAATTATTATTTTATTTTAAGCAACTAATTTAGTTATTTTTTTTAAGTGGCGCGGGCTCGTTACGTCCAATCCAATCTGGGTAACCCAATGTTGGTGATAGATGGATACAGATTCTGTTTGCAAAAGAAACGCAGTAACGAGGTCAAGAAACGGTGGAGATGCAGCAGTCAGCACGCAAGATGCAAGGCTACTGCTATGACTGTGAACGACACTGTAGTCATACTTGGTCCTGATCATAATCATTAGAAGATGTAAAGGAAAAAATGATAATATACCAGCTTATTATGGCCCTATTTCTATGGTTATGGTGGCACGAACAATCGCGCTGCAGTCTAAACGTACAGTATGTTGCCACAATTACTTGACCCACCCTTTTTTTCGGATAGGAAATCATGAAATGACTGCTCCCACTCTAGGCGGAGTCCATCCATGTTCCTTCATAACCCTTTGTGTCCGGGGCTGTGGTATCTCTTTCGAACAACCCGCAGCCCCGCCATGCGTTGGCCGTTGCGGGTCCCATCTCTTTGAGGCGCGCGTGGTACACGAACGCGCCGTCGTCGTCAAAAGAAGGATAGACGGTAGGGCAAGCGCATTCAGTGGCCGGAAGCCATTACTTACCTACCCTAGAACGATTTTCAGAGTGGGTCAGATAATTATGGCATCACACTGTACATTTTTGATGCATTTTAATGGTTGCCGGCGGATGATTCGGCAACTGGTAACAGCTTGGTTGCGCCACCAAGTTGATGTTAGGGAGTGGCGCCACCAGATGGGACCACTATTGTGTTCAAATAAAATAGGGCCCATAATGTCCCACTACTGGACAAAGGCCTCTTCTTACACAGAGAAACGAAAAAACGAGTTTTGATCACCACGCTTGTTCTACATAGTGGTGATTTCGGACCTATAATAAAGTCGATTATAAGTTTAGGCTTCCTCTCGATGTTCTTCCTATAAAATATATAATATAAATTGAAAAAGTCACGTTACTAAAAAAAATTTTTAGAGATACTAAAAAATATAAAAGAACATAAAAAATTCCGACGAATCGAGAACCCCTTCCCCTTTTTGATGTTATTTGAAAATTAGGTAGTGTGAGATTTCTTTACTAAAATAAGTCTGCCCTTGCACAGAAAATAATTGTAAAAAAATATGCTTTTGTAAAAAAACTATAAACTTCATGCTTATTAATACGTACTATCGACAAAATTGAATCATGACCCATTTCGACGACAAATTGTTTGAAGCTGTCAAAATAATTAAGACTAGACGTGTGACATTTTTAATACATGTTTACGCGATTGACGGCCTAATTGTATTTGAATGTCTGTAGAAAAATAAGGTTGTGGCGGGTCATCATTCCATTTTGTCGATTGTACATAGTAAGATATATCTAGTCATTAATATTAAGATTTAATCATGATTAAAATAAGTGTAAACATTCCAAAATATTTGTGATATTTTGAACATATTTCTATAAATATTTTTTTCTAGTCATTGTAGAAAACCGTTGAAAACATTTATAAAATTACATTTATACACATTTTTACATTATTTATTTTTTATTTACATTTAACATTTATTAAATGATTATCTATAATCATTTTATCAATGTTTGACGATGACGTCGTTCGCGTGGAGTCTTAAAGATAATAAAGTATTATTTTTAATATTATTCATAATACAGTTTTGACTTCAGTTAAGATTTTATTATATGAATAGATTAGTTACTATTCCAAATTTTGATTTTTTTACAACATTATTATTGTTTGTGAAAAACTGTGTTTTAGGATTTCAGGGTGTCCTAATATTAGAAATAAAAAAATATTATTAGAATTAGAATCTCGTATCTTATAATCACTAAGATAAATATACGTTCTAGTTTCACAAAGCATTAGACGACAGCGCTTTATATCGCAAAAATTTAACCTAACTAAGCGAAAGCGCTCCTTACTTTCGTAAAACATATGTTTCTTTGAGTCGATTGAATTTATTTGGGATTGTTAATTGTTGTTTATTGAAGTGTTGCTACGTAACTTGGCAAAAGTTTTTTATTTACAAAACTTATATGTAGCTTCTTGTCCCCACAACAAGTAATATTGGTTAGCCGAAACTATTGCTAAGTAACATTTATTTAGGTCTAAGTTTAAAAATATAAAAATCTCGCAACCTTTGCATTTAATGCAATTATTTATTTATTAGTATTATAATTAAAAACATCTTCTAGTCTCCACTCCATTTATACATAACATTGTACATATTCTTAAAACCGTATATTTTGATTGAGATCTAGTCAATGAATAAATTATGTGTAACGATAAAAAATCTTGCTTTTTTGTCAAGTTTAAGTAGTAATAAGCTTTTTTTTAATGTTATATTTATTATTACTCTATATATATATAGCCTTCCTCGATAAATGGGCTGCCCAACACTAAACAATTTTTTTATTCACACAAACAAAGTGACTCTTCAGATTTTTAATTTCTGAAAAACTAATTCTTATCCCATCTGTCTCACGTCACGTCTCTATAAGTTTCAAATACTACCCAAAAAAAACTTTAAATCACACACTAAATACAAAACGTTTATTTGCAGAATTTCCAAGATGTGAATACGCCCATTCCAACGTTGGTAACCCAATGTTGGTCATCGATGGTTACCGGTACAACTTGCAAAGGAAACGAAGCGACGCCAACAAACAACGTTGGCGATGCAGCTGCCAACATTTGCGATGTAAAGCCACTGCCTTGACCGTCAATGATCGAGTGATTGCACAAAGTGGGGTACACAACCATCTAGTCAATAACGAAAGGAATAAACAAATCTCACACGGCCATCTGATCCTAGAGTAGGCGGTGCCTGGTCTATGTTACTAGGCAATTATATGTATAGAGTAAAAAGTTTAATGAGCTCTGAAAGAAAACTACTTTACTCATATTCATTCGCACAAAAAATAAAATATATATACAAACTCATAGAAAAAATACAAAAAAAACCTATGTAGAATGTACAATTTTAAATCTTTAAGAATATTTATTTAATTTACCATGTCGGTTTTGAAGAATTAATTCTCTTAAATGACTATCGTTTGATGTCATAAAAGTACATGATGTTGTTTTTTCCCCATTTAAGGCCAGTTTCCCCATTTAAGGCCAGTTCGATTCTTGGGTGAACATATTCAAAAATCATTGAATGCAATTTTCTTTATTTTTTTAAATAAAGGAATATTTTGTTAAAGTAAAATAATATATCTTAGGGATTTAAAGTAGTTTTCCTACAGCGCCCATTGAAACTTTTCATTCTGTTTACGTAGGTATACAATTGATGATAGATACTAAAATATTTATACCCAGATACAAATCAATCATGTTCATCATTCACATAAATTTTGCCCTGTTTGGGAATCGAACCTCTGTATTGAAATGTGTACCTGTTTTGGTGTTTGGATCTTAACATTTGTATTTAGTGTTAAGTAGAATACAAATATCTAATCATTGATGTTAAAACTCAGATTCGTGTGGAAACATTCCTTAGTATTTATTGTGATATTTTTAGATAGACTAAGCATATTTTTTTGGGATAGCAAAGACCCATAACCAGGCCGCACACAGGCGTAACATGCAACACGGATTAATCCGGGGTTGCGGAATGTTTATAATAGTTACCGTGACCCCGGAACATAAAGGGCAATCGAAGGAACATGAGTCAGTAAAAGTCTGACACGCCCTCCCGCCACTCTCCAAAAAAAAAAACACGCATTAATCATTTACCTCGACGCAATTGTGTCCTTAGAGTGCGGGCCCGCGAACGATATACGGGAGCGATAAATATGTCGTGTTGCAAATGTGGCCCCAAGTTTAACGAGATACAAATGTATGCCTGATGTGCGACCTGCCTGCGGTCGAAATAACTATAATTATGTTACTTGCACGTACGATGGCTTGGCTATTCTCCTTCCCTATCTTGCCATTGTAGACTGAAAGTTGAGCGACGGAGATACCAATATTGCTTAGCCATAACATGTGCTAAGAAAAGAATTAATGATATGTATTTTTAACCTCTATTTAGGAGTTAACATAACCAAAAATTTATTATAGTCAGTTATGAATTTTTTTTTATTAAAACAAGACTAAGATTTACATTTCAGACTATGCTGAGCCTTAGGATAATTTTATAAATAAATCATTAATGTCAATTTATTTTACTACTATCTGTAGCTCGGGTGTTTACTCGCCTCTGGGCCGCGGCCGAATTATCACGCTTTTGCATCGTTGTGGTAAATTGGTCCGAGCAAGCGGGCCAGAATTCTATTTCTAACTTGAATAAAATAAATTATGTCAGTTGTTAATATTTTAAAGATATTCTGATTTAATAATATTGTAATTGGTCTTTCGAAAATAAACCAAAGTAAGTGTTTTTTTTTAATCTTCATAGCATTTTTTCCCTACTACTTAGGTTGGGCTCAGCTTCAAGCCTAACCGTATTTGGTTAAATATGAATGTTTGACTAGGTTTATCACTTCACGAACAACGATTGGCAAAAAGATTATTTTCCATTTCATGATTATTACAAAAAGATAAAAAAATATATCGTGTTTTCTTTGCAGGAAAGTATTTTTGGCCCTCACCTGGTGAAAATGATACATTTCAAATCTTAACATCACAGAGAGGTGGAGAAATTTTGGTGCGAAATGGCTTCAGATATACAGTAAGACGTATAAACAAAAATGGTGATAAAGTGTGGCGTTGCGTTTATAGGAGAAAATGTAAAGCACATTTAGTTTCCTGCTCTTCAACAGTTCTGAAGGAACAAAAACATCAATGTGAGCCATACAAAATAGAATAAGCAGAAACCATTCGGGTGAAACTGAAAATTTGTATCTGGATATAACATTTTATTGATGAAACTTTTACCTAAGGGCCATTGTATTGAAAAGTTCATTAATTGTTCAATAATTAATATAATATTAATTGTGCCAAAGGTATCTTTTATTTTCTGCCTTCTAAAATTTAATTAAACTAATAAATAAGTCGGGTCAATTGAACTACCACATTTTTTTGGGGCCATTCTCTCGGACCAATTTATCGCTACCGTTTTAAGAGCGTGTTAAATCTTCCCGCGGCCCAAAGGCCAGTTACCGTTACCCTGTAAGCTAATTTATTGTTAGAAATATTAGAAAAGATTTTAAGTATTTTCTTGATATAATAAGGACGTAGTTATTCATTAATCATCACCAACTGATGTTGACGTTAGACAATATCTTTAAATTTTTAACCGACTTCAAAAAAAAAGTAGGTTCTCTGTTCGACCTGTATGTATGTATGTATGTATGTTTGTCCGTGATTATCTCGCGTTTGGCTGAACCGATTTTGATGCGGTTTTCAGCAAAGTGTTTGTTACATTCTGGGAAAGGTTTTAGTATATAACACTAATAGATATCCCGTGACGTTGCCCGCATAGATCGCGTTTTGCTTTCTTGGATTGTAGATTTTTATAAGATTATAAGTTTATTTTGAGAGCTACCCTAAAACGTAGTCAGACACTGAGACTCTAACTAAAAAGTAAAAAATAAAAAGCTTTTTTAAAAAAAAGATAACCGACTTCAAAAACCAAAAGCTCAAAAATAACTATTTCGGAAGTCGGTGGCAACACAAATCGACCGGCAGAAGAGAAGCCACCGACTACCGAAATAGTTATTTTTGAGCTTTTAGTTTTTGAAGTCGGTTATCTTTTTTTTAAAAAAGCTTTTTGATAAATCATGGTCAGCCAAAGAAGTTCTAACGAACCTGGACCCAAATAGTGCAATAATTATCTGTGTGTTTTATTGTAGTTTTATAAATATATAACTATTTTGCATTACAAATACTTTAATATACATTTCCTATGTTTTGATAATTTTTTGATGTCAAGGTAATTTAAGTGTGGGCACTGGGACCTAAAGAAATATAGTTATTTTTTTTTTCCCTACTAATTTTGAAAATCAAATGTAGCCACTGTTAGCAGCTTGAGAAATAACAAAAAAGTCAAGAAGTTATGTAAAAGTAGGATGAAGGAGTGAAACCACAGAAACACTTGTCCAAAATCATTTATTTATTTATATACATCCACTTAAACTACCATTACAGGCATTACCCTAATGTTCTAATACCCAATCTTTTATTGTGTTCCCTATTTATGTCGGTAATATTATGTAGTTACCTTCATTGTGCTGCAAATTATCATAGCTCTTCTTGTATACATAACAATTATTATTTTTTTCTGTTTAGATCCACGGAAGTGCTTCCTCACAAAGTCCAGTTCAGGAAATCCAATGTTGGTGATAAATGGATACCGCTTCAGTTGTCTAAAACAACGCAGTAATGAAATAAAAAAAGATGGCGGTGCAGCGTTCGGAAGACAAGTTGTAAGGCTTCTGCCGTCACCGTTGATAATGCAGTGGTTCTTTATGATGGTGAACATAATCATTGAAAAGGAAACTTCAAACTGAATATCATTCCCGACACACTTTTGATTGTAATTGTGTTGGGTTATAAAATAGTTAGAAAAATAATGATAATACCAGCCTATTACTGTCCCACTGCAAGGCAAAGGCCTCTTCTCATAAAAGTAATTATATAAAAGTAAGATAAGTAATTAGATAAACGTTAGATAAGAGTTAGATAGTAAGAAAATAAAGATTTTTCATTTCTTTTTTACCCTAAAATTGTTTATGCTCGTATCTAATGCAGCGGCCACAAAAAAGTGGAGCAATTAAGAACAGTCCTGGAAAAACGGTTTTGTCTAAAATCCCGAGACACAATTAAATAAATAAATCGAATAAAAGATGCAAACATTCTTTTTTTCAAAATCTTCCCAAGTTTGACGTACTTTTGGGCAGACTTCTGTCTTATATTAAATATAGGAAGCGAATGAATGTAGCGATCAATTATGAAGAGTCCTGGAGAAACGGTTTGGTTTCTCCAAGATTTTTTAAGTTTATTTACTTGTAAAGACTTCTGAAGTCTTATATTAAATTTGGGCAATGTTAATTGAAAAAGTCATTAGTTAATGTGTGTGAAATGTACGCAACTGGACATAGCCTAAAATATAATGTCTTAAAAAATGAGCTTATGACGTTTAAAGGTACCAAGTCCCCCGACAACGTCTCTCCCGGTACTTTAAATGGTCATTGAAGATAGTCACTCGCTTTAAATGTCTTGTGCACATCGTCACTAAACACTTACATAATGACAGGACATAATCAAGATATAAGTTAGTACTTATATCTCGATGCAGGACATACTCGTAGATAGGAGCTGCCCCCCTAGACAAGTGGCATTGTAGAATAGATAGCGAAATCGAATAGATTGTCAAATGGATGGAGATGTCAAATTATTTAGCGAAAGCTTATGTCAACCTCATACATTTGACAATCTATTCTATAATGCCACTTGTCTATAATTGTTTATTTTGTTACTAACATATTTTTTTTTTAGTTTTTCTTTCTATAATAACATTCTATGAATCTCCAGGGTCCGAAATAAATAGTTTTTGGTTTTAATTTATATATTTATTTCCACGAATCCGAATTCACAACCAACATGCGACGAGGGCGCAATAACCATCATGTCATATTAATCCTTTAAACACATAGAAAGACAATATCAGCGCGGCACCCGGCTGTCGCTAGGATGTTGAAAGGTTAACTGAGGGCTGAGACAAGTGGCATTGTAGAATAGATAGCGAAAACGAATAGATTGTCAAATATGTGGAATTGAAATAAGCTTTCGCTAAACAATTTGACAATCTATTCGTTTTCGCTATCTGTTCTACAATGCCACTGGCCTAAGGGGGCTGATTACATATAAAAAAAAATACTAATATTTTATTCCTTTTCCAGGACTATGCGGTGAGGAATATAGGTTTATGGAATCTCATAGAGGCAATAAGCTTTTAATTATTAATGGTTACCGGTTCTCCATGAGGACTTACGGTGGACACCTCACGAGGAAACGATGGAGATGCAGCAGCCATGCTCGGGGGTGCAAGGCATCCGCAGTCACAGTCCATGGAGAACTGATCCAACATTTTGGAAAACACAACCATAAGCTGGCCTATCTAGAAAATAAGAAACGGATAGAAGAACATTATTTATAATAACAAAGTAATAATAGTAAAGTTTTTTTAATTTATTTGTGTTCAAGTGATTTAAGTATTTAATGATAATAAAAAAAAATATGATTTTCACGTTTTTTTATTTTTATTTCTTGTACTAGTCGTTTTGAAATATGATTGAAACAAAAATCCATGTGTTATTTAATAATTACATAATTATATGTTTTTCACAATGACTGGGTCGCTGCTTTTACAATGTTTGATAACAGTAAATTACTTTTATTATAAAATATACCTACATGAAAAGAATGGGATGTGGGATTCTTTGAAAATAAATCATTGTATTTTACTAAAAAGGAATTTTAATTTTAAGACCCATTAATGGTTGTAGACACGTGATGAAAACATTGCGATTTGCCACGCGTACGTAACGTCTTTGCAGCGTCTTTTTTTTTCAACCCATTAGGCACATTAATGGTTTATGTGATAAAAATGGAAATCACACATTATAGTGCCATTATGAATGCGTAGTTTTGCTTTTTTTCATTTTAGTAACAGAAGTTCTTCTCTTACCAGAATGCTAACTTAACCATTTTCTTTCAGAAACAACTTGGACAATTGTAAAATCGAATGTTGGGAACCCGATACTGCAGATTGGGAAATACCGTTACTGCCTGCAAAAATCTCGCAGTGACGCCAAAAAACAAAGATGGCGGTGCAGTAGCCAGCATATACGCTGCAAGGCAACTGCTATTACTGTTGATGAGACAGTGCTTACTCGGCTTGGAGACCATAATCATTAAAATGTATCTTTTTAACTACCATCAGTGCTATTCTAAGCGGATTCATCCACTTTGAAAGTCATCACGCAAATTACTTCGTTTCTCATTACGCTTGTGACATCTCATCATGTTTGTGTTTTGGTATAAAAAAAATGTAGGCCCAACGATGTGAAGTGAGTTTCTAGAATACCTTTTGATTGAATGATTTCAAAATGGCGGAAGGGAGTGCCATACTTTACTGACTAAAACACGCCCTTGTTCCTTCGTTTGCCCTTTACGTTTCGAGCTGCGGTAACTATTAGAACTATTCCGCAACTCCGTTTTCTAGAACTTTGTGACTTGAAAAAATGACAAAATACGCACTTTGGCCAAATTCGACGGTGCTAATGTAGTGTAGTACTCATACATTTTAAGAATAAAAAACTTATATCATTACTTTGATCTCACTGCAGATTTAGAAGTGATTTTGCGATATAAACGTTTAGAATAGCATTGCTGGATCCCGTGGTTTTGCTCGCTCGCAGTTACGTTTTTGGACACTGCTTTGTTTCTGTGAGCCACAGCGTGATGTTATGACTTCTATATTAAACAACAAGATTTTTCTAATCCTATCGGATTTATTTCAGAAGTGAAATAAACTAAATATGCTAGTCAACGCATTTATGTGAACAATAAAAAATAACCTTAATGATGATGCGAATTAAAGTATTTATAACCAAAAGAGACACATTTGAATATTGCATGTTTATATTTAAGGTCGTGTAAACAGTGATGTGTAATCGATTTAGAAAAATAATAATATACATTGTCTAGTGCCAGCCTTTCTACTCCAAAATTCAGGGCACGCCACTAAGGGCCTTATCGCACTAGCGGCTGCGGGTCACAGAGGACGCGTAGTGGACGCGCAGCTTTTGCGTGGCGACCTTCTCGCTTACGCTGCGTATTTGTAGTAAGAATACATTTTTATTCTCGACGATCTCATTGCGAGTTTGCAACGAATTAGCTGCGTAAGTGCGGCGTGATCGTTGCGAGCCCGTAACGTATTCGTTGCGTGCCCGCTCCGCTATGATGACGTTTTTAAACGCTAGAGTGATAATGTCCTAAGTAATAAAATCGTGCTATAACTTTCGTTTTAAGAAGTAATTGTGTGTTGTGTTTGTGTAAGTAGATACTATTTTGCATATAACAAGGGTAAGAAAGAAATTTTGATGATACTTTAATAATTTTTCTAAGTGTAGTGTCACTTCGTTTTACGGTGTTTTTCGAGAAACGAGGAAAGATCTTTTGCTTGTACAATAAAGCAGGCCGCACATTATTTATTCGTGGCGCCACATTTTAACGCGTCACATTTCTCGCCCCCGTGTATCTGTTCGCGGGCACGCACACCAAGGACACATTTGTAGCGGGCATACAATACATTTTGTAGCAAAAAATTGTGGCGCAACAATTGTGGCAAGGTAAATGTTTGATGCGTGTTATATGTTGTGCCAGAGTTCGGCCTGGTTTATTGTGCAATCAGTTTTGCGTTTTTGCAGACTTTTTAATCCTATAAAGTGTGTGTTTGTGTTAGCATTATCAATGAATATTCAATTTAAATGTAGTTGTGTGAAAAAGATTTATGTAATCAGTAGTGTTTGCTTGATAAATTAAGAATACATAATAATTCACACGTAATCACTTAATATTAAGCTAAAACTAAGCTTAATCAAACTGAATCAATTCTGTTCATAATTTTTACCACAAATCATCGCGTTACCTCCATCTTCCGAACTTGCAAATGAAAATGGTACCCATTTTCTTTTATGTGGTACAGTGGTTTAACTAGTTTTTATTGACCTGACGGTGACGCCGGTGGAGGACGAACGGTCTAAGGCCTAAAACATACGCAGGCGACGTTTTTGAATTATACTGAAGCGACGCGGCGCAGACACGCCGTTTCGTTGCCGTTCGTCGCTTCAGTATAATTCAAAAACGTCGCCTGCATACATTTTGTATGAAATTGTTTTGAAGCGATGCACGCCTTCGCCACGCCTGTTCCACGCCTGCTGCCTTACGTCGCTTGTGTATGTTTTAGGCCTTACACTGGTCGGAACTGTTTAGACTGAAATCAAAACAATTTCTTCAGAAAAACTAAGATAGGTATTTATATTTGGATTGGTCCGTTTTGAATTATTCGGTTTGGTATATATGATAGGGAACGTTAGTATTTAGATGAAATAAAATATAATGAAAGTAATTTAGTACCTGTATCTTAGCTTTTGTCTGAGTTTTGTTCGCGTGAAAGTAGAGTAAACAATAAAAATAATCTTTTTATATAGGTAAAAGCATTTTAGTGTTTTTGGACCAATAAATAGAAAATCTCCTTACAAGCAAAAAAACAATCAAACTACCTCTTTTTAAGTAGTATATAGTTTATATTTAGTATTTATTTTTCAAGTGAAGTACAAAGACATTCCTTACTACTTTAAATTATTAAGTATAAATTAAAAACG
Organism: Athetis lepigone; assembly: GCA_033675125.1. Classification (NCBI taxonomy): domain Eukaryota; kingdom Metazoa; phylum Arthropoda; class Insecta; order Lepidoptera; family Noctuidae; genus Athetis; species Athetis lepigone. The sequence continues at coordinate 4,724,605 of CM066218.1, read as the reverse complement.
TGTTTATTCTAGTCAAAGCTATAGTCTGAATATTTGTCTACCTCAGTTTTCGTAAGTGTGTACTTAACGATAAATATGGAATACATATATAAATGGTAAACTGCAGTTTAACCAAAAAAAAACTTATATTTGTTTTGAAGTGCAACAATCTCATATTCTAGTCATTTATGTATGATGTAGGTGTAAGTCAATAAATATAATTGTTTGTGATTTATTTGTCTTTTTTACCAATAAAGTATTCGGAATATTTTGCTGGTAAGTGAGTCATTTTTTGTGTGTTTTAAGAGAATCTGGTTTGCGCTCAAATTCTCTACAAATCAAAAAAAGAACTAGTCATTTTCTACTATAGTTTAAATTTTTAATTTGATTTTGAGAAAACCTAAACTGTATCTGACGGCCCTATATACTTATATACTTTGCTGACTGTACATAACTCATCATCATCATCTCCCTAGCCTTTTTCCCAACCGTATTGGGGTCGGCTGCCAGCCTAACCGGATTTAGCTGGATACCGGTGTTTTACGTGGAGCGACTGCCTATCTGACCTCCACAACCCAGTAACTGGGCGACCCGATACCTCTTGGTTAGACTGGTCAGAGTTTCTGGCCAACCAGTAACGACTGTCAAAGTTCTACGAATGACAACCGGGACCAACGGCTTTACGTGCTTTCCGAGGCACGGGATGTCAGTGATGTCTAAGATAAACTTTACAAAGTACATATGAATTGAAAAAGTCACATTGGTACTTGCCCGGATTCGAACCCACAACCTCTTACACACGAGGCGGGCGCCTTATCCACTGAGCCATCATCATCATTTATGGCTGTACATAACTGATACACATAATAATATAATTCTATTTTCAGATCTTTCCCAAATTGAATGTGCTTATGTGAAGACTGCTAAAGGTAGAACGTTGGTGATCAATGAGTTTCGGTTCGGTGCTCGGGCAAGAGACCAACATCTCTTAAGAAAACGTTGGAGATGCAACAACCAACGCGTTGGCTGCAAGGCTTTTGCCGTCACCGTCGAAGACAAACTAATGGCATATTTTGGAAGACATAACCATAATAAACCACGAATAATAAACAGAGGATATGCAACTGGTTTCTAATAACCTTAACCTATCAACGACCAAGCGACAACCTCGCTAATGGTGCCGATTCTCTTGTTCACAAACTAACGTAAATTTAAGTTAAGTGCATCTTTCTCTTTCCATTTAATTAAGAAAAGAACAAATGATAAAATATTAGTTAAGTCCTGTCAAATTTAGACACTCGATAGATAATTTAGACGCGTTTTAAAAACATGGCGTCTAAATATACGTCAATTTTCTTCCGGCGCTGTCTAATTTGACAGGGTTAAACTAAATTGTATCTTCTGTCCTTTTCTTTAAGAAATGAAAAGAGAAAGATGCATTTAACTTAAAATTAGTCTAGTTTGTGACCAAGGCAATCGGCACCATTGTCTTTCTATTTTGTCTCGTGTGTTCGAAGGTTTAAAAAGACTTATAAATATAAAATACTAGCTTTTGCCCACGGCTTCGCTCGCGTCAGAAAGAGACAGAAAGTAGCCTATGTTACTCTCCATCCCTTCAACTATCTCCACTTAAAAAATCACGTCAATTCGTCGCTCCGTTTTTCCGTGAAAGAAAGACAAACATACAGACAGATAGACAGACAGACACACTTTCCCATTTATAATATTAGTATTGATCTGTTCCGGTTTTACCCGGGTAGATCCCGCTCCCGTGGAGTCTTTGGGATAAAAACTGTTTTATGTTCTTCCTCAGGCTAAGAAATATCTCTGTACCAAATTTTATTCAAATCGGTTCAGTAGTTTTGGCGTAAATGCGAGATAGACGGACAGAGTGGTTTTTGCATTTATAATACTAACTGACCCGACAGACGTTGTCCTGTCAACTATGAATATTGAATTCGAATTGACATACTACCTACCTACTACCCACCTACTACCTACCTGCTACCTACCTACTACCTACCTGCGACCTACCTACTACCTACCTACTACCCACCTACTACCCACCTACTACCTACCTACTACCTACCTACACACACTCACAGAAGAATTATATATATAAAGATTAGTATGAATAATGTGTAAATGAATTCTGATAAATTACAGTTATTAATATTTTACTGGCCTATTAGTCTAGTGGATTTTGATCCTAACTGCTAAGCCGGAGGTCGTGGGTGCGATTTCCACTCGTGAAAACTTTGTGTGATGTGATGAGCACGATTCAATAGTCAATAGTCAAATCGTTTATTTTCATTAGGCCAAAAGAAAGACACTTTGAAACGTCATTTACAAACATGATTCTAGTTGCCCATTCCAAAATGTAGTTTCGTATGGAGAAGAATGGGCAAGAAACTCCACACTTACTCTTTCAAAAATAATCGTGTTACAAAGTTTTTTTTTACATGGTTAAATGTGAATTAGAATGAATATAGTCCAAAAACCATTTCCGTCAAAAAATACATGTATATAATTAAAAAGCAACTACTAATTTATATAAATTAGGAAATGGAAGCTAGATAATGTCAGCGAGCATAGTGTTCACAAGTTTACAAATAAACAACATTCCTCAAACAATGAAAATAATGTGTGAGCCAGCGCAATGTATTAGAAGAGAAAAAAAAAGTGTCAATAATTTCTAATTTGAACGGCAGTTAATCATTATCTGTTTGAATTAGCAACCTATTTGGTTTTGTCTACACTGTGGATTATCCTATGGAGCAGGACCAGCATGCTTCTAAGCATTTTCAACCGACTTCAAAAAAAAGGAGGAGGTTCTCAATTCGACTGTATTTTTTTTTTTTTATGTTTGTTACTCGATTTCTCGGAGACGCCTGGACCGATTTCAAAAAATCTTTTTTTATTTGAAAGGGTATGCTCGTCATTTGGTCCCATATTCATCAGGTCAGGATCTGGTGGTGGAAACCCTGAGAAATTGATGGCATCTCTAGAAAGTTGTAGGCGAGCATCGGGTAAAAACTTAATATTAATGTGTATATCTGATGAGACTACAATACCATGGAGGTTTGGGGCAGACCTGATGATGGAGACGACAGAGAATCAAGGGAACTCCTCAACGGTACATCTTAGCTACATCGTCTTTGGGCTTATTTTATTCGTGATGACAAGTCTTTACATCGAGATGCGTTATGACTGCCACTGCAAGCTCCGTGATGCAGGTGCAGTACAGTTTAGGGAACTCTTTAATGGTTGATAGCAGCTACATAGTGTTTGGGCTTATTTTATTCGTCTTGATGAGCACTTTACACCGAGATTGATTATACTGCAGATTCGATAGTGGTAGGTAGTGTATGAATCTTGGTATGGAAATTGGCAGCCTGGATACTTTAGTCAGACACTAAAAAGTAAAAAATAAAAAGCTTTTTACAAAAAAATAATAACCGCCTTCAAAAACTAAAAACATAAAAATAACTAAAATTTCGGAAGTCGGTGGCAACACAAATTGACTGGCAGAAGCGATAAGCCACCGACTTCCGAAATCCGACAAAGTGTATTCTTAATATGTGTTTGTTCTGCATCTGCAAGTCATTTATTTATAATATGTATTGATTTGTAAATTATATAAGTATGTATATCAGTTGTCTTGTCACCATTACAAGCCCTGCTTAGCTTGGGATCAGATAGCATAATAATAAAAAAATAGGTATACAATTCAAAAATTACAATCATTTTGACGTGACAACGTCTTAAATTAGGTTGCGGCTGGGAGTCACTTATGAAAAAGTGTAACGCTCGGTAACGTTACGATGAGTCACCGAACGAGAGAGAGGCCCGCCGAATGCCTTGCGTCTCTCTCCCACTCAACTATGATCGGTAAAAGACGTTGTCACGTAAAATCTTCGCCCGTAAAACCGACTTTACAGGCAACCATTTTTTTTGTGTGTTTTTTTATTTTAACTTTAACCCTATTAGAAATCCGTTTTTTGAATGCATCAATAGTGGCGTCAAAGCCTATAATGCTCTTTATATATCAGGCTCTTCAAATGACTTCTCCCGCCCTGGAAGGGGCTGGAGGGAGTATCAGACTGTTACTGACTAAACCCACCTTTGCTCCTACACTGACACATCACTTCACATCATTATTAATGAGAATACTACTTTTTTCAGATATTTCCAAAATACGAATTACTTTTGTGGAGACTAATAAAGGTATAACTTTAGTGATCAATGGGTACAGGTTCGGTGCCCGGGCCCGTGATCGCGATTTGGTAAGAAAGCGGTGGAGGTGCAACCACCTGAGCCAAAACTGCAGGGCTTATGCTGTCACTGTGAACAATGAGCTGATGGAATATTTTGGAGATCACAACCATAATAAACCACGACCAATGAGAAGAGACCATTTCACTATTATTTACTAAACTTATAATTGTAAACAATAATAATAAAAATCTACGAATCTTTATAAATAAATAAAAATGTTAAATACTTACTCTAAATTTGTACCAAACTTTAAATAAACTAAATTACTAACAAACTAACTATATTACTAATCTGAAACAACGACTAAAATTACAACAATAATAATTGAACAAAATAATTAAGATAATAACTCTGCGCGCCGCGCCGCCATTAGCCGCGGCAGCGGGATTTCGCCCCGGGGCGTTGCATTTCCATGCGCCACTTGTACGTGAGTGGTGCAAGGACTGATAATAAAACATTTCTCTTTTTTTATAATACTTTTTTATTTTAGCTTGTAGCTCTATAATTTTTTTTAATTATTTTCTTGAGGTCGCAAATTTGCAGTGTGACAAATTAATTTGTAATTTTCTTCTAAGAAAACGTGGGAGGTGCAACAACCAAAGTCAAAACTGCAAGGTTTATGCTGTCACTACTATCGAGATTAAAAAAAATACTAACCCTAATATATGAAAATTGTAAATACACTAAATTTGTACGAAATTAATCAAAAACAACGACTCATTACGATAATAAAAATTGAAATAAATCATTAAAATAAAAATAAAACTTTTATCTTTCTTTTATTATTTGTTTTTAATTTAGCTGTAACCTTATGAAACACTGAGGGGTCTTACCGCCGCTATTACGACGTGCCTAGTCCTGGGTTGCGATAGTCGCTGTCTCCATTCCGCCATGAGATCTCGCCGGAACTCTGTGCGCCGCGCCGCGATATCCCGCGGCAGCGGGACTTTCCCCCCGACGTTGCACGACTAGCCAAGACTAGGTTACTACAGGGCTCTGGTGTGCCCACACTGGAGCCCTGTTGAGGGCCATGGACCGCACGATCTCCGCGTTGAATCTCCGGCAGGAGGTGTTTGGACCACCCAGATTGGACAGGAGCCGCTTAAAGGCAGCTCCAGTTTTCGCCCGTTTGGAGGCCAAACGTCGGAGGTGCTCCGTGAAGTTCCATCGGTTGTCGAGGGCAAGTCCCAGGTTTTTCATCGTCGACTCGACATATAGTCGGCATATCACTAAAAATTAACAAACATTAAACGTTTAACCTCTTGACGACCAACCGACGGCCAGCTGTCGGGCTGCTATTGTCTTTCTATTGTGTCTCAAATCACATCTGTTCGAAGGTTTATTAATACTAAGAATTAAACATTTCTTTTTTTTTTCAGAACTTTCCCAAGTTCAATTTACTTTCGTGGAAACTTCTAAGGGTGGTACAGCTCTAGAAATTAATGGATATCGATTTAATTTTGCTTGGCCCCGCAAAAACCATCTTGCAAGAAAACGATGGAGGTGCAACAACCGATGCAATGGATGCAAGGCTTATGCTGTTACCTACGAAGGTACACTTGTGGAATATTTTGGAGAACACAACCATAATCAACCACGACACGTAAACAGATTTACCACTAATCATTATTCACCTTTCAGATATTAAATAACACTAAAAAAATTTAAAGATTTTGTGTAAATTGATCGTAATAAATAATTCAAATAAAATAACTTTTTTTTCCAACTTTTGTTTTTATTTTTTGCTGTAACCGTATGAGTTTATAATTAGGTTTATTTTTCTGAGTTTGGAAATTTTGGGTGTGACGAATTAGTAAGTAATTTTAAAAACTAATCACAGATCCGGAAAAAAACACAAAAGACGGTGACAGAGGTAAAAAAATGATCAGTTAAAATATAAAAAAAAAATAGTTTAGTTTATTTATTTCTCTCACAATGTTATTGTGGCACTTTACAATTTTTGAACAATATAAAAGTTAAAATTAAAAAAAAAATGATGTCGTAGAGACAAATTATGCGCCAATGGGAGTAGGTAATTACAGATAGAACACGGCCAAACGACAAATATGTTTAAATGTTAATAAGTGACTTTATGAAAATAAAGTTTAATGTGCAAACTGATTACAGTACTATATTTAATGTATTTTTTGTTCTATTGACAATTTTACTAAATGACACATACATAATAACAATTTTTTTTTTCAGATTTTTCCCAAGTTCAATTTACTTTCGTGGAGACTTCTAAAGGTAGTACAACTCTAGTAATTAATGAATACCGGTTTAGTTTCGCCTGGGCCCGCAACTGCCATCTAGCGAGAAGACGGTGGAGGTGCAACAACCGATGCTCTGGCTGCAAGGCTTATGCCGTCACCTTTGAAGATGTGCTGGTGGAATATTATGGAGAACACAACCATAATAAACCACGGCCGATAAAAAGCGAACATTCTATTGTTATTTATTAACCTTTCAGATACACAGTCTAAAGCGTCGTCCTAATTGGGAGCGATCGTACGATGGCGCGATGCGTTCTCGTCGTGCGATGAGTTCAAACATACAGATTTCATCAGAGTGTCCTATTTGAACCTCGCAAGCAACTCGCAAGTAATCGTGCGAGCACATGAAATGCTACGATCGTACGATGCGTTTAATCGTCGTCGTGAGATGAAAAACGGATCGCGCCATCCTACGATCGATCCCAATTAGGACAACGCCTAATGACTATAGGTCGGAACTGATATTATATAGCGAAAGAATAATGTGAATATGCCCCAAAAGCTAAGATTAATTTATTTTAAAGATCAAAAACATATTATAAAAAAGCAATAAAAAAAACCCGATATTTACTAATAGAAAACGGTATTTACTTTACACAATATTAAAAAAAACACTGTACGCGCGACGTTGCCAAACTTATATCAATTAAATAACATTAAATGTTTGAAGTTGCATAATTCCAATAATTTACATAGTAAATTAATGTAAATACTAATTAAATAACGTATGTTAATTTCTCTGAATCTTTGTTTTATTTGTCTTATTTTTTTCTGAGGTTTATATAAATATATATTTGTAATGTTATTACCCACTAGAAATAGGTAAATAACTATTCCTAATTTCAACCTCTTCTAATAACTACATAAAAGTATGAAGAAATTGTGGATTTTATTAAACCTTTATTTGTGTTAGCTTAAACTTCATGACTGTCTTCATTGAGTTTTAATTATTGAATATAAAATAACATCATAATCTTTGGTAAAAACCAAGAGGTTAAGATCCTTGTCCGCCTTCAGCATCTTTTAATTCATGAAAACGTTTTCAAAATCTAAACTTATAACTTAGTATTAACCTAGCTAGCTTACGGCCGGTAAGAAGAAACCGGCGGCGTCTTTGTCGTGCGAAAGAGACAGGTGGGCCGCAAAAATACAAAGCATGCTACCCCATGTTTGATCGTACGCGCATCTCTTGTTCGTTATTCCCTCAGTCGTCTGCGCAACGTGCTGCTTCACAACATCCACAATTTTTGAATAAGTACATCATTATTTTGCTGTTGCTTTTGAATAAATTCTATATGTGCGGTTTTTGAGGCACAAGGCATGAAATACATTCTTGTGACCACCAATTCCCTTCATAAGTTTTTAAGTGTTGTAATTAAATAGTTTGTTGTAATTATAAATCAGTCGTGTTGGCAGTGGTTAAAAAGCCCACCTTTCATGTAAGAGGTTGTGTGAGTACTAACGTGACTTTCTCTATTCAGTACTTTCTAAAGTTTATCTTGGACATCAGCCCGTGTCTCGGAAAGCACGTAAAGCAGTTGGTTCCAGTTGGCATGTCATTGAACTATGACAGCCGTTATGGGTAGTCATAGTCATAGTCATAGTATTTTATTGGTAAGGGATTCTTACAAGTCATATTCAGGTAAAAAAACACAATACATTATTAAACACATGTCAAAAATCAAGTTGTCCATCAACATTGGAACACATTCACAAATAGTCAAGTCAAAAGAAAGAGTCACAATAAAAAGTCACAGTAAAAAATACAATTCAAATTAATATGTCAAAGTTTACATCATCTTAAATTCGACAAAGGAATAAAACGCTTGCTCGATAAGCCATCTTTTTAAGCAAGCTTTGAAGCTGCCTATCGTCGGGGCATTAGAAATGTCTGCTGGCAGCAGGTTGTACACTGTGGGGCCCATAACATGAGTCGTCTTGGATGATTTAACGAGTGTTCTCGAGACCGTCGATAATTGCCCCCTGCTTCTTGTGCAATATGTATGTCGGCTGCCTACTTTTGGATACAGGTCGAGATTCATCCTTTCGATATTTCAAGATACTACAAGAAAAAAAGGTGTAGATATAGATAGCCAGCCAGACAGCGGCACTTTAACCTTTCAACGACCAACCGACAGCTGGCTGTCGGGCTGCTATGTCTTTTTATTGTGTCTCGAATCACGTGTGTTTGCAGGTTTAAAATATGGCAATTTTACCCACATTTCACTCCATTTACCTCAGTCGCAAAATACATTTGTCGCTTTTTCACTTGCAACACTTGAATCGTGCCATCCTACTTTGACGTCTAATTGTATGAGTGCGTCAGTGTGCCTGTTTTAAAGATATAATGTTGTATAAGTACCCTGTTCATAGATAGTTGGGAAAAGGCTAAGGAGACGATGAAGACAAATTTTATAAACCAGTCAAAGACTGAAAACAGGCAAACCATTGTTTCTTTAGTGTCATTATTTAAACTTTCAAACACACGTGATTCCAGACACAATAGAAAGACAATAGCAGCCCGACAGCCGGCTGTCGCTTGGTCGTTGAAAGGTTAAACAGTTTATTGACACGTGACGAGTTGATGACCTTAGTGCAGTGGCAGTGGGTGGCGACGACGAAACGGTTGAGATGTCTTTGTTGATTAAATGTCTACATTAAAAAATGCAGAGGTAAATAATCAGGTGACATTTTCTAATAAAAATAACTTATTTATTTTATTGAAGACTATGTTGGTACCTAATGTAGGTACCTTCAATACTTGTGAAATATCCTTTTATTAAAAATATTTACTAAGTCGAGGGTAGGTTATTATTTTTTACCGACTTCACAAAAAGGAGGAGGTACTATGTTCGGCTGTTTGTATGTTTTTTTTTTGTATGTTTGTTCATCGATTACTCCGTCAATTGTCAACGGATTTTGATGGTTTTTTTTTTGTTTGATAAGTCATGATTCAGGGGTGGTCCCATATAAATTTTGTGGTGATCGGTTTAGTGCTTCTCGAAAAATTCACCAAGAACAAAAAAAATTAACGAAATTTTCATAGACGATGTGTGCTTTGTCTTCAAGTTTCTATTTTCGTTTTATAAGATTGTTAGTAGTTTTATTTTGAAAATAAATTACTTTGAAAGATACTATACACAGTCAAACATTGGGAGTCGACACTAAAAAGTAATAAATAAAAAACTTTTTTCAAAAAAAAAAAATAACCGCCTTCAAAAACTAAAAACCCAATAATAACTAAAATTTCGGAAGTCGGTGGTTTCTCTTCTGCCATTCAATTTGTGTTGCCACCGACTTCCGAAATTTTAGTTATTATTGGGTTTTTAGTTTTTGAAGGCGGTTATTTTTTTTTTTGAAAAAAGTTTTTTTACACATTCTTTTGTACTGTGCTATGCTACTCAGCTCAATAAAGTGATTTACCAAAATATCGTGTTTTAATGGACATAATAGACTAGTTGCTGCTTGCGGGCGGCGTCGTTCGCGTAGATTTTATTCATCTATACATGTAGATAGGTGCTATCGTCGAAAGTACGAAATTATTGTTGAATATCTATAGTGATAATATTTTTTTTATGTTTTTCAGATCTTTCCCAAGTTCAATATACTTTCGAGGAGACTTCAAAGGGTAAAACGATGGTGATAAATGAATATCGGTTTACTTTTGCTTATCCTCGCAAAAACCATATTATAAAAAAACGATGGAGGTGCAATAATCGGGCTTATGGCTGCAAGGCTTATGCTGTCACCTACGACGATACACTTGTGGATTATTTTGGAGAACACAACCATATTCAACCACGATCTAATAGTCGCCATATTACTGTTATTAATTAAAGACTAACAAAAATAAAGGCCTTATTATTCTCAATGAACAAAATAATGCTGAATAAAACAAAATTACATTGTATTATACAGTCAGATACTTTTTTGAGCTGATTTTTTCAGACAGAATAAAAAACTTTTTATTTACACGGTACAAAATTAGCATAAGAAAAGGATCATCGAAAACATCCCTCAAAATAATGAAAATTGATTTAGAAATAAATTACCTAATGTAAGTAATAAATTAGGTTTTTTTAGTATTTGTTTTTTTTTTACTCCTTGTTAATGTACAAAATATACAGAAGTATCTTGGAGTTGGTGCCTAACCTATTAATTTGCATTATTGGATACTTACTTATGGACTATTCAAGCATGTAAATCAGTTATCTGGTTACCGTAGTACAAGTTCTGCCTTCAACCCGTACGACTTAACTGTGCACCTCGCGCTGTGACGTAACGCTGACGGAATGCTATCGCTACTAAACGAACGAGACAAGCACGGAGCGCCGCGTGGGGAAGCGGGAGAGGGGTCTCATTCCAGCGGGGTGCGCAGGAACTCGTACGGGTTATAGCTTAGAATCTAAATTCACATTTAAAAGAAAACATATGACGTTTTTTCCTTTTCCAGGACTATCCGGTGACCAGTACGAGTATGTGGAGTCCCTTAAGGGCAACACATTGTTAGTCGTCAACGGTTTTAGGTTTTTTAGATCGGTAACCAAAAATAACCACGAACTGGTACGTTGGAGATGCACCAGCCAAGGTCGAGGATGCAGGGCATACGCTGTGACAATGAACGGGAAACTCGTTGACCATTTAGGAGTCCACAACCATAAGCTGTCTCCTAAAAGAAATAAATTGAGGACCGAATAGAAAAAATGGCTGTTTGACATACCTGTACTGTTTTTTGCTTCATTATTGTCATTTTTTTTGTGAGCGCAAGAGAAACACTTTCTTTATCCTATCCTAACAGTTTTTTATATTTACTGAATATGTTATATTTTCTTTTTTTTTGTTAATTTTAAAGGAACGATGGTAAAAAAGAACTTTTGTGTGATTACTTTGTTGATCGCGTATCTGCCGTTTAACACCTCTTTTCTCAGGAAAGTGTTAAAGGTAGCAAGAATGTTATTATATGCCAATACTAGTTATACTTAATAAAGGACTATTTTCCAGTTTCGTTGTTTTGGTTAAATACTCGTTACTTTTGCATTTTTTGATTTGCATAATTATTTTTCTACAGGTTTGGCACTTTAAAGAGATAATACTCGTAATACTTATTTGGTTGTAGGTGCTATGAGATATAAGAAAAAAAAAGAAACGTTGTACCTAAAATTCATTATGTTTGACTGACTTCATACGACGATGCCTACTTAAGAAAGTTGATACATTTAAATATCTTGGACATTTATTAACCTCTGACTTGAAAGACGATCTCGACATTGAAAGGGAACGTAGGGCGCTGTCTATTCGTGCGAATATAATAGCAAACAGATTTGTTCGGTGTTCAAGCGGCGTTAAAATAGCCCTTAATAGTTATGTAGGGCATTCTGTACGTCCTTCTACACTAGCAGTTCGTGGGTAGACTACACGCAGAAACAGTACAGTGCTCTACGTGTCCAGTACAACAACGCGTTCAGAGTGCTCTTGGGGCTGCTTCGCTTCAGTAGCGCCTCAGAGATGTTTGCGGAGGCGCGTGTGGATTGTTTCCACACAATCATGCGCAAGCGGAGCACATCCTTGGAGCATAGGGTGCGGGGCAGCCGCAACAGTATCCTAAGCGCTTTTGCTGAACGGCTCGACTGCCAGTAGTACCTCAACCACTGTCGCACACGTGCAGATAAATGTTAAGTTTTTATTTTAATATTTGAGTTGCTTTTGACATGATTTATGATTTTAATTGTATTTGATATAGTTTTATTATTACTATTAACCAATAGTAATAATAAAGCTATATCAAATACAAGCTTAAAACTAATGTTAGTAACCACTAATCAATTGTAACTAACAAAATTGCAGTGCCTATGGAGTTTGTGGTCTGAAATAAATGTTTTTTTTTTATAATTGTCAATATACATATGCGTTACTTGGACAACGTCAAATGAACTTCATTCTAAAAATTACAGAGTATAATTTGTTTTACCTAACTTATAGAAAACATATAGAAAATGCATTATTGGATCCTTGCTTATAGACTATTCAAGCATGTAAATCAGTTATCTGGTTACCGTAGTACAAGTTCTGCCTTCAACCCGTACGACTTAACTGTGCATCTCGCGCTGTGACGTAACGCTGACGGAATGCTATCGCTACTAAACGAACGAGACAAGCACGGAGCGCCGCGTGGGGAAGCGGGAGAGGGGTCTCATTCCAGCGAGATGCGCAGGAACTCGTACGGGTTTAGCTTAGGATCTAGATTTATAAATAAAAAAAAAGACGGGTTGCACTCCGGGAGTGCCGGCAGAAGTGAAAACTTGATTATAGCTGTCTACTATCCATCCGTCCTACGCTTTTTCGATCAGGTCACGTGTCCTGACGAGAGTTTAAGATTTTATACCCATTACAGAAAAAGTGCTCAACGCCGCTAAAGAAGTTTTCACTTCAAAAATGATATAACATTTTTTCCTTTTTAGGACTATTCAGTGACCAGTACGGATACATGGAGTCCCATAAAGGCAACGCATTGTTAGTCGTCAACGGTTTTAGATTCTGTAAAACGGTAACCAACGACAACCGCATACAGAAACGTTGGAGATGCACCAGCCAAGGTCGAGGATGCAGGGCATACGCTGTGACTATGAACGGAGAGCTTATCGACCATTTAGGAGTCCACAACCATAAGGTGTCTCGTAAAAGAAATTAAGGACTGTATACAAAAATTGGCTGTTTGACGTACCTACACTGTTTTTTGTTTCTATAAAGATGCAATGGCTGTGGTTCATTTAATTTACTGTTTTTTTTTATAAGTGAAAGAAAAAACTTTCTTTATCCTATCCCAGTTCTTTATAAAAACTGATTTACATCGTAATTTTAAGAGAACGATGGTAAAAAAGAACTTTTGTGTGATTACTTCGTTGATCGCGTATCTGCCTTTTAACACCTCTTTTCTCAGAAAAGTGTTAAAGTTAGCAAGAATATTATTTGCGAATACAATGTATGTAGGTACTTAATAAAGGACTATTTTCCAGTTTTTTTGTTTTGGTTTTTAATACTCGTTGCTTACGATTTAGCATAATTATTAAAAAAAGTAAGTTGCTTTTGAGTAAATTGCTTTTTTTCATCATAACTTATTAATTATTATGTGTATATTTGAACAAAGCATGCTACTATTATTTAATTTAATTTAATATAGTTTTCCCACTGGTATTCACTATTGTTGTTCAATTCGAGCCCGCTACGCTTTTGTAGCCGAATCGTAGCACCTCGTAGCGTCTCGTAGCATCGCCTACGCGTTAAATTATTAAGTCTTATTTTTCGCTGCTTTTTATTGTGTATCTCATATTATTATCACTAAAAGGTTTTGATTTTAGACCTTCGAACACACCTGGTTCGAGACACAATAGAATGAGAATAGCAGTGCGACAGCCGGCTGTCGCTTGGTCGCCGTAAGGTTATCCCCTTATGTGTCTTCAATAGTGTTCTTGTTTGTTACGTATCCTGTTAATATATCTCACTAACACATCTGATAGAACTTTATTATCTTAACGCTTAAGCACAATAACTTCGACATTCTTAGTAACCAGATCATTTTATTTTTATTGATTAATTAAATGACCACTGAGTCATCTTAAAACGACAATGAATTGTATCTACTTAAAAACTGTTCAATCCAAAATAAGAAAAGATTGTCGTAAAATTTTTTTTTTTAATATTTATTATTTTCTTTTTTCAGATGTTATAGACAACACGCAGTTTACATACGGCATGTCTCACAAGGGCATGCCGTTGATATTGTACAACGGATATCGGTACAGCAAGATTCGTGATAACAAACCAGAGTGTTCTAGAAAAAGATGGAGATGTTCAACCCACCACAACCATGGGTGCAGGGCTGTACTTTTTACAGTCGACGAGAATATCGTCGTTTTGAAAAATGATCATAACCATTGAATGGGTAAAAATGTCTTAACATTGAACACTTCATAATATTTTCTAAACTAACTTCAAGAAAAAAAACTTGTTTATGCAATAGTCGAAAACTAGTAAAATTGTTAATTTGTTGATATATTGTTTGAATGACAATTTTTGTTTGAATATAGTTTCCAATAATAATTCATTCAATTTACTTGAAGAACCTTTAATTTTTCATTTTTCATTTTATAGCACCGTATGTTACGACGTCTTCTCTTCATAATTCGACCTCATCTAGTATCAAATAACTCTATCTGTAACTAAATTGAATTTTGGTATGAAGTAACATAAGTCCCAAGAATGAAGATAAAAACACACTTTTTATTTATCATATTTATTGATAGGCTTAGGTTAAAAGCCGGGCTTTTACGGCTTGTCTAAAACGCACGAGACTGAGTTGACCCCGTTGTACAGTATGTTGCCACAATAACCTAACCCATCCAAAAATAGTGTGTGGGTCAGACAGTGGTGGCAACACACTGTGCATATGTACATTCAATCATCTGTATAAATGATACAATATTTTACTTTTTAATTTCAGTTAAGAACAAAATTAAAATATGTTTCTTATCTGAAGAAGAAAGGCGAGAACGTCGCCGCGAACAAAAGAAACTCAGTGCCCGTCGTAGTCGAAAGAAGCAGAGTCAAAAAGAAATAGATGAAAGGAGGAAAAAAGATAGGGAAAGATATTACAGAAACAAATCTCTTGGACGAATCCGGACAATATCTGACTATAGTCCTTCAGAACAAAGACATATTAGAAAAAAATGGGTAGAGAAATCTAAACGACGACGTGAAAAGATGAATAAACTGTTTTCTTGAAAAGGGAATACCGCTTGTTATTGTTACCATGTTTAATTACTATTATTTTAGTCTGTATTGTCCCGCTATAGGGCAAAGGCCTCATTTTCTTTTTTCCATTTTAGGCTACTGTAGATCTGTCCTGCATAAGAGCGCCTTCACACTAGCGTTTGTCGCGCGGCGCTAATGCGGCGCAGACAAACGCTGAAGAAGACAAGTGTGAAAATTCTGCGCCGCGTTAGCGCAGCGGTCAATTGACTCCAGAGGAAACGCCGCGACAACGCGATGCCTGCGCCGAGTAGTTGCGGCGTCTGCGCTGCGCATACGTTTATCGAACGTCTACGCTGAACAAACGCTAGTATGAAGCGTTTCGCAATTTCTCTAGCGTTTTTTACGCGTTGGCGTTCCTCCAACGTCTGACCTGGCGTCAACGTCCTGTAAACGTCAGATCTGTAATGTATGAAAATGTGAAAACGTCAAAGCTCGTGACAATCCAGTGTGATAGCAGCCTAATGCTGCGGATACTTCAGCGGGTGCGGTGATTGGTCAACGGCTCAGATGAATTAGGCAACTAGACTTAGGTAGATTGTCGAACGCCGCTCCCTGCGCCTCTGCCTTTGAGGCATATTCCTTATAAATCATTGAAACATGCCGCTCGCTATCCTAACCGCCGCAGCCACCGCGCCCGTTGAGTTTGTGTGCAGTCTAAGAGTCAAGCTCATGCCATCTTTGACTATCTCTGCCATTATGTCGGAGGTCGTTTTCCGGGACCCACATCGTGGTCGAAGTTTTGTTAAGAATGGGAAAAATAAAACCATGTCATTATATAGTTCTTTTATAGTTTTCTTGTTCATTAACATTTTGTTAAGTTATGTTTTTTAGATTCTTTTCAACTGGACAAAATAGTCTTAAATAAAATGATAATTGTTACACCGATAATATGTCAGTGGTTTGTTACAATTTACTTGAAATTCTTTTTTGTAGGATTTGAAATTGAACCTTTTATACTTAATAAAATTATTAATGTTGTATGGTTTCTTCTTTGTTTAACTTGAACAACAGCAACTCCGAAAATCACAATCCCAAACAAAAATTAAACTTTATTTGAAATTTAAAATATTTTCATTAACAGCTCAATGTTTAACAATGAAATATGCAAATTATAGTAGATTTAGTATGGTTTGGTACTTTGAGATATTTTTAATTGGTAATACAAAAATTGGTAATGTCAGTTTTATTGTGTTTCAGTTACATTTGATTCAATGGAATTTGTACGGCGTTTTCAAGAAATGAAGCGTCGTCGGGCACGCACGCAATCTGATTTAAATGCTCTTGAAGAGAGAACAAGGAAAGACAGCCAAAAATATCACAAAATGAAAGATTTATTGGAACAAGGGCAAATCAAATAAATATGTAACGTCTTACAAGACACAGTAATTTTAGAAATCTTTACCAAATGAAACCAAATAATAAACATAAGAAGATAAAGCTGATTTTTTTAAACTACTAATAATAATCTTTAGAATGTATGTAGTATGTATCTTAAAGGTTTTCCGAGTATTTATGCATTTTATAGTATGTGTGTGAGGTATGAATTACTTAAATCGTGTGTATTTTTTAATTAAATAAAAAAAGTAATCAATGAGTTATTTTTTACTAGTGTCTCACCAACATCAATGTCATTCATTTGGTCTACAAAAACTATGTTCTTCTCTTCTGGTGCGGACTGATTATATCAGGTGTTTGTAATTTCGACAGAGACAAATTTATATTTCAGTTTATAGCGAAAATTGTAGGTGTTCCTCTTTGGACCACGACAGACTCTACACTACGCTCTGATGTTCTGTGTGTCTGCAACACAATGCCGACAGAGCGCGACATTTAGTGTTGTACTATCTAGCTAATCTGATGTAAAGTTCGTACGATATAATCCATGATGGTAAGCAATAATTTTTTTGCAAAGTTGTAGCTGTTTAATCTACCCTAGTGCTGGTGGACGAGATGGCCATATACTGTTATGTGGCCGAATCTTGACTGTATAAATTATTGCTTTGTATTACAATATGATTAATTTATTTCTTTACGTATTTAGCAAAAGAAAGATATTGTGGACTTAAATAAGAAGTCAATGACAATGACAAAATTTAATTTAATAAGAACTATAAAGTCAGCTATTTCCAATTACAGAACGATTCGTAATCTTAGAACGAAATAATTCTGTACCTCAGTCTCTCTCACTGCCTAAAGCTAAATCTCGCATATCACAACGGGTCCTTGAAACAGACAAAAATGTACCTTATATGGTTGCAGGTGAATTACAATTCGTGATGTCACAGTACGGAAACCGACTCCTTCTACGTGAAGGTCACACATATTCTTACAACTCTCGACAAGGACTGCGAGTTATTTGGCGATGCACCAGATATTATTCAAAAAAATGCAGGGTTACAATATATACTCTTGAAAACGATCGCGTTATAAATGTACGAGGTGAACATAACCACGACCCACCTCGACAAAGTGAGAGAAACTGGAAGATGATAGCTTCTTAAACCTTCGAACGCACGTGATTTGAGACACAATAGAAAGACAATAGCAGCCCGACAGCCGGCTGTAGCTTTTTAGACAAGGTTGGACATGACCCCCCGCCATTTGGGACTGATTCGAATAGCTTATTTTAGGACTGATTTGTTAATTGTAATATACTTTAAGGGCCGTAGATGCTTGGCAATAAATGATTATTTTAATTACCTACTTTAGTGTTTCTCACACATGACATTATATCCGATTGGAGGATCATCCCTTTTCAATGGAGAGGGACGAACTTTCCACTCTGTTCTTTATAATACCTGTTAAAGATCAGACGAATTATTATAATATTAATGACAATTTGATTCCACAGTGTCGTCTTGGACGCTAAAAGTTGAAGAGTTATCTCCATCTTCATCGCCATTGTCAGAAAGACCTGAACTGAGTCCATCGCCACCTTCTGTGAAAAATCACGCATTACCTAAAACTCGGGTACCATTGGAAAATTTCCACTATTTGGAAAAACGTTCATCTAATAATTCGAAAAAAGCCTCTCCAGCCGCTCGCTGTCGCGTTTGCTCCTGGAATAAAATACGAAGAGAAACAACCTTTCTCTGTCCCACCTGTCCCGAAAAACCCTCCTTGTGCATCAATAATTGTTTTAAAATATACCATACAGATCCTCGATTTGCTTAGTTTTTTAAAGGACATCACTCATTTTGGTCCGAATTTGAAACGGTCGGTATTTTCAAATTTGGACCAAAATGAGTGATGAAGATAATAATATAATATTTTGTTACAAATCTGTGCGACCATTTTCCTTGGCTTTTATTTGAGTTAAAAATTGCACATATTTTTAGTAAATTGAAATACCAAAATAAATGATTTAACTTTTTTCATATTGTCATGTTCTTTTTGCGAGATGTAGGATGTCAGGTTGTAGTTCACCTGTTGGGTAATTATTAAAATAAAAAAGTCACGACACCACTCCCCCTCCGAGACCAGAGTTCATTGGCACGATGAGTCGTCCATCCTTTTATATGGCAGTGGTATGGTTCGTCCACCACAGGTTTAACAACAAAATGACAATGACATGTTGGGAAATAGGTGACATGTTGGGAAGTGAAGAAGTGTTGCGGTAAATAATTTATTTGGCAATTGATTTTTACTAAAAATATGTGTTATTTTGAACTCAAATAAAACTAAAGGGAATCACTGCTTCGGTATCATAATATTTTCTTTTTACAAGAAACAGTTCTAACAGATTATTGTTCTTTTTTTCTTTGGGTCTTTTTTAAATTTGGAGACAAAATGTGCGGAATGTAAGGATGTCCTTTATGTTAAAAGTGCGTAATTGTTTTATTTTTATTTTTACTGTTTGTTTTAAGTTTATGTAATAATAAGCAAGAAATCCGTTGTTAAGTGCCTTTAGTGCCTTTATTTTTATATGACGAAATGGGTGATATTTGTAAATAATAAAGACATTTTTTTACTTGTGGCTTTCAATTTAAACCTGACTATTTAGTATGGTTTGTCGACCATAGGCCAGTTGAGTGAACCACAACAAAACCACAGACTAAACAACAAAATTACAGTACAGTTGCCGTCTTACAGTTGCCGGTTACTCATATATCCGTTTGATTGGAAGATCGTCCCTTTTCAATGGAAACGGTAGAACTCTCTACGCTGTTCTTTATACAAAAATAAAAACAATTTGTTTCCACAGGGTTGTCTTTTACAGTGAAAGTTGAAGAGTTATCTCCATCTTCATCGCCATTCTCGCAAGAACCTGATCTGAGCCCATCGCCACCTGTGATAAATCACTCTTTACCTAACACTCGGGTACCATTGGAAAATTTCCACTATTTAGTAAAACGTCCACCTATTTAATCGAAAAAAGGCGCCCCAGTCTCTCGTTTGCGTTGTCGCGTTTGCTCCAGAAATAAAAGACGAAAGGACACCTTTTTTCTCTGTCCCGCCTGTCCCGAAAAACCCGCCTTGTGCATCAATGAATGTTTTAAAATATATCATACAGATCCTCAGTTTCTTTAGTTTTTTTTTCTAATTGACGGTACAAGTGTCTTATTGCATTATTTTTGTTTTTACTCTGTTGGTTTGTAATACTAAACAAGAAATCCGAATAAGTGGGTTAAATGCCTTTATTTTTATGACGAAATGTTTGAAATTTGAAAATAATAAAGTTTACTGTTTTTTCGTGTGACTTTTAATATAAATTTGACCATTTTGGGAGGCTGAATAACTCACATCACTGTACTACTATGTATTTTTATTTTATTTATTTAATTTGGTTAGCCAACAATTGTTAACACAACAACACATACACATAACAAATAATTTCTTAATGGTACATTTATCAGTGCAACAATTACTTAAAGGCTAACACTACGTGCGCTACTTATGGTTTTACATTAAGTTTATCTGGTTAAAATCATAAATATAAGGTATACAAACAAAACAGTAATTATTGTATGTAACAGCATAACTGAGTATAGGTTTAGTGAACTTTTAGAAGTATCCTAGAAAAACATAATTAATTGCGTACCCAAAAATTAAAGTACCGGACAGTCAGGAAATACTGAAAACTTATGGGAATTAATATCCTGAAGATTTTTACTATAACAAGTAACGTCTACGATTAAACCTCAGCAGTGTAAAAATACAAAATATTTTTTTCCAACTTGGAAACTCGATAACCGGATTTCAGTGATTATCCGGACTTTTAACTACTTCATGATTAAATTATGGTTACCAGATGAAAATTACCATTTATTTAAACAAATTAAACTATATTCGTGATAATTTAAGAAAACATTAAAATGTATGTATGTACAAAAATAAATAGGTGCATAAAAGCAACGTATACTTAACGATAGTTAAACGTTGTTAACAAATGTTAAGTGTACGTAGTTTTTATAAACATATGACACTAAGTATTAATTAATATGCCAAATTACTAGATCCATACCACATAATAAACAACAAAATGACGGTGACCATAAGCGTCGATTTCGCGTGGCAGTACGTATTACTGCCACGCGACACGCGACACCTGACATTAATGACAGCTGTCACATTGACATTTGACCAGAGCAGAGACTAATCATAATTTTTGTTACAGTGATTTCAAGATTTGAAACTAATCGAGTTGGGAGCCAGAATTTGATAGTTGCCGGCTACTCTTACAGCATGCATACGAGAAGAATAATAAGCGAAGAAATTACTAAAACAAGATGGCGGTGTTCTAAACATAATAAAGGCTGTACTGCAGTTGTTCATGTTATCAATACGGAAGTATGCGGTGATCTGCCGAAACATACTCATCCTCCTGAACATTCTACTTAAGTGACACTTTAACCTTCTGAAATTTGGGACTTTGTATATGATATTTTTTTTTGTCTACACTCTTGAAAATTGAATTTTAGGGAGATCTCAGTGATCGGTAAGTCGGTGAACTAAATTACGTAGACTTCAAAGATCATGGACAAAAATTGGGGACTTCTTACAACAACATTTCTTCTCTTTCTCATTTCAGTTTTTTTTTCTGTTTTTTAAAGTGTAGGTAAAATCGACTTACCTAAATTGATGTTGGGACAAAGTTGGGTTAATAATTATAGTTATACTTTTTTCTTATTTTACTATTGTTTGAATGACTAATAAATACAATAAAATTACAAAAAAAAAATATGAACTTGTGTGTCTAGATTTAAAAGAAAACGATGATTCCTGAGTTTGTTACGGCGTTTATTTTACAATTTACTAATTTAAAGTAAATGTTTCTATGTTTTAGTGGGGTTAAAACGAAGACCTTTAACTGGTAGAGAAAGAATGAGGAGGTATCGTGAAAGGTTAAAGCAACAACGTCCAGAAGAATACGAAGCAAAGAATAAAAGTGATTTAGAGCGTGTCAGAGCTAAAGCTAAAATGAAGAAAGTTGCAGATATGACTCCAGAGGAGGCAGAGGCAAAACGAAAAATATGGAGAGAACAAAAAAATAAACAAAGAGGTACTATTAGAGTAAAAAAGATGAACTCGTTGTGCTAGTGTGCTACAATACAATCACACAGACTATTTAATCCTTCGAACACACGTGATTTGAGACAATAGAAAGACAATAGCAGCCCGACAGCCGGCTGTCGCTTGGTCGTCGATAGGTAGAAACAATTTGTGTGTGTTGTTGAAAGGTTAAATTCTTTATAGTGTAATAGCTTAAACTAATCAAAATTTACCATAAACCCTGAATTACTGTTTAAAAATCTAAACACACTAGATTGTGGTAAAAGTGTAGGTCAAGATGGAATTCCATCGATTTTTATAGGAAATTATAATAATCCGTACTAGTAACTCTGTCTGTCTGTCTGTCTCTTCTTCACGCCTAAACCACTGAACCGATTTGAATGAAATTTGGTAGAGATATAGTCCGGGACCCGAGAAAAGTCATAGGATAGTTTTCATCCCCGAAATCCCCCTCCCAGGAACGGGAACAATTAATCACGTGGACGAACTCGCGGGCTAAAGCTAGTATAATATATTTAAATGCTAAAAAGATGACTTAATTACCTCTAAAAACTAGTTTATTTTAAATGTGTAACTAAAGAGTGGAGTTTTAGTACTTTATATAATTGTAGCGACCTGAAAAAAAATGTACGTTAGAGTTAGTTTGTCCACTCATGCAAATCTTTGTCAGGTGACTTGTTTCTGGTTTCAGTCGAAGTGGGCGATGGCTAAGGTGGTGCCCATACATAAATCGGATAGCGATCGTATAGTTTCACATTATCGGCCCATCTCAATTCTTTTAGCGTGTACCAAGGTGTTCGAATCTAACCTACCTACGCATTTAAACCCATCTAAAGTTGTATTTAATAATACCAGCCTATAACTGTCCCACTGCAGGGCAAAGGCCCTTCTCATACAGAGAAGGCACGAGCATTGATCACCACGCTTGCTCAAGACGGGTTCGCGATTTCGGACTTATATTAACTACAAGTCCAGGTTTCCTCACGATGTTTTCCTTCACCGATGTCTATGATGTCTAAGATAAACTTTAGAAAGTACATATGAATTGAAAAAGTCACATTGGTACTTGCCCAGATTCGAACCTGCTACCTCTTGCATGAGAGCCGAACGCCTTAACCACTAGGCCATCACGACATTCGTTCACGACGAAAGTTGTATTTAAGTGACGATAGTCACGGAATTGTTAGGTCGCGATCCACGAGTAAAAACCTAGTAACCATTTACTGAACTTTTAGACCTATGAATTTAGGTCATCCAGCAGACGCTATTTACACCCACTTTAGCAAGGCGTTCGATAAGATCGGTCACAAATGATTAATATACGAGTTGACGCTTATGGCATTAATGGCACTTTGTTGAATTTGTTGAGTTCATATTTAACGAATTAGAGCTTGTTTCGTAGTAGTTAACGGTTTTCGGTGAACTGTGTATAGGATACCTCCGGGCGTCCCACAAGGATTACATCTTGGGCCAATCTTATTCCGATATACTTGTTTCGAGAATTCCGGATGTTTTAAGTATGCAGACGACTTAAAATTTGTTATTGAATAGAAAAATCTGATGAAGAAACGCATTACACTCCGCTTTGCTCTCCATTTAGATAAACTGTCTAAGGTTCTAACCCTCTGTAGATCTAGATTTAGTCAAGCCATATACAGGTGCAGCAGCATAACAGATGTATGTCACGATTCTACATTAAGGCTGAAATCATATTTGATGAAATCTTTTCCCGATCTATGTTAACCAGTATAAATTGATAAACTGTTTTCTCCTTTAGTAATATGGTTACTTTCATTTTGTTTCATAGTATAGTATACTTATAATGAATTATTATGTTATCTGTTCTGAAATAAATATATAGTATATCGTAAGGTTAGATTACTAGCTTAGGTAAAAGTTGCGCTTGTTACCTTTAAGTGAGTGTTACAATATTGCTTTGATGTACGCAAAGCAAACTATTTAAGTTTACATACGCATACTACCATAATGTTGGTGTGCGTAAAATCTACTTGTAAGATAGACCCGTTCTTACGCACATTTGCTATATCTTGTTACTTTAACTTTAATGTTGTAGGTAGTCATTAGCTACTTCGCTCATTTATGAGCGTTTGCTTGACAAAATAAATTTATACCAAAAAATAAGAAGCACAAATTCAGACCCTCACGCAAGTTGTTCGATGGCTTAGGTGTATAAGCCTAGGACTTGATAACCCGTATGTCGCAGGTTCGAGTCACACAAACCACACTTTCTTTTTGCATTTTTTTAATTTGACTTAGGATCGAACCTCACAACCAGTGTTAATTTTTTTCATTTCTAATAACATTTCTGTTATTTTGTTGTTTATTTTTGTAATTTATAATAGAGAAATAAAAATTAAACAATTTGTAATTAGAAATCAACAATATTTATTGTTCAGTAGATTTTTATGATAATTTCAATAACAAAGTTTTATGCATGGCAATTATTTTAAATCGGACAAGAATGAATGACTCTTTTTGTATTTAAGTGGGTAATTTATTGATATATGATATGAATAAACATGTTAGTGAGATTTTAAGATACAGTTATCCCAATTGTAACCTCACAAACAATAACATCACTCACATAAATGAAATTACCTCCACATAATTATATCTAATTATCCGATTGATGCGCCTTCGCTGTCTATAACTTTTAGCACGATAATGAGCCCTTAGGTTCGATTGGGTTCAGAACAGTAATATTATCCACTTTTTTTTTTCTATTTCGCTCACTATTTTTACGCCGTAATAATTATTTTGCGACTGTCCTTGTTCGATTTAAAACACTTATTAAGTTCATTGTTACGTATAACTATATTATTGTAAAAAATAAAATCTATTGTAAATTGTCTCTTGCGACGCGTACCCGGTTCCGGTTTTGCCTGTAAACAATGGGAAGGAATAGCTTACGATGACGCTTTAAACCAGCTGCTGGTTCCGTACACATTGTAACGTGTCGAAGTTAAGAAGGCCTCAGCTTTATGCGTAACAAGTTAACAACCATATCACGGTGTCGCGCATTGTCATTTGTGTATGCCAATCTTGCGGTCTTCATCGACAACGATCAATGCTTCTTGTGTCTGTATAGCGGTGCACCTACAGTTTTTCTCTGTGAACAAAAATGAAATATTGTTATAAAAAAACAAGAATAATTAACGAGATGTAAATAATTATAATATGTATAATAATCTATATATAATGTTATATATATAATTCTATTATTTAAAAAATATCTATATATAAAAAAACATTATATTATATATTAATGCCCTTACTAATAATCACTGTGTAAAGTTATGCAATGAATAAAGCCTGTGTAACCATACATTTTTTGACGTATAAACCTGTCATAACTTTATGCAGCGTTTATTAGTAAGGCGCTAAGTATATAAGGAAGCTATAAAGACTTATATATGCTTCCGTGATTAATAGGCCATCTAGCACACATAATTATTCAATTCAAACTACAACTCAGCCAAACAAACCAACTCCTCAGCTCTATAATATTAGTATAGATGTAACATCATTCGAATCATAAATAATGAAAAAAAACTGAATAAATATTTTGTTACTCACCGAAATCTTCTTTGCAATTTCACATATTAAAACGTTTTGCTCATGTTAAATATCAATTTCAGCTCTTAAAGGTATAGTAAAGTGATTCATATTGACTCACAACTAAATCAACACAACAAAAAACAACACTTCTCCAAACAAGCAGGTTATAATGTCTAAAACGTAACGTAAGTCCGATATAGATGTTCTGTGAGTTCGATAGTCAAAAGCAATGTAACGATGAAACTAAACTATTAAATAATATTCTACCCTCAAAAATTAAGAATCGTATACATGATTCTTAATTTTTGAGGGTAGACTATACATTTTTCCAAAGCCAAATATGACGAAGTCTTGCTAATAATTGTATTTGTGTGCGTGGACATCAGGTTATTGTCAAGCAAACACTAACAAATAGGCAATGTAAATACACGAGTTGATTTTACTCACACATACATTATGTATGTAGTGACTGTAAACTTAAATAAGTTGCTTTGTGTACAATAGTTTTTAAGTATATTATTAGTGTAAGCATTCGTTGGTGACCCGTATAAATACAATTACTTGTAATTAATTTAAATAAAAGGATTGAAATAAAAATTATTCTTAATTAATTTATTAATAAAATCGTTTACCATTTTAAACTTGTTTTTATTACAATTGCTTAAAATACGTGTACATCTTTTCAGGTCAATCCCTGTGTTTATTTACAATCCTTGCTTAATTTTGTTTTTTGGATGACAAAAAAATATTCGGCCTGTTTGATGTTAAATGGTCACTGCTAACTATAGACAACTGCATTACCAGAAGCCTCACTCACTCACAGCCTCAGTTGCTTCACGGCAGCAATAAATGTTTTTTTTTTCACTTAAAAGCAAAAAAAAATTAAATGAATGTTTATATAATGTTTTAGTGTTACTAAAAAGAAGACCTCTAACAAATAGAGAAAGAATGAGAAGGTATCGTGAAAGGTTAAAACGAGAACGTCCAGAAGAATATGAAGCTCAGAAGAAAAGAAATTCAGAGCGTACGAAGCTAAACGTACTGCAAAAGAAAAAAAGAATGACTCCAGCGGAGGTAGAGGCGCAACGAAGAGAATGGAGAGAACGAAAAGATAGACAAAAACGTCGAGGAACTATTACAGTAAAAAAGATGAAATCGTTGTACTAGTGTGCTAATTATAAAAAAATAAGAATGTTCGCCAATTATAAAAAAATAAAAACATTAAAAGAAAGTGGTTATTATTATTGCTTATACGTGAAGACCTATTAAGTTACCAGTGATAATCTCTAAATATCGCAATATCAACAGAAATAAGTGTTTTCACTTAAGTTAAAAAATATAAATAAATGTTCTTGTATGTTTTTAGTGTTATTAAAAAGAAGACGTCTAACTGCTAGAGAAAAAATGATAAGGTATCGTGAAAGGTTAAAAAGAGAACGTCCAGAAGAATACGAAGCTCAGAGGAAAAGAAATTTAGAGCGTATCAAAGCTAGAACTAAAATAAAGAAAGTTGCAGATATGACTCCAGCTGAGGCGGAAGCTAAACGAAGAAAATGGAGAGAACAGAAACGAAAAGAAAAACGTCAAGGAGGAAGTATCAGAGTAATAAAGATAAAATCGCTGTACTAGTGTGCTAATTATAAAAGATTCATGGAAGAATAAAATAAAAAGATTTAAATAAAATTGATTATATCATTTAATAATTTCATCGTTTAATTAAGCGCTAGCAGTGTAACAGATACGGTTTGAAGGAAAAAATTCTGGGTCTTCATGACCTATTAAATAAAATAAATGTGCAGGTAATAAATTACCATCCCAAAGACAAAGAGGATACAAAGTTGCTTTAAGGCAACTAGGAAGGAAATAAGTGTAACAACAAGGAAATAAGTGTTTTCATTTAAAGGTAAAAAAAGTTTCTATATGATTTTAGTGTTATTAAAAAGGAGACGACTAACTGGTAAAGAAAAAATGAAAAGGTACCGTGAAAGGTTAAAACGAGAACGTCCAGAAGAATACGAAGCAAAGAAGAAAAGAGATTTAGAGCGTGTTAAAGCTAGAATGAAGAAAATTGCAGACATGACTCCTGCTGAGGCAGCGGAAAAACGAAGAATATGGAGAGAACAAAAAAGAAAACAAAAACGTCGAGGTGTTATTACAGTAAAAAAGATAAAATCCCTGTACTAGTGTGCTAATTAAAAAAGATTTTTAGAAGAATAAAATAAAAGGATTAAAATAAAAATTATTCTCGATTAATAAATCCATTGTTTACCATTTGAGACTTTTTTTATTACCATTGCTATTGTTGATAGGTCTACACGTAAGTGTAGACCTATCAACCCTTTGACTGCCGGAAGCGCAGATCTATGCGAGACACAATAGATTTTAATTGTTTTATTAATTACGGCATACAAGAGGTTAAGGGCTAAGAGTGTGATGGATGCTGTTCGAACAAAGGGCTT
The DNA here is from genome assembly GCA_033675125.1 of Athetis lepigone. Lineage (NCBI taxonomy): Eukaryota > Metazoa > Arthropoda > Insecta > Lepidoptera > Noctuidae > Athetis > Athetis lepigone. Next base: position 4,696,716 of record CM066218.1, on the reverse strand, counting down.
CTCGATCTTTATGGACTTCCAATACAGTAAAGTGAATGTGAAGATGTTTGGATATTTGTTACTCAATCACGCACAAGTGGTTGAACAAATTTAGATTAAACTCTGGGTAATGATAGAGAAAAATTAAAATTTGAAACTTGATTTCTTGTTAATGTGTGATCTCAGGCGTATTTAACTTTAAACAGGCTAGGAGATGATTCTACCAATGAAAACAAACAACTTTTATTATGGAACCAAATCTGAAATCTAAAAAAAATATCTGCTGTTTCATACATTATGGTCGGGAGGGCATTGAACTTTTGATGGAAACAGCTGATATTTTTTTCGCGATTTCAGAGTTGGTTCCATAATAAAAGTTGTTTGTTTTCATGGGTAGAATCATCTCCTAGCAGGTTGAGCAAGACCAAAAATACACCTAGTATAAATGACGCTGAATACGTTAAAGAAAATCAGATTCCAACATGACGTCTTAATTTCGTCTTATACATTGCGTTGTAGGTCGGTGCTGAACGTGGACTATTTAAAACAAATATTATCGGTAACTCTAATAATTAGTTCTTAGCTGTTGCTGTTCATTAAACCTTACGTCTTTTTTACAGGAAAGATATTTATCATACCAAGATACGAAACGAATAGAAGAGGAAAACCACAAATGATACTGGGTGGCTTCTCGTACAACGTTCATGTGAAGAAAAACATGCAATATGGAATGGAAAAAACTAGATGGCGCTGTACTAAACATAAAAAAGGCTGTAATAGCTTCGTTTACTTGATTGACGGCGAGGTGTGTAGCCCACTGCCGACTCATTGTCATTATCCTGATCGGGAACACTACTAAGTTAACTATTTCAAGCCTTCAGAATTTTATTAATATCAAATCTGTATTTGGGTGTCCATGGAACAAGTGCATGTACACTTAAATGTCCTCTACGACTTTGAAATTTCCAGAAGCGTACCTAGGGGCCAAAATAATGTTAAACGGACTTTTTGGCTTGTGTGAAAGGCACGCCACAACATAAATTAAAATTACTATCTTATTATGTTCAAATCGAAGCATTTGAACATAATAAGATCGATGACATTCGATTGAAACAAGTTCGGTTAAAGTTAAATAAAAGTATTCATTCAAAGCAAGGGTCGGCGTTTCGATTGGTATTTCATTTTATTATTTCCAAAATAACATACATTTTGGAACATGTGTGATAAGCATATGCAATATGCAATATGCTCAACTTTACAAAGTTTGTAAGTCATTTTTGTAATACATGAATCTTTGTGTGTTCCATGCAACCCTTAAATATATATTTTTTTTAATTTATTAGAAAAAAATGTATGTTTTTCAGTACCTTAAGTTGTTTATTACTATTAAGTTTGTCGAGTGACACTTTTCTATACTTAATAATGACTGAATTCTTTATAAATGAAGTGTTTATATTCGTATCGAATTCTCTAAATAAAAAAAATCGATGGCAAATGGTTATTAAAATAATAACGAATGAAATTTAGAGGTAATGGCTGATTGTGGTTTTTCATTTCAGATTAGAAGTCGCTTTCGCAGTTATGTAAGTACAAAGCAGCTGAAAAAGACATGGTCGGGACAAAACAGGTAACTATAAACAAACTTTATGAACTAAATTACACAAGGCAACTAGTATTTTAATGCTAGCTTTTGAAGTAGTAACTATTCTCTAGATCGTGGTCCGCCATACAACTTTATGACTATCAGAATACTGATAACAGAGTGATTCGAATTACCGCTTTTTGTTATATGACATTATGGCCGCTTTCCATCAAGATGTCATTAACGTTGAAATTTTTAATAAATCCGCTAAGCACTTTTGCTTATGGCTAATCAATTGGCTAACTTTAAAATCTGCATTGATAAAAAAAATAATTTGATGTTATAATAACTCTATAACTATGTGCCTAAATTGGTGTCAAGACAGGACAATTTTTTCATGAAAATAATTTATATAGATGACTTGATTAATCTTCAAATGTTGAGGGCCCATTTGTCAAAAAATGTTTTTGCCTTCTACTATCAGTTGTTTAGCTGTAATATTAATTATTTGTAAAGATTAAACTAATTGATGATTTGCAAGTTGGAGTTTTGGCTCCTAAGTCCTACCGTCGACTTGTTGAAATCAAATAGTTATGTGATGACGTCGTAGACCATTTTTGATTATTTCAGGTTCCTTAAGTGGAGAACATGACAAAAATTTTACTAACGTAAATATAAATATTAACATTTGCTTGTTTTTAAAAGAGGTTTTTAACCTTTTCACTGAAATGGCAGAATAAGTTCCTTTATTCATCACCAAACACAATTCGGGAACTCGACTATGTCAATCTCGTTAATAAATTATTATAAATTGTAATGTCGTTTTATTTGTTATATCCATGCCTACAACACACTATATTAAATAGTCGCAACATGTAATTTATGTCGCCTTCATTATCTAGTCAGTAACGTGTGTGTCATGTTTTGTTATTCTACAGAACTGAAATTCCTGGTCTCAGCTAGAGGGAAACCACAGATCAGCTATAGAGGGTTCAGATATTCTGGTGGTGTATTAAATAATAATAACTTCAAAATCCGATGGTACTGTTCTTCGCATCATGCTAGAGGTTGTAAAGCTTACTTAAGGACTTTTAATAATGTCATAATATCTTCTTCAGAAGTTCATAATCATGAGGTATCGCAAAGATATTGCTTTTCGTCTGTGCCTGTGTAGGATTTAATTTTACTAATTAAGGGTCTGTTTTATAATCTGTTTTATAATAATTGGCAGGTAATTTCACACAATTTTTGATCCATTTTTTATGTGTCTCTCAAGTCTTTTGAGAGGTCGTGAAACCGACCCTAACTCTTTTTACCAGAGGCGTATTTATTTTATATTTTGTTTATTGTAAATATGTTATTATTTGACGGGCTTGATGGTCTAGTGGTTAGTGACCCTGACTGCTAAGCCGCAGGTCGTGGGTTCGATTCCCACCCAGGACAAACTTTGTGTGATGAGCATGAATGTTTGTTCTGTGTCTGGGTGTGATTTATCTATATTATGTATGTATTTAAAAATTATATAAGTATGTTTATCAGTTGTCTGGTTACCATAGTACAAGCTCTGCTTAGTTTGGGATCAGATGACCGTGTGTGAGTTGTCCGAGGATATTTATTTATTTATTTATGTTTTTATATATTAGTAAAAAAATACCGCAATATTAGTGTTAATTTATGGTTTTATACATAATAGTCGGGCAGTGTGAAAAAAAGCTACAATTAGTATTTTAGTTGATAGTTAATAATAAATTATGATTGAATCTGATTGTTGTTTAATTACCCCTAGGATTATATAGTTAAAATGGTTGTATTACTTATAATTACGAAACAATGCATCATACTGCAGTAAACATTATTTAAATGTGACAGTCGGATTAAAATATTTTGGTTTTTAGTTTATTGGAAACATTAGTGGGTAACCGAAAGGTAAAACAAATCATGTATGTCATAAAAAAAACAGTGTGGCGACCATAACTTTGCCGTGCAACTTCAGTTTAGCAAAATAACAAGATGCAACATTATATATATTATCCACATTTGTTTACTTATGGACTACTCACTCTCAAGCGTGCTTAAATAAACTAGTCTTACTACCCAATGGTATAAATATAGGCCTTTGATCCACTGGCGTTTTACGAGCGTTGGCGTTTCTCCAACGTTTGACATCGTCTTACATATGACACGCACGATATCAACGCCGGCGTCGCCTTAACGTCGCGCCGGACATCAGACGTTGGAGAAACACCAACGCTCCTAAAACGCCAATAGGATAGCGGCTATACCCTTAGCCCTCGCCAGGTTAAGTAACGTAATATCGAGTTCTACTAGGATATTATCGGTACTAGCTCAGAAGGTCTGACTCACCTGAAAGCACGTAAAGCCGTTGGTCCCGCGACGTACCTATATCTCACTGGTCACGTAGGATTGTCGTCTCATCGGAATATGAGAGTGTGGGAAGAGGGAGTGCATTTGCATCTGCTGGAATTGGCTAATCTTCAATGAGATTGGTCGATTTAGTCAAGGGGATTCGGTATGTAGAACATTATTTTTCTAGAAAAATGTACTTATCTTTTTTCTAGGTCCAATGGTATTTACAACGCCTCGCGGCAAGCGCCAGCTTTATTATAACGGCTTCAAATATTCTTGTCGAAGTCGCTATGAAGGAAAGTCTGACGTCCGTTGGTACTGCTCGTCTCATCACTCTAAAGGATGCAGGGCATCCGTAAGGACAATAGAGTATAAAATAGTAAGTCTATCAGAAATACACAATCACGAACCAACGCTACATTGGACCGAGAGAATGAATATTTGATTAGAAAATTATGTTAGCCTGAAGTTGATTTTGCAATTTAGGGTTAAAGTTGCGTTAAGCGGACGCCTGCGCAATTCTATACAAAAGCGCTCCTTTGCGGGAACTCGCTTTCGACTGATCTCGTGGTCCCCGCAACATCATCAGCGTCCGATTAACGCTGTTTCGGCCCTTAAAGCCTTAAATGACGTGTCTAGTGCTCAAAATTAGTACAAGCCTAACAGGTTTTTACGATTTAGAAAAACTCCAGCATGTCGCTGAGATGCTTTTTCTACTAACTTTTTAATTTTAACTGCAAGTTGAGCATTTAGGCCGCTACCTATCCCACGTTTTACGGGCAGTGGCGTTTCTCTAACGTCCCACATAGTCGTTATAAGACACGCACGACTTCCACGTCGTGTCTCTAAGGTAAGACGTTGGAAAACGCCATCGCTTGAAAGCCGCTAGTGGGGAGCGGCCTTAGGTTTTAGTTTTGTATGAAGGGCACGCCACTGACTAGTTCAAAAGTTTATTAATAATAGGCATAATTTCAATAATAATAAAAAAAATGCAGCTATATTTATATGAAAACTAATGAAAACGAGTACGTAGTTATAATAATATATTGACACCAAATTGTGATTTATGTAGTTAGTTAAAAAATGGTAACTAGAAAATTATATCGAATATAAAAGCAATTTCATGACGTGAAACGTCAACTTTTTATATTAATTGAAAATGTGAATGCCAAGCATTGAATAAGTAGGTTTTTTAATTATGGGATCTGTGCCGAAGAGTTTTAATTAGGCTTTTGTACTCAGAAGAAGCTAAAAGGGACCTTAGTAATAAGGTTGAGATAAATATACGTGGCTTAGAATGTATGTACTACCTCGTACGACTTATCTGTGTACGTCGCTAGAATGCGACCCCTCTCCCACTTCGCTTCGTTCGTTTAGTAGCGATAGCGTACTGACAGCGTTACGTCACAGCGCGAAGTGCACAGTTAAGTCGTACGGGTACTAAGGCTTACCTATTCTTTATCTCTATTTTACTGTCGTACTTTAGACAGTTGTGCGACAGAGACTAGAATAATGTTTAGCTAAAGTACGTGCTAAGTAATGTCTATATGTCTCTGCCTTAGATTCGTCTGTCTGTCTGTCTGTCTATCTGTAACAGGGCGGTATTTTTTTAAAACGAAATTTAGAATACTTGATTGTTTTATAAAAATTGTAATACATAGTCCAATTTGTTAAATTTTATACATAGTTGAATTTTGATATTTTAAAGTTACGCGGTGTTCTAAAATATTGGGTTATAATTTGTTTATTTGTTGGATATTGATGTTTTTTTTATATATTTTTTGTAAAATTTTTAAAGATGTTGCAATAGATATTTATTAAATACTAGCAAGAGACAATTGCTAGAAATATCTGTATACAGACTCCAGCAAAACAAGCTACTACAATCTGTCAAATTTTAATAGATTTTCAACCTTATTGCTAACGCTTTTGGTTCATTGGTTGGAAATATTTGACACTTATGGGTAGCTAGTTGTGCTGAGTTCTGTACTATTTTTTTTTTTTACTTTTTTAAGTATCTAATATTGTGATGTTTTTGTTAAGTTTATAAATCTGTACTTAATTTATGTTAACTTTGTGTTTATTTCTTAACAATTGCAATAAAAAGATTGGGTTTATTTATCTTCTCTTTTGTTTGTTATTACTTTTTTTGCAAAATCAGTCTTATTTGTTTCCATTAAACTACTACATAGGCATGAAGGTACTTATTTTTAAGTGAATCATCATTTATAAAAGAAAAGAATAATAGTTCATATCAGTCGGTAGCAATTTAGTTAAAAAAAAAACTAATTGAATAAGAGTCCAAAATTTGAGTTGTTGTTACATTTTTAGTTTTGAAAGGCAAATATTTTTTTTTTGTAAAAAAGCGTTTTATTTTTGCTTTACCTTCAGTAAGTTTAGGGGTTAGCTTGAGACGATATTAAAATAAAATTTAAATGAAAACCCTATTGATAAAAACGCGTTTAGAGGACCTAAATCTGCTAATTAATTTCGAATGCAATTTCTAAAATTTACTTTCAACACACAAATATTTTGATAATCATGTGTTGAAAGTTCATTTAAGAAATTACTAAAACACTAATATTTTTGCCTTTTTCCAGCCACATTCACCACCTCTCGTCGTGGCAAGCGAATGATCAGACTGAACGGACATAACTTCTACCAGGTCAGGGCCCACGGCGCCAGGATCCGATGGGCCTGTTCCACTCATCACCGGCATGGCTGCCGAGCTGCCATCAGGACCGTTGATGATGTCATCGTCGCTATCAATGAACAACACGACCATAATATGGTGTAGGAAGTCAATGTGGAGTATACCGTTTAAAATTATGTGCGAAAGAGGTTTATTCTTGGGGAAAATAAAGAATATGTGATTTAAAATTTTTAAAAATAAGCCACTTTGAAGTTATTAAGATTTCTAATGCTACAAAAGACGAACACTCACACATAAAAGGCTCTTTTGTTGTTAATAAAAGAGTTCATAACTTCGAAACGGGTGAACCGATTTTATAAAACATGTCTAAGAACTATTGCTAGATAATCTACTTTCATATGAAAAAACCGCATTAAAATCGGTCAACCCGGTTAAGAGCTACTGTGCCACAATCATACACATATAGCGGTCATAACTAATACAATAACTTCTTAGTTTTTTTTATGTCAAAAAGGAACAACCTAGTCACCGTTTTTCTAATAATTCTGAGTTTGTGAATAAAACAAAATGATTTAGTATGTTACTAAATCATTTGACCTATCATATATATAATTTTATTTAAAATAATGAAAAGTAATTTATAAGTTACTTTGTGCCGGTAGTAGGTAAGTGTTGTTAATGTTATAATGTATTTTTAAATAAATATATATTATTTGTTTCTAGAATGTCCTTTAAGTGCCTTATTTTTTTTGGTAAAACGTAAATGACAAATGAATTTGTCATTTACGTGAATTCATCTTAATGACGTGGAGCGGAGAAATTTGGCTAAAATTAGATGAACATGAAGCGATTAAATACGCGAGTAAATAAAGACATAATTTTATTCAAATCATCTAATTGAATTAATTTTCTCGACTGCACACTGCTCAACGTCAGCAGAAACGCATCATTTTATGTGCCAAGGAATTGGGATTACGGAAAGGGGTAGTAGCCGACGACGACACAGGTATCTACGAAACTAGAAATAATCAATCAAATTTGTTTTTATTTAAAAACTTACTCTAACCTCTTCCTTTTAATTTTCAGCACGGTTCATACTATCCCAAAGAGGAAAGCGGATGATCCAGGTAAACGGGTTCACATATTCGTCACTGCCGTCAAAATCAAAGAAAAAAAGATGGCGGTGCTCCACCCATTCTCCAATGGGATGTCATGCCCATGTTTTTACCTTGGATGACATCGTTATTGCTGTAAATGGGGAACACCAACATCCACCCCAGAATGTGAGAAATGTCATACATTATTATGATAACACGAGGTTGGTTCATGGAACTGGAAAACAAATGAATGTGCCTAATCTACGGGCCTTACATTGATTGAAATTGGCTTTCGACCATTGGTGGAATATTTTTGAAGTGAAAACTTCTTTAGCGGCGTTGAGCACTTTTTCTGTAATGGGTATAAAATCTTAAACTCGCGTCAGGACACGTGACCTGATCGAAAAAGCGTAGGACGATTAATCAAGTTTTCACTTCTGCCGGCACTCCCGGAGTGCAACCCGTCTTTTTTTTTACATAATAAGGGCCTTTTTCACCATCGGCGAAATAAAAATCTTCACATAATAAGGGCCTGTTTTAAGACATCACAAAGGACGCTATTTTCGAGATGTATTAAAAAATGGACCAGAATTTGTATTAATAATCTGACAGCTATTTTAACCAGAACTTATTATAACAATGTAAAACAGGCCCTAAGTGTTAAATGAAGGTTTCTTTTGCCGAAACGAATTTTAATAGAGTTTAGATCAATTGATAGATTAATTCCAAAATAAAGATTTATAATATTATGTGTGATAATGCATGTTACAGTAAGGAAATGTTCAGATTTTTAGAGATTTTAAAACTTCGAAAGAAGCTGATTCGGATTGCTGGTAAATATACTAAAATTGCCACTCAGGACTAGAGTTATTTTTAGAAAAACAAATTGTTTGCCATAGTAATTAAGTTTTAATATTTTTTATCTAAATAATTTTAATCTGTATTGCCATAGTTTTTGTGCTTTTGACATAGGATAAAGGGAATTACTAAATCGTTTGATCTCTTTTTAGGTGAACGGCAGTGTTCATACCACATACTTTTCATGTCGTTATAACAATCTCTATTGGAAGATAGTACATAAGGTTTAAAAATAATACTTTTTATGTCCTAAGTCATAAAAATCTAAGAAGTTCAAATGGGGTTGTGTAACATATTAACAACTAATTAATACAAAAAAATATTCTCAAATTCAACATTTTATTAGTGGTACGAAATTCCTATACAAGTCTGCCGTTCACGTTTACTAGTGTTTTTTTAACTTTAAGGGGCCTATTTTACTACCTTAAAGGTAATTTTTCTATTGAGATTACATTACTACAAGTATACATTTTTGCTATTTTTAGAGTAGCAAAATTTTGAGAAATATGTGTATTAAAAGGTGATGAAAAATTACACTTTTGTTCAATAAGATAAAGTGTAAATTTAAAAGTGTAAGGTCAGTTAAAAAAAACCTTACAATTACATTTTAATAAAATCAACCAAATACTACCATAGCGATTTTAAATTCAATTATTTAATAAATAAGCACTTATTTTGCCTGTGTTTTATTTATCCCTAATTTTAGTTTATTAGACAAGTAATCAGTAGTTTGATGTCTAGTACTGTAGTTGGTATACATATAAAATTGATACTAATTTATTAACATTTTACAGAAAACCAAAGCACAAGCGGCGAGGCACCCATTAATTTTAGATCGTCACCAAACTTCAAGCACATGAGGAAATATTTTAAATCGCAGTTCAAAGCACCAGTTGCGGTCACGCAGTTTAAACCCCGGACAAAGCCAACCACAGCTTTCTTGGCAGAGAAAATCAGTAAATTGCTGGAGAAATATAAAAACTGGCAGCTGCCTCCAGGGTTGCAGGTGACTGCAGCCCAGCCACCTCTGCCGATTGACCCGCCACCACTACCAACTTCAATGCCCCCATTACAATTGAAGAAAGAGATCAAAGAAGAATATGACTATGCATATCCACAAATGTGCCGAGACTTTGCACGTGGTGCCTGTACCTTAGGGTCTTCATGTCGACATGCACATAAATTAATTTTGGCACAACTACCAGGGCTCATGACTTTTTGTAAGAACTTTCAGAATTTTGGATGCAATTTACCCAAATGTAAATTTATTCATGCGACAATATTCGAACAGGAACGATTCTTCAGAACTGGATATATAAATCCAAGGCTGCTGATTAATAAAACCGATGTTCAGCCGCATTTCCTGCAAATTATGCATGCTAATATGCGAAAATCAATGCATCGACCAATACAAATACCAAATTTGCAACAACCAAATATGCCACCACCAAATATGCAACAACCAAATATGCCGCCGCCACCAAATATGCCACCACCAAATATGCCACCTCCCAATATGCCACCTCACAATATGCCACCACCAAATATGCCACCTCCCAATATGCCACCACCAAATATGCAACCACCAAATATGCAACTACCAAATGTGCAACAGCCACCTCCGCCGCCGCCTCCCCCTCCTCCGCCACCCCCGCCGCTACCACTGCCGCCCCCACCGCCGCCCCCTCTTTTAACTCCTCAGCTGCAAAATCCTCCTCCTCCACTCACTGATCAAATACGGCAGTGCCGTCCAACGGCAATAACTGACCGCACCGGTGCTCCTGGGTGTTACGTATTTCTATAAAATGCTTGCCTTCGGAAACAGAAACGCACGCAGTGTGGCCTGTCTCCACAACATATACTAGGTGTATTTTTGGTCTTGCATAACCCTTCTTCTACCCATGAAAACAAACAACTTTTATTATGGAACCAACTCTGAAATCGCGAACAAAGCAACAGCTTTTTCATACATTATGGTCGGCAGGTCATTAAACTTTAGTTACAAACAGCTGATATTTTTAGCGCGTTGTGAAGGACCAAAAATACACCTAGTATATTAACATATTTATTTATTTATTTAACTCACTAATATAACTCGTTGGACTTTTGTATTAAAAAAAAGTATCTAAAAAGTTAAAAAAAAATAGTGTCATAAGAATTAAATTCGTATAAAGTACACTAAGTATACTATAAGCTTTAGATATGAATTTGACGTATTTGCTATGTTAAGATAATAAGATTATGCACGCATTAGTTGTGTGTCGAGTCGTACCGTAATGTAGTATTTTTACTGTTTAACAATAGATATTGCATTATTTTCCGTATAGATACTGGATACCTATTGCTATTTTTCTCTAAATGGTTAACTCTAGGTATTGCTGATTATTCTATGTGATCGGCACTGGGTATTGCATTTTTTTCCTGTACGGTTACCACGTGGTATTACATATCTTTTTCTAAATAGTTATCATTCGATATTGCAACCATTTCTATAGGATTAACACTGGGTATTGCATTTTTTCCTTTATATAATTACCACTGGATATTGTTTTTTTTTTTCTATAAAGCCGACTAGATATTGCTTTTTATAGGATTACTGGAAATTGCATATTTTTATATAAGTTTAGCACTGAATATTGCATTTATTTTATAGTGTTAACACTGGATTGCTGATTTGTCTGTAAGGTTAACACTGGGAATTGCAGAATTTTCCATAAATTTATCACTGGGTATTGCATTTTTTTACTGTAAGGTTAACACCGGAAATTGCAAATTTTTCTATATTTTTACTCGGAATATTACATTTATTTTCATTGCATTAACGCTGGACATTACTAGTTTTTCTAGATATTTATTATTGAATATTGCATTTTATTCCTGTACGGTTAACACTGGGAATTGCTGAATTTTTTAGATATTTAACATTGGGTATTGCATTTTTTGCAATAAGGTTAACATTGGTAACTATTTTATATAAACTGTACATTGGTAACTAAACATTGCTAATAGTTTTGTACATGTACACCTATCACTGAACATTCCTATTTTTTCGTATTTTTAACAATAAATATTACTATTTAGCTGTAAAAATATAAACTAATAATTTACACAGTGTATCTAGTCAACTGTTTAGCACAAATAGTCATGAAAAGTGACAGACAATCATTTGTATTTTGTAATTCATAGCCTGTCTGCTTATTCCTGTATTTCATTGTCATTGCATCTACTACTAATATACCTTTTAAATGGTGCAATGATTTTGTTCATAACAATTATGTGTGTCATAAAATAAATCATTAATCATGTAGCAAAACATAGATATTACTAATTGTTTTTATTTTTTTCGACCAAACTTAGATGGTCTCCTTACTAATTGTTTCAATTATTTTTCGATGGTAACCAACCTGATGGTCCTTAGAGGGCTTCGCCACAGAACAGACAAAACTGATTTTTTTTTCTATTCCGTGGTTTTCGCATCCAATAGTAATTCGAAGTGTCTTGAAAGCGTATTATTCTCCCGAAAATACAGATTAGAATATCATTCGGGGGTATGTTATTACACCAAGCGCTTATATTCTTTAAAAAAAAATCACAGAGCTAAGTAGCAGTGAGAGGTCTCTTCCATGAAAACAAACAACTTGTATTATGGAACCATCTCTGAAATCGCGAAAAAAGTAACGACTGCTTCATACATTATGGTCGGCAGGTCATTAAACTTTTGTTAGAAACAGCTGATATTTTTTTAAGCGGGTTGTGCAAGATAAAAAATACACCTAGTATATTAACATATTTATTTATTTATTTAACTAACTAATATAACTCGTTGGATTTTTGTATTAAAAAAAAGTATTAAAGTTTTAAAAAAATAGTGTCATAAGAATTAAATTCGTATAAAGTACACTAAGTATACTATAAGCTTTAGATATGAATTTGACGTATTTTGCTATGTTAAGATAATAAGATTATGCACGCATTAGTTGTGTGTCGAGTCGTACCGTAATGTAGTATTTTTACTGTTTAACAATAGATATTGCATTATTTTCCGTATAGATACTGGATACCTATTGTTATTTTTCTCTAAATGGTTAACTCTAGGTATTGCTGATTATTCTATGTGATCGGCACTGGGTACTGCATTTTTTCCTGTAAGATTACCACGTCGTATTACATATCTCTTTCTAAATAGTTATCATTCGATATTGCAACCATTTCTATAGGATTAACACTGCGTATTGCATTTTTTCCTTTATGGTTACCACTAGGTGTTCTATTTTTTTTTATAGTTATCACTGAATTATTTATTCTATGGGATCACTGGAAATTGGAGATTTTTACATATGGTTAGCACAGAATATTGCATTTATGTTTAGTGTTAACACTAGATTGCTGATTTTCCTGTAAGGTTGACATTGCGAATTGCAGATTGTTCTGTATGTTTAACACTTTGCATTTATTTTCATTGCGACATAACGATGGGCGTTGCCAGTTTTTTTAGATATTTATTGCTAAATATTGCTTTTTATTTCTGTATGTTTTTTTTTTTTTTTTTTTTTTTAACACTGGGAATTTGTGATTTTTCTAGATATTTAACATTGGGTATTGCATTATTTTCAATAAGGTTAACATTGGTAACTATTTTATATAAACTGTACATTGATAACTAAACATTGCTAAAAGTTTTATACATGTACACCTATCACTGAACATTCCTATTTTTTCGTATTTTTAACAATAAATATTACTATTTAGCTGTAAAAATATAAACTAATAATTTAGACAGTGTATCTAGTCAAGTGTTTAGCACAAATAGTCATGAAAAGTGACAGACAATCATTTGTATTTTGTAATTCATAGCCTGAGTGTCTGCTTATTCCTGTTTTTCTTTGTCATTGCATCTTGAAAGCGTATTATTCTCCCGAAAATACAGATTAGAATCTCATTCGGGGGTATGTTATTACACCAAGCGCTTATATTCTTCAAAAAAAAAATCACAGAGCTGAGTAGCAGTGAGAGGTCTCTTCCATGAAAACAAACAACTTTTATTATGGAACCATCTCTGAAATCGCGAAAAAATTAACGGCTGTTTCATACATTATAGTCGGCAGGTCATTAAACTTTTGTTAGAAACAGCTGATATTTTTTAAGCGGGTTGTGCAAGATAAAAAATACACCTAGTATATTAACATATTTAATTAACTAATATAACTCGTTGGATTTTTGTATTAAAAAAAAGTATTAAAGTTTAAAAAAAATAGTGTCATAAGAATTAAATTCGTAAAAGTACACTAAGTATACTATAAGCTTTAGATATGAAATTGACGTATTTTGCTATGTTAAGATAATAAGATTATGCTCGCATTAGTTGTGTGTCGAGTCGTACCGTAATGTAGTATTTTTACTGTTTAACAATAGATATTGCATTATTTTCCGTATAGATACTGGATATTGCTATTTTTCTCTAAATGGTTAACTTTAGGTATTGCTGATTATTCTATGTGATCGGTACTGGGTACTGCATTTTTTCCTGTAAGATTACCACGTCGTATTACATATCTTTTTCTAAACAGTTATCATTGGATATTGCAACCATTTCTATGGGATTAACACTGGGTATTGCATTTTTACCTGTATAATTACCACTGGATATTGTTTTTTTTTCTATAAAGTCGACTAGATATTGCTTTTTATAGGATTACTGGAAATTGCCTATTTTTATATAAGTGTAGCACTGAATATTTCATTTATTTTATAGTGTTAACACTGAATTGCTGATTTTTCTGTAAGGTTAAAACACTGGGAATTGCAGAATTTTCCAAAAATTTATTACTGGGTATTGCATTTTTTTACTGTAAGGTTAACACCGGAAATTGCAAATTTTTCTATATGTTTACTCGGAATATTACATTTATTTTCATTGCGTTAACGCTGGACATTGCTAGTTATTCTAGATATTTATTATTGAATACTGCATTTTATTCCTGTACGGTTAACACTGGGAATTGCTGAATTTTCTAGACATTTAACATTGGGTATTGCATTTTTTGCAATAAGGTTAACATTGGTAACTATTTTATATAAACTGAACATTCGTAACTAAAATTTGCTAATAGTTTTGTACATGTACACCTATCACCGAACATTCATATTTTTCCGTAATTTTAACAATAAATATTACTATTTAGCTGTAAAAATATAAACTAATAATTTACACAGTGTATCTAGTCAAGTGTTTAGCACAAATAGTCATGGAAAGTGACAGACAATCATTTGTATTTTGTAATTCATAACCTGAGTGTCTGCTTATCCCTGTATTTCATTGTCATTGCATCTACTACTAATATACCTTTCGAATGGTGCAATGATTTTGTTCATAACAATTATGTGTGTCATAAAATAAATCATTAATCATGTAGCAAAACATAGATATTACTAATTGTTTTTATTTTTTTCGACCTCTCCTTACTAATTGGTTCAATTATTTTTCGATGGTAACCAACCTGATGGTCCTTAGAGGGCTCCGCCACAGAACAGACAAAACTGTTTTTTTTTCTATTCCGTGGTTTTCGCATCCAGTAGTAATTTGAAGTGTCTTGAAAGCGTATTATTCTCCCGAAAATACAGATTAGAATCTCATTCGGGGGTATGTTCTTACACCAAACGCTTATTCTTAAAAAAAAATCACAGAGCTAAGTAGCAGTGAGAGGTCTCTTCCATGAAAACAAACAACTTTTATTATGGAACCATGTCTGGAATCGCGAAAAAAGTAACGGCTGTTTCATACATTATGGTCGCAGGCCATTAAACTTTTGTTAGAAACAGCTGATATTTTTTTAAGCGGGGTGTGCAAGATAAAAAATACATCTAGTATATTAACATATTTATTTATTTAACTAACTAATATAACTCGTTGAATTTTTGTATTAAAAAGAAAGTATTAAAGTTTAAAAAAAAAAATAGTGTCATAAGAATTAAATTCGTAAAAAGTACACTAAGTATACTATAAGCTTTAGATATGAATTTGGCGTATGTTGCTATGTTAAGATAATAAGATTATGCACGCATTAGTTGCGTGTCGAGTCGTACCGTAAAGTAGTATTTTTACTGTTTAACAATAGATATTGCATTATTTTCCGTATAGATACTGGATATTGCCATTTTTCTCTAAATGGTTAACTCTAGGTATTGCTGATTATTCTATGTGATCGGCACTGGGTATTGCATTTTTTCCTGTACAGTTACCACGTGGTATTACATATCTTTTTCTAAATAGTTATCATTTGATATTGCAACCATTTCTATAGGATTAACACTGGGTATTGCATTTTTTCCTTTATATAATTACCACTGGATATTGTTTTTTTTTTCTATAAAGCCGACTAGATATTGCTTTTTATAGGATTACTGGAAATTGCATATTTTTATATAAGTTTAGCACTGAATATTGCATTTATTTTATAGTGTTAACACTGGATTGCTGATTTGTCTGTAAGGTAAACACTGGGAATTGCAGAATTTTCCATAAATTTATCACTGGGTGTTGCATTTTTTACTGTAAGGTTAACACCGGAAATCGCAAATTTTTCTATATGTTTACTCGGAATATTACATTTATTTTCATTGCGTTAACGCTGGACATTGCTAGTTTTTCTAGATATTTGTTATTGAATATTGCATTTTATTCCTGTACGGTTAACACTGGGAATTGCTAAATTTTCTAGACATTTAACATTGGGTATTGCATTTTTTGCAATAAGGTTAACATTGGTAACTATTTTATATAAACTGTACATTAGTAACTAAAATTTGCTAATAGTTTTGTACATGTACACCTATCACTGAACATTCCTATTTTTTCGTATTTTTAACAATAAATATTACTGTTTAGCTGTAAAAATATAAACTAATAATTTACACAGTGTATCTAGTCAAGTGTTTAGCACAAATGGTCATGAAAAGTGACAGACAATCATTTGTATTTTGTAATTCATAGCCTGAGTGTCTGCTTATTCCTGTATTTCATTGTCATTGCATCTACTACTAATATACCTTTTAAATGGTGCAATGATTTTGTTCATAACAATAATGTGTGTCATAAAATAAATCATTAATCATGTAGCAAAACATAGATATTACTAATTGTTTTTATTTTTTCGACCAAACTCAAATGGTCTCCTTACTCATTGGTTCAATTATTTTTCGATGGTAACCAACCTGATGCTCCTTAGAGGGCTCCGCCACAGAACAGACAAAACTGTTTTTTTTTCTATTCCGTGGTTTTCGCATCCAGTAGTAATTTGAAGTGTCTTGAAAGCGTATTGTTCTCCCGAAAATAAAGATTAGAATCTCATTCTGGGGTATGTAATTACACCAGGAGCTTATATTCTTCAAAAAGAAATCACACAGCTAAGTAGCAGTGAGAAGTCTCTTTGGAGAATTCATCTATTTTCTCTCATTACTTAGAAATTTGTACAGAATGGTTTCGCAACATTAATTTTGGGGTTCCCGCTTCTTAACCTTGGCCTAATGAAATTTAACGGCCGTTTCCGCTAACCTATCTATCCGAACATTTAATTTTCGCTACTAGAGATATATTTTTGACACATAGAGCACATGTCAAATAGCTATCGGTTTACGACGGATAGATATTTGACATTCGCTAATGTACAGATGATCGTTGGGGGGAAAGGTTCTCGAAAAATGGGCAGGCCTCCGCCAAGATGAACTGATGATCTGGTGGGTTACCATGACGTTTAAAGTAAGACTGTTTTATTCCTGTTCCAGAGTGTGCAAGTGACAGCGTTAGACACGTTGTCTAGCGCCGTCTCTTTCCCACTGAAAGTAATATCGAAGTAATACTGCTTGCTTGGCGACCTTGACCTGGAGGCCTACCACAAGCCCTTATGCTTGTGGTAGGCCTCCAGGTCAAGGTCGCCGGGTCCCGTTGGATGCAAGTGGCGTAGGACTGATATATGTAGAAATCTTTGGGGTAGGCCTTTGTCCAGCAGTGGTTGTCTTTCGACTAATGATGATAGAGATGAATGTAAAGATAAATAAGTTATTGGAAATGGCCGTCTGTTATCTGTGTTTCAGCGTGCATGTCCCACCACTAATAAAAATCTACCAAAAAAGTAAAGCCACGTAAATTGATGTATATAAGTAAGCACTAAAAACGTTATTTCACATTCAGGGCAAGATTACTTATTCTAATAAGTCTAGAGTATAGTTTGTATTACCCAAGTAACTCAAATATTTTGCCAATTATCTTCTTTGCGATAATTCTGATTTGCAAAATTTCTGCTTAGCGAAATTCCTGCTTAGCGAAATTTCAGCTTAGCGCAATTTCTGCTGTGCGAAATTTCTGCTTTGCGTCTAGAACGTGTAGACTACACTCTACTATATTTGATTTTAACAAATTATTTTATTTTCTTTTCATTGTTACAGCGGAATTCATATTATCAAGAAAAGGGAAGCGTCTAATACATCTCAGAGGTTATACTTACTATGAAAAACCATCAAAGACTGAAAGGGAACAGTGGCGATGTTCTACCCACTTAGCTCGGGGATGCAGAGCAGATATTATCACAGTTAGTGAAGAAATTGTAAGACTACGTGAAGTACATAATCATGCACCTAATATGAATGTAATGAAGAATCAATAAATATATATCTTGGATGAGTCACACACGGCCATACTCATCTCAAGCTAGGCAGAGCTTACTATGGTAACCGAACAACTGTTATAGCTACTTAAATATCTTATAATTATATTATTAATAGAAATAAATTACGTTCTGATACATAGAAAACAGTCGTGTCACACAAAAAGTGTCAGTCTCATCACTTAAAGAATAGGGATGACGACAGCATTAAAAAAATGGCATTCTGTTTAGTCCGTTTGATAGATCGGCCGAAAATACGAGACACGTATATTTTGCTTGATCAAATTAATAAAAAAATACAAAGATAAAGAGCAACAAAGTTCCGGAGTGGGGGCTTTTGACGTCACCGTAATGCAAAAATTGTATCTTATTGTGACGTCACGCGCAACTTCTTTCATTCTTCGTTTACGAGAAGAAAGAAAAAATACGTGTCCAAAATTTTTTGATAATCTTTCTGACGGACTAATTACTTTTTTTTGTCGTCTCGCCTATAGTTCTGGGTAGGAATAAAACTCACGACCTTCGACTTAGCTATTAGGGTTACTAACCACTAGACCATCAGCAAGCCATCTAATGCCTACTTGACTTGATGATTTCCCAATCCTCAAAAAAAAAAAGCCTACATGATCCAACTATAGGTAATCTACACACTATAATGTAGATAGTTTTAGTTAGGTTCTAAAGTATGTGTTATCACGCCTTACAATTTTTTACAAGACATTAAAAATTATAATTTTATTACTATATCACGCACGATATTAAGACTTGCAATAAAGATCTGTAATAACTTCAATTGTCTTTCGTCCTTTTATTTTAGATCAATTTGTGGTAGTGACCATGCGCTGTACGCACTACAATATGGCTGTGCCATATCTTGTACGCGGAAAAATATTTTTATGGTTCGCCGCGGAAAACTTTCTTTTAGTACAAGTGCCCGAAACACATGAGGCATTTCAGCTTTGTCTTAAACGATTTTTTGATTGCCTAACCACAAAATTAACACCTAAATTTATAATTACAGCGGTATTTACAACATCGCAGAAAGGCAATCCCCTTATACGTCTTAGAGGATATACGTACAACGGAATGGTAACAACTTCTTCTAAACAACAGTGGCGATGTTCAACCCATTTATCAAAAGGGTGCAGAGCAGACATCACAACATTTAATGGACAAATAATCAGAGTTCGTGATAATCATAATCACCCACCGAGTGTGCATGTTCTGAGGAAGGAAAAATACTCTTTATTAAAAAAGCCTCCATTCCGTAACTAAAGGTTGACAAACGAAAAAGTACCTAATACATACACACATCAAAAGTGTCTAGGGATATTTCAATTAAACCTAAATTACTAAAATTCTATTAACTTTTTGTTAAAACATGTACACATTAAAATAAACCTTGTTTAATAGACTATTTAATCTGATAATAAACTTTTAGATAAAGTTAAATTAAAAAAAAACTTAGAAGAAGAGGAAAAACTCAAACAAAATTTCAATCTGAACTTTATTTTTGAAACATCAAAACTCAAACAAAACAACAATTTTTTTTATTAAAATTCTTGAAAACTTAAAATTAATATTCCGTGGATCCACCTAAGACTCTCCTGACACATCTGCAGCGGTTCTGCATACTCAAAACAAGGGTGTCAATATCCTGTTGTGGAATACTGTCCCATAATTGCCGTTTCTGAAGCCATGAAGACCAGTCAGAGCGTTATATCCAGGCTTTGGTCATGTTATCGTGTCACGGAGGAAGTGGTGGAACGGCACCGAGGACCTCAACGCATTACAACACATGTACAGGACCGATTCATAGTAAATGCTGCACGAAGTCAACTAAATGCAGCGGCGATGCAATTGGTTCAAAGGCTATAGAGAGAGTATGGTTTGCTGGTAAGCGGTCAAACTTTGAGAAGGCGACTGCATGAAGTCAATCTACGTGCTCGTAGGCCATTTTGGGTATCAGCACTAAGGAGAGGTAATCGAGGAAGAAGATTACAATGGGCTATTGCACACGAAAACTGGAACCATTCTAAATGGTCACTTGTGCTTTTCACTGATGAATCTAGGTTTGGATTTCATCCTGATTCGCGAAGAGTACGCGTTTGGAGAAAACCTGGACGTTGGAATCGACTGCAGCACCCACAACAAGTTCATGCATATTAAGGTGGCACGATTATGGTTTGGGCAGGAATTCGTCTCGGCGGTAGAACGGACCTCGTTTGGATACAAGGCAATATGACTGCTCGAAAATACCGAGATGAGGTGCTAGAGCCTGTAATCTTGCCCCACAAACAGCAAATGGGACAAAATTTCCAGCTAATGCACGACAATGCCCGTCCACATACGGCGCGTATCGTTACAAGTTGGTTACAACAGCATGTTATCCAAGCTTTAGACCGGCCTGCACAATCCCCTAACTTAAATCCTATTGAGCATGCCTGGAATATGCTTCAGAGAAGAGCTCGTAGGAATTTCCCTGTTGATATTGTGCATCAAAACCAGCTTTTCTTGCATCTTAGCAGGATTTGGGACAGTACTCCACAACAGGATATTGACACCCTTGGTTTGAGTATGCAGAACCGCTCCAGATGTGTCAGGAGAGTCTTAGGTGGATCCACGAATTATTAATTTTAAGTTTTCAACAATTTTTATAAAAAAAAATTGTTTTGTTGTTTAGGTTTTGAAATTTCAAAAATAAAGTTAAATTGAAATTTTGTTGAGTTTTTCCTCTTCTTCTAAGTTTTTTTTTTTAATTTAACTTTATCTAAAAGTTTATTATCAGATTAGATAGGCAATTAAACAAGGTTTATTTTAAAGTGTAGGTGTCTTAACAAAAAGTTAATAGAATTTTAGTTATTTAGGTTTAATTAAAATATCCCTAGACACTTTTGATGTGTGTATAAATAAATGACTTGGAACAACTCACACACGGTAACCTGATGCTAAAGTAGGCAGAGCTTGTACTATGGTAACCAGACAACTGATAAACTTACTTATCTAATTTATAAATACATAGTAAAGTGAAGAAAATTTTGTTTGCATAGATTGTAGGTCAGATACAGATAGACGAACCTTGTACAATCTACCTCATAATTAGACATGCAAAATACAATTATCAAATATTGACAATGTTCATTTAAAACTACTAGAACAATTGGAATAAAGTCAGATCAATTATTATATCATTAGCTAAGTCAATATAATTTGAATTACATTGAATTATTCATATATTCAAACATTCAGTAGACACATTAGATGATTAATTACGATAAGTATAGTTATTATTATAATATATAAAATAAATATATAGATATTTTTTTTATTACTTTTGGACTTGCTCTTGGTCCCAGACTAGCCCGAGGGCATAGACGGGGCCTACGATGGAGCGAGCTCACCCAAAAGATGCCTATGCACTCGTCTCTTGAATACATCCGGGTTATATGAATTTGGAAACGTAGACGGCAGGGAATTCCATTCTTTTGCGAAATATATCGTAACACTTGCTGTCTGAATAGACCATACCCTGTACGTGCCATAATATGGCAGTAGCCACATCTTGTACGCTTTGTGGAACGCGCGGAAAAGTTTGCATGCCCAATTTGTCTCTAGTTTGTCGGAGGAAAATAACACCTCAATTTATCTTTACAGCAGTATTCATAAAATCGCAGAAAGGGAATCGTCTGATACGTTTTAACGGGTACACGTACTACGGGAGGCCTCCGTCAGGTACAAGGCAGCTATGGCGTTGTACCACTCACCAGGCATCAGGCTGTCGAGCCTACATCGTAACGGTGGAAAATCTGATCATAAAAACAAGGGAAGAACACAATCATCTGCGATAAAAACCTTTTTTTCTAAATAAAGATTAAAAAAAAAAACACAATCATCCACAGAATTGGAGAGTCAACCATTCACCGACTGCAGTCACGTTTGTTTAAAATGACTAATGCTTTTTAACCTTTCGACGACCAAGCGAAAGCCGGCTGTCGGGATGCTATTGTCTTTCTATTGTGTCTCGAATCACGTGTGTTTAAGGGTTTAAAATAAAAATTGGTTCAGCCGTATCGAAGTGATTCTTAATGACTTTGTGGGCAGGGAGTTTTTTTTTATTTACACTTTATAAGTGTAAATAAAATGTAGTATAAGTATTTCAAATAAAATGTGGGTTGTGAATATACAATAAAATAATATTAAATAACTCAGGTTTTTATTGCCATTCTTACTAATTTACGCTTTATAGTATCAAACTATAACATTACTCCCAATCGGTTTGATGTTATTTCCAACATTTGACTTTACTGGGTAGGTACAGTCAGCGTACAAAATATCAAAACTATCAGACTGTTCAAAATACCGAAAAAAATATAAAATATCAACTGTATATCAACGTTACAAAGTTCTTGTCAGAATGGTAGTTGTCGTGTATAATCTTCATTCTGAAATATTCCGTCATTGAGTTTAATTTTCATAGTTATTTCAATATTTTGAATACCTAGCTAAACAACCTGAAAATATTGCAAGACAGCGCGGATTGTCCGAAAGCAGTTAAAGGCCGGCGTGATTCCGCCTTTAACTGCTTTCATTAATGCCGTGTTTACGTCGAGTAATATGCAGGTATAATGCCATAACCTCATTTCTTTGGAGTAACAGTTCGTGATGATCGATGTCCATGGCATAGCCATCTATAAACATCTTGTAGAAAATACGTAATTCTGCTATTTATTTTAGTTTACACTCATACACTACTCACACACTATATCATAGTGGTTATTTTAATGGGAATAAATAATAATACTAATATTATAAATGGGAAAGTGTGTCTGTCTGTCTGTATGTTTGTCTTTCTTTCACGGCAAAACGGAGCGACGGATTGACGTGATTTTTTAAGTGGAGATAGTTGAAGGGATGGAGAATTGGAGAGTAACATAGGCTACTTTTTGTCTCTTTTTAACGTGAGCGAAGCTTCGGGCAAACGCTAGTATGGACATAAACGTGTTGTCACTCGTGGGTTACACCTGAAAATCAGCGTTAAATGATACGCCTTGTATGTTGTCATCTGACATTATACTGAGCATTATAATAATTGTTCTCTGTGCATAGTTTTGAGTTTTATTAATTTTGTTGTAATGCCAATAAACGCATTTTTCTTTTTAGTCTATGCCGAGAACATCCCATCCGATAAAGGCTTTCAGTTTAAGCAGTTTTTCAAAAACTACATGAAATAAAGAAAATCATTGTAATTATAATCCTGTGTTCTTATTACAGTGAAAGTCATACGGTCTAGGGGAGGGAATCCTCTTATACTACTTAGAGGATACACATATTATGGCAGAGTTACAAACACGGGCAAGCAACAGTGGCGCAGTTCAACCCATATAAAAAAAGGATGCCGGGCAGATATCACCACAGTTAATCGAGAAATAACTAGAGTACGTGAAGATAATCTCCCACCGAGTGTGAATGCGATGAGTGGAAAAAAAAAAAACTATTCTGTTGCGAAAATTCCGTGATACAATCTATGGACCATAGTGTATAATGGTGGTTTGACTGATTTTTCACAATACTATCGAGTTTTTATTTTTATTATATTTCAATTAATAAATGGATGTGCAAAGAATGCTCTAATTTTCTCAATCTTTACTACAATGAGTGTTGCGGAATGTTTATAATAGTTACCGTGACCCTGGAACATAAAGGGCAATCGAAGGAACATGAGTGGGTTTTAGTCAGTAAGCCCTCCCGTCGCACCCAGGACGGGAGAAGTCATTGGATGATTTCCCACTTACCAAAAAAAAAAAATGTACAATGAGTCGGTTTATAGGCTAATGCCTTGATCACACGTACCGAGTAAAAGGGCGAGATTGTAAAATGTTGCTCGGCCGAGACAGTGATGTAATCGAGTTATAGAGATAAATGGTAGGCCGAGCGAACTCGGCGTTGTTTACACGTACCGAGTACTTGGCCGAGAGCACTGTCTCGCCGGTTTACTCGGTACGTGTGATCAAGGCATAAGAGCGGACAAGCCCAGCGAAGCTAAAACGAACCATCCCTCCTCCATGGGAAATTTTGCTGTGCGGTAACTTACCATTTTTTTTGCTATTTTGTTTATTTATTTCAGCTCCCGAGTACATAGTCTCAATGAGAGGAAAGAAGGTCATGAAATTCAAAGGTCACACGTACTATGCAACATTGAAGCAGTCATATAAAATTTGCTGGAAATGTTCTACGCAGGCTCGTTGCCAAGCTGTGGTATATACTTTGGGGAATAAAGTATATGGGGTGAAAGGGGAACATAGGCATGCAGATCAAGAAGGCCAGTGTTTTTCTACAATATAAGTTAAAAGCCTTTAAGATGGTCGAATTAAGAACGTCTGATTCGTGAAACAAAAAACATTCAAATCATAAAGCTTTGATTAGTTGACTCACAATTAGCAACTAGTTACACAACAGCAATTAATTTATTGTTTAAGGATCCCGGGATAAGAATATATATTATAATATAAATACATATATACTGAGAATCAATAATTAATGAAGGGTATAGATTAATGACGATATAAAAGTCTTGCCCTATAAAATATTTGTGGTAAAACCATTCGTTTAAGTAGGTTGTTCAGTTGATTTGGAGGAGTTTGCAGTTCTCGTTTATTGAATGCCAATAAGTGATTATTTAACAATTGTTTTTGATTAGTTCTGAGATATATTGTTATTTTTGTGTACATGCTCAATTACGTCTATAAGACGAAGTAGACTTTATTTTGTAGTATTTGGTGTTTCAACGAAAGCCACGATTGTTGAAATAAAAATCTTTTTTGGAAACTTGTTTATTTATTTAACTTATCCTATAAACTGAGATCCAAGGGCCGCCAACTCTTTCATTAGAGTACTTCTGAAACAATAAAGCCGAGATAAATACAACTAAAAAAAATACAACTGTCAAACTAAGAGGGCTATATAAAGATAAAATAGCAAATAAAAAGTACGTGCTTTATTAAATAAATCTCGCCTTGTGAATTTTCAGAAAAAATAGTCCCCAGCTTTGAAAGTAAGAAGTACTTTTGTATAGGTAGGTACTCTAAAAAGTTAGTCTGGTGTTCTGAGATCTCAGTCCATAGACTAATAATTTTGGCAACGATAAACTCTAAGGCCGTTTGTACACCACCACCGTCACCGTTACGTCACTGGGAACAAGATGGCGGCTCCTTAAAAACAATATAAGGTGACGGCCGTGCGGTGGACACACGGCTATCACGTCACGTCGAGATGACGGCGGTGGAGGACAAAAGGCCTTAAGGTATCCTCACAAACGAATAAAAACAATAGCTCGAGTATGTGGATGTTTAATAGTGAGAAAAAACCTATTTTCTGAAACTAATAAAATATTTTGTTTACAGCAACAGGAACGGACGATGATATAGGACCAGTGTTTGTCCTGTCCATGAAAGGGAAACGGATGTTAAAGTTCAACCATTACACTTATTATGCTACTTCTCTGGGCCCTAAGATCCGATGGCGTTGTTCCAGTCAGAATGGATGTAAGGCCACTGTTCACACTTATGAAGACCATGTTATAAGTGTCAATGAGAATCATACTCATCCCCCGAAATATATTAGAAAGTCGAGGATGCATGCGCAAAAGTTTAAGTGTTAAGTTGTTAGGATCAAAATTGTGATTTGCATTATGGGTTGAAAGAAAAAAAACGCGAATTTGTGTACTTGAAGGGAATTATGCATGTTATGAATTTTTTTTTTGATAGTTAACTTTATACCAATGGACACTCTAAAAAAACTAATAAAATACTTAAATTACTTTATTAGTGATTTGTTTCAGAGATACTTTAACTGACTGCCATGTTGGCGTGATTTAACGTCATATTTTATGCCAAGCAAGCAATATTAACAAATACGCATTTGCAGTTGTATATTTTTACGTCACAACTGCTTTGACACTTCAAATATTTGAATTTCTGACATTATCAGAATGCCTAGTGTTGCCCTGTCCGATTCGTTAGTATTTACATAAAATTGGCGGAAATAATATTAAAAAGCATTTCCTCAAATATAATAATATGCTCGGAAATTCAGTAACTATTTTGACCGTCTTCAAGATAAATCAAGCGACCTACAAAATAAGAGATAAAATACTTTAATGACGATAGGCAAAGATGTAGCATTTTTTGACTCACATATTATGAGTACCTCGTATACGCCTCGGCACGCATTGCACCTTTATCCGTTAAAGTCTGTGTTGCCGGCCGCCGCGGTAATTTATAAATAAAATAAGTATCATGCCAAGAGTTCTAAAAAAAATAATTCAAAATTTAACAAGTCTCATACGTCAAAACAACTACTTACTGCAAAAATGATTGTACTAAGTTTTATATATTTTTTTTGTATCGTATAACTGGAACCCCAGTTAGCAGTTATTTGAGAGGTTCATTTGTCAAATGTGAAAAGTGACCGTCGTATGGAGATAAGATTATTATTATTCGTGCCAACTTTTTTCGCGCACTGGATTGTCCAGTTTGCAATATCAGGTAGGGACGAACCCTAATGGGTTTGTACCCTCGCTTCGTAGCAACAGAGTGAAATGTGCTCCCGATTATTTGGTTGCAAATTATCAACTTAACTGTGCACCTCGCGCTGTGACGTAACGCTGTCGAAATGTTATCGCTACTAAACGAACGAGGTGAACACGGGGCGCTGCGCGGGGAAGCGGGAGATGGGTCGCATTACAGCGCGGTGCACAGATAAGTCGTAAGGGTCGTACGTTTTATTTTCCACCTACAAAAAATCGTTCACTGATTAGACGCGGTCCGACAGCCTTACGCGAGTTTTTTTTACCAGCAATATTGTTAATCCTATAAATGTTGTGGTTGAACAATAAATATGCTAGTTTTGCTCCATTGAAAAGTGACCGTCGTATGGAGGTAAGATTATTATTATTCGTGCTGACTTTTTTCGGGCACTGGATTGTCCAGTTTGCTATATCAGGTAGGGACGATATCTGTTAGGTTTTTGACCTCGATATCTAAAATAGTTGAAATTGATGTTTAATACATCAAATTAAACTAGAAACGCTATCTATTGCCACTGTTATATACTAAGCAAATGATCAATTGATCACTAGACTCGATCACACTCATAGCCTAAACCGCTGGTCCTAGAGAAATGAAGCTTGGAGGGTGTGTATCTTGTAAAAAGTAGGTATCCACTAAGAAAGGGTTTTTAGAAATTCCTATAAATATAAAGGTAAAATAGGGGCAGAAGTTCCAACTTCCACGTAGACGAAAAACGGGCAAAACCGCGGGCAAAACCTAGGATTTTAATATCAATGTTTATTAATATCCTAGCTTTGATAAGTAGATACTAATAATGGCGAGAGAAATAGACGTTACTAAGCACTGACTTTGGCTTAGCCATGTTCCCATCTCTATCGTGCACTTGACATTTGGTAGTTGTGTAACAGTGACAGGTATAGTGCTAAGCCAAAGTCAGTGCTAACGTCTATTTATCTTGTCATAAGTTACGTTGAACGACTGAGTGAGAATCCTTTGGTCATTTTGTTTGTTTTTATGCATGTTATTATGTATATAACTATCTGGTATTAATTACAAGCAACGTTAAAATAATTATGTCAATTTATTTCTTAGGTAACCGTTACGTGACTGTTAAAAATCAGCTCTAATACAATATATTTAGAATATGTTATCTACTGTTAAATATAAATAAAATATGAAAATTAATATTATTAAAATGTATAATTCTTAAGTGTCATAATCGGTCATTGGAGTAAGTAGAGCTATTTTGGTTCAATGATCAACGTTGATGTTAATATAGACATTCCTTGGGACTCTAACTGAAACTCCGGAATTCGAAAATTAAATCGCTTCTATTATGTTTTAGCAGAAAACACACAACTTTAAACTCCGACGCTGAAAGAGGGGTGTTATAAGTTTGACCAATATGTTTATATCTATCTGTCTAAGGCACCGAAGCTCTTAAACCGGTGAACCGATTTGGATGTGTTTTTTTTATTTGAGAGTCAAGCGATGGTTTTTCGACACGTTTCATCAAAATCGGTTCAGACGTTTCAAAGTTACTTGTCCTATAATATTGTATGAATACAATGATAAACTGACTGACTGCCCAGCAACGCATAACCCAAACCGCTGGTTTTAGAAGCATGAAACTTGAAGGTGTTTGTGAAAACCGCCCCAGCTGCTCAGGTGTTACAAATCTTTAAAAATCGCGGCTTTTCTCTACTATAATAAGCATGTATTATACATATAAACCTTCCTTAAGAATCACTCTATCTATTAAAAAAACCGCATAAAGATCTAAGCATACATAGGGATAGACAGCGGATAGCGACTTTGTTTTATACTATGTAGTGATGTAGTGATACTTACTAAGAAAGAATTAATGAGAAAATAAGGATATTAATGGAGGAAAATAATCGATAAATATCCTTATATGAAAAGGGTAGAAATCCCTACTTTATGGCGGATATTTTACGCCATCCACGCGGGTGAAACCGCGGGCAAGTTCTAGTAAGTACTTGAAATTCCGGGTCGGCACTGGGATTACGTATCTTGCAGAAGCCGAGCGATCGCGATAATTTAGCAATATAAACGTCAAGTCAAATAGCAATCTAGTGATAGTGTTGCCTCTGTGGAGCAATAAGTTAACTAAAACATGCATTTTTCGTTTGGTGGTTTCGTATTTAGTAAGGGTTTTTTAGAGCAAAGTTTTTTTTTTTTTTTTGTTAAAGGTGATATTTAATTAGTTCCAGCGATTGCTTCTTTATCGTCATCGTAGTAATCAGTGCATTAGAACAATCAGCGAGCGATTAGCAATCGGTTCATACATAATACGATTGTTTTTGACGTAAACGCGCGGTGGCCGCGCGATCACTGCGCAAGTATTGCTGATTGCTGTTTCATAGGTAATAAGCCAGCGGGAATAATTTTATATTTCAAATTCCGGTACTTCAGGAATGTCTGTATTAAGACAACGTATCGAAAGAGAAAATAGCTCTACCGATTCTGATCATTGTTCATAATGTTACTCGACTATATAATAGTTGTTAGTGGTTAATTAACTTAGCCGATAGACATTATTATTGTATGTTATTCTATCATTATAATGTTATTATAAGCGTAAATGTCTCGTAATTTTATCAATAATAATCTTTCTTTGTATTTCTTTTGGCCAAAGTATAACTGTATTACATTCGCTTGCTTGACATTCTTGTTTCATTTTGAAATGTTACACAAATGACAATCAATATAATATGTATATCACTTTTTATCCTTCTTAACTTCTAAACCCTTCAGTATATTAAAGTATCAATAGTAGAGCATTGACTGTTCTCTGGTTATAAGCTTTGTGAGGTCACCAAAAGTTTTTTGCATATCATCATGTAGATTTTAAAATAAAATGGCTTAATCAGCACATTTCAAAATGGGTACCTTATCAGTTGTTTCATGTACTAAATCAGGATAGAACATAATATTTCTAAGTTAATGGTTTGAGTTCATGGTATGAATACCTTATATTACTTAAACTATTCACAAATTTTGTAACGAAAGTTTAATAGAGAGATAGACTTTGAGAGTTGTGCAGTTGGAGTCGCGCCATAACACAAATTTTAAGTCGTTCGTGGTGCGGGTGCCGACTAATCATTTGAAGACCTTCCTCAAAGGAGAGTTTTGGCCGAAGGGTGTCGTGTATCGACGTTTTCGTGGAAATATACCGACCTCGCAGCGAAACACGGCGCCGTGACTTCGTGTGCAGTAGTTTAGACAGTTTCTTTATGTATTAGTATATGATTTTAAGTATTTGTGTATTTTTTCTATGGACCTCAGTTGCCTGATAATAAAGGTTATTATTATTATTAATAGACAATTTTTTTAGGTAAAACTCGTTTGACACCAGCTGAAAGACAACGTAATTATCGGGAACGGCTGAAAAGAAATAAACCCGAAATATGGAGAGAAAGACAAAGAAAGGAGGCAAGTGAAAAAAGAAAAAAATACATATGTGTATCAAAATTAACAAACCCAGAAAAGGGAAAAAAACGAGTATACTGGAGAAAATTAAAACAAAAAGAGAATAATAACTAGACTGAAACCAAATAGATAAAAAATATATATTATAAGCATAAAGTTTTAGTCCTTGAGCAGAAGAAAAACTGGTAAAAAGTTTAAAATAACCCATTTTAATTATAGGTATATACATAATTAAATATATATTTAGGTATATACATAATTAAGTACTCTAAATTTTTACCATGTATTGGGTCATTGCGTTGTTATCACAGTCCTAGTCTTTTAATAAAAGCGTTTTACAGAATGACGTCAAAAAATTAAAGTAAAAAAAAATTAGTTCTTCTATTTTTTTTTCTTTTGCGAATTTGTGATGCGGAATGGAACTGAGTCGTGACAAATATATTTATTACTATAAACAAAATGTTGTTTAATTCAAATAACGGCTCCATATAACTTCATCATTCAACAAAACCTAAATAAATGTACCTACACGTAACTTTTTTTTACAGAAACATTTACCTTCGTTAAAACTCGCAGAGGAAAAACAAAGATTGTAATGGGAGGGTATAATTTCCATCTACAAAAGTTGCTTCTAGGCCATAGAGCGAGATGGCATTGCGCAACTCACAGAAGGAAAGGCTGCAAAGCTTCATTACAAACTTATAAACATGAGTTAATAAAAACAAATAATATTCACAACCACCTACCTACAAAGTCTTGTCTATGTGATTAACTAGACTGTATCTCGGAATATCGAAGTTTGAAATAATGTAATAATAAAGTTCTTAATTACGTATTGAGATAGAAAGTACGGTATCTCGAAGTACTTGAATTTCCACCATACCGATGCCGATGTATGGAAACTCGAAAATTTACTACAACGAATTACTGAATCTGAAATGTTCACCATCGTTAAGTATGGAACTTGAAAGTTTATATTATATAGCGAAAAACTTGTGTACTTCGCTATAGTACTTCGACACTCTGTACTTTCTAACTCACGTAATTCCAGGTTTTCAAACTTCGGTGTTCCGTGATACAGTCAATTATCTACTACTGTCAATTAACTATTTTTGTCAATTAACTACTATTAATAAGCTGTTACTTATTACCTCACGTGTGAAAATAAAGGTGTGACGGAGATTCGAATCCGTTTCCGAAAGTTCGGAAACGGATTCGAACTTCCGATTGATTTATAACCGACTTCAAAAAAGAGGGGGTTCTCAATTCGTCTGTATTTTTTTTTTTTTGTATGTTTGTTACGCGATATCTCTGATGGTTCTTTTTTTGTTTGCTAAGTCATGATTCAGAGGTGGTCCCATATAAATTATGTGGCGATCGGTTTAGTGCTCCGCGAAAAATTCATCAAGAACAAAAAAAATCGTCGAAATATACATTGACGATATTATAATGTGCGTAACTTCAATTTCTATTTGTCGTTTTATAGGATTATAAGTAGTTTTATATTGAAAATATATTACTCTAAAAGATGTCATACACAGTCAGACATAGTTAGACTCGACACTAAAAAGTAAAAAATAAAAAACTTTTTTCAAAAAAATTATAACCTCCTTCCAAAATTTTAGTTATTTTTGAGTTTTTAGTTTTTGAAGGCGGTTATAATTTATTTGAAAAAAGTTTTTTTACACCTTCAATTCCGATTTTTGTTTCACGAAATTATAGTCGGAATTTATATCTGAGGTTGATGTATAGGAGGAGTGCTGTGGTGTAGACGGCAACAGAGCTTGGGTTTCTAGATATTAATAAATCGTTTTCTTTATATTAAAGTAGTTTTTTTAACGTCTGTTAAGAGTCCACCTGAAATATTTTTGAACTGAGATCATTATAACTGTTGACTAATGTGTGTAATTTTATTTTCTTGGACCTGCCCTCAACCCATGTCTATTTTGCCTCTGCTTCCGAATCTGGTTCTGATTCTGATAAACCAAATCAAAAACTTCCGCCTCCAAATTCGGTACCGAAAAAATATTTTCAGGTTCTGTTTACCCGAACATAAAATCGTACAATCGTATCGTATTTTAGCAATAATTAAATATTCATTAAATATAAATAAAACGTTACCAAAACAAGCTTGTTTCATTCCCAACACTGCTGAGTAGTTTCTCAAAGAATAATAAATTTGAGTGAACCTTTGTAAAGTTTATTCTTCTTTGCAGGCCAGCTTACATACGTTTACTCGAAGCGAGGAAACCGACTCATATTACTCGAAGGATATTCTTTTTACTGTCACGAGACGTATCCAAATAAGAAGTCAAGATGGCCGTGCTCCACAGACTATAGAAATGGATGCAAGGCTTTCATACATATCGTGGATGGAGTAATTGTCAAGAAGAAATTAGACCATAACCACCCTCCTAAAAGAAATTGGTTTAATAAAAATCCTGCTACTTAAACCCTGACTTTGATTCTTTAAATGAAAAAGTTTCTTAACAAGTAGTCTGAATCTCGCAATATCGAAGTTTGAAATGTCGATAACATGTATTTATAAAGTTCAATATACGAATTACGTGAGTCAAAAAGTATGGTAAGTACTTGACTTAAAATTCTTCCTCGCAATGTACGGAATCTCGAAAGTCCACCATGACGAGTAACGAACATTCGAGATCTAGTTTTTTTTATGAACCCTAAATAAACTTGTATAAAACTCACTTTACTTTACTTTGCAGGTCAGCCTTTATACGTGTACTCCAAACGAGGAAGCCAGCTAATCCTATTAGATGGTTATTCTTTTTACCGTCAAGAAACGTATTTTAACAATAAATCTAGATGGCCGTGTTCTACTAATTATAGGATGGGATGCAAGGCTTGCGTCCATACAATTGGCGGTGAAATAGTCAAGACAAAGTTGGACCATAATCACCCACCGAAAAAGAACTGGTTATATAAAAGTCCTATTGTTAAAAGACCTTGAAGAAGTCCTTTATAAGTATAAGGGCTTCTCAGTAGGACACTGGTGGCCAAATACTGAAAGGTCACTCAATTTTAAGACACTATCAGATCTGTTGCTATCTTTGTCACTCTAAGGGACAACGCACACCGGAATGGCAGCGGCCGGCAGCGGCCGTCAGCGGCCGCCCGCGGCGCCGCGAGGCCGCCAGCGGCCGCCAGGCGTCGCTAGAAACGAACGGCAAGCGGCCGCTCGCGGCCTCGCGACCTTTTCAAGCTTTTCAAGCGATACTAGTCTTTTAAATATGTAGTTAAAGTTTAAAATTATTTCACACGGAAAGTGCTCGCCGCGTCGCTGCCGGCCGCTGCCATTCCGGTGTGACTCGGGCCTAAAGGGATAAAGTAAGACAGCAACAGATCTGAGAGTGTGGTTTCACTCTTGTCAGAGTGATCGTAGCGACACTCAGTGACACCCATACAATTTGTTGGTGGCGCGATCCGAGTTGCGAAATGTCCCTAATTAGGTGTGAAAAATTAAAGGTTTTGCAGTGCTGTTCTAAAGGCCAAATAAATACATGGTTAAATTTAAGTCGTTTTAATCGCCTTAAGGGGTCATTGTACTCATTATAACGAACAACTTTTACTATGGGACCAACCCTGAAATCATGAAAAAAAAATCAGCTGTTCAGTACATTTATATTCGCATAACTCGTCAAAATGTACTGAACAGCGGTTTTTTTTTTTTTCATGATTTCAGGGTTGGTCCCATAGTAAAAGTTGTTCGTTATAATGAGTACAATGACCCCTTAAGGGGATTAAAACGACTTAAATTTAACCATGTATATTTAGAAATGTTTAATTTTTACTAATAATCTTATCTCAAAAACTTATCACTAGTCATCGTGTGTGATTGAGCTTTGCCAAATTTTGTTAACCAGTAAACTAATATCTCAACCTGATTAGATTTTGTCTGTGATCACGTTGTTTTTTAATTTTTACTTTTATAAAATCGAACTTAAGTTGTTCAGAAGAAATAGAAATTCTTGATGTTTCCTTAAAATAATAAGAAATATAAAATGTTTATTGAAGATTAAACAATGTTATGTTGTTTTGTTATTGAGAAACATTATATACAAAATAAGAGGCCGGATAATCGACGGCCTGTACCAAACAATTGCTGATTTTTGACTGACTCCAAAGTAACCAGTTATTCGCCTCTACCGACAATATTTTAGTTAGAGATATTCTGACAATCTGTAACTAATAAATAAATAATCAATATCTGTAACTAAAATATTGTTACGTTATTGTTTAAACGATAAATAATGGATTTTTTAATACACTTGTTTGTAAAGGTGTCATTTAGAAAAATGATGTAAACTACAATTATTAATTAATTACTCCTTGTTATTTGTAAAACTTGTTTTTATTTTCATATACTTAATCCTCAACCTATTACTAACACTTTTCTCACTCGAGAAGGAAGTAAAGATAAAAAAATAATTTAAGTTTACTTACTGACATTTAGCCTGCCTGTCCAGCTAATTAAAACCTAAACAGAACCTCTATAAAGTTCATTCTTCTTTTCAGAGCTGCCTACATACGTGTACTCAAAGCGAGGCAGCAGACTAATCTTATTTGACGGCTACACTTTCTACTGCCAACAAACGTACCCAAAAAATAAGGCAAGATGGCTGTGTTCCACCAACCATAGAAAAGGGTGCAAGTCTCGCATCCTTACATTAAACAATGTTATAATTATGAAAAAATGTGAGCACGATCATCCACCTACAAGAAACTGGTTTTATGAAAACCCCCTTTACTGAATAATATTTTATTTAAACCTTCGAATTCGTTTAAACACGTGGTTCGAGACACAATAGAAAGACAGTAGTACCCAGACAGCCGGCTGTCGGTTGGTCATTGAAAGAAAAGGGTTCCTCTATTGTGCGCATGCGACAGGTAATCAAAGATGGCTGCCGTAAAGAATTAATCAGTTATTCAGTTGTTGCCGGTCGGCCTCCGAAGGTAGACGTGTTTCTAAGCGTTTGCTTCTAGTGTTTTTTCTTACCAGGACATGAACCTGTTTGATCGCTTGTTATTTTAAATATAAAAGTGGGTGGTAGTTTTTTTTAATATTTGTGTAATAACTTGTATTTCCTGTAATGTCGGAGTTACCAGAATCTTGCTAATGAAACAAAATGTATGTTATCTTTTATTTAATAATAATTAAGTAATCAAACATAATGTATATGTATCATAATGTTTGAATAGTTTTTATTTTTATATAACTTTAAACGAATAATTAATTATGTATTATATATATTATTTGCTACTTAGCTTAGGTACATTATGCCTTTAAAGGCATGCATAAACAGTACGCGTTCTATT
This sequence comes from Athetis lepigone, assembly GCA_033675125.1. Lineage (NCBI taxonomy): Eukaryota > Metazoa > Arthropoda > Insecta > Lepidoptera > Noctuidae > Athetis > Athetis lepigone. The sequence goes on along the minus strand of CM066218.1, from coordinate 4,661,164 downwards.
GTTTATTAAAAATAAAGGAATGTTTCCTTGAAGTAAAATAATTTATCTTACATTACTTTTTAAAGTAGTTTTCTTCCAGGGCCCATAACAATTTCTCACCTAGTTTGTACGAAACGGCAGATTACTTTTTTGTGATATCTATTATTTGACAAGTACAAAAGTCTATCCTACACTCTAGAAATAGAGAGAATAAAAGGTCCGTTTACAAAAAGCTTGGTATTCAAAACTAAACAATAGCGAAAAAGATAGGGTGGCAATTTTACAAGGGTCCGAGAAATACAGGTAACCGGGTACTGTAACAATATATTGCGTTACTCATGCAAAAATACTTTTATTACTATTATAACTTGTTATTATACCTATACAATAAACTATAATCATAAGACATTGTGTTATTCATCCAATAAGTACTAAAAACATTTAACGCTAAACGTATTTAAAATGTCACTGTCATCATCTACCTCTGTCATCTTTAAACTATTTAAGGGACGCAAAGACGTTCGATCTGCGTTCAAATATTTTTAGTGATTAGAAACACAAACAAAGGTTTGTCCTGTGACGACCAGGGGTCCTAGACTTCTAGAATAGATTGTAGATTAGAATAGATTGTCAAATGTATGGGGTTGACATAAGCTTTCGCTAACTAATTTGACATTTCCATACATTTGACAATCTATCTATTTCGCTATCTATTCTACAATGCCACTTGTCTAGGGGGGAAGGTTAGGTATTAGGCAAATAAAAGAACTAAACGTACTTGTATTTGTAATGAAATTAAAAGATTTTGAAAAATCACCAGGTGTTTTGTTTGCTTGCCTAAACCCTAATGCTCGGTATACACGACAAAGATTCATCGCTACGATTTTACTGCGCACTATGGGCCTACCGTACGATTAATTGAGCAGTCAAATCGTAACAATCGTTAGATCAAATCGTTGTCGTGTGTACCGAGCAAAAGGCCGTTTGTCCACTATCGACGTCACGTCAAGGATAACGAGATGATGGCGAGCCGAGTTTAGTATGTAGTAACGTAACATGCGGTGGACACGAGGCTACAGTATGTATGTATCGCCACCTCGGCGCCGTCATCTCATCCTTGTTGACTTGACGGTGAAAACAAAAAAAAACCTTTTACGAAAAAATATATCAAAAGGCTCAAAATCTACCCGAATTGACATTTCTTGTAAACTGGTTTCATTAATATGTTCCTATAATAAGTAATGAAATGTATTTCATTTTATTTCGTCTAGCCGGTAACATAGATAAGCATAGTACTTATACAATGTTATATACTGGTTTTTGAGTTTCTACTAATAACCAAATTCATCTTTTAGAGATAGACGACCAAGCTTCGGAAGGCCATGTTTCGGAAGACCAAGTTTCAGAAGAGCAAGTTTCGGAAGACCAGGTTTCAGCAGTTTCAGATGAAGTGAAATACGTCTACTCAGGACATGGAGAGCAATACATCCTCGTTGCTGGTTACTCCTTCCAGCGTCTGAGGACCTACAGCACCAGAGTCACAACTTGGGCCTGTTCCACCCATTACAAAGAAGGTTGCAATGCGAAGGTCTTTACGTCCGGAGACAACATAGTCAAAAAAAAATTCAACCATTATCATCCGCCTTTGAAAAACTGGACCGATGAAAAACCGAACTCTAGGTGTTATAATAAATATCTGTCAAACTGACAACGAATTTTTAATTTAGATTAATAATTTGTAATTTTTTTGTCTCAAATTTTAGATCTAAGATTTGATTAATACACAAATACTTACATTTAGATTTTTTGACGTGACAACGTCTTATAAATTGGTTTGCCGGGTGACACTTCAAGAAACTGCGTTACGCTCCGCTCACGTTATGCGCTCACAATGAGAGCGAGTGAGAGGCACGCGTCCCTTCCACTCGGGCATGATTAGCCCGCCTAAGAGCGAGAGAGACAGACATAAAAAGTGAAAGGCACGCGTGCCTCAGTCAACGTCAGTAAGTCGTTGTCACGTTAAACCGACTTTACAGGCAACCAATTTTTTTTTTATTGTAACGGAGTTTGAGTACTAAAATGTTTAATGTCTAGTTATAAATTTATTTCTAGGGAAGCAAAAGGATTTGACTAAAATATACAAACATACATTTTCCTTTCTTTTATATTAACCCATATATCCTCTCTATGGTATGCTTCCAATAGCTGTAAGTTTTTTTAATTAATATTTGGAAACATAGAATATTACTTACACGATTGGCTGATAGAAATTTCCAAAATTGTTGTAACATTTTGACAAAAGTTGACAAATTGAAATGCCTGCAATAAGTCTAACTTTTTGATTGATACAAATTAAAACCTTAAATGTATTAATTTGAATCAATCAAAAAGTTAGACTTATTGCAGGCATTTCAATTTGTCAACTTATGCGTTTTCTGTCAAATGTTTAAAATTACTTATTATTTTTTATTATTATTTCTAGTTATATATATTTCTGTTATAGTGCTAAAATGCGAAATAATTTAGCGTACTTTAGCTCGTTGTAAGTTTAACGTACATTTTTCGTAATAGTTATAGCTAGGTGTTGTGAAAAACAATAAAAATATGTGTGTGTATTTTTTGCATTTATTTTATTAATGGCTGCCTAAAAGTAACCTACTTTGGAATAAATTTTGGATATTTTTTTGTTTTATTAAGTGTTAATTTGTCTGTCTGTTTTTATAAAGGCTGCGGGTTGTTCGAAAGAGATACCGCGACCCCGGACACAATTGGCTAAGAAGGAACAAGAATGGGTTTTAGTCAGTAGAACTCTGACATTCGCTCCGCGAATGTCAGAGTTCTACTACCAGAGTGGGAGAAGTCATTTGTTGACTTTTCATCCCAAAAAAAGATAACAGGCCTGTCTATCTATCTATCTATCTATCTGCAATCTGCATTTTTTTGTAAGTTGTAGTAAATTTGAACAAAGTAAAAATTTATCTAACATAACAATTTTTCACAGGTACTTTAACATACACAACTTCAAAGAGGAGTAAGCAGCTGGTCCTAGTATCAGGACACTCTTTCGGACCCTCGTTCTTCCGTCTCTGGTCTTCAGGCAAGAAGATAACAAAATGGCGGTGTTCCACACATCACAATAAGGGATGCAAAGCTTTTGTCGATACAGTAGACGCCGATAATATCGAAGGTTGGACTATTGTCGCATGTGTGACGTAAGATTTTCCTGATTCGGTGTCAAAACAGCTTATCACTGAAAGCAAGTGTGATAATAATATCGACCGCTTTCTGAATTGTCGAGCTTTCCAAAATAATGCAACTGTGAGTGGCGAAGCTTTTTTTATAAACATGCTGAATTTTGTCTTGAGATTAATGTGTCGTTATTATAATTCATTCTATATGTATCTTTTATGATCTGAAATGGAAATATTGTAAGCGAATCCATTTAAAAGTTTCTTCGTTACAAAAAACTAAGCAGGCTTCACAAGTTACTTGTTAAGTGTGTTGTCCGGCACTCATTTGGCAGGTTTAATTTAGTTGATTGCATTATTCATTAAAAGTTATTTTACAAAAGGTATTTTTCATCCATTAATTTCTGTTTTACTGTATTTTACTATACAGTTTTTTAACATATTAATAGAAACAAATGCTTCGAATAATTGTAAGTTTTTATTTATATTAAAATTTTAATACTTCACTTTTTTGACATGTCTAAGTTACTGCAGATTTTTTTTTACTTTAGGTTTAGTGTAACATTTAGTTTTTACGTCCATTTTCAATGGTATTAGGGTTAAGAAAAACAATAAAAACTCATGTGTGTTTAATTTAGCTTTATTTTTGTAAGTAATTTGAAATATTTTTTAGTTAGTTAATAAATAAATGTATCGTGACGGCCTAGTGGTTAAGGAGCCCGTCTTTCACGTAAGATGTTATGATCTCGAATTCGGGCAAGCACGAATGTGACTTCTTCAATATCATATGTATGTATGTACTTTTAAAAGTTTATCTTGAACATCACAGATATCATCATCATTACAGGTCCGAGATCGCTAATTCGTCTTAAGCAAACGTGGTAATTAACGCTCGAGATTAGGTCTTTGTCCTACGGTAGGACAGTTATAGACTGGAATTTATTATATTATTAATAAATAAATAGAGAATACAGTATATTTGATTCCTATTTTTTTTTATCCCAAATAATCCTGTAACTTTTGTATGAGCTAAATATTTTAAAACAAATATTACAATACTGGTCTTAAAAAAGGTTTTGTTTACAGGAATCGCAAACTATGTGTACTCAAAACGTGGTAACAAGCTGATCTTGATTGGAGGATACTCTTTCTACCGACATCGGACTTCTTACAGTATGAAAACAAGATGGCTGTGCTCCACGCACCAACGGCAAGGATGCAAGGCAGTTGTCTATACGGTAGGGGATGCAATAGTATCAGTGAACTTGGACCATGATCATTTGCCTAGAATCAATTGGTTTCATCAGAAACCTTTTATTATGCGCAATGTTACACAACACATATCATTTAAGTAGTTTCTTTAATAGTTAATGAGGTAATTTTATGATGTGCGATTGTTACGTTATTTGTATGTAAAGTAACTAGTTCGTTAATTAATAAATATTTTTATTAAATTACATTTGTTTGTCTTACAATCTTAAAGCTTTGAAAGTTCTCATAACGTGTTTGACTATGTAGGTGCTGTTGCCAAATAATTGTATTTTTCTGTTCCAAAGTTTCTTTTAGTTTTTCTAATGGAAATAAATTATTTGATTTAGAATTTGACAACGAGAGGCAAAAAAAAAAATGGAAAAACTGTCATAAACTCAAAATGATTTCAACAAATATTTAGGTACTTCTAAAATTTTTGTTAACCTCACAGTAATTTGTTAATGTTATTAAACAAATAGCAGGAACGGCTAAAGAGACCACATCCTAAACCGTTTATCACGTTTTAGCAAATATTTATGAAACAAGCTAACCAAAATTTTTTTATACGAAGTTTACAAGTTTTCTAAAAAAAAACTTTTTTGCAGGCATTGCAGAATACGTGTTCTCAAAACATGGAAACAAATTGATTTTGGTAGCAGGGTACTCTTTCTACCGACATTCAAGCAGTACCGACAGTAAAAAAATAAGATGGCGATGTGCCACGCACTGTCGACGGCACGGATGCAGGGCTTTCGTCTATACAGTAGGAAATGAAATAGTTTCCGAGAACTTAGATCACAATCATTTGCCTAAAATCAATTGGTTTCGCGAGAAACCCTAATTTATACTCAACGTTTTGTAAAACAAAACATGTAAATATTTCGTTAGTTAATAAATGAGAGAATATAGTGAGCGGGACAGTAAAAATAACTTTTTACTTTGTAGACTTACCCTTTGCTATTAATGAATATATGCAGCTAGTATTTTTAATGGTACTGGTACAACTTATACTGGTCCTCATGTGTAAATATGATTAAATTGTATTTTATAGACTTTGCCGGTCTCAATTAAGGTCCAGTTAAAGCTACTCTAGCTGCGTTATTATCGACGTGCCGATAATAACACAGACGTGTGGCAAAGCCTTATTATTTATTTTTCAACCGTTGCAAAAACAATCTTAAAAAATATTTTATTTTACAGGAATTGCGAAGTACGTGTTCTCAAAGCGCGGAAACAAATTGTTATTGATAGGAGGATATTCTTTCTTCAGACATTCGACCAGTACCTTCAGTAGGAAGGTAAGATGGCTATGTTCTACACACAAACGACAAGGATGTAAAGCACTTGTGTATACGGTAGGCGATGAACTCATATCTGGAAATTTGACCCATAACCACTTGCCTAAAGTCAATTGGTTACAGCATAAACCCCTCCTTTAGATAATTAATAAATAATTTAATTGTAAATTAATACATAACTTTTATGTAAATTAAAGGTAATTTACTCGTTAGTTAAATAGCTAATTTTATTAAGCATGAATTAATATACATTTAAAAAAGATTTAATTGAGCACTAATTAATTAAGAATAAATTATGTTCGCGATTGTTACACAACTCATACAATTATGTGAATAAGGAGTTCGATGTTTATTAAATTTATTGAAACGAATAAACCTTTTTTGGGAACAAAATGTGATTTCAGTTTTTACGTATTTGTTTTACAATTCTACCAGACACCGGTCTAAGGAACTACCCACACTTATTCAGCTTATGACCATAGATATGCGATCTTTTAGCTTTCCCCGTTTGTTGAGCTTTCAAGTAAAATAATTGTTTTCTATGGACATACAGAATGGAGCTCAACAAATATGCGTAAAGTCCCTATTAATCGCTAACTGTCTTCTGCAGTTCCATCCATGTCTTTGGTCCCTGCTCCGCTAACGTCAGTTGTAGCGTGATTTAAAACTGGATATATAAATTCTCGCGATTTAGATTATCAGATTGCATTTACACTGCATAATAGTTTCTGAGTTAAACAACAAATATATCACCAGTTTCATTGTACAGATTATCGTGTTAATTGATTCTAATAGATTTTCAACCACTAACATTTTTACTGAGAATAAAATGTAATTGTTTATGTATTCAGAAATTTGAAAATTGACCCTGTTGGGAGGAACACATATTTATGTGTTCCTCCCAACTCCTTTTATCAATCTGTGTTAAAAGGAGCCGAGAGGCTCTCGGGACCAGGGTCACCAAACGCCACCTTAAAATTTTCAATTATTTTTGATGGGGCTCTCGGGACATCCTAGGTCCCGAACGCCAAGTTGGTTAGAATCAATGATGAATGTTAGGTCCACAAATGATACTTTACTTACTAAGTGGACAGTTTTGCTTGGTCCACCAACCGGATTTACCGTGAGTAATCGTTAAGAAACTGGTATATTGACACTTTAAATTTATTTAGAGGAGAAGAGCCTCTCCTCTTTACTACCTCCTCAAAAATAATCTCTATCGGGATAGAATGGAAGGTGTAGTGAAACTCTTGATATCTAACCAAAAAACCCCAGGATTCCTACCTTGCATCTGGAGTACGGTAATCGCTTATCGCATGATCCACGCCTATTCTAACCTAGTAACGACCACGCATGCTCTCAATTTTAGCTTAGCTTCACTACGTACTAACAAACAAAGTTTATCAATAAATTGGTATTTCAGGTTACGCCAGTTATGTCTACTCGAGACGAGGGAATAGGCTGCTTCTGGTGGCAGGGTATTCCTTCTACCGTCAAACCACTTAAAAAAACAAAATGGGCCACAAAAATAAATGGGCGTCAAACCACAAAAAGACAAGATGGGCCTGTTCCACACACGCGACAAAAGGATGTAAAGCATCTCTTTACACAGTAGGAGATGATATTCTCTCAGGTCCCTTAAAATTAGACCATAAGCATTTGCCAAGAGTGAATTGGTTGTACGAGAAACCAAATTTGTTTAATACTTTTTTAAAAATTAATAATGTACATACGGTGCGATATGATTAAATGTCTGCTTCTGATGTGTTTCGTTTGGTTTTAGTTTAATGTAACTGTAAAACTTTTAAATTAGGTGTTTAAAGGAACAGAAGAAGATGAAACTCCTGATTTCTGAAAGGACAGCTGCACAGCTAAAACTCCTCAAGGTAAAATGTGAAATTTAAATGCCTGTTTCTGGCAGAAACTTTCTGTACTGAGTATTCATATGGAGGTGGTATGATGCATCTGTTAACAAAGGTATCAATCATCAAGAATCGACTTTCTTCTGCAAGAAAATTTTGAAATTGTATTCTTATACTATTTTTGTACCACTAGGAAGGCCAACCAGGCGACGACTCAATGTCCAACGCCTTTGATACATAAAGAAATTAAAGACGAGTTATTAAAGAGTAAGTTTAGAATAATTATGAATAATTGTGACCAACACAATTTTATAAACTTTAAAACTGACCTCTGAATTTGTTTCGGATGTTCATTTCACTTTAGTCTGCTAGAAAACACCGACTCCATCATTTACTTAAAATAAGAAAATCAAAATGTATACGTATAAAAGTATCAATTTAACCTATTAACAAAATAAAGATCATTTCATCATTTTTACAGGCCCAGCAGACTACATCTGCTCAAGGCGAGGCACAAAGCTCATAATAATATCAGGATACACTTACTACCGTCATAAAACAAATAATGAGAAGACAAGATGGATGTGTTCCACTCATCGGATGAAGGGTTGCAAGGCTGTTGTCCACACAGTCGATGACATCATAGTCTACTCGAAGACCGTTCATAATCACTCTCCTAACAGCAGCCGGACTTACTGGAGCTGGTGAAAGCTCAGTTCCTTTTTAAACCTTTGAACACGTAATTTGAGACACACTAGAAAAACAATAGCTGCCCGGTAGCCGGCTGTCGCTTGGTCATTGAAAGCCTAATCCCCGTCGCAAGACGGGTGTTGCAAATTTGACCGTAATGTGTGTAAATCTTTCTGTGGCACCGTTAGTGTAAGGCCTGAGTGCCCGCTCAAATCAAGCGTCCAGTGGGGCGGGGCGTGCGGCGTTCATATCAAACAGATGCATTACACGTAGGTGTCTTGAGTGGCGGCCGAGCGGCGTGAGAACGACTTGCATGCAACGCTGCACGCTCCGCTCAACGCTCCGCTGAACGCTCTTCACTCAGTTCGTACACTTAGCTTTTAAAGGGGTGAACCGATTTGGATGCGGTATTTATATTTGAAAGTAGGTTATGATGTAGTATTTTATAGAAAAAAAATTCAACAAAATCAGTTTGGAAGTTATTAACCATTATGTTAGCTGCGGAAGGACTGATAGTCCCAAGTTATTTATTTATTCATATTATATACTTAACTACTATAGTAAAGACATTCGTTCCATGTAAACTATTATTTAATGGTTCCGGTTAAACTGGAAACCGCTAAGGCTACGGTGATGATGACCATGATGACCATCATGTTGAAAGGGTAAGACCCTTTAAGAACAATGTAATAAGGCAGAATGGTCGGATTCTAAGGCCGCTATCCCACTGGCGTTTTACAAGCGTTTCTATAATTCATCCTCAGACGCCACGTTTACGCGACGTAAAAGTCGCGCGTGTCAAATGTATGACGATCACAACGTTGGAAAAACGCTAACGCTCGTAAAATGCCAGTGGGATACCTGCCTTGTAGGTCGGGAAATAAGGCAATACTTTACATGATTGGAATAAAATAGGATTTAGGATTCTGTATTAAATTTTTTGACGGGCCTGTTGGTCTAGTGGTTAGTGACCCTGACTGCTAAGCCGGAGGTCGTGGGTTCGATTCCTACCCAGGACAAACTTTGTGTAATGACATGTTTGTTCTGTGTCTGGGTGTAATTTATCTATAATATGTACGTATTTATAAAGTATATAAGTATGTATATCAGTTATCTGGTTAACATAACACAAGCTCTGCTTAGCTTGGGATCAGATGGCTGCGTGTGACTTGTCTCAAGATATTTATTTTATTTATTTAATTCTCTTGTCTCGGCGCCAAAGCTAAACTGTGTACATTTTGCTAGAGACCTGTGAATTTTTAATTTTTACTATGTGTAAATATAAGTGTATTAAATATCTTTTAAGATTAATGTTATAAAAATTTGATCTCAATGTGGAAAGCATAAATAAACGAATACATTTAATCACAGTGAATGTATAATCATGTAATTTCTAGTAACATCGACCGACCTTTATATTTATTAGAAAGCAGCTGACCTGATGATAAGCTATAACCGCCTATACCAAAGTCCTAAGATGCGTTGGTATCCCAGAGACAAAAGTGATATCGATATAACCATCATTCACCCTAAGGAATCATCAACCATTGTATGTTCCCTCGGTGCGCTGCATTTACAGACAAAACTCTTATATGATACGAGCTTGCAGGGCGTACAACTCGATGAGTCAGAGTATTGAAGATCTTGATTTATTTTCGACCAGCGTTCTCAAACTGAAAAAAATACAGTGTAAAAACTTCTTTGAAGACTACTAAAACAATATTTTCTCGAGTGCTTACTTGTTCTTGCTTTAGCTTGCCTGTCTACTGATTTTTGTACTGTACTTTTTGTATTATCAGTGAAAACTTTTAATTGGCCTTATATCACTAACTGTCAACTATCTGTATCCTAGCTGTAAGTTTTCTTAAGAAATAAAATAATGTAAAATAAAATAATCACCTTTCCTATAAGCCAAAACACATAACGTTGCTTTGCCACAGAAATAGATAGGGCGGAAGTATTTTCAGCTACCCTGGTATAACTAAAATGCCGTTATCCGACATCAAAAAGATTTTAGCTTTTGGTGCTAAGGAATGGAAAAAAATTAACTGGTTTTGCGATTTTTCGAGAAGTAAATAAGTTCCGAAAAGAATAAATAAGAATGCCGTTACGTTCATTTCTTCTGCGTGTCAAATCTCAAAAAAAGGGTATCGTAGTTAAGCGCCTTTATAAATACCTCTACTGCTAAATACTTTTATTAATGAAGGTTTATTTTACAGGTGATACAGCATATTTCATAAACTCAAAGCGAGGCGCTAGACTGATCCTAATATCGGGATATACCTACCGTCGGCACAAGACATTCAGTAATAAAAAATCATTATGGATGTGCTCCACTAACCGTAAAAAGGGTTGCAAGGCTGTTGTCCATACCGTCGAGGAAAAAATTGTGTCTGTGAGGAAAACCCATAACCATCCCGCTAATGGAGAGTATCTGTAAAGTGTACTGGCAAACATATTTTGGTTTTTATGTCATTGAACAACATAGATTTAAGTTTTTATTTTTACTTACAAAATAATTATAATTGTATGTATGTTAGATTAAGGTATTAATATGTGGGCCTATGCAGCCTGGAATAAATTTGATTTGAGGTGATTGAAAAGTTACAAAAAGTGATGTTGTGCGCTACTTGACACATATCTATCTTTCTCTTTTTATTATTTAGCATTGGCATTCAACGTGGCAATGCTGCCAGCCTTTTGGGCACCCCTTTTGACAGCGATGCGGATGAATTTTTTGATGCCCTGTGAGGGTTTATACAAATCCGGTATTTGACAGCATCATCAATTGACGTACTTTTTATGAGCCTTCAAAACGCAATTCTCCAATAGACTTAGGCGAGATGACAAAAAAAAAGTAATTAGTCCGTCAGTTAGATAATCAAAAAATTTGGGACACGTATTTTTTCTTTTTTCTCGTAAACAGAAAATGACGACAATACAGTGCGTTGAAGTTCCGTGAAACGTCACACCTTTGTATAATTTTTACTGAGGAGTAACGTCACAAGCCGTCTCCGGAACTTTGATGCTCTTTATCTTTGTATTTTGTTATTAATTTGATCAAGCAAAAAAATATGTGTCCAGTATTTTTGGACTGTCTAAAAGACGGACTAAACAGAATGTCATTCTTTTGGTGTAGTCAACATCCCTATACCCTATTGACTAACTATTTATTGATTGTAAAGCAATTAAAAATCCAATTTTACAGTAAATGAAAAACAAATCCGATGCTTTGGACTAATAAAAAGATAGGTTTAAAAAAAAATATGTCTTAGATTTATCGGTTATTAGTGTCAAATACCGTATTGTATATGTTTACTGTAGTATTATTTATAAGTTTTGTAGACATTATTTTTAGATTTCATTGTTAAGATGCTTACACTATTTGCAGGAAATACAGCAAATTATATATTGTCAAGGAGAGGCAGGCAGCTAATTCAAATTTCTGGCTACACTTATTATAAGCTACACACTTCCAAGAGTCGAAAAACATTGTGGATGTGCTCAACCCACCGCAAAATGGGATGTAGGGCCGTTGTCCACACCATAGAAGATGTTATAGTCTATTTGAGGACTGAACACAACCATCCTACTACGCAGTTCTAATGCGGTTTGGACTAGTTTTAAAAAACTACTATCTAGTGATTTAAACTCACATGATTCCAGACACAATAGAAAGACAATAGCAGCCCGACAGCCGGCTGTCGGTTGGTCGTTGAAAGGTTAAGACTCTAATGCCCAAATAATCAAACGTTACTAAATTTTAAAGACGTTCTCAGTCTGTTGCTGTCTTTGTCACTCTAAACGGTGAAGTAAGGACAGCAACAGTTTTGAGATGCGTATTAAAATTAATTCGAACACACGTGATTTGAGACACAATAGAAACACAATAGCAGCCCGACAGCCGGCTGTCGGTTGGTCGGCAAAAGGTTAAGTGACGTTTGAGTATTTGGGGGTGAGCTTGTGTCAATTCTCGTTGAAAGTTAGAAGAAAATTTAAAATCGGGATCAAGGTCAATGTCAATGTTAAATTTAAAGCCAAATTATTTACTTTATTGAGAAAGTTCATGTAGGCACTTTCAAAGCCTTTATTTTACTTGCCGTGATTGTCAAAATAAAACCTTATTGTAATAAATCTAGAATTTAAATTTGTTATCTGGATGGCAATACGGATATATTTTTATTACTTAGCTGGGAGATGATTAAATGTTGATCTTACTGTTTCTTTTTTATTCAACAAATAATAAATACAATAGGTTTCCTTGCATTTCGCTTTGTTTTTAAATCTTTGTTAATTTAATTATTTATTAATATTAAATACTGTCCCACTGCAGGGCAAAGGCCTCTTCTCATACAGAGAAGGCACGAGCATTGATCACCACGCGCGCTCAATGCGGGTTGGCGATTTCGGACTCATATTAAGTAGAAGTCCAGGTTTCCTCACTATGTTTTCCTTCACCGACGTCTGTGATGTCTAAGATAAACTTTTTAGAAAGTACATATGAATTGAAAAAGTCACATTGGTACTTGGCCGGATTCGAACCCACAACCTCTTGCATGAGAGGCGGGCGCCTTAACCACTTGGCCATCACGACACCCCGTTAATTTAAACGGCTTTTTTTATATTTACAGGGTATTTCCTCCGATGATTGTGTACAATAAAATTATAATGTATATAATACACACAATTTTTTTTACGTATTAAAATGATAAAAAATGTTTTTTTTTTTACTTTTGCCTGTTTTTCAAGTAGCTACAAAGGAAAGTAATGTCGAATTTTTTTACAGAAAAGAAGTCTTTCAAAGTAAAAGATTCAAAAAATTACACAACAATTTGGGTGAAATGTACTGCAAAGTCTACATTACAATTAAAGAACTCTGTACCAAAACGAGCAATAACTCCGAAAACCAAAAATAACACTTTAGACGACAGGAATAAAGGTTAGATTTTAAAATGTTTCTATCTGTAATATTTCAGTACTATACCACATACTTTATATCATGACAAGGATTTTTCACGTATCGCAAATGTCAGACACACATGAATATCAATTTAAACCATCTAAACCTGCGAACATACGTGATTCGAGACACAATAGAAGGACAATAGCAGCCCGACAGCCGGCTGTCGCTTGGTCGCTGAAAGGTTAAAGAATCGTGCGTTTGAACGTTCGTCTCAATGGCTCCCTTTACGTAACTTGCGATGTTCGTAAGACAGGCAGTGATGGCTGGCAGAGAGTTAAGTCAGAGATCATTCTTCTCTGACTTAACTCTCTCTGACTCTTTTGACAAATCCGTACTAATATTATAAATGCGAAAGTAACTCTGCCTGTCTGTCTTTTCTTCACGCCTAAACCGCTGAACCGATTTGAATGAAATTTGGTACAGATATAGTCTGGGACCCGAGAAAGGACATAGGATAGTTTCATCCCGGAAATCTCCCGAGAACGGGAAGTATTATTCCACGCGGACGAAGTCGCAGGCAGAAGCTAGTCCTAAATAACCCTAAATAAACACAATATAGGCCACCCACAGGATTCATTATTTCCGGGAAGATTTCCCCAAAAAATAAAAATTATATTAATTTCATATTAGGCATCCGCGATAAATTTTTCATCACGGACGAAGTCGAGAATTAATATTGTATTCTTTTTATTTTTAGGAGATGAAGAAGATGAAGAATCATGGGCAGAGCTGACTGACGAAGAGCCTCCTACCCGGTTAAACGCATCTTTAGTCTGGAATTATTTTGTCAAAAACAAAGACAACAAGAGTTTTGCTAAATGTAAATTGTGTCAAAGAGTATTAAAATGTACAAGTGGTTCTACATCACCATTACGAAATCATTTGAAAATAATACATAAGATGGTCATGTAAGTGAATGGGCCTTCTAGGGCCAATGCCTGCTGGGGTTGCGGAATAGTTACCGTGGCCCCGGAACATAAACAAAAGGAACATGAGTGGGTTTTAGTTAGTAAAAGTCTGACACGCCCTCCCGCCCCGCCCAGGACGGGAGAAGACCACCAAAAAAAATGGTTATGTAACGAAAGATGAAGAGAAATTATATGATTTTTGTGAACTTGCGTTTTTTTAATCAAATCCTTATGAGCAGAAATCCTAATGACCATAAGAACTATCCCTTCTTTAATTTAAGGGCCATATTTCATACTCATATTCTTTTGTTTTTGATCAACAAGATGCTTCAAGTTGGGCAATTTGAAGCCCTAATGAGACATAGCCTTAAACATATATAAAAGTAACACAGTTACAAAGCATTGATCAAAGCGGAGGACCAAGGTCATTTATATATAATTCAATAATTTACTTCTTTTTTCAGTAATCGAATTCGTAGAAGTCAGACAAGAAGGGAAGATAAATTCAGAAGTTTGGAAGTACTTCCTTAGAAGCAACGATAAAAGTTTCGCACAGTGTAAACTATGTTTCAAAGCGATCAAGTGCGGTGGAGGTACATCGGTATTACAGAACCATTTAGCAAGTCATAAAACAGAAGAAGGCATTTTACAAAAACATACAGCTGAAGGTAATGTATAGATAATCAATAATTTATTTATTGCATTGATTGTTAATAGGTATTGTATTAAGTTTAAAAACTTTAAAAAGGCAACACAGATTCTGTCGAGACTCGCTGAGAAATAACGGGAGAAAATTTATTAGAGAGCTGATTCTTTGTGAGTTTTTGACAAAGATGTGTACTTTTAAAGTAAATGTTGTATAATTATGTTTTTGTATATTTTTTTTATGAGGACTATGGAGGTCGCTGTTTTTTTTTTTATATTCAGTCTAACGATATAAGTACTTAATAAGGCTTTCCCAAATTATCTTACTTTGGTATTGTTCGTCAAGACGTTGGGCTTCTTAAAGTTTTTAGTTCAGCTAAACAATTACTGACAAATGCTTGCACTGTTTGGGTCCACTCAAATTTGTGTGCTTCTCTCATCAAGAGAATACCTCAAACATTAACCTTTATGGATCGCACACATTTTTAACCAATACGATCGTATGTACTTTGAAAGAGACTTTGACCTCTGAGTTTGTTTCGGATGTTTCTCCTAAGAGTAGCAGTCCAGCTAGGAAGCACTGGGGATATAGGCAACCAACAATGGGGATTGTTGGCTTAAAATAACAAAATCAAAGTATTGACGTGTAACGTGTAAAAGTGTTATGTACACAACCTATTTACAAAATAAGTAATATTTTTTATTTTCATTTACAGAAGATGAAGAAGACGAAGAAGAAACAAGAGAGTCCTTTTGTAAACCTTCAATTAACCGGAAAAACGCCTCTTCAGTCTGGAATTATTTTGCCAAAAACAGGCAAAACAAAGATTTTGCTAAATGTAAATTATGTCAAAGAGTAATGAAATGCATGGCTGGATCTACGTCATCACTACGAAATCATTTAAAAATTATACACGATAAGACTTTGTAACGGTGGAGGAAAATAAATCATATCATTTTTGTATACTTACGTTTTTGTCACCTATATCCTTATAAACAGGATCGTGCTTTGACCACGCTTGCTAAAGGCGGATTGGCAATATCAGACTTATATTCACTACAAGTTCAGGTTTCCTAACAATGTTTTTTCCTCGTTTATCTGTGATGTCTAAGATAAACTATAGAAAGTAAAAGAAATGTATGAATTAAAGAAGATACTTTGGGAATTGCCCGGATTCGAACCCGCAACATGAAACTGACTACAAAGCTCCCGTCCTGGGTGCGGCGGGAGGGCGTGTCAGACTTTTACTGACTAAAATCTACTTATGTTCCTTCGGTTGCCCTATATGTTCCGGGGTCTTGGTGACTATTATAAACATTCCGCAACCACCCAATCGTGTTCTTTCGGTTTCTATTTATGTTCCAAGACCGTGGTTACTATTATTAAAACGATTTCGTGACTCCAGCAGTTTCCCGTTTTTACGATGTGAACGCCGCTGCCATGTCTGTCTGTCCGTCCTCGCTTAATCTCTGTGACCAGTTAGCACTAGAAAGCTGAAAGGTACCAATATGTATATCAATCTCACCGTCAAAGTAGTAAAAGAAAAAAATAAATAAATGTTTTATTAGGGTAGCTATATAATAGGAAAAGTGGTTTTTTTTTTTATTTCTACCCTAATGTGTGATATATTGTTGGACAGGTATTTAAAAATGAATTGGGGTTTACTGAAATCATTTTTTGATAATGTCAATATTTTCGGAAATAATTGATCCAAAAGTAAAAAAAAACAATGTCCCCCTTCCCCCAACACTTTTAACGCATAAGTTTAGAAAAATATGAAACATTTTGAAAAGTAGAACTTTATAAGGGAACTTGATGGAAAGAATAGTTTTTGTGCAAAACGGACGGGAAACTACGGAACCCTACACTGAGCGTGGCCCGAAACACTTTTGGCCGGTTTTTTGATTTATTAGAAAAGGAGGTGTTTCTTTTTCCCTACAACTTTGGCACAGGCGCGTACCTCAAAAAAAAAGTATCAAATTACGTGAAAAAAATAGTAGAATCTGAAAAAGATATATTGGATTTATTTGCGCATTTGTACCACCTGAAATATTGTCGATCGAAGATGTTAAAAACTTGCAACCCAAGAATTTCAGTCTGGCAATGTCATGATTGACTCAAAAATGTATTATTAAGGATTTTTTCTGTGTTACAGATAGTATTTTTTTCTAGTTACATTTGTCATGAATTATTATAGAAAAAAGTATTTCCAAAAATGTTTTATTTCACAATTCATATCATTTTTTGCGTTTGGTTATCTACCGGACAAAAAGACAGGGCTCCAAATCAGGACCGATAGTTTTATTCTGTTGTCAGTTGTCATTCAAACAAACAAAAAACAACAGATTTACAGCTGTCAACGCTCTCATGAACGTTTCTTTTTACGCAGTAACGACGCGAGGCAGCTTTTTTTCATATTCTTTTATTTCTAAATCTACGTGATATTAAAGGATTTTAAATACTGCTAAAAAAACAAATTATTGGGAGGAATTTTATTAGTAATTTGTACCTCAGATCAGGTTTGGGCCAGAAAATAAACACCTCCTTTGCAATACTTCAAACAGTGATAGTCTCATAATAAAATCTCTTCTCAAGTTGTTTTTTTTTTGTTTCACAGAAGATGAAGAGAATTCAGAAGATGAATCAACTGGTGGCCGTAAAAATGCTTCGGCAGTCTGGAACTTTTTTATCAGAAGCGTAAATAATAAATCTTTCGCTAAATGTAAATTATGTCACAATATGTTAACTTGTAAAAAAGGTTCCACATCGGGTCTGTCTCGACACTTAGCGAGGAAACACAAAAAATAACTATTGCAATATTTTATCTTTGCTTTTGTAAGTAATAGCTATTTGAACACAATGAGTGTAATGAAAGGAATATTGTATTGTGTTGTATATTTTTGTAAATATACAACTACAAATGAGTTAAATATGAATAAATATTAAATTAATACCTTGGGGCATGTCTGATGTCAAGCTAAGCAGAGCTTGTGTTATGTTAAACTACGCATCCGATATACAGTTTATAAAGTTTATATATACACACATATTATAGATCAATAGGACAACACAAAACAACACGCAGACCTAAGAAGATAAGATGGCGCATTTTTAAATTGTTTTGATACTAATAAAACTGAATTTTTAAACTGCGTTTCTTTAAATGACGGTTTTTTAAAATTCTCTTTCACCCATTTCTGTTTTCGTAGATATAAGGCTAAATGAAAAGGTAAATGACACCAGATTTAGCCAATAAATAAAATAAATAATACCTTGGTACAACACACACACGGCCATTTGATCCCAAACTAATCAGAGCTTGTACTGTGGTAACCAGACAACTTATAAACTTACTTATATTATTTATAATTACATACATATTATAGATAAATGTTCTTAATTTTTCCTTTTTTAAAGGATCCTGGAGTTCTGGGTGGCAGTCTTCATTGTCTGTATCAGTCAACAAGATAAAAGAAGAACCTGAATGTATCACACCTCATGTTGTAGAAGAAATTACGGATGAAGTTCCTGCTGACAACTTTTTGGAAAACCTTGAAACTTGTTCAGATCAACAATCTTCAGAACTATTAGGTAAGTAGTGTATGATATATTTTTATAATAACACTCGTATTATTTGCGGTTTCACCCGCATTCATAACTTGATGTCATGGTCGCTGTCATCAGAATTCCCGATTTTTTAAACGAGTGTTAATCTGATGTTTAAGCTAAATATTGCTGTAAAGTTTTATCAATAGCGCAAAAAAGTGCGTGAAAGAGTAACACTCATCCATAAACATACAAGCTTTAATTATACGCCAATTCAAAACATTCGTCTGGCAATATTTTCTTAAAAAAATCTGGTGATTCTAAGATATTCCATCAAAACCGGTTTAGCCGTTTTGAAACAACAACCTTTTTTATTTTAAATTTACACTTGCATTAATTTTATATTCTCACATTTTTCTTGTTTTAGATGATAATGAATTCATGGACGATAATAAACGTCGATCATTCGTCTGGCGATATTTTCTTAGAAGTCAAATAAGAAAGCGCGGAAAGTGTAAACTGTGTCAAAAAATTATATCCCACTCCAGTGGCACCACTCCTCTACGGAACCATTTACAATTAAAACATGATATTATTGAGACAAAAAGAATAGAAATAATGTATGAACCATTTACGGACTAATTGAGCTTGACGCAAGATGAGCTTGACGCTTGGAGTGCGTCTCGAGTAAGCGAAGAAAAAGGGAGTCTGGAAGGAGTTAGGGGAGGCCTTTGCCCAGCAGTGGGACAGCATAGGCTAGATAAAAAAAAACTATCAATCATCAGAAGGCAAACTAGAAAAACAACATCAAATTGTATTTTAAGTTAACAAGCCTGTGTTAAGATATAATACAACTGTATCAAATATTTTTTGTATTTTATTAAATTAATTTCTTCTTTCAATGTACTATAAGTACTATGCACACATTGGATTCATGACCCATCATAAGCTTATTGTCCTACAGACATTTAAATACAATCAGGTCGACTTTCACGTAAACATTTTTTAAAAACTAGCTTTTGGCCGCGACTTCGTCCGCGTGGAATAATAAATCTCGTTCCCGAAGGATTTCCGGAATGAGAACTATCCTATGTCCTTTCCCGGGTCTGGGTAAAATATATCTGTACCAAATTTCATTCAATCAGTTCAGTAGTTTAGGCGTGAAGAAGAGACAGACAGACAGAGTTACTGTCGCATTTGTAATATTAGTACGTATGTCACTCGTCACGTCTTATTATTTCGACAGTCTTAAACGATTTATCGTCAAAACGGGTCATGATTCCAATTTGTCGATAGTACCTACTTTATAAATTTTGTACACAAAACTTTTCGTGTTAATAAATGATATTTTTCAAATTCTGTCTCTTTTTATTTTACCTTAAAAAATAACGAGAGACGACGACACCTAAAGGTGAACTATGGAGGTCGTTGTTTTATGTTTTTTTATATTTTATTTTTTATATTCAGTCAAAATCATAAAATCGTATTTGTTTTGTTAATTGGTTATATAATAACACTTTTACACGTCAAAATTTGTTTTTTTTTTATTTTAAGCGAACGATGGGGCCGGTGTTTCGTAGCTGGACTGCTCTGAGAAGAAACATCCAAAGAAACATCCGAACATCCTTTTTTATTTATTTATTTCTATTTGACATTGATGTGTACTTTTTAAAGTATATAATCTTTTTTTATGTATTTCTATTTGACATTGATTGTAATTTTTAAAGTATTATGTACACGTTTTTGTGATATTTTTTTTTTGTGAATGTGAGGACTATGGAGGTCGTTGGTTTTTTTTTTGTTTTTCTTTTTTAATATATTCGGTCTGACAGTTTGAGTATTTAATGCAGCCTACCCAAATGTTCTTACTTTGGTACAGTTTGTCGAGACGAACGTCTACTGACAACAATTACAACAATTACTGACAAATGCTTGCACTGACTGGACAGGTCCACACAAATTTGTGTGCTTCTCTCATCAAGAAAGTACCACAGACAATTAACGATTATAAAGTATGGGCATTAAAAAAAGAGTCCTTTACCAGAGTTAACATATTGTTACATAATTTACAAAGAGACTTTTTGTAAATTATGTAAAAATATGTTAACTTGTAAAAAGGGTTCTCTCGACCATCGAGTCTGTCTCGACACTTAGCGAGGAAACACAAAAAATAACTATAACAATATTTTATCTTTATTTTTGTAAGTAATAGCTATTTGAACACAATGAGAGTAATGAAAGGAATATTGTATTATGTAGTATATTTGTAAATATACAACTACAAATGAGTTAAATATGAATAAATATTAAATTAATACCTTGGGGCATGTCTGATGTCAAGCTAAGCCGAGCTTGTGTTATGTTAAACTACGCATCTGATATACAGTTTATAAAGTTTATATATACACACATATTATAGATCAATAGAACAACACGCAGACCTAAGAAGATAAGATGGCGCATTTTTTAATTGTTTTGATACTAATAAAACTGATTTTTTAACTGCGTTTCTTTAAATGACGATTTTGTAAAATTTTCTTTCACCCATTTCTGTTTTCGTAGATATAAGGCTAAATTAAAAGGTAAATGGCACCAGATTTAGCCAATAAATAAAATAAATAATACCTTGGTACAACACACACACGGCCATCTGATCCCAAACTAATCAGAGCTTGGACTGTGGTAACCAGACAACTAATAAACTTACTTATAGTATTTATAATTACATACATATTATAGATAAATGTTCCTAATTTTTGCTTTTTTAAAGGATCCTGGAGTTCTGGGTGGCAGTCTTCATTGTCTGAATCAGTCAAGAAGATAAAAGAAGAACCTGAATGTATCACACCTCATGTTGTAGAAGAAATTACTCATGAAGTTCCTGCTGACAACCTTTTGGAAAACCTTGAAATTTGTTCAGATCAAAAATCTTCAGAACTATTGGGTAAGTAGTGTATGATATATTTTTATAATAACACTCGTATTATTTGCGGTTTCACCCGCATTCATAACTTGATGTCATGGTCGCTGTCATCAGAATTCCCGATTTTTTAAACGAGTGTTAATCTGATGTTTAAGCTAAATATTACTGTAAAGTTTTATCAATAGCGCATAAAAGTGCGTGAAAGAGTAACACTCATCCATAAACATAAAAGCTTTTATTATATGCCAATTCAAAACATTCGTCTGGCAATATTTTCTTTAAAAAATCTGGTGATTCTAAGATATCCCATCAAAATCGGTTTAGCCGTTTTGAAGTAAACAGCTCTTTTGTTAGCAGTCGAGATCTAAACAACCTTTTTTATTTTAAATTTACATTTGCATTAATTTTATATTTTCACATTTTTCTTGTTTTAGTTGACATATCAACTATAGAATTCAAGAACGAGAATAAACGTCGATCATTCGTCTGGCGATATTTTCTTAGAAGTCAAATAAGAAAGCGCGGAAAGTGTAAACTGTGTCAACAAATTATATCTTGCACCAATGGCAGTACCTCTGCTTTACGGTACCATTTACAAGGAAAACATGAAATTATTGAGACAAAAAGAATAAAAAAATAATCTGTGAACAATTTACTGACTAATTGAGCTTGACGCACACCACGAGAGCCAGCTCCCGTAGTGTGCGTCTCGAGGAAGCGAAGGAAAAGGGAGTCTGGAAGGAGCTAGGGGAGGCCTTTGCCCAGCAGTGGGACAGCATAGGCTAGATAAAAAAAACAATCAATCATCAGAAGGCAAACTATTGTTATTATTTATAACTATAATGATGTCGTCGTCGTCCATAATTAAATTACGAATGAAAGAGAAAAGAACCGGAATCAAGTGCCAACGAACGTTCGTTCGAGCACTAAATGTATTTGGATGTATTAACGAACTCCAACGAGCGTGCGTAAGCCAACGCTAGCGAACGATAAATATCCATCGTTGGGCGTTCGTTGGGCCGGTCTGTACGCACCATTAAACGATTTATTGTCAAAACGGGTCATGATTCCAATTTGTCGATAGTACCTATGTAAATTGTAATTGTTATAAATTTTGTACACAAAACTTTTTGTGTTAATAAATAGTATTTTTAAATACTGTCTCTGTTTTTCATTTTACCTTAAAAAGTAATTTTTAGGTGCATAAAAATGAAAGTTTTGAATGAACTCAAACTCGAGCTTATTGTAACCGCTGCTTGGACTAATTAAAATTTTAATGTTATTTTTTATTTATTTTAACATTTTTAGCGCACAGCTTTTGACTCCGTGAGAGCTTAAGTATTTTAACAGTCTAAGACTTGGGACCTTATCACACTAGCGGTTTGCGAGCGGCTGTAGGGCGGGGTGGGCGCGCGAATACGTCGTGAACACGCCGCGGCGACGCTGCGAAGACGACGCAGTCGCGTGGATTTCTCGCAACATTTTCGTCACGTGTTGGTAACAAGTTATCAATGTACAATACACTTCTATACGCGGAGATCTAGTTTCGCGTCCGCAACGATTTCGCTGCGCAGCTGCAGCCGCGGCGTGTCTATTGCGCACCAATGACGTATTCATCGCTCGCTCTTTGCTAGTCTGATAAAGCCAATAGTGACAAAATAAACTGGATTACTGACCTAAAATGTATTTCGTAAGCTTAAATCAGGAATATAGTTTCCACTACTAATCTAGTTATTTTTTTTTTACAGAAATGGAGTTCGTAGAGTTCGTAAATTGTTATCAAAAAAAGCACACTTCGTTCGTTTGGCAATATTTTCTGAGAAGTCGAGATAAATTTCACGGAAAATGTAAATTGTGTCTACAACAGATTTCATGTGCATATGGTTGCACATCTGCTTTACGTAAACATTTATCAATAAAACATGACATTAATGAAATTAAAATACAACCAAGTGTTGAATCAATTTAAAGTTAAAAGTGAAGTTTTACCTTTTGACGGACAGCCGGCTGTCGGGCTGCTGTTGTCTTTCTATTGTGTCTCAAATCACGTGTTATCGAAGGATTAAATAAATAAATTTGAGAACTCTTTCCGCAATTTCGCTATGTATTTTTTTAATGTATGCTTTTTATCCAATATGGATAGCAAAATCTTAGTAAAAAATATTCTGTCAATTTAAAGTGCTTAGTTTTTGGAACGATTTATATTAAAAAAAATGTCATAGCTGAGAAATATTTGCACTGCAGTTTCACCTGCTTCTAGTAACGACTGGTTATTCATAGCCCGTGGTGAATAATGATGTTTTTATGCATATTTAATAAATAATATTATTTTTATCTTACCAGCAGTTCCTGAGACCTGTACGTTCAAACAAAAAATCAAATTCTAAAAAACATCTTATTTTTCTAAAGTTGTACTTTAGAAAAATAAGATGTTTTTTTATTCACAACATCATATTTTTCTTAAGTTGTACTTTAGAAAAATAAGATGTTTTTTAATTAATAGTATATATAATTTAAAAAAATAGACACTAAACAACAAAAGCTGATTGTAAAAAGGTACTACTTTTAATTTAGGTAATTAAAGATTTTTCGATATTGACCATTGTTCATTATTTTACCTTTGGAACACTTATGAGACCTTGTGGCTCATCTTATTTTTACTGTGACTATTAAATTCGTTACCTATGATTTTAGTGCAAGTCATATTACATATTCGAAGGTATGATTTTTTGTACATATTAATTAACGTTATAAGAACAAAGGTTTTGATAAAGTCTAAGTGTCTCAAACTCAAATCTCGGAAACAACCACCGACTTCCACATATTTTTTTAGTTATTTATTTTGTTTAGCTAACATTTGAGTCCTAGAGAATAACTCAAGACCGGACTCGGACTTATACAATCGCCAATCACAGACCGGCCAGCTTAATTAAATAAAAAAAAACATTGCTCTTGACTCTAAACGAGAACATTTACCTCGCCACAATTGTTGCGCCGCAATTATTTGCTACAAATGTATTGTGTACGCCCCCAAAAAATGTGTCCTTGGTGTGCGTGCCCGCGAACTGGCACACATGGGCAGTCAATGTGTAGCTTTACAAATGTGGCGCCACATTTACCGAGATATGAATGTATGCCCAATGTCTAATAGTAATGCCTACCTTCAAGAGTCATGGAGCTTTTATTATTCATATGATCCATACTAATATTATAAATGGGAAAGTGTGTCTGTCTGTCTGTCTGTATGTTTGTCTTTCTTTCACGGCAAAACGGAGCGACGAATTGACGTGATTTTTTAAGTGGAGATAGTTGAAGGGATGGAGAGTAACATAGGCTACTTTTTGTCTCTTATTAACGCGAGCGAAGCCGCGGGCAAAAGCTAGTTATTTATATATATTTTAATAATACTTTTAATTCAAAATAATGCAATCACTGCCTATTTAAATGGTTATATTTTTTTCAGAAATGGAGTTCACAGAATTCGTGAATAGTTCTCAAAAGAGGCAAACGTCGTTCGTCTGGCAATATTTTCTGAGAAGTCGGGACAAATTTCATGGAAAGTGTAAATTGTGTCTCACACTAATATCCTGTGCTCACGGATGCACTTCTGCACTAAGAAAACATTTGTCGATAAAACATGAAATTGTTAAAAAGAAAGCACAACCTAAAATGGTGTTGATTCGAGATCAAGAATTTGAGAAGTAGATTTACACTGTGGAAGCGGTATCGTAACCCAAACTCTTAGGCCTAAAACACACACAAGTGACGTAAGGCGAAGGCACGGGGCAGGCGCAGCGAAAAAACGAAACGGCGTCTCTGCGCCGCGTCGCTTCAGTATAATTCAAAAACGTCGCCTGCATACATTTTGTATGAAATCGTTTTGATGCGGCGCACGCCTGCACCACGCCTGCTGCCTCACGTCGCTTGTGTATGTTTTAGGCCTTAGGCCGAATGTCCACCGACACCGTAACCGTCAGCGAGATGACGGCGCCGAAGTTGATACATGTATTTACCATAGCCGCCTGTCCACTCCACGTCACGTTATCTCATATTAAACTCCGCCTGAAGTAATCTCGTTTTATGTGATGTGACGGTGACGGTGGTGGCCTTAAGGCGTGTCGTATAGACATTGCCAAGACATTGACAAGGCCGTTGCTGTAAAGTAGCAGACTTCCCATTCTGTGGCGACGTGCGATCACGAACAGAGCGTCAATGTGAACGGCAAATTATTTCGTTGCGTGTTACATTTCATATTACATTACATTACAGCAGTCAACACAAGCCTTGAGGCCGCTATCGTACTCGCGTTTTGCGAGCGTATGCGACTAATCAACGTCTTACATTTTCCTACTATCGCGACGTTTCTAGTGCGAATATATCGTTGCGTGTTAAAAGTTAGGCAATGTGTCAGACGTTGAAGAAACGCCAACAATCGCAAAACACCCCAGTGAGATTGTTGCGTTGTATATAAATCATATTCTAGATTAAGTAAAATATACACACTGCAGCATTGCACGTATAGTATTTTTTGTAAACCTTTATTTGCCTATACAACTTTAACTTTTAACGACCAAGCGACAGCCGGCTGTCGCGCTAATGCACGTGTTCGAATGTTTAAATTACATCTCTAAATAAAGCTCACATTATGTTGTTGACATTTTATTTTATTGTGCTATATGAAATTTAAATAAATAAAAAAATAAAACACTTAATTATAATCTGTTATTTCTTTATTTACCAAACCAACCAAAATTACACAAGAGAAAAAACTAAATTTCGTTAACGAAAATAAAAAATATGTTTTACATAATGTTTCAAAAACTCAAGAATATTTCAAATACAATACTTGTTTTACTAAATGTTTCTCCACTTCTTATTTCCAGATTTATCTCCTAGCGAAGATGAAGATTTTTCGGAGGCCAACATCAGAGCAAACAGGTCGCAAAAGTATTCTCAAGTTTGGAAATATTTTCTGAGAAGTAAAAATAAAGGGCGCGGAAAATGTAAAATTTGTCTCAAAGTGTTAAAATGTGAAGACGGGTCTACTTCGGGATTATGGAAGCATTATGAAGTAAAACACAAAAACAAGCAAGAAACGGTTAAATGTTTTGTCAAGGTCGATATGGAAGGTAATATTGTCGTTTTTAGTTTCTTTGAACTGAACTGCCCCCCTAGACAAGTGGCATTATAGAATAGATAGCGAAAACGAATAGATTGTCAAATGTATGGAATTGACATAAGCTTTCGCTAAACAATTTGACATCTCCATACGTTTCACAATCGTTTTCGTTTCGCTATCTATTCTACAATGCACTTGTCTAGGGGGGCTGAACTGCCCCCCTAGACAAGTGGCAAAACAGAATAGATAGCGAAAACGAATTGTCAAATAGGTATATGGATATGTCAAATTGTTTAGCGAAAGCTTTTGTCAATTCCATACATGTGACAATCTATTCGTTTTCGCTATTCTACAATGCCACTTGTCTAGGCCCTCTGCAACCTAAATTTTCCCTTAATAACGTTATTAATATACCCCGGTCTTCTCTGATTAATTTCGTTGCGGGGTCCAAGACAGTTAAATCATTTCTCCGGGACTCGTCGAACTTCAATTCTTGGCTATTTATGGCGGATTCAGCTGTTGATTCTGGCATTTAGGAGTTGCAGGGGTTGGGAATAGTGTAGCGAGATTTAAAAAAATGTTTTGATTAATATTGTCTAGATAATTTAAATGATTAGTATTCTTATAATTTCATACCGCCAATCAGTTCACATACTTATTGTAAGCCGTTAAACTGTCTTCATAGAGTTTGTATGGCAATAGCCACGAATCGTTTACTAGCAGCACAACCGAGAACTGTTTATTGATTTTAAAGCAACTGTCATCTATTTTCTATTCAAATTAAGATTTCGGGGCAAACAAAGTGATTTTATTTAGAAATGGTATTATTTGTCATAATAGGGATGTTGACTACATCAAAAGAATGACATTCTGTTTAGTCCGTCTTTTAGACAGTCCAAAAATACTGGACACATATTTTTTGCTTGATCAAATTAATAACAAAATACAAAGATAAAAAGCATCAAAGTTCCGGAGAGGGGGCTTGTGACGTCACTTCTCAGTAAAAATTATACAAAGGTGTGACGTTTCACGAAACTTCAACGCGCTGTATTGTCGTCATTTTCTGTTTACGAAAAAAAAAAAAAATACGTGTCCTAAATTTTTTGATTATCTAACTGACGGACTAATTACTTTTTTTTTTGTCGTCTTGCCTATTGTCTAATATGCAGTACATGAAAATTATGCAGTACATGTTTCTTATTTACAGACAAAGATCTTTTAGAGGTCGAAGAAGAGTCACCAAAAAGGGACCGTGTCGCAGTCTGGAAATATTTTTTAAGAACCAGGGACAAATCTTACGCAAAATGTAACATTTGTTCCAAAGTGCTCAAATGTAAATATGGATCAACCACGGGAATAAGAAAACATTTAGCAACACAACACTGTGTTTATGTATGAATAAATATATTGGGATAGCTCATACACGGCCATCTGATCCAAAACTAAGCAGAGCCACAGTAACCAGGCAACAGATATACAACATGTCCCACCCCAATTAGAATATTATGTTATAATCATAATTAACAATCACTGAATTTTTATTATTATGTTTAAAACACTGTTTTCTTTTTAATAAATTAGTTGTACAGATTGTGGGAGAAAATTACAGTCACATTACAAATCTACGCATGCACACAGTCGCACTTGCATAAGGGTCTAGCGTAGTGGGTATTGCATCCATTTTAGTTTGTTTTGACTTTACAGCGGATTTGTGACAGCAGCTTACGTAGTTTTAATTATTTTTGGGATAAAATATTACCTATATTAAAAATTACAAAAATCGATACAGTAAACGATTCTGAACAAACTATTTTCTTAAAGTGCATTAATTCAGTTACACGTTGTATATACTTACTAGCTTCCACATGCGGCTTCGCCTGGGTAGATGTTGAAACTTCCATCCCCTGTTTTATCCTTTCAGGGCTGAAACTTATCAAACATCCTTTCTTAGCGGATGCCTACGTCATAACATCTACCTGCAAGCCAAATTTCAGCCCGATCCGTCCAGTGGTTTGGGCTGTGCGTTGATAGATGACTATGTCAGTCAGCTTGCACCTTTGAGTCATATATATTTAGATACATCGTGACTGGTGAGTCGAGAGATATATTTAAGGATGCTGTACACATTTTGAATCTCATTTCAATTATGTTAAAAAAGAATACTTTAACATTTATTTCATATTTTGAGTAATTGTCTTATAAAATGAAAAAAATGTTGACACGCGCGCTAGATAACCATCGAAAGAAGAATGATTTATACTACCTCAATCTCTTATCATAGGTGTGTGGCCCGATGCAACCGCCAGCGCAAAGGTGTTTTTTTTAAGACTTGGAAATACTTATATTGCGGAAATTTTATAACGGTTTTCCTTTACATTTATAATAATATATTTTATTATTATTGTCATTGTTATTAGTTATAAGTGAGTATAATATTATCGCACCTTTGAATAATTCCCTCGAATCACCAGTAACGATATATCCGTACTAATATTATAAATGCAAAAGTAACTCTGTCTGTCAGTCTCTTCTTCACGACTAAACCTCTGAACGGATTGAATGAAATTTGGTACAGATATAGTTTGGGACCTGAGAAAGGACATAGGGTAGTTTTCATCCCGGAAACCCTCCAGAAACGGGAACTATTATTCCACGCGGACGAAAACTAGTCGCGGGCAAAAGCTAGTAATTTATAAATACATACATATTATAGATTTTTACACCCATACACAGAACGAACAATCATGCTTATCACACAAATCTGTCCTGGGTGAGAATCGGACCCACGATCTCCATTGAGCAGTCAGACTAGACTAAACAGGTCTCAAGTAAATGGATCTAAGTAGCAACTTTTTTTTCACAATTTTATTTGTATCCATACTAATATTATAAATGGGAAAGTGTGTCTGTATGTCTGTATGTTTGTCTTTCTTTCACGGCAAAACGGAGTGACGAATTGACGTGATTTTTTAAGTGGAGATAGTTGAAAGGATGGAGAGTAACATAGGCTACTTTTTGTCTCTTTTTAACGCGAGCAAAGCCGCGGGCAAAAGCTAGTTGAATAATAATAACGTTAATTTTAGTTCTAGTTTTTTGTTATATGGTGTTGGTGATAAGGGATTTTAAAATAAAAACGTTTAAATGTGTTAATATAATTTTGTTGATAATAAATAAACAAAGTAGGTATAAAAAACGGGTGATTAATTTATGTACATTACAGTGAAAATGGTAATATAATAATAATAATTTCATTAGTCAATAAACTTCTTTTTACAACTTTGCTGTAACGTAGCTAATTTCTTTTACTATCTTCCTAGTAAGATAGTATAAATCGTTTCGTCAGTGACTGTATATCATTATTATGTTATAACAAAGGACCCTTTTCACTTTATTTTTATGCCTAATTTTGTGAGATTTATTTATGAGCGGAAACCCACCTTATGTTTAGTTGTAACATTTTTACGTACCAAAATGGTAATTTATGGTACTTGGTGATATGGGTTTTTAAAATAAGTGTTTTAGTTTAAGTATACAAAGAAAACAAAATTGAAAAAAACTTGTGTTTACCCGACTACCGAAAGGAGGGTTATGTTTTTCGATCGTATGTATGTATGTGTGTGTTCTATGGCACGCTCTACAGCTTAAACCATTTAAGAAATTTCGACATATGAGGGTCTTGGTTAAAGTTAAAGTCTAGGTAAAAAAAAAGGGTCTTGGTTGCCGGAGTGACATGGGGTATTTTAATTAAAAAAAGGGATAAAAAAACTAAATACCCAACAACAATTTCGGAAGTTGGTGGCAAATACATTAAACAGACACAAAGCCACCAACTAACTAAATTGAGTTCATTAATCAGTCAATTTGCATAAAACACAATGATATAATTAGTTTAACAGCTTTATCTATATCTCTAGAGATATAATTCATCACCCTTTTTTTACTATCTTACTGCAACGTGCATTTATATTGTCATTTTATTTTTATCTATTAATCATAATCATTGAATTGTGTTTTAATAACGATAAATATTGATTAAATAATTGTTAAAAAATACTGCCTTTTTCTTAAGATTTTTAAGGTGTTCATCTCTCAAAATCTCTATTTTTATGTACAACTCGTTTTATGTTATGTTTGATTTTTAATTAGTGAGTCCGTGGAAATACTTTTATTCACTATTTTAGGTATTTTATTAATAAATAATAAAAACTTACACACTTCAAAGTTACGTCAGCACATCAGACACGAATCTGTCTAATTTTTCTAATCAAACTTGAATTTAATTCTTCAGCGATAAAGTTTAAAATGTATTGAAATAATTTGACAGATTGTAACAGTTTGACAAGCTGGTGTTTGTACAAGTGTACCTTTGTATGGAATTTATGAGATCATCCATTTTATACTACCGTAAAAACATCTTTTCTAGGTCACAAAACAGTTTTTATTTAGTTGTATTTCATAGAATACGAATCTATTGTACTTTTGAAAGCGAATAAATGTTATTATTTTATATTAATTTGTATTGTCCTTCTACT
Source organism: Athetis lepigone (assembly GCA_033675125.1). NCBI lineage: Eukaryota > Metazoa > Arthropoda > Insecta > Lepidoptera > Noctuidae > Athetis > Athetis lepigone. The sequence goes on along the minus strand of CM066218.1, from coordinate 4,630,259 downwards.
ATGCTCTACCATTTCCAACATAATTTTTCTTATAAACCTTTTGACGACAAAGCAACAGCCGGCTGTCGGGCTGCTATTGTTTTTCTGTTGTGTCTCGAAAAGTTAGATTTCAAGATCAGATATTAACACACTTTTATTTTCAGATGATAGTTCAGGGGAGTTCATTGACCCCGTATTGAATCATCCGAATACGACCCCTTCTTCTGTTTGGGAGTATTTTCTCCGAAGCAAGGACAAACGACGGGCTAAATGTAAATTCTGCCACAAAGTACTCAAATGTACTCAAGGCTCCACTACAGGGTTAAGACGGCATTTAACTCCGAAACATATTGAAAGTATATTACCTCAACGTCAGCCGATAGAAAAAATTGATATTCGGGATGTCGAGATTGAAGTAGAAGGTGGGTATATATTTTTTTTTTACAATCTGTTTTCAGTTTTGGGCCCTTGTCGTATTGAAAGTCATTCAGTCGAGTTTTTTGATGTCTTGTTAGCTCCCTTTATTTAATCTTATCTACACCGTGCTAGGTTAGACGACGGACATTTTGAAGGAGGTTAAGTATTCGATCCTCATTCCAAATATGTTAAAAAAACAATACCTTAATTTTTCACCGAATAGCTCACAAAATTTATAAATCGTTTACACGCGCGCTAGATACCCGAACGTACTTCACTCACTTACCATATACTAGCTTCCGCCCGCGGCTTCGCTCGCGTTAGAAAGAGACAAAAAGTAGCCTATGTTACTCTTTATACCTTCAACTATCTCCACTTAAAAAATCACATCAATTCGTCGCTCCGTTTTGCCGTGAAAGAAAGACAAACATACAGACAGACAGACAGACACACTTTCCCATTTATAATATTAGTATGGATTAGTGACCCGATTCAACCGCGAATGCTAGTACGATAACGGTTTTTACCTTGTTTTTGGTTAGTGCTGGCCCGCGTATGTGGACCTCCCAGGAATTACGAGTCTTGCCAGTCTGGATAAAAAGCTATTGCCATTTCCTCTACCAATACTATTTCCTTCTTCTTCAATGCTTAATTGTAAAATATTGCTATTGTTTTATACATAAATCAAAAGATTTAATAATGTAGATCTTTCATAATTTCAGAGGTGGACGATGAATTTTCGGATGCTGAGCCCAACGAAACAGCTGCGAAACCTTCTCCAGTTTGGAAAAAATTTCTTGTAAACAAAAACAAATGTCGCGCAAAATGTAAAGTTTGTGACCAAATAATAATATGTAATAATAGTACCACGGGATTACGGAGACACTTAGCATTGAAACACTGTATATATAATTAATTAATTTGATGTTAGATAAATGGTCATCTATCAATGTTTGTGAAAATCAAATTTATTGTTTAATAGTTATGATTCTTATAAAATATTTTAAAATATAAAACGAAATATATTAAACAATTAGCAAAGCAACACGGGATTACGGAAACATTTAGCATAAGCACGGTCTATTTAACTAACCTTTTGAAATTAATTAATTGAATGTTAGATAAATAAATTCATCTATCAATATTTGTGCAATATATCAGATTTGTTGTTTAATAGTTGTGATTCCCAATAAATATAATTAAATATAACCAAAGAAATACATTAATTATTTCTTATTAGAGATAACTAAAAAAATATAGTAAACAATAGTACTACGGGATTACGGAGATATTTAGCATTAAAACACTGTCTACATAACTAATCTTTTAAATTAATTTATTTGATGTTAGATAAATAAATTCAACTATCAATGTTTGTGCAATTTACCGGATTTCTTATTTAATAGTTGTGATTTTTATTAAATGTTTTTAAATATATCTAAATAAATATATTTAACAATAGTCTTACGTGATTACAGACACATTATGCATTAAAATACTGTATATACAACTAATCATTTCAGATTAATTAATTTGATGTTAGTTACGTTAAATCTATAAATGTTGGTGTAATATAACAGATATTTTAACAGGCCGTGCAAAACGTAAAGTTTGTCTTAAAATATAAATGTATCAATAGTGCTACGGAATTATAATTATCTATTAAAATTAATCAATTGGATGTTAGATAAATAAATTCATTTATCAATGTTTGTGCAATATATCAGATATCTTTGTTAATAGATTCTTATTAAATTGCATTAATTTTATTTTGGTTTAAAAATCAATTCTTGTCATTAAAACACTGTCTTTGACAACTAGACTTTTAAAATAATCTTTTTAAATTAATTCATTAAATGTTCGATGAATTAAAGTCACCCAGAAACGTATCAATGTTTGCATCATAACAGATTTTTATTTAATATTTATTGTTCATACTGAATCATTAAAAATATAATTTATTGAACCGTAAAATTTTTGGAAAGGGACGAGGACGCGGACGGTCCCCCGGTCCGGACGGTAGCCCGGAAGAGCCTCTGCCGTAAATATAACAATTCTGTTTTTTAAAGTGACATGGTCCATTAAATACAATGTGTTCCAGCGAAAAACATTAGAAACATTTTTTTCAGACCAACCAGTCGAGGGAATGGCCGCGCTATAGGACGGGGACGCGGACTGGGACGCGAACGTGGACGTGGGTCCAATAGGCCGGAGGAGCATCTAACTAAATATAATTAAGCTTTTTAAGTTGCATTTTAGGTTACATCACTGGTATTTATTGTTTTTATCTTAGTTCAGCAAAAGCAGTGAATGTAAATGAAGATGTGTATTGTGTCTAGATTGTTTTTGTCTCTTTATTAGATTATTTTATTTTTGTAGTCTAGAGTTAATAAATGTGAGGGCGGAGAATACGCTCACTAAGCGCCGATTAACGCTTTGTCCGTTGAAGTTTGACACAAATTAATATGTCGCAAGCGACAAGCTCAACTTCAACGGGCCCTCCTGCCTGATGCGCCCCCGCGAAAAAGACAAACACGGTAATGACTTCATCTATACTTTATTAATATTATAAAGCTAAAGAGTTTGTTTGTTTGAACGCGCTAATTTCAGGAATTACTGGCCTGATTAGAAAAATTCTTTCAATGTTGGATAGACCGTTTATCGAGAAAGGCTATAGGCTATATATCATCACGCTACAACCCACAGGAGCGGAGCAGTAACCAAAAACGTGGGTGAAACCGCGTGGGGCAGCTAGTAATGATATCAATGCGTTTGAGATTCTTGTTTAGTTACTATGAATAAGATTAATATGATAAAATTATCTTGCAGGAGGCCATCTCCAGAGCGTGAGGCTTGTCCTTTAGTGGGGGAACCGGACTCTGCTATTGCAGAAAAAGAGCCCGAACCAGAACCTGAACTCGAGCCCGCACCTGAGTCTGAACTCAAGCCCGCACACAATTTTAATATTAGGAATAAAGATAAAATAGCTCAACCATATAATAGACTGTCTAAAGTAAAACATCTTTTATGGAATAAGTACTATGTTAAATGTTATAACAAAGTTCCTTTTGAAATATCAAATCTAAACGAAAGGAAATCTAAAACACATATTAAGAATACACTTTGATTATATAGAAGATAAAAATTCTTGGAAGCATGTCCTGCTCCATAGGATAATTCACAGTGTAGACAAAACCAAACAGGTTGCTAATTCAAACAGACAATGATTAACTGCTTTTTAAATTAGAAATTATACACATTTTTTTCTAGTAAGTTATACATTGCGCTGGCTCACACATTATTTTCATTATTTACATTATTTTATTGTTTAAGGAATGTAGTTTGGTTGTGAACATGTGAAAACTATGCTCGCGAACATTATAAAAAGCTTCCATTCCCTAATTTATATAAAAAGTAATATTTTTTTTATTATATAGGTACTTACATGTATTTTTTGACGGAAATGGTTTTGGATTGTATTCATTTTAAATCACTCGTAACCATGTAAAAAAAACGCTTTTGTAATACGATTACTTTTTAAAGAGTAAGTATGGAGTTTCTTGCCGTTTCTTCTCCATACGTAACAACATTTTGGAATGGGCAGTAAATTCACTTTTGTTTCATAATTATGACGTTTCAAAGTGCCTTTTTTGGTCTAATGAAAATAAATGATTTGACTATTGAATAAGTAACACACACACAACTACTTACTTAATCGTTTAAGCGTCTCACTCACGCTGATGTTATATTATAATCTGTCTTATTCTTTTCTAATAGATTTCATCATGGGAGAAAGAATCGAAGCGGAGATCCAACCGAGCACTGAGCACAGAATTTCAACTAGTAAGTACTGAATGCACCCCGTGGTGTTACCCACATAAATCTCGTTCCCGTAGTAATACTAGGATAACAAGTAGCCTACATGTTATTGTAGGGGTTTTTGTGTGAAAAAGTAAGAAACATACATACATACGTCTATCCATCCATCAACTTTCGATTTTATGATAGCAGTAGGACTGCCATGGCATACCTTGTCTATTTGTTCGGATTATGAAATACCTGTTTTATTTGTTTCAGATATAACAGTCAAAAATTTTGAAAGTATATATATAAAAGATAACTGGCTTCAAGATAATGACAGTGATGTTGACTTAGAACCTAACTTTAACGACAACGACGGTTTTTATCTTCCGGTCATGCGTAACGCAACAGCTGAACGTGAATGTGACGCTGACATGACTGAACTAGAGACGGAAGTGTTACGGGCTGAAGACGAATTAAATGACCGAGTTTTACGCGACATTGTGCCTAGTAACGATTACTACACTTTTGACTGGAAGAATCACAGGGCGAACTTCACTGGACGACGAGAGACTTTTACAGGGTTATCAGGACCGACTTTTGACATTACTGACAAGATTCCTGTTGACATTTTTTACAAAATGTTCGATACTGATTTTATAGACCGACTTTGCACAGAGACTAATCGCTATGCAGAGCAGAAGATAGCTCACTTAAAAGCGAAGAACAAGCTTCTTCCAACATCGCGTCTGAATAGATGGACTCCGACTGACTGCAACGAAATGATTACGTTTCTAGCATTGTTGATTCTGCAAGGCCTGTATCCGTTACCAGCAGAGGAAAAATACTTCTCTTTTAATGGGTTTGGGACCATGCCGTATTTTTCACGTATCATGTCTTACAACCGTTTCTGCCTGCTAAAATCGTTATATCATTTTGTCGACAATGAGTCTATGACTAACAAGACTAAACTCTCTAAAATACAGCCGGTACTTGACGACCTTAATGACAAATTTTCAACTTTATACATGCCTGCCCAAGAGATAGCCATTAACGAGACTCTCCTTAAGCGGCACGGGCGATTGAGCTTTGCTCAAAAAATTGCCACTAAAGCCGCCCAAGCTGGCGTAATAACGTTCGAGCTTTGTGAGTCTCGCACTGGCTATCTTTGGAGGTTTTTTGTATACGTTGGAAAAAATACCCAGGCTGCCCCAACCGATGACCTACCTACTGAAGACGAGACGGTTGACCGACCCCATGACGAGACAGTTAACAAACCTAATGACGAGATTGTTAGTAGACTCGATGACGAGACAATTGACCAGTCCAATGACATATTGCGTGACCGGCCAGAAAACAAGACGCTTGACCAACCACAGAACGAGACTGTTGACCGACCAGATGATGATTTTGTACGTCCCACCAACGCTACAGCTAAAATATTATTTGACTTGTTGGAGCCACTACTTGACCGAGGACACACAGTGATATTGGATAATTTATATAACAGTCCATTGTTGTTGCGATGGCTCAAAAAACATAAAACTGACTGTTACGGAACGTTACGTCTAAACCGCGAATTCGTACCCGACTCGCTCAAGTCTCTGACCAAGACTGACTTACGACAAGGTGAGGTAGTGGCAAGCTACACCTCAGACTTGTGTGTGATGGTATGGCGAGATGCTAATTTGGTTAGCATGATCTCCACATACCATCATTTACCAGTGGGGTTTCAGAACAAGTACAATCGACGAACATACAAACCTAAAATCGTACTTGATTACAATATGTCCATGGGTGGAGTGGATAGAAAAGACCAATTTCTATCTGCTCAGCCCGGGGAACGAGATAGAAATAAGGTGTGGTATAAGAAGGTTTTCTGCAGGTTGCTGAACACTGCTATATTCAATGCCCATGTGATATTTTCATCGCAAAACCCGAATATATCATATAGGCAGTTCCGGACCATTTTGGCGGAAAACCTTCTTAAAATACATCGACGCATCGACTTGACGACTGAACCTCGATTATATATGGACAAGCCTAGACAACGACAATTGGCGATACGGAAGAAAGACCGACCGAACGTTGATCACGACCGACCGAACGTTGGTCACGACCGACCGAACGTTGGTCACGACCGACCGAACGTTGATCACGACCGACCGAACGTTGATCGCGACCGACCGAACGTTAAACACGACCGACCGAATGTTGATCACGACCACTTTCCTGCGCGATCCGGGATTAAAAAAGCGCGTTGCTGGATGTGCACACAACGAAAAAAGGATGCGAGGACGATTTGGAAATGCATTCAGTGCAATATAAGTCTGTGTATTGAGCACTGTTTCAGAGAATACCATAAGCAAGTACAATAAAACTTGTTTATGGTATTCTCTGTTGGGGGATGTCCACTCTTTGCCCATGTAGGCCTATGTAAAATAAAAATTATTTGACTTTAACTCTGTCATCTGACATGCTGAGCTGAGGCCCTTTTGGCATTGTAATGTTTGTTTTCTGTTTTTATACTTTTACAGTTTATTGTAATACCAATAAACGCATTTTTTCTTACTCTTTCTGTCTATAATAATGATGACTTCACTGTAGTCGCTTATACGGTGATAAGTTACGAATTTAGTTAGGTACTAGAATAATAATTATGTTTATTTGTTGCTAGCTTTTGCCCGCGGCTTCGCTCGCGTTATAAACAGACAAAAAGTAGCCTATGTTACTCTCCATCCCTTCAACTATTTCCACTTAAAAAATCACGTCAATTCGTCGCTTCGTTTTGCCGTGAAAGAAAGACAAACATACAGACAGACAGACAGACACACTTTCCCATTTATAATATTAGTATGGAAGTATGGATAAATAATAAGAACCTATCTGCCGCATTAGGCACTTCCTGTAATGGTAGATTTAAGGTTGTGTGTGTAAATAAATCCATACTAATATTATAAATGGGAAAGTGTGTCTGTCTGTCTGTCTGTCTGTCTGTCTGTTTGTCTTTCTTTCACGGCAAAACGGAGCGACGGATTGACGTGATTTTTTAAGTGGAGATAGTTGAAGGGATGGAGAGTAACATAGGCTACTTTTTGTCTCTTTCTAACGCGAGCGAAGCCGCGGGCAGAAGCTAGTATTATAAATGGGAAAGTGTGTCTGTCTGTCTGTCTGTCTGTTTGTCTTTCTTTCACGGCAAAACGGAGCGACGGATTGACGTGATTTTTTAAGTGGAGATAGTTGAAGGGATGGAGAGTAACATAGGCTACTTTTTGTCTCTTTCTAACGCGAGCGAAGCCGCGGGCAGAAGCTAGTACTAAATAAATAAATACTTTTAAGCTTTGTTTTTTTTTTATTGTTGTAATTGGGTTTTAGTTTTATTACAATTTTTTTATTTAAACTATTTTAGTGCTATTAGAAACGATTTTTTTTGCCGTTAGAGGGCGCCACTTGAAATAAAGCAATATTGTTGAAATGTACAAGTGAAGCCCTTTCAAAAAATACCTTTTTAAACTAAGCACTTTTTGTCCGCTAGAGGGCGACACATTAAGTTTTGTGACACGTCACATAGCCTATGTTCAGCGGATTAATAAGACGCTTCTAACGATACCATATTTGTCGAATACTGATAAGTAGTTTAGGAGCTATATGGGAACAGATGAACATACACACATACATACATACATAGCCTATCAAAATCATAACCCTCCTTCGGCTTCGCCGTAGTCGGGTAAAAATATATTATATATATGTAAAAGTAAATGTGTTTGCCAATAAACTTTCCGAACATTTTTATTTGTGTTTGATTTAAATCAACCTCGTTGTGTGCGCACGCTATTAGCAGGGCGGCCATTTTGTCACATTTTTATGTTGCCAGAGGCCCGGCGACCTCTTGAGAAGTGCTTAACTTTGTTAATGTTTTCATGACAGAAAACTAAATATTTATGTTAAAATTATAGATCATTTCAAAGGGAATATCCTGTATTATTATAATAAAAAAACACGGTCACCAGTTACTAGAAAATTTTTCGTAAAGCTCGAGAAAAAAATTAATACGATGTGTTTTTTTGATTTCCTCAACTTTAAACTTTATTTTCGTCCTTTATTACTAGTTATAGTAATTTACTTTAACTCAAATGAAATTTTGTATTCTTTGAGCTTTCCGTGGGTATTTTTTATTTGAATGTAGCTATAGCAGTTTTGCAGTAATAACCGTTTTTGTAGAGAGAGAGGGTCTAGCGCGGTCGTAAAGAAAAAATTTACATTACTCGCGCGGACGAGTGGACCGAGAATCGCCGCGCGGCTTGGACGCTTGAGTGGCTAAACAGTATTATAATAATAATATATTAAACTTGCTTTTATTCCTAAATAAATGATTTATATTTGTTTTTTATAACCTTTATTTTCTGCTTTATTTTCTACAATTTTTGGAGTTGTCTTGTTGAAGAAAATAAGGCCAAAGATATTATTAAACATGAAATTTAAAGTTTTGATTTTGTTAGTTTTCTATTTTATTAACCAGTATCGTACCCTCAGCAGCATTCTCGAAAAGCACTTCTTTTTTAACATCCGGCGCAAATAGAGGGGTGTTATAAGTTTGACTGCTATGTGTATGTCTGTCTGTGGCACCGTGGCTCTTAAACGGGTGAACCGATTTGAATGCGGTTTTTTATTGATTTCAAAGAAGGTGACTAACGATGGTTCTTAGGTACTATTTCGAAATATGAACTCTTTTATAAGCTGCAGTCGCGATTTTAATATGTTAGGAGCTCAGGTTTTTTTACACTTATTTTCTTGTCATTTCTTTTTTCCAGCTGGCCCTCTATCATTCATGATGTCCAAGAAAGGTAACGTGATGCTCAGTTACTGGGGTTACACGTACCATCTCAAGTATACCAGAAATATGATGAAGACCTGGAGATGTTCCAGACATTGCTCGACGCGTTGTCGGGCCACCATCACTACGATAGAAAACAGGGTTTGCAGGCACAAAAACCAGCATAACCATCCGTGTTTTTAAGACATTATACATTTGAATTCTATTGCTTTAATGACGATATATATAGATGTCACTAGGCACTGACTTTAGCTTAGCACTATACCTAAAACAAATTTACTGTTTTACGGGATTTAACGCCAACTTTTTTATTTGTTTTTTTGCTTGACGTTTCGGCAGGGTTACACCTGCCATGGTCACAAGCAGACTCATAAAAAAAAGGTACGTGCGCGTAAATCCCGTAAAACAGTAAAGTATTATTATGAAACGCGAAAGTTTAAAGTATAATATACCTGACACCTTAGATTATATACTTGTCTAGATGCCACATTAACCGTACTCTGATGGGACCAAAAATAGACTACTATATTTAGTAGACACGGTTCTCCCTTACGTCAGTGTCATTTTACACGTCAACGGATAAGGTGCTCACAATAAATATTTAATTATGCCGGTTTGTGCGGTCCGACAGTGTCGGAATTATGCAGGACAACCCTATAATAATACCAAGATCAGTTTTCATCTGATAGTTTTATCTTTAACCACTATTATTTTAAGAAAATACGTATTTTCAAATCGTGATTTTGAATGTCAGTTTGATTAGTCAGTGTTGTCACTTTATTACTAGGGAGATTCGGCGAAATTATGGGAGACAAAATACAAAATATCATTACATCATAATTATTTCGATCAAGACAAGCTGGTTGAAGCTAATCATTGATAAATATTTGCAAATAAGATGCCACCATATTTGTAAATCGGACAACGTAGCCCAGGCAATAAAATCGAAGAAGATGGGTTTTGATAAATTACTATATTTTATTTTTTTACCGGATTTTTTGTTTTTCTTTTTGCGCAGCCGCGAGGCGCGAGCCGTGAAGCAGTAATATGTATTCCTGAGTTATTCATTATCTTTAAACGTTTTATTTGGTTGTTTTATGATTCTTACAAGTAACTGGAGTAATCTTTAGGTTGATGCTAAATAAATCTGTCATATAATATCATAATTACTTATATCTTTTCTTTTTTTTTCATCAATCTATAAAATCCTAAATATTTATTATTTTGTTAAACTGTCATTTTAATAAATAATGGCAGAAAGGAAAGTTCATATTATGAGCAGGCATCCCTAAACACGCACACATTGACAGTTTGACGACAATAGGTACACGAGCGGTACGCACACATGTCAAGCATTTTGTGACGTTTTTAGCGCATCGTTTGTTTGCAATTCTCCATCTAGACAAGTATATAATCTAAGCCTGACACTTTTATACAGCTGCCGAACGGCAAGTGTGCGATAGAGACGGGAATATGGCTAAGCCGAAATACGTGCTTAGTAACATCAGTTATCTCGCCATTAGAGTATCCCGATCTAAATAAATACGTAAGTTAGCTTTAAGCTTAAGCCTTATTTGTGTAATATTTTTACACGGTATGGAATGGAAATTAATTAATATATGAATAAACGATTAAAATAATGTTATTAATAAATATATTATTGTTACTAATACTTTTGATCTTATATTATTGTAGAGCTTAATTGGTAAACTGGTCCAATAAAAATACCTAAATAAAATTATTTTTGTTACTTGGTACACTTTCATTTGAGGCCGTGATTTGGTTAAATCCCTAGGGTTATAAATAAATACTTTAATATATAATTATAAAAACTTTATAACTGTAAAGCTGCGTTTCCGCAGAAGCTGAGCTGCACGGAGCTGAGCAGAGACTTATCAAAATTGACCAATCAGATTGCTCAAAATACTCGTCTCATCGCCGCTCCGATTCAGTGAAAACAGTGTTAGCGGAGTTTAGAAGATTTATTCAAATGTATGATGAGTGAAGATAAGCGGGGCAAAGCAAAACGCACCCTCAGACTATAATATGCATGGTCTAGAATTATATATTTATTAGACCAGCGGTCGGACATTTTGGCAGTTAAAGGCCACATAGTAAGAAAAATTAAATATAAGTGTGCCACACTGGTAAATAATATAAGTCATGAAATTAAAAAAATTGTGTATTTTAATTTTATTGACGGGATTCATGTCCCAAGTGCAATTCTTCCCTTTACAAAACAGTTGTGGGTCACAATAAAAAGGTGGAGATTCGAATGCGCCACCTTTCTGACCACTCTATTAAATTAATCTAAGTATACTCCATTCGTTTAGATATTAACCTAAATGTCAGCATTTTTTTATTTTGTCTTATAACGATCGAATATAAGACATTCCTTCGTTTAGATAAATACCTCAAAACGAGTATAGTGAGGTTATTTGTACAGAAAAACATGTACAGAGTGATTTTGAATAACGCCTACATAATTTGAATTTCGGCGTTCACGATGGTAGCGTAGTCATATTATTATGTCATTTTCTCAGATAAAATCATAAAATCATATTTATTTTGTAAATAGGTTTATTTATGTTTTTTTATTTAAAGCGAACGATGGGGCCGGTATTTAGTAGCTGGACTGCTCTGAGAAGAAACATCCGAAACAAACTCAGAGGTCAAAGTCTCTTTTAAAGTTCATACAATCGTATTGGTCAAAAATGTGCGAGAACCATGGAGGTTAATGTCTGAGGACACAGATTTGAGTGGATCTGTCCAGACAGTGCAAGCATTTGTCAGTAATCGTTTAGCTTAACTAAAAACTAAGGAGCCGAACGTCTTGACGAACAGTACCAAAGTAAGGACATTTGGGTAGGCCGCATTAAATACTCAAACCGTCAGACCGAATACATTAAAAAAGAAAAACAAAAAAAAAACCAACAACCTCCATAGTTCTCACATTCACAAAAAAAATGTCACAAAACATATACATAACACTTTAAAAAGTACAATCAATGTCAAATGGAAGTACATAAAAGTAGAATATATACTTTAAAAAGTACACATCAATGTCAAATAGAAATTAATAAAAAAAAAGATTATATACTTTAAAAAGTACAAATAAATGTCAAAATAATAATTAAATGTCAAAGAGAAAAAAATGTACATAAAGTAAATAATGGCCAATGTATTAATCGAAACAGCTCAATCCCAAGCATTTGAATCCTCAATGTAATCTTTAACAGAGTAAGATGTTCTCCTCATTTCATTAAAAAAATATTTTATATTGATTTCAAGCAGCTATGGACAGCGAAGAAGACAGCGAACGATGCCATTTTGAAAACGAACTTCGTAAATTATACAATGGAAGGAGCACAAAACCAGAGTGGACACGGAAAAGAATTCGCGAAGTTATAAGCTGTATTGAAAACGCCCCTGGAGTAAAAAAGAATAAAAATCCTAGCCACTATTTTTACTCACGTCGATACGACGTAATGAAAGAATTTAATAAAAAAATTTTAGTGCTAAAAAGGAAGTCTGCCAATGATCCTGCCATAAAAGTAGTGCCATCTGAAGAGTATTATGATATTCTTTACGCAATTCATGAAAAACTCGGCCATGGTGGACGTGACAGGATGTTGCAAGCGTTAAAATACAAATTTGTAATACCCACATCCGTGGTTTCGATATTCGTCAAACTGTGTATACCGTGTCGAATTAAAAGATTGTTATTAAAAAAATAAAAATAGGTTGACAGAAAAAAATGGATAAAATGGAAGAATGAATAAATGTAAAACTGTAATAAACTACTTGAATTATGTGATAATTCGTGTTTTCATGTCGGTCATTCTTTACTAAGGACTCTATATTCATATGTATAAAGTTAATTGTACATAAAGTATTGTACGTAATAGTTGGGATTTTTCCTGACTCCAACAGTCAAATATGATCTTGATTTCACACAAAAATCCTGTAGAAAAACGAACATTCAGATTTTCCCGAATTTGAAATGTATGATCAACTACAAGGATCAAGGATCAAGGAGCACGTACAAAATAAACATAAAACACAATAAGTAATCAATTATTTTATAAATTATAATATTGTCAACTAGAATAATATTTTGAGTGTAATTGATGGACCATACAACAATGGTTGACATTGACCCTGCATAACCGCAATCTACTCTAGCATCAGCGAATATCTCCGATGCGCTACTAAAGAGAGGCAGGCTCAACAGCATTCTGATTGCATTATTATGCCTATTATGCTGACTTTTTGAACTAATAAAAAATATAATATACATATTTTGTTTTTTTTTTGCATCTTTATTTGTATGCCGCAGTAAGATGGTTAAAGCCGTGATTTAGCTTTATCCCTAGGGATATAGAAAAATACGACAATGTAATTATACTAGCGACACTTATACTACATCCCTTGATTTTATTGAAAATGTATTTTTTATATTGATTTCAAGCAGCTATGGACAATGAATATGACAGATCAAGACGCCATTTTGAAAACGAACTTCGTATTTTATACAACGGAAGGAGCACAAAACCAGAGTGGACACGGAAAAGAATTTCCGAAGTTATAAGCTGTATTGAAGAATTTACGCCTGGAGTAAATAAGAAACGAAATCCAAGCTACTATTTTTACTCACGTAGATACGACGTAATACACGGGACAAATGAAAAGTTTTTAGTATTAAAAAGGAATTCAGATAATGATCCTATCATACAAGTGCTGCCATCTGAAGAGTATTATGATACCCTTTTAGCAATTCATGAAAACATCGCTCATGGTGGTCGCGACAAAATGTTGCAAGCTTTAAGATCGAAATTTGTCATACCCAAATCTGTGGTTTTAATATTTGTTAAACTTTGTGTATCGTGTCAAAATAAAAAGGCGTTTTTAAAGAAGTAGGTGTTAGTTTTAAGTAGGCACTTAAACAGGCAATCGCTGATTGAATTGAAGAATGAATAAAATGATATTCTGGTACAGTATGACAATACATTTACCTGACCTACCCTCAAAATTAATTTGCTCTTTGGTGTTCAGGAAATTGTGGCAACGTATTATTGTATAAATAAATTCTGACTGACAATTAAACTTGGCATCCATTTAGGTCTCACCTGTGTGGTTGAAGTCAACAACCTAAGTATTTAGTGTAATATAAATCTTAGCTCTCATTTCACATTTACGTTTTTAAAGGGATATTATTACTATTACTCGTTGTGCAGAAACTATAAGTAGGTGCTTATTTATGAAAAAAAATACCAAATCGAAAAATACGTTTACGGGGTATAAATATCGTATTATTTAATTATTTATAAGTGATATTACACTATCGATTTGCGCTTAATATAAAACTAATAATAATACCAAATCTCGTTATAAAAACGAAAGGTGACTCTAGTTTTCATTAAAGAATAAAATAAAAAAAATGTGTTACTATTTATTAAATAATCTTTTTCCACCGCTGTATTCCTTTTAAGCTTCCTGATCCCGACACACCATATCTGGTGTTTATTTCAAACAAAAGTACCCTAGTACAGCCGCTGGATTTTCCCGAAATAAAATTAAAGTATTTTTTTTGACTACTTATCCGTAATTTATCTTAGATAAGTAATAGATGATATAACAACAAATCTCATATAACAACTTATAACAACGGAACCTATAATTTTATTTATTATAACCATTAGTTAATATAATAAACCATTGATATAATTTTGAAAAAACTAATTTTTATAAGCATAACATACATTAAATATAACATCGTTTGACATACCACTCAAAAGATATAACACTTGTTTGACATACAATGAAAACCAACTAAGATAGGTCAAAGGCCGTATACAGAGAGAAAGCTGGAAACTTATAAGCGCTTGCCGGCGCTTGCCAACGGTGGTAATCCGCGCAGGAAAATATATGAACATCGACAAGCTTTAACACGCGCTGATCGGCGCTGGGCGTTGCCATAGCAACTGCAAGCAAATCGTTCCGACATTTTGCTTAATCTGCTTCAACCTGCTTCCTTTGTGTAGAACGAACCAGCAACGGCAAGCGCCGACAAGCGCTTATAAATTTCCAGCTTTCTTTCTGTATACGGCCTAAGATAGGTCGACGGAGCCGGGGCTCATATTTCTGGGTGGTTTTAAAAAAAATAACCTAACCTGTCCAAGTCGGGGTGCGCTAAGTCAGGGTGCCCTGATTCGGGGCGAGGAAGAACTAGTTTAGCCAAAACTATTTTCTCCTTGAATTGGGTAGGGCCGGTAACATAAATTTATATTAAACGATTTTCGATTAAATAAACGATAGGTATACATATTAAACGTTAGACCAAACGATTTTCGATTATACTAGGTGTATTTTTGGCACTGCTCAACCCGCTAGGAGATGATTCTACTCATAAAAACAAACAACTTTAATTATGGAACCAACTCTGAAATCTTGAAAACAAACAAAGGTGATAGTTATTTAATTGTCCTGTATTTTGCCCAATTTTGAGCTAGTTTCTTTAGTGACACAAGTCAGAATATTTTTTAACAATTTTCCTTTTTTCAGGTTGTTTCGTGGATTTCAGAGGTCGACAATTTTACACGTATCAAGGATACAAGTTTACTCGTCACAGAGTTAGTTCGGGCAACACGAGGTGGCAATGTTCAAAGAGCAGTAGAGGAGGCTGCCGCGCCGCAATCTTCACAAACAGAAATTATGAAGTTGTCAGAGCGTTTGTTGGTCATAACCATCCGCCACCGAATAACGTGATGAGATATGGATTAAAGATGGAGGATTTCCGAAATTCTTATCAATATCCAAATCCGTACCAATATTTTAAATATGAAAATGTTTGCGCTAATCAGGAGAACAGATTTAACGAATTGGACCTCCAAAGGTCCATAGTTAAAGGCAGTGATTTGAACTCGGGAAAGAACGAACAAAGTCATAAGTAGACCCTTTATTTATGACTTCGTTCGATTCGAAACCGAAGCCGAAACATTTTATTAAATAAGTTGAAGTGACAGTCATACAGACACAACACAAAAATGCGTCTTCCAAAAAAATAAAATTACGCCAATTGGCTTTTTTTTTTCGGGAATGGGTGTAAGCAATAAATGGTAAACAGATCGTCAAGTTCTGTAAATTTTCTCTTTTTGTGTCGCGATATTTTTGAGTTGTTATCTGGTTATTAGTTAACAAGCAAAAAATATTAACACCCTGAAAGAATGGCTTGAGTCAAAAAAACTGACGAAATACGAAACGTGTTGCGCAATAGTTCTAATAGTTCCCGTGGTCTGGAACATAAAGGGCAACGGAAGGAACATGGGTAAGTTTTAGTCAGTAAAAGCCTGACACGCCCTCCCGCTCCTCTCAGAGCGGAGAAGTCATTTGATGATTTCCCACTCACAAAAAAAACCGTTTGTCTCATGATCTACAATAGACGAAAATAAGCTCAAAAGAAAAACTTTAGCTCAATAAAATTCAATCCGCATTTTCTATCATACTAATGAAACAAATTGAAGGTGGCAATGACCCAAAATAGTTCCAAAAGTGATGCCGAAATAATAACCTATATTATTTATTGTTTAATTATTTAAAACAAATCTTTAAATGTCTCGGCTAACTATAATTTGAAAGTATTACCTCCCCATGAATCATTACATCTATTAGTAAAAACGATATGATGACGCCTGCGGCATTAAGTCCGCCTGTGTACCGTTGTGCATAAAGTATAAATAAATATGAAAATTTATTCAGTATTTTTTGAGTTCATTGTGATCAGACAGGTAAATGGGAGACAGTTTTATAATATGTATAGATTTATTTTATCTGGAATACTCGTAGATGTAAAAATGAAAATTAGGTGTTTTAGTACATATTAAAATTAAACCAGGGGGTCGTTCTAGTAACTTTTTAAAATGGTCTTATCTATTCTCAATCTTGTGCTTTAGTACGCGTTTTTCGCTGTTGAGTTTTGCTCGCTCGAGTCGAAATTGGAATATAATTATTATTAATTTATTTATTTTAATTATTGAGATGTTTCGGACAATACTTTTTTTAAATTATTTTGTACGGTTAGACAAAAAGACTAACTAAAAAATTGTAAAATTCAATGTCAAAGATGCTTAAAAAAAGTATTGTCGAAGCACTGTCTCTTTCGACCGACGCGGGCGAAACTCAGCGGCCGAAATGCCTACAAAGCCCAGTGTTATTGCTAAAAAATCTTCTCGGGTTTAGCAGGTCTTCGGTGTAGTTAATCTTAGATTGTATAGTAAGTTATTGTATTTAATAATTAATGTACAAGTGTCATTTATGTGGTCTTAATGTGGTAATACTCTCCATAATAAATACTTAGCAAAATTATTTGTTGTTTTAACCTCAGTTGAAAACTAAACGTTTTATTAACCCGAGAGCCACAGGGCGCAACGATTTCGAAGCAGAGCAGTAAGTCTTCAAAAGTCAATTTAAAAGGCATACGACTATCTCATTGATGTACATGTTTGATGCAGTATTTTCTATAGCTTTGTGGCATAATCACAAATCGCCACTACTTGTAGTGGAATGCGAATCCTGGATATAATTACAATCCGTACGACTTAACTGTGCACCTCGCGCTGTGACGTAACGCTGACGGAATGCTATCGCTACTAAACGAACGAGACAAACACGGGGCGCTGCGCGGCTAAGCGGGAGAGGCGTCGCATTCCAGCGAGGTACTTCTAAGATATACATTTGAATGCCTTATAGGTATTTTTCCAGTTTCTGTTTATTTGCAAATTACAGTTTGTCAAGTGTGACTACAAATCGTATTGTCATCTTGTGAATTGGCCACCATTTTGTTACATTCCAAGTCTTCGACATCATCGTGAGAATAAGTGAAATCGTCAACCCGCCTTGAACTGGTGATTAATGCTCGTAAATATTATTGTAGACACCAACCTGTTACTAAAGTTACCTATAATTATAGCGGAAGAGTTTATTTGGTAGAACGCATCGCAGGAAGTAATGAAGCTAATTGAATAAAAATATATTTATATTGTTGTGTTGGATTGCTCATTTATCGAGGAAAATAATAGCCTATATAACATAACGCTACGAGCTACAGGAGCGGAGCAGTAATAAAAAACGTGAATTAAACTGCGGTGAACAGTGAGTTTTTATTAACCTTGAACTTACGTTTTCAGGACCAATCTTCACAACATCGTCTCAAGGCCGGCGAATACTTATTCTATCAGGCTACAGATTCAGGCAGCACTACACCATGAACAGTAAGACAAGATGGCAGTGCTCCACACACATGAACAAGGGATGCCGAGCCATCATATTCACTATGCACGATGATGTTATCGTTAGATGCAAGAATTTACATAACCATTTACCTGTTAAAAATTGGGTTGGATGAGCTTTAAGTGTTTTGTAGCCTTTTCTAAGGGTTCGACCGGTATCCGTCGACCGATGCCATCGATCGACAACGGTCGACGTTGATCATTTGGTGTGGTAGCTTTAATTGATCGAAGGATACCGGTCAACTAACAATCGATCGACGTCGACCAATTCATTCTACCATCGATCGATGGCATCTATCGGCTATCTATCAATTGGTGTGGTAGAAACTATTGATCGACGTCGACTAATCCATTCTACCATCGATCGATGCCATCGATCGACGATCGCTCGATTGGTATGGTAACACCCTAGAAGAGATGATAGACGTACAATCTTTAAGAATGCGGTTTTCGACGTCGGTAAAGCACGTGAAGCTTGCTCACACTGTATTGCGATGTCGTTGACAGAAGAAGTTTTATTTTATTTAGAGATGCCACTAGTCAAGTTGGGGTAAGCTACGAGCAAAATTTCAAACTGTTTGGATCGCCGACGATTTGCGCGACGGTGTTAAAGTACGTGTACTTACCGTCCGTCCGTCTATCACCCCTTGTTACCCAGTCTTCTTCTTCCATATTTTCGGTCTATCCCACCATGTGCCATTTTCGTGTAAACACCTCGCATAAATATTAAGTGCAAGTCGATGTCATGTCTTCAAATGTTTGTAAACACTTTACATCAGTGTAATCATAACATCTAACATTGTCTAACAGACTGTTACAAATTCTAGTAAATGTTTTAGTGTATGTAAAAAAAACTTTAACAGCAGTGTGGTAACACCATTACACGGGGCTGACTTTCATAATCTTGTGACACTAAGTGTTTTCATCGTACGTGTCGGTTTCTGATATGTGTTTAGTGACCCGAGGGCATCTGTTTGTATAAGTAACCGTTTCCTTAAAACCTAATTTCGGCATGTCGCTCTGGACATTAAGGCGTGAGCCCACCGCGGCGCATGCTGTGCACGGGCACACGGCGCATTTTAGCTACGTGTATCTATTTGTTTGACAACGTGGTCTACGTTTCATTGCAGTCCACGGACACGGCTTTTATTGGGAGCTGCGCTGCGATAATCGAGCTGTCTGGTTAGCCTAGTCGTGGGTCATATACGTGAACTCCGCAGTGGAAAGTTAAACCCACGCCGACAACGTTGAGCTATGTAACCGCTTATTCGAGCGAGTCACGTATGCATCAAAGACGTAAATCATGCGTAGCCTCTCTGTGGACTCAACCACATACATCTTCTTATCAAGCGAAGCTTGATACACGTGCCTTGCCTCTCCGAGCGCGGCAATGGGCCCGCGCCTTTAGGTTGTTTAAGGTATTGCTCTCTTCCTGATAGCAACGGAAAGGCAGCTTTATAAGAACCGTGGTGTGCTTGGGCTATAAGGACCTGGCAAACGACTAATAAAAAATATTATAGTAAAATAGAACATTGTGTATATTCGTGAACTCGACAGACGGCAGCGTAGACCGAAATCAATCCTCAGCTGGAACTCCAGAGGCTGAAATGATATTATTTTGAAATGAAATGTTTAATTATATATACATATAATCAAGTTAGTTAGGCTACAAAACGACCCTGCGCATGCGATTGCTGCTGTATTTTGTATTTTAATACTTGAATAAATTATATTATATTTTATATTATGTTATATTGATGATCTGTTGATATATTTAGGTGATAGTATTAGTAGGAGTTCAGTTTTATATAACAATAAGATAAAAATAATCGAAGCACGTGATTAACATGTATTTGAAAAAATATAACCTGATTCTAATTTAGTTTACTGTGTTATTTAATTTCTAATTCCTTTTTATAATATATACTTTATTAATGTTATCTTTTATCTGAGATAAATTCAAGATCAATCACGTAACGAATAAAGGTGCGTGCATCTTGTGTCTATTTAAACACATGCTTCACACTTCGAACATTTGCCTCGCCACAATTGTTTCGCCACAATTGATGCGCCACAATTGTTTGCTACAACTAGCCCGCAAACGGTCTGCTTTAGGCCGTATACAGAGAGAAAGCTGGAAACTTATAAGGGCTTGCCAACGGTGGTAATCCGCGCAGGAAAATATATGAACATCGACAAGCTTTAACACGCGCTGGTCGGCGCTGGGCGTTGCCATAGCAACTGCAAGCAAATCATTCCGACATTTTGCTTAGTCTGCTTCAACCTGCTTCCTTTGTGTAGAACGGACCAGCAACGGCAAGCGCCGACAAGCGCTTATAAGTTTCCAGCTTTCTTTCTGTATACGGCCTTAGAATGTAGCTAAGTGAGCGAAACCTAGCATAATTAACATCACTAAAATAGCGCAAAAAGGTAAAGATAAATTTAAGTAAGCTTATTTACGATTTCAGGGTCAAGGTTTACAATGTCCTCTCGAGGCAGGAGAATACTTCGGTCATCTGGTCACCGTTTTAGTCAGCACTACTCTAAAAATGGTAAAACGAGATGGCAGTGCTCCACGCACTCCAACAAGGGATGCAGGGCTATTGTCTTCACTTTAGATGATGACACGATCGTCACAAGGAAGAATTTTCACAACCATTTGCCAGTTGAAAATACCAGTGACTATTGTTACTCATAAGTCCATTGCTACACGGGAAACCGGTAGTGGCGGTGGGCCGGTCTAAGCCACCGCCATCTGAATATGTCGTCTGCAGAGATGTCATGTATGGGTTTAATATAAAATGTTTAAAGGATAATGTTCGATCATTCTGTTCAATAAGTGAACTTCTTTTTACTCATAAGGGATGGCTGGAGTAGGCACAAGTCATAGGCGTACAAAGGCCCATTCATGAAACTCAGTGCGGACAAGCCTATAGTCTGTTTTTTTAACAAACGAGTACCCAAAATGTTGTCTGTGTTTCTATTGGTCCAAATCAGCATAAGTGTTATTATTGGTGTTAAAATCGTTGGCTCCGCCTCGACTAATTTCCCATCTCTCTCTGTCAATACCGGAAATGTGTATTTTTTTTTTAAATACTCGTTTGTAAAAAAAATAGACCATAGTGAATTTTACCTGTTAATCACGATTAATATTGAGTGTTACCCAAACATAGTTTAAATCGCAATAGAAATACGTGTGTTTTATTAACATTACGAAATGACTTATTATTATTTATATAAAACTAGCTTTTGCCCGCAACTTCGTCCGCGTGGAATAATACTTCCCGATTCTAGGGAATACCCGGGATGAAAACTATCCTATGTCCTTTCTCGGGTCCCAGACTATATCTGTACCAAATTTCATTCAAATTGGTTGAGTAGTTTAGGCGTGAAGAAGAGACAGACAGACAGACAGACTTTCGCATTTATAATATTAGTACGGATTGGATTTATTATCAGCAAACTTTTTTAAAATTGAGGCACTGTGTTATATGTCTATTCATGAAAAATAAAAATATTTATAAGTTTGAGGTCGGATAAAAAGTAATAATTGCAACATTTATTTTGCACTGAAAAAACTAGTCTGAAGTCTTTCAATCATTTTAAAGTTTCCTATAGGATTTTATTAATAAAAATAAATTATTTAAAAAAACACTGTCTCGTTTTACTATCACTATCTATAACCGCCGAATATATTAATGTTATGTATATACTTCGTCTTGCAATCTGTACGGTGTTGTACTTATCAATAGGTATGTGAATAAATAAATAAATTTAATTGTAACCACGTCATTTTTATCTCCAGGAGTATTCTGTAAGACAAAGAGAGGAGCTCGAGTTTTACTAATAGGTGGATTCATGTTTTATCGCCATCGAGACACAAGAGAGAAAACCCGCTGGTACTGTGCAACGCACTACAAACTCGGTTGTAAGGCGACGATGTTCACCATTCAAGAGCAAATCGTTAAAGGACATAATGTACACAATCATGATTATGTGTTAGAATGTTAACTAGCAAAGCATTCTATAATACCATAAAACATAAATCTATTAGCCGTACGACTTAACTGTGCATCTCGCACTGAGACGTAACGCTGACGGTACGCTATCGCTTCTAAATGAACGATCCGAATTTGGGGCACAGCGCGGGGAAACGCGAGAGCAGTCGCATTCCAGCGAAGTGCACAGATAAGTCGTACGGGTTGTAAGTCTGGAATCACCAATCTGTCTTAAGCAAGGGTGGTGATTAGTGTACGTACTTTCCTTGCACGAGATTACGCCTTTATAGTGCAAAAATAATATTTTATTGATACATATGGATTTGTATGGATATTTTATATCCTACATGTCTGCGTAGTTGTGCCATCTGGAAAAATGTCTCTTGAAAAGCTCTCATTTTAATTATAATTAATCGATCTTTGGCAACTGTAATCAGTTTATTATATGAAACTTTGCTAAAATATTTTTTACAGCTATTGTGCAATCGAAAATAAAACTTTGAAACATCTTTATGTTACGTTTCATTATTTTTATTTGTTATATTACATTTCTCATCCCAACTAACAAACCGTTTTTTTTTTCTATTTTTGGTAATTATTTCAGTAAATGCAGTTTTCACAACGTCGAAAAGAGGCGCCCGCGCAATCGTTCTGAATGGGAATACGTTTACTCGCCATCTGGACTCAGGAATCAAGACTCGATGGCATTGTTTCAATTATAAGAGGGGGTGCAAAGCAGTGATATTTACCGTTGAAGGAACTATCATCAAGATCAACGATGAACATAATCATGTACCAACTTGTGTATAACTATGTTTATGATAATAATGTTTTTAAAAGTGATATAATCCTATAGTTTCCTGACGGGGTTGCGGAATAGTTATGATAGTTACCGTGGCCCCGGAACATAAAGGGCAACCGAAGGAACATGAGTGGGTTATAGTCGGTAAAAGTCTGACACGCCCTCCCGCCCCGTCCAGGATGGGAGAAGTCATTTGATGATTTCCCACTCACCAAAAAAAACTTATAGTTTAAATAATTATGAGTGTTCTCGCTGGAAAACACACTACGAATAATTGAAAAAGCCGATTACAGGCAATGTATAAAATAGCGTTCAAAAATTAGCTGACGAATTTCAAGGATTTCGCTATATTATTAGGTATAAATTAGTTGTTTAACTTCAGTGAACATTGGTAGCGTATTTAGTGCAGCTGTAAGGCACAAACAATGTAAATAATATATTGTGTTTTTAAATGATGATGATTATACATTATAGTTTGTATGCAGTTTCTGTGCGTGTTGGAAGCTAATAAAGTAAAATACGTTTAAAACCAAATCTTTTAATTACATATCGGCGACAATCTAAGTCAAAAACAGATTATGTGTCACACACACACTACTGACATCAGTTGAAAATTTATTTTTATTAAATCTTTGAGACAAGTGAGTAAGATTCCTTTTACAAGCCTGGAAGAACTAATTCGAAAAAAAAGTATGGTTACTTGAGGACAAGTCTGTAGTTCATAGTGAAATACTTACTTACGACTTTCATATTTTAGGCGCAGTGTACGCAAGATCTAAAAGAGGAGCTCGTGTCATTATTCTAGAAGGATATTCGTTCTACCATCATCGTACCATTGGACCGAAGGCCAGGTGGTTCTGTGCCACCCATCATAACAAGGGCTGTAAAGCAGTTATTTTCACTGTTTGTGACGAGATTGTTAGAGCGAATAATGCTCATTATCATCCTCCTACCAGTGATTTGTAAACTTTTACTGATTTTTTTTGGAAACTGTGAGTCTATAGAAAAACTCGAGAGTTTCGTAGAGAGAGAGGTTTAATTTTTTTTTATATTTTTTAGTGAAGACCGTATCTAGGTAATTTTTGGTTACGAAAAATATAAGTGGGCAAAGTCTAGTTATTATTGTTTAGTTAAACATGTATTACTCTCACTCAAATTCTCAAACTCGCAACACAAATTTATCTATGTTACACAAATAAAATTGATTATGATTATGATTATGATTTAACCAGACGATATATTATACTATAAGTTGTAAGTACAATATTGTAATTAAATTACACCCAGTCGCTGATCAAACATTCCTACAAAGATTTTTCTTAGGTCACTTGACCAAAGGCCAGTCAAACTATACTCATTTATTTTCGCATTGAGCGTATTTTAGCCATAATTTTAGTTTTAAGACCTTTAATAAAATAAAGACAGCATGAAATTATTAAGTGATACCGTTTTTGTGTTTTTATTCATTAATTTTTAGATTCATTACATACCCATACTTAAAGTGTTGAAAAAGTGTTCCAAAATATATATATACTTTATTTTTGGTATTTTATAACTTGTGATGCATGCCACTTTTGCGGTCCAAAGACCATTAAAATTTATTTAGTACTACAATTATGTCCTAAAATAAAGGGCCACTTCCCGTACAGATAAAGACTAATCACCAATTTTGCTTCGCCGATGTCGGTGATATCTAAGATACTTACGACAACCAGTACGACTTATCTGTGCTCGCTGGAATACGACCGCTCTCCCGCTTCCTAGCGCGGCGCCCCGAGTTCGCCTCGTTCGTTTAGTAGCGATAGCATTCCGTCAGCGATACATCACAGCGCGAGGTGCATCGTATATCCGTACCGTATCATTTATATTACACCTAGTATTATTATTTTAAGAATGGTGTAAACTATAAAATCTGCAATGGTATTAATCTATATATTCTGTTGCATACGACTTCGCAAATAGGGGATTTTACTCAGATAGGGGCAACATTTTCAAATATTGTTTCTTAGTGAGCCTTCATTAAAAGAAACTACTGCGCTTTCAAGTTTTTGAGCTTCTGAAGCGTGCGTTAATTATCACCAAAAGCCTGACTCTTTATATTAATTTAATGATTTAACACTATTGATAATGTTAATAGGCTTTCATATATTTATATGATAGGCTTACATATTCTTACATATTTATATATTATTAATAGTGCCCATTAATGTAAATTGCATCTTGCCTTTTTTTCACCTTTTTCAAGCGTCTTTTAAATTTTATAACGCCATAATAGCTGAAAGACAGTAGCGTAACAAAGTGGAAAAATGCAGAATTATCATATTTTAAAAATATTTACACATTGTTTTTATTTCAATACGCAGGCACAGAACCTATATTCATAAGAGGTAGAAGAGGAGCTACGCTAATAGCGCTTGACGGACATCATTTCTCTCGCCAATTTGTCAGAGGGGTGAAGACTCGATGGTTCTGTTCCACTCACCACTCTAAAGGATGTAAGGCTATGTTAGTAACCCTTGAGGATACAATCGTCAAAGTTAATAATCTACATAACCATTGTTAATAACCAAAATTAGGATGCAACCCCCTTTAGCTGGAAATTGAACTTTTGTTATGCATTAAGTAGATAATGATGAAGATTTTGATTGTTGGAATAAAATGAAAAAGAAAAGATAACTGTTTTTACATTTTAAACCCTATTTTTTATTCATCGTATTAAAATTCTGTTAAACGTGCTCTGGCATGTGTTGTATGAGCCTCTGGCATGTCTTGTGCCTATCTATGTAAAACATACTACAGATAATATCAAAAATCAATTTAAAAAATACTAGCTTTTGCCCGCGACTTCGTCCGCGTGGAATATTAGTTCCCGTTCCCGGGGAATTTCCGGGATGAACACTATTCTATGTCCTTTCTCGGGTCCTAGACTATATCTGTACCAAATTACGTTCAAATCGGTTCAGTGGTATGCGCGTGAAGAAGAGACAGACAGACAGACAGAGTTACTTTCGCATTTATAATATTAGAACGGATTTAAGTGTTAATGAAATAAAACCTTGTTATAATTTTCAACCAACCCGCTACTGTAACTGATGGCCTTTCGAAAGGATTTTTCAACCTCCATCCGGGCAAAAACTTTTTGTAACTACCTCCTACTAACTTTAAGTGTTATTAAACATTTTTTACATACTCATTAGTCTTATATTTTTTCCAGGGCCAGTATTTACTCAATCAAACAGAGGAAGTCGTATGATTCTTCTAGCAGGGTACAGATTTTCCCGGCATTACCGTTTAGGATTCAAAACCCGGTGGCACTGTAGTACTCACCATAACCATGGCTGTCGGGCAAAGATTTTCACTACCAATGATGATATGGTTCTCACGGTAGATAACAAACATAACCATTGAGAATACCTAGTTTTTAGAACAGGTTGTGAGTAATGCTAAGTTGTCTAAATCTAAATCCGAAGTATCCAAATCATAAAGAAGCAGGCTATGTTTTGCTGCGACAAGACGTAATTATTGCTATGAAATACCGACCGCAGCTAACGACGATACGACACGACGTCCACAGGTCGCACGACTGCAAAATACTGGTCGTCTGACCTCAGATGAGTATTGCCACCGACATTGGAGTGACGACACATTCGTTGAACCTTTCTTAAAAATAAGTTTTCGATTTTGACGAAGAATAACAAAAGACTGAACATGGTGATCACATATACGGCGTTGCAGTTTGCTGTAACCATCTGTATTGGGTTTGAAATCATGGCGTAAACATTTCGGAGCGACATGACCCTGCAATGTGTGTGTGAAGAATCGACCTGTCACAACTTAACGTCGTCTGCTGCTGCTGTGCGTGTTATTTTGTACAATCTTATGAACCTTAAGTTTTCTCCTATTGTTAAGACCTTGAGCAACTTGACCGAAAATAAAAATCTTTCTAAATATGTCGTTCTTTCCATTACATTTACCTAATCTGTAAACATCATCTCCCTAGCCTTTCCCCAACCATGTTGGGATCGGCTTCCAGCCTAACCGGATTCAGCTGGATACCAGTGTTTTACGTGAAGCGACTGCCTATCAGACCTCTACAGCCCAGTAATTGGGCGACACGATACCCCTTGGTTAGACTGGTCAGACTTTCTGGCATACCCGTTAAAGTTCTACGAATGACAACCGGGACCAACGGCTTTATGAGCTTCTGAGTCACGGGGTGTCAGTGATGTCCAAGATAAACTTTAGAAAGTACATATAAATTGAAAAAGTCTCGTTGGTACTTGCTCGGATCGATTATCTATTCTGTATTGAAAAATAGCGGAATTGCATAGTATTTCATTATAATCTTCGCTTTCTTTTTGTTATCTTTGTAGATGCAGTTTTCTACACTACCAAACATGGCGGACGGGCGATCATGATATCTGGTTATAAGTTCATTAGACACCGTACTAATGGACACAAGATCAGGTGGTACTGCAATATGCATCACAGATCCTGCAAAGCTGTCCTTTTTACTATAGAGGACGAGATTGTCAAAATTAACAACGAACATAACCACTAACTGTATGTGTGAAGTATTTAGTACTTCTAAACAAATTGTTCGAACAATTTAAAGTGTTTTGCTAAGTGACCTTCAAATTGGTGTCCCTTCACAAAACTTGACAAAACAGTTGATGTGGGGCGGGGCGGGCGCGCAGCGAATACGTCATGCACGCAAATATAGTATATTACTCAGTAGATCATTCTGTACATTTTTTATATTAAAAAGAAATATTGTAACATAAAAATATTAAAATATTTTTACTGAACTAAAATTGCTTATTATGTTCGTCCAAACAACAGATACCTACTTTTTTTTGTATCTTAGGACAAGCTTGAGAAAAACTCTTTTCGAGTCAGTCAATCTCTACCCACGATGACCCACACATACACAAGATAGTCACACCCCCTTCGCCGCAGATGGCTTCGGCATTTGTCAACAAAGAACTACGCTTTAAATAATTCTTAAATACTAATAAAAAATTTCTATTTTTTTTTTATTGTTTACCTTTACTATGTAACCACACAGCTGATATATAAAACGCCGAAGCAATATACGCTGCTGGATTTATACAAAATGCCTACAACATAATTGCACCTGCCATGTTTTGTCTCTGCATCACCCTAAGGTAGACTGGTAGATAATGCCCAAGGCATTAAGTCCGCCGTTGTGCATTGTTTTTTTAAATGTGCATAAAGTTTTAAATAAATAAATAATTATATACATACATGTTATAGAAAAATTACACCCAGAAAAAAAAAAACAAAAAAAAATGACCAGGGTCCACGACTTGTTTAGCAGTCAGGGTCACTTACCACCGTCCAACAGACCACTTAAATCGTTAGTTTTGTTTACAGAACCTATACTCGTTCAGTCCAAAAGAGGGACCAGGATAATAGTTGCTTCAGGTTACCGATATTCCCTACACCGCAAAACTGCCACCAGATCTCGCTGGCATTGTTCTACCAATCATAAGAAAGGATGCAGCGCAGTCATTTTTACTGTTGGCAACGAAATTATTAGCATAAAAAATAATCATAATCATGCCGCTGTCGTAAATGAACAAATTATTGGATATTTGCGATAATATGGGCCGTTACAAAATTGAAAAATGTTTGACAGCTCAATCTAAGCGATGTTGCCAACTAAGCCTTTTTTGTATTACCTGGATAGTAAGTAAATAAGTTGGTGTGTAATTTTATATATTATAATGGAACTGAATAGTTGTGTATTTATTAGTAATTCCTGTCTAAAAACTGTACACTCATATTTATAAATTCTTTACACATCATGTTAAATCAATGAAATGATTTTATTAATCTGTATCCGTACTAATATTATAAATGCGAAAGTAACTCTGTCTGTCTGTCTGTCTGTCTGTCTCTTCTTCACGCCTAAACCACTAAACTGATTTGAATGAAATTTGGTACAGATATAGTCTGGGACCCGAGAAAGGACATAGGATAGATTCCATCCCGGAAATCCCCCGGGAACGGGAGCTATTAATCCACGCGAACGAAGTCGCGGGCTAAAGCTAGTATTGTATAAATGTATTTCATTTATCGCAACGTATGTTTATTTAACCTTTTAACGACCAAGAATCTTATGTGTTCAACAAGGTTTAAATAGGGACCTTATGGACCATGGGCAAAGATGTATGAAGCCTAGGCTCACCCACCAACAGAGATGAGACGACTTTGAATATACTTGTAAAGCACTAAATATAAAAATATAAACGAATTGTTGCAAAGAATCCACGGGGTTATTTTAGTACTTAACAATTTTAGTACAAACAAAATCCATTACAATTGGCCAGGTAAGCAAAGTGACAAATACAAAAGACGGAGGTGAGGAAAGGGGCGCGGCGCGGGTGCGACGCCATTTCTTTGATATTTCATACAAAATGTACAGAAGACACGACATACTGAGACGGCGGGGAGCAAGCGGGGCGCGAGCGGGGAGCGGGTGCCGCTTCCCCTCGGCGCACCCGCAGCTGTCAGTGGCATTGTATACCGGCCGGACAGAATTTGTTTGCACTCAGGAGTAAACTAGACGGCAAAAATACGTGACGATATAGAATTTAACTTCAAATTTTGCGAGACAGTAGAAAACCACCCGGATCTTTACGATTATAATCGATCAAGTTATAGCAACGGCAATGATCATGGATGGAAATAATCCTTCGAACTGTTATAACCCTTATTACGAGGTTATAGAGCCTAAATCGGCAAGCCCACATACCTAGTGTGATTTTTCATTGTTTCAAATGCTGATAATGCATTTTTATATGATGTGCAGAAGTAATTTCGCGTAATCTATTGAGCCCAAAATTCGGGACATTTTCTAAAATAGTCATACACCTCTAAATTCGACTATTCTTGTTAAGTAATCAAAAGTGTAATATTGTACTGTGGCAAAATAAAAGTGGTTAGAAGAACTTGCGTTTCATTTTTTAAAAAGACAAACGGGTACGGGCCAGTAACAGTACACACGTGATTGGAGACACAATAGAAAGACAATAGCAGCCCGACAGCCGGCTGTGGCTTGGTTGTCGAAAAGTACGTACGAGTCAGGTAAGTGAATCTATTTATTTCACTTTACACATTGCGTCGATATTAATATGGAATAGGAGCTCGTTTCACGAAGTAAGTCGTACCTAATACTGTCTGATATTTTTCGGCGTTTTTTCTGTTACTTGTTCGTTCAAACTTGGAGTAACTAAGCTATTTTGAAAACGCGGATGTGACATTGTTCCATAATGTTTTCGGACGACATTATACAATGTGCACATTGCTTGAATAATCACGTCAACTTTTGATGGATCGCAGCATCCGACTGTACTTAGTTCTTGGAGTTTTGTTCTTGTCATACCAAATGCACATTCCACAGATTTACATCCCCTTGATAATCTATTGAGTACACTTTAGTTTAATTTATTTTTCTTGTATTGTTAAAAAATCTTGGAATCAATTTATTTATTTTAATTTAGTTAACAATATAGGTATCAAACTTGTTTAAGTTACCTTAAAGTTATCAGTAGTCGCTCTTCTGGAGAAATTGGTATTTTCCAATGCTTACATTTTTTTCTAGATGTTGACATGTTATTAAAACATTCCATTTGAATGAAAATACTCTTCATCTGACTAAGAAGACGTCATGTTGTGATAAAATCAAATACTAGAATGCCCCAAATGCATCAACTGTGTTCGACTTTCGACCGCGCCACGTCTTTCCTACACCGTTAGCGCGCCTGTTCTGAGCTGCACCTGCACCTCGGCCGCGCCTAACTCCTTTTGTTTTTTTTACTATGGCATCTCGCAGTTCAGCTCGCTAAAGCTGTTTACTGCTTAACCGGACAATCCTGTGGCTGCCAAAAGTGACTCTAGGCCTCCAGCCAGGGCGTGCCTCGCCTCCGCCTCTTATATTGGTCCTAGTTTTCATACATTTGACAGGACACGACACGGCATACAAGTCTCTAACTATTATATACTAAATGTATGAAACTGATATTCTTCTGGCGCGTCACGACACGCCCCGACACGTAAGTGTATTTGCGCCTTAAGACTGAGCGTGTGGTTGATAAAACTGTCCGACAAACCCCACGACACGGCAATTAATTTTTTTTTTTATATTGTTCATTTGTACTTACTATGTTAACCACACAACTGATATATAAAACGCCGAAGCATTACACGCTAGATTTATACAAAATGCCTGCAACATATACGTATGTATGTTATAAATAAATTACATCCAGACATAAACAATTATACTTATCACACAAAAATTGTCCTGCCCCCTTACCATGACGTAAGTAATATTGTTTTATTCCTGTTCCAGAGCGTGCAAGTGACAGCGTTAGACAAGTTGTCTAGCGCCATCTCTTTCCCACTGAAAGTTATATCGAAGTAATACTGCCATAAGGGCTTGTGGTAGGCCTCCTGGGTCCACGACTGTTTAGCAGTCAGGGTCACTAGTCACTGTCACTAAAATCGTTCTTTGTATTTACAGCACCAGTATTCGCTCAGTCCAGAAGAGGAGCCACGATAATCATTGCTGCAGGGGGGTACCGATTCTCCCGCCACCGCGAAACAGCCACCAAGACTCGCTGGCATTGCGCCACCAATCATAAGAAAGGATGCAGCGCTGTAATTTTTACTGTTGACAACCAAATTATAAGCATAAAAAATAATCATAATCATGCCGCTGTCGTAAATGAACAAATTATTGGATATTTGCGAGGGCAGTTACAAAATGGAAAAATTTTTGACAGCTCTGTCTAAGCGATGCTG
Source organism: Athetis lepigone (assembly GCA_033675125.1). Lineage (NCBI taxonomy): Eukaryota > Metazoa > Arthropoda > Insecta > Lepidoptera > Noctuidae > Athetis > Athetis lepigone. Next base: position 4,598,306 of record CM066218.1, on the reverse strand, counting down.
CCTGTTTTTATTATCTGTATAGTAAGTAAATAAGTTGGTGTGTCATTATATATGTTAATGTAACTGAATAGTTGTGTTTTTATTAGTAACTAGCTTCTGCCCGCGACTTCGTCCGCGTGGATTTTTCCTGAATTTTCTATGCTATAAACCTCACGGAGCCCGAGACCTTTCTAACGAATGCAAAACCGTGGAAATCGGTTCGTGCGTTCTGGAGTTATAGCGTCAGGAAGGAAAACCCGACTTATTTTTATATAGTAGATTCCTGTCCAAAAATCGTACATTCATATTTATAAGTTCTTCACACATCATTGGCCGGCTGACTGATTGTTGATATATCAACGCGCAATCCAAGCCGCTGGCTCTAGGGACATGAAACTTAAAGGGTATATTCTTTGTGAAGAGTTATTATCCACTAAAAAAGGATTTTTGAAATTCCAATCCTAAGGGGCAAAATGCAAGGTAATTTTGCATCAAACACCCAAATATTTTGGCAAATACGCCAAGTGAAGTTGCGTCATAAGAAATATACTTGACATCGTCGCACTACTGTTAAACTACATAAGCATGAGAGAGATAGAGAATAGCTGGCACAATGTACAGTGGGCAAAGCAGATAAGTATCCAGGGCCGTCATATACAATTTAGGTTTTCTTAAATACCAATGAATGTATTCAAATGAAATTTAACCTAATTGAAGAACTACTCATTTTCTACTATAGTTTAAATTTTTATTAGAAAATGTCCGTGGGTTTTTGAGAAAACTTAAACTGTATCTGACGGCCCTGGATACTTATCTGCTTTGTACACCGTACGTGCTAAGTGACATATATCTTCTTGATCTTAATTTAAATTAAATTAGACTTAAGAGTCAAAATAATTTTAGCTATATTTATATTATAATCGTAATTGGTGACATTGTCAATGTTGACTAGACCGCTTTAATGAAAAAATGCATTATAATATTGTAAAGTGATTTTTAGAAGAAAGAAAAGAAGAAATTAATTGTAATTCCTTGAACTTAAATAAATTAATTTAATTTTTTTTTTTTTTTTTATAAATTTATGTGCTGACTCATGAGTTGTTCTTTTGCGTCAATAGTCAACTGGTTCAACGTAAATAATCTACTGCTGAACGAGAAAAAACCTAAACTAGTTCACGCTTAGCAATCAAGGTCACTAACTACTGTCACTAAAATCATTTCTTGTGTTTACAGAACCTGTATTCATTCAGTCCAGAAGAGGGGCCACGATAATAGTTGCTGCAGGGGGGTACCGGTTCTCCCGCCACCGTGAAACAGCCACCAGGACTCGCTGGCATTGCGCCACAAATCATAGGAAAGGATGCAGCGCAGTCATTTTTACTGTTGGCAACCAAATTATGAGCATAAAAAATGATCATAATCATGCCGCTGTCGTAAATGAACAAATTATTGGATATTTGCGATAATATAGGCCGTCACAAATTGGAAAAATGTTTGACAACTCAGTCTAAGCGATGCTGCCTGTTTTTATTATCTGGATATTAGTAAATAAGTTCGTGTGTAATTTTATATGTTAATGTAAGTGATGGGTTGTGTTTTATATTAAAAATATAGTAATTTTTTCACATGTAGACAAAATCATAAATAATATAACCAAGATTTTGTAAAACATGAAGTTCTGAAAAGAGTATCCGTGGAGTTTCTTGGTGATTCTTCTGCATAGAGACCTATGCTTCTGCATATTATAAGGCTGCGCAAACTGGCTTACGCAAGTAAGAAGTTTGCATAGGCCGTGAAAGATGGAGCTTGTTGTTGATAAAACTGTACATCGCACAAATGTCACGGCGCGGCCTACGCATTTTTCTTACGTGCGCAAACTGGCTTGCGGGTAAAACTTTGGGGAAACTTGTGAGTGTGGTAAGTAAATAAGATTTAAAAGAAGCAACTAGCTTTACTGTTCAAAGTACTTACACGGCTCTTTAATAATTCTTTAAGTTAAATAAATACCTTGAGTTTATTCGATAAGTTAAATAAATAATTTTTGTGTGACGGGCTCCAACTGTATTAGTGCGATTTAACTTGGCGTATTGGTATAAAACTATTTGCGTTACTTAGATATTACAAATTTTACTCTGTAATTTACAGAATAAGGTTGATTTTGCGTTGCATCGAACACCCAGATATTTTACCAAATATGCCAAGTGAAGTCGCAAATTATCAAGAGAGACACAGAACATAGCTGACACAAAGTACGTGCTAAGTGACATATAACTTTTTTACCTTAATTTAAATTAGTCTTAAGAGTCAAAATATTTTTAGCTACATTTTAATTTTGTTGATTTAGCCTTGATAAAAAATAGCTTAATTATATTGTAAAATGATTTTTAAGCTTAAAATATATTTCCTGAAGTGTATTAGCGAATTTAATGAATGAAGTCGTTTATACGATCGAATGCGGCAAAAGTTGCGAGTGTTTAGTACGGTACGGAGTCTTAACATTAGCTTAATATTACAACTTAACATTAGCAATAAGTTATTTTAGTAAGTTTTTGGTCACTTCATATTTTTGCATCAAATGGGTGTCAATCAAATTAATTTTAATTCCTTGAACTTAAATAAATTGATTTGAATTAATTTGTGTTTTTTTTTATTAAACTATATGCTGACTCATAAGTTGTTCTTTTGCGTAAATGGCCAACTGGTTCAACGTAAATAATCTACTGCTGAACGAGAAAAAACCTAAACTAGTTCACGCTTAGTCAGGGTCATTAACCACTGTCACTAAAATCGTTCCTTGTGTTTACAGAACCTGTATTCATTCAGTCCAGAAGAGGGGCCACGATAATAGTTGCTGCAGGAGGGTACCGATTCTCCCGCCACCGCGAAACAGCTACCAGGACTCGCTGGCATTGCGCCACCAATCATAGGAAAGGATGCAGCGCAGTCATTTTTACTGTTGGCAACCAAATTATGAGCATAAAAAATGATCATAATCATGCCGCTGTCGTAAATGAACAAATTATTGGATATTTGCGATAATATGGGCCGTCACAAAATGGAAAAATGTTTGATAACTCAGTCTAAGCGATGCTTGCCTGTTTTTATTATCTGGATATTAGTAAATAAGTTCGTGTGTAATTTTATATGTTGTGTTTAATATTATAAATATAGTAATTTTTTCACATGTAGACAAAATCATAAATAATATAACCAAGATTTTGTAAAACATGAAGTTCTGAAAAGAGTATCCGTGGAGTTTCTTGGTGATTCTTCTGCATAGTGACCTATGCTTCTGCATATTATAAGGCTGCGCAAACTGGCTTACGCAAGTAAGAAGTTTGCATAGGCCGTGAAAGATGGAGCTTGTTGTTGATAAAACTGTACATCGCACAAATGTCACGGCGCGGCCTACGCATTTTTCTTACGTGCGCAAACTGGCTTGCGGGTAAAACTTTGGGGAAACTTGTGAGTGTGGTAAGTAAATAAGATTTAAAAGAAGCAACTAGCTTTACTTTTCAAAGTACTTCCACGGCTCTTTAATAATTCTATAAGTTAAATAAATACCTTGAGTTTGTTCGATAAGTTAAATAAATAATTTTTGTGTGACGGGCTCCAACTATTAGTGCGATTTCACTTGGCGTATTGGTATAAAACTATTTGCGTTTCTTAGATATTACAAATTTTACTCTGTAATTTACAGAATAAAATTGATTTTGCGTTGCATCGAACACCCAGATATTTTACCAAATACCCCAAGTGAAGTCGCAAATTATCAAGAGATACACAGAACATAGCTGACACAAAGTACGTGCTAAGTGACATATAACTTTTTGACCTTAATTTAAATTAGTCTTAAGAGTCAAAATATTTTTAGCTATATTTAAATTATGTTGATTTAGTCGCCTTGATAAAAAATAGCTTAATTATATTGTAAAATGATTTTTTAAGCTTAAAATATACTTCCTGAAGAAATTTAATGAATGAAGTCGTTTATACGATCGAATGCGGCAAAAGTTGCGAGTGTTTAGTACGGAGTCTTAACATTAGCTTAATATTACAATTTAACATTAGCAATAAGTTATATTAGTAAGTTTTTCGTCACTTCATATTTTTGCATCAAATGGGTTTCAATCAAATTAATTGTAATTCCTTGACCTTAAATAAATTTATTTGAATTAATTTGTGTTTTTTTTTTATTAAACTATGTGCTGACTCATATGTTGTTCTTTTGCGTCAATAGCCAACTGGTTCAACGTAAATAATCTATTGCTGAACGAGAAAAAACCTGAACTAGTTCACGCTTAGCAGTCAGGGTCATTAACCACTGTCACTAAAATCGTTCCTTGTGTTTACAGAACCTGTATTCATTCAGTCCAGAAGAGGGGCCACGATAATAGTTGCTGCAGGGGGGTACCGGTTCTCCCGCCACCGTGAAACAGGCACCAGGACTCGCTGGCACTGCGCCACCAATCATAGGAAAGGATGCAGCGCAGTCATTTTTACTGTTGGCAACGTAATTATGAGCATAAAAAATAATCATAATCATGCCGCTGTTGTAAATGAACAAATTATTGGATATTTGCGATAATATGGGCCGTCACAAAATGGAAAAATGTTTGACAGCTCAGTCTAAGCGATGCTGCCTGTTTTTATTATCTGGATAGTTAGTAAATAAGTTGGTGTGTAATTTTATATGGTAATGTAACTTTATTTTATTATAGGATTAGTTGCGTATTTATTAGTACCTAATTCCTGTCAAAAAATTATAGCTTTTTTTTTCAATTATAGAAATATCAAAAATAATTTAACCAATATTTAGAGTATCCGTGAAGTTTCTTGGTGATTTTTCTGCATAGAGACCTAATGCGTCTACCACACGCTCAAGCTTTATGGCAGTCTTACCTGCGCAAACTGGCTTACGCAGGTAAGAAAAATGCGTAGGCCGAGTAAGACGGAGCGTTTTGTTGATAAAACTGTACACCGCGGCACCGAACAAATCTCAAGGCGCGGCCTACGCATTTTTCTTACGGTCACAAACCGACTTGCGCAGGTAAAACTTTGGGGAAGCTTTTTTTTTTTTTTTTTTGGTGAGTGGGAAATCATCCAATGACTGCTCCCGTCCTGGGTGCGGCGGGAGGGCGTGTCAGACTCTTACTGACTAAAACCCACTCATGTTCCTTCGATTGCCCTTTACGTTCCAGGGTCACGGTGACTACTATACACATTCCGCAACCCCGGCAGGCGTTGGCCCTGTTAGGCCCCTTCCTGTGCTGACTCCTTCTCTTTGAGGCGCGCGTGGAACACTAACGCGCCGTCGACGCGGTCCTGGTCCTAGCCGGGCGGCGAGCTACCCATCGCTCGCCATCCGCAGAACCGCGCCTACGGTGGCCGGTAGTCGTCTTGCGACTCTCGACGTCTTCGCCTGGGTCTTTGTCCGGGGCGAGAGGCTCGTCGTTGCCTCTCGCGCGCCGCCGTTTCCTTCACTAGCATGACTGCTTCGCAGAAGGAGGCGACGGCATCCCATTCCGTCTCGCCCCGCAGCATGGCCTGAACCAGCGCTGGGCGCGAGAGGTCACCGCCGCCGATCGCCTCTGCGAGGACACGTCTATGGTCCGCCCATGCGCGGCACACCTCCACCGTGTGCTCGACCGTGTCCTCCAGGCGACCGTTGCTGCAGTGGTGACACCCAGGCGTCGCTTCCGCCTGAATCCGACACAGGAACCTCCCGAACTGACCATGTCCGGTGAGGACCTGTGTCAGGCGAAACGTGAGAGCGCCGTGGCGCCTCTCCAGCCACTCCTCAAAGAGGGGTCTTACCGCCGCTATCACGGCGTGCCCAGCACTAGGTTGCGACAGTCGCTGTCTCCACTCCGCCCTGAGATCTCGCCGGAGCTCCGTGAGCCGTGCCGCGATAACCCGCGGCAGCGGGACTTCACCCCGACGTTGCACTTCCACGCGCCACTCGTACGTGTGTGCAAGGACTGTTGCCTCCAGATCCCACGGCAGAGTGCCGGCAAGGAGGCATGCCGCCTCGCAGGAGATCGTGCGGTATCCCCGCACCATGCGAATCGCCATGACCCTCTGGGACGCCCTCAGAAGCCGGGCCGACTTTGGGGAAGCTAGTATCTGCCGATGCATCTGCAGATTATGTAAAAAGGTATTTTATGCGTCTGTTGAAGGTCGTCGGTCGACGCATCAGTCTGATCAGTGTTCCGACTGAGAGTGCACGCTTACTAGAAACGTTTTCAGCATAAAAACGCAGTAGTTAGTAGTTAAAGGTACTAAACAAATAAATAGATAGAGTTGCGTCTGTCGAGGTTGAACATAGACTGATGGACCGACGTGTGGACGGCTCGTACAGATCCATCTGGGGAAAAGTCTGCCAACTTCCGCGGATGCGTCTGCAGACGTTAAGAGGATGCTTTACTTTTTAAAGTACCTCACCGTCTCTTTTATAATTCGATAAGTTTAATAAATACTTTGAGTTTGTGTTTCACGTGCTTCAGCTAATGGAGCGATTTCACTTAGCGTATTTGGCAAGCTATTTGCGTTTCTTAGATATAACAAATTATACTCTGTATTTTAAAGAATAAGGTTGATATGGCATTGCATCGAACACCCAAATCTATATTGTAGCAACATAAGAAATATATTGTCACATTTGCACAACTATTAGAAATAGCTAACACAAAGTACTCGTACGTGTTAAGTGACGTATAAATAAATAAATTAAAAAATATATATAACTAGTTTAACTTCCTGACCTTAATTTAAATTAGTCTTAAGAGTCAAAATGTTTTAGCTATATTTTTTATTGTAATGTTGTCATTGTCAATGTTGATTAAGTCGCCTTGATAAATATTGCACATTAATATTGTAAAAGGATTTTGTTAAGCTTAAAAGATATTTCCTGAAGTGTATTTGCGATTTTAATGAATGAAGTCGCATATACGATCGAATGCGGCACAAGTTGCGTGTGCTAAGTACGGACCCTTATTATTAGCTTAACATTTCAACTTAACATTTGCAATAAATTATTTTAATAAGTTTTTGGACCTTAACATACGCTTAACATTACAACTTAACATTAGCAATAAGTTATTTTTATAAGTTTTTGGACCTTAACATAAGCTTAACATTACAACTTAACATTATCAATAAGTTACTTTAATAAGTTTTTTGGTCATTCCATATTCTTGCATCGAATAGGTTTCACCAAAATTAGTAGTAATTCCTTGATCTTAAATAAATTAGTTTTAGTTAATTATTGTTTTTTTTCGAACCTGCGCCTGCAGTCTGCCTAATTCGTGTTCAGAAAAGTAAACCCAAACAAAAATAAAGGTCAAAAGGTTAGATGTTAAATAAAATTCTAAAAAGGTCCTGGTGAATACAGACATCAATTTTAAATCAACGAGATAAGTAACTCAACTACTAACTCATGTAAAAAATTCACTGTAATAAAATAACATTAAACTTCGAATACGCGAGATTTGAGACACAATAGAAAGACAATAGCAGCCCGACAGCCGGCTGTCGCTTGCTCGGTTAAGGTGAAAGTGTTTCAGGTATAGTTGATTTATGTACGTATACGTTAAGCAACCAATTCGGAAAACCCAACCTAACGAAGTATTAATTAATATTTAAGACCTTATCAAACTAGCGGTTTGCGAGCGGGACATGGCGGGCGCGCAGCAAATGAAGATTCGCAACGATTTCGTCGCGTATTTGTACCAAATTCATGAAGATACACTGCTGAAATAATTTATAAGTCATGTACTAAGAAAAGATATTAAAAAAATATATATTTTTTAAATTAATAGAGAAGAAGAAGAGAGAATTTTATTAATAAAGATTTTAAGAGAGATTATTTGGCGATCTTGTTGCGCGTCCGCAACGAATTCGCTGAGCAAGCGTGGCGTGTTTCTTGCGCGTCTTTAACACATTGCTGCGCGTTCGATCCGCTTTGGGGACACTCGCAATCCGCAAATATAAGGCCCTGAGTTAACATGATCAAGGAGTATTTTTAATTAGGTATATTAGCGGTGCCGATATGGGATGCAGCAAAATTTAGTGTCGAAAATATACTTTCATCAATGACTCCTTCTGACATTTTCTGTCTTTTTGTTTTTTTGTTGTCGTTATATTTAGTTTAGGTACAGCAAGGCTTTCATGTCTTTGCAGTCAAATCTAAATAAATTGAGAAACTCGTTAAGTGCGAAACGAGGCCTAATTCACCCCTCATGCAACTTCCTTGTGGTGCGGCAAGGAAAAACGTGCTGTCGTGCGAAGGGCATAGCTTTGGTTTGGCCCAGTATAGAAAAGAGATAAACGTATATTTGAGACGCGCTAATGGTTCCGGACTCGGGATGTCTTCGGCCTCGTACCGCACTGAATTAATATAATTTTAATGCAGTGCGGAACGAGGCTAAGACGTGCCATATCCCCCCGGACCTCGTACCGCACCCAACGCGAGCTTCCCGCGACTAGTGTTGTGCATCACGTCGATTGGAGAGCACGTCCTTTTACATCGCCCAACATGTTTAAACGATGTCGGAAGAAGTTAATTTAAAAAAATACAGAAACAGAACCAAAACAGGTAAGTTTTTAATTGTTATTTTTGTAGGTAGTGAAAAACTCCACAAAAAAATGAAAGCAGCCGTTGACAAAACAGGTAAGTAAGTAATTTATTAATAATTCAGTAGTTCTTTGTCTAGATTTTGAAAGTTAAAAAGATTACCTGAAGATTTTTAGGGTTCCGTATCGAAAGGATAAAAACAGGACCCTCTATTACTAAGACTTCGCTGTCTGTCACCAGATATCTCATGAATCGCTATAACTAAGTAGTTGAAGTTTTCTAAAATTAAGTAGCTACTTCTGTTGCCGCTATAACAACAATACTAAAACGTTAAAAACAACTTTGGTCATTATTGAGTTATTTACTAGATATTGTTTCCTTTTCGCAAAATTAAAATATTTTGAATTTAAGCTACCTTACCTACCTACTCTTTCAACATTTTAAGCATAAAGCAAACACATTCATTATTCTCATCTACGATTTAACCTAATTAACAATACCAGTTTTATTATGTTAATTGTACATTTTTATTATTTTTCAGCACTTGAAAGCATCGCACGTCATTTCCTCGAAAAGGGTGAAAAAAGAAGAAGATGTGTTGGTTGTTACCAGAAACTACGCACATTTTTATTATCTCGTGAAGCCGACAAAAAATCCAAAAAGATTTTGACTCAGTGCTCTCAGTGTAAAAAATCTTATTGTCTACCCTGTTTCAATAAAAAACACTCATAAATAAGTACAAAATATATATTGCGTTTTTTTATAAAAAAAGTATATTGTTACAGATTTTTTTATGTTAATTCAAGTTGTATTAAGTGTTTCTTTAAAGCCCGAGGCAGAATACATAGGATAGTTCCTTTTCTACTTCTGGTTTTCTTTTTTTCTATTCTGTGAACCGCATTAAGATTTTCACACAAAAAAAGATACGTCGTTGCGTCGATATTATTTCTCCCATCACTAATCTTAGCGAAAATTTACTCTATCTCAGTGCGTTACGAGGTGTATAAGACCCCATATGTTGTTTATTCAATAATTCCTAAACTAGCTATCAGATCCCGGGGCGACGGTAGATTAGGGTTGATATATTCACTGTCTATATCGATAAGGACCAAAATTTGTCATGTATCTTTGATTTCGCGCCAGAAAATGGATTTTAGTCTTTTAAAGGCGGTGGGGTCTAATAGACCGCGTGTCGCCCTAACGTCTGGTCACGGTGCGGGCCGATAATACCTCGTGCCGCAGGAATGGAAATTTTGCAAAAATTGCGTAAATTACTTTTAATAATATTTTTTCTTAATTTGTTTCAGTGGCGGTTTTCACGCGTTCGAAGCGCGGGGCTCGAGTCATAAATATAGGAGGTTACACGTTTTACCGGCAGTGCGATTACGGGCCTCGAACCCGATGGTACTGCGCTACTCACTACGCACAAGGGTGCCGGGCAGCCATCTATACCATGGGCGATAGTATTATAAAAATGGTCAAGAACCATAACCATTGAACGCTAAAGATATTGTCAATATATGTAGATAGGTGCACAGTGGTATTGATTCTCTTTCCCTCTCTTCGAACCAAATTTAAGTAACAAGCATCTTTCTCTTTCCATTTCATTAAGAAAAGGACAGAATATACATATTAGTTTAGTCCTGTCAAAGCGCCTGAAGTAAATCGACGTATTTTTAGTAGCCATGTTTTTAATCGCGTCTATATTATCTACCGAGTGTCTTAATTTGACAGGACTTAACTAATATTTTATCTTCTGTATTTTTTATTATGTTATAGTAAGAAAAAGATGCACTAAACTTTAATTTAGTTTAATTAGTAAACAAGAAAATTGGCCAGTGGCGTAATGGCGTGGCTAAACTGCTGTAATGAAATATAACACGCTATAAAATAATTTGCCGTCCATATTGAGATATTGTTCATGCGCATAGTGTGCTCTGAGGGCCTAGACAAGTGACATTGTGGAATAGATAGCGAAAACGAATAGAATGTCAAATGTATGGAATTGACAACTATTTGCTAAACTATTTAAAATCTCCATACATTTGACAATCTAGTCGTTTTCGCTATCTATTCTACAATGCCACTTGTCTAGGGGGATGTTCGTGTTCGCGAGCCGCTACATAGTGCAAATTCTGTTACATTGCATGTCATATTACAGCAGTCTGGAGACGCCTTAATAACAGGATGGTAAAAAAGAAAAAATCCTAAAGCGGGCTGGAGAGTCCCTTGGTTCATGAAATAGTGGTGTGCCTAGAGATCAAAATAAGTTCTATATAAATAAATAGTTAAAATAAAAATAAAACTATTATAGTTTTCTCCTAGCATGTATTTCACTGTTAGTGTTACACATTATATTTTTATTTGTGTTTTTTTTAATATGTAAAATAGTATACAAAAATAAGGAATGCTTAGTACCTACAATTAATTAGGGTACTGAAAACGTTCCGTTAATACGAAGAAATTAATTTTAAGTAATATACTTAATATAAAAAATATATACAATTATACTTTTTTTGTTTCTTATAACTTTTCATTTGCAGACTTTTGTGTTGCCCTGTTTCCTAAAAGTATTATAACTTTTTGTGAATAAAGTATTATAATTAATAATTTTGTTTTATTGTTATTCCGTATATTTATTTGTATGTCCATAAAAAATACGTTTTTAAACTGTAGCCTTAGCAAGATGCAAGAGGCCATAAAAAAAAACCGAACAAAAAGAAATAGAACCAGTTCCTATTGTGATGATTATTTGTTTAATAAGTACGGTTGTTATCCATACTAATATTATAAATGGGAAAGTGTGTCTGTCTGTCTGTCTGTCTGTCTGTTTGTCTTTCTTTCACGGCAAAACGGAGCGACGGATTGACGTGATTTTTTAAGTGGAGATAGTTGAAGGGATGGAGAGTAACATAGGCTACTTTTTGTCTCTTTCTAACGCGAGCGAAGCCGCGGGCAGAAGCTAGTATTTATTATATTCCTTTGTTTCCGTATTTATTTGCCGTGTCTAAACACGGTATCGGGTACTTCTGGCCTTAGGGCAATAATATCCAAATCAAAGAAGTTCGGCTACTAATTATTAGTTCTACCGATGAATCTGACTCGGAAAAATTGCTTGATTATGATAGAGATTTTTAACATAACAAGAAAAGACAGAAAAGAGATTAGATCGTAATGAAAAACTTTGAAGTCGCTAAAAAGAAAAGGCTTGTTATGTTATTTTTGTTGTACATAGCAATTATTAAATTATACGAGTATGAAGCAATATTTTTTTTTCAAATTTCTCTAGAAAAAGGCTACAATCACTTTTGCGTTAGTGACAAAAGATAACTAGATTCTACGCGAAGAAAGAAAGAAATAAAATTATTATTTTGGGCATACACAGGAAAAAAAACAAAGGCAGAACAAAAAATGCAATAGGAATATATCTTATCTTATCTTATCTTAGGACAACTCACACACGATCATCTGATACCAAGCTAAGCAGGGCTTGTGTTATGGTAACCAGACAACTGATATACATACTTATATACTTTATAAATACATACATATTATAGATAAATTACACCCAGACACAGAACATACAATCATGCTCATCACACAAAGCTTGTCCTGGGTGGGACCCACGACCTCCGGCTTAGCAGTCAGGGTCACTAACCACTAGACCAACAGGCTTGTCAATAAAAAAAAAAACATGAAAAAAAACCTACATGTACCTAGGCCAAAAAAAGTCCTATCTCTGCATATGCACTATAAATGCTTTTTCCAAAATGTAAGTAGCCTAACTAAACTTCTTATAAAATCAGCTATCTGCCTGTGAAAGTTAAGTGAAAATTGGTCCAGCTGTTTCGTAGATTACCCCGAATTAACAGACAAACGGCCAAAGAACTTTAAAAAAATATTTTGGTATAAGTATCGTGTAAATATTTATTTGACACCACACAATTTTAATTACTTGTATAGATAGACAAACAGTTTAAACCCAGCATAGTGAAATTCTCGATCTGCAATTTATTTAAATTTCCTCTGTTACAGGAGCGATGTTCGCGCGATCTAAGCGAGGGGCTCGCGTCATAGTTTTAAAAGGATACACCTTTTATCGTCAATATGACTATGGGTCAAAAACTCGATGGTACTGCGCCACAAACCACGCGAAGGGCTGCCGAGCAGTGATATTCACTATGCATGATCATATAGTTCGAATTAATAATGAGCACAACCATTAATTGTGATTGTGTGACCGTAAACACTCGAGCGAGATTTTTTTATTGGAGCGGGGATATCGTAAGTGGGACATCGATTTTATTTTCTAAGGATAAAGTTGAACATTAATCCATTCTTGTATTTTGCTAGCTATATTTTTTGTTTACTGTCCGAAACTAAACTGCCCACATACCTTTACAACCCTTATGGAGCATAATTTTTAATATTATAGCTGTAAGCTATGAGCTATAAGCTATAAGCTCGATGAATAAATCGCTCGCATGTGGACATTCAAAAGTAATCCAAATGTTCCTTCACACATAAAAGGCTTAGTGGTTGTTTCGGCCGCTGAGATTTGCCCAATCCGGTCTAAACTATTTCATGATTATTAAAGATTTTTAAAGGGGAGTTTTTTAAGCTTATTATGCAAAGACAAAATAAATTTTTTCATTGTCACGGCACAAAATTAATCAATTTAACTATACAATGAACAACTTTTATATTCTGACCGCACAAAATTAGCTACCTATAATAATTAATGAAGTTCCTTTTTTCAACCGAGCGGGCGAAACTCAACACCCGAAACAACTACTGAACCGATTGAGATACGCTTTATTTTTCTTCACTTTTTGGAGAAGATTGAATTGTAAGTGCATTAAGTAGATATTTAGACCTGTGTTTAGATGTAGAACCATGCGATTTATTGCTTTTTGTACGACACATTCAAGCTGACTTTGCCCTCACACATAGAGGTCTAACCAGTGGTCTCGAACCTACCGATTTTTCGGTATTTCTACCGATATGGGCACTGTTTTACCGAAATACCGAAATATAACGACTTTTCTACGATTTCACAGTATACATGGAAATTCTCCCGATTTTTCTACCGATTTTACACTTTTAAGTCTAATACACTACTAAGTAGTTCAGAAAATCTAAACTCAGATCAAGTAAATTTGTTTAAATGCAGATGCCTAGATTTTTATATCGAAGTTTGTAAGCAAATAACCACGCGGTTTCCATTGAAAAATAACCCAATAAAAGGTTTAGATATAATTGATCCAAAAAATGTTAAAATTGGCAAAACTGCTTCGATAGTTCCTGTGAGTAGGCTCTTTCCCAATATTGTTCACAGCAATGATTTCCAGGAAATTGATACAGAGTGGGGCAATTTAAGAAATTGTGAACAAATCAAAACATTTCCTGATGATGTAGAACTATTTTGGGATGAAGTAAGTTTACTAAAGCGTGGCGATGAAACTCAAATGTTTCCATTGTTGTCTAATTTCATCTTTAATATTTTATCACTTCCCCATTCATCCGCTAACGTTGAACGCATATTTTCACATATTAATCTTTTAAAAACAAAGCAGCGAAATAGGTTGTCTACTGAATCAATCACTGGTCTATTACATTCAAAACGACTCTTTAATACAGCTAATTGTTACGATTTTGAAATTAATTCGAAGATGACCGCGGCTATGGCCAAAGAATATTGGTATAAAAAATAATTATGATTGTTACAAATTAGTCTGTAAGTTTTTTTTTAAATAAATAAACAAATTTTATTGAATATTGTATTTTTTTTTGTCAAATACCGAGTTTGGGTACAAATATACCGATTTTAGCTGGCAATTCTACCGATCTCGCTCTATGACGTTCGAGACCACTGGGTCTAACGCGAGCGCGTATATAATTTAGCACATTCATGTAACTAAAAGATTATTTTTGAAAAAAAAAACATGATACAAGATAATAATAATCCGTCTGTGCATCGAAACCCATAATTTTATTTTATATTTAGTATTAGCGCATTTATAACACGCACGGGTTAATTTTTTAATTATTTTAGCTTTGTAAAGAACAAGTAACTTGACGCTTTTGAACAATTTTATGACTGCTTTATTACTCTAGTATGTTATGCTACATTTAGGTATTATAACATAAGAAAAATAAAGGCCATATTATATAAAGATAGAATGATGTTGTTTTATATTTTTTCTAATTTACTGCCTTTTAGTTTGTAAGTAAGATTTATTATTCAGATCCCACTACAGAAACTACAAATGGGATTCATTCCCATTTTAATATTTTGGCTATTGAATCCTACAAAGTTTTATTTTGTATTTCGTAAGGATTCCAAATTAAAAAAATATAAATAATAACTATACCAGCCTGTTACTGTCCCACTGCAGGGCAAGGCTTCTTCTTATACAGAGATCACCACGCTTGCTCAAGTCGGATTGGTGATTTCGGACTCATATTCACTACATGACAAGGTTTCCTTCACTGATGTCTGTGACATCAGAGATAAACTTTGGAAATTAAAAAAAAATACAAAAAAGTAATGTTTTTTTTTGTCATTAGATCCCAAAAACTATTTTCTAGTTCTTGAGTGGCGACCACGTATTTAAAAACGCAGCATGGGCAGGCCGTATACACAAACCACCATAGGAACCTCTCTTAAATATTGCCAGGTTCTGTTAAATGTGGGTATATGATTGGTATTTGTGGAAACCTTTAGAGGAGGCCTTTGTGCAGCTGTCGACGTCTTTCGACGATGATGACGTGATAATGAAAATTTAAAAGAATTATTTCAAAATATATCTCTTTTCCAGATTCAACACATTTAAATTACGAATATGTACAGTCCAAGAATGGAAGACCGCTGATACTTCGGGACGGGTTTACATACAGTCTGCAGATAACAAGACAACACAGACGTCGGTGGTTCTGTTCTACTCATCACAAAAAGGGATGTAGAGCGAACATTCATACGTATCTCGACGAAATAATAAAAATAAATGAGAACCATAATCATAGGGGGAAAAATGCAAGTAACGATGTTTATTAGGTATAAAAACCATTTTTGTTCAATTTGTAAGAGAAATTTGCAGCGTTTGTTGCGTATAACTTTCAATAAAACTGTTAAATAATATTTGTAATTTTTTATTTCTCATTTAAGTTTTACAAGTGTGAGTCGATAAAAACATTTTGGTTTTTTGTTTAAAATTGATTAAAAAAAATTGTCAGGAAAGCAAGTTTTATAAATGTTTTATAAAAGGCACATTTATCCTCTCCATCCTCTGTTGTTAGGTTATTATTTATCACCTTGGGCCCTTGATGCTAGTATTCTAGCGTCAATGTATCAGTGGTTCCGGGCGGAGCTAGAAAGCGGAGAGCCATCGATGCCTCGGGCTTTCGAGCTAAGCTCCGCTGGATCCTAGTATCTCAATGACACTTGACTTGCACATCCAGATGGGGTCACGCCACAATAGTGGCGTTAGGGTCCGTAAAGAATGAGTGACTGGAGAGGCAGCATGACGCCCTCAGTTTTCTGGCGACGCAGGTACTAACTGGAATGGACCTGCTGCACCGAGGACACGACGCAGCATACTCTAGAGGAGTGCCCAGCTTGGGATAGGCTGAACTCCTTTTTTTATTTAGAAGTCGGTTAAAAATGTTTTTAAAGCATTACATTGGCATAACAAATTTTACAAGGCAATATTTTTTGCCATAGCCCGATCATTTTAAAATAATGACCTATAAAGACTTACTTTACAGGTTTCGAGTACACAATGTCAAATCAAGGAAGAAGAATGATATGCCGCGGTGGATACAAGTATAGTCTGCAAATGAGGAAGGGAGACAGATGTCGGTGGTTCTGTTCTACTCATCACAAAAAGGGATGTAGAGCGAACATTCATACGTATCTCGACGAAATAATAAAAATAAATGAGAACCATAATCATAGGGGGAAAAATGCAAGTAACGATGTTTATTAGGTATAAAAACCATTTTTGTTCAATTTGTAAGAGAAATTTGCAGCGTTTGTTGCGTATAACTTTCAATAAAACTGTTAAATAATATTTGTAATTTTTTATTTCTCATTTAAGTTTTACAAGTGTGAGTCGATAATGAAGTGTATCCATGAGGATAGGTGGCAGACACTTAATTGAAGATTGCTAGGCAAATTACAGAGTTTTCCGAATACTAATTCGTATGGAGTGTATTTTGTTTCGGTATGTACCGTGGTATTAAACGAAAAACACCAAAAGGGAACCCAATCGCTCCAATTGTCTCGATTATTACTGCACTGAATTCTGAGATAAGCCCCCAAATGTTTGTGTGTATTTTCAATTGAACCTAATGTTTCATGGTGATAAGGAGTTGAATTTAATTTTTTAATACCCAATATTTCGCATGTTTCTTTTAATACGGATGACATAAACTCCGTTCCGTTATCGGTTAAAATTTCTTGTGGGATACCGTATCGTAAAACAAAATTATTTACGAAAGTTTTTGATACTGTAACGGTATCTTTTTGTTGTATAGGGTACGCTTCAACAAATTTTGATAATTCGCACTATACGGTTAAGATATACTTATTATTATAATTGTCTAATTCTAAGGGGCCCATTAAATCTAAACTAACCCTATCAAAAGCGGAACTAGGTGTTGACGTTATCACCATTGGTTCCTTAACGTTCTTATTACTATATTTCTGTAACTGACAGCTCTTACATTTTTTTACATATTTCGCCACGTCCGTAGACATGCCTGGCCAAAAATAATGTCTTTTAATGTTTTTCAGCATACGATTCACCCCCGCGTGGCCACTGCTGGGTAATAGGTGAAAATCGTTAAGTATTACTTTTTTATCCTCGTCATCATAAATTCTCGTAATGCCTCTAATTACAACAAAACGAGGTATATTAAGTTGCAACCTTTTACTTTCACTTAACAGAAGTTTTATAATATTAGCATTTTTATTTTTAATGATTAGCAACTCTTTTATAGCTAATCTTTTACAAAATTGATCTAGATCCCTCGCTAACACCTCTACGGTCGATAACGATCGGGAGTCTAAATATATCGCAGAATGCGATGGAACAAAAATACATAACTTTGCATTTGATATAATATTATCCTTATTCTTCAAAATTTTCTCCTTTAAATCAGAAAAAACAAGTTCTACTATTCCGTCAGGTTTTTTGAGTATCTCCGCAGCGATTGGTTGATCAGACCTGTGCGCAATTTACTATATTCTGTTTGAGCTAGTAAAACTTTTTGACCTGCTGTATCGGATGTCTGTCTCCGTACAGGACCGATTTTTATAAGATAATCCTTAATTTCTTTCAACTTGCTTGATATAGATAGCAACTCTTTTAATGGCATTACAATAGATATCTCATAATTATTTAGTGAATTTACTAACTTATAGACAACTTATTACTTAACTATGCATAATTAACTAAAATAATGAAACCTGATTCGATGCAGCGACTCGCTGGCGACGGGTACTCGAGCTGCAATTCTTTTCCCACTGATGGCTTGAGGTGACAGTTTCGCTGGATATGGTGCTGTTTTTGGGCCGGGCTATACCCTGGACTCCGTGGGCCGGGCAAATCCCTGGACACCTCGTTCTAAACTGGCGATGTTGCTTGGGGTTGGGAAACAACACTAAATGTACTGGCGTTGAGTTCTCTTCTTAAGACTTTTACTGCGTTCTTTTGGCACTTTTTGGCGATAAAATAAAGTGTTCCGAGAAGTAAAACGGTCAGTATTATTATCAAAAGAATTTTCTCAATACTGATCAGTGGTCCAAAGTCTTGACTGGCGCTGGCATTGGCTTGGCCGTTTGCATTTTGAGCTATGACCACTTCTTCTTTTGAATAAGATTTTCCCATCTTCTTTCTTGATTTTTTTTTGTGCTTCTTTCTTGAATTACGATTGTTTCTTCTGTCTTGGTGCTTCTATCTTGAGTTAAGATTACTTCTTCTGCCGTAGGTGCTTTTATCTTGAGTTAAGATTACTTCTTCTGCCGTAGGTGCTTTTATTTTGATTGATTGTTTCTTATGTCTTGATGTTTCTTTCTTCAATTTAGAATTTTTTTTTTCTTCTTTCAGGTTGTCTTAATTTTGGTTATCATTTCTGCAATTATTTTTATATAGCAGGGTCGCCATGAAGTGTATCCATGAGGATAGGTGGCAGATGGAAACAAGTGTTCATTCCGGAGTCCGATTTATTAGTCCCAATTATAACATACAATTCATATTGCTAAATCAGATTACTTAGTTACTAGAATAATAATGCTTTGCTTGCGAAACGTGACATGTTATTGCACCGACGACTGTCTTAATGGGGATCAGCAAAGGCATGTCCTTACAATAAAAACATTTTGGTTTTTTGTTTAAAATTGATTAAAAAAAATTGTCAGGAAAGCAAGTTTTATAAATGTTTTATAAAAGGCACATTTATCCTCTCCATCCTCTGTTGTTAGGTTATTATTTATCACCTTGGGCCCTTGATGCTAGTATTCTAGCGTCAATGTATCAGTGGTTCCGGGCGGAGCTAGAAAGCGGAGAGCCATCGATGCCTCGGGCTTTCGAGCTAAGCTCCGCTGGATCCTAGTATCTCAATGACACTTGACTTGCACATCCAGATGGGGTCACGCCACAATAGTGGCGTTAGGGTCCGTAAAGAATGAGTGACTGGAGAGGCAGCATGACGCCCTCAGTTTTCTGGCGACGCAGGTACTAACTGGAATGGACCTGCTGCACCGAGGACACGACGCAGCATACTCTAGAGGAGTGCCCAGCTTGGGATAGGCTGAACTCCTTTTTTTATTTAGAAGTCGGTTAAAAATGTTTTTAAAGCATTACATTGGCATAACAAATTTTACAAGGCAATATTTTTTGCCATAGCCCGATCATTTTAAAATAATGACCTATAAAGACTTACTTTACAAGTTTCGAGTACACAATGTCAAATCAAGGAAGAAGAATGATATGCCGCGGTGGATACAAGTATAGTCTGCAAATGAGGAAGGGAGACAGATGTCGGTGGTTCTGTTCTACTCATCACAAAAAGGGATGTAGAGCGAACATTCATACGTATCTCGACGAAATAATAAAAATAAATGAGAACCATAATCATAGGGGGAAAAATGCAAGTAACGATGTTTATTAGGTATAAAAACCATTTTTGTTCAATTTGTAAGAGAAATTTGCAGCGTTTGTTGCGTATAACTTTCAATAAAACTGTTAAATAATATTTGTAATTTTTTATTTCTCATTTAAGTTTTACAAGTGTGAGTCGATAAAAACATTTTGGTTTTTTGTTTAAAATTGATTAAAAAAAATTGTCAGGAAAGCAAGTTTTATAAATGTTTTATAAAAGGCACATTTATCCTCTCCATCCTCTGTTGTTAGGTTATTATTTATCACCTTGGGCCCTTGATGCTAGTATTCTAGCGTCAATGTATCAGTGGTTCCGGGCGGAGCTAGAAAGCGGAGAGCCATCGATGCCTCGGGCTTTCGAGCTAAGCTCCGCTGGATCCTAGTATCTCAATGACACTTGACTTGCACATCCAGATGGGGTCACTCCACAATAGTGGCGTTAGGGTCCGTAAAGAATGAGTGACTGGAGAGGCAGCATGACGCCCTCAGTTTTCTGGCGACGCAGGTACTAACTGGAATGGACCTGCTGCACCGAGGACACGACGCAGCATACTCTAGAGGAGTGCCCAGCTTGGGATAGGCTGAACTCCTTTTTTTATTTAGAAGTCGGTTAAAAATGTTTTTAAAGCATTACATTGGCATAACAAATTTTACAAGGCAATATTTTTTGCCATAGCCCGATCATTTTAAAATAATGACCTATAAAGACTTACTTTACAGGTTTCGAGTACACAATATCAAATCAAGGAAGAAGAATGATATGCCACGGTGGATACAAGTATTGTCTGCAAATGAGGAAGGGAGACAGATGTCGGTGGTACTGTTCTACTCATCACACGAAAGGCTGCAGAGCAAACATACACACGTATGAGAACAATATATTGAAGATAAATGATTATCATAATCATGCGCCTAAAGGTCCTTGGAGTTACCGTTAATAATAATTAGTCTATGCTCTAGCCAAATGTCAGGTGACAGCTGTCATTAATGTCAGGTGTCGTATTACTGCCATGCGAAATTGAACCTCATGATCACTGTCATTTGGTTGTTTAATCTGTGGTATGGTTGTGGTTCACTTAACTGGCCTGTGCTTGACAAACCATATCATCGACCAGATTAAGGGATAGAAAATTAAGATAAAGGTATGTTCGTAACCGATCGCACGAAATAGAGGTTTTGCTGCGATTCGACTGGTTTCTAAGTATTTTTATGGAACACCTTCTTTTTTATCGTGGGGGGGGGGATGATTTACTCATGAAGTATTCCACGGACATCCCGGCTTGACTATCGATCTACCTATATAAATTCAAATGTGAGATCCAACGAAAATAAATCGACGCTCCGGCGTGTCGGTGCAACATTACGCAAAGTCGTGTCGTCTGCTGCTGCGTGCGATCGGCTCCTAACTTTGAACACAAGACTGCGATGCGGCGCGAAACGAATAAGCCATGCAGAAAACTGCGCTGCGATTGTGCGAAAATGCGTCTTCCTATAGTACCTTACAATCCCTAAAATGCACGATGGGAATTCATTTGCGATCGTGCGAGCTCGTAGATTTTTGCGATGAACCGTCGCATAGCAGTTATGAGTCCTTAGGGCGAGAATCCACCTAAATCGACACGAAAGATGTCTCGTAATTTAGCAAAGGATATTGTATTGTGATGAAGCTATGCACTGAGCTGTTAAAATGATGCAAACTGATTGGACAGTCACACCTCTTCTCGTCGCTTTGTTAGAGTCTCGCCCATAACATAGTTTATAAAAATCAGCCTTTAAGAGCCTATGTGTCAATATTTCCTATGAGCCAAATCTATTTAATAATAATTAGGTAAAAACAAATAATTGAGCAATAATGTTATAGCAATAATGTCTATTGTTACACTTTAATTGTGTTAATATATTTTATAAGTTGGATAATAGGTAAGTAAATTTACTCAATTAGAAAAATGTTGTATGTTCGTTAACTAGGCTGCACACAAGCGCAACGTACAATCAACAACAATCCAACAATTCAACCAACAATTACCTCGCCACAATTGTTGCGCCGCAGAACATAATTATGTCCTTAGTGTGCGGGCCGGTGAACATATAGGAGCGATAAATGTATCGCGTTGCAAATGTGGCGCCACATTTACTGAGATGCAAATGTATGCACAATGCGTGGCTTGCTTTATTAGTACCTGTCACTTTGTACATATACAGAGTGATAAGTTTCAATGGCCATGAATGAAAACTACTTTAAGTCGTTAAGATAGATTATTCCTTTAATTTTGAAAGTAATAAAACTGTTTTTTTTTCAGTTTTGTTTTTTTTTAAGATAAAGGAATGTTTCCGTTAAGTAAAATAATCTATCTTAACGACTTGAAGTAGTTTTTATATAGGGCCCGTTGAACTTTTCACCTTGTCTATCTACACTAATATTATAAAGAGGAAAACTTTGTATGTTTGTTTATAAAGAATAGGCTCAAAAACTACTGGACCGATTTTAAAAATTCTTTCACCATTAGAAAACTACATGGTTCACGAGTAACATAGGCTACCTATATAATATCACGCTACGTCCCACGGGAGCGAAGCAGTAACCAAAAACCTAATGTAACGTGGGTGAAACCGCGAGGAACAGCTAGTATGTAATACAAAACAATGGTCAAATGAGGCAAGAGTGTGGTTATATTTTATTAACGTGTCATAATATTACATTTTATAAAACTATCTGTTAAGTAAAAATAATTGATACCCGCTAATATTAGCCAGAGCGTACAAATTACATTATAGATGAATTGTATATTTTTAGTATAATATTATGTATTATGTGATTTAGTTATGTGATTAAATTCCTGCTATTGTTTTAAATATTTCTTTACGAAATTGGGCTCAAGTGCAATGTAATATTTTTGTATTTTCCTAGCACTGTATATCGAAGCAATATAATTACCAATAAAACTACCTGTCTTTTTTTTTTTTTTGGTGAGTGGGAAATCATCCAATGACTGCTCCCGTCCTGGGTGCGACGGGAGGGCGTGTCAGACTCTTACTGACTAAAACCCACTCATGTTCCTTCGATTGCCCTTTATGTTCCAGGGTCACGGTAACCACTATAAACATTCCGCAACCCCGGCAGGCGTTGGCCCTGTTGGGCCCCTTCCTGTGCTGACTCCTTCTCTTTGAGGCGCGCGTGGAACACTAACGCGCCGTCTACGCGGTCCTGGTCCTAGCCGGGCGGCGAGCTACCCACCGCTCGCCATCCGCAGAACCGCGCCTACGGAAACTACCTGTTTGAGGCCCATATCTCAATGAGTACCATATTCAATATCTCCCTAGGCTTCCAGCCTAATCGGATTCGACTCGATACCAATATTTTAAGTAAAACGACTGCCTATCAGACCTTTACAACACAGTTACTGGGCGACACTATTCTCCTTGGTTTGACTGGTCAGACTTTTTGGCTTCTACCCCTTAGTCAATTGGTGACTGGGTACCCAACACCCCTTGGTTTGTAAACAGAATGCCATTTTTTAATGTCATCATCCTTATTGACTATTATGTGTGCTTAAGCCATTACTGGTGCCGATTCTCTTGTTCACTAACTAACGTAAATTTAAGTTAAGTGCATCTTTCTCTTTCCATTTAATTAAAAAAAGGACAGAAGATAAAATATTAGTTAAGTCCTGTCAAATTTAGACACTCCATAGATAATTTAGACGCATTTTAAAAACATGCCGTCTAAATATAGGTACGTCAATTTTCTTCCGGCGCTGTCTAATTTGACAGGATTAAACTAATTGTATCTTCTGTCCTTTTCTTTAAGAAATGGAAAGAGTAAGATGCATTTAACTTAAAATTAGTCTTGTTTGTGACCAAGGGAATCGGCACCACTATGTATTTGGTTTGGATGTTGGTTCTTCAATTAATACCTAAATAAATAAAATAAGTATCAAGTCAATTAATAAACAATGGTGAGATATCGCATTTTTTATTTATTTTAAAAGCGTTTGCACTTTATATCGTGTTGTCAATCAGCATTTTTAAGTAAGAGCAAAAAGTATTATATTCGTATGCTGTTTTAATAAACTATGATTACAAATAAATTTTATGATTTAGCTTTTGTTTACCTTTTTATTCAACTGAAAGAAGAAAAGTAATAAAAGAATGAAGATCAAAATAAAATTTAATAAACATTATTTCATTACTTTTTGTTAAATAAAGAATATATGGGTTATTTGACAACGAATAAAAAGAGATTACAAAGAAAAAAACAAAACGATGCCTGAATTTTTGACGGGCCTGTTGATGTAATGGTTATTGACCCTGCTTGCTAAACTGAAGCTCCTGAGGACGTGGGTTCGACTCCAACCCAGAATGAACTCTGTTTGATGATTGTTTGTTCTGTGTCTGAGTGTAATTTATCTATAATATGTATGTATTTATAAATTAAATTATATATGTATGTTAATATCAGATGACCGTGTGTGAGTTGTCCCAAGATATTATTCATTTTAAATTTATTTCTGATTCTAGAACAAGGAAAGTCTTCACATAACGTTTCTAAAAACAAAAAGAAATCAAAATTTGGTCGCTGTTATTTGTGCGGAAAAATTATTGACAAATCGACAAGAAGAATGTGCACAAAATGTTTTAAATTTACTTGTAATGAGCATGCGTGCTCGCCTTATTTATGCTTTTTAAACAGGAATTAAACGATTTTAAAAAGCATAAAAAAGCGCGCACGCATGCTCATTTGAACTTCAATTTAATTAACTGTTTTTTTTTATTTAGTTACGTGTTACTAATCGTTATAAAAAAAATTGTTTCTTTTTATATTTTTAGGTAAGAACGAAATAAATAAATAAAACTATTAAATTGGTGTCCAAACAAAATTCTATTGTTTAAAAAATTATAACAAAATTTTAACTGTATTGTGTAAATCAGCTTGGAAAAAATCTGAATAAAATACCACTGTTATTTTTTGACCTAACGCGAGAATAGGGGTGAATGGTCTCTTTTTAGTTTTTTGCCCACATCTCGCCTTTCGCCTCTGAAAATATCAAACTCCTACAAAAATAAACTAAGAACTTACATAAAAATTTTTCACAATGTCTGTTTTTACAGGTATTCTTAATCATCAATGTTTTAGAAGCTAGAAGTAGTCACACTCTAGCATAGTAATGTGCGTATCGGCTTTAAACTGTTAACGACCTTGAGCGACAGTTTTGTTTTTTTTTTTAATTGGATAACTTCACCTATCTCCATACATCGTAGTTATGTGTGCGTTAGTATTGTATTGAGATGTTCTTTAGCGACGATTGAATTTACAGGTAAAAACGCGCAAAAAAATGATTTCTTTATTCATAGTAAACGTGTAGAAAAACTTTCTGTAATTTTTGACTTTTTTGTATTTCTACGACGCGATGGTTGGTGTTAAAAAGAAACTATTAGCGCCACCTATGATTTGCGTTGTCAAACTTATCAGGGATACTTTTTAGTCCATAATTTGACAAGTGCTACCTCGCTATAATAACAGAGGGCGCTTTACACAAACTTATTAGTGAGGTCTCCTTATGGTGCGACTTGACAATTCATAAACATCGGTTCAGCCGTTTTAAAGTAATCATCTCTTTTGTTGGCTGCAGTCCATCATAATATGATCAACGTGGAATTATTGAATAATAGACTTTAAGATTGACTTCCAAAAGTACTAACGAAATTTTCAATTTCAGATGCGATTTTCAGCACGTCCAAAAGTGGTTCGATGGTCGCTCTGCTGGACGGGTTCAAATTCACCAAGCATAGAGTGCAAGGGCCGAAGGTTAGATGGCGCTGCAGTCGCCACAACTCTCATCACTGTACTGCCTCCGTGTATACCTACGCCGACATCGTGTTTAGGGGTAAAAATCGCGGTCATACTCATGATTGACGTCACGCATTTTAGACATCCCAGATGTACCTCGAAAAGCACGTAAAGGTGGCCATTGACGGTCGTTTTGTCGCGTCAGTTGAACTGACGTACGTCCAAAGTTTGATCGTGAGTGTCGAAGCTCCATGCCAGAGTTGGTTGACTGCCTAAACCCTTTGGAGACACGCCATCACGCCACAGTTTTGCGACTAGATTGACGCGGAAAAAGACCATCAAGGGCCACCTTAAAGCCGTTGGTCTCGGGTGTCATTCATAGAACTTTGACAGTTTTTGGTATTCAGACGCCAGAAAATCTGACCAGTTAAATTGACAACATGTCAAGGCAATCCAAATGGCATTAGGTCGATAGAGCCATGCTCAGGGTGATTTAAAAGAATAACCATCCGTAAAGGTTAAGACTAAGGTGGCCTTAGGGCTGATTTTTCATTCATCAGTTAACTTCTATCTGAGGAATAAATATGACGGTTTGAAATATTTTCTATACAAAAGCTGTCAAAACGTCAAACATACTCTTCAGATAAAAGTTATCTGGCGATTGAAAAATCTTACTAATAAACGCTGCATAAAGTTATGACAGGTTTATACGTCAAAAAATGTATGGTTATACAGGCTTTATTCATTGCATAACTTTACACAGTGATTATTAATTAGTAAGGGCATTAGACTTCTAACCTAATCTATCCGAGTCGGATTGTTCTGACATTTTGCCTTCGACATATTACTTTATAGCAAGCGATTACGCAGGTAACTATGCCAGATAGTAAACTTTTGGCTGGAATTCGTGTGATAATGGTAGTGTTCACTAAATTGTACTAAAGTCAACTGTATTGTAAACATTGTTCGAATGTTTGTTGTTCGAAATTCTTTACTGAATTTGACTTAAGTATAATAATGTCTTTATTGAAACATATATTTTTATATAGATGTCGGAGTATAAACGAGGGGGTGGTGTAGACCACATCAGGAATGGCTTTTCTTTATTATCTTGGTGTATATTAAAATACAGCAAAGTTACTTGATTCAATCAGTACACAGATTGGTACACACACTAAAGATTCTACATTACTATACTCTTCGCACAATGATTAGTCTTTACTTAATCGCATTACATAATGATTACAATCAGAACTCTATTAGAAACGGAGAACAGTTCCCCGGTGCGCGCACACGTCTTATTTCAGCCCTATCTGAATTTCATCTCCTGGTCCTGTCGAGTGCCGCGCCGAGACTCTGTTAAACGATAATGTAAACAATGCTTCACTATCGCTTGCGTTTCCATAGCGTCCATTGATGACCTTCCGACACGGCCATCCTGCGATGCACACGTCCTCGTGTGTTCAGTCTTAAATAGACATGAGCATACAAAGTATCATCTGCTCGGCCAATTCTGACCTTTAAGTAAAGGTAATTCTAATTTCAAAATCTTCATCTCCATAAGATGGCTTATCAACACATTACGGTACACTCAAAAATAAAAATGCCAATAACACCGTAAATAGCACTAAGAATACTATGCCTTTATCGATCTTTGTCGTAAATCTTTTGACAATCGAGTTACCACTTGTAACCCTCATCACATCACAAAAACAACACAACACATTTTGTGTTAAACTTTTACAAACGTAATGAATACAGCACTACATCAAATAAACAACATCACCAAACGTTACCAGTGTTCGTGGATTTCAAACGCGGTGCAGACTCACACTGAGAATCACCTCACTAGCGCAGATTTAGAGAGAACCGCCCGTAGCGCAGACTCGTACAGAGAATCGCTCGGAACGCAAACTCACACTAAGAATCGCCCACAGCGCAGACTCACACAGAGAATCGCCTTACTAGCGCAGATTCACACAGAGAATCGCCTTACTTGCGCAGACTCACACAGAGAATCGCATTTCTAGCGCAGACTCACACAGAGAATCGCCTTACTTGCGCAGACTCACACAGAGAATCGCATTTCTAGCGCAGACTCACACAGAGAATCGCTTTACTTGCGCAGACTCACACAGAGAATCGCATTACTAGCGCAGACTCACACAGAGAATCGCCTTACTAGCGCAGACTCACACAGAGTATCGCCTTACTTGCGCAGACTCACACAGAGAATCGCATTACTAGCGCAGACTCACACAGAGAATCGCTTTACTTGCGCAGACTCACACAGAGAATCGCATTACTAGCGCAGACTCACACAGAGAATCGCTCGGAGCGCAGACTCACGCTGAGAATCGCCCACAGCCCGCCATCGGGGTTCACAACATCCCAGCTGTATCAATACAACCTTCACAGCTCCCTGTATGATGACAGACGGAACCAGTTGCATCAATACAACTATCCCAGCTCCCTGTATGACGACAGACGGAACTTTCACGGGAACACCTTACAGGCAACAATTCCGGCAACCACAATTGCCCGGCAATTCCACACGTAGCCCAGCCGCCTACTCACGGTCATGGCTACCTTGGTGCCACATGTCGTAACTCAATGCAAGCTGTTCATTCAATTACCGATTGTTTCTTATCATTATCACTCCCAATTTGTTTTCTACAACTTATCTTGATCTCTAGGCATTATTCTTAGTCTATCATGGCATGTCATACCGTCATAAGTATGCTGGCTTGTACATACCTACGATGATAAATTAAAACGCAACCAATTAAATCAATTACCATTCAAAATTTCAATGATCTTGAACAGTCCACTCTCAATAGTTCAATTTCAATAAACACAAATTCACATATAGAGAATTTGTAAACCTATTTCAAATTTAATATTCTCGCGCGTCATTAACGTCGTGGGTCGCTCTACTGTATCGCACAGATCAGCTCAAGTGGGTCTGTTTTTGTGGTCCCATTGAGTGTGCAATCAATTGCCAGCCAAATTTCACCTACCGCATTTTACCAAGAAATTTTATCTATGGCAGTACCAATTTATTCGTACCTAAACGATAGGTAAACATTTGTATCTTGCGATCCTTTATATCTTGCGATACCTAAACACAATTTATAGCAATTAGCTAGACCACTGTCAATCAGACTGCTATTTAATTTATCGACTATGTTTGAAATGTCGTTCACCAACCAATATCCAATAGGCAAAGCTCTTTTAAAACAAAACACAATTACGTAACTGTGTGTTCTAAATCATTAAGTTTGATTATAAAAACAAATCTACATGAGCCATTTGTTTATCTGAATATAAACTACTCAATCACCCGATTGTTGAACTGCCCAATACAATTAGAGGTACAATTCTTATCCAATGAGTTCCAATTAGTTAACTTTACGGCTAAACAAATATTGAAGGAAGTGTTTAGTTGCATTAACAAAAACAATCGTTTCACCGTATGAATGGATTAGTGACCCCGCCGCCAAAATTCTTTTAACGTTTAAGAAACCACTTGACGCTTGTCGTCTAACACTTAATAAAGTATACCAAAACATTCTTCAGCACTTTCGTCCGTGTGAAGTTCAACCTGTTATTGTCGGCCAAATATTATAACTATGAGTTCTTTTGTTAGCAATACCGATAACGTTGTTTCGAATTTCTTTCTTGCAGTCAGACCACTTAAATGGTTCTATTTTTAGACCTCATCTAATACAAAGGTACCATTTTTAATAAGTAACTTTGCATAGGATACACTGAAAGAGACATATTAAGAGACATATTACAAGCCAATTAATAAGGCTAGGTCCTGTTTGTGCAAATCTTTCAGTCACTGCTAAAAGAGAGAGCTTGAACTTTTAGTACATTTGGCATCGTTTCGCGCCTGTACTTCATATCTTATGATTAGGATAATTGTATCGTCTGCATGAAATTTTACACAAGAACATACTTGGTTACCTAGTACCTAGGTCTTCAGTTCATTTAACTCTGAACCTGAACAATGTATTTTGTCAGTATCTCCAATAAGAACCTCTTTTATAGCTGGACCACTAACACATAACATTAAAGCGTTTTGTCATAATTGACAACTAAATTGTGTTAGCATCTCTTAATACTGACTTAACACTCTCGCAGCAATTATAAGGCTGCAAATGTAAATATCAGGCAAGACATGAGACAAAATCTCTATAGTTACGATCATATCTCATTAAACACAAACTTCGGCACTGAATATTGCTACTTGGCTTTTAACTGAGGCCACATTTTAACATTTATTAGCGAACATTCAGCACCTGAATCAAAATGAAAGCAACACACCTGATTATCGCTGAGTTGTCCTGCAAGAAGCTCCACCTCGCACATAATATTCACGCGTTTCTCCTTTTACCCTGAGCTGCCTGTCGTCAACCGGCACTACCGCTGCTAGTTCCACGGCCTGCTCTGCATTGGGATGTCATGTGGCAGCTTCCTCGCCTTTGTAGCGATGTAAAGACCGCAGCTTGCTGAAGTTTTACTTCATCTTTCGTTTGTAGATTCTTGATTTATGAAGGTTTCCATCTTAATAGCTTTAACTCTACAGTCTGTTTGCTTATCTCCAAGCTTTCCACAATGATATTATTTTATTATTTTTGACTTCTTCTTATCTCCCGAAGTATCAAACCGCTAATAAAAACAGCTTCTCGAATTGTTCATAAGTGGGAACATGTCGCCCTCATGCCATGTGTTCTTCATGTTTATAAGAGTTGCCTTTTTTGTTGAAACGTCAGTAGCCCAACTAGTTTAAGTGCAATCTTTATGTGATAACCACACACCACAACACACCAAGATTATCAATAACTTGATTTTCTGAATCAAACTTAGATAATTTGACTTGTTTACTCACATGAACTATTTTTAAAGTTACTTGTTACTTTAAAAATATTCACTCATCTGCATTTCAATATTTTCTGCCACTGCCTCTGCATTTTTTTTTCTCTTCTTTGTGGGGTTTTCTTCAAGTTCTGATCCCACTTCTGATGTCGGAGTATAAACGAGGGGGTGGTGTAGACCACATCAGGAATGGCTTTTCTTTATTATCTTGGTGTATATTAAAATACAGCAAAGTTACTTGATTCAATCAGTACACAGATTGGTACACACACTAAAGATTCTACATTACTATACTCTTCGCACAATGATTAGTCTTTACTTAATCGCATTACATAATGATTACAATCAGAACTCTATTAGAAACGGAGAACAGTTCCCCGGTGCGCGCACACGTCTTATTTCAGCCCTATCTGAATTTCATCTCCTGGTCCTGTCGAGTGCCGCGCCGAGACTCTGTTAAACGATAATGTAAACAATGCTTCACTATCGCTTGCGTTTCCATAGCGTCCATTGATGACCTTCCGACATAGATATATATTATGTTAAGCGAGAATAAGAATGGAATAACAATATTAATATTTGTTAATTGTTACAAAATGTGTCTTAATATTATAATAAGTAGTTATAAAACGCTCAGGTTAAGATAAATAAACGTTACTAAACACGGACATTGGCGTAGCTATTCTCCGTCACTGTCTTACCGTTACTGCCAATACATCGTGTATTGACATTTGAGAAACGGTAACAGCCATATTATTTAGCTGAAGTACCTAGCTAAGTAATATTGCTAAGTGTAAAATTCGACCTTACTGTACAACCCGTACGACTTACCTGTGCATCTCGCTGAAATGCGATTACTCTCCCGCTTGTCCGCGCGACGCCTCGTGTTCGCCTCATTCGTTTAGTAGCGAAAGCATTCCGTCAATGTAACGTCACAGCGCGAGGTGCACAGAAAGTTGTACGGGTTATTAATAGATAAGTAACAAATTTATTTGTTCGCTGTTCCTCAAATTGCGCAAGACCTTTAATTTAAGCTATTATTTTTTATAACAATCCGTCTAGTTTATTAATTTTGGTTAACATTTCATTATATTGTAGTAGCTTAATATTTTCCGTTGTTTTAACTGTAATGGCACCATGGTTTGATTTATTAAAATATGTGTTTAAATATAAAGGAGGTTTATCTTTTTCAGGTACTTCGCACGAGACTGGATACTTTCGTATTGGTTTGATTCATATATTTAAATACCCATGCACATTTCAAAAAGTCAACATCTCGCCCGGGGGCGAGATCTTTCGTGGGCGGGATGTCCCATAAGCCCTCAGAACACTATGCTTTTAATATATCTTTCTTTTTTCTTGCTATAAATATCTTTAATAACGACATTCAATTAATCTCGTTAGAGAAATATGAAAACAGAGGATTCTACAGGTAACGGTAGTTATTTTAGAGGGGCCTAGTTAAAAAAATCAGCCCGCGTAGCCAAGATAATAGTAATAGGAGATCTAACACTAACTATGGTTACTTATATAGTGATATTAGTAGAATACAAATGATATGATGGAATATACACCTAACTAAATGACGAAGCAGAAGGAGTAATTAAAGTAATAAAATAAGCTATATATGCATAAACCTGCCGCTCTCGTGTCTCTTTCTTGCACACGTCACTCTCAGCCACTTCACACTCGCACACACCTCACACTCAAATACACCTCACACACTCACTCACATCACAAACACACCGCACACACACCTTACACAAACACCATCAAACCCGGCGTTTATTTTCCAAATGTTCTCATGTTTATTATTTCTCTTCTTTTATTATTATTTCTATTTTTTATTTTTGTTGCTTTATGTAATTAAATTGTTTAAGGACAAACCTTCCGTACTGGTACCCAAGATACAGGCTTGCCTAGTTTGGGGTCAGTGTTAAAAACTGTACGTTTCTTTACTGCAATAAAAAATTTATTATTATTATTAACTCCGGTTATTTTCCAGGGGCCCAGTTCACCAAAACGTCTCGTGGTGCCCAGACGATTGTGATGGGCGGTTTCAAGTTCCTTCGTCATAGGATTTCGGGGATCAAAGTCCGGTGGCACTGCGGGACCCATGGGAACAAAGGCTGCAAAGCCTTCGTGTACACGATCAGTGGGTCCTCTGAAATCATCAGCTGTTTGAACGAACACTCGCATCCAAAGCCTGTTATGTTAAATTTTTAGCTTTATGATTCTTAAACAATTGGTTTAATTTTTGGTTTAGTTAATTGTATTTTTTCATTGATTTTGCTAGTTCAAAATACTTTTAACTGGTTAGTTTTGACTGCTACACAGTTATACAACTAAATATAGATAAATAGACTTAGATTAGAACAAAATTAGAATTAGATAAGCAAAAATATGATACAATAGAATAAAATAAGTCTCATCAAGAGGTAGATAGTTTTTTAACCGACTTCAAAATGGAGGAGGTTCTCAATTCGTCTGTATGTTTTTTTTTGTAACTTTGTTACGCGATATCTCCGTCAATTGTAAACGGATTTTGATGGTTATTTTTTTGTTTGATAAGTCATGATTCAGGGATGGTCCCATATAAATTTTGTGGCGATCGGTTCAGTGGTTCTCGAAAAATTCACCAAGAACAAAAAAAAATGATGAAATATTCATAGACGATGTGTGCTTTTCTTCAAGTTTCTATTTTCGTTTTATAAACTATATTTTTTACTTTGGCATCGGTTGTAGAACACGTCAGAGTCGACACTAAAAAGTAATAAATAAAAACTTTTTTCAAAACAAAAATTACCGCCTTCAAAAACTAAAAACCCAAAGATAACTAAAATTTCGGCTTTCGGTGGCTTCTCTTCTGCCAATTAATTTGTGTCGCCACAGACTTCCGAAATTTTAGTTATTTTTGGGTTTTTAGTTTTTGAAGGCGGTATTTTACTAGTAATTTCATACTTCTTATAACAAGGAAATTATTGAGTTTTCTCTATACTTTGAGAGGAACCACCATAAAAATAAAAACTTGAAACAACCCCTTCACGACATACGTACGTAAACGTAATATAGCTTATATTTTTTGTCGTAAATCAAGCAATCAAATACAAAAAGAACTATTCCAATTTAACTTTAACAAAAAAAAAATATCTATTCAGCTTTAAAATTTCAGAAATACACATATTTATGAATACAGCCTCAATCAATCGGGTTACATAAGCTATGTGTTGTCTGCATTCTGTTTTGTGTTCCATAGATAATTAAATATCCAAGCAGATCCAGCAGATCCAAGGTTGAGGAAAAGGGAGTCTAATATTCTAAGAATTGAGCACACCATCACTGCCCTTTTACGAAAAAGCGTTTATGAAATGGCTCCAAGAATATACAATAAAATACCTCATGACTTAAAAAAACTAAATATAAATTTAAGCCTTTAAGAAAAAGCTGAATGAAATGTTAATAAAGAAATGCTGCTACTCAATAAGTGAATTTTTACAATGATTATAAGCCATATAATAAATCTAGATAAAAAAATAACAGTATTATACAGGGTGTCCCACGGCTATGCCACATGGAGGGAAAGTACCTACCTTAAATCTTGTAGATAGAAAATTTTACACAAAGAAGACATTATTTGAATTTTAAAAACATTTTAATTTGCATTCATAGATTTTTCAATAATTAAATGGTTGGGCCGGGAATCGAACTTGTTCCACGAGAAAAAATAATCATCCTGTAGTTTTATCATACCGATCGAAAGGTTTCATCATAAGGATTATTTTTTGCTTAGTAACATAGTGTCACAAATAAAAGGAAGACCGTGAATTTTAACATTTGATGTAAAATTTTGTTGAAAAGTTAAAAGCTTACATTGCCGTAAGGACATACAATTGACAATCATAACTACTTATTACTAATTAATCTACCCACTTGAGTAGTACGCATCATTTAAATAAATAAATATCCACCACAATGAGACCAAAAAATCGTCAGGGAACGAAACAATCAAAAGTTATCACTTTGTATTCAAGAAGAAGGGACTTATTTTGAGCATTTGTAAAATTGACTAATTTTGTTTTAAAAATGTTAACATTTATGGTCTTTCTTTTATTTTTGACACTATGTTATTTAGCAAAAAATAATCCTTGTGATGAAGCCTTTCGATCGGTAAGATAAAACTACAGGCTGATTAATTTTCTCGGGTAACAGGTTCGATTCCCGGTTCAACTATGTAATTATTTAAATATCTATGAATGCAGTTTAAAATGTTTTCAAATTTCGAATAATGTCTTCTTTCAGTAAAATGTTCTATCTACAATATTTAAGGTACTTTCCCTCCATGTGGCATAGCCGTGGGACACCCTGTATAATTAAAAAAGTTTTCGAAATAGGCTGTATAAATATGTATACATAATTAAAAAATAATTATAATTACAATAGAGATAAGCAGTATTATATATAAAACAATATTATATGGTAAGCAATGAATATATAGATATAAGTGAAGGAATTAGTATTGTATAAATGTGATAGTATTATACACATAATAATAGGTTAATAGAATATAAGCAATTGTCGTTTAAATATAATGTTCGTATGCCCACCGGCACAATGTAGCGAACTTCCTATCACTCTAACACCTTTTGTATTGTACACCTGCATTGACGAATAAAAAGATCTGTATTTGTATAAATAAACCATTTCTTTTTAGAAGCCGTATACTCAACGTCGCAAAGAGGAGGGAAAGTCATAATTCTGAATGGATTCAAGTACTTAAAACATAGTTTAGTAGGGAAAAAAGTAAGGTGGTTTTGTGAGAGTCACAGGAATAAGGGTTGTAATGCTGTAATTTATACCTATGAGAACATCATCACAAGAGTCAAAAATGTACATGATCACGACCCGCCGACCACACAACACGTGTATGCTGATACAAACTATGTTATAGGTTGAAATGTATTTTTATTGGATATTTTTTGAAGGACCTATTGGTTTAATGGCCAGTGACTTTGTGTGATGAGCATGATTGTTTGTTCTGTGTCTGAGTGTAATTTGTCTATTAATGTATGTATTTTTAAATTATATTAGAATGGTTTAAAGTTTTTCTGATTTAACCAAAGCACATGATCGACCTAAACCCTATTGTTTTAGATACCTAACTAAGTGTAAACAATACTGACATGTCTTTTTAACTAAAAACGGCGTAAAAATACATTCCAACATTATATGTCAAGATTATTTACATTATACGACAGGGTAAAGTTTGGGTTCAGATGATCATGTTTTGATATTTATTTATTTTATTTACATTGTTCTCATTTGTACTTAACATTTAATTAAATTAAACATTATATTTGGACGTTTCTTGTCAGCACCATCTGCCTAGCCTTTTCCTAGCTATATTCTGATCAACTTTCCGGCTTCCAGCGTAACGAAATCAAAACAACATAAATAACATTACTAAGCAAATGCATCAGCCAAGCAAAATTGCGGTCATTTTTGCAAATTATATTTATAAGTATATTAGCTTTTGCCCGCGGCTTCGCTCGCGTTAGAAAGAGACAAAAAGTAGCCTATGTTACTCTCCATCCCTTCAACTATCTCCACTCAAAAAATCACGTCATTTCATCGCTCCGTTTTGCCGTGAAAGAAAGACAAACGGACAGACAGACAGACACACTTTCCCATTTATAATATTAGTATGGATGAAGCTACTAGGTCAAGATAGACGAGGAATAGCTTAGCTGTAGGACATGCTAAGTTATGTTTTTTATTTCAGCTTCTGTTTTCCATGAAGGGACTGCCTATCTGACCTGCACTTCTAGACAAGCGGCATTGTAGATTAGACCATAGATTGTGTAAATCTATGGGATTTACTTATGCTAAATAATTTGACATTTCATAATGGAACTCTATTCTACAATACCACATACTATCTAGCTATACACTGCATAACCACTGCATAACAACTGCAGGGCAGAAAATCTGACAATCATTTTTACTAAGGCGTAACGTGTTATTCAGCTCAGTGATTGTATAACACATTTATTATTGAGCCTTAGTAAGACATACCAGCAGACTCTTTAGCTTCTGACTGTCCATGAATGTCAAAAACGACAAATGACTGATGTGATTTCAATTTGTAATTCATGAATGTCAACTAAATATTTCAGAGCCGATATTCACCACAACGTCGAGGGGAGCTAAGATTATTACGATTGCTGGCTACAATTTTTATAAGCAACGGACTTTTGGAGGGAAAACTCGCTGGTGGTGTCGCGATGTAAGCCGAGGATGTTCTGCCGTTTTATTTACCATAGGAGATATTATAACTAGGTGTAATAACACACATATCCATCCACCACATCAATGACGGGAATTGTATATAGTTTCAAACTTTTATATGTCCTTTCTCAGGCTAAGAACTATCTCTGTACCCAAACAGTTCTTATTTCTGTTCCAAGGCTCAGTAGTTTGGGCATGAATGCGTGACATACAGAGTTACTTTCACATTTATAATATCAGTAAGGATTATTTAGCTTTTGCCCGCGACGTCCGCACTTAATTAATTTTACAGCATAACAATTTTAGCGGTGCATAGAGATATTTGAGATGTTTATTAGCATCATAAAATGAGGTTTAATTTATATAAAACAGTTTTCCTTGATTTTTTCTACAATTCAATATATTACAATATGATAAATTAATTGTAAATGAACTAACTAATGAAAACTTAATAAAGGAGCTAACAATATAAATAGCATAATTATGTAATTTTTTGTAATGAATGTGTATTACTAAAAAGTGAGTGTGTTTGGTTATGCTGAATCGAATAAGTATGAAAGTATATTTATTTTACCCACCTAATTAATGTATGCAGCAGCGTGCCTTACAAAACCATAATCAAGTAAGATCATAGTATAAGCCCGTCAATGAAAAAATAAAATAAATATAATATTAAAGTGTCTTAGCGACTTGCTGATTTTTAATAAGTCATAAAAATCTGCTGGGTTTTACTTGCCACCCGTACGACTTAACTGTGCACATCGAGCTGTGGTGTAACGCTGACGGAATGCTATCGCTACTAAACGAACGAAGAGAACACGGGGTGCCGCGCGGAAAAGCGTAAGAGGGGTTGCATTCCAGCAAAATGCACAAATAAGTCGAAAGGGTTGTACTTTAACTTTTAGTAAGCCTCTGAGTGTAAGTTTTCAGATATTTTTAATTACCCCGAAAAAATTGGCTTCTGCCACTAAACCCCAAATCCATTGTTCTCAAAAGTCCACTGCCACATCTTTAAACCCCAAAAGCATTTTAGTCTTGAGATTGAAGGGGAATGTTATTTGGGGTTTAGTGGCATAAGCCAAAAGATTTAGTCGAATGTGGGATGGATAAAGTGTAGCTATGTAGACGTGAGTATAAAAAATAAATTGTATAAATGGAAATATAAGTCATGTATGTAAGAAGTAAGGAATATGTTTATTTTTTTCTTTATTGGCCATTTT
This sequence comes from Athetis lepigone, assembly GCA_033675125.1. NCBI lineage: Eukaryota > Metazoa > Arthropoda > Insecta > Lepidoptera > Noctuidae > Athetis > Athetis lepigone. The sequence goes on along the minus strand of CM066218.1, from coordinate 4,560,410 downwards.
ATTTTTGATTTATTTCTTGCTCAGAAATTAATGATAGAGTCAAATTTTCTAAGTAATAATACTTAAAAAAATGTATTTGACTCTCGTTTGAATCAAAAGCTCACATGTTCAAATAAACAATATAATAAAATAATACCTTGCTTTTTATTCTGCATGATTCCTTAAGATAAAGTATATTTTTTATATATTTGTTTAATAAGTTAACAGCCACATAGTAAGTTATTTATTTCCATAGTGTTAAAAACGACTTTAAAAAGTTTTTCAAAGGTTAGCAAAAGTTAATCAAAGTTGAGTTAAAGTTTAATTATTTATTTCTATGATATCATTAAAAAAGGCACTTTGTAATTCAGTAACAGGTAAAATTTTAATTTAGTCCCATTTCAAAAAGTAAGTATTTAGGCAGTTAAAAATAGAAAATTAACCAAATGTACTTATTTCTATGATATCATTAAAAAAGGCACTTTGTAATTCAGTAACAGGTAAAATTTTAATTTAGTCCCATTTCAAAAAGTAAGTATTTAGGCAGTTAAAAATAGAAAATTAACCAAATGTACCTAGTAATAAAAAAAGTTTTTTCCAGTGCCAGTATTTATAACATCTTCCCGAGGAACTCCAGGCATTATTATTGGTGGTTACAAGTTTTTCAAACACACATTTAAACACCTGAAATCAGATAATGTTAAAACTCGTTGGCGATGCTGGAGGCCAGGCTGTACTGCTGTTATCTACACTGTCGAGGATACCATCGTCAAGTGCAACAACACCCACAACCATTTACCTGTAGCTTGATTTTCTCCGTAGCCTTTCGACTTCCCGTCTCACCAGCACTGCTAGACAATTGGCATTGTTGAAAAGAAAAAGATGATAGACTTGAATACTATTGATAAATGTATGGGATTGACATATCCTATTCAGCATTGTCAACTGTTTGAGCGTATTCGTTGTACGAAAGTGAAACGTTTGACACTTGTCTAGGTCTAGGGGTGTAGATCCAGCGAATACCAATATAAATGATATTTATTTTGTAAGGTTAAATATAACACTTTTCATTGTCATTTTTAATAATAACACGTCAGTATTGTAAAATATAACATGAAAAAACTCCATGGTCGTTCTCTGCCAGACGTGATAATCGTTTCAAGGCGATCAGCATTCGAACCGAAAAGCCAATACGGCAGTCAATTCAAGGGCAAAAAAAACTGAATAGGGTCTCAGACTCTCTGGGTCTTTTGTCTATGAATGTTTGGGTCGCGTAACACATGAACTAGATATAACCCGTACGACTTATCTGTACACCTCGCTGGAATACGGCTCTTCCTTGCGCGGCGCCCCGTATGCACCTCGTTCGTTTAGTAGCAATAGCATTCCGTCAGTGGTATGTTACAGCGCTAAGTGCACAGTCGAGTCGTACGGGTAGTATTGGCATATGATTTTTTTCAAACCTCTTGATTTTTTATTAGTTTAGTAAATAAAATTAACTACAAACAGTAAAATATAGTTTCATTTATTTTATCAAGATGACTACTTTTGCAAATGTTAGAAAAGAAGTGTTTGTTTGTAATTTGATTGTATCATTTATTTGTCAGAAATTAAAACAATGACTTAAAGGTTAACTATGTTGTTTTATTAAGTTTTGTTATTTTCGTTGCCCTGTTTTGTTTGCCCTGATGTGTTTCTGGTGGCCAGCCAAGTCTTAAAATTGATCATTCCATGAAATTTTTAATAAGTGCTTAATTGTTTCATTAAGAAGTCATGTTCATTTATTAATGTGGTTAGGTTAGGTTATATCTCACAAATCAAATCAAATTTTAAATCTAGCCACGACGTCTTTGAATAGTAGAAGTTTTATAATATTTTTTTCTACCTAAACCAAATTCAACCAGAGTCCATAGAGTAAGTTTTTAACTTTAACTCAAAAAAAAAACTGGCACAAAGCACTTTGTTACCTTATCCACTTCGTACTTTAAGTAAAATGTTTTTTTTTCAGTGGCAGTATACAAACTATCAACCCGAGGTGCTAAAGTACTATGCATTGGAGATTATACGTTGTATAAAAAGAGGTCAAATCACAACACTGTCCGTTGGTGGTGCTTTAGACCTGGTTGTACTGCTTTCGCCTACACGGTCCAAGATATTATTGTAAAGTATAATAATATTCATAATCATGCACCCATTAGTAATTGAATGGCCTGTTGGTGGTTAGTGACGTTGACCGCTAAGCTGAAGGTCGTGGTTCGATTACCAAGAAAAAACGTTGTGTGATGATTGTTTGTCCGGTGTTTAGGTGTAATTTATCTAGTAATAAGTATGTGTAACAATTGTCTGGTTACCATAGTAGCTCTGCTTAGTTTGGGGTCTGATGGCCGTGTGTGAGTTGTCCGAGATATAAGTATATTATCTGATAAATAAATTGACTTTATTCCTATTTGCTACCACGGGAAAATCCGTGGGGGAAAATAGACTTTAATACAAAATAAGTTTACTTAGCCTAGATACTGTTTCTGTAGACCTTAAGATTTCTTGGTTATTAAATAAATTGATTCTGAATGTTGACTGTTGATTTTATTTTTACTGTCTCCAAACTTGTACTCTGAGTACGAATGTTGTAACTGTTACAATATGAACGCAATCAATGTTCCTTCCACCCTAGCCAGACATTTTTATCAAAGGTTGTGTTAGTTTATGTCCACCATAACGTAACGCAATGTAAGAGGTGGAGTAACGCAATGTAACGTAATGCGTAATGCGTTGCGTTGCAAACGTTACATTTAGGGAGGGGGGCTAACAGAAAAACATTACTGTACGTACGTAATACGCTCCCTAGGTTCCTACATTACTTTGGTCATATTACTAGAAAAAAAAATAAGTATAGGTAATAGCTGAGGCGTAAATAAAGTTTTTAACTAAATATTATCTGTGTTTGGAACCACTGTTGTATTGGAGTTATCCAATAAAAATAGTGCGTTTGTGTAAATACTCAAATAAGTTTACTCCACACAAACAGATTTAAATTAGCTGAAAAACTTTTCACTCTGTGTTTTTTCGCTTCTCCTACTTTCGACCTTTACCAAATCATTTTATTTATTTCAGAGGCTGTAATCATAAAAACACCTCTAGGTCAAGCAATATTTTTCGATGGCTACAGGCTGTATAAACAAAAGTCAAGTAAGAATAAAACAAGATGGCGGTGCTGGAAACCTGATTGTACTGCCTTCGTCGACACATTTAACAATATCATAACTGCATGTAAAAATTGTCATAACCATGATCCCTAGGCAGGTAGGGACTAAACTAAGTCCGACGGTACTAACAAACTACTATACATCAAAGTACTACCAAAATGCACAATCAATACTACCAAAAAACAACTACGATAAAGGCACGTTGGAGCGCCAATTAAATTTTAAAATAGTTGAATCTAGTTGCCCATACAAAAAGATTGTTTGTGAGAGACGAAGGGGCAAGAAATTTTATCCGTACTCTTTTAAAAATAAAGCTGTTACAATCATACTACAAATATATGTAAATTATGTGTCTATAACAATATGTAAATGATATGTCTATTTAATGTCAAAAGTTGACAAAAATGTTAAAATAAATAACAAAATAAAAATATAAAAGAAATGGTAGCTATTCCTATCATGTTCACGAGTTATAACAAACAAACGAGTAAAATATTTTAAACTGTATAACTAGAGCATTAGGTTTAAGGTTGATTAGAAAATTCAACAGATTCGAATATCTCAAGTGCTGGCCTCTGTATGTGTGTACACAGTCAGGCTATTTCAACTATGGGGTAATTCCAGTCAAAAAATATATTGATAACTGTTATTCTATGGTTTTCTTAGTTGTTAGCAACAGGTACTTATCATCTAATCTAGTTGTATTTAAACAAAAAATGAAATAAAAATAAATATTTGTGTCAAAGACAAATTTTAATTTTTAATATCATTTATCCTTTTATTTCTGTGTTTAGTTTAATGAATAATCTGTACGAGAGAAATACCTTTCATTACAATAGGTATATGTTGACTTACCCAACCCTTTTTTGAAATGGATGGCGCAGTTTTTGCAGTGGGTCGTAAACTTTCATCTATCCATACTAATATTATAAATGGGAAAGTGTGTTTGTCTGTCTGTCTGTTTGTTTGTCTTTCATTCACGGCAAAACGGAGATTTTTTAAGTGGAGATAGTTGATGGCTTGAAGGAATGGAGAGTAACATAGGCTTACTTCTTGTCTCTTTCTAACGCGAGCGAAGCCGCGGGCAAAAGCTAGTATTAATATATTATGTATAATAGAAAATACATTCATCCAAAATCCAATAGATGAACTGTAATTTAACCTGTTTCTCAAATCGAATAAAGAAGGTTGTAATTTTATTGGCTCTCACTAGACAAATAGACACTCTGAAGTTATGCTACTTTTACTAAATTATTTTACTCTGTTGTTATTTTTTTTTTGCTACTTAGTCAACTTTCGGCTTTTACCAAATCATTTTATTTATTTCAGAGGCTGTAATCATAAAAACACCTCTAGGTCAAGCAATATTTTTCGATGGCTACAGGCTGTATAAACAAAAGTCAAGTAATAATAAAACAAGATGGCGGTGCTGGAAACCTGATTGTACTGCCTTCGTCTACACATTTAACAATATCATAACTGGATGTAAAAATTGTCATAACCATGATCCCTAGGCAGGTAGGAACTAAACTAAGTACGACGGTACTAACAAACTACAATACATCAAAGTACTACCAAAATGCACAATCAATACTACCAAAAAACAACTACGATAAAGGCACGTTGGAGCGCCAATTAAATTTTAAAATAGTTGAATCTAGTTGCCCATACAAAAAGATTGTTTGTGAGAGACGAAGGGGCAAGAAATTCTATCCGTACTCTTTTAAAAATAAAGCTGTTACAATCATACAAATATATGTAAATTATATGTCTATTACAATATGTAAATGATATGTCTATTCAATGTCAAAAGTTGTCAAAAATGTTAAATTAAATAAGTATGTGACAAAAAAAAAATTCAATTTAGAAATGAAAGATATCCCTATCATGTTTACGAGTTACATAGTGTTTACGTAAATAAAGATATTGAAGTAGTAGATGACCACTTTCAACAAACAAGTAGAATTAAGGTAGCATTAGGTTTAAGGTTGATTAGAAAATTCAACAGATTTGAATATCTCAAGTGCTGGCCTCTGTATGTGTGTACACAGTCGGGCTTTTTCGACAATAAGGTAATTCCAGTCAAAAAATATATTGATAACTGTTATTCTATGGTTTTCTTAGTTGTTAGCAACAATTACTTATTATCTAATCTCTGTATTTAAACAAAAATTGAAATATTTGTGTCAAAGACAAATATTAATTGTAAATATCATTTATTTCTGTGTTTAATTTTAAGGAATATTAAATGTCATATCTGTACGAGAGTGTCATACCTTTCATTACATTATATGTTGACTTACCCAACCCTTTTTTGAAATGGAAGGTGCACTTTTTGCAGTGGGTCGTAAACTTTCATCTATATTAATATATATAATAGAAAATACACTCATTCAAATTCCAATAGTTTTTTTTTTTGGAGAGTGGACAATCATTCAATGACTGATCCCGTCCTGGGTGCGACGGGAGGGCGTGTCAGACTTTAATGACTAAAACCCACTCATGTTCCTTCTGTTGCCTTTTATGTTCCGGGGTCACGGTATATATTGTAAACATTCCGCAACATCGAATAGATTTGAAAAACTCGAACTGTAATTTAACCTGTTTCTCAAATCTAATAAAGTATTAAATCGAATAAATGTAATTTTATTGGCTCTCACTAGACAAATAGACACTCTAAAGTTATGCTACTTTTATTAAATTATTTAATTTATTTCAGAAGCTGTATTCATAAAAACAGTTCGTGGCGGTCAAGCGCTATATCTCGACGGTTACAAGCTGTGTAAAGACAAGTCAAGTAATAATAAAACTAGGTGGCGGTGCTGGAAACCTTATTGTATAGCTAATGCCCACACATATAAAGGTGTCATAATTAAATGCAATAACAAACATAACCACAGTCCCTAATATAGGCAGATAACAGTCTCTGGTCGAAGGGCACCTTCAAACTGTTCATCATCACATCATCTCTTCAACGAGCTTTCGAGCGTCATCGGGTAACTTGACCAACAATTTCAAAGGAGAAGGAACTTTACACTCTATTCCCCAGTAAAATTGGAATTAAATCCAATACAAATTAGATTGTAGCTATGGCTAAAGGCACTGATGGAATGATGGATATAATGCCAGGGTCTCCGACCCCTACTTTCGTTGCACCAGAGAAGATTTCTAAATCGATAGGTATAATTAAACGTGGCGTCCTATAATGTAAAAAAGTTATTTTTTTTGTGTTGTTGTACTATTATTATATTGGAGTCATCTTGAATATGAATGTGTAAATAAATAAATACAAATGATTACATACAATTGCCTTAAATTACCCTTAACCCTTTCATTCGATAGTCCGTAGTAATATTTTCGCCTCAAACTCAAAGTCTTTATTGCATTCATGTGTACATTAGTTGTTACAAATATATGTAAGTTTCAACATGAAGGCTCAATATACTTTCGCCGTTTACCAAAATAATTTACTTATTTCAGAGCCGCTGTTCATAAAAACGTCTCGAGGAGCTCCAGCGATATTTCTGGATGGCTACAGGCTGTATAAACATAAGTCAAAAAATAATAAAACAAGATGGCGGTGCTGGAAACCAGGTTGTACTGCGAATGCTCACACATATCAAGATGCGATAGTTAGGTGCAACAACATACATAACCACAAACCCTAACTTAGGGTAATAACAGTGCATCATATTTTCAGTGAGTGGGAGATCATTAAATGACTTCGTCCTCGGCGGGGCGGGAGAGTGTATCAGACTTTTACTAACTAAATCCAGTCATGTTCCTTAGGTTGCCCTTCGGCCACGGTAACTATTACAACTATTCCGCAACCCCGGACACATTGGGCTATGAAGGAACATTGGTGGGCTTTAGTCAGTAGAAGTCTGACACTCCCTTACGCTCAGCCCAGAGCGGGAAGAGTCATGTCAAGAGTTGATGATTTTGCATCCCAAAAAAGGGGTAATAACAGACGATTTGATGTCTTGGGGGTCACGCACTCACTATAATATGTGATAATCGAACCTGAAATATAGGCAAGACCAGTCCTTTGTAAAACTTTTTAATATACTGAGAAAAACTGTTGTCAACCGACATTACCCCATAAACAGTGACGTGTTTTTCGTACAAGCCGATAAACCCATCTTGCATTAAAAAGACTATATAAAGCCTGGTCAGTAACACTAAGTCTACTTATAAATCTGTAAACAAATAATGAAGAGACATGCAGGTGTTTTTTTTACTATTTAAACCAGACCAATCCAACCAGAACTAATACTTTAAATATTGCCACTGTTCAGATTAGTGGAGTTAATGTGTACAAAAATGTATAAAATTACGAGATTCTTTTCTTTAACTAATGGAATAAAAACACGACTTAACTTTTTTTTCATAACTAATTTTTAGTTTTAGATATTACCTATTAGTTTTTAGTTAGTTTTAATTTAGCTATATTTATTTTTATATTATGCCTGTATGTATTTTATTAGACCATTAAAACTAAACTTTAAGTTACTTTTACAATCTTAATTTTAGCACCAATATTCGTGACGTCCTCCCGCGGGAACACCGCGCTTTCAATTGATGGGTATGTTTTGGCAAAACATAGAGAAAGCTTTGGAAAAACAAGATGGCGCTGCCGAAAACCGGGTTGTACCGCCGCCGCATTTACTATTGACGATATTATCATTAAGTATAATAATAGTCATAATCATAGCTAATTTTAACAGTTTAAAGCTAACTTGGGAATGTAGGACAAAAATGTCGTATGTGTTTAGTAATAATTTTGTGTTAAATTATATTTTTATATTAAAATTACCAATGATTTTTATTTCCCGGACCCACTATGAGCGTCGTTTTAGGTTCCTACATTGGAGGATTTTCAGGGTTTAAATAAAATGATGTAGTTTGTTTACTTATTTGGTTTATTTTTCATAACCTTAATATGTTTTACAGTTGGTTTGACAGTTATTCAGTATTATTTACTTCAATTTTATAAATCTGCTCGTTGAAATTTTTTTTTTTCAAAAGTCACGTTTCCATGGGAATGTTTAGTTTCGTTTAATATTCGCATCTCTTGGTCTGTTTTTAAAGTCGCACAGCAAATCCCCTTTTGTATACAGCGCCACAAGAAGGTCCCATCTTTATTTTTTCTTTTTTTAATGTATTCATGACCACCTATAGATAGCTTCCTGCCACCCCGTTGCGTGAAACCAAATTGAATTGATGGAAATTCTTGTGAAGTTGCTGGCATGGTTTCATTCTCTGCTGAAAGTATTTAAAAAAATATATTATAAAGTTTGTGTCGTAATAAGGCTGAGGTAGTCAGCAGCGCAGTTAATGCCGTGTAAGTTAGCCGAGAATAACGGAAGTGACCGCAATTCCTGTGCATAAGCCTCCCCCCCCCGTCCCCCTAGGGCGGGGAGGAGTACATCCCAATTTCAAAAATGATTGAGTGACCTTGCGGGTTTAAATTGATAGGGTCTGGTTGGTTTAAGGATGACATAAATAAGTATGCGGCATATCTGGCTGTAGGTATCTTGTTTATTTTTCACAGCATCAAAATTGTATAGGTAAGTACCGGAATAAATTATAAATTTCAGCTTGTTACCATTTCCTGCTCCTGACGAAAAAGGTCTCGACAGACAGCCAACAAAATGGCCCTGGGGTATAGGGCCTCTATCTATCTTCCTTAAAAACTGAAAAAATCTAAACAGTATTTCTTAATTTCAGTGCAATACACAACAACAGCGCGAGGTTGGCCAGCCATTGTAGTGGATGGCTACAAGATGTCAAAACAAAGAGCAGCCAATGGCAAAACGCGATGGGTTTGTCGGAAGCCGCACTGCACCGCCGTTATCTTCACCGTAGAGGATATCATTGTTAGGAACAAGAATAAACATAATCATCCACCGTAATTTATAAAATAATAGCTATCCCTCGCAGTTTTACCCGCGAAATTCTCGTTCCTGTAGATTTTTGAGATAAAAACTAAGTCCTTTCTTAGGCTATGGACCATCTTCGTACCAAACTTCATTTAAATCGGTTTAGTTTTACCTTGAAGGACGGACGAACAAACATTGATCCTCCAAGCAGGATTTTGGCCGAAGGGGGTCATGTTTCCACAGTTTGCAACTTCGAAACACGACGCCGACTCTTCATGTTAAGTAATTGTACTTAGTTAATAAGTTTTTTCTGTGGACCCCAGTTGCTAGAATATTTTGTTGATAGCGCAACTAGAGTTGCATAACCAGTGTCCTAATGAGATATAGCTCTTATATGTGTGCATTAGTGAGTTGGCTATCGCATTAAGTTATGATTAGTAATAATGATAGTTCTAAGGCAATCCAAAAAATAAACAAATGTTTCCACTGAGCAGGGCTGAATTTAAAATAGTGGAACATATTGAATCATTGTACTGAATGCACGGAAAATATGTATTCATTATGTATGTTTGTTGTTTTCTAGCTTATTTGTGTTTCATGATATTTCTGCAAATTTTGTGTCATTTGTGCTGTGTAAATGTTTTGTGTTATGTTTTACATGTCTCATTTAAATAGTAGTAGTTTCAATGAACTGAATTAAATCGTAAAAAATATATAAAAATAATTATGCAATCAGCGTCTTGAGTTTTTTTCTATGGGCTTTAGTGTCATAAAATAAATAAATTATTTAATCATAAATTATAATAATTGCCGTAAATTGATTGAACTGTGTGTGTATATTGCTATTTTATTTCGATTTTTTGGATGTAAAATAAAAGTCATAACAATTCCGAACAACAATATTTTATTTCTAATCGGTGGTACCATGGTTATACAATAATAATTACTTTGGTTGTTTGTTAATATCTACTAACACCAAGTTACACAATAACTTTAAATAGACACTCATTAATACTATTGCCTGACAAAATTATGCTAACAAACCTATATACTTACATAATTAGTAACTTGAAACGTTTGCAAGAAAGGGTTACCTATAGTTTTTTTTTTTAGTGTCGCTGGGCATACCCACACTGAGCCTCATGAGCATTATGCGTATATGACTTGATGCCTACTCCAGTAATCTCAAACTATACCAGACTTACAGTTTGCCAAAGATTACCTCTAACAAACGTTCATAAAGTTAAGACTAGCGTATTTTAGCTTTAAGATACATTTAAAAATGACTAGGTTAAAAGCGAACTTGTATACTGTCTGATTCACCATCTCCAAAAATCAAGAAATTTTACAAATCAGGACGTTTTTACAGCTTTCAATCCATTTTTAATACTTTTAGAGAGTGAATCAGGCAGTAGCTTGTAAATAATTTAACTAATTTACATAATAAAAAAAATCTATCTTTCACAGATCGCCCAATGTTCTACACATCCGAGATAGGCGCGAAGATAATGAAGATTCGAGGGTACAGGTACACCCGACATTCTGTCTGTTCATCGCGTGTGAGATGGCTATGTGCCGACAGCAGAACAAGAGATTGTCACGCCATCGTCGTCACCATCGGCCACACAATGGTCGACAAACAGAATAAGCACACACACCCTCCTAGCTAAATAAGTTCCTATGTAAAACCCGTATTTTAAAATTCTGGGGTTAACCTTCCAAGACAGTTGTGACGTTATCGTATTGACGGAGTGAAGTTTTGGGATTACGCACACTTAATCAGCTCTATTGGTGTTTTGCTTAACGATTTAGGTCACTCTTAGGCCATTTGTCCACCGCCGCCGTCACCGTCATGTCGGGATCGAGGCGACGTGACGGCGCCGAAGTGGCGGCACATACATTGACTATGCTTTTACTACAGCCGCATGTCAACCCACGTCACGTCACCTCATACAAACCTTGGCTTGCCTTCACCTCGTTTTCGTTGACGTTACGGTGACGGCAGCGGTGGACAAACGGTCTTATACAGCTCGTCTTCTAACAGCCGCGTTCAGCGTCGTAAGAATAAAAAAAGCCGTCACCTGAATACGCGGAAAGCGTCTTTATACAATATCGTCGATTTCGGTAGACATAACCAGATCAGAGTTGATAAGTCTGCGTAATTACTTATTGGTGTGTTTTAATCATTTAAGTAAAAACTTATTTGAACTCAATTTCAACTGTTCAAAAATGTTTAAAAGTCAGGAGAAAAGCTTTAATACTGCTGGTAGATCGCATTCCGTCCATTTCTGTCTTGGTTGGCAAGTAATCTAACATAACTGTTTCCTGTTTCGTGTAAATAAACCAGAAAAAAACTGCAAAAATACTTAGTTTACAAAATTTTCTCAAAATAATAGGTATACAAAATTTTCTAACGCGCTTTGCTTTTTACATAAGTTTACATCAACAAAGAACATCGAATTATACATGTTTTACAAAAAAATAAACATAGATAGCATTTTTTAATACGGGTTTGTTACTGTTAGTTTATGTTCCTTTAACAATTAATAGTAGATGTCTATTTACATTTAAATATCAATGTATTTTATTAATTTAAGTACTTATGTCTGAAAATTTTTATACATATTGTAAGATCATAAGAAGATGTAACATTAAACACATTGAAGTGCCAATTTTCCTAATAATAATGTAAAATATTATGACATAATCTTATAAAATCTTATAAATAAATAAATAGATATGCTGTACTTATAACATAATTATTTTACGTTCAACTACAATGAATTATATAACCGCGAATGATGTTTGTTAAATATTGCAACAGTTTAATCCAAATTCTTTTACCATTTATACTTTTTAATATATTGTTCTATTAATATGTATTACTAAGAAATACAAACAAAAACGATTCTTAACATTATATAAATGCACACACATAAAACAGATAATAGGAAAAGCTAAGCGAAATACATTACAAAAAATCATCAAGATAAATTACTCTAAACGGGAAAAGGGTTTCATCACATATTTAATGACTTTACATATACATAAAAGTTATTTATTAATTGCACACCTACATTAACACAAATTTTAAAACCATTGGTATTTACCATCCATAATCATCACTTATTTATTTTGTTCACTTACTTAGTATAAAACAAATTCGTTTTTTGCCGCTTGGTTCTTCAAAAGTTTATACGAAGGGAATTTTATACGATCTTCGCATCATTTAGGAAATGTACTCCAGAAAGTTTTATGTCGATTTAATATGATTAAATATAACATTAATTACAACACACTACTAATATACACACATAATCTACGATATCTCCACATCAGTATACGGTATGAAATATCGACGAGTCACTACTAAAGAATATTTTTTTTTTTATTTAGCCATAAATAGTATACATCAATTTTCTAAGTTTAACATCACTGACATCGATAAAGGAAAACATTGGAAGAAAATCTAGACCTACAATTAATATAAATTTGAAATTCGGATTGAACAAGCTTGATGATTTGAGCTCGAATTTTCACAGTATGATAGAAGAACTTTGCGAACAGTTTACATCAACGACATTACTTGCATAAACGGCAGCCATCTTTGTTGCAGTTGTTTTATGGTTCTTCGATGACTTTCCTCTCGTAAAGTGCATGTATGCTGACGTTCTTCAAGAATCACTTCTCTATTAGTAATAACTGTTGCACTACAAATTCCTTCTTTGACACAATGCCATATGATATTTCCATTATTCCATTGAGACCTCAATCTATAGACGTGGCCGGCGCGTGTTTTCAGGAGTGAATCTCTGGTATACTGCTTTTGATAGGCAGGTCTGAATTTAACAGTTCGTAAATCTAGTGGTCTATTAATTGGGTCCACGGGGGCTTCTGGGACTACGGGAGCTACCGGGGCTACGGGGGCTACTGGGACTACGGGGGCTACTGGGCCTACTGGGGCTATTGGAGCTACGAGAGCTACGGGAGCAGGGGCTGGTTCTTCTTCGGACTCCTCAGAATCCTCACCGGATCCTTCTTCGGTTTCATCAGAAGATATTATTACTGAAAAGAAAGAATATTTGTAGGACTCGTGGTTGACTTTTACATTCTCTGCCTTATCTTGCTTATACAAAGTCAAGAGAGTTGAGAAATGAAAGGTTTGTGAAAATTTGATATCTATTTTAGAGGCGAAATTCTACATGCATACAAGCAGCACTTCGCTGTCGAAAATGCTTGCAGCAGCTCAGTCGGTAGTGGAACTACCTAAATATCAAATTTGTTGTCGTCTTGCTTGCGTCGTTAGCTTTGTCAAGAGCATCGATTATCTATGTAAAAAGCGCACAAGTCGGCACTTTGAATCTGAAAAATAGCAACGTCGGACCGTTGGTAGGGCCAGTACCATTTTTATGAGAGGTTGGTGGCGCACTACCTCTGTATTCTATCATTCTAGGTATTTGAAAAGTAAACACAAAAGAGGACGTACCAGATTAGTTGGCTATTTATTTGACATTTCAGTTTAGAATTACATAATTTCTCAATTCATATATGGGGTTTTTAATGAGCCATTTTTTTTTTTGACAGTGTGTCTGCAATACATTGTCATACATTGTTGTACATTGCAATGTATTGTAAATAAATAAATAATTGTCAAAATTGCAAAAATAGTCTGGCAATATGGATAAATTGCTTGGCAATATTGCCGGTGTAAATTGTTACAGCCTAGCTGAATTTAGAAAATATTGCAGTTTCATATTGTAGTAAGCGTATTTATCATGTACAGGCTTTTTCAATTTGAGTGTCTTCTGCCCGTTATATGGCCTAATTTTTCATAGACATGACGTTTGTCAACCGTCCGTACGCAATCCGACTCCCGTACTGCTAAGCCTATCGAAATAATCTTTTGGACCCACATTTTATTAGACAAGTTGGCACTTAGACATAATTATTTCATTTTCGTCATGCCATAGAATGTCATTATATTTTTTTCATTTTTTTAATCTTCGGTGATAAGTAACTATGTTCCTATGATGTGAAATCTCAGTTTATAACAAAATTACGTAATGTGCGTATGTAAAAATCCTCGGTCATTGTAACTATAATAGCTAAGTCTATATTCATTGATTAGCCAAAATTACATCTATCACAAATTGTGTTTAGTTCTGCGAAAATAGAACAATCCACACTATTTTCTCTTCTAATTGGCTTATTATAGATAGGCTAATTATGGCAGAACTAAGCTCTATTGTTAATGACTGAAATATCTTATTGTTGTGAAAGTAACGTGCTGTACTACAATTTGTAATATGTATCAATCCGAGTTAACAAAATGTCTGAATTTGTTAGACTCAGTCTCTATTAATCTCAAATCTCTATGAATATAAAATGTATATTGTATAGAATGTTGTACTCGTAATATGTATAAATGTACAGAATTGATATTTAAAGGAACATGTATGCTTGAGAATGATTTTATCGTTCTTAGACGGTAGGTCCATCATTTGGCCTTAATTTGATCCGATCATATTGTTAGACTGAAGATAAAAATTATTTGGTATCAATTTAGGTATATTATGTATTATTAGAATGAAATTGAAAATCTTGGTAATTAAGCAAATACAGTAGACACACAAGTTTTTCTCATTAGCCGCTGGCGTGGACGTGCCTCGGCCTGCCTCGGGCGCGCGTTTGCTCGACCGAGCACGGCTCGGCCCCGAGGCATTTGGCTCGCGAGGCTGCCGCGCGAGCCTGTTCGCTAGGTGGGTACGCGGCTATTGATTGCACGTTACAACGGTCATCATAAGCAGTTGCTTGTTGTACAGAATCTAAATCAACAAAAGCAGCTTCATTAATTTAATTTTAGAACAATGTGGCCCAATCTTAACTGTTTTTTTAACACCAAGTTTTTTAGAGTAACTAACTACTTGCATTGATTTGAATAGTAAAGATACGGTCGTTGGAAACACAGTTGGTGGCTTTACGTGGACACGCCCTCCATAAAAAAAATACTCTTGTTATAATGGGGTGGTGTAAACTGCATTTTAGATATAACCAAATGTCTGACTAGTGCTTTGGTCTTTGAGACCACATTAAGGCTACAGTTTAATTTACAGTCCATCCTATCTTTAGTATATAATTCAATGCCTAGTTGGTATATTAGGTCGGGCTTACATTTTTATCGCACCGACAAACGTGTCAAATAGACATTGGCATATGTATTCTAATTGCGGCGTTCACATTAGGGCGACCCGATAAAATTAACGGACACGACAAATACCGAGCCATGATTTTTGTCGGATCGGATATAGTGTTAGCGTACTGGCAAGTATAGGCAGCTCTAGTCGGGGGTGCGGATCATGCGTCAAGTGTATACCGTGCTCCCGACTCACGGTAGAAGGGGAAACCGTGGGGTTTGAGTCAGTAAAAGTCCGACATAACCCTCTGTCTTCCCCTGGCAGTGAGTATCCATAAGGATTTCGCCACAAGAAAAGGACAGGCAGCTAATCTAGTGTGAACAGCCAGTGTATGTGGCAGCCGGTTAACAATAAAACTGTCGGTGCGACCTAATGTGAACTAGCTCTTAATTATTTATAACTAGCTTCTGGCCGCGGCTTCGCTCGCGTTAGAAAGAGACAAAAAGTAGCCCATGTTACTCTCCATCCTTTCAACTATCTCCAATTAAAAAATCACGTCAATTCGTCACTCTGTTTTGCCGTGAAAGAAAGACAAACATACAGACAGACAGACAGACACACTTTCCCATTTATAATATTAGTATGGATAATGCTCTGTACAGAATGTAGTTAAATGGTTGTGGAAATTCAGGTCCAAATGTTTATGTATGTATATCCTGATTACGTATTGTTAAAGGTTCAATATTTGGCTAGTGATTATTATCAATATCTGTAATTAATCTGTTAAGATCTCAGTGTAATGTTAACTCGTATGTAAATGCTTATGATATTCAATAAAGTCCATTTAATTTTAATTATAATTTTGTTTTCTTTTCTACAATTCAATAGACGATAACCAATAATTCCAAGAAAGAAATTCACTAAGAAATAAAAGGTTGACGTCAGCATTTTTATGTGATTTTCCACTATGACCTGGGTGTGCATATTGGTGGTAAATAAAAACAACGATAAAGTTTATTAAACATTATTATATTTACCAAAAGATAATCTATTAATAGGACATCCAGGATTTTATGTCAACCAAAGTGGACATTATTCATTGAAATGCATTTTTATTTCTTAAAATACAATAGTAACGTCTAACAGTTACAGTAGTACAGTAAGATATTTACATAATTATTTACCAGTATTTCCACAGAATGGCACTGAGCTGAATGGCCGACTAATAACAGGAATTTTCCAACTGTTTTTTTCGGAAGAAAGTGAGTTTTTACAAAGTCACTTTAGCGCACGTTGCAGCAGGCTATGACTAACCGTTTCTCCTTTTTCTATAACTGTATATAACGCATTAGAACCTTTCTGAGCAGGAACATGTTCTAGTCGGTTATTCAACTGATTGCAGGAATCATCCATATTAAAGAAGATACAGCTCGGTTCCATCACACCATTTACAGTTAATTTCTTTTAAAAACATCAATATAATCATTAATCTATGATTTCTTCGTAGCAGAAGCTCTAGTCAAAAAAACAACTCACTTTTTTAAATTAATGTCTGAATTTCTTCGCAAAAAGCTTTTCAGCCAGTCATAGCCTGCTGTTCCGGTTTCTCTATTAAATCTGTGATTTATATTTAATTGCTCTGCAAACTGAAATGCAATCTTTCTGACGTCATCAAAACTCAATGTGGAACCAGTTTCTTGCATAGCTTTTATATGAGCAGCGAGTTTCTTTTCATTTTCATCGCCAAGTAAACAAGATGGTCCCATTGGTCCTTTTCTATCATCATTTCTCTTGAGACGTCTTCCAAGAGTTTTTCTTGGTACTTGATAAACTCTAGCTGCCGTGCAAATTGCCATTTCACCATACCTAACAGCATCCATTGCTGCTTTAAGTGCCTCTCCACTCCAGTTTCCTCGGTTGCTTCCCGGTTTTCTTTTGTATTTACCAAAATAAATGCCACCTAAAAATAAAATATTGTTGTATTAGTAACGATATTTAAAATTATACTGACTAAAAACAAAAAAACATAGCTGTTCGTTATGTATTTTATTTATCCATATACACAGCACATGCGTCACCGCATTGCCGACATAAAATCTGTCAAAATCAAGTAATCTCTTTGTCCGTGACGGATGGATGGTAGATGGACAAACGCGCCTAAGCTGCGGACACCAATAGAGTGGCCGTTTTAATTCATAGATTTATATGGAACAGGCCTCGATCGAAGGTAGCAGCGCGGTAAGCGACATACGAATTTCAACCCGCCCAGTCTCTCCACGCCTCTGCCTCGGCGCGTCTACTGTCCTTGTGTCCGCAGCCTAAACCATGACAACACTTTTTAAGGTAGACACCCAAACTACTTTTCTTTGCAGTAATCATGACCAGGTCATGAATTAAGCACAACCATCTAGATGGATTCAAGTAGTCTCCAGAGTTCGATTGGACAAGTTGGTGCGTCAAACAGAGGAAGGGATGCAGAGCAACCCTCACCACTTATGATAATGGCGTTATTAACGTTAAGAATAGTCCATTTTAAGTAAATCAGGGTATCTTTGTTATTAAACCCCCTCTTATTTAATCTTACAGCAACCCTAACGGCTAAGATGTACAGATTTGGATCGCAACATAAACCAAAATATAAAAATGCAAGTCATTGTATTCACATAGCGTACAACATAAGACTCTTATTTTATTCTCGTAAGGTATAAATTAGAACCTCATAAACACATTAATCACTCTGTTCATTTTCTAGATACTGGTAGTCAATAAACTGAATAACGTCAATAGTATTGGTTTCAGTTGTATTCTTATTTAGTTCTGCAATCCTTTTGTCACGTTGTCTGCGTTTCTGATTCCTCCATTTTGCCCTTAGTTTATTTATTTCTGCTTTTGTAACAGGCTTCTTTTTTTGGTGTCGTCTGACTTGCTCCCGATGTTTTACCCGGTATGCTTCGTATTTTTCAGGATTTTCTTTTAACCTTTTTCTGTAGCGCTGTTGTCTTTCTGCTCCAGAGAGTGCCCTTGTTCGTCCTTTAGTAGAAGTTCCTGGAAGTAAATACATTTTTTTTTTGTAATTCTTCTTTTTATGGCCTTATTAAGGAATTGCTTATTTGACACTACCAACCAATTGACATACCCAAATGACGACATGCCCAAAACGGCTTATTTAGCAGATCTAAATATGGATTACAGTGCAAATCAAAATATTTATTCATTTAATATATTTATTTAAAAATAAATATTTTTAGAAACATTTTAAAATACAATTTTAATTACTTACGAGATAATTGACTTATAACATTTAGTACAACAGTCAACAAGCACGATTTAAAGAATAAAATGTCAAAATAAATTATAATTTTCACGGGACAACTAACTCACTTCGGGTACTCGGTGGAAAATTGTATAGGCATGTACAGTTACAACCAACGATAAAAATAAAAATGTGTAGATAGGGTAATAGGCAGTCAGCATGTGCCACTTTAAAATATAGCTATTTGACTAAATTATAATTGTAAAAAATTATATTCGGCTTTTTTTTCACTTGAAATATTAAAAAAAGTTTTTCTTTACTTCTACACAATTTTAACCACTGCACTCAGGACGTTGCAATTTACCTCAACGTTAGATATGTTAATTTCCTTTGTTTTATTTGTCTTATCTATCTAAGGTTTTTATTATTATTTATTTGTAAGACACATACGTATGTCTACGATAACTTTTTCAGCGATTCAATTAATGCTGATCGTAATATAATATTTTTCCACCGGGTACCCGTTAATGTATGGAAAAACATATACTTAAGAGCTATGAAGGCAAAATCACAAATAACATTTTTTTTAAAACGGTTCAATTTCCCTAATTTCATACAATTTAAGACACTTTTAATTACACTGTGTTACTTTAAAGAAGTGACCAAGCCATTTTTTGAGATTTTTGGCCGTTGAGTTTCATCCGCTTCGGTCAAAACAGGAATTTCATAACATTTGTATTTCGTATATAGTAAATAATAAAAAAATCTGTTAATCCTCACGGCACAAAATTAGCTTTTAAAAAGTATCGTCCGATACCTCAAAAATATTATTATTATTAGATAATGAAATTACTATTTCAACCGAAGTGGTCCTAATTCAACGATTTAAATGCCTACTAGTCCTTCGAACACACGTGATTTAAGGCACAATAGACAGCCGGCTGTCGGTTGGTCGTTGTAAGGCCAGGGGAAGGAGCGAAGCCTTCACGTAATACAATCAGACTATATTCTATGTACATACGTAACTACTGACAAAATAAATAAATATTTATCAATATTATGCTAACTTAACATTTATTGAGTGATTTATTTCAACAGGTAACAAACTGGAATGTAAATAACAATAATAAGGCACCTTCTTTATGCAATTTTATTAATAGAACTGTAAATTTTAGGCTTTTTAGTTTCATACTAAAGCATGCAATAACTAACAATCTTTTGTTTTAATATTTTACTGTTTTACGGGTTTTAACGCGCACGTACCTTTTTGAAGCGAAAAACAAATAAAAAAGGTACGTGCGCGTTAAATCCCGTAAAACAGTAAAATATTAATATGCAACGCGAAAGTTTAAAGTATAATCTTTTGTTTTAACCAAACAATCTCAATATTGAATCAGTATTGTTTTAATTATTTTAAGAATAAATAACAGTATATATTAAGCATTGTATTAGCTCGTGCTTTGGCTAAGCGTTATTCCTGGTCCAGTCGCACATCCGTCAAACTATGTGTGCAAGAAAGAGACAGGAACATAGTTAAACCAAAGTACACTAAGTAATATTAATTTAACCCGACTAAGTATTTGTTTCAATTTATCGAGATTTATCGAATAGCCTTATATTAATAAAAGTTAGAACACATTTTCTTTAAACATTTTTTTATAATTAAGTTTTTTTTAAATCAACAACAAAGCAAAATCTTGTATACAAATTATAACGATCAACGAGGATTAATACAACGAGTCGTAATATTAAAATAATAATCATGATTCAATTATTACTATATTTGGTCATAATACTAAAACTACCTTAACACAATATATTCATTTATGATAAATATTAAGTTAAGAATATTAAAAATGTCTTTGTTTTAAAACCCTTTCAGTTATTTATTTAAAAATAAAATATAAGTAATAGAAGGTACAAGATTAATTGTCTAAAGAAGGTATTGTTAAATTTTAATTAAATTAATTCTTTTTTAAACAAAATGTCTAAACTTCACCGTGTATTTGGTACACATCTAAGCATAATATTATGTTAAAAAAATCATTGCACAGAAAGCCATTTTAAACTAAATGGCAACAACGACAAGACAGCAATAAATTAATGTCAAAAACTTGTAAAATTTTTGATAAAATAGTGTAAGAATCCAGAAGTTATTATCTATGGGCATGATAAGATGGGCCATAATTTTTTTAATCTGTTTCGTTACTTACTATAGAAACTAAATATTCGCTTCCGTAAAAACTGATTTCAGTAAAAACTGAAATGTAGAATTTGTAAAGTTAGGGTCGGTAGAGTTAGGCCGTGTAGATTCAGAAACTTGGCTCTACATGAGATCTGATATATTTTTCACATGGCAAACCTTATGTGGTCGTCTTGGCAACATTTTACATTGAATGTTTTTGGTGGGGTTGTCTTATCTTCTTTGCCATAGAAAATAACTTATGCTAAATAAGACATGTCGTAAAAAATCTTTTTTGTTCTACAGTTAAGTCGTGTTCAGAATTAGTAAGTTTTATATCACTAGTAATAACTTTTTCTAATTATTTACATAAATAAAAAATAAAGATAAATATCATTTAGGTTTTCTTAAGCCTCCGTGGTCATGTACGTTGTACATTTTGATGATAGCGTCTTTTAAGGTCGTCAATTTTGCCTTGCATCCTTTGTCGCATTTGTTGCAAACCCAATGTGTCTCATGTTTCTGGTTTATATGTTTGGAGCGCTTCTTGAATCTATGTTCTCCTAGTATAATGATCGCGTTCCCTTGTCTCGACCAGCTATATCGAGGAATTATTCCTAAAAAAAAAAACAAATTTTGAATTAGAAAATAATTATTTGTTGTTACTCTGTGAAAACTGTTCGCATATGAGGGTCAATTGTCCCGAGGGATTAGAAAGATATAATCAAAACTAATAAAAAACCTAAATCGTTTTCTATCATAAATGTCTGATTGTTTCTTCTACCAATTCTTATAGAAGACCAGCTTTTACCTGCGACTTCGTCCGCGTGGAATAATACTTGCCATTCCCGGGGGAATTCTCGGATGAAAACTACCTTATGTCCTTTCTGGGCTCCCAAACTATATCTGTACCAAATTTCATCCAAATCGGTTCAGTGGTTTAGGCGTGAAGAAGAGACAGACAGACAGAGTTACTTTCGCATTTATAATATTAAATAGTATATATAGTATAATATAGTAAATATAGTAATATAGTAAATATAGTAATATACTATAGTATATATATAGTAATATAGTAAGGATGAAGTATGTATTCTTTGAAAACACAGAATTATGATTAAAATTTTTAGTACCGCTGATATTGCTTGTGGACTTGAATTGTGGGAGATTAGATATTTACTGAGCTGTATTTCTCACTATTTCTATATTTTAGAAATTCGTAAATATTACCTTACCAGCTTGTCATATCATAAAATAACATTTTTCTCATAATATTATAGGAATTACTTATATTAAAAGACCATTTTTTTAGGGACTTTTTCCTGTCGTTCTTATCTAAAATAAAACATATACTAATTATGGTGAAAAATTTTTATGAGAATCTAAATCAATATAACAGTAATATACAATTATGTACTTTTGTAAATAATTTAGGTATTGCACTGTATTGCGTGTACGCCTTAAATATAGCTACCACCAAGTTACACAAATATTATAATATTAAAACAAGATATTTTAGTATTTATTATAATTATTCTGTACTTAATAGAAAAGAAGTTGAAATTGGCAACATCAACAAAACATTTTTTTAGGATATTTTGTTACTGGCATCAAAGAAAAAAATATATATCTTCCACTAATAAAGAATACAATTAATAATATAAAACCCTTTATGCTAAATATTGTATGAGTTTTATAGACAAAAACCAATAACATTTAGAATCTGAGAACTACTGATTTTTGCACTTATATATAAGTATCTACTTATTGTCTATTTGTCAAAATATTTTAAACGTCTTGTCTATTTCTCCAAATATTTAAAAAAAATATTTCTCGTATGTCATTAAAGAGTTCAACTAAAACTTAACATTGTATAGATAAATGTTTTTATATTATTTTAATTATATAAAGATTGCACACAATGTGCCTTTAACGACACGATTTCTAAAACCTTTTGATAATTACCTATAAAAGAATTAGGTCGGCGATTTTTCCACTTTAAAAATAAGAACAATATAGGTATTTAATATTATCCCAGAAGTATAAAAACCTTAACAACATTTAACATTACATTATCTTAAACACTAAAACTTTTAGATTGCTAAATCCCCAGACAATGCCTGCTAAAAACCCATGACATTGTAAAATAAAAATAATTGCACACTGGTATCACTATTATAAAATACAAAAAAAAACTGCATTTTTTTCGCATAAAACAATCATGCCCATAATCCTTTAATTTCTGACTAACATTACGTAATTCATAAATTATTTCTTTAGAGTCTTAGTAGCTTTTCATACGTCACATAACTGAGACGCATGAAAATGTACTAAATGTAACTTTTTCAATTTTTTGTTTCAGTAAAATAGCTTCATCCAAAAATTGTCCCTCACAGAGTACACAAAAACTTTGGCGGCAGTTAGGTATATAATTGTTGTAAACGAGTTTTAGTTTTATGTACCATACCTATCTTCATACCTGAACTTAGGCACTTATTGAACCTACAAAATTTGCACCAGGACCTAGTCTGTACATTCACTCTGCACTTCATACTTCCTGAACAACTGTAGGTATATTCCTTCTCAAGCTGAACGGTCCTCTTGAAGAAAAGTTTGCAAGATTCACAGGTCCTGACTCCGTAGTGCAGACCAGAGGTCACGTCTCCACAGATTGGACAATATGTATAAACTGAAACGTGAAAATGTGTTATTTATTGTTTAATTTGGTAGATTTTAGAGTAAATACTCTTTTTTTTCTGACGAACAATTATTGTAGCTAACCGTAAAATGATAAAAATGGCAGATATAGCTTACGAATATTTTTAATATGAAATGTCTTCCAAGACTTTCGCTGCTTTTTAATATACGAACGACTTAAGTTCGTTTATGTTTATTCTCAATTGGCGTTAAAACACAAATTAATACTTTAGATTTCAGATTGATCATTTGTGGAAATGAATCGAGAATTCTGCGACAAGTTTCCCTTTAAGATATTATGACAATCCTAGAAAAAAAAAATAAGATTTGTCGCAATATGCTACGAACGGACATTCCTATAAGTAGGAAGAATTGCCGGTCAGGTTACAACAAAGTTCTTAGCCACTAACTTTCGCCAACGTTTATCCGTGCTAACCTAGTTTTTTTCTTTTCTGTGATAATCGGTCAAATATTTTGATCGGCTTGTCGGTAGACTGTATCAGCCACACTTCAAATTCTATCTCGCAATCTAGTTTATTCAAACCTATGTATCTCGATAAGAAGGTTGAAATTACATTTATATTTATTTTAACCAACTTATCAAAATTGTTTTCATTTCCAGAAACTGAACTAAAATTCACACGTCTTAGTGACAACGCCGCCTATGAAAGGTTCTGAAAAAGCGGCAGGATTTGATCTGAAAAGTGCCTATGACCACAGATTAATAAATAGTTACTACGTAACAGATACTTCACTCCAATACAAAAACCAAAATACCTACGCTATAATAGCCTACAAAATCATAATAATAATACCAGTTGTTTGCAGCAAGGAGAAACGTACCATAAGTGCGCACAGAGAGAGTTGAGGTTCTTTTGCCCGCCGCGCGACAAACGTGTGTGCGTGTCGTCCAGCAAATCTGCTAGGGTTATACGCATGATGACAATGGTAATAAAACGAATGTTTTAGAAAAACAATTAATATTTTATTTGTTGATCAAATATTTTTTAGTTTGATAAATTGACTGATGCATTATTTTTCTTTCCTTGAATTCCCGACTAATATTTATACTAATATTTATGATATTTTAGTGTCGAAAATATCCAAAACCGCGTGAATAATTTTAATAAATAATCAAAAGGGAAACAAGAGAATTGGGAAACAGGGGAATTGCACAATAATCAGGCAATAATTACGTGGTTTCGGCATTTTGATAGTCAGCGCTGTACCCGTGACGCGCGATCACTCAGCCGGGCGCGCGACAGCCCGGTGTTCGTTGTATCGTCGACGATACGCGAAGCGGTAGGCATAAAACGCGTGGCCTTGAGCGAGTGACGGACGCCTGCTATGACTACGTGATACCATCACGGGGTAAAGAATTAGTGAAGACAGATCTGCAAATACAACTACCATCTGATTGTTACGGCAGAGTCGCGCCTAGATCAGGACTGGCTGTACAGAACTTCATTCATGTTGGGGCAGGGGTCATTGATGAGGATTACAGGGGTAATATAAAAAAAAATAAAAAAATATAGGGGTTGTTATTTTCAATAATTCTGATAAAAATTTCGAAGTGAAGAAGGGTGACAGGATTGCCCAACTGATTTGTGAAAGAATTTACTATCCTGTCCTCAAAGAAGTCGCTGAATTGAAAGAAACTACACGAGGAGAAGGTGGATTTGGATCGACTGGAAGATAAATGTATTTTTTTGCTCATATTTAGTTTAATAGTAATATATTATAAAATTTAATTACATATGTCGAAGGATTTAGGCAGTGTGATAAGATTAAAAAAAATGAAACAAAGCCAAAGAAAAAGTGTAGGGTTAGTATATCTTAAGTCTTAAACTATAGGTTCTATATAATGAATGTTATATAAATGAAAAACACATTTGTAAACAGATCATTTATTTAAAATATTAAAAAACGGTGTATTATATAATGATTTCATTATTATTTACATCCAAAAAATATTATGCAACACTAGAAAATATATTATAATATTAATATTTCCAACAAATTATGTCTATAAGTTTTACGTATAGAGTAAAGACTTAAATTATGAAAACTTTTCGTCATTAACAAGTAAAATAATTGGCTGCCTTTTATTGAATATAATAATAACGTACAAATAGCATACGACATAGATTAAAATAACTTACTTATAAATTATAAAAAAAAAACAATCACCATAGTAAATACTAATTCTATGAACACCGTGGGTATTAGTCCCAGGCCACACGGTGCGTCAGCGCACCGCACTGGCGGTCACACGAGCAGTGCGGCGCCGCAATGCTCTTACGGCGCCGCTGCGGCACCGTATGATATACATGTAATTATTATCCACGAGCGAGCACTTTTGCCTATGCCGTATAAACAACTAAGCAAGCGGCGCCGCTGCGGCACCGCACTGCTTGCACCCCTCCCCGCCTCGTCTGCCTCGCGCCGTTGTCCGGTGCGTCTGCCGTGCGGCGCCGGAGCGGTGCCGGCCGGACGTACCGTGTGGCATACCATTCATTTTTAAATGTAAAAAACCGTTGCGGCACCACTCAGCCGCCGCGCCGGAGCCGCACCGCACCGTGTGGCCTGGCACTTATAGACTCATCTTTAAATCTTCGAAAACACGTGATTCGAGACACAATAGAACGACAATAGCCGCCCTACAGCCGGCTGTCGGTTGGTCGTTGAAAGGGTAAACCACTCTCAAATATGTTGCTGTCTTTATCACTTTTAGGAGATTAAGTAAGGACAGCAATTACAGATTCGACAGCGTCGTAGTTAGGTGACGTTTTAGTATTCGAGCATTTGTATCATTTCGTCTTTCTGACTGCTATTTGACATGTTATATTTATTTTTTACAGCGTCGAGTTTAAAGACTAAAGGCACTTACAATTGTAACTACACTGGCACTTTCTTAGCGCCTTACTAATAATCGCTGCATATAGTTATGACAGGTTTATACGTCAAAAAATGTATGGTTACACAGGCTTTATTCATTGCATAACTTTACACAGTGATTATTAGTAAGGGCATTGGTCTCAAGAAACATGCAAATACAAATCCAACATTTGTGTGTGTTTTGAGACTTTCCGGGGCAGTAGAAGACCCAGAGAAAATTAGGGGCATTGAGATGGCGCAGAGGGGGCGTGGGTAGATTAAAAAATATACTTAGTCTAAAAAGGCAAAAAAGAAAATGGAAAAAAAACATATTCTCAAAGTGGTCGGTGAGCAAAATAAGGTTGAGAAAGCTAAATGCTGTCAAATGTACAATCTTTCAATAATTAATTTCTAAGAAATAGCTGATCGATGCACCTCTAAAACGACGTTGGTTGGTCCATTATAGCAGAAACAAACACTTATGGCCAAATACCCAAACGCGACTTAATTTTAAGACTAAATCTGTTGCTGTCTTTGTTACTCTAAAGGGATTAAGTAAGGACGCCAACAGATTCGATAGCATCTTAAAATTAAGTGACGCAGTTTCGTCAAACTTTTTATATCTATCTACTATATATTTATTTATTTATATATTAATTATAGACTACTGGCAGTGAATTGTGAAAGTAAGTATCAATTATACAATATTACGTCAAAGTATAAGTAGTAACTCTAATTACGTAATATTATAATTAAGAAAATCATAAGTTATCTCACATTATTAAAGGTTCACTCAGGAAAACCTATTCTTAGCTCAAATTTTTTTATAAAAATTTGATTTTCCTAGCCTAATAAGTCATTCAAAACCACGCATAAAGTACATTAGGTCACAAAAAGACACTCATTTTAATATCATCATTATCGTCATCACCCTGCGTCATTATAACAATCATTTTAACAAGTCTTTTTTTAAATAAATCGGAGCCCTGCCCCCTCGTTCCCTTTTAAGCCTCACCAAAGTCGGCATCATACCGACTTCAATACATTTGTGATACCTGCAAAATTTGCAGGATCTTTTATAAGGAGTCAGAGTACATCCTCCAGTTCTCAACATACATTCGAATGATAGAGATTTCTCGCAGCTGATGGCTCTCTTGAAGAAAGATTTGCAAGATTCGCAAGTGTGGACTCCATAGTGAATACCACTGACGTAGTCCCCGCAAACTGGACACAGCATTTGCGTGAGCGCCGCTTTTCCTGGAGAAGGGAGAATGGAGCATTAATCAGTTGATTAGGATAATGAGTTGACTTTAAATAAAATGTGTTAGTAACTCTTATAGGCTATGAAAATTAACACATCTTGCTGAACGTTAGTTTTGCCTTTGTTGTGGTAAAGTTATGTTAAAAAATTTAAACACAAAAATTATATTGTTAATTATGTACATTGCAAAGTGTATGTAGCTACATACATTACCTGGTTAATTTTGTGTCCAGATATTTTAGGAGATATAATAAAACAAAAATATGATTTCATATTCACAAAAATGTGATTTTATATTCTTTTATTTCTTTTTGAGAGTGAATGAGATGAGAATAACCACTTGGAAGTAAATAAGATCAATAAGAAGGATAACAAAATTTTAAAGCAAACGTATTTTGCATAGGTGGATCATAGGCAATTTTTTTTCAGGCAAACGTAAGTTAAATGACAAAAAATGTTATTACACAAGTAATATGTTAACTGTTGCGGAATGTTTATAATAGTTACCGTGACCCTGGAACATAAAGAGCAACCGAAGGAACATGAGTGGATTTTAGTCAGTAAAAGTCTGACACGCCCTCCCGCTGCACCCAGGACGGAAGCAGTCATTTGATGATTTCCCACTCACAAAAAAAAAGTAATATGTACTTCGCTCTATTAATCACTTTCCTAGCCTTTTCCCCTATATTAGGCCCTACTACTACCTATAAGACTGACCTATAGAGTAATTAATGTTCAAAAGGGCCAGTCACTTTGTTTTGTATTTTAAGAAAAAAACCAGGTTTTTTTTAATCACTATTTGTAAATTTCGATATTGTGCAGTATTACCTACGTAAACCACGAAAATTCAAAACGACGGCCATGCACAATATGCGTCATTTTCATGATTTTCTAGGGAATGCCAAAATGAAGTCACTTTCAAAATTTAAGAATGCGGTCATGACATTTTTTCCTATATATGCGTCAAGCGTGTCGTTTTTATATTTTGTAATTTACTAAGGGTGTTAGAAACAAATTATAAGGAAGAATCAAAGCTTTTTCAACTCAAAAGATAACTCCTTGTCCGAGTTGTATTTGTAAAAAAAATAAACTGGCCACATTTTTACAATTTCATACATATATTGTAAATTTGCGACAAGATTTAGTTCTGTATCCCCAAAAATTTGCGTTAAGTACTGGCTTTTTAGGGTTGGGCTGCACCAAGAGAAAATGTGCGAAGATGTCCTGTGTAGCCAATCAGATTTCGTTATTTACACTTGATTACTTAGATTTTCCACAATCCATTCCTATTGATTATTTACGAGACATTTCCGTCTTGATAGAGTCCGGGCCTTAATCTTAGGCTGACTGATTGTGGATAAATCAATGTACAGCCCAAACCGCTGCTCCTAGAGACATGGCACTTGGAGAGAATGTTCTTTGTGAAGAGAAGGTAGCCAGTAAGAAAAGTTTTTTTTTATTCGACCCCTAAAGGGGTAAAACAGTCAATGTAAAACCGACATACGCGCGGGCAAGCTGAGGGCGATAGCTGGTTATTTAAACGCATCTCCTAATTTTTCGCCATCTTCGCTTATTCTCTAGGTGGGTGGTTATGGGAAGTCTCGTGCAGTATTGTAAATGGATCTGGTATCGTTTTCAGTGATGAACTGCATTTACTTCTATCTCTATTAGTGCATTTCCATAAGTCAGTGCCATCTTTGTTCCTTGTCTTCAACACATAGTTATATCCAGCGCGATAGACCATTTGGCCCCCTCTCCTAGTTTTTCCAAAATCAACAGTGTTGGGGTCGCCATATGAATTTGATGAGTCACCAAACGTTTTAACAGCGGTGAAATACCGACCTAAAAATGTGTAAAGTATTTATAATGAAATATTTTGTAGTACTGCAGAGTTAAAAATTTGCTAGCTGATAAATAATAATAAATAAATAAATAATAAATATCCTGGGACATATTACACAGGGTTATCTGATCCCAAGCTAAGCAGAGCTTGTGTTATTGTAACCAGACAACTGATATACATACTTATTTATTTTTAAATACATACATAATATAGATAAATCACACCCAGACACAGAACAACATTTGTGCTCATCAAACAAAGTTTGTCCTGGGTGGGAATCGAACCCACGGCCTCCGGTATAGCAGTCAGGGTCACTAACCAACAGGCTCGTTGATGCCCAAGCTGAGTTATCATTCAAAGTCAAAATCAAAGCATTAATTTAACTTAGACCATTTACTAATGAATTGTTCATGTATGTCATTGTTGTAGCTATTCAGAATTCGTTGTATTGCTTGCTGTTTGGTCGTATGAGTCGGATCAGCGAAAAATTATTAAAAACTTTGTACTTACCAAGTAAAATTCACAATATAATACACATTAAAAAAGCAATTGATTACGTCACGTCACGACGCCGACGTCTAAACTTTACATAGTAGGGTTATTAACAAATCTTCTGTTGTTATGCACTGCTAATATGGATAGTAAACATGGCGGGAGATTTCGAATGACGCAGTAAAGTTTTTGATGAAATCACTAATTCCAAGTATTAGCATTGGAGGCACAAGCTTACTTGCGATAAAATTGACAATGATCCAGGTAATAGCTACTGACAGAAAATTATGACGGATGTTTCAGGACAATTTAAAACCAAACCATGGCTGGGCTTTTACATGCTTTAATAAAATTAGTAATACAAAAGTAACTTATCTGTACAAATGAAATTAAAAATAAAACTTGTCACCTTTAAAATAAATTATAGAAATAATTATGGATGATATTTTAAGTACATTTAAAACTTATAAATATTTAAAAATTTAAAAGCAGCACATAATATAGTGACTAGAGTGGCTCCATTTGACAAAAAAAAATATGCATTTTAATTTTCCTTTACCAAAATATAATTAGACCATATTGAACGTACTTATTTGATTCAACGAAAGAAAACGATGTGCTATACGTCTGACCACCATTAAGGTGAGGCCAAACGAGCGTAATTTTATGAGTCGTGAGTCGCAGAATTTCGGTCGCTTTCATAGAAAAAGACTCGCAACGCAAAATGAGTGGTCTGCACCGTACCAGAACACGAAATTCTACGACTCACGACTCACAAAATTACTCTCGTTTGGCCTCACACTAAGGCTATTATTACTTATTATTACTTATTCCACTGATTCTCACAAATAATATTCAATCACAGTACTATAATTATTAGATAATTAAATATTATCCATTCACCTCGAGAAGAATACATTGAGACCAGTTTGGTTACTATCAGCACTAGGCCCTTTTCACTCTTTCCGGATGACACATACACGGCACGGTATACCCGAATTGTATCAAAAGAAAGGCACTTCGCTCATTTATTCAGCTTATGTCTATAGAGAACAAAGACAGGAATAAAGCTAGCTGTATTACTTTGATCTAGATCAAAGTACGTGCTAAGTAAAGATAAATAAAAAATACTTCATTCTTATAAAATTTCAGTATCTTTGCACCTATCATGTTTCGTCTCCTAAGGTAGACTGGTTGAAAATGCCCAAGACAAGCCCGCCCCTGCACAAGGTTTTTTTATTTGTGTCTTACGCCGAGATAAACATTTACTAGCGCGTATTTTGACTTAGCTAAACTCCGTCTTATCTTGCCATTGCAGTTTAACAGATTTCTTAGCCAAAGCACGTGCTCAATATTTTTTAACTCAACCTTAGTGATATTTTACGCGTTTCGATTGGTAACCGGATCTGAATCGCTTTTACCTGCCGAGATACTTCGGAACCGGGTATACTGTGTATACCAGTACGCCAATTAAGTCAATATCAAATAGTCTCTGTGCCGGTTATATGTCAACCGAAAAATGTTCAAAAGGCCTGACGCTGGCATTGACCAATCAGGTTAATTTCCTTTTCTTAACGTGATTGGACGTCGAGTTTTATTCAATTTATTAAGGCTTATGATTATGACAATTATTCTGATAAATCACAATTCCTTCTACTTTGTGTAGGACAGCTTTGCACCCAAAGTAGCTTCTTCTGCTGCACTGCCACCGTTCCTTGCAGTTTCTGGCGTAATGCAGTGAAAACTTGTATCCGTCGACAATCATCACCATTCTGTTGTTTTTTGACCACTCGTATGAAACTGCAAAATAAAAATACATGATTATTTAAGGCAGTGTAAATATTGCAGATTTTAGATCAAGTTATTGCGACATAATGTGAACATGTTATAGAACATGTTATTTAGGGACTAAGCACATTTATTCAGCTCCATTCAGCTTATGCCCATTAAAAACAACGGTTTTATACGGAAGCTGAACGGACGCGGAAAGCTGAACGGACGCGTACGCGTCTTCATACAAAATCGTTGTTTTCTACGGACATAAGCTGAATAGAGCTGAATAAGTGTGCGTAGTCCCGTAATCTGTACTACACACCTCTGCAGGTTCTTACATTAGTAAAAGTTTAGATATTTTTTGTGCGTAACGTTTTAAAGGATAGGATAAGATTTGGGTGGGGAACGAACGAATGAGCCATTTAATTCTATATTTCTTCTATCCACAGACAAAAAACCGTGGCGATTATCAAAATCTCGTCGCGATATTTAATAGTGCGTCTTGAATTTAACCGTCATTCGCTAATCGGCAAATCTAAGAACTACATCAAAAATTGTATTAAAAACATGGCGAATCGAATGTGAATCCTATGAGATGAGTTCCTTAGACTTCGAATTTTATATAGAATCAGTCCATCAATACAAATTGAGCGACTGGACACTAAAATCCGAGGCATAAAAATAAAAAACCTTATAAGATCTCACAAAATTTGTATTAACTTCATTAAATAATTAATCTAGTAAAATGAGTAATTTACAACAAAGTGTTAAAATACACAATTTACATATAGTAAATCATCTAGATTAAAACGCTACGAGATCTAGATATTATATACTATGTAGTTTTTGATACTATACAACCTATTGTAATTAACTATCTTACCTGTACCTTACTATAGTCAAATTCAATAAAGATTTTTTAATAACAAACATTAAAACATATGTAGATATGTAATCATTTGTTACATATTAAATCTTCGAACACAATAAAAAGACAATAGCAGCGCGACAACCGGCTGTCGCTTGGTCTTCGAAAGGTTAAGCCATACACACGCAATGAAAAAAAGTAATTTATATTTTGTCGTTTGAAGTGAGATGTCATTTTTGTACCTTATAAACGTTATATTATACAAATATACATAATGGGGTTAAACTGTGTGTTTCACAATATTTATTTAATTTTGCATAAGTACGGACAATTATTGTTTTACGAAAAATTTATCTTGCCGAATTAGGTGGGACGTTGTGTAAAGGTAACTATGAATTAAAAAAAAAATTATGTGATGTTTGATAGTGTATTCTTAATGTAAAAGTATCATGGTTATTACGGCATTCCTAGGCGATTAAAAAAAAACTTTTTAAAGAAGTGGCCATAATAAGGTTACATTGTATCGGCGTTATGTGTATTTTTTTAACCATTCAACGACAAAGCGACAGCCGGCTGAATCACGTGTGTTTGAAGGTTTAATAGATTGTCTTATTCACACATAAACCAAAATACCCACATTTTCATTTTGGCAATTATTTGTTACTTTAAAGGCTCAAATAGGTACGGTCTACAACTGTAGCGACATTTTTTTATGCTCAATTCTGTACTGCTGTCACGATTGCTAATTAAAAGAACAGTAATTACAATAATCGCGGACAAACATACAATCATACATATATACAGGTCGAACTGAGAACCAATTTTTTTAAAGTCGGTATTAGTCTTATTATTTACATCACTTACGGTAGGAAGAACTACGGAAGTTTTTACATAGTTAATATCAAAGAGCAGGTTTCTTAGTAATAAATACCATGGGACAACTCACTTACGGCCGTCTGGCCCCAAACTGAGCAGAGCCTGTACTACCCGTACGACTTTACTGTGCATCTCGCGCTGTGACGTAACGCTGACGGTATGCTATCGCTACTAAACGAACGAGGCGAACACGGAGCGCCGCGCAGGGAAGCATAAAAGTGGCCGCGTTGCAGCAAGGTGCGGATGTACCGTGTTTACGAGACTAATATGATCTGCCTTTGATTAAAAAGTTATACAACTAAAGAATCTAGTTGATAAAAAGTTGTATGTTTACGCTGTTCTTAATTACGTTTATTGGCTTATAGTTATTTCATTCTTGCACTAGAACAAAATTGTTATAAACGCTACACGACCCTAGCTGTACTGCAATTAATACCAGTACGACTTACTGTGCATCTCGCGCTGTGTCGTGACGCTTACGGAATATTATCGTGTAAGTATAAAGTTCGTTTTGTTAGGCAAAGCTAACTCTCGAACCTTTTCAGTAGTCCCTACCAACGAAACCTTATAAATGGTATGGTATGGTGTTGCAATGGTATGTAGATTGGATACTTTTTTCACATATTTCTGCAGTTAGAAAATTCATTTTTACCGATTTCAGATACAAAATAAATATCACAACCAAAGTATTCGCTATATAGATAATTACTGAGTTAGAAAGAACCTTAATTAATTTATTTATTTACTTAAATTCTATAGATTTATTATTACTACCGATAAAATCTCGTAATTTGACTAGTGATATAAGACTTGTTCCAAAAAAAAGTTCTAAATACAATAGGTAACCTAATAATTAAGTAAATTTCTTTTTATTTTCATTTATAACTTTATTACTGTGCAATACCTTAAATTAATAATTAAAAAAACTAAACAATAAAGATCGATTCGCCAATTTTAAAAAACATCGCCAAACGCATGGAATTTCTACTTAATTAACTCACATACACAAACCACTAGACTTAGAAACTAATACCTGTAGAAATATACAAATAATTGTCTAGTGCAAAAGTTATCTCATTACTCAGCCACTGTGTCAACCGTGACGTCCATACGTAAATACTATCCTAGTCCTTTCAGGGTCAAAATGTCCCCGAACAAAACATTCTTAGGCCCGAGTCACACCGGAATGGCAGCGGCCGGCAGCGGCGCGGCGAGCACCTTCAGTGGAAATAATTTTAAACTTTAGCTACATACTTAAAGTACTAGTATCGCTTGAAAAGCTTGAAAAGGTCGCGAGGCTGCCAGCGGCCGTCAGCGGCCGCTGCCATTCCGGTGTGACTCGGGCCTTAAAGATTCTGAATTGTCAATTTGGTATTGGGACTTTTCGACACTGTGAAGATTTCGAGAATGGGACATTTGAACCTGAATGTCATGGTTGACTACCTAATTTTAAATAGAATTTAAACAGCCAATTTTCAAAGACTAATATATTACTATATTATATTATTACTCGATTACAGTCCGCGGGCATCCCAATCCCAACCATGCAAGGCTTCGATCGATTGATGAGGAGTTCTGAAGCGTCATGATTGTGGACGCCCTTGACTTCGATGATGCGTTTCCCTCGAGTCTTCAGCACTCCTTTACAGCAACGGTAGGAGTGGGTGGAACAGGTCCAACGTACCACACCATTCCGCACAGAATGACGGCAATACGTATAATTTTGATAAGATATCAGAGGTTTTCCTCTAAGAGAGGGAATGATGAAAGCTTCGTCGTAACCGTAGCGGATTTTTTCTGTAATTTCATGAGCATATTAGTCACGAGAGTTCGCAGTTCAGCAAGCGTAGTTTATTTACAAAATATCTTGCTTGAGCTATTATATTTTTTATAAGGCATTGTTTTTTGATTAGAAGGTGTATAATTGCTAAGCAATTCGATTATGGAAACCAATCGGGCAAAAAAAATGCAAAAGCAAGGGAAAGAAAGGGATAACTGCGCTAAAATCTGGGATACTCAACCTTAATTAGAGAAATAATAAAACTCATAATATATTTTCAGTTATATTTCATACAAAAATAGAGAGCAATGGAACACAAGTGCAGTAATACTGAAAATACATCGAATTTGCTACATTTGTACTACAGCATCTAGTGAAAAAATAGGCAAGAATTTACAATAACACGCAGAGATCACAAAATTGAGTTTCTATCACAAATTAGCACCTTACAATAAATAGTTACGAGATAATTTTAGATAAAAAATATACTATACTTACTGAAACGAACTGATTATTATTAATGGACGAAGACAAATAAATAGGTAAGTATGAAAAAAAACCACGAGACATGACAGTTCGTTACTATTATTTGTCACAGGCATTTTATATGAATCCGCCGTTTACACAATGCTTCGGAATTTTATATACGGTGTAAATCGGTTAAAAAAATTTTTGTAACCTATCCGAGTCGGATTGCTCCGACATTTTGCCTTCGGCATATTTCATAACAGCGAGCTTTTGCGTATATAAAATGTCGGGCATTATGTAAACGGCGAATTCATACAAAATGCCTGCGACATATACATGATGTGTAGATTCTTACTCAGAGATTCCAACCCACGCTATTTAAGATGGCGGGCAAACAGTGCAGATAATCATGTCCTTTCTCACTCACAGTATACCCAGCAAGTGAGAAAGCATAATAAGCGTCGTCATTTTCTATTCGTTCTTTAATAGCGTGGGTTGTACATTGTATATTATATTCATTCTTCGAACACACGTGATTTGAGACACAATAGAAAGACAATAGCAGCCCGACAGCCGGCTGTCGGTTGGTTGTCAAAAGGTTAAAGCACCAATTGTCATCCAATAATATTATACAAAGCCTCAAACTAATAAAAGAAAACTAGCTAGATTTGTTTTTTTTTGGCAAATGCCTAACTGAAAATATGACATAGAGGTCGAAAATATTGAAACCCTGTATTAAGCCATTTAGTGGCATTGTCAGTCATTACATTTAAATACATTAGGAAAATTAACAAAAAAAAATGAGGCAAAATGGATGGTAGATAAATAAAAATTTAAATATTATGACACTATGAAAATGAGGAAGACATTACTTTAGCCATCTCTACTAATTCGATAATCAAAAACAAAGAAAGGCATAGAAAAAAATATCAAGCCAAAAAAGGTGACAACATATTGAAGCGCAGACAATGTCAAACAAAAAACTCTGTAGGCGGATGGTTATGAAGATTTTTAGCATACATCAGTCTATTTTGTTCGGTATACACTTTGGCAGGGCAGCCATGGGTATTGTGCGTGTAACAAGACCAGTAGCAGTGGTCTCCTTGGTACTGAACCCTGGTGAACGTGAAGTCTCCCAGCTTCATCAGGCGGTCCCCTCCTCTTGAGATCATAAACTTAACTGGAAAGTAAATGCAGTATGAGGATATTTTATTAAACGTTAAATTTTCCTAGCTCAGCCAGTATACACCAGTTTTTAACCATGGGTTTTTATAGTTTCAAGTTACACAGAAGCCACATTTACAGTGGCTGTTGTTCTAGGCTCCATTCAATGGGTCTCTGAAGATGGATGGCGTGGCCTGGTCTAGCTCAGCAAGAGATTTTGTATGACCACATAGACTGGCCCCAGGTGACACAAAAAGAGAATACTTACCTGGAAAGATTTGGAGAAACTCTTGGTCTAGCTGTAATACACTTACCACAAATAATAAAAAGATTAGTCTGCAGAATATGTTTGTAAAAGAGCACAACACTTATTAAAAATTAACAGTGGTCCATCGCAAGCTTGTTGCCAAAATAGACATATCTCATGGCTCTGAGTGAGCCTGTAATTCCTTCAGTACCTATACCTCTTTTCAAGAGCCAGTGATAATTGTAGGCAAAAACAATATTACAAAAGGTAGCAATAGTGTCCAATAGAGTGATTGGCAGATATAAGAATGGTATTGATAGCAGTGTAAATTGTGTCACTGGAGTTTTACAGGTAGGAAATATTATGTCAAATGTTATTTTTATTTTTCAGTATCACTAATGAAAAAAAATGTCCAAACGCAGGAACAACATGACTGAATTTCACTTGGCAGAAGTTATATTTTACAACTCAAATATATAGTATATTTTACAACTCAAATATATAGCAAAGACAAAACTGTGACAAAACCATTCAATAGTAAAATTATTTATTTAAAAATTCCAGGTATTTACAAAAATGTCTAAATACATTTAACTTACTTAGGTATAAAAGTTTAATCATAAATATTTCCTATCTTGACAAGTTTTACAACAAGTCAAATATATTTTTATTACCTCTTTGGAAACGTTACAGTACTTAGTTTTTAATTCAACATCCATAACATCTTTATTTGCATGTTTGAATAATAAATGTATGGTGTGCAATACACCAAATAACTCATCCGTAGGCACATAGAACTTAATAGAAGGGTTAACTTCATTTTTAGGTTGAATCAACCTTTCTCTACCGTTTACGTTTAAGATATCATAGTTAGCGAGCATTTTGTAATCTTCAAAGTTTTTATGCCATTTGTTTTTGATTTCCTTCACCTCTTTAATGAAGTCCTGGTACCGTGATGCATTCATGAGGTATACACTGTTGCTTTTCTTACGACCGACGAGTTTGTTCAGTTTATCATTAAATTCCGCTTTCATTGGAGTAACATT
Source organism: Athetis lepigone (assembly GCA_033675125.1). Taxonomy (NCBI): domain Eukaryota; kingdom Metazoa; phylum Arthropoda; class Insecta; order Lepidoptera; family Noctuidae; genus Athetis; species Athetis lepigone. The sequence goes on along the minus strand of CM066218.1, from coordinate 4,522,385 downwards.
GTTTTCAGAAAACTGGTTTAAGACTGTAATTAAAATATGTTTATTTTTACAACATTTACTATTTTTGTAGGACAAATATGTGTTGGAATGTAGGTCTTTTTTGGGTAGGGGTAAATCAGACATGTTAACTGAAGAAAATAAAAACCTTGAAATTCCATAAACTAGTATATTTTATTAAAATAACCAATTAAAAACATGAAGACTTCTAATGTTTTCATTATTCAAAACAATGTGATTTAATTCATTTTTTTTCTAACAAAGACACGGAGATTATTTAATTTACAACAATTTATAAAAAATAACACATTACCGAAGGCACATCATTTATCTCATTAGAGATATCATTAAAAATATGACAACATTATAAATTTTCAATAAAAACCTTAGTAACATAAAAGGTATTTTAGTTATCATACATTCGCCCTAGCAAACAATACTTCGAATTATCTTAATGTGTTGCTGTATACATATACATAGCAATTTCAATAAACTAAAAAAACAAACAAGTTTTCTACTAACAAAAGTAGGTCATCGCTGATATACTTATTATTTCCTAAATAAAACACAAAAAACATAATACACAAACGTCGTACAAAGACATAGGAATTTAATAAGAATCGATAAAATAATTACATTCCTTTTAAATATAAATAAAAACGTAGAAAGTGAAGTATGAAACTTATAAGCTATTCACTCACCAAATTATGTTGAGACAGCGATATCCCATTAAAATAAAGGGCAAAATAAGTAAAGGGCACTTTTAGCACACATTATAAGTAATTAATTAACATTATTGTGATGATATTGGACTATAAACACTTCATGTATAAAAACTTTTAAAACTCCGCGCACAATTTTAGGTTATGTTATATACATTGGCACTTTTAAATTGTTCCCTTAATGAATAGGCTAGAATTTTCACATATATTATACAAAAGCCACCAGAAACAGGTCCATTTAGGTAATTTATAACAAATTCCTGTGTTTATTTTTGTTATTTAATTACCCGTCATCCGTCAATCTGACACGACTGTCATCGCGATGCGTTTCGTTTCACGGCTTTGGCTACGTAGTAATCTAAAGCAACGTTTTGTTTTCTGTTCTTTGATAGTGGCGCCGTCTTGACATTCCGAATAAATTGTGAAATGAATTAATACATAGATTTTACCATTATTGGTAGATAATCCTCTCAATAATTTGTGAGGATTTAGAAGGAAATAAAATAATTATGATAAACGCCTGCCGTGTAGCTAAGTATAACTTTGAACCCCTTTTAAGGATGAATAAAATTTAAAATATAAATTATTGAACGATAACAAGGTTATAGCACATAGTTGTCCTATGAAGAACTTTGTAAATACGTAATAGACAACAGATTTGCATGTCTTACCTTTTTACCTATATAATATTATAAGTAGCACCATATTGATACCTGGGTGGGTATACAGATTCGTAAGTGCCTAGGGAGACAGAAGGCACTACCAAATGTAATAACTAACAGTTTTTTTTTTTTAGCACAGGTATGTCTAAACATGTTGATATAGTCTACACATAGTTTACTTTAATGATTATGTTGATTGTTATATTTAATGATCTTCCCATGCATGTTCAGGATGACCCTGGCAGGACACTTGAGCGCCTTGCGTTTAGAACAGTACCAACACCTGGATTTCCAGCTGTTTGAGAAGGTGCAATCTCGGAAGACCATAACTCTTCTGCCAGTAGACGTATGTATGATGTCATAGTCCAATCCTGAAAAAACAAGCATTATTGTATCTTTTATCATTTTAGTCTTTGGTCGAGTATCAGGATTCCATATTTTCCAAATTTGAAGTTTTTCAATCTTTATTTCTTACTATATACATTTTTTTATTACTGGGTGAATAACTTTACAACTTATGTTCTTGTAGAGCTAACTGATGTTGGTTGTACACCTCAGAGACATAGCGAGCAAAAATGGCGTCCAGAATGAAAAGTAGCAGTATTTTAAGTGAATTTTCCTAATAAGTATAAAAATAGATACACATTATAAAGAAGCCAATGAGGGATTCGCAAAGGGGATTATTAGATGGATTGGGTTATTATGTCAATAAGTTTTTTGCACCTTTTTTTTTGGTGAGTGGGAAATCATCCAATGACTGCTCCCGTCCTGGGTGCGGCGGGAGGGCGTGTCAGACTCTTACTGACTAAAACCCACTCATGTTCCTTCGATTGCCCTTTATGTTCCAGGGTTGGTAACTATTATAAACATTCCGCAACCCCGGCAGGCGTTGGCCCTGTTGGGCTCCTTCCTAGATTTTTGCACCTCATGTTGGCAATATTTAAGTAGGCCTAAGCACCAAGCGGGGCATTATGTTTTGGTATTTCGGAACCCTGAGGGTTCTGATCCATACACACAAGTTGGCTTAAGAAGCCAGTAAAAGGTTGGTAACATAGAACGATCTTATTGAACATAATAGCATAGCATACTAACAATGGGAAAATAAAATTGATAAGTACTTGTAAAACTTGGGGTTTAGGTATGACGAAAAATGATGATTGATGACCCGAGAAAACAAAAGTTTTTTGCTCTTTAGTTATTTTTTAAATCATGTCAAGCTCTTTGCCAGACTAAAGGGAAGGAAATGATACCGCTTATTATAATGTTTGGTAGGTGTTCATGCATGATAGAAGATTTATGAAAATATTCGCTTTTATAAATTAAAATAAAATTCAGTTTGATACTTAACACTTATTTTAATTGCATATAGGGAACAGCACACGTTATACAATAGCTCCCTTACTTACTTTTTAAAAAAAAGGTGCGTTTTTACTGCCTTACTTATACTTATTTATATACTTTTAATTCCTACTAATATTATAAATGTGAAAGTTAGTATGTGTGTTGGTTACTCACATACATACTTACAGATTTACTGACCGTGTGATATATGAGGGCACAGCCCAAACCACAGGTTCAAACATTAAGCGCCTTACTAATAAACGCTGCATAAAGTTATGACAGGTTTATACGTCAAATAATGTATGGTTACACAGGCTTTATTCATTGCATAACTTTACACAGTGATTATTAGTAAGGGCAGTTTTTTTTGTGAAGATTAGGTATCCGATAAGAATGGATTTTTGGAAAATCGACCTAAACGGATAAAATAGTGGTTTGGAAGCTCGACATCCACGCGGGCGAAAAGGCAATATTCTAATTAATACAATTAAGACACTTTATTACACCAGCTTATCAGATAAAACTAAAAGCGTTTCAATTATTACTAAAAGGATATTTAGTAATACTTCAAGTCTTATTTTATTTCTTAATTTCTTTCATATTACACTCGACAAAAATCAAAAATTCATAGATTATACCTAAATAAACATTTAAATAGATTTAAGAGACTCTTGTGTCTTAAAAAAACAGCCCGAGTCTTAATAATGGAAACATCAAATTCTTTTGCATTTGAGTATTTAATCTTTAAAATCATTAAATTATCATAGGATTTATGCCTACTCTATACTTCATTATGCGCTTAAAACAAGAACCGCCTAATTACAAAACAAGGTTTTTCTCTAAACCAGGTTTAAACCATTGAGCCAGGTTTTGTAATTTGAATCTTATTCTGATAACTTCAAGATCCGAAATACAAAACCTAGCTCAATGGTTTAAACCTGGTTTAGAGAAAAACCTTGTTTTGTAATCAGGCGGTAAGAGTTTAATAATCTCGCTATGATTTTGTAAATACACTGAGGTTTGTCAAAACCTAGGTTTAATAATTTAAAAAAACAAGCTCATCGTATAAATTAAACAAAGTATAAATTACTTTAGTACTAAATATTATTATACAAATAATAATTGAGTAGTTGTTCTAGGTTTAAACAATTTACAAACAAGTTTACATTTTCTCAAATATGCTCGAATATTGTTACGAAACTGGTGTGATGGAACAAAAAATTAAAGACGAAAGACAAAGCATGTGATGATCGTAATATATAGGCATTTATTAAAACTTAATAACTGGCCCAATACACGGAGAAAGAAAGAAAAACAATAGATTTTTGCACCCCTTTACTTTTTTTTTTTTTTTGGTGAGTGGGAAATCATCCAATGACTGCTCCCGTCCTGGGTGCGACGGGAGGGCGTGTCAGACTCTTACTGACTAAAACCCACTCATGTTCCTTCGATTGCCCTTTATGTTCCAGGGTCACGGTAACCACTATAAACATTCCGCAACCCCGGCAGGCGTTGGCCCTGTTGGGCCCCTTCCTGTGCTGACTCCTTCTCTTTGAGGCGCGCGTGGAACAAAACGCGCCGTCTACGCGGTCCTGGTCCTAGCCGGGCGGCGAGCTACCCATCGCTCGCCATCCGCAGAACCGCGCCTACGGTGGCCGGTAGTCGTCTTGCGACTCTCGACGTCTTCGCCTGGGTCTTAGTCCGGGGCGAGAGGCTCGTCGTTGCCTCTCGCGCGCCGCCGCTTCCTTCACTAGCATAACTGCTTCGCAGAAGGAGGCGACGGCATCCCATTCCGTCTCGCCCCGAAGCATGGCCTGAACCAGCGCCGGGCGCGAGAGGTCACCGCCGCCGATCGCCTCTACGAGGACACGTCGATGGTCCGCCCATGCGCGGCACACCTCCACCGTGTGCTCGACCGTGTCCTCCAGGCGACCGTTACTGCAGTGGTGACACCCAGGCGTCGCTTCCGCCCGAATCCGACACAGGAACCTCCCGAACTGACCATGTCCGGTGAGGACCTGTGTCAAGCGAAACGTGAGAGTGCCATGACGCCTCTCCAGCCACTCCTCAAAGAGGGGACTTACCGCCGCTATAACGGCGTGCCCAGCACTAGGTTGCGACAGTCGTTGTCTCCATTCCGCCATGAGATCTCGCCGGAGCTCCGTGAGCCGTGCCGCGATAACCCGCGGCATCGGGACTTCACCCCGGCGTTGCACTTCCACGCGCCACTCGTACGTGTGTGCAAGGACTGTTGCCTCCAGATCCCACGGCGGGACGCCGGCAAGGAGGCATGCCGCCTCACAGGAGACCGTGCGGTATCCCCGCACCATGCGAATGGCCATGACCCTCTGGGACGCCCTCAAAAGTCGGGCCGGAGCCGCGGCTAGATTGGGCGCCCACACCGGAGCCCCGTAGAGGGCCATGGACCGCACGATCCCCGTGTAGAGCCTCCGGCAGGAGGCGTTTGGGCCACCGAGATTGGGCAGGAGCCGCTTGAGGGCAGCTCCGGCCTTCGCCAGTTTGGGGCCCAAACGTCGGAAGTGCTCCGTGAAGTTCCATCGGTTGTCGAGGACAAGTCCCAGGTACTTTATCGTCGACTCGACACCGATGTGAACCCCTCCCACCGTTATCTGAGACCCCGGAGGTGGCCGGTGCCGAGGGCCATGAAAACACATGGCCTCGGACTTGTGCAGGGCCACCTCGAGTCCCAGCTGCCGGATCCTGTCCACGACTGTCGCAACTCCACTTGTCATCAAGTCGGCCGCCGCCTGGAACGACCCTCCCTGCGCTAGGACTAGCGTGTCGTCAGCGTAGCACACTACGCTGACACCATCGGGAAGGTCGGCGCGCAGCACCCAGTCGTACCCGATGTCCCACAGGAGCGGCCCCAGGACCGATCCCTGTGGAACACCGCACGACATCCCTCGTCGACTCCACACTCCCTCGTGACCGGGGTAGATGACGGCCCTGTCCGTCAGATAGGCCTCGACCACACGACAGAGGTAAGCAGGCATCCGGTGATACCGGAGTGCCGCCACTATGCACCCCCAAGGCAGGGTGTTAAAGGCGTTGGCGATGTCGAGAGACACCGCCAAGACGACCCTGCCCTGTGCCACCGCATCCCCTGTCGTAAGGGCTCGCACGCGCATGATGGCGTCCACCGTGGAGCGTCCTCTACGGAAGCCGAACTGACCGTCCGCCAGATCCGGCCCCACCCGCACCAGCCGCTCGACGAGGCGGCTCGCAATCACTCTCTCCAAGAGCTTTGCCGCCTCGTCGAGCAAAACGATGGGCCGGTACGCGGACGGAGAGTCCGCAGGACGCCCCGGCTTCGGTATGAGGACCAGCTTCCCTGTCTTCCAACGAAGTGGGAACTGGCCCTCCTCCAAGCATGCGCTAAAGAGCCCCCTTAGTCGAGGCCCGAGAGCCCCTAAGGCCAGGACCCAGGCCTTCCCTGGTAGGCCGTCGGGTCCTGGGGCGGTGTTCTTGGCCCTAAGCCTTAGCACCGCCACTCCCAGTTCTACCTCGGTCACCTCTGGAACGTCGTCGTCGTCGCCGTCGCGGTCCGCATCGGACACCGCCGGTGGCGGAGCCATGAGCGGGGGAGAAAACTCCCCCCGCGAAGGGAACAGAGCGCTCACAACGCCCTCTACGACCTGGGGCCGGAGACTCTGCGTCAGCGGGGGGCCCGCGGTACGGAGCTTGCCCCGCACCGCCAAGTAGGGGCGCCCCCACGGATCTCTGTCCAGAGTCCCCAGCGTCTCTTGGCGGGCCGAAGCTTTGGCCCGCAATATCTCCAGTCGGAGGGCTTCCTTCGCCGCTCTGTACCCCTCGTACAGCTCCGCCTCAATGGCATCCGCATCCACAGTAGTGCCTTCTGTAAACGATGAGTGGACTGTATGATTTGTGGTGCGGATGATTGAAAGCCTGAGAACAGAGAAGTATGATATTTATTGAATAAAACACGAATATTAACAATTAGTGGAAATTATAAACTGAAATGTAGCTATGACAACACTAGACAAAATATGACAAGCTTTCTTCTAATTTAAAACTGATTCCAAAAAAGATACAAAAATAATATAGTATCAAAAAAGAGGTTGCTCTGCAACACCTTCAATGCGGGTGTTCTGTAACGATTACCCACTAGGTATCAGCACTAAGGTAAAAATATATTGGCGTTCTGTCACTTTTGACAGGAAGTGTCAAAGCAAGATGTGTCAAACACGAAAAATAGCATTTCTTGCCACCAACTAAAGATATAAATCGTAAACTCTTGCATTGAATTTCCTCGCAACATTTGAGAAATTTAATTAACCCCAGAATACATAAACGTCACTTAATTTTAAGCCGCTCTCAAATCTGTTGCTGTCCTTACTTTATCCCTTTAGAGAGACAAAGACAGGAATAGGTTTAAGAGCGTCTTAAATTCGCGTCGTTTGAGTATTCCGCCAATAAACTACAGGCATTTGTAGAGTTGAAAATGCCTGTTTTCACGGCTACGCTTCTCACTACAGTAATGCACTAAAACTAATTACTAACAAATATAAACTGTCTAACGTTATTCATTACAGCCGCACATAAGTCCCATCTTTAGTCTTAAAAAAAGATGGCGGGCTGTGGTTATGCTTCAGTTCGTAAAAAATCAGCCTCCCGGATTCGCTGAACCGCAGTTTCGCTGGACACTTGGCCGAGATTTTATTGCTACAGTTCCAGTACCTCTGGTCACTCGTGGTCTGGGCGAAAGTATAGTCCTCAATCAAAAGCAAAGTCTTCTTACGTTTACCGACTTGGATCCTTTCAATGTGGACCCCTGAAAATTATATAGGTTTAGAACTGTTTGTGAATCTTCAGAGAAGACCAAAGACAACCTAAAGGCATTTGTCCTCCACTGCTGTCACCTTTACGTCACCGTAACGAGATGACGGCGCAGAAGCGATACATCCATTTACTATAACCGCGTGTCTACTTTTTAATAATAATAAATCTTTATTTCACAAGAATTGTAACCACACAATTATATTCGAAGTACTGCACGTCTCGTCACCTTATACTCAAATAATCGCGTTATCGGTGACGTGTCAGTGACGGCGGGGGTGGACAAATGGCCCAGATAAATAAAATTCGCACGTGCTTTGTCTTAGCTATTCTCCATCTCTATCTTGCCATTGCAGTTTATCAGTTGTGCGAGGGAGACAAAAATATTGCTTAGATTACAATTTGTGTAACGTCTACTTATTTCGTCCCGAATATCGCTGTTAATATCGACACGTCAATAGATTATTGATCTTCAACGTTGTCATCTCACCCATGAAGATCAATAATAAATGACGGACATGCAATGGACTCACAGCTATAATAAATGTATGTGTTGCTACTTCTCCTCATTGACGTCATTTCATTCTTGATGACGTCACTGTAACTCTTGATGACGTCGTCGATGGACTTCTAGTGGATGGATTATATTCCTAAATTCCTTGATTACTTTCCTTTAATTTATTACTGCGGGATTCTTGCCAATCATATAGTCTAGACATCAATAAAAAATATATTTCATAAGGGTTCTGTTTTTACCTTTGGAGGTACGGAACTCTTAAAATTGAGCGGATATTTGAATCGAAAGAAACAAGAAAGAAACTTCATGTTTTTTCGTCATCATATTTTAATAAACTTTTCTGAACGTTAATTCGTGAACCGCGGTATTATTTTCAAGGCTTCATAAAAAAGACTATACTTAGGATTATTAAATTTATTTATTTATTAGATAATTTTGTTGAAATCATAACTAATCTGGATCTGTTAACGCTATTTAAGGATAGGTTACATTTTAAATATACTTGGTAATACTTAATAATTATGTTGTTTAGAATGAATAGTTGGAAAGCCATATTCAATGTATGGATTACATCGCTGATATACCGAATTTGGCAAATCATTAATCGTCAAAAAATATTCATTGCCATTATTCTAAGTTATTTTTCATTACGTGACACTTATACGTACACCACTTATGCGTCGTATTCTTATTATTAATCTTTAATTTGCCAGATTACAAGATACTGTTGAATTAAAAGTCTTAAATCCTCACTTACAAAACGGTTGTCGAATTACGAAATAATAATTAATAAGCAGGATGATTATGTTTAAGATCATCAGGTATGAACACACTATCTTGTACATACTTCAGTTTGGCTGGACATTTCTTCGACAGTCTACTTGAACAGTACCAGACGTTAGATCTTTTGTTATTTCTTGAGAACGTGTGGTTATTGAACATCAGTAGGTAACCGCCTCGGGAAGATTTCAATATTTGGACAGCTGGAAGAATAGGTTTGTATATTTTTTCTGGATCTCATTTATTGAGTTAGAAAGTAAAGACAATTAGTAGCAAAGTGGTAAAGGCAACGCCACTTTCTTTCGGTACGGCAGTGTCGAACTATGTCGGTCGACTTTTGCCACTAACCATTTACCAAAGATTATGATTAGCTGTCGGCAATAACAATATCGCTGTTATCGCCGTCACGTCACGAGATTATTGATCTTCATGGGTGAGATGACAACGTTTAGATGACGGACGTGCAATGGACTCACAGCTGTAATAAACGTATGTGTTTATTTCTCCTCATTGGAGTCATTTCATTATTGACGGCGTCGATGAACTTCTATTTATTTATTTATTACACTATGGAAGACTTACAGCTATACAAAAACTTAACAAAAAAAAACATAGGAGACTGAAAGCCAATTACAAGTCCTCACGTATAGAATATGTAGATGGATCTAGTGGATGGATTAGGCATATTCCTAAATTCCTTGATTATTTTCCTTTAATTTATTAGTGCGGGATTCTTGCCAATCATAGGTATAGTTTAGACATCAAACAAAAAATTGAATTTTTAAGGGTTCCGTTTTTACCTTTGGAGGTACGGAACTCTAAAAATTGAGCGTAGATTTGAATCGAAAGAAACAAGAAAGAAACTTCATGTTCTAATTGTCATCATTATTATTTATTCTTACTTATAGCATTGAATTGGAATGCTTTGTAGTGCTATAATTGTATGTTTGTAAATAAATAAATAAAATATATTTTAATAAACTTTTCTGAATTCGTGAACCCCGGTTTTATTTTTAAGGCTTCAAATAAGAAAGACTATGGGGTTATTTTTATTTATTTATGAGAATCAAAATTTTAAGTAATTACGTTTTAATATTTTAAGAAATATGTTTAAAGTATTACTAATCTGGATTCTGTTAACGCTATTTTAGGAAATGTAACATTTTTAAGATACTTGATAAAACTTAACAATTTTGTTGTTTGAAAGGTGAAGTTAACCAGCCCTATTTATTTAGAGTTTACATAAACATGTAAACCCAAAAAAATCTGCAGCCCCTCGTAATCGATAATTTTTTTACTTAAAATTTTCAGCACATCTTTACTATATTCTTAAATTCGTCAGATTACAAAATACTCTTGAATGCAAATCTCCCGACCCTTAGTACTCGGTAGTAAGGCAATTACTCTACAAAAGCTTGTTGTTTTTTATGGACATAAGCTAAATAGATCTAATTAACGCGGTGACCTGCGTGAGCGACGAACGTGACGCGACGCGGCGCAACACGACGCGACGTATTGCGACGCAATGCTTTATGCTATACCTACGCGACAAATGTCCTACGTGATTTTGGTCATTACTTCTCGAATCATGGAGAAGTACAGTACAATGTTGCTTGAAAGTTCGTGGTGTCGCATCTGGTCGCCCTCAAAACAAGTGCGCGTTACGTCGCGTCTCGCCGCAGACTGTCATATAGGCCGCATGTAGGGTATGCCGTTGAGTTGATCGCGTTCGTCGCGTTCGCAGCGTCGCGTCGCGTCGCGTTCGTCGCTCACGCAGGAGACCGCGTAAGTGTGCACAGTCCCTAATTAGACAAATTAGATAATACAAAATGGTTGTAGGATTACCACCGCGGCTCTTCTGCATAAGAAGGATGATTATGTTGAAGATCATCAGGTATGAACACACTATCTTGTACATACTTCAATTTGGCTGGACATTTCTTCGACAGTCTACTTGAACAGTACCAGACGTGAGACGTTTTGTTATTTCTTGAGAACGTGTGGTTGTCGAACATCAGTAGGTAACCGCCTCGTGAAGATTTCACTATTTTGACAGCTGGAAGAATATGTATGTATATTTCTGGATCTCATTTATTGAGTTGGAAGGTAAAGATAGTTAGTAGGAAAGTGGTAAAGGCAACGCCACTTTCAGTACGGCAGTGCCGAACTATGTCGCTCGACGTTTGTCACCAGCCATTTACCAAAGATATATAAGCTGACGATCCATAACCCACCGCCTCCCATCATATGGGCCGAAGCTCTAGGAGATGGCTGCGGACGTGGCCAGCCTAGATGGCCATGCTAGTATCACCATCGTTTTTTGACTCCCTGTACTAACTAACAACAGTCACGAAATGAAAATAAAACATCAAAATACCACGTCTAGAATTTTATTCAATTTTCCAACCCTTATTAAATATTGAGAGAACGTGCCACAATATCTTTAAATATAAACTATTAATTAACGATATTTTATTTAAACTTCTTTATTTAAGCATTAGCTTAACACACAACACAACACTAAACTAATTGTCAGAAAAAAGAGTTTAATCTACATTACAATTAATATTACTTTATTCAACACGACGCTGCATAATGGTACATGAGCATCTGGCAATATATTACTCAGATCTTGATATTTCATACAATTTTTAGTAGCTTTGTACAGTTTTTTTGTCCGTTTGGTCTCAATCAAGGATTGTATATTATCATAGTGATTGCCGAATTACTTTTTATACATAATAAGAACGAGCCACCACTATCTAGCTACCCAAATAGTTGTTGCTGCCGTTCTATTGGTTGTTTTCGAAATGACATAAACAAAATTTGTGAGTTTCCCTGGATTTCTCGAGGATCCACCATTATATTCTTACCTGACTATGGAACCATCTGTGAACCCTTTCAACCACATTTTGTAATTTGCTTCAGGCGTTTGCGTGTTATCGGGGCACATACTTTATGTAAATATTCCGACGAGAACCTCCTCCAATATTACAATCTATTTTACCTTATTCTACACGTCGTGTACAAAGCACATATGTACAATTCTTATTAAGCGCCCATTACACGGTTTTACTGTCGGTTTTACATTAAACAAGGATTTTGACTGACCGTCTTATACAGGATTAAAAGTTTCAATGGGCCCTGGAAGGAAACCTTAAATCATTAAGATAGATTATTTTACTTAAATGGTTTCCTTTAAGTAAAATAATCTATCTTAATTTAATTATCCATGTTTATGTTTAGTCCTTATAAGTAACCCTAACGTTTGATTTCATAAAAATACAGTGTTTCTTTTTTGGATTTTAGCCGGTTCGATTCCCGGAAGTGGTAAGCGTATTTCCGAAAATACTTGAATGCAGTTTTGTTTCTTTTTAAAAATAAAGGAATGTTACCTTTAAGTAAAATAATCTATCTCAACGATTTAAGGTAGTTTTCTTCCAGGGCCCATTAAAACTTTCTACCCTGTATAGTGACTGATGTTGCCAGTGATTCGCCAATCACAATCATAGATTGGCGAATCACTGTCAAACAATCTGAACCATCACACTTTCGTCATTAATAATTTCTAATAATGAATAAATGCAATTGCATTTATTCCAAAGGTCACGCTTTTGGAATAGATTAACGAAAAACTTGCCATGTAATGGGCTTACTGGACTAATCAGAGTTTTCAAAAGGTGTGCTATTATCGTCAGCTGGAAGTTTCGGCTTGCAATCATGCTTATCATCTCTTTTAATATGATTTGTGTTAGTAATGACTAAAACAGCCTTACAAATAGACCTTTGGGCACAAATCCAGACGGTAGCACCGTCTTGAAGGACTCGTTTTTGATTATATTTGTATCCTGCCCCAAGAAGCACTGGTTTTCCTCTTTTCGATGTCACCACATCAAATTTTATGGGCTGTGGCCCATCGCACTGTGTAGACGTTGACTTTTTTTTGGCTGCAAATAAAAATAATATTTAGTACATGACATGCTTCATGCTTCAGTTAATGCTTTTTTAAAGTAATTTTAAGTAAATATATACATTTCACACGTCAATGTTGTTTTACGCAAACAACATTACAATTTTAAGCAAACGATCGGGCCGGTGTTCCCTTGCCGACTACTCTGTGAAGAAACATCCGAAACAAACTGAGAGGTCAGGTGTAACTTAGAAAATACACAATATAACCATTAAAAACGTGGCATCTGGATCTGAAGTGGAGTCGAGGGAATTGACAACGAGGTACGAAGTTTCAATGATCTCTAATCCTTTATTAAATTATAAAATCCTTATATCATTATGAGATCACGCCACAACATCTTCAACTTAACTACCTTAAAATTAACATATTTATCAAAACACTTATTGTTTAATCTAATTTAACCTTACATATATGTTAACTTATTCCATACATCGTGGTACGTACTCATTTGACGACACTGCTACAACACTAATTAGTATCTGATACAATTCTCTTTTATAACAGAGAGACAGACAGGCAGACACACACACACTATCCCATTTATAATATTAGTATAGATTCAAAATGTATGTGGTAATCGTTACACGGTAGATTTTTGCTGTTTTACCACAAACAAGGATTATGACGGACAATCTTACATAGTGAATCATGGTTGTTGTATGATAGTGATTGACGAATTGACCAAGCAAGCTTATTCATATTCATATTCTTTATTGCACACGAACAAGAAAAATAAAATACATAATGGTAGCAAATAAAACTTAACTATCATTGTTCCGTCGTGGGGTTCAAATCCGGGCAAAGTACCAATGTGACTTTTTCATTCATGTATGTACTTTCTAAAGTTTATCTTGGACATCACAGATATCGGTGAAGGGAAACATCGTGAGGAAACCTGGACTCAAAGTTAATATGAGTGCGAAATTGCAATCCGCCTTGAGCAAGCGTAGTGATCAATACTCGTGCCTTCTCTGTATGAGAAGAGGCCTTTACTATATATTATTTATGACGAAAAACCTACCGTGTGATAGGGACCTTACAGTTTTCAAAATCCATGAGGTAATCATTAGCTGCAAGATCAGCTTGGCAATCATGAATATCTTCTCTTTTAATTAGATTAGTACTAGTAATTACTAAAACTGCTTTACAAATGGCTCTTTGGACACAAGACCAGACAGTGGCACCGTCTTGATGTACTCTTTTCTTATTATATCTGTATCCTTCTCGGAGAAGCAATGGTCTTCCTCTTGTCGATGTCACCATGGCAAATTTTATAGGCTTCTGAATTTCGTTTGATTCTTGCTCTGGTATATTTTTGTCTGTAAAAATATTCAAGGGCTTAGTCTATACAGGAAGTCTGTTTAGCGATTTTCGACAATCGTGGAAAGCTATAACCCTTTGGCAACACCAAGCTATTTACACATGTTTTTATGTCATTGAAGGAGTAACAAGCTCTTGCCTGGGCTGTAGATTGCTCGAAAAAGATACCGTGGTCCTGAACACAAAGCGCTAAGAGAAGGAACATGGGGGGGTTTTAGTTAGTAGAAATCTGACACTCCCTTTCACTCGGCCCGAGGGAGAGGAGTCATTAGATGATATCCCATCCCAAAAAAAATATAAACAAGCCAAGTTCACCGTCAAATACTGATGATTGATCTCATGTGATTGTTATTATACCAGCACTCATACTCTAGATCGGAACACGTTCTGTGTTACCTTGCTTGCCTGCAGAAAAAGGTCCTATCGCTAGAACTTCAAGATTGTATTGAAATTCCAGCAATTGAGCATTGCTGTTGTCCTACATGTTAGAATGAAGCTGCATGATGTTGATGTTGTACGTCATTTTAACTTATTTCAAGCACCATTTGGAAGAAACCTACGTATTGGTAATCATATAGCAGCCAACTGCAATAACTTCACTGGAATGAATATTAAATAATACGAATTTATCGCTTCTATCTCTTTACTGTATCACTGTACTGAATCAATAATACAAAGTTATAAACACTACAATAATTAGAGAAAAGTTTAAAACGGTTTTTCATATTTTCCTTACGCATTATAGGTTACATTATTAACCGTCAAGTAAAAAAATTGACAAGACTATAATATTAATGACTTAGCGTATAAAAAATTACTACATTTAAATTATATGTCCGTCTTTTCAGATGAAAAAATAAATTACTTCTACCAATATTCAAAAGTAAGCAGTATAATAAAATTTTATTTTGTAAATTCTTCAAAAACACTTTTACAGGCCGGTAATATAACGATGATATCCTTTTTTGCGTTAACTTTGAAATAAAAAACTGCACAGCTTACAAAGCCAGTACTAATACTAAATTACTACTAGAAACATTGGTGGATACGTCATAAGCACTACGCTAAACATCATGAATTGGCACATAGTATTTCGGCCCAAAGTAACGTGATCCTTTATGACGTTTTCCAATAAAATGGCTAATAAAACCACGACTACATACACAAAAACTACACGAAATCCCAATACAAGAAACGTGTTTTCTTATTTTATTCATGACACGGAACCTTTTGTGTAGAACTCCGACTTGCTTAAGCCCGGAATTTAATTAAAACGTTAATGGGGTTTCGACATTGTTGCAGCCTTCAGTTTAAGACTGTTGGTCTTCAAAATCTTCATCGAATCATCCATATACATTGGCGGCAGAGGAAACGGTGGATGATTATGAGTAAGGTCTACTGATACGACAAACTTTTGCTTGTTCAGGCAAATATTCGCCTTGCATCTGCACCTGGCTTTTCCAGAACAGTAGTATGTGAGAGGATCTCTTGGTAGCGTAGAAAATCGGTATTCATCGACTTGGATTATATCTATGTTTTCTATTGACAAAGGTTGCTCACGAGGAGTAGGAGGTAGGGGCGGCAAGGTGTGCTTCGAACCTGGAATAATATGTTACTGTTAGATTACCTGTTTTTTTATCCTTAGACAACTTACACTCGGGCATCTGATCCCAAACTAAGCAGAGCTTGTACTATGGCAACCAGTCAACTGATAAACATACTTATATAATTTATAAATATATTCATATTATATATAAACTCGTGATGGCCTAGTGGTTAAGGCACACTGAAAAAAATATTCGGTCCGATCACGATTTTTTGTTGATTTTACCAAACTTCTTAAGTTGGCGTTACCAAATTTATTTGGTAGATTACATCTATGTTTTGTTAATTTTTCAAAACATCAATTTTTTTATATAAAAATTGTTGGAAACTTAAAATTAATAATCCTTGGATCCACCTAAGACTCTCCTGACACATCTGCAGCGGTTTTACATCTTCTTAAGTTGGCGTTGCACCAAATTTATTTGGTAGATCCAAATAAATTTGGTAACGCCAACTTAAGAAGTGTGGTAAAATCAATAAAAAATCGTGATAGGACCAAACATTTTTTTCAGTGCGCCCGCCTCTCATGCAAGAGGTTGTGGATGTCGAATCCGGGCATGTACCAATGTAACTTTTTCAATTCATATGTACTTTCTAAAGATTATCTTAGACATCGGTGAAGGAAAAAGTCCAAAATCGCCAACCCGCCTTAAGCAAGCGTGGTGATCAATGCTCGTGCCTTCTCTATATGAGAAGAGGCCTTTGCCCTGCAGTGGGACAGTAATAGGCTGGTATTATTTTATATATAAAGTACACCCTATATGCTATTTAATTGTGTTTAAAAGTAAAACGGTTAATAAATACAGTATCCAATAATTTGCTTCATCACTTCGGTGTGCATTGTGTAACACAATCGTAAATAGGCATAAAATTAATTAATTGGACGATTAGGGCGTTTTACTAACGTCGCGTTACTGCCGCATCCCTAATTAATGACAATGTCAGACGTTGTTAGGGTCCCGGGTTGGTGAAAAGTTCAAATAGTTACCGCGGCCCCGTAACATAAAGTGCAACCGAAGGAACATGGATTTTAGTCAGCAAAAGTCTGACGCTTCCTCATTTATTGCAGTCATTTGACGATTTTCCATACACAAAAAAAGACGTTGTTAGGGTGTGAATTTTATTATTTATGAATCCTCTGGTGTAATGCAAGTCTACAATTTCCGTTCGTAATTTTTTTTTTTATAAAGTGTGAATGTTCTTCAATTAAAGCATTAACAACATTAGAAGGTAGAAATGAATTGAATCTTCTAAGTTGGGCAATGAAAAATCGACACCAGATTACATTATCCATACTAATATTATAAATGGGAAAGTGTGTCTGCCTGTCTGTCTGTCTGTTTGTCTTTCTTTCACGGCAAAACGGAGCGACGGATTGACGTGATTTTTTAAGTGGAGATAGTTGAAGGGATGGAGAGTAACATAGGCTACTTTTTGTCTCTTTCTAAAGCGAGCGAAGCCGCGGGCAGAAGCTAGTATTTAAATAAAAATAAAATTATAGTATTAAAATAAAATTTATTTTATTAAAACACGTAACCGGGTTGCACTATTTTTTTTTATTGCGATACGTGGCTTCGTGTTCGCTCCATTTTTTCTTAGCTTCCCTGTGTTCTTGTGGAGTCATATTTTTAACAAGCTTTCTGGTTCCCTTTTCTATTTTCTTAAGATATCTAATATGTTCCTTTTCTTTTAATTCTTTCCACTTCTGCGGGTCGTTTTTAATGCGCTTATATCTCTTTCGTTCTACCTCTCTTTTTCTTCGTAACCTCTCTTCGTTAGATTGTTTTCTGTACCTTGGCTTTATATTCCAAACGCATGTGTACTCACCTAAAATAAAACAAACAGAATATAAGAAACCCGACAATGCTATTCTGAACGTTAATTTCGCAAAATAACTTCTAAATCTTCGGTAAGATCACAGATGAGATATAGACTTAGAAACTTCATTTCGTATTTTTAAGTTTGATATTAGCGCTACCGAGTGACGGAAGTGATAAGAATTCCCTAAGTTTATTATTGTTTCATCCGAAAGAGAACTGACACGGGGCATTACGTTTAGCAGTTGAGTTTGCAGTCACTTCATATTATATATATATATATAAGCAAAAAGGAAGTAGAAACCAATAAATAAATTAAAAATATTTATTTATTTGCCACATTACACATAGTTTTTAAATATAACCGCATTACTACCCAGGAGTGGGCTGGAAAGAAGAAAGATTGGCCTTTTGCCACTGCAGTGCAAAACAGGCTGGTAATAATAATAATAACCGCAATATGGTCAATGCATAATTATTTTGGGGTTTATTAATTTCGGCTTTTCTGCTAATAAATATAACAATTCAAAGGTTTCAAAGGTCCCTTTACTCTTCATGGTCAACTTAGCCTGACAATTCAAAGAACTCTTTTATTTTAACATATGTGGCTGTAAATGTCAATAAATCAGGTCCTTAAATAAAACAATTATTCTTTGAATAAAAGATAAGGTATATTTATTAACAATTTAAATTATTTATCGCAGTTACAACGTTGTGCAGACGCGTGGTTAACATCGCAATAATCGTTATTGGTTAGAGTGGTGATGGTTTAAGTTGTAAATCGATCGACCACAAACCCCGCCCGTGCCCATAAAGAAAGTCGTTGCCAAAAATCGCAACGTCAACGTGGTGTCTACGCAGCATTGTCGCTGTACAAACGTTGGAGAAACCCCAACGCTTGTAAAACGCTAGTGAGATAGGAGCCTAAGTGGAGTGGCCCATTAGAATACAGAAATAATCTAATATATTACTTAACATACTAACTTTTTGAACTTTCGCGTTTCATGTTAACACATATTATTATACCGGGTATTAACGCGAACAGTGATTATAAATACCTTGGAAGACTTGAAGTTTCGGGCGATGAGACTCATCGCCCGAATGCAGGGAGCTGTGACATCGCATCCTCAGTCTGCTTGCGACAACGACCTGTGCAACCAGGTCGAAACGTCAAACCTTCCAAGGTATTTCTAATCACTGTTCGCGTTAATACCCGGTATAATAATATGTATTACTTAACATATTTTGCTATAGGCCTCAGTTGCCTGAACCCCTTCAACCTTTCAACGACTCAGCCGGCTGTCGGGCTGCTATTGTCTTTCTATTGTGTCTCGAATCGCGTGTGTTCGAAGGCAAATCTTTTTTTTTTTTATTATAATGGGCTTGCTCTTGGTCCCAGACTAGCCCGAGGGCATAGACGGAGCCTACGATGGAGCGAGCTTACCCAGTAGATGCCTATAATGCACTCTATTCTTAAATACTTCCGGGTTATATGAATTTGGAAACACAGACGCCGCCGGCAGGGAGTTCCATTCCTTCTAATCTACCCTACTTTCAAATATCTGCCACAAGGCGTCCGTACGATCCTCGGAGGCGGATGGTTATGAGGAGTAGATACGAGAATAGTTCCATCGTTGCTGAGTATCACCTTGGCTAGACATTTCTGGCTGGATCTTTGCGAACAGTATCTGTGACGGGTAGAGGAGCTTTGTTTTGAAAATGTGTAATTCTGATACAGTATTAACTTTCTTCCGTTAATTTCTATGATTTCACCTGAAAATGAGATGAGGTTTAGGAAAATTTTGAATAGATTGTGTGAGAGTACAACTTGTATTTGGCCGTTTTTTTTTTCAAAAGTGTGTACGAAAAAGCCCTGCGAACACAGTTCCCTACCACCACACTATATTGAGATCAAAGAAACGCAAAAAAACAACTTTTTGTTGTAAAGTTGCGCGTATAAATAAGAGGTACGCTACCTAATAAGATTATTAGGTAACGTACTATAAGTGTAGCGACATCTATTATAATAAGATTAAAAAAAACAATGATGGTAGGTTTATTTAAGCTTTAATACTGAATAAGTTAGATAAAAAAAATAGTAAGCCTTAAAAAAATACAGACAATTGAAACTTTGCACTATATCTAAGTACGTATGCATTGAAGGGTACATCACACTTTTTTTGTTTTTTTTTTCTTTTCATTATACTAATTAAATTACCTACTCAAATAAATAATTAAGTAAATTGTGCTAGTTGCAAACTTTTGCATTGAAATCGAGATCTTAAGAAAATGAATAGACAAGAAATTAGTGTAGCGACATCTATCATAAAAGCATGTGGATTACAAGCGTCGTTTCTTACATCACACAATTAAAGTTCTACACGATATTACAAACAAAATCTTAATAGCACTGGCGGGCCTCGAGATCTAAATTAAGTTCAAGCCGGTCAGATCTTTAGGATTAAGAAAATCTCAAGAAAATCACTGAGACACTTCTCCAATATTATTTTATTTTTAATTTTAGTATAATTTGGAATTGATTCACTGACAGGCTCATCTTATTAAGGCCATATTTATCATAGCCATCATCCAGGTTTCTCAACTCGGGTGGCGCTACCAACAAATGTATAAATTGTATGGAGGGAAATTTACTAGGACACTCTGTTGCCGGCGACACAAATTGTTGCCAGCGACTAAATCTCCTGCTCGTAACGCAATCAGTAAAATTTATCAAGTTCTATGGGCCATATTTCATTACAATACCAGTTGCGCTATCAGGTATGTCAATTCTTTAAGACGTACGTATAGCGAAGGAACTATTAACTCTTCGACGTCCATTTTGAATTTAGTGTTTTTTTTCGGGTGTTGTCGCTTGGTAACTTTACAGACCACGGTGACGCGGCTCAGCAGCAAAAACTTAGTGACCTAATGAAAAATGACCATTAGTGCTTCGGCTTGTATGAAGAACTCACTGGACGCACTTTTTATTTTTATTTCTCTTAAACTACTTCACAGTTTACAATAAGTTCCATTGTAATTTCTGAACAGTTTCGGCGGTGGATGATTGTGGTTGGTAATAACTTCGGATATATTCCCATCTTCGTCTAATTTCATTTTTGCTTTACAGCCTGTTGAAGCTTTCTTAGAACAAAATCGCACTAGAATGTTTTGGCCCGATTTGGAGTATGTTTGCTCTTGGTACAGTATCACATCCTTGTTCCGATATTTGATTATTTCATAATCTGAAAATATAAAATGGACATCAAAATACTAGTCAGCTTACTGAAAATAAAACGTGGCAATCTTTACTATGCCGTTCATTTTAGCTATTCCCCGCGGTTTCTTTATTGGGGTTTTCCTTCTCGCAGTTTTTCGCGGTTTTTATCTTTTCGTTACTGATTCGCTCCTTTAGATCATGGCGTCATGTTATACAGACTACTACTAAATCAAGCTGTCATACCAAAACTTCCAATCCAACAAACAAACAAAATATCTCTTCTGCACAATATTTTTTTTGGGGTGTGGGAAATCATCAAATGACTTCTGCCGCCGTGGCGGCGGGAGGGCGTGTCAGACTTTTACTGACTAAAACCCACTTATGTTCCTTCGGTTGCCCTTTATGTTCCGGGGTCACGGTAACTATTATAAACATTCCGCAACTATGCTCAATATATTAAATCCTACTAATATTTTTAATACTTAAATATTAGGACGGAAAGTTGGATGTTTATTATTGTTTCACGCAAAAACAAGTGAACGGACTTTGCTAAAACTATAATAAAGTAATATAATTTATACATCAGAATAACACATCGGCAGAAAACATCACGTTATAACTCTCAGGAATGGAGTAGTAACCAAAGACCTATTCTCACCCCCTAGGGGTCGAAAGTAAACTATGTTTAGGGGTTGAGAGGAAACCAATGAGCAAATCTTTTTTTAGGGGTCGCGGGGTCGAGAGTGGACTAAACGACATAAATCGGGTGGAACCGCAAGAAATACTTATTATAAAAACATCACACATTACTTACCTAGTAGTTTTGAGGATTTTTTCTCTGAACAAGTTCCAAGTTTTTTCAAAAGGCTGTCAGCAGTAACTTCATGAGTAATATCTTCTGTAGCATGAGGTGTAATACATTCAGGTTCTTCTTTTATCTCGTTGGCTGATTCAGGCAATGAAGAGAGCCACCCAGAATCCCATGGTTCTTAAAATAAAAAATAAAAGTTAGTAATAGCAAAATCTAGTGCCATTTATCTATTTATTTGGCTTGGTATCTACGAAAATGGAAATGGGCAAAGGGACAATAACAAAAACGTCATCCAAATAAACGCAGTTGTGAAAATAGTTTTTTTTTATAACTTATGGGCTTGCTCTTGGTCCCAGACTAGTCCGAGGGCATAGACGGGGCCTACGATGGAGCGAGCTCACCCAAAAGATGCTTGCACTCTTCTCTTGAATACATCCGGGTTATATATGCTTTTGGAAACACAGACGCCGGCAGAGAATTCCATTCCTTTGCGGTGCGCATAATAAAGGATTTCGAAAAACAAAAAAAAAATTGAAATTTGTTTAGTATTAAAACAATTTAAAAGTTGAATAACTTTATTTAAGTAAATTACAGTATATTTTAGGCTTATTGTATGCATAATTGTGGTAGCACTAATAAGTTATTTTTCAGCAATTCCCTTACGACATAGGTCCTAACTACTTACTTTTCTAAATGAAACACTAATACTTTTAAATACAACAACATAATAGATTTATGTAGAACAAATGATAATATTTACTGTATTTTATTAAAAAAGATTTAAGTTTTTACATGGTGATCTATAGACGTATATGTTTACCTATAATGAAGTATATGTGGTTAAATAAAAACTTATTACAAAAAAAAGCAGATCGAATTTCAAAAACTTCAAATTTCTTCCGAAACAAAAGTGATTTAGTAAAAAGTTGTTAATTTTATTAGTTTCTACGGTTTACAAATGTGTACGGAAATATTTAATCAGATTCTAATCTATCTAATATAATAAAGAGATCCGAGAATTCTGTAATAATGGTGTACTCTATATTTCTGCTTACTCATTCAAAGCCAACAGGTTTAATAGAATGGTGAAAATATGTACAGTCAGCAAACTAGATAGGTATACAGGGCCATCATATATAATTAAGGTTTTCATGAATACCGATCGATGTACTCGACTAAAATTTAAATTGATTGAAGAACTAGTTATTTTCTACTAAAGTATATTTTTTTTATAAAACACCCACGGGCTTTTGAGAAAACTTAAATTGTATCTGACGGCTCTGCATAGCTATCTACTTTACTGACTGTACACTTTTACAATTCGCAAAATAATGGCAAACATCAATCGTCAAAATGTCAATTAAGTCGATAGAACATTTTGCTCCTTCAAACTATTATAAAGAAAATTGGGATAGCCTTCTAAAACTTATTTAGCGGAGCTACAAAAAACTATCGAATTGAGCATACTCGGCACACTGAGCTTAACTTCTATAAGTTTTGGTAGTTCCAGAAATATATCCAGTACTTATGACAATATTGTCTGTTTGTTTCAGCTTAGGCCGAGTTTGATAGGGCTTTTACTGGCAGAAAAAAAAATAAGGTTATCGCGCCAGTCCTTACATAAAAAGACGACTACTGGTAACCTGTGTTTGCATTAATTTCCAGCGGTTTGAGGGGTGTACAGTCTGTGCCAAACTTTTATACTCTGTATTCAAAACATCTCGATACAGCCACTTCTTCACAATGTCACACTTTGGTATATGTTCTTTCTGACAATACTCTAAATATGAAGTATAAAACGTGCCAAGAGAGGGAGTTATGTGACGCTCCAAATTCGGATTTTGCTTACAACGTTCCACATATTCATTCATCATGTCTATGTGTTTACGCACTGCTACTTTCATGAATTCTGGTATTTTGCTATCATTCGGATGTTTTCCACGTCTATCTTCCTGCGGCATGCCGTATCTGGCTTTGACAATAGCATTTCTAACCACGAATCGACTTATGCCCAGAGTATTCTGAAAGAAGATTTGACATACCTGGACTAGTTTTCCGTTGACCAAAAACGTGTATTGTAATGAGACTTGTCGTCTAAGTGTTTTGCCTTTCCGTTTATTAATTGGCACTGGGAACACTCTCGATACAATGTACTGTCCCTGTGATACACGTGTCATATTCTTTGCATGAAACTGGTTAAAGATGATTATCCTGGCCGTTTCACTTATCATTTCATAGCACTTTCGCATGCAACGGCACGGGGGTCCCATTGTAACATCGAGTTTTCGTTTGTAATACGAGTTTTTTTCTTTAGCATCATCCTCTTCGGAAGAATTCGTTGATTCTCGTTCATCAAACTTTGAAGGTTTATAATCTGCGTCTTCATCATCAGAACAGATTGAGTCAGAGTTTTGGTCTGCATCGCTGCTGTTCTCACTAACGACTACATATAGCGTGTGACTGTTGGCATCATACTCTTGTTTTATTTCAGGTGATCTTGACAATGACAGCGGTTGACTCGAGGTTGATGTTGCTAAAAATAGAAACAAAATTATAATTAGTATTAACAACATTAGCAGTTTACATGACATTAATAACGCCACGCTAACAAAGTATTCCAGCAATAAGCAGGTAATAGTTATCTGCCATCTCTGCGCCTGCAGTTAGCAGGGTCCGTGCAAGCATTGACATGCACAAGCAGTCAGGGCCAAGTTTTAGTATCCACCAAACTTAAAACGAATGGAGGTAGTTCGCAATCAAAGTCAAGTAAATTGTAGGTGCTTTTAATAAATTCAAAATATATTGAGTAATAGAAGCTGGGTTTATTTGTAGACATAAATATTATACAGTTATTTACAATAAATTACACAAAAAGTAATAAAACAGATGAAATTCTTAATTATATTTAACTTGTTAATTACAATGTAAACTTATTACTAGTGTTACTAGTTATGTACGTTAGTAGTTACGTTACGTATTTATCATTTATTTATAGGGTTATATTTATTTATTAAAAAAACCAAAGCAATCTTCTGACACTCTATACAACTTGAATAAACTAACCTAACCTTACTCATAATTATAACAAACACAATGAACCACTCTTACAAAAACACACCTATTTTTTTTCTTTATACCTAGTTTGTACTTATTTTTTTTAGATAAATCTCACTATTAATGAATCCAGTGAAACAGTCCCTACTTTTTAAACTCCAATTACATTAGTGTAGCTTGCTCAAAAAGAAAAATTAACAGATCACATCCACACTCATTAACTGCCATATTCAATAACTTTCCGTAAGTTAGGCTACTAAAGATTATATTATATTTCACATAACCTCCATAAACAATGTGTTAAAATTTTATCTCTAGTAGACTATAGGTAAATTATTGAAAATGTCCAAAAAGCATCAGACAGCAATCGAAGAGTGGGAGATTAGCTGTGTGGTATAACCACCATACAAGCCTTTCCTGCAAAAAAGGGGCGCGGCACCATGAATTTGTGAAGAACAGACAGTATCGATTCTGCACCAAGCATCACTCATTATTCTTTGGCTGATGACTCTGCACGTTCGCGCGGCTTAAACAGGTAAAACGACTTAAACTCTGTTCTCAAAATCCGCTGGTACAGCCAATACTTAGCAACACTGCCTTCAGGTATAAACTCTTTAGCACAGTATTCCAAGTACATTGAGTACATTTCTTTTAACTTTAACTCATTCTTGCCTGATGGATCGAGTTGTCGTAATGGCTGAGACAGCCTTAAATTTTCACTCAATAAAGCAATGTGTCTTCGTACTATGTCCTTTTTCTTTTCTGGTGTTTTATTCGCCGCCGGTTGTCTTCCACGTCTATCTTCTTGGGAGAGACCAGACGAAGCTTTTTTAATTACTCCTCTCACTGCATTTGAGGATATAGCGAGGGTATTTAAGAAGAAGGGTTTGCATACTTTTACAATTTTGTCGTTTACTACAAAGGTGTAAATTAGTGTAATATCTCTTTTCTTTTCCCTTGACTTTGCATATCGTCTCACTATTGGCTTTTGTGACACTCTAGATAGAATGAACTGCTTTTGTTGCATTCGTGTGATATCTTGTGCATAAAACTTCTCAAAGATGTCCATTCTAGCTTCTTTATTAATGTTTTCATAGCACTTAAGTGTACAAGAGCATGGCGGTCCCATTGTCTTCTTCGTAGTAGGTTTTTTTTTCTTATACGATTTTTTTGGAGGTTTATTATATTGTACACCAGCAGTTGAAGGTAAATGATCTATTGGGTTCATTACATCCGAACCTGCATTATTAACATCTTCTTCAGCTAAATATTCCTCTCCAAAAGACTCGTCAGCGTTTTCATCAGTACTTTCTTCATCAGAAGTTAGTTCTTGCTGTAGCTCTAAAATGTATATCATATTATCAGCGACTTGTTCACATACTTCTGTATTGCAAACATCACTGGGTGATATAAGCTGCTGGTCTACCTTCGAGACACCTATAATAACAACAATAATACATTAGACATGATTTGAGTATTAAGGAAAATTGATATTCGCAAGTTTTGATCATAGGTGTGCTAAGTTAATAAATCATAGATGGAAAAGTTCATATTGTCCTCGTTTTTACTGCACAAACTAAACATGATAATGAAATGACGTATGGGTTTTTTTATATATATATAAAAAAAAAATATATATATGCTTATTTAAGCCATATTTATTATTAAATTGATTTCGTTCATCTTTTTTTACACGCGGTGATTAGCTAAATTTTTAAATTCAATAAAAACGAAATACTTCAATATATTTTACCTTTATTATGATCCTTCTTTAATGTTCTCGCTTTTTTACAGACAATTGGTAAAACACGTTTTTAAAAAAAGCTAGAATTTTAGGCCTAAATCAGATCTAAGTGATACCTAAAACTCATAATTGTTTTTAAATCTGTACTTTTATTATAATAAAAAAAACACTTGGATATTTTTTCATAAGTCCTTATACTAGGTGTATTTTTGGTATTGCTCAACCTGCTAGGAGATGATTCTACCCATGAAAACAAACAACTTTTATTATGGAACCAACTCTGAAATCGCGAAAAAAATATCAGCTGTTTCTAAGAAAAGTTCAATGCCCTCCGACCATAATGTATGAACCAGCTGATATTTTTTTCGCGATTTCAGAGTTGGTTCCATAATAAAAGTTGTTTGTTTTTATGAGTAGCATCATCTCCTAGCGGGTTGAGCAAGACCAAAAATACACCTTGTATTATAAGGTCAGCGCAAAATGCTTAACCGTCGTGCTGTCAGATTCCTCACATAAATCCTCTTTCTATCTTTCTTAAGGCATCTTTTCCGTCTCATCTCCCTAGCTTCATTACTGGGTTACACGATATCCATTCATTACACAGATTATCAGACCTTTTGTTTCATCTGGCCACTTAAATATTCATAATTCTAGACTTATCAGTTTCATATTATGTTTACACGTATACATCTTAAATAGGATGCTCAAAAGTTATTTGAATCAATTATCTAATAACAGCTGAATGACAATTATGGAAATACAAAAACATGGCATGACATTGGAGAAGCGTATGTTTACCATTGGCTGCTGAAAGCTGATAACAATGAGACGAATCCCTATTCAGTTTTTTATCACACATTCCTCACTTCATAAAGAATACGTTGCTTCAAATTCTGCTTGCGCGATGTAGGATGTCATTTATAGTTCACATGATGGGCGATAGATGTCGCCACAAATACGTCAGCACCTTACACTTTGCAGTATTTACCATCAGAAGTACGAATTAGCGTGGGCGGCGGATGGTTATGATTCGTGTTAACAAATTCTATATCTCCGTTTTTATCGAGAGTAAGCTTAGCTTTACAATTTTGAGTGACTTTCTTAGAACAAAAGTGACGATATGGTAATCCTCGTTTGGAAAATGTGTGCTGCTGATAAAGAAGAACAGTTCTGCCATTGAGAACTATCATCTCGTATGGTTTGGTTCCTGCGAATAAAATGTAAGATGTTACAATATTCTGATGTAAAATGGATTTGAGTCATTGGATAGCAAGCTGACTAAAATTACCATTACCGCTTGTAGCCGTCTCTTTATATTTTTGTGTCTGGAATACTAGATTACTTGCAGATGTCAATCGCTATCCCAGAGTCAGAGAGTTTATGTATTTCTCAAGTGTCTGTAAATGCACCCAAAGCCGTCAAACCGTATTTACCAAAATGAATGTAAGTAAATTTAAACAATCTTGGCACGTTCTTTTATCAAAAAAAGACGTATAAGAGATATCCCAGGATTATAAAAAATTTAGTTATTTGGCGATATTCGGTTTAGGTAATTAACTTATAGTAAACATTTTAATATAAACATTTACATTCAGTTATATATATATTCAGTTAACCTAAACAATTGAAATATGGAAACACGCCCTCGAAAACCTCTTTCTAGAGG
This sequence comes from Athetis lepigone, assembly GCA_033675125.1. NCBI lineage: Eukaryota > Metazoa > Arthropoda > Insecta > Lepidoptera > Noctuidae > Athetis > Athetis lepigone. The sequence goes on along the minus strand of CM066218.1, from coordinate 4,494,341 downwards.
TTACCGTGAAAGAGGTTTTCGAGGGCGAATCTACTTTTGTACCCATACAAGAGTAGATTCGCCCTCGAAAACCTCAATAAAAAAGCAAGTCTAATCAAAATAATATATTTAGTAATGTCTTACACAAAATATAGTTCACAAAATTTAACTTTAGACATAATATTTGCGTATAAAGTTGTGTTGGAATTACTCAGTAATAACCCTTACGACTTTATCAATTTCTTATAAGTGTACCATATATTACAAAAATAATTTGTTTTTTAGACTACAGTAGTTTCATTGTGTTAGTAACAAACTTCCTGACGGGCCTGTTGGTCTAGTGGTTAGTAGACCTGACTGCTAAGCCGGAGGTCGTGGGTTCGATTCCCACCCAGGACAAACTTTGTGTGATGAGCGTGATTTTTTGATCTGTGTCTGGGTATCATTTATCTATAATATTATATATTTAAAAATTATATAAGTATGTTTATCAGTTGTCTGGTTACCATAACACAAGCTCTTCTTAGCTTGGGATCAGATGGCCGTGTGTGAGTTGTCCAAAGATATTTATTTATTTATTTATCCCATATCAATGCACAGCACAAACCGTTGGTCCTAGAGATATGAAACTTGGAAGGAAAGTTATTTGTGAAGAGTAAGAAATTAGTTTAGAAATTCAACCCCTAAAGAGTAATAGTGTCCGGGGCTGCGGAATGTTTAATAGTTACCGTGACCCCGGAACATAGAGGGCAACAGAAGGAACATGAGTGGGTTTTATTCAGTAAAAGTCAAACACGCCCTCCCGCCGCACCCAGGACGGGAGCAGTCATTTGATGAATTCCCACTCCCAAAAAAAAATACTGTAGGTACGACGTATACCGATATCAAGTTAGGTACAAAATTGTAGTCTTAACATTGATGACCTAAATAGTAACGATAAAATTAGTAGACCTACAATAATATTTGTACTATTATAATAAACTAAAAAAACATATTTCTATGTTTTATATAAACCTTTTTCCTCCCATGTTTTTTGAGGTCGGCGTAACACTCTTATATTATTTGATTCCAATCGCTCAATAACCATGCTATCAGATTCTTCATACAAGCCCTTTTAAAAATATAAATAACAGCAAGCCTCCGATTGCGCGATGTAGAAAGTCAGATGTAGTTCCCACCCTAGGCGATAGATGCCGCCACAAAAACGTTAGGCACTTTACACTTTAAAGTATTGGCCATCATACGTCCGTATTAGCCTCGGAGGCGGATGATTATGGTCTGTGTTAGCAAATTCTATATCTCCATTCTTGTCAAGCACGAGCCTAGCTTTACAACGTTCACTGTCTTTCTTAGAACAAAAATAAGGTTTTGACCCACGCTTGGAAAATGTGTGCTGCTGATAAAGGAGGACATTTCGACCTTTGAGAATAATCTTCTCATACGGTTTCTTATCTGAAAATAAAAATAAAATGTAAATGTATTTTGATAAGAGGTGAATTCAAGTCGTAAATAAGATTGAAGTCATTGAGTGTCAAATTAGCTGACTGAAGTTGGCCACAGCCGCTTATCTGCAAGGTTCTGTATCCATCTTTTGGTAACAACCCCACAGACGTGTTGCAGATGCATTGGCATCCTGGAGTCTTCACTGCTTTGCTGCAGAAATAGGCAGCACTTCCAGGATTCCTCCATTGAGATCTTTGCTATTTTACAGTAGAAAGGATGTATATGAAAAAAATGGTAGTCCGTTCACGTATTATTTTATACACTATGTAAGGACCAACTTCCGTAAATACAATAATGATCGGCGATAGATTTGGTTTAGGCGCATTAGGGCTAATTCTAGTGTTCCACTTTAATTGACTGAGGTTCGTAAAATCACAATATTGATCACTATTAACATTTAATACAAGGTTACCTATGAGATTTTATGATAAAATATTATTACTAGAACTGAAGTAGAAATGTGTTGAAAAATTTGGTACCTAAATATGTAGTAATGAAATGAATAAATAATACAAAATCCCTTTCTTTCTTTCTTTGGCTTATTTTTTCGTTTCTATCTCCGTCTTGTGGTTTAAGCTGATGACCAGTGTTTCACATTGAGAGACTGCCTATGCGTTCAACCCGTTCCTTTACATATGTAGGGTAGGTCTCCTTAAGGCTAAACGGAGCTAAGTTCCTTGTAGGGAGTCTGGCGACAGCAGAATGACGGTTGTCGAAAAAGGGAAAAGAATGGTGTGACATTAGAAAAGCCTATGTTTAGCAGTGGATGATGTAAGCTAATGATGAAGAGACAAACGACTCCATATTATGAGGTATGACGAATAGAGTAGTAAATTCTTCATCCGCCCTTGTAAAACAGAATCCTTTAATCTGAAGAGTATTGTGTACGACTACTATGGCTCAATATACGACATATTGTGCCATAGTAGTCACCATAAGTATATCGGCACTTTAAGTTTTGATGTATTTACCATCAGCCGTACATTACGTATTAGCCTAGGAGGCGGATGATTATGGTCTGTGTCAGCAAATTCAATATCACCATACCGTCCTTGTTAAACACTTAGCTTTTTAATGTTTACTGTCTTTCTTAGAACAATAATAAGGGCGTGACCCGCGCCTGGGAAATGTGTATTTCTGGTAAAGTAAAGCATTTCTGGAACCAAGAACTATCAACTCTGACCTTTTTCCTGCGGATGAAATAAAATGTAAGATTGGTATTTTGAGACGAAAGTAAGTGGCATATAAGGTTTAAGTTGCTGAAGTTAAGGTTGAAAGCTGACTGAGGTTAGTCACCATCGCTTATCTGCAAAGCTCTCTCTCCATCTTTTGGTACCTACCACGCAGAAGCTTCGCAGATGCTATCCCATCCGGAAGCCTAAGATGATAATATAAACCCATGTGTGTGCAATTACAAGGACCCATACTCTTTGAACACTGCTCAGCGGCAGATGGCAGCACGTCCGAGACAAATTCCTACATTAACAGCTCTGCTATTTTTGAATTGTAAGGATGTATAGGTACAAAGAAACGAAAGGGCTAGTCCATTTACAATATTTTATAAAAAATACGAGGATCACTTTGTCTGGCCATGTCCACTCTATTGACCGATAGTTGTTAGGATTTTGTACATATTATGTTAATGTTGCGTCCAATTCTGATTGCGCGATGTTGGATGTCAATTGTAGTTTACATGTTGGGTAGTAGATGTCGCCACAAAGACATTCGGCACTTTAAATTTTGTGGTAATGACCATCAGATGTTTGAATTAGTCTAGGAGGCGGATGATTATGATCTGTATTTGCAAATTCTATGTTATTTCCATTTTTGTCAAGCACGACCCTTGCTTGGCAATTTTTTGTCATTTTCTTAGAACAGATAAAATTAGTAGAGTGTCCGCGTTTGGAATACGTGTGATGCTGGTAAAGTAGGACCGTTCTGCGATTAACAACTATCATCTCATACGACTTTTTTCCTGCGAATAAAATAAAATCTATGTTCATATATAAATTGGTGATCCCACAACTGATTGAGTAATTGCTGATATATCAACGCACAGACCAAACTGCTGGCCCTAAGGTCACGAAACTTGGGTGTGTTCTTTGTAAAGAACCCTAAAGAGGTAAAATAGGGAATACATAAAAGAATCAACGTCGAGGCGGCCGAAGCCGCGGGTATAAGCAATTATAAATATTATTATTATTTATAACATATAACGGTATATTGATAGGAAGAGAAATTAAGTGTCATAATAAAATCAAAGTCATTTAATGTCAGACAAGCTGACTAAAGTTGGCCTCTCTTCATATTTTGGTATTTACAACATAGACTATTATTCTATTTTATCAGTTCCTTTAATTTTTCTTCGTTTTCAACCACAATGAAATTCTTTTATGCAAAATATTTAATATTTATTATAAAAGATCCTTAAATGTTCACACATGTTATATCAAAATGAAAAAACAAGGATATATAATAACAACAGATACAATTTCACAAAACGCATTGAAAGGAGATCCGCCAAATCCCATACAAAATTACCCCAGGCCCGGCGCCAAAATTACATTATTTGAATTATTTTGTTTGAAAGAACATTACTGTTCCTGTTATCACGGGAACAGAACACTGGGAAGTTGCGCTCGTGCAATAAGCGTCATGTACTATTTGGGTTGGGCTAGACACAACGAACGTGATTTTGAAAAAAACTATGTTAGCACGGGTATTTAGCAATACCGAAACTTTATAATATTTTTGCTATTTTTACTCTAAAAACTGAGTTACATTATTTTGGCGCCGGACCTGGGGTCATTTTGGCGGATCTCCTTTATTGCATCAAATTCTCATTGCGCGATGTAGGAAGTCAGTTGAAGTTCACGTGTTGTACGGTAGATGTCGCCACAAATACATTCGATACCTTTCGGTACTTTACAATTTGTGGTAATTTCCATCAGACGTACGAATTAACCTCGGAGGCGGATGATTGTGGTCTGTTCTAGCAAATTCTATATTATCCCCATTCTTATCTAGCAAGAGCTTTGCTTGGCACTTTTTTGACATTTTCTTAGAACAAAAATAGGGGCGTGACCCACGCCTGGAAAATGTGTGCTCCTGGTAAAGTAGAACGTTTTTGCCACTGAGAAGTATCATCTCATACGGTTTTCTTCCTGCGAATAAAATAAAATGTAAGAAGTTATATTGAAAAAAGACGAAATCAAGTGCATGTAAGACTATAGTCATTAGTCGTTATTATGCTACTTGGCGTAATTGGCCAACCATTCGCGTTAATTGTGTAATGCAAACTAAACCCTATAGTTTTTGGAAAAAAGTTTACCTTGCGTTGCATCGAATACACAAATATTTGGCTAAATATGCCATGTGAAGTAGCAGAATCAAGGTAGCTGACTGAAGTTGGTCTTCGACGTTTATCTGTAAAACTCTCTCCATCTTCTGATAACTACAACAGAGACGCTTTGCAGATGCAAGGGAGTCCTAGGCTGCCGGAGTTAGGGAAAAGTTCTAATAGTTACCGCGGCCCCGTAACATAAAGGGCAACCGAAGGAACAAGGGTGGGTTTTAGTCAGTAAAAGTCTGACACTCCATCATCAAGTAATTTGACCAGGACCGCGCAGACGGCGCGTTTTGTTCCACGCGCGCCTCAAAGAGAAGGAGTCAGCACAGGGAGGGGCCCAACAGGGCCAACGCCTGCCGGGGTTGCGGAATGTTTATAATAGTTACCGTGACCCTGGAACATAAAGGGCAATCGAAGGAACATGAGTGGGTTTTAGTCAGTAAGAGTCTGACACGCCCTCCCGTCGCACCCAGGACGGGAGAAGTCATTGGATGATTTCACACTCACCAAAAAAAAAAAAAAAAATCCCATTATTATATATTATTTTAAGTGCGTCCCTAGTCTGGCTCCTTCAAAAAAGTTCTACCAGTGGTAAGTTTGTGAGGATGAATGAAAAAAAAAATATTCATAATATTTAATACGAAACGAGTGGATACTTAAATACAATAACAATTATATTTGATGTTTGTGTTTTTGTCTACTGAGATTAATATAATCTTAATATTATCAGTGACCAAAATAATAGACTTTCAAAAGGGGAATAGGCAAAAATATATGGAGCTTGGTCCAAATTTCCACCACGAATAAGAACTATGGCATATGACGTATCACTGCGTACTGAATCATTATAAGAAGACCGCAATCAAAAATATTTACTCAGTAAAAAGTTATGACTTATGACCCCATGAAAACTTGCAATTTAAAAACCTTTTTACGCTTCTTTATTTTTTTTATATCTTTAAAACTACTCGATTGATTTAGGTGAATGTTATGTCGTTGTAATTCATACGTTATTCTGGTTGATATAAGCTAATGGCGTAAAAAGTACAATACGGCGGCCGTGGTAGGTACCTTGCTACGTCAAAAAAAAAACAAACTGATGAATTACTTATATTTACTTTTTAATACTAAATATTTATAATACTAGGAAGAATGTTAACTATTGTGAAAAAATATTTCACAAGTTTTATTTATTCTTGTCTTACAGTGTGGGGTCTGTCGGCGTATACCGTATTGCTTCCTAAGTGAGGAAGGGACAAAACTAATGCTATTTTCATCTACGAGTCGACGCTAGCAGTCCCCGGGTTCCGAAATGCAAGAATATTAAAAAATACTTTTAACTGCTTTTAAAAGCAATCCACACTTTCAGATCCTGCCCTATCCGATCTTAATTATCGGACGAATTCGTACAACGTATTCTGCAACAGCAACAGATCTTACATCGGAAAGTGTGTGAAGAATGGCTCCGATTTAGGATTTCCGACAAATCGGATAGGACCAGAAGGTGTGGATCGTGTTATAGCATGATGCGAACCGTTCCGTATTACATTTTTGTATGGGTAGGTGCACTAACATTATTATTGTGTACTTTGCAGTCGAATTGAGCGCATTACAGAACAGGGGCAATGCGTCATCACTGCTACCATGTTATTACTGTTTAAAATGTGTCTATGTGCAAAAAAAATAAAAGATTAAATATTTAAAAATTCGTATTTTTAAACAGTCATAACTTTTTTCTGAGTGGATATTTTTTTTTCGCCTAGTAGTCAAAATTGTATGGTATTTAGTCGACTTTAAGCCTACATAGCTCCCATTAGTGGTGGAAATTTGGACCACTTCTGCTCATTGTCTTTTATCTTAGACGTAAACTTAAACTTGTGATATAATGAATTTAGTGATCAAATAACTGTAACTAATATTAAAGTAAACTAGAATTTTAACGTAGTTTTTAAGTTAAGTGTACGTGTGTAAAATATGAGCTGTAATTTCTGGTTAAAATATGAGCTGTAATTTCTGGTTTAAATAAAAAACTTTATTTCATTTATTGAAATAAAGTTTTTAAGTTTCATTTCTATACTCTAAAATACTTTCCATCAGCAGTTTGAAAGATTTTTGGAGGGGGATGATTGTGTTCAGTGGTAGCAGTTTTCAATGTTCCATCTTCATTAAGGGTTAGTTTAGCCCGGCAGCTTTTCCCCTTTTTCGAACAAGCTAGGTATCGAAACGAAGGGTCTTGTTTCGAAAAAGTATAATCCTGGTAGATAACTATCGTCTTCCCGTTTAGGTTCACTACTTTGTACGGTTTACCTGTAAAAAAAATACAAATATTTTAAAGCTAAAGAGTATTATTGTATAGCTAAATTCGCTAATCTCAGTACCTACTCAGAATTAAAAACTTACTAACTTCTTACCAGCCAGTTACACTCCTGGTTTACATGGAATAAGGATCCCTGTGGTTACTCTATACTGGTGACCCCCTTGGGGCCATGTCCTTGTGGCATTGTAGAGCCCAGAGGGACCTCTACTGTACCGGGACAACTACAATTACTTTAATGAAAGATATATTTATTAATTATTTGCGTTTATAAATATATCTTTCATTAAAGTAAATGTAGTTTGTCTAGGTTGACAATATTATTGTTATTAGTCACAATTTGTTTATGTGATTTGAAAAAAGAAAAGATATAATATAAAAGATAGATTATTAATAAACGACTTAATATCTCAGCAAGGAATAAAGTAAAACAACTGGGTACTTGAATATTTTATTTATTTAGTGCAATATAAATTAGAAAAAAGTTTATTTGTTATTTTAATTAAGAAAACATTAAGTAAAATATAAAAATAAGTAATGAAATTATTGTAATTGATAGATCTTTCTATATCCAGCTTTATTAGCAAATAATACACTAATGGTGAGATAAATAGACGTTACTAAGCACTGACTTTGGCTTAGCACTATACCTGTCACTGTTACACAACTGCCAAACGTCAAGTGTACGATAGAGACAGAACATGGTTTAGCCGAAGTCAGTGCTATATAGTCTGTTTTTTTTAACAAACGAGTACCCAAAATGTTGTCGGATGCCTGTCAACTGTCAACACGCGTAAAAGTGCTGTTGGTTATTTTCGTAATTTTTAGTGTAAAACTGCATATTAGTGTTTGGAAATGCAATAATAATGTACTCTAGCTAGTGATAATTAAGTGAAACTGTTAGTAACAAAAAGTGCGTGTGATTTAAGAAGAAATTAGTGATCAAAACTGGAAAGTGACAATCGTCTTTTCAAAGTTTCTTCGCATACCCACATAATTATTTACTACTTTTTTTTTTTTTTTTTTTTTTTTTTCTCTTCTGTTTTTTGTCATGTCAATATGACATTTGAAATTTGGAAGAGTGTTGCCACTGTGAAACTTAAAAATCTACTATGAGTAGCGATACTAGTAGAAATATGACTGGAATGGAGCAACAGGCTCCTAGTCAAATAAATATTACTGATGAATCGCTATCACCAGTATCACCTAAGAAACCAGCGCGTGCACCCGCCGCCGCCGCAAACAGCAAAAAACCTATGACTCAACAAGTATTCCATCCTTCTCTCTTTACCAGACAGAGATCCAACTCACTCACTGAGCCTACACCCAAAGTATGTAGTACAGCCACTGTGCCTATAATGCTTAATCCAGGTGCAACACTTATCAACCCAACCAAAACAGTGTCAGACTCCCAAATGCCAACTAAAGAAAAGCAGCCGCAGCCCCCCGCATGGCAGCGTGTGCCATCATCTAAAAAACGAAAGGTCTCGGAGCTGTCACCTCCACCTGCTTCAACCCAGACAGGAAACAGGTTTGATGGCCTACCAATCGACCTGACTGAGGATGAAACTCGCCAACCCAAGCAAGATCATAAGCCTCCACCGATCATATTGTATGGAATAGAAGATCTAAAAGAATTAACCAAACTGATAGAGTCGGTCATTAGCCCTCCTGAATACAAATACCGGATAGCCAACAAGAACAACATACGTGTTATGATAAATACAATAGAAGCCTATAAAAAAACCATTGATATCATTAGAGAAAATGGACTTATTGGACACACGTTCACACCAAAAGACGCAAAATGCTACCGCTTTGTTATCAAAGACCTGCACTACACAACCCCTCATCAAGCTATAAGAGAAGCAGTCGAAGCCTCCAACAATGAAATCGTAGGCGAGATAATTAACGCTCGTTATGGCTCAGACAAAAGACCCACCTCAACCTTTTTTGTGAACGTCAAACAAAGCATACACAATCGCGATGTCAAAAATATCCAATATATTTTCAACCAAAAAGTTAAAATAGAAGACCCTCGCAAATCCAAAAGCATTGTCCAGTGTCAGCGATGCCAACAATATGGGCACTCTAAGAACAATTGCATGAGACCTCATAGATGTGTCAAATGCGGAGAAGGTCACAAAACTTCAGAATGCACAAAGAAAGACAGAACCACACCAGCCAAATGCGCACTATGCTCTTGTGACCACCCTGCCAACTATAAAGGCTGTGAGGTCTATAAAGAGATCTTAGCTCGGAGAAACAAAAGCCGCACTCCACGAGAAAGGGTGTATACCCCAACTACTACCATAGCCTCGGCTGCTCCACCTACTACATCTACCTTCAACTTACGAGCCACGAGAAACACTCATGAGAAATCGTATGCAGAAGCATTATCCGGACCAAACCCTACTACCCATGACCTACCACAAACTCACCAACAACAGAATCAGTCACTACATCATATCCTCATCAAACAGAGCGAGAAGATGGACCTCTTAATCCAACAAATAGGCTCCTTAGTGAGTCTAATCACCAGCCTCGTCACCAAGCTTACAAAATGACTTGCTTAATCATAGCAGCCTGGAACATCAATGGCATCGCCCCCAACACATATGAATTAGAAGTTTTCCTAAAAGAAAATAAGATCGACATATGCCTGATATCCGAATCACACACAACTGTAAGAAGTGATATACGCATTCCAGGATTCTGCGTATACCTTACCTCTCATCCGGATGGTCGAGCACATGGTGGCAGTGCTATCGTAATAAAAAACACCATCAAACACTGCCTACTGGAACCTTTTGTGACAGAACACCTACAATCCACGGCTATAAGAGTAGAAGATCGATCAGGCCTTATTAACATCTCGGCGGTATATTGCCCTCCTAAACACAAAATCAATCAGGAAATGTTTAGCGAGTTCTTTAAGAAGCAAGGCAATAGATTTATAGCAGGTGGCGACTGGAACGCCAAACATACAGATTGGGGTTCTAGACTCACCGTAACCAGGGGCCGTGAACTCAAAAAATGCATTGATGCAAATAGCATGTCAACTATGTCAACAGGTGAACCTACATACTGGCCTACGGATGTTAACAAAATACCTGACCTCCTTGACTTCTTTGTCACAAAAAACATATGCCATAAATTCACTGAAATAGAATCTAGCTTAGACGGGTCTTCAGACCACACCCCAATCATACTAAGATTGAGTAAAACGACAGCAAAATGTAACCCAAATCATGACATGCTCTATAATTGCAAAACCGATTGGGATAACTTTAGAGAGTACCTTGAAGACAACATTAATCTCAACGTACCTCTAAAATCCCCTGAAGACGTAGACGATGCGTGCTTGTACTTCACTAATCTTTTACAAGTGGCAGCGTGGATCAGCACCCCTGAGTTAAAACATTCTGCACATAGAACACCTACCCCGATGGAAGTCCGAAGAAAAATCGCAGAGAAGAGACGATTTCGTAGAATCTGGCAGTCAACACATAACGAACGGGACAAAACTCGCCTTAACCGTGCCATTAAGGAACTCAAAGACCTGCTTACGAAATCCAACAATGATGCCCTACAACATAGGCTAGAGAGAATAACCCCTGAAGCTAAAGGAATTCACTCCCTTTGGAAAGCAACTAAGAATTTAGCACAACCTCAGCAACGCTTCCCCCCTATCAGATCAGACAATTCTTGGGCACGTTCTGATCAAGAAAAAACTGAAGCTTTTGCCTCTCACCTTGCTAACGTCTTTAAGCCGAACGAATCTGCAGTTCCTGATGATCCAGAAATTGATGTTATTCTCAACCAGGACTTGCAACTTTGTGCCCCACTGCGACCAACATCCCCACGGGAACTGTCTAGATTGATATCTACGATGGACTCTAAAAAGGCACCCGGATTCGATCTCATTACTCCAAAAATTCTTAAGGAGCTGCCAAGAAGGGGAGTAGTCTTTCTTACGATCCTCATTAATGCCTCTCTCAGATCATGTTACGTCCCTGCTCTCTGGAAAATATCTCAAATCGTAATGATCCATAAGCCTGGAAAGCCGGAAAACGAGGTTTCATCTTACCGCCCTATTAGCCTTACTCCAGTACTATCGAAGTTATGGGAAAGAGTTGTCCTGAACAGGCTGAAACCTCACCTACAAGAAAACCAAGTTGTACCTGATCACCAATTCGGTTTTCGCGAGCAACACTCCACTGTAGAACAGGTACACCGAGTCTACCGTACTATAAGACAATGCCTGGAAAAGAAAAAGTATTGCTCGGCAGCATTCCTCGACGTACAACAAGCTTTTGACCGAGTATGGCATAAAGGACTATTATGTAAGATAAAGTTGCTCCTGCCCCATTCTTTTTACTTGCTAATGAAATCATACCTTAGTGACAGACAATTTCAAGTAAAGGTACGAGACGCTAGATCCTCTCTCGCCAGATGCCTTGCAGGGGTACCCCAGGGCTCCGTCCTGGGCCCAGTTTTATATAATATATTTACCAGCGATCTCCCTCAATGCCCTGACGTATTTGTAGCAACCTACGCTGATGATGCCGCATTCTTGGCCTGTGATCGGGATGCCAACTTGGCGAGCAACATGCTGCAAAATCAACTTGACAGGACCCACGACTGGCTAAACAAATGGCGCATAAAGGCAAGTGCGCCCAAATCCCATCACATTACCTTTGCACTAAAACATGGAAATTGCGCCCCGGTCAGATTGGGACAGGACACTCTACCACAGTCATCATGTGTAAAGTACCTGGGATTCTACTTGGATCGTAGGTTGACATGGAAGGATCACCTAAAGAAAAAAAGAACGGAAATCAACTACCGATTCAAGAACTTGCTCTGGCTACTAGGCAGACAATCTTCACTCAGCCTGAGTAACAAACTTAGAGTCTATTGTTCCATCATAAAACCAATATGGACATATGGGATTCAACTATGGTCTTCCGCAAGCAAGTCTAATATCATGTGCATTCAAAGAAGCCAAAACAGCATCCTGAGGGTCCTAGCAGCGGCGCCCTGGTACGCTCGCAACTCAGAAATCCATGAGCACCTGGAAATTCCAACGATCCTAGATGAAGCGAAGCGCTACCTAGAGAAATACAAAGACAGACTAACCAGCCATCCAAATCCCCTCTCACGTTCACTATTGATGCCAAATCATATCAAGAGACTCAAGAAAGCCGATATTGTGCTGCCTGATTAAGTAGAATTTGGACATTGGTCCTGATTCTGTAATAATGTGATGCGTCTCTCCACACATCTGATCATAGTCATGGATGACTGATAGCAGATAGGAAAAAAAAAAAAAAAAAAAAAAAAAAAAAAAAAAAAAAATGTTGTCTGCGTTTCTATTGGTCCACATAATCAGCATAAGTGTTATTATTGGTGTTAAGAGTTAGCTCCGCCTCGACTAATTTCCCATCTCTCTCTGTCAAATACCGGAAATGTGAAAGAGATATACTCAGTACTCTTTTGTTAAAAAAAATAGACTATAGTGACGTCTATTTATCTCGCCGAAAGTATAAAGTGACCGACCTAAAACACATGTCAACTCAAGTTGCGTAATTATCGTTAAACAATGCATAAAAAAAAATCATTTATATGGTCCAAAAAAGATAAAAGTATATATGTCGTAGGATAATTTGATACTTCGAATCTTCGCGGAAATCCTAGGGGTTTTGCGAAAACGCGGATAATTAGACATAGGCGAAAAATTATCAAATCTTACTGGACAAAGTCAGGATTTTTGCGAAAATACTCATTACTATAGTAAGATTTGATGTGCTCAACACTGATTGGCTACAATTTTGCTGGCTGACTTCTAATTGGTTCCTAGTTTGCCGATAATTAACTTGCAAGTATTGTATGATAGAGTTATGAAGGTTTAGAATAGGTGAGAAAGAAAAAAACTAAATTGATTTTTATAAACTTTTTATTGAAAATTTGACTAAGACTTTATGATATATGACACTATGTACATCCGTGTAGCACTTTTATTTACCACTTTATTTAAGTCCAAGTAGGTACACTATTTACGATAAAAAACAAAACACTTCTGCAATTTAACTCAGACACAAACGTAAACAAATAACGTGCGGCAACAAATGATTGACATTTAAGACGTCAACCAATCAGAGACGATCTCTTATTGAACGCGCTGACCGACCAATCAGCGTTCTTATTTCATAACAGCCAGCGTTTCGTTTCGCAATATTGCTATAATAACGAGTATTTTCGCAAAAATCCTGACTTTGTCCAGTAAGATTTGATAATTTTTCGCCTATGTCTAATTTTCCGCGTTTTCGCAAAACCCCTAGGATTTTCGCGAAGATTCGAAGTATCAAATTATCCTACGACATATACATTTTACCTGCTTGATTTACAACTCTCTTGATATTCAACAGATCTCCTCAATAAGTATTTTTTATCATACATTTAGGTACCTATTCATAATTTAATTAAAAAATAAATCGAAAAGATAAGACAAGACCACTCTGAGAGAATTATAAATCGATTTTTCACCAATCGGAGTATAATTAATATTTTTCTCGAAATACGGCAGACCGTATAAGTATTATATAAATTCAAAAGTAGAACTAGTCTATCGGTCTTTCATGTTTCACGGCTAAAACACTGAACCGTTTTTGATGAAAAGTACAAAGATTTTAAAGATAGGGTATTTGTTAATAAACTTCTTAATCTGAAGTTACGAAAACCGTCTTATACGCGAACCAAGTCGCGAGCAAAGGTTAGTTACTTACAATATCTAATAAGATTAATTTGGCAAATATTAGTTTTATCACTGACATTTGTATTTACAGTTAGTAGATATTATAATAAATCAATAACAATACTATTAAAATTAGTTTATCTAAATACAGATGTATTACTTTAAAAACTGAATACTACCTACCGGCTCGGTAGTTTTCAGTTTTTTAATTATACAGAGATTTTTTAAATTCTTCCTGGTTTAAACTATGTTTCTCCGTTTTTGCCTCATTTGATCAATTGGCACGTTTTTCACTTTAGGTGATGATAATTATTTAGGATTTATCCACGAACAACCCCCAAGTTTTCTACACTTGTCCATGTTAGACGCTTAAATGGCAACAACTCCAGAAGGCTTGAACGTGGATTAAAACCGGAATACAAAGTCCAACAGCCGAACAATCACCCACTACGTCAATCGCAATGATATTATAAGTAAAAAACCTAAAAAGGTGTAGATATGAATCTATCTTCAAAAACGGCACACTAACGCACACATAAATAACTGTATATTGCAATGACACACTAAATTCAAAATTAAAAATTCAAAGCATTTATTTCACTTAGACCATTTACAGGTACTTATGAATTGTCAAAGAGTCGGTCGGTCTGTTAGTCAGGAAAGAAAAGTGACGCTAATTGCCTGTTCCAAAACGTAGATCTCCATGGAGAAGAACAGGCAAGAAACTCCACGGACACTCTTTTAAAAATACACACATCAAAAGTGTCTAGGGATATTTTAATTAAACCTAAATAACTAAAATTCTATTAACTTTTTGTTAAGACACCTACACTTTAAAATAAACCTTGTTTAATTGCCTATCTAATCTGATAATAAACTTTTAGATAAAGTTAAATTAAAAAAAAAACTTAGAAGAAGAGGAAAAACTCAACAAAATTTCAATTTAACTTTATTTTTGAAATTTCAAAACCTAAACAACAAAACAATTTTTTTTTTATAAAAATTGTTGAAAACTTAAAATTAATAATTCGTGGATCCACCTAAGACTCTCCTGACACATCTGGAGCGGTTCTGCATACTCAAAACAAGGGGGTCAATATCCTGTTGTGGAGTACTGTCCCAAATCCTGCTAAGATGGGAGAAAAGCTGGTTTTGAGGCACAATATCAACAGGGAAATTCCTACGAGCTCTTCTCTGAAGCATATTCCAGGCATGCTCAATAGGATTTAAGCCAGGGGATTGTGCAGGCCGGTCTAAAGCTTGGATAACATGCTGTTGTAACCAACTTGTAACGATACGCGCCGTATGTGAACGGGCATTGTCGTGCATTAGCTGGAAATTTTGTCCCATTTGCTGTTTGTGGGGCAAGATTACAGGCTCTAGCACCTCATCTCGGTATTTTCGAGCAGTCATATTGCCTTGTATCCAAACGAGGTCCGTTCTACCGCCGAGACGAATTCCTGCCCAAACCATAATCGTGCCACCTTAATATGCATGAACTTGTTGTGGGTGCTGCAGTCGATTCCAACGTCCAGGTTTTCTCCAAACGCGTACTCTTCGCGAATCAGGATGAAATCCAAACCTAGATTCATCAGTGAAAAGCACAAGTGACCATTAAGAATGGTTCCAGTTTTCGTGTGCAATAGCCCATTGTAATCTTCTTCCTCGATTACCTCTCCTTAGTGCTGATACCCAAAATGGCCTACGAGCACGTAGATTGACTTCATGCAGTCGCCTTCTCAAAGTTTGACCGCTTACCAGCAGACCAAACTCTCTCTGTAGCCTTTGAACCAATTGCATCGCCGCTGCATTTAGTTGACTTCGTGCAGCATTTACTAAGAATCGGTCCTGTACATGTGTTGTAATGCGCTGAGGTCCTTGGTGCCGTTCCACCACTTCCTCCGTGACACGATAACATGACCAAAGCCTGGATATTACGCTCTGACTGGTCATCATGGCTTCAGAAACGGCAATTATGGGACAGTATTCCACAACAGGATATTGACACCCTTGTTTTGAGTATGCAGAACCGCTGCAGATGTGTCAGGAGAGTCTTAGGTGAATCCACGGAATATTAATTTTAAGTTTTCAACAATTTTTATAAAAAAATTGTTGTTTTGTTTAAGTTTTGATGTTTCAAAAATAAAGTTAAGATTGAAATTTTGTTTGAGTTTTTCCTCTTCTTCTAAGTTTTTTTTAAATTTAACTTTATCTAAAAGTTTATTATCAGATTGAATAGTCTATTAAACAAGGTTTATTTTAATGTGTACATGTTTTAACAAAAAGTTAATAGAATTTTAGTAATTTAGGTTTAATTGAAATATCCCTAGACACTTTTGATGTGTGTATCATGTTTTACAAAGTTTTGATTACATTTTCTTTTTGGTGCTTCTACATGTGAAAACAATTTAAGTATATAACAAAATAAACAAATACAAAATTAAAATAAAAAGTCAAAAATAAAAAGTCATGGCAGTTAAGAGATGACCCATCTCAACTGATAGCGCCCGTTCGCGAGCATGACGCGTGACATCAGCACCATTTAGCTCAACCATTTTGAAGAGAACCGAATGATCCAACGCACTCGCCACCATCAGCGAGACTTTTTGAGCGAGCATGACAATGCTCCTAACCGCCATGTCTATTTGTGTCAGTAGAAAACTATCGTAATAAATCACTGCATCGTACTCACATTTACAAAAACTCAAATATGCATCTAAATTACACAAACCAAAGTTTTGTACTGTAAATAAATATAAATAAGTGAAATTTAATTGCTTATAAAAATTATA
Source organism: Athetis lepigone (assembly GCA_033675125.1). NCBI lineage: Eukaryota > Metazoa > Arthropoda > Insecta > Lepidoptera > Noctuidae > Athetis > Athetis lepigone. The sequence continues at coordinate 4,477,647 of CM066218.1, read as the reverse complement.
ATAATAAAGATCTTGAATATTAATGTCAAAAATTAAGGGGACAAGAAACATTTTCTATCTACCAATGATTTAAAATTTCTAATTTGTGAGCTTATGTGGAGCAGGACCAGCATTTAGCCAAGCATGTTTGTCATTGATATAATCTTCTAACTTAACTAAAGTTCGATTACACGTCAAAGTATGATTGAAGTAGTGCATGTGAAAAGGAAATAAACGTCAAATGTCAACGCGATACTCAATATAATTTTGGTCTAATAGCTACATTTTAAAGTGCCACTTTTTGACTGCCTAAAACCTACCTGCACCTTTTTAGGGTTCCGTAGTCAACTAGGAACCCTTATAGTTTCGCCATGTCTGTCTGTCTGTCCGTCCGTCCTCGCTTAATCTCTGTGACCGTTAGCACTAGAAAGCTGAAATTTGGTACCAATATGTATATCAATCCCGCCGACAAAGTGGTAAAATAAAAAATGGAAAAAAAATGATTTATTAGGGTAGCCCCCCTAAATGTAAAGTGGGAAGTGTTTTTTTTTTAATTTCAACCCCAACGTGTGATATACTGTTGGATAGGTATTTAAAAATGAATAGGGGTTTAGTAAGATCATTTTTGATAATGTCAATAATTTCGGAAATAATCGCTCCAAAAGGAAAAATCAAAGCGTCCCCCCCCCCTCTAACTTTTGACCCGTAGGTTTAAAAAATATGAAAAAAATGTGGAAAGTAGAACTTTATAAGGACTTTCTAGGAAAATTATTTTGAACTTGACAGAAAGAACAGTTTTTGTATAAAAAAGACAAAAAGGACGTACAAAATAATTTCTGCGTACTTAGTATGTCAACGTAACAAATAGCCTTTTTTAAAACTTATAAGTGGGAACACTTATTGTGACGGACGGGAAACTACGGAACCCTACATTGAGCGTGGCCCGACACGCTCTTGGCCGGTTTTTACTTATAATATCATTGGACAATCGTATTCAAAACATTCTTACAAGACGCCATAAATCTTCTTCAGCTTCTTAAACCTATAAATGCCATCAACAGTCCTCTCACATCTTGGCGGCAGATGCGTGTGGTTAGTCACAGCGGTCACTATATTACCACATTTCCCTAATTTAATGAACGCACGGCATTTTTCACTGGTCTTCTGAGAACATCGGAGCAAGGATTTTCCCTTCACATGGTAGGAATATGTGTAGTTATTATACAGTATCACTGACTTGCCTTTACCTAGTGGCAGTACATAGTAGTTGGCTGGAAAAGAAAACTATTTATTTAGTAACAAGCAGTGTCCTTTTTTTCATTCAAAATAATTCTCGCTGATCGTCACAATGCGAGTGATTCAATGTATCAAATAATCAACCAATTTGTTTCAAGAATAAGGTAAATAAAAACAACTGATTATGTACCTAAAAGGAAAATATTTTATTTACAAAAAAATCACAGACACAGGACATCACAATACAAGATTTGACTAGAGTTTAATAATGAAAACGTAAATTACTGACACACTACGTTCTTCTCATTATTTTTATAGGCCTCTCATGCTAAGTCATAGACTTTTACAATTCATATAAAACATTTTTAAGTTCATTTAAAACATCACAGGCAAGGAAAAACATCGTGAGGAAACCTGGATTTGTACTACCCGTACGACTTAACCACAGTTTTACGATCCATACAGTTGGAAAACGCCTTTGATGTCGGACGACACCGCCGCCGCCCGCCGCCCGTGTAGGTATTTACGCTACCGCGTGCAAATGTGCAAGGGTTGTCAAAAAAGACAAACTTTATTTTTTTCATAATTGAATATTACCTACATGTGAGAATTACGGGGCTGGCGGTTTTATAAAGGGGGGCAAATTTTTCATTATTTTTGCGATAGGACACACCGTTTTCGAGATACAAGCTTTAGAAGAAAAAAAGACAGGTCACAGCGGCATGCGACTACGGTCATAACCTGGAAACAGACTGTTAGGTAGGTACCTTTGCTTATTGTTTTATCCGGGTTTTTTCGTAGTCAGGTTTGAGTTTTTTTTAACTTTTGTATAAATAAATAACCTAACATTGCGTGAACAGTGTCCAAGTGCCTGCGATAGCCCGTTCGCAAAGCGTATATAGTACCTACAAGCCTACAATACGAAATATAAGTAAATGATGCCGATTGAAATGTCTTCCGATTGTAATAATATAACGTATACGAATACGTGTATAACTTAACTTTACTCGTACCTACTATAATTATACACGTAACTATAAACACGACGGGTATTATTATTTTATACAAAATAAATATTAGTAGGTACCCACCTGTTTAATACGAATTTATAAGAATAAACTTACCTCGCGTCACGGGGAAATCTATGAAATCTTAAATCCTTATTGTGTCTCGTTGTCGAGGTACTCATCCGTACACAGAACAAGAAGTGTGCACCATTATAATTAGTTTATTCAATGATTCTTGAAAACTTGCTTGCGATTTACACGGATGCGTTAGCCCCAGAGTTTTGGCCCGCCAACTACGCGCACTCGCGGGCAGCGATCCGCGCCGCCCACTTCCCCTCGAGATCCCCGCCGTTGCTCTATGCAAGTACATTCGTTTTACAACTGTATGGATCGTAAAACTGTGACTTAACTATGCACTTCGCATTGTGATGTAACGCTAACGGAATGCTATCGCTACTAAACGAACGAGACAAACATGGTGCGCCGCGCGGGGAAGCGGGTGAGAGGTCGTATACGTATTGCAGCGAGGTGCACAGACAAATTTTGCGGGTTGTGAGTCTAAATCGTCAATCCGCCTTGAGCAAGCCTGGCAATCAATGCTCTTACCTATATAAAAATGGCCTTTGCCCTGTAGTGGGGCAGTGACATGCTGGTACTAAGGCGATTCACACACGGCACCGCGCTCCGCCGCGGAGGGCGGTGAGACGGATGTCATGTTGTACAAGACACTTTGAAATCCGTTGATACCTAACACACGTTCACCGCTCGACCGCGCGGTCGAGCGGTGAACGCGTTCACCCTCCGCGGCTGTGCGCGGTGCCGTGTGTGAATCGCCTAAGGGTATTCTTTCCTTCATCACTTCTTTTAAATGGTCCTAAATCTATACAGCTACAATAATTGGCACATGATATGGCTATCTTAAAACGTCACTATACTTTCAATAATTCAAATTCACATTAAGTTTATCACTATATTTCATTATTACAGGATAGATAACAAAACAACGTGGTGTATTCGTATTCACTAAAATAATGAAGTAATTTCTACAATTTATATGTAACATTTATGTTGCTACTATTTTCAACAGTCTGCACTAAAGAGATCTTTGGTTTTAATAATCTACACTGAAGAGAAAGCCCCAGTTATCTCTGGAGCCAAAGTAGCGTACTTTGAGATCCAAATAACAAATAATTTTAATATAATTCAGTAATTCTACAACAAATCAGTAGTGACCATTCATATTTGACTAGGTAGGCTAGGCAGGCACTAGTATTATTTATTCATTGAAAAGATAATGTATTGAATTTTAGTTTTGAAGTCATACCCGTACGAATTAACTGTGTACCTCGCACTGTATACATTTGCGCTGTACGCAATTGCTACTAAACAAAGAACGACTCGAACAAGGGGGCTGCGCGGGAAAGCGGGAAAGGGGTCGCATTCCAGCGAGGTGCACAGATAAGTCGTACGGGTTGTAGACACTGCTTATTTTGCCTATATGGAATGCACGTCACTGTAACAAACGAAGAAAAAGGTGTCCTCATACATATATCTATTAAATTCTTAGAGTCCGTTCACACAGACTGGCTCGGAGAGCATCGGCGCGCATTTTTCTTTTCACACAGACCGGATCGTACACGCTTGGAGTTGGTCGGAGCGGAGCCGCCAATTATTTCATATAGGCCGGCTGGAAGCGACTTGAAAGCGGGTGCTCTCGGAACCGGTCGAATGCGCTCGCAGCCGGTTGCATGCGCTCGCAGCCAGTTGGATGCGTTCTGTTAGGATGGGGTTCCGGGAGTCCTTTTTAAAAAAACACTTTTATACTGCTAAAAGAAAACACGATTTATTTCTGAATTTTACATACAAAGAACACTGTTACAGAATAATTAAATTGACTGAACTAATTGACGGGCTGGACTGACTGAATGGCTGGACTGACTCGAAAACCGCATGGTTTTGCCTTTTTATAAACTTAAGGTAAAATGGAAGCGATGGGGGTTTGCGCTTACTCTGCATTTAATGCATACATGTGACTGTTCATAACATCTCCCCCCTTTAGACTGAGCTTTATTTTTTTAATTTTAGATAAAGCGAAGGACAAAAGGATATTTATAAATTAATTAAATTTTAATTTAACTTTGAAATAAAACTCAGTGTACAATATTAAAATTGATTAAAAATATACCCACTTAATATAAAAATTAACATAATATTTTATCCTTATAGAAACAAAAGGATTTTAATTAAAAGAAAGGGATATACCCACATACTATAGTTATATTACTCTAAGAACATATTCTTGCTAATAGTTAAGTCACAAGACAAAATAAGAATTTCTAATATAATTACTTATTTCATTTAGATTAAAAGTTACTGAGATTTCTATCTGATCTGTTTAAGTTTCTGAAAGCAACATTTTTATTAATATGTAGATTTGGGAGGCTTTTTATCGATTGGTTATCGATTTCAGGATCATCTGAAATTTCAGTAAGTTCGATAGAGTTTGTTACAATGTTATCATTTCTATTTTGCTTTTTATTGTAGCATTGATTATAAATTTGGATACAACACATAGAACTTTTATTACTAAAACATTTCTTATAAACTTTATAAGCTAAATAACAAAATATTGCCGATATTATGGCATAGGTCAGTCCTGAATAATATGTGCCGTATTTTACAATATGAGACTGATTTTCAGTATTTTTTATATCATTTTCTAAACTGTCTAATTTATGCGAGGCTAATTTTAAAGATTCTAAATCAACATTGGACAAACTTATTGGATTAACAAGATGAGAACTTTCATTAACAAAATTATACTTACAACAATCATCTATAGTTAAATCAAAGTCTAAAATTATTTGATTTGGTACAATTGTTTTGTATTTATTCGATGCGTGAAATTGTAATGTTTGGAAAAATGCTACACAATTATTTTCTACAGATAAAATTCCTGTTCCTTGTAAAACATAATCTGTAATATTATTGTTACATTTCATTGTTAACTTATTTGGTTTAGATTGTACATAAATGTATCTGTTATCATTCAATTTTTGCCAAACATTAATATTACCATAGATAACTTTGGACTCACAACTTTCGGGAAGCGACAGTGTAACTTCTGTCAATAATCTCGATTCACATGAAGGATTATTGATCGTTGACAAAATTGAAGGTAAAGGACATATAACATAGTCATTATTAACTTGTTTACATTCAATAATATTATCTAATAAAGCGTAACTTAATCTGTCATCCGTTATGGCTACATATAACTTAGAAGGATGAATTAAAACATAAGTTGAATAGTGCTTAATATCACTTGGAGTAGGTAGCGGTAAGATTTTGTATAGATTGAACTTTATAGGGTTTATCAAAGGTACTTGTATGATAAACATGAGTTTGTTGTTATAATAATACACAGTTAGTTTAGATAGATCAATTATAGTATGAATGTTTTGCAACGTCAGTGCAACCGGGAACTCTGAGGTTCTTTTTAATGGAATGTTGTTTGATAACTCGGCATATAATTTCTTTGGAGTTATTACGTATGGGTGCAAAATGTTTGCTTTAGCAAATAAAATTGAGTTTAAAATAGTATCTAAAATGTTAGAAATTGACAATAATGATCCTTCTATAATATTAAACATAGAGTTAAATCTTTCTAAATTAATTAAGTTAGTACTAGTCTTAGAGTTAGCATTAAAGATATAATTAAGTTTTTCAATACGATTATTTAGTTTAATTTCGTTATCGTTTAATCTTTGTATGGAAACGTTAAAATTATTAATAGTAGAACGAACAACGTGAATGTTATCTTTCATTAAGGAAAAAATATGATGCTCGTTTTGTTGACATGTGTTAATAGCATCGTCATATTTTCTTGCATCGTCGGCATCTAAGGTGCCAAAGAAGGGGTGCATGGACAGAGGGGTGCATGGACAGAAAACCTCCTCGTGTGCCCGAGGGCTGGAGTTCGCTTATGGATCCGTCCGGGGCGAAGGCCAGTCCGAGGGACGGTGCACCCCGGGAGGTGTGCAACGACTCGCCACGGTACGTTGTGCCTGTGGGGTCTCGTTGCACACTTTCGAATATTCTGTCGCGGAGGACTCCACCACCTGTCCCTCTGAGTAGCAGAGGGCAGTGTGTGTTGGAGTCGGGGAACGGGCTCTGCGTGCACTCACCCTGCCGCAGAGCAGGCAGCTAGGGGTCGTCATCCCTAGCTGCCCCCGTTGATCTCGTAGCCCCGTAGTCTGTTACGGTCATGTCTCTGACTTTCGACGGGGGTCGAGGGCCTTGGCTTAACCGCCCGGGCCGCGAGGTAGACAACCTCTATAAAAAATTACCTCTAATACCAAGTTCTGGTGCGTGGCGAAGGTACGAATGGCTGAGGAGTAGTGTCGTCTATTTGTGGACGGCGCATCAGTCTCTAGCGCACCCCCAGCCAGGGAACCGGTGGACCCTCTGGTTGGGTTACAAATGTACACTTGCCCAGGTACAGGGGGTTATCCTGGGTGTACGTCTTAAATCCCCCATACTCGTGGGACTCAAAATGAATAACTCAAAACAATTTTTAAAACAAAACACCGGAAGAAAGGGAGAGGCGCGGTCTATCGAGACTGACGCAGTGATGGGCTCGAGCTCTAGAAGCTCGAGCTCGAACGGCTCGAGCTCGGGTAGCTCAGGGCGAGAAAGGAGGAGAAGCCGCAGCAGAAAGCGGACAATGTCGGAGGGCGCCTCGTCGTCCTCCGACAGCGAAGCGGCGGCACCGGCCCCCAAAATCCCCACCAGCAGGCGGGGTGCGGGCCGTGTTGGAGGAGGGGGGCGCAAGCTCCCCGCGCAGGAGGCGGCTCGGCGAGCTGAAAGGCTCGCCCTGGAGGGGCGACACCCTGGAGCGGCTTCCGCGCAGGTTGACGGTGCATCCGCCACCGCGGGGAGCTCCAAACCGGAGCGCGCGGTTAGCCTGGCGGAGGTAGTGACCTCGGCGTTGGTGTCTGTGGCCCTCAAAAAGAAGAAGGGCTCGAAGGACAGGGCCATCGCCGATGCCACTGCCGAGATTTTGGCGGCGGCGAATGCCGAGAATTCTTCGGGCACGGAGCTGGCCGCCATGCGGGCCGCCATTGAGGACCTGCGGGAGGAAAACAAGAAGCTGAACGCGGAGCTGGCCAGGCTCCGTGGGGATGCGCCCCGCACAGAGGAGCCCAAGGAGGAGTCGGAGCGGGACCTGCTCAAAGCTGTGGTGCAGGGCATGGCGGACTTCCAGCGCCGGTTTTCGGTGCTGGAAGGCATTGTACTCCGGCCCCCGCTCGCGGCTAGTCGTGCGGTCCCGGCGGCGTCGACGGCAAGGCCAGCGGCATCATTTGCCGCTGTGGCCGCGACTCCTGCGGTGGGCACGTCAAGGCGTGCCACCGCGCCGCAACAGGCAAAGGGGAAGGCCGCACCGCCCAACAAGGGCAAGGCGGCGAAGCCCAAAGCGGCGGGGGCACCAGCAGCGAGTGTGGCTGCACAACGTCCCCCGCCGCCTGCCTCCCTTCCCCCTTCTCCCCCGACTGCCGAAAGTCCGGCTGAGCCCGGCTGGCAAGTCGCAGGGGAAAAGAAAAAGGCGGCAAAGGCGGCCAGGGCCGCAAAAAAGCGGCAGCGGCAGCGGGAGCGTCGCAAGGCACGGAGCCTTGCGGCCAGGCTCCGCACTCCAAAGACTGCAGCGGTGGTAATCACCCTGCAGCCGGAGGCGGAGAAGAAGGGCGTGACCTACGGGTCCGTCCTTACAAAGGCGAGAGCGGCGGTGGACTTGGCCGAGATCGGCGTCGCCGAAGGCCTGCGGCTCCGGGTCACGGCTACCGGAGCCCGCATGCTGGAGGTCCCGGGAGCCACCAGCGGCCCCATCGCCGACGCACTGGCTGAAAGGCTCCGGGCGTCGCTACCGGCGGAGGAGGTCCGAGTGTCCAGGCCCACCATGCGCATAGATGTGCGCATCTCGGGCCTGGACGACTCCGTCAGGGCGGAGGAGGTGGCGGCCGCCGTTGCCAAGGCGGGGGGATGCCCCACCGACGATTTGCGGGTGGGCACCATCCGCCTTGACCGCTCCAGGTTGGGAGCGGTCACGGTGAGCTGTCCCGCGTCGGTGGCGAAGGCGATCTCGGAGGAGGGCCACAGGCTGAAGGTGGGATGGACTTCAGCGCAAGTTAAGCTGCTGGAGCCCAGGCCTCTGCGGTGCTACAGGTGCCAGGTGGGGCACCATGTCGGTGTCCGCTGCACCGCGGAGGTCGACCGTAGCGGGGATTGCTTCCGCTGCGGTCAGCCCGGTCACAAGGCCGGCTCGTGCACTGCCGCGCCGCACTGCTTTGTATGTGCGGCAGCTGGCAAGCCGGCTGATCACCGGGCTGGGGGCAAGGCCTGCGCCCCACCCGCCAAAACAAGAGGCAAGGGCAGAGGGCCCTCTGCCGCCGCTGCCGCCGCTCCCGCTGCTGCTGCCGCCGCTCCCGCCGTTCCCGCCGCTGCCGCGCCCGTCGCTGCTGCCGCGACTACCGAGGCCGCAATGGAGTGCCAATAATGGCTCCATTGCGCCTCGTACAGGCGAACATCAACCACTGCGCCGCCGCTCAGGATCTGTTGCTCCAGAGCATGGCGCAGTGGTCGATCAACATCGCCGTGGTCTCCGAGCCGTACTTTGTCCCGCCCAGGGATTCTTGGGTGGAGGACCTGAGCGGCTCGGTGACCATCATCTCGTCGGCCGCCGCCGGTACCCCAACCCTCGAAGGCGTCAAGAGGGCACAGGGGTGCGTTGCGGCACGGTTCGGGGAGATCGCCGTGGTAGGCGTCTATCTCTCCCCGAGCCGATCCCTCGTCGAACTCCACAACTCCCTTATGGAGCTGAGCGTCGTCGTCGCCGGGTTCCGAACCCTCCCCGTGCTCGTTCTCGGGGACTTCAATGCCAAGAATTTGGCTTGGGGCTCCCGATATACTGACGCACGGGGCAGAATGGTGGAAAACTGGGCCCTAGAGGCAGGCCTAGTTGTGCTGAACCAGGGTTCCGTCCCCACGTGTGTGCGGATGCGGGGTGAGTCGGTGGTGGACATCTCGTTCGCCAGCCCCGCTCTGTCACCGCGTGTCGTTGACTGGCGCGTAATGGAGGAGGTGGAGACGTTCTCCGACCACCGGTACATCCGGTTTGACGTCTCCGCCCAGACCTCCGCTGCGCCGGTCCGACGGACCCCAAGCGGTCCGCGTTGGGCGCTGAAGCAGCTGGACCGGGAGCTTCTCCTGGAAGCCTCGATTGTGCAGGCCTGGGTGTCATCACCGGACAGGCCTGCCGACATCAATGCCGAGGCTGGGTGGTTCCAGGAGGCCATGTCCGATATCTGTGACATGGCAATGCCCCGGGTTCAGCCTGGAAGGGGTCAGCGCCAGGTGTACTGGTGGTCGCCGCAAATCACGTCACTACGTGAGGCGTGCGTGGCTGCGCGACGCCCGTACACCAGACACCGCAGGCTCCGTATCCGCCCTGTGGATGCGGATGCCATTGAGGCGGAGCTGTACGAGGGGTACAGAGCGGCGAAGGAAGCCCTCCGACTGGAGATACTGCGGGCCAAAGCTTCGGCCCGCCAAGAGACGCTGGGGACTCTGGACAGAGATCCGTGGGGGCGCCCCTACTTGGCGGTGCGGGGCAAGCTCCGTACCGCGGGCCCCCCGCTGACGCAGAGTCTCCGGCCCCAGGTCGTAGAGGGCGTTGTGAGCGCTCTGTTCCCTTCGCGGGGGGAGTTTTCTCCCCCGCTCATGGCTCCGCCACCGGCGGTGTCCGATGCGGACCGCGACGGCGACGACGACGACGTTCCAGAGGTGACCGAGGTAGAACTGGGAGTGGCGGTGCTAAGGCTTAGGGCCAAGAACACCGCCCCAGGACCCGACGGCCTACCAGGGAAGGCCTGGGTCCTGGCCTTAGGGGCTCTCGGGCCTCGACTAAGGGGGCTCTTTAGCGCATGCTTGGAGGAGGGCCAGTTCCCACTTCGTTGGAAGACAGGGAAGCTGGTCCTCATACCGAAGCCGGGGCGTCCTGCGGACTCTCCGTCCGCGTACCGGCCCATCGTTTTGCTCGACGAGGCGGCAAAGCTCTTGGAGAGAGTGATTGCGAGCCGCCTCGTCGAGCGGCTGATGCGGGTGGGGCCGGATCTGGCGGACGGTCAGTTCGGCTTCCGCAGGGGACGCTCCACGGTGGACGCCATCATGCGCGTACGAGCCCTTACGACAGGGGATGCGGTGGCACAGGGCAGGGTCGTCTTGGCGGTGTCTCTCGACATCGCCAACGCCTTCAATACCCTGCCTTGGGGGTGCATAGGGGCGGCACTCCGGTATCACCGGATGCCTGCCTACCTCTGTCGTGTGGTCGAGGCCTATCTGACGGACAGGGCCGTCATCTACCCCGGTCACGAGGGAGTGTGGAGTCGACGAGGGATGTCGTGCGGTGTTCCACAGGGATCGGTCTTGGGGCCGCTTCTGTGGGACATCGGGTACGACTGGGTGCTGCGCGCCGACCTTCCCGAAGGCGTCAGCGTAGTGTGCTACGCTGACGACACGCTAGTCCTAGCGCAGGGAGGGTCGTTCCAGGCGGCGGCCGACTTGATGTCGAGTGGTGTTGCGACAGTCGTGGATAGGATCCGGCAACTGGGACTTGAGGTGGCCCTGCACAAGTCCGAGGCCATGTGTTTTCATGGCCCTCGGCACCGGCCACCTCCGGGGTCTCAGATAACGGTAGGAGGGGTTCACATCGGTGTCGAGTCGACGATAAAGTACCTGGGACTTGTCCTCGACAACCGATGGAACTTTACGGAGCACTTCCGACGTTTGGGCCCCAAACTGGCGAAGGCCGGAGCTGCCCTCAAGCGGCTCCTGCCCAATCTCGGTGGCCCAAACGCCTCCTGCCGGAGGCTCTACACGGGGATCGTGCGGTCCATGGCCCTCTACGGGGCTCCGGTGTGGGCGCCCAATCTAGCCGCGGCTCCGGCCCGACTTCTGAGGGCGTCCCAGAGGGTCATGGCCATTCGCATGGTGCGGGGATACCGCACGGTCTCCTGTGAGGCGGCATGCCTCCTTGCCGGCGTCCCGCCGTGGGATCTGGAGGCAACAGTCCTTGCACACACGTACGAGTGGCGCGTGGAAGTGCAACGCCGGGGTGAAGTCCCGATGCCGCGGGTTATCGCGGCACGGCTCACGGAGCTCCGGCGAGATCTCATGGCGGAATGGAGACAACGACTGTCGCAACCTAGTGCTGGGCACGCCGTTATAGCGGCGGTAAGACCCCTCTTTGAGGAGTGGCTGGAGAGGCGTCATGGCACTCTCACGTTTCGCTTGACACAGGTCCTCACCGGACATGGTCAGTTCGGGAGGTTCCTGTGTCGGATTCGGGCGGAAGCGACGCCTGGGTGTCACCACTGCAGTAACGGTCGCCTGGAGGACACGGTCGAGCACACAGTTGAGGTGTGCCGCGCATGGGCGGAGCATCGACGTGTCCTCGTAGAGGCGATCGGCGGCGGTGACCTCTCGCGCCCGGCGCTGGTTCAGGCCATGCTTCGGGGCGAGACGGAATGGGATGCCGTCGCCTCCTTCTGCGAAGCAGTTATGCTTGTGAAGGAAGCGGCGGCGCGCGAGAGGCAACGACGAGCCTCTCGCCCCGGACTAAGACCCAGGCGAAGACGTCGAGAGTCGCAAGACGACTACCGGCCACCGTAGGCGCGGTTCTGCGGATGGCGAGCGATGGGTAGCTCGCCGCCCGGCTAGGACCAGGACCGCGTAGACGGCGCGTTTTGTTCCACGCGCGCCTCAAAGAGAAGGAGTCAGCACAGGAAGGGGCCCAATAGGGCCAACGCCTGCCGGGGTTGCGGAATGTTTATAGTGGTTACCGTGACCCTGGAACATAAAGGGCAATCGAAGGAACATGAGTGGGTTTTAGTCAGTAAGAGTCTGACACGCCCTCCCGTCGCACCCAGGACGGGAGCAGTCATTGGATGATTTCCCACTCACCAAAAAAAAAAAAAAAAAAAAAAAAAAGGTGCCAAAGAAAAATTTTAAAATTTCACCTCCGAATTCAATTGCGCGTTTATAGCGGCTATCTGAAATAAGATGCGATAACGAATCTAGTTTAAGTTTATTAGAATTAATAAGTATCTCTAAGGGATTAATAATATCCTTACAATCTACTTTAAACGCAGCTAAGTTACTAGCTTTTTCACAAAAAGTGGATACACTTTGTATAGTGTTTTCAACTTTCTCCATATAGGGTTGGATAGGAACAACATCTATATGTGTAATGACATTCCAATAGTCATTATGAAAGTAGACGATAGAAGCCGGGTCAAAATAAATACCAGGACTATGTTGAATAGTTTTGATCGGCTCGGAAATACTTGAACACACGACACACCTGTAACAAATATATTCACGCTGGTTTTATTTCGTTAACGTGATATTTAACGTATTTTCGGTTGACGCAGAGGGTAACATTATTTTTACCGTGTGTTTTAACTATTTTGAAAGGTCCCTTCCACACAGGGGATAAGGCTTTACGGAGCCTGTGGTGTTGTTTTAAATAAACTAAGTCACCAGTTTTATATGTTTTTTCTCGCGCACTTGAGTCATAATATTTTTTGGAAGCTTCTTTACTTTTATTCATATTTTCAATAGCTTTTTCACGAGAGTATTTCATCCTATATTGTAAAGCGCGAATGTATTCTTGATAAGTGGTGTTATCTTTCGACTCGTAAACACTACTCGGAATTGATGGCTTATAGCCGTATAGAAGTTCGAAAGGTGTAAATTCGGTTGTACAATGCGGCGTTGTATTATATGACAGGATCGCTGTAGCAAGATAGCAATGCCAGTCGTCCTGATTGTCATTAACAAATGACCTTAGGTACTCCTTAAGGGTAGCATGGCTACGTTCTAGTGCGCCATTTGTTTGAGGATGATAAGGGGTAGAAAATAAGTTTTTAATTTTAAGTATTTCATTTAATTGTCTAAATAGCTCAGACGTAAAGGTTGTACCTTGATTGGTCAGCAAAATTTTGGGGAAACCGAATAATGAAAAGAAATGGATGAGGCTGCGTGCAACTTCATCAGTCGTACAAGTAATCATTGGATAAGCACACGAAAATTTAGTTAAATCGTCTTGGAGTGTTAGGATGTACTTAAATTTTTGGAGGCCAGCTTCGGGTAGAGTACCGACAATATCGAGAGCTAATCTTTCAAATGGCCTTGTACTTGTCGACGTTATAACCATAGGTGCTTTATTGGAAGCTCGTAAGGGTTTATTTATTTGACACATTTTGCAATCTTTAACGAATTTTTCGATATCTGAACGCATAGTTTTCCAATAGTATGAAGCCTTAATTCTGCTTAACATGCGTTTAATACCCGGGTGACCAGCTATGGTCGTCCCATGATTCTCTTTGAGAATATTTTGAATTTCGGCAGGAGTTGGATAAAGTATTTGATTTTTGTAAATATGTAAAATAATATTTGTGCCGTGAAAAATATATGATAACATATTATATATTTTGACATAAACTAATTTAGTAAAAGGTTCAGAAAAATCGGGTAAAGCTAATTCTTTATCATAATCAGTTTTGGACATTATTTCGTCACGTAATTTTATTAGAAGATTGTAAATTGTTTTATAACTTGTTTCATCAAAATGATGAACTTTAGTAAATAAGAAATATAAAGTTTTATTGTTTTTACAACTGACCACCTGTACGGTGTCAGGTTCGCGTTCGCCTGCGCGATATTGTTCAGAGTCATCAATAATTGATAATAATTGTTCACAATGAGGCATAGAACTATCTAAATCTAGAGATACTGGACAAGCAATAGATTTTTGTTTTGCTGTATGTAAACTCTGATTATGTTCTTCAATTTTAGTATCAGATGTAGAGATAGTTTTTGTAAATTGTTTTTTAAAATATTCCTCATAAGTAGTTGAGTTTAATTTAGAACTACGTGTGGTCACAGCATTTACTGGATAACGTGATAATGCGTCTGCATTACTATTTACTCTGCCTGGTTTATAAACGATTTCGTATTCGTATTCTTCTAATTTTAATCGCCATCTTAATAAACGACCACCTGGGTCTTTAGCGTTAAATAGCCAGGTCAAAGGTCTGTGATCAGTTACAATTTTAAACTTATAACCGTAGAGATAGGGCCTAAATGTGTTGACAGCAAAAAGAATAGCGAGAAGTTCTTTCTCGGTAGTCGAGTAATTGCCTTCTTGTTTATTTAAAGTTCGGGACGCATATGCAATGGGCTTATCTTTTCCTATTTCGCCCTGTGATAAGACTGCGCCGACCGCATAATTTGAGGAATCTGTTGTTACTACAAAAGGCTTGGTAAAATCTGGATACTGAAGTAGGGGAGCAGAGATGAGTTTTTGCTTAAGAGTATTAAAAGCTTGCTCCTGTTCATGAGACCAATAAAAATTGACATCTTTTTTTAATAATGATGTAAGAGGCTTAGTTATGTGTGAGAAGTTCTCTATGAATCGCCGGTAATAACCAGTCAATCCAAGGAAAGATTTTATGTCTTTGGGGTTTTTCGGTGTTGGAAATAAAGAAATGGCCTTGACCTTATCGGGATTAGGCGAAACACCGTCATCTGTGATAACATGACCCAAGTAGGCAACTTCTTTTCGAAGAAATTCACATTTGTCGGGCTGTAATTTTAGATTTGCCTCTCTAAGTTTGGAGAACACTAATTCAAGTTTATGAATATGAGATTCAAGGTCGTGTGAATAGATGATACAGTCATCAAGGTATATATAGCAGGGAAGACCTTGTAATCCTGACAGGACTAAATTTATCATACGTTGAAAAGTTGAGGGAGCATTTTTAAGACCGAAAGGCATTCGGGTAAACTCGAATTGTCCTGAAATGCTATTAGTAATGACACTAAACGCTGTTTTCTCAGTGTCCTTGGAATCTAGCATTAGCTGATGAAAGCCTGATGCTAAATCAAGAGTGCTGAAGTATTTTGAATGACCTAGTTGGTCTAAGATGTCGGTTATGAGTGGAAGAGGATAAACCTCTGAAACCGTGACATCGTTTAAACGCCGATAATCTATAACAATTCGCCATTTTTGTTTGCCGGAAGCGTCTAATTTTTTCGGGACCACCCATACAGGGGCATTCCAAGGCGATGTTGAAGGACGAATGATGTTTTGATCGAGCATCTTCTTGATTTGCTTCTCAACTTCATCTTTATGAACTTCGGGGAAGCGATACGATTTAACGTGAATAGGGGCTGCATTCCCAGTATTAATAGAATGTTTAATTACATTGGTATGAGTTAAAAATTCGCCATCGAGATGAAAAATATCGGTATATTTAGAAATACAGTTCATCAACGCTTTCTTTTCTTGTGCGTTTAAATGAGAGCATCGTATTTGCTCGAGAACTTTTTGAGACCGGTCAATATTTAAGGAATTTATTTGATGAATGAGTTCCTTATGAGTGTCATCTAATTTAGAAATAGGAAGTTCGAATGGACTTAATTGAACTTGAAAATCATTAATTTTAACTTCAGATTCGGTGGTATTGAGAACAGAAACATTGACTCTGTTGTTCGATTTTATGCTTACTATGCAGTTTGCTAAAAACACACCTTCACAAATTTTGCTATCTAAAATCAAAGCTTCCTTTGAGTCGCCGATCTCTGATAGATTGGAAACTGGACACTCAATGACCGTTTCTGACCGCGGGGGTATAATATATGATGGCTTAGTGCAGCAAATAGGTATTTCATAACCATTTAAATTAAGGGTATTATTTGAGTATTGAATGTTTATACCAAAATGTTGAATAAAATCGGTACCAATGATACCATCATAGTTTAAATTAATCGTATCGTTAATCGCGTGAAACGTATACTCAAATGTTATTTTATTTTTCGATGAAACATTATACTCAAAGCTGAGTTTAGTCGACCCTAGAGATTCCCAATAGGAATTGTTATCACTTAAACCTTTAAGTTTTATAATTTCGGGGCCAAGCACTGGTTTATTAAGTAAACTGGAATGTTTGACTAATGAAATTGCGGAACCAGTGTCTATTAAAAAGCACAAGGGATTATCATTATAATTAGTTTTTAAATATACGTGAGGCAAAGAAACTTTGTTATTGATGCAATTAATAGTAAATGTTTTTGTCTCACTCTCACGCAAAGCATCCCTGGCATAAAAACTCGATTTTTCAGAGTTCGAATTAGAATTAAGTGTTTGTGAATAAGCATTGACCTGTGTTAAAGATAATTTAGGAACACGGTCAGAAGAACACTTAGTTTTATTATTTGCGCTAACCTGTGTTGGAAATAATTTAGGAACACAGTTTGAAGGACACGTAGTCTTATTATTTGCGCTAAGCTGTGTTGAAAATAATTTAGGAACACAGTTTGAAAGGTCTTTTGAGCCTTTATTTGCGCTAAGCTGTGTTGGAGAAAATTTAAGAACACAGTTTGACGGAAACGTTTTTTCCGTAGAGACTTTCGTGCCGTTTATATTATTTTTATAAGGTTTCAGTAGACACGGAACCGAAACCGTATTCAGTTTAAATTATTATCATTGCAAGTGTCTACATTATTTACATTAGAACGATTATCGCTCGACTCGTTACTTGAGCTCGGTGCACTTGAACTTGACGGTGTAGAGTTACGTGAACCGGCGTGCGAGTTAATTTTGTTTTTATATTTAAGCTTGCGACATTCGTTTATTAAATGACCACGATTTTTACAATAGGCACATGATTTATTTGGATCAAATTGAGAAGTTGGTTTATTATTAGAGTTATTATTTTGTGCCGAATTTAAGTGGTGCATATTAGGGGAAAAGTGTTTATTTTTATTTTTGTAACACTCTGAAGAGACACTTATTGCACGTTGTGCATTGTTTATTAGCACGAGAGTTAAGTTTTGAAAGATTATAAAGCTTTTCTTCCTCGACAGCATATGTAATTGCTTCGGATAAAGTTTTCGGACACCTACACCGCACAATATGAGAAAAATTACTGTTTAACCCTAACAAAAACGTATTAAGGGCCAAGTCTTCCATGGCGGCTATCCGACCTAAAAGTTCTTTATCATTTTCGCAGCTATAATGGATGTCAGATTGCAGTCGAGTTAAACATGATTCAATACGAATAGAAAATTGCATCACGTCTTCGGAAGGCAATTGTTTGCAGTTTTGTAAATCTACTAATAAATGAGTGGAGTGTTTTTTCTCTCCAAATGTAGTTTTAAGAAATTGTTTGATCTCTGACCAATTATTAAATGTTTTTAAACAACAAGCTAACTGAGCTTTGCCTTCCAATTGCGAGATGATATATTTACACAAGACGTTCTGTTGATCTGTAGTGGCTAGAGAAAATGCATTTTCACAGTTGGTTAAAAACGCGGGCAATAATTCGCGATCTCCGTTAAAAGGTTTGATGAATTTCGTGAGGACAGAAAGCGTAATTTTATCGGCCATTTTAATTTTTTGTTTTTGTGCCGTATCGTCCTCGGATGAACTATAATATGAGTTTGATGAAGATGCGATTTCCTCGGATTTCTCTTGTTTTAAAGGCATTAAAGAAATAATAACTAATTAATAAAATATAGTACTACAGACCATCAGACATGCACAAAAAGTAAGGTATGTATAAAATTGTATAAAAAATTTAAGTAAAGAAATATTTGTAAAAGTTGTAAAAATTAAAACTTGAAATTTTAGAAAATTTGGGAAATTCACTTCACTTGATTTATGAGCACTTTCACTTTGATTTTAAAAAAAAGAGAACTCACAGTATTAGCGATATGATGGCAGCAATCGCGAACATTCTGGAACGTCACACGAAGTGTCGTGGGAAGCGGCGGCGGCACCTGGCGACTCAGCGAGTCGTATTACAAGGCGCTCGTCGTCACGTCGAGTTCTTCTTCACGTGGCGTGCTTTGACCACGTGGCTGATGATGGATGGATGAGTCAGTCCGCCAGATTCTGAGCAGGTCCTTGGATGATGATGCGGGCTCACACTCGAGAGTGGAGGCTGACCGTCGACCACAAGACAGAAGATAGTGTTTCAGTGATGCGGGCTCACACTCGAGAGTGGAGTCTGACCGTCGACCACAAGGCAGCAGCGCGTGTTGTAGGGTGATGCGGGCTCGCACTTGAGAGTGGAGGCTTACCGTCGACCACGTGGAGTAACGCAGCGCGGGCTTAGGCTTTTAGACAACCCAAGGCTTACCGTCGGCCACTTTGAGTTACGCAGCGCGGGCTTAGGCTTTTGGATAACCCAAGGCTTACCGTCGGCTACTTTAAAAGGACTTCTTGACCACGGAACCAACAAATATAATGGTGCAGACGAAAGGAACAAATTCGCGACGCCTACACCTATAAATCCCAGTACTCACGGTTTTTCCTGGGATCCCACTTCTGACACCAAATTTGTTAGGATGGGGTTCCGGGAGTCCTTTTTAAAAAAACACTTTTATACTGCTAAAAGAAAACACGATTTATTTCTGAATTTTACATACAAAGAACACTGTTACAGAATAATTAAATTGACTGAACTAATTGACGGGCTGGACTGACTGAATGGCTGGACTGACTCGAAAACCGCATGGTTTTGCCTTTTTATAAACTTAAGGTAAAATGGAAGCGATGGGGGTTTGCGCTTACTCTGCATTTAATGCATACATGTGACTGTTCATAACAGTTCGTAGCCGGTCGGACACGCTAGCAGCCGGTTGGAGACGCGGCAGCCGGCTTTCGATTGCTCGTTGAAAGGATTGTGCTATCAAAATGGCAGTCGGCGTGGGGCGGCGCGCACGTAATCGGAGCTGATCAGCTGCGCGAGCGAGAAAGAGCACGCAATTGGAGCCGATCGGCTGCGCGAGCGAGAAAGAGCACGCAATCGGAACCGTTCGGCGGCGCGAGCGTTAAAGAGCATGCAATCGGAGCCAAACGGCTGCACGATCGAGAAAACTACGCGATCGGAGCCGGTCAGCTCCTCTTATTATTTCACACCAAGCGCTTTCAAGCATTCTTAATGACAAAAGCAGTGCACATACAAAAATAAACCTTACTACAAATACTAAAAAACTATGTTTTCAATGTGACAAGAATCTGCTCTTCTCTCCGAGCTGGTCTGGGTGAACGGACCCTAATATTGTATTGTTCGTAGCTTTAGTAACGATGTAGTGACCCCTAGACGTCAAAATACAAGTTGGAGGTAAATGATTGTGAATCGCGTTATAGTTAACAATGTGTCCAGTTTTGTCCATTCTCAAAAAGGCATTGCATTTTTCACTGATTTTCTGAGAACACTGCAGCCGTGGCTTACCTCGGATATGGTACGAAAACGTGTAGTTTTTAAATAATATTACTTCTTTACCGCCAGCAAGAGGCAATATTTGGTAATAATCTGTAAAAAAAAATAAAAGTTTTATTAAGTAAGTAGTTGTGATTAGAAAAGATGATAGGAAAAGAAATGACTTAGTAGAAGAAGAAACCATGTAGCGCTGACCTGCGACTTATGAAAAGATTTTTGACATATTTGTCACTTTGATTAAACAGCTATTTTACATGTTTGTCATTTCTTTTCATATTATGTCCAATTTATTAAAGAGGGCGAAGGTGGACCACAAGCTTGTTTGCCATCCAAAATAATATACTTATTTGTTTACTGACGCTCAAGATATTTATTATTAGTGTAAGTCATCTGTCATAAACAATTTTTTTATATAAAAAAATACTTAGTAAGAGATCAACATTATATATTTCCTCAAATACCAACAAAACAATTGTTAATAAAAAATATGTGGTCCTATTTACCCCATTATGTTTAAACAGTATAACACAAAAATAACTACACTATCTAGTTAAAACAACCAAAATTACCATAACAATATATAATATTATTTCTTGTAAGTACAAAAATACGTTACCTGCGCTTAAGTAAAATTGAATAAAGAAAATTTTATAACAAACGATTGTCGAATTCTGCAATAGTGTGTAAGTATATAAAAATATTTATTTCACAACCTTTAAAATATTTCATTGTATTTTATAAGTAAAAAAATACAAGTAAAAAATACATGTTTAAAAAATACATGTTTAAAAAATACATGTTTAAAAAATACATGTTTTAATGCTACTAGCATTAAAACATGTATTTTTCAACTGACATGCAAGAAAATATTACTACGTAACCACATAGTTTTAAACGTTTGTGATTAAAAATTCTTTATAGAATTTAGCTGAGGTATAGTAACAACTCTTTTTTACACTACTTTAAGACTATTTAATCCAGTCTTTGGAAAACTGTACTGTATATTCATTTACGTATCTAACAAAATATTAATCTTCATTTACAATAATCAACTTAATTAATTGATAAAATCTTTTTCAAATGTAATCACCGTTTACGCCTTAAAGCTTTGAGCCTATCATACAATGTACTCTTTGGAATATCGTACAAAATGGAAGCTTGTCTCAGGCTAATTTCTTTGTAAAATATTTTCTCAACGGCAGTTTTTAAATTTTCTTGGTACCAGACGGTCTTCTTCCGATCTTTACCGTAAACCGATGCGACGTAATCTGTGGAACATAAACAATTATCTATTTTTTATTATTATCGTATATATATTATCGTATTTATATTTATTTTTTATTATTATCGTATGTAATAATACAAATTGCAGGTCAATTGCGTATACTATGACAACAGCTTATGTACATATTTGCCTGGTTAGTAACATTAACTGCGCTTTGCCCGTACAACTTAACTGTGCACCTCGCTTTATGACGTAACGCTGACGGAATGCTATCGCTACATTCGCTACTAAACAAACGAGGCGAAAACGGGGCGCCACGTACTTAAGCGGGGAGAGGTCGCACTCTAGCGAGGTGTACAAATAAGTCGTACGGATTGTAGAGTTAGAACATTTTATTATAATAATATACTGAGTAATAGGTCCAAAATCGCTATTAAAAAAACGTATTATGAAATAGACATAGGTACAATTTGGACGTCAAATACAGGATAAAGATGATTATTACAGCTTTTTAAAATATTATTATAGATACACATTTATAAAAAAAAAACAGTTATAATGTGACTAGTAGTCTGATATCAATTAATCTAACATTACACACACACAGTTTTAGTTGATTTAAACGTATGTAAACTATTGTAGCAAATTCGTCACTTTTCACGTCGTCATTCTCTCGTACTCTATTCATCAGCCTTTTTCTTACTTTGGTAGGCTTTGTATTTAGCTTTTTTCATCTCTCTTTGTTCTGAAGTCATTTTGTCTTCTTTTTTTCTTTTAACGTTTTTCTCTTTGGACGGTAAATAAGCCAAGCTACATTTATCCATGTTTTCTTCATAAAATTTTATATTTGCTGCAATTTACGATCTCATTAGCTGTCTCATAACTAATGATTAATTTACTTAGAAAAGAAAAAAACTAACAGAAGAGCTAAAGCCACGAGGTTTTCGATATTTAATGAATTTATGCCATTTTGATTGGTAGGAAAGCCGGTAATGAGAAGTCCTTAATAAAACTAAAAATCTACGAGCATATCGAATTTTAATGGCAAAAATAAACCGTATAGTTTAACAAAACATTTGTGAACACTCTAAAGGGTCAATTTATACTTAGCGCAGAGTCCAAGCGCATCGAAGCGTCAAATTTTTTACAACTTAAGCGAAGCCGCACAAATGCGCGCGTATTCGCTAGTGGGCGCATTTGTGCGGCACCAATCAGCGTTGTTTATGCGCAGACACGAGAATGCGCGCGACTTTTTAAAATCTTAGACGTAATACGTGCGTTACGCTGTGGAGTTAAGGTTGAATTTGTTTTGTTCAGTTTTGGAATGACGCTTCGATGCGCTTTGACTATGCGCTAGTATTAATTGACCCTAAAATGTGTTTTCACAAGAATGTTAATCTTTCATACACCTTGAAAACACAGATAATTGTGAAAAAAAAAATAAGGTTTAAATAAAACATTTGATTTACATAACTTTTGATTTCCTTGACTTTTTTTAAGTTAGGCACGATCAATGAAACCTAAAATGATTTAACAGTTTTTTTTAAGTTAAATGCAATAAACAAAAAGAAAAGAAAATAAAGAAAGTACGGATAAAAAAACATAACCCTGCTTTCGGCAGTCGGGTAATAAGAAACCATAAAATAACATTTTTTATACAAAAAAAAAATCATTGACGGAACAAACAACCGTCATCGCAGCTTCAATTAGAAACGAGATTAAACTTTCGATGGCGGCAAATACCGAACAAATGACGGATGTGGTCACACGGCGTCATCGTTCTCGACGTCTAGAACAACGACGCTGGCGACAAACATATACATCACATTATCTTATAGTAAAGTCTACACAAAAAGAAAAAAATTAAATAAAAATAAGTAACCATAAAATACCATTTTTTTTGTACAAAAAAGAATGATTAACGAAATGAACAACCGTCATCGCAGCTTCAATTTGAAACCAGATAATTAACTTTCGACGGCGGCAATTTCGACATCGAACGAATGACGGACGTGGACACACGGCGTCATCGCTCTCGACGTCTAGAACAATGACGCTGGCAACGTACAGTCAGCAAAGTATATAAGTATACAGGGCCGTCAGATATAGTTTAAGTTTTCTCAAAAACCCACAGATATTTTCTAATAAAAAATTAAACTATAATAGAAAATGACTAGTTCTTCAATTAGGTTAAATTTCATTTGAATACATTCATTGGTTTTCAAGAAAACCTCAATTGTAGATGACGGCCCTGTATACTTATATACTTTGCTGTGTGTACATACACCACATTATCTTATTGTAAAGTCTACACAATAAGAAAAAAATTAAAGTAAGTTCGAAAATAAATTAAAAATAAGTAACCACAAAATGCATTTTTTTTTTGTACAAAACTGACGAAACGAACAACCGTCATCGCAGCTTCAATTAGAAACGAGATTAAACTTTGAAATGACGGCGAACGAATGACGGACGTGGACACACGGCGTCATCGTTCTCGACGTCTAGAACAATGAAGCTGGCGACGTACATACATCACATTATATTATTGTAAAGTCTACACAAAAAAAAAGTAATTAAGTTCGAAAATAAATTATAAATAGGTAACCGGAAAATACCATTTAAAGTCTAATCTATTCTTAAATATTCCCCCGTATGAGTCACATGGTATATAGGAGGTGGATGATTGTGGTTGGTATACTCGAATAATACTTCTCCATCTTCTCCCAGTTTGATTCGAGCACCGCACTTTCCTCTGCGTTTCTTGGAGCAAACAAGGTTCCCTTTCCCTGGACCTGCAGAGTACGTATAGCTCTTATACATGACTGTTGACTTAGACCGCGCCAATGGTAGTATCATGGGACGTTCTGCACATAAATAGTAAAAAACATGATTAAAGGATTTTTAAGTAAAATAAATATAATAGTCGTCTAAGAACTTATTTACTTATATAAAAAATGGTAGTCAGTTTCAGTCGATAATGGCTAATGACACTTTATTTGAATATGAATACAGTATAAAGACACGTAAAATTTCACACAA
Organism: Athetis lepigone; assembly: GCA_033675125.1. Taxonomy (NCBI): domain Eukaryota; kingdom Metazoa; phylum Arthropoda; class Insecta; order Lepidoptera; family Noctuidae; genus Athetis; species Athetis lepigone. The sequence goes on along the minus strand of CM066218.1, from coordinate 4,453,810 downwards.
CATTAAGAGATTTAAAATGCTATGAAAACAATTAAATAAAATACAAAGCATTTTAATAACATAACATATGCAATATTCATCGTTATCTCTAGGTGACTAGGTAAGACTAATTTAGAATTGTCTCTAAAGAGGGATTTACACGAGTCGATTTTCAACGTGCGGCTAGTTGCTTAACAAACCCCGCTTAACTCTTTAGCTACTTGCGGCCTAACTGGATTGCTATTTAGACAGTCAGTTTTTAGCCGCGCGGTTTTAGTCACCCGTGTAAACACCACATTACACTACATTAGTGTTTTTACACTTCTTCTACATCTGGGAGTCCCCAGGGGTTGCGATCGCAGTTGAAAGTCGAAACTCAAGAAGTCGTAAAGATGAAAAATTGATAATTTTCAAAAATTCTTTTGACTTGACTAGATAAGTTACACTTATACTTATAAGTTATGACTAGATAAGTTACACTTATACTTATAAGTTACACACGTTAATCTTATTTACTGTATGACACTATCTTACGTATCGTTTATCTAACATAAATACATAACTTTTAAGATTTTTGACTAGAAATTTCTTAGGTATAATGTGGCGCAGACTTTTAAGCCACAAATATGCACAAAACCTGAAATTAGGTAGGTTATCACATGGCACGCAATTATAACTCATAGGAAGTTGTTTATCAGGCTGGCAAGCAAAACCTACTTTAAGTGTCACTGTCCACGAAAGCACAGCTGCACTGAGGGCCTAGACAAGTCGCATTGTATAATAGAAAACGAAAACGAATAGATTGTTAAATGTATGGAATTGACATAAGCTTTCGCTAAACAATTTGACATCTCCATCACTTGTCTAGGGGGGCGCATTCGTCATTATACGCTTACTTGCAACTTATATACAAGACACACAAAACAAGTAAAAACTTTAGAAGGCCGGCTAGACATTTTGGAAAGAAATTCACGCAGTACCACCATCGAGGTTCGCAACGTCCCAAAGCAACCAAATGAAAACAAACAGACTATGATCAACATGGTCAAGACAGTTGGAACAATATTATGCCCCGAGACCCCTATAATCGACTTGGAAGTCAAAGAAATATACCGTTCTAAATCAGAGTCATTGGTAATCGACTTCATTAACACCAATAGGAAGGAATCAGTTTTAACTGCCTACAAGCAGTTTAATAAATCTCGTCGTTCAAATAAGGAGCCACAACTTAATACCCAACACTTAAACATGCCAGGCGCAACTAAGCCAATTTTCATCTCCGAGGTTCTAACTAGCAAAGCCGGACGTCTTCATTTCCTTGCTCGTCAATTGGTTAAAAACAAAAAGATTGCATATACTTGGACTTCCTTTGGAAAAGTATATGTTAAAAAAGAAGAGGGTCAGGTACCGATACGCATAGAAGACGAAGCAGAATTGCACAAATTCTCACTGTGACTAAATACTCTCGTGATAATTGTCTCTAAACTAGTTACAAAGCTTTTTTATTTTCTTTTTGATCTACTAAAAATAGTTTTTTGCATGCAAAGTACCATATGTAATTTCATGAATAATGGATGTACACTCACTTCTATCACAAATATTACCATTCTCACATCTACACATACATATAACAATTACACTTTAACATACCACTATACTGTCTCTCTAATCCTGTACACAATTTGGTGTATTTTTGTACACCTAATTACCATCAAGACATCCTTACAGACATTTCTTATTAATCTTCGATAATACAGGGATAGAATCTATTCACAGGAGTCTTGACTCGTTGACTGTGGCCAAATCAGTGACATGTAATGTTGAAGATATAAGAACCGTTATACCAATAAGTAGTAATTCAATTAAAATACTATCACAAAACATTAGGAGCATAAAATGTAACTTGCCTAACTTTATTACATTACTGGCACGAGCGGATATCGACTGGGATGTCCTAATCTTAACAGAATGCTGGCTTCAGTCTACCCAATTCATACCTGACCTGGATGGCTATAGTTATACGTGTACAACTTCTCATAGCACCCAAAATGAGGGTGTTGTGATCTATTACAAGAACCATTATAAAGTCACAGCTGAGGAACCACCTTTCGTTAATGCCAATTGCATATTATTAAAAATTAATTCTGCTATGTGCATTGTGGGAATCTATCGTCCTCCAGGCCAGCGGGACACGAGTGGCTTTAATACTTCGTTGGATGCGCTTCTTAGAAATCTATCTAATTACAAGAACATAATTATCTGTGGCGATATAAACATCGATATAACGCCTAACACTAGTGATAAACGCTCCTTCGAATACCTCAACATCTTAGCTAGTCACTGTATACTTCCGGCTCATACTAAAGCCACTCATGGCTACACATGTTTGGATCATATTATGATCAAAACTAAATTAGAAGCTACCTGCTTTATTGCAGAATCATCTATCACTGATCATGAATGTGTTGGCATTATTATAAATCTGGACACAAAAGTTTTCCTGCCGACTACGTTGAGACGAATTAACTATGCAAAATTAGACGATGCAATTAGTGAAATTAATTTTAAACCAATAGTCGAATGTAATGATGCCAACGCTGCCACGGATCAGCTCAACTTATTACTAGGCAAAGCCATTCAAAATAACTCTCACGTAGTAAAAGTGTCTAATAGGAAAAAAATAATCAAACCTTGGATTACTACTGGCCTATTACGTTGCATGCGTAATAGAGACAACCTGTACAAAAAACTAAAAAATAATCCCTCTGATGAAGCACTACAATTAACATACAAAAGATACAGGAACTTTTGCAATTCTTTATTAAAGAAGCACAAAAGATTACATGAGAGACAGGAAATTGAAAAATCTAAAAACAATACTAAAAAGTTGTGGGAAGTCATAAAAAATGTGTGTAGTTCTAGCAAAAGGGCGGACCATTCCTCAGCCCTGATCAAACCTGATAATCCCAAAAACAGTGTTAACGAAGTTAACAAATTCTTTACTGGTGTGGGACAGAGGCTCGCAGAAAAAATTATCGGTAACGTTCTTCAGCCTAATAACTACCAGTCCTCTTTCCCATCATCGCCCAACTCCTTCGTTTTACTCCCTACTGATGAAGAAGAGGTGAAACAGCTCATATTTGACTTGAGGGAAGACGCGGCTGTGGGAGTGGATCAGATATCGGCCAAAATATTGAAGCGTTATATTAATACACTTGCTCTTCCACTAACACACGTCTGTAACTTATCGTTTACTACTGGTATCTTTCCACTTGCGCTGAAAATTGCGCTTGTCAAACCTATCCACAAGGGCGGAGCTAAAGACTCTATTAATAATTATAGGCCAATTTCAATCCTTCCTACTCTGTCCAAGATCTTGGAACGATTGATCAATAGACGCCTCATGAACTTCCTTGAGTCCAACAACCTTCTTTCACCTGTCCAATTTGGCTTTCGCGCAGGCAAGTCTACCGATGACGCTGTGCATGAACTCACTAACCAGATTGTTACTAACCTTGACAGTAAAAATAAGTGTCTTACGGTATTCCTGGACCTAGCAAAGGCCTTTGACACGGTTCCTATTCCAATACTCGTGCACAAGCTGGAAAAAATAGGTGTTAGAGGTACCCCTTTGCAATTGTTCCGGGACTACCTGAGTCATAGGAAACAACGAGTGCAAATTAACAACTGGGCTAGCGATGAACTTTCTGTTTACTACGGTGTGCCTCAGGGTAGTGTCCTTGGTCCGAGCCTCTTCCTGGTCTATATTAATGACTTGTGTCAACTCCAACCCTTACATGGCAAGCTTCTATCCTTTGCGGATGACACAGCACTGTTCTTTAGTGGTAAAACTTGGGAAGAGGTTTTTCAAAGCGCTCAACATGGTTTTGATCAGGTCTCCTTATGGCTTAAAAATAATGTGTTGACACTGAACATATCAAAAACCAAATATATTGCTTTTGCTCCTAGGAAAGATCTTCTTCCATCAACAACATATAATATTATTGCTCACACTTGTTCAGCCTCTTCACCTTGCCTCTGTCCACCCCTTCAGAGAGCGGAAGTCATTAGATATCTTGGAGTGTATATAGATCAGACACTTTCTTTCAAGCCACACATTGACATTCTCGTTAGTAGGATCCGCAAACTAATATATATCTTCAAGACTCTAAGGCATGTTGCGGATTTCAAAACTATCAAAATGGTTTACTTTGCTCTCTGCCAGTCAGTTGTCAACTACTGCATTACTTCCTGGGGTGGGGCAGCAAAAGGATATCTTCTGGAGGTGGAAAGGGCACAAAGATCTATTCTTAAGGTTGGGGCTGGACTGCCTTTTCGTTTTCCAACCTCTGAACTGTATAAGCGCTGGGATGTACTAACAGTCAGGCAGACCTTTGTACTATTCGTTTTAATCAAAAAACATACGCAATTGAAATACGACCCTAATCTTACGAAGAATAAACGTAAAAAAGGTAATGTCTGTCCTACTAACTTCTTTCACACCAGTCTTTCGCAAAGATTTTACTGTTTTCTAGGTGCATACCTCTATAATAAAGTGAATACAACGCTTTCAATTTATCCGCTTCATAAATCCAACTGTAAGACAACATTATCAAAATGGCTTAAAACACTTGATTATGAAGCTACTGAAAAGCTGTTGATTCCAATTCGTTAACCCACATTTCTCCCCCAACATATCCACTACTTTTTAGTACCCACACTCATTCAACCTACACCTACCCACACTTCCTTACACTCACCCACATATACCCACTCACTTACACCTACTCACATACTCTTACACACATACATTCACTCACATACATAAAACTCATTAACATTCCATTATTTAATTAGTTAATTTTTTATTGTTTTGTTATATTTCCAAATTTGGCATTGTAAACTCCATCACACATCCAGTCCATACTTAATCTAATAACATAAAGTCTTACTGTAAGAGTTGGGGGCCTGGTGACCCGTAACACAGGTTTTAAAACCTTCTTCGGGCTCCAGTCTCTCACAAATGTTATGTACCTATTAGTTTAAGCACTATTCTGTATTTACCCAACATTTGTGATGAGAAAAATAAATGAATTTATTATTATATTATTATATTATTATATACAAATATGACTAGCGTTTTATTTATTTCTTTCGCGATAGAAGCAACTTTACTGTAACCACGACATCGGCTAGCTAGATCAACGTGTCATCGAAGTCGAACAATTTACTTCGGTCGCGTAAAATTAAGAATATATTCGCCCAAAGTCTTATTAAACAGTGGTGGCGAATGATTATGATGAGGATTGTCAGACAAAACATTTCCTTTGTGGTCCACTTTGAGGGTCGCGTTGCATTTGCTTATACGTTTCTTGGAGCAAGTCAAATTGTCTTTTCCCGGACCCCAAGTGTACGTATAGTTCTTATACATTACTGTTGATTTGGTTCGCGTCAATGGTATTACTTTTGAACGTTCTGTAAAATAAAACTAGTTTTAGAAATGATCAGTTAAACTTTAATTTAATACTTATAACTAGGACTTCCGAAAATGGAGGTTAAAAAATACTTATATAATATACGTAAAAATACTTACCAATTTTATTAATTTTAAGATATATATAAATGTTTGCCCTCCATATGTTCTTAAATTATTGATGTAATTGAACTGAAACTTTGATAGTTGAACTTGAAACTGCTATTTTAATTTTTTTTAATATTTTAAGTATTGAAATAGGGTAAAATGTAAAGAATATGATATGTACACCACCACTAATACATATTTTTGTGAACAAAATAAGAAACTGAAATGATCAAACAATTTTTATTATAGTGCAAACATTAAATTACAACATCAATGCTAACATTTTAAATAGAAGCTATAAGCGTTATGCTCTATACATACAATTTACATAGCTATTGTATCATAATATAATCTTAAGGCGTTCCTATTTATGAGAGACTAGCTTAGGTAATATGCATTGGTGATATGTATATTTTGTATACATGTATGTAAATAAAATTGAACCGTAAACATTTTAAATTATTATATATTTTTTTCAAATATAGAATAAAGTAGCGTTAAGAACTCAAGACCTCGTTGAACAGCTCATTAATTTTTTCTATTCTAATATTTTAAAGAGAAATGATTTGATTGTTCGTTTGTTTGCATCGAATAGGCCCCGTAACTATATACCAAACCGATTTAAAAAATTCTTTCACCAATATAAAGCTACTTTATCAGCGAATAACATAGGCTATATATATCACGTTATGACCAATAAGAGCAGAACAGTTGACCAAAAACCTATAAATACGCAGATGAAACCACGCGGAACAGCTAGTTAAATAGGTTTAGGTTTTCAAACGTGACGTCACAAAATTTGTGACCATAGTCACAATGTCACATTTCTTCAATCTGTGGCGAAATTCAACCTTTCAACGACCAACCGACACCCGGCTGTCGGGCTGCTATTGTCTTTCTATTGTGTCTCAAATCACGTGTGTTCGAAGATGGCCGCTTAGTTCTTGATCAATTAGATATTTTTAAATACCGTCCATTATTAGTCTTAAAATACTTTGGAGGCGGATGATTGTGGTTAGTTTCTGCTAATACAATGGCACCATACTCATTTAATTGTATCCTCGCTTCGCATTTCCCCCGAGTCCTCTTGGAACAGCGTAAGTACTTCTTAGACTTATCGATGAACGAAAACGTATAATTTTGATACATCACTAAGCCATTGCAATTGTTCTGTATAGTTTGTATGTATGTCAGTGTTTCACCTGAAAATATAATTGTAATCGTAAAAGTCTTTAGTATAAACAATTCACAAGGAATAAAGAGGCCTAGTTTTTATTTTATACTAGAGAGAAATTCGCTGGGCTAATTTAATTTCTAAGCGTTTTCACTCATAGAAAGCTGAATTATTCCTAAGTGCAGGCAAATTAAGGCAGGAAAATTAAGCTTGGAGGAAGGCAGGGGCAAAAGTTGGTCCTTAATAGAGATGGTATATGAAAACGAACAGACTTTAAGCAGTTCTGTCTCAGATGCTATTAAAAATTAATGAAATGTCAAAGTACTCAGATTATTATTAACATATATATAAATTGGTCATATTTGAATAGTTAATAAATAAAAAATATTTTTGGCCTGAAAATTGAAATCACGAGACCGCGTTCGGCAGTCGCGTTTGTTATCAACGGGGCTACTGCTTATCAACCGTTTAAATCAAGAGATCATCCGTTTCGGAGTAAGTAAAATGTAAGGATTAGTTGCAAATGAAAAAGAAAGAAACGATGCAATCAATTAAAAACAAACACAAAAATGTTTAAACTGCTATAATTGTCTTATTGAAAATTCTTATGATGATACACAATACTATTAAAAAAGGAATACTGTCGATATACATTAGTAATAGTGTAGACGATACACTTTTTGGCAACGTCCATTAACTTAATTTTCAACGTCAAGAATTACAAATGTCTGACGCCTGCTTAACGCAAGTCGCATATCAGCGCCACAACAAACGTTTACCTCGCCACAATGGTTTGCTACACATACATAGACTTTATTAAGCACTTTAGTTTTTTCACTTTTATCACTAAAGCTGTCACTATTACACAAGTGCACGACAGAGACGGGAGCATGGCTAAGCCAAAGTCAGTGCTTAGTAACGTCTCTAGCCATAAATGTGCCCTTGAGCGGGCCCGCGAACTGATATACTGGGCCGATAAATGTTTCACTTGCAAATGTAGCGCCACATTTTATGTTGAGACTTGAGACACAAATGTATGCAGCCAGCTTTTGGCATTAGTTGTACATACAAGTTATTTATAGATTTTTATAAGATTTAAATAAACATTTTGTAACTGATCACTTATATTATAAAAACACATTAATGACTAAGTATCTAGTGTTGTCTGTTTAACTAAATACATTGTTCTAAATCTTTATCAAGATTATCTAAATGCGTTCCCAAGCGAACCCTATGAAGTCTAGGCTACTTTTTAAGATAAATTTAATACTAGCCACCCACCCTAGCTTTAACGTTTTACAAACTTTGTAACTCTCAGCTTTTATTTACTTTAATATGCACACACGATACATAAAAACCTTCTTCTTAAATCACTAGACCCATACTAATATAATAAATGCGAAAGTAACTCTGTCTGTCTGTCTGTCTTTCTGTCTCTCTCCTTAAGGCCTAAACCACTCAACCGATTTGAATGAAATTTGGTACAGATATATATAATCTGGGACCCGAGAAAGGACATAGGTTAGTTTTCAGATATAGTCTGGGACCCGAAAAAGGACATTGGTTTCATCCCGGAAATCCCCCGGGAACGGGAACTATTATTCAACGCGGACGAAATCGCGAGCAAAAGCTAGTCTATTATAAATTACTAGATTTTGCCCGCGGCTTCGCTTGCGTTAAAAAGAGACAAAAAGTAGCCTATGTAACTCTTCATCCCTTCAACTATCTCCACTTAAAAAATCACGTCAATTCGTCGCTCCGTTTTGCCGTGAAAGAAAGACAAACATACAGACAGACACACTTTCCCATTTCTAATATTAGTATGGATTAGTAAGCTTATACATGTAGAGACAGACATCGAAAGCGACTTCGTTTTATACTATGTACAGTAATCATATTTTTTTGAGTGACACTTTTTTATAGGTTTTCCTAATCAATTTTCACATACAATCCATTGTTCAATTTCGTATATTTCGGTGGTGGATGATTATGTTCTGTACTCGCTTGCACTATGTTCCCTGATTTGTCAAGCTTGAGTCTTGCTGTGCAGCCAGTAGAATGTTTTCTGGAGCAGTAAAGGTACAACTTCACGTTCTTCGGCCCTTGATAAGAGAACGTACAGTCTTTGTACATGATAAGGGATTTTCCGTTCACAAGATGTATTATTTCGTACGCCCCGTATTCTTGGTCTGAAAAAGAAATTGTTTTGTAATATAATGCACAAAAAAGACAGGTTTTTGTGTGTAAAATTAAATATAAAATAACAATAATAAATAATACATAACTGACCCACTGCAGGGCAAATAATGCCTCTTCTGAAGTAAGGCGCTACGCTAGCTCAAGAAGGATTGACGATTTCAAACTTATATTAATTATGACTCCAGATTTCCTTACAATGTTTTTTTTTTCACCGAATGTATGTGATGTCCAAGATCAACTTTAGAAAGTAATATAAACTTACAATTACAATATACACAACGGTACACGAACTCAGTCTCATTATTACCTCAGCTGTTGGGCTATCTCGTTAAAATTATATATGAACTTTGTGTGATGAGCATAAGTGTTTGTTCTGTGTCTGGGTGTTGTTAATCTATAATATATGTATGCATTTAAAAATTATATAAGTATGTATATCAGTTGTCTGATTACCATAACACAAGCTCTGCTTAGCTTGGGACCAGATGGCCGTGTGATGATATTTATTATTATATCTACTTATTCAATTAAAAAAATATATATATTTAAAAAGCAATATAATTACTTACATTTTATACATGAGTACTTTCTCCAGTAGTATTTTTTAAGTAAACAATTTTTTTTTTATAAGCAGAAGTAATGGAAATTCTATCTATGTCCTATATTAATCCTAATCACAATCTTTAACGTTATTATTTCTTTAAAATGGAGCTAAGAATATCGCTAACTCTTCCAGCCGGATTGGTCGGCGTTTCTCGCTTTGTCGTTTCTTGATTTGTCGAAAAACGCTCAGGTTTTTCATGTCGGTACTGGCGATAATAAGGAAGAAACTTCGATAAACCTGAAATAAATAGATAATTTAAACTTTATCTTACACTTACAAACGAGTTATAAGTAAGCAGTAGTCTTGAATTCAGTAATTTGGAATCCATATACACATGAGTCACTAAAAACAATTTTTACTTATACTTACTATATATTTAGATACTAATGCAACATTAGAATATATTCAAAGTTCCAACAACAACCATCATCGCCCAACATACTAAATCAGACACAGGACTTGTCTGGTCGAGACTTCTTTTTCAATTCCTGACTTTTTCAAGACCTATTCCACGTCCTCAACCTCACTAGTAAAACAATATTGTAAATTTAATATTTTATTTATTGATAAACATAATTAAAATCTTATTCCACTAAACACTCAATTGACAGTGTCTTAAAATTAAGTGACGTTTGAGTATTCGGCCATAAAATTTCTATAAAGTCTTTTTAATTACATTTTTTTCTAGTCGTAAGTATACAACATGTCCCGGAATAAACGCACACCACCAGACACCCCAATTAGAATATTATGTTATAATCATAATACATACACTGAATTTTTATTATTATGTTTAAAACACTGTTTTTTTTTAAATTAGTTGGACAGATTGTGGGAGAAAATTATAGTCACATTACAAATCTGCGCATGCACACAGTCGCACTTGCATAAGAGTCTAGCGTAGTAGGTATTTCATCCATTTTAGTTTGTTTTGACTGTACAGCGGAAGTGTGACAGCAGTTTACGTAGTTTTAAATATTTTTGGGATAAAATATTACCTATATTAAAAATTACAAAAATCGATTCAGTAAACGATTCTGAACCAACTATTTTCTCAAAGTGCATAAGTAATTCAGTTACACATTGTATATGTATAGTGCAGTGAGTGTCCCCTAAAGAACACAAGATCAAATATTGTCGTTCATTTGCAATAGAGGCTATAAGAGCAGTGCCAATAGAGACATTCTTTAAATATAAAGTATTTAGCAAATTAAGTCAAAACTAAATTACTTATAATTAATAGCTTTATGGCTACCTACAATCTAGCTCATTTTTATTGTAGTTCTGCGGTAGCCATTAAGTTTCATCCTGATTAAAACAAATATTCATTACTATTCACATAAATGTGAACCAGCAGTTTTCCCTAATTTTAATTTATCTTGTACAAACAATGCCCAATCGCAGCAGGCGGATGATTGTGATCTCCTAATTCTGCTACAAATTCTCTCGTCTCTGACAAAATAACACGCGACTTGCAACCTCTGAACTTCTTGGAGCAGTACCATCGAGTTTTGCTGACCATCTGGACGTAGGTATTACTCCTGTAGATGAGAATCGTACCTCCGCGGTTACTGGGTACAAACTGCAGGACCGGTTCTTGAAAAATAAGGAACAATAAGGTGATGATCTAAGCGAGTTTGAACTTTTAATTCTTGATCACATACCATGACATTGACCTGTCTACTATTTTTTTGGAAAACATTACACAAGACCAAAAAACGATAAAGGAAGAAGAAGGGCCTCTGATAATAAAGATGTCAGCAAGGTCCAACCAAAAGAAATACCACGGCCCAGGACATAAAGGACTAAGAAGGAACATGAGTGGGTTTTAGCAGGCGTCCGTCACTCGCTCAAGGCCACGCGTTTTATGCCTACCGCTTCGCGTATCGTCGACGATACAACGAACACCGGGCTGTCGCGCGCCCACCTGAGTGCTCGCGCGTCACGGGTACAGCGCTGACTATCAAAATGCCGAAACCACGTAATTATTGTGCAATTCCCCTGTTTCCCAATTTTCTTGTTTCCCTTTTAATTATTTATTAAAATTATTCACGCGGTTTTTGATATTTTCGACACTAAAATAAATTAGTCGGGAATTCAAGGAACGAAAAATATGCATCAGTCAATTTATCAAACTAAAAAATATTTGACCAACAAATAAAATAATAATTGTTTTTCTAAAACATTCGTTTTATTACCATTGTCATCATACGTATAACCCTAGCAGATTTGCTGGACGACACGCACACACGTTAGTCGCGCGGCGGGCAAAAGAATCTCAACTGTCTTGGTGCGTACTTATGGTACATTTCTCCTTGCTGCAAACAACTGGTATTATTATTATGATTTTGTAGGCTATTATAGCGTAGGTATTTTGGTTTTTGTATTGGAGTGAAGTATCTATTACGTAGTAACTATTTATTAATCTGTGGTTTTAGTCAGTAGAAGCAGGCGTCCGTCACTCGCTCAAGGCCACGCGTTTTATGCCTACCGTCGACGGTACAACGAACACCGGGCTGTCGCGCGCCCGGCTGAATGCTCGCGCGTCACGGGTACAGCGCTGACTACTAAAATGCCGAAACCACGTAATTATTGCGTGATTATTGTGCAATTCTCCTGTTTCCCTTTTGATTATTTATTTAAATTATTCACGCGGTTTTGGATATTTTCGACACTAAAATATAATAATCGGGAACTTAAGGAACGAAAAATATGCATCAGTCATTTTATTAAACTAAAAAATATTTGATCAACAAATAAAAAAGTAATTGTTTTTCTAAAACATTTGTTTTATTACCATTATCATCATACGTATAACCCTAGCACATTTGCTGAATGACACGCACACACGTTAGTCGCGCGGCGGGCAAAAGAATCTCAACTCTCTTTGTGCGTTCTTATGGTACATTTCTCCTCGCTGCAAACAGCTGGTATTATTATGATTTTGTAGGCTATTATAGCGTAGGTATTTACGTTATTGTACTGGAGTGAAGTATCTGTTACGTAGTAACTATTTATTAATCTGTGGTAGAAGTCTGACACTTCCTTCCGCTCCGGGTTGGCAGGAGTTGATGATTCCCCACCCCAAAAAAGGCCCTTTGATCATTAATAACCATAAAATGGTTGCCTGTAAAGTCGGTTTTACGGGCGAAGATTTTACGTGACAACGTCTTTCATATCGATCATAGTTGAGTGGGAGAGAGACGCAAGGCATTCGGCGGGCCTCTCTCTCGTTCGGTGACTCATCGTAACGTTACCGAGCGTTACACTTTTTCATAAGTGACTCCCAGCCGCAACCTAATTTAAGACGTTGTCACGTCAAAATGTTACATTAGCAAGATAAATTTAATAAAAAAAAAATGGTCACATCTAGAATAATCTTTACTCTCTACATTGGTCTTAGATGATTATGTTCACCAATCACGTCGATGAATTCACCGCTTTCTGTGAGTATGACAATCGATTTGCAGCCCTGGGTCTTCTTGGTGCAATACCATCTGGTCTTGCTTGTCATTCGGGCGAACCGGTAACCATCGTATATGGCCACCCTACCCCCACGGCGGCTAGGTACAAAGGTCAGCACTGGAATCTCTAAACAAAATTTAAAGAGGAAATTTTAGTCTTTATTTATCAGGCTACAAGGTTTGCGTGTGACAACACAACTTATACGTATAATAATGCAACGTAATAATAATATGACAATTCTAATAAAACCAGAGTAAAGTTTGTTATTGGTTATACCGACGTAACGCGAATATTTTGTCAAATACGCTAAGTGAAGTAGCACCATAAAGGTCAAAATTCATATCATAAAAATTCAACGATTAAAAAAAACCGCTAAGCCACTTTTTCGATCGTCCTTGAAATATTTATATATTGTATGATCTTATTAGCACAAATTGGGGTTTTCTACATGCAGCTTATTATATTTAACACGCTTGGAACACAGCATACCTGGCAGTCTTGCTAGCCCAGCAATACTTAAAGTCTGGGTTATAAGTTAGGTACAGCTCAATTCTGTAGCCCAATTCACGTAATCAAAATCGTAGCGATATCGTAGCGACTAAGTCGTCAAGACCATTTTCGTATTCACATCCGTCAATCGAGATAGAACGACACCGATTTTAAAATCGCTCTGAATACGCATCAACGACACTTCGATCGAGCGATTTTAAAATCGGTGTCGTTCTAGATCTCGACAGATGTGAATACGAAAATGGTCTTAACGACTTAGTCGCTACGATATCGCTATGGTTTTGATTATGTGAATTGGGCTACTGGTATTGGTGGCCTGTGCTCTTATAACCTTAGTAGGCTTGGCTAGAAATATCACGAAACCGAAACAGTCAATGAATAAAATGACTATGTTCTTAATTATATTTTTATTATACGTTTGTTACGCAGATTTGGAATATACAGAGGCACAGTTTTCTGGAACAGGTAATCTCGATTACTGGTAGCAACACTTAGGCCGATTGTCCACCGCCGTCACCGTCACGGCAACGGAAACGAGATGACAGTGAGTAGTGGTACTCCCCAAACGGAGTCAAGAAAAGAACCAGTCTTAATGGTTATGTTCACCGGTTGCGTCAACAAACTCCCCGTCCTCAGTAAGTATTACTTTTGACTTACAGCCTTGACAATTCTTGCAGCAGTACCACCTGGTCTTGGTCATCTGAGCGTATCTCTGCCCTTTGAAGAGTAGGATCGTACCGCCACGCTGACTGCGTACAAATTGTAGCACTGGAGGTTCTGAATGGAAGTAAAGATGAGTGTATTAGGAAAAGAACAGTTTTGTTAAAACTAATACTATAATAGTACTCTAGCATAATATAATAATACTACTATAATAGTATAATATAACTATATAATTCTAGTTTAATAGTACTATAGTAGTTCTAGTATAGTACTAGAGTACTAGTACTATACTAGAACTACTTAACTATGTATGTATACTAATAGTTCAGGGTGCTACGAAACGAATCAATCGATGGTATATCCAATTGTAAATGGAATGGTGTCAATTCATTTTTTTCTTTTTGCACATCTTTTACAGCAAGACGACAAACTAGAGCTAGCTAATAACTAAGATCCCCTAAAACGTGGGATTAATTAAAAAAACCCTTTTGACCGAAACCGTATAGAGGTTTTTCAATTGTAGTTAGTAACAATAATTGTTAATGGCTCAAAATTAACTTAATTTTCACTTCAAGTTTCCAGCATCGTTTGCAAATTATCAGTAACACACCTTTTACCAGATACTCTTTTAAGGAATGTAGCGAATTACCAACCAACCAGCACCGTCTGTACGTAATAAAAAGGCTGAACTTAAAGAAGTTAATATTCTATTAATTATTCGTTTAAAAACTTACAATATAGGCACAGCTCTTAGGCCGAGATAAATAAAGATATTTTACACGTAATCGTAAGTACAGTTCCACGTCTATCTAGCCAACGCAGTTTGGCAGTTGTGCGCCCGTTACTTAGTCGAAAAAACAACTACGTAAAACAATAGGCCGCACACCGACGTAAAATGCACACACATCAAACATTTACTTTGCCACAATTGTTTACTACAAACGTATTGTATACGCCCGCAACAAATGAGGCCTATCCGCACTCGCACGCGAATCACGGCGCGAATCTGAGCAAGAACTGCCAACAGTCCACACTCGCAGATGTTCGCGCCGGGCTCACAACAGTATAGTTCGCACTCTTGACGCGTATGGACGCCAAGCATTCAATATCTTTCAATTTTTCTCAATCAAGTAACATAGTTTATTTGTAGTCGGTATGGTCATTGAAACCACTACAGCAGCTACTTTGCGCTTTGAAAATTTATAGTTACGCCATGGCGCATTTACATTAGACTGTTAGACCGTATTCGGCTGCAGGCCGTATTCGGTCACCGACTAATATAAACAGGTATTCGTTTGGCCGTATTCGGTTGGTCGTATTCGGTCGAGCCCGTTGTCGGTGTCGAGCGCGCCGTGCCCCAATGTAAACAACTCAATTTAGGTAAACGTTTAAGTTAAACCGAATGCGGCCGCCGCCTTCGGTGACCAAAATAATGTAAATACGCCATTAGTGTGAGGACTAGCAATCAGATATGAGCGGGATCGGGAGACCGACGGGACAGACGGGAGCATAAATGTGGCGCCACATTTACCGAGATGCAAATATATGTTTGATGTGTGGCCTGCTTAAGATCTAAGGCCCGTATTAATAGACGTCACTCAACTCCAAGACGCTCTCAAGTCTCTTGCTGTCCTTGTCATTCTAAAGGGAAAAAATAAGGACAGCAATAAACTTGAGAGCGACTCAGGATTGAGTGACGTCTATTAATACGGGCCTAAGGTCAGGTAATCTATGCTTGTGCTTAGTATCCAATACATCTTAGTCTTACAGTAATAATCATAACTTTGAATTTGTGTACTCACTAGAGAATATTACAGATTCGCACGCATGTACGAATTTCTGTACTAACCACTTAAAGTAAGTTAAATATACATGTTATAAACCTTTGGAAATCTATTTCCTACATGTCGATGAAAAAATCTCTTGCTTATTTAGTACAATTAGTAAGAACCACTGAAAGAATTAACAATTAGAAAAAGTAACTATCAATTTATTTTTTTATTACATTAATTAATCTTCCGAAAACCTTCGGAGGTAGATGATTATGATCACCGATTTCGTCGACGAATTGTCCGTCTTCAGAGAGAATCACCCTGGATTTGCAGCCTTGTCCATTCTTGGAACAATACCATCTGGTCTTGTTGCTCATATGAACATATCTATGGCCCTTATAGACCATAATCGTACCACCTCGCTGACTGCGTAAAAACTGAATCACCGGTACCTCTGAATAAAAAAAATGACAGTTATATTGAGTAGAAATAAACTTTGAATGTAATTTTTAACTTCAAATAAGATATCAGTGCTTGAATACTGTTCAATTGGTCAAAGCCGGATCTAAGTTCGATTTTAATCATTTGCTTATCGAAGAAGAAGTTTGAATAGGAAAATAATGACTGAAATTTGTCGAATTTGTCGAAACTAGTTTCGAACTGCAACAAATTTCAGTCATTATTTTTGTTTACCATCTAAATTATTAAATTATTCGAGTTTACCATCTAAATTATTAAAATATAATAGGCAATTGCGATTGTACTATAGCCAATCCTATAGTCTTATAATATTTAAACGTATTTACTTTGATGGTAGGTAAGTAAAACAGTGATATAGAAAACAGTTTTTTTAATACATGATAGCTGGCGAAAAACTTAGTTTGAATGAAAATGTAATTTAATCTAATGAAAAATAGGTAGTTTGAATGAAAATGTAATTTAATCTAATGAAAAATATTTAAGTAATAGTATCAACAAGAAGTTTCAAAAACATTTTGTAAATAGGTATATTATTTAAAATCCCCAAATCAAAAATTCCTGGCGTACTTTAAGTTCTATATCGATAAATTTTAATTTTTCCATCCGGTGACAGGTGAACATGAGGCGGAACATGGTTGTGGCTTCCAATTTCTCCCACCAGGTTTCCCATGCTATTGGTGATGACCTTGGCGAAACAACCGGCTAGCTTCCTGGAGCAATACCACCTGGTCTTGGTGTGCATGTGGAAGTAAGTAAAATTCTTGTACAAAAGTATGATTCCTTTTCCACGGCTGCTTGGTAAGTATCGCATGATTTCATCCCCTGTATACAATAATAAAGGGTGAGTATTTAGTTAAAAACACGAACATAAGTATGTAAGACCGATCTTCATTTCCAAAAAGCCATAGTTAAATCTTTAACTATGTCCAGGGTTCCTGATTGTTACTTTTGGCAATTTTTTACCACCTAAGCTAGGCTAATTAAATAATTATAAGTACTCTAAGCGAGCGTAAGGCCGTTTGTCCACCTTCAGCGTCACCGTCAGTCATGTCAACGAAAACAAGTTGACGGCTAGCCTAGTTAATTTATACTTCAACGAATTTGTGGCTTCTACGAAACATGCAGCGATATGACGAGAAATAAAAATAAGAAACAAGAGATCAAAATATACAAAAAAAAACAAAATTCGGTTCTAGGTCCCCTCATATATTATTCTTAATAAACTATGTACAATATTTTTCATTTATTAGCTACATAATAACACTATATACTTATCTATAGTGAGTACAACAGCATAAATAGATGATACTTAGCGCGCGCTAAGGGTAAGCATTATGCCTGACTCTGTCGCACGACTTTCAGACAACATATGCAGGACAGAGACAGGAACAATAACTAAGCCAAAGTACGTGCTAAGTTCCTTTATATTCTCAGTGGAATCTAAATACTTCAGTTTAACAAACTTAAACTAATACTCTTTATTGCATTCAAATATTACATTAGCTCTTACATTTAAGGTTCCAATATGAAACCTGATAAGACCGAGGGCAATAAACGTTGCCGTTGCTTAGCAAATGCTTCAGCTATATCACTGTCACCGTCGTACTAATGTCAAACCACGGTGGTATGAAAAAGATGGAAATAGCTAGGCCAAAGTGCATGCCAAGTAACGTATATTTATTTCATTAAAAATAGAACTTGCCTAAGCATAAAAGACGCGCTTCACTACAGCATTTTATGTTTACATGTACATACAAGTACATTTAAAGTATGGATAATTAAGTTTTTGGCGCATTCGCAACGCGACACATTTATCGCCATTTGTTGCCCGCAACAATACATTTGTAGCAAACAATTGCCGCGCAACAATTGTGGCGTGTTTAGTATTCAATGCGTCAACTAAATATCAACAACACAGCTTCCATTCTCCTTTCAATTTGGCACATACTCAAGTTTTACGACTGGCAATTCTAGGGTTAGTCTTATACCGACAAACACTTCCATCAGGTGACAGATGGAGTCGGGGTGGTGGATGATCATGGCTCCCCATATCTTTGACGAACTCCCCTCTCTCATTGATAAATACTCGAGCGTCGCAGCCATATTTGGTCTTGGAGCAAAACCACCTGGTCGGGTTACCCATTTGGAAGTACGTATAACCTTTGTAAAGAACGATGGTGCCCTTGCCTTTTCGTCCTGGCAAGAATGTTATGGCGACGGGCCCTGTGTGGTAAAACAAAATGATGTGTAAATGAAAATACATGAAAATTCAATTGTTTTTTTTTTGCGCTGAATAAAATACGCGAGTCAAAGTGAAACAAAACGTATTTGTTAGTGATTTACTTTTCCTATCAAGTAAAAAAAAAAATACTTTACAAAAACTACTAACTTTAAAATATAATAGTAAATTAAACTTAAATTCTAATACAATTAGCAACTATCGCTTAATTTCTTTCCTACTAAATAAGTTTTTTTACTAAACTGCTATTGTTTTGCGTATAAATGCATTTTCAATTTTATTTCAGAACTCACTTTTATTACTTAAACGAACATCGAAAGGTACTTGAATAGCATTTAAGGAAGAATTTTCTGTACCTATGCTTTTTTCACTAAACTTAACTTAGTTTCATATATTTCCCACTAGGATGTCTATAATACATTGGAGGAGCATGATTATGCGCCGTATTAGCAGATATTATCCGACTTTCCTTGTCCATCTTCAGTCGTGCAGGGCACTTTAGATTTATATATTTGGAACAGTACGCATTCGTCTTAGCCATACCCTTAAATGAATATGTGTAGTTCTGATACATAATTACTGTTTTACCGGTCGATACTGTGATAATCTCGTAATCTGGAAAGAAATCGTGTTATGTGTTAAGATAATGAAGTAAAAATAGAGAAAGTTCAGGAAATATTATTTGACACTAGCTTATGCCCGCGACTTCTCCCGCGTGGATGTCGAACTTCTATCCACTATTTTAACCCTTTTTTTTTGGAAGTGAAAAATCATCAAATGACTTCTCCCGTCCTGGACGGGGCAGGAGGGCGTGTCAGACTTTTACTGACTAAAACCCATCCTTCAATTGCCCTTCATGTTCCGGGGTCACGGTAACTATTATAAATATTTCGCAACACTATTTTAACCCTGTAGGGGTTGAATTGATAAAAAAACCTTAGTGGCTTATGCTTACTCTTCACATAGAATAACTCCTCCAAGTTTCATTTGACATTGGATTAGTAACCATAATTTTCAGATGTAAGGTTTCAAATTGCATAACACCTGACCCTCTTCATCTGACGGCCTTCGTTAAACGATCGGCGTAGTCGCTTCTGTCGGTAGCGTAATGGTATTAAAATCATGAAAATAAGTAATTATTGACACATTTTTAGATTCATCTTCCTGAGATTACTCTCAGGAAGAAGAATCTAAAAATGTGTCAATTTCAATAAAACATTACTTTAGACGCAATTTAACTTACTTTTACTTTTCAGGAGCAAACACTAAATTAGAATTTTCAACCTTACCACCTTGTCACAATGTTAAATTAGCAACATTTTTGGCTAAAGTTTCCATTATGAGCCGTCGAGTTGGAAGTTCATATTTTATTTGTAGATAGTACTCACTTACTGAAGGCTTTTTCACGTAGTTTTAAGGTTAGGAGACTCACGGCTTACGAGAATTTATTTTTTGAAGTTTGCATATTTTACATACAAAATGAAAAATAATACGCCATTTTTAGGTTAGATAAATTGTCAAAGTAAATGTCAAATTTGACGTTTTACGTTTCGTTCACGGCGGAGGGGTGTTTCGTTCAATTTTATCATGTCTTTAATACAATTATATTTTGAAAACTAATAAGGATCGTCAATCCGAGAGTGATCGATCAAAATTTGAGGGCACCCCGACTCGGACAGGTTAGGTTAGAAGGAGGTGGCGGGGTCGTAGTGAGCGAGCGAAGCGAGCGAACAGACCCCGCCACCTCCTTCGTGGTTATTTTTTTTTAAACCACCCAGAAGTAGGAGCCCCGCGAAGCGGGGCTCCGTCGAGTTATCTTTTTTAGACATTAGAGTGAAAAATAATTATTTTTACACGAAAAAATCCTAACTAAACCTCAAAATTGACGTAACATAACCTCAAACTTTGATCATCGATATCTCCGTAACCATGGGGCTCCTAAGATTGGGAGTGGTATGGGGGGGCTTCCCCCAACCCCCCCTACCCCGCCCACCCACCCCCACCCCCGGATTCGGCGGCTCATAATCGAAACTTTAACCACATTTTTCACACAGTGGTAACTATGTTCCTAGTATCTAACTTTTTTAAATTATCATCGAAAGTATTTATTATTGTACATTTTCTAATAATAGCATATTTGATAATCTACTTAGTTACCGTTGCACACTGATTATTTTATTGAATAAGCCACTTTATAGTACGAGTATAATATACTCGTACTATAAAGTGATATAGACAAAGATCTTTTAGTACATTATTGAATGGTTCTTACGTCAAGGTAAAACAATTAGTTGCAATTTCTACTATTTATTTATGTCAAGCATTAACTGATTTTTTTCAGGGTTATTAATATATATTATAAAAAAAACACCATCTAACATTGTTCATAAAGAAATATGTATTTAAAAATCAAAAATTAATCAATGACTGCCTTTAGCTTGTTTGCTAAAGACGTTTCAATTGTAGTATTAAATTAAAAGATAGTAACTAAATAAAATTATATATTTGGGACAATGGAAATAATAATATTTCTGACCAGAGTACTCTAGATTCTAGATATAATTAAAAGTCGCCAAGTAAAATACGCCAAGCGAAGTCGCATCACGAACAAAACATAGTTGTCAAGGTTTAATTTATTGCTACTTTTCCTGGTGTATTTATATTTTAGACTGCAATGACTTTTACATGATCACAGTCGCTGTTTTTTCCGGTATTTATTAAGATGTTTTCCCCTATTATCAGATGCCGTAACGCCATTTGCATCAAGCTTTTCTTGAGCCGTGCGAATGATTTGGTCTGTAATGGCTAAAGTGGCACAAAACATTTTTAAGCACACTTTTCTTCGTTGAAAGTAGTTAGGATCTTCGGATAGTGGAACAGGTAAATAGTAATTAGCAAACATTCTTCTTCTCGGTCCACCCCTAGTTTGTTTCCTTTTTTCGATGAATTTGTTGACATATTCCCATCGCTTAGAGGGACCTGGCAGATTCCAAAACTTGTCGAAAATAACTTGTCTTTTTTCTTCCGAAACATGAATGGAACACTTGAGCTTGCAAGTCGAAGAACATGGACTCTTCATTGTTTTGGCTGGTATATTTTTGCATTTTCTGCTAGCTTTTTTAATACCCGGTTCTTGCTTGACAGATGCTGTTCAATAAAAAACAGTTGAAAAATAAAAATGGGTAAATTGTATACAGAATTATAGATTTAGATCTCTATTTGCCACCAGTGCAATAAAATGTTTTATTTTTTTTTCAATGTCGATAGTGTATTTGGGAGCTGTCGTGTGATGTTGACGATTTGATGATGGTATCGTCTTAATAGTAAATAATAAAAGTCATTGAATAAAAGTAAACAAGTATTTTAATCACATGAATTATTTAATTTTATGTAATTTTTTATGACTTAATGCCCTTACTAATAAGCACTGTGTAAAGTTATGTCATGGATAAAGCCTGTGTACATTATACATACATTTTCTGACGTTTAAGCCTGTCACAACTTTAAGCAGCGATTATTAGTAAGACGCTAATCTTTAAAAATACGCAACGGATTTTGATGCGGTTCTTAATAGATAGATCGACTCAACAGGAAGGTGTACATAATATATTACATGAATAATATGGTCAGAATGCCGGAATTCCCAAAGAATTGCAACACGAGAGCGAAGCTGGGGTGGGTCGCTACTTTATATTAATACATTATCTACAATGCCTATTGCTTTACATATCGACCCAAATGGTCCTGATAATACACCGGGTGTGGATGATTGTGTTCAGTGTAAGCCGCAATAATGTTACTCTGAGAATCAAACTTAAGCCGAGCTGGACATTTCTGATGAACATACTTGGAACAGTACGCGTTGGTCTTTTTCCAACCCTTGAAAGAGTACGTGAACTGTTGGTACATGATCATTTTTTTCCCCGAAGACAGGGTTACAATCTTGTAGTCTGTAAGTGATAGTTCGTATTACTTAGGAGCCGCGCAAATGGGCCACCGACCACGGTCACTGGTGGCCAGCGTCAGCCACTTAACAAACTTTTTCATATATTTTGTATAGACGCGCCTCACTCGTGTATCCGGTAGCGGCCACTCGCTACAGCAGTGTCCGCGTAGCGTGGTAGCTCGCCGAAGCCACCGGTGGCTGTAGTTGGTGGCCCGTTTGCGCGGAGCCTTAAGATTCGGAAGCAAAAGCTTGAGCTATGGAATATTCCTGTCTCTATCGCACATCGGTTAAAATACGAGTGCAAGATGACACGGGAAGATAGCTAAGCCAAAGTAAGTAGTAAGTATCATAGCTTAAACGCAGCCAGTGTGCGAACAAGATGGCGGAACTAAACTTCCAGAAGTTTTTTTTTTATTTTTTTAAATGAAACCCTCATAAATTCACCTTAAAATTTTATTTTATTTCGAGTGAAAATTTATAAAACAATTCCTCGGAGTTTTGCCTGTTACAAAACATAATCTTTTCTTGCATTTTACGCAATATACGGAGGTTGCCATTTGGCAGAACCTGCATCGGCCTATTTCCATAGTTGACGGGAAATGTCCAATATTGTCATATTGACTTGGGCGGATTTCTTGTGCTTTGCTTACTTTTACCGTCTCCGTTTTATTACTTTTGGCACGTCGGTTTTCCTTCAGCAATATTTCATAAACATCGTATCTATCTGTATCTGACAAAGATAAAAAAACTAAACTCAGCACCAAAATCAAACCCACGATTTTTGGCGTTGTATGCCACAGCGAACATGATAATAAACTAGTACATCTCTATGGCATATCTCATATTGTCGATGTTCGCTGTGACAGACAAAATACTATTATTATAATTACCTATATATAATAGTTATCTAACAGGTGATTTGGATTTTTAAGGCAATAGGCAAAAAAAAAGGAAAAATAGTAAAAAAGACAGACAGAGCAAAATTAGTGGTCGTTTATTTTGAATAACGACTGACAAAATGCACTCTCAAAACATACGATTTTCTACGATTAGTATAAAAATTATTTAGACGACTCGGAATCGATGAGAATCGATTAAAAAACCTGGTGGAATTATATAATTTTTGTTATGTCCGTCGCACCAGACTTTATCAAATCCGTATTAATCCCTACTAATATTATAAATGCGGGCAAAAGCTAGTTAATTATAAAACAAAAAAATATTGAAGAGTGCTTACGTTAAACGATTTTAAAGGGCATAAAACGCAAAGATAAAAAGTGTAAGTTTTTTTATTAGATCTCGTTTGTTAAATCACGATTAATATTCATTAAGTTTTACAAATAAGCTAAACATAAAATTAATTATTTTACCTACATACGTAGAAAATAGCTATAATATCAATATTATGTATCACAAACTAATGCATTTCCTAATTCAATTATGACAAAATTATGACAATATTACCCGTTTACCTAATGCTACCCAATTTTGCATAAACCCCGTTTTGCATTTTCTTATAAACTGGCGGTGGATGATTATGTTCAGAAATGGCGGCTATAAGATTACCAGTTCTATCTAATTTGAGTCGTGCCTGGCATTTCTTCTGGACGTATCTAGAACAGTATGCTTGTGTCTTCGTCAGACCTCGAAACGAAAATGTGTGACCTTGGTACATTATTATTTGCTTCCCTGAAGATATTGTGATAAGCTGGTATCCTAAAAAATATATTATATTTAAATATTAATATTAAATAATAACAAGTTACATTGGGTAGAGAGATGTGCAGTACACCCTCACATCGATAACAGGTCCTATGTAAGAGCAATGCCTCGCGAAAACCTTATACATACTACCCGTACGACTTAACTGTGCACCTCGCGCTGTGACGTAACGCTGACGGTATGCTATCGCTACTAAACGAACGAAGCGAACACGGGGCACCGCGCGGGAAGCGGGAGGGGTCGCATTCCAGCGAGGTGCACAGATAAGTCGTACGGGTTGTAACTGTTGGAGAGGTTTTTATAATACTCCTATTATTGGCACAGATGGGAGCAGATTAATGGAAACATAATTGATAATTAGTATTTTTATATTAGATTTTTTTATTACTACGATTTAATAATATTTAGTGAGCTCATTGCTATTTCAACTATTTTAAAATAACACAGAAAAATTACGATTGTCATTATAAATGAAGCAACCAAAAAAGTATTATATTGGTTAAACCGTGGATTACTATTAAAAAAAAAATAGACACAACATTAGACGATTATTATGATTCTTAAATACTACAATTTTGTATACAATCCATTTAGCATTTTCTTATAAAAAGGTGGAGGATGGTTGTGATTCGCTCTCATTTCAATGACGTCACCATTTTTGTTCAGCGTTATTTGAGCGTCACACTTGCCTCGGAACCTTCTGGAACATCTCAATGTTCGTCCATTAGCTTTCACGAAAGAAAATGTGTAGCTTTGATACATGCCTAATGTTTTTCCTTGGTCCGTTGTGATGAAGATTGCTTTTTCTCTACCTAATCATAAAATAGAATACGAGCATTATTTTTTAAGACAAGTAGGAAATGCTTGAAGGTGTTAATATAAATATGTACAAAGCGTCTTTCCAAAAAATATGAATGAGTAAATCCATTATTATTGGGAAAAGCAATGTTCCCAAAGAAATGTTTGTAAAGGAAAAGGATTATTAAGTAAAACACATATTAAGCAACTGCATATTTTATTTTTAGTTTTGTTTGATGATTGAAGTAAATATTAACCGTACTTTTTGTTTAATTTACTGTACTGCCCTTGCTTTCATAATTTGATGAACCAAATAATAAATTTGTAGCTTAAAAATAATAAAATTATATACAAAAATAGAAAGAATTTTTCATCTATGTACTTAGTGTTTTCCCTTTCAAAGTTCCTGAAAAATAAACGTTTGCATACAGTTTTATACAGCTAAATAGGTACGAAAAAAATACAAAAAGCACTTTTCAGCCTACATCAATTAGGATTTTCTATATTAGCGCTTGAATAAAACAAAAGATACAATGACTAATAAAGAAAATATTGATTCGCGCCCCGTTGTTGACCCATTGTGTCTTATGCCCCATTAGTAGACCTACGCGGAAAATGTGCTAACCACATAAAACCACAAAATACTTACCGTTTTGCTTCGATTCTGCCCTGCTGATCTCTGTTTTCTGCTGCTTCAGTCCACATCTCCATAAATCCCTTTTGTGGCGAGTTCGACGAAACAGTATTGTCATCTGATTGGAACAAGCATTCTATATTCTTGTTCAAACGTTTTCGTAGTAAGGGAATACTATAATCTGGAAAATAATCTTGGAATTAAATACTTTTACAATTGATAAAAAAATATTTACACATACATAGTTATTTCTTACCTTTTGCGGAGGATTATTTGAGGAGAAAATAAAATACAACTTTAATGTTTAGAATTCATATTTTAATCAAAATCACGTAGTCAGCGTCAGCATGTCGTTCACATCACACAATTTTTACAGCCTAAAATTACACATACTTGCAAGTAGTCTACAACGGCCATACACGCTACTTTGTACACACGGCTACTTATCAAACTATACAAACCCAGTTTTAGCTGACCTCGTATTGTGTATTTTTTTTCGTACAATCAGAAGTCAGCTTATACTGGTTTTGTATGGCTTGGTGTGTATGTAGCCCACCGTACTGGAGAGGTCTACAGGTAAACCACAGCGTGCGTAAAAGTAGACCTAAGATGATTTTTGTGGGAAAAGCAAAAATTCTAGTAACTTCTGTGTCCCCGTACACTTTAACAGTCATATGGACGATCTAAGCAGGAACCTTTTCTGGTAGACAGTAGAGTGTATTGGCTTACATCAAGAGTAAATTATTATCGAGAATCTTTACCCTGCGACGAGAGATCATCTACTTGCATAAATAAAGACTTACACACACAGAATGATCTTGTCATTCAAAGCTCATTCTACTACATAATACAAACGCAATATTGTTTATTCTTATACAAAAGTAGTAATAACTATGATAAATTATAATTTAGAGAGCTAATAACTTGCACTAATTTCAAACATAATGATGTTTTAAATTAGTGTAAATAAAAATAAAAAACACTCCCCATAAATAAAAAGAAAAAACCAACATATCTTTAGTAAAGTAGGTGATAGACATATTTTAATACGAGGAATAAAGATAAACTAGCTCAACCATATTTTAGACTGTCCAAAATAAATACATCTTTTATGGAGTATTGTGTTAAATGTTACAACAAAATTGCTTGTGATATATTACAACTAACAAAAGGAAATTTTAAACATACATTAAGAATAAATTATGTCAACAAGCATCTTATAAATTGGAACATTATATCCAAAATAAGAATGCTTGGAAGCATGCTGGTCCTGCTCCATAGGATAATCCACAGTGTAGACAAAACCAAACTGGTGGCAAATATAAACTGATAATAATTATTAACTACTTTTACTTATCTACACTAATATTATAAAGAGGAAAACTTTGTTTGTATGTTTGTTCGTTTGATTGTAATGAATAGGCTCATAAACGAATGGACCGATTTTAGAAATTCTTTCACCACACGAAAGCTACATTGTCAACGAGTAACATAGGCTATATAATACCACGCTATGTCCCACGGGAGCGAAGCAGTAACCAAAAACCTAACGTAACGCGGGTGAAACCGCGAGAAAGAGCTAGTAAATTATATACTTACAAATTAGACACATTAAAGACTTTTTCGAATTGTTGGATGCGCTAGCTCACACATTTTTTTTTGAGTAAAGTGATTTATTTGTGTTACACTAAATGTTCGTGAACTTGATTAATTTCTATTTCCTAATTAATTATATTTTTTATTATGGTTATATACTTTTTGACGGGAATGATTTTCACATTATATACATTCTCATCTTCGCACTTAACAATGTACAAATAATATTGTAACAACATTATTTTAAAAGAGTAAGTATGGAGTTTCTTGCCCATTCTTCTCTATACGAATTAACTTTTCGGAATGGGCAACTAGATTCATTTTCTTTGTTTTTGACGTTCTAAAGTGCCTTTTAAATGGTCTATTAAAAATAAATGATTTGAGTTTGAGTTTAAAAAAATATGTGTTATTTAACTAAGTATATTTAAGTGAGATTTATATTATTGTGACGTGTAGTGCAGCCAAAGTGTCTCTAGGTCTGACACTTTCTGGACATCAGACCTGCTACCTTATTGGCAGGCTTTAGATACAATATCATGGTACTCACACTGCAAAAGCTGCTATATCTGGGCATCATCATCTCACTAGGACACCCAGGTATCACTGGGTGTCGCGAAGTGAGTCAACGCAACTTGGTGTCCTAATGAGATGGCCCTACGTATCTTTACATCTGACAGCTTCAGGCTCCTACTATCACCTTATGGGCAAGCTATGATCACAATAATATGATACATAGCGAAATCTGCTTCAAAGTAAACTACGACTACGACTCTACGACCTCAAAAACACATACTTTCCAGTGGTAGTAACAAAGTACTTGGGTGGAGCATGACAGTGTTCCACGTCACCTCCCACCATTCTGTTGTGGGCATCCAAACTGACTCTAGCCCTACACCCTTTCTTCCTTTGCGAACAGTACCACCGAAATTGACTGCTCATCCGAATAAAAGTATAATCTCTGTACATAAGTATGTCATTTTTCCTTCCAGTGGGTACAAATTTGAAATCTGAAAAAATAAAAAACATGACATTTTTGATTCGGGAACAAACATTGAAAAGCAGTTAAAACGAGTTAGAATGATACCGCATTAGGTATAAGTCAAGTCATACAGCAGCACAACCGTTGCAAGTTGCCTATTGCCGCAACTCTGAGATCAAAATAAGTATCTTGGCCCATTCAAGGGTCAATAACAGACCAGGCAACTTGCGATCGCGGTCACGGCAGCATCTACACCAACACTTGCAAAATACTACTTCATTACTTGACTATAAGACACTACGCTTCAAGTTCTTGTCTGGTCTTTAAATAATAAAATACATAGAGGTTATCTTGCAGATTAATAAAACTGCGATAGTTGATAATATCAAAGTAACAAGCATAATACGTCAAGAAATACTTGCAGAAAAAGACTAGGTTTTATAGCACACTAATTTTATTAAACACATTATATTCTTATATTTATTTATTCTTAAGGTGCTCCCTCACCGGGAGCATTCGCGTGTAATGTAACGTTACAGATTTGAGAGTTACATCAGTGAAAGAGAAGAACCGAGCATTACAATGCGCACCTTGTAATGATACAATGTGTAATATCTTGATACAACTTGTAACATCAATGCGCTCCGCTTCGTCTGACATCTTGCTATGAAATGTTCAAAGTCTGATCAATATGTTAAATTACACGCAAATGCTCGTTTGTCAGGGGGGTTACAATACACGTGGATGCTCCCGGTGAGAGAGCACATTTAGGAGAACCACATTATATGCTACATTACATATGACTTTTTTGAGAAAAGTCATGAAAACATGTAATTTATCATTTTTTTCTAACCTTCGAACACACGTGATTCGAGACTTATTAGAAAAACAATAGCAGCCCAACAGCCTGCTGTCGCTTGATCGTTGAAAATTTTAATTATAGCGTCGTAGTGTGAAATGAGCTTTACGTTTGTTAAGCTAGCGTATACAATATTGGTCCAGGGGCGATGGATTTGGGGACATCCGTCGCCCGTATTCAACTGGATCCGAGATGGTGGCGCGTAGTGTTCCCGCGCGCCCTTTTTCGATGTTGAGGGGGGAGTCATACACCTCATTTCCCACCCCCCCCCCAAACCTGAGGAGGCCCGCAGATGCGGGCCGGCACCAGCCCGGGATTGCGGAGGTTGTATTAGTTCCCGCGATCCTCGGCGTAGGTGGGAGAAGGAACACCGGGGTGGTTTTTAGTCAGTAAGAGTCTGACAGACCCCTCCGCCCCCCCAGGACGGAGGACATCCATGAGGATTTTCCACCCCGGAACAAAAAAAAAAAGCGTATACAATATTGTATTGGTCAAATTATGCGAGGACCACGAAGAACCAAAATAACAAAATTAAATCTCAAAATACCAAACAAAGCAAATTGTACTAGCATTCTGGGATGTTTAAAGTGTTTTCAGTTTTTCATCCGCACTGCACACAGTTAAAAATATTACTCATTACAGTGGTTACGGGAACCTTGACGAGACAGACCAAGGGTATGTTTTACTTATATTTTAACATATTCTCCGCCTTCCATTTGTATGTAATTAGGTGGTGTGTGACTGTGGTTTAGGTCTTGGAAGGCCACTTTGCCTTCTTTGTC
This sequence comes from Athetis lepigone, assembly GCA_033675125.1. NCBI lineage: Eukaryota > Metazoa > Arthropoda > Insecta > Lepidoptera > Noctuidae > Athetis > Athetis lepigone. The sequence continues at coordinate 4,423,828 of CM066218.1, read as the reverse complement.
CAGCGTCAGTTTAGCAGGGCAGCCTGAAAGTCGGGAAGAACACCGCAAATGCCGTCTTCTTCGGTCACAGAATGAGAACGTGTAACTATAGTACATAACCAGCGTCTTTCCGTTGGATAATACCATAATTTTTAGTGCTAGAACAGAAAGTATTGAGTTAGTCAGGTAACTCAACAGACATAGCGTGTATATCTAAAAGAAAGATAAATAAAAGTAAGTAGTGTTCCACACGCGCCTTAGGGAGAGGTCAGCATAGGAAGAGGCCCAACAGGGCCAACGCCTGCCGGGATTGCGGAATGTTTCTAATAGTTACCTTGACCCTGGAACATAAACGGCAATCGAAGGAACATAAGTGGGTTTTAGTCAGTAAAAGTCTGACACAAAATAAAAAGGTTTTTTGAAAAAGTGGTCAAGACCCTCACTTTCGTATCAATATATTTAATTATCTGATTTTTTCCGCAATAGTCATTACCAAATCGAGTACAAAACGAAAAAAAAAATGTTATTTTTTTAACCCTTGCCTTGGTTATATCACATAGTTTAACATTTTTTTTTTATTTTATTTCAAGATTTAGTCAGGAATTCATTGTAAATTCCACAGACATAGGCACGATTGGCAATTTGGCTTTATTCGCACTGCACAAAAAAAGCATAGGTAATGTTGTTACAAGTATAAAATGTGATAGACTATAAGAATGAAACTATTTTTAATTTGGAAATTAAAAGCCGTTTAATTCGTATATTCTTTATATACTATATTATATGTTCTAGAAAATAAAACAAAAGTTTTTAGGATATTGAAAAAATTAACATAGGTTCAGGACAACAATATAATACCTTGACTAAATGAATAAAATACAAAACAATAGATTGTTAAAACTTAGAACCTTACACAAAATTACTAATATAAATTCAAATCAAGTAACACATTAGAAGAGCATTAGGAACTAATACATAATAAAAAATACATATTTTTAGCCTAAGTTTAAATGCACTCACAGCAGTTACTGCACTTACATCATAAAAAGGAAAAAGACCGAAGATAATAAGAAATAGGCAATTAACACTTATATTAGAAATAATTAAAGCATGCTTGTTGCCTGCATTTTTTATTAATGCTATGTAGATATTTGCGACATCAGCATTAATAAAAAATGCTGACGACAACCACCTAGTCAGTGGATCTTTTTCATTGATGCTGAACAATGTTCCACTGTTTCTCATACCTATAATAATAATCAGGTAGCATCGGATTTTTATCTTTTTTGGCAATGTCTGAAGAGTGTTCTACTCACGCGAATTGGTACCGTCACGTCAACGAGAACGTCATGACGGCGACCCAAGATTAGTATGTGGTGACGTGACGTTCAGTGGACACGCTGCTCTAGAAGATGTACAGTCACGAGCATAAACATGTAAACACTACGCAAAAATTTGAATAAATTTTCTCTTAACTGAGCCATAACTTTCAGTTAAAACGTATTTTATAGTAATTATATCATAGACTGCTATAAAATGTGCCTAAATCATAATCATAATTCTTTGTTTGCTGGAACATGGGTAGGTGCAAAGGTGTTACAAACAATAAAAATACTTAATGCCATATTCTACCTTAGACAGGCGAAAACTAAATATTTTTAAAGTTATTCTAAGAGAAAATTGATTTTAACATTAGCGTGTTGTATACATGTTTATACACGTGACTGTACGTATCGCCATTTCGTCGGCGTCATCTCGTTGACGTGACGTGACAGCGGCGGTGGACAAAAAAAAATGCCTTAAAAAGTAGTTTAGGGACGTTTCCATCCACGTTTCATGAGCACATACTCGCCAGCTGCCGTCACATGATATTTCGGAGGTTCATGCGTATGCTCGTTATTGGCTGTCAAAATTGTGACGTCATCCTTGTCCATTTTAATCCGGGCCTTGCAACCGATCTTCTTTCTAGAACAATACCAGAGTCCCTTGTAGCATTGAGCAAAGGTGTATCCTCCAAGCATTAGGATGTTGTTCTTCACACCAGTAGGGATTAATATGTAATCTGGCAGAGGAAATTTTGCATTAATAATAAAATCTTCTTTGGGATAATTGAAAAATTATATTCAGTTGGGCAAAACTTAAAAATAATAAGTTGGGGCTCATATACTATCCAATTCGGCCAATTTCACTTCAAGAGCGCGCAAAATCTTTGCGACAAATGAGTGAGGCGGAGACATCCTTGCAACGTGAGACGGAAGATGTGTTAAGCATAAAAAGGTATTAGAAAAAGTGGTCAAATACCTCAGTTTTGTATCATTATATTTAATTATCTGAGTTTTGTAAATGTATTTTAGCTTTAAAAAATCGGGTTTGTGTGAATCTATACTTAATATTATAAGAGGTAAAATTTGTAAGTTTGTAAGTTTGTATGTAGGGGGTAAACTCTGGAACTAATGAACCAATTCTAAAATTTTTTTCACTGTTGAAAGCTACATTATTCCTGAGTGCTATAGGCTATAAACTATTGCCCTTACTAATAATCACTGTGTAAAGTTATGCAATGAATAAAGCCTGTGTAACCATACATTTTTTGACGTATAAACCTGTCATAACTTTATGCAGCGTTTATTAGTAAGGCGCTTAATTTATAACATGTATATTAACCGAGCTATCGCAACTTTTGTCTAGCAAGTCGGAAAAAATTACCTTATAAAACAGAATTATTTGCGTGCGCTGCCTAAACAGTTGCTTAAAGTTGGTTTGTCTTAATTATTTCTACAAAAAAGTCCGCGATACCATATCTCTATCTTTTATATTTTATACTTCTTTTATGGCATTAAAAAAATATTTTTGGGCATACTTACGTTTGGTTGATTATTTGAGCGACAAAATATTTATTCTTATGACAATTAATTATTTCAGTATCACAAGGACATCATACAGATAAGATTTGCCATTTACAGTATGTCAATTGGTCATATAGTTTCGGAGATAATATAAAATTACTAAAACGCAAAATGTCCCTAGCGTAATTTTCATTATGCAGAAGTCATTTATAATTTCAAAAAATATCTTCGGAGATATTCACAGTTTTAATATTACTCCGCAGCAAGCAATATAAATGATAGTATGTAATAGAAATTGCTTTTTAGCTAAAAAAGGCCACCGTACTCTTGCATATTTGTTTGTATTGTCCTTTACTGTTTTTGTCCTATTGGTGTACAATTAAAAATATTCTATCTATCTATCTATGTACGGGCCGTAACAAGGCTGGCCGATCGCGATGGCTTTGCAAGATATTCGTAGCTTATACATCAGAATAACACATCTGGGTCGTGATAAAGGCGCGTTTAAGAGGTTACGGGTTCGAAACCGGGCAAGTACCAATGTGACTTTTTCAATTCATATGAACTTTCTAAAGTTTATTTTGGACACCGCTGTCATCCCGTGCCTCGGAAAGCATGTTAAGCCGTTGGCCCCGGTTGTCATTTGTAGAACTTTGACGTTACGGGTATTCAGAAGCCAGAAAGTCTGACCAGTCGAACCAAAGGGTATCGTGTCGCCCAGTTACTGGGTTGTGGAGGTCTGATAGGCAGTCGCTTCACGTAAAACACTGGTATCCAGCTGAATCCGGTTCGGCTGTAAGCCGACCCCAACATAGTTGGGAAAAGGCTAGGGAGATGATGATGATGACATCAGAATAACACAAGAATATTGTCCTAAGTAACCAAAATCTAACATAACGGGGGTACGCGGGGATCGTGCGGTCCATGGCCCTCTACGAGGCTCCGGTGTAGGCGCCAAACCTGGTGTTGACTCCGGCCCGGCGGAGGGCGTCCTAGAAGGTTATGGCCATTCGGATGGTGCATGGATACCGCAAGATCTCCTGCCTGCCTGATTTTTGCCGGCATACCGGTGTGGGTACCACGCACAGTGGCGCGTCGAAGTGCAACGCCGGGGCGAAACTCACAGACACTCGGCACACAGAGCTCTGGCGGGATCTCATGGAGACTGCGACTGTCGCAACCCAGTGCTGGTCATCTCTCTTTGAGGAGTGGCTGTAATGACGCCTCGACACTCTCACGTATCGCCCGACACAGGTCCTCACCGCACACGGACATTTTGGGAGGTTCCTATGTCGAATTCGGGCGGAAGTGACGCCTGCGTGACACGGTATAGCATACGGTCGAGGTATGCCCCACTTGGGCGAACCACCACCGTGTGGTTGCAGAGGCGATCGGCGCTGGTTCAGGCCATGGTCCGGGGCGAGACTGAATAGGAAGCCGTCGCCTCCTGCGAAGCAGACATGCTGGGGACGAAAGCGGCGGGGCGCGTCAGGCAGCGTCAAGCTTCACGCCCCAGACAGAGACCCAGGCTTGGTTGTCGGAATATATAAGGGTAACCGATGGGACATTACTGGATTTTAGTCAGTAAAAGTCTGACCCTCCTCCCCTCTTCAGGGGCGGGAGAAGTCATATGATGATTTACTATCCATAAAAAAAAACGCCATTGGATATGTTTTGGATGCTTTTACCAATGTAGCTCTTTCACGCTTATACAACTCCAATAATCTTTTTGTGTACGCTCCAGATAGTTCCACAGTTAATCCGTACTAATATTATAAATGCGAAAGTAACTCTGCCTGTCTGTCTGTCTCTTCTTCACGCCTAAACTACTAAACCAAAATTTGGTACATACATAGTCTGGGACCCGAGAAAGGACATAGGATAGTTTTCATCCCGGAAACGGGAACTTTTATTCCAAACGGACGAAGTCGCGGGCAAAAGCTAGTTTTTAATCATTTGTTTTAGTTATAGTTATTTATTATTGTTTTATTTAAACTTCTTTATTTTAATATTTAAGTAACCAGTAAGTAATAGGCTGTTTGGCAGCGTCAGCATCAAAGGAGGATGCCATGATTCAAGTATTGCAAGTGATGGGTACGCCGTAATAGCGGCGGTAAGACCCCTCTTTGAGGAGTGGCTGGAGAGGCGCCACGGCGCTTTCACGTTTTGCTTGACACAGGTCCTCACCGGACATGGTCAGTTCGGGAGGTTCCTGTGTCGGCTTCGGGCGGAAGCGACGCCTGGGTGTCACCACTGCAGCAATGGTCGCCTGGAGGACACGGTCGAGCACACGGTGGAGGTGTGCCGCACATGGGCGGAGCATCGACGTGTCCTCGTAGAGGCGATCGGCGGCGGTGACCTCTCGCGCCCAGCGCTGGTTCAGGCCATGCTTCGGGGCGAGACGGAATGGGATTCCGTCGCCTCCTTCTGCGAAGCAGTTATGCTAGTGAAGGAAGCGGCGGAACGCCAGAGGCAACGACGAGCCTCTCGCCCCGGACTAAGACCCAGGCGAAGACGTCGAGAGTCGCAAGACGACAACCGGCCACCGTAGCCGCGGTTCTGCGGATGGCGAGTGATGGGTAACTCGCCGCCCGGCTGGGACCAGGACCGCGTCGACGGCGCGTTAGTGTTCCACGCGCGCCTCAAAGAGAAGAAGTCAGCACTGGAAGCCCTGGGCCCAACAGGGCCACGCCTGCCGGGGTTGCGGAATGTTTATAATAGTTACCGTGACCCTGGAACATAAAGGGCAATCGAAGGAACATGAGTGGGTTTTAGTCAGTAAAAGTCTGACACGACCTCCCGCCGCACCCAGGACTGGAGCAGTCATTTGATGATTTCCCAATCACCAAAAACAAAAGTATAACTTTGGAAATAATTAATTATTTACAATTTAACTTTCATTCAAATTAATTTATTTATGTTTTTATGAAAATCTATTATTTTTTTCCTTTATATCTATGTAGTGTACATAGAGGTGGTCCAAAATCAAACATCTTTTTTCTTTGTTATTTTAATATTTAAGTAACCAGTAAGTAAAAGGCTGTTTGGCAGCGTCAGCATCAAAGAAGGATGCCATGATTCAAGTATAGCAAGGGAAAAACAGACAAATATTTCATATTTATTTATTTGCGTTCTACAAGGTAAAAAGATGTTAACAAAAGCTTAGAGCTAAGAACCGTTGTAGACCCTGTAAGGGCACAGCAAAATAGTTTTGTTACAGAATAGAAAACTTAAAATCTAAGTAGCAAGAGTTTTAACATTAAATTAACTTATACATGAAAATTCAATCATTATATTAGCATAACAGTTAACAACAATAACATAAATAATTCAATTAGTATATATATATATAGTAAATTAGTAGTAATAGTTAATACATAATATATTAAATTTTATTTGCTTATTATACGTATAGTGATATTTCTCTGTATATCACTGATCTGAGACAAACACTTATAGGTTCAGTAGATAACATTTTATAATTTAATATACTGTTTTCATACATGTCACATTTTATAATTTGATATACTGTTTTCATACATGGATATATCTATTTTTATTAAAGTCTTTCATTTAAGAATTCATTCACAGTATAATAGCTTTTATTTAATAAAAATACTTTTAATTTATTAATAAAGATGTTGTATTTATGTATATTTCTTATATATTCCGGTAACTTATTGTATATTTTTATCGACATGACATACCATCGGTGGCCAAATTATTAGGGACAGTATTCATAGAGTATTTTTTTTTGTTCAAACTCCTGTATCAAGAAAATAAATGATTTCATATAGGTTTTTGTGGTTTGGTATTACTCCTGGTATCATTATTATTAATTTTGATATGTGATAGCACCATGAGATCGAGCCATTTTCGAAAATTTGGTATAGCATAATAATGAATAGCCATTTCTTAAACTTCTATTGAAAATTATGTTTGTTTCATCAATAGCAAAAAATATTTTTGGTTTTAATTTTACAAGATGTTTCTATTTAAACTAATCGAACCGTAGGTAATGTTTCTGATGGTTACCTTTTTTTTCTAAATTGAATGCAGTATATTAAATTTTGGTAACTGTTTGACGCGATATGTACAAAAATTCTACTTTTCGAAAGGGCGAAGCTTTAGACCCGTCTCCACCAAAAATCATAAAAATACGAATGTTATTACTGCATTTTATACACTCCCAGAGAGATTTAGCGGCTGTTACAGGTGTCTTAAAGTATGCAGTTAACAGAATTAAAGTAAAAACTGATCAAATCAAACTTCTGGAAACAGACATTGTGAAAAAATGTGGCAGAAAACGGATCACCGCTCTTTGTTCAGACCATAAAATTGGGGATATCTGCCTGAAATACGGTAAAAAGTGTGTTTTCTGCCTGACTACGATTATAAACAAGGGATTCGACGAGAAAACAGAAGTATTCGATAGGACAGTTTGACGGTGGCTAACCGAAGAGAATTGAATAAATCATCGGCCGATCAAAAAACATGCCACACCGAAACCATAATGTAGAAACGACTGCAGTGGGCTAGGCATCGCCGAAATATGATTGTGGCAGACTGCAGTTGGTTAATAATATTACTTTTAATATTGTTATACGTACGATAAGCACTATTCAGTGATCATTGCATTATTTTTAGGTATGCTTCTTCGATGAATAATTGCTTCAGGTGTGGGTCGACAAGAGCTCATTTGTAGTCGCACACATCCTAGAACTGTCCGAGAACAGCTCCATGCAGATTTCTTTTTAAGGGAAAATTAAACAACCAGGCTAATCACGGTGCGATTTGTGATCTCTTCTAAAAACTTGGGGTGCCTGTATATCGTGAAAATGACCATAAGGCAAGATCTGTACAAGCGAGCACTAGAAACTCAATTATTGCCACAAGTCGAAAAAAGGTTCCCTGCTTGTCGAAAAGTACATTTTTATGGCCGTTTCTGCATTGTGTCTCAAGGGCAATAGTGCAACATCATTCCTAGCTGAAAAATATATTAATATTTTGCCCTGACCAGATAAATCACCAGATACGAACTTTATTAAGAACATGCAGAAACTCACCAAGAGGGCTATCGCTAAGCATGTCATTGCCACCAAACACCAGCTCATTGCAGCTCTTATAAATGAGTGCAATCATAACACAAGCCTTTGACAGCTGTTATATTATGTTTAGAACGTATACCATGCCTTATAAGAGCTAATATGATAGGAAAAGGAGGCATCACAAAATATTAAAATTTACACAAATTAATTTCTACAACTTATTAATGCGATATATATTTTTTTTAAAAATTAACAGTTTTAATTTTGCCTTCACATTTATTATTTTTATTATCTTAAATAACGAGGTTTTTTAATAAAATATACCGTTTGGGCCTACACCCAGTAATTTTCCAGAAATTATCAGACCAACTCGATAATACAGAAATCTAGGAAGTGTCCCTAATAATTTGGCCAGCTACTGTAGGTACTTGAGGAGTGCAATTTTAATTGGGATGTAGGTATGTTTAATCTATTTTTATGTCTTAAGGTAATTTTAGTTTGTATGTCTTCCCTTTTTGAGTAAAATTTCGGGTATGAACGTACGAATCTGCAGATTTCGAAGATGTAGATGCAGGGTAGAATTTAATTTTTTTGTTCCTTAAAGTGGGGCTTACAGCTATCTGTTTGTTGAATATTGACAAGTATTATAATAAGTTTTTTTGTAGGATGAATAATGCGGGTGATTCTGTGCTATTTCCCCATAATATGACTCCGTATTTCAGCCATGCATAGGCAATATGCATAATATGTTTTTTTTTTTTTTTTTTTTTTTTTTTTTTTTTTTTTTTTTTTTGGTGAGTGGGAAATCATCCAATGACTGCTCCCGTCCTGGGTGCGACGGGAGGGCGTGTCAGACTCTTACTGACTAAAACCCACTCATGTTCCTTCGATTGCCCTTTATGTTCCAGGGTCACGGTAACCACTATAAACATTCCGCAACCCCGGCAGGCGTTGGCCCTGTTGGGCCCCTTCCTGTGCTGACTCCTTCTCTTTGAGGCGCGCGTGGAACAAAACGCGCCGTCTACGCGGTCCTGGTCCTAGCCGGGCGGCGAGCTACCCATCGCTCGCCATCCGCAGAACCGCGCCTACGGTGGCCGGTAGTCGTCTTGCGACTCTCGACGTCTTCGCCTGGGTCTTAGTCCGGGGCGAGAGGCTCGTCGTTGCCTCTCGCGCGCCGCCGCCTCCTTCACTAGCATAACTGCTTCGCAGAAGGAGGCGACGGCATCCCATTCCGTCTCGCCCCGAAGCATGGCCTGAACCAGCGCCGGGCGCGAGAGGTCACCGCCGCCGATCGCCTCTACGAGGACACGTCGATGCTCCGCCCATGCGCGGCACACCTCAACTGTGTGCTCGACCGTGTCCTCCAGGCGACCGTTGCTGCAGTGGTGACACCCAGGCGTCGCTTCCGCCCGAAATGCATAATATGTTACCAACGCAGTATTTATGTCTGTAGTTTTTTTGATTTCCCGAAGGGCGTATGAAAATGTTGATAATTTTACCTTTAATTTTTGTATATGCGACTTCCAGTTTATATTTGTGTCTATGTCTAATCCTAATAGGGTGAATTTATTTACTGTCTCTAGTGTATAGTTATTAAAACTGAAGTTTATAAGTATAGGTTTTTTTGTTGAGGGTGAAATGTCATTATTTTTGTCTTATTGTAATTAATTTCTAAATTATGTTCCGTCATCCAATTAGTTGTATCATCAAGTATTGAATTTAATTTATCATTAATGTTGGTATTAGTTTCGCATAAGGTCAAAATGGATATGTCGCAGTCATCTGGTTAAGCGCGTTCATTGAATGACGACATTTAATTGAATGACCAAACGACAACTCGTCAAGTTGTTTAATGTAACGTTCAACGACTTGACTAAACGTCATTTAGCATTGTCGTTAAATGGGATGTAGTCGACTTTGTAATGTTTGTTTAGGGTGACCATACGTTCGCAACTTAAAAACTTAACTTCCTTTACATAACAGATATGAGGACATGACATGTCACAATTTATTATGATTTTAATTTAAAAAAAAACCTTTAAAAGTAGCCGGCGGCGGCGTATTTATAGGTAAAACCATGCTGTCACACTATTTTATCAAGAATAAGTCAATTTAAAGTAAACTTAATCAAAATAATATTAGGTCAGTGCTATCTGCGCAAGCTATTTTAAGCCATATCTGTTTTGGTGACTACTAACGCCGCAGTGGGAAAAAAATGAACTAAATTATAATCACTTGACTGATTTTACGTCCGCTCTGTTCAAAGGGCTATGCTACAATCAGCTATCTAGCTAGATAGCTGATTGTAGCATAGCCCTATAACTAGTAGTTGGACGTTGAGCGACGCTTGTTCAATCACCTTTCGGCCTAGTCATTCAATTAAATGTTGCCATTCAATAAACGAGCTAGTCATACAATCAAATAGCTGATTCAACCAGATGCCTGCGACAGATATATCATCCGCAAACAATACGCACGTTTCGCTTATATGCTTCGGGAGGTCATTGATATAAACTAAGAATAGGAAGCAGCCTATCACACTACCCTGTGGAATTGAAGCATTTATTGGTATGTTTTCGGATCGGGTTAATTCTATTTCGTTCGTTATTTGGTTAAAGTATTCCACTTCCATTAATTGCTCTCTATGCTGTAAATAAGATGTGAACCATTCGTGACATTTTCCACGGATTCCTATGTTGTATAGCTTATTTAGTAAGATGTTGAATTGTACTTTATCGTAAGCATTCGTCATATCGAGAAGTAATCCTATAGCATATTTTTTGGAGTTAATGATATCGAGGGCTTCTTGTATGTATTTGTAAATGGCGAGGGTTGTGGACCTGTTTTTCCTGAAACCATTTTGACATTCGTTAAATAAATTGTATTTTTCACAATAAGCGTAGACACGGTTGCACATGGCTTTCTCGAGTATTTTTGACGCAGTGGGTAAGAGGGCGATAGGGCGGTAGTTATTTGGGTCAGTTTTTGCAGTTTTCTTGTGTATTGGCTGTATAAGGGCCTTTTTCAGTAGGATGGAAATATAATTTGCGACTTAGGTAAATGGGATGAAATGAGGGTAAAATAGCCACATTTTGAAGTGCCACTGGCTGACTACCTCCACACCTTTTTACTTGTAATATTTTTGGGTCCACCCGCGCGAGATTTAGCAAAAATAATTTAGGTGCCTTTACAAAAATAGGTAGTTCAAGAACGTTTCCATCCACGTTTCATGAGCACATACTCGCCAGCTTCCGTCACATAATATTCCGGAGGTTCATGCGTATGCTTGTTATTGGCTGCCAAAATTGTGACGTCATCCTTGTCCATTTTAATCCGGGCCTTGCAACCGATCTTCTTTCTAGAACAATACCAGTGTCCCTTGCGGACTTGAGCGAAGGTGTATCCTCCAAGCATTAGGATGTTGTTCTTCATACCAGAAGGAATTAATATGTAATCTGGAAGAGGAAATTATGCATTAATAATAAAATCTTCTTTGGGATAATTGAAAAATTATATTCAGTTGGACAAAAATTTAAAAATAATAGGTTGGGGCCCATATACTATCCAATTCGGCCAATTTCTCTTCAAGAGCGCGCAATATCCTCGCGACAAATAAGTGAGGCGGAGGCATCCCTGCAACGTGAGACGGAAGATGTGTTAAGCGCCAAAAGTGTTGTACAGTCACGAGCATAAACAAAAACATGTATACACTATGCAAAGATTTGAATAAATTTTCTCTGAAATGAGCCCTAACTTTCAGTTAAAACTTATATTATTGTAATTATATCATATACTACTATTAAATGTGCCTTAAAAGTAAAACTAAATATTATTGTAGTTATTCTAAGATAAAATTGATTATTATGTTACCCTGGTGTATACATGTTTAAACACGTGACTGTACGTAAATCCAAAATATTTTTTAGACAAAGTGGTATACCTCAGTTTTGTATCAGTATATTAAATTATCTGAATTTTGTCGCAATAGTTATTACCAAATCGAGTAAATTCATAAATATAATTGGAGGTTCTCTTGATATTTGTTTCTGTAGAGGAAATGTTATTTTTTGCGCACTCTTAACAGCAGTTGCTCAAAATGCTGGAGAAATTTCCAAAAAGAGTAATGTTGTAACAAGTAAAAAATGTGGCGCTGTGTTGGTCATTACTTACGAGGGGATATTTGTGCGCGAGCCGCAGGCGAGCGCAACAAGTAAGCCGAGTATGTAATGACAATAGAGCGCGAGTAATATACGACGTTTTTCAACACACTTGTGTGTAAAATAAAAGACGTTGTGAAATTAATATTTATAATTAATTAGAATATCATCAATTAGACAAACAATAAACATATAGAATGCCGCGCAACGCGTAACTTTTTTTTTCGCGATCTGCCAATACCCGGGCATGACCACAGATAATATACTAAACTCTCAATACAGACAAAATTCAAAACTAAAGTATTTTAGCTTTAAAAAATCGGGTTTGTGTGAATTTTTAATAATTCGTTTTAGGTACAGTTATTTATTATTGTTTTATTTAAATTTCTTTGTTATTTTAATATTTAAAAACCAGTAAGTAATAGGCTGTTTGGCAGCGTCAGCATCAAAGGAGGATGCCATGATTCAAGTATTGCAAGTCATGGGCGGAGCATCGACGTGTCCTCGTAGAGGCGATCGGCGGCGGTGACCTCTCGCGCCCGGCGCTGGTTCAGGCCATGCTTCGGGGCGAGACGGAATGGGATGCCGTCGTCTCCTTCTGCGAAGCAGTTATGCTAGTGAAGGAAGCGGCGGCGCGCCAGAGGCAACGACGAGCCTCTTGCCCCGGACTAAGACCCAGGCGAAGACGTCGAGAGTCGCAAGACGACTACCGGCCACCGTATGCGCGGTTCTGCGGATGGCGAGCGATGGGTAGCTCGCCGCCCGGATAGGACCAGGACCGCGTCGACGGCGCGTTAGTGTTCCACGCGCGCCTCAAAGAGAAGGAGTCAGCACAGGAAGGGGCCCAACAGGGCCAACGCCTGCCGGGGTTGCGGAATATTTATAATAGTTACCGTTACCCTGGAACAAAAAGGGCAATCGAAGGAACATGAGTGGGTTTTAGTCAGTAAGAGTCTGACACGCCCTCCCGCCGCACCCAGGACGGAGCAGTCTGGATGATTTCCAACTCACCAAAAAAAAAAGTATTGCAAGTGAAATCAGACAAATATAATTTGCGACTTAGGTAAATGGGATGAAATGAGGGTAAAATAGCCACATTTTGAAGTGCCACAGGCTGACTACCTCCACACCTTTTTACTTGTAATATCATTGGTTCCACCCACGCGAGATTTAGCAAAAATAGTTTAGGTGCCTTTACAAAAATAGGTAGTTCAAGAACGTTTCCATCCACGTTTCATGAGCACATACTCGCCAGCTTCCGTCACATAATATTCCGGAGGTTCATGCGTATGCTCGTTATTGGCTGTCAAAATTGTGACGTCATCCTTGTCCATTTTAATCCGGGCCTTGCAACCGATCTTCTTTCTAGAACAATACCAGAGTCCTATGTAGCATTGAGCAAAGGTGTAGCCTCCAAGCATAAGGATATTATTCTTCATACCAGAAGGGATGAAAATGTAATCTGGAAGAGGAAAGTTTTCATTAATAATAAAATCTTCTTTGGGATAATTGAAATTATATTCAGTTGAGCAAAACTTAAAGATGATAAGGTTGGGGCTCATATAATATCCAATTCGGCCAATTTCTCTTCAAGAGCGCGCAAAATCTTTGCGACAAATGAGTGAGGCGGAGACATCCTTGCAACGTGAGACGGAAGATGTGTTAAGCGCTAAAAGTGTTGTACGTAATCCAAAATAAAAAGGTATTAGAAAAAGTGGTCAAATACCTCAGTTTTGTATCATTATATTTAATTACCTGATTTTTGTCGCAATAGTTATTACCAAATCGAGTAAATTAATAAATAAAATTGGAGGTTCTCTTGAGATTTGTCTTTGTAGAGGAAATGTTATTTTATTAACAGCAGTTGCTCAAAAGGCTTGAGGATTTTTCAAAAAGCGTAATGTTGTAACGAGTAAAAAATGTGGTAAAAGTACATTACGATACAAGTGCGCTGTGTTGGTCATTACTTACGAGGCGATATTTGTGCGCGAGCCGCAGGTGAGCGCCGAGTATGTGTGCCGTGTAGCCGAGTATGTAATGACAATAGCGCGCGAGTATCATACGACGTTTTTCAACACACTTGTGAGTAAAATAAAAGATGTTGTGAAATTAATATTTATAATCAATTAGAATATCATCAATTAGATAAACAATAAAAATGTAGAATGTCGCGCAACGCGTTACATATTTTTATATTTATAGTTTATTTTTAGTTCCACCCGCGCGAGATTTAGCAAAAATAGTTTAGGTGCCCTTACAAAAATAGGTAGTTCAAGAACGTTTCCATCCACGTTTCATGAGCACATACTCGCCAGCTTCCGTCACATGATATTCCGGAGGTTCATGCGTATGCACGTTATTGGCTACCAAAATTGTGACGTCATCCGTGTCCATTTTAATCCGGGCCTTGCAACCGATCTTCTTTTTAGAACAATACCAGAGTCCTTTGTGGCATTGAGAAAAGGTGTAGCCTCCAAGCATAAGGATATTATTCTTCATACCAGTAGGGATTAATTTGTAATCTGGAAGAGGAAATTTTGCATTTTTATGTAATGAAATCCATACTTATTATAAATTCGAAAGGAACTCTGTATGTTTGTCTCTTCTTTAAGCCTAAACCACTAAACCGATTTGAATATTTGTTACCGAAATAGTTTGGAACCCGAGAAAGGTCATAGGATAGTTTTCAACTCAGAAATTCTCCGGAAACGGGAACCATTATTCCACGCGGACGTAGTCGCGGCCAAAAGCTACTCTAATATATGTTTGGATAGGACGACACGGTTAAGCAGACCGTACATCGGGCATACATTTGCATTTTGGTAAATGTGGCGCCATATTTGCAACGCGACATGTTTATCGCCCTCGTATATCTGATCGCGGGCACGCACACCAAAGACACATTTGTTGCGGACGTATACAATATATTTGTAGCAAACAATTGTGGCGCAACAATTGTGGCGAGGTAAATGTTCGATGCATGTTGCATTTGAAGCCGGCGTGCGGCCTCGTGAATAATTTGGACTTTTTTAGCCTTATTAAGGTAGGTGAGTACCTAAAAAACTGCACAAATGATTTAATCCCTCTTTATTTTATTAACACACGGTCTAGCTCATCCTTATATTTTAACATACAGGAAATTTGTTTGATCAAATTAACAAACAGATATATAAAATGATACGAAACATTTTCTACACATTATAATTACGAGAGAATAATGAAAGTATTATACAATTAAGCACAGCCTGCCGCTAGATATATACAATAGAAAATTTTGTCTTTGAAACCATTACAAAGACAAAAAAAAACATATTTTTTTTAATTTACACGTAGTACATTGTGTTCCCAAACACTAGGATTGTGCTGCTTGTTATAATTATTTATGATAATTTTTTTCTTGTTATTTACACAAAACCGTATTTGTCAAAACAGGACTAAACTTAGTTTACTAGGTATACATATAAGTAACATTTATACATACAATATATTTCATTTCAAGTATACTTTTCACTAAACCCTTTATACCAAGTTAAACTATTTTTAACTGATACACAAGTTTTAATTTGTTGTAATATCGTATCTTTAGGTCAACGTATTTTTTAACAAGATTTACACAGATAAATTAAATAACTAGTACTTTTGATTTCAATTTCTCTTTTCATCATTTATTTACTTTTATGTTATTTCTAAGGAATATATATTCGCCGGTTTGTGCCACATAATATTCTGGGCGATCATGGTTATGTACTCTATTGGCTTCTAATATCGTCACCAGGTCTGTATGCATCTTGACCTTGGCTCTGCAGCCAGCTTTCTTCCTGGAGCAGTACCAGTGCCTCTTGCTGTGCATCTGGGCAAAGGTATACCCATCAAGCATCAGCAGCTTGTTCTTATACCCAGATGGTATAAGTATATAATCTGAAACGGTAATTGTATTAAATTGTAGGAAAACAGACTTTTTTTATAGCAAAAGGAAGGATAATTAATAAAAGAGCTGTGGGCCTAGACAAGTGGTATTGTAGAATAGATAGCGAAAACGAATAGATTGTCAAATGTATGGAATTGACATAAGTTTTCGCTAAACAATTTGACATCTCCATACATTTGACAATCTATTCGTTTTCGCTATCTATTCTACAATGCCACTTGTCTAGGGGGGCTGAATAGTTTAATATTTAATTTTATTTTTTTTGACGGGCCTGTTGGTCTAGTGTTCAGTGACCCTGACTGCTAAGCTAGAGGTCGTGGGTTCGATTTCCACCCAGAACAAACTTTGAGTGATGAGCATAATTGTTTATTCTGTGTCTGAGGGTTATTCATCTATAATATTTATGTATTTAAAAAAATATGTAAGTTATATATCAGTTGTCTGATTACCATAACGCAAGCTCTGCTTAGCTTGGGCTCAGATGGCCGTGTGTAAGATGTCCCAGGATATTTGATTATTTATTTTAAATGGTCAAAGTATTTTTTAAATTTGCGGTTATTTCGCAGCATTAAGCAAACACATACTGCCCACTAGAAGTGACAAAATATATTGGTGGGGCATGCGTATTGTAACGGGAAAGGGGGTAAAAGGTGAAGAGGGGGTTGCAAGAACCAAAAAAAATAAAAGTTTAAAAAAAATATTTTATTTAAAAAACCTTGTTTCTTAAAAAAGATCTAAAATTAAAAATATAGGGCCCTGTTGGCGTTTGGCTGATCACGTCTGAATTAAATTTAAATTTTATTTGAAATTGCTGAGTTGTTTATAAGAAGTTTAAGTTTTATTTAGGTTTATTTAAGTTCTTTAGTTAAAATTAAAACAAGCGAATCCGGGGTACCTCGCTACAGCATATTACTGAACCTGGGCCGGACAACTGGCAGGCCGGACAGCAGCAGGTCAGCACGAGACAAAACAGGGGGTCTGAACAGGGGTCAGACCTTAACCCGACATTGGGTCCGGACAAGGGTCACACGAGGACTCTCCAGTACTACTGTACTGGAGGGTCCTCGTGTGACCCTTGACAGGGCGGTACAGCCAGTACCATACACACAGTTAGTGGCCAGTGCGGTACAGCCAGTACCGTACACACAGTTAGTGGCCAGTGCGGTACAGCCAGTACCGTACACACAGTTCGTGGCCAGTGCGGTACAGCCAGTACCGTACACACAGTTCGTGGCCAGTGCGGTACAGCCAGTACCGTACAGCCTCCTGAGAATAATGAAAAAAAATGTCTTAGGAGAAAGCAAAACAAAAACTAAAATGAGGGCACTGTGCAGAAATGACAGTAACACTATCGCGGTATTAAGGTAGCGTTCAACCGGTCTTAACACACCGAGCCGCACGACCTAATATATCATTATTATCTATGTATAATCCACTAATATGTAAAGAATGAATAAACTATTATTCCAAAAGGTCCACTTTTACTTATTCACAATTTATCCAAAACTAAATGTAATTCTATTTATTCTATAAAATGTTTAGAACAGGTAGATAATGGTAATGTTGCCCATTGAAAAAGCAACGGAAAGGGTTGAATTTACATCCACGCACAGCACTACAACAAAAATGAAAGAAAAACTCACCGAGGGAGGCTTGGTGGCGCGGCCTGAGTGACCTAATGTCAACCTGGGGGTGTCACCCTACTCTGCAGAACACAATACACAACACATTAGAACCGTGTGGAATAAAATAATCACAACGGGAGAATTCTAGTCCAAGACACTAACCTGCCGGGGAAGATGGAGTCTTAATTGTCCCCTTCCCCCAGGACCGCGAAAGCGAACAGACGTGTGACCCGTACATTTTTTAAAGTCAAAATCTTTAAATAAATTCAGTTTTTTTAGTAAAATAACAAAAATTAATTACCCAAAGTACTAGGCTCGCATAATCCTGTGGCGAACGCGGAGTGCCTGTGGAAACGAGACAGCAAGAGCGGAGACAGCAATAGCTGACGCAGCTACGACGCGCTTGCGCATCGAACGGTATCGCATACGTCATCCTCGCCGCTTGCCACAATACACGAGCGACAGCGATTAGCGGACAACTTTTAAGTGTGGTCTAAGAACATTCTATATCAATTTAATACATTTTTTCTGTACTACTTGTATTAAGACGTATGTCAATGTTTAAAACACCGCCTAAATCTCCTCCGACTGAAACATTATCGAACAATCTAATGAGGACACCGCCCAACCAAAGTGGACCATCCCGTTCTGAGTCCGACCTACGTAGACTTTATGATGATGAAGCACTGCAATTAAACATTACTCAACGAAATAAACGAAAACACTCATCAAGCGAGATAACCGGTGATGAACTGCAGACCTTTAAAAGTGAAATTAAAGAGATGATGCGTGAAATGATGTCCGCCCATAACTCCCGGCTCGATAAGCTAGAAGACCTCATGATGGAAATAAAAAGACATTATACTGACATAAAGTCTACCACTGGTGAATTAGAAAAGTCGATGACCTTTGTTTCCGACCAACTGTCGTCACTTGAGAACAAAATAACATCTATGGAAAAGGAGCGAAATAGCGTGATGCTCAAATTATCAGCACTAGAGGAAAAAATTGAAATATTCGACCAAAATTCTGTCAAAACTTCTGTTGAAATTAGAAACGTACCAAAGCAAGATAAAGAAACGAAAAAGATGTTGAATGGTATGATACAGTGCTTGTCAAAGCAAATAGATTTACCAATAGAGCTGACCTGCGTTCGTGATATTATACGTCAACCATCGAAAAAAGAACACAATACATCAAGTGTTACGGTCGAATTTTCGAACACGCTAGTGAAAACAAACTTCTTACTGGCTGTTAGAGACCATAATAAGAAGAACCCAAACAGTAAAGTAAGTTCCACTAGCCTTGGTTTAACAGCTATACCCCAAACATCTATCTATGTCACCGAACAACTGTCAACCACTAATAAGAGATTGTTTTATCTTGCAAGAAACTTTGCAAAGTCTAATCAATACCGCTTTTGCTGGACATCGAATGGACGAATTTTCCTGAAAAAAGACACAGACAATCAATCGATCTTAGTGAAGAACGAGCAACATCTGAAACAGCTGCCTCAAGCCATTACTGCATGACTACGCATGTATAATTTTTCTATATTTTGTTACATTAATCTAATATTTAACTTAAATTATAAACCGTTCATTAGTTGCTACTGCTACTACATGTTATCTATAATTTACACAAACACACTGTACACTACTTATTACAATAATCAAAACACACAACAATATCATATCTTCTTGTACAATTTTAACCACACAAAACAAACTCAATATTACGTTACTGCACACATCTCACTCCTATCTATATATGTGATTATCACCGTACACAACTATACTTATTATCATACTCAAAGTCGCAAATCCTGCAAACTTTCTATCCGTCTAGCAATATCCATTCACCTAACTAATTTTATGATACAAATTGTCCAAATGTTTCCCATTTGTAAACTAATTTCCTATCAACCGATGTTACCCAACCCTACCATCTTTGTTTCCTCTTATTTAATAAATGGCTAATAATATTAACAATCTTTTAGAAAATATAGACCAGTTTTGCCTATCAGTCCCTCATACATGTACTCCAGAAGAAACACGATCTATTATTGAACACCCTAACAATTACCTCAAACTGCTGTCACAAAACATACGGTCAATTAACTGTAACTTCCTAAATCTCGAGATTATGTTGCAACGGCTTTCTTTTGAATGTGATTTAATAGTTTTAACGGAATGCTGGCTACCCTGTTCTAGCAATGTTATTATTCCACAACTGAAAAATTATACCGCCTTTAAAACCACAAAACACCTTAACCAAAGTGACGGTGTGGTTGCTTATGTCAATGCAGAGTTACCGGCTACATGTGAAGAACTCGACCTCCACCTAACAGCTTCTGGACTCATAATTAAAATAAAGTCTGAGGTTGCTATAATTTGCATTTATCGATCTCCGTCCATAGATAATATTCAAAACTTTTTATCTGCCCTTAATGTTATACTTCCATCTCTCAAAAAATTTAAAACGGTAATTTTAACTGGTGACATAAACCTAGACATTAAGCCTACTACCTCAGATATGCGCTCCCACGAATATCTAAATTGCCTAGCTTTTCACGGGCTTCTTGCAGCTCATACCATTCCAACTAGAGGCGAAACCTGTCTGGACCACCTTATATTAAGAACAAGCTCTCCTTCGTATGCCTTCGTCTATGACTCAGTGGTTACAGACCACTATCCTTCACTATTCTGCCTAGACAATCGACGTTTACAAAGCAGCTCAATGTCTACTGTCACAAACACAAACTTTGAGAAACTGGATGATGCAATGTCTCAGTTAGACTTTAGCCCAATTCTCTCTGAAACTAACGCAGATGTAGCTACAAATAAACTTTTAAAAATAGTTACTACTACCATCACAAAACACACTTTGACCAAGAAAGTATCTGCAAAAAAGAAAATTTTGAAACCCTGGATCACGACTGGTCTCTTGCGTTGCATTAGAAATAGGGACATGTTACATAAAAAGGCAAAAAAAGACCCAAGCAATGAAATACTGACACTAACCTACAAGCGTTACAGAAATTTTTGCTGTAAGATTCTAAAAAAAGCAAAACGTCTTTACGATACAGGAGAACTGGTCAAAGCTGGTCAAAATTCTAAATTACTATACAAATAAACCAAAAAATACTTCTACCCAACTATTAACCACCTTCTCCTCACCGGTTGAATGCTGTGACAAAGTTAATTCCTTTTTCGTCAATGTGGGCAAAAACCTTGCTGATAATATTAGAAGAAGAACAGCCTCCCTGCAACGTAGGGCAACTTCACCAGTACCTAAAGTTGTACCGATTTCATCGTTTGTTCTTGAACATACCGATAGTGACGAAATCATTTCAACAATAAACTCCCTACGGACCAACGCTGCTACTGGGTGGGATGGTATATCGCCATATATCCTAAAAAAATACTCCGTTATACTGGCACCCATCTTATGCTATATATTTAACCTCTGTTTCGACTCCGGTGTTTTTCCTACTTCATTCAAAAAGGCAATTATACATCCAATTTTCAAGGGAGGAGACGGGACCCTACCTAACAATTATCGGCCCATTGCAGTCCTAAGCGCGTTATCTAAGGTACTTGAACGTTTAATTAATAAGAGATTGGTTAATTACTTAGAACACTACAAGTTAATCTCATCCCATCAATTCGGCTTTCGCAAAGGTTTATCGACATGCGACGCAGTTCACGAATTAACTAATCACGTGGTATGTAGTATTAACAGTAACAAAAAAGTCCTAACAATATTCTTAGATCTCGCAAAAGCGTTCGACACTGTCCCCGCGTCCACTCTCTTTTCAAAACTTCAAGGAATGGGTGTCAGAGGAGTTCAATTAGACATGTTCAAGAGCTACTTAACGAATCGATCACAATTTGTCACTATAAATAATATTAGCAGCAATGAATTACCCATTTATTACGGCGTGCCACAGGGCAGTATACTTGGGCCGACCCTTTTTCTTATCTTTATAAACGATCTATGCGACCTTTATATCCAGAATGGCAATATAATATCATTTGCGGATGATACTGCGATAACTGTCGTAGCTGACACATGGCCCCAACTGGAAATTAAGGCGCAACTAACCTTCAACGCCGTACTAAACTGGCTAAATGATCACACCCTCACTCTAAATACTTCTAAAACCCACTTCCTTACATACTCAATCAGTGCAGCCTCTCAACCACGCATCCCTATAAATTTAATAGCTCATTCCTGCATTAACCAACCCCAAACTCCTTGTAACTGCCCGTTACTAACCTCAGCCGACCAAATAAAATATTTAGGTGTGACATTGGACAAACATCTCAACTTTAAGTCCCACATAAGTACACTCACTAGTAAGGTCCGTAAACTTATCTATATATTTAAAACACTTCGGCAAGTATTCTATTTTGCCTTGTGCCAATCCATCGTCACGTATTGCATTTCATGTTGGGGTGGTGCAGCTAAAACGACTTTAAACCCACTAGAGATAGCTCATAGAGCAGTATTAAAAGTCGCTACTTTTCGTCCTATCATGTTCCCCACTAGCGAATTATATCATAAGTGGAACCTTCTCAACGTAAGACAACAATTTGTCGTGCAAGTTATTCTTTTACAACACCGAAGTACGCCATATAAAAAAATAGACAAACGTAGAAAAGATATAATATGTACCATCCCTCGCACGCGCTCCGCTTTCATCAGAAGATTCTTTTATTTTCTTGGGCCTTCATTATATAATAAACTAAATAGACAATGTCCAGTATACGGGTTAACACTTTTTAACTGCAAGAAAATGGTCCATTCATTTCTTCTAGACAGTTCATATGAAGAGACAGAAAAGATGCTACAATAATGATAATATTAACACATACACTAATTACACTAATCCCAGACAACTTACTTTGCAGACAAATTTTAAGTTCACTATTGTTTTTTTGTTTTATGTAACTTTATTTTTATTTGTTTTTATTTATATATATGTACAATAATATACATATATATGTATATATTATTTTTCATCGCAGTTTATATTTGTTTAAGTATACTTTCAAGCTGAAGCAGTAAACATATGTATAATGTACGTAAATTGTAAAAATACATCCTTCTTGTAAGCCACGGGGAATCGGAACTGTCACTCCTACACACAGGTTATACTGTAACCTAGTTAGGAGATCAGAACTGCATCCACAATAATTGTAGCATGTCTGTAATTTTACTATTATACATAACAAATACCCATGTACTGCAATACTTGTTCAATAAAGATTTTTATTATTATTATTAATTGGAAACCCAATTACGGTCCCGTTCGGCTCCAACTCACTTGGCAGCGTAGGCTATAGGAAAACCCGTGGGTTACTAACACAGAACAACAATGTACTCAAAACGTAACAAAGAAAATACTAAAAACTTACCACCAGAGAAAATAGGTCTTGCTTGGGGCCGGCTTCTCTCCACTCGGAGGCTGCGAAGGCGGCTTACTCCGGTTTACTGCCTACAACTGGGGCGTGCAGCAACCGTGTACCCAGATAAAGGTACCACGTGTCGGACGCCGACACAAAATCTATGGAAATACGCAAAATACAACCATGAAAACACTACACGGCGGACAGGATGCATTATACTTAAAAATAAAACGACTATACTATTGAAATAAGATGAGGAAATTACCAAATTATTTAGAGGAAAATATATCGATGTTGTCGTCGCCCAGACAAGGAAAAAAATGGCAGCGTCACAATTCAATTGACGCATTCCTTCTAGAAGGTTTCGTCTAGAAACGAAATATCGATTTTAATATCGATTATTACGAATACACTAATTTTGAACACCGAAAATTACTTCTTTATTAAGAAGTGGCGAAACAATTACCTCAGAAGAATCTGAAACGACAATTCCGGAAAGATATTGAATTTCAAAGCCAAACACACTACAAAACATTCGATACATAATTTCGTCATTCCATACTACTACGACTCAAAGTTCCTAAACGACCAAGAAAGAACTGTCAAAACTTCAAAACCTAAACTAAATGTCATTTTTATGAATGTCATTATAAGTTAAAAACAAACTGCCTTTAAGTTTTATTTCAGCTAAAACAATGTAAAATGATGAAAAAAACTCAATAATGGTATAGTAAAACGAATTCCAGGTGTCAAAAAGTGCAGTGAATAAACGGAACACCTATCATTTAACCAATACACTATACAATACACAAGGTAAACCAACAAAGATAGTGTTACAAGTTTACAATCTTTATTGTGTAAAAAGCGGTGTTACAGTATGTCTATGTACCCGGTATGCTTTGACACTGTTGTTCTCCTCAGCATCCAGATGGACATTGGCTTTGCAGTTGTGCTTCACTTTTGAACAGTACCAGACCCCCTGACTGCTCTTCCTGGAGTACGTATACCCATCTATCTTTTTATAGCAAAGGCAACATTTCCTTTATGCCATTTGAGTTTGGTATAAATATAAAATCTATAAAAAATACAGATAAAATGCTTCATATAAATAAATTTGGTAAATGACGGTGCCTAAAGCTTAAACTGCGTGAATAGCCGCGTACCCACCTAGCGCACAGGCTCGCGCGGCTGCCTCACGCGGCAGCCTCACGAGCCAAATGCCTCGGCTGGTGTGGACGTGCCTCGGCCTGCCTCGGGCGCGCGTTTGCTCACTCAGGCACTTTTGAGCGCGTCAAGTTTACCCGACAACAGATGGCTCGGCCCCGAGCCATCTATTGTCGGTAAACTTGACGCGCTCAAAGGTGCCTCGGTGAGCGCTGTGCGTTAGGTGGGGACGGTTATGTTTTGGCTCGCGCGCGAAGCTATTTCAAGTTTTATCTCTTGCCATGTTTGTCTTCTGTGATTTTGATATCATATTGGTGGCGACTCTCATAAATTTTCCTAATTCAGAAGCGTCTAGGTTTTTTCTTGATACGTGACTGTTTTCGTTTCTTTAAACAATAAGCAGCTAGGAAAATTGCTACAGCTAAAAATACACGACTGTCCATTACGAATACTCGCGGACTTATGATGGCTCAGCCTGCCTCGCGAGGCGGCCTCGTGTAAAATTGAACAAAACTACTGAGGCTGCCGCGCGAGCCATCGCTCGCGAGCGGACACCGAGGCTGGCTCGCGAGCCTGTGCGTTAGGTGGGTACGCTCACTTTTGCCTCTATATTCCGCTGAAGCGATTTTATTAAAATAATAAAACATAAAAATTTATCAGAATCATAATCAGAATATTTGTTAATACATACAGGTCTTATGCCCGTATTGTTAGACGTCACTCAATTCTGAGACGCTCTCAAGTCTCTTGCTGTCCTTGTCATTCTAAAGGGAAAAAATAAGGACAGCAATAGACTTGAGAGCGTCTTAGAATTGAGTGACATCTATTTATACGGGCCTTAGATTGTTGGGTCCGTGGCTTAGGCCCCCAGTGGTCGACGCACCTGTGGCCGACGCCCCCGACACGATTTTCTTTTTTTTTGTGTTTTTTCAATTAGTACAGTAAATGAGAAAAATGTTTCACCCTATTAATAAAGTATTTTTCTTTGCTAATCAAAAGTTATCTATCAAATAGTAGAGAGAATACATCGCCACTTAACCTTATCCTTACACACCTTTTCTTTTTTAATTTTTAAGTCTGATTATTTAAAATTACTATCTTATTTTATTACATTTGAGACTGATTACTATAATTAAGTTAAATGATTCTCTTTGTTATAGGTGATGAAAACTTATTTATTAAATATAAAAAAAAAATACTAAATTTCTTATCGAGATATATAAATAAATAATGAAAAATAACTAAGACTTTAATTTTTCAAAGCATACCTCTAATATAAAAGCATTTCTATGTTATAAAAATAATTACGATGTAATATTATTCATATACTTACAATCAATATAAGTACATTAAATATTTTTGTAAAACAATTTTTGTGCCTGACAGTACATTTGATCAAAAATTACTTTGAATTGAATTAATCGTATCAGGGGCGTCGGCCACAGGTGCGTCGACCACT
The DNA here is from genome assembly GCA_033675125.1 of Athetis lepigone. Taxonomy (NCBI): domain Eukaryota; kingdom Metazoa; phylum Arthropoda; class Insecta; order Lepidoptera; family Noctuidae; genus Athetis; species Athetis lepigone. Next base: position 4,398,208 of record CM066218.1, on the reverse strand, counting down.
GGGGGCCTAAGCCACGGACCCAGATTATTATATGGGTGCTTTGTTTTGCCGTGAAGGCGTAAAAAAATAACTTAAAAAAAAAAAAACAAAATTAAAGAAATGAACGAATGAAATGAATCACTTATTTTTACCGTGTCGATTTTTCACGTTCAACGAAAGTTAATTTAATTTTAGTTGAACCGAAATCAAAAATAATAATTGTTCTGTGCTATATATTACCTTTATTTACTTAATTAATATTAATTAAACGTGAAGATTTTAAAATAAATAAATATATTACAAATATGAGTATTATTACTCTTTTTTTTTACACAAAACTCTTAAAAACTAGAGTAAAATCTTTCTGTTATTTCTACCAAAGAAACGTACTTATTTTTTTTTCCATAAATATAATTCTATAATATTAACTTGTTGTTGAGTTGCCAAGAGAGTCATATATTGTTTTAATATAATTTTGCCACATAACGTTCTTACAAGCTTGCGCTAAATATTTATCTCTTAAACTCTAAATCCACAGATAAGTTATTGAAAATTACATGTGTAGTGTGGCAATAAGTCAAATCTATTTGTATTTTCTTATCTAAGGAACACATATCTTCCCTCTGAAGTGACATGGTACTTGCGAGGTCCATGGTTATGCTTATTAAAATCTAGGCTGGCGGCACCGCTTGTAGAGTCTATCTTTATTCGAGCCTTGCAACCCAACTTCCTCTGAGAGCAGTACCAATTTTTCCCGCCATTCATTTGCGAAAACGTGTATCCTCCTACCATCAACAGATGATTTTTCAGGCCGTTTGGAATGAACTTGAATTCTGGAAAGAAAAAGTTTTTTAATGAAGCTTATTGGTTAACAGTTAACAGAATCTAACGATTTAGAAGAAATAGAAATTAAGTAAATTCTACTTACTTAGGACAACATTATTTCTGATAGGAATATAAACTATTCAGGGTAAGAAAATAATAAATTTAAATAATTATAAAATTGTTTAATATATTACTCATTATTAGTTCTTGACATAATACATATTTTACTAGAAAAAAAAAAGTGGCTGGCACTATTATTATTACTTAGATAAAGCTGTTTAATATTCACACACAATACAATTAAGCACACACTGTTTGACTGTCACAGGCCTGGATAAATAAACGTAACACGGCACAAACTTTAGCTTAGCTATGTCCCGTCTCTATCTTATAGCGAGATAAACAGATTGCTAAGCACTGACTTTGGCTTAGCCATGTTTCCGTCTCTATCGTGCACTTGACGTTTGGCAGTTGTGTAAAGCCGCAATTATATTATGCTGACGCCGCGTGTCGCAACGCGTGGGTAAGCTATCGGTTTCATACATTTAGTACACGACACAGCGACACGCGGGACGGGACTAATGTAATCAATCCAGTACTAAATGTATGTAACCGATAGCTTACCCACGCGTTGCGACACGCGGCGTCAGTTATAGTGTGTTATAGTGCTAAGCCTAAGTCAGTGCTTAGTAACATCTGTTTATCTCGCCATTAGTCTTGGGTTCTTACAGTTACACGAGAGTTACATAAATTTCTCTCGACCTAAGCAAATACTTTAAAGCAGGCCGCGCATCGGGCATACATTTGTATCTAGGTAAATGTGGCGCCATATTTGCAACGCAATAACCATATTTAACCTTTACGAATCAACCACACTGGGCCAAAATTGTGTATAAAATGCATATTAGTAAAACATATAAAAAAATAAAATTAAAATGAGGATTGTATACATACATCCCTTAGGCCACGTCCGCACAGGCAGGTGGCTTGCTTAGCGCCTAGAGCCTAGCGGCTTGCATCCTGGCTAATTGCTTGGATACACGGGTGGCCGCACATGAGGTGGTTTGCGTGGTAGGTCGCTAGGTGCCCTGGGCATTTGCTTGTCGCCACGTTGACGAGATGTCGCTTTCAAAAATAGCTCTAAAACTACTACTCACAGAAAATACATCTTTAAAATATAGTTCACGGCCTTATCCGTCATGTTGGGTTCATGATCCGTCATGTGGGGTTATCTGGTTACCATAACACAAGCTCTGCTTAGCTTGGGATCAGATGGCCGTGTGTGAGTTGCCCCAAGATATTATTATTATTCCCATTTATTTATTTTTATACACATTATTTACATTTTTAAATATTATTATAAAAAGACAAAAACATTTAAAAATATAAAAAACAGTAACCCACCGGTATCGGGAACAAGGTCCAAGCTACCGGTGGTCAGGGCTCCAGAGAAAGGAATCTCTTATTATTATTATTATTATTATGATATAAATAAACTCGCTTCTGCTCGCGGCTTCGCTCGCGTTAGAAAGAGACAAAAAGTAGCCTATGTTACTCTCCATCCCTTCAACTATCTCCACTTAAAAAATCACGTCAATCCGTCGCTCCGATTTGCCGTGAAAGAAAGACAAACAGACAGACAGACAGACACACTTTCCCATTTATAATATTAGTATGGATCACGGTCAAGTTATGGGGAGTTGAATGTTCTATATAAACAATTGCGTAATTTTGACGATAAATTTTATTAATATTTGCGTATGACCAGGGAAACATTTGATCTACTTCTCAGTAAAGTTAAAGGAAAACTAACTCATTTGGATACTCATCTTAGAAAAACGTTCCACAAAGGTTTTCTTTTGAAAACCTTTGTGGAACGTCCATTGTTTTCTTCTAACCTCCTATAGTATTACAAAAAACCGAGTTAAGTTTTCACCCAGTGGCTACTTTTCAACCTGGCGCCTCGCAACAAAAAACCAACACGTTTGTTTACATGGATGCACGCCAAGCGACTAGCTAAGCGCGCAGTGCAGCCGGTCGCGTTCATTTAAGAACGTTTGTTTTACTAAGCTACTAGCTAGGTGACGCGCTAGACACTAGGCGCTAAGCAAACCGCCTGCCTGTGCGGACGTGGCCTTAGGGATTCTTGTATTTTTGATAATAATCTATACTTCATCGGGTTCTGCAATTAATTTAAATTAAAAGAACTTGACATGGCTTTATATCTAAAAAAATCTTACCTAACTTATTCTAAGCCAACGTTAGACTAGAAACTAAATGACAAAATAATATTATGCATTTATTTACTTAATTTTTAAATAAAAAGACATGTCAAAGACCGTTTACATTTAATTACCTACCTATTGGACAGTAACCCATTTGGTTACTATCTAAAAAAAAATTAATATCTGTTTGTTCCTCTTGCAACCTTTTACTTGTATTTTAAAGTTATTTTTTGTAATTAATATTGTAATTTATTTTTTAGTTTAAGTTGTTTAAGTTTAAGTCAAGTTTCATGTTTGTTTAATTTTAGTTTATGTCTTATTTTCTTATTTACTTAACCTGTGTCTAACCACTATGTTCGTGAATGTTGGTTCACCTGTTATTGGCAACTGTATAAGCCTTTAACTTATAAACAACTATATTTATTAAGTTATATACAGAAGCTGTTGGTGTACCTTTTTTAATAAATAAAATAAAATAAAATCTAACATACATGTACGATACTTAAAAACCTACCCACTAATCTTAATATAATAACCATCTTTAAATTCCCTATACACAGGAGGTTCATGATCATGGTCGTTGTTGAAAAACACAATTTCTGTTTCATCTTTATTCAAGAAGATCCTGGCTTTGCAGCCCTTAGCCTTCTTGGAGCAGTACCAATGTCGTGACGAGGTTTGTGCGAACGTATACCCTTCAGCCATCAGCAGTCTTTTATTTCCTGATAGTTTTATGAACTTCACTTTACCTGTGGGAAGATTTTTTTTTAATAATTTGACTAGTTGGTTTGTGATCCTGGCTAGCTGAAAGTCGAGGGTTAGATTTTCAGGATAAATCTCTAAGTGATGAAGGATTTACAAGGGATTGTGAATTCTGTGTCAAAGTGTAATCTTACTGAAAGACGAAACTATCATATACACATACATACATCGTAACCATCCAAACTTTCACATTTATGACATTAGTAGGATTTATTTATTTACTAAAAAATACGTACTATCTGGGAAATAATATTCTCGTCAATTTTGAATTGACAGAAGGTCGTTTGCGTTCACAGAGTCAAAATGAGAGCAGCATTTAAGGGTCACTTTATGTATGTGACACAAGTTTTCAGACTCACCTAACATTTAGATTTGTACTATTTGTGATATGTATTTTTTATATTATATATATAAACATAGTAGTGTAATCATACATAATAGAACGCAAAAAATTGGACTTCAAGTAAGTTTAGCCATACTTAGTTCATTTTTAATAGGTACTAATTTTCGTCACGGCTTACCCGGCAGTTACTATATACTACTTACTTGTAGCAACCATTTATACATTTTAGGATAAAAAAACACACGAATGAAGAACTAATTTCTAGGGTATATTTAAAATAAAATAAAAATTTGAAAATAAATTAAGTATATTAATATACATAGCACGGAATCTTAGGCGCACATTACACTGCCAGGAATAACTGAAAATAAGTCGTTTATATAAATCTTCATTACCTAATATATGATAATAATAATTTTAGCCTGTATCTCACCCATACGGTCGGTACACACGACAACGATTATCGTTACAATCTGACTGCGCAGATTATACTGGACACCATCGATAAGTCTGGACAAACGAACTGCGTGGTCAAATCGTAGCGATAAATCGTGGTCGTGTGAAAAGTGCATAAGAGGTTGTAGGCTTGGAGTAACAATGTCACTTTTCAATTCATATTATGCTTTTTAAATCTTAGATACCGAGCATTAACAAAAGGGTGGGCGCTTTAACCACGAATAACGAATTTATGATAATTTAAGATAACTTCCATTTGGCAGTTGCCTAAAAAGCGGAGGATCATGATTATGTTTATTATCAATAGTCATAATTGTCGATTGATCTTGATTTAATACAACTTTTGCTTTACACCCTTTCAATCTTTTAGAACAATAATAGTAACGAAGACTGTATTGCGAAAACGTAAATTTATCAACCATTAGTAATGTTTTATTGTTTCCTACACTTATGAACTGCGCTTGACCTGAAAACAAAAAAGAAACTGTCAAAGTTTGGAGAAAATTAACCTTAATAGGACGTAAACTAACTAATATATTTCGCCCATATCTTTGGGTAGTATTCGGTTTCCGTAGGTCGCCGTGTAATATTGTATAGACAAAAACCTTTTTCAATAAATGGGTTATCTATACTAATAGGTTGTCTATTGTTTGCCCGAAGATTATATGCCATAATCATCATTTTCCCGAATTTCATTTACCCGAATTTCATTTGCCCGAATGTTTCATTTGCCCTAAAAGACATATGACATACTTTTAATTGCCCGAATTTTAGATACCATAAGATACGAATGCCATAAGTATTGTTTGCCATAATTTTATGTGCCATAATAATTATTAGACATAATATTTAAATGGCATAACAAGTATTAGACAAATATTTAAGCCCCGTAATGGTTTTTTTTTTCTGTGCATGGTTGATGGTGGGCTAGGTCGACGGAGCCCCGCTTCGCGGGGCTCCTACTTCTGTGTGGTTTATAAAAAAATAACCACGAAGGGGATGGCGGGGTCTATTCGCTCGCTTCGCTCGCTCACACGACCCCGCCATCCCCTTCTAACCTAACCTGTCCGAGTCGGGGTGCCCTAAAGTCCCAATTGCATCCAATTTCTCTTGATATAAACAACCGTTATACACCCGATGTCGATGGCAAATTATGTTATGGCATATCATAATTATGGCATGTGATAATTAGGACATGTGATAATTATGGCTTACAATGATTATGGCAAATGATGTTATGGTAATTGACTTTATGGGAAACAATGATTCTGGCACGTGACTAATATGGCAAATGAGAGTAGGGCAAATGAGTATTATGTCGTATGATATTATGGCTGTTGACTATAATGGCAAATGAAATTAGGGCAAATAAAATTCGGGTAAACGGCGGTATACCATACTAATATTATTAAGAGGTAAAATTTGTAAGTTTGTAAGTTTGTAGGTTTGTAAGTTTGTATGTAAGGTAATCTCTGGAACTACTAGTCCGATATGAAAAATTCTTTCAGTGTTAGATAGCCCATTTATCGAGGAATGCTATAGGCTATATACCTAGACCCACGGGAGCGGAGCAGTAAGGAAAAATGCGGGTGAAACCGCAGGGGACAGCTAGTCCAACATAAAAATGTTTTTTCATTTCGAGCCAGAACTTTTTGAGATTACTGGGCGAAAAATTTCAGCGTGGCAGTAAGGGGAACCTTCATCATTGCGACTTCAAAGATTTTTTCACGATGGCCTATGAAGCCTTTCCTTATAATGCAGCATCATTGAATTATTTCCCTTTATCTGTCAATCGTCGTGTCAATTATGGATATCCAAAATCTGTTCTTCAACTTTTTCATACAAAGTACCTCTTCAAAGATACATGAGATAATTAAACAGAATTGCTATATTAAATTAAAACACATTTTTAACACAAATCTTTTATTTAACTTTACTAAATTAATCAGATAAAATATTTATATGACTTAATAAATATGATTTAATAAATACGACTACATTATTTTTATACGGTGCCGGTATACCTACCTAAGTAATCTTTTAAAATTTAATGAAACGCCAAGCAACAAATTCCTTAGGTATTTACACTATAATCACGTTTGTAGGTATATTTATTTTGAATAGTATTAGTGTCAGTCAAAAGTTTAATCGTTCGAACACACGTGATTCCAGACACAATAGAAAGCCATTAGCAGCCCGACAGCCAGCTGTCGCTTAGTCATTAAATGGTTAAATAGCCAAGTTTACTTAAGATCTAAGTTTAAGATAAGTTCCATTAGTCAATCTTTTAAATAAAGGAGGTTCATGATCATGTTCATTTTCTATAGTCTGGATTTCAGACTGATCTTGATTTAACACAACTTTTGCTTTACATCCTTTTATTTTTTTCGAACAATAGTAATAGCGACGCTTGTATTGCGAAAACGTGAACTTGTCGACCATTAGCAACGTTTTGTTGTTTTCTAGTTTTATGAACTTCGCTTGAACTGAAAGAAATAAGCAAAAGATATTATTGTTTATCCTTAAAAAATAAAGAACGTATTAGAAGACATTTTGCGCACAAGGAATAAAGAACTCTATGTTCGTTACATAAATTACAAACACAAAAAATGTCCCCTGTCGCTCACCTGTCAAATAATGAAAGACAAGACAGAGACGGGTACATAACAAAGTACGTGCTAAGCAACGAACACTCATCACAATTTAGGCTTTGGTCTTATAAATTGCACTATATAACATAAAATGTACTTCAGCTGCACTTGGCGACGTGACGTACACTTGGCCATTTGAAGAGTAAAGGTCATAGCTCATTAAAGCCACCCGGCATCAACTCCGCACCGACTCGCCTCCTGCGGCTAGTATTCTTTATATGGATTTGTATGGGCATGCGCTCACTGTATCAACTCCGTAGCGTCACCTCCGGATCGCCTCAGTTATAAGCCATTCACGCGCGGTCGGCGGGTGAGCCACTCAGTGACATGACAACTCGCTGCTCGAATGCCTGCCTTGCGTTGACAACCCCGCCCGCGATTGATTTTATTAACAAAGTACTCGAAAATTCGTGGACCAAACGGCGTCAACTCGTTGACGCCTCGGCGTTCACTCGTTGACCGCGGGTGGCCCACTGGTTGACCGCGCGTGGTCCACCCATCGACAACGAGTTGATGCCGTGCATCGAGGCGGTGCGGGGTGGCTGCCGGGTGGCTCTAATGAGCTTATGACCTTAAGAAGCGGCGTACGGGTAACAAGTAATCCTGTAGTGGACTGTATGGTACGCCAGTGGATCACCAACACGAGTCCACTAACCAACGAGCAAACGATTTATACTGTTGGCACGCCAAATCGCCATTGAATCACCGTCTTAAAACTTACACATAGTAATATAAGGTACAGTTTAAAAAAGCAAACGACGTCTTTATACACTTAAAATATATTTCACAAATTGCATTTTTTATTACACACAATAAACACAATTTCTTACTTAGGGTTGGCCCACATTGGCCGACGGCGTTCGACTGGCATGCGCGTGCGAAAGCAGAGCGTAGGTCTATGTATGAACCTCTACTCTGTACGTACTCTTGCGGCGATCGGCGGCCCGCGACGTATGGGTTGAACCGATGCAACGCTTACGTCACTCAATTACTTTACTAACATAATACGCATTAAGCAGACATAATGCGTACTAGTGAGCTCCTTCGAAAGGCAAAATGCGAAAAGCTGTCGATCAATGTGACCCGACCCTTAGTAACCGATCTAGTTATATCTTGAGATAATTTCCATTTTTCAATAGTTGATACAATGGGTGAGCATGATTGTGTTCACCTTCTACCGTCTTGATTTCTGAACAATCGTGATTCAGCACTATTTTTGCTTTACATCCCTTCCCTATTTTGGAACAATAGTAATACCGCGGTTTCTTTTGCGAATACGAGTACTTATTGTATATTAATAACGTTTTGTTGTTTGCTAGTGTTATAAACTTGGCTCCACCTGCAATAATAAAATTGTGTTTTTGATATGTAGTTGTTTTAACTGATACTGATACTAACAAAGATAATCTTAGTTCTAAAAAATAAATCTTACAACTGAATCGAGTAGATTTAAAAAAAAAATATTTTAAGAGGTGATCAAGAATATATAAGTTATATAATAAAATGTTATTAAAAATATATATATGTATAATAAAGCTAAAAAAAACAAGGAATAAAAATATTAAAACAAAAAAAAATGCCCGATTTTATTTGACGCCTGTACTGCTGCCCGCGTGCCCGTGTCGCAAGTTTTGTATGAAAACAAACAGAACGTCAAACGCACCGCTGCGGCGCCGGGCGCTGCAGCCGTACGACATGACACGCCTAAATTGAAAGGTCAAAACAAGTCTACAAATTGTTTAAAGTAGTCGAAACCCTATGCCTCTCCAGACAAGCCGATAAGGACAGTTCCAAAGAAACCTACATATTATGCATATTTACCAATATTATAGTTTTAGGAAATACATAAACCCTCCTTCTGACGTAATCGAAAAAATAACAGCGGTTTTATACTTACAATTATATTTGTCTAAAGACCATTTACACACATTTCACACATATTAATAAATACCAATTCGGTTATACTTTGAGATAACTTCCATTATCCAATCGTTTATACACTGGGGGAGCATGATTGTGTTCATTATCAACCAACACGATTTCCGAACTATCCTGGTTCAGCACTATTTTTGCTTTACATCCCTTCGCTATTTTGGAACAATAGTAATACCGCGGTCTTCTTTGCGAAAACGAGTACTTATTGTATATTAATAACGTCCTGTTGTTACCTAATTTTATGAATTCGGCTCCACCTGCAAATAATAATGATGTCAATTAATATAAGTAATTTCTATTCGTGTCAAAAAATTCAAGGCATCATTTACAGGCATTTATGAATTGTCAAAGAGTCAATCGGTTAGTCAGAAATGTGATGTTTTAGCTTGTTCTAATAGTAAGCAGATCTCTATGAAGAAGAACAAGCAAGAAACTCCACTGTCCTTGTAGTTGCAAAGCTTATGAATCCTCCAAGGCCTTACAGGAAGACCGTTCTTCCTGTAAGGCTAGGGAAGGAAAGGGAAGGGAAGGGAAGGGAAGAGGGTGTTGTTATAACAACACCCCCTTCTACTTTTTGAATTGTAAAATAATTAAGGCATTATTACGCTTTATATTTTAAATTAATTTAAGTATAAATTTTAATTTCAAATTAGTAATAGTAATAACTGTGCAGTTATTTTGTGCATTGTTGTGCTATTTAATATTAACTCGAGAGTATTTAGTTTGCAGGATGGAATCCGAATATGTGGTTTGTGTGATTTGTGAAGAAGAAAGTAGTAAAAACTGTTTAATTCCCAGCAACTTTATTAGATAAAATTAAATCAATATTAAAAACAGCAAAAAAAAATATATGGTATTTCTTTGCGAAAGAAAATTTTCCATTCATATTCCATTGCATTCAACTTCTGTTTGAAATCGAAAGCCTATCTAAATCTATGTGTAGTTACTTAAATTACTTCACAATATAAATAAATTACAGAGCTGCTGCGTCACATTTATTTGAATAAAAACATTGAATCTACATATTAATTTATACTAAATCTAACGACATGCCGTAGCTTCGCAATAGACGTACTTTTTATGAGCTGTCAAAACGCAATTCTCCAATAGATTTTGTATGGCAATGGCAACTTATGACGTCACAAAAATCAAATTTTATAGCAAATTGAAAATGAACCGAATTTATCGGGCTAAAATTAAAAGAGGTTTTATTGGAATTGTGTCTCACATTTATTGGTTAACTAGCTTCTACCCGCGACTTCGCTCGCGTTAGTAAGAGACAAAAAGTAGCCTATGTTACTCTCCATCCCTTCAACTATCTCCACTTAAAAAATCGCGTCAATCCGTCGCTCCGTTTTGCCGTGAAAGAAAGACAAACAGACAGACAGACAGACAGACACACTTTCCCATTTATAATATTAGTATGGATGGTGTAAATTACCCCATTACCGCATTACAATGCATTTCGAAATTCAAAAGATCTAGGCGCTAGCGTAATGATACAGGCAACTTTATTTTGACACTTTATTTTATACTAAGAAGAGGGATATATTGAAGGAGGCTAAAAGAAAAAATAATATTTTTGACTAATTGTCTCAAAAAATAGATAAATGTTGATCCACGCTTACCTCACTATCTTCTCATGGGTAAGTGACCCGATGCAACCGCAGGCGCAAGGGTCTCTTTTTTTAAGACTTTGAAAACCGTATTGCGATAATTTCATTACGGTTTTAGTTTCGAATTATATATAGTTCTATTATTATCTACTTACATAATTATTAATCATAATACGTGAGTTATAAATGGCGTCCTAGAATATGTCCCTCGTTAAGCCTGCCGTAAAACAGTATATTTATACTAAAATATTACAGGTAGTTTAAATATCAATTTTAATACTGTATAAAATTCTATAATCAGAGTACTAGTCACCACTCAACCGAAAAATTTGACATAATACCCGTTTATTTTCCTATAAAGTGGCGGTTTATGATTATGTTTATTGTCTATGAACGTCACTCGAGATGCGTCGGGAGTCAAGAAGACCTTTGCTTTACAGCCTTTTTGCTTCTTCGAACAATACCAGTGCTTGGGGTTAGCTTGAGAAAACGTGTAATTTTCAGCCATCAACAGCCTTTTAGTTTCACTCAAGTTTATGAACTTCACATCGACTGAAAAGTTAAAATGAAATGAAATTTTCAATTGGATAGAGTCAAGAGTGCAGTTATAGGATTAATTTATATATCGGTAATTAGCTATTTTTTGTAAGAGTAAATTTAACTTATCAAAATTATAAGTAAAACAATGTTCAATTTTAAATATTTATTAAATCTTAACTACCATAAAAATACCATTCAGAGCAAATAGATGGATATTAAATTTTCATGCAAATAAATACTATAAATTAATTTCATTCCATTCTACCCATTTCTCTCACAATTTTACGTATTTACACATATAATCTTATGTCAAAAATAGATCGTCTAAATAGTTGAAAAATGCCATGATCACATGCTTCACTTTCAATTTGGAAGTATCAACCAATTTGAATTGTGTTAATCGGTGAATGTGCATACGCTGCCTTCCTTGAAATATTTCAAAACGGAGGAATAAATTTAATTAAATTGGCACTCTCACGTATTGTCCGCTTCTTAGTTTCGCGAATTTTCCTGGTGGATGACAGTGATTACCAGTGATTTTGACAATGTTTCCAGAATCATCCAATTTGATCCTTGCCTTACAGCCATTGAATTTCGATGAACACACCCAAACGTAGCTGTTGGCGGCATTTGCATACGTATAATTGTCAATCAGAATGAGATCTTTGCCCCTTTGGGATTTTACTATCGGATAAGGAGGTTTCGAATGCACATCGGATGATTCTGCCAAAATAAAAAAATATTAATCCAAAAATTCGGAAGCAATTTTTAAATGTCATATTTCACTAGTAGAAGTCACAATCATTGCGTTAAATAGTAAAAAGATTAAATAAGAAAAAAAAACCCAAAGTTATTTAATTTTTTTTTATATTCACAAGTTACAAAAGAAACCTTGGCTTATTTCTTCTTATATCCAACAATAAGTTAAACAGCTCAAAAGATGCCAGTATCACACGGACCACTTTTTCTTTCAATTTGGTTGAATCAACCAAATTATTTGTTTCAATTCAATCAAGATAACAATTTATGTAAATTGATATTTCTTTGTTTTATTAAAATTAAATATACACCTGCATGTACTGCCCGTTACGTAAAAGCGTGTATTTTCCTTGTGGATGAGAATGACTACCAGAAGTTTTGACGATGTTTCCGAAATTATCCAATTTTACCCTTGCTTTGCAACCACGAAATTTTGATGAACACGCCCAAATGTTACTGTTGGGCGTATTAGCGTATGTATAATTGTCGATTAGAATGAAATCTTTGCCTCTTTGGGACTTCACTATTGGATATGGAGGTTTTGAACGCCAAGCGGATGACTCTGTCGAAATGAAGACACTATTAATATAAGATTAAGTAATACACAAGGAAAAAGGGAATCAGTACAGAATCTCTTTGTTGTCTGTCTGTCAGTCCTCGAGGACAGCCCCGAGACTTTGATAAAAGTTCAAAGTAAACGCAAAGAAAAGATTTTGCAGTTTAACACTTGCAAGGATATTTAAATCTATTTAGGGTATTCCCGTTGGAACTTTCCGTTAAACTAGAATCATGACATTTTGCAAGATGCAATTTAAGAAAAATAGCAGCTTTTACCATACATTTTCAATCAACCTGTCCTTGTATAGAGATAACAGTTTTCCAACAAAATAATTATCCCTCAATTCAGTTTTTCTATAGCAATGTTAGAAGCTTTCTGCCAATACTATAATTTATTTTGTAGAGAAACTTAAAACCTGATCGGAAAAAAGATTTCAAAATCGTCAAAATTGAATTACCGTGATAGACACCTTATGTCCACCTAATTAGTATATGATGGCCATATCTACGCACAGAATGCTCGGTGAACTTGCATTTGTTGTAGGGGTAATAAATAAAAAGAAAATAACTTTTAATGTTTATAAAAACTTATGGCATTCCTTTTTTTTATTATTAATACACATAAAATTAATACTTTAAAATATAAAAAAGAAACCCTGGCTTAGGGCTCATACAAAAAAGTCGCATCCAGTGATATGAAGTAAAGCCAGTAACACACAGCCCACTTTTTTTCAATCAATTTAGTTGAAGACAGAATTTAGAATAGAAATTGTCGATCATGACGCTTTATTTACAAAATGCAATCAAGAGAAATAAATTTTGACATTTTGGTTTTTGCTTAACATAAACAAAATTAAGTCCAAACCCTCACGTATTCTGCCTTACTTATGAGCTTGTATTTTCCTGGTGGATGATAGTGACTGCCAGTAGTTTTAATAATATTTCCCAATTCATCCAGTTTGATTCTTGTTTTACAACCGCGAAATGTTGAACACACCCAGATATTTGTGTTCCGGGTATGGGCATATGTATAGTTGTAGATTAGAATGAAATTTTTGCCTCTTTGCGACTTCACTATCGGATAGGGAAGTTTTGAGCGCCCAGTGGGTGTTTCTGTCGAAATTATACAACTGTATATTCAAGGTTTCAGAAGAATAATACGTAGTTCTCATCAGCTCGTAGAAGTAACGACTGAAGAGAAAACCTTACGGTTGGATTGCAGTTGAAATGCGGTCCGTCTGTCTAGAGCCTTTCGAAATAAGATTATCGTGACGGACTCGCACTTGTCCTATTTAAATAATATAGTATTAACTACCAAAAAAAAGGTGAGTGAATAATAAAAGAGAAATAATCGTAATCAACTATTAATGTAACATTTCAACACTTTTTATTTTCTTCTTACACAATTATTATAAAATACACCACGGCTTATTTCTTTTCACATCAAACACAAAGCTAACACTTAAATGCAGCCATCACACATTCACTTTTTTCTTTGAATTTGGTTGAAGCAACTAAACAGTAAGTTTACTGAATTGCCATTCATGGCTTTTATTTAGACTTGTGATCAAGAGGAATCAATGTCATCAAATGGATAATTCCTTGGTATAAAATTGAGTTTTCTTAAGTTACCTTCACATATTGTCCTTTTCTCAGGATCTTGTATTTTCCTGGTTGATGAGAGTGACTACCAGGGTTTTTTATAATGTTTCCTAAATCATCCAATTTTAATCTTGCTTTACAACCGAGACGTTTTGATGTACAGGCCCAAATGTAAGGGTTGGGCGTATCTGCGTATGTATGATCGTCAATTAAAATGAAATCTTTGCCTCTTTGGGACTTCACTATTGGATAAGGAAGTTTTGAACGCCAAGCGGGTAATTCTGTCGAAATTAAATAAGTATTAAAACAAGGTTTTAGGGGCAATTAATAAATAATATTTAAAATATTGTTTAGTAAACTTATAGCTCGTAACAGCACTCAGAGGCAAGCATAGTCCGAGTTTCTTTAATAGGGAACCTTAATAAGAATCACTTTGTTATTCATCTGTCAGTCTGTCTGTTAGTCAAGTTTCTTTTTCTCAGAAGGTGTAGGTATTAAGATAAAATGAATATGAAGTGCTCAGTTCTGCGATCCCTTAAAAATTATCAAAATTATAACTCTATCAAAAGATAGGTTAGTAGATAATGCCGCATTTTGACAGATTCAAGCGACTCAATAAAAATTATCAATTTAGGTACAAACAATGTTTTTCGCAAGTAAATGGAATAATCCGAAAATAGTTTATTTGTATTGTGTGATTGTAAACTTATATAAACTGTCTACGACCTATATCGTTTTCTGGAGAAAACGGTTTTTCAAAGTAACGTTTCTCTCTCAATCCACTATTGATACAACTTTTGAAAGAAAATAAATAAAATATTTTCGAAAAAAAATGCAGATTAGTTGTCAAGATTAGATTTCCGTTATAAATAAATAACCTATGTTCGCACTCTTGGCGTCTAAGTCTAATGCACACTTGACCGGTTATAAATAAATAAAAGAGTAATAGTTATGTTCAAAGATTTATAAACTCATATATTTTTTATTTATATGTACAACTTATAAAAGATACTATAATATAGATTTTTACATCAAACATAATTAAATGGAATATGTTGAATGACGCCAGTATCACACGGTCCAATTTTTCTTTGCATTTGGTTGAATCAACCAAAAGCCCTGCAAGTAGGCAATTGTCCGTCATGCCTTCTATTACAAAACTTGCAATCAGGGAAACAAATAAATTTTAACAAATGGACTATATAAGAATTAAAATTATATCTTCAAGTATTCTCCTGATCTTAGAAGCATGTATTTTCCTGGTGGATGAGAGTGAGTACCAGAGTTTTTAATAATAGTTCCTTCATCATCCAGTTTCATCCTTGCCTTACAGCCACGATATTTTGATGAACATACCCATATATTGGTGTTGGGCGTATTTGCATATGTATAATTGTCGATTAGAATGAAATCATTGCCTTTTCGGGACTTAACTATCGGATAGGGGAGATTTGAACGGCGAGCAGAATATGCTGTTGAAATAAATAACTGTTAATTTAAGGATTTAGAAGCATTTCATGAATTAATAGCTTGTATCTACTAGTAGAGTTTAGTTTTTATTAGTAACACAAACTTTGAATTAGTAATGAAAAAGTTAAAAGAGTAAGACTCAATTTTTTTTTTCAAATAATTATTAAATCTAATATACATTTATTTTAGATTCACACTTAAGTTTAAAAAAAACAGTTCATGTTTTACAATAAACCTAACAAGAAACGAGACAGTACAAAAGTATTAGAAATACACGGGTCCATTTAATATTTAATCGTAAGTTTCAATTTGGATGAAACAACAACAAACAAACAACTACAAACCCGTACTGTTAGTACTTGTATGACTTTTAACCAGACTTAATATTGACATTAAAAATATATGTTCATTGACATTCATACATTTACACTCAGACCCTTATGTACAGTCCATTATGCAGTTTCGTGTATTTTCCTGGCGGATGACAGTGTTCACCAAAGAAATCAGTGATATTTCCAGATTTGTCCATTCTCAATCTTACTCTACAACCTCGAAATTTTAATGTACACACCCAAATGTTAGTTTTGGGCGTATTCGCATAAGTATAATTGTCAATTAGAATGTGATCTCGGCCTCTTTGGGATTTTATTATCGGATAGGGCAGTTTCGAATGCACGCCGAATGATTCTGTCAAAATTAAATAATTATTATTAATACTAGCGGCCCGTCCCAGCTTCGCACGGGTAGATATAAGATTACACAATAAAAACACAACAATAACAAAATAATAGATAACACAATGATAACAAAACTTTTTTTTAATTTGATCGCAGAGCTAACTGTCGGGACAGACTAAAATTAAAATTCGAATATTATTTAAAATTTGACACTGCGATGGTAGCGCCGCCGCCGACATGTTAAGAAGTATTGCTACGCATTTTCTTATAGAACCTTTTAATATCATTGTCTATGTTTATGACATCTAAAAGTGATTATTATTTAAAATTTGACAGTGCGATGGTAGCGCCGTCTGTCGGATCCAATGTAAAACATTCCAAAATCAACAACTACTAATAAATTAATTGTGACTGTCAAATAATAACAGACAAATAAATAAGCAATAAATTAAAATTGCGACTGTAATTTGAGATTTAAACTATCCTATCTCTCAAGTTGGATCGAACTGCACATGGTGTGCGAATTTTATTATAATCGGTTAAGTGGTTTAGGAGTCCATTGAGGACAAACATTGTGACACGAGATTTATATATGTCACCGGAAAATAACAAGATCCGTAAGTTTATCAATCTACTAGGAAGTTTATAAATTTTCGTAAGATTCTAAACGGGAGATAAATTGTAATATTTTACGTCCACATTTTCGTAAATTGATAAACTTACTGCACTCACTCGTAAAATAATAAGTAAGCAGTAACCAAACGCTACGCGCGATCTGATTGGTTGACTGTTACGTGTCACTTCTCCTACCTCGCGGCCGCCATTTTTCGCCACGGAACATAAATAAACCAGTTTGCTTGTGCGTTTTTTTAAGTTTTAAATGTTGAACTGTGTTGCAACTCAAAGAAAACTCAACTCACTACATCCGTGCCAGAGAGGAACCAGGCATTGTTGCTTCCAATTTATAGTTTGTCAAGTCTGATTATACCAAAGTCTTTGGACACAAGCATTGCCACTATGAACATTGACCAATCAGAGAGCAGTGTGTTATTTTACGTATTCCAAAGATGCGTATATTTAAAAGAGTTTCTGTGATTGGTCGAACCATTTAAAATCTTACGAATAGATATCCGTTAGTTTATAAATTTACCGTATGACGTCGGAAATTGATAAATTTACGAAAATGTGGACGTAAAATATTACAATTTATCTCCCGTTTAGAATCCTACGAAAGTTTATAAACTTCCTAGTAGATTGATAAACTTACGGATCTTGTTATTTTCCGGTGACATATATATTAAGACTAGTGGCCCGTCCCAGCTTCGCACGGGTAGATATAAGATTACACAATAAAAACACAACAATAACAAAATAATCGATAACACAATGATAACAAAACTTTTTTTTAATTTGATCGCAGCGCTAACTGTCGGGACAGACTAAAATTAAAATTCGAATATTATTTAAAATTTGACACTGCGATGATAGCGCAGACATGTTAAGAAGTATTGCTACGCATTTTCTTATAGAACCTTTTTAATATCATTGTCTATGTTTTTGACATCTGAAAGTGATTATTATTTAAAATTTGACACTGCGATGGTAGCGCCGTCTGTCGGATCCAATGTAAAACATTCCAAAATCAACAACTACTAATAAATTAATTGTGACTGTCAAATAATAACAGACAAATAATTAGCAATAAATTAAGATTGCGACTATAATTTGAGATTTAAACTATCCTATCTCTCAAGTGGGATCGAACTGCACATGGTGTGCGAATTTTATTATAATCGGTTAAGTGGCTTAGGAGTCCATTGAGGACAAACATTGTGACACGAGATTTATATATATTAAGATTTGGTTCAGAAGAAAATGATAAAGCCTGGCCGGTTACAGTGCTCCACCGATCGTCAGTACGTACGGTCCGTCCTGACGATACGCTTGAACCGACCGTCAGTTTCTATCATTCAGTGCTCTCCTGACCAACAAACTGACCGAAATAATTTTTCGTCGACGATGATACGCACATCCGTGCGGTCGGTCCACCGGTCGGTGCAGCACTGAACGCGTTCATATGTTTCCATAGCGCGTCGGTCGACCGACGGCACGCATGCGGACGCGCTCGACCGACGGTCCTCGTACGCAGTGCGTAGCAATATACGCGTGCGTACGGTCGGTCGAGCACTGTGACGACTTGTGAATTTTCATACAAATGAGAAGCGCGACCGATGTACGCACCGACGGTCGGTCGAGCAGTGAAACCGGCCTTAGTTTGTAACAACGAATAGAGCTATGAAAACTCGAAATAGTTATTGGCAATTTTCGCAGTCATATGAGTACTAAATATTTAATATAAGTAATTCAATAGTGGAATTTGTTAAACCGCAATCGTAGATGACTACAGCAAACCTGCTTACTATTGTAAATGATTGGCAGTTTAATCTTCACACTCACTAAGCATTTTGCTGATATGTCCTTAACCAACGTAAATTCAAAGTAAAATGGTGCTACAATGCTACACGATATACGATACAGCGATCCCATATTATTATTAGAGCCCCGTTGAACCCCCGTTAAATGAAAGAATTTTGTTTTAGTACCCAGCTGAAAGGCATTTATTTTTTAAACCTACTTACATTTATGAAGATTACATAAAGTGCAAATATATTTAACACGTAGAATCTTGTTTTAGTGTTCCATTTCTAAATTTGCTTTGTATTGATCGATTCTGTTCTTTGTAAAGGATTCACATTGATGTAGTTTTGTTTATGTAGTCCTTTTTTTCTTAAATTAGACCCTCACATACTGCCCATGTAGATTCACATATTTTTTTGGCGGATGACAATGTTCATTGCTGATTTCTACAATGTTGCCCAGTTCATCCAGTCTCAGTTTCGCTTTACAATCCTTTATTTTAGAAGAGCACACCCAAATTAACTCGCTGTCTCCCTTCTTTGCGAAAGTGTAACCGTCGACTAGGATGTGGTTCTTTCCTCGTTGAGACTTCACGAACGCATACGGAACACGGGATTGAGGACACGAAAATTCTGTCAAAATAAAAGATGTTTTAATTCACAATACCTAAATAATAGGAACTGATGTTCTTCATAAACGTGATTTTTGTATAATCGTTGTTGGCGCCCAACAAACCCTTGTTGGGCGCCAAAAACCCAACACGTAAAGAAAATCAGTATGTGGCTAAAATACACAAACGCTTAAAACTAAATACGATGTAGATACTTATCGATTTAGGATTAGACTCAAACTTAATTTAATTTTAGGTGTAAAACACAACTGAGACATGTCATTTTTTTATGATGTTAATAAAAATAGTAGCTGCTACATTGGTTATAACCAAAATGAAACCATATTGCGATTTCAACATAGTTATATTTTTATTTACACAATGAACAACGATATGGCATGAAGGATTTTTTCTATTTTAACTCATGGTCACGATCAGCCATCATATTGCCGCCTATATCCAACGGTTCCTTACGACCTTAACAAGATCATCCGTCCATCTGGTGGAAGTCCGTCCTAAGCTGCACTTGCCAACAAGATTATTACATACACCCATTAAATTCGACATGTTTGATCGTTTCAATTGTAAAAGAAGTTTTGAATACTGTTCCAATCTTCATCGTCTACATGTGAGCTCTATGTCTTTCCTCTTCTGCCCTTTGGAGGATGTATATGTTCACTGGCACTGATAAGGTTTCCATGATTATCTAGTTTAAGCATCGCTTTGCACCCTCCAGACTTTGTGGAGCAGCGCCACGTGCTTCCTTTACAAGATTTTCTATAACTCGAGTATGTATACTTTTCAAGCATAATGAGGTCATTGCCTCTTTCCGATTTCATAAATAAATAAGGTTCGCTTGAACGTAAGGTGGGGTTTTCTGTGAAAGAAAAAGTATCTTGCACATTATTAAAAAATATAAAAATTATGTACAAGAAACCTCCGTCAAGCATTATCTTTAGTCAACAATCTTAAGCTCTGCAGGATTTTAAGAATCCTGATATCCCAAGCCTAACAAAATCTTATTCTAAGGGTACGAAATTAAAACATGTAACATTTTTAATGATGTTTTTAATTAATTATAACATATTTAAAAATCTAATCGCTTGCACGTAAGCATATGAAAACAAAATGATAAATATACCGTGTGAAAAATATTATACCTCGTAAGAGATTGAATCCTGAGATAGCAGCAGAAAAAGATGTATAAAAAATAACACTTGATACGCCGAAACTAATTTCTTAATCTAAAGAACCTCGTATAATTTCCATCTTTCATTTTCATATTTGGACCATGAGTATGTTCATTGCTAACGTGAACAATTTTCCCGAGTTCATCCAGCTTCAGTCTCGCCCTACATTCCCGCGTCCTAGTTGAACAAACCCAGGAGAATTTACTAGTGGAAGTCCTCGCGAATGTGTAATCGTCGAAAACGATAAGATCTTTGCCTCTTTGTGATTTGATAACTATATAGTCCGAGTAGGTGCCTGCCAAAATAAACCAAATATCAATTCCGGCATTGCTATGTTGAATTCAATCGTTGTCAACACCTTTTCACGACTGCTCCACTATGACTTCTGAGGCGAGAGACATATTTAAGGATAATATACGCTCACATATAACTAATATAAATGTAAATAATAATAAAACAAAATAAAACGTAAAAGAACTGTAACTAAATTGAGGAAAAAAGGACACCCTTGAGTTCCTCCTTAGATATCCTTTTGATAAGTAAAAGCGCTGGTCAACAATTAACAGTCAACAATTAACAGTTTATTTGTTTTATGAGATAACTAATCAAAAATTAAGCTGTTATATTTACATAGCTATTTGTAATGAGAAACGAATACTGAATGATTGTACCTCGTTTAAGTTAAGTTAATAAGTTTATCTCGGACATCATCGACATTCTATTTAACCCACCTAGAATCATAAGAGTCTAGAGCTAGAGTGGTGACCTACGCGCCTTTTTATTATTAAAAGAGGCCTTTTGAGTGCGATGAGACCATATTGAATTTATAAAAAGAGGCCTGCGATGGGATAACAAAGACGCAAAAATTAAATGATTTCTCTAAACAGTCGGGTTCTAGATTCAATTATTTTGTTAAGCAGTAAGCAATATCCATACTAATATTATAAATGCGAAAATAACTCTGTCTATCTTTCTGTCTGTTTGCCTGTCTGTCTGTTTCTTCTTCACACCTAAACCACAGAACTGATTTTAATGAAACCTTGAACAGATATAGTCTGGGACTCGAGAAAGGACATGGGATAGTTTTCATCCCGAAAATCCTCCGGAAACGGGAACTATTATTCCACGCGGACGAAGTCGCGGGCAAAAGCTAGTAGCAAATAAAAACACATAACATAATTTGTTATATAATCACTATATATTTTTTCCTTAAACACTTCGTAACAACGTCTAAGAAGGACGTAAAACGTATCAGGTCGTCCCTTGTTCTTCGATAAGGTTTTTGCAGTTATCACATCAAAAACCTCAAGGTGAATTTACTTTACTTTATATACTCTTTCTTTCTTAACTTTATTAACCAGACAAAAAATACAAATAAACTACAACTGAGATCAAAGTTATTTTAGCTATTTTTTCAATGTGGTCTAAACATATCTCTATTAAAGGCTTTGGGCAAAGTCTACTCTTTCATAATCTTGTTCATTATAACTTTTATTCCAATTTCGGTGTAAGCATATCTTCTCCTTTTATACATCTTAACCTTTCGACGACCAAGCGTCAGCCGGTTGCCGCGCTGCTATAGTTTTTATATTGTGTCTCGAATCACGTGTGTTCAAAGCTTTAATAAGCCGTTATCACCCTTGTCTGATCGCATTTTTTCCTCCCTTGCATTTTTAACTTTTATGCATCCATTGTCTCACGGCTCCGAGGGTCACATGACAAGCATGACAGTTCAGTAGAGATCCCCAGATTCCCAAAACAAATCCGTCAATACCGACGGAAGAGCCACCTGTGGATTTTCTTCTTCGCCTTCTTCTACATGCACAATATCACCTGCATATTTGGTTATTCGTCTAACCGAACAGTCATATTTTCATACGCATTTCGTGTTCTACCTTTTTGTCCACGAATCAGTTTCCCATTCTTGGAGTAAAAGAACTCTCTAGGCGGATGGCTATGGACGTTGTAACAATGTGTGATATATCCTTCTGAGTTTAACCGCAGCTTGGCCTTGCAGTCTTGAGCTCTAGAAGAGCATATCCAGTACATCAACCGCACTTTGGTAAAAGTGTATCCATCTATTAATATAAGTTCCTTCCCTCTTTGTGACATTGTTATTTGATAGTTAAAACCTGTAAACGATGGTTTATAAATTTTGGATTATTTTCTAGAATTCTTAATTGAAATAGGTGTATACCTACTTATTACTATGGTAATACTTACGTATACATATACTTACCTATATTAATACATGAAGCTTTTTGTTGATGGTTCTGCTTGTTTGCTTTTATTACTTAGTCTTAGTTTCTCGTTTTTTTATGTTAAGATAAAACTATTCGGAAACTATATCAATGTTTAATATAATTTAACTTAAGACAAAGACCAACAAAATACTATGCTCTAAAAATAACAACCATGTTTTCAACAAATCTAAATTAAACATTGTGTATAAGAGAATTGTACCGAGGACACGCTAAATACCAAATGAGTATTTATTCGTACGTTAAGTAACACAAGAGTCTACAGTAGTCAGCTTAAGGACTACATTAATTTCATCATCGGATTTCTGTGGTGTGTGGTACGTCACTGTCATCAGTGCAAAGAGACAATCGTTACCGATACTGACTCTACAAGTCGCACGACTTATCTGTGCACCTCGCTGGGATGCGACAATGCCAAGGCGTTACTAACCCGCTTCTCCGCGTAGCGCCGTGTTCGCCTCGTTCGTTTAGTAGCGATAGCATTTCGTCAGCGTTACGTCACAGCGCGAGTTGCACAGTCAAGTCGTACAGCAATGCAACAACACAGCATTCCGATAGCAAACGCCCTAAATGTTCTCAGATATTGTATTGCTATATCTTCGATTACAAAAATATAATACTCGTATTAGTAGTAGTCGTAGTAATGGCATCTTCAGCAATATCCGAATCTCTACGAGTAACTAAAAAATGATCTTTTTTTATTTTTCGCAATTACTACTCCATTGTGTATTACAAACTGCCTTGGTGGGTGGCAGTGTATGTTCTTAAGAAATGCGAGATGAGTTAATTGAGGCCCAATTTCTGCCTTAGCTTTGCATTGCGGCCTATTAGTGGAACAGCCCCAACTATTTACACTCACTTGACAATACGTGTATCCGTCGATTAAAACTAAATCCTTTCCTCTTTGAGACTTCGTAATTTCATAACTTCGCCCTGAAAGTGGTATAATGTTTAAGAGGAATATGTTTCTTGACGTTTTATTTAACATAGTTTAAAGACAACTAATATTTCGGAGCATGGAGACATTTTGAATATCTTATTTACCTTTAAAAAAATAACCAAGATTTTGTAGGTAGATATTGAAATTAATTTTATTTCTATTAGAGATTAGAAATATTTGAAAGTTTAAAGACTAGAAACTTGTAAATATTAAAACCTGTAAAACGACTATTCTAGTGACTAGAGTATTTGAAGGATACTTTTATTCGACTCAAAATCTATGGATTACAATAAATATTACTTGGAGCTGAGCACAAAGTTGTTCTATCAATAATATTTAATTAAATAAATAGGTACATAATTATTTTATCACTATTTCAATTCTTTGTCAGTCTGCGAGGTTAAGTTGCTGTTGACTCGGTCGGATTCTTGATGGGTGACCACGTGCCTCGATGAGAACTGTAAGTCGCAGATGCGTATACGCATATTATCCTCGAGTTGCTACAGTCCGTCCAAAATTCTGACAACTGACCGAGTTTCAGTACCTCCATTTCCCAAGTCCAACTCAGAAATCAGTGGCCAAATGGGAAATATCAATCCGTGTCAAAATAGGAATCTACATCCCTAATTGGGAACCCGCTAGATTCTAAATTTACTTCGCTTTTTTAACACAATGCGGCCATTAGTGTTTTTGTAGAACTGTCGTGGTGGGTGACAGTGTTCATTATTGACAAACTCTAGGGCACCCGTGGCACTCAATTTCAGTTTAGCCTTACAACTGGATTTGTTAGACGAACACCCCCAATAGTTGACACTCATCTTTGTGTACGTAAATCCGTTGATAAGAATTAAGTCCTTCCCTCTTTGGGATTTCGTCATTTCATAGCTAATTCCTGAAACTAAGGTTTGTGTATATATAACTTTTTTAGTTAACTTCAACAGGTAGATAAACGAATAATAAAATTCAGAAAAACTTGATAAACGTTCCGTTTTTGCCCTTTTTCATCAATGACTTACCGTACTCACGAGATATTAATAATCCATCATCCTAATTATTTCTTTGAGCAATATAATTAAGCAGTTTCATTGAACGGTACAGACCATAGGGTCTACCGATGAATTGCGGACGGCAAACGGACTGCACGGTAAAATCGTAACGATAAATCGTTGGCCTAGGCAGCTGGGATAAGTAAGAAATCGCTTTTAGCACAAACAGAGTTATTTTCTAAAAGTTTATTAAATATAAGACACTGTTATATATTAAGTACTTGGTTTATTTACATGTTTACTTATTTCTAGGTTTCTATTTTACTTTAAGTTAGCTTAAAACTATGTAAAAGAAAATAAATCCCTTTAACGACAAATTAAATAAGTTTCTAATAACAAAAAGATCAATAGGCACAGCCGTGATATATAACTTTAGTAACTTAAACATCGTTGGATGTGTTCCATTTAATTTAAAAGTGGTTAAAGACCTTTTTTGTTCGTTTTGGACAGGTTTTTGAGAAAATTCTATTATGTCAGACATCCACTTACGTATCTGTTTTCTTGTCTGTACTTGCTACTTTGTAAATAATGATTAATCAATAGGGATGACGACAGTATTAAAAAAATGACGTATTAAATTGATGTATTTTTTGCTTGATCAAATTAATAAAAATATACAAAGATAAAGAGCAATGAAGTTCGAGAATGGGGGCTTTTGACATCACCGTCCTGCAAAAATTGTATCAGATCGTGACGTCATGCGCAACTTCAACGCACTGTATCGCCGTCATTCTTCGTTTACGAGAAAAAATAAAAAATACGTGTCTGAAATTTTTTGATAATCTATCTGACGGACAAATTACTTTTTTTTGTCGTCTCGCCTATTACCTAATATAAAAGAACAATAGACCCATCTGATGTCCTATGGTACCGTCTAGTCGAATGGCAATGAGTGTTATATATTTTGGTGATACCGCCATCTTTCCCAAGAGTCAACCTAGCCTTACACTTAGGATTTTTAGTGGAACAGGTCCAGGAGTTTAAACTTGATTGAGAAAACGTGTGGCCTCCTACAAGTATTAAATCCTTGTGTTTCCGAGATCTGACCCAATCATAGTGGAGATCTGAAAGAACATAAGTTTCAATTAGTGTACCTATATAATTCTATGAACTGTAATACCTTTATACATTCTTCGAGCTAATAGGTTCTCTATATTTCACAAATCTCTTCAAATCTATTTAAACCGACTCCAAAAAATCTCAATTTAATTGAGTCTGCTTGCGACCACGACCTGTGCAACCAGGTCGAAACGTCAATTACTTAATACCCGGTTTAATAATAGTCCGAGTCCATCTTCAGCTTAAAACTCAATCATGGTTAAGGGACTACGCACATTTATACAGCTCTCGCTGAGCGTTTATAGTCATATTTATTGTTACAGTTTTACTTTTATCAGCCGCGTTCAGCGTCGTAAGAATGAGAAAAGCGGTCGAGCTTAAAAGACGCACACTTATCCAGCTCTATTCAACTTAACTACTTAACGGAAGCTGAACAGACGCGGAGGCCTGAACAGATCCCTACACGTCTTCATACTTCAGCTGAACCGAATGTGCGTAGTCTGTAAAACTCACTCTCCAGACAGATCTAACGGACCCAAAGACTACATTGTTCTGTTATAGACTTCTTTAGCATATCTTTATGCTTGATCCTCAGATATTAAATTAAGCAAGCTATAACACATCCTTCAAATCATGATGGTATTATTTTATTGTATTGTACGACCAGTACAAATAAACTGTGCACCTCGCGCTGTGACGTAACACTGACGGTACGTTATCGCTACTAAACGAACGAGGCGAACACGGGGCGCCGCGCGGGGAAGAGGGAGAGAGGTCGCATTCCAGCGAAGTGCACAGATAAGTCGTACGGGTTGTAGCAGCTTTTAATTAGCAATTTAGTAGTTGATTAAATTGGTCACAGCTTTCGTTCTGTTTGTTATTTTTTATCGTCTTCCAAAATTTATTCTTTCCGAGTAATGTTTTCTTTTTTTTTATAAATCGTGGGTTCGATTCCCACGACGGGCCTGTTGGTCTAGTGGTTAGTAACCCTGACTGCTAAGCCAGAGGTCGTGGGTTCGATTCCCACCCAGGACGAACTTGGTGTGATGAGCACGATTGTTTGTTCTGTGTCTGGGTGTGATTTATCTATAATATGTATGTATTTATAAATTATATAAGTATGTTTATCAGTTGTCTGGTCACCATAGTACAAGCTCTGCTTAGTTTGGGATCAGATGACCGTGTGTGAGTAGTCCCAAGATATTTATTTATTTATTTTATTTTATTATAAAGGTTTTTCTTACACTTTTTTACGTCTTAAACGATAATACTAAAAAAATATATTAGTAGGTCAATATAAAAACAGTATCAATAGTTCAAACTTTTTATTTCCTAATTAATTTATAACAAATTGAAATCATTCATCATAGTGCATAGCTGCACTCTATTAAAAAATTACTGTCTCATAAAGGCACTCGTTTTATAAAAAAGACTTTTTGAACCATCATGACTGTTCGTTTGTCCGTCTGTCACCAGGCTGTATTTCATAGACGGTGATACTTAGACAGTTAAAATGTTCACAGATGATGTATTCCTGTTACTGCTATAACAAAAAGAAATAAAAAAAAGACTAAAATATATATGTCAGAGAATAGGTATATACGTCAGAGGGGGTTCCCTTTTTTTCGTTTTTTTTTCGATCACGGTACGTAAACCTGAGTGAGTGCGTACAAATCGCACTTGGCCGAGTTTTAAAATTTCGTGTGTCTGTATCAAATTGAATAAGTACTTGAATAACAACCTAATTTTACCCTCTGGTCATCATTAAAATTCTAATCAATATTACACACTAGCTGCTAGCTGTTCCTCGCGGTTTCACCCGCATTACGTTAGGTTTTTGGTTACTTCTTCGCTCCCGTGGGACTTAGCATGATATTATATAACCTATGTTACTCGTTGACAATTAAGCTTTCAATGGTGAAAGAATTTTTACAATCGGTCCAGTAGTTTTTGAGCCTATTCATTACAATCAACACAAACAAAGTTTTCCTCTTTATAATATTAGTGTAGCTTAACCTTAGGTCAATGACAATGATTATTATCAATTTTTTCAATAACGCCATTTCGGTCCAGTTTTAATTTCGCCTTGCAGTAACCGTACCCAGAAGAACAGGTCCAAACATATGCGCTAATTTGTTTGAACGTATACCCACCTACTTGTACCAAGTATTTTCCCTTTTGAGATAGCACGAAATCAAATTTTATACCTGAAAGAAAAAACTATTTTAAATCTCAGAACTATAAATTATTTAGTTACTTCATCATCATCTTCAGCCTATGAGCGTTCTCTGCTGGACATAGGTCTCACCCTTTTTTCAACGCATGCGATTCTGTGCCGCCTGCATCCAACTAGATCAGATGTATCCAACTGTCTAGGCACTTATTTTAGCCAAATTAAAGAGCCCCTCATTCTGTGATCCTCCGACAACAAGAGATAACTTCAGTTATCAACCTTCATGGTCCTCGCTTGATTTGACCAATTGATACAATTGCATGGACTAAAGAGACTTTGACCTCGGAGTTCATTTCGGTTGTTTTTCGGCTAGGAAATACCGGCTTTCATGGTCGCTTAAATAAGAAAACAAGAGTGCGTGTAAAAGTGTAATTTTCAACCAATTTACAAAATAAATAACATTTCATCATTTACATCATTCAGCAGCTTATCTTTGCTAAAATTACCTAGAATAAGAATACGAGGAAGACCTTCACTGAGAACTTAAAGGGCCTACGCAGACGAGGGACAATAGCGAACAAAATGTCTGAGGTTCGCATTTATTAGTACTATAATAAGGTTGCACTTGGTCCGTGCAATACCGCATCTCGTCTGGCGGACTGGAAGCGCACAAAAGCAACCTCATGACTGTAATAATAAATGCGCACCGCGGACATTTTTTCCGCCATAGTCCCTTGTCTGCGTAGGCCCAAAGAGTAACCTAATTAAAATTATTTGGATGGGTGTGACAATTGTAAAGTCTGATGATTTGTCCCTGCATATTGAGCTTCAACCGGGCCTTGCAATCGGGTCTTCTGGTGGAACAAGCCCAGTGGTTATTATACTTTCTAGTAAACGTGTATCCTCCGACGCGTATTTGGTAGTTCCCTCGTCGTGACGTCACTAGTTCGTAAGCAAAACCCAGACCATCTAGGACAATAAGAATTCAATTTATTTTAATTATTTTGTTTAACTATTCTAAGGTCGAGATAAATAAATGTTCCTTAGCCTGTGCTTCAGCTAAGGGATATTTCTGTCTCTGAGCATAGGTAAGTCAAAATGTGTGCTACATGTGTGCATTTATCTCATCCTTACACTGAAGATTAAAGTTGACGGTGATTTATATACTGGATACCATTCAGATACTCATAAGGGTAGAGGTAATTCAAAAAATGCCGAATAAAAAACAAAATGAAGTGTATAAGAGTACCTATATTCTTAATAGTAAATATTTTAAAGATCACAACAACTTTACATTATAAGTTTCAGATTTGTTAAACAGAATACTTAAAGATATAAATATATAGCTTCCAATTCAACCTAACACCACTAAGCAATTATTGGGTCATTTTTCTACAAATGTCAAGATTTACTTGTCTTGGTAGATAGCAAGAAACCCAATCACCGTTAAGTAAAACACTGTTTTATTTATTTTATAAGTCTACTTTATCCTTACTTTTTTTACTCTGCCCGAAGTATTGCATTTGTGTCGTGTAAAGGAGCTAATCTGAACTGGACTGCTGTCTTTTACCAAATGAGATCTACCAACCAAAAGTCGTTAACTTACAATTACGGAATCGTTGTCGTCCAAATTCACACTTATTCAATAAACTGCACACTCATTTGTAACCTAACATTGACTAGACAAAATAAATCCTTAGCTTTAACAAATTATAGCAAAAAGTCTGCCATATCTTAATAATATAATTCTTCTTACGTGTATACGTTCTTGATGTTTTGTGTGTATATTTTAATGGGGATCCTGGATGCGTATTGCCAAACTGTATGCTGACCCAGACCGGGGTTGCTCTGAGTTCGATCGCAGTTTGCCTTTTTAGTTGAAGAGCAAACTGTATACCTATTCAGAGAGTGTCTGAATCAAATTACATTTTGCTTTAAAATAATATACCCCCCATACCACTCCCAACCATAGGAGCCCCATGGTTACGGAGATATCGATGATCAAAGTTTGAGGTTATGTCACGTCAATTTTGAGGTTAAGTTAGGATTTTTTCGTGTAAAATTAATTATTTTTCACTCTAATGTCTAAAAAAGATAACTCGACGGAGCCCCGCTTCGCGGGGCTCCTACTTCTGGGTGTTTAAAAAAAAATAACCACGAAGGAGGTGGCGGGGTCGTAGTGAGCGAGCGAAGCGAGCGAACAGACCCCGCCACCTCCTTCTAACCTAACCTGTCCGAGTCAGGGCGCCCTAAAATTTTGATCGATCGCTCTCGGATTGACGATCCTTATTAGTTTCTCAGAATGCTCTGAGCTCGTATGTACATTGCTCCAATTTGTTTGTGATTTCAATGAGCACGACGTAGTTCAGTACAGACTATGGGTGTCTGGTTCAGCATACAGTTTGGCAATACGCATCCTGGATAGCTTTTAATAATACTACTTCCAAAGTCTAACATACTGTCCTTTGCTTGTGATAACATATTTTCTAATTGGATGTGAGTGATCCGTGACATCATGGATTTTGCCGTTTTTATCCAGTTTCAGAATAGCCTTGCATTCTGGATAATTCGTTGAACAAGTCCATCTGGAGGGCGTGGCTCTTGCAAATGTGTAACCATTGTAAAATATCAAGTCTTTTCCTCGTTGCGATTTTACTATTTGATACTCTGTAAGAAAGACGAATTAATATTTATTTACAATTTCTACAAAACTGTGGCGAATGTTACACACACATACACATATCAACTTCTTAGGCCTGTACTAATAGACGTGACTCAATTCTGAGACGCTCTCAAGTTTATTGCTGTCCTTATTTTTTCCCTTTAGAATGACAAGGACAGCAAGAGACTTGAGAGCGTCTCGGAGTTGAGTGACGTCTATTAATACGGGCCTTAAAGACAAATATAGTACTATACTGGTATCCAAAAATTACACCATTTTCTCGTATATTACTTTTTATTATATAATACAACAACACGCAACTACGCTCACAGTATCTAAGAAAAACATCATAACACGTTCTCTAATTGACCAGTAAATATATTAATTCCTACGTAACTCTAATCTTCTAAACATACATATTACATACAAACTACTGTACTCATTATTAAGAAGCCTGGTAAATATATAACTATATAAAAAATATTTACTTTACAATTCACAAGCGAATATTCACTCCGCCTATCTTAAGATATCTCGGTGGGTGTGTATGGTCGTTGCACACACTGACAATATGTTGATCTTGGTCCAACTTGACTTTCGCTTTACATTTCACATGCCTCTTGGAACAGATCCAAGAACTACCTTTTACTCCTTCAGTGGTCTTCGAAAAGGTATACCCACCAATAAGAATCAACTGTTTGCCCATTTGAGACTCTACGAACTCATATTTGTAATCTGTGTGAATAAATTTTTTTTTATTAAAAATCTTCAAGGACTGTCTTACTTTAAAACATTTTTATTTAGCTTGCCTCCAATTATTTGGTTGAATGTATGCAAACCCTGTTTTAATGGATATTTTGACACAAGTTAGGTTTCCACGATAAAACAGCATACTTAGTGATTAATGATTTATTTATTTTAATTAAAGATAGAGATATATTAATTTCTTAGTATTTGTAGTACAAAATGAAGGTGCTTTCCTCTGTTCAGAATGTAATTTTACATAGGTACAGCTTTTAGTAGCTAGCTTACAGTATCTAAGCAAAAAATCATATTACAGAATATAACTAACCAGTAAATAATAATGCTTACTCAAATCAACTCAATATACATAAAAGATATTTGTTTTTAAAGAGCATTGGGAACTTTACTATGGGAATAATCCTCACGGCGGACAAAGATAAAACGTACTTTTATTCAAAGCTTTAGACCTGGAGACCTATTCTGCTATTACAATCGTGTCTCAATGACCAGTCATCGGCCGGATATTTGACAACTTTGACAGTTTTTGTATGGGAAATGTGTCAAAAGTTTGACGTTACACGTCAAAAATTGTTCATTGAGACACGATTGTAATAGCAGACTAGGGCCCCTGTAGCTATGTTTACTACCAGCGCTATGTTGTGACTTGCGGGAATCCTGAGGTATACTTAACGAGTCGGAGTTGAAAGTATTTTTGTCAAAAAATATTTGAGTTTTACTATTTTTTTACATTGATTGTTAGCAAGCGTGGTGATCAATGCTCATGCCTTCTCTGAATGAGAAGAGGCCTTTGCCGTGCAGTGGGACAGTAATAAGCTGTTATTATCATTTACGTTGTTTATCATCTTTGATAGGTTTTATTTGTGTCCGCTACTTTTTGAAAAGAGGCAAAAAGTTCCCAATGTCAACACATTCGAACATTTACTCCGCCTATCTTAAGATATCTCGGTGGGTGTGTATGGTCGTTGCACACATTGACGATATGTTGATCTTGATCCAACTTGAGCTTCGCTTTACATTTTACACGTCTTTTTGAACAGACCCAGGAACTGCTTTTCGCTCCTTGAGTAGCCTTCGAAAACGTATAGCCATCGACCAGAATCAGCTGTTTGCCCATTTGTGACTGTACGAACTCATATTTGTAAGCTGTGTGAATAAATTTTATATTTATTAGATGTCTTGTATGACCAGCTGTACTTATGTCAAAGGCCGATCGCTTTATTATTTATCGGAATCGGTTTATTAATAATAATCGGTATTGCAAACTTTATCTCCGATTATAAATTATTTATATGTTTGGGTAAAAGAAATATGTCTCTAGACAGCTTTATCAACTTATTACGACTTACCTGATTAATGAAATTGCACACACTTGAGGTTTCAATGACACAACAAAATAATCATTTATATATTTTAATTACAACCGGTCAAACAAATTACATTAACAATACATTGCTAATGTTATTTTAAGGATTGATGACAGTATATTTACAAATACACTATTACGAATCCTTAAAATTATTACTCATTTAGTTGGCATTGGCGAGCCCTAAGCCAAAAATTAAACAAGAAATCGGTATTCACATATTATATGGTCCCCACTTTTTTATTTTCTACTTAAACCATTTAACTTAAATGCTTTTTTACTTATTTTATCATTTACTATGAGCGAAAGAATTGTAGGTAATATTAATTTAATCAATCACATTTATTTTTTCAAACGGACATTAACTCCGTCGATTTTCCGAAATCTCGGAGGATGTGGATGCTCGTTACAAACGCTTATGATATTTTGGTCTTTATCCATCTTGAGTTTCGCCTTGCATTTCGGATTTTTCGTAGAACAAACCCAGCTATACGTACCTCGAACAGCTTTTGAGAACGTGTAACCTCCTATGAGAACCAACTGTTTGGCCTTTTGAGACATTATGAATTCATACTTGTAATCTGCGTGAATAATTGCAATATTTATAATTCTACAGAACAAGAACCTTCCTACAATATTCAATGATATTATGAGCACCTTTTAACTTATAATATCACTAGCTTTTGCCCGCGGCTTCGCTCGCGTTAGAAAGAGACAAAAAGTAGCCAATGTTACTCTCCATCCCTTCAACTATCTCCATTTAAAAAATCACGTCAATTCATCGCTCCGTTTTGCCGTGAAAGAAAGACAAACAGACAGACAGACAGACAGACACACTTTCCCATTTATCATTGACTATAATGTATGGTTTCATCGGATATATAATTTATTTATTTATTTATAATCAATGGTGAAGGCTGGTAAAAGTTTAAACTTGATGTATTTTTATTTTGCCTTGTTACAATCTTTGGACACTTACAACCTCCTCGAGTTTAAACTCATTTGGCTATTTGAGAAACCATCTAAAGGCCAAAAATTTTACTTTAAACAAGAAAATAAAAATAGTTTTTTACGCTAAACCTATAATGACGAATATTTTTATTTTCCAGTTTTATCAAATGTTTTAACATAAAAATACTTCATTTAATAAATCAAGCGTAAATTAAAGTTTATATTTTAATGCATATAATAAATACATTTGATTTATAACCGTACATTCATTCCATCTATCTTTAAATATCTCGGATTGTGAGGGTGTTCATTGAACAAGCTGATGATATTTTGGTCCAGATCCATCTTGAGTTTGGCCCTGCAGTGCGGATTTTTCGTAGAACAAACCCAGGTGGTCGCGTTAGCCCCTTGAAAAACCTTTGAGAACGTGTGACCTCCAATAAGAATTAACTGCTTGCCCATTTGAGACTTTATGAATTCATACGTAGTATCTGCGTGAATAAATTGTAAGAATGAATTTTTACTTACTACTTCACATTCTAGTACTTGGCAAACGCCTAAATTAAAAGAGTTCTCTTAATATTAGGGCTCTTTTAATTGAAGCGTTTCGTGTTGTACGACGCACGTACATTCGTGTGCGTTCGCGGTACGACGTACCGCTACGGGGCGCTGCAGCCGTACGACAGAAAACGCCTAAATTGAAAGAGCCCTTAGGATCGGAAAGTATCCCGTCGTATTTTAGAGCGAAATAAATCAAGCTTCAATACATTTAAGGGTTATTATTTTCAACATTCCGTATAACATTAACTTAAAGCAAAGGAAATCATTTTTTCTTTTTTACACGGACATGTTTTCCATCAACAACACTATATTTTTTTGGTGGATGAGAGTGGTGGTTATTAAGGCGTATGATGTTCTCATCGGAATCCAGTTTAAGTCTCGCCTTGCAATCCAGTCTCTTCGTTGAACACACCCAGATACGGTTCTGAGCCTGTGTAAAGGTATAGCCTCCAACCAGGATTAAAATATTACCCCTCTGTGACCTTGTGAACTGGTATTCTTCGCCTGTTAAAACGAATAGGATATAAAGTATTAGTTTTGGATGGCCGTTACTTCAAAATTTTAACTTGAAGTGGGCGAGCCGGGGTTGAATGTTTAAGAGGGATATGTTTCTTAATATTTTATTTTAGTAGATAAAGATATTATAGATAGATATTGAAATTAATTTTATTTCTATTAGAGATCAGAAATATTTGAAAGTTTAAAGACTAGAAACTTGTAAATATTAAAACCTGTTAAACGACTAACTATTCTAGTGACTAGAGTATTTGAAGGATACTTTATTCGAGTCAAAATCTATGGATTACAATAAATATTACTTGGAGCTGAGCACAAAGTTGTTCTATAACTATGATTTAAATTCAATAAGTAAGTACGTAATTATTTTATCACTATTTCAATTTTCTTTTTTTGTCAATCTGCGAGGTTTAAGCTACTTCCGGGGTTGCGGAATGTTTATAATAGTTACCGTGACCCCGGAACATAAAGGGCAACCGAAGGAACATGAGTGGGTTTTAGTCAGTAAAAGTCTGACACGCCGCACCCAGGACGGGAGCAGTCATTTGATGATTACCCAATCCCCAAAAAAAAAGTGAGCGATATTACTGACTCAAGCTTTTAAGTAATTTAGTGTTATTATTCTTAAAATCCGGTATTACATTAACTTTAAGCACATAATATAATAATATAATAAATGCACCTACTATGCTATCTCTTCACCACCCTAGGTTGACTGGGAGAGAATGCCTTTGGCATTAAGTCCGCCTGTGTACCGTTGTGCATAAAGTGTAAATAAATAAATAATATATCAGTTTTTCTTTACACGAATAAGTTTTCCATTGACAGTACAATATTTTTTTGGTTGATGATTATGCAGGTTGTTAGTGCTAATAATTTTAAGCTTGTTATCCAACTTGAGTTTTGCTTTGCAGCCAGGAGTCTTCGTCGAGCACGTCCAAGTTCGTCCGCTGCCTGGTCTTGTGAAGGTGTATCCTCCAATGAGAATCAGCTCCCTGCCTTTTTGGGATTTCGTGAATTCATAATCTGTGTGAACAAGATACCATAAATATCTTGAGATGTACTAGTAAGTGGCTTAAGTTAGAAAATGTTGAGATTTGGAAAATAAGTGAATTTTGGTTTGTATTATTTATTGAAAGTGTTTTTTTTTATACCTATATAATAAGCTTAATATACACATTGTTATATCCATATATGAATTTCTCAACCAAATAAAATAAAAGTAAGCATAGTTAATTTTTTAAGTCTAATTTTGCATCTCCTTAGAACAGATCTCCTCAATCAGATTTGATTTCAAAATACAGCAACCAAAATTTTGAAATATATTTTTAATTCCTTATCACAATTCGGTAACATTAGTCATTATAATAATTTGTTTATTTATTTTATTAATATTGTTTAGGTTGTTAATGGAGTTCGTAAATTTTGAGATAATAACCAAAATATTTTAATTAGATCCGCTTAGATAAAATATTAAATTTAGGTACTAGATATAGCGCCTTACTAATAAGCGCTGCATAAAGTTATGACAGGTTTATACGTCAAAAACTGTACGGTTACACAGTCTTTATTCATTGCATAACTTTACACAGTGATTATTAGTAAGGGCAATAATAAATATTCAATAACATTTTCATAACACAAGATTTTCACATATAGCTCAATATTTTCTAGGCGAATGAGAATGTTTATTTTTAATATTTATAATTTTTCGTTTGTGATCCACTTTTAGATGAGCCTTACAGGCTAAATTCTTCTTAGAACAAACCCAGATCTCTCGACTTAATTTTGAATAGGTGTACCCTCCAATGAGAATTAATTTCTTGCGTTTTGACTTCACGAACTTAAAATCGCAATCTGTGTAAATTAAATTGGTGTCAGAGGAATGGAAAATTTTGTAAAGTTGAAAGAAATAACAGTGGAACAACAACTGAATAATTATGTTAATTAGAGACACGTTATAAGTACATAAAATATGTCAAGATTTCGCAAGTACATAACGTTTTCACAAAAGTTACCTGAAATATAATAGGCACCCGATGCATTATTAACAAACAGTATTAATAAAAGAAAACCACTTAATAATATCAAATAAAATATATTATAATAAAACAAAAAACAAATGTTAATACTTAACCACATAATATCAATTTCATTGTCATTTATTTGTTTTCCAAAGGGGCTCCAAGCTCAGATAACTTTGTAAACACTGACATAGACTAAAAACAAACACCATTTTTATTTAACAACATATTTTGTTTTTTTTTTTTCACTTTTTTAAGCAGCTCTAAACAAGTCTTTCGGGGGGCTGTGTCCATGATAGCCCTCAATGACCTTGAGGGACCCATTAGTCCTAAAGCGCACACGGGCTCGACACCCAATAATTCGCTTGGAACAGAAGAAGAATGGAGAATGAGGTTTCTCGAAGTAAACATGACCTTCGTACAACAGCAGATGTTTACCAGATGGTAAGGTAACAAAGTTGTACGGTAACTTCTCTGAAAAAAGAACAAATAAAAATAAAGCCGATATACCAATAATATGCAACCGAAGGAACATGAATGGGTTTTAGTCAGTAAAAGTCTGACACGCCCTCCCGCCGCACCCAGGACGGAAGAAGTCATTTGATGACTTCCCACTCCACAAAAAAAAATACCTATGGCTATGTAATATTCCTTTTAGGACGTCATGGACAATTAAATAGTTTGATTAAGACAAAAGGTCTTTGATACCATTAAAAAAGTTACAAATTAAAAAAAATAACTATAGGGCAAAGGTTCTTGTTGCTTGCAACCCAGATATTTGATTGAATTGATTAGATGAAAATCGGATCGCAAAATGGAAATAAAATAAATACCTCATAATATGCAAAATCATTTATTATTTAATACATACTAAAATATACTTATGTAGAAGCCTACATTTTGATCATAAGAAAACCATGGTTACTAAGTTACAATACAATACAAATAAATATTAGTCTAGTAACTAAAAGAAGAGTTGTCATATGAAAAAACTAGTAATTATGTGATTAGCTTGCAAACTAGTTTTTTTGGACCATAATGAATATTATGGCCACACATTATGTCATTCTAGAAATGTCTAGTTGCGGTCAAAGCTGTTTTTGTATAGATATTTAACTCAAATGATGAGAGAAGTAAATGAGTAAAAAAATATTAACTCAATCAAAAATTGTTCAAAAAATAAATCGTTTAGTTATTGATTTTAATTTACGAAGTTGCCTATCGCTGTTTGCATCTTTCAGATTCATCAATTATTCTTAAAGGTGGTCAAAATAATGAACAAACATACGAGCATCAATGAGAAACTAGAACTTAGTAGGTTTTGGAAATCACAAATCCTACAAAGTTTTACAATCATACTAAATCACAATCAATTCAAACAAAACAAAATACTGTCCACAGTACAAATGTGACGATTTCAAAAGTACTGTTCCTAAAATTAAGCAATTTACAAATACATTTTTAAAGGTTTATAAATACTGAGAACTAGGATCAATCCAGATTTTGTGGTATTTTTCACTTATACAGACAAATACAATAAAAGAACAATTGTATATGTAAACGTAATCCTTCGAACACACGTGATTTGAGACACAATATAAAGACAATCGCAGCCCGACTGCCAGCTGTCGGTTGGTCGACAAATGGCCAAACACTAAAACGTTTTACTGAGTGAAGCGCAAAACTTGTGTTATTAACATATGAAAAGAAAACTTACAACCCGTACGATTTATCTGTGCACCTCGCTTGAGTGCGACCCCTCTCTCGCTTCCCGCGGCGCCCCGTGTTCGACTCGTTCGTTTAGTAGCGATAGCATAGCATTTTGTCAGCGTTACGTCACAGCGCGAGATGCATAGTTAAATCGTACGGGTAAAATGAGAAAATACACTATAATACCTATTACGAAAGCTTAACATAGTCCCCTTTCGGTAAAACCATGTACTGTGGCGGTGTATGTCCATGAATGGGATGCGAAGATGGCAGTATTTTGCCATTTCTATCCAGTTTAATTCTTGCTTTACATCCAGCATCTTTCTTAGAACAATAGTAGTTCAGCGTCTGATGCTGTTGAGAGAACGTGTATCCACGATACATGAGCAGGTGTTTTCCCCTCTTTGTGGGTATCAGATTATATGATAGAGCATCTGAAAGTAATTTATATTCGATTGAAATAGGTTTTATTAAATTGAAACCGGTTTAAAGTGATTCGAGACACAATAGAAAGACAATAGAAGCCCGTCAGCCGGCTGTCGCTTGGTCATTGCAAGTTAATCACATTAATTATTACCTGTACCATAAATTTACAAAGAACCTGTACCTTCTGGTCACTGAAAAAAGCTTAACTTAAAATAGTAAAATAGGAGCCACATCGAACTATCTTTTTAAGTACAATATAGTAATATTGTACTACTGAAATAATACTTAGTTATACCCTTGGCAAAGCTCTACAAATCATAATGAGTTAAATTCTTCTTGATCAAACCATTTTCGCATGGACATGGCTACTCCATCTATACTGGTCAATGATTGCAGCTAATATTAAGCTAACCATTATTATGTTTATGTGAGAATAAAAAACCATGTAATATTAATATCCAATATATTTTTAATTACTTAACATTAAAATATTTAGTGTATAATATAAAAGCTTTTAGCTATAGAATCAAACATCATTGTATACAGTTGACTGGGTAAACAATGGACATAAGTTGTACTAGACTAAAACTCACAAAAAATATATAAATACTAAAAAGGTAGTTTAGTCTGCAGCCGGTGGAAAGTGCGATCATGTCACTTATACCACTCGGTGATTTCTGTGATGTTTTTAGATCAAATTTCATTAGGACACCAAGTTGCACACCAAATGTATGGTGGGTGTCTCGCTTGTTGGCGTCGCCAGTAGCAACACCCAGTGACACCCATACACTCGTTGGTGGTCCAAACCAAGTTCCGCAACCTGGTTTCCTAATGTGATATGGATGAAACTATTAACCTCACTTTACTGAAGGTTTTCACAGAATTTGAATAGATACATAAATATTAATACCTACACCATGTCCATCGTTTAATCACTCTGTACAGGGAATAGAATATCACTAATCACTATTGGGCTTCTCACAACGAAATATGAGATTAACTTTGTCATTATGAAAGTACACCGTCAATCAAATGCGACAGCTCAGCTCTGTGACTATACAATCCATACGACTTATTTGTGCACCTCGCTGGAATGCGACCCTTCTCCCGCGTCCCACGCGCCGCCTAGTGTTCGTCTCGTTCGTTTAGTAGCGATAGCATTCCGTTAGCGTTACGTCGCAGCGCGAGGTGCACTGTTAAGTCGTACGGGTTGTAGACACATAAACCATTCTAGTTATATTCCTCATTCAACGAGCTTTTTGCATCTTCGGAAAATTCAAGGAGGTTAGATATCCTTATAAAAAGATGTGTAAGGCATATAAGGTTTACAATATCATTTGATCAAAATGAGTCACTCTCGAACATACACAAGTTGTTGAACAGAATTCGTATTGCTGTTCGGTCACATCCGTCAGACAGTCTTCGCCGAAGTAAAGTGTCATGCATGAATGACCAGGTGTGTTAATTTTGTTTGATTAAACTAATACGATTTTAATCCTGGACTTTGTCCAGGGTGCAAAATAGCATCTTGTATAAATAAATAAATAAATAAATAAAAATAAATATCCTTGGACAACTCACACACGGTCATCTGGTCCTAAACTAAGCAGAGCTTGTAATATGGTAACCAGACAACTGATAAACATACTTATATAATTTATAAATACATACATATTATAGATAAATTACACCCAGACACAGAACCAACCATCATGCTCATCACACAAAGTTTGTTCTGGGCGGGAATCGAACCCATGACCTCCGGCTTAGCAGTCCGGGTCACTAACCACCAGACCAACAGGCCCGTCATAAATAAGTACTAATCTCATATTTCATTGTGAGAACGTATCTAAATATTTTCTCGTTTCAGTATAGTTAACATGTGACATATTCTGTGCACAACATTAGTACTTAAAATAATGTGTAATTAATACTATAATTATTTTATATGTATTCAATAATGATTGTCATCAATACTTCTACAAATAACAGTAAATCACTTTAAATAACGAGATTACGGTACTTAACAAGCATTACAATTAAGTAATAAAGTAAAACTAAATGTCTAATGATAAATGCTAAATATTTATGCTAAAGTTATAATTTATTATGATAGATAGGTATTTTGTCAAAGGTATAATTTCGTTAAAACGATGTTAAACGAAATGAAATTATAAGTAAAAAAAGTCGTAGATACATCAAAAAATTGCCAGAAAATATCTAAAAATGTTTACGATTAGGTATTTACCGAGGCCGATGTTCGGTAATTAAAAAAATAATATATGTTTTTTTTTAAATAAATTTTATATAAATTGAAATAGCTAGATGAGGCCCTTAACAAATGGAGTATACGCACATATCGCACACATATGCAAGATAAGATTGCAATGACACACTATCAAGAAACGCCGTAAAGTAATACATGACGGTTCATTTCACTTTTTAAACGCCATTGTCACGTATACGTGACGAACGCGTTCCCTGTACACCAACGACACAAATATCTGTCAAAAAATTATGTGCAATATAACAAGAACAATTTTGTCTAGCTATTAGGAACGAAGTTTTGGAATTCATTCTTCAATATTTTTAATTGAACGTTTTTGCGATGAAGATGAAGTTTTGTGCTTGGTGTACAGATCACACGCGTATGTTCTGGCTGTCAAAAGGTAAAGGACTGTTACATGCCATTCTCTGGAACATGTTGGCAACTTTAGTCAAACCGGCTAATTTTGTATACATGATCTTTTCCATTGGCTGTAGGTGTTGTATCGGCTGGTAGGCGATTTCGATGTGTATTGGGCTTAAGGTTTACCACATATCAAAGGTTCAGTGTGCCATACTCGAATAGTCTTTATTTTATTTATTTATTTGATAACTTTATGCACATGTAAAAAACAATGTACAACGGCGGACTTAATGCCTTGGGCATTATCTACCAGTGTACCTTATTTTCTTTGTTATAACGTGTGAAATCTTAAGTTAGACGGGTTAGACCATTTCAGGATTTATTCAGAGCTACCAAAGAAGATTCTAAAGCCTGTACATCGCAGAACAGATAACCGCTTTAATGATCCTCTGCTTTTGGATTAGGTATACACTATGAAAAACTTATCAAGTATTTTGACATTACAAAAAAATAATGAAGGCAATACTAGTAGATTGTACAAATACAGGGATGACAATGCGCCATATACAAGGTGTATTTTTGGTCTTGCTCAACCCGCTAGGAGATGATTCTACCCATGAAAACAAACAACTTTTATTATGGAACCAACTCTGAAATCGCGAAAAAAAGTTCAGCTGTTTCTATCAAAAGTTCATTGCCCTCCCGACCATAATGTATGAAACAGCTGATATTTTTTCCGCGATTACAGAGTTGGTTCCATAATAAAAGTTGTTTGTTTTTATGAGTAGAATCATCTCCTAGCTGGTTGAGCAAGACCAAAAATACACCTTGTATATGGCCAGTCTATTTAAGTCAACAAAAATTCACACCCTAAAGGCCCATTACCACGATTCTCTTA
Organism: Athetis lepigone; assembly: GCA_033675125.1. Taxonomy (NCBI): domain Eukaryota; kingdom Metazoa; phylum Arthropoda; class Insecta; order Lepidoptera; family Noctuidae; genus Athetis; species Athetis lepigone. The sequence continues at coordinate 4,355,608 of CM066218.1, read as the reverse complement.
AAGCTACGTTCGACTTGTACATCGAAGGATTTTGATCCGTGCTGAATTTGACATAAAGTCCATCCCGAGTTGACCGGTAGACAGGTGGAGAGTGATTGTGGTCCAGTCTGACGCTGGTGATTCTGCCGTTGTCATCGAATTTGACACTGGACTTGCAGCTTCTGTATTTTCTGGAGCAGTAGTAAGTGTTCTTCGCCCGATTATTTTCAGTGTACGTGTATCCGTTGACCATTAGTAAAGTTTTCCCGCGAATCGTCTGGATAAACTTGTAGCTACGGATAGCTGAAAACAATATTGTGTTATTTTTTATTACCTTCATAAGTAAAGTCGTAAAGCGTTTTTATGTTTAAAGCCCATTCAACATTTATACTACGGGTTATTATTTTTCGGACTGCGCTACTTTTACCATTGAAGGAGATGAGTTTATAAAACCATGTAACTTTCTAATCCAATCTATACTGTTTTTATAGATTGGATTACAAAATAACTTATATCGGTACCAAATATGCTCAAATATAAATCTCAAACATTGAAATTAATATTTAAGCTTAATTTTCAGGCGTAAGAAATAAAAAAAATTACGACGTAATCATTAATTATTTATTTTCAGGTACTAACAACAAGAACAATTATTTTAAGTAACTAATTTTTGTTCGTCAATCAAATCAATCGATCGAATCGATGATATGCGAAAGCAGGAAAGCAGGTGAACCTGGGCATACATCACATGTATAAATGGTCTTTATTAAAACAATATTGGGTAGTCTAACGAAAATATGCAATGTCGATTGTTGGTTCTACACAAAAAAAGGTGTAAATTAATTTCTATCTCACAATACACCATTGTATTGTGAGATATGTCGATTCCCTTGGTCACAAAATAGACTAATTTTAAGTTAAACGCATCTTTCTCTTTCCATTTCTTTTAAAGAAAAGGGCAGAAGATACATTTTAGTTTAATCCTGTCAAATTAGACAGCGCCTGATGAAAATTGACGTATATTTAGACGCCATGTTTTTAAAACGCGTCTAAATTATCTATGGAGTGTCTAAATTTGACAGGACTTAACTAATATTTTATCTTCTGTCCGTTTCTTAATTAAATGGAAAGAGAAAGATGCACTTAACTTAAATTTACGTTAATTTGTGAACAAGAGAATCGGCACCAATATCTAAGTACTAACAAATCTTAAAAAAAGAAAAACACTACATTTAAAATTGTATGGCATCAAAAACTCCTCCGCATCGCTGTCAACCGGTAAAGTGTCGACGAGGCTGGTAGCATTGCCACGTTGAATGGCAATGCTAAGCCTAATAATACTGACAAGGCAAATATTTCTTCGATGTACTCTTCCTAGTGTTATGGCCTTCGTAAGATGGAAACGACAAAATATTGTCCTTTGTGTTCCTTTATTAGTTGCCTCTTTTCATCTGAGATTTTGTGTTTTGGTAATCTTTTTCCGCGTTTGTCATCCATTTGAGTGCCACCTAACGAACGTTTTTTTAAAGCAACTGATTTTATAAAATTTTCGCTTTCACCCAAAGTTTTAAGTAAACATCCCCGACAGATAGGCTCACGCTTTCCCTGAATTAATAAAAAATATTTATAAGTCTTTGTCCGACATTTTTGACGGTCAGGATCTAGTGTTCGCCGTCTTTGCGTAGTTTTTTCTTGTATCTCTATTAATAATGCCATATACGTGGATCTTTTGAGATATGTCCCCATTCGCCAATATTCATTAAAAATAGCCTGTCTGTCTATGTACGATATACGCTCCTTGCATTTCATTCGACACATTGAGAGCTCTGTCATTTTGCGGCTAGCAATCACTTTTCCTTTTAATGTTTTGTAAGAGAGACCTGCGCTTCGTTTCGCTTGGTTTTCTTGTTTCTTGACGCGGATACTTTTTTTTGGAGATGCACAAATAGTTGATGTAGTACCGGAGCTTTGGGGAATCTTTACGGATACATCTTCAATAGTGGATTCGTTATTAGCACTCGATGAAAGTGCTGCGGTGTCTGAGAGTACATAATGTGGATCCTGGACCGAGTCAACGCTTAAAAATTCCAATGGTTGAGTAACATACATGTTACCAGTATTTCTAGACGACTTTGAAGGCATGGGCTCATCTTGCATTGTTGGGCTTCTAAGTCCCTGATCATTCTGATCATCTAAAAATTATATTGTATTAGAACGACACACTAATTCACAGGGGCATAACTAATGATTTTTTTTCTTCTTTCATATCTTTTTTTAAGAGTTTATATTTGAGTGTACTGCATGTTTACTAAATATACCTTTCGAATAAATTCAATCAATTTCGGTTCAACTATATAATATTGTCACCGGGGTTAGTAGAAATTGTTCAAATAAATATAGATTATAAAAAAAGGTTAGTTTATTGCATCTCAAATAATAATATTTATTTGTGCTCTAAGAATTATTGTAACATATATTAAAATTATTATAAGTACTATAGCTATATAAAGTATAACTTCGTAAAATTTTATGTACAGACTTAAACCAGCACGTTAAGCTACCCAAAACTGTTTTTTTTTTCTTTTCAACCTTAATACTTTAGCAATAAAATTGAAAATTCATTTTCATTTCTGTAAATCTCTCTTTCCTTTAATAAATAATCTCATATTTTAAATTTAGTAAATGTGCTAAAACAATTTTAAACTTAATAACGCTTAAACTTTCCAATAAACTAACATGTAACACTATGACTGTTTTAGAAAAATATGATCGTTGAACGCTTGATGCGTTCAACGATCATATTTTAAAACGATCATTTTTATAAAATAAAAAGTCACAAAAGCAAATCTCATTCGACTTCGCGGACGACTACGCTGGGTAATAATATTGCTATTTATTTATACAGAGTGAAAACTTTGAACGGGAGCAAGGGGAAATACAATAACCGTTGCAAAAGTCTTTCGAGACTATTTCCACACATTTTTTATCAAATTATTTCTTATTCACAGATAAAAAAATACACAAAAACTCTTTTTGAAACCAATCGATCCGGTTTCTAACACAAAAAAAAAGTTCTATGGTACCAACCCAGGTTAGAGTCCCAAAAAGTCAGAAATTACTGCCCAGCTGAAAATGTTCACCCTGAATAAGATCTCTGGTGATTGGTGACCAATACATAAACATTTATGATCGCCTTACACGTTTTTTAAGATATATATTATATTCGCAGAATAGAATAAGAATGATGATCAAATAGTCCTATAATTGAAAAGAAAATCAAATATTGAATTCATCTCTCTTGTTTATTTAACCTAATTTGTATAAATGTGTGGCCAAACGAGCATAATTTTGTGAGTCGTTAGTCGTAGAATCCGGTATTTGACACCATCATCAATTGACGTACTTTTTATGAACTGTGAAAACGTGATTCTTCTATAGATTTTGAATGGCAATATCACCTTGTGACGTCACAAGCTAGCAACCCTATTGACTAACTAGGTATTTATTGATTTCAAAGCAATTAAAAATCCAATTTTACAGTAAATTAAAAACAAATCCGATGTTTAGGACTAATAAAAAGATAGGTTTTATAAAAATTATGTCTTAGATTTATCTGTTAATAGTGTCAAATACCGTATTTCGTGTTCTGGTACGGTACAGCAGACCACTCATTTTGCGTTGCGAGACTTTTTCTATAAAAGCGACCGAAATTCTGCTACTCACGACTCATAAAATTACGCTTGTTTGGCCTCACCTTAATAATATAAATAATTATATTATAATGCTTGGAACCCTTGGTCCTTTTATTTTTACATATTTTCCATTTGACAATTTTTGAAGCAAAGGAGGTTGGTGATTGTGTTCGTCTCTCAAATGTATTATTTCTCCTGTCGAATTAAGGCGAACACTGCTTTTGCAACAATTATAAGACTTTTGAGAACAATAAAAATTATGTTTAGATCTGTTGTTTTGCCAAAACGTGAATCCATTGACCATTAGCAACTTGTGTCCTCTCTGTGTTTCTATAAATTTGTATCGCACGCAAACTGTAACGAAATAAGAGAGTTACAAACACTTTTATATGTTACACCACATCACCAACGCTTTAGGAGCTCACAAAACTATGAAATAACCTTCCTATTAAACTTCGCTGGGAATTTTCTTCGCTCATAAGTAGTGAAGCCACAAGTGGCAGAACTATACCTACTGTAGGAGGTACGTGACATCCACTTCATCCTACTTACCCCGAGTCTACACAAAGAATCTAAATAAAAGTGTATTATTCATTGGGGCCAGACAGACTCCATGTTCAGAGTTCAGAGGGTTACCTTAAGCAAAGTACCAATAAATCATTAAAAAATGATAGGGATCCCAGTGCCACACATCCAGTCCGTACCCTAAGCTTACATCATTTCTGGTCTTTTGTTCTGGGACACATGACATTTTGTCAGTCATGCCAACCTGTGGTTACAACACTGAAAAGTTACATAATTCGCACAAATTCTGCCAGAATAATTATATCCTCTTACTCTCCAGAAAGTAGGTACCCTTATGGTTTTCGTATCAATCATATGCCATTATGTTATGATTGTCCAGATCATTCCTGCAAAGGTTCCACTAAGTACTAACAAAAGGAAGAAAAAAAAAGCATAGTCAAGACAATTTGATTCTTTATTTTTATGAAAAAGCCACAAAAGCTGTAGCTTTTTTAAATACAAAAATATACAAATATAGTTCAAATCAAAACAATTTTTTTTGTAAAACATGTCTACCATAAGGCGCACTACACACCAAAGCCGCCGGCCGGGCCCGGCCGCATATGTACTTTTCCGGCGGGCTAGTTTGGCGGCTTCAGTCATTGCAAGTCGTAATACTTTCGTCGGCGGATTGTGATGTCGGCGGCTCGACATCAGAATTTTAAAAATACTAGCACGTCACTACAGCTCAAATTTCGCCGGGCAACTGAGCGCTTGCGTACACCAGCCGCCGGCAAGCTGCCGACGTGTCAGCGGGCAACATGCGCGCGCGATGTTTGCCGATATGCTAAGTAGCCCTAATGAGAAGTAGCCATAATGAGAAGTAGTCCATTAGGGAGTCGGTTGCCAAAACGAGAATTAGCCCTAATGCGCCTAAACCCTTATTTCAACATAAGCCGGGTTGTGTCGGCGGGCTGTATTGGCGGGTCGGCGGGTTTTGGTCTGTGGTGCGCTTATCGCACCGGAATGAGACTTACACAAAGCAAAAAACCCTTTTTAAAATAGATAGGCTCAGCAATTTTTGAGGAAAATGGTAACAGATGCAGACACAAAAACACTTTTTGCCCCAAACGCATATACGTCTATGCATAAGCGTTTGCGGCTTAAGTTCACATTAAGCGTGGCAGTGTGATATTAATTGTACCATAAATATAAGAAATACTCCTCCACCAAAAAGGAATGTTTTGCTGTGGTCTGGGCGTTAAACATTTTGAGTATTTTTATGTAGTTTAAAGTTTCAGGTTGTAACAAAACACAAGACGTTAATTTCTCTGGTGTTCAAAAGATGGAATAACGTACTAAGAAGATACTATCTAGATATTTTAAAATACCTTCCTCCCTCTATCACCCGGTATTTCGGAGGGGGATGATTATGTTTCTCTATTATATAACTAACCGATCCGTCCTTATTTACTCTAGCCCTACTTTTACAGTTTTGTGATTTTTTAGAACAATAATAGCAACTTTTTAAACGGTTTTTTCGCGAATATGTGTACCCATTGATCATCAAAAGCTTGGCTCCTTGTGAAGTTTCTATGAATTTCGCGTTATCTGAAATGTAAAAAAAGCCTTGAATACCATGAAATGTAACACGAAGGTAAATAAAAGAAAGAAGATGCATAGAAAAAGAAATATGATAAAGAAAAGAGTAAAATCTAAAAAAAAACATTTTATTGTATTTTATCATCTAAATAAAGATGATAAACTTATTGTAAAAAACAATTATTTAAAATAGAGTCAGATAGGTACAGAAATGTGAGTAAGCGTAAAATATCAGAAACAAATTTTAGAAAAATATGAGGTAGGTAGATTAGATTACAAATTGATTATTATAATAAAACATTATTATTCTTACTATCCTACTAATCTCTCTTATTATTCATTAAACACTTATTTACTTATTATTTACAGATATGTAAGTTAAAACGTAAGTTTTGGAATACTTTGTATATTTCCAAAGTATTACAAAGTATTCCAAAACTTCAGATGGAATAACTACCCCTTGATTTAATTGATGAATCTGAGATTCAAAAATTGAAATGTTTAAAAAATATACATTCGCAGTCATTTTTTCAACGAATGTGTCACTTTCTACTATTTTACGGACACCTAATGACACACCACTTAACTTGGCGTATTTCGCAAAATATAAATAAATAAATAATAAATATCTAGGGACAGCTCACACACGGTCATCTGGGGGCCTACCACAAGCCTCCAATGAAATACTTCAATGACTACAATGGCTTCAATGAGTATATTCTCCATTGCAAAATTTCTCTACCAAATTATGGTTTGCTGGAAGAAAACTCATTTATGGGTTAAGCTCGCCTTTGTACATGACTATTTTATTTGCTACCATTATGTATTTTATTTTTCTTGTTCGTGTGCAATAAAGAATATGAATGTATGAATAAGCCCTTATAGCAGTATTACTTCGATATTACTTTCAGTGGGAAAGAGACGGCGCTAGACAACGTGTCTAACGCTGTCACTTGCACACTCTGGAACAGGAATAAAACAGTCTTACTTTAAACGTCATCGTAACCCACCTGATCCCAAACTAAGCAGAGCTTGTACTATGGTAACCAGATAACTGACTTACATACTTAAATAATTTATAAATACATAAATATTATAGATAAATTACACCCAGACACAGAACATTCACGTTACTTGGGTAGTACAAACTATACTCTAGATATATTATAATAATCGTATATCCAAATACGTCAATAGAAGTGCAAAAGGAACACCTTTCTAATTGGCTATCGAAAATTCAATACAATTTTAACTTCGCATAATTATCAGTACTAGAACCTTGACTAATACTTTGATCAAACATAATTTAAACTAAACAAAAATTATATTATTTACAACCTTCGTTTTTTCCTTATCATTAGTTGGTTTCAGTCAGAGTTAATTAAAATTACTGCATAGAACTAATAAACAGCAAATACAACCCGTACGAGTTGTCTGTGCACCTCGCTGGAATACGATCCCTCTCCCGCTTCCCCGCGCGGCGCCCCGTGTTCGCCTCGTACGTTTAGTAGCGATAGCGTTCCGCAGGCGTTACGGCACTACACGAGGTGCACAGTTAAGTCGTACAGGGAGTAGAATCGTGAAAGGGCACACTTAAAACGAAATAAATAGGTAAACGATCCTCAATATATACAGACAGTGTACGCACGTGAAACTACTCGAAACTATAAAATCGTTGCAATCCACCTTCAACCTAACAATCTAACTAAAGAAACTAAACATATCGTTGAAGCTGGATGTGCAGGCAGCTGTACTATGGTTTAGCTATGCACCTGTCTATCGTTGTTTGACAGTTGTGTGACATTGACATTTAACACTCATGAGGCAGAGGGCTAAGGCTTGATTCTTCTTACGCTGACGTCACAGTCAGCAAAGTAGATAGGCTGTTAAATACAACTAAGGTTTTCTTAAACACCGATGGATATATTCAAATGAAATACTAGGTGCATTTTTGGTCCTGCACAACCTGCTAGGAGATGATTCTACCCATGATAACGAACAACATTTATTGTGAAACCAACTCTGAAATGTTCTGTTTGCTGTTTCATACATTATGGTCGGAACTCGGAGGGCAATGAACTTTTGTTAAATTGTTAATGCTAAAATAACAATAACTTAATGGTTATCCTTTTTCTATGCGTGACCTGACAGGCTTGGCCACCGAGGGCCAGCGTAGAAGCAAAACAAAACGTAGGGTTTATTTATATCGGCCTTAGACACATTATCTACCTATATTTACAATTTTGAATGAAATTTGGTACAGACATAGTCTGGGACCCGAGAAAGGACATAGGATAGTTTTCATCCCGGAAATCCCCCGGACACGGGAACTATTATTCCACGCGGACGAAGTCGCGGGCAAAAGCTAGTCTACCTATATTTATATAATTAATTTCTATTATACTCTGACATATTCCCCTGAAGCTAGCTGCATGTATCTCGGTGGGTCGTGAGTATGTTCAGTATTAGCCCATTTGATGGTCCCATCTTTATTCAGTTTGACGGTAGCTTTACATCCTACGCTCTTCTTTGAACAGTAGAAGGTGGTACTATAGTGGTCTTGAGAAAACGTATAGTCGTTTAACATTAGCAGATTCTTGCCTTTTGGTGTGGGAATGAACTTATACTGAAGATCTGTGTGGAAGAAATCTGTGGAAAGGGAGAAAATTTTATTTTTTACAGTATTTTTAATGTTTCTCCAAATATTTTAACCAAAAACTTCATAGGAATTTTAGGCATGTAAAACTCTCAATTTGATGAAATTTCATTTCAATATTTTATTCTATACTAACATTCGACTATTAAAAAAAAAGGCTTATCTTACGGATTAGTTTATCAAACACACAAAATACATCTATTTATAGCATAACTACAAGTTAGTGCTACATGTTACATACTAAAATGTATGCTACAAGAATCTTTTAGCTTCTTAATCTTAACTAGACTAGCAATAAATTAGTATTTTTACGTGTTAGTCGTGTTTTATTTATTGTTAATGCTCAGACGGCGATTTATCGTTACGATCAAACTTTTTTTTTGGAGTGGGAAATCATCAAATGACTTCTCCCGTCCTGGGCGCGGTGGGAGGGCGTGTCAAGCTTTTACAGACTAAAACCCACTCATGTTCCTTCGGTTGCCCTTTAACTGCGCAATTGGTTCAACAGTTTATCGAACACCGATTGAGCGATAGATATTTGCACCGATTTTCGTACACACGTCCGATAAAACTGCACAAACGCACTGCGCAGTAAAATCGTAGCGATAAATCGTTGTCGTATGTACCGAGCAAACTCAACAAAAAAAATGTATTTACTGCCATACTTTTAGCAGTAATGCTCTAAACATCGTTCTTGATGATTCCACTGTCATGCTCAATTTTAACATTTTATATAATCTCCATTAGCTGTTTTCATGTACCGTGGGGGTTCGTGAAGATGTACACCTTTTATTTTCTCTATATTTCCGCTTTTATCAAGTTTCACAGAAGCCTTACATCCAGTCATTTTTCTCGAACAGTAATAACTATTGCTCGAATGGTGTTGCGAATATGTAAATTTGTTGAGCATCAATAAATATTTGCCCTTTTGAGTAGGAATCCAGTCATATACCAGTCCTGTGAAAACGTGGAGATAATATTAGTCAAAAATTTGATTTATCTATCAATATAGGTAGTAAATAGTTTGGTACAACACTTTTTTCAGAGAAACCATTCAGACTATTCACAACCACTGCAACTCCTGAAAAGCAGATCAACAGTGGAGTCCGCCAGAAAAGCGCCAAGCAAGGAAGCTCGAGGTGTCCCGATGAAATGATTCAACTGTCTTGGATCTTGGATCCCGCAACAAAATAAATTAGAAAAGAACAGCGGAGAAGTAAGAAAAATGAGTTTTCCACTTCCATCCAAAACAAAGAGATTTAGCAGGATTGTGTGGCGAAGTTTTTGCCGTTCTTTAAATCTATAAAATTGCAGAAAAAAAAACCAAAAATACCAAAACCTGTTTATTTTTATCAAAGACACATTGAAACACACCAAAAAGCAGTTACTGACATTTTTTAGTAGAATTTTTCAAAGGAGTGCCTTTCTTGAAGACTCTTTCACAAATTCTCCTGAAGGCGTTTTCATGTACCGAGGTGGATCATGTGTGTGCTTTCCCTTGATTTCGGCGTTTCCATCTTTATCTAATTTTACAGATGCCTTACATCCAGCGTTTTTTCTCGAACAGTAATAACTGTGAGTGGAATGGAGTTGCGAATATGTGTAGTTCTCCAAATATAATAGACGTTTGCCCCTTGGAGTGGGAATCCACTCGTATGGGACTTCTGTAAACATGCAGGGATAAGTTTAATAAAGAGTAGTAAAAACCTTATATCGATAAATATGATAAATATTATAACGTTGTAAGGGACAGAGTGGAAAGTTCTTCATCCCCTATTGAAAAGTGAGGATCCTCCAAGCAGACGGGTGAAATGTCTGCTACCCGATGGTTGTTATTTTGTATATGTATAACATAAAAAAAATATTTCTTACTGAAATCGTTTTAATTTTTTCGGCTTTCGTGTCCACTAAAGTGACGATTGTATTTTTCAAGTGAGAGGAAAGTAAACATAACAAATTTTAAAGCATTAATTACAAATTATAGGGTGAATATCAGATTTCGTGTTTTGCAGTTGTCCACCCATGTTAACTTTTTATTTAATGAACTATTGCGGTCATGTTTTTTTTTAGTTGAAGTTCATTCTAAAACCCAGTATTTTCATAAATAAAAATGTCAGTTTTTCGAATAGAAGATATTTATAAAAAATATGAAAGGTCAAAAATCTAAGCTCTTTGGCGCGTCCTTCACGGAGTTCTATTTTTGGTTCGCCTAATTTTCAATATTTATTTTTATAATTTTCCTATTGAACATGTTTTTCTATATTTAGGAATATTGAACTATATGTAACTTTTAACCACAATTTTTTTGATCATCTAATCAAAAGTTATTGTTAATTCAATTTCGTCCACCCCAAAAACACCTAATTTCTTTGGGGTATTTGTGCAGTCTCTCATAATGCTATCATGTTACGTGGATAATCCCTACCTCTCGCCCCGGCTCCGTTTAGTTGAGATCTAACGCCCTACAAGTAAATACCGGCGCAAAGTGCAACGTGTTTCGGAAGAAATATTTTTTAATCGGTGTGCGCGGGTTTTTTTCCAGTTAGTACCTAATTTCTTCGGTAATCGATTTTATTCTTAAATACGAGTTGTATTTTTTTATATTTTTTTAGTGTATGCACGCTGTGATTGCTTGCTTCCGTAATTATAAGAAATCACAATTGATTAAATACTAACACACAAAAAAAATAATTTAGGTGCTTTTCTAATTTCTTTGGCGCTAATTTCTTCGGATTTCTTTGGCATTGAGTTCCACAGAAATTAGATTTTCTACAAAGAAATTAGGGTATGGTGGAAAATTCTGCTGAAGGGATTAATACTCCTGCTTTAGTGAGCGTTTATTAACTTTATTATGTATTTAAGGGTGCAGTTTGTTCCTCAAAGGTAAACATTTGAGCGGAGCGCAGCAATTTCATGACTTTTTTCGTAATATTTCCCATATTGGTTTCAACATGATAAAAAATTTTGACCAGTCTTGCGCTGAAGAGGACACGTACAAAACACAAGCCATTGGCACTTTAAGCACATGCTTGCGCTATGATGCAGCCGCAATCTGGGCACACCTGATTGGAATTCATCCAAGAAAAAGCTTCTCAAGTAAAGGTTCTGCATCTTCGCAATACCGCAACAAGAAGCCATTTTATATCATGGCTAAGTTACATTGGCAATTTCCAACCGGATTTATACCGGATCCGAATATTCAGCCATTTCGTGGAACCATGAAAACTCACCAAGTTGTATGGAAGAAAGAGCAAGGTAATCGCCTCGCTATCCGAATGCGAACATGTGATGAAAAAGAATGCTTCTCAAATGCTGCTGTTATCTGTACTCATGGGACTCATTATAAACACTGATCGAAATACATGCAGTTTTATTTTACCATAAGATTTGTACAAAATAAATACTACACAAAATCGAATCTTAGAGGTACATACATAATTTGTATGACGCATTATTCTAATATCTTTGGCGCGAGTTTTGCAATTTTCTAATTTCTTTGGCGTATTTTCTAATTTCTCTGGACACGTCCTAATTTCTTTGGCAATGCAATTTTTAAAATGCTAAAACTTGAAAATTCCTAATTTTGTTTAAAGCAGACTAACATATTTAAACATAGAATTAAGTCGTTTACAAGGTATGTTATCACATTCATTGAAAATATTAAAAAAGAAATGCGCCATAGAAATTAGAACATTTCAGACGAATTCTGATATTCACTCCTATTTATTGATGACAAAGACATTACAAAAAATATGCCAAAAAGTAAAATTACGAAAATTCTTTTAGATCAGGCATTAAACTAAAATTGATGTGTCATCGTCATTAACATGTTTAAAACTATAGAAATCAAATGAGGAGGTAATATGACAAAGATTTTATAAAAAAACCAACTTTAAACTGTAAATAACATACGATGATCAAGAAAAAAATTAAAATAAAAGAAAGCAAATGAACTTGAATTTTGCACAACTTAAAAAATATTTTATACAAGTATATGTTTACAATTTGTATGAATTTACAATTAGTAGAAAAATATTACACAATCTTTGGCCTTAACTAGACTTATCTAAGCCTCTTGGCTACGCCACGGCTAAATTCCACGGTTATCCTATTTTGCTGGCCGCTGCAGAATTTTTCGACGATCACATTGACATTGAATCTCAAAGTTTCACATAGTCTCCAGTAGACGTTTTCACGTACCGAGGTGGGTCATGAAAATGTGTTTCTTTGACGGATTTTATGTTCCCAAACTTATCAAGCTTCACCGAGGCTTTACATCCAGAATTTTTTTGCGAACAATAATAATTATAGCCGCAATTATGTTGGGAGTACGTGTAATTGTCCATCAGTAGTAAGCGTTTTCCCTTTTTAGTTGGAATCCAGTCATATTGAGGCCCTGTTAAAGTAAGAAGATAATAAAAATTCAATATTTTTCACGAAAGCAAAAATGTCATTATCAAACGCACTTCCACTCCACCGATTTTTAGTTCTTATGTGCAAACGCCATACCAATCTTGTCCTGAAATCTCTTTTTATGTCGGAAACGCCACACACAACGCTAAGATCAGTAACCACCAGTAGATGTACTGGAATAATAAGAAGGTGCATAGTCGCCACTGACTATGGCGCCATTAACACCCAGCTTGACTTCAGCCCTACAATTGTCATACAATGGCTTTTTCGAACAGTAGGTAGTATCTTTGATTATTAATTGTATGTATGTATCACTTAGTACAAAATATCGAGCAAAAAAGAAAAAGAAACAGACTCAAAAGTAAAATTAATACTTTATTTTGAAACTTTATGATATTCACCAGAAGATGACTTATAGTACTTAGGAGGAGGATGAGTATGAGTAAGGTCGCCACTGACAATGGCGCCATCAACACCCAGCTTGACTTTAGCCCGACAATATCCGTTTGATTGCTTTTTTGAACAGAAGTAGCGATTGCTTTGATTGATTCGAGAGTATGTGTAGCCGTTAAGGAGTAACAAACTATTGCCTTTGCCACGATTAGTTGGTATGAACTCGTATTGCAACTCTGAAAGTGTAAAAGTATAACAGTTCAACTGTTTTATCAAAATAGAGCAATAAATTACAAGTATGTATTCATATATTTATTGTTTATACAAAAACACCGACTGTTCAATGCACTTCATGGCCGATCAGAATTTTTATTACGTCTGGGTTGCTAACAGTTAACGTGTTAAAAGTTACAGACAACCTACCAACTTTATCAAACCTCGTATGTGCGTCTACATTCGCAGGTACCTATGTGCAATTATACTTGTTTTTGCTCAAGTAGTTAAAAAAGGTGATCATAGAAGGACAAATAAACAGACTTAAGAAATAGAATGAACACTTTATATTGCAACTTTAAGATATTCACCGGAAGGTGTCTTATAGTACTTAGGAGGAGGATGAGTATGAGTGAGATCGCCACCGACAATGGCGCCATTAACACCCAGCTTGACTTTAGCCCGACAACTCCCATTCGATTGCTTTTTTGAACAATAATATCTATTGCTTTGTCTGTCTCGAGTGTACGTGTAGCCATTTAACAGTAACATACCATGGCTTTTGCTGCCTACTCTATTAGTAGGTATAAACTCGTATTGAAGGTCTGAAAATTAAACCAAATAAAAATAACAAAAAATATCCAAAATTAAACCCAATTAATATTGAAAATACTTGAAGTTAGAATAAACTATACGTTACAGGATCATCAGAAATAAAAAGTAACTATTTTACAACTCACATTTACAACCTTTATTACAACTAAAAATAAGTTAAACTTTTTTTAGTTTAGTTTAGTATTTAAGTTTAAGTTTTCGTCTTTTTAAATAAAATTATACAGTTACTGTAACAAAATTATTTAACTTACCAAAAATTAAGTAACAATACTCTTTCGATACGATACTGTTCAATATCTTCTTAACTCTAAAGTTGTTAGTAACGCATTCGTTTTTGATTATGTATATTTAATATATTCTCCGTTAACTGACCTATAATACTTAGGAGGAGGGTGAGTGTGTGTGTATTGACCGCTGATTATGGCGCCATTTTCACCCAGCTTGACTTTAGCTTGACAATTGTCGCTCGATTGCTTTTTCGAACAATAGTAGCGATTGCTTGGATTCTTTTGATGGTATGTGTAGCCGTTTAGCAGTAACAAACGATAGCTTTTGCTGCCACGATTGCTTGATATAAACTCGTATTGAAGCTCTGGAAAATAACGAAATAAGCAAACATGTTCATCTGCTTACCAATAAAAACTTTAAGCTTTAATTAAAAAAGAACAATGGATGGAAGGGTCATTAAAACAATAAGTATATAGATACTATATTTTTTGTTGTTAACTTTCTATTTAGAATATTATTTCGTTAATTAAGTTTACTTATACTTAACTCATTATTGGATGAGACAATTAAGATATCGCTTTCTCAACAATAAGGAGACTGGCCTATGGACTAAAATTAAATTAATTTTGGTTTTATTACTTTATTTAATCAAAATAAGGACACTGTAAAAAGGAAACAACTAATTTGGAAATACAGTATTCTATTGCAGGAACTCGGAAATAATGTGCATATTGTTTCATATGTAATTGTCATCTTTTGAATGATAACAATAAATTAGCGAAATGAAAAAAAACTGGTATTGAACATACCGAAAAAAAACAAAATTCTATATCTGCTATACTCCGTATAATATGAATAAGCTGGCACTACCACTAACACTTCAGTAAAATAATAGTTAGCATGCAAAAAGTATTCACGTACATTATAATCATTATACAAAGTATATTATTTTTAAGTGTACTTTCTGCTTACACTTATTACTCAAATCTAAACATAAAGTTTAGTTTTTACATTTTAATATAATCTCCAGCAGATGTCTTATAGTACTTGGGAGGCGGATGCTTGTGGGTGTAATCGCCATCGACAATGGCGCCATTTTCACCCAGCTTGACTTTAGCCCGACAACCCGGCTTTTTGGAACAATAGTATAAATTACTTCTATTGGCCCTACAGTATGTGTAGCCGTTTAGCATTAACAAATTATTACCCGTGCCACCCCGTTTGGTTGGTATAAACTCATAATGAAGCTCTGAAAAATAACGGGAATAAGCGATTATATCTTGCCGGGATATTACAAAACTGTTTTAATTTCAATTAAGCAAAGGATAGCAGGATCATTAAAACAACAAGTATATGTATTATTATATATTTTTGTTAGTTTTTGTACATTCTCTACTTCTTCAAAACATTAACTATAGTACGATTTTTAATTCGAGTCAGAAAAATGACAAGTGCAATTGTCACTGATACCAAAAAGGGTGACCCGCTACAATAGTGATGTTCCGCAATCGATCGACTTAGACATAGTCTTGCTTTGTTTTTATTAGGTACCAAATCGTTTTTTTATTGTAAATATTGAATACATACCGTCTTAAATAATTTTTATTTAGAAATATGGACCTTACCAAAAACAAATAATATAACAGTGTTTTATGTTATATTAAATTACCTACCGTGTTTGTCTTCCATTTAATTACCGTAAATTACATGTAATTTTTTTTTATAATTAAAGGTAATTTGATATTCAATAAAAAAATATTCTCGACTAAGATTTAATTGTAAAAACTCGATTGTACCACATCACTATTTATTTGGGACTAAAATCCTGCAACACTGGAAATGTCATTTTTCTGACTCGAATTAAAAATCGTACTATAAAATTAAAGAGCAAACCTAATAAATCATTATGTGACAATGGTCTCCTCAAAAGAATGTTGGATAGGATCACTAGCCTAAACAACTTTTGACATATTGACTACAAGAACCTACCGCCATCGCCAATCGAATCAATAATTGTTGCAAGTTTATCTTAATATAAAAACTTTTTTTCAAAAAAATAATAACTGCCTTCAAGAACTAAAATTAAACACAAAAACAACTAAAATTTCGGAAGTCTGTGGCAACACAAATTAATTGGCAAAAGAGAAGCCACCTTTTTTGAAAAAAGTTTTTTTTTACTTTTTAGTGTCGAGACCCACTGTCTGACTGTGTAGGTACTACAGTATCTTTCAAAGTAATATAAAATCATCAATGTATATTTCGTCGTTTTTTTTTTTTTACTTGACGATTTTTTCTAGAAGTGGGACCAGCTCTGAATCATGGCTTATCAAACTAAAAAGAATCATCAAAGTCGGTTAATAAACGACGGAGTTATACGCGAACAATTCCTCAGAAGGAGGGTGGTACTAATTAACGTGCTTGCCACCAGCTTGACTTTAGCCTGGTAACGAATTAATCTGTTTCAACTGAATCGATCAGAACATGGTTTAGAAGAGTCATCTATACTATAATAAAATCCTGACAAAGTCAAAACTGTGCATTGAGTATTTAAAATAAATAATACTTGATACATGTTCCACAATCGATGCCAAAGGCAAAAAGATGAAGTGGCTAGTTAAAACAATAAACATATAGGTAGGTAGCATATTGTACCTATGTTGACATAATTGTGACTTGAGAGAGAGATTTTGTCCTTATGAATGGCCCTAACGTTTGACACCATAAAAGTAGAAAGTGTTACTTTTTTGGATTTTAGTCGGTTCGATTACCGGGAGCCGTAAGCGAATTTTCGAAAATCTTTGAATGCAGTTTTGTTTCATTTTAAAACTAAGGAATGTTTACTTTCAGTAAAACAATCTATCTCAACGATTTAAGGTAGTTGTCTTCCAGGGCCCATTAAAACTTTCCACCCTGTATATGTGCACTTGTACAGAATTAAATTAACCGTACGCTGTATTTATAACTAAGTTACATTACGTATCTCAGTCATTACGAGATTAGATTTTACGCGACCATTAAGATTTCGACGTGTGAAAAATACTAAAACTACTACTAACATTTTAAGTTACTAACATTATACAGACACGAAGCAATACGATACAGCATACTCGACACAAGTAAGAAAATTGAAACACAGTCTGGCAAATACACAGCTATTTAAAGTTTATTTTAGAACTTCAAGAAAATATCAGGCACTTGTTTTTTTTTCTAACTCATTTTAATATATTCACCAGCAAGTGTCTTGTAGTACTTAGGAGGAAGATGTTAAGTTTACTTGTACTTAACACATTGTTGGATGAAACAATTAAGACATCGCTTTCTCAAAAATATGGAGACTGGCCTATGGACTAAAATTAAATTAATTTTGGCTTTATTATTTTATGCAATCAAAATAACGACATATATAAAGGAGATAATTTGGAAATATAGTAAGTATTCTATTGCAGGAACTCGGAAACAATGTGCATATTGTTTCATATGTTATTGTAATCTTTTCAATGACAACAATAAATTAGCGAAATGAAGAATAAACTGGTATTGAACTTACAGAAAAAAAACAAAATTTATATTACTACCTACTGCTTATTCATATTATATGCAGTATAATAAGCGGGCACTAACACTTCAGTAAAATAATAGTTACTCGTAGCATGCAAAAAGTATTTACGTACATTATAATCATATAAACAAAGTATATTATTTAAGTGCACTTTCAGCTTACACTTTTTACTTAAACCTAAAGTTCAGTTATTACTTACAGTTTAATATAATCTCCATCAGATGTCTTATAGTACTTGGGAGGCGGATGCTTGTGGGTGTAATCGCCATCGACAATGGCGCCATTTTCACCCAGCTTGACTTTAGCCCGACAACCCGGCTTTTTGGAACAATAGTACAAATTACTTCTATTGGCCCTACGGTATGTGTAGCCGTTTAGCATTAACAGATTATTACCCGTGGCGCTCCGATTGGTTGGTATAAACTCATAATGAAGCTCTGAAAAATAACGGAAATAAGCGATTATATCTTGCCGGGATATTACAAAACTGTTTTAATTTCAATTAAGCAAAGGATAGCAGGATCATTAAAACAACAAGTATATGTATTATTATAGGTATATTTTTGTTAGTTTTTTACATTCTCTACTTCTTCAAAACATTAACTAAAATTCAAGAGCAAACCTAATAAATCATTATGTGACAATGGTCTCCTCAAAAGAATGTTGGATAGGATCTTGACATATTGACTACAAGAACCTACCGCTTTACGCTACCATTAGTCGCGCGGCGGGCAAAAGAATCTCAACTCTCTTTGTGCGTACTTATGGTACATTTCTCCTCGCTGCAAACAGCTGGTATTATTATTATAATTTTGTAGGCTATTATAGCGTAGGTATTTGCGTTTTTGTATTGGAGTGAAGTATCTGTTACGTAGTAACTATTTATTAATCTGTGGCCAAAGGCAAAAAGATAAAGTGGCTAGTTAAAACAATAAACATATAGGTAGGTAGCATATTGTACCTATGTTGACATATTGTGACTACCATAATTGTTTTCCCTATCAACTCTACAGGGTTGAAAGTTTTAATGGGCCCGGGAAGAAAACAACCTTAAATCGTTGAGATAGATTGTTTTACTTAAAGGAAACATTCCTTTGTTTTTAAAAAGAAACAAAACTGCATTCAAAGATTTTCGAAAATTCGCTTACCGCTGCGGGGAACCGAACCGACTAAAATCCAAAAAAGTAACACTTTCTACTTTTATGGTGTCAAACGATAGGGCCATTCTTATGGACAAAATCTCTCCAACAAACATGGTTATTTAAATTAGAGGAAAACCATAAATTTGACACCATAAAAGTAGAAAGTATTACTTTTTTAGATTTTAGTCGGTTCGATTCCCGGGAGTGGTAAGCGAATTTTCGAAAATCTTTGAAAGCAGTTTTGTTTCATTTTAAAACTAAGGAATGTTTACTTTCAGTAAAACAATCTATCTCAACGATTTAAGGTAGTTTTCTTCCAGGGCCCATTAAAACTTTTCACCCTGTATATGTGCACTTGTACAGAATTAAATTAACCGTACGCTGTATTTATAACTAAGTTACATTACGTATCTCAGTCATTGCGAGATTAGATTTCACGCGACTATTAAGATTTCGACGTGTGAAAAAGACTAAAACTACTACTAACATTTTAAGTTACTAACATTATACAGACACGACGCAATACGATACAGCATACTCGACACAAGTAAGAAAATTGAAACAAAGTCTGGCAAATACAAAGCTATTTAAAGTTTATTTCAGAACTTCAGGAAAATATCAGGTACTAGTTTTTTTTTCTAACCCATTTTAATATATTCACCAGCAAGTGTCTTGTAGTACTTAGGAGGAGGATGATTGTGGGTATAGTCGCCACTGATAATGGCGCCATTGTCACCCAGCTTGACTCTCGCCTGACAATTGGCGCTCGATGACTTTTTCGAACAATAGTATCGATTGCTTAGGTTATTTCGAGAGAATGTGTAGCCGTTTAGCAGTAACAAACGATGGCTTTTACTGCCGCGATTGCTTGGTATAAACTCGTATTTAAGCCCTGGAAAAAATATATACCTAATATACTTTAATATATTTAACAATAAAAAGCTAAATATAACACTAAAGTTTAGAAGATTATAAAAACAAAAAGTTACATAGATAATACTTATATTATTTTTAGATTGAACATTTCTACAAAACATTCTTAACTAAGCCTAATATATTCTCCAGAAGCAGTTTTATGGAACATGGGAGGCGGATGTCTGTGTGCGCCATCGACAATGGCGCCACTAACCCCCAGCTTGACTCTAGCTCGACAATTGTCACTTTGCTTTTTTGAACAATAGAACAAATTGCTTTGATTCTTTTGCGAGTATGTGTAGCCGTTAAGCATTAACAAACGACTGTCTTTGTTGCCACGTTTGGTTGGTATAAACTCGTATTGAAGGACTGAAAAATAACCGAATATGCAAAAATATAATACTAATGAAAAAATAACAGATTGAGGATTATTCTAGTTAGTAAGTAAACAAGCTGAAATAAAATGTTGTAGGCATTTAATGTTATGAAACGATGCATAAAGGATTTAGTTTATTATTATAGTTCATAGATTAATTCAGCTTAATTAAGTTGCCACTGTTAGACACCACATAGCTTTCTCTCTGGTGGTCATGGGTATACACAACACGTTCAATATACTTCTGGTCTGATGTCAGTTTGACCTTCGCTTTGCAGCCACAGGAAACCCTCTGGGAGCAGTACCAGTTCAGTCTAGTGGATTTACTGTAGGTATAACCATCTAGAAGCATTACAATCCCGTTGCGGTAGTTTACAAATGTTGGTCGAACTGGAAACAAAAGATTTAAAAATACTGTGTTTACCTTTAAATTCAACGGAAAGCTCATTTAAAACTTTTTCATTTATTTAAATCAAACTGAATTGAGGCTAGAATTACATTATTAACTATAATTTCAGCAATTAAGATATAATATAGAAAAAGACATCATATAGAAATTTTGACAAAAACATACCTTTTTCATTTGGATAATAAACAACAACTGAAATGAAAAATACTGTGATTAGTAACATTTAATTATATATTACTAAAATACAATAAACTAATACTTTTAGTTACTAACTGAAAGTGATTACAGAGCTAAAGTTTATTGTTGATGTTGTAAAACCAGTGTTGATGACGCGTAAACTTACCTGATTAATTTCTATGACTTGACATAGAATAAATAGCATAAAATAATAATCAGAGATTTTACAGTCACCTTTACTCAGAATAAAAAATATTTTATATGTAACCTTAAAAAAATCTCTTATGAATCGCCTTATAATAATTTTATTTTATTACTAGAAGACAAAAATTTCCCTCTTAGCTTTGCCATTTTCCCAAGAATTACTTATATTTAAATGGCAAAGCCAACCTCAAAATTAGAATAAACAGAGACTATATCTGTTACAAAATAAAACATAAGTTTGAAGCTCCATATACTTTGTGAGCATTGTGGGAGTATCTTCAAAGCAACTTTCCAAAACAACCTTCACATTGATTACTTTCGGAAAGTATATCAAACTTACAGGTATTATAAAATAATTGTTTCGAATACTTTTTATATTTTTATATAAAAAGTATTTTATTTTATCAGTAGGTATACCTAAAAAAATTAAAACAATGTAATCTCTTGGAAAAGTTTAATAAACATACATTTCTTTCCTGTGTCACTTCTTTATTTATTACAAATAAAATGTTTTTTTTTAATTTTAAACATCCTTTTAAGCCCCAATAACTTGTTATTGATTAATCTGGTACATTATTTAGTTAGTGGAATGTGAAACATCTATGATGACACAAAACAAATAGATGTTTTACATAAGTAAAACCACACCTGAAACTTTAAAAAAAGTCTACCACTCCATACATTTTTGATCACAATTTTTTTAAAAGAAATTGTTCAGAAAAATGTTCTGAAAAATAATAGTTACAAAACATGTTATATTACTGTTCCTGCATAATAAAACGGAGCTGTCCCTATTTGAGAAATATGCATATAAAACAAAAATAAAACCAATATTTGTCTTAGAAACTGTAAAAAACATGTTTGTTGGAAGAATTTAAACTTCATTGACTTACCTTTGGTTGCCAATCATCTAACCTGTATAAAAACATGGTAATAAACAAAACAAATGTTTTAGTACATAAATATTATCCGCAGCCAAACTTTTATTAAAATCTAATAAAATGAAAAGGCCTAACACAAAGTAATGACTATTTCCTAGATATACGTAGTGTAATATACAATTAAAACAGATAATACAAAGCTTATTAATAGTTAATAACTCTAATAAAAGATTTTTTGTTTTTGTTTATAACATTCAAACTAGAATATAACAACTTATCCTTGTAGTACATCTTAGAGGAAGCTTGAGGTCAGTTTAAATATTGTTATTTCATACTTTATTTAAACCAAACTGATTAATTTTAATATTTTAATGGTAAAGATGTTTAGAGTGTTGTGATTACTTTCAAATCTTATTGCTACGTACTTACCGCCACCAGCAAACTCCAGAGACCACCAACATATCACAAAACCACTATCACAACTGCTTAATCACGACACCATCACTAAACACACTAGATTTAGGTTTAATTCACAATTAATCATAAAATAACACAAAACATTTTGAGGTTAGAATCACTGAGAACAAAAGTCAATAGCACTGGTAGGCACATATAGTCTTTATATTGTCTATAATATAATATTCGCGGTATAAAATATTATTTGGAATGCCTGAAAACACCAAATTCGCGGAAAAAACAAACAATTCTATAAATATTTGTTTTGACGTTTGACAGTTGTAAAATGTTTACGAACGAACTGTGTTGCGTTCCATTGCACCCACTGACCCACACCTTGATAAAACTTTCTCCATTTCTGTTCGGTTTGAAGATAATTATTATTACGTAATCTAGCTAAAGCTGGTAATAATAAGAGATCCAGATAAATACACCATCTCATTTTTTTATTTTTCACGCCACAACGATAAAATAATAGGTTTATTACATCGCAGATTGACCAAGTAAATATACACAGAGAGAGAGTACACAATGTGTGTAGAGATAGAGTACACAATAAGGTGAGTCATGTCATGACCCACATATACCAATATTATAATAAAATGGAATCCTGCTTGGCTGCTCTCTTTACAAAATTTTCATAATTTTCAGATCTATTCTGTAATTGTAAAAGGCCTAAAACTTAGTTTTACATTGCGGCTTATCATTGAAAACAAATAATAATATTACCAATTTAATAATAATACCAGCCTATTACTGTCCCACTGCAGGGCAAAGGCCTTTACTCGGACAGAGAAGGCACGAGCATTGAACACCACGTTTGCTCAAGGGAGATTGGCGACTTCGGGCTCATAATATATTCTCTACATTTCCAGGTTTCCCCACGATGTATTCCTTGGTGATGTCCAAGATAAACTTTAGAAAGTACATAGATGAATTGAAAAAGTCACATTGTCAGTTGCCTGAATTCGAATCCACAACCTCTTGCTCTTGCATGGAGGCGGGCGCCTTAACCATTAAGCCATCATGGCCAGTTAGTTTGTCAAGAAAATAAGTAGGAGAGACAAATAGATCGTCGAATCGAAAATACATAGAAAAGCAATGACGTATTATATATAGACACGTTATGAACTAACATCGCGGCACTTAAAAACGGCGAAAATACGATCGAATACTTATACGCGTGAAGAAAGGGAAAGAAAATATGACACCGTACGGCAGGATGCCTGTTGTTAGAGAGAGATAAATATACATCTTCAGTTACGTCACAGGAGAAGTAATAGTTATATTGCATGCTCATTGGTCGAGCGCATGAGTGACGTAGCTATTAGAGGCATATGGGGAAAAAAGGACATTCGATTTTCTGGAGTTAATAAAATAGTTAATTTGATTTAATACCGTATTACCTACTTTACGAATAAGGTAAAAAAAAATATTTTTAAAATATTAATGCTGTAGTAATTATTGTTACATATTAAATTAAAACAAAATATCTTTATAAACTTATAGAAAACCTTTATTTAATCATGTAAAAAACGTTAACACAACATAGGCAATTGAACAATATGCGGTAATCGAAGTCATAATTATTATTATACTAGCTTCTGCCCGCGGCTTCGCTCGCGTTAGAAAGAGACAAAAAGTAGCCTATGTTACTCTCCATCCCTTCAACTATCTCCATTTAAAAAATCACGTCAATCCGTCGCTCCGTTTTGCCGTGAAAGAAAGACAAACAGACAGACAGACAGACAGACAGACACACTTTCCCATTTATAATATTAGTATGGAGGTAATCGAAGTCATAATTATTATTATACTAGCTTCTGCCCGCGGCTTCGCTCGCGTTAGAAAGAGACAAAAAGTAGCCTATGTTACTCTACATCCCTTCAACTATCTCCATTTAAAAAATCACGTCAATCCGTCGCTCCGTTTTGCCGTGAAAGAAAGACAAACAGACAGACAGACAGACACACTTTCCCATTTATAATATTAGTATGGATTATTGACTTATGTTGCAAATACATACTTTTAAATTCCTTCAAACAAACTTAATTTATTCCTTTTTTGCCTCTTATAATTTGATTCAATTTGATTCTTATAAATTCTATCAACAAAAAAGAACACTAGTGTAATAGTGTCCAAACCTCCCCTAACGGCACGTGACTACTGACTGCATGCGCCGGCCGCCATTAGACGACGGAGTAGAACAAAATAAAACAAAAATATTGTAGTTTTGTGAACTTAAGCATGAAATGACACATTCTTGTCTTTAACTTTTGGGGTATAATTTGTACATTGTCTGAAAACACACGACGGCATGTTTTCTTTATGTTTTGCACAGGTTTACACACACGATATAAATTGAAAACAAACGTAGCGTCGGGCGAGAGGTTGGTGCGTAACTAAGCGCGATGTGGCCAATTAGCTTCATTTCGTGTTGTCATTTTTGAGTGCGGACAACGTATCTATAGTTTTATACATCATTGTAGAAAAGCTACTGGTTGATATAAAACGGCAAAGCAGAAACACCCTGCTGCGTTCCAAAACGTTGATAACAAACGTGGACAAAAAGTCAGCCACATGAATAATGACCGGGCAAGCCTTTTTGCAGTGGGTGGTTGCCAAAAGGTGGATCAAACTGCATGATCGCAATGCGGAAAACCAAGAACGGTGTAAATATAACAATAAATCCAAACCTTTTTGTAAGACCTAGAAATAAATGGCAAACGACTTGAAGTCACCACATAGGGACATTGTGTCCAGTGCATGGTAACGCAACAAGTCTAAGTGCTCTTTTGCTTGGAATATAACAGATTAATAAATGGCTCATATTTAATATCGTGTTCTAAACTTTTAACCCACTCTTGATCATATCCTCACTGCCTACTTTTATCTATTACCCTCATTCCAGCTCTGGAGGATTCACTTTAGTTTATCCTGTCACCTGCTTCCTAGCATGTCGTGACTCTGTTTCGCTGTTTCAGGACACCAGCTAACGAGCCCCTGCCTAGTCTTAAATAAATCAATTACCTAGCTTTCTTTGTTTATGTGCAGAGTATAATTTTATTTCTGATGGTCGCCTTAGGGACAACGCAAACCGGAATGGCAGCGGCCGGCAGCGGCGCGGTGAGCACTTTCAGTGTGAAATAATTTTAAACTTTAACTACATACTTTAAAGTCTAGTATCGCTTGAAAAGCTTGAAAAGGTCGCGAGACTGCCAGCGGCCGTCAGCGGCCGCCCGCGGCGCCGCGAGCGGCCGCGCGCCATGCGCGTGCCTCTTGTTTCTAGCGACGCTGGCGGCCTCGCGGCGCCGCGGGCGGCCGCTGCCGGCCGCTGCCGGCCGCTGCCATTCCGGTGTGCGTTGTCCCTTAGGGGCAGATGCGCTCTCGGCTCTCTATTGCGCATTATCAATTCTTGAGTTTGGACTTGACGTAAAAACCAAGTTTACGAGCCATAGGTTAAGATTTATACACAAAAATACAGATTTAATTAGTAACAACAATAATAAGTAACAACAATAATCGGCCGTTTTTGATCAAGCACGTCATAGCTATAGTTTTCCACCGCGGAGTCAGTAATTCAATTCAGTATAGACCTATACCAATCAGCACTCCTGCAAACTGCAATCAGCAATCGTCAGTTAAAAAAAAAGTTGTAGTGTAGTGACGTTTGACGTTTCTTCGACGCTCCAAGATAACCTAAAATGTCTCTTGTTTATTTTGTTTTATAATTAGTTTTCTGTTTTGTTTTGGTGTTGTTTACTGTATTCAAAAAGTATTTGGACGTAAATGTTACAAATCCAGTGGTGTGGTACAAGCCTACAGATGAATACTTTTGTGAATAACCGTTACATAAAAATCTTAATTGGAACAATTCTTTCATTAATTTTTTTTCTCGTTTCTTGATAATATCTTGGAAATGTTAGCTTTCATGTGATATTTCAAGATTTATAAGTGATGTGAGAGTGAGCAGTGTTGTTTATTTAATCGTTTAAAGTGAATTTTGTGCGTTGTGTTGTTCAAGTGTCAATTTTCGGAGAGACATTGAAAACAGGTACATAAATATTGCATTATTTCAACATTATTGTTCTACATAATGTAAAGATCTATGAAAAAAGGTCGAAAGACAAGAGGATTAGCGTGGGAAGCGGCCAGAAATAAAATTTATCACGAAAAAGCCCTCCAAAAAGTCCTCAATTCAAAAAATTCAGACCTATTCAGTTATGGTTTCTAAATCTAGGCACTATTGTTTTTATATTATTTAAAGTTTACTAAATTCATCATCTTAACTTTTTCCAATTATGTTGAAATCCACTGGCTTCCAATTAGTCACCCATAATCTAATGACTACTAGGATCAACCCATTGATGTGCTTACTGAGACACAGGATGTCAGTGATGTACAAGATAAATTTAAGAAAGTTCTTATGAATTGATAACATAATGTATACTAAATTATAAAGTAATTAAAAACGTTTAAATGCAACATGCTTTGTCTGATTGTCATAAATTTTGAGGCGCTAATAATAAATTGTAGGCACTACTTTTGTGTGTAGGCACTGGTTATGCATTCAAATAGTAAACATGTCTAAGGGTGTCTAAGTATGAATATTGGTACATATTATGGGCAATTAGTCTGAACGGGCCAAATCGAGGGGACCGCGGGCCATTCGACCGTAAAAAAAAATCGTTTACGTTCCAAAAGACGGGTAATAAAAACTGATAAACAAATTCTGTGTCATAAACTACTTGAAGTACATTCGGGTTCAAAAGTTAAAAAGTTGAAATAAAGGTTTGTTTTTTTTTTGCTTAGATTTGTATTATCTTCATTAGAAAAACAATCAACAACAATATAAAATGTTTACAAAATATAAAAAAATACAAATAAACAATATGATTTAGTAAAAATCTGTCTTATTTTGAAGAAACAAATCAACAAACTATAATAAATTACAATTAAACAATAAGGCTCTTTGGTAAGGGTCATTGGTTGAGCTAGCTACCTGAAGTTGTGCCAACCGGTTATGAAAATGTGTTCTGTTTATTTAGGTGATTTCAAATAATTAAATAGTTAAAATTCATAAACTTAGCTACTATTACAAAGTAAGCGACTGTACCTTTAAATTTTTATCACCGGTCCTTTGAAACGTAGATGATTTTTGTTTACGGTCGAATGGCCCGCGGTCCTTTCGATTTGGGCCGTTCAGACTAAGTACCCCATATTATACTCCAGCTGTCCCCTGCAGTTTCACCTGCATCATGTCCGGTTTACTGGTCCATCTACAGGACATAGCATGATAATATGAAACCTTTGTGTTAACCCGTTGACCGATTTAAAAATATAACAATAGTTTAATCAATAAAACTTTGCACCCGTATGCAAACTTAGACGCTTGGCAGGTTAACTGGTGTGGAAGTTTTAAAAATTTTGAAAGCCAGAGTCACGTATACTAACCATTGGGCGTTATCAGTTGTTTCAACTGCCTGCCTTTCTACAAATAATAATAATAATAACCAAAATGTGCCCAGCTCACCACAATTATGATGCCGTGACAAATTTCTATACTCATTTCACTTTTTGATGACCAAGCGGCAGCCAGCTTTTGGGCTGCTGTTGTCTTTATATTCTGTCTTGAATCACGTGTGCTTTAAGGATTAAAGAAGTTGGTGCTGAGGGCATGGTTTTGCTGCTGGTTAGATGTTGGATGTGGCAGTAAAAAAATTTAAAATGTTAAGAGAATTATGGTAAAGTTTTATCAAAATCAAAAACGACTTTTGCGTGAAAGTCTAACAAACATCCATACATAAAAACTTTCACATTTACAATATCGAGTAACAATTAAACAATATTTAAGTGACATTTGTTTTATACAAATTTCGTATTTATCCGAGGTGCCCAAGATACAGGCCTAGCCTAGTTTGGGACCAACGAAAATATCTATACATGTAACAGCGTATTTGACAAATAAACAATTTGTATCCTGGAACTGGTAATATGAGGAAAGGTCACAAAGATTTTACCATAACCTTGAAACTAGCAACATGATCCAATGGGCACTTAACTCAGGTTTGCCCTTCATCCTTCAAACACACATGATTTGAGACACAATAAAAAGACAATAGCAGTCCGACAGCCGACTGTCGGTTGGTCATTGAAAGGTTAAACACCAACATAATTAGGGTAAACATAATTTGCATGACAAGGATTTTAAAAACTTTTTATTTGTTTTAGGTAAGTTTTGTATACTTTGAGGAGCTGTAACAGCATGGAATCGGTAAGTGTCTTTTTAATTTGAGTTATACTAGTATAAAATTTACTTTTGTAAGCAATGTAACAATAATTTTGTTTTCTTTAACTTTTGTTCTTTAAGAATGTTATTTCGTGTGTATATTTCTCATTACATAATATTTTAATAAATTCTAGATGATATAAAACTCATTTTCAAATGTTAATTAGTTCTGTCATTTTTATACTTGGCAAAAATGCAGTTAGCAGATTAATATTTTCAAAAGTGATCTTTAAAATAAATTGTCAAACTATATATTGTGTACTTTATTGTTATGTTTATTTTGGTATTTATAATTTTCTCTTCACTAAAAAGTACATCTGCAAATGCAGTGAATATTTGATAGGTGTTAATAACTATTTTTTTCTTTTCTTAATTATTTTAAACCTTTACCAAAAAGATTTCAAAGTCGGGGTAACTAATTGCTCTGTGTACATAAAGAATGTTTAATTAAGCACATAATTATTTTCCTATTTTTATGGTGCAGATCAAAGCTTTCAGGTTTTGCGTAGTAGATTTTTTAATCAGGAAACCAAATGTGTTCAGGCAGTTTTTGCTGAAAATATTATTAAAAAACATAGATAAAAAATTAGTGCGAAAATCAACATTTGGTTTGAAATTAAAATAATTGTTCAATACACTACTAATTGTTTTATTTTAAAAACATTTAATTTACACATTTTAGTTCTGGTCGCGAAGAATTTGTTCGCCACTATTGGGTAACTAAGTATGCAATTTTGAAGCCAGAATCACCTATAGGTAAATGAACAAAATTAAGCAATGTAGTTCTATAGTATAATGTAGGTACATAGAATTTTAGATTCAAATTACCTCATTCAAATGCAGCACTGTGTGAAATTTGCACAAAAAGTTGTGACTTTTGTTAGTCATTGACAGAAGCAAGTTTTAACTAGCCAATCATCAATACACCAACGCAGAGTATATACAACTGATGCGCAACAATTCACACCCGTCATGTTTGGAAACGTTGCAGCATGAGCGTAAAGTTGCTTGTTGCAGCGTTGCTAAAGAAATGTTGCGCGTTGCGTTGCATCACACGTAGCACGATGATCACTAGTTATGAATAGAATGTTTAAGAGAAACAATCGTAGTTATATTAATTCAACGAGTATTTACAGCTAAATACGTCAGGACAGCCCGTGGTGCTCAACTCATATTTTTAAACGGCCTTCTGTACCGTCAGCAGTGCAAAGCTAATAAGGATGGCGTCAGAACCTGGTACTGTGTCATGTATGGTAGGAGCCAGTGCCCCTCCATCATCACCACAGACCGTTCTCACAATATTACGCAAATTCGAGGTCTTCACAATCACCCTGAACCAGTGATCATCCAAACTCCAACTGGTATTATTCATAAGCATTCCAGAAAAAGAGGGCGACCTAGAATTAGTGCCCGAAATGCAATACTGCCTTAATTTTTTTTATGTTGAAATGCTTTAAAATGTTTCCTGTATTACAATGTAATGTGATATAATTTTGAGACTGTTCCTATTCCTAAGTACGTGTTTGTACTTGCTCTCAGCATTTTAGTCATGTTTTTTTATTTGGTATATTTTTTTTATGTTCTAAGAGTGTGAATGTGTGTGATAAACAGACGAATGCAATTATAGAAATATGATCTTTTAAATGACGGACTGATTTAATGTGTTATAAATATGTATTTTATCCAAATTTTTAGCACCTTCTTATTTGTTATATTTTTTATTCTCAAATGTTCTCAAACATTTCGTTCTAATTTATTTGGGCTGTAGTTCTTTATGAAACGGAATAGGTATTGCCTACAAAATAACTAGTTTTATTTAGCACTTTTAAATATTGTGTTAATTGTTATTTATTTGCCGTTTCGTAATTTTTCTCTCTTCTTATTATAAAGTATGTGAAAATAGTGCAATGTGTGTAATGTAGACGATGTACAATAACTACATAATTATATTACAATTTAGATATTTAGAGCAGATTTGAAAATCTGATTGTGCCATTAAAATATTTTAAAGTAACTAGCTATTTTATTTATTTAACAACAAAATTTTATTTAACTTTATACAAGAACTCAAATGTTGTAATGTAGAATTATTACAACGAAAATTGGGTTATAACATCTATTGTTCTTGTTCTAGCCTTTTGGTTGACGATGACGAGTCCGTAGATGGGATATTTTGTTCTCTGGATTATAGCTAGCTACACAAAAAAAATTTAAAATAGGTAGGTTAAATCTATGTTAATCCTTCTAGTACAGCGAAGCTAGGTTCCAACACCAATATTTACTAGAACCTAACTTACAGAATTAAGGAAATACTTTCTGGTGTACGAAAAGTACACGTTTGCAAAGAATAGTCGAAGCAAACACGGGGTTATTTAGACATGATCTTTTAGGTGTTCAAAGAAATTTAAAGGTCAGGTACAGGTTACTCTTAGTAACACTGGGAAGTTGAAGTACCAAAAAGAGATTAAATAGGTAGGTCTAGCAGCAGCATTGGGATATACTGTCTGACTAACAGAATAACGAAAAAACTAGACTGCATAATAATGGTTCTCTACAAACATAGTTCTTCAAAGCCGTTAAAATTTGGGAGTAAAAATATTGAAGCTTTCACTTCCTTGGTGATAATATAAGGTCAGAGTACCTAATGACAGCTAGCTATCACGTTAAGTATGTTTTTATTTTATAGATGCGTTGATCATACCTTCGAGAAACAGAAGAGGACAAGGTATGCTGTTGTTTCGCGGTTATACGTACTCCTGGCGGAATTATAAGAAATATGGTAATTACTGGACATGTTCCAGTCATCACAAGAAAGGTTGTAAAGCAAACGTGTCTACGCAAGAAGACAAACAGCCTTTTAGGGTAACAAAATACAACGACAAACACACACACCCCCCTCCTAAATTTAAATTGCCTCCTAACATAGATTATATTTGATGAAATTCTATTGTTCAAAACTATCATAATGGTGTTGGTTTTTAAATTGATTCTTTATTAAATTGTATAACAATGTTTTTATTAGCCTTTCATTATTCAACTATTCCAGTCAAAAATGTAACAGCACTATTAGGCAATGAATTTTCGTTGCATTTTTTCAGAAATTCATTTTATATCGTCGAAAAAGGGTCATGAGTTACTGGTGTACGAAAAGTACACGTTTGCGAAAAATTGTCGAAGCAAACACAGGGTTACTTGGACATGTTCTTCTAGATGCTCTAAGAAATGTAAAGCCCAGGTTTCCCTAAGTAACACTGGGAAATTTCGAGTGGTTAAGGGTATTCATACTCATCCCCCTCCTGTGTTCTTTGTCAATGAAGAGGGTAAATACCAGAGGCTGTCGAAAAAACAGTTGAATGAACCAACTGATTCTGAAGAAGGTGGTGACGAAGATTATATTCAGTAGATGCTTTGTTTCGTTCGTAAAGAGGTTTTTTTTTAAAATTTTGTGTTGTTGAAAATTTATAGTTCTGTTGTTTAGACTGCTAAGATATTATTTCGGTTTGACTGATTCTGTGATTTTTAAAAATATTTTAATTAACATGTTTTTGCAGATTGCATTAATTTGTGAGTTTAAAGTGTTCGTTTTAATTTTTTAACCAAAGAAGCGTGGTTTATAATTTTTGATAACATTTGCATTGAGTTGATATTTTTGTTTAATAAGTTTGTTAAGTAAATATGATTCATTTTACTAAAACCTTTTTAATTTGGTATGTGTAATTAAAAGATCTCAATATTAGATAAAAAATTAAGGCTTTGTCACACAGAAGTTTGACGCGGTGCGTAGTTTAGATAAATACAAATATCGTTCTTTGTATTTCTTTTTTATATATTTACGATACTTTTGCGCCTCTATATGGCAAAGGAAAGAAGTATACATAAGTACGTTATATTTTTTTAAATAAAAAAAGGTGCAATATTACCAAATGGTTCCTTCCTTTTTGTACTTAGAGTATATTTCATGCGTATCTGTTTCGTAAAATTTACGACGTGATTAACTGTGATTTGACGAATTTATGTAAAACATTAATAGACTTTAAATTTTAATAAAAAAAAAAATAACTGAAAGCAATAAATAAGTATTTTATTACATTTATTATAGATAGTTAACAGTTCAATTGTGAAAGTAAATAACCCTGAAACCTTCACAATTAAACTGTATGTTTGATTTAATTTTGTTTCAGAAACTAAAATGTCACTCAACGACATAAAACGTCTGTTATGGCTTCAAAAGCGAAAAACAAACAAAATCCCGCTCAGTGGGGCAGAAAGGACAAGGAGGTATAGAGAAAGGCTAAAAATGAAAGCCCTTCAACTACAAAAAAAATGAAAAGAAAAAAGTACAAAAAAGATGTCCGAAAAAGAAATTTCGAGGTTGTGATCAAAGTGGAGAAGCCGAAACACTCAGATTAGTAAACAGAAGGCAGATAGATAGCGCGGAACACCGCGAGTGAGGTCAACAAAGCAAATACAAAACCAAAAGCGAATACAATCTTGAGTCAGTACGGCACGAAGCGTCGCGCCGTAAACATGTCACAGAAAAAATTCATATTTTCGAGAATGATGCCGTCTTTTGTTTTCAAACATTGCAAAAATTGTTCCCTAAATCAAAAGAAAGAAGATGGAGTACCTTTTTATAGATTAATATGGTTATTTTTGCCTTTTTTGGTGTTATTTTATTTGGAACACAAAACCTCAACAGAAGTCTGTCGGTGTTGCTTTTTTATTGTGAAAAAATTTACCCCTAAGTTGGGAAATATGTATTAGACATAGGATTATCGATCTACGAGAATATTTATTTCGAGTGTTTTTTTTCTTTTTGGTTGGTATGTTTGTATCATGTGTGTGTACTTATCTCGTATGTGTCAAAAGTCTTCGTTAATAAAACTAGTGAATGTTTTGTCTCTAACTAAAATTATGTACACCAGTCGATTCGCCAACATAAAGTTAATATAGTGAAAAACAGTGAACAGAAAAAGATTACTTAACTAATATTTTATATTGTCCTTTTCTTTAAGAAATGGAAAGAGACAGATGCATTTAACTTAAATTTAGTACCTAGTTTGTGAATAAGAGAATAAATTAGCGCGTTCAAGTTTCAAACAAACTTTTTAGCTTTATAAAATTGTTATACACCTAAGCACTTTATTATTTATATTCCTAAGTTGTTCCATAATTTTAAACTCAATAAATCAATTATTATTTTGTACTATCTGCCCGCTTCCAGCTTAGCCAGGGTGCATTTTTTTTTTAATCAATGTTGTCATACCAACATTGTCCTGACAATTACAAACACAACAAAGTAGATTCACCTAATTACGCAGTTCTTATGCTACGCGCGTACCTACATACTTTTAGTAAATTCATAAATTGATTTTAATTAATATAGACAGATAAGAATGAAATATTACGGGTAATTTTTCATCGTCCTGGCAACTGGAACGCACACAGAGACGACGTGTTCTTACAGCGCAGTCACGTGGCACTCACGCACACATGTCTCGACATTCGCCGCACTCGTAATGTTCCGCGCTGTCTATCTGCCTACTGTTTTATAATCTGAGCCGAAACACAAAAAAAAAACCGAAAGAATGTTGAAATATAAGAGCTTTTAGTTAAGTTGCAAATAATTTAAAAAAATGACTAAGAATCTAAAATCCGTCAGGATACAAATAAATTTAAAGAAACTGTATATTTGTGTAGTTTTATTCAACCCACATTTTCAATAGCGTGCTGATTTTGAACCACAAAAATACCCCTGATTTAAAAAAAAAAACTTATATTCCAGCATATGTGGTCAAGTCTACCCGCGGTGAGCCAAAACTGGTTTACCGGGGTTTCACATACAACAAGAGTTATTTATCAAGAAAAGATACTCATATAAAATGGTATTGTTCGTCAAGAAATTCAAGGAAATGTAAAGGTAATGTTGTGACTGACTATGACAACAGAGTACTGCAAGTTTTTGGGGATCACAACCATGGGTCGAAATATTTTCGAATGCACCCACATGACGGATATCTTTAGACAAAGTTTAAAAAATCAAGAATAAAATTGCGGTAAACGGCCATATCCAATAAACTATCTATCGATTGATTAGGTTACTAAAGATAGTTTTTTGGTTTACAAATAAATATATGATTTGACATAAGCTTCATGCATAATATGTCCAAATTCTATCTCCAGTGGCCATTTCCACCGATGGATATTGGAAGAATGATCTCAATAATTTATGTATATAACGGTGTCTGGCATCATCAGGGCCCTTATGAGTCAGAAATTTCACTCGAACAATCTACGTTTAATAATAATTAATTGGTAAATGAACTTTAATTACATCTGAAAATATATAGTTGAAGTTTAGGTGTAAGATATCATTTAGCTTTTCTTTTCTGATGAATTGGAGATTATTAACAATTAATTATTAAAACATTCGACTGCTGTTCTCTGCGCTGACCGTTACTACGCATTTCAGGCAACATAGCCAGTTTAAACTGACCTTTTATGCTGTATATACTATAGTTTAAGCTAGGCCAGATCGAGACGGCCGCACGTCAGGTAACAAAGCCAGTTTAAGCTGACCTTTTACGCTTTTGAAACGCTAGCTTGAGCTAGTCCAGATCAAGGTCAAAGTGTCAGTACGGCATGCGGTCGGCTGTGCATACGTGTATTAATATAATAATATGTAAGATAACTAGGTAATAATTATAGGAGCTAATGAAATGGTTATAATAAAACTTAGAATGAATGATTGACCAGCAATCTATTTCCGTATTCGTTACTTGATCCTAAACCAATATTTGACATTAAGTAGCAAAGCAGACATTTTGCTAAAGGTCTTCTTCTTAATCACATGTCTCTAGTCCAAACTCTCACTCCTCAATTTTGGGTCCGTGGCTTACGCCCCCAGTGGTCGATGCACCTGTGGCCGACGCCCCCGATACGATTAATTCAATTTTTTACTTTTATATTAGAGGTATGTTTTAAAAAATTAATGTCTTAGTTATTTTTCATTATTTATTTATATATCTCGATAAGAAATCTAGTATTTTTTTATATTTAATAAATCAGTTTTCATCAACTTTAATCAAGAGAATCATTTAACTTAATTATAGTAATCAGTCTCAAATGTAATAAAATAAGATAGTAATTTTAAATAATCAGTCTTAAAAATTAAAGCAAGGAAAAATAATTTATTAATAGGGTGAAACATTTTTCTCATTTACTGTACTAACTGAAAAAGCACAAAAAGAAAGAAAATCGTATTGGGGGCGTCGGCCACAGGTGCGTCGACCACTGGGGGCGTAAGCCACGGACCCTCAATTTTTTTGAAGAGTGGAAAAGAATTTTTGTTTTAGTGGTAAAATCTTTAAAATCTATGTCAGTCTATTTATTTATAATTTATAATGTATCAAGCCAAGCAATCATGTTACAGGTTGTCCTTTAATTGTATATAAGTATTAAAGTATACTGTAGTTTTTTAAACTTTATTTTAGTATAGTGAAGCAAAACTAAAAACATTGAACATAAAGTTTCAAAAAGTGTGATCTATTCTTTACACGCCATAATTAGCTTAGATACCTTTTTTGACTTAATTTCCTTTGTCCGCTTGGTAGGGGACTTTGTTTATGGATACGTGTTTACTGTTTTTCATAGATTTCTATTTATTACATGGAGTACAAAAAACTTACCGCCTATAATGGTAGCCACTAACTCCATATTTTTTAAGGCACTTTTTAATTTGTATTATTTTACGGTAATTTATCGTTAATCATTGTGCAGCTTGTCAATATTTTAAATATAATATAAGTACATACGTACTACTACTTAGATACTAAATATATTTATAAATTAGCATTTAAGTAAAAGAGATCTGTTATGGGTAAATAATTTAAATTATTTATTACTTCTCTAGAATCCGCAGCTGTGTTGATTTAATAAAAAGCTTTTTGTATTTTTATGTCTCATGTTTTTAATAACTGTCAGTCATTAGTCTTTAAGAGTGTTTTGATGTAGTTAATATGATAAATTCGAGCTTTATTTAGGTATATTTTTGTAAATAAATTTTGATAGTGTTTTTTATTTTTTCTCAGTAAGGCAGCTAGAATAATATGTCTTATGTGTGTAGGACAAAACCGTATTGACCTTAAATGTATAGCAAATGTTATTAACTAATTGCATAATAAATAATTACTTACTTACTATATACATAAATGAATTAAATTATAATTCCTAAAGTTGAAGTTTTATTATACCTGATAACCTGACGCGTAGAATAATCGTCAAGTTCGACAATAGCAATAGATATGGGCGAGGCAAAAAAGTCGGAGTTGTAGGTTTCAAAAGCACACAAGTTTTGAGCTTGCAGTACAGTCTTCCTCTACCCCAATGGCGATTTAAATAAAAACTGTGCAAAGCCCGAACTTAAAAGCTCCAAGAGCTCGTGGGGCGGATGTCCCCACTAGGACAGGGGGACATCCGCCCCACTGGTACGCTTCCTTGGGTATGGATCTTGTTTAAAGAAAAGTGGTTTTGGTGGCAAGGTTTTTTAAACGGTAAAATATTCTTTATGAATGGTGGTATGGTAGTTTATTTTTTGGTCACAGGAGACCTAAGTTTAAAAATAATCACTTTTTGAGTTTCTAAAAGGTACTCACTTATTTCTCAATCAAATACGTATTAATTTTCTCTCTATTCCAGGTCCCGTTCTGATAAAGACAAAAAGAAAAGGCCAGTATGTTCTCCTTTACAAATCTTATACTTACTCGCGGAGTGCGAAATCGAAGAAGGGAATAGTCTGGAAATGCACTTTGAGCAAGAGCGAAGAGTGTAAGGCACGAATGACCACGGATGACTACCTGAATGTAGTCGCAAGTAAAAACCAACACTCGCACAAACCACCGGAGCGAGAAGAAAAACCGAAGCATGTTTATTTTAGCACATAAGTCGCATTTTATTTTAATATAAGCATTTAGGTTTTAGGTATTTTAGATTAAGGTTGACGACGATAGTAAAGTCAATACGTAATTTTAGCAAAATCCTAACTTTGACTTCTTGCAGAGGGCAATTGCCCCCCCGGTGATGTTCCGCGGGAAAGAGTTAAAGTACCTATTTTAAGATTTACCTAGTTAATTTAATAATTATGATTATTGTTTTTGAATAACCATAGGTACTATTTTGTTAGTGCTGTTTATAGTTTGTTCAGGCAACTTTAGAATATAGCGAAGGCAAGCAATAAAATCAAAATTTTATATGTGAATTCAAATGTCTACAGAATAGATTAAGTTCTTAGACCAGATATTTTACTAACAATAATGTAAAATTTTATGATGCATGCAGTGAAAAACGTTAATAGACAATGGTGCCGATTCTCTTATTTACAAACTTAACTAAATTTAGGTTAAATGCATCTTTCTCTTTCCATTTCTTAAAGAAAAGGACAAAAGATACATTTTAGTTTAATCCTGTCAAATTAGACAGCGTCTGAAGAAAATTGACGAATATTTAGACGCCATGTTTAATCGCGTCTTAATTATCTATGGAGTGTCTAAATTTGACAGGACTTAACTAATATTTTATCATCTGTCCTTTTCTTTAAGAAATGGAAAGAGAGAGATGGCGCCATTATCGTGGAAATCTGTACTAATAAATTTGTTTGAAATAGACGTTGCTTTACAAATACTTTGGCTAAGAAATGCTCGGTACACATGACAACGATTTATCGTTACGTTCTGACTGCGCAGATGATTTGTGCAGTTTATCGAACGGCCATTGAGTGCCCACACGACCACAATATCTGCGATCAATATCAATCAGTTAAATGCGCCAATTTTAGTACACACGATCCATAAAACGCAGTCAAATCGTAGCGATAAATCGCTATCGTGTGTATGTACTATCGACAAATTGGATTCATGAGCCATCATAAGCTTATTTTTCTTCAGACATTCAAATACACGTAGATCGACATTCACGTAAACTTTTATTAAAAACTAGCTGCCCCCCGTGGTTTCACCAGCGTTATATCAGATTTTTGGTTACTAAAAAAAGAAGATAAAAAACGTATTCTATGTTCGTCCCCTGGTCCTAAGCTAACCTCCCCAGCAATTTTCAGCCAAATCGGTTCTGTCGTTCTTGAGTTATAAAATGTGTAACTAACACGACTTTTTTTATATATATAGATGACACTAGTCACGTCTTATTATTTTGACAGTCTTAAACGATTTATCGTCAAAATGGATCAGGATTCCAATTTGTCGATAGTACTGAGCAAAACTGTCATTGTGGAACTGTCAAACTATAACAGCAAGATAGAGATGAAGGGTAAATAAGTTTATGTATTTTAATTATTTTTAGTTTTTTTAACACTTATCTGAGCGAGTTAGCTTTCAGCTGGTTTTTATTTTTCTAGGCGAAAGGATAGAAATAAAATGTTATTAATAGATCATTTAAATGTAAGTAAATAGAAATATTTTATACTCATATTTTTACATAACTACCTCAGAGCAGTTATTTACAAGAATGTACTTATTTTAGAATAGGTATTTCACATTTTATCAATGCACACATCGTATTTTATTTAGTAAATATAATAAAATGAAGTCATTTAGTAAGCAGTAAATTTAGTTCTGTAAGTCGTCGTGTTGTATAATTGCAGCTTAATATTTTGCTTGCTAGATATTATTTGTTGTAATAATTGAGTTCCTTTGTTTTTCTTATTTTATAGTAAGTAGTTTCGCTATGGAGTTTCTTGCCGGTTCTTCTCCATAGGATCTAAATTTTGGAACCGTGCAACTTACACGTACAGATAAAAGTTTATTTATCAAAATTTTATCATGATTTCATCATAAAATTATGCTTCATAATTTTAAAGCTGGACTTATAATTCCAGAGAATGTTAGCATGTCTAACAACAAACGATTAAACAGTTTAATAAAAATATATTAGTTAAGATAATTTTTTTTTCGAGGCTTATCTTTACCAAGTAACGGGTACTTATACATATTTCTGTCTTGAAATACAAGAAAATTTTTTTTTTAAATAAAATTTTATGATATAAAATTTTGGTTTGTGAAAGCTTTTGTTTTATTTCAACCCGTTTTTTAACCCTTCCTGAACAATTAGTAAGGGCTGCAATAAATGAGTGGCTTTTTTTCTATTCCTATAATATAAATATTTCTCTACTGTTATTCAGCCTATTTATTTTGATTCTAAAATAAATTAATAACAAAAGGCTGAAAAATACTTGAACAGGGCCGGTACATCTGCGAAGCCTTAAAAATCTAGACTTCGTTATGTGTTTCAGGAATTAAACAAGGTTTGTTCGTTTTATTTATATGCCCTTACTCAAACCCCGACCCACCCTCTAGCTAGACTAAATGCAAAATCAAAAATCAATTAAATTGCTCATCAGATTTCTAACAACAATTGCTTTCATTTGACAATTAAATATCAACTGCGCCGCCCGTCCTCTTGAAATTTAAGTTTACGATACCTATTAGACGCAATGGAGATTGTTGACGTGTTAAGGTCATAGCTCATTAGAGCCACCCGTCAGCCACCCCGCACCGCCTCGACGCACGGCGTCAACGCGTTGTCGATGGGTGGACCACCCGCGGTCAACCAGTGGGCCACCCGCGGTCAACGAGTGAACGCCGAGGCCTCAACGAGTTGACGCCGCTTGGTCCACGAATTTTCGAGTAGTTTGTTAATAAAATCAATCGCGGGCAGCGCACGGGCCACTCGTGGCCCGCGCGTTGTCAACGCAGGGCAGGCATTCGAGCAGCGAGTTGTCATCGAGTGGCCCACCCGCCGACCGCGCGCGAAGGGCTTATAACCGAGGCGATCCGGTGACGCTACGGAGTTGACATAGTGAGCGCATGCCCATACAAATCCATATAAAGAATACTAGCCGCAGGAGGCGAGTCGGTGCGGAGTTGGTGCCGGGTGGCTCTAATGAGTTATGGACCTTAAAGTTAAAAAAAATTTCATTAAGACTGTTTCAAAATGCATTTTTTTATATCTTTCCATATTTTCATTACGAGTATTTCCGCCGCCCATTTCAAAATGATTTTTTTAAACATCTTTCCATTATTCTTTTACGAGTATTTCTGCTTTGCCTCATCAAGCCCACCCTGCTGTGACAAAAAAATATTAAAATATGTGTATATTATCTACTTAAATTGTGTGCCACTGCCAATCCTAGTGGGACTGAAACCATCAAGATTATATACTAGTAGAATCTGTCCCACCAAATCAACTTAGTGGGGCACATTCGACTGCAAAATTTTTGGGTTTATTTTACTATAGCAGGCTGGCAGCTTGGTGGGACAAAGTGGAAACACTATTTCCAATCCGTGACAAAACCTACTTTGAACCTGTCCAGTTCTATTCAACTTCCCATCACCTTCCAGTGTCAGTTGTAACAGCGGTAAACGGCGCCACTTTGCTGATGCTTAACGGGTATTCCTTCACCAACCCTGCTCCAATGACAGGGGGTGAAAGGTGGTACTGTTCAGGACGGATCAGGTGGAAATGCAACGTCTGCCTATGCGTCAACGATGATTATGAACTTGTCTGCATTTCGAATGAACATACGCACACCCCCCCTGTGTACGAGAAGACCCCAGATGGACTTTACGTGGAAACTGTACCTTAAGCTACTGTTACATGGTTTAACTTCGGCTGGCATATAAGTAATCATAAAACTGTAAAATTTATATAATATTTTAAAACAACCATTATTTGTTAAATCACAAAATATCATGAAGGCTGTCTATGAATCTAGTAAAAAACGTTTTTAGTTTTATATTTATGTATAGATGTAATGTTCAGGGTATCTAAACAGACTTATAGTTAATTATGTATCAAAAATATTTTTGTGTGTATTGAATGAAGTGTGCGTACTGAATATTTGGACGAGTTTTTTTTGCCCATGTTTTGTAATACTTTTCATAGAGAACACGTGAACGAAAAAACTCTTCGTGTACTTTTGGCAAGTCTTATGAGCCAGTTAATTAAAGGGTTATTGGGTACAAAATTGTAAGCGCAACACCTTTGA
This sequence comes from Athetis lepigone, assembly GCA_033675125.1. NCBI lineage: Eukaryota > Metazoa > Arthropoda > Insecta > Lepidoptera > Noctuidae > Athetis > Athetis lepigone. Next base: position 4,313,848 of record CM066218.1, on the reverse strand, counting down.
GCAGAAGATAGGAACGTAGTGACGGTCGCAATAAGGATCAATTTTCAAAGTCAGTTTCGCCAAGTCATAATTTTTATAACTAGACAACATCTGGTGAAGTGGTGACATCTGGTAATATATAAATATAATCAGTCCACACAATCTGAAAACTTTTTTCAAAAAAATAATAACCGCCTTCAAAAACTAAAAATCCAAAAATAACTAAAATTTTGGAAGTCGGTGGCAACACAAATTGACTGGCAGAACAGAAGCCACCGACTTCCGAAATTTTAGTTATTTTTGGGTTTTTAGTTTTTGAAGGCGGTTATTATTTTTTTGAAAAAAGTTTTTATTTATTACTTTTTAGTGTCGACTCCCAATGTAGATATAGAAACTTGAAGAAAAAACACACATCGTCTATGAATATTTCGTCAATTTTTTTTGTTCTTGGTGAATTTTTCGAGAACCACTGAACCGATCGCCACAAAATTTATATGGGACCACCCCTGAATCATGACTTATCAAACAAAAAAAGAACCATCAAAATCCGTTTACAATTGACGGAGATATCGCGTAACAAACATACAAAAAAAAAAAAAAAAAAGAACATACAGACGAATTGAGAACCTCCTCCTTTTTTGAAGTCGGTTAAAAATCTGCTTTGAGTGACTGTTTTTATTAAAGTTTACAACTGTGATAACACTGTGTAAGTTCATTCAATTTTTTTTTCATTATTTTACTTTGCTTTGATAAATTTGCTTTGTTTTCCACTTACCTACCTACTTAATGTTTTATCCTTGAGGGTAAAAAAATGCGTAAGTAATTTTTTTAGACCAGATCAATCAAGGTTTTGTGTAAGTACTGTTGATCCAAGAACTTATTACTTTTTCTAATCTACAGGAAGAAAGAAAAAACACGAATTAACTCGTGTTATCGGAGCATCAACCGAACCTAAGCCTTGCGCCAGTTGTTTGAAGTTTTGGACACTCTTCTGGGGTTCCGACAACATAAAAAAGAGGATTGCAATAGTCAACACGTTTTGCGACCAGTGCCCTAAGAAACCATATCTATGCTATAGTTGTTTTATTCTGAAACATGCATGTTCAAGGCCAAAGGCCTAAGCATTTGTTTTACTTAATTTTAGCTTTAGTGGTCTTTTATTGTAATAATTGGATTATGTTTTATAAATTCTAGTCAGCCATTCATGGCATAAATCTACCCTAAGCTTTAAAGTTCCCGAGACAGTTATACCAGGACCAGAGTTCCTGATAATTTGAGAATAAGACGAATTATCGAATTTACGATTGTAACTGTGATGGTATTTGTAAACAGGTAGGAACCGGGTCCGTAGGCTGTTTTTATTTTGACAACCCTGTTGTTTATTTCTGATGTGTGTCTTGCCAAGTTGCCACCTCTAAAAATTGGTGGTGGGTCCGATTTTTTGTGTAGGTAATACCTACCTATATTTTATAAATAAAATATTTGTTACGCTGTTGTCAATTTGTACTACTTTCCGTCTATACCTAGCTACAGTAATTTATAGGTGTTTGTAAGTGTTCAGTATTGTAAATGTCGTAGGATGTTAAATCTCATAATAACTAAATGTCAATTTTCCGTGTAGTTTTTGTGAATTAATCAAGAAAGTAACATTAACAATAATTTGATTTTGTTAAAAGGCTTTTTGGTTATGTAGGGAAAAAAATAATGTTCATAACTAAAAATATTATTTGTTATTTAAATTGGTAGAAATCATATTAAAAATATGATATAAGTCTTACAATTATAATGGTTATGGTTTTTTTTATAAATTTTACTGAGGTTATATGAATTCTAGTCTCCAATCCTAGTCATTTATATATTGATACCCTAAGCTTTAAACTTTTTCATGACTGGTTTTTTCTCGCTAGGACTGGAGTTCCTGGTGATTTGAGGATAAGATTAATTTTATGTAGAAAAATGATCGAATTTACGATTGTAACTGTGATGGTATTGGTAAGGTAGGAAGTTAGAAACCGGTTCCGTAGTACCGGGTCCGAAGAACCGGGCCCTTAGTTTGCTATCTTATTTCATTATGTCTATTTTTTCCGCTGATTATGTCACGCTACCGTCTAAAAATAGATGGTGGGCACAATTTTTTTTACATAAGTAGGTAAGACTATTTGTATTGTATATAAAAAAACATGTATTTGTTAGGTAGCTGTTACGATATTGTCCATTTGAAATGTTGTACTTCCCTTCCCGCCTATAGTTAGGTATTATATATATCTAATAATTTTAGAAGTTTTTAATGTCCAGTGTTCGTTATTGTTATGTAGGGTGTGTAATCTTATATTTAACTTTATAACGATTTTAAGCCAAATGAGGTCTATTCTAATGTTTACATTTACAACTAAATAATTATAGTTTTTTCAATTTAGTGTCTGTGTGTAGTGAACAATGGTCGTTGTAATAGTGTTATATTATAATGTTAGTATATTAATATTATCGTATTATGTAGGTATTAATTCCAACGGTATATAACCGTAAGCTTTAATATAAGCTTATAAAGTCTATGTCGTAAAAAGATAAATGTTGAATCGGATTTACTATGTGTAGTACTGCATTGTAAGTAAAACCTACACAAGATTTATTGATAAAGAAAAAGTTGCTTCATAGTTTTCTATATCAAATATTGGTTCATATCATCAACAACTGATGCACTACAATTTGTTTAACTTTGAATCCAAGGCCGGCTGTTGTATAATTCAAAAAAATATTATGATAGGGCAGATCCATCTAAAAGTTTACTTGGCATAAATTAAGGAATATTTTATTCCAAATTTGCTAAGTAACAGAACATCATATGGTTTTATTCTTTACCTCAGTACTGAAATATTTTTCATTGACCCTAGCCAAGTCTGCACCTCAAAACTTTGGCCATCTACGTAGTCTAAAAACATGATGATTTTATTTAATAATCATCATTTGCATTTTATTAATGTTAAAATACTACTAACATTTAAAATTTGCTGTGAAAACACGTGTTGATTCAATTACTTTGTCTATCCTTGGGTAACTAACATTATTGTTCTTAAACAATATAAGTTTACGTTTTTTATATTATAGACAAATTTCTCCCAAAATTAGCCCAAGATTTGTGAAAAAATACATTTATAAAATAACTGTAGCAAATATTTAAATCTTTAATAACTATATTAAGGTTTGTTGAAAAAAGTTTACCTAGTACTTTGTAGATGTATAAAGTACAAATTAAAATAATGAATGTGTAGAGAGAGCTGGGTTTTCTTGATGTTATGAGGTTTATGTTCAATGTTTTTTAATTGTTTATTTTACATTATCTTTTTAAGTTTTACCTTGAACACTAACTACAATTAAAAATAAGTATTGTTAACCTCCAATTTGGAAACAGAATGGCCACTCATTAGACAAGACAAAGCCTGTTGGGGTCATTAGATTCTTATTTAAAACCTTCAACATGTCTGTCGGGACACAGTAACTCTTCAGTAGAACAATGATTTATATCCGTCGCTGCTGTTTTTCACTTTTGTTTTTTTTTTGTTTAGGCTTAGACGCTTTTTACTAGGGGAAATACAAGACGGTATATTGGCCCAACTTATATAAAATACTTAGGCTACGATTACCAGGAGTCATAGAATGGGTAAGTATTTTAACAGAGAACAGGAAGAATTAAGAGGTTTATACGTTTATGAGCGAAAATTATGAAAACTGTGATGAAAACGAACAATACCAAATCACCGAAGCTCGGGTACAAATATATTTGTTTAAACCATTTTCAGCATATTCGGCCAAACTGCTCCATTTAAAAGTTTTTTGGAGAAATCTTTTCACAAATATTTCATTTGAATAAACCGGTTCAGAACAATAAAAACGGGTAATTCGAACTCATGAATAAAGCCGTTTATTTACTCTGGACTAAGATTTTTTTCCAGTTCTGTTTATATCAATAGTCAAATCGTTTATTTTCATTAGGCCAAAAAAAAGGCCCTTTGAAACGTCATTTACAAAAGTGATTCTAGTTGCCCATTCCAAAATGTAGTTTCGTATGGAGAAGAATGGGCAAGAAACTCCATACTTATTCTTTTATCCATGCATCCGCTCAGCTACGTATAAAATATTAAAAAATAAGTAGTTCGCATCGCGTTTATGTTACTTGTCATAAAATGGTTAATTTAGGTTAATAAAATTCAGAAAAAGTTCACGATTCTTAGAAAAAAAACCGACATAATCTGTCAATAACCGGTATACGATAAACCGGTTCCGATCACTGCAACAAACAATTTTACAACGAATTATTCTTTCAGGTTTAGACTACAAATTTATACCATCTGGACGCGGAAAGAACTCTCTTCTAATGATAGAGAATCATACGTTTAGCCAAGCTAAGAAAGATGTTAGGTATTGGAACTGTTCTAAAAGGACCACAAGAGGTTGCAGGGCTAAGGTCCAATTTGATAACTATCATAATATCACTGCTTATGTCAGAGACCATAACCATAGTCCTCCCTCTTATTTTGTACAACACGATGGCACTTTGATGAAGTTGCATTATAGTTATAGAAAAACAATGTAAACTTACCAGTTTTGTCGTCTATTCTAATCTATATTTATAATCTGTAATTAAGTTAAAGTGTGTTAGATTTTTGGTTGCTTGAAATACCACTCGGATTGGAAAACAAAATATTGTAAATGATAACTAGATTAATCAGAAATGACTGTATAAAGCATGTAAGATGGCGAAACTTAACTTACCTACATGCAAATTTTGCTGTACCAATGATGGGTAGTAAACAAAGATTTAACGCGTCTCAAAACCTCAAGATACTGCTAGTAGATTATGTCTCGTACAGTTCTTTCGTAAGTTATTTTGACTGATTGATTGTCATCGTTTAAGTGATAATTCGATCATACCCTCTAGACAATTTTGGTGCAACAAGAAGATTGACTCCACACCCGACCGATATTATAACCGTGAGAGATTGCCGCAGGCGAACTAGAATCAGGTATTGGATTAAAATTATATCGCACCTTTGATATTACCGCTCGTGTGCTCGTATCTTAAGATTTTCGAGCCGTAGAATTTTACCCGATCTATTCTGGGAAGAACGGATATCCTACAGATTCCAAATAAAATAACTGCCCCTAAGCAACTAAGTGCACTTTTGTTAATCCCTCTGCTAGTTAACACAGTAAAAACTTTTGTAATATAGGTACATTAATAGTTATTAAGATGTTTACAACCGTGTTGAAAGGAGTTTAGGATCTTAGATGTTGCAAATTGTCTATGAAGTATTTAATTTATTGTAAACGTATTTACGTAGTTGTAGTCTTATCTGTAGATTAGTAGCTTAAATTCTACATATAAAATGTTTGCAGACTTTAGATGCTTCACGATTTTTTATTATTGTTTTGTTGCCATTATTTTTTGTTCAGTTACAGTAGTCACATTGTCTACGGGTAGAACCTTGCTCATTGTCAATGGATACACTTTTAAAAAGGAGTATTGTGTGAAGGAGGGTACAAGATGGGGCTGTAACGAGCAACCCAGTAACAGCAAATGCAACGTTTTTGTCCATGTCAATGAGAAGTACGAAGTAACTCTTATGGCAAATGCACACACCCACGAACCAATATTTTGTCGCGTATTTCAAGATAGAATTATGTAATGACTTGGTTGTCAGTTGATTTTTCGTTAAGTATTTTATCAAGATCTCATAAAAGTTTTAAGTGTTTTGTTTTTATTTTGTTGTAGTTAATTACTAGAATTATTGAATTTAATAAAATTTTAATGTTGACTGATTTTATTTTGTGGTTTCCCTTTAAATCCCGGCTCTTGGAGATGTTGATGTATTCATCTATAAACAATTTGGAACAATGGTAACAATTAGTCTAATTTAGTTTTTAAACCATATCTCATACAGTACCTACAGCTTTATTGTATAATTAATACATTAAATAATTAATACATTGTCTTAATTATACAATAAAGGAATTTTTTTTTTTAGAAGTACACTATCATTATAAGAATACTTGATAAAGATATCTAATTTGTGAAAATATTTTCCAGAAATAACGGGATTAAAATTTGATGGCGACGAGCTAGCCGCAGAAGAGACACCAGAGCAACAGAACATAGAAGATCTGGGATACGACGAAATAACAGAACAAACAAGCAATGTAGCTCTATTCGTAGAGTCTCGAAGAGGGAAGACAGTACTCCAGTACAATGGACACAGATACCGCAACGCGTACAAATCCAAGATGGGAACTCGTTGGAACTGCTCTCTGAATAAGCATTGTTCCGCTTTCCTGTTCCTAAGTGATCAGTATGAAATTCTGATGTCCCACGAAGAACATGATCATCCACAACCGGCGAGGCTTGAGAATATAGACACGGATCAGAATGGTAAGTTTCTATGGTTTATACTTACTTATGTAGTTATTTCTAACATGCAAATAACACTTTTCTTGCGTTTTCTGACTTAGTCATTTTGCACAGAATATGTCTTTTTTTTATGCCATTTTCGATTGAGTTGTTTGTATTTTTTCCCGCGATAAAACGAGGGAACTTATAACTTTTGTTAGATGTCTATCTGTGCTATCCACGCGGCTGAACCAATGTTGTTAAGTAACATTAAAGGTCAAAGCTCATTAGAGCTACCCGGCACCTACTCCACACCGACTCGGCTCCTGCGGCTAGTATTCTTGGCATGCGCTCACTATATCAACTCCGTAGCGTCACCTGATCGTCTCGGTTATAAGCCCTTCACGCGCGGACGGCGCGGCGGGTGCATCACTCGGTGACAATTTGCTGCTCGAATGCTTGCCTTGCGTTGACTGGGTATTGCCGTGAGGGTCCCGGGTAGACCGCGCGCTGCCCGCGATTGATACACGCGAGGACGATAAGTACTTGGCGATGCACCGCTCAAAATTAATTTGTATGTAAAATTCGTGGACCAAGCGGCGTCCACTCGTTGACCACTCGGCGTTCACTCATTGACTGCGTGGGGTCCACTGGTTGACCGCGGGACGTTTATTGGTGTTAACGCGACGTCGACCCGTAGATTAACTGTCGACAACGAGTGGATGCCGTGCGACTAGGCGGTGCGGGGGTGGGTGCCGGGTGGCTATAATGAGCTATGACCTTAAGTCAATAAAAAGCTGCTCGAACATATTCCTGCTGTTTTTTACATAAGTTGACAGTCTCAGCTGCGTCAAATAGTCGCAAATTTCTATCCTATTTTTCGTTTTACAGACACGGCAGTGGTCATCACATCCCGCAAAGGCAAAGAGATGCTCCTCTTTCGCAAGTTTACTTATCGCAAGCAGTACGACAAAGGGAACAAGTCTCGCTGGATCTGTTCCACTCTCAAGAACTGCCGCGGCTGCGTCTTCACTGACACCAATAACTACATCATCTCTGCCTTCGAGGAACACTGCCATGATCCTCCGAAATACTACCTCAAACCTGACCATGTACTCGGCGCTTTGAGGGAACCTCTAATCATAGAAACCGATTGATATTATTAATCAATTCTGTATTTAAATATTTGTGCACCTCTTTAGTTAATAAAAATGCTTTTACAATGATTTTTGTATCTAATTAACCTTTTTTATTTTATTTTTAATATTACTTGCGATGTTATTAAAAAAACCTAATGTGACTTATAACTTTCAGCTTACGAAGTAAAATCGAAACGAGGCAAGCCCCTGATTCTGTACAAAAATTATACTTATTCGCGGTACCCGTATCCTCTTAAGAATGGCTGGCGGTGGTATTGCTCCAGAGTGAGGAACTGCAGGGCATACATTATTACTACAGTCGACAACGTTATCGTAACGGCTTTGGGTTACCATAACCATTTGCCGACGCGTTTAGAATCTATGTAGGTAAATAAAAAGCGGAAAGATCCGCTTGTTTGGCTATTTTTCAACTTATTTTTACTATGCGTGCCTTTATATAATATATCAATGTTAACTTTATTTAGTAAAAATATAAATAATAAAAAAGTTATTAAATAGTTGAACATGTTTCTTTTTTTACCTTAACACTCCTTATGTAAGCAAAAGGGTTTTCTAACACTCCGATCACGTAAAGGGTCTCGTAAGGAAACCCTCGCTTATCAATCTTCCTATCTATACTAATAATACAACGCTGAGAAGTATGTTTGTTTGAACACGCTAATCATAGGAACTACTGGTCCGATTTGACCCTGTTAATCGATCAATATTACCGTACCTGGTCTGGGATTTGACACTGCTACTAGAATAATGCTACATCATAGGTCTAAATCGATCTGCCCCTGACTGCAGACTAAATTCGATAGGTAAGGCACTTTAGCAGTAATCAAGAGAAAGAATGCAGGCAAAAGATGATACGAGTGAGTTGGCTTTATGCTAAATGTCTTATTTTCTGACTTGCAGCTGAAATGCATCCATTTCTATCCCGAAAATCCTTAGTGCGTACTTACTTCTCTTCACAAAGAATATACCCTTCAAGTTTCACGTCTTTAGGACTAGCGGTTTAGGTTCTGCGTTATCAACAATCAATCGGTTTACAATTTTATAAAGGGACATCTCTTTTAATTCAAACCCGAGTACAAAGTAACTAATTGGAACCCAGGTACGGTAAAATAGGGTCAATAAACAAAATAAAGGGATAATCTTATCAAGAGGGGTGAATTAACTACTTACATATTATTATTCTCAATAGCCCCACCCTCAGGTTATCAGGTGTGCTTATTGGGAGATCAGAGGGATGGAAAATTTGCATATATATATTTTCTAACATTTTTAAATAGATAGAAAGTTAAATAATATGCGTGGTGGGAATTTGGACACCAGCCCGTCATACTACTAAGATGCATTGTCAAGAGTGAATTGTGGGATGCAGTGGGTTTAGGAATAGAACCACATATAGCTCCATTGAAGCTATTGATTAGCGTACATTACTTATAAAAAAAGGAATAGGTCCAGAGCAGTGGTTGTCATACTGAGGTCAGTAGGCGAGCTTTTAAAGGCCAAAATGACCCAATTTAGTCTGAATTTAATAGGTACCTAATGACTGCTTGCAAACAAATTTTAATAGCCTATAGCGCTTTTGACCAGAAAAGTGTAACAACCCCTGTTTTGTTTGATTTATAAAAACTATTAATATGCTTACAAAAAATTTATTGAGATAAATAAAAAAAAAACATACAAAATACATTGAGGTAGTGAGTATTACAATCAGTCTTAATTTAGTGTTGATCAGTCAAAAATTTAACAGTGAATATGATTTTGATACAATCTAAAATATAAAACTAAAATATAATAAGTACCTTACCCACCAACTAAAATAATTTTAATTGATTATTTAGCCCATAACATTGTTGAATCATCTTTTTACATACCCATATCAAGACCATAAAATCAATACAAAATAAAATTAACCTACACTTAATTATAGTTACAGATAATAAAATAATTTGTTTTGGTCCTGAATATTGTACCATAGTCACAAGTGATAAAAGGTATATTTTTATTACATTTTAATATTAGCCTAAAGGTCATTCATTTGAGGTAGAAAATACATCTTAAAAGTTTATTGGCAATAAAAAAGTAAGTACATTGATTAAAAAGTAGGTACTTATGAGGCTTATACCCTAAAAATAAAAATAAAGGATTCAAAGGTAGTAATTCAGTCTTATTTCATTATGTGTATTATGCTTTGGATTCACATTATAATTTTTTATTGGTACAGTTCTTTATTTTTCAGTCAGTTTTATAATTTCCTTATAATCTATTTATTACACAACAGTCTTAAGAATAAGTTTTAGTAGTACTAGTGAATGATATGTTAAACAACTTTGAATGAACCATCGTTACGTCTGTAAAAACCATGAGGCGGATGACTGTGGTTGTTACGCACCCGTTTGATGACCTGTCCGAGTCTATGCACCACCGTTGTTATATCTACGTTGCAGCCTGTCTTTGTTCGTGATGTACAGTACCATTGCTTCTTTCCGTAAGCCAGTTTGTTCTTCAGACGGAATGCGTAACCTTTGTGAACTAGAAGTAAGCTCCCTTTTCGTGTCGGAATGAAGTTTGCAACTGAAAGGGTTAAGTGATGTTAGTAAATGTTGATGAGGTGAATTATTGACATTTTAATGAAGTATCATGCTTATTATATACTAATGATTGTTAAATAAAACACTTGTTTTAACATTTATTCATATAATTTATTATAATAGGTACATTTTACACAGCCATTTAGTTTGGGTGTTCTACTACTATAGATCTACTAACTTTGACTACATAGGTACATGTTTATATTTAATTTATGTTAATTACAATTTAATCTACGTTCATTTTCGGTCAATGAAGTAGAAAAATAAACAAGATAAGGTTATTAAATAACCATGAATACTTTTCAAGTTAATCAAAACTCAAAACATGAAAGAACACTGAACTTATTCGCGCGCTTATAACCTATCAAAGTTTTAAAAAGATATAACTTTTGAAAACCACTTAATACACATTCACGATAATTTCACTTTAGATTGTGTTTATGAAACATAATCTATAATTAACTAAATCAGGCAATAATGCATTTAAATAACACAGAAACATAGCACGCCATAGTTGGTATAACAACGCTTTAGGTGACGCTGTCATCTTCTTTTTTTTTCTACTAGTATAAATGTAGCCAGTAGTTAAATTGGACAGGACAGAGTTTGGTAGCGTTTATAACTAGCAACACTCACTATGACGATTAAAACGTTTCGTTCGTTTCAGATAAAAGTTTGCTTGGGAACGGATGCTGTTTATAATAGTATGACTAATTTATTTGAAACGTCTTTTTCTTTGTGGGAAAACGATTTAGCTGTAAAAATACTTTATCGATCCAATTTTTTATTATTTTCTTTGCATTTGTTGTTAATGATGTAGAATTGGTAATTTTAAAGTTGTTAGTTTGCGAATGCCGATCGTTGCACTACAGCTATAAAAAAAGAAACGTCATTTGTCAATTGTTTCAAACTTTCAAAGTCAAAATGACAATCTGACAAACGTGTTTCGTTTCGTAAAGTACCTAATAGCAAAGCAAAGAAAACATCGAATTAGCTCGCTATGATTGATAACTGATTTTATTAGTTAAAATGTCGAATTTTGTTTAGTTTGCAGAAAGTATTATCCATTCCTTATAAGGTGTGATATCGTCCGAACCTTCTCGTTCTTAAATTGAAGTTTGGAAGTTTGTGAACTTTTTAAACAAAGTTTTGTGATGTGTGATTAAGAAGGAATAGTGCTCAATTGTGAAGTTATAAAATGTGTTGTGTCTCGAAATTAGTTAGTATTAGTAATCTTTGCTCAAATATTCTAATAGAAGTCAAATTCGATTTGAATTTGACTCGATGTTTTTATTGTTTTTGACCTGGATTTTGCTTGGAATGCTGGTAACAAGATTGTAATGGAAATGCAATCATTATTCCAGTGGTTATTACATAATTAAGTGATTTACAATAATATAATATAAGTATAATTATTTATATTAAGTATCATGAACAATCTAAGTAAAGTAATCAATGGAAAGTTTTATTTTCAAGGTTTTAGTTGATAACATTTATATTTCTCAAGTATGAAACAGTGGTCCTTACTTAAACTTAATTTATTGCTAAAATATTTGTTGAAAATAATTTCCATTGGCAGTGATTAGTCATATGCAACTGTCTGTGCCTCATAGCCAATTAATATGTTTTAATTACTTATTATTAAAATTGTTCCATAGACTGGTGTCTAAGTATTAGATTTGTTTATTCTAAAATAAAACTAATATAAAAAAATATTTCTATAACATGTATATCTACTTTGCTAGAAAAAGACAGTCTTGAACCATTTTATTTGATTAGTCTTGTTATTAATAACGTAAAACCAATGTTTTCACTCATACAACAATATATATATCAGTCTAATATGATAAAAACAGTTTTCCTTAAAACTCAAAATTATTACTTTATGGGAATTCTTTTCCTGAATTTTGTATTAATCTGTATGTGAGTCATTGAGGAAAACATTTTGAGGTCATTAAATTATTATTTCAAATGAGCTAATGTATTTTCCTAACTTATAACCTAAGAAACTCAGCGGCTAGCCTCTTATCATACCTCTATTAAATGTTCTGCACAGAGGAATTTTCTCATTAAGACTTTGAAATTAAAATCAGGTTGATTTACATTTCTTCACTAAGTCAATATAACAATATACCTATTTTTATACAAAATAATAAAACAACACGAACAAAAAATATTTCATCTCAAAATTGGGAATATCTTATTTATTTTACGAATCACTTGTTAAAACATTAACACTTAATCAGTGTTTAAATTATTATCCATTGAAGTCGTGAATAACGAAGATAATCAACTTTCTTTAATCTTTTTTTTGTGTATGGGTACATGTTTATACTTTTAAACAGTATTGACTCACTTGTGGACAGTGTTGTACCTTCAAACGGTTAGCATTATTTATTCAGTTATAGTGAATAAATATGTGTGAATTTCAAACACAATGTGAGAGAAACAAAGGTACTTACAATCTTTATACCATATAGGCACATAACTTGTTTATAAAAAATATAAAGCATACTATTTTTTTAACCCGGCGTCATGGGGGTTGGGTCTGTGGGACCCGTCACATTTTATTGCGCTTCTAGTTCGGTTACTAGGAGTGCGACATTGCCTTTCTTCTCAGTAGCTGGAGCTGTTGAGTTGTTCTATGCAACTCAAGCAACATGTTGGTCGAGGCACATCCGCAGCGGGAGTTACATGTGCACAAAATTGAAAAAGGTATGTGAGACCCATCCCCGCAGTCGGTGTAACAATTTCGCGCCATATTGTTTTACTTATTATCTGTGTTTTTATCCTTTTGTAATTGATTTTTTGTTGTTGTTTATAATTGTTTTTGCTTTTATATGGTTTAAAGTATTTTATTTGTATTTTTGTAGGTACTTACTTAGTAAAAAATGGATCATGAACGAGGGAGAACGACAGCGTATTCTTGCAATTTTACAAGAATCTGACTCTGATTCTGAGTTGTCAGACCAGGATTTGTGTGACGAAGAAGATCGCAAAAGGTGTCAAGTGTGTTCAGCCAAAAAAGACCGTAAGACAAACTACATCTGCGAGAGTTGCAACTAATATATATTTGTGGAGAACATATAGTACCTTTTTGTGCTGACTGTACCAAAGATATAAGTGATTTTTGTTTTTTTCTTAAGGCAATTTAGTTTCCTACAAAAAAGGGCTATTAAAACATTGAGACTGATTGTTAATTAATAATAAAATTAGATTTTAATAGAAGAGGAAAATATTGTTGACATTTGTCGTTATGTTTTTAAAGTTCCATTTATGTGATTAAAACATAAATATAACATGATATTTGTGTTTCATTTATTTACTTAGATACCTAAATAACTAAACATGAATAATATTAACTTTATTATTTATACAGTATTGGAATAATTTTGACATTAAAAAACGGGTCGGAGAGACCCACCCCAACGTCCGTGTAACACTTTTCCACCCCCATGACGCCGGGTTAAATAAATTGTGTATTGATATAGAGTACATCTTCAAAATTTTGGTGTATAGGTAACCTGATTTATACATCACTCTACTACCTTATATTGCTATTGTGTAAAACAATGTTTTTGACATGGTACATATTATGTTTAAATGAATAATCTAGCACAGTTTGTACATAAAATATACACTGTATTGTGCTTAGCGAGGCCACTGTGTTTATCTTTCTAATCAGATTGACTGCATTCTTTAATAATGAAAAGCACACCATAAATGAATAACCAAACATTAATTCAGTTCACATTTATAATCTTACACATATCATGTTACTGTTGTCCTTACTAATAGTGCAATAACTCGAGTTTTGCCCCAAAATGAGTTGAGTATTTATGTATTTATAAATGAACTTTGGCACAGACTTTTTTTTTTAATCTTGAGTATAACCTACTAATCATACCAATCTAAATGGTTAGGCAAACCAGTCTGTTTGAAAAGTGCAAGTACCAAGGCTACTATATGTTAGTTCCCAATGGGGCCATTTTAATTAATTAGAAATATGAGTCTTAATTTTAGGCAACAATAATAATAGTGTGAATCCGCCATTAACACAATGCCTCGGCATTTTATATACGGCGTAAATCGACAAAATGTCAAAGTAATTCGAATTGAATTTATTTCCGGGGGGTTTAAAAAAAACACGAAGGCTTAGGTAAACTCCGTTGCGCTTCTCGCTTCGCTTTTTCTGACAATTTGCCTCCGGCATTTTACATAACTGCGAGCTTTTACGCCGTATATAAAATGCCGAGTTATTATGTCAACGGCAGATTACGGGCATTTTCACTAAAACGTGCACCCTTCACTTTTACGCTGTCCCACGTTTTCGAAGTTGTATTGTGTTTTAATATGAAGGTGTATATTTTTTATTTTTTAATAAATCGATCCCAAATGTATTAAATTTGCTTTTGATCAACAATCGTTGTGTATATGTCGCAGTCATCTGGTTGAATCAGCTATTTAGTTGTATGACTAGCGCGTTTATTGAATGGCAACATTTAATTGAATGACTAGACCGAAAGCTGATTGAACAATCGTCACTCAACGCCCAACTAAATAGCTGATTGTAGCATAGCCCTTTGAACAGAGCGGACGTAAAATCAGTCAGGTGATTGTAATTTAGTTCATTATTTTTCCACTGCGGCGTTAGTAGTCACCAAAACAAATATGGCGTAGAATAAGCTCGCGCAGATAGCACTGTCTTGATATTATTTTGATTAAATTTACTTTAAAGTGACTAATTCTTGATAAAATAGTGTGACAGCATGGATTTACCTATTAATACGCCGCCGCTGGCTACTTTTAAAGTTTAAAAAAAAAAATTAAAATCATAATAAAGTGTGTCATGTCATGTCGTCATTTTTGTTATGTAAAGTAAGTTAAGTTTTTAAGTTGCGAACTTATGGTCACCCTAAACAAACATAACAAAGTCGACTATATCCCATTTAACGACAATGCTAAATGACGTTCAGTCAAGTCGTTGAACGTTACATTAAACAACTTGACGAGTTGTCGTTTAGTCATTCAATTAAATGTCGTCATTCAATGTACGCGCTAGTCATACAATCAAATAGCTGATTTAACCAGATGACTGCGACATATATATATACTTAATTAATTTAATTATTAACAATTCGAATACCAAAAGAAGCCATTTTTTACTTGTCCCAGTGCTTAACCTCTTTGAGTAAACCTAAATTACCGGAAATTTTCCTACCAAAACGTCAAATTTTTGTTCCAATTGTAGTAGATTCCTTTTTCCATCTTACTAATTAAAATGAATAGTAAAACCCTAATATTACAGGCGTAAATTACATTTTTGTAAAGGACCTCAAAACTCGATCCGACCGGACATGTCAGCACAGTGACGGTCCAAATGCAAGTATTCGTTTCTACTAAACTCGTTATAACTCTAAAAACTTGCAACACTATCCACTAAGAATCATCCACAATTTAATTTTTAAATCCTGTCAGTTTGCTAAATTTGTGAAGTAAAGAGGGTGTTTTGTTGGTGTTGGCGGTTGGTCACAATTCCAGTCATGTTTGAAGCCTTTTTTCTTATTACGTATTTGTGTCACAGTATTGAACTACTTTCCATTGATTTTTGGTATTATTCAAGAAACGGTTTCATTAGTAATTTTAGAAAAATATAATTTTATTTGGTGAGAAAGGTTTTTTTTTTCGTTTTACTTGGATGATGTGACAGTCAGTTCAGTGACGTTTTGTGTTGTCACATATAGGGCGGACCACTAAAGTCACCAAACTGACTCATAAGGCTGGTTCTACATCATTAATTTTATTTTAAGGTACTTTAAAAAACATCACAATGCCACTAAGTGGTGCTGAAAGAACTCAACGATATAGAGAAAGGCTTAAACAAAATCGTCCTGACGAGTTTGAAAGACAGAAAAAACAGAATTTAGCTAAAGTTAAGTCGAAAAAGAAAAAAGTATCAGAACTCACACTAGAGGAAGCCGAAATTAGACGAGAAAGGTGGAGAAAAGAAAAAAGGAAAAGCCGGCAAAAGCAAAGGAAAGCCAAGAAACACGACTTTTTCTAATTTGTATATCATGTAGCCTCAACCTAAGGATTTTAGATGTGTCAATTTGGTGACAGTCCCAATTTTTAGGGTTCCGTAGTCAACTAGGAACCCTTATAGTTTCGCCATGTCTGTCTGTCTCTCCGTCCGTCTTCGCTTAATCTCTGTGACCGTTAGCACTACAAAGCTGAAATTTGGTACAGTCAGCGTCAAAACTTGATGACCACATTTAGATTTTCAAAATCGCTGTACACCATATAATACCTAAATCGCTTAACACGACCAACGTCAGAAATAAATGATCATCTTAAAAAACCATAAGTTGGTAACCCATCACTTTTCAAAAGTCGCTAAACAAAGTTATGGTAAACAATCATGACATTCTTTGTCTCTAAAGTCTCTGAACAAATTTTTGTCAAAAATAACATACCATCGTTTATTTCTAAAGTCCCTGAACAAAATCAAATGTTTTTGGGTTTAATATGTGTGTGTATTCTTTTTCAGTAGGTATATTATGTCACTTTTCAATTGAAGTGACATTTACCATCTGGGGGCACGGTAGTGCCTCCGCCAAAACGATAAATTATTATCACTACTAAAACCGTTTATAACCACCAAACCACAATCAACTCAAAAACACACTTGTGAAAAATCTCCTCAGTTTTCAGACGGGTGCATTTTTAAGTAAAAATGCCCTTATACAAAATGACCGCGACGTCTATATTAAAATATTGAGAAACTTCTCGGAATTTTACAAAAAAACACATTTCTAAAATAATGTCCTTATTTTAATTGAGTTACTTTTTTATACTTATTTGTGTTTAATTTTTATTACAATATCTAAGTAAATTGAGCTAAGGTACCTAAAGCCAAATTCATTCCGGTAACCATTTCTCATTTTATTTCTCGGAAAATTTCCGTCCACAAATGTTATCTACTTGTATTATTTTATTACAATTATAATAATTAACCACTGTTATTTGTTTTATTTACCTTCCTGTTAACTTAAGTGGCAGAACCATTATTTGTGTTACAATTCCTTTTTTCATTTTCAGGTATATTCATAAACACTAGAGGGAATTCGAAACTATTCATCTATCAGAATCATACGTTCCGGTTTATGTATAAGAAGGCCTATGGCAGTCAGCTGTGGTACTGTTGGTACTTCTTTAGTAGATGCTGTCCTGCAAAGCTGAGGATCAACAATGCTGGGAAGGTCACAGAAAGCATCGGCAGACACAACCACGACCCCCCAACATGCTGGATGACACCAGACGGCAAATCCTACAGTCTCCCCCCTCTACCAGAAAAGACCCCTCCTAACACCCCAAATAATGTATGATTGGAAACAATAAAAGTATTTGGTAACAATTTGTTTTACTGCCTTTATTTTGTTGTGAAATGAACAAACTGCCTCTATTTCAAACAAGATGAGATTTTAATTTGTATTCTATGGAATGTTAAGTTTACGTCAAAAGTTTAAGTAGTTTGTAACTTAGTGTATTCAGTATGTGTATACCTACTAATGTTTTAGACTGTGTACAAAAGTTAACGAGTCTATTGAAATGCAATTACACATTATTCTCTATATTTCATAAATGTACGAATTTGTTTCGTATTTTTTTTATTTTTAAGAGGGCGTCCAGATCTTTATATTTTTATTAGCGTCTTATTTGTAATACCATTTTAGCCTATAGGCTTGGTTTTATATCTTCCATCATGCGGTACCTACCGATAAACAAATATATGTAAACTTTGAAATTATTCGGTCTGTTATCGTTATGGCGCTAATCAAAAGATAAGTCATACGCCAAAGCAATATTTAGAATCTAAATATTGTTTCGTACATATTTTATTGTACATGTATCATGCATTTCAAGTCACCGCAAAAAGTGATCTTTTAATTGTATAGTTATATAAAATAATGCTTATGTAATATTGACACGTTTTTAGTGTATTGTCTGTCTGTCTGTCCTTCATAATTTATATAGTTCCGCCCATAAATATCTCGATTGTTGCGCTCACTTTGACTTTACGTTGTTAAGTCAAGCTGAAGTGAAAATTTCGCTTTTTTGATGTGATGTCCAACTATTATTATACGTCTTTATTCATGAGTAATCGTTCAAGGTATGAAAAGAGTCAAATTTTATTAATGTGAAAATAAATCACGTATTCCTTACATTTTGATCGTTCGGTACCTTACATTTTTGCCTGAAACAGAGTTATTTTTTTTTTTGCAAAAATGTAATCATTCATGATGTGTATTTTTCACCCCTTGAAAGATTACCCACGAATTAAGCTAGGTACGTTCCTTTGTGTCAACCCTAGATATTTGATGAGAGAAAACTGTTTATTTATTGAACCCTATCCCGTATCAAAATCGTGGTCGATGACGCTATTATCTACTGATTGCTATCCTCAGTTTAAATTGATTGTTTTCTGTTACGTTCAAAGTTTAATCGGACATTACGTAGAGATAAGTAGAAAAAACACGCGATATCATCGTCATAATCGAACGAAATTATCATTTAAATATGGCTCAACAAAGTTAACAGATCTGGGAAATACCGTTTTGTTTAATCATTAATTACTTATTCACGCGATGTCTATCTTAACACCTGGCGTTGGAATTGGCTGATAAATATATTTTGATTGACCGTGGAGATATTTACAAGTATTTAGAGAACTTTAATTTCATAAATACTATTCAATTATTTTTTGAAGTGTGCAGGCATGACACTGCCTGCATGACTTCTGTCTTCGGACACCAAAAATAAACAATTAGCATGGTGGCGAGAAAATATTCCGTTATTTAAGTAGGTCTGTTAAAAAAATCTAATGTGCTCGACGCTCTACTCTATTTTTTTTTAATTGACGTCTGGGTAAATTTACCTCATCAAATATTTAGTCGCAGTGTTTTATTTAATTTGGACTGAATAGGGAAATCCAATACCAAAAAGGTGAAGAGAATTGTGGCGGATTATTTTTATACGGCCATGTTCGAGTTTTAGTACGTACAAGGAGGACAAGGAGCAGTTGTAGAATTTTGTATAATAAAAAAATATTGAGAGAACAAAACATTTTTAAGTTATACTTACTTACCCAGATTAAATAGAGCACTGGAGCACTGCATTTATAAACGACAACTTTAAATGAACTCAAAATACAAGCAATGTTAATAAATTAGTTTTTAAAGATCAAAGTTCCATTTTGTATTATAATAATTATTGTGCCTTTCAAAAGTTTTATGTAGACCAAAAATAAAATTATATCAATATTGTTGACTGCCTTTTGTTTTCTACACCTCTAATTGAAAAAGCAAGAATCCCTATGAACATCGTCATCATCTTTCTGTATAGCCGTCTCCAAGATTTTGTGAACAAGCCGAGTCTCCAACTGTGTAGAGGTTAACCTCTACACAGTTGGAGACTCGGTTTGTAAGTAAATGCCTAATTAACAATATCTATTTCTGTATTTGAGGTTACACAGACAATATTTTATATTTATTTATTGAACTTATTGTACTAAGGCGGACTTAATGCCTTAGGCATTTTTTATCAGTCTAGGGTGATGCAGAGATAAAACATAGTAGGTGCAAGAAAACAGAAAAGTTACAGAAATTAAATGAATCAATAAAATAGTTACTTTAAATACATAAATACACACATCAAAAGTGTCTAGGGATATTTTAATTAAACCTAAATAACTAAAATTCTATTAACTTTTTATTAAGACACCTACACTTTAAAATAAACCTTGTTTAATTGCCTATCTAATCTAATAATAAACTTTTAGATAAAGTTAAATAAAAAAAAAACTTAGAAGAAGAGGAAAAACTCAACAAAATTTCAATTTAACTTTATTTTTGAAATTTCAAAACCTAAACAACAAAACAATTTTTTTTTTATAAAAATTGTTGAAAACATAAAATTAATAATTCGTGGATCCACCTAAGACTCTCCTGACACATCTGGAGCGGTTCTGCATACTCAAAACAAGGGTGTCAATATCCTGTTGTGGAGTACTGTCCCAAATCCTGCTAAGATGCAAGAAAAGCTGGTTTTGATGCACAATATCAACAGGGAAATTCCTACGAGCTCTTCTCTGAAGCATATTCCAGGCATGCTCAATAGGATTTAAGTCAGGGGATTGTGCAGGCCGGTCTAAAGCTTGGATAACATGCTGTTGTAACCAACTTGTAACGATCGCGCCGTATGTGGACGGGCATTGTCGTGCATTAGCTGGAAATATTGTCCCATTTGCTGTTTGTGGGGCAAGATTACAGGCTCTAGCACCTCATCTCGGTATTTTCGAGCAGTCATATTGCCTTGTATCCAAACGAGGTCCGTTCTACCGCCGAGACGAATTCCTGCCCAAACCATAATCGTGCCACCTTAATATGCATGAACTTGTTGTGGGTGCTGCAGTCGATTCCAACGTCCAGGTTTTCTCCAAACGCGTACTCTTCGCGAATCAGGATGAAATCCAAACCTAGATTCATCAGTGAAAAGCACAAGTGACCATTGAGAATGGTTCCAGTTTTCGTGTGCAATAGCCCATTGTAATCTTCTTCCTCGATTACCTCTCCTTAGTGCTGATATCCAAAATGGCCTACGAGCACGTAGATTGACTTTATGCATTCGCCTTCTCAAAGTTTGACCGCTTACCAGCAAACCATACTCTCTCTGTAGCCTTTGAACCAATTGCATCGCCGCTGCATTTAGTTGACTTCGTGCAGCATTTACTATGAATCGGTCCTGTACATGTGTTGTAATGCGTTGTGGTCCTCGGTGCCGTTCCACCACTTCACCTGTGACACGATAACGTGACCGAACCTGGATATAACGCTCTGACTAGTCCTCATGGCTTCAGAAACCGCAATTTGGGACAGTATTCCACAACAGGATATTGACACCCTTGTTTTGAGTATACAGAACCGCTGCAGATGTGTCAGGAGAGTCTTAGGGCTGATCCACGGATTATTAATTTTAAGTTTTCAAAAATTTTTATAATAAAAATGGTTGTTTTGTTTAGGTTTTGATGTCTCAAAAATAAAGTTTAGATTGAAATTTTGTTTGAGTTTTTCCTTTTCTTCTAAGTTTTTTTTTAAATTTAACTTTATCTAAATGTTTGTTATCAGATTATATAGGCTATTAAACAAGGTTTATTTTAATGTGAAGGTGTCTTAACAAAAAGTTAATAGAATTTTAGTTGTTTAGGTTTAATTGAAATATCCCTAGACACTTTTGATGTGTGTATATACATACATAGGTACATACTATATATACAAAGTAGAGAGAGATAAACATAAGTGCATGTACAATACATTAAGAGTGAGAATTGAGATGAGTCTGCCAACTCCTTGAAACTCAAACTCAAAATTATTTTATTCAAATAAACCATTTACTTTTGAATCGTCAAGGTGTCAGTCTGTCAGAAATTTACCGTTAACTAAATATAAAAAACCCATGTTAAAGTGTAAAAGAAAAATGAACACTTTTCATTCTACCAACCTGATCAACTGATTAATTTGTATGTAAAATCTAGAATTAGACAACGATTTGCCGGCCGGCCCGCGCCGCGATAACCCGCGGCAGCGGGATTTTGCGCCGGCGGCGGCGTTGCACTTCCACGCGCCACTGGTACGTGTGTGCAAGGACTGTTGCCTCCAGATCCCACGGCGGGACGCCGGCAAGGAGGCATGCCGCCTCGCAGGAGACCGTGCGGTATCCCCGCACCATGCGAATTGCCATGACCCTCTGGGACGCCGTCAGAAGCCGGGCCGGAGCCGTGGCTAGGTTGGGCGCCCACACCGGAGCCCCGTAGAGGGCAATGGACCGCGGTTTTTTATAATATAAAATTTAGCAAGAATCGCACGTAACTTATCACACACTCGCGTAATATAGGGACGCCAGTTAAATTTATTATCAATAAGTAGGTAGTCCCAAATACATGTGTGTATCAACCTGTTCAATGACTGAACATTTGGTATCACAATCAGTAAGATGTTCATGGAGACACTGTGTGAGTGTGCTACTAACTTGGACATCGGGGTTTTATCTTTTTATTAATAGGCTGATTTTATGTGCATTATTTTTGTTTTTTGGGCATTCATTACGAGTCCCAGATCATGGCACCACACACTCAGCTTGTCAAAGTCTTTTTGTAGAAGTGCACCTATAAGGGTCAAATCATTCCCTTCAATAAGCAGACAAGTATCGTCAGCATACTGATACGATTTAGAATTAAGAAATATTGTATTCATGTCGTTCACGTATATTGTACAAACATTAAAGGAAGTCCAATTATTGTTTTAGTAAAGACAAGAATGGAACATCTTCAAAAAAGAAAACGGGGCTCCGGTTGGTCTCAGTCTGACCTTCAGAATGCTTTAAATGACGTGAAAAACAACATAATATCTGAGCGTGGCGCAGCATTAAAATATAATATACCAAGGCGAACGTTAATAAATCACTTAAAATCTGGGAGCGAGGTGAAGAGGACGGGAAGAAAGACTGTTTTCACTGACACACAGGAGAAAGAATTGGTAAAAAGAATAAAAAAAAATTCAGATATAGGTATGCCTGTAACCCCAGAAATTATACAGAAGCAAGCATATTTATTTTGCGAAAGGAACAATATAAAAAATCCTTTTAGTGACAAAACCTCGACTGCTGGCAAGAAATGGCTTAAAAATTTCCTCGCACGTAATAAAGAGATTTCACAAATTAAAGCACAAGCAAACAGTAAATAATCATTTCAAAGCCATTCGCTAAAGATATGACGAGCTGATTATTGATAAACACCCAGAACGATTATATAATGTCGACCAAAAGGGATGCCGATTAACGATATATAAGCAACAAAGAGTCCTGGCTGGTAAATGTTCTCGAAGGGTTCACCTTATAGCATAAGAAGACGAGCTCTAACCGCTCGATAAATCAGTAAACAAGTCATTTAAGGATTTTTGGGATGAAGAGGTACTTTTACTTACCAAAATCCACAGAAAAAACTCACCAACGCACGTTTTAATAAAATATTTTAAAAAAGTATGGAAAAAATGCATGATCCATAGCAATATTGTTAACGGGTTTAGGGCAACTGGCCTGTACCCCTGGGATCCTAGTTCAATCCCAGAAGAAACCTTTGCTCCTTCTGGGATTGAACCCTTGCCATCCATGCTCATTGAACTTACTGCTGCGCAACTTTCTAATAAAGACGATTCTTTAACGGTACCAAATTCTCTTGAATCTGTTAACCTTTTTAATCACAGCTTTGACTCTGATATTACGTTTTGTGAAGAAGCTGGCTCTATAGTTCAGAATTCAGCAGCAACAATAAAACAACTCCAAAACAAAGATGGTTTCCAAAAATAAGTTGACTACAGCTCTTTTCTCCAATCTTTGGACACGGTAGATAAAAATGACCCTATTCGATACAGTACACCTGTTCCTGGTCCTTCGGGGTTACAAGTTCAACATGTTATCGTCCACCTACACTCTTATCTTCTCCATCTGTTATATCCGATAATGAATATAATTTCCCAATGATGCAAAACTATCCAGCATAACGCGTTAGAATATATACGTCTTCTTCACCCGATGAAGAAAATAATAACCCTATTCAAATACATTCTAAGCCGAAAAAGAACCAGAATGATTCATTTGACGATGACATGCCACACTCTGCCAAACGGACCAAAAATGACAACAACAATAAATACCAAAGGTCAAAAAGCAAAGGCAATAAAAAAGACATCTAAAGTTACAAATACTTAACCAGATAAAACCAAAACTTAGCAGTAACATAATATAGAAAACAAGGTGAAAAAAGCAAACAAATAATAAATGATAAAGAAAGCTGGTATGGTACTGCCCAGCTTGTAACATAGATACAATGCTAGCAATGCGGCAATGCAGAACATTTGGACTTGTGGTATCACGAAGAATGCGTGGGTTTTACCAAAGATGATTTAGATATATTTTTTTGTCCTGATTCTAACTGATTTTAACCTCTTGACACCCAACCGACAGCTGTCTGTCGGGGTATCCCATTTCATTATAGTCCTTATTTTTATTACTTACAGACTACTTTTGTATGAACAAGTTTGGTTATTTACGTTCTTGGATAAATTTCCTGCAATTTAAAACAATAAAATTGTATAACTTAGTTTTTTTAATTTGTACTTTTTTTTTGGAATTGGTTATTGCAAGAATGTTAGTTATTTTGATTTTTATGTTTTTTTCATGTACTACCAAAGGTTTAATTAGTTATTAATTAAACAAATTATTATTAGGTGAAAAAGCGCCATTGTTTATTTTATATACGTTTATTTGAATAATTATATATATTAAATACACCCTGCATATACATGCATCTGCAGGGATTTCCATATTTGTTTTTTTTAAAGACTTAATTAGGTCCATATTATGATTGTAGAAGTGTAACACCTAATAATGTCCAAGGAATAACACTGGAAAAAATGAGTGATAAGTAAGTAACATTTTGTGATTTTCTTTATAAGAGTTAATAAAAATCTGCATAAAACTATAATTAGTTTAATTTACAACTAGAAAATAGATAACTATAATAAAATAAATAGATATGATTATTCTGGTTTTAAAACGCCTTAAATCTTGCAGTTAAATCATGGACCTTATTATGAACCCTAGTGAAACATTTGTCAATAACTGGCCACAGATACCTCGATTTTATAAAGTATTTTATTTGATCATGATTTTTTGCAAATTCAAATATTTCCCAAAATTGATTTATAAGGTTTTCCAAAAACGCGGCCCTTATTAGAAACAATTACCTCACTACAAAATATGTAATATACAATGTAGGTAAATACCTCTTAATCGAAATCTAGTAAAGATTTACAATGTATATCAATAAAGCTGAGACGAGACCAACGATTGATTAATAAAAAGAGATCAATAGCAATTGATACCATACCGTCACGCACCCGCAAATATAGGAACAATTAGAACGCTCTGACTAACAAAAACCCACTTCGGGCTTTAACTCACTGGAATAAAGTTCACAATTTAATGGACAAGCAAACAGAAATGGTCACCAAGTTTTGGATGGTAACCAATGATAACAGTGTTGTGGTGATTCATGCAGATTTTAATAATGGTACACTAACGTTTGAAGTTCGTGATCAATGTTATTGATCGTACGGTAGGCGTAGTAAAAATTCCTCGGTCGTGTCTTTCAAATGTAATTGTGATATCATGATTCGTCATTTATGACAAGACGCTCAAGTATTTTCCAAATGAAGTTTCCAGCAAATTACAAGTGTTCTTCGATAACGTTGCCCACGCCACGTCATTTTAATTAGTAGCAGTACATTTAGGACATTCATTATTACTAATATTACGCGAAAGTTGGTATGGATGTATGTGTGTATGGTACTCTTTCACGCAAAAACTTTAGAACGGATTTTGATGAAACTTTACAGTAATATAGCTTCTACATTAGATTAACACATATGCTATACTAGCTTTTGCTCGCGACTTCGTCCGCGTGGTTAATAGTTCCCGTTCCCGGGGGATTTCCGGGATGAAAACTATCCTATATCCTTTCTCGGGTCCCAGACTATATCTGTGCCAAATTTCCTTCAAATCGGTTCAGTGGTTGTGGCGTGAAGAAGTAACAGACAGACAGACAGAGTTACTTTCGCATTTATAATATTACTAGTACGGATAACATCACGGTATGACCCACGGGAGCGGAGCAGTAACCAAAAACCTAGCATAATGTGGGAAAAGCTAGTACTTGATACTACCTAGCTACAGGAGGGAAGTAGGTACGTATAAGATAAATGTAAGTAGGTATAAGTAATTAGCACTCAAAGTACCTGGAACAACGCGTTATCTATGATTGTTCACACATTAGTTGCTTGCCATGAGTCACAATACCCGCTATTGTTGGCCCAAACTAGTTCATAGAGCTAATAGTGTAAGATCCATTATTCACATCTTGCATAAATTAAAACGCGTAATAGCTTTTAAACGGGGTAAAGGAGTACAGTACAAAGGCCTTTTTAATCTCACCGAACTAAATAAAGTTAAGTATAACCTGTTTAATTAGTTATAGGTTTCATCTTCTGATGATGTAAATACAAAATTAGCTATCGTCCAAAATGCCTCAAAAATATTCACTAGAAATGAATAATGAATCTACATTAATATTATTGATGAGAAAGTGTGTGTATGTCTGTCTGTTTGCTTATCCGTCTTTTGACGAATTGACGTGATTCTTGAGTTTCCTAGATAGTTGAAGGGATGGAGACAGGCTACTTTTTGTCTCTTCTAACGCGAGCGAAGCCGCGGTCAAAAAGCTAGTAATTTAAAAAAAAAACTTCGAAACCCCGCGGCCGAAACGCTCACTAAACGCCTAATCAGTAGAAATGGGTATCTTCCGTCTATAGGTTGGTTGAGGAACACCGTGGTGGTTTTAGGCACACCCCTCCGATGCCCAGACGGAGGATAGTCCACGAGGATTTCTCCACGATAAAAAAAGGTAGGACTTAGGGCGCTGAACGCCGCTGAAGTAGAACTGTGTAAGTGTGTGATCAGATCGTCCAGCAAAACGCGAGAAGAGCTGAACTAATGTGCCTTAATATGTTGATTACAAGTGAAATGATTCGCTATCATGACGAATTATTTAATTGAGAAGACTCATGAACAAGTTTAGAGGCGTGTCGGTGTGTGTTTAGCAATATAATAGTTTGGTAGACCTAAACTTGGTGGATGATCCGCAATCTGATTGATGAACTTAAATCTTTAACTTTATAGGTAAGTACGAGTGTTTACTGCTGACTGCGTACTGGAAATTGTATCCTGAGCTGCAACAGACAAGCAAGAATATTATGCCTATAACAAAAAAAAAATACTCTATTGGGAATATTAATACTGTCTAAGATTATCACAGAAACCACAATTGCCAATCTGCTATCATTTACGTACCGATGTTACAATTAGTGCTCTTGATAAAAACTTCCAGTGCTGAATAAAATAAAAGGCTTATGATAAATTAAAGACTGACAAGAAAACCTAAAATATTATAAATTGGGCTAAGGTCAGTTATGATACTGTAAACGGGGTTCGATACCCTTTCTACTTTACTTTATATGAACTTATTATTCTGCAGTCCTGGTAAAGTATGTTAATGCTAACTATTATTGAGTATTTTGAGCAATGGGTGTAGCATAAATAGGTATTTAATTCGTTGTAATTAATAAAAAACTATGCTACGAAGACATTGAAGTTTAGACGAAACCGTAGCGTGTTGTTTTTGTCGTCACAATAAATAACATTTGTACAATAAACTCTAATGACCTAGGCCTAAACTTGAACCTGTCAGACATGTCAATTTAATGGCGGATTAAAATATTGTAGTAAAGAAACTCGGCGGACTAAAACGTCAGTTTTGAAAAGGTGCTTTGAGAGGAAGGGCGGTTTTGTTTGTGTCGAAAACTATAGTCACATATATATATATATATAGAACTGACTACAAATGTAGTCAAAGCCAACCTCACCTGCACGTGTTACACCCTTCTGATTCACTGATGAGACTATGACGGAACAGGTCCCTTCACAAAGAGGAGACCTTCGCAGTCATATTGCATAATATATTTTTGTAACAAATCTTTCTTTGTTTGAGATATTGTAAAATAAACATGGTCGTGGCAGAATTGTGATGTGCTTTCCACAATGAAGTTGACTACAAATTTCACCAAACTGACACAATCTGCAATATTTATTTGCAGGATTTTTTTCCAAACGGCCACTAACTGGCGCGGAAAGAACAAGACGGTACAATGAAAGATTAAAACAAGAACGGCCTGCGGCGTATAAGCACCGATTCCGAAAAATTTCAGAACTGACGCCAGAAGAAGCCAATGCACAAAGAGAATATTGGAGAAAACTTAAAAGGAATAGCCGACAGAAACATAGAATTAAAAGGGTTTAGTAGAGCTGCAAATTAAAATAAAAAACAATTGCTTATGATATTTTTTACCAAATCTACAAAAAAGCTCTTAAACATAAATGTAAACGATACACAAAATATCATGAAAAAATAAAAGAAACTGGAAACCTCAGCCTAATTTTTTTTAAGTTACAGAATATTTTTTTATATACATATATTTTATTTAGTGGTTTTACTAAATAACTATTGGAATATTGTTTTGGGCCGTTACATTATTGAACATTATAATGAAATAATTATATAATAATAAATAGTCAGTCATCGTAGCGCCAGTTGTGAGTGTGTGACAAAACCAAACATGAAATTTTGTTTTAGAATAAATAGATTTCAATTCAAAGAGTTCTTAATTATCTATTTTATTTCGATGGATAATCCATCACCACGGTGGTTACTGGTTACTAGAAATTGTGTCGGAATTCTTAAAACATTTTAATGCCGTCACCAAACTGACTACTTCTTCACGTTCCGTTTTTAATAGGGAAAACATGCTATTAATTTAAAACAAAATATTATTTTTACTCCCTCAGACTATGTAGGACAGTCTATAATACCTTTAAACGTCTTTAAAACTACCTGCACTACGGATGGTTGACTGGTAGAAAACGCCTAAGCCATTAAGTCCGCCTCTGTAGGTTTGTGCATAAAGTGTAAATAAATAAAAAACAACTTCAAAAAACACTTATCTAATCTTAACAAAATAATGAAAACTTTTGGGAAGAAGAAAAATTAGAGCCGAAATTAATTAATTTTTCCTAGCATTTATTTGGCTTGGTTATTCTCTATCTTGCTCTCGTAGTTTAACAGATGCGCGATGGTGTCAGTAATATTGCCTAGCTAAAGTACAGACACACTTGAGCATCGTTTATTTACAAGTCCTAAGTAACGCTGTACACAACGTCTCCTCTTTATGGACCTTCCTCTGGTTTCCGCACTTAGGCCAATACATATGGACCTTATTATTCTTTAGAATCAACCGCATATTTTGTAGGTAATACCTACTTCAATACGATAAACTTCATGAAGATGCTGTATACCGTGTGCAGGACTAAGAAAGAATGCCTGGCATCTGTCATTTGTTTTCGTTAGGATAGAGCTGTGGCGAGTTTACACATACTTATTTTCGTGACGAATTAACTTTATGACGAATATACAATAACCCAAATCGTAGACTACTGAATGCGTGGTGATAGTTGATGCTCCGTTTAATCAATGATATCGATAGACTTGTTTTATGTAATAATTGTAAGATAATAGAAGTAAAAGGATACGTAGAGCAGCTCTTTAGCCAGTTATATAATGCTCATAATTAATTGGTTCCAGGATCGTCGGCAGTCCAAGAAGATCGACCTCACTCTTGTCAAAGAACACCACTAACGTTTATTAAAAAAGCCCGTGGCACCGTCCTTTTATATACTGGACATCGGTTTACACATAAAAGGACATACAAAAGCGGGCACACAGTATGGGAATGTACTAATAGAAGAAAATTTAAATGTGGCGGTAAAGTAACTTTGAGTGTACGTAATTATACAATGTTCGAATGGTAAAAAAACTTTCAGTTATGGATAAAGTAATTAAAAATAATCTATTTTTTAGGGAAATAACGTTATTGGAGAAAAGACGCACAAGTGCCCAAGTCCTCAAGAGAATATAGTACAAAATAGGGTAGGTCATAAACGGAAAAAGTGTATTTTGCGCATCGATGATAATTTTGTAGAATGTTGAATTTTCATAAATTGCCAATGTTGCAAAAGAGTGAACTTAGTTAAGAAATCTATGTCATGAACAACGTAGTATAGACCCGTCACAGTGAATTAAACCTTATTCAATTTTTTGACAAAGCATATTATTATTAAATATCCTTTCCCCTAAAACAAAAATTGGAGCACCATCAAATTTTGATAAGTATCTAATTTGTCTCCCAGAAGCGAGCATATTCGCCAAAATACCCCAGTCCGAATGTTTGAAGAAACGAAGTCACACTAAGAAATCTAAAGAGACACTAAATGCAAATATATTGCGAAGAATATTTCCTGATGGGTATACCAGCAGCAGGAATGGAAGACGCAAATACTGTGCTTACTGCCCCTCATCAATTCGCAGACAGAGTAAAACTGCCTGTTATAAATGTTCTAAAACTGTTTGTGGAGAACACAAAGTTTGCATGTGCTTTGTGTGTCATAATAAATTTGTTGATTAACTTAATTGTTTAATTTGAAAAATTACACCAATGGAATATTTACAAACTGGGGACTGTCGTGACTCAGGAGTCAAATCCGGTGGCTGTTTAAACTATGCTGAGAAAGATTCACATTTTTACTGATATGTTAAAATAATTGGACTCCAAAAATACGTGTTAGATAACAAATCTTTTCAGCCAGAACTTGTCACAGACAGGTTGTATTACCACCCATATAGTACTATCTTAACCCCTAGTAGGTATCGTGGGTCAAATTTGACACAGAAGCGAACATTTTCCGTTATTATTACATACGACTGCGCGCTTCTACATAATAACATTCTCAGTGCGCCGCTAGCTGCGGCGGGGGGGGGGGGGGGGCGGACGCACAGCGCTGCGACTATCTTAGGAGGGGAGGTAAGTAGCCGGCTGGTTCACGTTAAGACCCACGATACCAAATGAGTAACCTTCTCACTGAATATAATTTGTAAGTTTTTTGTTTTAGTAAATATTTGTACTCCAATTGATAACATTTTGGAGCAAATACATAAGCAGCCGGAAAATCAATCTCAGCTTGAAATACCAGTTGCATTGACCTCTTCTGCAGCTTCAATTTCAAATCGGAAAAGGGCCAGATGCTACCTATGCCATTGGAAAAATGACCGAAAACATTCTCTAAAATGTTCTAAATGTTTACATATTATTTGTAAGACACATTCCGTCCAAAATGTAGTATGTTCCAGTTGTCAGAAAGTATAAAGACTAAAATATGTTATCTTGTTAGTTTGGAAAGAAGTCGTTTTGATTTTGGTTGTATTTTTTTTATTTTATGCTGATCTCAGAAGTAACTTTTTTTGTTATTATAAAGATACGAGAAGTGCCATAAATATCTTTTAGTTAAAGTTTTTCTTACATTTAAATTTTTTTTTATGTTAAGTTCATACTAACCAAAAAGTGCCAAAAAATTAGGTTAGTTACAAATGTGTGTAAAGATGATATTTTTATATTCTAAAATTAAACCAAGATAATTAAAATAATGTTTTTTTATTTCATAACTAATTATATTTTATACAAATAATGAAAAAACTACGTTCTACAACAGATTTTTTGGTATGGGTAAAATATGACCCACGATACCGATAGTGTTGCCAAAAAAGGCGATACCAGCTAAGGGTTAACGGATTAATTATCCGTTAACCCAAAAACTAAACTGTTGATAACATGATCATTAGTTAAATGCAAATATAAAATATTTTTTTTCCGTTTAACAAAATTATTAATATTATACGTATTAAAACAACTGTCATCAAAAATAATTCATTTTAATGTGATGACTTACCTTGAAAGTTAGACGTTTAGTTAATCACTATTGAAATATTAACCTCAATGATCTAAATAAGATTATTGTATTTCTTATCTATCGTCATCTTTATAGCGGTAAAAAAGGTTCCAAGCTAAAAATAAAAACGATTTATTAAAGGAGACAATTTTTTTTCGGCCCACTATTAAACGGTAACGTGTATTAATTATTTTACACATGAAACAAGTGATCACCTTATTATAATTAAAACAACAAATATTATATAGATATCTAACGGGAATAATGAAATAATAGTAAAAAACTGTTACGGAAAATGCTTGTTTAGGAGCGTTTTTACATTTATTTCAACGTGAAAATAAATATATAATGTAAAACGAAACGTACCTAATTAACATCCCGTTGTAGATGCTCTGTGGTACAGTTTCAATGAATTTGACACTGACAGACTACATTTTAAGGCTAAGCTCATACGACCGCGCGAAACCGCGCGGTACCACTAACCGCGCGGTACAAGACCAAAGTAAGCAGTGATTATCGTTGGCATTACCGCGCATTCTACATTCGTTTTACGTAGGTATATGTTCATTCGATTGCCGCGAGTTGAGACGGGCAGACGCATAAATAAAAATGTGGACGAAGTTTAAAAAGAGATGCCATAAGGAATCTTAATTCACATAAAATTAAAATAATAAGAATTATTTTTAATTTGACAAACATTTTTCACTTGAAATAGGATGCACCCAATATTGTCTTTGTCTTTTTCTGCGACGACTCAGCCTTCGGTATAAAATCCATAAACAAATTGTCTCCTCCTTGTTTGTTGTCACGCAACGTTGACACACCCGGGCTGCACGTACTTACATATTACGCCTAAAAGCGAACGCCCCAACCGCGCGGCGGCGACGCGCGGTTGTTGCGCGTAATGTAAGCTTAGCCTTATTGTTTCCGATAGTTTTCTAAGATGAGTGCTTCTCGTGTTCTTTTCGTAATTTTATTCAATAGAATTTATGAAAATGGCGTCTGTAGATATAGTGCATGATCTACAAAGCTGTTGTTGTAAGTGTGCAGCATGACTTCAACGAAATGTGCGCAACTTTACTTATAAATATCATTGACGAAAACAGTAAATAAATTAATCGTGAAAACCACATCAAAACCTATTACGTAGTACAAACATGGTTTAGATTTATACTATATTATTATTGAACAGTGCACTATTACTAGGAGACCTATTCACTCATTAAACAATCGCTCTTGTGAGATTTTTGGTCAGTATGAGAGTCATATTTTGATTGTCGTATTTCACAGTATTCCGGTTAGATAGAGTTTTGCTAATATTACCACTGTAATCTAGAGATTATAAGGAATAAACGAACGTGCATTTCATTAATAAATGCCACAATTTGTGGTGGGCCTATTCCCCGAACAAAAAAAATTGTCTCCTTTATGTCGAGCATGTCATACGTTGAATCACATGCTTGTTTTGAATATAATGTTTCATTTTATTTGAAGCACTGTTGCCATAACCTCTGACCTACGGAATTATATAAAATGGTAAACTGACTTACTGATTGACTGACTGGTGATATATCAACGCACAGCCCAAAACGCTGGTCCTAGAGACATGAAACTTACAGGGTGTGTTCTTTGTAGAGTGTAGGTAACCCCCAAAAAAGGATTTTTGGAAATTTTAACTCTAAGGGGGGAAATAGGGCATGGAAGTATATATAATAAAATTATGTCAAACATATTAATGTTTCAGGATGTTCTGAAAATTATTTCAGGACCAATTACTAAGTAAAACTTAAATTATTTTTTTTTAACTAAATTAAAAACTAAGTAAAATTAAAGTTATTAGCATACTTGGTACAAAATTAAGTCGCTTTCGCTGTATGTTTGCTTAGATCTTTTAAACTACTCAACTTTTACGCAGTTTTCAGCAATAGACAGAAAAATTATAGAAACAATTTTACTTATAAAGAAGCCGAGATAACCGAAGTAACATTCGTGCTGGGGCAAGTTGGTAATAATACTTAATAAACGCATCATTTCACATATAAAAGACAAATAAACAAAAAATATCGAGTAAGAATCATCTACAAAACACATGTCACGTAGAATCAATGCACGTTGAAATATAACAGCCGAGTCGGTTTGTTTTTGTACAAAGATCAAGGTAAATGAACATAAATAATCAAATGTCCTTGGACTTGTGTTAGCGTCCAAAGTTCAACTATTACAGATTATGTGTTATCGCTATCAGTGGTAATAATCAGAATTAGGTAAATAATGATATATATTTTTGTACTGACCAGCGGGTGTTCCCTATTGTTATGAAATAAGGAGTGGAAATTAAGTATAACGCAATAATAATTACAAAAACATGTCTAAGCATGAGGCATTGAAGCATGATTTCAAACTTTAAACTGGGATGTCATGTTTTTTTTTCTTATTGGGACAATCCCACCACACTTTTCCCAACCACTGCAACTCCTGAAAGCCAGAATCAACAGTGGAGTCCGCCAGAAAAGCGCCGGGCAATGAAGCTCGACGAGTCCCGGAGAAACGATTCAACTGTCTTGGATCCCGCAACGAAATTAATCAGAAAAGAACAGCGTAGGAGTAAGAAAAAAAAATATATTTTTGGATGTCATGTTTATAATAGTTACCGTGACCCCGGAACATAAAGAGCAACCGAAGGAACACGAGTGGGTTTTAGTCAGTAAAAGTCGGACACGCCCTCCCGCCGTACCCAGGACGGGTGCAAGCATTTGATGATTTGCCACTCCCAAAAAAAAAACTAGAAATAAAAAGTAGTCTTCTTACCAGTCTAAAGACTCGCATAAGTAGAACTCTAGGACGGTACATATACCTAGCTTAGACATTGAATTTTAAAAAGACTTGATAAAAAGAAAAGAAAATACGAGCAAAGAATCTACAACAGCTAAATATTCCATTAATAAAGTATCATTGATAGTTCCTACATAACTAAACATTGTATGACACAATTAATATGCTAATTTGGAACAAATGGATCTACAGATACTAAATGTTGCGCCCACGCATGCTGTACTTGAAAGGACGAATGCTATTGGATCATTAATCACGTCACCGTTCCAAGTATTCTGTATTGATATAGGATTTATTTAATAGTAGAATAATAATATCAGCAGTTTGATTCATTGCAGTAATTTATATGTAGGTAAGTAGACAATTAGACAGACACCTATTTACGAAACTGTAAAAGTAAAGGTTTTCTTTAACAGTTTAGTAAAATAAATTAAAAATAAAGAAATATTGTTGGATTTTAAGGTAATTAACAAGTCATTCTGTCAAACGAGTAAACCGACAATCTCTGGATAATTAAATTAATTACGTGAAACTAAATAATACGTGTTTATCAACGATGTTTGCGGTGGTGGTTTGATTACTACATCCTAAATTGCAAAATGTAGGTTTTAAACCACTGAGCGATAAAGTATCCTATACTAGCTGTCCCTCGCGGTTTCACCCGCGTTATATCAGATTTTTGGTTACTACTCCGCTGGCGCCCACGTAAATAGGATAAAAAAATAAGATAAAAGTATTCTATGCCCGTCCCCTGTATCTCCTCGTTCTTGAGTTGTAAAATGTGTAACTAACACGACTTTCTTTTATATATATAGATTTTTGCGTTTACTTCGAAAAGTAAGTGATTTTTAATGTGAATGTCTCAAAGGATATTCATATTAGGAAGAAGAATTCATAACAGTCAATTGGGGTCAATTGGATCTTTTCCTCCTACTGGACTTATTCCCTATTTTTTTATGTTAAAGACATACTTGTAATGTTTTTTTAATGTTTTCAGGAACCTGTCAATACCTTTTCAGAGATATAAATAGGTAGTGCATTTTTGCCCATGCGGCTATAACCAGAGTGAATCGGAGACTTCCTTAAAACGTTTTTGCGGGACATTTGATTTAAGTTTTTTATTAATTCTCTTATCAATAAAACCAAGATCGTGGGCGTCCGCGAGGTTCCTACTTCCTCACTATCTCGTACGATGGATACTTACGTCACTGATAACGTAGCGACCAAAGTCCAACTAAATACGAATGAAAAACACACAAATGTCTGCGAAAATACTATTGTTAGAATAGTGTAAATACCTACAACTTTAATGATTTACGGTCAACAAAACAGATTTAATGGCTGTTACGGTCAACAAAATAGATAAGTAACCAGGACCGAAATTATTATAATTTACTAGCAATTCTCTTTGGTTCCGCACCGGTGTTACAAAAAAACGGTGTTTCGAAAATTAGGTACGGCTTTTCTCTACTTTTACACGTTTCTACTCAGAAATAAAACTTCCTCTAGAAATACTGTATCTAATAAATAAATTCAATTAAAATCTGTTGCGGAGATTTATACGAGTTGCAGACCAAGAGCTTAGCTAAGTTAGTTGTGGCTTAGCTCACATGGCTGACGCAGTTTTCCACACTTTTGTGCAGACCGCTAAATATGTAAGCTAAGTTATTTGCTACGAAAAACAACGTCAGCCATGCGAACTAAGCTAAACTAAGATAGCTTAGTTTGCGGTCTGCAACCCGCTTTAAGGATCTAAACACACGTAGGGACCGAAAGCTGAAAGCGACTTGGTTTAAAAAAAATGTATATACCTAGTTAAGTTTCTTTAACACCGATGAAATAGTTGAAATGGATTAAATTAGTACTTATTTTGTTTTCTTAAATTACAACTCATAATAGAAAATAAATCAGTTTTTGAGAAAAAAACTGAGTATCTAGCGCGCAATAAATGCGCCTTTTTTTAAGCAATTAAGGTATTGTTGTTTTTACTGTATATCTGCAATAAGAATAAAATACTAAATAGCCCAATAAGTCCCTCGTCTCACCTATTCTGCCCACCCCACTCAGTTATTGTTATCAAATATGTTTTAATAATAGAGATATAGTTTTATTTACAGACTTTTTGAAACTGGGATGCAAGCGTCCTGATGTCTCCAAGAAGAAACGAGCTATGTGGACAGAAAAGGACTTAAGAGCTGCCATGACTGCCGTCACTGAACATGGAATGTCACAATTAGCTGCATCAAGGCGATATGGGATTCCAAGAGGAACCCTCAACGATCATATCAGAAAAGGCAGCTTTGAAAAACGTACGGGGCGGTTCTTAATTTTGAACCAAGACCAAGAAAAGCAATTCTTAAAAAGAATATTCGACTTTTCAAAAAATGGAATGACTGTTACCTCAAAATTCATTCGTCAAGAAGTATTCAATTTTTGTTTAGAAAATAATATTAAAAATAGTTTTAACATCACTACGGGTACCGCTGGATTGGATTGGTATAAATTGTTTTTGAAACGACACCCCGAGATTATTCCGGCAAGACGAAAATATATAAAAAAAGAGAATTAAATAATTGCAATGTAAATATATTTTTTTTTATGAAAATTGCTTTAAAATGTTGCATACCTACCAACCTAATAAGTTACTTTAGGGTATTTGATTGTAAAGCCAGCCACCCACGCTAGGATATACCTGATAGGTTTGCTTGTAGACATGAGCTGTACGAGTTTACCAGGGCGTAACTGTATAGGCTATAGGCAAACCCCAGGTACACTCTGGCGCACATGGCTGTGGTTATTTATGACATGTTTGTATTTTTCAACCTTGGGCACTCTTTGAAAATTTCGAATCCATAAGTCACGTCGGCTACGGTCCCCGGCACTCGTGGATGTGCAAAAAAGCTTGTTTGTTCTTAAAATTAAATTGTTACAAAACGTAGAGCGTCATGTTCGCGATGCGGTGTAAATTTAAAAACAGCAAATGGTCAATATAGTTACAAGTAAATTCTTAATTTTATCAGCACCTTAAAGTGTACAAATGAAAAGTAAGCAACAGCATTGCATTGATGTGCTAACTTTTGTTAGGCGAACGAGTTCACTCCAAACTCGTGCTCCGAACATTCATCCGATTGCGAGAATATTATCACTGTGTTACCACGTTTATTTACGTCACAAAAGTTAGCACTAACAAATGTCTACCGAACAAATTCGCATAACGAATGCTCGCTCTTGGGATGCCTTATACCAATGGTATTCTTTTATATTATGTGCAAAAATGTATGGCCCAAAAATAGCTTCTTAGTTGTAACGTTTGTCAATGTATGTTTTTTCGAAAGTTAATAAATGGGTTTGTTATGTAATGGGTATTTTGTAGTTATTTTTACTTAGAGGTTTTAACGTACTCACATTATATTCGTTTAGTAATTTCTATACCCGAGATATTGATCAAATACTTTGTCACAAGCAATGATATTTTAAGTAGAAAAGTGTAGATAGGTTATATGCAGTCAAAAAGTGGCACATTAAAAGTTTGCCAATTGGCAAACATGATACTAAGTATCGCGTTGACATTTGACGTTTATCTCTTTTTCACTCGCACTACTTCAATTATGTCATCCTACTTTGACGTGTAATGTATGTGTGCGTTAGTGTGCCGTTTTTGAAGATAGAATTTCGTTTGGGTAACCTATCTACGCCTTTTTTACTTAAAATATCATTGGTCACAAGCATGTTAAGACATTGTTAAATCAATTCATTGTTTGTTATTTTTATCATTTAATATTTGAGATACATATGTATATACATAGTTCTACTTACAGACACTTTAAAATTGGAATCCAAGCGTCCTGAACCTGTCCCGAAGGAGAAGCGAGCTAAGTGGACAGAAAAAAACTTAAAAGCTGCTATGACAGCTGTCACAGAGCAAGGTATGACTCGATCAGCTGCTTCCAGGCGATATGGGATTCCAAGAGGAACCCTCCGTAATCATTTGAGAATAGGCAGCTTTGAAAAACGTTCGGGAAGAGGCTTAATTTTGAATAAAGAACAAGAAAAGAAATTCCTAAAAAAAATATTTGACTCTTCAAAAAGTGGAATGGCCATTACCTCAAAATTCATCCGTCAAGAAGTATTTAATTTTTGTTTAGAAAATAAAATTAAAAATAGTTTTAACATCGCTACGGGTCTCGCTGGTATGGAATGGTATAAAGCGTTTTTAAAACGACACCCCGAGATTATTCCGGCAAATCGACCGAAAAAATAAATGATTGGGTAATGTAAATATATTTTTATTTTCTTGACTACAAAATGATGCAACCAATAATTCACATTGATGACCCAGTTAACACATATTTGATTGTAAAGCCAGCCATACATTGACTACCTGATAAGTTAGCTTGTATACTTTATCTGTACAATTGTGCGCGTGTTCAAGTTTACCTGACGAGTGTAATAGTATAGGCAAACCACAGGCACACTTTAGTGGATCTGGCTATATTATAAAAATTGTATAAAGTAGTAAAATTATAAAAAAGTTGAGAAGTTAGACAAAATAGCCTAAACAATAGCTTAAAATACTTAAGGTAGATGCAAAATAATAATATAATAAATATATTATATTCATTATATCACAACTAGTCAATTCTATGTATCTTCCTAGGACATTTGTATATTTTTTTTACTATCAGGATCATTTAGTTGTATTGGTAATTCCTACACGAGATATTAAACAAACATTTTGTCCCAGGTTCCTTTACATTGGGATCGAAGCTTGCAAGACTCCCTTTGTGGACGGAAGAAGACCTGCGGGCAGCTATGGCAGCCGTGACATGGGGACACATGTCAAAAAAAGCTGCATCAGATCGATACAAAATCTCCATACCAGCCCTCAGTCATCACTTAAAAACTGGCAGCGCAATCAAACGAACGGGACGCAATCGAATACTGAGCGATATACAAGAAAAGACACTAGTCGAGAAACTACTAACCCTTTCAAAATGTGGAATGTCCCTCACCCCGAAATTTATACGAAAAGAAGCTTTTGATTTTTGTCAAGAAAATAATATTAGACATAATTTCAATATGGCGGCGGGGCTAGCCGGCGGAGATTGGTATAGTGGGTTTTTAAATCGACACCCAGATATACCTGTTGAACGGCGCCGAAGATTTAAAAACTAAAATCTCTGATTTTTGTCTGCAAGATTACGATTAACACATTTCATTGTCAAATTATGTGTGTGTTGTTGAGTAAATGTTGTCTTTAACATAAATTATTATGTTTTTTATCCAAAAGTTAAAGAAAACGGTACTGCTGAAGGGGCAGGCTAAGCTTTGTACAACTAAAACTAGACCAAAGTAAGTAAGGAATTAAACCATTTCAATATTGATTTCTAACCAAGATAATCGGACAATTATATCGAAACATACTGATGGTACATGGTACATACATGAATCACTTAACATTTAAAAAAAAAATGGTATATACGCCATCAAAACCAGCGTTCTGGAAACTAAATTCGATTTTTTTTTTCATTTTTTTTGTGATTACCTACTTCATAGTTTGATAAAAATGTATCACTGTATTGTTGACAGATTCTATTAAACTGAACCCAAAGCGTGCAAGGCGAGGTCTGTGGACAGAAGAAAACTTACGTGCTGCCATGACAGCTGTCAAATCGGGAATGTCACAGTCAGCAGCAGCTAAACGTTATGGTATTTCTCGAGTAACCCTCTCCAATCATTTAAGCACAGGGAGTTTAGTAAAACGACTAGGAAGAAGTACAGTAATGAATGAAGAACAAGAAAAGATATTTATAAAGCGATTACAAGACATATTATCTCTAAATGACACGTGTCTTACTCCGAAACTTATTCGCAAAGAAGCCTTTAAGTTTTGTGTCGAAAGTGGCATAAAACATCATTTTAATACAACTACTTGTATCGCTGGTGAGGATTGGTGTAGAAAGTTTTTGTTACGACACCCCGAGATTGAACTAACTAAGCGAGGAATAAGAAACGAAGAAAATCCAAAGAAGATTGCGTGTGAAGAACAGACAGATCAAAGTTCATAGTCGCATATGTTGGACTATGTACTAAAATTGTTCACTCTTGTACACGAAAATAACATTTAAGCCCGCCTGGTTATATATACGTTTTTTTGCCTGTACGACTAGTACAGACTAAAAAGGGGTCGCCAGTCTGCCCAGGAGGGGGCAAAATAAAACGAGTCTTTCTCTACATCTATGGCGATTGTAACAAGAAACATAAGCTCTGCGAGCAAGGGCTCTCGGTTTTCGAAGAAGGGGATAAAATATTTTCTATCGCAAATATTACTACATTTTGTAACGTGAATAGTAAGATTGAGTACGCACTGGTATTTGCACACTAGTCTTTGCTAAACAATCATAATTCTATTTTTATTAAGGTGTACTTGAATTTATTTAAAATGACGATCAAAATAAACATCGTATACATATATCACCAAAATTCTTGCCATTTCATTTCTTGATTTCAAACAAAGACCTGGTAAAAATTGACGTAAACAATCTATGAAGTTCACGTCAAAAACTTCAACTTCAAGTCTTAATGAATGGCCTTTGTGGAAAAGATACCACAATTCTGCCAACGTCAAAAACTTAACTTGATATTGGACATCACTGAAATCCCGTCTCGGAAAGCACCTAAAGCTGTTGGTCCCGGTTGTCATTCGTAGAACTTGACAGTCACGGGTAAGCCAAAAAGTCTGACTAGTCTAACCAAGAGGTATCGTGTCGCCTAGTTACTGAGTTGTGGAGGTCTGATAGGCAGCCGCTCCACGTAAAACACTGGTATCCAGCTGAATCCAGTTGGGCTGGAAACCGACTCCAACATGGTTGGGAAAAGGCTAGGGAGATGATGATGATGATCCAGATTTCTTGATGTAAGAATGTTGTTTTTGTGGGGTATTTCTAGGTTCATTATTATTACAGTGGTTTTAAAAAATTGATCTCCAAAGTTAGCAGCGATGTTAAACAATGTAATTTCCAACATTTCCAAGATAGTCAAAACAAGCGCCTAAAAAATTCATTTCTTAACACATTTTTCTATACTTTTTCTCGTTGATAGTAAAAAAAAGATAACATACAAACGGGGTCTAAGAAATCGGCTTTGAATCGTCCTAAAACAGCTAATTGGTCAGAAACGACTGCTTTTTAGCTGTCAGACATGGGAACTCAACACAAACAGCTACCTCAGATTTTTATTGAGTCCTTAAACTCTCGTCAGACGTTTGGAAACCGGGAGCTTAAAAACAAATGGGTAGAATTCAATCAACATCAACGAAGTTCAAGAGAAAAAGTGAGAATCGGCAAGCTAAAAGCTCATCGATAAATCCTGTAAAATCAGCCATCAAAACCACGACGACGTTCAGTAAAACAATTACGTCACAGCGTACTCATAACAAAGAATGAGTTTCTTCAACGGCCTTGACTGCTCGTAGCAAGTGTGTCGTTGTCCTAAAAATACCAGAGCAAGGTGTCAGTGAGTCATAAGTCCACGATACAACGCGGTCCACGAGATTGTCCTTTGATATCAACCTGTGATATAATATTATCTACATAAAATGATGAACTGATTGACTGGCTGACTTTTGATTTATTAAGGCACAGCGCACACCGTTGGCCCTAAACTTGGAGAGGATGTCATTGTGAAAAGTAAGTATCCACTAAGACAGCATTTTTGGAAGTAGAGAGAAGATCGGCTTCCACGTGGGCGAAGCCGCAGGCAAAAGCAAGTTGATTATTGTACCCAGAATAGGTATTTATTTGTGGCACGAGGTCGCTGAAACTGAAACTAATTTAAATAAACAAAGTCCAAGATTGTTCGTCAGTTCTTGAGATACTATCACAAGATAAAATATGTACTTACGTAGGTACTAATCTTAATTTGGATGATAGCTAAAATGCAAGATAGATAAATTTATCCATATACGTCACAACACGTGTAGAATATAAACTTGTAAACACAGAGTTCATGACTATTAAACGTATGTTCGCAACTATACGTCTTCATTTGATAGAAATAACAATTGCGTTGTTAGAAATTTTGCGACTACTAGCGCCATCTGTGGTCAAGACTTTGAAAACTAGCTATCTAGATTAGAAATTATTTGAATGAAATTAATTTTTATTACATGCTTTCTAGATTGTTATTATTAATTTTGGGTAAAAAAATTACAGATCATCCTAAAACCTCCATTTGGAGGCCAGTTGCTGTTAGATAGCTAAGCACGATATGTCGACTTTTTTGAATTTACTTACATCAACGTTACTAATTTGCAGGAACATTACTGCCGATGACATCAGGTTCTAAACTCCTTTTATACAACGGATATACGTTTTGGAAGGAATTTCGTAAGAATGCTCAGCATTTAAAATGGTATTGTTCGTCGAGGACTCAGTCTTCTTGTAGGGCCGCTCTCACCTGCGTTGGAACCCGTGTTATTGCGACCAAAGAGGACCACAACCATCCTAGACCAGTGTTAGCCAATGAAACGGAAAGATTATGTAATTCCATCATCTCCATAGCCTTTTCCCCAAATAAATTGGGTTTGGCTTCAGCCTAACCGGATTCCCGGATTCAGCTGGATACTAGTGCTTTACGTAAAGCGACAGCCTATCAGACCACCACAAGTCAGAAACTGGTCGACCCGATACTTACCACTTGGTTAGACTAGCCAGATGATCGGACTTACCCGTAACGATTGTCAAAGTTCTACAAATCACAACCGGGACCAATGACTTCACGTGCTTTCCGAGGCACGGGCTGTCAGTATGTAATTTACTATAATTAAAATGACTTGTAAATAGTTATTTAAAATAAACCAATTTGTACTCTGCAATTAAATTTTATTGAACGACTAATTCCATCTGTTGGTAGTAACCGCAAGTTTATCTATTTACGTCCTTATTTTTCATTTGATTTATGGTACACATAGCGCCGTCTGTTGGTCCAGAACGTAAAACAGATTTTCAATATAACTGTTGGTACCGCAGTAGTAGTTCCGTAGGTACTTATATTAGAAAGCATCCGTATATTTCGCCGTAAAGCGCTGACGAGATGTGGTTAACGGAGTATTCTTTTTTGTGCTACTCTCTGCTACGTCGCGTTAACGATAATGTATGGTCACGCCTTTAATTGTCACTGCGTAAAACGAAGTGTCACATATCCGCCAAGCGTGACAAGCGTTGCATTCAGAGTTGTCAAACTAAACGTCACTTTGATTTGACAGTTTTGTTGCGTCATTTCATTTATTTTTACTGTTTTCCCACGTTTATCTTATAGTTATTATTTTTTTAACTCCCTTAACTTATTAAATACACTTTTGTTCAATTTCCCTTTTTCAAAATGTCTTGCGCTGTTTTCTAGTTGTTTTATAGTTGTTGGTCCAGGTTGAACAGTGTAAAGAACGT
Organism: Athetis lepigone; assembly: GCA_033675125.1. Classification (NCBI taxonomy): domain Eukaryota; kingdom Metazoa; phylum Arthropoda; class Insecta; order Lepidoptera; family Noctuidae; genus Athetis; species Athetis lepigone. The sequence goes on along the minus strand of CM066218.1, from coordinate 4,269,903 downwards.
GATAATATTCAGTTGTTTTGATTCTCTTAATATCAGTTTTTGTGTAAATAAAGGCATTTTACCTATTGATAGTATGATTAATACTGTTAAAACGTTGCAGGTGACGACTTTGTGCAGTGCGTGCCCACGAAAAAGGGACACCAAATCTTGTTTAAAGGTTACACTTACGTTTTTAAAAGTAGGTTGCAGTGTGGTGCTGAGCAGTGGATTTGCTCGTTCCGTCAGAAAACTGGTTGCATATCTGTCATTAATATGCAAACATACGGCGTTGAAGTTGTCAGGGATTTCCATAACCACAAGAAACCAATGTTCTCTGATTAGCCAACATTTATTTTGTTGATATGCATCGTTGCATTTTCTCTTCATTTATGTGCATTATGAACAGTATTATTGTGTTTTAGTTTGTCTGTTCTCTAGTTTAATACTACTGAACCTTTGTCAAAGTTCTGGTTACAATAACAAGTATGATTAAAGTTTAAATCCTTATTTACTGAATGAATGTATGTACATATAATCTTAAATCAATCCATATAATAATTTTTATTGAACTACTTATGTCATATTGTGTAAAGACGAAAGATAGGGAGATAATGTAATAACAATAAATAAATAAATAAACAAACAGTTCCTGTTGATAAACAACATTTATTTCATTTCTTGCCTTTTTATTTACATTACACTGGTTACTTACAAAATTAAAAATGTTAAAATACTAATATTTGTTTTATTTAGCTTATTGTAACAAATTTAATAATAATTCTGTGGTTTTGTACATTTAGCTAAAAAAACAATTTTGTTAAGGAGATGGATGTAAAAACAAAATGTGTAATTAACAAACTATGATTGATTACAGAGGAACAGCTACCAGAATGGACATCAATATATTTCATAAAACATTCAGATGATGAGATGAAATGCAATCTTTGTGACATAACAATAAAAGCAGACGAAAAGTCTCTTGACTTATTAAATCACTTGAAAAATGACCACAAAGATATATACGACCTTCACAAAGATAATCCAGAGGCCACAGTAGGCTTTCGTATAGAGTTCCTCCACTTGAACATGATAAAGGATGATGGAGACCCGAAAACGCAACCCGTTATACTGGGTGAGGTTTGCGAAACTACAACGGAACCGGATATTGAACAGAAAGAGGAGGAAGTAACTGTGAAAGCTGATGACACCAACTTACATTTTGTACTTCTTGATGGCAAGACTAAAAAACCGAGACGGGAAAATACAGGTTAGTATTTACTTAATAAATCTTAACTTTAATTGGGAAATTAAATTATTACTATTTGTAGACAGGCAGGCAGTTGAAACGACTGCCATCCGACCAACGCACGCATCCTGTTAATTTCATTTAATTCCACAATTTTTTTTTTATATATTTAAATGACACATTTATATTGTAAAACTTTATAGAGATTCTTTCTGTTGGCAGTCAGTCCTGTCCAGTAAAGCCTATTTAACCACAATCAGTTCTAATTGCAAATTACACAACCTCCTTTTCTCAAATTCCAGGGCCACGCAAACGCAGCTGGGTGTGGAAGTACTTTGACAAGCTCAGCAACATTATCTACCGCTGTAAGCTCTGCAACGTGGTGCTGTCAATCAAGGGCTGCAATTCCAACAATATGAACCGTCACGTCCGGTCTAGACATCCAACGGTGTTCAAAAGCGAGGTGACAAAGAGAGACAAGGCAGAAAATGTTCATGTTATAACGAGTGAAACGGATACACCGTATGCTATTAAGACTGAAGAGATATATGCCAGTGAACGGGATTTTGAGGAAGTTACTACAGGTAAGGTTCAGTGCTTGGTTCATAATAAGTTAAAATCAAGGGACTACGGACATTTATTCTGTTACATTCAGCACATCTTTAAAGAGCAAAATAGGTGTGCATAGTCCCTCATAGTGAGTTTTTCCAGCATGGGTCAAAATAAGTGAATACCCTAAAATTAGTTGAGGTTAAATTCAATACTAATTCCATTCAAATTAAAAAATGGCACGAAACTTGCAGAACTGAAACGCATTAACTTTATTTTATACTAGCTCTTCCTCGCGGTTTCACCCGCGTTACGTTAGGTTTTTGGTTACTGCTTCGCTCCCGTGGGATATAGCGTGATATTATATAGTCTATGTTACTTGTTGGCAATGTAGCTTTCGATTAGTGAAAGAATTTTTAAAATCGGTCCAGTATTTCTTGAGCCTATTCATTACAATCAAACGAACAAATATTCAAAGTTTTCCTCTTTATAATATTAGTGTAGATGGTGAGAATTAAGATTTTTCCTTTTGACCATACAAAGTTAGCTATCGTCCAAAATACCCCCCAGAAGAATGAATAAGAGTAAAATTCCTATTTCGACTGAAGTGGGCGAAACTCAGCGGCCGTAAGGCTTCCGGATGGCGACCAAATATCGAAAGAGGCAGCGTGGGCAGGCCTCCCGCAAGATTAAGTTGTCTCAGAGAAGGCCGGTGGCGCCGGATCGGTATTTGCGGAAATCTTTGCCAGAGGCCTTGTCCACCTTTTTTTTTTTGCTAAAATGATGATGTTAACACCTCAACCTCTAATTTCCAGACAGTCCGACACAGAAGCTCCGCCGCAGCTGGATCTGGTCGTACTTCGAGCGAGTGTCGACCACACAGGCGCGGTGCAAGCTCTGCGAGCGCCACATCTGTCACGGCGGGAACGCGACCGGCAACATGAACCGCCATCTTAAGATGATACACCATAAGACCGCTGAGAATATGCCAGGTAACTTAACAATGATATTAGTTAAGCAGATTTTTTTTGCCCTCGCTCCCTTGCCAGCAAAATAATTACCTAATGTAAGTACTCGTACCTACCTACCTTTTAACCTCATATATTGTCGCGTAGAATGGAACTTCGAAAGTTTACTATAGCGAATTTAGTTGTTAGTATCATAAGAAGTTAACAATGCTTATTTTTTAACTAGCTAATTGGCCTCATTCTTACGTCGAATTCTGATCCAAGGTTCGATACCCAGATTTTTTAAAGGTTTTTTGGTTAAGCACGCCAAAAAAGGGACTAAAATATACAGTTTTTGTTTTTAACATCAGAGTATAGAATCGATAATACTTACTTTTTTATTTATACTTTTTAATAAACATGCTTGCAATCTTTCAAGGACACGATTGGCACAGTGGCTGAACAATTCCCTGCTGCGCTGCTTGTCGCGGGTTCGATACCCACCCATAGCTTGTATAGTTACTTACAGTTTTCGTTTTTAATTTATGTTTGTTACATGGTAGTGTCACATTCACAATACAGGGGAAAATGATCAATTTGTTTCTAAAATTATTCCTCAGTTCTGAATATCTGTTTAATTGAATTCTGTATGAAGACACGTACGCGTCCGGTCAGCGTTCCGCGTTTGTTCAGCGTTTGTATAAACCGTTGTCTTCTATGGACATAAGCCGAATTGAGCTGAATAAATAAAGTTTAGTGTCTTAAGCTTGACGGCCTTTCTCATTCTTACGACGCTGAACGCGGCTGATAGTAATATAACAGTTTTTTATCGTCAGCGAAACGCAAATCAATCTAAACAAATGTGCGATATTCCTAATAAGCCACCCATTGAGGCGTTTGATATCCCAATTGCTCATTTGTACCTATGCCAAGACGTTGATGTAAATTCCCAGCTTCTTATATCAAAAACTGACTTCCTTTTCTCCCATTTTCCAGGAGACATGAGCTGGGTCTGGAAGGTGTTCGAGGCAATCGACAACGACTTCTACAGCTGCAAGATATGTCAGTACAAGTGTCTAAAGTGCAGTGATATTGACAGGGACATGAACGCTATACTGAGCCATCTCAAGATAGAACATGGAGTGATCTCCGGTGATCAGATCATTACGGGGGCTGATGTTGTAGGAATTGTTGACTAACTTTGAGTTAATGCAGCCACAAGGGTTTTTAGGTAGTGAAAGTGTTATACCATATCACACACATCGAGAATGTACACAGAACACATTTGTACATATTTTGGCTAGGTGTCACTGTTCAATGCGTAGCAGTATAGTAGCGTATTCGTCATTATATCCTTGATCCCAATCCAAGCAAGCATACGAGCGTCATTATGCTCTTGGCGGACGCCTGCTTGTAGTCGACATGTAAAACCATGTCAACGAAACGTACGCGTAGACGCGAGTGCAATACTACTGCTCCGTGGACAGAGTTTCATAGTTTTGTATGTAAGCTGCAATCAGGCCTACATCAAGGGTATAATAACGAATACGTGTCAATGTGTAAATGCAGCTACGCCTCTATAGACAGTGAGTCTAAAATTACTTCTATCACTGTCGGACTACTGACAAATAATGAGTGCAAAATTAAGATGGACAGAAATCAAAGTATGTGCGAAGTAACGTTTATTTATCTCGGCAATAGTCTATATCACTCGGTAAAAGCTTAGTTTTCTTAGTTCTCTTATTAAATTAAATTGTCACCCAACCTCAGATTATGAGGCCATGACACATGATTTTATCTTTTCGTAAGAGGAGCCAGATGCATACTAAGTTCCTTATACCCTGGGGTAAGATTCCCAATTTACAAACTACGACATGGCCGAAGTCCATGATCGATTCTTGACTAAAACTACGGTGATAATGATAAAATGCAGGGCTTGTTTTTTTTTAAAACAAAAGTTAAAGTACCTGTGGTTATTTTCTAGGCAATTCACATTTTAGTGCCTCATGTATATAGTTCCAGCATATAAAATATAAGTGTGGGCGCTGAACCTTAGCCGTTTTATTTATAGGACACGATTACACGATAATCGTGCTGATATCAATATGGATGGCACTTGTTTCTCGTATATGTGTACAACGCCTTAGGTATTATTTCAGCTTTTTTATCAGTACTTTGAGTACAGCGTTTTCTGTTTTAAAATCTATGTGTGTGAGTGGCAAAAATACAAATTGACTTCTAAGAAAAGACCAATCAGAATAGTGTAGGCCTATTTTTTTCCGTTAAGGCCTGCACTTAACGGAAATTTTGTTGCCGAACATCTGTGGCGCTACATTTGCAACGCGACACATTTATCGCCCTCGCATATCTGTTCGCGGGCACGCACACCAAGAACACATTTGTTGCGGGACACAATACATTTGTAGCAAACATTTGCGGCGCAACAATTGTGGCGAGATAAATGTTTGATGCGTGTACTATGTTGCGCCAGTGTGCGGACATGTTTTGGCACCCAGTCTAATATCACCGTTTTTACATGGAGTACACTACAACCAAAAAAGATTGCACAGTTAAATGCTTGTAAAAATATGTGTAATAGTAACGATAATTTTGACAGTACAGTGCCTATTTTTTTTGTGTTGTGGTGTGGAAGCCTTTTAGTAACGGAATGTATATTAATAAAAGTTGTCGCAGGGTTAACGCAGATAAGAAAAAGCTTTAGCATTTTATTCAACTCCATTTTGCGAAACTTCGCGTTTCTCTTAGTTTGTGTTTGAGTTCGCGATAATTATGAATATGTCCTGTAGAAAGCAGTTTTGGAATTGGAAACTTTTAAAGGTACCTGGGTATACGTCTCCTTGAACTAGTTTTTGTCACTCACTTAAAATTATCTACCTGAATCAAAACTGAAGAGTTTCAAAATCGCTTTAATTCATGGAGGCATGTTTTCTTAAGTATTTTGGTCCTTTGTCTGCATTAGCCCTTGTAGTAGACTCCATTGAAATAGTCTATATTTTTGTGTACTACATAGGTAACACATCTTCTAAATTTTAAATACAAATTTAACTATAATGATAGTATATAATGTAAGTATAGGTGTTTATATGATTAAGATATCTTTAATTTCGGTTTGTTTTAGTATGTACAAAGTTTTGATGTATTGTATAGGTATGGCTACTATTATCATTGTTTTAAATCACAAGTTCACATTCAAATTTATGTGTTTTACATAATCATTTGTTGTGTAAATTATATTCCAGATAGGAAATATTACAGAATGCAAAAGCATAGTATTTTTATATCTTTGTGTAAAAATGTGCAAATATTCATGTTTTCAGCTATGTACAAAATTATTTAACTCTACAACATACCAAGCAAAAAGGGTTTCTAACAAACATGATAATTAGTTTTAAAATTACTAACCTTATTTTTAACTGGGCAGTAAATTGTATAAACTAAAGTTATTTCAAACTTCGCTTAAATTTGTTAAGCGAAGTTTGAAATAACTTTAGTTAATAATAATAGCTTTGTCCAGTAATATTAATATCACAGTCAAGCTTGATGCCTAGACCCTAGATAAAGAAGGAGAATAGCTAAGCTAAAGTACGTGCTAATTGTAGCACGGGCTTATTGCATTCTGTTATACTATATTTGGATATTTATTGCAATCCATTTGGGCTGATTCACATAAACTTTATTTACTTTAAACTTGCTTGATGAGGCACTCACTGTGTCTCTCTGTCACACAACTGTGAAACTTGTAGTAAAAGAAAGAGATAGCAACTGAGGTCATGCTTGTTAAATAATGTTTAGTTTATTCGGCTTATACATACATATCAGGGATGTTACGGACATCGTATTTCGGATATGGCACGCATACGGATATAAAAAGAATTATCGGTTTCGCTTACGGATAGTTACCTATTACAGTTTTTAAGTATTATTACCATCTTTGGTAATGACCATGGTTTGTTGTTTAATATTTACGGTTACGGATATTTTTGTCGGATATCCGAAAGTTTCGGTTCGGATCCTTAACATACCTGATACTTTTTAACTTAAATTCTGTGAAAGACATTGTGAATACAGTGCAGCGTTAGTATAACGAGCCTCAATTTAAAGGTCTGTTCTATTTAATATTTATTCAAAGTCCTTAGCACGGCTTGTAAGGCTGAGGGCACATTTTCTTTTTTGGTTGAGGGGGAATCATCAAATGACTTCTTCCGCCTTGGGCGGGAGGGCGTGTTAGACTTTTACTGACTAAAACTTGTGATCTGCGACACACGAGCGATTAAAACAAACCATCAGCTACAACAACGTATTAGCGAAATTGAGGGAATTTACGTCGGATTTTCGCATATTATGTAGCCATACCACGTTTATCGCGTGTCGTACTAGTCGTATCGCAAAGCGCTGCCTACTGAATCCTCAGCCTGAGAGTTAATGCAAAATATACTTTTACATCTTTATATAATGTATTACTTGCATTGTCGAATATTTCCTAATTCCCTTCAGTTTTGTTATAATGAGGTTGCACTGTGTATTATTATTCTATAGTATATTAATAAAAATATTTCTTTCCTTGTGAATAAATGCAAATCTACTTTATTTTTACATTTAACATGTTAATATTTTATCAAGACGAAAAAACGGTTTAAAGAGAACCGACTTTTAGTTAAGTTAGTTTTTTGGTTAATGGCTAGGTAGCACAGATTTTGTGTACGTTATTTACTAAATAAATATTAGTTTGTGTAAATATTTTAAAGCTTATAAATAAACTTGGGCGAATGAAATAATGGGACTTGTAATTTTAGTGTTTAAGTTTTTGTTCTTTTTTTTTGTTGGGAATTTTTCAAATTATTTTGCTACCCTGTTTTGCTTCTCTTATAGTTTTATCTCTTATGTTTATAGTTTTATTTTATTTTAATCAGTTTTAGATGTCTGCAGAAAGAGTTTATTCATTGGAGCCAGAGGTATAGTAATGTTCAATAGTAATATTTTCAGTATCTCACTAACGGTCATTTCGGATTGGGTACAAAAGATAGGATTTTGTCAGATTTTGCAAGCAGCTTATGTCAAAAATCTATCTTAAGTAACCTAATCTATCGATTAATGGTAATAATTCCCTTGTTCACAAACTAAACTAAATTTAAGTTCAGTGCATCTTTTTCTTTCCATTTAATTAAGAAAAAGACAGAACATTATATATTTGTCTAGTCCTGACAAATTAAGACACTTCTCCTATAGATAATTTAGATGCGATTAAAAACATGCTCACTAATAATACGTCGTTTTACTCCTGGCGCTGGCTAATTTGACAGGACTAACTAATGTGTAAGTTTTTTTTATTACTTATGGGCTTGCTCTTGGCTCCAGACTAGCCCGAGGGCATAGGCACACCCAAAAGATGCCTATGCACTCGTCTCTTGAATACATCCGGGTTATATGCATTTGGAAACACAGACGCCGGCAGTGAATTCCATTCTCCTATCCTCTTCTATCTTCTGTCCTCTTCTTATGAAATGGAAAGAGAAAGATGCACTTCAATTAATTTTTTTATTTGTCAACATGAGAATCAGCACCATTTTGGTAAACTTTAGCCGGTCAATATCGAGGTTAAAGATAAGCTAAATAAAAAAAAAAACAAGTAACAGTTATGACTAGTTTTATTCTCTTATACAAACATTGAATTACATCTAGTTATATCTACACAATTTGGCAAGTATTCACTACCGGTATGTAAACGCACACAACCACGCATAGACGTTTTGTTATATACTTTATAGGTAAATAGAGGTAGCCAATTACATAGGCGATGGTTTAGTCAGTTTCTCTACACATTAACTTTATATTAATTTACTGATATTATTAACCCTTTGACCGCCGAGAACTTACTGTAAAATGTAGGACAAACCAGAAGGCAGGAACATGGACAATGAGGCAACAGAAAAATCTTTTGAAAAGTGACTTCAGTTTTATATTAATTGTTCTGTGTAAAAGATGGCAGTTTTTTTTGTAAGAAATCGAAAATATTGTTGAAACATAAAAAAAAACTAAATACACATTCATATTAGGTATACATATTCAACATTGTGCGATATTATTTATAACGCCTTTTTATTCAGAATGTATAAAATACAGAAAAAAAATTTAATTTTATTATTGTCATCAAATTTAACTGAAATCAACAATTAATTTCGAAGGTTTTTGTAGAATTCTCCTAATGACTGATTTTTGTGGCATTTAATGTACAAAATATTGACAGTGTTGACATTAGAAAAACGGTGAAAGGGTTTCATTTAGTGATATTTTATAGACAGGTAAACATTTTTAGTTTTTTATCTCCTACATTTAATTATTTTCATGTATCATCATTTCACTGGCACAGCTAAACATTTTTCACATTTAATAGAAAAACGCTAAGAAATTTTAAGTAATTTAGTATTTAATTTACAAACACCTGCATAAAAATATATCTCCTAATAAATAACTTTAAATCCATAAGGATTGCCATATTTACACATATTTTTTTCTGTGAAATTGATAAAATGCTTAGACAACAAACCCTGTATTGTGATCCTACAAGTAACATGCTCTTTAAACTAATCTTTTCTATCTTGATATAATATGTCATGATTGTTTTTATTCTTACATTAAAAACATCCTAAAATACTACAGTTAAGAATTCTAACACATTTCTTAAATGTCTACAATAGTTTTTGTCACTTGTTTGGCTTAATAGAAATGTATGATAATATTAAGTACTTTGTTGTTGGTTAATAATGATAAATTCTGTACTTTCCATTTAGTTCTAAGAATACAGTTTCTATACAATGGTTACCGATATTTATCAGATTGCTTAAACATTATTTTTTGATATTACATTTGATTGTTAGCTGAGCATATTACATTTAGGGTGAAAATACTTGTATACCTCGTTTTCACTGTTTTTTTTTTGGTATTGTATAATACCCAATATGTTTTAAAAAGGCTTGAAGACACGTTACTACTGGCTTTCACCCTACACTTTGACACTAATATACTATGAGGTAAAATTTTCTTAATCTTACTTAACTTTAGGTACCTAGTTTACTTATTACATGATTTTTTTTTAATAAAACGTAACCCATTATCTCCAAGGACGGTAACTATTCAATTACTAATGTTAATGTGAAATAATAATAAAAACAAAATCTTTTAATTAACTTCAATTTATACAATACAATTTGTTGTTTTGTAGTTTGAGCTTTTATTTCGATTTTTATTGTTATACTTTCTTACGTTAGTTGCTTTACGAGTTTTTCTAAAAATACTTTATAATTTACATTAATTCTTAATTATAAATTTGATATCTTAGTGAGTGGGTAAAGGTTTTGCTGATACGGTCTAGGTTTTGTACTATATTTTCCTGCGTTTTTAAAACAAATATATTTATAATAGCTGCTTGATTCGTATAGAAATACAGTGTGAAAAATACATTTTCAAAAATTGTATTTAACATACATCAGTACACATTGAAATTTCCAGAGATAATAAAACAAATAAAGTTTTAAATGTTATTTTTTAAATAAACCTGTCACATTAAATTTTCGAGTGCTTTAAAATTAAATTGTATTTCAAGAAATATATTTGTTCCTATATTATATATTTTTTATACAGGCGGTTTTGGGCCACAATTGTGTGTGCTTTGAATGTAAACGATTCTTCCCCTGTATGTGTGAAGGGCAGCTTTGCACCAAGGTCCCCGGGAGCATCTCCAGCGAATCTTCCCATTCCTGGCACAGCCATTGAACCGGAACCTGTAACCTCCCACGTTGATTCCCATCTTTCCTTGTTTACTGAGGCAGTAGGACGCGAAAGAATCAATACCGGTGCCGATCAAGCCAACTGAAAACAAATCTTATGTTACTGTCTGGTATAAGTGTTTTCTGTTACTTAGACCTTTTTGTTAATCTGTCTTTTTTCTAGATTTTTCTACAGGTTTAATTGTTTTACCCATGAAATTTCAGCAAACGAAGACACCAAAACTTTTTTTATTTGCTTTATTACAAAACAAAACTTATTTAACAAATATGCGTTTACATCTTTTGCACAATCTAACATCTTTTTTGCACAATCTACCATATTTTACTAAACTAGCTTCCCTTTCCACAGTGCGTTTCGGGCTGTCAAACCGCGGCCATCTTGTCGTGCACGTTGGGGACCACAAGTTCATCAAACACGAGTGTTATAGGAAGAAAGTGAGGTGGACTTGCAGCAAACGAATACAGATGGGATGCCGGGCCAACATCACCACACACGACTCTATGATCGTCCGATCCTTTTTACAACATAATCATGATGCGCCGAAATGATGCGAGGATAGTATTAAGTTTTGTGTTATGTTTATTACGGATAGGATGGATGGTAGGAGAGGAAATATATACAATAAAAAGCAATCTCAAAAGTTTATTGCATATATGAGACCTGAAGTTTTGATGCATCATCCGGTTATCCCATCTCTAGTTATGTCAGAGATGTTTTATACTTATAAAGTGGGTTTATACAAGAAATCTTTGTATTTTTGTCTAGATAATTAAACACTTTTTCGTTTTCGTTTTTTTTTTATATCTTGTCAGTGATCTGTATTTTATTTGTTTTTATATTACTGCCTTATAAAAGTGTCTCTTTTGATCTTAAGCTCCTTAAAGTCAAGCACTGGAGATTTTTTAGTTTTAGCTTAAAGTCAATTATGTTAATTTATTAGCTGATAAAAATCTGAAATGTAGTATTAATATTAAGTTTGATCTTAAGGTTATTGAGTAATGAAATTCCAATCATTCCTGTATTTTTACTTTTTTTGTATATTCGAAATTGTGGTTGAATTGAATGTTTTATAAAATGGTTGGTTTATAAGGATTGTTTGCATTTGGTCGGCAACATTTATAATGTCTATGTATTAACATGGTAAAAACTTATAGTATAAGTTATATGACTGCGGTTGCGATGCATATGACCTGTATTTTTATTGATATTGTTTTTAAGAAACTGCAACAATAGTTCAGGGAGCTAGCTCCTTTAGGTTTGATTTCATTCCCCTCCTAGGCCGAATGAGATGCCGTGCGGGGCTCCCTCGGCCCTGCCTGAGCCGACATTTTATTTAATAAATTTGCCTTAAGTATACTGCATAACGGGCAACGGCACTAGTTAGCAATCATAGTAACACCCAAAAGATCATTAAATACGACTAAAATTATATGTGATTGCAAACGTAATGAAATAACCACGATATCGATTGTAAGGTCCGACTAAGTGCGAACTATTATTTTGATATGAAGTTTTTCAGTATATGGTATCTATATGAAATATAAAAATGACAAAGTGGTCCTTAGCCATTCGACGGCCAAGCGAAAGCCGGCTGTCGGGATTGTCTTTCTATTGTGTCTCGAATCACGTGTGTTCGAAGAATTAATAAGTGCCTTTAATTTGTAAGTTAAAATTAAATGCCTTTCAAAATAGTGTGCATTTGATGCATGCATTAATAATTAAGCTTTAAATAGCAACACAGATTTATTATATAAAATAAATCTTTATCTCATAAGTACATTTTTTGTATAATGTTGACACTGTTTGTAATAAATGTATTTTTACATCTATTTCGTTTTTCCTTATTTTTAACCGACTTCAAAAAAAAAGTAGGTTCTCTGTTCGACCTGTATGTATGTATGTTTGTCCGCGATTATCTCGCGTTTGGCTGAACCGATTTTGATGCGGTTTTTAGCAAAGTGTTTGTTAAATTCTGGGGAAGGTTTTAGTATATAACACTAATAGATATCCCGTGACGTTGCCCGCATAGATCGCGTTTTGCTTTCTTGGATTGTAGATTTTTATAAGATTATAAGTTTATTTTGAGAGCTACCCTAAAACGTAGTCAGACACTGAGACTCTAACTAAAAAGTAAAAAATAAAAAGCTTTTTAAAAAAAAAGATAACCGACTTCAAAAACTAAAAGCTCAAAAATAACTATTTCGGAAGTCGGTGGCTTCTCTTCTGCCGGTCAGTTTGTGTTGCCACCGACTTCCGAAATAGTTATTTTTGAGCTTTTAGTTTTTGAAGTCGGTTATCTTTTTTTAAAAAAAGCTTTTACCTTGATGATGTGTAGCTGTTTTTAGGATTCAGTAAAGTAAAAATTTAACTAGAAAAATCACGTTTGGTGGAGCATAACATTCGTGTTTTTTTACGGTTCAGACTCGCAGTTGGCGTTTTTTATATTACAGGAATAGGTACAAATAAAAACCATTTAGGTATTTCTCACATATAATATTTACTATAAGACAAACAATAATAGCGAATAGTAACGTAAAACTTCGCCTTTTACACAGAAATTTATTTATTTTTTTATGAGAAGACGATTTGGTAAACACAAGTATAGTAAATAATATATTACAATGGCACATACTTCAAATTAAGAGATAATTTATTATTGATAGGTTGCCGAATACATAATTTTTTTATTTTACATTCAGGGACTAGACAACACTCGTTTATATATAATTTTTAAACATTTTCTTGAGGAATGTTTGACAAAGATAGCTTGTCAATTTTGTATTTTCTTAATAAAATAAATATCGTCTATAATATCACATGTTTTTCTATAAAATCAACAAATGAGAATAATAAAGGAATACCAATTAAGCGTACTTCAGCAGAGCTAAAAAGGCCACTTAAGCAGAATTTTGATATGATCATATTACGAATATCATTAAAATCGTAAAATATTCAAAACAAGTTGACAAATCATAATACTTAGAGCTTCCAGTTTCTCAGTTTTCTATTAAGATTCGTAAAATGGTCCATATTTTAATGAATTGCCTTAATGTTGACTAGCAAGATCATAAAAATTCAGAAAATGATTTTTTTAGATGAACGCTCAAAGTGGCCTTTTAACCCCCTCGACCACTTTTCACTGCATCTTTTTACTCTAATTCCAGACAGAAAAGGAATTATATCATTAGCATAAGATTAACTCAAGCTTGACCGAATAATATACTTTAATAAAACTTATTTAACCTTGACTAGAATATCTGACACATCAGTATAGTATTTGTCTACTAATAAAATAAGGCTAGCTGAAATCTATTTATAATGGCAAAAAACGTCTTACAAGCAGAAGCCAATGAATCTTTGTTCGACATATTTTAAAGAATCATGATATCGACGCAAAAAAATATGAATGTTCATACAAAAGCGCCTCGTATAGGAATATTTTGTACTAAGTATTGATTATTTGTGTTCTAAAACTAATAGTTATAAGGTTCTATAATTTTCTAGCACCGGCCTACGGTTTCACCACTTTCATTTGTAAGACGGTTAAAGCTACGGTGTATAAAAACTTTATTTTGACGGTAGTCAAACATTTTGGATATTGGTGCCGATTTTCTTCTTTACAAACTAAAATAAATTTAAGTTCAGCGCAGCCTTTTCTTTCAGAAGGTCCATTTTTTAATGAAATGGCAAGAGTGATCACTTAATTAAACTTTAGTTTGTGAAAAAAAGAATTAGCACCATTCATTCATTCTCATTCTGCATAACAAAATTCTAAAACATGTACCGCGGGACACGACACGTGTGCTGAGAGTGATCGTGAGGGCTGATTACTATGCCCTCCACAGTCCTCATCATTGCTCTGCACTTTCTACCGTTTCTATATCTGCAGTACCACAGCTGAACCCTGTTTTGACGATAAGCGTTATGGGGTCTGTAGAAATAACCCTGGTAGTACAGCTTAGGGTGTCCACTCATGCTCCTTATAATGTGGCCTGGCGGTAAAAATAAACAAAATTAAATTATTGTTATTGAAATGGAATAGATTTTGCAAACTAAAAAAAATAAAATAGATATTATAGATACTGTACATTACCTTTTGAATAAAAATTATACCATTTCGTGAATTGAATCCGTTTAGACTTACAACCCTTGGGGCCATTCAAGTATTACGGCAGCACTACAGGGAGCGAAGGGGTCTTTGCTTAGCTTATTTTTAACGACATGAAGGATGAGGGTCTCGATGGTGATTAAGTCAGAAATATTTTGATAAAAAGGCGGAGGGAGGAGTTATAAATTCCAAAAAATCTTTTACGTAGTACTTGAATTGCTATAGTACGTCAACTAAATCATGCGATTGGTTTTTATAAAGTGTATAGTAGTATAAATTCTATACTTTAAACTTAAAACCTGAAACCAAAAGCGGTGATATGCTTTTGGTTTCCGCACACCTTAGTAAAAACAACTTTTCTTTTCCAACTCAATGGTTGTGCTCTTTACTGCTCTTTACAATAGAATTATCATAAGTCCAAACGACAGCTTTACAGTTGTACCGATTTCTATGACACCTCCACCGAACCATGCCAGTTTTGTTAACGAGGTGACGGAAAAAGTAGTGTTCTTGGTACAATAACGTGGGCCTGCCATCGTCTGAGATCGTCACGTTAAAGGCTGAAAGAAAATCGATTAAAAATGTGTTTATTTTGTGCTAACGGGTATAAAGCTAGCGCAGACGAGGTCAATAGAGGTCATTTTGCAGACATTTGAAATACATACCACGTAACATAGCGCCCATAAATTCGCCGAATCATACCTCCGTTAGGTACTTACTGATTCTTCGAAAGTTTGACAATGGCCGAATACTCGAACGTCACTCAATCCAGAGACGCTCTCAAATCTCTTGCTGTCTTTGTCATTCTAAAGGGAAAAAATAAGGACAGCAATAGATTTGAGAGCGTCGCAGAATTGAGTGACGTTTGAGTATTCCGCCCATATCTACCTACCTATACTCGGTAAGTATTTTAGGGACAATGAACAAAGAATTCCGAAAGTCCGCTTTAGGAACTACGCATACTTATTCAGCTCTTTTAGTTATGTTCACAGAAAACACAAAATCGCTAAATGTGCGTAGTCCCTTAGGGTTTTAAGTACTACATTCTACACCTTTTAGCTCAGCAGCGGTTGCCAACATTTCTTTTTGCTGCCCGCGACTGCTTGTAAATGGGAGCCCTCCAAGTTTTCATAATATTTATTTCTCGTATAGCATGATGTACCTACATATTTTTAATATCACCTTAAATAAATATATAATAAATACGTACCAACTTAGATAAATTGAAAGATGTTACTATACACTTAATCTATATTTATAAAATGGCGAACTGACTGACTGCCTGTTGATATATCAACGACATGAAACCTGAAGAAAATGTTCTTTATGAAGAGTAAGTATCCAAAGCTAGAGATGTAAATAAAACAGGGGATAAAACTTTGCCCTGGCCCTTGCCTGGCAAAGGTTGTCGCAAAATCAGTAAAATAAATAATATAAAACTTGTACTAAAAAGCATTGTATCGTTATCATTTATTAAACGCAAAACAAAAGTCTAACATTTCCGTACAAAACTTTCTACATAACATCAATAGTAGTATATACAATTGTGTATATCGCTGCCGTAAGCCAATAAAAACAGTTAAAATTGTTAAAATCTTACTTCTTACAACTTACTACTATTTGCCACATAATGGAAACAATAATGTCGTATAATTTAACCCTAATTATAAATTATTTCTATCGTTGTAAATGGCGATCATAAATTACATTGATATATTTTGTGACAGATGGCGTTTTTAACAAAAACTAAACAAATTGCAACTTACGAAAAGAGTCTGTATTTGGAACGATAAATACATAAATAGTTATCTGTAAATTTAATAATATACTTAAGTATTTATCGTTAATATATTATTTGTTTTCTTCATAACTTTACACGAATGGGCTGTATTATTTTGTGGTATCACTAGAGGCAATTGACCACTAACCAAAGAGTATAGTAATATATAACATTCGCAGTTAGTGCCAAAATACCTTAAAAGGTAATTTTTATCAATCGTTTTGCAACCGTAGCATCAAATTCACTCTGATAGATTTTGCACAAAAGTTGATAGATTAAAAAAGGCTGTTTAAAATTGGAAATTAATTTGGATGACTTATAGGTAAGCCATTAAGATGGATTAAACTTACTCCTATTTTCCCAAAAAATACAAAAATATAAATGTCGACGCTTTTTGAATCTGAAAATCATTTAGTAAAATTATCTTTCAAGGGTAAAATGTCTGCTACAAATTTAAAACCGATCTTAATAAATCGAGATGCTGCTTTGAAAATAAAACAAAATTTGAAATCTGAAGATAGTCTAGATAAACCTGTAGCTCAACATTTGTAATATCAAAAATAACAATTGCAAAAAATAGGCACACTGAAAATTTGATTGGGGTTCATGAGATACAACCGCCGATAAGCTAAGGCAGTTATATACCGTTTCAACGGTTTTTATCATTGTAAGAGCATTAAATTTTTTTTTTTTTTTTTTTAAATATTTAGTACGTACATTTACTACCTACCTACGTATAAACTTGTTCTAACATACTAACATTGTTATATGCTAACAGCTATAGTATACTATTTGTTTGTTATTTTTTTACAGCTTGATAATCATAGTTAAATAGCTATAAGTATATATGGGTGATTGGTAATCTGTGCTAATCAAAACACATGAAAACAAACTTTTGTATGAACTAAACGAACTTACCTTAGAAAAATATACATTTACTATTTTTAATTAAAATATTAATTGAGATAGCATCATACTGTTCAAATTATTAAAATAAACGCATTTTTAATATTCGTGGAAATTGTTATTATGTGTTTAAGTTTCGGTCATGAATTACCAGCTACCCAATGTTAGTGTATCAACTACATTTACTAAAGTTGTACATTATGTACACATTTTATGTTAATCTTACACTAAATGTTCTAAAAATAACGAATATTACATATTCATGTTTACTAAACGTGCAACTATATCAGTGGTAATACTTCAATGTTGTGTTACTATAAAGATCTTGTTAAAAAAACACGATTTTTTAAAACTATTTATCACAATCATGAATGTTTCTTGATTTCATCGTCGGTAGCTATATTTACCAGACACGTATAGCTCTGCAAGGAAACTGGCTTAAAACAAAAAAAAAACCTTTAACTTTCCATCCCTTGCAATAAGTCAAGTATTCATAAGAATTAAAAAAAAATTAGGAAGCGTCCGGATTGATTGCAGCAAACTCTGGCGAAGAATTTAATTAATGAGACTTCATGTACTAATTTACAAAGATGGACTCAAAGCCTCTAACAGAATTACCAGCGGAGGAGTCTGGCGAACGGACAAACGGATAAATTATAATCGTCGTCTAGATGAATAAATAATTAATCTAGACGACGTGCAGAATAGAATGGATTGGGAAGAGGTCTTCATCGCAGTGTGCCTAAATATGTAAATCTAGAATAGGGATGTTTACTGTCTTTTTAGAAATGGGAAGTTCCTATCAAATATATATTCCATTACGACTCTTACCCGAATCAAATGTCTTTGTCACTCTAAAGAGACAAAGTAAGGCCAGCAACAGATTTTAGAGTGTCCTAAAACTAAGTGACTTTTGCGTATTTGGGCATTTGTTTAGTTTCCACAGAGAGCTAAACCAACCATAACCGATAACACTATTCGGATTTCTAGATGTAAATCTTCTATTAACATTTTAATGGTTATGTTGATTATTAAGTTTAATGATAAAGTTATCATCAGTGATTGCAATGGCTCGACATTTGTTGAAGGACTTCCAGCATCGCCAGCGGGTCCTGCCTCGTCTGCTCACGTAGTGTCTCATAAACCTGTTGTTTCCTACCATCAGCACATTCTTGCCGTTCTGCTTCATAAATGTCGCTGTTCGATTTCCTGCAAACATTACCGTACTTATTTCAGTTTGGATTTCAAATTGATGATTTAACAGCAGTAGTGCTTATGATATTCTCCTATGACCTGCGTTCTTATCAATCTTTTTGTAAGATTGATTATAGGAGCATTTCAAAATAGAGTGTATGACCGAGTTTTATTTGGACGTGTGCGTTATTACATACGTACGTTGTTTTTCTTCTACAAAAACTGATTATCGGACATGGACGGCCGGCCTAAAAGTCTCTTTCTTTAGAACTACAAATCAAACTAAAATCTTATTTAGCTTTATGTTTTTATTTTTTAAAAAATCAAATGATAATTCATAACATAATTTGTAAATATTAGCTTACGTAAATAGACAGCTTAATCTATTATGAAATTAAATCTAGCGATTCTAAACCATAACAAAAATAAATTATTTCTTGACTCGATTTTTTAATCGT
This sequence comes from Athetis lepigone, assembly GCA_033675125.1. Lineage (NCBI taxonomy): Eukaryota > Metazoa > Arthropoda > Insecta > Lepidoptera > Noctuidae > Athetis > Athetis lepigone. The sequence goes on along the minus strand of CM066218.1, from coordinate 4,250,930 downwards.
CAAATTGATATCGTTATTTTTTTTGTATACAATATAAGTAATTAAACTATCATAGTTATTTTTCAAATTAAGGTATTGGAAAAAACTAAAGAAATGGGCGTATCTATGTAGACCAGTCACTCTTTATGACTTAAAACAAGAAAATTATTCTATCGCATTAAATGCCGATAAACAAAAAAAAAAGATGTTACATAAATGTTAGATTCTATGAATATTTCCTTATTTGATATGCATCGGTTTTTATTTTATTTATACTATCTACTAGTTAAGCTGGCTAGAAGTGTTAGCGATATACCCTGCAGTGCTATTCTGTAACAATCTCCCTCGGTTCTAGAAAATTGAACTTCAGTTGTCAAACAATGAGATTATACCTCAGTTCACCCAAGTTATTTATACAGAATAAACAGACTGAAATACACAGTTACACTACGCCTAAACTTCTTAACAGTAACTAAATCCCATTTATCTCAGCTTTTCTCATCCGATTCCTCTTCTTCTTCATCATGTGTGTGTTCACTAGCTTTTATGAGCTTATTCCTTTTAGTTACAGCGCAGCCTTTGCAGCCATTGTGTCTTCGTATACATCTCCACGATGTCCTTTCTCCGTGAGTATAGTCCTGACGATATTTATAGCCCTCACAAAGCAAAATGATCGCTCCCCTTCTACTCCTAGTAAGTAAAAAGTCACATTCTGCAATTAAAATACAATTATCACAAAAACAAATAAATCAATAGCTAATACAGGAAATAAAAAGAAAAGAATATTGTTAATTAAGTACGATATATTCAGATAAACAGAAATTACTAATCTCTAGCTAATTGTTTAATAAGGGCACACAGCTGCGTCCGTATTCCGACCAACTTCATCTAGGTACATTATCAAAAATTATATTATTTAGTATAAAATTGGTGTTTTTGTTACTCTATTTGCACAATATTTGTAATTGTTTCTGTTATTAACAAATTAGTTGCACTACACTGGTAAAACTAGGATTATATACATTTGAGCAGCATGTAATTATTGATTGGAGGTAAACAAGTACTTAATGCACCCAGTCAGGAAGGGATTGTCAAATATTCCTAATAATTAATCACCACATATTAACTTAAATGTTTCAATAAATACTAAATACAATGTTCGTGTTTCTTAAAAAAAAAATGAAGCTTACATGAGCACTACAACAAATTATACTAAGAGATAAGAATGTTAATACAATTAAATGCTAAAAAAATTAAGATCAGCGTTTATTATTTGCTTTCTGTAACATTCTCACTAGGATTGAGAGGCAAATCTCCAGGAACATCATTTGAGTTATTAACAGAACTACAGCTATTTTCAACAGGAGTTGGAGTTTGATCAACTTGATCATTCTGATCAATCTGATGATCATGGAAGTCCATTGCAATATCGGATTGCGTGGGTTCATTTATATTTATATCATCAGTCACATTAACATAAACGTTTTCTTCATCATGGTCGTCATGATTTGATTTGTCTTCGTTGGGAATATCAGTCGTTGAGTCCAATGACGGTATCATTGAATTGTCGAATGGAAGCAAATTATTACAATTTGGAACATTGTTAGTGATTGTATCAGTGTGCGTTAGCGGATCGATTATGTGATCTTCGTCACAACGATTAACTTCGATTTCAATATTCATGTCATCAATGTTGGGCTCGTTAGTATTAGGTTCAGGGGGCAGAGATGTGAAATGGAAGTTTTGTATGACATTAGTCTGGGCTTGTTTTGTCTTCTCAAGTTCCAATTCTTCGCCGTCAGAAAGTATTTCTATTGGTGCGTCGTCTCGTACTACTTCGATTACATCATCGTCGGAATCGTTTTCTGGCACTTTCGTCATTACGTTGCTTATGAGAAGATTGTCGAGGCCTTTGCTAACTGTAGGATCTGAAACAAATGATAAATTATAATGTCTAGAATCATTACTAGTTAAACGATTAAGAATTTTTTTTTATATTATCTTTCTAGCTCTAACTTTCCTGAACTAAAAGCTATGGTGGGATCTTGTAAAATGAGTACTAGTGTTAAAAACAATAAAAAACACACACATTGTTTCGTAAAATAAGTCATATTTACAAAAGAAAACAAATGTAAAATAATCTTTTGTCTTTAACATTATCTCCATTTTTCTTTCTTTTTTAAACTACATTAATTAGTAATTGGAGAAGGGTACGCTTGTAACGATGAAAGGTACATCTAAAACTAAATCCATATAGGTACATTTCCCATAAATAAGTAAAAAACCTTAAAACAATGTAAAAGTTCTTATGTATATCATACTTCTTATTAAGTAACTATTATTTGCAATAAAGTACTAAAAAATAAGTTTGACAGAGAGAATTTTTACCATAGATAGACCAAGATAACAAATCGAATATAGCATAATTATGTAGCTCGCACTACACGTTATCATTTTTTGTTTAATCTGGAAAACAGCGCTTTTCTGTAAAATCGGGCTCGTGAATGTTTAATAAATGACTTTGACCTGCCAATCCCTAACATCAAATGGGAAGATGATTTACTTAAATAATAGATATAGATTTTTACAAACCAGACCAATATATTGAAAAGTTACCTAAAAATACTAGATTTCTTTCTAATTCATAAAACTTTCATATGATTATGTTCATTTGTGAGCAGAATCCTGTGGTTGATAATCCTTACTTTACATTTACAACCAAGGGAGGCTCGTTTTGAGCAACGCCAGTAGCTTCGGACCTCATTTCCATACTCTCGGTAGAATCTGTGGCCTCGGAATATCAAAACTTGGCCTCCTTTCTCCGTGACGTAGATTCGACCTGATGGGTATTGAAAATCTGTAAGTTATGAAACATTGTTAATTACAGTTTATTTTTAGCGTCCGTGGACGACCTTATATTGGCGCCCAACAGGTTTTATATTGGCGCCCAACATGGGTCTGTTTTAAAATGCTAATTAAAAATCAATGTAAACGAAATAAACCCATATACTTTTGATTTTTTGGTAGCTTTGATGATTTATAAATATTTCACTATCCAGTGAAGAAGATACTAGATTGTAATTCTAATTGCTTTGTAGTTGTTCCAGACATTTTGTTTAAAATATCCCGTGAGTTATGTTAGTTCCGCTTTGTGCTATTAGTTCATTGTTTCAAACAATTAGAAGTATTTAATTGATTATGTGGTCATTGTTTTTGACCTTTACATCTTAAATATTGGTGGTGTCTATGTTTCAACTTCAAGGGGCAACAGTTAAAACAAAAATATTATAGAGATTAAAATAATTAGTATATATTCGTAATAAACAATATGCAAATAACATTAACAAATTATCTAAATTATGTCTAAGTAAACTTAAAATTGATTTAATTAAACGAAAATATAAACGTAATGGTTAATCTGATGGCATTAATGGCTATGGTCTCCGAAAACGGCTATAACCCTTTTACCAAGCGTATGTACCTTGGCTTTGCAAGGAGGATGGTTGTAGTATCCTGTACAATACCAAGTATATTTATCTCCAGACGACGTCTTTCTATTGTAACTGTATTTGCCCATGTGTAATATAATCCCACCACGTTGTGATATTGAAAACTGGATTGGCATCGCTGTAAATTCGGTAGCTGATTAGCATTAAGAAGAAATTGTTATTATGTAATCGCAACGCATTGTCATTTAATTTAACCCTTAAATTTACTTTTCCATAAGGTTGCTTGATAAAAAAATACAGTCGGCTTTTTACTTTGTTAAGTAGAAAAACACAGCAATTAAAAATATTGATGTATATTTCTTAAACTTAATCTTCTTTAAGCAAGCGAGCAAAGCTCATGCTTGCTCTGTATAAGAAGTCCTACAGTGGGACAATAACAGATTGGCTATATTATTATCTATGTATATAAAACAAAATCAACTTAGTCACATAACCTATAACTTAAGAATGGCTGGGCCGATGTTAATGATCGTTGATTATTTGAAAATTAAAACATCGAATAATTCACGAAAAGCATGAATATAGACGAAATGAACATGGCGTATGCTGGTCTTGTTAGACAGGATAAAATCTGTTGGGGTTAACTAGTGTAAAATATAATTTCCGCGTTTTCACCCGTGTTCTAGTTACCCGTAAGCCGTAGCGTGATGTTACATAGGCTATCCAACACAAGAAGAATTTTTGAATAGGGATGGCGACTACATTTAAAAACGGCATTCTGTTAAGTTCGTCCAAAAATACTAGATACATTTTTCACTTGATCAAATGATTATAAAAATCCGAACATAAAGAGCATCAAAATTGAGGCTTGTGACATTACTGTTCGATAAAAAATGTACCAAGACGTGACGTCACGCGAAACCTCAATGCACCGTATCTTCGTAATTATTTGTTTACGAGAAAAAAACTGACATGTCCAAAATTTTTTGGAAATCTAACTGACGGACTGGTTTGTTTTAGTCGTCTCGCCTATTAGGAGCGTTCCTGAAATTAGCACGTTTGTCGGAACAAATAATCTTTTCAGCTTTATAGTATTAGTAAAAAAAAAATTTGCTAGGATTCAAGTAGATGCGACTGCAAACGCAGAAGGTTCCAATTAACAGTTTTGATGGTGGCGGGATGATTATGGTGGTTGTTGGCACTAATTATCTTGTCTTCTATAGTATGTATTTTAGCTGGACATCCACTGTGGGTGGCACATTTCCATATCTTCTTTATATGTTGCTGGTAATAAGTCCGGCAGACGAAAGAAAACCCGTTAACCATGAGATTACGGGTCCCTCTTGCTGAAGTTGTGAAGAATACTGTAAATGGTTTTAGTTTTGCTTAAATTCTTGTTTTTAGATCGTACTGGTATTGGTTGGGTAAAATGAAAAGACTCAAAAGATGAACTTTAAGTTTATTTATGTACACTTTGTAATTTACTCTTGGTAAATACGATTGGATTATATTACTTAAGTAAATTCAGCAACAAAAGATGAATAACACTATTAAATAAAGAGATAATAATACGTTGCGTTGTTTTTTATTATTTAATATTGTACTTAATGATTATAATTAAAATATCTGTAGTGTGCATTTTTTGTTGCTGAACATTACGTTTTTATATATTTACAATATTATATAACAAATATATTATCTTATTTCATAGAATCAATTTAGCACAAAATATAGTTGTTTTATTAAAATTTATACATTTATACTACTTCTACTTATATTTTGTAAACGTTAACTGTACATACATAACACACAATATAGTTCGTAGTTCGAGAAAATCTATCGCACAGATTTTTTTTTTAATGAATGACTATTTTTAATACTTTTCGAATACCTACTTTTCGACTGGCCTGTTGAGAGGTTACTGACCCTGACTGCTTAGCCGGAGTTCGTGGGTTCACCTCCACCACCCAGGACAATTCATTTTTGTAAGTTAGTTTTTGTTGTCTCTGGGTGTAATGTATTTAGAATATCTATTTATTTATAAATTATATATATAAGTATGTATATCAGTTACCTGGTTACCCTAGTACAGGCTCTGCTTCGTTTAGGATCTGATAACCATGCGATTTGACCCAAAATATTTATTTATTTTCTTTTATTATTTCCACACTTTCTCTAATAAATAGTAAGGTAAATAACTGAAAAATTTCAGGAGAATTTTCCTAGTTAGGGATCAGTTAGACATCTGTCAGTTGATCCAAGATACATAATATTTACAGTACCTACTATAAAAATGAGATCATAATAAAAATCTAATTGTTTGGGCAAAAATATCTTTCCGTTTTCACTCTTATCCACTGTCCTTCCCTACTGATTATGTAATTGGGTGGAACATGGTCGTGCGAAAATTTGCCTGGGCCGGGTCTGAAACCCCCTTCCTTTCCAGTGTACATCGTAGCTCTGCATCCTTTCCCTCTGTTTGAGCACTTCCAAAGAATTGTGCCTGTAATTTTTGACTCGAAATACCTATTGTACGTATAATTATTATACATTAGAAGAGGGTGTTTGCCTTTTGACGGTATATAGTGGGCTGTGAAAAAACAAATATGATTACTTATATATTGGTCGATAAATGGATTAAAACAAAAAAAAAACTACTATAGCGTTTTTGATATTCCAAAGAGGGTAATTTAATAAATCCCGAATTAAAGTAGATCGATATTTACATTTAATAAATTACCACAACCTTTGATTTATATTTAATAACTAGCATTACAAATCACCTGCTCGAACCTGAAGATTTTCTAAACATTTTTCAACTTTTGATAATACTTATATAACCAATGATATTATATTCACTTATTAGTTGTCCCAGTATATATTTATTTATTTACTATTCAGGGATATATCCGGAAAGTTGAGATAAATATACGTTACTCTACTCCAGTTTCTGCACGTAGCGGGACGAAAACCAAACTTATTGTCGTGACGTAAGGTCTTTTCTCAATTGCGTATCAAGAGGACCATCTAAGAGTTTCGCTACTATTGCTAGGGAGACAGGTCTATAGTTCCCTTTGCCCGAAAGATCACTATCATTGAAAATGATGACATCATGGCGTTAAGGTGTCACGTATCTTTCCGTGAAACGACCGATACTTAATACTTTTGGACCAAAACTTTTTCAAGTATTTAAAAAAAAGAATATAATAAAATTTAATTAACATTATTATGCACGTTGACTCTTTAACTAATTAAATTATTGACATCATCACTAATAAAATAAAATATGTATTTCCAATTATTTTCGATTATAATTACTTTTTCAAATTCCATTCAATATTTCTACACCGGCAACGTGTATATGAAACTATTTTAAAATTATTTATTTAATATTACCATGTACTAAGAAATAAATTATATTTTATTCCGTCCTGTTCACGGAAGGTTTCCAAATAATAAGTTGAAAAGAAACGAATTGAAATTAGTCAAATTTTTTGAATTAAATTAAAACGTGACTCTAAACGCAACCTTATTGTCTAGTTTGTCTTTCCAGATGTACTCAACGATCTTTTCATCCATACATATGAAGATAACGAACGATTAAGATTACATCCATTATCGCAGCTTATCAGATCTGTTTGTGTCTCCATTTTATGATTCAGAAGAGGAATTTGGGGGATCATGATTGTGTTTAAATACACCAGATAAATACCAGTCTTTTCCGCTGGACACGATAGCTTTGCAACCTTTTCTTCTATTCCAGCACTTCCAGATAATAACTCCTGTACGTTTCGATTGACGGCACCTGTCATATATGTAACCTTTAAATAATAGACGTCCATATTTACCCTTAGAAGGTATAAAACGTACTGTGAAAAAAATTAGTTAACTGTAGAAACATGCCAAAAAGAATGGTAAAATTATCAAAGGAAAATAATTCAAGGCAAAGTAACCCATTGTTCAAAAATCTACAACAAATTAAACACCTATATACCAAGATGCAAAATGAAACTAGACTCTTAGTCAAAATCACAATATCAGAATAAAACAAGGAAACATTTAAGATTGCTCACTAACACATACACACCAATAAAACACCACATTATTTCTTGCCATAGACAACACAAACGCACACCGCAACTTTTCTTCTGAACATTATCTTTAGCTTAGTAAATATTATTTCAAGCGCAAACTTCTCCTAAAAACCATTCATCGAAAACTGGTAAAAAGAAAACACAATACGAACAAAACAAAACATTTAATTTTGGCATTTTTTAAGTAAATTAATTATTATTTGGTTTCATTCAACAATCCATCTCCCTCCCTGCGTTTTGGTTTTCGGAGGGTCATGGTTATGGTCATCCTTCAACTCTATCTCATCATCGTTGACAAGGCAACTGGCCTTACAACCTCTATGAGTGAGGACACAACGGTAAAATACCTTCCCTGAACGATTTTCTTTCACTCTTTTGTACACATGCTTTTTGAGAACCATTGCTGGGTACTTTTTGCCTGTTGATATGTATTTGATGCCTAGAAGAAGAAATTAGAGATATCTGGCACTATTTTTGTGGTATTATAATGAATGCGTTGTGGTATTATAAAAAAAAAGAATAAATATCTTGATTTATATAAATTGATTACTATTAAATATAATTATAAATGTTAAATATCTATTAAAATATTATTAGCCTCCCAAACCTCAAATTTTTCAATGCCTGAAAAAGGCCGCTAAGTTGTAAGGACTACTTGTTATATTATTATTAAGACCACTAATGTACACTTAGTAAGCAAATAAATACATTGAAACAATGCTGAGGCCGACTCAGGAAAAGGTGGCGAGATGATCTTGATGCTTTCCACGAGGGATGGTTTGAGGAGGTAAAGGACAAGAGAGACTAGAAGGACCTAGGGGAGGCCTTTGCCTGACAGTGGGACAGCATAGGCAAGAAAAGATGAAATGTGTTGAAATACAAAGATCCACAAATGTAAAAGATAAAGCCATGGGTTTTTGTGAATGTAAACCTCTGCTCTCCTTGAGGGACAAAATAAAAAATATTTTATGCGTTTAGGTTTTATTCTTTTCATGAACATAAAAAGTCTTATTAAAATCCTTATACATATTAGTAAAGTATAAGTGACATCTCATCATCACCATTCATCTCAGTCATAAAATAAAAGCTAACATAAGTACTTAAAATAATATTATAAGTTGTTTAAATGCTATTTAAAACTGAACCTAGACCGGGATATTAGTAATAAAAAAAAAATACGTCAATGACAAAAACTGCTGGCCAGAATAAAAAATACTGGATTCTTATGGCGATACGAGTATGTTGTCCGCTTTCGTTACCAGGTTTCAACGTTATAAAACCATGAAAGTTCTCACTAACCTTCGAACACACGTGATTAGGGACACAGTAGAATAACAATAGCAGCCCGACAGCCAGCTGTCGGTTGGTCGTTGAAAGATTAAAAAGTTAGGAACTGATTCCAAATAATTTATAAGATGAATAATACCTGGATAAAAATAATACACCTTCAGTTCCCTTATAATATGGTGGTGAAAAAACAAAAAAGAAACATTGCACCTCCTTATCTAAACCTAATATTATAGAGAGTCGATGAAAATTAAGTAATCCTAAATAAGTTGGCAGGATTTAATAGAAAGATTATTATTTGTTAATAATTAACAAAGCGTTATTCAATGCATTATTGATTGAATGATAACGTAATCAATATAAACAAGACATTTTTTATCCTTCTCTACTAAAAGATGATTGACAAATGCACATAAAACAAACCAATTATTTTAATTACCTGTAGACATTAAAAGCATGCTTTCAAATTTAATAACAATTTTAATAGATTTTGTCCATTTCCCCAATAAAAAACGATATTTTGTTTCAATTTAGTAGTCATTTCTTCAGTTTTAGTTGTCATTTTTTAATCTGCCAATAAACGAATATGTTGGTAGAATTGATTTTAATAATTATTTTGTAAAACTTATACTCACATATTTTTCGAGAATATTTGTTACAGAGTTGTTTTAAGCTTCCTTCAGCTATTCTTTTAATAGCTGTATAAAAATAAACTAAAAGTAATAAATTATCAATGTGCTTATGAAGTATGATCGGTGTTATGGAATAATATCACACAACCGTCCACCATAAATTAACAGTAACTAATTATTTTAACCAGAAAACGTAAAACAAAACAGCATTTCGTTAATGTGTTACCCATAGTAGCGCAGACTCAGCTCCGGGAGTAACGTTTGGCCATCAATTTGGCCAATTATCAATTAAAAAGGTGGTTGAAGTTTGGTGCTTAATGCATAGGTATCCAAAAAATTGGTGCACATACGAGAATAATCCTAATTGCGGTTATTTCCAATGTTCACCACTTTTTGGGAAACCATAGTGGAGACCAAATTAGTTAGCATCGTTAGCTTACTAAGCTGCACTGTGCTTTTCTCTTAAAAAAAATAATTTAAATTGATTGCGAGTTTAGGCGCGAAAAAAGCCGTAGACAATTTTTTCATCAGTTACTATGTCCTTTCTACGAATCTAATACCGCCGTTTAACATTCGGAGATGGAATCACAATACCCATCCGTGGCTGATGGCAATGATCATCGTAAACTGCAATAATGATGTTCATTTTGTCTGGAGACGTCTTCACAAAAGCCTTGCATCCAGTTCTGGTTCTTCTAGAACAGTGCCAAAGGACTCCTGTCCCTGACAGCACTTTGAAAGTGTATGTGTGTTTCTTGTACAGAAGTAATGGATGTTTGCCTTTACCTGATGGGATGAGTCTGCCTGTAAACCAATTGATTGTTTAGAAGTACTGTCTTATACTAAGGTCTCTTAAATCTTAATTTGTTTAGAAATACAGTCCTCCCTGTAAGACTTTTTCCCAGAAAATTGTGGTGCAGTGTATGACTTTGCCGTTACCCGTTTCTAAACGCCCGCCTACGCACATGCGTTTTGTTCTACTTTTACGTACTGCGTCTACGATATACAGCTCCGATCTGCTTATGTCAACCTGAATAGACGCGGAAAAGTGAACGGACGCGTACTTACTGTTATGAACAGTCACACGTATGTATTAAATGCAGAGTAAGCGCAATCCCCCGTCGCTACCATATTACTTAAAGTTTATAAAAAGGCAAAACCATGCGGTTTTCGAGTCTGTACAGTCAGTAAAATCATTCTGTAACAGTGTAAGGAACATTGTTACAGAATGATTTGTGTAAAACTCAGAAAATAAATTGTGTTTATTTTAGCAGTATTAAAGTGTTTTTTTAAAAAGGACTCCCGGAACCCCATCCTAGAATTCCCAGAACCGCATCGTCATATAAAATCGTAGTTCTACATAAGATGGAAGAGTGTGCGAAGTCCCTTATCCAAACACTTAACTCAGATACACTTAAGCCAACGAGAACGATGCCGTGGGAACAGTTAATAGGTAAGTAGAATGATATATTGTGATGGACCTACTAGTAGATAGTGATGTATAAATATAAAGAATAAGAAATACTGGAGTGGCTCTAATGCGGTTACACTAAGCCGCCTTTCCGCGCGGTAGCGTGTTTCTATGTATCATTCAGTTTGTTGCCATATGTCCCCGGAACATAAAGGGCAACCGAAGGAACATGAGTGAAAGTGTTTTAGACAAGTAAAAGTCTGACAGCCCTCCCGCCCCGCCCAGGATGGAAGTCATTTGTTGATTTCCTACTCCCAAAAAAAATATCTGACTAACCCTACAGTGTAGCTGGTTCTAGGGTGGGTCAGGTGATCGTGGTAATATACTGTAAAAAACGAAACGCGAGCAGATGCGTTGTTTATGTGTTATGTTTATTTTAAACTAATTGTGATATTTCGATTTAATGTTAAAAAACCAGCCGCGCTCTGTCACGAAGCGGGGAGCGGAGAAAATTAAACGAACAGGAGTATGACAAAATAAAATAATATCATTACAAATGATTTATTAGATATAAAGCGTTATAATATCCATAAACAAACAACTGTACAAATAATATTAAATACAATGTACTAGGAACGAATACATTAAGGCAAATTATTGAAACTAACACCAATAAATGCTTAATACGATTATAAATAGATTTAAAGTAAAATGTTAATAGGATAATATAGAATTTATTAATACTTATCTAATAGTTTAGTAGGTACTAGGAATTTCACGAGGTTTATATTTTTAGTCTTAGAAATAAACCCTACATCGCTTGCAGGTTCATTCGAACTTAAAAAGGATAAAATTTATCAATGAAACTGATCCTGGTTAGGGACCTTGTCTAGGAGTCAGCTCAAATAGATTATTTTATTATTTAAATGATGGTTTATGGATGGATTCGAAAATTGCTTAATAAGTACAGGATAATAAAAACCCTTGCACACAATTTCCTATTACTACGATTTCGTATTTTTTTAGTTTGTTACTAATTATTGTCAATCAATTAAACTGTGTAAATGATTGCTCTATCTGAGCTGATCTTCCAGCGAAATCAAATGCTGATATTGGCAGCTCTTGAAGGGGTTCCGATATTCTAATTACGTTCAGTTGCAATGGTGAAATTCGATTGTAAGCTTTCAACCGTAATGAGATACAGTTTCGTAGTTTCATTTTGAAAAGTGTTATTGCTTTCTCTATAGTTTAGGCGGTAAATAACTTAATTAGAAACGTAAAAAAGCACCAAACAATAATATAATAAAACAATCTTGATAGGTTTAATTTAGTACTAAACTGATTAGTATCTACTTTTTATATATCACGTAAAATAAAGCCAAAAATCACATAATTTTGTTATAAAAATATAAGTCATGGGTATCTGTAAGGGTATTAATTTTAATTGTTTTCTTAAACAGTAAAATATTGCTTATAAATGTCTTAAAATAAACCTGTACGAGTCGGAAAATCACTATTTTGCACTAGACCCGGAGTAGCACCTTGTGGTACTCCTTTTAAATTTTCTATTTATCATGATTGCCGCAAAAGTTTTTTGCCATACATTACAACTAGATACTATTTATTGCTTACAAATAGGAGAGAACAATAAATTTAATAAGAGAGTCAATCATTATTCTAACTACCGTACGACGAAAATGGTGATTTAAAAAGTAAAAAGGTTTGGTTAAAGCAAAATTAAGAAACAGCATAATTTAATGAATGAATTTGAATGGAAAATAAGTTTTGGCGGGAAATATAATTATGTTATTTTAAGTCGTATTTATTCGGAACGACATGAATAAATTAAGTCTTTAACTATATTGTCATAATTCAGCTATGCTTACTTATTTCTCGTAAAAATAAAATATTAGTCGGGCTTGCAGAATTATAGTAGATTCTTTTAATTTCATATCAATTTTTGACGTGACAACGTCTTAAATTAGGTTGCGGCTGGGAGTCACTTATGAAAAAGTGTAACGCTCGGTAACGTTACGATGAGTCACCGAACGAGAGAGAGGCCCGCCGAATGCCTTGCGTCTCTCTCCCACTCAACTATGATCGATATGAAAGACGTTGTCACGTAAAATCTTCGCCCGTAAAACCGACTTTACAGGCAACCATTTTTTTTAGTGAATAAAGTACGTACGTATTATGAAAGCAACTCATAAAAATGAAAGTAAACTTTGGAAGTATTGTTTCGTGGAAACAACTGTTTATAATAATATAACTTAGAGTTGATAGCACGATTAAATTAGATAAGAGTGAATACGTTCACACCTCGTAAATTGTCCACTGAATTAAAAATCATCCAACTGTATATCTCGTACTTACATTAACAATTTTAAGTTGTTGTGTTTTCTTTATTGTTGAGCACTTTATCATTAATATTTTGTACTGCACAGATGCCAAATGTATCATCGTTTCATGTTTCCTCACTGTAAACAAATTCTGAATAATAATGACGAATAGTTTTCATTATTATTTAAAATTTGTTTACAATGATGAAACAATGACTTGCCGAGATAAATCTACGTTACTTAGCAAGCCCTTTAGCTAAGCCATTCTCCGTCTTTGTTTATCGCCGTTTGTCAATAATACTGCTAAGACAAAGCACTTGCTAAGCAAAATAGCAGTTAATTTCTGCACTATTGTTAAACTAAATGTGTTCTGCCAAATAATACTCAAATTACTATTCTATTCAGCTAGTCTAGTTAATATTCCTCTACCAATATTTCGTTTAAGTTTATTTATGGATTACTTAGAATATCCATATCAATATTATACTATATCAGAAGCAGTTACACCAAAAACCACTAAATAAATTAATAAACATATAGAGGCAAATTGATGTTTAAATGTATTTAATGATTGGTAGTGCAAGAGGGCTTATTGCCACCAGCATCTGATCACCACGACAGGCAAAATAACTCCTTGGCTAATACTACTTGGCGATACAATGTGAATACAAAAATATTGAGTCCATATAACACATAACTTTGTGACAACGGGATCATTTATGGCGTTAAATGAAAAATATTTCAGTAATCCGTTAACTATTGTTACTTATATAATATAATTAACATCTTCTGTAATAGAGTTGTGGCTTTTATCTCCTATATGGTCAGGTAATTTCGGCGGAGCGTGGTCGTGAGGTTTGTGGGCAAATGCTCTGGTCCCGAAGCTTATAGCAGATGCTCTGCATCCCTTGAGTCTTCGAGAGCAGTACCAAGATATTCTCCCATCTGCGTTCTGTTTCTGGTAACTATAGGTGTATCCTGAGAGGACGAGGAGAGGGTGCTTACCACCTCTTTTCGTCCAAAGAAACGTGCCTGTTGAAGAAATTTTGCATCAGTATGCTTCAGTATTCATTAGACTATAAAAGTGCTTTTAGGATCTGATAAAAATCAAAATTGTACGTGTAAACTTCGTATATATTTATCTCAATAATAATAATTTAACAAAATATACTTTCAGATTCATAACAGTCAGTTCTGTGCAGTCCTTCTTTATAACTAATAACGGTGTTTTAATTAATTAAATGGTAAATATAAGTAATAATTAACAATATCTTATTTTAGAGTATTAAAAAGTTTTTGAATACATATCTTAAGGCATGAACGACCAAGAATTTTGGTGGAGTGTCGTCAAGGCACTATTTAGTCTGTTCATAAATTGAAACAAAATCTGTCTTTTACAACAAAAATAAAACTAAAATATTCAATTGACGTACATTTGTAGACAATTTCACTTTGAAAACATTAATAAAAAATTTAGAAGTTGCTGATTAACATCACAATTTGTTTATTGTCTTCTATTTCCTTCTTATATACTTCTATCTTCTTATACGTAAAAAAACCGATAAAGCTGCGTTCGTCTTAAGATTGAGATGGAATTACTAACATTTAATTAGCTGCAGACAACGTAAGGCAAACATAACAAGAAACATACAAAAACGAATGCCAACAGATCGGCTGCGGACACGGAGCAAGCGAAAGCAGCGGCGGCGCGGCGCCGGCGCGGAAAGCGGCAGGTTCAATGCGTAGATTTATAAGGAACTGGTCTCGAAAGCGGCGGTAAGGGGAGCGGCGTACGAGACTCTAACCGCTTAAGGTCATAGCTCATTAGAGCCACCCGGCACCCACTCCGCACCGACTCGCCTCCTGCGGCTAGTATTCTTTATATGGACTTGTATGGGCATGCGCTCACTATATCAACTCCGTAGCGTCACCGGCACCGGGATTACGTATCTTGCAATAGCCGAGCGATCGCGATAAGCAATATTTGCTGCTCAAACGTCAATTCAAAATACGTCAAATAGCAATCTAGCGATAGTGCTGCCTCTGTGGAGCAATCAGTTGACTAAAATATGCATTTTTCGTTTGGTGGTTTCGTATTTAGTATGGTTTTTAAGAGCAAAGTTAAGTTTTTTTTGTTAAAGGTGATATTTAATTAGTTCCAGCGATTGCTACTTTATCGTCATCGCAGCAATAAGTGCATTAGAACAATCAGCGAGCGATTAGCAATCGGTTCATACATAATACGATTTTTTTTGACGATCGCGCGGTGATCTCGCGATCACTGCGCAAATATTGCTGATTGCTGTTTCATAGGTAATAACCCCGCGGATCGCCTCGGTTATAAGGCGAGTCGGTGCGGAGTGTGTGCCGGGTGGCTCTAATGAGCTATGACCTTAAGTCTCTTCCCGCCGCCGCCGCGCTCCGTATCCACACCCTAAAATAATGTCATCTTCAATTTTACACTATTATTTTTAATTTTACCTATTGATATTTGAACATCGTGGATGTATAAATATCAATAGGCCCTAACAAAAACATTATTCCTCTTAACAAACTTTGGTTTCGTATGACAATGATCCCCAGTGCAATCTATGACATCATAGTCAGTGCTAGTAAATAGTTTTGCTGTACATCTCTTAGCGGTTCCTGGTTGGACCATGGTACACCTCCACTGGGCAATATCGTTGCGATGGCTTTGCAAGCTGTACGAGTAACCTTTGAAGACAAGAAGCTCTCCCCCTCTTTGGGATCGGGCAAACGTTACTGAAAATTATTGGGATATTACCGTTTGAATATTTTTCGTTGGAGTGTAGTTTTTCATTCTTTGTAATTGGGATTATTTAATTACTTTAATCTGAATCGGATTCTTAAAATGGAAGATAACAATAAAACAGCAGTTATAGGCAATATTTATAGTGGTCTTCTTTTAAAATTTTGTTTGTAATACATATTATTAGTAACTAGTCAGACGTCTTATAAATCAAATGTCACAATATCCATTTGATCTTGTTAACTTTGATCAAATTGTATTTAGAACCTAGCTTTTCGCATCCGACATCGTCCGCGCCAATGTCGGATATAGCGAATGCCCGTCTCAGGTCTAAGCAGTTAACCTAGCCTTACATAAGTTCCATTAGGAGATATAAAAAATTTAGGCTTATCATGGCGATGCTGGTTCAAAATCCTCAGGAACTTCCCGTTCAAATCCAGGTATAATCGCGCATTACATCCTTGGGTGCAGTTGTATCTTAACTCTTGTCGCACCTTCACTGGCGAGCTGTACGTGTATCCTTTATACATCTTGTACTTCTTCCCGTTCGTCAGAGTTATATCTTTGAGGTCTAGAAATGTGGAATGAACATTAATTAAACGTACACAGGACGAAAAACTGAACCTGGCATGAGTCTAGCAGATGTTACAATCATTTAAGAAACCTGTACATTTCTTTTAGACTTCGGTTTTTCTGTATTTTGGATGAAAGTTGTGTAACATCCCCATGATCCGAAAATTAAATAAAGTCGTGTAATAAACGAAGAACTGCACCTGTTCTTATTCAGAATAACGAATAGGCTACATAATAACACGCTGTGACCTAAGGGAACGTAGCAATAATCCAAGACCTAAGATAAGGCGGGTGGAATTGAAAGGGTCAGCTAGATGTTCGAAATAACCACTGCGTCCCTGAAACGCAAAGGATATTAGGAGGAACACGGCAGGGGTTTTAGTCAGTAAAAGTCTCACGCTCCCTTCTACTCAACCCAGAGCGGAAGGAGTCATTAGATGATATCCCATCCATAAAAAAGGGGACAGCTATTTGTAAGTAATGTAATGGTTATTATTGAAGGTATTTTTCTAGCACATAAGCATATCTCAGAGAACTCATTTTTGGGTTAAGCTCGCCATTGTACATAAGTTTTTTTGTATTTTTTGCTTTAAGTTTATATTTTACTAGCTTCTGCCCGCGGCTTCGCTCGCGTTAGAAAGAGATAAAAAGTAGCCTATGTTACTCTCCATCCCTTCAACTATCTCCACTTAAAAAATCACGTCCATCCGTCGCTCCGTTTTGCCGTGGAAGAAAGACAAACAGACAGACAGACAGACACACTTTCCCATTTATAATATTAGTATGGATGTTTATTGTGTGCAATAAAGAATATGAATATGAAATCCATATGCAAAGTGAGCGTTACCATTTTTATCATTTCCCATAACTTCTCTTTGAGTACAACAAAATTGTACTACGATTTTAATCGCGTCGAACCTGAATATTCTCTAAACAGACAGATAAACTGCTATATAATGTAAAGATAGCTATATTATATACATATGTTACGTAATGGAATATTGATCAAATGCATACAGGTAAGGATGAGGCCTAGTTTTGTGCTTAATAATGAAGTGATTATATATTAACGCTGTTCATGAAGAGATTATCATTAAATGTGTATTCTTTTGTATATTATACATATTATGTATTACAATTACAATTTATATATTTACACTAAAACTACAATTTATTTAAAAACGGCATCATAACCACGACTAAGTTAAAAAACTAGAACAACCAAACTAATTTCAATTAACTTTAGAACACACGTGGATTTGAGACACAATAGAAAGACAATAGCAGCGCGACAACCGGCTGTCTCTTGGTAGTTAAACCTACAAATACAGATGATTTCAGACACAATAGAAAGACAATAGCAGTTCGACAGCCGGCTGTCGCTTAGTCGTTGAAAGGTTAAAAGGTTAAACTAAATTCTAATAAATCTAAAAACCTGCGTCGACATAACGCTATTATTTTAAATGCCAAAAATGACTGGGCTATATAGATAAGTAGCTTTTGTACGCGACGTCGTCCGCGTGGAATAACAGTTCCCATTCCCGGAGGATTTCCGGGATGAAAACTAACCTAAGTCCGTTCTCGGGTTCGGGTCGCAGACTATATCTGTACCAAATTTCATTCGAATCGGTTCAGTGATATAGGCGGGAAGAAGAGACAGACAGATAGAATTACATTCGCATTTATAATATTAGTATGGATTAAATTTAGAATAAAGCCGGATTTACATTACGAAACTAGTGGCTTGAAATTAGTTTTATAACACTAATTTGACCAGTAATTTCACGTGTAAATGTTCAGTTTTTTACCTACATTTACTTCAATTCTTTTGGCCACATTATGTTAAAAATATTCTAACAAATGAGTGTGTATGCTTTCAATAATTACTTAAAAATTCAGAGGTGCGTTAGATAAATTAAAAAGTCGGCCGTATAAAAGTATGTATTTATTTTCATAGTATTATTTAAATTAAATTAAAACAGACACGATAACTAAACCAAACAGCAGCTCTCTTTATACTAAAACTTAATAATTAGGAAATAATTATTAAAAACCTCTACAATAATAAATACACGAAATAAGAAAATCAAAGTAATATTAACTGAAAATGTACATATAACTTGATACATTATCGAAGTACCAAAGTTTTCGCTTTCTAATTGAACACATGCCGCCTTATTACAAAACAAGATTTTTCTCTAAACCAGGTTAAGTTTAAACCATTGAGCTAGGTTTTGTATTTCGAATCTTGATTGTATCAGAATAAGATTCAAATTACAAAACCTGGCTCAATGGTTTAAACCTGGTTTAGAGAAAAACCTTGTTTTGTAATAAGACGGTAAATATTTTGGCTTGAAACAACCTTACACTCAAATAATTATTTTTAGTCAACGTTCGTTGCAATTGCAATACCTCCAGAAATGCATTTGACATAGAGTTGATATCTATAAGTGTAAAATCAGACAAGTGCACTTTTTAAACCGCGACGTAAAAAGAGGGGTTTTATAAGTTTGACCCCTATTTGTGTCTGTCTGTCTGTATGACGATCTGACACCGTAGCTCTTAAACGGGTGAACCGATTTGGTTGCGCTTTTTTCATGACCTTAAGACCTTCGGTCGCTCCGCCACCGAAGTTAATTTACACTTGTTGCTATTATGAGTAGGTGATAGATTGCGTTTCAAAAAATCCTTCAAACACACGTGATTTGAGACACAATAGAAAGACAATAGCAGCCCGACAGCCGGCTGTCGGTTGGTCGACAAAAGGTTAAGGTAATTTTGCTGACGGAACTTCAAATCCGGATATATTTACCATCAGCCTTAGCATGGTACCTTGGCGGGAGATGGACATGATCTCCAGAAACTTTCAAGATCTCGTTCCTCTCGTTCAACAAGATGGAGGCACTGCATACCGAAGTGCTGGTACACCGCCATTTATATCCGTTCCTATTCTTAGAGTGATATGTGTATGTGTACTTATTGTACATGTAGTATTTCCTACCATTGGCCAACAGCATCTCCTTGAGCTCTGAAACATGAAGATTAGATGATGAGAACTACCAATAATGAGGACTTGGGATATATCGTCTTTGTCTCTTGTAAATAATAAAAGATATCTTAAGTAGGTCACGTCTATTAGTGTCACTTAACAAAAGCTGTCAGCTTGTATAAGTATCATCCTTTTTTTATCTGGGGTGGAAAATCGTCATGGATGTTTTGCACGTACACTGAGGATAGCAGGAACGTTCGTTCCTGCGATCCTCGGTGCGACTTCTGCGATCCCTGGCTGGTCGGCCTTCTCAAGATGGGGAGAGGAAAAAAGTTGTACAGTCTTACTCATACATGTCATGGGCCTGATATTATGTGTGAAAAAATGCTTATACAAGTATAAGCAGAAGTTTTGTTACACTGTAAAGATGCTAGCTGTCTGCGTGACTCACTGTTCTAAAAGTTCTCTCTCACTCACTGTTGAAAAGATGACGTGATGATGTTGACGCTACGATGGCTGTGCTGACGTTTATGCTGGGGGACGCCAGTTTGGAGGTAGGAGGAACATGGTGTATGTTCCTTATCCGCCAATGATAAGGTCCTGTTGTTGTGTCTGATGGGCGCCTGACCGACGGTTTTAGTCGGGATTTTGAACAAGTGCTACGTCAGTTCTGGTTTACGTGTTCGGCGATAGAGGTCGCCACGGAGGCGTGTGCTTATAATTACCAGATGTTCGCAATTAGACCTCCATTATTTAACACTACTGGAAAAGTCTTGCAATCTGCACAAGCGCTGCTCGTGCGTCGCCACCTGGATCCGATTCTAGTCATAAACCTAATGCTGTAAGTATAATTTTTGCATCAAGTACTTTTTACCATGCGTCAATTACACCTCGTGTTGTAGGTGGCTAATTATTTTGAAATATCGGTAATGTTATATTATTTTCTACAGTTACAATTTCAATTATATTGGATTTTTGGCTCGAAAATCACAAAGGCAGACTATCACGTTCATCCTTTTGAAAGCTAGAAAATAATCGCGAGTGCCCTGTTCGCCGTGCACAAATTAACCGCAAATACGTTCAATAAAGATATTACTAACATCAATAATGTTATCGTCAAAATCCTAGTTATAGTGCATTACGTTTTATGCCAGATATTTGTGTCGTTTGTGTATGTGATCGTACAGGGTGCGCTCACTAGTTACGTTTACATGATAACTAGCTGCCTTCCGCAGATTCACCCGCGTTAAAAATGTTAAGGTAGAACAACCCTTATCACTTAGGGGTATGAAAAATAGATAGTAGCGGATTCTCAAACCTACTGAATATGCCTATAAAATTAGGTAAAAATCGGAAAAGCCGTTTCAGAAGAGTAAGGTAACATAGGCCGTGCGCTGCGTTAAGCGGGCGTTCGTCGCGGGTGTCCGTCGCGGAAACCCGCGTCGTGCTCCGTCGCCCTAACATTGTAACACGAGAAATTTATATATAAGATGGCGTTGAAAAGATTATCCAAAATCCGAACAGTGAGTGGTGAAGAAATCCGTAATCAGAATTTTTTATGACATTGTCAATCAGGACCGCCAAGTGAGTATAAAAGAGGAGATGAGATGACCTTAGCAAGTTTTCCCACGGAAAGATGAGTGACACTATTTTGGGCTAAACCCTCCCCTTCTCGGGCCGTCTCCTGTAGTACTTACTCCGTGTTCAGGTCCGGATCGGTTTCCAGGACTTTTAATGTCTAATGAGCATTAGAAGAAATGCGGTTTAAGTCAACAACTAAGGCGACTCAACACTAAAGGTAAGGACACTCATTTAAAAAATCCAGCCTTTGGCACTTTTGCACTAAATCATAAACACAATCATTTCTCAAGCTCGCAAGCATTTCTGTGACATCATAATATGTCTACTACGTACTACGTACTATGTACGGCTATATGTGTCTTCTATCTGAATGATTGGCTGACAAGGTGATATATCAGCTTAGCGTAAACGGTTGGTCCTAGAGACTTGAAAGTGGTGTTGTTCGTAGAGTAAGCATCTACTAAGAAAGGATTTTTTGGCAGTTCCAACCGTCATCTCCATTACCTTTTCGCAACAATATTAGGGTCGGTCTTTAGTTAGTCAGTTGGTAATTAAAACCTTAAAAAGGTAAAATAGAATAAGGTGGATATTTTTTTATGTTCACATCACATATCTTTTTTTTGGGAAGTGGGAAATCATCATGTAACTTCTCCCGCCCCGTCCGGCGGGAGGGCGTGTCAGACTTTTACTAACTAAAACCCACTCATGTTTCTTCAGTTGCCCTTTACCTTCCGGGGTACGGTTCACGGTAACTATTATAAAATCATTTTTTTGTTAATCACATATAATTTTCTTAGATTTTGCGGAAAAATAAAACATGAATGATTGCATAGCACTTTATTACGCAAAACCTACAACAAAGTTAAAATAAACTAAAGATTAAACTAAGACCGCGTGACTAATTATTTTTTAATTTTATGAGTTATAATAAACAAAGAAAGAAAGTTATTCTTTCTTTCTTCTAATTTTATGAGTTCAATGACGTTCACATACCATTAAGTATATAAAGTTTTATAACGGAATTGATACTTTCATTGACCACGCGGCCTTATACGATTAAAAACTAAATTAATTACAATGTGATTACTGTAAAAGTTAAAAAGTATTATTGGTTGACTGCAATTTTTCACACGTAAGAAAATATGATTAAATTATAATACAAAAGGTAAATAAATATACCTTTTGCTGAGGATATATTTTTTTTTAATTTTACACAATTTTTCAGATTTAGTATAAAAAAAAATTCAAGTAAGTAGTTGTTTAATAGATGACCTGGCAGAAAGCTTCTTAGATCTTGCGTCAAACTTTCCACAAAACAATAACTAGTAAAGATAAAATTACAGTAACCCTCACGTCAGCAAAATAAAGCCTAAATTTTACTGCGAAGCTGAAAAAAACTTAATCTAAAGTAATTTCTATTGATATTTTTTTTATTTGTCCAAAAACACAGAAACAGGATTATGTAAATTCATTACATAGTCTTAGGTATTGGTCACTTGCGACCTCACCTCACAAAGTATGTTACAATGGAAAATGCGTAGATAGCTCACACTCTTACGCACACTATACAAAGTGTATTTTTGGTCTTGAAAGCCCTACTAGAAGATGATTTTACCCATAAAAACAAACAACTTTTATTATAGAACTATCTCTGAAATTGAGAAAAAATATCAGCTGTTTCTAACAAAAGTTCAGTGCCCTCCCGAACTCCCGACCACAATGTACGAAACAGCTGAGATTTCCAAGTTGGTTTGATAACAAAAGTTGTTGGTTTTTATGAGTAGAATCATTTCCTAGCGGGTTTTTCAAGACCCTTTGTATAACGTAATATGCTAATGTCAGAGAAACTTCACGTATCTATAGTCCGACTAATCTGATTTGATACTTGTGAGCGCTTATAACTTATCTGCGTTTAATACTTGTCATATATACACATATGTAGCTACTCCATTATGATCAGTTTACTATTTTGTCAAATGAATATCAACTATCCGTACGACTTACCTGTGCATCTCGCGCTGTGACGTAACGCTGACGGTACGTTGTCTCTACTAAACGAATGAGGCGAACACGGGGCGCCGCGCATGCGGGAGAGGGTTCGCATTCCAGCAAGGTGCACAGATAAATCGTACGAGTTGTAGTGTGACCACGCCAGTAACCACGACGGGTAGGTACATCAATATACTCACTTGTGCAGTAGTTACCGGTTAGTTCTACCGATAATAAGCACCAGTCTGATCACAGGGTCGGATGGACCCCGTACCTTTCTCTATTAGCAGAGCTAATGTTCATATTACTGGTGAGCACTAGAAGTGCCACATTTTTGTATAACTTAGTACGCCGTTAAAATCATCTTTTATTAGCGAACCGTAAGATATGTAGATACATAAAATAATTACTAAGACAGTCACTTGAATAATCAAACAAAGACACAATTTTACATTCAATACATAATATATGTTAGCACGTTTCAAATCATTAAACACACTTAAACTAAGTAATTGCTTTAATCGTAAAACATAGTCTACAGCATTCCGTAGCAAGAGAAAGTTAATGAAAAAAAGCAAAATTTCTTAGCCCACTACCAATTTTCGAAATAAAGAACTTATCTAAAAAGATATACTAAAATTAAAAGACCTAATTCTAATCTTGAATGCATTATCTAAAGTCTATTGTGATAAGAGCAGTCTAATAATGAAATTAGTGGTTATCGACATTGACTTAAGCCAGTGATAGATAGACTGTATTTACAAGTTCGCGTACTCAAAGATCAATAATCTTTGTGTCCATATTGTGTGAACCTTTAAGTACGTAAAAAAACGAACCACCAATCATCAACTTACATGATCTTTTCCATGGGAAATTGTTCGTACGTCTATCAGTCACTACAGCAGTCCATTAGAATTATTAAAAAAAATCAAAATATACAATTCGATAAACATCGTTGGTCACTCATGGTTTCCTCCAACTACGGTCTGATGAGGCACTCAAACTTTAGTATCCATGATTTTGTCTAAACAACGCGCTCAAAGCAACTTTGAGTACGTAGCTTAATCTGACCGTTGTCAGATTAAGCTACGTACTTAAAGTTGAAAATGGAGTCAACAACACAAATCCAAATTAGACTGCTTTAACAATATCAGTATTCGTAGACGATATAGTCGGCTAGCTTGCTAAAATTGTCCTTAATAAGTTTATACCGTCCATCTTCGATTTCTACAAAGGTTTTTGGTGGGTGGCTGTGATTTCCTGGCTCCTTTTTAATGGAGAAATCGTTGTTCACAATGATTCCCACATAACAGCTGTTGGTGTTGATGCAACGCCATCTTTTTTGCAAATAAGGGGTCTTGGTGTAGTAATGTCCTTTGTACTTCAGCAGCAGTTTGTTTTGAACCGTCGTTATCAATTGCACTGCAATAAATTTGGTTGCTTAGTGAACGTCTTAAAAAGATTTGTTAAAAACTAAAAGTATATTAAAGGCTAAGTTAGTATGGTAGTAGAAGAAGAAGTGTCAACAAGGAAAATAAAAAAATACCTAGGTAACTTTATTATGCGAATTTTTTTATGTGCATTGAGGATTTATAATAAAACAACTTATAATTTCACACATTTATTCGCTGAAAAATATAGTTTTGTGTTCTATTAACGTTTAGTGTTTTTTCGTTGAACAATAACATTTATAACACAAGAATTTTGTAGGCCGACTTACATAGCATTTTTAGGTTTTACAGGGTGAAAAGTTGCCTGTAAGGGCAACTAAGTGTACCTAAACCGTTTCATAGACCGCCAACGACTTTTGACACAAACATACCGTCCATTTCCAACAGGGATATACTGTTTTGGAGGGTGTAAGTGGGGTCCAGGAAGTCTTGTAATGCAGCCTTCGTTGTCGATATTGAGAGTGGAGAAACAAATATTAGTATTGATACAACGCCAACGATTCGATCCCGATACATTCGAGTAGCAATAACCATTGTATCTGATCAGAGTCTTGTTACGTACTGTTGTTATAATTTCACCTGAAATGTTAGTTTTTATTACTTTGCTTGTTATTATTAGAGAAGTATGGAAAAAATTATATAAATAAGAATTGAGACAACTCAAATTATACCAAGATTTTTGCGTGACAAAAATGTTTGTTTATTGTGTGCAAAGAAACTCATCACACAAAGACTTAGTCTGTGGTCACAATGGCCGTCAAGATCACTAACCATTAGACCACTAGTTCAGTTAAAAACAAAAAAATAAAAATAAATATGAAGTCGTTAACTACACTACGCATATTAAAGCAGCCTATTACATACACACTATCCTACCTACCATCTAAATATTGTACACTGCGCATTGCCGAATAAATAAATAAATAGAAGGGTATAAAAACCATAGAGGTAACCTGTCAGTTTTTAAATCGATGTAAATTCTAGTAATTTATAACCTATTTAGCAAAAATTTAAAGAACATCACTCTTTTTGGTCTAATACGAAAGTGCCGGTGCCAAAGAAAAAATATGAGATTCTGTTAGAACTTGTTCCTCTAAACATTTTTCATTAAGGCACCAAAACTGTGGGACCATTACCCTTGGTTTAATTTGAGTTTAAAATCGCACATGTTTTTAGTACAATAAATTCAAATCAAAAGATTTAACTTTTAAGAAGCTTGAAAAGCATAGTGTAAAGCTTCTCAAGGATCCTCCGACCAGACGTGTGTCTGGTGGGTAGCCCGACAATTATTGTCGCGATTTTATATACTAGGCGCCTTACTCATAAACGCTGTATAAAGTTATGACAGGTTTATACGTCAAAAAATGTATGGTTACACAGGCTTTATTCATTGCATAACTTTACACAGTGATTATTAGTAAGGGCATAGGTGTATTTTTGATCCTGCACAAGCCGCTAGTAGATGAGTAGAGGAGAGGCCGGCCGCCCCTTTCAAATTTGGATCAAAAATGTATGGGGAGTAAATGATGTCCTTTAGCAATTTAAAAAAAAAGTTCAAATGTCGAAGATAAGTTACCTTTTGATTATTTAAAAATAGCAATTATGTTTATTTACATCACTATTTGTTCTATTCCAACCGAAAACGGGACACTAAGGGCTATATTTAATTAGGACCCCAGAATGCGCAACTTGGTCGCGTTACAAACAATTTTATTTTGTATATGTGGCCTAATATAATAAGGCCCTTACGCACACATATATTATAATATATATAAATCTCGTGTCACAATGTTTGTCCTCAATGGACTCCTAAACCACTTAACCGATTATAATAAAATTCGCACACCATGTGCAGTTCGATCCAACTTGAGAGATAGGATAGTTATCTCAAATTATAGTCGCAATTTTAATTTATTGCTAATTATTTGTCTGTTATTATTTGACAGTCACAATTAATTTATTAGTAGTTGTTGATTTTGGAATGTTTTACATTGGATCCGACAGACGGCGCTACCATCGCAGTGTCAAATTTTAAATAATATTCGAATTTTAATTTTAGTCTGTCCCGACAGTTAGCGCTGCGATCAAATTAAAAAAAAGTTTTGTTATCATTGTGTTATCTATTATTTTGTTATTGTTGTGTTTTTATTGTGTAATCTTATATCTACCCGTGCGAAGCTGGGACGGGCCGCTAGTATATTATAACTTTCAACTCACAATTCTGCCACGACAATGTTTTTTTTTACAATATCTCAATCGAAGAAAGATCTCAAGAAAAAAAAAGTGAGCCGTCACGGGACGCCTGGCAGATGTGAAACATCGACATTATTTTGTAAAAGTAATATGATTGAAAAGAAAAGGCGTGGCGATGTGTCGCCACGGCATGCGTCGCCACGCCAGAACTTTTGTTTTACGTGCGGCTATAGATGTTTCACATCAACAAGATCTAACACAAATATATGCAATAAGACTGCGAAGGGCTCCTCTTTGTGAAGAGACCTAGTCCGTCAGAACCTCGTCAGTGAATCAGTAAGGTGTACCACGAGCAGGTGAGGTTGGCTTTGACCCTGGAGGTGATGGTACGAACGGATCGGAACGCTTGTAACTTATCTGTGTATTTTTAGTTTTACTGGCAATAATATCATTGTGTAGCAATATTGTGCTCACGGATACTTGAAGTTAAATCTTGTCTTTATAAATAGAACAGTTAACTTTCGGTTAGGCATTATTCAAAATTTCAAAAAAATGAATAGAAGCATATGTAGGCAACAGTAAGCTTGTATATTTAAACACCTTACTGTACTTTAAAGATCCATACTAATATTATAAATGGGAAAGTGTGTCTATCTGTCTGTCTGTATGTTTGTCTTTCTTTCACGGCAAAACGAAGCGACGAATTGACGTGATTTTTTAAGTGGAGATAGTTGAAGGGATGGAGAGTAACATAGGCTACTTTTTGTTTTTTTCTAAAGCGAGCGAAGCCGCGGGCAAAAGCTATATCAAATAAAGCTACGATTCATTTTCTATACACCTCCATGTTTATTTATTTACATAAATAATTTACTGTACACTGTATGTTAAAACATTATATCACTAATTTATAATTTATTATATTAAAAGGGTAAATTTGAACAAAGTCAACTGTGTTTGAGATATTTTAATTTAATTGGCAATGTAAAGATGCGTACACATATAAAACATATCATATTATACAACATGGATTAATGTGGATTGTCTAATAATCAAACGTCATTTAACTTTAAGACGCTATCAAAATAATATGTTGCTGTCTTTGTCACTTTTAAGGGATAAAATAAGGCCAGCAACAGATTTGTTAGCGTCTTAAGTTAAGTGATGTTTGAGTATTCGAGCATTAATGTTATAAATGTATAAGCCGGTTCATTAAAGAAAGGAATCTTAAATGGCGGCATGTACTTGCGTTGACAGATAGTACAGTCTGCATAAAAAAATTAAAGTTGTAGTTTTTTTTTTCAAATCGCAAATATTATTACGAATTTTTATTGTTTTCATCGGAAACAGTGCCTACTTTTACCACAATAACAAACAGGTATCAACGGAAAAATAACAGAAAACTATAACAAGATATTCGTAAAAAGGAGCACTGAGCGCGTCAAGGCAGCGTGGAAGCAAATCACGACAATTTTTTTTATGTTGATGGTACGCGCGCGAGTGAGTATAGACGGCACTAGTGTGCGAGCGAGAGAACATGATAAGCGCCGCCATTTTAGATTCCTTTCTTTAATGAACCAGGTTATATATATTATTGTTATGTTACAATGTTGAAAAACAATATTACATCATGTGAACTTGTTAACACAAATTACTTAATCTGTAGGCACCTAAACCTTCTTTGGTTGTAGTTTAGTTAATTATCAGTTTATCTTTGACTAAAAAAAACAGACGGTAACCCGATACTCCGATATGATATTAACAGTAAGGCCAAGATAAATATACGTTACTTAGCACGTACTTTAGCTTAGCTAGTTTCCATCTCTTTCCTGTAATTTCAGTTTGACAGTTGTGTGACGGTGACAGTAATATGACCACTAAACTGAATTTGGACCAATCGTTCTTCGACATGATTTTACTTTGACAACATGGAACTCTGACACTTCTTTATTTTGACAATAATTATGTTAGCACAAGACTTGGACAAGGGATTTCTTCGACATGACTTTACTAATAAACAATGTGAGTTTAAGATAACAACTCAAGTTAAAATCGTCATACACTACTCAGGAATTCCGTACTTTTACAAAATCTAAGCCAAAGCACGTTGTAAGTGTTAGTTGTTGTCCAAATAGAACGCGACTACGCGGTTCTGTTCGTACTAACGCGCGATCAAATAATATGGTCTCGAATACGTATCCTTATTGACATTCGTGCGATCCGAACGCACCACTATAATATAATAACTCACTCGCGCGATGGTCGCGTATTCACGGTATATTGGGAGTATGGGGACACCTAGTTTTAGGTATCGCGCCAATACACGATGGTCGCATCGCAACTCGCGCAATAATTGCGTATTCGCGTTTATTAGACAACGTCTTACTAATCTCGGCCTAAATAAGCCCTAAGGCTTCAAATCCAACAAATGGTTTTCGCTTTTGCGTCCAAGAGAAATGTGTTGAAGACTCGTACGTTCCTGAGGGAGTCTTATAAAAGATTTTGGGAGGATGATGGTGACCCTTAGGCTGTCTAAATACCGTTAAATTCTGGTCCACGGCCATTGTGGAGTAGCAGTGTCTTGTGTGAAGGCATCTCCAGGTCCATTTAGTCCGCGGAGCCTTGGTATAACAAAAACCCTGGTAACGGAGTAGCTGCCTTCCACCCACCGTGTATATTATCTCCGCTACAAATTTTAAGATCATGTTTATTTGTTGTAAAGCTGTAAGTGATATTGCTTTTACTATTATTATAGCCAAGCTTTTAATTAAATAACAGTATAAAACAATACAAAAGCTTCCATTACTATTTATGCTACGATCATCACCGACCTTATCAACACAAATGTGTAGTCAGATGTCGATTGCTGACGTGAAAGCTCAAAATGAATGAACATTCTGACTCGGTTCCAGACTAACTCGTGAGCGTGTGTGCTGAACGTAGTCACAGTTTTACACCATTTTATGTCATATTAGTTAGTTCAGTCGCTATTTTTATCTTTTTTAACTTCGGGGGTGGATTTTTTTTATTGTTAAGTTACACATGTTATAACTTAAGTAATGAAAGAAAAAACAAATTAATACAATTCTTAACAATTTAATACATTTTAACATAAGTTCCTTCAGGGCTAACTATAAATTTCTTTGGTGCGTGAGTGTGATAGTTACAAAATCTCTTGACGACGAGATTATCGTTGGCGTAGAGGTGTGCCTTACATTTTGGTAAGAGGGTGCAAGACCACCGGGTTTCCGTCTGAGTCTTATAGTGCATGAAGAAAGTTTGACCCTGGTAGTATAGGCGCTCTTTCCCGTTATCCAGAGTTATCATTTTAGCTGAAATTGGGTATAGTAAAACTGTTTTTAGCAATCAATCATCATCATTACGGTTTTGTGTACCTTACATGCAGAGACCTGTCATATGCCACTTACTTATAAAAATATTTGCGAGTAGAATGCAACGCAATGTCAACCTTATTCTAATTAGGCTAGAATATGGATTGTATTAACCATGTAACGCAAATAGTTAGTCATTACTCCCTAAGTGAGGTCGCACTATTTTGTAATGAAATGGTCAATGCAATGTTTGTTATTATAAATAAATAAATACAATTTCAGTCACAAAAATCTCTTTATTCAATGAAACAATATTTTAGAGGTATAAGGAACAAAGTGTAAAATAGGAAGGAATTTCCAACCAGGCGCGTATATTGCGCAACGTAGGAATTCAATAGTTCACGTTTTGTCTTATAGATGTCGCCACACTGTCTTTAGTGTAAGTACTTCATTATTAGTCATAGAAGATTAAGGCTGATTCATATTGATACAGTAGCTGGCGACAGCATTACCGGATTTCGTCGCTGGGTCAGCACTGTATAACCTTTTTTCGATCCAGTCGTTAATCATTTATTGTTTTTTTTTTATTATTTGTTTACATTGTTTTCACATAAAGAAGCACCAAAATTAATGTAACCAAGATTTTGTAAAACATGATTTTTTTTTAAAGAGTGTCCGTATTGTTTTTTGCCTGTTCTTTTCCATAGAGATCTACGTTTTGGAACAGGCAATAAATTAGCGTCACTTTTCTGACTGACCGACGGACTCATTGACAATTCATAAGTGCCTATTAATAGTCTACCAGTCAAGGCATTAAGTCCGCCCTTGTACGCTTGTGCATGAAGTTTAAATAAATAAATAAATAAATAATAGTCTAAGTGAAATAAATGCCTTGATTTTTTTTTTAATTTTGAGGTCAGCTTTCAGTGTACAGCGGATTAAAACATGTTCAATGTAAATCAGTCCTTATGTAAGTAAGCTTGAGTAGGGACGTCTTAACTCCAGACAACTGTAGAACTGCCGACTTCCAGTCAAAGAAATGGTCTTCAAAAAAAAAAGAAGATGGATGGATGGATAAGGATGTGGTGACGATTAAAGTGAGAACAGAGGTTATAAGTAAAAAAAATCTTTATTTTATTTAACAAAAACGGCCTAAAGCCAATTACAATCGTTAATAGGATTAAAAATACATATAGGTATGTTATAATTTTATACACTCATTTATACGCTCGTCTCGCAGAACAGAAAAAAGTTAGAAGAATGCCAATTATTTATTTATTTATTTTATTTTTAAGGAAAGCTTACAGACTAAGCGCCTTACTAATAAACGTTGCATAAAGTTATGACAGGTTACAAATGTATGGTTACACAGGCTTTATTCATTGCATAACTTTACACAGTGATTATTAGTAAGGGCATAATAGTACAATGCATAAGATTATATATAGCAACTTACTGAGAAGAGATGCCTAACATCTCTTCTCAGTAAGTTGACGCACTTAGTTGGTATAGATACACATAAAAGTAATTTTATTTCAAAAGTATATAAAACGGTATAACACTTGAATTTGTTTATCAAAATGGACAAGACAAATAATCCTGTGACTAAAACTAAAACTACGTAATAGTTAAGTTTGTTTTTCTCATTTAGATTCGAATGTATCGGCCGCTCGAGTTTTTAACGATTTGTTTTTTCTTATGATTATGTACGGTCTCAGATTCGTAGATATTTAAGTTAACGTCAGCTATGAGATATGCCCTGCATTTCGGTTGACTGGTACAGTGCCATTTGTCAAAGTTTTTTCTGTCATACTGCTTGTAAAACGTGTAGCCCTGGTACAAAACGAGTTGTTTACCGTTCACCATAGTTATAAACTTGGCTGAAAAGAAAGTATGTTTACACAATAAGTGAATGTATTTAAATAATGAATTAAAAATAATATTAAGTCCGCCCATGTGCAGTGTTTATATTTTAATTATGTACGTGAAGTTCAATAAATAAATATAAATTCATGGTCCAGATTTAACTTAAAGTAAAAAAAAAGGTGGTTAGGATAAAATAAAACTACCAGGGATAATTGATTAATTTATCAATTATACAAGTTAAGCTTTATATTTTGTCTTGAAAGCTCAAATCGCATTAGGGCTATAAGCGTATTGAAGAAAAATACAGAGAACCGATGTACTTATTTTATTTTTACTTTTATAATGGCTGAATACTCAAACGTCACACAATTTTAAGACGCTCTCAAACCTGCGGCTATCTTTGTCACGCTAAAGGGATAAAATAAGGACAGCAACATATTTGAGAGCCTCTTAGAATTAAGTGAAGTTTGAGTATTCGGACGTTTCCCTTTAAACTCGAATGTATCTTCCATGCCTTTCAATATGCTTTCTCATCTTATGATTGTGCTCAATATAACCGTCGTGGACGTTAAAATGACTGTCAGTTACAGTACCATTTGTCGAGGTCCTTTTTTCTTTCATACTTCTTGTAAAATGTGTAACCCTGGTACAATACGAGTTGCTTGCCATTTACCATTGTTATGAGTTTAGCTGAAAATAGGGATACTACATGAAAATGGCTTTGTTTAGTCTGTCCGTTAGACGGTGCAAAAATACTGGACACTTATTTTTTGGTCGATCAAATTATTAAATGTTTGTTTGATAAAAAACTTAAAAAACTATCTTTTTTGATGCCATAAAACAATAGTCTTGGCGAGATCCCAGATTGAATAAATAAAACCATAAGATGAAAATAAAAATGTTTATTTTAAAAACTTAAATACCTTATTGTAGTTACAATGGAAAGCACTCTTAAAACTATTGAGAAATTGTACTAAGAGTTATAGAGAGTTTACGCTTATATTAAAAAGTACTAGTTGACGTTGGGCACTTTTGCCGATAAAATGTTATAATGGCGACTGTACACACTTAGACGAGTGGTCTCGACAAGTCTCGTGAAAGGTCTCGCCCGAGAACCCAATCAGCGAGTGTTTACCAGGTACACTCGTCTATTCAGTCACGGTTATGATCACCGAGAGGATGAACGCATTAGAATTATTATTACGCGTCAGGTTCGCTCGCTATGCACTGAAGTAATGAAGTACATCAATGCTCTCGGTATTCCTCGCGAGACGTGCCCAGACCCGTTGATTTGAGTCTAAAAAACCGACACGAGAGTGAGAGCGGGCAAATAAGCCCAAGGCATCTCAAGGCGAGTCGAGCGACTTTCTCAGAATGCCTCGATGAGTGTACGGCCGCCATAAGGAGTTCATTATTTTGTAACGCTGATTCTTTATCTTCTATTCAATGATATTTTAAGTAAAAAAGGCGTAGATAGGTTACCCAAACGAAATTCTATCTTCAAAAACGGCACACTAACGCACACATACATTACACGACGTCAAAGTAGGATGACATGATTGAAGTAGTGCGAGTGAAAAAGAGATAACCGTCAAATGTCAACGCAATACTCAGTATCATGTTTGCCAATTGGCAAACTTTATATGTGCCACTTTTTGACTGCATATAACCTATCTACACTTTTTTACTTAAAATATCTTTGCTTCTATTAACAATTTTCATGTTTTCTCTTATTTTTTTAAATGCTCTTCATGCTTCTTTTTGTCTGTCCGTGTAACTTGCTTGTTATTTTCATAATTAATGTGTAATTGTATACTGCAGACATAGTTTTTGAGTTTATCATACCTACATTTTTAACCGACTTCAAAAAAAAGTAGGTTCTCAGTTCGACCTGTATGTATGTATGTTTGTTCGCGATTATCTCGCGTTTGGCTAAACCGATTTTGATGCGATTTTCAGCAAAGTATTTGTTACATTCTGGGGAAGGTTTTAGTATATAGCACTAATGGATATCCCGTGACGTTGCCCGCATAGATCGCGTTTTGCTTTCTTGGATTGTAGATTTTCAAAGACGATTTTATGTTTGACCGCGATTATCTCGCGTTTAGTTATACCGATTTTGATGCGGTTGTCAGAAAAGTCTTTGATACATTCTGTGGAAGTTTTTAGTATATAACACTAATGGATATTCCATGACGTTGCGCGCATGGAGCCGTTTTCATTTTATTTTATAAGCATATAACTATGTAGTTTTACTTTGAAAGTTAGTCTAAAACGTAGTCAGACATTGGGACTAACTAAAAAGTAAAAACTAAAATGTTTTTTTTCCAAAAAAAGATAACCGACTTCAAAAACTAAAAGCTCAAAAATAACTATTTCGGAAGTCGGTGGCTTCTCTTCTGCCGGTCGATTTGTATTGCCACCGACTACCGAAATAGTTATTTTTGAGCTTTTAGTTTTTGAAGTCGGTTATCTTTTTTTTTATTTATTTATTTCTAGTAACAAAGACCCATAACCATACTTATTTTATTATATATATTTTTATTAATCGTGCCCCGATATTGTTTCGCGGTAGTCGCTCTAGAAGAGTGTTTATCAGAATCAAACCAATCGCTATATAACTTGAACATTTTTGGGAAAGATAAAGAATCTAAAGGATATTTTTACATGATTTTTGGCGTGATAATGCTTCAACGTGATCTATTACACTACGGACGACCCTTCTTTGATCATTTTTGTGTTAATAAATAATTTATATATTAATCTTTAACACGCCGATCTGATTCAATAAATCCATTTCCTTCATCGGACTTCTCTTAAGCTGTATAAACAATAGTAAAGCCAATAGAAATGGTATATAAGAACATAATTTGCAAACTGGTACATTAGGCATATAAATAGTGTAAAGACGTGTCAAATGTTTTTCATTTACAGTAATAATAAAAATAAATAAAAATAAAAATCTTTTATTTCCAGACAACATAGGCCCACAATGTGTTAGTGTATACAATTATCTTAAAAACTATGTTAGTATGTAATCCAATAATCCTTTTTTTCTTAGACGATTTGCAGGATTTCTTAGACGATGATACATTTTAATAATATAATTTTCAATTTTATATTAAGTATACAAATTTGCATGCTAATAAGGCAGAATGTATATGGACCTCAACTATGTAATTTACCATCCTATCTTTATGTACCTACATTCTTAGCAAATAAAGACATATTCTATTCTATTCTTACATCTTACAGCATACCTCGCTAGAAAATCCCATTCTATTGAATGGTCTCCAAAACTTCAAAACAAATCAGAAAGTTTTTGCTGAATATCATCTGTTAATTTCTTACTGCATTTTTTCCGAGGAGTAGCTTCTTCGCGTTCTGTTCTGTTTGTACTGACGTAGTTCAAGTCTCTGTTGACATTATATTTCCTTTCCGCATCACTTACCTTTTTTTCCAAAATCCGCATCTTACGTTTGATGTTTTTATAACAATCATATAGCGATGATCCAGGACTAACATCACAATCATTTTCATCGTTGCTATTCAGGCTGGACGAATCACTAGAAGTGCTTTCTACAAAAAAAAAACAAGAATACATTTGAGTATGATCGATTTGTTATTTTTTGTTAGTAAAAGAATAAGTTTTCGCCGTAAGCTTTGTATAAACTATAGCTTAACATAGGTGTAATTGATTTGCATTTAAAGGAAGTCGAGGGCAAAGGCCAGTCAATAAGAAAACCGCAATATCTTAGAACCATTTATTTCACACTCGAATGTATCTGCCATTACTTTCAATATGTTGCTTCATCCTATGATTATGCTTAAGGTAACCGTCATGGATGTTCAAATTACTGTCGGTTATGAGAAACGCTCTGCATCTCGGTTGACTGGTACAATGCCATTTGTCAAATTTCTTTCTATCGTATCTCTTGTAGAACGTGTATCCCTTGTACAAAACGAGCTGCTTACCGTTTACCATTGTTATAATTTTGGCTGAAAAGAAGTGGAGGAAAAAAAATGATCAGTAAGAACTGACATCAGTTAAAGTTTGGTGTCATTTCTTATTTTCGGCATTTTTCTTAGTTAGACAAGTGGCTGGGTTGAAAGTCATTCCCATAGACATAGGTTTAACTATGATATTATTATAATAGTACCTGTTCTACCCGGTTCTATTACTTTACCTTACATTTACTTTTGGTCATATCTCGGGGACGGTTCATATTCGGAATACAAAGTAAGATTCTTATCATTTATTTTGTACTTGTAATATGATGTATGCAGTTTTTTTAGTTTTAGATTATTTGGAACTGATACGTTTGTTGTAGGAAACAGACCATTTATGTTAGTTTTGGCAATAATGTTAGGTATAAAAAGCGAGGGCGAGGAGATGGTATCTAAACATGGATGAATAAAAAACTTAATTAAAATCACAAAGTTATTATTATACAAAAAAAAAACATTAAAATCGCAATATTTACGTAGATAGGCAACCAAAACGCTATTCATTAATTAATAGAGTACTTAGTGCATATCAAATGAGCATTTTTCCACATATTTTTAATAATTTTACAAACGTATATATCTACCGTCGCCTGTTTGGAATAAACTTCTTTTTTTGTGGTTATGATCGACTTTGCCTGAATGTATTCGAAGATTAACATCGGTCTCTAAGAAACATTTACAAAGTCGGAAGCTGCTGCAATGCCATCTCACAAAATCCTTTTTCATGTACATTCTGTTAAAAGTGTATCCTTTGTACAGCAGTACTTTAACACCGTTCGCCATAGTAATTAATTCAGCTGGAAAAATAGAGAGAAATATGAGTAATATGAGTATACCTCTTACCTATCCGTACGTGTTAATATTGCATTAAAGTTAAATGTGGTGTTCTTTCCCACTCCTGGGCACAGATCTCACACCTTCCATATTTCACGACCCTCGCTACCACTTCATCAGCAACTTGCTCTGAAATACAGTCTTGTGGAATCGGAGGTGCCATACTACAGGTATGTGCCCGACCCAGATTTTTTAAAAAGGCGTCCAGTTCATCTCGCGATCTCCTCTGTGGCATACCACGATCCCTTCTCGCCCTTCTGCCCCCGACCCCGTCTGGCACCAGCGATTGTGTAATAATTTTAAAGCATAAATACTTCTACAGTATTTCATCAATCCTTATTCCATAATGTAAATTAGGATAAAACCTCAACGGATCCGAACTTATGCATTCGTAAATCCGTCAGAATAAAAGAGTTAGAAATATGTTGTATGTATCTTGACATTCGACCTTATGCGCTTATGTCGTTATGTGAGTGAAGCAGCTCGTTTAATGTATGTAAGGCCCGTATTAATAGACGTCACTCAACTCCGAGACGCTCTCAAGTCTCTTGCTGTCCTTGTCATTCTAAAGGGAAAAAATAAGGACAGCAATAAACTTGAGAGCGTCTCAGAATTGAGTGACGTCTATTAATACGGGCCTAATGGCGGAATACTCAAACGTCACTCAATTCTGAGATGCTCTCAAATCTTTTGCAGTCCTTATTTTTTCCCTTTAGAATGACAAAGACAGCAAGATATTTGAGAGCGTCTCAGAATTGAGTGACGTTCGAGTATTTGGCCATAAGTCTGTTTCATTGTCACCTCCTGTAGGCTATTTTAAAGTGTGAGGTGTCATTTGATTCGCTATCATTCGAGTTTTAGGCTAGGTTATATCAGCAAAAAATCTGTGTATGAAATGTGGTAGGAAATAATAGGATAATATTTTTTTACAAAAAATTAAATATTGGATATTAAATAAAAGGCCGAACCTACATATATAAATTTTGTATGTGAACAATGCATTACTTTTTAAAATACATCACAATAAATGGAACATTTAATCATCGATTTTACAGTCGTACATATCTTCCGCCTTGTATTTGTCGTAGAAGTCTCATTTTGTGGTTATGTTCGTTTAAACATTCAATTATCGTTAATGTTTCGTCCATTAAGACAAACGCCTTGCAAGGATAACTTGTGCAGCGCCATTTCTTCTCATTATTTCTCTTATAGAAGGTATAGCCTTCGTACAATGCCAGCGTTTTACCATTTACCATTGTTATCATTTCAGCTGAAATATAAGAGAAATATATTTTTATAATATTGTATTTAAAATTATATAATTATTTTAATAATAATGTATTTAAATTACAAATTAAAAAAGGATTTGGAATGCAAATGTAGAAGGGGGCAGCATAGGCTAGAAAAAAAACCTGAACAGTCTTTAAAAAACTAAGTTTAGCCTTGGCTAAAATTGAGGTTGCTATGATCAATATTATAAACAAAATATAAAAAATAAGATAAAAAAGCTGGCTTAAAAATATTCTTTAGTCAAAAAAGATACTTGATTTATTATAAATTAAGCAACAACTATACAGAAAATTATGTACATATAATACAATTAATATTTATTTTATTTTATTGGAATCGTATATCATTTACTAGAAGATCTGATGCTTTATACGAATATATCTGCCATCGCTTGTTTGGTATAAAGTCTTTCTATGGTGATTATGTTCCAAGATCATTTCAGTAATCGCCATATTATCAATTAGTTTCACATAAGACTTGCAACTCGGGAAGTTTGTGCAGAACCACTTTTTCTTATTTTTTGGATTTTTTCTGTAGAAAGTATAACCTTCGCATAACACAAGCGTTTTTCCATTTGCCATAGTTATAAATTGTGCTGAAATAAATAGGAGTATTTATATTTTACATAATTTATGAACAGTTATATAAATTTTCAGTATTTGAGGATTTATAAAAACACGAAATATTTTAAAAAGTTTATATTAAATAAATCATCACAATATTTTTCCCTTAACAAGAATTACATCTAGTTAAAAAAACACTATAGGCTACATAATTTTGTTTACATTTTCTAAGCGAATGCAAAAGAATAAAACCAGGGTAATCGAATGAGAAAATAATGTTTAACACACCAATTTTGTAAAATTAATTTGTCAAATTGTTCAGCTTACGGTCGGATTGACAATATGACACATTAATTTCTACCTAAGAAACCGAGGATTATAATAGGTACATTTGTACCATGCTCGTGACTCTAATAAGTACCAAATTAATTTAAATAATTTTATTTTGAATTAAGTCTATATTGGCCGATCAACGTGTCAAAGAAACCCGAAATTAATTTAATGTCGTCACACACCTACCGGTTCCCAATTAAAATTAATTAGCATCTGTACTCCATTAAGCGTTATTCTAGATTTTTGTCTATCAATTAATATTTTGTCCTTTTTTTCGGCAACTTAACTCTTTCCCAACCATGCCATAAACAATAAAAATAAAGCAACCAACTTTATTTCTAATGTCGCTAATCCCACACTTATAAGCATAGACTTGATTCATACATATTATATATATTCTCTATGACATTATTTTGAGATTCGATTCTTCAAAGAATTTCATTTTAAGGCACAGAAATTAAGGGCATGGTGGCTGATGATAATTCACTTATATTTAGGTTATTTACACTTAGCTTATGCCTTAAGTGCCCCTGGTTGAAACAAATTGTCAAGTGTTCTTTAACTGGTGCGAATAATTCAGTCATTCAATTAAAGCAGTTGACATGCTCTTTATAATTTCACTCCAGTAATCGTACAGGCTTGATGCTTTCACAATACCACCCATGAACAATCAGCAAAGTGGATGCAAGGCCATTTATAAATGATTTTTTTCAAACGCTGATGGATATTGATAAAATCAAGTTTTAATAATAGTAATAAGGGATTAATTCTTTGATTGTTTTAAATTCCATTTGAATACATCCATGGATATTCAGAAAAACTTATATTTTGTATGTCAGCTCTGCATACCCTACTTTGATACTCGTAGGTGTGGACAAGATATTCATTTGACAACTATTTAGCTCTTTTGTAAATGTACCTTTCGACGACCTAGCGACAGCCGGCTCCCGCGCTGCTATTGTCCTTCTATTGTGTCCCGAATCACGTATGTTCGAAGGTTTAATAGGCCTCAATAAGTCGTCTTGACGTACTTCCCGTCAGGACATCTATGGACGGGTCGCATATCATGGGCATGGTCTAGTAAACTTTTTATAATATTATTGTGTTCGTCCAAACAAAGGAATGATTTACACCTCGGAAAACTTGTGCAGACCCATTTATGGCCGACCCTCATTTTGTACCTATAGAAGAAAGTGTAGCCCTGAAACAGCACCCAAGTTTTACCGTTCGCCATGTCGATTATGCAAACTGAAAAAAAGAACCAGTATGATAAATACGAAACTTAAATAAGCTTTATAATAAATAGAATAATTAGCAGTTATTAAAAAAATCTATTCAATTTCTGTGACAATATTATGATTTTATAGTGTTCTTAGTTTCTCGAATAAAAATTAAAGTAACTATTTCTTAGGCACGATTGTTTGACAATTTTTTTAAAGTATATTTGTGTTCGGGAAACGATGGAATACATTGACTTACTGGCTAAATATATGAAGCTGTTAATTTCAGTTCAAGCTTTAAAATAAAGTATCTTATTAAATATAATGTATGTGTTCTAGGCTGGTATTATTTTTATTATCTTTATTAAGTAATATTTATGATATAAAAATAATATTTAATAAATTTACTTATCGTTAATTCGTAAATATTAATTATTGAAAACTTTAGTGACACTATATCATTTTATAAAAGGTTTTCAGTGTCATTTTATACACTTACATGTAGGAACTGTAAGAAACATATCATATTATTTATCTGCTATTTTTAAGTTTTTATAAGGTTGAAAAAATAAACCACTCATAAATAGACAAAGACAAATTATATTTTTATATAAAATAAAAGAAATGTAGCCAACAGTAAGGAATCTAATTAAAACACTAATAATATGTACCTAGAATTAATAAAAAAAAACAAATTACTGCCTTTGTTTTAAACCAGGCGTTTTTTATACCAAGATACATAGAAAAAATAATTATTTAGTTTTAGATAACATCAATAAATAATCTTTAAATAAAATTGCTAGAAACTTTGACAGACAAGAGTTCAGCCAGTATTATAATCAGAAAGGTTACCATGGCGTAATTTAAGATTGTTTTATTCCTTTTCGTGTATGGCTAATAGACAGAATTATAAGTTGTCTTACCCACACTGGAATAAGAATTTGAGCAATCTTACTATAACTATTATACCTGCAAATCGTAGCATGATACATACAACAAACGTATTGATAATGTTTTAATTTTTTTTTCTTCATTTTACTTCTCATTATGATCTAAATATTTTTTTTGTTTTGATCAGTTTCATATTT
This sequence comes from Athetis lepigone, assembly GCA_033675125.1. Classification (NCBI taxonomy): domain Eukaryota; kingdom Metazoa; phylum Arthropoda; class Insecta; order Lepidoptera; family Noctuidae; genus Athetis; species Athetis lepigone. The sequence continues at coordinate 4,209,662 of CM066218.1, read as the reverse complement.
TTTATAGACATAATTCACATACGTCTGTTCTTAAAACTGCTATTATTTAAAATTCTGAGTTTTTTTGAACACTTTTCTGTAAGTATGTTCTTTAGCCGCGTCCATTCCTCCTTTTTGGCATTTCTTTTTGTAGTCCCTGTACCAATCCGCTATATTCTTTCCATTTTCATAGTATTTCTTACTAGTCTGCTGTCTTAAATAATGACTCTCTATGCTGAGTATAGATTCTATGTGATTTTTAATACCTTGAATGACATCGGTTGCAACCTTTTTCTGTTTTCCATGTTTGCCGCGTTGATCTACCTCAATAATCCCAGTATCTGTTGTTTTATTTATAACCGTTCTTATTTGCCTATCACTTATTCCAAGAGTATTTATAAAAAATCTCTTGCACACTCGTACCTTATTGTCCATAACAGTAAAGTAAAATGCGTGATTTGACTTGCGATTACTATCTATTTTTTTATACTGATATCTCGGACGTATAACAATCATACTATTTGCAATAAAGTGTCTTTGTCTCATTAATGACGCCAAACCCCAAAAATCTTGGAATATCTTTTGACGCTCTTCTTCCTTTACATTTTCGGAACATAGCAAACGACACTTTGTGCCACAAGGAGGCTTAATCTGCCTAGCTGGCATAACTCGTCCATTTTTGGAACGTGAAACGTATTCTGCACCTACGTTTCGAAGCTGCTTTGCCTGTGATATTTTTGAATTTCTAACGCCTTTACGTCGTTTTCTTATCGGTGAAGATACAATGTTAGGTTCTTGGTTATCAGATCTATCAGTGTAGAAAGAGTCCTCGGTTTGATTAGATATTTGAATGACATGAGGTGACATTGCTAGTACTCCTAAAAAAAATGACAACATTATAATACTGTTTATTTTACAAATACCTGCGTAATAATTTACCAATAACGACATATTACATAAAAACCAAAAGTTACACTATATTAGTAAATAGCTACCACATTCTATTAAATTATCAAACAATTTTTACGCTGGAATACGCAATAAGTCACTAAGATAAAAGATACACTCATGCACTTAATAGAATCACACTAAAATTGAATTGACTCTTTTGATTTTTTTTAATCATTAAAAAAAAGCATCTTATTAAATATAATAATGTATGTGTTCTAGGCTGGTATTATTCTTATTATCATTAATAAGTAATATTTATGACATAAAAATAATATTTAATAAATTTACTTATCGTTAATTCGTAAATATTAATTATTGAAAACTTTAGTGACACTATATCATTTTATAAACAGTTTCTCAGTATCATTTTAAATACACTTACATGTAAGAACTTTAAGAAACATATCATATTATTTATATGTTATCTGCTATTTTTAAGTTTTTATAAGGTTGAAAAAATAAATCTCTCATAATTAGACATAGACAAATTATATTTTTATCTAAAATAAAACAAATGTAGCCAAACAGTAAGATATCTAATTAAAACACTATAATAGCTAAAATTGAAAAAAAAAAAACAAAATTTTGGCTTTGTTTTAAACCGGGCGTTTTTAATACCTACAAACATAAAAATAATTATTAAGTTTTAGATAACATCAAAAAAAAAAAAACTTTAAATAAAATTTGCTAGAAACTTTGACAGACAAGAGTTCAGCCAGTATTATAATCAGAAAGGTTACCATGGCGTAATTTAAGATTGTTTTATTCCTTTTCGTGTATGGCTAATAGACAGAATTATAAGTTGTCTTACCCACACTGGAATAAGAATTTGAGCAATCTTACTATAACTATTATACCTGCAAATCGTAGCATGATACATACAACAAACGTATTGATAATGTTTTAATTTTTATTTTCTTCATTTTACTTCTCATTATGATCTAAATATTTATTTTGTTTTGATCAGTTTCATATTTTATATAGACATAATTCACATACGTCTGTTCTTAGACCTGCTATTATTTAAAATTCTGAGTTTTTTTGAACACTTTTCTGTAAGTATGTTCTTTAGCCGCGTCCATTCCTTCTTTTTGGCATTTCTTTTTGTAGTCCCTGTACCAATCCGCTATATTCTTTCCATTTTCGTAGTAATTCTTACTAGTCTGCTGATTTAAATAATGACTCTCTATGCTGAGTATAGATTCTATGTGATTTTTAATACCTTGAATTACTTCGTTTGCAACCTTTTTTTGTTTTCCATGTTTGCCGCGTTGATCTACCTCAATAATCCCAGTATCTGTTGTTTTCTTTATAACCGTTCTTATTTGCGTTTCACTTATTCCAAGAGTATTTATAAAAAATTTCTTGCACACTCGTACCTTATTGTCCTTAACAGTAAAGTAAAATGCGTGATTTGACTTGCGATTACTATCTATTTTTTTATACTGATATCTCGGACGTATAACAATCATACTATTTGCAATAAAGTGTCTTTGTCTCATTAATGACGCCAAACCCCAAAAATCTTGGAATATCTTTTGACGCTCTTCTTCCTTTACATTTTCGGAACATAGCAAACGACACTTTGTGCCACAAGGAGGCTTAATCTGCCTAGCTGGCATAACTCGTCCATTTTTGGAAAGAGAAACGTATTCTGCACCTACATTTCGAAGCTGTTTTGCCAGCAATGTTCTTGAATTTCTAACGCCCTTACGTCGTTTCTTTATTGGTGAAGATACGATGTTAGGTTCTTGGTAATCAGATCTATCAGTGTAGAAAGAGTCTTCGGTTTGATTGGATATTTGAATAATTTTATCTTGTACAGTATCGTTTGCTACACGAGGTCTATGTCTATTTGATAGTGAAGGACTGGGAGTGAAAGAACTTGAGCTACACGAAGATGAGGATCGATGACGTGACATTGCTCGTGTTCCTAAAAAATGTCAACATTATAATACTGTATATTTTACAAATACCTGCGTAATAATTTACCAATAACGACATCTTAAAAAACTATTACTAGAACACAGGGTGAAACGGAGAATATAGTAATTTATTTAGCTATTATGTTTGGACTGTTTTCACGACTGTCGAAACCTCTCTCAGAAGATAGCAAGTTGGAGATCATTTTGCACAACATCCGACCTTGCTATTCAAGTGTTTTAGCTTCCGTTCCCGAAATTAAATCAATCGACGAATTGAGATCTTTGTGCTCTAATTTCGAAAAAGTACAGGCACGTCTTTCATATTTTCGTGAACCACCAGGTCCATCATCAGATACCGTAACAACGGTATTAAGTCAAAGGTGCAATTATATATTTTCATGGTCAATTCAGTGGTTTAGTAGTAAGTAATGTGCATGCAGACAGAGTTACTTTGAGATTAATAATTTAGAATAAATAAAAAGAAATTTATTAAGAGAAAGAAATATTATTATAATAACAACCATGCAGGAATGAACTAGTGCATGCAAGGATCTAAGTTATGATTCTTTTACACCCTCACATAATTTTCATTAGACATAATATGATAATGCGGTTTAGCATGTTTATGGTTATATATCCTTTATCCTTCTTCGGTCTAATGTGGACGCTAATAGAAAGACATAAGAATGAAAATGATATTGTTAAAATAATGATCTTCGATGAAGTCAAACAATTATTTTAATAAAAAAATTTAGGCTTTTGACTCTACACCATTGTAGTAACAATAAATTTCGAAAAGTGTTAGTTCTTATATAGTTTTTGCAAATTCTTGTATGCTGTTATTCAGATTTTTCATTAGAGCTGTATATGAACAAGATTTACTTTAATAATTTATTTCTTAGTATACAGGCAATTAGCAACCAATAGGTACTCACTATAACAAACAATTTTTTATGTTTTTATTTTTAGTTTTGCGCGTTTCTATAACTATATATATGAAATCAGTTTTGGTTAATACGATAAATAATTCTAAAACAGTGCTTTATTTTTACATTTTAAAGTTTGACATAAGTCCCATCACTCAATTTGAAATATCTTAGTCGTTGATGACAATGGTCTTCTAAAGACTTGATTACTTCACCATCTCCAGAAACCAAGAGAAAAGCGCGACACTTCGATGTTCTAGAACAGCTCCATCTAGCGCCTGATTTGAGATCTACTTGCTTATAGTACGTGAAGCCATTTTTCATCAAATATTGTTTACCGCTTCCTTTTATTGTTATTTGCTCTACTGTAAAATAAGAATATAAAAGAGTAACAAATGTTACATACAATATATATATAGAAGAAGTGTGTAAGAAGTGATAACTTGTATCAAAGATAAACGTAGTGAGATAGCAGTCATAGCACTACATGCACCAAAATAAAAGTAAAACATTAAACTAAGTATACTTCCCATTCCGCTGATAATGAATTTATTTGGTTGAGATACACATGAATAGCCAGGATCGCCCTCTCGGAAGCAAGTTTAAATGTAACTGGTACCTTCAATAAAACTAGATCTTCAATAGAAGTCAAATTAAGATACATGTACAAAAATACACAATTCGATTGGATATCAAAACGACACCAAATAATTAGCTTTACCTATGTTTATTATCGGATTACCTATTAGGTAGAAAAATAAAAATATTATGGGTTTTCCTTATTTTGACTATATATTATATTGATTTGCTGAAACGGTTTATTATTTGGTAACTACGCATATTTCCTTATAAAAATATATGTTTAAGTATACAATGAACAGCTACTATATTTTTAAAATGTTTCGAAAGCAAGGATAGAAATACATATATTAGGACAAAGTTTCGTAATTAACAGTTTTGACAGTTTTTGTTTTAAGAGCTATATTTATAGGTAAAACTGTTTTCTGATTTGATTAATCAGACTGTTAGAATGACAGCGTTTTATTGACTAGATACATTAAAAAAAAAAACAATGGAAAATTTACTATACAATAGGAGAGAGAGAAGACTAAAAATCTATTAACGAATCATTTTAACATACGTGCCATCGTCTAACATATAATATTGTAGTCTTTCATGGCAATGTTTTTCTGAACACTTGAGAACTTTTTCACAGTTCTTGGACATTAAGACGTATGCGCGACACTTCGATGTTCGCGAACAGCTCCATCTATCGCCAGTTTTGAGAATTAAATGCTTATAATAAGTATAGCCGTTTTTCATCAATTGTGGGTTGTCTTTACCTCTTAAATAAATGAGTTGCGCTGTAAAGATTTTTTTGTTTAATTTTTTTTATAAAACATATGTTTTGTGAAAGTGATTTTTAAGATAAAATTCCATTAAACTTTTTTAAAGCACAAACAAATCGTTTAAGCCAAGACAAATATGTACATCTCACTTAGCAAGAGCTTTGTTCAGGTACGTAAATATCAAACTACAATGGTAAAAAAGAGACGGTATATATATTGCGTAAGTGAGTGGTAAGAAACTTACATTTATTTTGACCTTATTGCGACATAATATGGCAAGAGAACATGTAAAGTGAAATTGTGTTTAAAAATTCTATTTCCGTTAACATTTGTTAAATAAAACAAATCACTTACCCCTTTTATTTTTTATTCATATAACAATTACCTACAATTTAACATACGTCCCATCAGCCGATTTAAAATACCGGAAAGGTTCATGATTATGTTCCTCTAAGGCCTTGATGACGAATCTATCATCTGACACTAAGAGGTACGCGTGACATCGAAATTTCGAAGTTCTTGTACAGCTCCATCTAGTGCCTGATTTGAGAACTGAATGTTTATAATAAGTGTAACCGTTCTTCATTAAAAGTTGCTTGCTTGCACCTTGCATTCTTACGAGTTCCACTGAAAAACAGTTGTGTTTTAGTTTGTGTACTTACATTATGAACTGAAATATAAAATGGCTGGTTTCCGCCCACGACTTCGCTCGTGTGAATGTTGGAACTTTTATCCCGTATTTAACCTCCTCTTTAGCATTCCCAAATATCCTTTTTAAGTGGATACTTACTCATCACATGGAATGCACCCTCCAAGTTTCGTTTCTCTTGGACCAGCGGTTGGGCTTAGCGTAGCGTAGATCAGACAGTCAGTTAACCATTTTATATATATATAACGGAAATATAAAATTTTATGATCCCGGGATCGGGACCGAAATCCCGGGGTTTACGTAGATAATATCGCAACCCCGGGATTAGAAAAATGGAATGAATTGCATTATTTAAAAAATAAATATACGGTAAATACATGATTGTCACCCATCCTGATATTGCATATACCTAGGGGAAATATTAAACAACATTGAGCAAGAATAATGGCAACGAAACTTTTTCTTATTGTGTAGAATAATTAAAAACGTAATTTTGACTTCAGTCATAACTTCACTCATCATTCAACCAGTTTTTTTTTAGTTTCCGTAAGTTTACATTTTTCATGAAACAAATCAGTCCGACAAGTTTAAATTACATGTTTAAAAACCCCTGCCCACGAAGTTATTTAACAAGGGAAAACTTCGAAACGGCTGGAACATGTCTAAGAACCAATGGTGTTATAAGTAAAAAAGTGTAGATGGGTTACCCAAATGAAATTCTATCTTCAAAAACGGCACACTAACGCACACATACGTTACACGTCAAAGTTGGATGACATGATTGAAGAAGTGCGAATGAAAAAGAGATAAACGTCAAATGTCAACGCGATACTCAGTATCATGTTTGCCAATTGGCAAACTTTTAATGTGCCACTTTTTGACTGCATATAGCCTATCTACACTTTTTTACTTATAACATCATTGCTAAGAGCCATATAAACCTATATAACGGCTTTTCAAATAAAAAAAACCGTTTCCAAATCGGTTCACTGGTTTACAGACAAACACAAATTTATATACTAGAGGCGGTAATTTCGACGTCAAACCATCAGATACTTGGCGATAAAGTTTATTTTTGTAAAACTGGAATACAATTTTCAACGAACTCAGCAAAAAAACTCAACAGATCTTAATATCGTATAGAATTCGTATTAGCACTCCATTTAGTCGCCGTAAGGTCCAAGCTATATTTTCCAGTGCTATGCTTAATGTAGACAGGCGCCGGATGCTTATGGTCCAAGTACCCAGCCACCACAAACATGTTATAATCAGCTACGATGAAAGCCCGACAGTCGTGTTTCATTCGGGAAGAGCATTTGTACCGTGTGTTCCCTTTCTTTGCCACGCAATGGAAGCTGTAGGTAAAACCGTTGTATTTAAATAGCTGAGCTCCACTGACCAGTTCCATCATTTCTCCTGGAAATTGAGTTTTGGCTTGAATGGGGCTTTGTGATAAATTTTGGCTTTAAGTGGAGTGTATTAAGGTCTGCTTTTGTAAAACAAAATAGTTGATAAATTCAAAATTGCATGCAGTATTTGTAAATTAGTCTAGTGTTAGTGAGTTTAGTTTTTGGTGCAAGAGAAAGTATACACAGACCCATAGGTAATTGCCAAAAATAATACTAAAACATATACCAAATCTATGGACGTGTCCGGTATTATGTAGTCGCATAGACTCTATAGAGTTTTTGTTTCTAGGAAGCAATCTGGAAGGAAATCCTAGTCCATTTTTTTTAAATTAAATTACGAACTGGCAAAATCGCAGTTAAAAGCTTGTGTATAATACGATAAGTATCTAGTATTCTTTTTATTTCTAAATTTGTGAGTTGCGAATGCATCGTGATTTTAGGATTCCATAAAAAAAGTCCTTTAAAATTATGAAAATAACAAGCCATTTGCAGTTCTGATAAAGAAAAAGTAAAGCTGTTTATGTACAGTAATACTGTAGCATGAAAATACGTGTTTAATAATAATGTTAGTGCAGAATAAGAACTGACCAAAGCAGAAAACGAGTTTGTATAGACTCGTCCATTACCAAATGTCTTATCGTTAAAAACACTTGAAAGATAGAGATTAGAAATTGAATGATTCCGACAGTAAATTGATTAGTGACCAGCGAGTATTTCTTTAATGACCATTTTACGCTGCACCTAAATAAAATTACTCGAGAAACACAAAAAGTGATACAATTAATCGGCGGGCTCGTTGGACTAGTGGGTTTGATTCTCACCCAGGACAAACTTTGTGTAGTAAACGTGATTGTTTGTTTTGTGCCTGGTTGTAATTTACCTTTTTAAGTTTGAATATGTATGTATAAATTTTGTAAGTACGAGTATGTATTAGTTACCTGGTTACCATTATACAAGCTCTGGTTAGCTTGGGATCAGATGGCCGTGTGTGAGTTGTCCCAAGATATTTATTTTAATTATTTACTTAAATGCCCTTACTAATAATCACTGTGTAAAGTTATGCAATGAATAAAGCCTGTGTAACCAAACATTTTTTGACGTATAAACCTGTCATAACTTTATGCAGCGTTTATTAGTAAGGCGCAAAGAGTGTATTTTTAGGCCATGCTTTACATCACTTGGCAGACACGAAGTTTTCAGTTGCACTTCACATACCAACAACTCAATCTTTCTAATTTAGGCCATATAGTACCTACGCAGAAGTGACAAGTATTTGGCGTGGTTGTGAACATCAAGACAAAAGACCGTAGAGCTCTTTTACTATCAAAGACTTATTTCTATGTGCTTCAAGCCTATTGTTCACCAAAGATTTTGTCTTCATACGTCATACGTTTGGCCTCTATTGCGCAACTCTGCGGAGCTGTCAGAGTGCGCCCGGCCAAAATCGTGCAATTTCTCCGCGTACGCGTACAAAACTAAAACTACGATAGCTCTGAAATTAAAGAGCGCAGCTCGACACACCTTATGTCGCTGAAATCGTTATGAAATAAGCTATCTGAATAGTTTTGTAGTTTTATCGTGGAATATATTGTTGATTCGAAATTGAAAGTAGGGTTAGCAATTTTTTCCCTGTTTTTAGTACAAAAGTTGTCATATTAATAAAATAAATGCATTTTAACCCAAAGTTATTGTTTTATTTACATAATACATATTGTACAATAATCAAGTAAAAGAAGAGGCATTTCTATACATATTTTGCATTTGCAAGCTGAACAAAAACACGGCTCAGGTAGTCAACCAGTATACCGAACAAAAAAAAAGGGTATGTTTACACATTTATTCTGGGAACTCTGTAAGCCAAGTGGCTGTTTTTTACAATTTTATACATAGCTTGGTACACAATCTTATCGCAGACAAAGTGCTAGCTGTTGGAATTGTTTAAGTTACGAACTATGAGTCTCAAATCAATGCAAACACTTGAAAAAGAGCTTTAAGAAAGACCCTTTCATAATTTTTTTTCACAGAGCAAGTTCTATCGCATTTATTTAAATTCTGTTTTTGCAATCCACATGGTGATGATATTGACTAATGGAAAAACACAACATAAGGGCATGTTGCCTAGCAAAAACATTAACAAAATCAACATCAATCATCATTAATTTCAGTAAGAATAGGCGAGATGACAAAAAAAAAGTAATTAGTCCGTCAGTTAGATAATCAAAAAATTTGGGACACGTATTTTTTCTTTTTTCTCTTAAACAGAAAATGACGACAATACAGTGCGTTGAAGTTTCGTGAAACGTCACGCCTTTGTACAATTTTTACTCAGAAGTGACGTCACAAGCCCCCTCTCCGGAACTTTGATGCTCTTTATCTTTGTATTTTGTTATTAATTTGATCAAGCAAAAAATATGTGTCCAGTATTTTTGGACTGTCTAACAGACGGACTAAACAGAATGACATTCTTTTGATGTAGTCAACATCCCTATTCCAAAGACACAGTATAGGATACAAGTAGGTCGCATCTGAACAACAGTATAAAAAAAATATGAAAATATTTGTTTCGGATTATTTTAACATTAAAAATATGTTAAAGAAAAAATGTTCCACGCACATCACATTGTTAGATGAATATCCTCCACTTCGTTAATGAAACGAACAATGGTCCCGTACAAAAATATATAGATACATACAAAGACATACCTATATATTTATAAATATAGTAATAAATTATTGATGAAGGGTACGGAAACAGATGTTTATACACACAGCCTTGTTGCAACCAACACAGTATGTATGCACCTGTTTACGACAATCTACGTTGGTGCACTTCCGCCGCTGGCGTTGGTGTTTTGACTTAGCTCCAAATGGATACTCAGCCAAGTAGTGGGAGCGCGCGTCGTAGATTGCCGTATTCTGGTGTATACTCAGTGTGGTTGCAGGCTGCAAAGTGAGGAGAGATGGGGAATGTTTGGAAATAAGGGCATTAACGAGACAGATACGGAAATTTCGATGACTTAAAGAAGTAGGACGAATAGAAGAACTAGAAGGAGCAGAATTAGTAGAAGAAGAAACTGAATGACAATGCATAATAAAAGAATTCAGAACGGAAACGTTTAATAGTCTCCGAAATAGTTTTTTGTACCAGACCTTTGTTCGTTTCCGCTCGACAGGGTACATAGCCAACATCTGATCTTTTTTGTCCACCCCACCCATCATTATATTGTAATCATTTATCAAGATGGGTTTGGTGGACAAATCCCGAGCTTGAGAGACGCTGTTGCCATGGTATGTAGAAATCATAGCGACCCTATTGTTGTCCCTCCATACCATGACATCAACGTCTCCCGATGTGAAACCAGTGATCTGGCCTTTGGCCATGTTCTCCTTAGTCAGACTGTGCAGGGCCTGCGGAACAAACTTACGATTGGTCCGCAGGGTTCCTACACAGTCAAAGCCCAACAACTTCAGTTGTCGAGCAAGGCATGGCGAATTATAAAAACTATCCATCCACAACGTGTGACCCTTGCCCTCAAGACCTTTTGTAAGCCTATGGACAATTGCCGGCGTGGATGCTTTTATTGGGTCTTCATACTGCTGCGGTGGACACCTTTGAGACTTATCGATAGCGTGAACCTCAAACCGCCATAGGTAGCCGGTTTGAGATTCACAAATCTCGTAAGTCTTGATCCCCACCGTAGCAGCTTTATTGGGAATAAATTCGCTGATGTCCAGCCAACTTTTCCACCGCAGAAGACTTTCGTCTAAGGCAATGTTTTGCCCCAGGCGATAAAGAGACTGAAATTTGTTGTTCAGATGTGACACCAATGGCTGCACCTTAAAAAGTTTTGCCTCGGAGCCTCCCAGATTTTGCTCACACATGTCATGGTTGTTTACGAAGTGTAGACACGTAGTAAGCATCATAAAACGATTCCCAGACATGTGTGCGCTAAATCCGGGTGTACAGAATACGTCAGGAGATGAATTCCAGTATTCCTCGAGGCGTGACTTGACCACAACCCCCATCGCAATAACCACACCGAAGTAGACGTATAGCTCGTCAGCAGTAGTATTTTGCCAGTTTAGTATGCGGCTACTGGGAAGGAGGGTGCCTTCAACGAGCATACGGGATTGCAACTGTTGAGCGTATCTATTCGTCTCCGTGGCAATGTACTCCATAAATTGTCGATCCCATATGCTAACAAAAATCTCATATGGGTCGACACATGGAGCTGTCGGACCTACATTGTTGTAAGAAAACCTTTCCCGTCTCGATTCAGGTGGAATCGGAACATTTGGAAACGGTTTCCATTCAAATTTATATAAACCCCAAGGCTGGTCCGTCGCGGTTGGGGAAACATATGGAATGTTGGCGTTTTCTGCAGGCTGGAGTTCGGCTGCAAGCTGGTCGTCGGCATCATCAATGTCGAAGGGCGTCTCCCAAAAGCTCCTCTGCGCCCTTGGAATGAGTGAAGTAAATACGTCATCTTCGTCGCTCGCATCAGAGCCTGGTTCGCTTCCTGTGTAACAATAGGTAGGTAAAACATCTGGTGGGAACTGGAAGTTTACCCCTAACCCTGTCCCGAGTTAAAAATCTACAGTATTTACCATAAAAGAGCTGATCATAAAAGACCATGCATGCAGAAAGGACATTCGAGAAACTTCTAGATCATCGTCGATCATTCGCGATGTTACTGGATTGTTCTCGAATGTACCTCGTACCTCGGGTTGTCGAACTTTCTAGAAAATGTGACCGGACTATGTAAATAGCGGACGGTCGGCATGGGACACAGTTTAGTTTTGGGAACGAAACCGTGAACATCACCGCGAAGCGGAACTACGACTGAGATAGAAAGTGTGTGTTTTGTGTAGTGTTATTGCGTTAGTGAAGTATATAGTTGTGTTTTGTGAATCTTAATAAAGTAATCGTGTTTTTTCGAGTAAAACTGTATTTTTAATTTATCCCGAACCCACGTCGTAACAATAACTTTATAGCGATATTTATAGGATATCTACATTTTATGTCGTATGAAGCACCGATTCAAAAGATATTGGACATTAAACATGATAACTTCCCACTGGATACATGATTGAATGATCGAAACAATGATAGGTACTGCAATGTCAACAGAAAGTCTTATTTTTATTTATTTTTATCCAGTGCTTGATATAATTTAAATTAACAACATAATTCTAGTTTTCATTTATTAGAGCAATATTGTAATAAACTTTATCTGGGCATTTCTGGGGCACAGATTGGCATGGTTCTTTGATCATATCGCAAATTCCCGTGAGGGCGACGCATTGATGATGCCGTTTCACACTCCAAAAACCTGAAAAAATGTTGATTGTGAGACATGGTGTTAAATAAAATACAAATTAAAAAATATTAATTTAAAAGTCATTAAAATACTTACAACCGAGGCTAGCGTGGAGGTGGACTGGGTAGAGGGACCTACTCTACCCTAACCTCAGCCATCTGTGGCGGTGGTGGACTGAGCGGAGGGACCCCCTCCACCACAACCTGAGGCGCCATCTGAGGTGGGTCGATAGGTGCAGGAGCAGCTCTGAAAACAGGAATTATTTCAAATTATTCTTGCTAATGGTAAATAACCAAGATACAATTTAGAACTACTTACGGTGGCCCCGGCGCTTCCTGTTAGGGTGCAGAGCAACCTCTAGAGGCCGACCTACCGACAGCTCGTTTATGTCGTTCAAATTTAATCTAAAATACAAAATTCAATTTTAATACTCAAAAAAATCACACTTACAATTTCGATTTACTAAAAAAAGCGTTAAAACGCTGTTAGTCTTCTTTGGTTCTTGGTCTAGGTCTGTCGGAGCCTACCAAGGCTCCTACAGACCTCCTTTGAAGACAAAAACCGGCTAACGGAGGTAAAATCCATACTCAAATTATAAATGCAAAAGTAACTTTGTCTGTCTGTCTTTCTGTCTGTCTGTCTGTCTCTTCTTCACGCCTAAACCACTGAATCGATTTGAATAAAACTTGGTACAGATATAGCTGGGACCCGAGAAAGAACATAGGATAGTTTTCATTCCGGAAATCCCCCGGGAACGAGAACTATTACTCCACGCGGACGAAGTCGCGGGCAAAAGCTAGTTTTACCATATGTATGAAATCTAATCAAACAATTCCGCAAACGTAATGGGGTCTTAACATGCCAAAAGTTTCTATAAAGTGTATTATGTGTGTCTAATGGGAGAGTTACACTTATTAAATTAATATCCATACTTCCGATCTTATTATTTTAAATATAAAAATGCTGTATGTTAAGGCTTTATACTATTGATGTTAGTATGATAAAATATAATATAATTGTAAGTCTATTTATCTTTTAGTAAGATCTGACACCAAGAAAATCGTAGTAAAAACTGAAAGGCAACGGCAATTACAGTATTAGCCTTTAAGATTATTATTATAAGTCTTTAAGATATTTAAAAAAAAACCACAGACGGTTATGCCACTGAAGCTATAAACAATACAGTAACAATATAACAACAATTGGAAGTTTGAATTTTTGGAAATTGTACCATTGACGAGAAGATTAGAAGATGAAAGTATATAGTAAAATATAGGGTGACTAGTTTTCGATACTTAAATGTACTAAACAGCTAATTTTTGTTCGCAATTTCAGTACTGTTTCCATAGTGCAAGTTATGTATTTGTAAACAAACTAAAATAATAAAAAAAAACAACTCAACTTAAACTCTTTAATTAAACAACAATCCAAATACGAATAAAAATATGTTTTAAACTTTTTCGATCACGTTATAGTAAACGTGAATTTGTATGCAAAACAAAGTAAAGAAAAAGTCACCTACTAAAAAAAAAAAATAATTAAAAAAATTAAAAAACACGACTGCCATGACAAAAAAGAACTAAAAGGCAAAAAACAAGATTTTTCATAGAAAATATTATATTACTGTTTACATAAAAACTGTTTATGAAAAATCCAAAACTACTTGATTAACAAAACTAAAATTTTTGTCGCAGTCGGGGGACCGCCTCGCGGAATACTCAAATACTGCGGAAAGGTCCCCCGACTGCGACGAAAATTTTAGTTTTGTTAATCAAGTAGTTTTGGATTTTTCATAAACAGTTTTTATGTAAACAGTAATATAATATTTTCTATGAAAAATCTTGTTTTTTGCCTTTTAGTTCTTTTTTGTCATGGCAGTCGTGTTTTTTAATTTTTTTAATTATTTTTTTTTATTTTGTACCTTTTAGTGATACGTCCCTTTAATATTATTACTTCGTGGATAATCAAATGTCGGTTTACAAGTAGATGTTTTTATTAACTACAAACAATAACAATTTAGCACCACGACAGTAACCAATCATGATGTATGTTACATATAAAAATCCGTTAAAATTTTGCAAAGGTTGTCAGAGTACCTATGTCGCTTATCACAATAATTATCACATGTTTCTCGTGTCATTTGTGTCGGTATCAAAAACACACTGAGTTTCTTCTTTTTATGACATTTTCATCTCGCAGTTCAGCTCTACCGCTGTTTATTACTCCTTCACCAGACAATTGAGTTTCTTCAAGTCGGGGCAATGCTTTTATACTCTGAGCCAGGAATATTCCCGAGAAAGACGTCGCTTCGTAGTGTTCTAAAGTAGCTTTTGGCCAGAGAACGTGGTGTTCCGACGCTTCTGCGGACAAGTTCCACCGGAGTGCACAAAGACTAGTGCAACGTAGTGAAGTGCTACTAACATAGATTTAAGTTCTATTACTAACACAAATGTATCACTTGTGTGTGTTAGGTTAAGGTATTAAAAAATATTATTTCTCGAATACGAAGGAAAGCTCTCGACTCCATTTGAATTTCGACTCTATTGTTTAAGACTGAAGCACAGACGAAAGTTACAAATTACCATAACAACAATTACCTATATCTATAACAATGGAAATACCTTGGTTGAAGTTGAGAAAACATGCCATTTAAGCTGTAAAAATGTACGAAATGCAATTTTGTTTAAACTTTATATTAGGTACCTAATTTAAATAAAATCATTCGTAGGAATCTATATAAAAACTGTCTAAATCCGAACATCATCTTATTATGATGGAAATATGGTCGAACTGCAAATGATTTTGGTATGGAACTATGGACAAAGGACATCGTGACAAAAATTTTTAGCATGAATTCCCTTCCCCTTTTCCTCCCACCGCGCATTTTTAAGCCGTTGCTGTATTATATATATTAAATTCTTTTTATTTCTGATGTAAACGTTCATCCCATATTTTACCCCATTAGGTTGGAAAAAACATTTTTTTTTATTTTCGTCCGAAAAGTTAAACACCAAGTACCCAGTCATTAACTTCAATAATGACAGAATTTCGTTCAAACTTTCACCCCTATTTTACACACATAGGGGTTGAATTTCTAACTTTATACTAGCTCATGCTTTTTCTATCTTCGTCCAAAATGGTAAACACCAAGTTTCCAGTCACTAACTTCAATAATGACAGATTTTCATTCAAATTTTCATCCCCTGTTTCACACACATAGGGGTTGAATTTTTAAATTACTATCTCCGTCCAAAATGGTAAATACTAAGTTTCCAGTAACTTACTTCATTCAATAATGACAGATTTTCATTCAAATTTTCATCCCCTATTTTACACACATAGGGGTTGAATTTCTAAAATTTCATCTCTGTCCAAAATGGTAAACACCAAGTTTCCAGTAACTTACTTCATTCAATAACGACAGATTTTTGTTCAAACTTTCATCCCCTATTTTAAACACATAAGGGTTGAATTTCTGAATTTATACTAGCTCATGCTTTTTTTATCTTCGTCCACATTGTTAAACACCAAGTTTCCAGCCACAAACTTCAGTAAGTCCGTTTTTCGTTCAAACTTTCATCACTAACTTCAATAATGACAGATTTTCATTCAAATTTTCATCCCCTATTTTACACACATAGGGGTTGAATTTCTAAATTTTTATGTCCGTCCAAAATGGTAAACGCCAAGTTTCCAGTAACTTACTTCAATCAATAACGACAGATTTTCTTTCAAACTTTCATCCTCTATTTTACACACACAGGGGTTGAATTTCTGATTTTATACTAGCTCATGCTTTTTCTATCTCCCTCCAAAATGTTAATCACCAAGTTTCCAGTCACTAACTTCAATAATGACAGATTTTCATTCAAATTTTCATCCCCTATTTTACACATTTAGGGGTTGAATTTCTAAATTTCTATCTCCCTCCAAAATGTTAATCACCAAGTTTCCAGTAACTTACTTCATTCAATAATGACAGATTTTCATTCAAATTTTCATCCCCTGTTTTACACACATAGGGGTTGAATTTCTAAAATTTTATCTCTGTCCAAAATGGTAAACACCAAGTCAGTAACTTATTTCATTCAATAACGACAGATTTGTGTTTAAACTTTCATCCCCTATTTTACACACATAAGGGTTGAATTTTTGAATTTATACTAGCTCATGCTTTTTTATCTTCGTCCACATTGACCAAGTTTCCAGCCACAAACTTCAGTAAGTCCGTTTTTCGTTCAAACTTTCATCCCCTATTTCACATACATAAGGGTTGAATTTCTAAATTTCTATCTCCCTCCAAAATGTTAATCACCAAGTTTCCAGTCACTAACTTCAATAATGACAGATTTTCATTCAAATTTTCATCCCCTATTTTACACACATAGGGGTTGAATTTCTAAATTTTTATCTCCGTCCAAAATGGTAAACACCAAGTTTCCAGTAACTTACTTCAATCAATAAAGACAGATTTTCTTTCAAACTTTCATCCCCTATTTTACACACACAGGGGTTGAATTTCCAAATTTTTACTAGCCTATGTTACTCGGGACTATGTACGGATTGTAACGACACATCATACATCTAAATCGGTTCAGGCATTAAGAAGATATGGTGGAATAAAGAAACTCACATACATACATACATACATACATACATGAACCTTGAAAACATAACACTCCTTTTTTTGGGCAGTCGTGTAAAAACTAAAACCTGACTACGAAAAACCCGGATAAAACAATAAGCAAAGGTACTTAGGTACCTTCTGTCCTATGTACTTACCAGTCTGTCTCCAGGTTATGACCGTAGTCGCATGCCGCTGTGACCTGTCTTTTTTTCTTCTAAAGCTTGTATCTCGAAAACGGTGTGTCCTATCGCAAAAATAATGAAAAATTTGCCCCCCTTTATAAAACCCCACAGCCGCGTAATTCTCACATGTAGGTAATATTCAATTATGAAAAAAATAAAGTTTGTCTTTTTTGACAACCCTTGCACATTTGCACGCGGTAGCGTAAATACCTACACGGGCGGCGGCGGCGCGGCGGTGTCGTCCGACATCAAAGGCGTTTACCAACTGTATGGATCGTTAAACTGTGACGTGGTGTTCCGACGCTTCTGCGGACAAGTTCCACCGGAGTGCACAAAGACTAGTGCAACGTAGTGAAGTGCTACTAACATAGATTTAAGTTCTATTACTAACACAAATGTATCACTTGTGTGTGTTAGGTTAAGGTATTAAAAAATATTATTTCTCGAATACGAAGGAAAGCTCTCGACTCCATTTGAATTTCGACTCTATTGTTTAAGACTGAAGCACAGACGAAAGTTACAAATTACCATAACAACAATTACCTATATCTATAACAATGGAAATACCTTGGTTGAAGTTGAGAAAACATGCCATTTAAGCTGTAAAAATGTACGAAATGCAATTTTGTTTAAACTTTATATTAGGTACCTAATTTAAATAAAATCATTCGTAGGAATCTATATAAAAACTGTCTAAATCCGAACATCATCTTATTATGATGGAAATATGGTCGAACTGCAAATGATTTTGGTATGGAACTATGGACAAAGGACATCGTGACAAAAATTTTTAGCATGAATTCCCTTCCCCTTTTCCTCCCACCGCGCATTTTTAAGCCGTTGCTGTATTATATATATTAAATTCTTTTTATTTTATTTATTTTATTCTGATTTTATACTAGCTCATGCTTTTTCTATCTCCCTCCAAAATGTTAATCACCAAGTTTCCAGTCACTAACTTCAATAATGACAGATTTTCATTCAAATTTTCATCCCCTATTTTACACATTTAGGGGTTGAATTTCTAAATTTCTATCTCCCTCCAAAATGTTAATCACCAAGTTTCCAGTAACTTACTTCATTCAATAATGACAGATTTTCATTCAAATTTTCATCCCCTGTTTTACACACATAGGGGTTGAATTTCTAAAATTTTATCTCTGTCCAAAATGGTAAACACCAAGTCAGTAACTTATTTCATTCAATAACGACAGATTTGTGTTTAAACTTTCATCCCCTATTTTACACACATAAGGGTTGAATTTTTGAATTTATACTAGCTCATGCTTTTTTATCTTCGTCCACATTGACCAAGTTTCCAGCCACAAACTTCAGTAAGTCCGTTTTTCGTTCAAACTTTCATCCCCTATTTCACATACATAAGGGTTGAATTTCTAAATTTCTATCTCCCTCCAAAATGTTAATCACCAAGTTTCCAGTCACTAACTTCAATAATGACAGATTTTCATTCAAATTTTCATCCCCTATTTTACACACATAGGGGTTGAATTTCTAAATTTTTATCTCCGTCCAAAATGGTAAACACCAAGTTTCCAGTAACTTACTTCAATCAATAAAGACAGATTTTCTTTCAAACTTTCATCCCCTATTTTACACACACAGGGGTTGAATTTCCAAATTTTTACTAGCCTATGTTACTCGGGACTATGTACGGATTGTAACGACACATCATACATCTAAATCGGTTCAGGCATTAAGAAGATATGGTGGAATAAAGAAACTCACATACATACATACATACATACATACATACATGAACCTTGAAAACATAACACTCCTTTTTTTGGGCAGTCGTGTAAAAACGGGAAAAAAACGTCCACGCAATCGAAAAGTTTAATAACCTCTCATATAAAATTTCACACAATTTTCTTAATTTGTATACCTATCTACCCCTGAAAACCGTAAACATTAGATAAACAACAATTTTTTTCATGAAACTTAACAGAACACTTAAATTTATTAGGACGGCATCAACAACAGTTATTTGGACTTACAGCTAACAGATTATTGAGTTAAAATGGCCCCTGGGATATATTGACAATAAATACTTAACATGTCCTAAAACTAGGGCACACTTCCACGTATCTAACATTTACCGCGCCATAATTGTTGCGCCGCAATTGTTTGCTACAAATGTTACATACGCCCGCAACAATTGTGACTTTGGTGTGCGGGCCCGCGAACAGATAACTATACGGGGACGGTAAAGTCGCGTTACAATTGTGGCGCCACATTTAGCGAGACACAAATATATGCTCGATGTGCGGCCTGCTTAAAGCTGCGGTCAGTAAGCGGGCGCGGCGCGGGTAAACTGTAGTACGCCACGCGCAACGCCGCTGAATTTGAGATTAGTTATATAGATAATGATATTAGATAGGTGTAGGTAGGTTACTTAGAAAACATTCAATCTTCAAAACGGCACACTAACGCACACATACAATTAGTCGTCAAAGTAGGATGGCATGATTCAAGGATTGCAAGTGAAAAAGAGACAAATATAATTTGCAATCTATCTATACCTTTTTACTTCTAATATCATTGTACATATAGAAATCTATGCTTTGAAACGTGCCTCCGCCGCGCGTCGCCCGCTGACTTCGTGCCCGCAGCCTTATACAAATGTGGCATTTCTCGAGCTGAACATAACCAGTCAAATATGAGAACCCCATGCTTATACACGACTCATGAATCAAAGTTCGGCTGGTTAAAACTTAGAGTACAGTCCATTTGAAAAAAGTTGTATATTTGGTCGTTCATGGCCATTGTGGTTTAATTTGGTCCTAAGGATCGTGGTCTCGTCGTCGCTAAGGACCACGATAGCGTTGCACCTCTTATGGTGTGAAGAACACCTCCACCTGTTATGCCGTATGGTCTTCAGCCCTGTCGCTTTGTGGAACGTGTAACCGTCTATCATAACGAGCACTTTCCCTGATATTAATGTGATGAATTTGGGATCTGCAGAAAATTGGTGTACAATAATTAGGTTTTATTTATTACAATAGTATTTTTTATTACACAAAACGACCTTTAAAGATAAATGCTGTTATAAAATAATGTATGTACATATTTACACAAAAGTTTTAGCATCAGTCGAACTAGTAGTGGATCTCGTGGATACATAAATTTTGACCCTTTATTCTTGCCTAAGAACAAGCTTACTATGCATAACACACATTCACCCACAGGATATAACAAAGGCGGCGTCTATAACACCAGGAAATTGACGACCACAGACAATGAGTTTATCAGACAACACCGAACTGGTTGGAGGACTGTTCCTATTCGAAGAATGGGGAAGTTTCCACTGTTTTAATTATGATCTGCACTGATGACGTTTCAGTAAATAATAACAAGGATTATGTTATATACCTATATTTATTAATATATTGTCTGTGTCAATTTTCATAAGTCAAATAACTTTTTCATTACTTTACAGCTACATATAAAAAATAATATTAATAATCGTGATATCTTCGAAAACAGGTTAGACAAAGACCCGGGTTTCTTGGGCAGTCAGGACATTGGAATAAAACAGCTTTTCTTTTATTTCTTTCCTTCAAACATACTCTACAATTTTTCCTTTTTGTTTTTTTTTTACCGTTTTTAGGCAAATATGCTGGTAAGTGGATTCTGTCCAGATAATTATTTACTGTTCTACGTACTGGAATACTTGAAGGTATTTTAGCCTCATTCCATTGTGTTTCAGTTTTAGAAGCGCTTGGTCCATTTAATCCTAAAGATGGTAAAAGAATCGATTATAATAAAAAAATTAATTTAAACAATTTAAACACAGTTCGGCAATAATTTGTGTAACTTCAACGCTTTTAAAATAATGTACAGAACAGAGGAGAAAGACTACATTGATAACCTCCTTCAAATATTGAAGTCGATTTCAAATGGATGGCTTTCAACATGGCGACTACCTTCACGACTCTCAAAACTCCGCACACTTATTCAGCTCTATTCAGCTTATGTCCGTAGAAAACAACGATTATGTATGAAGACGCGTACGCGTCCGTTCAGCTTTCCGCGTCCGTTCAGCTTCTGTACAAAATCGTTGTTTTATATGGGCATAAGCTGAATGGAGCTGAATAAATGTGCGTAGTCCCTTAGCTCGGTCAGCTCAGAAGGTAGGACGAGGGTCGAGGGATTTTTTGTTAAAAGGAAATGTAATTATTGATATTCGGCTTTATGAATTAGTGGACATGTAGAAAACTATGGAAATTCTTTTAAGTTTAACAAAATACTATATTCGTTTATTGGTTGTTATTAATTAACAAAATATATGCGTAGGCGGTATGTTAGAAATAATTTGTTAACAATATCAATATATGTATTTATACAAAGTACGTACGTACTGATACTTATTTATTTAACTATTAATTTTAAAATATCATCATAAAATATATTTCTACAAAAGTAGATATCTGTTGTTAAAGATATTTTTTTCTTATTTATTTTAAGTAACATACTTTAAAGCTAATATATTTTAAAATTAAAAAATACACTGGGTTACTCAAAAGTATTAACTCCACTGATAAATCGAGAAAAAATAAAATTTATGCAAATTAACTGAAATGTACAAATAACTGAGACCAAGTTACTCTCCTATACTTTAAATTAACACATCAGTAAGAAAATAAAACCAAAAAAAATAACGAAGAGATTTTTTTGTCCAGAAAAAGCATCTATTTTCGCTGCATATAGTAACTCAACAGAGTCAAAGTTCTAAGAGACTATCTTGTTCTGTAGTTATAACACAATACTTATTAATATGTGGAAAATGTTGTAGTTATTACATTTACTTAAGTTCTATGTAAGTTACTGATAAGTATATCGTTTTTTTCCCCAATAAAATAAAATAAAAAAATACATACACATTTTAGATAGATAGAGAGATACATAAATAAAAGAGAAAGATTTCACTATCGCTTATCGTTCGTTACTCCGACCGACCGAACACTCAAAAAATGATGGCTGTAGCGATCGTAGCAGTGCTACGCCGTAGCAAGGCGCGTAGCGTAGAAAGAGAACGCCTAGAATTCGTTAAGCTTTTTTCTTGCGAAAACGAAAAATTATGAATTTAACCAAAAGTTACATTGGAAATATGATTATTAGTTTTTGCTAATGCAATATGTTAGAAGAAGTAACCACAGTTTAAAAGTTAGTCAAGTAAAAAGGCACATCGTTTCTAATAATAATAGTGAAAGATGAGTCCTAACTAGTTTTCACAAAATATCCACGCGACGTGAAGGTAAAATTAGGTCGGGTGTGTGTGTGCTTATCGTAGTACTTGAGTATTTCATTATTTCTCGACACATGGACGTACGCAGGGCAGCGTTTCGACAGTCGATTCCCACAAGCAAACCTGAGGCCGCCATTACGAATTTTCGCATTCTTGCTAAAGATGAATCCGTCGACGATGAGATATACAGTTCCCGTGTTAGTTTCTACGAATTGTACTGAAATTGAAGTCATCTAGTTTGAGATTAAAATAAAGGACTAATTCTCCTCTTAAACTGCGAACTCACGGAGCGGTTGTCACCCGCGAACGCCGTGGTACTGAGTCATACAGTTTTGTGCGGTTACAAAACCGTCGCGGTTGCAATTATCTTCAAACATGGCAAGCTATGAATATAAGGCGGTTTTGCACGTCTAACGCATGACAACAGAGACTGCCATGGCCTCGCCGTTTTACAAGTTGCAAATGCAGCGGGCGACTAAAGATTACAACACAAATTTTACGCGCGTTTCTACCCCGCTTCAGCGGCGGGCGCAGGTGAAAACCGCTACGTGAGTTCTTAGCCTTAGTTACCAATTAACAATTGATTGTACAGGGTGTTATTGGTAGATAAAGGCGAAGGTCACCCATACAAAAATATTTCAAGTTTATGAACAGGTAAGCTGTTTCCATGTGCTAATAAAAAAACAATAGAAAAGCTGCCTACATTCTAGAGTCGTTTAAAAAATTAAAAAATCACATGATTAAGTAGAATTTATGAGAATAAAACTTCGATAATAACATAAATTGATCGAGTACAAGTTTTGTTTTTGTTATAAATCCTGCAGACACCAAAATTTTTAGACATGTTTCTACAACGATACTTAAAATTAGGAAATATTTAATGTCTGTCATACATACATACCGGGTACGTCGTTCGATTAAATTAAGAAAAAAACCGGCCAAGAGCGTGTCGGGCCACGCTCAATGTAGGGTTCCGTAGTTTCCCGTCCGTCACAATAAGTGTTTCCACTTATAAGTTTAAAAAAAGGCTTTTGTTACGTTGACATACTAAGTACGCAGAAATTATTTTGTACAATCTTTTTGTCTTTTTTTGTACAAAAACTGTTCTTTCTATCAAGTTCAAAATAATTTTCCTAGAATGTCCTTTCAAGATTTATTTCATATTTTTTAAACCTACGGGTCAAAAGTTAGAGGGGGGGGGGGACGCTTTCATTTTTCCTTTTGGAACGATTATTTCCGAAATTATTGTCATTATCATTAAAATATTTTAATAAACCCCTATTCATTTTTAAATACCTATCCAACAATATAACACACGTCAGGGTTGAAATAAAAAAAAAATTACTTTCCTTTTACATATAGGGGGGCTACCCTAATAAAACATTTTTTTCCAATTTTTATTTTACCACTTTGTCGGCGTGATTGATATACATATTGGTACCAAATTTCAGCTTTCTAGTGCAATGGTCATCAGAGATTAAGCGAGGACGGACAGACAGACAGACATGGTGAAGCTATAAGGGTTCCTAGTTGACTACGGAACCCTAAAAAATGACGTGTAAAAGTGTATGTTTTTACCTATTTAAAAATAAAATTCGTTTAATTCGTTCATTTCATATTTCGATGTAATTAGTAGTAGATGAAGTATGTCCCGGCAAGTGCAAGCTCAAATTATCATAAAATGATTCTGCACTAGACCGCAAAGAAAGAGGTTCACTATCAAAACTTCAATAACTACGTACATGTAATCAGATATAAGAATTTGATTAGAATAGTGAATTTTGTTGAATAAATAACTAAATGTCAAAAGCCCCATTTATTTTTTATTTTACACCAATAAATATATAAAATCAGATTTTTCTTTACACTTACTTGCTATTAAATATATTTTTATTTCGTTTTTATATTAAGAAGATGCCTCCAAAATGTACAAGTATTTCTTACCAGCTTAATTTATTCTAGCGAACGTAATTTACAGTAGCGACCGTTAGCCAGCTTATAATAAATAATAGGTTTATGATTATGATCCGCGACATGCCTGACGATGACGTCATCAGCGGTGACGTTGACGTAAGCTTTACATTTCTTCATACAGACACAGGAACATACGTACCTGGTAACACCGAGGCTATTGGTCGAACTTTTCGAGAAGCTGTACCCGTTGAACATTAGAAGCTTAGATCCCCGTTCCAAAATAATATATTGTGCTGTAAATTTTATCAGCATTACTAATTGAAGTAAAAAAAGAAAAAAATACACAAATATTCAAATACAACCATAACTTATCTGTGCACCTCGCTGGAACGCGAACCCTCTCCCGCCGACCCGCGCGGCACCCCGTTTTCGCCTTATTTGTTTAGTAGCGATAGCATTCCGACAGCGTTACGTCACAGCGCAAGATGCACAGTTAAGTCGTGCGGGTAGTGTTTGAACTATAGAATAAATATGATCGACCAACTTTATAGTGATAGTACTCACCTAGCAAGGTTTTTTTTAGGTAAAACAATCCAACGGTTCACGTTTTGAAAAGTAAACCCGCTTAACGACATTGCAATATCAGAGGCATCGCAGATGCGTTGTTATTTCAGAGACAAAGATGATATGTCTCATGTGCCTGTAGTTACGTTTACTTCTCAAGCCGGAACACAGCAACGCTGCTTTGCGGTTAGTATAGGAATGGTCTTATATCTCTCTTATTAAGGTATCTAAACTTAGCCAAAGGTACCCAAAAAAGGTACCTAAGATTGTGTGAGTGAATCCTGTGCTAAGTCATCTAATTTTATGTCCCTGAGTTGTTCTGAACAAACTTGACTTTAGAACCTAATGGCTGAGGAGAAAAATACAATACTTAAAGTTTTAAATATAATTTATATATTATATAATATTCATACCCATTTTGTCCATTATCCAAATAAAGTAAATAGCTATAATGTATAATTGAAATGTACAGATGCCAGCACAAAAGTTACTACAATCAGATTTTTTTTTAAATTGATTTATAACTCATACGGTGCAATGTTGTTTGGAAAAACTTTGACAGTTTAAAGTAGCTAGTGTGCTGGTCTGTTTAAAATTTAGTATATTTTCAACCATTTCCCAAACATAAAATAAAAAAAGTACAAATCAATGCTTTACATCTTTTGGCATTTTAAAATACATGCCATTTCGCAACGGCGAATATTTAATAGGTGCATGATCGTGTGTGCTGTCATATTTTAAGATGTCGTCGTTCGTGGCAACATTGACATAAGCCCTACATTTCTTGCTGGTCGCAAAGGAACATTTGTACCTCGTAACACCGGAATAAGTGGTGGCGCCTTTCGAGAAACTATAGCCTTTGAAGAGCAGCAGCCTATTTCCGCGTTCCAATTTAATATATTTTGCTGTAATTTATATAAAGACAAATTTTAGTAAAGTTCTGAATCTTTATTTGTTGCGCGGATTCGCTCATGTTATATTAGTTTATTTAAACTTACACAAATGTTTGTCTTTTGGTCACACAAATTATTCATTCGGGTGTAAAAGGCGTATTATCTAATGTGGATTTTTAATATGTGACAATTCGTTTTAAAAGGTTAATCCGCAACTTCGTCAGCGCCAATACCCAACACTCGTAAAGAGAAGTGCGCGGAAAAGATGGTGTTTTTATAAAACAATCGGTAAAAAAAATATATAGAATTCCAACTTTATTTCTAAAGAATTTAGCCCTAGTTTGATTGTGGCGTACACGTTGTACAAAACATCAAATATTTGAACTCTTTCCTTATTTGTATCCGTTTGAAATTTAAGATGGTCACAATATTTCTTATAGCATTTCATCATTCAAAATTCTGGTGTATGACCATACTTAAATCTGACTCCGCAGCAAATCGTCCGGAATCGCGTCGACAAATTCAACTATAACACGACAAATGTGTTAAAAGACAAGATTAGAATTGTCCTGATCAGTGTTGCATAACGGGCCAGATGTCTCTCCTATTCAAAGGTGATCGTATATTTAAAAAAAAAACAGACAAATCTGCAAAATGATTATTTAAACAGTATATTATTTCCCTAAAAGTAGGCGTCAGGCCCGCAAGCCAGCTTTTTCCTGGGCAAAAGGTCCTACTGCGCACGCCACGGACCACGCGGCGGAGAGCGGTGCGTTTTATTCTGTGCGGTGAAGCAGATTTCGCACGCGTGTTCTCTTTTTGTTTATTTCCTGAGGAATCTGACAAACTACGTCTCGACGGTGCGTGCTAATGCGTCGCTTCAGACAGTTCAAATGAACCGCAGTTACATGGAATAGGGATGACGAAAGCATTAAAAAATGGCATTCTGTTTAGTCCGTCTGATAGATCCGCCGAAAATACGGGGCACGTATTTTTTGCTTGATCAAATTAATAAAAAAATACAAAGATAAAGAGCAACAAAGTTCCGAAGTGGGGGCTTTTGACGTCACCGTCTTGCAAAAATTGTATCAAATCGTGACGTCATGCGCAACTTCAACGCATTGTATCGTCGTCATTCTTCGTTTACGAAAAAAAGAAAAAATACGTGTTCAAATTTTTTTGATAATCTATCTGACGGACTAATTACTTTTTTTTTGTCGTCTCGCCTATTGCATATAGCGCTTAAAAGTGCAAGTTCAACCACAGATTACAGAACTAAGAGGACTTCTCATAAATAACTCGATACAATCCGTTATCACATTTCAAATAAACAAGAGGTTTGTGATTATGTCTGCTGTCATACTTGATAATGACGTCATCAGCAGAAACGTGCGCATACGCTCTGCACTTTCTAGAAGTTGCGCATGAGCATTTATATCTGCTCACACCGAGTAAATTAGGAGCCCGTTAAGAAAAACTGAAGCCGTTGAACATTAGCAGCCGATTTCCGCGTTCCAAAGTTATATATCGTGCTGTAAATTTAAAAAGAGTGTTAGTTCATTAACAAGTAAAAATAGTGTCAGCTTCCAAACCTTTGACATGATGATTGATCTAACATTTTTGATGATGTTGTCATCTCTACACAAGCGGCGGAAATCCTTGTGAACCATAACAGTATAAGTAAAAAAACAGGTTCTATAAAAAAACATTCTTACATAAAATTAAGTTAAATTAGTTTTATCATCATTTACTTTTATTTAGTGGATGGATTGTATGAAGAATGATATGAAAAATAAAGGAGTGAAACACGACGATTGATAAGTCGATTCCAAGCAAAATGGGATGAGTTTAACAAAAATGTAATGCTACAAAAGTTATTACAGTTTTACATTCAATCCATTTCATGAAATAAAAGCTAATCGTGTACCATTTTCTATTTTTATTCATCCACATCGATACCTTATTTTGGAATTCCAAATTACGTATGATTTTATGCTCATTGCATATAATTTCTACTTATTTTTTATTTTAATTTTCATCGGTTTTCCGTAAATATCAACCACGTTTATATATGTAAATCCATATAATATATATAATAAAAGAATGATTACGCATAATTATATTATGTTAAATATTTTGCTAATAATCTTTTGCCCTTACTAATAATCACTGTGTAAAGTTATGCAATGAATAAAGCCTGTGTAACCATACATTTTTTGAAGGAATAAACCTGTCATAAGTTTATGCAGCGTTTATTAGTAAGGCGCTATGAATACATCGATTAAACAAAATTTGATTTTGATGATGATTTACTTATTATCTACGACTACATATTGATCCAACGGAGTTTTCTCTTAGCATGGCTATGTCATACTCTTCGCGTGGCTATGTATGAGTTTAAAAGTTATTAAAAAGGTCTTATATTTCTCTACAAATAACTATTGAGTTTATAAAAAAAGTATTGTAAAAAATTTTACTGCGGGCTAGTTTAAGATGGGAATTGTTATTTGAAAATCTTGGAGTGCAGATTACCTTCTAACTCTTTGGTAAAAGTACAATAGTTAAAGTAATTTTATATTCTTCTATATTGACCCATCTCAACGAATCACCGAGTATCACTACTGTTATGAAGTATATATGATATGACTAATACCAAGAAACGGTAAATCCAGACTAGCGGAATCCTGACTAATCTAACATAGTAGTAGATACATAATTTGTTTAAATTCGGAAACGGATATAAGTACTACCATATATTACTAATAAACTGGTTATACAATCATTACCTTTGGTTTGGGCTTTACTGTTAAATAAAATAATTTACTGGTAAATATGAATATAGGGTGACTGGTAATTAGTGTACGATACTTCAACTCATGATTGTGCTCATGATAACCAACAACTTTAACTACATTTATGTTTGCCTGATGCACTAAACAGCTGTTTTTTTTGTCTATTTCGGCTTTGCTGCCATAGTAATGTTTTTTACTACATTCATGTTTGCCTAATGTACTGAACAGCTGATTTATTTTCTCTATTTCGGCTTTGCTTCCATAGTATTTTTTTTATTATCATAAGCACATTGACGTGTTTATGTATCGTACACTAATCACCAGTCACCCTTTATAAATCAAGCCGGAACGTTCACGGCGAGTAACCGCGCGAGCAGAGTAAACCGCGGGCGTATGGCTTCACGGCTACAGTTCAGTGTACAGCCGGCTTAACATTACTGCAACAATTACATCTTTTGGTACCGACCGTTACCCAACTGCGAATATTTAGGAGGTTCGTGATTATGTTTGGTGTCATATTTGACGATTAAGCCGCTCTGGGTGATATGGGCGTATGCCTTACATCTCTTGGAGCTGGCACAAGAACACTTAAACCTGGTAACGCCAAGAGCGTTGGTATTGTTTTTCGAGAATGTGTAGCCGTTGAAGAGAAGCAACTTGTTCCTCCAATCGCTTCCACGTTCCAGAGTTATATATTTTGCTGTAAATTTAATAATACACTTTACTATAAGCACTACAAGTCAGAAATTGTAACTACGACTGACAGCAATAGTTTAATTACAGCTTGAAATACTTAGCAATATTCAGTAGACGTTTGTGGTGCAGCGGATGTAACCAAATAATATTTTTATGACCCTGTGGACTATTCAAAATGCATATGTTTGTATATCAATCATATATACAGTGGCTTTCGAGACCACGGTTCGGTTCCAAAAGCCCCATCAAGAATCATAATAAATTTCAAGGTGGCATTTGGATCGCGGCCCTGGTCCCGAAAACCTCAAGAAGAAAAGAAATTTTATAATGCTTTTTAAACATTTGTGTGCGAGTTTTGTACATTTAACCTTTCAACGACCAACCGACAGCCGGCTATCGGGCTGCTATTGTCTTTTTATTGTGTCGCAAATCGCGTGTGTTCGAAGGATTAAGGAATTTAGTTTCTTTAGATTAAATTATTTTGTTCTAGTGATGAGTACTGGTTTCAGATTTGACATAAAACTAAACGATGTATGGAATTTTGTTTTTTTAAATACTAGCTTACTACAAATCTTTAAAATAAAATAAGGTGTTTGTAGTATTGTTAAACATATTTAAATATACTGCAAAAAAATTATAGCAATATAACCCCATAAATTGTTCGCATAAATAAGTTTATATCATCATATTTAGTGCTTTACAAGTACATTCAAAGTGATCTTATCTCTTTTGGTGGGTGAGCCCAAGCTTCATACAGTTTTTAAAATAAGTAAATAAAACAGACGATTATTCCTAAAGTTTGTATATTATCTAAACAAAAACTTGTAAATAGTTGAGTGAGTTGCAACTCTGAGCCCAAGAATTAAAGAAATATAAAAAAAAAACGCTAAATTCTATTGCATATGTTTTCTATTGCCATAAGCACAATATGTATGACCTTAGTTAGTAGTCCATAACACTGCAAGATGCGTTTAGAGATAATTTTCGAAAATATTAAGTTACAAAACGGATTAACATTAAACACAACTTGCTACTGTCAAAGCCACGGGCGAAATAACTTCATGAAATGAGACACCAATCACAAGCGCTCCCCATCACGTGGTACACAATCTTTTATAGATAATCGTAATCCGGACTTCAAACTAAAGATACTTTAAAATGGGAGAATCTCATATCACACACTAATGCCCTTACTAATAATCACTGTGTAAAGTTATACAATGAATAAAGCCTGTGTAACCATACATTTTTTGACGTATAAACCTGTCATAACTTTATGCAGCGTATATTAGTAAGGCGCATACATTATAATTACACTTATTTATCTTTACAATGTAAATTTTGCCTCTGTGAGGTTCTGATTTTGTAGATGTTCCATATATGGGGCGACTGGTAAATAATTGGTATGCGATACTTTAACACCCGATTATGCTCATAATAACAAACAATTTTTACTATGGGAGCAAAGCCGAAATCGGGAAAAAAAATTTGCTGTTCAATACATTTTTTTTTGGTGAGTGGGAAATCATCCAATGACTGCTCCCGTCCTAGGTGCGGCGGGAGGGCGTGTCAGACTCTAACTGACTAAAACCCACTCATGTTCCTTCGATTGCCCTTTATGTTACACAACGCTGTTCAATACATTAGGCAAACATGATTTTGTTTTCGCAATTTCAGGTTGTTCTCTAGTAAAAGTTGTTGATTATCACGTGTTTAAGTATAGTACACTAATTACTAGTCACCATGGGTGTCGGGTATTATAACATCACATGCCGTCAATTAATTATTTGCCATTCAATAACATACATCGTCTTCTTTTCTTTAGCGCATTCCCACTTCATGAAGGGGTCGACTCTCCTAGTGTCTTTGTCAGGTGTTTCTAGGTTGTCAGTTGGGTTAATAAATTTTCTTAAAGGCCCGCGCTATACTGGCCCACCGTTTCCTCCAGAAGGTCCCACCTTACTAGTCTGATTTTTTGGAGTATTTTTGCTTTTCTGACTACGTGGTTATCATCCAATCATTTTTTTTTAATAACACCCATTTCGTCCCTAGGTTAGTACTGAACGTACGCGAAGGTTAGTACTGTACCTATTAACAAGGATTTCTTTTACTTTTTCTATTGGCATTGACTCTAATATATCTGCCATCGTTCGTCTTGAAATACTGCGGAGGTTCATGGTGGTGGACCGTGTAACTCCTAAGTATTACGTCATCAGCGCTGACATGTGCATATGCCTTGCAGTCTTCAGATAGAGAATTGGAACACGTGTAACGATAACCACCTTTGGCTATCCGACTGTTCTTTGAGAAACTGTACCCACTGATGATTAACAGCTTCTGTCCGTGTTGCAGCGTTATATATTGTGCTGTAAATAAAATAAGTATATTATTTTCTATTTTTAGTAGTAACTTTTACGGAAGTATAAATAGTAATTACCTGTTGGAAAAATCTATATAATTTCATTGCAGTAAAAAATCATCAATTCATTACATACATTTTATATTAAAATAATTCTTTATTTTAAAAAATAGCGTTAATTATTCGCACATAATAACTGATTGCAAGCTTTCACTTGTAACTCATTTTAAAATAAATACTTCTTTGCTACAAAAAAAAAAATGAACATTACACTGACAGTTAGTCTATATTTTAGACATTACAAACACAAAGATATTTCTAAGAACAGAGTTACACCTTAACATATCTCCCGTCATCAACTTGTACATATTTTATAGGTTCATGATTGTGTTCCAAATTGGCTTTGATTATGACGTCATCTGCAGAGATATGGACATACGCCTTACAGCATTTGCTGGCAGCACTGGATGATGAGCAGCTGTACCGGGAACCTCCATTACGGATAGAGCCACTTCTGAAGTAGGTAAAACCATTTATCTGCAGAAGTCTCGAACCTCGGACCAGGGTAATGTATTGAGCTGCGGATCATAGGACCATCTTTTTTAGAGTTTTATTTGTTTTCTTAAGGTGGCTATTGACGGTCATGTTGGCGCGTGAACGTCCAAAATTTGATCGGGAGTTTACAATCACCGTTAATGGCCACCTTTAGAAAGGCCGAAAACAACGCATCAAGATAATGTGTAATGTAATCAAGCTACTGTAATAGTGGAAAGTTTTTTTTAATGTTTCAAAATAGAAAATGGCGAATATATGCTGCGAGAGATATTATTTTGTACGTTGTGGCTCTGTTAATATGACAGTTATTTCCACACTAGCTTCTGCCCGCGGCTTCGCTCGCGTTAGAAAGAGACAAAAAGTAGCCTATGTTACTCTCCATCCCTTCAACTATCTCCACTTAAAAAATCACGTCAATCCGTCGCTCCGTTATGCCGTGAAAGAAAGACAAATATACAGACAGACAGACAGACAGACACACTTTCCCATTTATAATATTAGTATGGATTTCACATAGTAAGAATTCTCATACATATATTCTCATAGTATGTTGGCTCTTATACAGTTGTTTCTCAGTTGGGATGTTAATCTACGAGTTAAGTAGCAAAATAAGGCTCTAAAACCCTAAATAAAAAAAATACGAAATAAAAACATTCAATAAAATGCAACTTCTGTTATATTTCAAAACAATGAGATCATTTTACATTTTGGCAATAGCTGTAAATTATATCTATAGAATTTAGCACAGATCAAATGAAATCTATTTGTAATAATATTCAAGTAAAAAGTCTTTAATAAATGTAACATTTAATTGGTTTTAATTTATTGAAGTTCTAACAAGACCTTGCAAGCGTGTGAAAGCTGTGAATTGGTGCGTTTATGTAATTTTGAAAATTAATTACATTCATTTTAAGTGATCATTACTTCAATCGAAGCCGGTTAAATTAAGGTCAATTTATAAATAAACAACATTGATTGCTCTAAGATGAAAACGTTATTTTTTATGCCATGGTGTTCGAGAATAGATAAGTGCAAAAAAATAATAAAAATATTGGCTTTTAAAAACTATGAATTTCCTATAATCTAATTTTAAATAACGGACTAAAATGTATTGACTAGAGTTATTCTACTATTACAATTATTTTGAGATCATTCAAGAAACGGTTGCAATCAAACTGTCTTAAAAAAATAAGAAACGAAAATATAATACCTATATTTTTACATTCATCAAAAGCGCTTCACTAAACAGCATGATTGCAACACTCCCATCTGAAGTACCTAAGTAAAACATTTATTTTAACAAATAAAATAATACTATATATCTATTATTACGTAATCATAATAAGCTCTATTAAGTACGTATGCCGTAGAAGAATACTATAGTGTACGCCAATATTCGAGGCAGTTAGGGGTCATAAAATGTGAGAGAGAAAAGGTATTACATAAAACTTAGAGACCCTATACCAAAATATAAAAAAAAAACAAGTAACTTTCAAGATCTATGACCGCTACTGCGAAGAATCTTGGCGTTGAATAAAACTAAACATTAAACTCTTATATTTAAAGATCACTCATCTAGCTTCATTATTAAACGGACGACAACATTAAGAAGACTGGTTTAAAGATTAAGCAGTAAACTTCAAAAGTATAGAATTGAGGCATAAAACGTTAAACAGATAAGTATGAATCATGACTAAGATATGATATGCAAACAGTCTTAGCACTGTTAATGCCACTCAATTTAAATGATATAAAAACTCATACATATCTGCTCGAAATATATTTGGGAACAAAACTGGAAGACTTTCAAGACGACAAAACTAATAACATAATAATTGAAATACCTCGGAATAACGTAGATGACATTTTCGGAGAATAATAAATGATAAAAAGGACCCAGGGTCTCATGCAGACGGCCTGAATTCAGATATGGTTTCAGATGCCAGAATCGTAGAGATCGTCAAACGTTACTAGTAGCTGATTGATGAGGAATTAAATGGCGAAATGATGGAGAAAGTCAACTAACAAAAGGACAATCGTGACCAAATAACTGCAATGGTTGTACAGTCTTCTCAGTCTTTAGCTAATAGCTAAAGACGGGCAGTCAGATCAATTGTACAAAAACCACGATTTGGCATACTTTGTATTCGAAATGCAGACCGTCTGCATCCATTATGAAAAGAAATTCTTTAATTTCCATAGAACTAGAATAGGCTTCCATTATTCGTCAGCCACAGTTTTTCTCTGCCTTTTCCTCAATGGAGT
The DNA here is from genome assembly GCA_033675125.1 of Athetis lepigone. NCBI lineage: Eukaryota > Metazoa > Arthropoda > Insecta > Lepidoptera > Noctuidae > Athetis > Athetis lepigone. The sequence goes on along the minus strand of CM066218.1, from coordinate 4,175,040 downwards.
ACTAAAAGGCGTGTGTGTGTGCTCCATGTTGCTTCTCACTATTGTCATGTCATCAGCCAAGTGCAAGTAAGCCTTGCATTTGTGCCAACGGTTCTTGGTACAGCCCCATCGGAAGCCACTCTTCGTCCTACTCTGCTTGTAGTACGTATAGTTGTGGTAGATCAGTCGCTCCTTCCCTCTGGTCGTCATGAATATGTTAACTGAAATTGTACCATATTACCATATCTGCTAGACACTATTTTAGTACGTTAATTTAAAAATATAGCTCAGTAACTGCGACTACTTCTTATACGATGATTGCTTTAGGATTTGTGCTGGAAATAAAATTCGGGATTTATAAAAGTGTGGTTTAATGTATCGATTAAAAGTGCAATATCAAATCTTGATGCGTGATGGTTTCCCTTTTTTAGTAATAACAAATTAATATTACCGACTCTATTAAGTACTAAAATACAAAAATATTAACAAGTCATGAAAACTAAGTTAGTTCTTTGGATCTTTTCTCCAGAGCGATTTGTTTTATATCCTAAGATATAATCCCTTTGAATTTTTGTGGAGAGGTCTCGTTGGATGAAGATGCTTATGTTCAGAAATATAGATAACGTTCATATAGCTATCCAAGTGTATGTATGACCGGCATTTTGAAGAGTTTGTGCACGACCATCTAGTGTTCAGTCCACGGCCGATACCCCATCTCCTATAGTAAGTGTAGCCATTGAGGATAAATAGCTCCTTCCCATCTACAAGCTTCACCAATTCGCCTGTTGGATTTGAAGATGGGTTAGATTTTACAGGCAGTTTTGGGTATTAACTTTGCCACCACCTACTTCGTGTATAAGCGCTCTTTATTTAAAATACGAAAACTGAAAGTACCATAACATTAACTGGAGGCGGTCGACATTTATTGTAAGTGTAAGTATTTATTTTTTGGTTTTGAAATGCTTATTCAGCTTTTAACTTTCTGTTAAAACTATTTTGGAATTAGTTATTAATGAATGAAGCTAAATGAAATCTACATTGTATCTAGTAAAGAATTTAGAAATTTTAGGGACTGAACAAGAAGACTGGAGACGATGTGATAAAAAGCTGTAACGATATATCTAATTTTAGGGTAATAACAACTAAGATCTATTACGACGAATAAATTTATTCACTTTCTTACTCTTACAGAGACATATAACAAACCTGACATTGATTTATATTATTACATTTTTTTTTATTACAACATTTTTTTTTTACTACAACATTTGCCACGAATGGTTAGATTAGCACTAATTAACTAATCCTAACATATTTCCCGAAAGAAGATAGCGCATACCTCGTTGGGAAATGTTGATGCTCATGGTCTCTGTACAAAATGGTATTGTCTTTATCAAGCACCGCGTATACCTTGCAGCCCGTCTTGGTACAACACCAACGGTCCCTTAATGGAGAAGTTACCTTCTTATAAAAAGGATATCCGTCTATGAGAAGGAGGCTTTTACCATTCAATAGATCTATAAACTGCAGCTTTCCCAATTTATCTGAAACAGTAGGCTCCTATGAAGATAATATATTTGATAATAACAAAAGTTAATACTTTACTTTACTAGTTCTTTCCGCACAATGGTTACATAATCAAAATCAGTCGTTACGGGTAAGCCAGAAAGTCTGAAGAGTCGAACTAAGAGGTATAGTGACGCTCCCTTTCTGGGTTGTGGAGGTCTGATAGGCAGTGGCTCAAGGTAAAACACTGGTATCCAGCTGAATCCGGTCAGGCTGAAAGCCGACCCCAACATAGTTGGGAAAAGGCTAGGCAGATGATGATGGTTACGTAATCGAAATAGTTTTTGGTAAAAGCTTTGGTGGAGTAGGGCTGATTGTGGATTTAGAATAGTGGTTTAGTGTATGTTGTGAATTCTATTTCTATTTCCTTTCAGTATAAAGGAGAAAGCAAAAGTTTTCAGCATTTTGCTTCTTTCTTTAATATTAACCTTGGTCTGGATCTTATCAACACCCATAAGAGATCCTATTAATATCAATAACGAAATTAAAACAAAAAAAATATGAGGTTCTGAAAGCAATGACTAATGAATTGTTAAAAGTTTTAATGAAATTAATGAGAAATTATACAATAGTACTTACATGTTGTAAAATTACATAGTAATTGTTTAATTAATCTTAGGAATACAGGCAAATTGTGTAAATATAAACTTAGTCGGTTAAATGTAATAGTAATAAGAAAATGTTAAATGCTTCAAAATTTCAGTTTTCGTAACAAAAGACTCTTTTTTAACTTATACTAAATACAAAGTATCCAAAAATCAAAATATTCTCAAAAACATTTCAGTCACACTACAACTAACTTCGTATACAAAAGTGTTTAGTTTATGTTTTACAGTCTTGAAATCAGTGAATTTACCAAAAAAATAAAATGAGATCCAAATAAAATGCCATAATATCACAAAAAATAAGCATGCATTCTTATTATAATGATTATTTTCTCAACTACATGACACACATTTAATTATCAACCATTTTTACTTAGAATAAGCTCTATTATACCTAGCACAAATATGTTTAAGTATGTTTATCAAAAGTTAGAAAGAATCTAAAAACTGCCGCGTTACGGGTTTTACTCAAAGCATTTGAATTCTACATGGGCTTATTATATATGCTACGTTATATGAGAAATATTACCACTAATTTACAGAAATATAAACTCGACTTTACTACGTAATCACATTTTAATTAATAGAAAAATAAGATATCTACTCGTATTCACAATCACAATGGCACCGGAGTTCCCCATGGTTCAATACTGTGTCCAATTTTGTTTTCCAATTCCAACATACAAAAAATACATATTTTTTAACCAATATTTTCACAAGTGTTTTAAGGAATGGCAATATATATTTCATACGATATGTAATTAGATTATGAAAGCCCATATTGGTAAATAGCTTATAGAATAAGCAGTCTAGAAGAAGTATCTACTTATATTAATAACCAAGTCTGATCTAGATATACTACGAATAATAGGTGTAATAGTAAAGCCTCTAACACCTACGTTATATTTAAAAAGTGTTTATTATGATTTTTGTTGGTATTCTGAATATGTTTTAAGAAGCATGTATACTCATTAATTTCATAATGGAAAAATATGTTTTCTATGACATTGATACAGATTTTATCAAAATTACGGATAAGTATGTTTAAGTATAAAAATAGACACAAATGTTGGATTACATGTTTCATTATAGACTACATCTTAGTGATAAATGCAAGAATATGTCCTAATACTACGCTACAAACTATAAAAATGCTTCATCAATCACAATTATAATACTGGATGCGTCATCGAAAGGCAAACGAAAATATCACACGAGTTACTACAAAAAATAAACCTAAACTGTTACTTCTAATTTTAAAGACACGTTTAGTAAAAGGCACTTTTTAATGATCTTTGATAACTATCCTAAATCCTACTGCGATATAAGTATATAATGTAAGTTAAAATATAAAAAAGTGATTATGGTAAACTAAACAATACAAATGATGTAATTATTTAAGCAATTAAAAATACATTTGATGTGGTTTCATTGGATTATATTTATCACAGTCATCTGTCTGTCGCTCTTTCTGTAATAAATTTCCTGTTTATTGATATTGAATAAATGTGTACCGAGAAGTTAGCAATCTGAACTAAAATGTCAATTTAGCGCACTGAAAACCGATTTAAAGCTAAACTAACAGTGCTTATAATCTAATTAGGAACCAAATACATCAATATTGATAAAAATAAAGACGAAGATATCTAAAATGTGCACAAAAACACCCCAAAATATTACGGAATTTTCACTTTTATGACTACTATGGCTTCTAAGTGCTGGCAACACATGGGCTAAGATACATATCACGGCTGTAAACCTCGAAAGGTTAGCTAGATGAATAAGTACCTATAGAACATTCACAGCATATATTATGTAACATTCACAGCATATATGTATACTTACATGAAGAATAAGACATACCTTCAAATCTACTGAAATATCCGTATAACTAAACTAGAATTACTTGCTTAAGATGGTTACATAGATCGAGATGAGCAAACATAAATTAGCATGTGCTTTGTTAATGGTTATGGTCAGAAACATATATAAGGCAAAATCACATGCTACGTAACAAACTTTTATTAATCTCGCCTTAAGTTTTAACCATAATCTTGTCGCATGCGTACATTAAAAGGAGTTAATAAAAGTAGTGTACGATGTTAAATACTCATCAGAATCTGGCATATTCTTAGTTGCTAGAAAATTAAGTGTCAGTAAAAACGACACTCACACTAACGCGGTGTCCTGCGTGAGCGACGAACGAGACGCGACGTAATTCGACGCGATGCTATACGCGACAAATGTCCTAACGCGGTGTCCTGCGTGAGTGACGAACGCGACGCGACGCAACACGACGCGACGTAATGCGACGCGATGCTATACGCGACAAATGTCCTAAGTCCTACGTGATTTTGGTCATTACTACTCGAATCATGGAGAAGTACAGTACAATTTTGCTTGAAAGTTCGTGGTGTCGCATCTGGTCGCACTCAAAACAAGTGCGCGTTACGTCGCGTCTCGCCGCAGGCTGTCATATAGGACGCATGTAGGGTATGCCGTTGAGTTGATCGCGTTCGTCGCGTTTGCAGCGTCGCGTTCGTCGCTCACGCAGGACACCGCGTTAGTGTTAGCGCAAACAGAATAGCAACATGTTCGAGAAGTGATTATTTATCTATTGGTTAACAAAAATATCATAGAATCAATTTTCGACTAATAAAATAAAATGGCGACTAGGTTTCGTTTGTTATCAATTATGGATGGCTTCAGAAGTAAAGGTAATAATAGTGAACAGGCTTTAATTACAGACGCCATGAAAATTGCTAGAGCATAAACTGTTCTTTTTGCGCTGAATGGAGACACAATGCTGATGGCACGGCGGCTATCTTTGCCTGCGAATAAGCTGTCCATCATTCGTCATTCAATGTACCGTACATTAAAAGTTGTGTTATAATTTTCTACTGCAGTAAAAACTCGCTGAACGCCGTACCACCAACATTGGACAGGATCTTAATAATTGCCAAACACACTATGAGCTGCTAAATAATTTTGAAACGGAGCCAACGTGCGATAATGATCATTAAAATTTGCATTACTATTGTGTCCAGTTTTAGGGATCTCCTGCTTGACATGCAAGGAATCTTTCCTTACGAGCTTCGGTAAAGGTATCTTCATTTCTTTTTTCATGCTTGGGGGATGGCTGTGTAAGATGTTCGCTTTGAGGACTTCGAGTCTATCCGTGATGATGAGGTGTGCCTTGCATTTCCATTTGGAGCCGTAGGCGGTGCAGCTCCAGCGATGGGCGTTGCTCCTGGCTTTAAGGTGCTTGTAGAAGGTAAAATTGTTGAGGCGGAGATTGATTCTACCGCTGGGACGGAGGTAGAATTCGACTGTTGGAAAAACATTTTGGTCAGTAAAAGGAAGTGTTTTTTTTTTATTGCGTTTGGCATTTTCAATAGAATATCTCTCTTAGATATTCTTGAATCTGTTATGCTTTAGAAAAGACTTACATATTAGAGGATAAGGATGTACAGGTAAGTAATAACACTTTTTTTAAACTAGATTTAGTCATGGGTCTCGTTGAAAATCTTTAATCCAACTGAAAAGATAAAACAAAGAAAATTTCATTTGATTTTAATAAGCGATATTTTAAATACAAAATAGTATTTAATTTTAATACATTTCTCTATAATCTACATTAGTATTATCAATAATCACGTAAAGGCATAGTTAGTAGCATGCTGTTCCTGAGTTTATTTAAGGCTGACCTAGACTTTTACGATTAGGACTGTGTGTAGACCTGTGAGATCCATAGTGAATATAGATTGAAGGGCGCATTTGACCTATTTAAATTCGAACGAAAGAGACAAAAGACTAGGTTCACGACACGACATGTAAATGTAGTTCAGCCTTAACACAACATGCGATATATTATATTTATTTTTACTTATTAACATGATTTCGTACATTCATCTAATACTAACAGTTATTGCAATCACTACTTCATCACCTACTTATCTTAAAACGAATAATTAAATATCTTTTAAGTAATTTCCGTTGATGAAATGTATAATTTGACCATTTGAGGTATTCGTAAAACTTATTGTAATGACACTTCATTCATTTATATATTATTTTCTTCTTCTTTTGTTGCTTGCACCTGTTAGATTTTCTGGTTTATGCGGTAGTGACGAAAATTTCACTGCTGTTAGGTTAGAATATTATAAGAACCAGCCGGACAGTTGTTTTTCGTGATCGCACTATAATAATTTATATGTAATCAAATATAATAGCCACTCCGGATTATCTGTGGATCTACAACCGCATTTCTATTAAGTGTCTATAGACTTTATATTACTGTATAACGCATCCTCTGCACACAATAACAAACTGCGCAAACAAACCGCTCAGATAAATCGCTACGATTTTTGTTGCAATGTATAACAGGCACCGGATTTACGACATCTTAAAAACCCGTTACCTTATTTATATTACAAGCTGTTAATGCACATCTATAGTTAATATTTAACCCCGTTAGTGCGATTACATTAATATAAAAAACAAAATAATTTATTTTTAGCATTGTTTTGTTTAAAAAAATATTAGCGTTTTCTGTTTGTACTCAACTTAGACTAAGCAGAGCATTGAGATCGAGTCAACAATATCAAATTTAAAATCCTGATTTATTATGTTCAAAAGGAATAAAACAATACTAAAGTAAATAATATTAATCTAAACTAGAAATAAAATACATTACTTACAAATATTAGTTACACTCTTATTTATATTATTGAGTTCAAGACACCTGTTGATACTAAACAGGCTGACTATAATTGTTATGCTATAGAATATTTTATACTTAAAAAACATCACGTTATATTTTGTGCTGGCAGATCATTTTGTGACCTCATTTAAGATAAACCTTTCACGTAAACTGGACCCTAAGATCGTGTTTAGTTTAGACTTTGTCTAAAATCATTCCCTCTGCAGATCTTCTTTTTTGGACAAGATGACAATGAGGGTGTTTGCGAAAATTTATACCACTAGTTGGCGCCATTGTGGCGGGAGGTCTTACGACACGAAATGTGGGCGTTTTGACACGTGCTGTCAAAAGTAACAGAGCGCCAATATTTTTTTGTATGGTTTTTGGACCTCACACCTCAATGCTGCAGTCTGGTGGGCATCATTTCAGAACACCTTCATTCGAATGAAGCTGAATATTTTATGTCATACTCATATTCACAGATGATTATGACTGACGTTTATAAGACCGCCAAGATTTCTTTTGTCATTGGCGGAATAGTCAACATCGGCTTTGCATTCCATTATATAAAATATATTAGAGCACATCTTGTTACACAACAGTCATCTTGATCAAAAAGGATATTCAAGAGAACTATTCTGAAAACCTCCTTTAATATATATTTTTATAGGACGACAGATCACACGATCACACTTCACGTAAATACACCAAGTGAGATTTTAGGAATACAACGGCATATTATGTAGATTAAAAAAAAATCTATGTAAAATATTTTTTCAAACATTGCTATCGGCATTTCTTAAATTCGTAAACATAGATACATTGTTAAGGACAAACAATTTAGTATAACTATGTAGGTTTATAATAATTATAATGTTAAAGATCTCTAAATCAGAAGCCAGCGCGGCCTTTGATGCTGGCTATTTTAAGAGCTAGAGGGTTAAGTTTTTCCTTGTCCAAATTATGTCTCTTATTCTGAAACAAAAAGCAATCTTTAAGTTTAAATTTAGACTGAAAACTCAGACTTATTACTTGAACGACATTTTAACATGGCAGAAATTTTGAGCACAAAAGCAGTTCAAAAGTTTTGTTCTATTTAGGTTCAATTTTGAGCACGCTTCACATTCAACTAATACATTTAAAAATGGTCTATCACTGAAGTTAGCAGAATTAATCTTTAATATTAACTACGTATAATGCTCTACCTATTCTCAAAATATCAGCCTTGCCAAAATGATATGGTTCTGGCGTAATACAAAATCGAAAGTAACGAAATTTAAAAGCAGACCAAATGTCACAAGTACAGTGAAGAATCTAATGCCACGAACAGCCCAATTGCAAAATGAACAAATTCAACATAAATGTAAACTGAGTTCAAACAAACACTTCTTCAAGAAACTAATTAATTGGATACAACTTATTAATGGTACTTACGTCGTTGGTCCTCTTTTGATTCTTAGTGCTCTTCCAAGAGTACGTTGATGGTGCATGAGTGTGTACCGTAAAGGCTCTCACCACGAACATATCATTGGTGACGTGCAGAAAACCTCTACAGGACCTGGAGCCCATCTGAGTGCAGCTCCAGCGGAAACCATCCCTCAAGATCTTATGCTGGTAGTAAGTGTACCCTTCAAGCATCAGAAGGTCCTTTCCATTCCTGCCTTTCACGAGAAGAACTGAAAGCAAATGTTATGTCAACTGCTATAGACGAATCAAATTCTAGCTCTAGGCTATATCCTTATATTGGTTCTTTAAATTGTTCAACAGTATTTTGATTTTCGGTACAAGATTACCTGGCATGACATGTGTAGCTTCAAGTGCTTTTTGGTGGAAATAGAAAATTATATAGATGATTTTTGGATGAAACTTTGACGTATACTGTTTTATCTAAATCGAGTTGGCATAAATCTAAACAATATGAAGAACAAAAACTTACCTGTTAGTCAACAAATGGGTATAAAAGTAACTATTTATTACAACTTTGCTTTTTTTTTCTTATGAGAGCAATTTTCAAAATCTCTATACAGATATAAAAATAAATTGTCACTTATTAGAGCCATTTTGTAGAAAATAATTGAAACAACGAAATCGAGTTTTCATTATTTATTTATATTATAATCAGTCTGTTGAATTATATACTATATAGTCAAATCTGTCCCAAAATATAAAATCACATACTGCCACTCATTAGTAGGGTAACATAAATCAACGGTGGTTTACTATAATAAGTAAACCACCGTTGATTTATGTAAACTTTAGAGGCCATCGTAAAACATAACAAGATTTCAAATGTTCTTTTACTTACTATTATAGATACTAAGTATTTATTTACTCATTAATATGAACAACTTTTGCTATGCGACCAACTCTGTTATTATTATTTTTAATTTGAAAAACAATATCAGCTGTTCCATACATTATGGTCATGTAAGCAGGTATGTAATCTGTATAGAAGTTGTTTAAAATTTTAATTTTTTTTTATATATTTTGCTGGCCTGATTTTTTTCTCTTTTTTTAATTATAGTGAAATCGTAAATAAAATCAATAAAATACTTTCGTCATTTTATTTACTTTTCTTCCTTATTTATATTTTGATTTTTGGATCTGATTTTTACTGTATTTTCTCCAATTCCTTCTTCTTAAAGCTTTTTGACTCTCAGTTAGATTAGAAATTTTAATATATCTACTTTTGACTTTTTCCAAGTTCTGTTGTCTCATTTTATGATACTTTTCAGGATTGTTTAACTTAAGCCTTTCTCTGTACTTACGTTGTCTTTCTGCGTTCGTCATCGGTTTTCCTGTAAATATAGAATTACATACGGTCTCATAAATTAAATACTAGTAATTTATGACAAAATGACTTATCCATATCCATACTACTTGTCTACTTAATTTTCTTTCTAAATTATATTACAATGTTTATCGTATATACAGATCTATAGATTTTTTATGCTGTATGTACAATGTTTTTACTTTTATTTTGCAATAGGTATTTGAAAATGAAATCGACTTTACTTCATTTTTGTTACGCAACAAAAAACGCAAAAAATTGTTACAGAAATGAAACCTTAGGTAAACCTTATTCATTTGAAGGACAGAAAGAATCTTCCTGTACTTATTTATACCTACAACATAATTTTAATGGATAATGAAAATCATTCTTAGGATTCACGCAAAAATATTAAGCGATAGTTGTTTTTTATGGCTGAACAACCAAAATGCAAGATTTGTTGTTGAAAAAACAATGCACAGGAACAAACACACTTTCTAAGCCGCAAATTTAATTAATAAAAATATTACTAAAATATAAAATATTTTAAGTCAATGGATTCTATAAATGGTATAATAACAATCAAGTATTTTCAATATTTAATTTAGTTTAATGAATATAATTGAAATGTTTAATAGAATATTAGCAAGAGTTGATGATGTTAACCTGTAACATTTAAGAAACCTAAATCCTTTTTTGGCTTTATGTGAAAATATATAATTTGAATTTTTTGCTTTTAACATTAATAATAATGAAGTAATTGACAAGTTTAGTTTAAAAATTATAAGCTATTTTTTAAATACAGACATAAGCCTTATTTTTGCACCCTGTGCCGCACCAGTAATCTGTGGCCGCACTAAATATGGGAAGTCTGGTGCGTATTTTAGAGATGTGAATTATAAATATTTGGTGTTTTTCAATAAAGCATGCACAACAAAAGTTTTTTTTTACACTAAACACATGTAGTTACAATTTTTCAACTAAAACGTTAAAAAAATGGTTAAACACCGTAGATTATTTTTTTGGCACCTTTTTGTTGGTTTTAACGCCATATCGATGCGCGAAGTCAACACTAGCCGCGCGAAGCTAGCGCGAGGTGTCGAACCAGGGTCTCAAGGCTGCTATTGCAACAGTGGTTCAATGATCGATTTTTTACAAGTAACTTCAAGATCTGTTAAAGTTGACAAATATCCGGTCAATGACTGGTCATTGAGACACGATTGCAATAGCAGACTTAAGCCCCAGGTGCACTGTGTCAATTTTTTTTTCTTCCGTGCGGTCTCAGGTTATAACACGGTATTAATCAACTCAACTCAAATCATTTATTTTTAATAGACCATTTAAAAGGCACTTTGGAACGTCAAAAACTAAGAAAAATGAATCTAGTTGCCCATTCCAAAAAGTTGATTCGTATGGAGAAGAATGGGCAAAAAATTGAAGTTATGCCTTCTGCACGATCAGGAAGTCTATGCTTTTCTTAGCCGCTCTGTAAGCGAGACGTACGAGATGTTTAGATCACAGTCTAAAAATCAAATTATTGTCTAGACGATGTCGGCATTTTACACGAGATCAAAGGCGTCGCCCTACTGTATGATTTTTATACTGTGGTTTAGATCGAGTATCGCATTCAACGTATTATATGACCCGTGCATGAATGTCATTTTGTATTTATCAAATAAAAGACACACATTTGTTTTTGTTATATGTAATAAAATAATAGTATATTATAAACTAAAATCTCTTTGTATTTTCACAAATAATAAAGTTACATCTGAATCAATTTTTGTACTGTATGGCGATGATAACATGTTGATCAAATATTATTTTTCTTCTTCTTTCAACTCGTCTTATTTTTCCTTCTTCTTTGGTTTTGACGCCATCTTTTTCTCTGTTCTCTTTGTTCTCGAGGTGTCATTTGTTTAATAGTACGTATTTTATTCTGTTCTTTACGCATTTGGTAACGTTTTCTTTCATTTTCTTTGTAGATAGCATATAACTGTGGATCTTTTTTTATTTCTTCATACTTTTTTCTTTTATGTAACCTAAGTCGAGCTAACTTTTCTTCTCTGGTTAACTTTCTTTTGGACTTTGAAAAAATATTCCCTAAAACAATTGGAAGAGAAAAAATAAATTTTGCAACTTTTATTAAAAACCAAAATTCAGCAACGGGCCATATTTAATCAATATCATCATATTGGAACCACTAAAAACATATTATATTAAAAAAAATATGTATATTTATCGCATTTCATCTTCTACCACCAAAAATATGGAGGGAAATAAACTTAATTGATTTCATATTCATAATATAACAACTAGGAACCTAAGAAATTTAAAAATATAATCTACAAACACGTCTTCGCGTTTGATAAACAATATCAAATGCAGGAATCGTATCGTATTGGGAAAGTTACAATCTTATACCTATTTTACACACTTAATATTACAGTTTTAGTTAAATTCTAGAATTAATAATATCTCTAATAAGGATGAATTGTAATGTGGCCGATATTTAAATACATAATTGTACTCATGAAAACAGAAAAGAACTTTTTTTTTAGTTTATAGAATCTTTTTTGTGGCGGATTTTCTATTCGTTTAGTCCATCTTATTTTTTTTTTGTCGACAATTCCGTATTCCGTCTCTTATTCTTATGAGTGACTGAATTTTGCTTTTATTTACAGCAACTTTCATATGTATACTGGAATATGTATAGTCAGCAAAGATAAGTATGCAGGGCCGTCAGATACAGTTTAAGTTTTATCAAAAACCCACGGAAATTTTCTTTCAAAAATTTAAACTATAATAGAAAATGACTACCTAGTTCTTTAATTAGGGTAATTTTCATTTAAATACATTCATTGGTATTCAAGAAAACCTCAATTGTAGATGACGGGCCCTGCATAACTATCTACTTTGCTGACCGTACATGCTCACTCACTGTCACCGGGTACCGGCGGATAATCTACTAAAGAATAAATAAACTACCACATAATTTACATTACAGCAAACATTTCAACAAGAAAAACTTAGTCACCAATCTTCTAATTCAATGGAAATTGTTTATTATGCAAGTAGGATCACTTTTACACGCCATATTTTTTTAACTAAATATTTAAAAGACAACCTTATTACACTTTGAAATAAATTCCACTTTTATCTCTCATATAATGGGATGGCGCGTGAGTATGATTCTCATTTCTTTCTTTGACTGTTCCTCGTTCATCTAAGAGTACGAAGGCGCTGCATCTTTGAGAATAATGTTTGTTGCACTGCCATCGCGTCCAGCCCGACTTCAAAACGTAATGTTTAAAATACGTGAAATTATTCAGCATCGCAAATGTTTTATTGTGAACTGTTACGATGAATTTGGCTGCAACAATCGTTCATTTTGGAATCATTATTCTCACTTAAGACACTTTAAATTACATCAACATCTAGCCGTGCCTACGATATGATGGACGTAGACAACGTTTTTTAAACGCGCCGTCGACGCGCGTTTTATAAACTTGCTTCGATGGCGCTCTTTTATCCTCAGAAAAGTTTGTTGTTTGTTTGAATTATACAAACGCGCGTCGGAGGCGTTCAAAAAACGTGGTGTGTGCAGGTTCTTGAATCTCAAATATTGGCAAAGCACAATAAACGGGTACAGATAAGCATAAGTGAAAGAAGCCTGTGCTCTGTACTCAGTAGGAGATACAATAGACTAAACAAAATAATCAACATAATTATGTAAAGACAATGTAAATCTTCGGGCCTGTTTGTACACCTTTCAATAGGCGCGGTTATTTTATTTGAAATAAAAACCAATATTGTAAAAATATTATAATCTGCAATGTAAATTAAATTTATTGAAAGCTTTTAAAATATATAAGGAAGAAAAGTTTATTTGCCCGATGGGATGATATAAGTAAGGGATGACGACAGCATTAAAAAATGGCATTCTGTTTAGTCCGTCTGATAGATCGGCCGAAAATACGGGACACGTATTTTTTGCTTGATCAAATTAATAAAAAAATACAGAGATAAAGAGCAACAAACTTCCGGAGTGGGGGCTTTTGACGTCACCGTCCTGCAAAAATTGTATCGGATCGTGACGTCATGCGCAACTTCAACGCACTGTATCGTCGTCATTCTTCGTTTACGAGAAAAAAGAAAAAATACGTGTCCAAATTTTTTTGATAATCTATCTGACGGACTAATTACTTTTTTTTGTCGTCTTGCCTATTATTGTGACAAGATTCTGTTTGGGCTAACTTACATAAAATAAACTCCATATAACCAGGGACGTGCGGTCCTTATAGGCAAAAAGGCACTGCCGACCCTAGACTAATTCACCCAGACCCAGTAGATGTAAATCCTAATATTTTAAAACTAAAAAATATAAAACAAATAAAAAAATTGTAAAAGTCCCTAACATAAAGGAACAACAATAAATCATAGTTTACAATCAAATTTCGCGCCGCGTTCGGAACAGGCGCGCCAGCGCTGCGTCTCGTAGAACGGCTGTAGGCAGAATTAAACTCTGCCTAAATCTCATTCATAAATGTGCACATGTAGTGGTACATTTCGTGTCTGTGAAATGCACACATCAACGCGCGTACATTACAAGTAGTTCCCCAGCTAGGCTGTGCCTTCAGCCAATCACGAGCCACTACCGTGACGTGGACTACAACGACAACCACTCTATTGATTGACACATTTCAAATATTTCGCCTGTTGGCTGTCACCGAGAGATTATACGACAAGTTGAAAAAGTCATTTGCTAAGTACGATTCCGGTTGAAATTGATGCAACTTAATTTGTCAACATTTTATCCATCAAAATTTAGAATATTGCGTATTGTAAAAGGGTCCATGTTGTTTATTTGTTTTGATACGCAAATATTTAGGTCGATTTGTTGCTAAATTCGATTACTAGTTTATTTAAACGTTTTTACAATTTTTGTTTGTTTTGTTTATAAAATATTGTGAAATGTTGTTCGATTGTGAGGTTTGTGTTGACAATGTGAGTTTGTTACAAGTTATGATGTTAGGTTTACGAATTACGAAATTATTGAAAACTTCAAATAACAAGTAGCTAGGTGGTTTCGGAAGTGTCTCGAGATGTGTTCCTGAATTACGAGAATTAACCCAGGAAAAAGGTAATAGCTATAACCCCTAAATTTAATGAGTGAATGTAAGAATTACGAAATATATTTTTTACTCGCTGCGTGTTTGTATACACACAATGAAATTATTTTGCTTTACGTGTCTGTTATTTTACCTTTCGACGACCATGCGACAGCCGGCTGTCGCGTTTCTATTGTGTCTTGAATCACGTGTGTTCGAAGGTTGAATAGTTAATAACATCAAAAAATCGTATTTAAAAACGGTTAGGCGTGTAGATTTAATTTCTAAATGAGTTGGTTTACTTAATTATTTCAATTGTTACAAAACCAGTAGGTAGGTGGGTATTTAGTTTTCTTATTTAAAGAACGTGATTTGTAAGTTATTAAAATTCTATCAAAGCCTTGCTGCGCGTTTCAATCCAACCGACTCCTCGTTCAATACAGTCCACTCGCCAATATTTTGGAAACTATATAAATACTTTTAAATCATCTAGTATTTTTTTTTTACTATCTCGGCAATAGCACAGATTAATAAATAGTTACTACGTAACAGATACTTCACTCCAATACAAAAACCAAAATACCTACGCTATAATAGCCTACAAAATCATAATAATAATACCAATTGTTTGCAGCAAGGAGAAATGTACCATAAGAACGCACAAAGAGAGTTGAGATTCTTTTGCCCGCCGCGCGACTAACGTGTATGCGTGTCGTCCAGCAAATCTGCTAGGGTTATACGTATGATGATAATGGTAATAAAGCGAATGTTTTAGAAAATCAATTATTTTTTTATTTGTTGATCAAATATTTTTTAGTTTGATAAAATGACTGATGCATATTTTTCGTTTCTTGAATTCCCGACTAATATATTTTAGTGTCGAAAAATATCCAAAACGGCGTGAATAATTTTAATAAATAATCAAAAGGGAAACAGAAGAATTGGGAAACAGGGGAATTGCTCAATAATCACGCAATAATTACGTGGTTTCGGCATTTTGATAGTCAGCGCTGTACCCGTGACGCGCGAGCACTCAGGCGGGCGCGCGACAGCCCGGTGTTCGTTCTATCGTCGACGATACGCGAAGCGGTAGGCTAGGCATAAAACGCGTGGCCTTGAGCGAGTGACGGACGCCTGGCAATAGCGAAAAACTTTTTTATTTTTTCGAAAAAAAGCTGCCTACCCTGTCATAAAACCCTGTGCACGCCACTGCATATAACATACAAGAAGTTCCATTACGGAAGATCCGCTGCAGAATTTTTGTCTGGTGCAGGCCTTATTATGAAAGAAACAGATTTTTTTACCAGTCATATCTCCATAATTTCAAAATATTCAGAAGCAGGTTCATGTTTATGATCTTCTTTTAATCTTAATACAAATCCGTTCTCATCTAAAATTAAATAAGAAGAACATTTTCTAGAAGTATGCACCAAACATTGCCATCGAACCCCATCCTTCAATTTCTTATGCCTGCCATACGAAAAATTGTTGAATAGTGCAAATATTTTGTCACGAGAACGAATAAATTGAGCTGAAAATGAAATGTATTAAGGATCAATTTACATTGCAGCGTAAGCGAAGAGAAGGGAAACAACACATTTTTGAAAATGGAATTCTTTTTTTGGCTTGCCTGGATTATATTGTTGAGCAAATTTTATTGATATAAAACAGAGACAAAGTATAAAATTACTCTCATATATTGCAGCTTTATCTACAATGCAAAGGTTTTTTCTAAAGCATTCTCGACAACTCACCACTATCTGTCTTCCTGAGAAGGGAACCCATAGAAAATATCGATAAGGGACGCAATTATTTTCCACATCTTCATTATCGTTTGGGCATGTACGCCTATATCAATCGCACTCTAGGAACCAGCCACCAGTGGAGGATTCATATACCTTTAAATGACTGCCATAACTCATTTTAAAACAACATCATTTTATTGTTTTTATTAATACATTTTCAATTTTAGATATATTGTAATATACATCAATAGGACAGAAAACGGGCGAAAGTATGTAAGTACAACAGTCATATTACCTTGGTTGTGATTAAAACCCAATGATATTATAAGTAAAAAAGTATAGATAGGTTAGATTAGTATATGCAGTCAAAAAGTGGCACTTTAAAAGTTTGCCATGTGACCAACATGATACTAAGTATCGCGTTGACATTTGACGTTTATCTCTTTTTCACTCGCACTACTTCAAACATGGCTATCCTACTTTGACGTGTAATGTATGTGTGCGTTAGGGACAACGCAAACCGGAATGGCAGCGGCCGGCAGCGGCGCGGCGAGCACTTTCAGTGTGAAATAATTTTAAATTTTAACTACATACTTAAAAGTCTAGTATCGCTTGAAAAGCTTGAAAAGGTCGCGAGACTGCCAGCGGCCGTCAGCGGCCGCCCGCGGCGCCGCGAGCGGCCGCGCGCCATGCGCGCGCCTATTGTTTCTAGCGATGCTGGCGGCCGCTGGCGGCCTCGCGGCGCCGCGGGCGGCCGCTGCCATTCCGGTGTGCGTTGTCCCTTAGTGTGCCGTTTTTGAAGAAAGAATTTCGTTTAGGTAACCTATCTACATCTTTTTACTTATAATATCATTGTTAAAACCTCATTCAAACTCGCGACCTCGCAAAGCTTAAGACGGGCTCCGTAGACGACTACTCAAATCATATAATATAATACAAGCAAAAATATATACCTAATTATTATACAAAAAATAGATACTTAATAATACGAGTAAATATTTGAACACCGAGAGAACAGTCTATATTTCTTATTTTAATATTAATTTAAGTATACTAAATGCCACAAAAATGTGGAATAGAATGACTAGAACAGGTACATTTTAAACTCAGTAATTTCTTAAAACTATAACAGTTTGACTAGATTTTTTTTTGCACAAAAATATTTATCTTACACATATTGTTAACAAGTACTACGTTTAATATTGGAATACATATTTAATCGACGTTTGACCAGTAACATTGAGAATCACAGAAGGTAATTTAAAATACAAAATAGTGTAGCAGGAAGAAGGGCAAAGTCGAAGACCGGGACAGTACGGGCAATGTGATTTTTTTACAATACATAATTATGTACACACGGCTACACACCAAGCTATACAAAACCAGTTTTAGCTGACCTCGCATTGTGTATATTTTTCGTACAATCAGAAGTCAGCTTATACTAGTTAAGTATAGCTTGATGTGTTGCCCACCGTACTTTCCACAATTATTTTGAACATCACTGATATCTTGTGCCTCGGAAAGCATTGATTCCGGTTATTGAACTTTGACAGTCGTTACAGGCAGTCAGAAAGAAGCCAGAAAACCTGTCAGTCTAACCAACGGGTACCATGGCACCCGATTACTGGGTTGTGGAGGTCTGATATGCAATGCCTCACGTAATATTTTGGAAACCGACCTTGACATAGGAGAAAAAGTGAGTGTCCAGATCCAAGGGTTCTATAGACATTACATTAGACACCGATATTAGACAAAAAAACTAAAAAGAATAGTTTCTATCCTTTTTTTTTTTTTTTTGGTGAGTGGGAAATCATCCAATGACTGCTCCCGTCCTGGGTGCGACGGGAGGGCGTGTCAGACTCTTACTGACTAAAACCCACTCATGTTCCTTCGATTGCCCTTTATGTTCCAGGGTCACGGTGACTACTATACACATTCCGCAACCCCGGCAGGCGTTGGCCCTGTTAGGCCCCTTCCTGTGCTGACTACTTCTCTTTGAGGCGCGCGTGGAACACTAACGCGCCGTCGACGCGGTCCTGGTCCTAGCCGGGCGGCGAGCTACCCATCGCTCGCCATCCGCAGAACCGCGCCTACGGTGGCCGGTAGTCGTCTTGCGACTCTCGACGTCTTCGCCTGGGTCTTTGTCCGGGGCGAGAGGCTCGTCGTTGCCTCTCGCGCGCCGCCGCTTCCTTCACTAGCATAACTGCTTCGCAGAAGGAGGCGACGGCATCCCATTCCGTCTCGCCCCGCAGCATAGCCTGAACCAGCGCTGGGCGCGAGAGGTCACCGCCGCCGATCGCCTCTACGAGGACACGTCTATGGTCCGCCCATGCGGGGCACACCTCCACCGTGTGCTCGACCGTGTCCTCCAGGCGACCGTTGCTGCAGTGGTGACACCCAGGCGTCGCTTCCGCCTGAATCCGACACAGGAACCTCCCGAACTGACCATGTCCGGTGAGGACCTGTGTCAGGCGAAACGTGAGAGCGCCGTGGCGCCTCTCCAGCCACTCCTCAAAGAGGGGTCTTACCGCCGCTATCACGGCGTGCCCAGCACTAGGTTGCGACAGTCGCTGTCTCCACTCCGCCCTGAGATCTCGCCGGAGCTCCGTGAGCCGTGCCGCGATAACCCGCGGCAGCGGGACTTCGCCCCGGCGTTGCACTTCCACGCGCCACTCGTACGTGTGTGCAAGGACTGTTGCCTCCAGATCCCACGGCAGAGTGCCGGCAAGGAGGCATGCCGCCTCGCAGGAGATCGTGCGGTATCCCCGCACCATGCGAATCGCCATGACCCTCTGGGACGCCCTCAGAAGCCGGGCCGGAGCCGTGGCTAGGTTGGGCGCCCACACCGGAGCCCCGTAGAGGGCCATGGACCGCACGATCCCCGCGTAGAGCCTCCGGCAGGAGGCGTTTGGGCCACCGAGATTGGGCAGGAGCCGTTTGAGGGCAGCTCCAGCCCTCGCCAGTTTGGGGCCCAAACGTCGGAAATGCTCCGTGAAGTTCCATCGGTTGTCGAGGACAAGTCCCAAGTACTTTATCGTCGACTCGACACCGATGTGAACCCCTCCTACCGTTATCTGAGACCCCGGAGGTGGCCGCTGCCGAGGGCCATGAAAACACATGGCCTCGGACTTGTGCAGGGCCACCTCAAGTCCCAGTTGCCGGATCCTGTCCACGACTGTCGCAACACCACTCGACATTAAGTCGGCCGCCGCCTGGAACGACCCTCCCTGCGCTAGGACTAGCGTGTCGTCAGCGTAGCACACTACGCTGACGCCTTCGGGAAGGTCGGCGCGCAGCACCCAGTCGTACCCGATGTCCCACAGGAGCGGCCCCAAGACCGAGCCCTGTGGAACACCGCACGACATCCCTCGTCGACTCCACACTCCCTCGTGACCGGGGTAGATAACGGCTCTGTCCGTCAGATAGGCCTCGACCACACGACAGAGGTAGGCCGGCATCCGGTGATACCGTAATGCGGCCCCTATGCACCCCCAAGGCAGGGTATTGAAGGCGTTGGCGATGTCGAGAGACACCGCCAAGACGACCCTGCCCCGTGCCACCGCATCCCCTGTCGTGAGGGCTCGCACGCGCATGATGGCGTCCACCGTGGAGCGTCCTCTGCGAAAGCCGAACTGGCCGTCCGCCAGATCCGGCCCCACCCGCATCAGCCGCTCGACGAGACGGTTCGCAATCACTCTCTCCAAATAGTTTCTATCCTACCAGTCTAGTCTATAATTCTCTATTCTAGTAACTAAAATCACAAATATATTTTTCTCTTAATACTATTTTATATATATCACATAAGAATAAAAAACCTGTATTGAAAATTGGGAGATATTAAGAATATATTTAGATTTACGGCTATTTACCTACAATAACCTATACTATCGCTGGATCAGGTAACTAAAGATAGATACGTATACTTGACATAAGCCGTTTCGTTGCGGATTCACCATTGGTCAAATGACTGATTCGCATTTGGTCAAAAAAGTCAAAAGGTCTAAATAGATATTGGCTCAAAAGCGAATGGTCGATTTAGCAAATATTTGAAATAAGATTGTTTCTTACTTATAAGATTCCTGTCTTTTTTTGTATATTCAACATTGGTTGGTACCAAATAAGTTTTTGATCAGTATACGAATCAAGATCGATATTTAACAATAACTAGTGCCTTATATTGACGCTTTTTCTTGATTGACGCTTGGCTAATTCGACAGATTGCCATTTTCATGAGTTTAACCGATTGCGAATTTGACCATACGCGACTAATAGGATTTAATCCTCTATACATAAAGCCAATCCGCCGATAGATAAATTATTGAGAAACGCCCAAAAGAAGTTCTTTAAAGCTTAATGTAAAGCCCATTACCTCCATAGTGGTATTTAGGAGGGGGGTGATGATGAATGTCAGCAGCTTTTATGACTTTGAAGGACTCGTCCACTACTACATGGGCCTTGCATCCAAACTGGATGTATTGTTTGCACCTCCATCGGTCCCCACATTTCAAACGGCAATGACTAGAGTATACATAGCTCTTATATCTGAGAAGTGACGTGCCTGTCGCCAGATGTATGCAGGTAGCTAGAATGGAAGACACCCTTATCAGATAGGTTTTGCTTATTTAGGGAGAGAAGAGAAAAAAAGGGTTAAAAGTTTTCTTAAAATAAGTAAGTGCGTGTCAGGCCAATGCTTTGAATTATCGTAATATGTTGAGTTTTGGTAGTAAAAGCGCTTCTCTTAAACTCCTAAATTACAAAAGTTGTCCAAGCTGTTAAAAAAAATGCGCTATTAGATAGTTGACTGTATCGGAAACGTTAACTAAATTTAAAAAAAAAATCTTAGCAAACACTCAATTTTTTTAGTAGACTTATCTAATGATACCCTAAAAAAAATGAACGGGCGGATGGACATAACGAAATTATAAGGGTTCCTTTCGTACCAATTCGGTAGGGAACCCCAAAAATAAAACTCTATCAGCCTAGCCTATTTTTGGAATGTTGGCTCAGTAAGTAAATCTTAGGTACGAGCTGTTTTGATCACTTTAACTTTGTGACTTAACTTGTTTTTGAGTAATTTGCTAATTTCGCGGTTTAGCTTAAGGTGCCGTGTAATGTAACATTATAGATTCGGCTTTGAGCATTACATTACAATAATACCTCCCTGACTAACGAGCATTTTCGTGTAATGTAACATATAGATTCGACTTTGAGCATTACATTACAATAATACCTACCCAAGCGGAGCGCATTGATGTTACAAGTTGTATCAAGATATTACACACTGTATCATTACAAGGTGCGCATTGTAATGCTCGCTTCTCCTTTTTTACTGATGTAGTGCTCAAATCTGTAACGTTACATTACACGCGAAAGCTCCTGGTGAGGGAGCACCTTTAAACCCTTTTCCTTAATTTTTAGCTGTATGTCGATTAACGTGCCGTTAGCACCCAATTTCGATTCAATAAAATGACACCAACAATAACGGGAAGGTGCAATCGTTTTGACGAATTAAGAGTAGATGGCCAAATAGTTTTTGACGTGACAACGTCTTAAATTAGGTTGCGGCTGGGAGTCACTTATGAAAAAGTGTAACGCTCGGTAACGTTACGATGAGTCACCGAACGAGAGAGAGGCCCGCCGAATGCCTTGCGTCTCTCTCCCACTCAACTATGATCGGTAAAAGACGTTGTCACGTAAAATCTTCGCCCGTAAAACCGACTTTACAGGCAACCATTTTTTTATTTTATTTTATATCAGCTTTAAAAGTTATTGTACACTACTTTTAATAATCAAAGGTACCATAATAGATTTCGGCTCGTGCTTGACATGGTCTTAGTGGAGTTGTTAAGTTGACGCAAGGCATACGAAAATAGGATAGAAATAACTGCACATCAAATAAACAAATCACCTGTCCATTTATTTCGATCGTGTATATACTTTTTACATGAAATAATGATTTAATACTACAAATAAACAATTACCTTGTTTAAAAAAATATTACGGAAAGACATTTTTTTTTAAATGCTACTGAACACAATGGTTTCCAGTTTCTAGACTCCCCACATTTTTTTTTCTCTATTGCGAGAAAATAAATATCATAAATAAATACTGACTGCGCACTTACAAGCAAATTAACTACCCGAATAACATTAGACTTACAGTCGTGGTCAACTAATTAGGGACAAACAAAAAATTGAGCTGAATTTTAATTTTCATGTCCATGGTAGATCAGATAAACTAAATAATTAAGTTTAATTTTATGAAATACTAATTAATATTAAGAATACTTGAAAATTGTGAGCATTGCTTCGAAGTTGGTAATATTTTGTAATAGGAAATTTAAAAACAAATCTCTTGCAACCAAATCGCAGCGTGTTCTGGCTGGCCATCTAATTAGGGACAAAAACAAAAGTAGTGTGTTATATTCCCATTTTTTTATTAAAATCTGATGGGATGTAATTTTTTTTTAATAATTAAGATTAGAGTCTATACGTTGACTTTGAATTTGTTGAAATATTATCATAATGTTTAATTAAACATGGGGCGAAATAAAAGTTCTGATACAACAATGCGAAAAATAATAATTATTGTTTATTATAGTAAATAGCCATATCGTAAATTATTAAAACATTGAAATTGCTCCATTATAATGATTTTAAAAACAGGACAATTATAATCTTTATTTAGAAATTATACTTTTGAACCTATAAAACTACTAAACGTGCAATCAGAAAGGAAATACCAACAAAAACTATTGCGCAAAAACATCGCAAAACGGTGATAGAGGCGATATAAGACCCACTTATTGACTTTTTATTGATTATAGGTCTGAATAGTGTTGGTATTTGAACTAGAACATGGCAGTGGAGTAATCTACAACAACCTTTCGACGTCAAGTTGTTTAAGCTAAACTGTTTGGCATGGTGGTACGAAAAGTTCCAGTGTTGAAAAAATCACAGACTCGCCACGGTTGGCCTTAGTTATGAGGCACCAATATTGGGACTGATTTTAAATAAAAAAATGTTTATGTTTGGACTAAATAAAGTTACATTTGGTTTCATTGGAAGGCAGGCGGTATTAATTGCGCCCTAAAAAGCAAAAAGTATCCAAAATACTCCAATAAGCAAGTTAAACTTGAGGAGAGAACATAAAACTATGGCGTTGGTTTTCTGGAAATGATGTGGGACCTTTAGAGCAAATGGAAGGCACACTAGATTCAATTGAATAGAAAGAAATACTACAAGCAATCACACTACTTTATGTTGAAGAACACACGATAACTACCCCAAAAAATACTGCACTGTCTGTTAGAACATTTCTCACTGATGAGTAGGTATCGGTTATAAATTGACCGGCTAGAGCCCAGACCTGAATGCTTGGAAACAATTTGTGGTACGTTATGAAAGAATAGTAGGTTTAAAAATGGTATAAATAAACTGGCTATTAAAAATCAACAATAGTATCTTTGAAGAAGGCTGAAACAGTATCACTAAAAAACAATGTGACATTTAGATTGCGTCGATTCCATACCTTTGTTACATGGTTATGGCAATCCTTAGAAATCACTCTGGATATTGATTTGTATTACAGTGCGACGCATTAAGCCTAATTGAATAATAAATAAACATATTTTTTTCCTTTATTGCTCTCTGCAATAATTATTTTTAATGTTGTCTTAAGTGTCCCTAATTAGTTGTCCAGGGTACGAATAGAGTGAAGAAGAAGTTAAGTTGAATTTTGATCGATATTTATTTTACGTATAGTCCATCCCTTTAATGACTATGCCTATTTGTTAAGATATTGGTTTAGTTCTATATTAACAGTAACTAAACTGCCAAAGTCTCGAGCAAACTTAACTTATGGGAAGCAGAATTAAATGTTACTCATAGTATATCATGTTGTCCCTAATTAGTTGACCACAACTGTATATGTAACTAGCTTTTGCCCGCGACTTACAGGCCCGAACTTTAACTTTATGAAGGCACCAGCCCTAAATATGATATATTATATCATATTTAGGGCTGGTTTTTCAATCATCAGTTAACTTCTATCTGAAGAATAAAGCATATTTTTTAAAGCAGATCTAATTTACCTAAAAAAAAATTGGGTCGGAGCCAGAAAGTAAGAAAGTTTTTTTTTTTCACCAATCGCACTTAGGTTTTTGACCTTAGCACCCCAAAAAACCATGAAAACGACACCCATGACGCATATTGTGTAAAAGGTCACGACCGCCATCTTGGATTCTCTAATCGACCTCATTTTCGACCTTATCACCCCAAAAAACCTTGAAAACGACACCCATGATGCATATTGTGTAAAAGGTCACGGCCGCCATTTTGGATTCTCAAATCGACCTCATTTACGACCTTAGCACCCCAAAAAACCATGAAAACGACACCCATGATGCATGTTGTGAGAAAGGTCACGGCCACCATCTTAGATTCTCAAATTGACCTCATTATTGACCTTAGCACCCCAAAAAACCATGAAAACGACACCCATGACGCATATTGTGTAAAAGGTCACGACCGCCATCTTGGATTCTCAAATCGACCTTAGCAACCCAAAAAACCATGAAAACGACACCCATGATGCATATTGTGTAAAAGGTCACGACCGCCATCTTGGATTCTCAAATATACCTCATTTTCGACCTTAGCACCCTAAAAAACCTTGGAATTGACACTCATGACGTATTTTGTGAAAAATATCATGGCCGCCATCTTGCTTTTGAAAACGACTTACCACCCACGGTAGGTATGTGGACGCCATATAATAAAAACTAAGTAAATAAAAAAATATTGGTACCCCTTAATAATATTTTTAAATTTGCCCAATGTCCTTTGGAAAAAAGTTCGCGCAAGTGTCTAATCGCGGAAGTGTTTGGGCGCAAACGTCTCTCGCGAAACTGTCTGGCGCGCAAGTGTCCGTCGCGCAAAGGGCTTCGCGCAAGTGGTTTGGCGCGGAAACGTCTAGTCGCGCAAGTGTCCATTCGCGGAAATGTCTATGGGCGCAAACGTCCATTCGCGCATGTGTCCATTCGCCCAAACGGCCGCGCGCAAGTGTCTTTCGCGGAAATGTCTTTCGCGC
The DNA here is from genome assembly GCA_033675125.1 of Athetis lepigone. NCBI lineage: Eukaryota > Metazoa > Arthropoda > Insecta > Lepidoptera > Noctuidae > Athetis > Athetis lepigone. The sequence continues at coordinate 4,149,472 of CM066218.1, read as the reverse complement.
ATGTGTCCTGATACCTAGTAGTTTTATATCTCCACTTTGTACATTTTTATGTAAGTATTATTACATTGTATTATTGGAAATGTGCTATATCCTTACTCCTACAATGTTTTTTGCTGCATCACGGCCTCATCAGCATCGAGGTGATTCGACAAGTGATCGATAATTGGCTCGGCAGAAGGCACAGCTTCAAGACTCGGAATGATTCGGGACGTTGGTGCTCTTGGGGCATGGCTGCTTCGGGAGGTACCTGTGCCGCATTAACTAGGAGTCGGACGCTCGGTATTACCACTGCGTCGACACAGCGCGGCATACGCTGGCAGAGTGTGCCGCTTGAGAGGGGCAGCGCCGTGCTCTCATCGCTGTAGTAGGCAGCGACCTGCCGTTGCCAGTCAGAATCTGTTCAATGGTAAGTTATAAATGTAAAAGTTATAACGCAGCAGAAAGCTGCGGAAAGAGAGAGAGACAGGGAGATGACTCCCGGTTCATGATTTCATGAACAGCATTACAAGAAATGTACTTGTGATCACGTACAACACGATAAGGAACGTCTTCTTGGGCCAAGTGATCTTGAGTCGCGGAAAGCACTTGAAGCCGTTGGTTCCGGTCGTGTTCGTAGATCTGTAATTTAGAAAGTCAGAAGCCAGAATGTCTGACAATCAGTCCAACCCAAGGGTATCGTGTTATTCAGTAACTGGGTTGTGGTCTGAAAGGCTGCTACTCCATATAAAACGCTATTATTCAGCTAGATACGGTTAGAGTGGAAGCCGAACTTAACATAATTGGATCAGAGCTAAGGCCGTATACAGAAAGAAAGCTGGAAACTTATAAGCGCTTGCCGGCGCTTGTCAGCGCTGGTAATCCGCGCAGGAAAATATATGAACACGCGCCGATAAGCACTGAACGGTGCCGACCAGCGCTGACAAGCGCCGGTAAGCGGTTATAAGTTTCCAGCTTTCTTTCTGTATACGGCCTAAGATAAGACTAGATAATATTAAATAAAATACTGTTTTCTTATAATAAACTGTTGTATGTTATATAAATAAAAATTGATGCATCAACAAAAGAAAAGAGAATAGGTACTTCCCAATAAAAAAAATAGTTACAGAATGATATATCGATATAACATAATATATAATATATTGAATGTATTTAATATTTTATGGTGTAAACATTTGTTGGTGAGCCAAATAAATAAAATAAAAAATAAAATAAAATAAATAACGGCCATTTCCAATAACCTTTCCATCGTTGGATTAGATAACTAAAGATACACATTATTTGACATAAGCGCCAAACATAATGTGTTAACCCTGCAACGACCAAGCGACAGCCGGCTGTCGCGCTGATATTGTCTTTCTATTGTGTCTAGTGTGTTCGAAGGTTTAAAATTCTATATTTGCTAGACAAAGCCGGCGATAGATAAATTATCGAAAATGGCCGTTAGGTGATACTTTTTCTATGGTATTCTATAGCACAAGTGCCAGTGCAGAGATAAACATTACATTTTTGACACATAAACCGTGTCATTGATCTTTTATTCCTTTTAGCGCACGCTTTACATCGCTGAAACTTTCCACTGGGATTTTTGACAGGAAAATGTGCTAAAACATCCTCATGTAGACTGTAAGGATTTTGAGTATAGGACGCGAATTCTTGGCCAGGTCGCAAAATCACTGTGACCGGAATATCTGCAAAATAAAGATTTTGTTTTGTTACTTTTTTTACCTCTTTACTTTGATGCCCAGTCTCAGCCCAGTAATTGCAGAACCAAAATTATTGCTTGTTAGGATAGCGGATAACGAAGCGGCTAAATCAATGTAATTACTACTGGTAAAGTAGTATTTACATTGGTTTAGCCCACAGAACAGATAAAAGAGGTTTAGCCGCTTCGTGAACACGTGTAAGGCATGGGACTTGTTAAAATCAACATAATGGCCTAATCTCGATTCGTTTACTAGGAACCGTTAAGGTGTTCCACTGTCCAAGCTCTTGCCTGCATTATTAGTCCTTTGTTACCATATATATACGTAATATGCAATTAAAAAAAATGGTTAAAATAAAAACATTGTAAATTATATTTTTGGTAATTTTCTATATCCTCGCAAATTATGTTATGTCTCTAGGCCGTCCTAAGGTAGACTGGTAGAAAATGCCTAAGGCATACTTTACACCTCGTTTTTTTTTCACAATTTTGTACCTACATAAAGTTATAATAAATGTAATTAAACATAAACAAATTGATCACATGTATTTTAGTACACTACACAAATATTGTCACCGTTCCCATTTTTGTGAGTGGTGACAGTTTTTATATACTTTTTTCTATGGTATTCTACTGCACAAGGAAATCCTAAATTGCAATGCAAAGAGAAACATTGAATTTTTTACACATAAACCGTGTATGTGCTCTTTTACTCTTTGGAGGTATGAGGGACAGAGTGTAAAGTCTCTTATCCTCCGTTGAAAAGGGAGGATCCTCCTACCAGACGGATGTTGTGTCTGGTGGTGGGCTCTGCCTGACGGTTCTAGTCGGGATTGTTGTACAGTCAGCAAAGTAGATAGGTATGCAGGACCATTATCTACAATTGAGGTTTTCTTGAATACCAATGAATGTTTTCAAATGAAATTTAACCTAATTGAAGAACTAGTTATTTTCTACTATAGTTTAAATATTTATTAGAAAATATCCATGTTTTTTTTAGAAAACTTAAATTGTATCTGACGGCCCTGCATACTTATCTGCTTTGCTGACCGTACATGTTCTTATGTCGCCTATAACTCATATATCGCGATGCAGGATTGTCAGTTGTAGTTCGCATGTTCGGCGATTGATGTCGCCACAACTCTTTGTGGAACACGCTTTACAACGCTGACTCCTAAAGTCAGGTATTTTTACAAGAAAATGAGCCAAAATGTCCTCATGTAGATTGTAAAGATTTTCTATGCTGGAAGTTAATGCTTGGCTAGGTCGCATAATTACATTAACGGAAATACACACATCAAAAGTGTCTAGGGATATTTCAATTAAACCTAAATTACTAAAATTCTATTAACTTTTTGTTAAAACATGTACACATTAAAATAAACCTTGTTTAATAGACTATTTAATCTGATAATAAACTTTTAGATAAAGTTAAATTTAAAAAAAACTTAGAAGAAGAGGAAAAACTCAAACATAATTTCAATCTTAACTTTATTTTTGAAACATCAAAACTTAAACAAAACAACAATTTTTTTTATAAAAATTCTTGAAAACTTAAAATTAATATTCCGTGGATCCACCTAAGACTCTCCTGACACATCTGCAGCGGTTCTGCATACTCAAAACAAGGGTGTCAATATCCTGTTGTGGAATACTGTCCCATAATTGCCGTTTCTGAAGCCATGAAGACCAGTCAGAGCGTTATATCCAGGCTTTGGTCATGTTATCGTGTCACGGAGGAAGTGGTGGAACGGCACCGAGGACCTCAACGCATTACAACACATGTACAGGACCGATTCATAGTAAATGCTGCACGAAGTCAACTAAATGCAGCGGCGATGCAATTGGTTCAAAGGCTACAGAGAGAGTATGGTTTGCTGGTAAGCGGTCAAACTTTGAGAAGGCGACTGCATGAAGTCAATCTACGTGCTCGTAGGCCATTTTGGGTATCAGCACTAAGGAGAGGTAATCGAGGAAGAAGATTACAATGGGCTATTGCACACGAAAACTGGAACCATTCTCAATGGTCACTTGTGCTTTTCACTGATGAATCTAGGTTTGGATTTCATCCTGATTCGCGAAGAGTACGCGTTTGGAGAAAACCTGGACGTTGGAATCGACTGCAGCACCCACAACAAGTTCATGCATATGAGGGTGGCACGATTATGGTTTGGGCAGGAATTCGTCTCGGCGGTAGAACGGACCTCGTTTGGATACAAGGCAATATGACTGCTCGAAAATACCGAGATGAGGTGCTAGAGCCTGTAATCTTGCCCCACAAACAGCAAATGGGACAAAATTTCCAGCTAATGCACGACAATGCCCGTCCACATACGGCGCGTATCGTTACAAGTTGGTTACAACAGCATGTTATCCAAGCTTTAGACCGGCCTGCACAATCCCCTGACTTAAATCCTATTGAGCATGCCTGGAATATGCTTCAGAGAAGAGCTCGTAGGAATTTCCCTGTTGATATTGTGCATCAAAACCAGCTTTTCTTGCATCTTAGTAGGATTTGGGACAGTACTCCACAACAGGATATTGCCCCCCTTGTTTTGAGTATGCAGAACCGCTCCAGATGTGTAAGGAGAGTCTTAGGTGGATCCACGAATTATTAATTTTAAGTTTTCAACAATTTTTATAAAAAAAAATTGTTTTGTTGTTTAGATTTTGAAATTTCAAAAATAAAGCTAAATTGAAATTTTGTTGAGTTTTTCCTCTTCTTCTAAGTTTTTTTTTTTTAATTTAACTTTATCTAAAAGTTTATTATCAGATTAGATAGGCAATTAAACAAGGTTTATTTTAAAGTGTAGGTGTCTTAACAAAAAGTTAATAGAATTTTAGTTATTTAGGTTTAATTAAAATATCCCTAGACACTTTTGATGTGTGTATCTGCAATATAATTATTTTTATTTTATTTTTACGACTCGAAACAAATAACAATATTTTGTAGTTTTATCTCTCTATTTTGTATTTAGTATAAGTATCTCTCGGTTTTGTATATTGTTTTATGTGAATATTATAACATTTTATTCTTGGATTTTTTCTTATATCCTTCCTTACACCTTCCTTATTATTATTTTTTAACTTTTTTAATAATAAAAAAAAACTGTTTACTTCAGGTATGAACCCATAGAAAATTACACACAAACACAATAATAAAATAATAATAATAAATATCCTGGGACATGTCACACACGGTTATCTGATCCCAAACTAAGCAGAGCTTGACAATAAATCGAGATTACACACAATAAAAATTAAAATATAAATTAAATTAAAATTAAAATCGAGATCAGCGCATACCAACCATACCTCACAACATAAGGTACACTAATTCCGGTCGCAATAGGTACACACAATTAAATATTTCGTTAACTAAAACATTATCGGATGCACACAGTCGAGTTTGGAAAGACGCCCTGAGTCTCCTCATCAGCCCGTAGAAATCAGCAACTCTGCTCTCAACAAACATGTCAGTCGCACTACACCGCCAGGGTAACTTTAGAATAGCTCTAAAGGCGTTATTGTATTGCACACAAAGAGTGTTGTAAGCAAACTTCGTGTACCTGTACCAGAGTTGGCTTGTGTAGAACGACTGAAGCCCCGTATTCATGGTAAACATTTGTTTAGCAACTGTTGATCAACTGATGTTGTCGCTCGCCGGGCGTCAACTCTGCAGTATGGTGTGATCAACACCGCAACACAAGTGTTGCCCGTAATATGATGACAGCAACTCGTCAACATGTTTATGCAACCATGTAGCTACACAAAATGTTTACCATGAATACGGGGCTTGACAGTAAGCCGTAAATAGAGTCACTTTGACTTGGTTAGAGCAGTAAGAAAAGCGTCTAGCCAACATGTTACTACGACATGCGATACTGTGCCTCTGTCGTTCCAGATCATCAACGTCTGATAAATCATACCTAATTATATGACCAAGAAATTAAAATTTATTAACAATGCTCAGAGCAATCCCTTAATATAATTATGTCAAAATCAGTTAAACGGTTTAGGCTGTAGAGCATGCCGTAGAATGAGACATAAATAATACATAATAATATGCTCGAAACATAACTATCCTTTCGCCGGTCGGGTAAAAAACAAATCAATCATGTGGATTTTTATAGCAAATAATACTAGATTTTACAGCCTTCCAGCCAGGTGTCGTATTGTGATGATTGATGATTCACGATCTGTGAACTCGTCATCACAATACGACACCTTCATGCATACAAAAATACATATTCGTTTAGTGCAATGTAGTATAACCTGGTTCATTAAAGAAAGGAATCTTAAATGGCGGCACTTATCATGTTCTCTCGCTCGCACACTAGTGCCGTCTATACTAACTCTTGCGCGTACCGTCAACATAAAAAAAATTGTCTTGATTTGCCTGCCGCCTTGACGCGCTCAGTGATCCTTTTTACGAATATTTTGTTCAGCCGAAACCGCTAGTCCTAGAGACATAAAACTTGCAAAATGTCTTTTTGTGAAGAGTAAGCATTTACTAAGAAATAATTGTTCATCCCACCTATTCGAAAAAGACGACTTTGTTCCCCTTTAAGAACGCCCAAAGTTAGTGTTTTCTATAAGAAACTTTCAGCGGGCAATAATGACGCTCCAAATTCAAAAAGTGCGAATAAAAGTAACTTTTAATCGCACTTTTTGAGTTTGGAGCGTCTTTGCATGTTTTACGCCCTGTTATAACTGCGCCTAAAAACTCGCCAAAGAATCGAACGCAAATAATGAATGGCTGGTACGACGTCCAATACCATAGTCACGCCACGGCTGAATAAAAAAAAACTTAAGTAAATAGAAATAGAGCGCGCAAACTACAGCCCGAGTTCTCGTAAAAATTTTCACGGATTGTTTTGCAGCAAATTATTAATGTAGCTGCTATTATTATCAAGATATCATGATAATAGCATTATTATCAAGATATCATGATAATAGCATTATTATCAAGATATCATGATAATAGCATTATTATCAAGATATGATAATAATAGCAGCTACAATAATAATTTTACAATAAAGTATGAAGCGCCTTTTATTTTCTCATAGGGGGTGATGAAAAGTAGAGTGTATCACTCGGGCGCAAAATATATTTTTGGCTCGGGCGACGTACTTTGAATCCCTCGCTACGTTCGGGATTCTATTTAAGAATCCCTCGCAAAGCTCGGGATTCTACTCTACAATCCCTCACTTCGCTCTGGATTCAAAAAACGCCCTCGCCGTAAAAATATTACTTTACGCCCTTGTAATACAATCTACTATAAAACGGTTGAAATTTCACTGCCAAAAGCCTTTATTGCTGTATTTCTTATTATAATTACACAATCCTACAATTATTTATTTTTAAAAGGTCAATTATTATATCGAAGTATTTGGCACGATAAAAAAAACATTAATACAAATCTAGTTATTGCCAAATGTCATAGGAATATCTTAAAAGTTTATACTGAACTTCAACGAGTACGTCACAGACTAAAACATAAGCATAAACTATAACATAAGCAAAAAAATAAATATTTAACAAACAACAAAGTATTAAATAAATAATTAATAATATAAACACAATTTTACTTATTAAGGCGATACCTTTACCAGTAATACCATAGCAATCATAAAAAAAATCGTCACAAAATGTTTTATTCGTTAATCATAAATAATAAGTAGGTATATTAATCAACTTCCAAATCTTCCTATCTTCCCTTGCCACTATGGAGGGATTAAGGCCTACGCAGACCGGGACGGCAATACGGCATGGCAAGGGATTTTGCCGTGAGTCAACGCACACTGGCCGCTTAGATACCGCGGCATTCCAGCACTTCCTGTGTGTGCTTTGCCGTGGCATGCACGACAAAGCACGCCTCAGCGACTCCTGCTGCCCGATACACTTTTAGTCTTCAGTTGCGTTTGATCGAGTGTTGGTGTGCCTCAGTTTTAAAATGAGTCACCGCCGGAGTCCGTGGCATGCCATTGCCTACCGCAGTATGCCACGGCATCCCGCCACGGGAGCTTGTGGCGCGTCTTATAGTGCCGTGCGATAAAATCCCTTTTAATGCCACGGAATCATTTTAAAGCATAGCAATTTATGTCGTATCTCTGTAACAATACGGTTGAATATACATTAGTAAAAATTAAAATCCCTTGCCATGCCGATGCCGTCGCGTTCTGCGTAGAAGTTGTTTTTAACTAAAAGTCACTTGACCTTTTGAACGCCTTTTTCAAGTATATGTGACAAGCAAGCACGTGCCTTTTGCTCGAATGACACAAAAATCTGCCAAAAATGGTGGACTATTAAAAAAACAATTTAGTTGATTGATTACATTATCAACGAAGAATTGATATCCCTTATTTTACTATTTTTATTTAACTTAAGAAAGAGACTTGTGTACACACAATACTTGACATACGATACTTTACTATTTACTGAAAGATCAGCACAGTTAAAGAAAAAAACCAACGCAAAAAGTAATTGCGTCCCTAAGAATTAGTAACGCGCATAACCGGTTTTAATTTAACATTTTTCGCTTAACTAAATCCTATAGAAACGTCCGTCACTAAAATAATATTTCGCGGGTTCATGGTTGTGATTCTCCTTGACCCTCAATATAACTCCGTCTTTAGTGATGATGAAGGCACGGCACTTGATAGCCCTTCTCTTGGTGCACCTCCACCGGTCTTCGCCCTTCAAATTCTTATAGGTTTCAATGGCATAAGTGTGCTCATTCAGCATAAGTAAAGTCGCGCCCAAATTTGTGGTGATGAACTTGGCTGGAAGTGGTAAACGAAATACATGGAAAAGGTTAGCTTCTGTTTATTGGTAGATGTGTTTGAATCTGTGCTAAATGTCATTACACACACCCAAAGCTAAATAGACTATCTTAAAAATGAGGGGATAGACTTGATGTAGGTGAAAGATCGGATGCTCTGGTATAATTTCGGAGAGGGTACGTCCAGCTTGCATTATGTTGACTGTAATTTGACGTACCTCCGTACAATTCTTCCAAAATAGTTTCCGGTACATTATGTAAATACTTAATGCTGTGATATTGTATGTTTTAATGCCTATTTAAAGTTATATAGGCATTAGAGATGTGCATAGGACAGAATTTATTATCCCATTCAATACTTATTTTATACCGTTGAGATATTCGAATATTTTACGGGGATTATTCTTTCCGTCATATTGAAAAGCTTCCTTAAAAATGCGAAAAAAAAAACGATATAAATTAAAACGAATAGACAATGAATACATTTCATCAGCATATGTATTTATTTTATCATTTAAATTAAATAACATTATAAATGATGTGGTACAAAAGCTACTACTCGATTTTAAAATACAAAATTTTATAAAACAAAGGGAATTAAGTATTACCATCACATTGGAATGATTGTCGTCTTTTGAGTACCTTGCCAGAGTTCAATAACAACATAAAGATTAATTACGACACATACAAAAAAAGTCTTATATATTCTAGAATAAATAACTAATTAGATAGGCATCTAAACCATTAGGAATTTACAACTAAAATAAATATCGCACGTAAAACTTCTAAATGACGTGAAAGACAAGTCCTTACTATATTATGGAAATTCCGACCGTCGATATTACCCATACAATAAGCAATACCAACATAATAAAAAGAAAATTTAAATTTATAAACATCACAATTTAATGAATTAAATGGTAAATATTTTTTTAATCATGATTTGGCACACAAGTTCACATTTATTGAGAAGAAAACCACGTATATGACTAGTAGTTTAAGTAATAAGTATAGTTTTCAAGTACTTAATTGCTACTTACGTACACGGATATATTCTTTATCTAATATTTTAAGTACCTAAATCAGTATGTATTTTGATATTTTTTACAATTTTATTAAAAACATCTTCGTATTATTTTAACTCAAAGCGTAATATTTCACGCCCTCGTAACGCCATCTTTTATTGCTTAATGTAACCAATTATTTTAATGCAGTTATAAGCCACTAGGTGGCGTTGTTTTTTGCTTTTAAGTTATAAATTCTATTAAATAAGTAAAACGTATAAAAAAGACTTTCACGACGCACTATAGGTAGATACCTACTATTATACATTTCAGTACAAGCTAAATGTAACAATGATTCCTTGAACATTCATTCAAGGTTTATTTAAAGTAAGTACATACGTACCTATATCGTTTGTCAATTTTTTTAAAAATTGCATTTAAACTTGTTTATTACAATAGTGCATTTTTTTCAACAATATTTAGTTGCTTATTTTTAAGAACAATTTCTAAAATAAGTATTCTCTACTTAATTAAATATGTACGATAAATGCAAAATTACATGTGTAACTACTGAGGCCAGTCATAGTTGCGCCGTCAGGATACACATTTTGCGCGGCAAAGTCATAAATTGGCGTACAGTGGATCCAGAGCACGCCACGCCACCATAGCTTCATCATTTACAGTATAAAATAACAGGCACAGACCATTGTATAAAAAAAGATTAAGAGCAGATCCAGAGGCCATGGGTGATGGGGCACCCTTACTACCAATGTTCATTTTATAAACAAATTGCAGACCGTATTGTGTCTGGGCTTTGATTATTTGGTCACCCCCTGTCTTATCCCTTAGAAAAAGATAATGATTCCGATTTTAAATTTATAAATACGAGGTAGGATCTGATTAGTTGCCTGTCGGGTAGGTATAGCGTATAAATATATATATAAAATGGCGCGAGCATCTTTGGGCATTTTTTTTCCCCGTTTATTTTTATTTCGTGCTGATTCTTGCTGATGCTGATATTGAAATGAACATAAAACCGTAACTTACTATGAAAATCTCACTCAAGATCTATATTTCCCCAAAAAAAAACCTTATTATAGAAAAATTACATTTACAAAATCACTATAGCGGCTACCGAGGCACTTATGTTTTACTGAGATTTTCATTGTAAATCTATGGCACACCCAAAACACGGCAGGTTGTATTGTCAGTTTAACAAGTTGTGACTGACTGTCTCACACTGACCGAACCATCATTCAGCCATTCATAACTTTTGGAATTGATTAACAAAAAACCTACCGTATAATGGGCATGTGTAACAGCTCAATCAGACCAACAACCGGCAACCGAAGCAATAACTGGCCAAAGTAGTTCCTGTCATCAATCGTTAAAATTATACTTAGTGTAATTATCCTCATGGTTATGAAAACCTTTATGCTTGACATACCTTCCCTCTATGGTGGTTTGTACGCAGCTGTTGCAGCCAAGCCTCTTCCGATCCCTACACGTCCAATTGATCGTGTTCTGGTATCGGTTGTTGATCCAATACTTGTTGTCATTGTAAATCAACACCATGCTGCCTGTTCTGTGCGATGGGAGGTAGTAAATACCTGTAAAATACCTTCAGTCTTATTACCAGTACAACATGGTTAGTTTTTCTAGAATGCTTGTCTAATGGGGGAGTATTTTTAATGGCCATTGGTTGAGGGACTGATGATGACCAATAGGCATTAAAATGGGTCATAATCACACTATATCAGGCCTGTACACAAGCAAATTAATAAGGGATTGTCTACTCTAAGATTCCTAATTAAAAACAAACTTAAAATTAATATATCTCTATATTTACATATTTTCTACAACAGATTCTAAAACACAAAATAAAAAACGATTGCTTGAGTTTCTTTATATCACTATTTTTTTATAGCAACAATTATTGTATTTCTTTTTCAATATATTGATTTAGAAATAGTTCATTTTTTTTCTATTTTACAATATTTACTTAATAGTTTATTGGCAATTTCGTCGGGTAGGTATATATTTTTCTAAACTAGTCACATACACAGATATAAGGCGGGTCAATAAAACCAACACATGTTTATCAGAATACTGTATTTCCTAAAATAGTCACAAATAACTGTCCATCTAGTTACTAGCAGGTCCCTACATAGAAACATGCGTTAGAAGAACACGTCATTACAATAAGTACATCACAATTTTTATAAAATTAAATAAAATAAAAAAAAATACTTGTAAAATATATAAAACAAATATCACTGTAGTGATTGTCTATTAAAGAAATATTTTTCTCTTATAAATCTACCGTCGTGACACTGTCTCAAGCGGGGAGGATCATGGATATGTCTGCCCCGGAATATCGATATGTAATCTCTACCGTCTACACCTTTGTACGTGATGACGTCAGCACGGCACCCGTGGACGTCTCTTGAGGAGCAGTACCACTGCTTCTTCCCATGTGCTTGGTGGTTTTTCATATAAAATGTAAACCCGTTGAGTATTAACAACCCAGCGCCTGTTCTCCCAGGAATGAACTGTGCTGGAACTGTAAAAACCACGAACCTTGATTATTTACCTTAGAAACCAATTAACCAATAAAACACCGTGTTTATTTTTAGTAAAGTATTTAATTTAATCTTAAGATCTAAATGATCAGGGTAGGAATGGGAGTATGGAAAGGTAAATAAGTACAAAACACTTCCCAATATCTTTATTTTTAACCTTTTACTGAATCCCCGTTTCTTTTTTCTATTTATTTATTAAAAAAAACAGTTACAATCATTTCCTTACATACTAAGTGGTTAATTAAATTAAATTAAAATAAAAAAAAATATAATTTTAATTTGCGTTCAATCAGTCAATTTGACTGATTGCAGAATAAAAAAAAATTGTAGAAAATTCGATTCAAAGTTTTAAAACTTTGAACATAATGGCACCATGGTTATTAAAATAATAAAAATTCGTAAGAATTTTAAGAAGATGAAGGAGATCTAAATTTAAATGCAGATAACAGCACATTATGTGCATGAAAATGGCTAGTTTGTTTTATTATTTTCCAAATATACAAATACCCATAAAAAATACATGTTTTAAAAATTAAGTTTTGTTGTTTGATATTGTAGGGAATCGGACCCATTAAAAAAAAACTGAGTGTGGAATCAGGCACTGTAACATTTAAATATAAGTACCTCAGTACTTACAAAGTGTATGTCTTTGAGCATTGCTGAGAGAATCAATAATTGTAACTATTGCTGATCAAAATGGGGCTTGAACCCATTTAATATAAAATTTGCTTGTTGGCCAGACTTTAATAACCTCTTAATACCTACTCTAGTGCTTAATGCTAATTATTATTCATGGGAATTGAACCCACACATATGAATCCAGACACAAATCATATTATTTAGTTCTAAAATGAAAAAAGTTATTTAGATGGGAATTGAACCCACTAATGAAACAAGCCTGCTTAGCTTTATAAAACACTGACTGTTGTCAGAAATTATAAAGAAAATGGGAAATTAACCCATACATTTATTCCAGCCGCTCGGTTATTAAGATGTAATCACATCATAATTAATATAACCTCATTATCAAAGTTCAAGAGAACACCATCCATAAAACTATTATGGGACGTGTACCCATGCAGAAACTAGCATCATCATTTGTGGGGATTAACCCAGCCTTTAAAACCTATTCAGGTAATTCCTTGTTTCTTTTAACATCATAAAAAGTTTGTTTGGGAATTGAACCCGCCAAAACAAACAAAGCTTTGCCATGTTTTAACAAATAAAAAAAAATGGGAATCTAACCCACAAATATCTCAAACAAATGGTTAAAATTCAGTTTGTTTCTTTTAACATCATAAAAAGTTTGTTTGGGAATTGAATCCACAAAACAAACAAAGCTTTGCCATGTTTTAAAAAATAATAATAAAATGGGAATCTAACCCAAAAATATCTCAAACAAATGGTTAAAATTCTGTTGCAATGAACAGTTACAACATACTGGCTTCATAATTGTAGGATTTGAACCCACACAATGAACAAATAAACCATGATCACTTTATTGCAAAAAGAATGGGAATCTAACCCATCATATAAACCTAAAAAAAAAAACTCAAAGTTACGAGAGCCAGTAGTCTGCTGGCGTTCGTCAATAAGTGGGGGTAGATTGAATAAATCATCCACTCTCACACAAAAACTGCACCATGAGGTAGGATTGCGGCGACAAGCCCATCATACTGTCCCAAGTCACAGGATTTGAACCCATAGCAAAACTGGCAATATTAAATTGGGAATTGAACCCAAACTTAAACATGTTTTTATATTAATAACATGAAAGCACTGTGAATTATAATCCATTTCTCATGTTAGCCAAAATCGGAATATCAGTCTTTATGAAAACAAGGTAAGTGAAATAACTATGGGAGTTGAACCCATAGTCTTAAAATCCATTATCTTTCTTAATTTTATAACTGAACAATAAAAAAATATTTTAACTAGTGAATGAGTACACATTGGGAGTTGAACCCAAGCATATAATAATAAAACAGGAGTCAACCCGAGGATTTTCAAATATTTGGCAATCTATTATTGCCATCCATAAGTGCTAAAACGGTAAATGATCACCGTTAAGCTTACAAGACTAAAAACTGAAAAATAATGGGTGTTGAATCCAAGAATTTGTCATTAGTTGGAACTTCTTTTATTCCAGACTGTACTGAAATCTTGCTGATTTTGGATATTGGATCTCGTAAAACCTTAATACCAAGATTTGTGTACTTACCTTTATTGACTCACTTGGAAAACAAACAAGAGATCTGAACTAATATTTGAAAACAGTTTCTATTTATTTCTATTTATATACATAAACTCGTTAATTACCAAACAACAAAATTACTGCGTAAAAGTTTTCCATTTATAATAACACCTATTGTGTTTCTTAAAATTCACATAAAAGTATTTTTATGAGTATTTGTGTAATGTTTAAGAATATTGAAAAATGTTGTATTATTGTTTCAATAAACTTGAGTTTTAAAGCTTTTATAGCAACAGCATAAGTACTAAAATAACAAGAATGAATGATTTGAAGTGTAATTATTTATCTGAATTATATATATCAGCCATTTTCATGCACATAGGTCTCAGAGAGACTGAGTTATAGACATCTGCACTTATTTAGTAGACACAAAAAACTTCACACAACTTTGTTACTTACAAGACGCTAGCGTTCGAATTTAACTAACAATTCTTTTAGAAGTCCTTCCATAGAAAACTTACTCGCTATTACTCACCGAACCGCAGCCAGGATTCGAGAACAGGGACCTCATAATAGCGGGAACAAAAACTAACCTCACAAACACACTTCACCTAGCAATATATCTACATTAACACCAGATTTAACACTATTATCAAATGAATTAACAATGCAGCACTCATTTACACTAATATGCAACACTTTTGAAAGGGTCTTGAAACAAAAATACATATAAAACACTAAAAAACAATTTGACATTTTCAAGAGTTGGAACTATCTTTCACAAACACTTATGGTATGCACGTTGCATTTTATTTCGCGTATCGAAGCGATATAAGCGCGATCGCGGATTACTCGATCTCGATGCATTTGAAGAAAATAAACGGAATAACATTGCAAAAACAACAATAATCATTTGGCATCGAGAGAGTTATTTTGACATTTATTTATGAAATACCGTCACAGTCGCTACGTATTCCATATCTGTAGCTTGGTAATTCGAATCGACAAAGATGATTTCTGTCTCGTCTGTTTAAGAAGACACTCACAAGTTAGAGTGAGAAAAAAACTCTATGGTTCAAAAAGGATACAGGTATGAAGTAGGAGTTAAAACCAGATCCACTTTTTATGTTTAGGCAAAGGAGTTAAGAAAGATTCAGCCTACTCTTTATATTGATGGAATACTTTTTTTGAGAATCGGGCCGTTACTTGTGAAAGTGATAAAAATCATACAGACAAAGATGAACGTTCTTTCATTTCCAAACCAATTGAAATTTTAAACTGATTGATGAAATTTGTGCTGTTAAACATTAGTAAACGATATGAAGATGTAATATAAAAAAGAGAAACAAAAGAGTTAGGTATACGTAGAAGTAAATGGAATAATCAAATGAAGCAATTTAATTTACACATTTTTTCAAATCAAAGAGAGTATACTGATATAACGTTGCCAATTCCAACTATATCCAAAAAACCGTGAAACTCTTTGAAATTTTGTTCTGATTCTGACCAAAAAACTATTTACAATAATAAAAATTGTAAATAGTTAATAATTGTGCCGCCGCCGCCGCCGCGCCGCCGGCCGGATAGCACGGTACGCAAGTATTAATGACATTATTGGTGCCGATTCTCTTGTGCACAAACTATCGTAAATTTAAGTTAAATGCATCTTTCTCTTTCCGTTTAATTAAGAAAAGGACAGAAGATCAAATATTAGTTAGGTCCTGTCAAATTTAGACACTCCATAGATAATTTAGAAGCAATTTAAAAACATGGCGTCTAAATATACGTCAATTGTCATCAGGCGCTGTCTAATTTGACAGGATTAAACTAAAATGTATCTTCTGTCCTTTTCTTTAAGAAATGGAAAGAGAAAGATGCACTTAACTTAAATTTACGATAGTTTAGTTTGTGTACAAGAGAATCGGCACCATTATCCGTCGTGCTTTTGTCTCCGCCGGAGTACCAGCTGTTTTAGAACCTAATGGTCTGGCACGTGACGATGGGAAAAGACCAGATGGGATGACCATAATGCCTTGAAAGTTGGGTAGGCCTTTGGTGTGGGATGCAACTTGTGTTGATACCCTTGCGCCATCTCATCTTCCTAGGTCTGCGTGTTGTGCTGGGGCAGCTGCTGCGAGTGCAGTAAACCTCAAACGGCGCAAATATAATAACCTTATTGGGAATTATATATTTGAGCCGTTTGGGGTTGAAACACTGGGGCCATGGGGTCCGAGTGCTCATCTTGTTTTTTAAGATATCGCCAAGCGGCTGGTTGACTCTTCACGTGACCAGAGGGCTGGCCTTTACTTAGGTCAAAGAATTAGGATTGCCATACAACGCGGCAATGGTGCCAGCCTTTTGGGCACCTGTCCTGTTGATAGTGATGTGGAGGAGTTTTTTGATGCTCTGTGAGCCCTTCTTGTTATAACTTGTATATATTTATTTTAGTATTATTTATAGGTTTTGTACATATTATGTTTAATATTTTATATAATATAGTTTTTCTCTAGAACCCTTTTTTTATATAAAGATGTTAATAAGTAGTCGGTAAACGTTTGCGGCAAAATAAAAATTTAGTAGATGATATTTTAAATACTTACTTTATAAATTAATCCGTGTATGAAAAAGAAAACTTTTGTTTGAATATTTAATAATATGTACTACTTCTGCCATCTGTGGTCATTTTAGTGAACTTTATAAAAACATATTTTGTGTTCGTTCGGCAATATGTAGATAGATGACGCTAAATGCAAAACTTTAAGAACGCACAGACTGAGGCTTTGTTACAAAATTAATGTTAGTCTTTACAGAAATTACTTTCATTAAATTACGTAAGACTTTTTACTTTTTTCCGACTGAAATAGTTTATTAGTAACATACAGGTAAATGGCAAGGGTTATGCTTCAAGAAAAATAATTGCCTGCGAAATACTTTATATAATAAAATTGCAGTAGACTACCTTCTCATTGAAAATTGCGTGTAAGAATATAATTCTGCGCGTTAGGTGAATAATCCGTGTCCTTACTTGTGGCATGGAAGAAACACGAGATATTCGCGTATTCATCTATTGGCACGGGATTATCTTAGTATAGATTAATTAGGCTAATTCTAACTCTATAATTCCCTAATTCATCGGTGTCAAAAAATACAAACGTCTCGTCAGTTGGCCAAAAACGTTTCCACAAACTTATTCAGTATCAGAAGGAGAATAGCATCAAATGTGCTTATCGTCAATTACTGTCTTTTGGGACGAATGCTGAACACGCCATTGTGAAAAAGTTGCTTGTTCTATTTTTACATAATACGTGCACTTGCGAAAGTTTTCGCGTAGGTCTACGTCGTTAGACAAAAAAATAGAATAGACAGTGTTTATTTTATACTTGCTTTGTTCATTGAGGCATGCCCCTCACTGCGTGACTAAAGTAACAAAAAACCGGCCAAGAGCGTTTCGGGCCACGCTCAATGTAGGGTTCCGTAGTTTCCCGTCCGTCACAATAAGTGTTTCCACTTATAAGTTTAAAAAAAGGCTTTTGTTACGTTGACATACTAAGTACGCAGAAATTATTTTGTACAACCTTTTTGTCTTTTTTGTACAAAAACTGTTCTTTCTATCAAGTTCAAAATAATTATCCTAGAAAGTCCTTATAAAGTTCTACTTTCCAGATTTTTTTCATATTTTTTAAACCTACGGGTCAAAAGTTAGAGGGGGGGGGGGACGCTTTGATTTTTCCTTTTGGAGCGATTATTTCCGAAATTATTGACATTATCAAAAAAATATTTTAGTAAACCACTATTCATTTTTTAATACCTATCTAACAATATATCACACGACAGGGTTGAAATTAAAAAAAAACACTTCCCTCTTTACATATAGGGGGGCTACCCTAATAAAACATTTTTTTCCAATTTTTATTTTACCACTTTGTCGGCGTAATTGATATACATGGTACCAAATTTCAGCTTTCTAGTGCCAACGGTCACAGAGATTAAGCGAGGACGGACGGATAGACAGACAGACATGGCGAAACTATAAGGGTTCCTAGTTGATTACGGTACCCTAAAAAGTAGATGGATAATCGTATTACTTCAACCCAAAAGTGGGTACAGCGAGTGGCTACAGGAACGGTGTGATTTTAAACTAAATAAAATAGAGAACAAAGAACGTCCGCTAAATCCCGGTGGAAGTGCCATCCCTGGTTATCCGGCCGGACACAGTTATTGGATTTTAATCGAGTAAAAAATAAAAGAATAAAAGTTAACTGGAGCGATGCTTGTGCCTCTGGCGAACGGCACCGAAACGCCAAATGTCCGCTTCAATCAAATTCACTGCTGTGTTTGTCTATTTCGGAACCAAAACCAACGCGAAGCTAGATATTGCTGTTGATTCTCTTGTTGACAAACTTAACTAATCTCAGTTAAGTGCATCTTTCTCTTTCCATTTCATTTAGAAAAGGACAGAGGATACATATTAGTTTACTAGTTTAGACTTATCACATTAGACAGCGTCACAGCGCCTGATGTAGATCGACGTATTTTTAGTCGCCGTGTTTTTAATCACGTCTAAATTATTTATGGAGTGTCTTAATTTGACAGGTCTAAACTAATATTTTATCTTCTGTTTTTTTCTAAGAAAAAGATCCACTGAACTTAATTTTAGTTGATTTACAGCCGATTTTTGAATTGAGTATTCAAGCTGGAATCAGTAAAGTTTTGCTCAAGTGGTTGATTAATACTTAAGTTTTCTACGTTTCAATCGTAAAAATTTGGTTTTCTCAAACCATGATTTGTTAAGTTTTCTTTACCTACAAAAATTGAGAACAAATCAATACAGGGACGTTCCATTACAAGTAATAAAAACTGTATTTACTATTACAGTTATTCTGTCTTAATATTTGCATTTGTCAATTATGAAATATATTTTAATAGGTTCCGGAACAATAAATTGCAATAGATCGGAATTATTTTAAAAGTTAAAATGCTTGATATTCTGTTATTATTAATTATCTCGTAGGGAACATGTGTTTGCGAAGAACGAAACGTATTTAAATATGACAAGTGATCACTAATATTGACAACCGAGTTATAAAAGTCAACAAACAACACGCGGTTTTTTTTTGTTTAAATACGAATCAAACATTGCTTCCTGTGATGATGTGGTAGAATTTACAAAAGGCGATATTAAATATTTTAGGCATGGATAACACTATCTCCTAAAATGACACACAGTTATAAGTCTTTGTAGGTATTCTTGGAAATGGTAAATTCCTAAAATCTAGTTTTGAACTGTTCATCATCGAGAGTCACAAAAAAGTCTGGTTCGATGTTTTGCCGTGGTAGCCTTACTTTACGAACCTCTATCCGTGATAGATAACGATGTATCGACACTGAAGATGTTTTATTTGACGCTAAGCACAGTTTAAGTAGTCCGTTTTGGGTACTTAACTATCTGATTCTCAACTTAGCAGTAAGCAGGATTTGAGTACCGTAAATAGTGTTCAGAAACGCAAAAGTTCACAAAACTCAAGTTGATTACAAATTTAATGTTCCAAACTGTCAAATTTGAGATTTCTCAAACTCTATGCTTAAATTTGAGATTTGTCAAACTCAATGCTTAAATCAAACATAAACTTAGTTCAGAAACAAAAATGTTTTTTAAGTCCTACTTAAGTCATGGATAAGTATTCTCAACGTAAAATACTCAATTCAGAAATCGGCTGTTAGTGAACAAGAAAATCGGAACCAATGTGGTAGAAAAGCCTATCGTGTCACAGATATTTTTGGGGTTCCGTACCTTGAAGGAAAAAAAAAAGAAACTGTTATAAGATCTCTCTTCTCCTTCAGTTTTATTTCATTGAATGGTAAACAGTGTACAGGAATGAGTCCTGATAAGATTGCTGAAAACAGGCATACGTAGCATAGCAATGTAATTTTTTCAATAAATTCTTCGGCTCTAAACATTTTAGTGCTCGTAAACTGCATTGTAGACATAATTTTTTTAAGAGAACAGTAGACTTTCATAGAGGTCACTTTGGTTCACCAGACAATTCAGTGTCGTCATTTAAAATTACGATCTGCGTTGCTTTTGTATTTATTCATATCATCATCAGCCTGCGCCTCCTCAGTCTATAGGCCTCTCCCAAGGAGCGTTTTATCTCGATCTTCAGCTACATGCCTCCAGTTTCTGCCAGCTGCCCTTTTTAGATTATCGGGTCAGAGCCCATTCGTCCCCTAAAGTTTTTCCCCCAGCATTAAAGTTGTAGATTCGGCCCCTATATAGGTGCCCATTGGTCTCCTGGTAGGGGACCAATTAATATTTTAATAAAAAATATTATTTTTAAGGTGCCCATTCGTCTCCTCTAATATATACACAATATAAGTTAAAGATTTGGTACCTATTCAGGTGCCTATTGGTCCCCTGAGATAAAATTAGCTATATTTTACCTAAGAAACGGTTAACATAGTACACTTGTGAACAGTTTATTAACGCAATTAATTTAATAAATCATAACAGATCATTGAAAAAAGAGCTATGATGAATGATAATCCGTCATGATAATAATATAACCTGTCGATAGGCTTACGATGTAATATTGTCTCTTTACTATTGAATGGCTTGTTAAATAAACGGGGGGATTAATGATTGAAAACTTAAGAGAACAAAAGTACTAGGCGCGCAGTAACGTGAAGTAGTCATGTACGAAAATCTAAAATTCACTGCATTTTTTATTTTCTCACAAGATCACCTTAATCGATCCAAAGTATTAGGCGCGCAGTAACGTGAAGTAGTCATGTACGAAAACGATCTATCGACGAATCGATTAAATTATTTTGAAGCCTGACTTAATGCCTAGCTAGAGCCTAGAGGCATTTTATTAAACTTAATCTTATTTGAAATACTTAAACATGATATTTAAGGAATTATTATATTTTTATTTTACCCTTTTCTGCGCGACTGTACCAGGACTACCAAGCTGCAGTATACATGTACTTATATTAGACGAATGAATTAAAATAAATATTCTTCAGGGGACGAATAGGCCCCTCTAAAGTTCCAGGGGACGAGTGGGCACAGGGTGCGAATCTTAGGAGACGAATGGGCTCTGACCCGATTATCGGGTTCATTCTATCTGGCCGGGCAGCGAAACACACTACGCTTACCTAGACGTTGTTTGCACTGCAGAATCCATACTATATATCCATACTTCCATACTAATATTATAAATGCGAAAGTTACTCTGTCTGTCTGTCTCTTCTTCACGCCTAAACCACTGAACCGATTTGAATGAAATTTGGTACATATATAGTCTGGGACCCGAGAAAGGATATAGGATAGGTTTCATCCCGGAAATCCCCCGGGAACCGGAACTATTAATCCACGCAGACGAAGTCGCGGGCAAAAGCTAGTATAATAAAATGTCTCGGGACAAGTCTCACATGGTAAGATAGCCGTGATAGCGTCATAGCGTCTTAAATCCAGCAGTCGCCAGCAGATGTTGTTTTATGGTAACCAGACAACTGTAAGTACATACTTATATAATTTGTAAATACATACCTAAATATTATAGATAAATTACACCTAGACACAGAACAAACAATCATCCTCATCACACAAAGTTTGCTCAGGCTTAGCAGTCAGGTTTACTAACCAATAGAGTCTAGACCAACAGGCCCGTTAATTGTGGATTTGTGATAGATGTGACCAACCCACTACCACTTCATTACCAGTAAATAATTTAGTATTTATTCCTAAAATAAATACACCCTACACGTAACCATTAAACCATTAAGAAACCTCATACCTACAAACATTAATTTACGTCCCTCAAAGCTTTTAAGAGCACCAAGGTAAGAAGGAAATGAAAGAGAATTTATTTACTTGATTAGGTACCAAACCTCAACATAAAAGGTTCAAGTAGGCATTAACAAGAGAGAAGATTAAGATTCTTTCGCGTGTGAAAGAAATCAAAGAGATAATTTTCAGTCAAGCGTAAAAGTTGAATAAACGAGCGCGCTGGAAAGATTTTTACTTTTGAATAAGTAGGTATGAGTACCTACTTAAGGTGTTTGTTCGCTACACTGTATTGTAAGGACTGGATAATTTTCGCATATAAAAACCGTGCTTTGATAGATTATGTTTTGGTACCTACATACAACTTTGATTTTTGTATGAAGACATGGCAAGCAGTTGAACTTAACCTTTCGAGTACTGAAATTAGAGACACAATAAAAAGACTATGAGAGAGCAAATAGGGTGCTTTAGCTTGGAGTTTGTAAAAAAAAACTAAGTAGGTATTGAGCTTACCGGCTGTCGGGCTGCTATTGTCTTTCTATCATGTTTGTTTGTTTAAAACAAATTAAGACAATATAGAATATTTATACGCATATTACTATAATTTTTATTCTGGTAGGAATAGTCTCCCTCTATCCTAGCGGACATATTAATAAGAGCGGTACAAAGTCAGATGTAATCACGAGTTTTTTTTTTTGCTGCGTCGGTCGTCAAGGAAGTGGAGCCTAGGTTTTCTGGCCATTGTTTACGCTTCCGGTCCTCAAAGGTATTTGTCGTTGGGACTCATAAAATAGGGTCACATTCACATCCAAACAAAAAAATGTTTACTATATTATCAGTGTGTGTGTTGTTTTTTTTTCTCCGACTCCGACTAAATACTATTTCTAAAATCCGCTATTTGTCAGTAAAAGTCTCAAAAGAATTTATCTCTACTAGCTGATGAATAAACGGTAATTACACACATCAAAAGTGTCTAGGGATATTTCAATTAAACCTAAATTACTAAAATTCTATTAACTTTTTGTTAAAACATGTACACATTAAAATAAACCTTGTTTAATAGACTATTTAATCTGATAATAAACTTTTAGATAAAGTTAAATTTAAAAAAAACTTAGAAGAGGAAAAACTCAAACAAAATTTCAATCTTAACTTTATTTTTGAAACATCAAAACTTAAACAAAACAACATTTTTTTTTATAAAAATTCTTGAAAACTTAAAATTAATATTCCGTGGATCCACCTAAGACTCTCCTGACACATCTGCAGCGGTTCTGCATACTCAAAACAAGGGTGTCAATATCCTGTTGTGGAATACTGTCCCATAATTGCCGTTTCTGAAGCCATGAAGACCAGTCAGAGCGTTATATCCAGGCTTTGGTCATGTTATCGTGTCACGGAGGAAGTGGTGGAACGGCACCGAGGACCTCAACGCATTACAACACATGTACAGGACCGATTCGTAAATGCTGCACGAAGTCAACTAAATGCAGCGGCGATGCAATTGGTTCAAAGGCTACAGAGAGAGCATGGTTTGCTGGTAAGCGGTCAAACTTTGAGAAGGCGACTGCATGAAGTCAATCTACGTGCTCGTAGGCCATTTTGGGTATCAGCACTAAGGAGAGGTAATCGAGGAAGAAGATTACAATGGGCTATTGCACACGAAAACTGGAACCATTCTCAATGGTCACTTGTGCTTTTCACTGATGAATCTAGGTTTGGATTTCATCCTGATTCGCGAAGAGTACGCCTTTGGAGAAAACCTGGACGTTGGAATCGACTGCAGCACCCACACCAAGTTCATGCATATTAAGGTGGCACGATTATGGTTTGGGCAGGAATTCGTCTCGGCGGTAGAACGGACCTCGTTTGGATACAAGGCAATATGACTGCTCGAAAATACCGAGATGAGGTGCTAGAGCCTGTAATCTTGCCCCACAAACAGCAAATGGGACAAAATTTCCAGCTAATGCACGACAATGCCCGTCCACATACGGCGCGTATCGTTACAAGTTGGTTACAACAGCATGTTATCGAAGCTTTAGACCGGCCTGCACAATCCCCTGACTTAAATCCTATTGAGCATGCCTGGAATATGCTTCAGAGAAGAGCTCATAGGAATTTCCCTGTTGATATTGTGCATCAAAACCAGCTTTTCTTGCATCTTAGCAGGATTTGGGACAGTACTCCACAACAGGATATTGACACCCTTGTTTTGAGTATGCAGAACCGCTCCAGATGTGTCAGGAGAGTCTTAGGTGGATCCACGAATTATTAATTTTAAGTTTTCAACAATTTTTATAAAAAAAAAAATTGTTTGTTGGTTTTGAAATTTCAAAATAAAGTTAAATTGAAATTTTGTTGAGTTTTTCCTCTTCTTCTAAGTTTTTTTTTAAATTTAACTTTATCTAAAAGTTTATTATCAGATTAGATAGGCAATTAAACAAGGTTTATTTTAAAGTGTAGGTGTCTTAACAAAAAGTTAATAGAATTTTAGTTATTTAGGTTTAATTAAAATATCCCTAGACACTTTTGATGTGTGTATTATTGTAATTTACTTATCCGACCCATACTTGGCTGGTTTTCTTTGCCTGTCACATTATTAGCTCATGTTACGATACGGTGTGCAGATACCTTTATAATTATTACGTAGTAATTATTAATAGATCAAATAAAATTTAAATTTCACGTCAGGTACAATGGATTATGAGGAATTAAGAATTACTTATAATTGAAAATATCGACGTTTGTGAAATATAAAGGTGACTTTTACTTAAGCAATAAGGTACCTTATTGCCTTTAATTAGCTAAGCGTCATGAACATTTATTAGCTTAGTATGGAATAATTACAATTTTAATTTGATTTAAGTATAAGATTTTGCCCGCTTCTTAGCCTGGAAGGATGGTAATACTTATAATCCATACTTAATAATATAAATGCGAAAGTACTTAACTCTGTCTGTCTCTTCTTCACGCCTAAACCACTGAACCGATTTAAATGAAATATGGTACAGATATAGTCTGGGACCCGAGAAAGGACATAGAATAGTTTTCATCCCGGAAATCCCCCGGGAACGGGAACTATTATTCCACGCGGACCGTGTTATAAAACAGCGGATATTCCATGTTATAAAACAAAGCCCCCGATAAACTCCAAAACTACAGTAGACAAGTTTTGAGATCGTTTAAATTAAACCTTCGAACACACGTGATTCGAGACACAATAGTAAGACAATAGCAGCGCAACAGCCGGCTGTCGCTTGGCCGTCGAAAGGTTAAACAGGTATATTTTCTGTTAATTCGGTTTAATCTGTACAGTTAATATTATAAATGCGAAAGTAACTCTGTCTGTCTTTCTGTCTGTCTGTCTGTCTCTTCTTCACGTCTAAACTTTCGCCTAAAATTTTGGTACAGATACAGTCTGGGACTCGAGAAAGGACGTAGGATAGTTTTCAACCCGGAAATCCCTCGGGAACGGGAACTATTATTCCACGCAGACGAAGTCGCGGGCAAAAGCTAGTAAAAATATAAAATGAAATGAATGATGTGCATAAAATGTATATACAAACAATTTAATATATTGAATGTTTTGCTGTCATCATTAATTGATGGTAGCAAAACATTTACGCTGAAATTGCAATGTTGTTGTTCCGATGATTAAATAACAACGGAAATAAATGGGTTTGTTTACGAAATATTTATGGGAAATCAACAAAATTACGGTTTGTTAATATCAGCTATTTAAGCAATGACATTATGAGTAAAAAGGTGGTTATAATGATTATAACTGCCCCTCGCGGTTTCGTCCGAGTTGTGTTACGATTTTACTAACTGCTCAGCTCCCGTGTGACATGTGATGTTATGATTCTGATGTATCACCGTAGTCGCGGTTCTGCGGATGGCGATCGATGGGTAGCTCGCCGCCCGGTTAGGACCCGGACCGCGTCGACGGCGCGTTAGTGTTCCACGCGCGCCTCAAAGATAGGGGCCCAACAGGGCCACGCCTGCCGGGGTTGCGGAATGTTTATAATTGTTACCGTGACCCTGGAACATAAAGGGCAATCGAAGGAACATGAGTGGGTTTTAGTCAGTAAGAGTCTGACACGCCCTCCCGCCGCACCCAGGACGGGAGCAGTCATTGGATGATTTCCCACTCACCAAAAAAAAAAATGATTCTGATGTATAAGCCATATTTGTCTGAAGTTAGTTTTAGCGTGACAGAGGAACAAACGAAAATATATAATAACTAGCTTCTGCCCGCGACTTCGTCCACGTGGAATAGTTCCCGTTCCCGCGGGATTTCCGGAATGAAAACTATCCTATGTCCTTTCTCGGGTCCCAGACAATATCTGTACCAAATTTTATTTAAATCGGTTCAGTAGTTTAGGCGTGAAGAAGAGACAGACAGACAGACAGACAGAGTTACTTTCGCATTTATTATATTAGTATGGATTCTCACTAGTTCGATTCATTAGTTCGATCGTCGACCTAGTGAGAATTTTTTTTCTCATTTGTTCTACCGTCGAACTTTGTTCGATTCATTAGTTCGGTCGTCGAACTAGTGAGAATTTTTTTTCTCATTAGACGTCACCTAGTGAGCATGTTATCACCATATCGTACGGTATAGATACGTAGGTAAAATCTCTACAACATTTTATACACTTTTAAAAACTAACAATAAAAAATGCAAGGTTGTAAAAAAAGGCAGTCAATAGAAACCGCAAGTCATGTTAGGGTCGACAGCTTGACTTGTAAGCAAGGAGCGGCGGCTATTTTATACTTCCTTACAAAATACATGTTTAAATAACTAGCTTTTACCCGCGGCTTCGCTCGCGTTAGAAAGATACAAAAAGTAGCCTATGTTACTCTCCATTCCTTCAACTATCTCCACTTAAAAAAATCACGTCAATTCGTCGCTCCGTATTGTCGTGAAAGAAAGACAAACATACAGACAGACAGACACACTTTCCCATTTATAATATTAGTATGGATAATAGTACCAGCCAATTACTGTCACACTGCAGGGCAAAGGCATTCTTATAATATACGACGTATACTTATATTTAGGCCGTATAATACAGAAAGCAAGCTGGAAACTTATAAGTGCTTGACAGCGCTGGTCCGTTCTACACAAAGGAAGCAGGTTGGTGATTTCGGACTTACATATTTTTGTTTCACACTTCGTTACAAACCAATACACAATTTTTGCAACCATACGGTTGCGAATTGGTTCACAGTTAAGGCAGTTAACCTAAACAACGCGCCAGAGTCTCACTTAGCCGCGTCCAACTTTCAGACCTAAACATTTACTAGATGAAAAAGTTAGATACAGCTCTGAATTCGAAGTAACAACAAAAAATACTCAATAAATATGTTTCCAATATACGAACAACTATGAACTATTTACGAAATAAAAAAAAATAAGTGTCTGTTTGTTTGTTTTATTAAAATTGCAGCTATTTTGTGTTCGCATAAAAATATTGTAATAATAACGGCTTATTACTGTCCCTCTGCAGGAAAAAGGCCTCTTCTCATAAAGAGAAGGCACGAGCATTGATCACCGCTCTAGCTTCCTGTATTCCACGTTTCCTCACAATGTTTTCCTTCATCATTGTCAAAGATGCAAAAGTAAAACTTTAAAAAGTACATATGAGTATTGAAAAAGCTACATTATCCTTGAGTAACATAGGCTACATAATATCAAGCTGTTTCCCACGGGAGCGAAGCAGTAACCAAAAACCTAACGTAACGCAGGTGAAACCGCGAGGAACAGCTAGTCTATACTAATAATTATTATAAAGAGGTAAAATTTGTAAGTTTGTAGGTTTGTAAGTTTGTATGTAGAGGGGTAATCTCTGGAACTACTGGTCCGATTTGAAAAATTCTTTCAGTGTTAGATAGCCCATTTATCGAGAAATGCTGTAGGCTATATACCATCACGCTACGACCTACGGGAGCGGAGCAGTAACGAAAAATGCGGGTGAAACCGCAGGGGACAGCTATATAAAATAAAGCTATCGAATGTACGCGTGCTTCGTATTCAGAAAGGAATTCAATACAATTTTCAGCTCTGAATTTTTGATCTCGTGTATCGGATTGTATCAGACGTTCCAGCCATTCAGTTCAGCTTCGCATGATATCATTTCAAAAGGTATGGACACTATTCAATCCTTTTTTGTTCACAAAACCCAGATACCTGTACATACAGTTTTTTTACTGTTGAAGTGCCTTTATTAAGGTCTTAACCTTTTTCGTTGGCCAGACTAATATGTTGAGATATGTTTATTGATATTGGTATTGGACAAAAAGGGTTTAGGTATGTGTGGTTATTATCTAGTCTGAAAACATCGTGAATAGTTAGATTATTGCTATTTTATCATTTTAGGTAGATATTGGTGCCGATTCTCTTGTTCACAAACTAAACTAAATTTAAGTTAAATGTATCTTTCTCTTTATATTTCATTAAGAAAAGGACAGAAGATACACTTTACTTTAGTCCTGTCAAATTAAGTTGATCAGTGTCAGACACTATGTAAACGGATCTTACTGATAACTACAAAATTGCACTGACAATTTAAAAAAATCACGACGACCATTCCATGTTTCAAAGAAACTACAAAAACAGTTAATAGGCAGTTACGAATCAAATTAGAATTTCACAGAACCAAGGATAGTTCCATACACATCTAGTAAAACTAATCTTGATCCATGTAATTATCTAGTGTCGGCATTCGCGGTCGATATAGCCGGAGTTAGAACTCAGAGTCCGGACTTTGATTAACTATGCCGTTGTTTTAACTAACCATTTACAAAGCTGTTTTGATTGAATCACGAATTCACGACGAACCGAGTCGGAATAATGAAACGAAGAAGTTTTCGGAACGAAACAAGGGACAAATAGAGAATGTTTCTAAAATTAATTGGAATTACTGCGCGACGATTGGTTTGTTTCTTTGTGTTTGGCGGACGTTTTGGTGAAACATTTAATTAGTCAGAGATTGTTTTCGTTCAGCCTTTTATTATACACATTAGAAAAATATCTTTTATCACACATGACTTTGCTGAAACACGTTAAGTTTAATTTGATCCATCGTACTCGAAAATATATTTGGGTGCCATTATTATTTGAAAATAGTTTTTGTTATCCTGGTATAATATTAATAAATGACAATAATGGTCAAAAGTCTCTTCCTATATAAAGAAGAAAGGAGTATTGGATGTAGCCCTCAGTCAGTGCGTCCAGACAATTTCAGACTTATCTATATTAAAAAATATATAAGTAGGTAATAATATATAATGTAATTTTTTGTAATTTAAGTTGTATTCTTCCGATGTATTTCTGTTTTTTCCCCTTTTTTTTATATTGCACCTGCCATGTTATCTCTGCACCTCCCTGGGTAGACTGGTAGAGAATGCCTAAGGCATTAAGTCCGCCATTGTACATTTTTTTATGTGCATGAAGTGTTAATAAATAAATAAATAAAAAAACTTTTTCCAAAAAAAAATAACCGCCTTCAAAAACTAAAAACATAAAAATAACTAAAATTTCGGAAGTCGGTGGCTTATCTCTTCTGCCAGTCAATTTGTGTTGCCACCGACCGATGGTGGATCCACCTAAGACTCTCCTGACACATCTGCAGCGGTTCTGCATACTCAAAACAAGGGTGTCAATATCCTGTTGTGGAATACTGTCCCATAATTGCCGTTTCTGAAGCCATGAAGACCAGTCAGAGCGTTATATCCAGGCTTTGGTCATGTTATCGTGTCACGGAGGAAGTGGTGGAACGGCACCGAGGACCTCAACGCATTACAACACATGTACAGGACCGATTCGTAAATGCTGCACGAAGTCAACTAAATGCAGCGGCGATGCAATTGGTTCAAAGGCTACAGAGAGAGCATGGTTTGCTGGTAAGCGGTCAAACTTTGAGAAGGCGACTGCATGAAGTCAATCTACGTGCTCGTAGGCCATTTTGGGTATCAGCACTAAGGAGAGGTAATCGAGGAAGAAGATTACAATGGGCTATTGCACACGAAAACTGGAACCATTCTCAATGGTCACTTGTGCTTTTCACTGATGAATCTAGGTTTGGATTTCATCCTGATTCGCGAAGAGTACGCCTTTGGAGAAAACCTGGACGTTGGAATCGACTGCAGCACCCACACCAAGTTCATGCATATTAAGGT
Source organism: Athetis lepigone (assembly GCA_033675125.1). Classification (NCBI taxonomy): domain Eukaryota; kingdom Metazoa; phylum Arthropoda; class Insecta; order Lepidoptera; family Noctuidae; genus Athetis; species Athetis lepigone. Next base: position 4,119,229 of record CM066218.1, on the reverse strand, counting down.
GGCACGATTATGGTTTGGGCAGGAATTCGTCTCGGCGGTAGAACGGACCTCGTTTGGATACAAGGCAATATGACTGCTCGAAAATACCGAGATGAGGTGCTAGAGCCTGTAATCTTGCCCCACAAACAGCAAATGGGACAAAATTTCCAGCTAATGCACGACAATGCCCGTCCACATACGGCGCGTATCGTTACAAGTTGGTTACAACAGCATGTTATCGAAGCTTTAGACCGGCCTGCACAATCCCCTGACTTAAATCCTATTGAGCATGCCTGGAATATGCTTCAGAGAAGAGCTCATAGGAATTTCCCTGTTGATATTGTGCATCAAAACCAGCTTTTCTTGCATCTTAGCAGGATTTGGGACAGTACTCCACAACAGGATATTGACACCCTTGTTTTGAGTATGCAGAACCGCTCCAGATGTGTCAGGAGAGTCTTAGGTGGATCCACGAATTATTAATTTTAAGTTTTCAACAATTTTTATAAAAAAAAAAATTGTTTGTTGGTTTTGAAATTTCAAAAATAAAGTTAAATTGAAATTTTGTTGAGTTTTTCCTCTTCTTCTAAGTTTTTTTTTAAATTTAACTTTATCTAAAAGTTTATTATCAGATTAGATAGGCAATTAAACAAGGTTTATTTTAAAGTGTAGGTGTCTTAACAAAAAGTTAATAGAATTTTAGTTATTTAGGTTTAATTAAAATATCCCTAGACACTTTTGATGTGTGTATTATTGTAATTTACTTATCCGACCCATACTTGGCTGGTTTTCTTTGCCTGTCACATTATTAGCTCATGTTACGATACGGTGTGCAGATACCTTTATAATTATTACGTAGTAATTATTAATAGATCAAATAAAATTTAAATTTCACGTCAGGTACAATGGATTATGAGGAATTAAGAATTACTTATAATTGAAAATATCGACGTTTGTGAAATATAAAGGTGACTTTTACTTAAGCAATAAGGTACCTTATTGCCTTTAATTAGCTAAGCGTCATGAACATTTATTAGCTTAGTATGGAATAATTACAATTTTAATTTGATTTAAGTATAAGATTTTGCCCGCTTCTTAGCCTGGAAGGATGGTAATACTTATAATCCATACTTAATAATATAAATGCGAAAGTACTTAACTCTGTCTGTCTCTTCTTCACGCCTAAACCACTGAACCGATTTAAATGAAATATGGTACAGATATAGTCTGGGACCCGAGAAAGGACATAGAATAGTTTTCATCCGGAAATCCCCCGGGAACGGGAACTATTATTCCACGCGGACCGTGTTATAAAACAGCGGATATTCCATGTTATAAAACAAAGCCCCCGATAAACTCCAAAACTACAGTAGACAAGTTTTGAGATCGTTTAAATTAAACCTTCGAACACACGTGATTCGAGACACAATAGTAAGACAATAGCAGCGCAACAGCCGGCTGTCGCTTGGCCGTCGAAAGGTTAAACAGGTATATTTTCTGTTAATTCGGTTTAATCTGTACAGTTAATATTATAAATGCGAAAGTAACTCTGTCTGTCTTTCTGTCTGTCTGTCTGTCTCTTCTTCACGTCTAAACTTTCGCCTAAAATTTTGGTACAGATACAGTCTGGGACTCGAGAAAGGACGTAGGATAGTTTTCAACCCGGAAATCCCTCGGGAACGGGAACTATTATTCCACGCAGACGAAGTCGCGGGCAAAAGCTAGTAAAAATATAAAATGAAATGAATGATGTGCATAAAATGTATATACAAACAATTTAATATATTGAATGTTTTGCTGTCATCATTAATTGATGGTAGCAAAACATTTACGCTGAAATTGCAATGTTGTTGTTCCGATGATTAAATAACAACGGAAATAAATGGGTTTGTTTACGAAATATTTATGGGAAATCAACAAAATTACGGTTTGTTAATATCAGCTATTTAAGCAATGACATTATGAGTAAAAAGGTGGTTATAATGATTATAACTGCCCCTCGCGGTTTCGTCCGAGTTGTGTTACGATTTTACTAACTGCTCAGCTCCCGTGTGACATGTGATGTTATGATTCTGATGTATCACCGTAGTCGCGGTTCTGCGGATGGCGATCGATGGGTAGCTCGCCGCCCGGTTAGGACCCGGACCGCGTCGACGGCGCGTTAGTGTTCCACGCGCGCCTCAAAGATAGGGGCCCAACAGGGCCACGCCTGCCGGGGTTGCGGAATGTTTATAATTGTTACCGTGACCCTGGAACATAAAGGGCAATCGAAGGAACATGAGTGGGTTTTAGTCAGTAAGAGTCTGACACGCCCTCCCGCCGCACCCAGGACGGGAGCAGTCATTGGATGATTTCCCACTCACCAAAAAATATAAAATGAAATGAATGATGTGCATAAAATGTATATACAAACAATTTAATATATTGAATGTTTTGCTGTCATCATTAATTGATGGTAGCAAAACATTTACGCTGAAATTGCAATGTTGTTGTTCCGATGATTAAATAACAACGGAAATAAATGGGTTTGTTTACGAAATATTTATGGGAAATCAACAAAATTACGGTTTGTTAATATCAGCTATTTAAGCAATGACATTATGAGTAAAAAGGTGGTTATAATGATTATAACTGCCCCTCGCGGTTTCGTCCGAGTTGTGTTACGATTTTACTAACTGCTCAGCTCCCGTGTGACATGTGATGTTATGATTCTGATGTATCACCGTAGTCGCGGTTCTGCGGATGGCGATCGATGGGTAGCTCGCCGCCCGGTTAGGACCCGGACCGCGTCGACGGCGCGTTAGTGTTCCACGCGCGCCTCAAAGATAGGGGCCCAACAGGGCCACGCCTGCCGGGGTTGCGGAATGTTTATAATTGTTACCGTGACCCTGGAACATAAAGGGCAATCGAAGGAACATGAGTGGGTTTTAGTCAGTAAGAGTCTGACACGCCCTCCCGCCGCACCCAGGACGGGAGCAGTCATTGGATGATTTCCCACTCACCAAAAAAAAAAATGATTCTGATGTATAAGCCATATTTGTCTGAAGTTAGTTTTAGCGTGACAGAGGAACAAACGAAAATATATAATAACTAGCTTCTGCCCGCGACTTCGTCCACGTGGAATAGTTCCCGTTCCCGCGGGATTTCCGGAATGAAAACTATCCTATGTCCTTTCTCGGGTCCCAGACAATATCTGTACCAAATTTTATTTAAATCGGTTCAGTAGTTTAGGCGTGAAGAAGAGACAGACAGACAGACAGACAGAGTTACTTTCGCATTTATTATATTAGTATGGATTCTCACTAGTTCGATTCATTAGTTCGATCGTCGACCTAGTGAGAATTTTTTTTCTCATTTGTTCTACCGTCGAACTTTGTTCGATTCATTAGTTCGGTCGTCGAACTAGTGAGAATTTTTTTTCTCATTAGACGTCACCTAGTGAGCATGTTATCACCATATCGTACGGTATAGATACGTAGGTAAAATCTCTACAACATTTTATACACTTTTAAAAACTAACAATAAAAAATGCAAGGTTGTAAAAAAAGGCAGTCAATAGAAACCGCAAGTCATGTTAGGGTCGACAGCTTGACTTGTAAGCAAGGAGCGGCGGCTATTTTATACTTCCTTACAAAATACATGTTTAAATAACTAGCTTTTACCCGCGGCTTCGCTCGCGTTAGAAAGATACAAAAAGTAGCCTATGTTACTCTCCATTCCTTCAACTATCTCCACTTAAAAAAATCACGTCAATTCGTCGCTCCGTATTGTCGTGAAAGAAAGACAAACATACAGACAGACAGACACACTTTCCCATTTATAATATTAGTATGGATAATAGTACCAGCCAATTACTGTCACACTGCAGGGCAAAGGCATTCTTATAATATACGACGTATACTTATATTTAGGCCGTATAATACAGAAAGCAAGCTGGAAACTTATAAGTGCTTGACAGCGCTGGTCCGTTCTACACAAAGGAAGCAGGTTGGTGATTTCGGACTTACATATTTTTGTTTCACACTTCGTTACAAACCAATACACAATTTTTGCAACCATACGGTTGCGAATTGGTTCACAGTTAAGGCAGTTAACCTAAACAACGCGCCAGAGTCTCACTTAGCCGCGTCCAACTTTCAGACCTAAACATTTACTAGATGAAAAAGTTAGATACAGCTCTGAATTCGAAGTAACAACAAAAAATACTCAATAAATATGTTTCCAATATACGAACAACTATGAACTATTTACGAAATAAAAAAAAATAAGTGTCTGTTTGTTTGTTTTATTAAAATTGCAGCTATTTTGTGTTCGCATAAAAATATTGTAATAATAACGGCTTATTACTGTCCCTCTGCAGGAAAAAGGCCTCTTCTCATAAAGAGAAGGCACGAGCATTGATCACCGCTCTAGCTTCCTGTATTCCACGTTTCCTCACAATGTTTTCCTTCATCATTGTCAAAGATGCAAAAGTAAAACTTTAAAAAGTACATATGAGTATTGAAAAAGCTACATTATCCTTGAGTAACATAGGCTACATAATATCAAGCTGTTTCCCACGGGAGCGAAGCAGTAACCAAAAACCTAACGTAACGCAGGTGAAACCGCGAGGAACAGCTAGTCTATACTAATAATTATTATAAAGAGGTAAAATTTGTAAGTTTGTAGGTTTGTAAGTTTGTATGTAGAGGGGTAATCTCTGGAACTACTGGTCCGATTTGAAAAATTCTTTCAGTGTTAGATAGCCCATTTATCGAGAAATGCTGTAGGCTATATACCATCACGCTACGACCTACGGGAGCGGAGCAGTAACGAAAAATGCGGGTGAAACCGCAGGGGACAGCTATATAAAATAAAGCTATCGAATGTACGCGTGCTTCGTATTCAGAAAGGAATTCAATACAATTTTCAGCTCTGAATTTTTGATCTCGTGTATCGGATTGTATCAGACGTTCCAGCCATTCAGTTCAGCTTCGCATGATATCATTTCAAAAGGTATGGACACTATTCAATCCTTTTTTGTTCACAAAACCCAGATACCTGTACATACAGTTTTTTTACTGTTGAAGTGCCTTTATTAAGGTCTTAACCTTTTTCGTTGGCCAGACTAATATGTTGAGATATGTTTATTGATATTGGTATTGGACAAAAAGGGTTTAGGTATGTGTGGTTATTATCTAGTCTGAAAACATCGTGAATAGTTAGATTATTGCTATTTTATCATTTTAGGTAGATATTGGTGCCGATTCTCTTGTTCACAAACTAAACTAAATTTAAGTTAAATGTATCTTTCTCTTTATATTTCATTAAGAAAAGGACAGAAGATACACTTTACTTTAGTCCTGTCAAATTAAGTTGATCAGTGTCAGACACTATGTAAACGGATCTTACTGATAACTACAAAATTGCACTGACAATTTAAAAAAATCACGACGACCATTCCATGTTTCAAAGAAACTACAAAAACAGTTAATAGGCAGTTACGAATCAAATTAGAATTTCACAGAACCAAGGATAGTTCCATACACATCTAGTAAAACTAATCTTGATCCATGTAATTATCTAGTGTCGGCATTCGCGGTCGATATAGCCGGAGTTAGAACTCAGAGTCCGGACTTTGATTAACTATGCCGTTGTTTTAACTAACCATTTACAAAGCTGTTTTGATTGAATCACGAATTCACGACGAACCGAGTCGGAATAATGAAACGAAGAAGTTTTCGGAACGAAACAAGGGACAAATAGAGAATGTTTCTAAAATTAATTGGAATTACTGCGCGACGATTGGTTTGTTTCTTTGTGTTTGGCGGACGTTTTGGTGAAACATTTAATTAGTCAGAGATTGTTTTCGTTCAGCCTTTTATTATACACATTAGAAAAATATCTTTTATCACACATGACTTTGCTGAAACACGTTAAGTTTAATTTGATCCATCGTACTCGAAAATATATTTGGGTGCCATTATTATTTGAAAATAGTTTTTGTTATCCTGGTATAATATTAATAAATGACAATAATGGTCAAAAGTCTCTTCCTATATAAAGAAGAAAGGAGTATTGGATGTAGCCCTCAGTCAGTGCGTCCAGACAATTTCAGACTTATCTATATTAAAAAATATATAAGTAGGTAATAATATATAATGTAATTTTTTGTAATTTAAGTTGTATTCTTCCGATGTATTTCTGTTTTTTCCCCTTTTTTTTATATTGCACCTGCCATGTTATCTCTGCACCTCCCTGGGTAGACTGGTAGAGAATGCCTAAGGCATTAAGTCCGCCATTGTACATTTTTTTATGTGCATGAAGTGTTAATAAATAAATAAATAAAAAAACTTTTTCCAAAAAAAAATAACCGCCTTCAAAAACTAAAAACATAAAAATAACTAAAATTTCGGAAGTCGGTGGCTTATCTCTTCTGCCAGTCAATTTGTGTTGCCACCGACTTCCGAAATTTTAGTTATTTTTATGTTTTTAGTTTTTGAAGGCGGTTATTTTTTTTTGTAAAAAGTTTTTTATTTTTTACTTTTTACTGTCTGACTAAAGTATCCAGGCTGCCAATTTCCATACCAAGATTCATACACTACCTACCACTATCGAATCTGCAGTATAATCAATCTCGGTGTAAAGTGCTCATCAAGACGAATAAAATAAGCCCAAACACTATGTAGCTGCTATCAACCATTGAATAGTTCCCTAAACTGTACTGCACCTGCATCACGGAGCTTGCAGTGGCAGTCATAACGCATCTCGATGTAAAGATCTTGCCATCACGAATAAAATAAGCCCAAAGACGATGTAGCTAAGATGTACCGTTGAGGAGTTCCCTTGATTCTCTGTCGTCTCCATCATCAGGTCTGCCCCAAACCTCCATGGTATTGTAGTCTCATCAGATATACACATTAATATTAAGTTTTTACCCGATGCTCGGCTACAACTTTCTAGAGATGCCATCAATTTCTCAAGGTTTCCACCACCAGATCCTGACCTGATGAATATGGGACCAAATGACGAGCATACCCTTTCAAATAAAAAAAGAATTTTTGAAATCGGTCCAGGCGTCTCCGAGAAATCGAGTAACAAACATAAAAAAAAAAAAAAAATACAGTTGAATTGAGAACCTCCTCCTTTTTTTTGAAGTCGGTTGAAAATAAAAGAAAATGGCCTTGACGACATTACAAATATAAAAACGTACAACTATCGTTTTATCCTTTACATACGCTACGAAAAATACCTAAAAACAATGTGGATACATTAAAATCCCTTGTTCCTAAACCAGTTGAATAACAAAGAACACTCTATTTCTTTCGTAACAGCACACTTCGAGAGACGCTCAATTTCCTCCAGCCTCCACTAATTAATCTTAGCTTAGGACTTTATCGAAGCACTTCGCACCAGACTGGCTGACAAAAACTCCTCAACTTAGATACCGACAAAAAAATGTCCCGTCTTGTTCCCTAAGGCGGATAGTCCACAAAACCGAACGGTACCTATTGGCTATAAAAAGTTAGAGTCTATAAGGTACTATCTCACGAAACTTGGGCACAAGAAATGTCTACGTTTGATATTAAAACATTAGCCTCATTTCTGGCGTTTTGCCTAGATTTTTGGCATTTACTGCCGCCGAAGTATTTTAATATTATTTTGACCTCGATTTTTTTTCGTGTCTGCAGTTAGTTCGTAAAAGTAATGTTATTAGTCTCTGGAATACCGCGAACGAACATTCTATTTTACTTTTTAAAGGTTTCTCTGCGTTTTGTAAAAGCTTTTAGAATGAAATTGAAACATTTTTTTGTTCACGAGAGAAAAAGTAATATCAAAGTTGTCTCTTTGTTGTTCATTGAAACAAAATCTGAGAAAATGTAACACAGACTACTGAAAAAGGGATATTTTATTGAAATATTTAATTTAAAGTCACGAGTAACTTTGTGATAGTATTTTCTAAACATTTCATGCACTTTTTGTTTTAAGGTAATGAGACTGCTAGTTAGCTCCTGTTTCGTTTGGTTTTTCTCCATAGCTCCAGATTTGAACAAATCTTTGGAATATCAATGTTTATGAGCTTATCAAAGGTACGAAAGAGCTAATTGATATTAACATGTATTTGACAATCATCATCATCATCTCCCTAGTCTTTTCCCAACTATGTTGGGGTCGGCTTCCAGCCTAACCGGATTCAGCTGGATACCAGTGTTTTACGTGGAGCGACTGCCTATCAGACCTCCACAACCCAGTAACTGGGCGACACGATACCCTTTGGTTAGACTGGTCAGACTTTTTGGCTTCTGACTACCCGTAACGACTGTCAAGGTTCTACGAATGACAACCGGGACCAACGGCTTTACGTGCTTCCCGAGGCACGGGATGTCAGTGATGTTCAAGATAAACTTTAGAAAGTACATATGAATTGAAATAGTCATATTGGTACTTGCTCGGATTCGAACCCGCACCCTCTTACACGAGAGCGCCTTATCCACTGGGCCATCACGACTAGGTCTCACTGATGAACAATATTTTCCTCTGATAGTAGAATTAGTAGTGTCATGTTTACGTGTCGTTTTACAAAAATCAATTTACTAGAATCTACTGAAAGAACAGTCGCATGATGTAAAACTAACAAACTTTCAGGACTCTGTTAGTTTCAGAACTAAATAAAACGTTTTCATTAAACCAGATAGTTGAGAGGATAGTCGTATTTGCTATTCAAAAATCGACTTTAATCAAATACTTTGTCGCTTCGATCTCGTGCTAGGCCTCGCAACTCCGGAAAAAAACGCACCGTCGAATTACAATCGGTATCCGTATCATATTTTAACAAGTTTCGCGATAACAAAGTTTCCGTGGTTTACTGCCGTCCCTATTCGCAACCAGAATCGTAAGTCAAGCGTTTTTACGACAACCTCCCTCTGTTGTTGCAAATAAAATTGCTTTAGATTGACTTTATTTTGTAAATGGTCGATAAGGGTCGCTTGACTCGATTTGAATTGAAAGTTCCCTTTTTATTGATATTAACCTGAATATTTTGTATTACGTTAAGAGGCTCTCTGTAACGTCGTAGAAAACCATTGAAATCAAATAAATGCGAGCGTTTTGTGTTTGGGAATTTTGATATTCTTTGAAGTAGGGTATTGGTTATTCGCAGTACATATGTCTTTACATGAATGTACGTTGAAGGTTACATAAGATACTTACTTTAAGAAAAAAAGTGTCTTATTTTATGCTTTTGAAATAGAACTGAATATGATCTATGTGTCCGAAATGAGGCAGAGAGCATGCACAGTAATTTTTCATCGCGAATGGTCTTGGGCCAACATGGCGTGATGCAAGTAGGGACGGCCACGCTTGTATTTTCCCTCGGGTATTCCAATTAAAGGCTAGCTTGGGATGTGTGATCGGAGACATTTCGGAGTGATGAGTAATCCACCTCCTTTCGATGATTGATCTTACAGTCTAACGAGCTTTCAAGGCATTTCTCTATTCCAATTTGATTGATTTGGTGGGCTAGTAAATCCCGAGTATGTGACGTAAGGCATCGTTCATGATTTGGCGTTATATGTCCCTTGAAAACTTCCATGATTTGCATTCGAAGCATACGGATTGCCTTATAGATAATCAGCCTGCAAGCGTCCATGGACATGGCTTTAAATAACTTTTTCCACACCATGCCGATGTGTGCCGCCTGTAACCAATGGTTTCCTGCGAACTTAACAAGGTCATCAGCTGTCCAATGTCCATCTAGCGGCAGGCAATTCCATGCTGCACTCTTCAATTCGGGACAACCATACGAGAACCTTTTCCACGATCGGTCTTCGGTTCTTCCAGCTATGTGCCCAGCCTAATGCCACTTCAGTTTTATTTTATGTAAATAAACATAAATTTTATCGAGAATCGTACCCATTTTCTACAGAATCCTACCTGTGTCTGCCATTAAGATATACGGACCGGCAGCCCCACATTGTAACATATCTCACGACCTGGTGATAAAACTCCGATGTAACATCCAACTTAATTGGGTAACTTGACAACTGATAACCTTACTGATAAACATACTACGGTAAAGCCGAATTGTTTTAAAGCCGGGATTCGTGTGATTTGATGAGTAGTCGCTTTCTGCAGGTTGATTCTGGAATACTCCTCGAGGAATCCAAGAGAAGTGATCCTCAAATAGCACTAAGTGCTTACTCGAAACCCATAAATATCATCATATCAGCCTATTGTCGTCCAATACAGAACTTTGCAGAGCGCCAGGCTTACCGAATTTAGTCAAATAAATTAATCAAAAGAATGAGAACCAAACAATTGTAGCCGTCTACTAAACGGAAGAATCAAATTGTGGAAAAAGAGGCATATTTCAACAAACGACTATTTATTAAAGCTTGAAGTACACCTACCTCTAGATCCTGAAATTGGAAACAAAACAGTATCTCTGGCAGGCATGTGCCCATGGCAACTTTCAAGGGCGCAAAATTGCCAATCAATAAAAAAAATCTAATTATTGCTAACTTTTTTAAGAAAAGTGTTGTTATATAATTATGTATATATTACCAGCCAAACCCGATTTCAGGACAAACTAGTTGTGCCTAGGCTAAACTAGTTCTTCCTCGCCTCGACTTAGGGCACCCTGATTGGGACAGGTTAGGTTAGAAGGCTAAGGCGGGAGCGAAGTGGAGCGGAGCTCCCGCCTTAGCCTTCGTGGTTATTTTCTTTTAAACCACACGGAAATAGGAGCCCCGCACAGCGGGGCTCCGTCGACCTATCTTAGACTAGTTTAGCCTAGGTAAAACTAGTTTGTCCTGAGATCTGGTTTGGCCGGTAACATATACACAAAGAAATCCCACCTCCACTACAGCTTTTTGATTTGCTGGAAGAAAACACACTGGGTTAAGCTCGCCATTGTAAATAAGTTTTTTTTTGTATTTTTGCTCTAAGTTTATGTTTTTTTTATGTGCAATAAAGAATAAGAATGAGCAAAGTTCGATAATACGTTAACTTTTGTATGGCGGAGCGTTTAAGCTCAATTTACTGAAATATTCATTGAAGTTGATTACAGAATAGACCAGAGGGCCTAGACAAGTGGCATTGTAGAATAGATAGCGAAAACTAATAGATTGTCAAATGTATGGAATTGACATAAGCTTTCGCTAAACAATTTGACATCTCCATACATTTGACAATCTATTCGTTTTCGCTATCTATTCTACAATGCCACTTGTCTAGGGGGGCTGCTGATGACAGATTTACCAAATTTTCGCTCCCTACCCTCAAAATATACGCTACCTACATAGTTTATTCATTGGTAGGTAAATTAGTGACCAATTTTTCATGACTGATAAAAATATATCTCAAGGGAATATTCCTTTTTTGTTTTGAAAAAACGTTTCACAGTTATTAATTCGAATAACGATTTTGTAATGAATACTCCTGGGTTTAGTTGCTTAAGTTACAAGTCGAGCTCTAACCCACGTTATGTTAGGTTTTAATTACTGCTTCGCTCTCGTGGGGCATTGCGTGAATATAAGTATCAATATTAATATCATATTAAGTATCACGACAATAACCCACGGAGTGTGTGTTAATCTAATGTATAAGCCACTGTAAAGTTTTATTTATTATAATCCGTTCAGAAGGCTTAGCGTAAAAATAATTAATAAAAATTCATACATACTTGACAAGCTATTACATTTTTTACGTATCTGATTGTAATTATGAGTAATTTAATATAAAATAAAAATAAAATATAGTACCGGAGGAATTGTTAGAGGATATCTTTTTATAAAAAAATGGAAACTATGATTTGAAAGGCATTTATTTCCCGTATCAACAGTGAATCCTTATTTACTGACATATGTAACGAAATGAGAGAAGAACTTTTAGATTTAGGACATACCTCATTAGGGCGTTCGGCCCACAAAGTTACGCCCCACAAAAAATCCTTGTTCGTTTAACTTTTTGTCCCAAATCCGCCCCAGTACTTACTGCCAAATAAAAAAAGAATTGTTTCCACTCAGTTAGTTCTGACACCAATTTTTAGTTTATTTCAACAATTATTACAATAACCATTTCCTCTCGGGACATTGCACTGAAGAAGAAATAAGATTATAACTTTATATCGAAAACAGGGATGTTGCACAGCTTCGTAAACGTAACCAAATTTCGGATATCTGAAGTAAAAAAAAAACGGTAATATTATCCAAATTCTTGGGAGAAGGATAGGGAGATAATGATGGTTATCACAAAAAAAATCGAATTATCATCATCATCTCTCTAGCCTTTTCCTAGTTACGTTGGGGTCGGTTTCTAGCCTAACCAAATTTAGCTGGATATACAGTGTTTTACGTGAAGCGACTGCCTATATATCAGACCTCTACAACCTAGTTACTGGGAGACACAGTACCCTTTGTTTAGGCTGGTCAGACTTTCGGGCTACTAACCGTAACTACTGTCAAAGTTCTACGAATGACCACCAGGATAAACGGCTTAACGTGCTCTCCGAGGCAGGGAGTGTCAGCAGATGAACTTAAAAAAAACGTACCTAAAAAAATTAATAACCATAACTGAAACTATCCGAAAGTAACGGATAACCCGAAACAATTTCATATCCTTAGCCGTATCTGAAACTGATAGGTATAACAAATATTATTCTTTTATCCGCATCCGTTTTCAGATCCGAAATTTCATACCAATAACATCCTTGTTCGAACCCATCTCGGAGGAAAACCCGACCGTCCTGTGGACTTAATTGTGTCTACGCTCACATTTATTAGTTCGCTACAATATTGTGTACCATGTCATATCTTTTAATAGAATCTATTACATGATACAGACTAAATTCCCCAGGTAAAAATGAGTAGCTTTTAGAATTTAGAAGCTCGTGTATTTGGGGAGCAGGATAATCACGAATTAGTAGTGTTTTTATTAGTTTAATTGCCAAGTTCGTATATATTTGGGGGGAACTGGATAATCACGATGTAATTAGTAGTATTTTTATTTTATTATTAGTTTAATTGCCAAATCGAGATAAGAACATTCAAACAATAAAAAGAAGAGGAAAACAGTACTGCAATAATTTTTGACATAAATGAAATGAATATGCAAGTTGCTTCTTTCAAACTTTTATCTCTATTTTACCCTATTTTTTTATGGATGGGAAATCATCACACCTTTCCCGCCCGGGGCGGGGCGACAGTTTCAGACTTTTACTGACTAAAACCCATTTTACCCTATAAGGGATTCCAAAATCACTATTTTACGTCATAAAAACCAATCAGCTGTGAGTTGCGGCTATGCGTTGATAAACTAAAAATCATGTCTCAATAGACCTATGCATGTAAAGATATGGATAGATTATAATAATACTAGTGACTCGCCCCAGCTTCAAATCTGGGTTATTCTTTACTATATTTAATAAGCACGCATCATGCTTATAAACCTGCGGTTTTCAATGCATGAAAAACCGCAACAAAATTCGTTGCGTAGTTTTAAAGATCTAAGCATACATATGGACAGACGGCGGAACACGATTTTTACCATATAGTCATCGCTAATGTAGAGCCATCTCTGAAGCAAACATTTTAACGGAACCCGATTCATTTTCTCAATCGCAGCAACCCGACCTTAAAATTGCAAAATTTCCGAAGAACCATCTTGAAATGCCTCTCAAATTAAACAAGATAGCGTTTCAATAAGAAACGTTTCTGCATTATTAAAGACAATAACGAAGCATTGCAGTCTTTCGACGAAAAACAATGCTATCGCCATTTTAAATTCTTTTACAATTCTTGCCGTCCAATATGGATTTTCTTTTATTGGGAACGGAGCTTATTTCTGTTACGCTCGATTTATTTTCCAAGCTTTTTACGTTTTCTTCGTAAATTGTATTTTAAATCTCAGATAGTTAATGTTGTGTCTACTCTATTATTTAATAACTAGCTTTTTCTCGCTGCTTCGCCCGCGTGGACTTCGATCCACCATTTTAAGTGTCAAACCAAAATTCCTTTTTAGTCCTTCGAACCCCCCTTGTTTTAATTCACAATAGAAAGACAACAGCAGCCCGACAGCCGGCTGTCGGTTGGTCGTTGAATGGTTGGCTACTTTTTCTTTTTATATTCCTCTAATCCCTACAAACAACACACCCTCTAAGTTTCATGCCTCTAGGACCAGCGGTTTGGCCTGTGCGTTGAAATATCGACAACCAGTGAGTCAATCAGATTACTTGTTTATATACCTACATTGATGATTAAAATTACTATCAAAGCATTGACGACGTGAGAAAAGGCTTTTATGTGGGACAAAAATAGGCTGTTATTATTGTTATTTTAAAGCTGTTAGTCGGCAATGTTTAAGTGAATGTGTATTGGGCATTAATGGTTAACCCTGTCGTTAAATTGAACAGGTAACATAAACTGGGTCGTCAAAAGTAGTGACTGTAATTTTGAGGTCAGTGGTATACCGTCGTCGGTAAGATCCATACTAATATTAATATTATAAATGGGAAAGTGTGTCTGTCTGTCTGTCTGTCTGTCTGTCTGTTTGTCTTTCTTTCACGGCAAAACGGAGCGACGGATTGACGTGATTTTTTAAGTGGAGATAGTTGAAGGGATGGAGAGTAACATAGGCTTGTTAACGCCGTGTCCCAACCCTACGGCCGGCGGCCATGACAGCGCGGGAGCAGACGCGACGCGCCGAACTCCACGACACTCCGCCACACAGCGCGCTCGCGATCAGTCGATAATATTCCTATTCCATTGCAAATTCATGTAAAAGCGTAACCAGTGCACACAAATATTGTAACTACTTAAAATAATTAATATTATATAGTTGTAAAGTAATACTTGAGTGAGTTAATTAAATCTCCCTACACACAAAACCTAAAACAAGAACTCAAGAAGTACACCAAACATTATGGCGACCGTGACAGGACTTTGTTCCGTGCGGGAAGCGCGGAATAATTAGAAGAAAGAAGACGAAGTCTACACAATCCCGGGAGTACGGACCAGTCGAGGTTGGAAGTGGAATCCAGGGCCTGGCAGCAAGCTACCTCCGTAATAAGGTGTGCCCGTTCCTTATCCTACCTACTAGACATCCCCGATTCCGGTACCTTTGTGTTCTTTTATTTGTGTGAGCATTGGTTGTGGCTAAGAATTTACGGCTGCGACTCTGCGAGTGTCTAGCTTAACTGTAAAGTGGATGGAGTCACTATTTGCATAGGTTTCAACCGCAGGTTACCTATTTACTATTTCTACCAAGAGGGTACAGTTACCTATTGTACATATTCGTTCGTCTAACGATTACATAGGCTGTAATCCCTGGGATCAAAAATACTATCTGTCTTCTAATATTGGTATTGCTGTTTGTTGCATTCCCGCCTAAAGGGACGTACATACGTCTATATACTCTGTCTGTTATATTCTGTGTCATTTTTTCTCCAAAACTGCACGCCGCTAGCTTCTGCACCGCTTTACAGCGCATCATATAAACCGTTTCAGCTCAGCACATAGACACCTAGAGTACCTAGGTGTACATACATAAGGCGCGGCGCGCACATCGGCGCACGAGGCGAGTGACGCCTGTACCGGACGAACCTCTCCCCCGCGCGTGCCGACCCTCCCCCGCGCTCCGCGTGACTTGTACGGCGGGCATACCGGGACGCCGGGACCTTACCACGTGGTCTACTGACGCTGATTTGCAGCTGCTGCATGTGTAGCTGTGAGGTTTGCGTGGAGATCAGGTATTTAGTTAACTTTTATTATTTGGTGGGCATAAGCCAGTGCATTTTCAATCTGTAACATGTCTGACACAGAGTTAAAAGACTTAAAACGCCAAAGAGGATCTATAAAGGGAAGATTAACAAACTTCAAAAAGTATTTAAGTGAATTTATATGTGATGAGTCTACAACAAAACAGCAATTCCTAGAGTTAAAATTAAGGTTAAATAAAATTGAAGTATTATTTAGTAACTATGATGTCTTGCAAGATAAAATTGAATTGTTAGATGCCACGGAGGACTCAGATAGAGATTATACAGAAACTATCTTTTATAATCAAATAAGTTTAGCTCAAGAAATATTATCTAAATCTAATAATGCTCAAGATACATTTGAAAGTGTCCAGTCACAGTGCGGTGAAAAGAACTTTAGCAATATCAAGTTACCCACAATTAAACTACCCAACTTTGATGGAAATTTCAACAAATGGCTAGAGTTCCACGACACATTTAGTTCATTAATTCATGATAATCCGGATTTAAATGAAATAAATAAATTTCAATATCTCAAACTATCGTTAAGTGGTCAAGCGGCATCTGTAATTGAGTCTTTAGAAATTTCTACAAGTAACTATGCGGTAGCATGGAAATTGATATGCGATCGATACCATAACACTAGACAACTAGTGCACAATCATTTAGTGTCACTAATGAATGTAACAACCATCAAGAAAACAGAAGCATCACTCAGAGCACTAGTGGATCACATATCGAAGCACATGCGAGCATTAAACAGTTTGAAAGAAAAAACAGATAATTGGGATACTTTAATCATCTTTCTATTTAGTCAAAAATTAGATTCAACTACCTCCACCAAATGGGAGGAATATAGAAATAGTTTGCCAGATAAACCTACACTAAATAATTTCTATGAGTTTTTAAGAAATAGTGCTAACATATTGGAAATGGTCAGTGCAAGCCACGGTGACAAGCATACTACAAATGAAAAACCACAGAAGTCAAATGATAAAGCGCCTCGTTCTGAGCGATACAATAAAACATTTGTTGCCGCAGCTTGCCAAGGCAATTCCAGTAAATCTAGATCCTGTATAATATGTGGTGGTGAACATTTCATTTACTATTGTGAAAAATTCAATAGCATGTCTATTAATGATAGAAATGTAGAAGTTTCTAAACATAAGTTATGTGTAAATTGTCTGCGGAGTGGACATTTTGCTCATCAATGTCCTGCCACTCCATGCAGATTTTGCAAAAGGAAACACAATTCCTTGTTGCATAAAACTAATTTGTCCAGTTCTAATAATGTAGAAAGTAAAGATAATTCTAATCCTACTACAAGTATATGTAATCCTATTGCATTATCAACCTGTATGGAAAACCAGGTACTTCTATCCACGGCAATTGTTATATTAAGTAACAATAAGCAAAGCCATGAGATCCGATGCCTATTGGACTGCGGTAGTCAATCCTCATTTATATCGGAATCTCTAAAATCTAAACTATGTATTGATAGCCAATCTATTAACACTGTATCTGTAACTGGCATCAATAACATGATGTGTGCAGCTCTAGAATGCTGTCACATTACTATTAAATCTCGTACTAATGAGTACTGTAAAGAGATAAAAGCATTTGTTATCCCAAGAATAACAAGTAATTTACCTAATTCTAAAGTTGATGTATCAACACTAAACATGCCTAAAAATATCACACTGGCAGATCCTACATTCTATAACCCGTCTCAAATAGATCTGTTACTGGGAGCTGATATTTTTTGGGATGTAATTTGTCCTACTAATCAGATCAAATTGGGAAATTCTAATCAACCTGTACTACAAAACTCCCAGTTTGGTTGGTTAGTGGTAGGGCCCATCATGTGTCCTAACTATGTATTAAGTAAGGAAATTCACTGTAATTTCAGTCAAGCTATAAGACAACCACTGAAGCAGTTCTGGGAGCTGGAGGAGCTGCCAGAGACACCGAAGCTAACGGAGGAGGAACGTGCCTGCGAGGAGCACTTCGTGCAGCACACGCGCCGCCTGGAAGACGGCAGATTTTGTGTCACGTTGCCTTTGCGAGATAAACCAGCACTATTAGGTGATTCTCATGCTCGAGCTAAGCAGTTTGTTTTCACTAGAAAAAAGGCAACCTGACATAATGGAACAGTATGTAAAACTAAGATTATCTCATCGCCAAGCCATGCACTTGGAATAGAATGGAATCCTAATACTGATAAGATTTTAATGGTATCCTCTAAATTATATGACTGTAATAATGATACTCCATTTACTAAGCGTTCCATTCTATCCCTTACTTCTAGTCTATTTGACCCATTGGGTTTATTAAGTTGTTGCACTATTGTAAAAGTAATTCTACAAATGCTTTGGTCTCAGAAACTAGCCTGGGATGACGAGATACCTCCTAACATCAATTAGATATGGAGAAATTTTATTGATAATGTTAATCACTTGCAAACTATAAATATCCCTAGAAATGTTTGTTGTGCTAATCCTGTAACTATAGAGTTACATTGTTTTTCGGATGCCAGTATGAAGGCTTATGCTGGATGTATATGTGAGGTCAACTGATGCTCTAGGCAATGTGACAGTACGTCTTTTGGCTGCTAGAGCTAAGGTGGCGCCACTGAAGACTACAACCATACCCAGGTTAGAACTTTGTGGGTCTCTTCTAGTGGCTCGCTTATGTGATAAAGTTTGTAAATCACTACGTTGTGATATTTCTAATAAAGTATATTGGTCTGATTCTAAAATAGTACTGGGTTGGTTGTGCACGCCTTCACATAAACTACAAACTTTTGTAGCGAATCGAGTAGTAGCTATTAATGAACTGTGCAATGACAGCAAATGGCTGTATGTCCCTACATCACAGAACCCGGCTGACATAGGCTCTCGTGGTGTCTTTCCAAACGAAGTAAAATTCTTGTCATTATGGTGGCAGGGACCTACATTCATTAAGGATGGAGAAGAACATTGGCCATGTCAAGGCAGCAATGTAATGAATGCAACACTACCTGAAGTAAAAGTAAATACTTGTGTGAATGAGGCACAAGCTTCTAGTTCTGTAATTATTATTAAGAATTATTCTAGTTTCACTAAGTTAAGACGTATTGTTGCATACATTTTTCGATTTTATAATAATGTTAAGAATCCTAAGAATCAGAATAAACAAATGTTAACTGTAGAAGAATTAGCATATGCAGAGAATAAGTTAGTTTACATCTCTCAACAAGAAAGTTTTCCAAATTTTGAGAAGCAATGTAAAGTAGCTCCATTGTTAAGTTTAAGTCCGTTTATTGATGATGATGGATTAATGAAAGTTGGTGGCAGACTGCAAAACTCGCAATTTGAATACAATAAGAAGCACCCCACTCTCATTGATTCTAATCATCACTTAGCTAAGTTATTGTTTACCTATTACCATATTTTACACCTGCATGCAGGTCCACAACTTCTCCTCTCACTAATTCGCGAAAAGTACTGGCCTCTAAGAGGAAGAGCTTTAGCCCGTAAAGTTTTTAGAAAATGTGTTTTATGCACTCGCATGAGAGGAGCAGTTGCCAGACAAATCATGGGTAACTTACCATCTCCTAGGTTAAGTCCAGGTTATCCATTTGAGGTCACAGGTACAGATTTTGCTGGGCCGTTTCTATACAGTGATAGAAAAGGCCGCGGTTCCAAATTAATCAAATGTTATTTTTGTGTTTTTGTATGTTTTAAGACCAAAGCTGTACATTTAGAATTAGTTAGTAGTCTTAGCACAGAAGCTTTTATTTTAACTTTGCGTCGTTTTATAAGTAGAAGGGGCAAACCCCTAGAAATATGGTGCGATAATGGCACAAACTTTGTCGGTGCCAGTCGCGAGTTAGGTAGTTTTCTGAAATCTAACTCTAACTCTGTGTCAGAGCCTTTTACAGAAGAAGGCATAAAATTTAAATTTCTACCTGCATACTCCCCAAACTTTGGAGGTTTGCATGAGGCAGCTGTAAAGTCTGCCAAGTACCATTTGAAAAGGGTCTTGAGTGATGTCCATTTTACATTTGAAGAGCTCACAACTTTGCTTGCACAAATAGAAGCAATACTAAACTCACGACCCCTTTCCCCTCTTTCTACCATCCCTCACGATCTGTCCCCTCTTACCCCAGGGCACTTCCTTATCGGAAGAACTATGGCAGCGCTGCCAGCGCCAGATCTACAGCAAGCGAAGAGCAGCAGCCTGCAGCGGTACGCCAGGATCGAGCAGGCCAGACAGCACTTCTGGCGTCGATGGAGCCATGAATATGTCTGCGAGCTACAGCAGCGCACTAAGTGGCAAAAACGCCACCCCAACCTGTCACCTGGGCAGTTAGTTCTACTGAAGCAGGAGCTTACCCCACCATTAAATTGGCCTCTGGGAAGAATAGAAGCAGTTTTCCCAGGCTCAGATGGCGCCTGTCGAGTCGCCGACATCAAAACTTCCAAGGGCATCGTGCGCAGAGCAGTGAACCGCATCTGCCCACTCCCAGAGGACGAAGACGACTCTTGAAACGGGAGGTTTCAAGGCGCGGGAGGATGTTAACGCCGTGTCCCAACCCTACGGCCGGCGGCCATGACAGCGCGGGAGCAGACGCGACGCGCCGAACTCCACGACACTCCGCCACACAGCGCGCTCGCGATCAGTCGATAATATTCCTATTCCATTGCAAATTCATGTAAAAGCGTAACCAGTGCACACAAATATTGTAACTACTTAAAATAATTAATATTATATAGTTGTAAAGTAATACTTGAGTGAGTTAATTAAATCTCCCTACACACAAAACCTAAAACAAGAACTCAAGAAGTACACCAAACAGGCTACTTTTTGTCTCTTTCTAACGCGAGCGAAGCCGCGGGCAGAAGCTAGTAATAAATAAATAAATAAATATCCTCGGACAACTCACACACGGTCATCTGATCCCAAACTAAGCAGAGCTTGTACTATGGTAACCAGACAACTGATAAAAATCCATACTAATATTATAAATGGGAAAGTGTGTCTGTCTGTCTGTCTGTATGCTTGTCTTTCTTTCACGGCAAAACGGAGCGATGAATTGACGTGATTTTTTGAGTGGAGATAGTTGAAGAGATAGAGAGTAACATAGGCTACTTTTTGTCTCTTTTAACGCGAGCGAAGCCGCGGGCAAAAGCTAGTACTTATATATTTTTAAATACACACATAATATAGATAAGATAATATCTTATATTTATTTGCCAAAAATACACGTGTAGGTTTTACAATGAGATGAAATGATTACAGAAAAAAAAAGTTTTAACATGTCGGTAACTTGACAATTACTTGACAGATAGTTTACTTGTGTATTAGTGTAATAATACAATATTACAAATAACGTTGCAATAGTCATATTGTAATTAGTACACTAATACAGAAGTAAATTAACTGTTAATTAATTAATTACCTGTTACGCAGTTTGGTGGATTTATTATAATTGAAACAAATGTTGGTAAAAAAAAATTAAGTATCATATTATAATGCACATGCGAAGTTTTAGAACACTCTTGTGAACTATTCATATGTATATATAAAGTGGTAAATTGACTAATTGACTGACCGATTAATTAATTAATTATTTTATTAAAACTTCATTCACAAGCGTACAAGGGGGATAAATTGTTGATATAAGATTAAGAAAGTATTTTGGAGGTTCAAACCGGAAGGGTTAAAAAGGGGATGAAAGTTTTGACATTCTCATGGGTAAAGCCACGGGCGTAAGTTAGTTTTATGTAAGTTTGTTATTTGGGTAGAAAACTTTAAAGTAATCGTATTGTGAAATGAATGTAGAACAAAATATGTACCTTATAGACGTAATATTTCATTACTACAATCCAAAACCGACTTAAGTGCAAAGGACAAAGCATAGGAACAAAGTAAACTTCTTCCAACCCAGTTTCTAGTATACAACATTATAATAGCAGTTTACACTCCATAAATGGCTCGATATTTCTCCAATCCTTCCAGTATGATGTATTATTCTTACGTCAAGACATGAATCTACATTCACCGGCGATACTCGACTAATAGAGATTGATCGACCAATACGTTTACACGTCGCCAGTAGCCACAAATAAAGATGGAAGACTTGTTTTAACGTGAGGACGCATTCTTTATTTATTTATAGTAGGTAAAGTAATCTAGAAAGGGGTTGTATGAAAGGTCCAATTTTCTTGGTGTCATTTTCTATAACTTATTTAGGGACTACGTACTATTCAGCTTATCACACTAATATTATAAAGAGGAAAACTTTGTATGTTTGTTTGTTTGATTGTAATGAATGGGCTCAAAAACTACTGGACGGATTTAAAAAATTCTTTGAACATTAAAAAGCTGCATTGTCCACGAGTAACATAGGCTATATAATATCACGCTATGTCCCACGGAAGCCCAACAGTAACCAAAAACCTAATTTAACGTGGGTGAAACCGCGAGGAACAGCTAGTGTGTATATAAAACAACGATTTTGTACAAAAGCCGATAGGTGCAAAAGTCGTTGTTTTCTATGGGCATAAGCTGAATATAGCTGAATAGGAAAATGTTGCTCGTTATTCCTGAGTTTGGCTACCAGAAATAGAATTTTAACGCATTAGGTGTAGAGTTTATGTTAAATCTATCTTCAGAAAACTGGCTGATTGACTAACTGAATGATACAACAACGCACAGTTCAAACCGGTGGTCAGACACATGAAACTTAAAGGTGTTTTTTTTTTGTAATGAGCACGTATCCATTAAAAAAGGATTTTTGGAAATTCTTTACCTAAAGGGTTAAAATATTGGATAAAGCATCCACATCCATCATCCATCCATACATAAAATGGTAAACTGACTGCCAGATTGATGACTGACTGTTGATATATTAACGCACAGCCCATACTGATCGCCATAGAGACATTAAACTTCGAGGGTAAGTTCTTTGTTAAAGAATCTAATAAGTAAGTAATAATTTTTAGGAAATCGAACCCTAGAAGGTAAACATTTAAAATGGAAGTTTCTATCACCAAGTCGCGGGCGATAACTAGTGAAACGAGTATCTTTGATAGAAACAGTCTCCTTCAATTGGCTTAACCCCATACCAACAGAAATACCAACATGATCAGCCGTGTTGTCGCAATCAGTGACCGCGAGGTGTGTGCCCCTGATTGCGGTCGCACGTGCTCGCTGCACACTGCATATTGTATACGTGTCTCACAATACTATATTATTGTGTACCTTTATTTTGTAGAGACTCTCCGTTTCTGTACACAATAGGTGTTAAATGAAAATAAGTCCGATTTTATTTATTTATTTATTTAATTACATTTTATGCACAACGGTACAGGCGGACTTAATGCCAAAGGCATTCTCTCCCAGTCAACCTAGGGTGGCGAAGAGATAAGCATAGTATAGGTGCATTTATGGTGGTAAAACTAAAAAGATAGAAGTATAATAGATAACAAAAAAATACACAATAATTACATACATAAGTAAATAAATACATAATCTATATTTATATATAAGTGAAAGTAAATTATGAAAGAACTAAAAAAAAAATATGACTTTAAACTGAGATCACTCTCGTTTTCCATTTGAACTGTCATTGGGCTGTGAGTTTTTAACCGTTTGATATCTGTAGACGTTTGACTTTATTATAAAGTGATTTTCTATGAAAACAATGATACCTGTAGTACCTAGCTTGTAAATGATAATACTGGCTTATAACTGTCCCACTGCTGGGCTAAGATCTCTTTTCAGATAGGCATAAGCATTAATATCCACGCCTTGTCTTGCGGTTTCACGATTTCAGACTTAAAGTCTTTAAAATTCAGGTTTCCAGACGATAATTTTCTTCACCGATGTTCGTGATATCCAGAATAAAATCTAGAAACTACATATAATTAAAACAATATTTTTTATGTGATATGCAGGTGTAAAAATAAAATAAAGTTTATAAAGGTAAGGCTGCAAGAAACGCATGCTTGTCGGGGATTTTTGCTCGATCTTTTTGTTTCTTTGGCACGGAAGCAACACTCAACCCTTTGTTTACGAGTCGGAATAGCACTTTCCTGTTTTCTTTTTTTAATTAATTGACGAGACTTAACGGACGTAATATTATACTTTAGGAATAATAAAGCCAAGATTTTTTAATTAGAACTTTTAATACTCAATTTTAAACTTATCGAGGAATCAAGTCGCGCTTTTTATCGTGTATTTATTTTTAATTTATGTAGACAGACAATTAGGCACCCTTTAAACGGATTATTTAAAAAAAGAACCAAGTACGAATTTACGCAACGTTCTTAACTTACATTTGAGCTATTTTTGAGATGACTGCTCAAAATAAGGAATAAATAAAAGGTGTAAGAGTACAGATAAATCAAGCCGACCTCTTTCGACATTGTTAGAATACTCGTGTTACCCCAATAATTGTCATCATCAACTCTTTAGCCTTTTTCTGTAAATACTACTTGATGACATCTGTAATTTTGACAATGAACCCCTTAACATTATTTAAATCGAAGTCTTGGAACGCAACTACTTAAGACTGATTTTAGTACATTGGGTCGTAATATATATATCGACCTAATTTTAGGATAATGCGAGAGGTTTTAAAATAAAGCTAGAGGCAATGGTGTGATATTTTTATTAAGTGTTTTACTCAAGGCATGGTTTTCATAAACAGTTAATATTAATCGTGCTTTTTAAAATAAGATAAACCAAAACCCTACAGAGTCGTATTTCGTAAGTCCGTTTGCTTAATTTTTAGGTCTTATTTTGTCTTAAACAAGCTCAAGTTTAGATTATTTCTTCGGCGAAGCAAGTTTCGCCTTTCACTTGGGAATTTACACAAAATTGTTAAGTGTTGAATATTCCGTTACCGATTGCTATTGTACAACGATTGCTATTTAATTATGCTTTTACCTTTCTACACAATTCAAAGTATAATTTAATTGAAGTTGTTCTTTAGAATAATTATTCATTTATTGTTGTATTGTAATAAAGTAATATATAAAATATAACTTTTTATTTTACATTTCAACAAGAAAATTTTAATAATGTTGAATTACTTATTGTAATATACTTATATTATAAAACGCGCCACCACGACAGTTTTTTTTTGTATGAAACCAATGAATAAAGAATTTTCTTCCTTATTTATACCGATATATATTTCATATACTAACTTGCCTTTTATCTATCATTTCTTTACTAAAGTATTGCTACCATCAGTAAAAACATTATAAATCACGTCCATTAATGTGAATGAACGTAAAAACGAATGATATTACAAAAGAGAATGTGCCATCAATTTGTAAACATGTTTCTTGAACGAAATATCGTCGAGTTTAAATATGAAATGTATGAGCATCGGTGGTTCAGTGGTAGAATGCTCGCCTGCCACGCGGGCGGCCCGGGTTCGATTCCCGGCCGATGCATGTTTCTTTTTCGTTTCTTGAGTAAACTTTTCAGCCAATATTAAATATTGTGCATTTTAATATTTTACTAATATAAGAAATATGACCTACATATTTGACATTGATAAAATCGTTAGACAACCCAATTGTTATTCATAAACTAACAGGAAATAGGACAAGATTCGATGGATAACGGTCAATCGTGACCTGATTATTAATAGGAGATGAGCGTGATTGTTGACACAGAGTCTGGGTGTATATTATATGTATGTATTTATAAAACTATATATAATATCTAAAATGGTAAACTGACTGATTGACTGATGATGACTGACTGTTATTATATCAACGCACAGCCCAAACCGCTGGTCCTAGTGCCAGAAGTCAGCACAGGAAGGGGCCCAACAGGGCCAACGCCTGCCGGGGTTGCGGAATGTTTATGAAAAAGCTTTAGGAATAATCGCTGTACGCTGCGAAAATAAATTGTAGTGTGTTTAGTGATATTTTGAGTTGAATATTTTGCTGTGCAATCAGTAATTTTGATGGGAATTCGGAATCTTATTGCATCGAAAAAGGATATTTTTTGATTGGCGTTTAAATACTACCCATATAATAGTTACCGTGACCCTGGAACATAAAGGGCAATCGAAGGAACATGAGTGGGTTTTAGTCAGTAAAAATCTGACACGCCAGACCTCCCGCCGCACCCAGGACGGGAGCAATGATGATCATTTGATGATTTCCCACACACCAAAAAAAAATGGTCCTAGTGCCAGTTTTATGTCTAAAACTGGCACTGCGGATGTAAAATAAAATTAAATGCATAATATTTCTTTCTTTTTTGAATGTCGTGATGGCCCAGTGGATAAGGCGCCCGCCTCTCGTGTAAGGAGTGTGGGTTCGAATCCGGGCAAGTACCTATGTGACTTTTTCAATTCATATGTACTTTCTAAAGTTTATCTTGGACATCACTGTAATCCCGTGCCTCGGAAAGCACGTAAAGCCGTTGGTCCCGGTTGCCATTCGTAGGACTTTGACAGTCGTTACTGGTGAGCCAGAAACTTTGACTAGTCTAATAACCAAGGGGTATCGTGTCGCCAAGTTACTGGGTTGTGAAGGTCTGATAGGCAGTCGCTCCATGTAAAACACTGGTATCTACTTAAATTCGGTTAGGCTGGAAGCCGACCCCAACACAGTTGGGAAAAATAAGAGGGAGATGATGATGATATTTCTTTCTTATTTTACTGTTTAATACTATATAGTGACTAGCTTTTGCCCGCGGCTTCGCTCGCGTTAAAAAGAGACAAAAAGTAGCCTATGTTACTCTCCATCCCTTCAACTATCTCCACCTAAAAAATCACGTCAATTCGTCGCTCCGTTTTGCCGTGAAAGAAAGACAAACATACAGACAGACAGACACACTTTTCCATTTATAATATTAGTAAGTATGTATAGCTATTGTCTGGTTACCATAGTGCAAGCTCCGTCTAGTTTGGGATGAGATGGCCGTGTGTGAGTTGTTCCAATATATTTATTTATTTCTTTGTATATTATGCTGGGAGTATTCCACCTACAACAACAACCAACAATCAAGAACCACCGGCTTACCAATCTCAAGGCCCGTATACGAGTATAAATAGGTAGTATAATTTATTTAATGGACCCTGTAAGTATTCCAAATTACCATATTTCTGTCCAAATACGAAATTTCGCTGGCAGAAATTAATTAAAATTATAATTTTTAATGGACGCCGCAGTCATTTACATTTTTTTCACTGTCTTTCCTGTACCTTTCAGAAAAGACATTTGAAATTGTAAATTATTTCCAAGTACCTAATTTCTTTGTTATTTTTAGAATATGAAATTACTAATTTGTGTAAAAAGAAATATTAAGGACGCTTACCTAATAAAATGTTGATTAAAATTCTGAAATGAAAAACACCTACCTACGTAATTAAATGTTGACTAATATTCACAAAAGGTATTATTGCATCGGCCGGGAATCGAACCCGGGCCGCCCGCGTGGCAGGCGAGCATTCTACCACTGAACCACCGATGCTTGTGATAGTATAGCCAACATACAAATCTGTTCAAATATTATAGTGAAGATGAGTTTATGTACACCTTTCACCTAGTTTTGACCTCGCCATATAACACGTTTTAAGCACATTCACTGCTTACATAGCACACATTAAGGCGGAACCACATAACCGTGTCGTGGCGCGCCATGATGCTTACTGGCGTGGCGGTGAGTGTGCACACTTACGTGTCGTGTCGTGGCGCATTCTGGCGTTTTTTCTGAACAGTACTTAACGAACCTTTGCAGCGTTCAAACGTACATAATGTTTTCTGATGAACATCTACAATTTCTCTTAGCATTGAAATTTCTTCAGACAAAAAAAATAAAAGAAAATACTAGGTTCACCCTATTTTATTTTATTTTATTCAGAAAGGAACTCCAACAAAGGATACATATTACATGCATTATTATACAAAATTCTTTGAAGATTTGTGCTCCTTCAGTTATAGGAGAACAAATCATGCATACATCATCATTTTAAACATAGTTTAGAATTGTATAAGTTAAAGTACACGATACAATTAAAAACAAAGTAAAATTAAACAGTATTAAACAACACATGAACATAAAATTAAATTAAACATTTGAAATAAAACACGGGTTAAATAGTAAACAATTGAAGGGTAAAATATAAAAAAAAATAAACATTAAAATGTTCTAAAACACAAATAATACAATGAAAGAGATAAAAAAAAACAGAGATAAACAGAGGATTGTTAATTTTGTATAATTATTCATTTATCCCTTTTTAAATAAATAATAAAGTAATATACTATTTTATTGACTTTCAAAATTTTAGTAATTCCTTTCCAAACACCATTTACAAGTTCAATAAGATCGTCAGTAATTTTGCTGCAAATATTAATAAATCCAAAAGTGCCCGCCAGATGTTCGGTTCGCGCCACGAGCCACGCGCCGGTACAGAAACACATTTTGCCCGTGTGTCGTGTCGCGTCATAAACCCCCACCACCGCTCTGGCGCAATCGGTGGCGAGCAGTCGGCGACACGGCCGAACGTGTCGCGCCACGACACGCCATACAAGTGTGTCTCTAATCATACTAAATGTATGAAACCGATATGCTTCTGGCGCGCCACGACACGCCACGACACGGTAATGTGGTTCCGCCTTTATAAACGATGATTTGCAATAATGATTTTGCTGGCTGTACATCTAAAGTAATCGTAACTTTCATCGAATTAGCATCAAGCATCGGTGGTTCAGTGGTAGAATGCTCGCCTGCCACGCGGGCGGCCCGGGTTCGATTCCCGGCCGATGCATCTTCTTTTTGACATTTCTATATTTTTTATTTTACTTTTTTTGCACAGTAAAATATATAAAACTGAGCAGTTTACCGTTACTTCATTTGTTAGTGTATTTTTTCCACCCAAATATTTATTACTATAGATATTTTTATAATTATAATTTGCTTTACAAAATAGATTGTTAATTTTTACGGGACGACTAGATTTGCCAGTGTTTATTACTCAGCCAATTTATTATATCTCTAGATAGACGGTTACGAATGAGGGCAGAACGAAACTCATTAGTTTTTGCTGAGGCTGCGATTAATACTAACAATTACCATTTGTACCTACAATGTTATTAAGATGATTGACTTTGTACAATCAGAGGCAAAAGACGATTAAAATTCGTATTCTATAAAGATTTCGTAAGTGGCTTCGCTCGCGTGGATTTCGAACTTCAGTCCTTTATTTTATCCTAGAGGGATATATATCAAAAGACGTTGCGGAATGTTTATAATAGTTACAGATGAAAAAAAATTACTTTTGAAAAAAGTTATAACAAACAAAATGATAAGGTGTATGCCCACAGCAGGGGGGGGGGGGGTATTCCGAGGGTCCAGCGTGGGCATTATCCTTCCTCACTCATGGTTTGGCTTGAAGTCTCATATTCGCCTGAATATGAGACTAACTGAGGTGTTTTTTCTGTGAAAAAGGTGTGAAAACCAGTGCCGTTGTGTACCAAAATACCGTCCTATCGAATATAGTGGAACCTCTTTCTCAAACAATGTTCAAAAACAGACATTGGATATTCTGACAAGATTCTGCACCAGCTCATAGGGCACGAAGCTCGCAAAACTGGTTGACCGCCCATGGAATTGACTTCATCTGGCATGAAGACTGGCCCTCTTTTAATCCAGATTTAAACCCCCTGGACTACAAAATATGTCAATATTTGGAGGAAAA
The DNA here is from genome assembly GCA_033675125.1 of Athetis lepigone. Taxonomy (NCBI): domain Eukaryota; kingdom Metazoa; phylum Arthropoda; class Insecta; order Lepidoptera; family Noctuidae; genus Athetis; species Athetis lepigone. Next base: position 4,089,797 of record CM066218.1, on the reverse strand, counting down.
AGTCTGCGCTAAACCTCATTGGAATTTGGAGTCTCTCTCTCTGAGGATCTCTGGTTAAAGCAGCGGCAGAAATAGATATGAATGTGGTGCGTGCTGCAGTCGATGACTGGCCGCGTCGATTAAGGGCATGTATTAAAAATGGAGGGGGGCATTTCGAATAATGTAAATAAATTTGTATTGTACATTAATTATCTTTCATTTCATATATAATTTTCAATTAATTATCAAAAATTATATCGTTAATTACATTAATGTCATTAAAAGTAAACGAGGTATTTATATATATGTATATATATATATATAATTACTAGCTTTTGCCCGCGGCTTCGCCCGCGTGGATGTCGAATTTCCACTATTTTACCCCGTAGAGGTTGAATTAAAAAAAAAACCTTTCTTAGTGGCTCAGGCTTCACAAAGAATAACCCCTCCAAGTTTTCTCTTCTCCAGACACTCCTTAAAGAGGCGTGCCCAGAACTGGGTCGCGATAGTCGCAGTCTCCATTCCGCCATAAGATCCCGCCGGAGCTGAGGTGCTTCGCGCCGCGGCAGCGGAGTTATTTTTGATTACTGATCGGCTCCCGTGGCTCATGGTGCAATATTATATAGCATAATATTATGTGTTATTCTGTTGTATAAGCTACGAATATCTTGCAAAACCATCGGCCAGCCTTGCTACTGCCCGTATTTATCATCATTATATTGCTGCGGAGTAATTTTAAAACTCTGTGATATCCCTAATTATATTTATTGTAATCAGATTACGTAAACGGCAATTTTGTACAAAATTAAAAACGTTTATTTGATAAGGTAAGGATAAGGTAAGGGAGGAGGTAAGGATATATTAATAAGGATTTACTATTTTCATGAAAACACCCATCATGCATTATTTTAAAACTAATTTAATTGCCATAAGAATGGTTATTGAGTGAACTATAATAACTTTTTTTAGAATTTTTTAAGAGACACAATTCTTTGGTACATCATGTTTGCGGCACTTCAACCTTTTACGCAGCCCACGCAACGGATACTATCAAAAGAAATATTTTTTCCCGTTTTTTTTCCACACTTTTCATTTCTGCTCGGCTCCTATGTGTCTCAGCGTTATGTTTTATAACCCGCCCAAAAGTATGAATTGTAATCGTACCAAGTTTGGTCAAAATCCCTCAGTTTTTATCCCATGCATGCACATACATTTACTGATTGCATTTTGGCATGCAAATGCAAAAGTAAGTCTGTCTGTCTGTCTGTCGATCTCTTCTTAACGCCTAAGCCACTGAGCAGATTTGAATGAAATTTGGTACAGGTATAGTCTGGACCCCGAGAAAGGACATAGGATAGATTTCATCCCGGAATTCAGTCGTAGGGTTAACACGTACCACTACACACCCGCAACTCCCACAAACTCACGCACACACCCCTACACCCCAACACATCTACACACACACAATACACATACACACACCCCCACACAATTCAGACCCTGTCACACATCCCCCAATCGATAGCGCACTTAAATGTCAATTTCTGGCATATTACTTTATTTTTGTTATTCTTATTGTAAGATTACTTGTGAAATTCCTTAAATAACTAATAATGTAACTTGGGAAGGGCGGAGCACCCTAACACAAGTAAATTAATTACTTAAAAGGTGGCTTCTCATTGTAACTAGCGTAACGTTATTTAAGCTGATAATAAACATTTTTGATTTTGATTTTGATTTTGAATTCCCCCGGGAACGGGAAGTATCATTCCACGCGAACGAAGTCGCGGGCAAAAGCTAGTTTTAAAATATGTATATGTCGCATCCTGGTCATTAGTACGGGACGTCAACGAAGCACAAACGTCATAACGGCGTGTACAGAGCCTAGACTGGAGGGAGATCTTCAATAAAAGGTCGTGCGCTGAATACTCGGCCTCTTTTCCTGATCGTCCGCTCTTGAAGATTCGGTAGCCTAGGAACTGTATTGTGTTATTTTGTCGTTCTAAAGTGTGAAAGTATTGTAAGTGATTTACCTACCTACCTAATAAATTATTATTAGTAATTCTGCCAACTACTTTATTTCTTGCCCGGATCCCTGCTGACGCCCACAATGAGTGACTGTGAAGATCACGAATCTCCTACATATATTTAATGTACTAAATTGACCTCAATACTGTTCGTGGGCATTTACGTAGTACTTAACTATTTGGTAATCTGTGCTTTTTGGCTGAGGATTTTGTTATAGCGGCAACAGATAACTATTCGACTATCATGGTGCATGAGATACAGCTTGGTGACAGAAAACAAAAATCCTCTCTTAGGTCTTAAACCCTCTACATAATTTTTTAAGGGAATCCAGAACGAAATAAAAACATTTAATTTATTCCTCTTTACTCTCCCATGAAAGAAAATTTCCAAAAATCCTCTCGCAGTGCTCAGTTGCATTATTGGTGGAACTTACATGTAAAGTTTAAAGTGAATCCATTAAGAAATAAAACATTTAATTTATCCCCCTTTACTCCCCCATCGGAGGGAATTTCCAAAAATCCTCTCGCAGTGCTCAGTTGCTTCACTGGTGGAACCTACATGCAAAGTTGTAAGTGAATCCATTGCGAAATAAAAAAAAATGCGTTTATCCCTCTTTTCTCCCCTTTGGGGGGGAATTTCCAAAAATCCTCTCTTAGTGCGCGCCTACACCCCCCAACAAACACACATGCCAAATTTTAGCTCTCTACGACCAGTAGTTTCGGCTGTACGTTGTCCATCAGTCACTCAGTAACGGAAGCGTTTTATATACAGGGTGTCCCACGGCAATGCCACATGGAGGGAAAGTACCTTAAATATTGTAGATAGAACGTTTTACTGAAAGAAGACATTATTTGAATTTTGAAAACATTTTAAACTACATTCATAGATATTTAAATAATTACATAGTTGAACCGGGAATCGAACCTGTTAATCGAGAAAATTAATCAGCCTGTAGTTTTATCCTACTGATCGAAAGGCTTTATCACAAGGATTATTTTTTTCTAAATAACATAGTGTCACAAATAAAAGGAAGACCATGAATTTTAACATTTTTAATAAAAAATTAGTCAATTTTTCAAATGCTCAAAACTAGTCACTTCTTCTTGAAAACAAAGTGATAACTTTTGATTATTTCGTTCCCAGACGACTTTTTGGTCTTGTTGTGGTGGATATTTATTTATTTAAATGTTGTGTACTACTCAAGTGGGAAGATTGTTTAGTAATAAGTAGTTATGATTGTCAATTGTATGTCCTTACGGTAATGTAAGCTTTTAACTTTTCAGAACAAAATTTTACATTAAATGTTAAATTTCACGGTCTTCCTTTTATTTGTGACACTATGTTATTTAGCAAAAAATAATCCTTATGATGAAACCTTTCGATCGGTATGATTAAACAACAGGGTGATTATTTTTCCTCGTGGAACAAGTTCGATTCCCGGCCCAACCATTTAATTATTTAAAAATCTATTAATGCAATTTAAATTGTTTTTAAAATTCACATAATTGTCTTCTTTCAGTAAAATGTTCTATCTACAAGATTTAAGGTACTTTCCCTCCATGTGGCATAGCCGTGGGACACCCTGTATATAGATATATTATTATATATTATTATATTTTCATATATAATTTTCAATTAATTTTCATTTATACGCATTGAAAACATTAAAAATCTCACTACATTCAGTGGACGCCGCAGGGTGGTAGATTGTAGACGCTAGAAATCCTTCGCGATTTATATATGTGTGTATAATATATATATATACAGTTTTCAATTTTATTTTATTCAATAAACAGTTTTTACTGAATTGTCTGATTTATTTTATTTTTAAAGTGATATTTATATTACTAGAGAAATTTCAAAAAAAATCTGATTTCCTTTTTACCTCATAATATGAGAACTATTGGTCCTGAACAGTTCCTTTTACACTTCAATTAAAGCTAAATAACTGCTCTACAACTTAACTTCTTTTGACTTTCCTTGTAGGATGAGTAATTTAGACAGTATTTCGATCTAAAGTCTAGCTAACTACAAATTTGATAAAAATTGGGAAAAATTGCCCATTTTCGAAATGTCATATCTTGAGATCTATTAAACATACAGAGCTTATGTTACACTCATTTTGTTGCTTATTTTGTCTTTTTTAAAAGTTTCATAGATGACTTTGCTGCAAAATGCATATTGTAGAAGTTGTAAGCCAAAAACTGAAAAAAGTTCGAAAATTTCGAGGTTTTTCGAGCACTACGAAGTTAGCACAGGTCTTTCGAGGTTGCAAATCTAGATTTACACCATTGGTATCTATCCTAACAACATCACAAAAAATCAGGACCTTGCAATTTATTGCGACCTAAATGTCTTAGATGACTGGCCTATTTCTCAGGTCACAGACTATATCTATATCAAATGTCATTTAAATCAGTTCAGTGGTTTAGGCGTGAAGAAGAGACAGACAGACAGAGTTACTTTCGCAATTGTAATATTAGTACGGATGAGCACAAGCACAATATGTAGAGACATAATGGTGCTGATTCTCTTGTTCACAAACTTAACTTTTTAGTTAAATGCATGCTTAAAAGGACAGAAGATTCATTTTAGTTTAATCTTGTCAAATTAGACAGCGCCTGAAGAAAATTGACGTATATTTAGACGCCATGTTTTTAAAATTGCGTCTAAATTATCTATGGAGTGTCTAAATTTGACAGGACTTCTGTCTTTTCTTAATTTAATGGAAAGAGAAAGATGCACTTAACTTAAAGGGGAATGCCAAGAAAATGCCTGGAATGGACAGTAATTACCTATAGCGGTAAATTCTATTTAGAATAAAATATAACTCGTTAATTTATTTTCCAGTTTGTTTAACTAGGGGTATATATAAAATTATTATTTCTGTATTTAATTTGATTTCCGTCTTAGCACAGTCCTTCAATGACATGCATTCATTTACATTTATAGTCTGTGGTCTTATAAACAATCCTCAGAGATCCGTAAAAAGCTTTTTTAAACAGTAATAATTACATCTTTTGTTTTATCTCATAATCTAAGCAATTAAATATAATTATTTTTAAAAACTACGGCAGACAAAGTAACCTAGGCAGTATGAAACATGTCCGTTGCCTTGGCAGTTTGACAATATCTTGTGATTTGACATTTAATTTTTTCATCACATATTTAGTTCGATGTTTTGATTGTGTTACGTTACGTGTGTATTTTATGATATTTGACGACAACTTAGGCCATATGTTAAGGATTTTGATATGCCATCTGTCCTTGGTACCTAATTACGAACAATAACTTAAATAGGACCTGCTTAACACGACGACTTGGCTTGGCTTGAGACATAACCTCTCTAAGCAAAAACATTTCAAACTAGGTTCTCCCTAGTTTTAGATAATTATTGAAATTGTCTTTGGGTTTTCTTTGATTTGAAGTACAATTTGGCGTAGATTTCATTTTTGTCTATTTCAGGCATTTTCTTGTATGGGCGATGGGCATTCCCCTTTACGTTACTTTTTGAGAATCGGCACCAAGCATGCATGAAGTTGTGGGTTGAGGCGAGTACCAATGTGACAATTTCAATTTATTTTTTTCTAGATCTGTCCCCCGGAGTTGTTGCACACGCGTTATGTTAGGTTTTTGGTTACTGCTTTGCTCTCGTGGGTTATAGAGTGATGTTATGTAGCCTATGTCCTATTCTGATGTATCCCTACTATAATATTATAAATGCGAAAGTAACTCTGTCTGTCTGTCTGTTACGCTTTCACGTCTAACCCACTGAACTGATTTTAATGAAATTTGGTACAGAGATAGAGTTGACCTTGAGAAAGAACATAGGATAGTTAACTTTGATCACTCCTTAACAGTTTCATCGGCAAGCGAGGCAAAGCGGGGTGACAGATCGGAATAATCCGTCAGTTGTTACGGGTAGCCAGAAGTCTAAAAAAATGACATCAGTTTAACCTTGAGGCGTCACCGCCGATTGTGGAGATCTGGAGATCTCACGTTGAGGTCGATAGTATCCCCCCCCCCGTCCAAGGACGGGACACGGCTAAGCTAAGGTCAGTGCTACGTAACGTCTATTTATCTCGTCACCAGTAACAAATCACACAAAAACAAAATCGCATCAATTCAAACACAACAAATGGGTCGAAGAACTTCAAGACATAAATCGTCTTGGATTTCTGACAACTCCAAAAGATAATGTAACAACAACAGACATGATGAATGTCCTTCCCTTTGTGACCCTGACAGAGCCCTAAATGACCCCTTACAACCCTATTTGAGAACTTAAAGTGACACAATAAATCTTACACAAAAGGTTCCCGGGACAATCCTTACAGTTGTCCTATATTTTGTTTTGTTAAGACGTTGCATTTAACATTGTAGGGGATTGTTATTTGAATTATAAATTATATTGGATCAATGTTTTTTGTTACAAATACGTTGTAATTTTAAGATGAGGACCCTAAGGCTGATTTCTACCTGTGAGTAATTGAAATAATTATTATTCGAGTATAAGAGTGTGTTTTGTCGCGAGAGCAAGAGTCCCTATTAATTAAAATTAACAACAGATTGCCAATTTTGAAAACAAAAAACCGTTAATTTTGAAGCGTAAGTTGATATGAGCACTTGTTGAGAAAAACGTGTTATGCCAACCCTAAATAAAATGGTGTAAGACAAAAAAGATCATTATTGATATAACAGAGAACTTATAAGTACTGATTAAAAAAAAAACTATGTAGAGCCAAATAAAACTTAAAAAAAAAACGGTTATTTGGCACTATTAACTATAAGACTTAATTTAAAAAAAAGTATACTGCATCGGCCGGGAATCGAACCCGGGCCGCCCGCGTGGCAGGCGAGCATTCTACCACTGAACCACCGATGCTTCATGCAATTATCAGCAAAATGTAATGCTAGTGAACATGAACACAGCAAAGCCATTCTCTTTTAGTCTAAGTAAACCACTTATCATCATGATCATATTATTATTAGTTGGAATAAGCACATTTCGTAAGAAATAAGTGATTTATGCATGCATCATAACGTTTATGTTCTGTTAAATACTTATCATACCATAATCAAAGACCTAGATTAGCTTTGTAGATACCGTACTTTATTTTATCTTAATCAAACTAAAATGGTGTAAAGTGTGTAATTAAGAATTTACAAAAAATCCTTGGGCAAAGAACAAGTATTAATTATTAAGCAAGTTTAGATTGATTTAATCAATTCTGTGAAAAAATTGCTTTACAAAAGTAATTTTAATTATTCCGTCAATAGCTGCTGCGTCAAGCAAACCAGCAGTTTACCGTTCATCCAAACAATGAGTGTTCGTTCGGCTGACATTAGTAAAATTACAGGTAAACAAGTATTATTACTGAGCGCCTGCAGATTCCCTTAAAATATTTCATAATTATTTATCAGAAAAAATATAGCAAAATGGATACCATGCATCGGCCGGGAATCGAACCCGGGCCGCCCGCGTGGCAGGCGAGCATTCTACCACTGAACCACCGATGCTTATACCTATTCAACTAAAATAGCCATCACAAACGTGTGATGTTTAAGTAAAAGTAAAGATGTGCGCAAGACCTCCTTTCACCTTTGACCTCGATTCCAATATTATGCTGATAAAGATATTAGAATCTTAGTATTTATCAACATAATTCGTATTGAAGAAGTTAGTAAAAATATTTTTATCAATTGAAAATATCTTTCATCTTGGGAACGCGTGAGGGTCTCGAGTTAAAATTAAAACTATTAAGTATATTAAGGTCTGCAGTCTCTTAAAGCTGCAAAAAAAACATATTTCTAAGTAAAAAAAAAAAAAAATACGGCCGTTTCTGACGCAAAAAACGTACATTTCAACACTCTACACGGGATCAAAATTCATAGGGTACTTGTTTGGGGACATCACTATAAAGATTTTAGTAAGATGTCACATCCCTAAATAAGGGGAAGCAACTTCCTTCCTCTTTCCTCCTTCCGGGACGCCACAAGATGGTTGGCATCATAAGTGTAAATCCTTAAAAAATAAATAAAAGATTAAACACAGTGTTCATAAATAATAGTTTATTTAATTATAGTATATAGATATAGTAATTACCATCAAGACAGACAAACAGTATTTGTGTTGACCTACTTATTATTTTTGCCTAAGCGCAATTCTTAAACAGACTTTGTTTCTATTACACATGGTCAGATAGATGGACGGATAGTCAGAGAAGGATTAGTACCTAATAGGGTTCCTTTGGCATCTATTGCAACAAACGGAACTTAAATCGCGCTACTAAACAAATAACAATACAGGTTGAGTAACAATAATATACTGCCAATATCTCTGTATTTTCCTATTTTAAGTTATTTTCCTGTTTTTAGTTAATAATTGCGGTACTTTTTTGTTTTAATTTTTAGCACAATTTTTACCTGAGGACCCATTTTTTTGAAGCCGGACAACTTTCTCCTAAATTGACATTTACTTTCTGAAAACATCATAAAAATCGGTTCAGCCTAACGCGAGATAATCGCGAACAATAAATATACACACATCAAAAGTGTCTAGGGATATTTCAATGAAACCTAAATTACTAAAATACTATTAACTTTTTGTTAAAACATGTACACATTAAAATAAACCTTGTTTAATAGACTATTTAATCTGATAATAAACTTTTAGATAAAGTTAAATTTAAAAAAAACTTAGAAGAAGAGGAAAAACTCAAACAAAATTTCAATCTTAACTTTATTTTTGAAACATCAAAACTTAAACAAAACAACAATTTTTTTTATAAAAATTCTTGAAAACTTAATATTAATATTCCGTGGATCCACCTAAGACTCTCCTGACACATCTGCAGCGGTTCTGCATACTCAAAACAAGGGTGTCAATATCCTGTTGTGGAATACTGTCCCATAATTGCCGTTTCTGAAGCCATGAAGACCAGTCAGAGCGTTATATCCAGGCTTTGGTCATGTTATCGTGTCACGGAGGAAGTGGTGGAACGGCACCGAGGACCTCAACGCATTACAACACATGTACAGGACCGATTCATAGTAAATGCTGCACGAAGTCAACTAAATGCAGCGGCGATGCAATTGGTTCAAAGGCTACAGAGAGAGTATGGTTTGCTGGTAAGCGGTCAAACTTTGAGAAGGCGACTGCATGAAGTCAATCTACGTGCTCGTAGGCCATTTTGGGTATCAGCACTAAGGAGAGGTAATCGAGGAAGAAGATTACAATGGGCTATTGCACACGAAAACTGGAACCATTCTCAATGGTCACTTGTGCTTTTCACTGATGAATTTAGGTTTGGATTTCATCCTGATTCGCGAAGAGTACGCGTTTGGAGAAAACCTGGACGTTGGAATCGACTGCAGCACCCACAACAAGTTCATGCATATTAAGGTGGCACGATTATGGTTTGGGCAGGAATTCGTCTCGGCGGTAGAACGGACCTCGTTTGGATACAAGGCAATATGACTGCTCGAAAATACCGAGATGAGGTGCTAGAGCCTGTAATCTTGCCCCACAAACAGCAAATGGGACAAAATTTCCAGCTAATGCACGACAATGCCCGTCCACATACGGCGCGTATCGTTACAAGTTGGTTACAACAGCATGTTATCCAAGCTTTAGACCGGCCTGCACAATCCCCTGACTTAAATCCTATTGAGCATGCCTGGAATATGCTTCAGAGAAGAGCTCGTAGGAATTTCCCTGTTGATATTGTGCATCAAAACCAGCTTTTCTTGCATCTTAGCAGGATTTGGGACAGTACTCCACAACAGGATATTGACCCCCTTGTTTTGAGTATGCAGAACCGCTCCAGATGTGTCAGGAGAGTCTTAGGTGGATCCACGAATTATTAATTTTAAGTTTTCAACAATTTTTATATAAAAAAAATTGTTTTGTTGTTTAGGTTTTGAAATTTCAAAAATAAAGCTAAATTGAAATTTTGTTGAGTTTTTCCTCTTCTTTTAAGTTTTTTTTTTAATTTAACTTTATCTAAAAGTTTATTATCAGATTAGATAGGCAATTAAACAAGGTTTATTTTAAAGTGTAGGTGTCTTAACAAAAAGTTAATAGAATTTTAGTTATTTAGGTTTAATTAAAATATCCCTAGACACTTTTGATGTGTGTATTATACATATAGGTCAAAATGTCAACTTTTTTTTACAAAGTTGGTATTCATATATAATTATTTTTTATGAAACTCTAAACACTCCTTGCTACTGAGACTGACACAGTCGATCTGAGTGCAAGTTTTAACGACGTCCTCGAATTCGTCGCCGCAGCTTCACGGCTGAGTTGCTTGGATTCGGCGCTTCCGCTTCGCTTCGCTGATTATTTTGAGCGGATAATATTGTTTTATTTTTGAGAGAAAAATCTTTATTCTGTGTTGCAAAGATATCTTTCAGGTATAGAAAGATATCATCCCTTTCGATGGCTTGACTCGTATTGAAAGGTTTCAGCTCTAGCTCGCTCCGTATTAATCATTTTGGCAAATGTTTACAGAATTTGACTGCAAGTCAATGGGATCAAATTAATACAGACCTAGCGATGTTACTTTTGTATTTAATTATTTATCCCAATATTTTCAAGCTGTGTAGCTAGGTATGTGCAAATTTATTTTTTAGTAAATTCACGCACAAATGACAGCATGGTTGGCGAGAAAAACATTACATTTAAACTTATATTAGTTGGCGCAGTGATTGATCGTATTTGATGCTGCTGTGCCTGTCGCGGGCTACATTTCCGCGTGGGACAAATGTATAAAATATGTATGTTGTTTGTGTATTGATGTTTCTTTGTTTGGTTGTAAACTCACCCGCAATACAGGAGGACTTGCTAGGGTTAAGCAACATTTTCCACAATTACTAATTTCTGGAACTACAGCATATCTAGACAAGTGGCATTGTATAATAGATGATTGAGGGCCGATTTTTCAATTGCCAGATAGCTTTTATCTGAAGAGTATGTTTGACGTTTCGACAGCTTTTGTATAGAAAATATGTCAAACCGTCATATTTATTCCTCAGATAGAAGTTAACTGATGATTGAAAAATCAGCCCTGAATAGAATAGAGTATTTTTTTTTTTGGTGAGTGGGAAATCATCCAATGACTGCACCCAGGGCGTGTCAGACTCTTACTGACTAAAACCCACTCATGTTCCTTCGATTGCCCTTTATGATCCAGGGTCACGGTAACTATTATAAACATTCCGCAACAATAGAATAGAGTGTTGAATGTTTGGGATTGACATTATGCTTGAGATAAGTAATTTGACATCTCGTTTCAATCTCTCTTTTCTACCATCTTTTCTATATTGCCACACGTCTAGAGATGCCTAGCAAGATACTAAAAATTCAAAAAAGGAAAAACTGAAAAGCATGTAATTCTAACTAAACTCATAACAAAAATTTTAACACGTTCGTACAGAACCCTCCCTAATATTAAAACTGGAAGCTCATATAAACTAACACTAATGACGTCACCACTAAAGCCGTTAGTGAGTTGTAGAGCGCTCGGTTCCCATTTAATAAACGTCTATAATGTAATGTAAAGCACGTTCGCGTACACTTATCTACACGCCTCGAGACGGTGATAAGGGCGGGTTCTGATGGACGAGTGAAACGCTTTGTGTAAAGAATTTATTTTAAGGAGATTTCACGTGGCTGATGTTTGTACTGTATATGGCGTAAGTTGCGGGAATTCTACACCCGGAAAAGGGTGGTAACTAATTTAGGGTTCTTTTGCTAGGAAGTGTTGTGATTTTAAAGTTAATCGATGTCCTGTGAATTAGTATAAAAATTCGATAAGTGTCATTTGCAGTCACACCAAAGTTTAAAAGGGTAAAGCACCAGTTACCAGAAAAGCAATTTAACTTGCTTTGAGGAACGTGCCCATTTTAACCGATTTCAATCCGTCAAAAATGCACGTGTTTTATATTTAACATTTGCAAACACGTACATACACAAACACACACACACACACACACACACATATACACCCACAGCCAGATTAACGTTTAGATCTTGAGTTTCTTAAATAGGGATGACGACAACATAAAAAAAATGGCATTCTGTTTAGTCCGTCTTGTAGATCGGCCAAAAATACGGGACACGTATTTTTTGATTCGTCAAAATAATAAAAAAATACAAAGATAAAGAGCAACAAAGTTCTGGAGTGGGGGCTTTTGACGACACCGTAATGCAAAAATTGTATCTAATCGTGACGTCACGCTGCACGCACAACTTCAACGCACTGTATCGTCGTCATTCTTCGTTTACGAGAAAAAAGAAAAAAACGTGACCAAAATTTTTTAGTAATCTCAATGACGGACTAATTACTTTTTTTTCGTCGTCTCGCCTATTCAGGTATTTAAGTTATTTGTTATGTCATACATGAATCTGTGGGGTGACGACCTGGTGATTGGTAACTACACCGACACCAGCTGCGCATATGCCTGAAAGTTGTTTCACAATATTATTACTGTAGTTATTTATTTATTGTATAAAGTTTTTTATTTGTGGGAGAAATAAATACAATAATTTTATTATACTTATTTGACATGACGATTTTGAATGATTTTATATTGGCCTTGCTTCTGTTTAGTTTTTCTTGTTATTGTCTTTCCTCCACGCTATGGTTATCACCTATTGGCATGAATAGGTCAATCTTCCCTATATTTCCATAGTATCTAGGTGCAAATCTAGCTCTCCAAACATAAATAAAAATATTCATTGATGTGGTGTGCGCACACAAAACCTCTCACCACAAACGCATACGCCTTCTCCGTTCCACAGTGAGTAAAAGAAAAAGAAAACGGTATTTCCACACAAACCTCGTTTTAAAATTTTCTTGAAATAAATCACTGTTGAACCAGCCGTCACGTGTGAACACGTACTAAACCTGCGGATTTAGATACAGGGGGAGTTCCTTTGAAATACGTTTCGAAAATGGGTCGCGTTTGAAACTTTTGTTACTTTTCCTTTTGTCTTCCCTCCCCTTCTAAATGTTTCATATTTTTAAGTAAATGTTTTCTTTTAAAACGACGCCTTCGCCTCGAGTGTTTCTGACTCTCATCCCGTTTCAAGTAAAGGCATGAATTTCCATAAATCCTTTTTGACAGATACTTGAGACGAAAGCTGAATATTTTAGGTGTTGGTGTATTTGTGGGGTTCGCGTCAGAAACATGTGGCGCGATATTTATGTTGTTGGCGTAGGGTAAACTGTTTTGGATTAGGGTGCCACTCTAGATGATGGAGGTATGTATTCTGTTTTAAAATTCAAATAGCCGTTGGACAGGCGTCTTTTAAGATGAGAAGGAATCGTCATATTTTTTATTCTTATTGGCTTCATAACATATTAGATAAATTGGCCTTTGATTATTGTTGTGTTTTTTTAAATAGTATTCTTTTCTATAGAGATCTACCTACGTTTTAAAACAAGCAATTAGCGTCACTTTTCTGTAAATGGTCTAAGTCTGCTTTGAATTTAGTTTGTGTTTTAAATTTACCTACTAAATTTACTGAACCAATTTGTAGTTTATATTTTTTTACCTTTTTCATTTACGTCTTCATATAATACAACATCGGCAACCTTTAACAGGGAAGGGCCAAGTGACAATTAGAGGTATAGGCAGACCGCACTTTTATAATGAGTTACTAGTAACTATAGTGATAAGCTAAGGTTTTATTTAAATTTTATTACTAGGTTTCGCCAAAAGATAATAACAAGTCTCAACCACTAAGATTTGTTATTAACGCTCGATAAGATCGCAAGCGTTATAGTATGTATTAGAACAGCTATGAATTTACACTCTGCTGCTATAATTAAAATAATTATTGTGCAAAGTATTGCACCTGCAGTGTAGGTTATATTATTTTTATTTTATTATTAACTTATAAGAATTTATCTGCAATTTACAAACTTGTCACAGGCCGCGCGTTGCCGAACGCTATTCTACTATTAATTATAATTATACTGTCCTCTTTAATATCAGAAATGCAAAAGCATGTGCAAATGGATGTTAATTTATTACTATTTCAAGGGCTTTATGGATTTAGCTGAAACTTGTTACTTATAGATACACATACAGCTAGAAATATTAGAAAATGAGAGTATAGGCCTAAGCGAGTTGTATAGCAACCTGGAAGCACTCGCATTTCAATCTTTTTATCCTAATGTTTTAATTTATCAGGACTTTTTCCCAATCAATCGTTTTAATCAAAGTCCCACACGTTCAATACATTGATAGTACGTGTTTCTGAAGTAAATAGAAATCTGAGTCAGCCATTACAGCAAGTTGGTTCACCTCGGCTAAATTGGAAGTCTATTCGCCGTGCTATTGGGGTAGTCTGCGTTCAAGAGTTGGGGACCCTGGCTCCCTTTTGAGATTGGGGCCCTGAAAATAGTAATTTTGTCCTACTCGTCTATAGTTTTCTGCTTACTGAAATATGTAAAACTTGCTGTTCTCATCGGTTTTACCCGCGGTTTGTTTTTTGGTTTGGTTTTGCTTCGCGCCTGTGTGGCATAGCGTTATGTATAAAGCTATGATACTCGCGGATAGCATAGTTTCTATAGGTGAACAAAAATTCAAATCGGTTCATTACTTTTAGAGTTTATCCATTACAGACTAAAATACTTTACTTTTATAATATTACTATGGATAAACAAAATAAATACGAGTTTCATAGGACAATTTTCAACGGCTACCTGATCCCCAACCAGGTAGAGCCTGTACGTTGAAAACCAAGCAACTGAAACACATCATTTACGTAATTTTTATTTAAGGGCAGGTTCAGCCCTCTGCAGAATTTTCAAAGAAAAACATTAGCGGCCACGCTTTTTTCCTGGCCTAAGTAAGAGAGGTCTTATTGAATAATGTATGCTGTATCTATCGTTGACCATGGGAACTGGGCTGTTGGTACACTTCGATTAAATTCCATGTTCTCTTTAGAACTTTGAGATTTTCTATGTTTTTTTTGGGCCCGCTTGTATTTGCCAGGGTTAGGTTTTAACTTTGAGTTAGACGCCAACAGAAATCAAACGTCACTTTATTTTAAAACGCTTTTGAATCTGTTGCTGTCTCTACTTTATCCCATTAGCGTGACAAAGACAGCAACAGGTTTCAGAGCGTCTTAAAATAAAGTGACGTTTGAGTATTTAGGCATTTGTAATTTAACTACGTGTTAGCTATCTCCAACACATACAGACTGATATCATAAAGAAGTATTGACTGGTTGTTTGTAAATAAATAAATAATAAATAAATATCTTGGGACTACTCACACACGGCCATCTGATCCCAAACTAAGCAGAGCTCGTACTATGGTGACTAGACAAGGACAACTGATAAACATACTTATATAATTTTTAATTAAATACATACATATTATAGATAAATAACACCCAGACACAGAACAAACATTCGTGCTCATCACACAAGTTTTTGCCCTGGGTGTGAATCGAACCCACGACCTCCGGCAGCAGTCAGGGTTACTAACCACTAGACTAACAGGCCTGTCATTGTGAAAAAGTAATTTCTGATTTTTTTTAATTGGCATTAAAAATGGGTTACTTTGCCACCTGAGACAGTAAACGTTTCAGAATATAACAGGTGCACAAAAGAAAATTTTAAGTAAAAAAACCATTCAACATGTCTAAAATCCACCAAACCATTTTATAAGCAAAGACCACCCGTAAAGCTAACAAAAAATAATTATCACGATTTTTAAGAGGGTGCTTAAATTGATGATCGTATTAGAGAAAATAAATTGTCGATGCTCTGGTAAATATTAGCTGAAAAGGCGAGGCTATAGTGCTAGCTGTGCGAGAAATGAGCTGGAGATGAACGAGGCTGAAAAGGTAAACATTAAGGAAAGTAAGGCTAATATAATGCTAGCTATTTTTTATGTACCTGTTCTTTCAGTAACTGTTTAACTTTACACAGAAACTTTGAGAATTTTCAGCATTATTAATTAAATTGTAAACATAATACCCGATTTCCAACCAATATATATATTTTTTTCTTTAATAAAATAATCTCAATTTTAATGTAACTGTTAAACATGTAGCCCAAGAATTAGAACTGTGCTTACAACATAAAACCATCAATTAATTTAAAAAAAAGAGAGCACGACGAGTTATCTAATTCGCACACTACAAAAATATTCTGAATGTAAACGAATTTGGAGTTCCAATACGAAAAATCTTTCATATAGATCTACATACATTACATTCGGCAGGTTTATATGGTAATGTGCGCGTTGTTATGAAACCTTATTAAAATTCCACTTCCTCGTTCAGACGTGTCCCCTTTTTCGCCTAATCCTTGGATTTTTGGTTTGCGAAAGGCTTTTGTTATTATCCTATTTATCCTGTGAGATTTGAATGAGATTTCAGCTCATATTCTGTGTTTGTGAATAAGAAATTCCAGTAAAAATAAATAAATAATGTATCATTTACAAACTGATAGCCAAATATTATTACGTACAAATTCGTACATACGGTAAATTATTCCTGTCACAAAATTTGCGTTCCAATATTTCTATATTTTTAAAAATATCTAAAATATTAATTAGAACCACCAATTACTTATGCACCTCTTTGGTATTTATTCATTTTTATTTATTTATTAAATGTCACTTTGGTTTAGCTCGCAGTTTGACCCATGCCTTATAAGATTATCATTATTAATATTCATCCATCGTCACGTCTGACCATTTAGAATTTATTTTTGGAAACAATAGAAAAATAAACCCTATTATCTTAAGCACATAAATAAGTTTAGGTTATCATCGTTTGGTTTAAATTGCGGTCTACGCAGAAAGATAAGTGTGCTCTTTATTTAATTGTAAAAGTGGCTGCGAATCGTTTTCATTGCTGTCGGAATTTGGAAGAAACTTGGCATCCACACAAGATATGGGTTTTGGTAAAACGTCTCACGGACCTAAAGCATCTGTAGTACAACATAGAAGAAAAGACCGACTTGCCCTAATAAGATAAGGTTACATAAAAGCTTATTAGTAGACAAATATTATAAAAAAGAATTACATTAAAAAGTTAATAGATATTCTCTTCTTTTCTTTTTTTAATGAAATGATAAGAGAAAATAGCACTGAATTTAAAATAAGTTTGGTTTGTGATTATGAACAAAAAAATTCTCTAACACTTTAAAATATTTTTCTTACTATAACAAAGTTAGGTTATATTTTATTGTTTACTAGCTGTCCCCTGCGGTTTCACCCGCATTTTTCGTTACTGTTCCGCTCCCGTAGGTCGTAGCGTGATGGTATATAGCCTATAGCATTCCTCGATAAATGGGCTATCTAACTCTGAAAGAGTTTTTCAAATCGGACCAGTAGTTCCAGAGATTACCCCCTACATACAAACTTACAAACCTACAAACTTACAAATTTTACCTCTTTATAATATTAGTATAGATTATTTCAGGTTTACTGCTTACAAATTATTAACACAATTCAAGTTACCGAAAATTACGCCAATTACGAAGTACACAGAAATATTAAATATCACTCTAAAACTAAATTACAAGTTCAACAATCTGTTATATTTACAAGTAAATATTTCTGTGACGTGGTATGATGTAATCTCTTGTTTAGTCTCTAGCATGTATTTTCAGCTTAAGCTAGATACACAAGGGTACTGTTTTTTCTTTTAAGGTACGCGGCCGGGGGTATAAGAGAGATGTCTGTAATTGTATCATAATCAGCCTGAATCAGTCCACTGCTGGTCATAACTAAGGACTACTTTCAAAAATTCTTTCTTAGAGGATACCTACTCTTCACAAAGATCACACCTTCCAAGTTTTATATCTCTAGAACTAACGGTTTAAGCTTTGCGTTGATATATCACTCAACCAGTCAGTTTATCATTTATGTAGATGTAGTATGGATTCAAAAGTGCCTGTATTTGTTCCATTTCCCTAAACCGATAAACCAATTTCAATAAACCTTTGTTTACAAATAAGCTAAAGCCAAGGAAAAATATTGTTATTTATGCATACTTTTATTAAAGGATCGAACAGCAAAAAAGCGAAATGGAGTGTTAAAGTTTGTATAGGATAATCGGAAATCCATCACAGAAAGCTTGCGGGCAAACCGTTACAAAAAATAATGAGTTTTTGCAAGAAACCAAATCCAACACACTGAAAGTGAAAAAAAAAAAGCTTTAACAGTATTAGCTAAGGCCCATAACTTCAAAAAATAAAATTGTTAATAATAAATAACTTTTTTTAAACAAACAAAGTAGCTTGACTTGGCTCGCGAGGTTGTCGACATGTGGGATTTGAATTCAGCAATCATTGTGCTGATAGTCGTGACGGCCAATGGCTCTCGCTAGGCAGCTGGATCAAGGGTCTGAAAAGGAAGGTGGTAGCGGTACTCCTGGACACGGCGCGCATTGTCTGGAGGTATCTCTCTTTGGAGCCCTGAACACCGGTAGCTTAGACCTTGTTTCCGATGCCGGTGGGCTACTATTTTTTTTATATTTTAATGTATTTTTATATGAATATTCAAAGTTGTAATTAATATGTTACAAAATAAGTAAATGAAATAATCTTATTTAATCGCACTGTCCACTGTCAATAATTATGCGACTAGTCAAAGTAATTTTAGTAAGACTCGTCTTATCTAATGAATATTTTGTACTTACCTTTATATATGTTTTTCTTTCTCACCATATGAGAAAAGATAAGTGCACTTGTGCCTTGCACACTAAGCATGCAACAAGGCATTTATAAATGTGTTTCGGCGGCGCCTCGGTCCATATTTCACCGTCGTGCGTCGTCCATAAACGGCTGTTTTTCCGGCCGCTGTAAGACTTATATAAGTAACAAACTTTAAATAATATCTCAAGATTGCCGCACTGTGATAAAGACGTATTTTTTGGCAAAAGTTTTACAAAAACACATTTGTTAAAGAGATCTGTGGAGATATTGGTTGCCTTGTCAGCGTAGTATTATCAATTCATCTTATTTCTTAGCTTGGAATACTGCCAGGACACGCTTTTCCAATTATGTTATATTATTCAATTTCAGGCACTTAATCTGCCGTTTAAGGAGCTAAGTAGCTATTTAGTGGATCTCTCTGCTAGATTTATTGTTTTAATGTAGCTAATATAGAAGTTTAGTGATTACTAAAGAGGGTTTTGTGAAATCTTCCGGTTTTCTAAAAAGTGACCAAGTTTTGGCAAAATTGTAGTTATTGTTGTATCTATAGTTTTAATAATTCATAATAAATGTACAGCTATTTTAATAAACGATTGAAAGGTTTATGTTGTTATTTTAATTTAAAGAGGTTTTTTTTATAGTCATTGTTTAATTTAGTAGAGTTTTGCTGCGTGTGCCGCTGCTTATAAATTTGGAACCGTTGTTGTTTCAACGTCATACTCATCCCCATGAAATTTAAATTAATTAGACAAGAAGAATAAACAAGAAAAAAAGTAGAATACTTTAATAAACAAGTTCAATAGTCTGGTTCATTAAATAATTAAGGATATATTAAGATATTAAGGAATATATAAATTTATTTTGTAAAATATGAGAAGTAATGTAGTCAAAAATTTTGGTACACGTTGTACCTCATTTTGGCTACCATAAATGTATTTTTAGACTCGGTCTAATAATGATCTACTCAGAGATTAACCTCTTTCTCGCCTACATAAAAACTTATGCTCCAAAACTGTGAAATATGTTCGTAAGCCACAACGAAACAGTCGCAAAAACTCGCTTGTATTCTCGTTTCTTGCTTACAAGTAGGTAACATTGTTTCGCATTCACATACAAACTAATGAGTAGCTTAAAAGTCAGTGGCGTAGTTAGGTAATCAGGCCCCTTGCAGGGTCGCAGAAGGGGCCTATAGAGTCGTCGGGGCCAATTTTGGGTCCCTTTCAGTGCACACAAGAATGTGGGACTCTGTTGGAAGGGAAAATACTTATCAATAAATATAATATACACATTAAGGATTTCGAACCCACACTACCGTAACCTCCGAACTTTGTTGGTATATAAAGAGAACTAATCTCACACTTTGTTTTTTTATTTGTTGTTTTTATCAAGAATTCACAATAAAAAACCTATGTTTGTTATCGTCTTGGTAGTAAAATAGAATAACAGTACAGTATACGTAAGAGAATAGAGTAAGTCCCTGTAAGAATGGAAGCCATGGACCCGTATCCTTTTGGCCGCAACATAAAACCTGCACCGAAAAAAAAAAAAACGAAAAAAAAGCCATTGTATAAATATTGTTCATATTTATCGATCAGAATACAAACTACAGTGCCTAGCTACGCCACTATCTGGCCAACACGTGTCCGGGGCCCAAGTATTTGCGGGGCCCATTAACACGGCGGTAACTCCAACCCTGTCAAAAGATTTTAACCAACTAATTCCACATCACAAATCCTGTACACGCACTAAACCTCAATTTATTCTAGTAAGCGTTGCATGAATCTGCACGCTTACAAATAAACTTCGTACAAACATATAAGATTTGTAGGAAATAGAATGTTAAAGAAAATATTCCATTGTAAAGTTACCTGCAGTACGACGCAAATTGAAAATGTTTTCATGAAAATGTTTGCTATGTTGAATCATTTGTATTTTTCAATCTCGGTTTAGAATTTTGGATAGGAATTCGTGGTTTTATTGTTAGTTGTTATCTGTATGTGCTGTACATAAAAACGACGGGAGAAAATGTATGTTATTTAAATTTGGTTGATGGTGTCGAAAATATCGTGATGACATGGTGGATAAGGCGGGTGCCTTATCCACTATGTCATCACGATATTTTGTAAGAGGCCTCTTATGTAAGAGGTTGTAGGTGCGGATCCGTGCAAGTAACAATGTGAATTTTCAATTCATATATACTTTCTAAAGTTTATCTTGGCCATCATTGATATTTGTGCCTCGGAAAGCACCTAAAGCCGTTGGTCCCGGTTGTCATTCGTAGAACTTTGAAAAAAGCCAAAGCCTGATCAGCCAAGGGGTATCGTGTCGCCCAGTTTCTGGGTTGTGGAGGTCTGATAGGTAAACGTAAAACACTGGTATCCAGCTGACCCCGGTTAAGCTGGAAGCCGACCTCTAGATAGTTGGGAAAAGGCTAGGCAGATGATGATAATGGTGTCTGACTATTGATTAAACGACAAACTTTATTTTTTATGTCTTTTTATAAGTCAGCTTTGCCTTAATACTAACACCCAGGCTTCCACGACAACTAATTGTCATGCAAACCTAATAATATGTAGCGTTAACTCTACCTGAATGTAAATCAAGCCTTAGATGCAACACCGCCCACAAAAATATGCAAATGCAGAAGATACAGTAAATAAAATACAACTTGCCACCCAAAAGTAATTCAACACGCGTTCCCAGAATATATTCAGGTGTAGCAAGCAAGTGTTGACAAAATCCAGCCAGTCTATTCTATAACATTTCCTTAGGTAAATCTTTTAGATGAAGTAATGTATATAGATGATGTAATCTTGTCACAATAAAAAAATGGGATGTTTATGACAAAAATAATATTAGTAGAGTTTATTAGTAAACGACTTAATAACTAAAATTATACGATTATTGTGGTAGACGACTTAAATTATTAAGTCGTTTACTAATAAATACTACTAATATTATTACTGTCCGCACTTTTTCCATTTAGTGCTACAAAAACAGCATCAGATTTGGAAGCGTCTTAAAAATAAGTGACGTCTGACTATTTGGGAGTAAATCCAGTTTATACATATAATTTATTTAATTAATCAGTTAAAACAAACAAAAAAACTTATTTTACAATAAAATACATATTTTAAATTATAAAAAACGAATAATAAAAATCACTTGTGCGTAATACGCTGCGTTATGCACCGCAGTGCAATAAAACTCACTTTACTAGTACACCCTGGGGCGTTGAACGAATATTTGTACATATTATATCTTCGAATTAATCTTTCTTTTAACAAATAATCACAATTGGTTCATTTTCAGTAATTGTCATCATTACTGAATACACACCATCATGTTTTACAGTACAGCGCTCGACAATATCGAATCAAAACAAAGTATTGTCGTCCGTGTTGTTTGCGAATAATTAATGCAGCAAATTGTAGTATCCATTTGGCCTTAAAATTAAACAGCTGTATGACGTAATTGGCAAATAATAAAGTGTCCGATTTTCACTTTACTTTAACACTTAAGCGCCACTTAAGTTAGGTACTCCAACTTTTTTTCTTTTTCTAATTGTTGCAACTACAAAAAGATGAGAAGATATTATTAATCAGAATTTTATTACGTTACGTGATTTAGGACGAACCTGGAACGTAAGACAAAATAACAGAGAATTCTTGTAATTTTTTTCAAGTTAACGAAAACACTCCAGCCCCCCTAGACAAGTGGCATTGTAGAATAGATAGCGAAAACGAATACATTATCAAATGTATGGAGATGTCAAATTGTTTAGCGAAAGCTTATGTCAATATGGACCGATCTTAAAAATTCTTTCGCCATTAGAAAGCTACATTGTCCACGAGTAACATAGTAATATCACGCTATGTCCCACGGGAGCAAAACAGTAACCAAAACCTAATGTAACATGGGTGAAACCGCGAGGAACAGCTGGTGTAAAATAATGTTACAATCTAGCTAGTTTTTATTTACACGATATTGCAACAAATGAATTTATTTGAAAATAAAGCATAATAATATATTGTATTTTGTGTATATCTATTGTTTTAATAAGTTAGCTAAATAATAACGGCTATACATAAATGCTCTTACTAATAATCACTGTGTAAAGTTATGTCATGAATAAAGCCTGTGTAACCGTACATTTTTTGACGTATAAACCTGTCATAACTTTATGCAGCGATTATTAGTAAAACGCAAAGAGTATAGTGATATAATCCAAATACAGATGCATTTCCTATCAATTTTGGAGGATTTGGATAAGGTAGAGTAGTGATCGGCTTGTGCTCGAAATGCATCAGTTTTGGCTACGACGTTAATGCATTTTTATTCCAAAATGAATATTTGTATTATGTTCTCAGCTTTTGTTCGTGTTCTCGGTTTATAGTATCGGTTATAGGTATTTTTATTTTACCTTTTCTAAACACGAAACGTGCATTATAAAATTAAGGTTCATTTGAGAGAAGCAAAAGAGTTTCAAATAAGTTTATGTGTATATTTCTTGCTACAGTACCTATAAAATAAACACAAACAGCTTAACATATTTATTTTTTTACTACCTCCAATTTGCAGCAAATAGTTTTATGTCAGCTGGTTAAGCCACGCTCTCTGTACTCTCTATACAGCTGAAAGCTGCATAGAGTTAGACTATCATCTTTATTATAAAAGCGAGGCGCATCTCCGCATATTCGTGAATACATTTTCCCCGGAACTCGTTTGTGCTGTTTAAATATCCACCTTTTGTGAATATACATGTTTTGGGTTGTATAATGTTTTTTGGACGTATTTTAGTGCAGAACATACTGAAAAAAAAAACTTACCAGGTGCGAGTCGAATTGCGCACCGAGGCGAGGGTTCCGTGCAGATAAATTCGAAAAAACCAAAAACTTTTTTATAAAAAAATAGTTTTTAGATTTTGTCGGGATATTTTTTTTAAGTATTTGTGTTAACAAAAATGCTTCTAATTGCCAAATTTTATGATTCTAGATATTCCTTATCATACACATGGTTGTGGGTTCAAATTAGGACAAATAAATTATGTGATTTTTTACAATATATATATTCAAACTAGCTTTTGCCCGCAGCTTCGCCCGCGTGGATGTCGAACTTCTATCCACTATTTTAACCCTTTCTTTTGGAAGTGAGAAATCATCAAATGACTTCTCCCGTCCTGGACGGGGCAGGAGGGCGTGTCAGACTTTTACTGACTAAAACCCACCCTTCGATTGCCCTTTATGCTCCGGGGTCACGGTAACTATTATAAATATTCCGCAACACTATTTTAACCCTGTAGGGGTTGAATTGATAAAAAAACCGGCTTATGTTTACTCTTCACATAGAATAACCCCTCCAAGTTTCATGTCTCTAGTTAGTTATTGTTAAATATCAACAAAGCGTTGGTATCAGTCTGTGAGTATACTATTATATGTACATCAAACGACTTTTCCCACCCTGGGCGGGGTGGAAGGTTGTGTCAGACTCTTGGCCCTTTATGTTCCGGGGCAGCGGTAACTATTAGAATTAATCCGCAACCAATGCACACGAACCTAGTTCTTATCGGGCGGCGAGCTACTCATCGCTCGCCGTCCGCAGTCCCGCGCCTACGGTGGCCGGTAGTCGTCTTGCAACTTTTTACGCCTGGGTTACTGTCCGAGGCGTGAGGCGTGACGGTGTCACACGTGCGCCGCGGCCTCCTCCTCCAGCATAACTGCTTGGCAGAAGAAGGCGACAGCTTCCCATTCAGTCACCCCCGCCGATATCCTCTGCAAGAACACGGCGGTGGCCCACCCGAGTGGGGCATACCACCACCGTATGCTCCACCGTGTCCTCTAGGCAACCCTTGCTGCAGTGGTGACACCCGGCGTCACTTCCGCCCGAATCCGACACAGGAACCTTCCGAAATGTCCGGTCTGGTAAGGATCTGTTTTCGGCGATATGTAAGAGCGCTGTGGCGCCTCGCCAGCCACTTCTCAAAAAGACGTGCCCACCACTGGATTGCGACAGTCGCAGTCTCCATTCCGCCATAAGATCCCGCCGGAGCTGAGGTGCATCGCGCTGCAATTAACCGCGGCAGCGCAGTTATTTTTGGTTACTGATCGGCTCCCGTGGCTCATGGTGCAATGTTATGTAGCACAATATTATGTGTTATTCTGATATATAAGCTACGAATATCTTGCAAAGCCATCGGCCAGCCTTGCTACTTACTGCTCGTATGTATCATCATTATATTGCTGCGGAGTCATTTTAAAACTCTGTGATAATTCTAATTATATTTATTGTAATTAAATTAAGTAAACGGCAATTTTGTACAATATTTAAAACTTGTATTGCATAACGTATTTATATGGATTTACTATATTCATGAAAATCCCCTGACAAATCATGCATTATTTTAAGACTAATTTCATTGCCATAAAAATGGTTATAGTGAGTGAATTATTGATATTAGACATATGCTTTCGCGGACTTTTTCTTAGAACGTTTTAAGAAACAATTCTTTAGTACATAATTTTTGCGTAACTTCAACCATTTTGTCACACTTTTCATTACTGCTCGGCTCCTATGTGTCTTATTGATATGTTATATAGCCTATAACCCAATTATAATCGTACCAAGTTTAATTAAAATTCCTTTAGTAGTTTTTCACACCCATGCGTGCACATACAGACAGACAGAGAGACAAAAAATTTACTGATTGCATTTTTGGCATCAGTATCGATCACCAATCATCCTTCAATATTAATTTAAGAACTGTAGAATTGACCTGTCTACAGTTTGTGGGCACTCATAGGCTGAGGATGTCGTTATAGCGGCAACAGATAAGTATCCAACTATCCTGGTGCATGATATATAGTCTGGTGACAGAACACAAAAATCCTCTCTGCTCACTTGCTTAAATGGTGGAACCAACATACAAAGTTTTAAGTGAATCCATAAAGAAATAAAAAAAATCAAATTACCCCCCTTTTGTCCCCCATGGGGGGATTTCCAAAAATCTTCTCTCAGTGCTCAGTTACATCACTGATGGAACCTAGATAAAAAGTTTTAAGTGAATCCATAAAGAAATAAAAACATTCAATTTACCAGCCTTTTCTCCCCCATGGGGGGAAATTCTAAAAATACTCTCTTAATGCTCAGATGCATCACTGGTGTAACCTAGATACAAAGTTTTAAGTGAATCCATAAAGAAATAAAAAAAATCTATTTAACCCCTTTTCTCCCCCATGGGGGGGAAATTCCAAAAATCCTCTCTCAGTACTCAGCCGCATCACTGGTGGAACCTACATACAAAGTTTTAGGTGAATCCATAAAGAAATAAAAAAATACTATTTTTCCCCCTTTTCTCCCCCGTGGGGGGGAATTTCCAAAAATCCTCTCTTAGTGGGCGCCTACATCCCCCAACAAATACACATGCCAAATTTCAGCTCTCTACGACCAGTAATTTCGGCTGTGCGTTGTCTGTCAGTCACTCAGTAACGGAAGCGTTTTATATATATAGATAGATTAAACTTTAATTTAAGAAGAATCTATAAGAGCTGCTGATTTTATTTAATATAAAACACGTTGCGATTTATTTTTTATGTAATGTAGTATGAACTATATGAGCCTAGAGTATAATTTGTACTAAATATTGCGAATACTTCAACCACCGCGCACACCAAGAAATAACAAGAGACTTGTTTGCAAATAAACTAAGTGCATGTTATCAAAACCTCTAATGGTAACTCGTGAGTGTGAAACTCAGTGTTATTGAGGCAACGATACCTCAGTGCTCAAAGACCATAAAGAGTATTGTGCCTTTGAGACCAGCGGTACGATAAACACAGTAACAGCCGAACTGAAATACAGAACAAGCTCAGGAGTTTGGATTTGTGGCCGACTTGCGACAAGTAGCTTAGCTTTGTTCCAGTTGGAAGGTAAAGTCGTTGGTCCCGGTTGTCATAGGTAGCTCTTTGACAGACGTCACTTAAGCCAGAAATTCTAACATCTGTCTAATCAAAGGGTACCATGTTACCCAGTAACGGGGTTGTAGAGGTCTGATAGACTATCTCCACGTTACACACTGGTATTCAGATGGATCTAATTACCTAGAAACCGAAATATAATTAACGATACCTAAACACGCGATTGTGTTCACTACAACCAAAAACTTTTACAATGGGAATAAACACGAAATCAAAATTCAATACATTTATGTTTGCCTAATGTACTAAACAGCTGATATTTTTATGCGATTTCGGCTTTGCTCATATGATAAAAATTGTATGTTATCGGCTACCGCTTATTTTTATTCACAAACTAGCTTTTGCCCGCGACTTCGTCCGCGTAGAACAAAGTACCCGTTCCCGGGGGATTTCCGGCATAAAAACTATCCTATGTCCTTTCTCGGGTCCCAAACTATATCTGTACCAAATTTCATTCAAATCAGTTCAGTGGTTTAGGCGTGAAGAAGAGACAGACAGACAGAGTTACTTTCGCATTTATAATATTAAGTATGGATATTCTTCTAGAGTAAACATGATCAACACATTAAGTACTTGTACATTATCTCTTTTACAAACTGCATCTCCAAACTCGCTAACATCCCATCAACTTCTAAAACTTAACTTTCCAATTCCTGAGCCAACTGAAGCACTTTGCAAAGTCACAAATGAAGTTAGCGTGTACTGAGTTTGAATAAGTAAACGACGTAACGGCTTGGTATGTTGATGTACACTGCAGACCATTTACAAGCACTTATGAATTGTAAAAGAGTCGGTCTGTTAGTCAGAAAAGTGACGCTAATTGCCTGTTCCAAAACGTAGGTAGATTGTTGATCTCTATGGAGAAGAACAGGAAAAAAACTCCACGGACACTCTTTAAAAAAAAATGTTTCTAAGGTTACGTAACATCCAAATGTAAAAATATTAATAGGAACCTATTATTCAACTGCTGGATAAACGCCTCTTCTTTTACAGAAAAGACAGAAGCATTAATCACCAGGCCTGCGGATTGGTGATTCTAGAGTCATATAAAATTATAAGTCCAGGTTGCTCACAATTTCCTTCGTGGAAGTCTGTTTTCCTCCATGGATGTTAGTAATGACTCATAAACTTTAGGAAGTACACAATCTATATATATAAAACGCTTCCGTTACTGAGTGACTGACAGACAACGCACAGCCGAAATTACTGGTCGTAGAGAGCTGAAATTTGGCATGTGTATTTGTTGGGGGATGTAGGCGCCCACTAAGAGAGGATTTTTGGAAATTCCCCCCCACGGGGGAGAAAAGGGGGAAAAATAGTATTTTTTTATTTCTTTATGGATTCACCTAAAACTTTGTATGTAGGTTCCACCAGTGATGCGGCTGAGTACTGAGAGAGGATTTTTGGAATTTCCCCCCCATGGGGGAGAAAAGGGGTTAAATAGATTTTTTTTATTTCTTTATGGATTCACTTAAAACTTTGTATCTAGGTTACACCAGTGATGCATCTGAGCATTAAGAGAGTATTTTTAGAATTTCCCCCCATGGGGGAGAAAAGGCTGGTAAATTGAATGTTTTTATTTCTTTATGGATTCACTTAAAACTTTTTATCTAGGTTCCATCAGTGATGTAACTGAGCACTGAGAGAAGATTTTTGGAAATCCCCCCATGGGGGACAAAAGGGGGGTAATTTGATTTTTTTTATTTCTTTATGGATTCACTTAAAACTTTGTATGTTGGTTCCACCATTTAAGCAAGTGAGCAGAGAGGATTTTTGTGTTCTGTCACCAGACTATATATCATGCACCAGGATAGTTGGATACTTATCTGTTGCCGCTATAACGACATCCTCAGCCTATGAGTGCCCACAAACTGTAGACAGGTCAATTCTACAGTTCTTAAATTAATATTGAAGGATGATTGGTGATCGATACTGATGCCAAAAATGCAATCAGTAAATTTTTTGTCTCTCTGTCTGTCTGTATGTGCACGCATGGGTGTGAAAAACTACTAAAGGAATTTTAATTAAACTTGGTACGATTATAATTGGGTTATAGGCTATATAACATATCAATAAGACACATAGGAGCCGAGCAGTAATGAAAAGTGTGACAAAATGGTTGAAGTTACGCAAAAATTATGTACTAAAGAATTGTTTCTTAAAACGTTCTAAGAAAAAGTCCGCGAAAGCATATGTCTAATATCAATAATTCACTCACTATAACCATTTTTATGGCAATGAAATTAGTCTTAAAATAATGCATGATTTGTCAGGGGATTTTCATGAATATAGTAAATCCATATAAATACGTTATGCAATACAAGTTTTAAATATTGTACAAAATTGCCGTTTACTTAATTTAATTACAATAAATATAATTAGAATTATCACAGAGTTTTAAAATGACTCCGCAGCAATATAATGATGATACATACGAGCAGTAAGTAGCAAGGCTGGCCGATGGCTTTGCAAGATATTCGTAGCTTATATATCAGAATAACACATAATATTGTGCTACATAACATTGCACCATGAGCCACGGGAGCCGATCAGTAACCAAAAATAACTGCGCTGCCGCGGTTAATTGCAGCGCGATGCACCTCAGCTCCGGCGGGATCTTATGGCGGAATGGAGACTGCGACTGTCGCAATCCAGTGGTGGGCACGTCTTTTTGAGAAGTGGCTGGCGAGGCGCCACAGCGCTCTTACATATCGCCGAAAACAGATCCTTACCAGACCGGACATTTCGGAAGGTTCCTGTGTCGGATTCGGGCGGAAGTGACGCCGGGTGTCACCACTGCAGCAAGGGTTGCCTAGAGGACACGGTGGAGCATACGGTGGTGGTATGCCCCACTCGGGTGGGCCACCGCCGTGTTCTTGCAGAGGATATCGGCGGGGGTGACTGAATGGGAAGCTGTCGCCTTCTTCTGCCAAGCAGTTATGCTGGAGGAGGAGGCCGCGGCG
The DNA here is from genome assembly GCA_033675125.1 of Athetis lepigone. NCBI lineage: Eukaryota > Metazoa > Arthropoda > Insecta > Lepidoptera > Noctuidae > Athetis > Athetis lepigone. The sequence continues at coordinate 4,060,160 of CM066218.1, read as the reverse complement.
CACGTGTGACACCGTCACGCCTCACGCCTCGGACAGTAACCCAGGCGTAAAAAGTTGCAAGACGACTACCGGCCACCGTAGGCGCGGGACTGCGGACGGCGAGCGATGAGTAGCTCGCCGCCCGATAAGAACTAGGTTCGTGTGCATTGGTTGCGGATTAATTCTAATAGTTACCGCTGCCCCGGAACATAAAGGGCCAAGAGTCTGACACAACCTTCCACCCCGCCCAGGGTGGGAAAAGTCGTTTGATGTACATATAATAGTATACTCACAGACTGATACCAACGCTTTGTTGATATTTAACAATAACTAACTAGAGACATGAAACTTGGAGGGGTTATTCTATGTGAAGAGTAAACATAAGCCGGTTTTTTTATCAATTCAACCCCTACAGGGTTAAAATAGTGTTGCGGAATATTTATAATAGTTACCGTGACCCCGGAGCATAAAGGGCAATCGAAGGGTGGGTTTTAGTCAGTAAAAGTCTGACACGCCCTCCTGCCCCGTCCAGGACGGGAGAAGTCATTTGATGATTTCTCACTTCCAAAAGAAAGGGTTAAAATAGTGGATAGAAGTTCGACATCCACGCGGGCGAAGCTGCGGGCAAAAGCTAGTTTTATTTATATAGACAGTAGTTTCGGAGATAAATGTGGGTAGGGCTGGTTGGTAGATACAGACACTGGTGTGTCAGACAGATACAAACACTTAATGATACTATGTATGAGAGTTCCGTTTTCGTTTTTCATACGGATATTACATATTTTGTCCATAACAAAAAAAAAACCTCCAAACAGAATGCCATGAAATTGCTTGAGTGCATTGGTATTGCACAGACAAAGAAGGCCGATACAAGAAAAAAAAACAGAGTTTCCTACTTTTACTAAACTCCACAATTCTCCTTATTTATACAATGACGATAAAATCGAAAAAATCGCAACCGTTTCCGAAGAAAGTTGCGAACAAAAATGTTAGTTTAATTTAGTTTGTGACGTCAGCTAATGGCGTTACTGAATTTACGCCCTCATTCTAGTTTTACCGAAGTTCCGAACTCCAGCCGCAGCCAACTAACTTGAACTACACGCGTGGTGTATATTTTGCTGCGGGTACACTTGTCAAAGGAGATTGGTATGCGGGCAACTTAAATACTGGTTTTTGCTGTTTGAACATGGGTTTGGCTTTGTTAAAGTGAAGTTACATTTTGGTAGAATAGGGATGCGCTAAATGACGTCGAAAAGAATTTATTTTTATTGAATCGACCATCACATTTTTTTTGGATGGTCACTCACAGTTGTTCACTGCGTAATTGTAGAATCCTGTGATAGCCTTATATTTATTTTAAATCGATCATTACTCGTGATTTACGATATATAACGTGTACACCATTGTACAAAGATAATTTCTACAGTAGTAATAATTATACTTCCTAATAAATGAGAACGTAAAGTTATGCCATCAATAACGTCTGTGTAACCATACATCAAAACCTGTCATTTCAATGAAGGTAGGCATTAATTTTTGCCTGCGTACCTAATAGTTTTGCTGTAAGTACTTACGGCTGATGGTACATAAGTTTGGTTTTGATAACAGTTCGAAGTTTTATAGTGGCTGTTAGAGATGGAAATTATAGATAGGTCTGTTTTGGAATACTTATTAAATTAAGAAGCGGATTTTTGTGTGAAGAAGTGGCGGTAAAATGAAAGTTTTTAGGTTATGTTTATTTAGTTTTTTGATTTCTTGTGTTTTTGTGTTGTATAGGGACGTGCAGCAATATAGAAATACTGCAAATAATCTGAAATCTCAGATATTCTAATAAACGTAAGCTCTAGCCCTGTCCATTTCAGTTGAATAATAATCATAAAGATTTTTAATATGTTTGGGTTATGAAAATTAAATATGTTTTTTAATGAACAAGGTTTTTTTATTATTCTAACTCATTTGCTTTCTTTTTATCTAATCCTAAGAAAAATAACTGATATTCCAAATATGCTGGACACTCTTGGAATCGGTTCTGTGTCATGAGTACGTTTACAAACATATTTACCACAAACAACTACAAACATACAAATTATTTTTTAATCGAAGTCGCAACACTAAACTTAGTAGTCAATAACTCATAGTCACGACACCAGTATCGTCGTAAAGTAGATTGAAAGCAATAAAGTAGGTACCTTCCTAGGTACCCGTTTTATCTCAAAGGAAGATAAAACATCTGGCTCCTCCATCCATCTAATTTGTGAAAATTTAGTTACGACTGGTTTTGAAACGACTAATTGACTAGTCTACATGGTAAAGCAATTTATTCTTAGAGTATCTATAGGGTTATTAGTAACTTGACCTTGTTTCTTGCAAGACAAGCAATGTGTGTAAGTAATAATGTCTCTTTTTGAATGTTTTCATTTACTTTGTAAAGTTGTTTTTTGATATCACAAGCATTAGTGTAGGAAAAGCATTCTGAGGGAGCCGGGACTTATGATTAATGAGAGCTTGGTGGTAAATGCTAATGGTTTTTCTGTATGGATATTTTTTAATATGGCACAGAACAATAGCAATATACCGATGGTTGACTGGTAGAGAATGCCTAAGGCATTAAGCCTGCCTCTGTACAATAATTTTGTGCATGAAGAATAAATTAATAAATAGAGGATTACATCCCTCAAAGATCGAGTTCGGAGGTTGGAAGATAGAGGCAGGTGATCTTTTGGGCTGATAAAATTAGTGTTTTGCACTCGACAAGACTACTTTTCTACCAGTAAAACATGTTTGTAATCAGAGCGGTACTTTCAGACGTAACCTCAGTTCAATATTATCGATTTAAAATAATCATTTTCCCTATAGAACTATCATAATATGAAAATAGTTTTTATCCAATACAGCTCAGTGCACAAAGCAATTATGTATCGTCCATCTTCCCCATAGCAGACGGTGCAATTGCGTTCAGTCCAACTGAGTTTAACTCAGTGTCGGGAGCTCAGCGATGCGTGGAACTGCACAAGTTTCAGTTACCACTTCTAGGAGAAATTTTAGAAAATAAATCCTCATGTGTCATCGTGTTATTCCGTTGGGAGTTTAGGTAGTTTCATTATTTTATGACTAGAAAACGCAGTATCACTTGTGTTTAAGGTTACTACTCCGCTCCTGTAGGTTATGGCGTAATGTTGCATAGCCTTCAGCTTTCCTCGATAATTGGGCTATCTAACTTAAAAAGAATTTTCAATTCGAACCAGTAGTTTCTTAGATTAGTGCGTTCAAACAATCTTTTCAGTTTTATAGTATTAGTAAGCATATATTGTATCATGTTTACTGATTAGAGACCGACACTAACACAAAACAATAAAAACTATAGAAGAAAACATTACTTTTTTTTTGCCTTCTCACTCAGCTGTTGAGCAGAAACTAGATAATTGAACCTATTTTTAGTTCAAGAAAAGTTCTTTTCTACAAAAATCTTTAACTATCCAACCATTTTCTTCTATTTTTAGCACCTCCATATTTTATTAGACTGCTCAACGCGGCAGCCTAACGACATTATTTTTAACTTAATAAGCTAAAATTCTGTGTTTTAACAAACTCGAGTAATATTTCAAGGGAAGCAGGGAGACGTGAAAATTGAATCAAATTTGTTGTTGGACGTGTCGTTCGTAGTAAGATTAGTTAGTGTGCTGACTGTACTAATTATGTTTATATTCTTGCCGCCTTCTGCGTTTTGTTTGACCGTGTCATATATTTCGTTTTTTAGACGTGACTTTAATTCTTTATTTAGGAGAAGTTTATGCTAGTGTCACTGACATCCCGTGCTTCGGAACGCACGTACTACCCGTACGAATTTGTGCACCTCGTACTGTGACGTAACGCTGACAGGATGCTATCGCTACTAAACGAACGAGGCGAATACTGGGGATGTACTGACTACACGGGGATGCAGGAGAGCGATCGCATTACAGCGAGGTGCACAGATAAGTGTAAAGTACGGATTGTAAAGTCTAACCTTTAACAAAATTACGGGACAACATCGATATTGTTACTCTTTCAAATAAATTATAATACCAGCATATAACTGTCCCACTGCAAGGCAAAGGCCTCTTCTCATTTAAGAAGAAGTCACGAGCATTGATCACCACGCTTGCTCAAGGCGGATTGGCGATTTCGGACTCATATTGACTTTTCAGGCTTTCAAATAAAATAATGGAAAAGACATAACAACAGAATACACAAATGGCAAACAAGCATGCGAATGAATAACCTCGTCAGTTTAAAAAGCTCCACTGACTCTTCTATAAGCCAACAGACTCAAAAAGATAATCTAAGTATGAAAAAATATTTGAAATATGTATCAGTAAGTGGGTGGTAAGCCTCGTAACACAACCTCCACTAAGCTGATAAATCCTTCGCTTTCGCAGAGAGGCTACCATTGAAACTCGACGGTAATATTTACGTTACACTTGTGAGACACGGTGACAAGCCAGCCCTTCTAGACAAGTGGCATTGTGGAATAGATGGTAGAATTGAATAGAATGGTAAATGTATGGGATTGACAAAAGCTTTTTTATGGAGGAAATCATCAAATGACTTCTCCCGCTCTGAATGGGGCGGGAGGGAATGGCAGACTTTTACTGACTAAGACCCACCTTAGTTCCTTCGGATGCCCTTTATGTTTCGGGGCCGCGGTAATTATTACAGCTATTCCGCAACTTCGGATTATTCCGCCACCCCAGATTGACAAAAGCTTACGCTAAGCAATTTGACATTTCGTATCAAACTCTATTCTATCCTCTATTCTACAATTAGTTTATTTATTTAAACTTTATGCACTAACGGTACATAGGCGGGCTTAACGCCTTAGGCATTTTCTACCAATCAACCTGATGCGGTGCAGAAATAACATGGTTTATTAATAACATTCTTATTATAGACGAATTAATTAAAAAAGAAAAATATTAAAGTGCCTTTGTGTTTTGTTTTTAGAAATTATTTTATTTATTGTACCGTTTTAGAAAAGAAAGTAGAACAGATATATTTTTAAAGTTTTCTTTTGTGGGGCTGTGTATTCGTTCCTGAAAATGTGGAATAAAAAATATAGTTAGGAATATTATATTTTCTTAACATTTAATTGTCATGGATTTCTACAGAGTGACGCTTGATTCTATACCTAACTAATTTTAAAGTATCTTATAAAATTATTACTTGATCGAGTTCTGTTCGAGATTCAAAGGTAGGTAATTTTCTAAGTTTCAAGTCTCTCCGTGAGTGTTCTCTCCTGAAAATTGTCTGTGTGTTAGCTTAGCGTTTCCTCGCGGCTTCAACTTCCAGTTGTGGTTGTTCACGAACATTGCTTGGTTATTATCATTAACTATTCACGACTCGGCTGAAATCTCATAACATTTCAATTGGCAATTTTGTCGCTTTCATACATTTACGGCTTTGTTTCATTAGCACATCTCAGGTTGCCCAATTTCTTCGCTTACACTATATTCATTTAACTTAAATTTTATTTTGTTTCATATTGGTTGTAATGGGTACTTAATTTGTGTAAAATCTAGCTTATTAACTTTTATCACTTTGTTTTAGTTCCTACGTTTACTTTTTATTAAATAAAGGTTTTTTATTTTCAAAATGGACGTCTAAGAGTAGACAGTTCCTTTGTTTTCTGTACATTGTAAAAGAAAGACAGAGGCACCCTTGGTTGCGTAACTGAACTGGTGTCATAATGAAATATTACTCATAGAGCTTGATACGTTTTACTGGTTGCGCCACCAGTGGGCGATCCAGTCGCCGGCAACAGTGTGTCCTAGTTGAAATCCTCCACACAACTTAATCTATATACATTGTACTAAGAGTAAATATATCTGAGATATCCAACGCGATGAATATGGACTTGATTTCACAAAAAAAAACAATATTACCGTTATTACCCAAAATCAAAAATTATTTAGATGGCTTTTCCAATATTCTCCTTCATAAGAACGAGAATTTATGTTAATAATAATCTTCTGATATCGCCTAATAACGTATTTCCTTTTAATAAAGACGTAAATCGTTAGGTTTCTATTAGTAATGAAGGAAACCTGCGTAATGGTATACCGAACAGATCCAAATTATATGATTCGTTCTATCCGACGTACTTGTAGACGTCACTTATATAATTTTTTAGGGTTCGGTACCAAAATGGTACCATAGGAAGCCTTAAGTTTCGTCATGTCCGTCCGTCTGTTAATACTTCAGCTTTATTATGGTTAATAACTGATTTTCTGTAACTATTCCGAATACAAATAATATTAATATAAGATATATCTGTTGTTTGATACACAATAACGAAACAGTACTTATTGGTTCTCTCAAGATTAACGTTATTAGAGTCATCATCTCCCTAGCCTTTTTCCCAATCGTGTTGGGGTCGGCTGCCAGCCTAACCGGATTCAGCTGGATACCGGTGTTTTACGTGGAGCGACTGCCTACCTGACCTCCACAACCCAGTAACTGGGCGACACGATACCTCTTGGTTAGACTGGTTATAGTTTCTGGCTAACCAGTAACGACTGTCGAAATTCTACGAATGACAACCGGGACCAACGGCTTTACGTGCTTTCCGAGGCACGGGATGTCAGTGATGTCTAAGATAAACTTTTTTAGAAAGTACATATGAATTGAAAAAGTCACATTGGTACTTGCCCGGATTCGAACCCACAACCTCTTACACGAGAGGCGGGCGCCTTATCCACTGGGCCATCACGACACTCCGATTAACGTTATTAGAGTATTGTGGTGAATTATTTATGATATCAGCTTGAGTCGTGAACTCGTGACTTCGTTCACGTGAAAGCCATGGATTAAATGTTCGATTCTGAGTTAAGTTTTCTTACGATTGCTTGATTGTTTTTGAGGTAATAAAGCTTAAAAGGGATTTGATTTAGCATTGATGATATGTGTGAATGGATTGATATTACCGGATCATTAAGATCATTTTATACCAAAAATAAACAACGTCGTTGGTCCCAGTTGTCATTAATTTGTAAATCTTTAGCAGTGGTTACGTTAGTCAGAAAGTTTGACAATTATTATTATTACCAAGGGGTGGCCGGTATCTGGGTTACCGAGCTTAAATTATTCTCTGTATGTGTGTCAGAATATAAAACTTAACACTATTTTACTTTAACATGGATACAACTAGTAATAATTATTATAGTATTGGATAATTATGGTGGTTCTAAAATTATTAATTTTGTATTTTTATCTTTAATAATATACATAGTTAGGAAAAGGCTAAGGCCATTAAAGTACTATGTATTTAAATAAAAACATTGTATTTTCATACCTGCCGAATAAAGACGGAGACACGAGTTATTTTTCAAGGGGAATGCATCCCAACTGTAATCTACATAAACCAGATCTTCCTTACATTTGAAACGTCTCAACCCGGCAGCAGACCACAAATCCTTTAATACATAAATTAAACCGGATTGTACAGTCAGCAAAGTTGATCAGTATTCAGGACCGGCAGGTATAATAGGTTTTAGTACCCGAAGGGTAGAGTTTTAAAACAAATATTTCAAAGGTAGAAAGTAATTAACTAGTTCTTAAATTAATATAAGTTCATTTAAAATATATCCCCATAGGTTTTCAAAAAAACTTATATTATATCTGTCGCTAGACACCTCAGAGGCTTTCCTATTAGTTGAAATTAGTACAATCCCAATTAATAGATGTTTCCGTGTTTAAAAAAAAAACCCCAAGTCGCTGAGACTTTTCTGCAATAGCCTAAAACTTTTCATTATTATATCAGCTGACAGACTCATGTTACAATGTTTTTAGTGCAAGCCCGGCTTACCGATTTGTGTAAAGTGTAAGCCACTATACTTATATATTTTGCTGAGTGTACATAGCTCGGATGTGTTGTTATTTGCCTCAGAGCAGTACGAGTACAGTAGTAAACCAACTAGTGACAGATTTGGTTTGATTTGTGCTATATCGCTTAGGGAATTGTGCAACTAGGGAAATAGTTACGAATAACCTATTAAAAAAAAACTAATAATCTATTATTGATGACTTCTAGTTCATATGCTATGTATTATATCTTATCTTTCTTATCATATTTAAATACTGTTTTTTCTTGCCAGCGAAACTATATCAAATATTTTGACTACATTCATATATTATTAAATTAATTCTAAGCCATAATAGTTTATTTGACACGTATACCTACCGTTGAAAAGGTCATTTAAATAGAATTCACATTTAAATAAAAACCTTAAGTATTGAAATAAAAGTTATTGTACAGAACGAGATAAGATAAGATAACATATCATAGTGATTTGACTTTAGGTTTTTTTACTCCAGCTGCAGCATAACAATACATATAATACAACAAAAGTGACTACTATACAAACTAAGCAATATATAAAAAAACGATTGAAATGTGTTGGTTGAAGCACTTGCCACGTCAATAAAATGATACCTAATACTTTAACTCTAGCAATTACAGTCACCACGTGTTTTGAGGTCAAGTCAAAGTAAAAAAGGCTTGGGTACATCTTCGTACTTCATCTTCGCAACTTCTTTCTATACGAAATTATACTGATACTTAATTTTAAACTATATAAAAGAAATAAAAATGTAAAATAAGTTGCATCGGCCGGGAATCGAACCCGGGCCGCCCGCGTGGCAGGCGAGCATTCTACCACTGAACCACCGATGCTTAATGACTCTTCGGTGAAAGTTACGATCTCTTTAAATGTACAGCCAACAAAATCATTATTGCAAAATAATCATGTTTTATAATTTGTGCTACGCAAGAAGTGAATGTACTTGAAACGTGTTGTATAGCGAGGTCAAAACTAGGTGAAAGGTGTACGTAAACTCATCTTCACTATAATATTTGAACAGATTTGTTTGTTGGCCGTAACATCACAAGCATCGGTGGTTCAGTGGTAGAATGCTCGCCTGCCACGCGGGCGGCCCGGGTTCGATTCCCGGCCGATGCAATAATCTTTTTGTATTTTTTAAACAATAAAGGATTTTTTTATTTGTTTTTTTGAACATTCTTATTAAATAATTTAAAGTATTATTTTCTGTACCTATGTTTTTTTTTAAACTAAACCGATTTTAACAATTTTATTACAATTTTTGGGGGCGATTTGGTTGTTTTTATTTTTATTTTCATTAAGTAAGTTGAAGAAAAATTATATTTTTTGCGTGTTTTTTAATTAATCTTTCAACGACGCTATTGTCTTTCTATTGTGTCTCGAATCACGTGTGTTTAAACTGATATTAACTTCGAGGTATAATCGAAACTCGATATTTTTTGTATTTTTAAGAATCATTGCGTGTTCTATTTTAAATTACAATAAATTAAAATAATAAATTCGTGGTTTTTACTTTTAAACAGATTTTTTAAACTATGTCTTACGAAGTAACTAATTAGTAATCTGTGCTCTTACGAAAATTTGGAACCCAAAAAACCACTGAAATCACCACATTCCATAAACATTTCAAGAGCCATACATGTATTACCAAAACTTGAACTCAAAACTCCCTAGAATTATCTCAAAAACCAACCCAATACCATTTACAAGTAGGTTTAATATCGCTTATCCTAAATCTCAAAGGGGTCTTATTACCATACCACGCATCATATCTCTGAAACTGATCTTTTTATGCAAACCGAGGTTACACGAATAATATCGTTAAATGAATTATACATTGTACATAAATCTACATGCTTGTTTAGCAAACTTTATCGTATGCTACAAATTTTCTTTAGGGAATTGTCCAATGAAATATCTTGGGATATAAGAATTGTAATTTATTTTTTTGGGGGTGCGTTTTGACGTTTCGAGTACCGTAGGGAGGTTAAGTTGTGTGGTAGGATATCAAGTCATTTAAATTCAAAATGGATTGGTTTTTTATATTCAAAAACTTTTTTTCTGAGTTTCCTTGGGTTGCCCTTTATGTTTTGGGGCCACGGTAACAATTAGAACTATTCCGCAACCCGGGCAGGCATTGGCCCCAGAGGGCCCCTTCACGTGTTATTCAACAACTAAATATATAGGTACAAAATTAATCTTAGATATTAAAATAATACTATTATAACTAGGTATGTTAACTAGGTCATCATCATCTCCCTAGCCTTTTCCCAACCGTGTTGGGGTCGGCTGCCAGCCTAACCGGATTCAGCTGGATACCGGTGTTTTACGTGGAGCGACTGCCTATCTGACCTCCACAACCCAGTAACTGGGCGACACGATACCTCTTGGTTAGACTGGTCAGAGTTTCTGGCTAACCAGTAACGACAGTCAAAGTTCTTCGAATGACAACCGGGACCTACGGCTTTACGTGCTTTCCGAGGCACGGGATGTCAGTGGTGTCTAAGATAAACTTTAGAAAGTACATATGAATTGAAAAAGTCACATTGGTACTTGCCCGGATTCGAACCCACAACCTCTTACACAAGAGGCGGGCGCCATATCCACTGGGCCATCACGACATTTCATTCAACATTTTTTTCATGTTAACTAGGTATGTATAAGAATTTTATAGTCCTATAAAAAAGAGGGAGCGTATCTAACAGGGCATCAAAGTACTCGTCAGCATTGGTGTCAACAGGACAATTGGTACGGCAATGCTAATTCTTTGGGCTAAGCAAATAAAGCCTGCACTCTGGTAACGGTAAGGTGAGAATTAAAACTTAAAAAATATAATAACATTCTATTGTAAACCATGTCCATAATATAACGTTATTAATTATTCTAAATCTTCAGAGTTTGACCACAGATTAATAAATAGTTACTACGTAACAGATACTTCACTCCAATACAAAAACCAAAATACCTACGCTATAATAGCCTACAAAATCATAATAATAATACCAGTTGTTTGCAGCAAGGAGAAATGTACCATAAGTACGCACAAAGAGAGTTGAGATTCTTTTGCCCGCCGCGCGACTTACGTGTGTGCGTGTCGTCCGGCAAATTTGCTAGGGTTATACGTATGATGATAATGGTAATAAAACGAATGTTTTAGAAAAACAATTATTTTTTTATTTATTGATCAAATATTTTTTAGTTTGATAAAATGACTAATGCATATTTTTCGTTCCTTGAATTCCCGACTTATATATTTTAGTGTCGAAAATATCCAAAACCGCGTGAATAATTTTAATAAATAATCAAAAGGGAAACAGGAGAATTAGGAAACAGGGGAATTGGACAATAATCACCAGTGATCGGAGTAGGTAGAGTGATTTTACGTACTTGCATCATGAATAGTCATAGAAATCATAACATGGACAATCCTTTATTCCAGGATTTCGTTTTCGTATTTACGGGATTGAATCAAATATTGTGAATGAAGATTTTTAAACTAATACATTTGAAATGTATAAATTGCGATAGTTAAACGTTTAAAATTGTTTTTTTTTCTTATTTGTCAATTAATATATTATAGAAGGACGATCACATATTCTATAAAAAAGACAGCAAATGGGTAATACATTTCTTATTTTTATTGATATGTTCTTCATCCTACACATTACAATGTTTGAAATTCCTAAAAAAATATTTTTTACGAAATCCCGGGATCCCGGAGGCATATCCATATTAATATATACGTGCCGGAGCATTGACCGCAAATCACTCTACCTACTCCGATCACTGATAATCACGCAATAATTACGTGGTTTCGGCATTTTGATAGTCAGCGCTGTACCCGTGACGCGCGAGCACTCAGCCGGGCGCGCGACAGCCCGGTGTTCGTTGTATCGTCGACGATACGCGAAGCGGTAGGCATAAAACGCGTGGCCTTGAGCGAGTGACGGACGCCTGGTTTGACAAAGATTCGTGAAAATGGTGCGCGGATTTCCCATTCAAACTTCGAACAATGTCTAAATCCGCCAAAGCTGCCAGTATTTTAAAAATAAAATTTGAATATTTTTGTTTATATAAATAAGTTATTTACCAAAATAATTAATTTCACGAAATTGACTGAATTTACATCTATACTAGTCTATACTAATATTATAAAGAGGTAAAATTTGTAAGTTTGTAAGTTTGTAGGTTTGTAAGTTTGTATGTAGGGGGTAATCTCTGGAACTACTGGTCCGATTTCAAAAATTCTTTCTGTGTTAGATAGCCCATATATCGAGGAATGCTATAGGCTATATACCATCACGCTACGTCCCACGGGAGCGGAGCAGTAACGAAAAATGCGGGTGAAACCGCAGGGGACAGCTAGTTCATAATATTTTATGAATCTACTTTACACAGAATAAAAATGTAGTGGATTCCGTTCTCTGTTTTCTAAGGTCTTTTAAACTACGAATAAAAATGCAGTTTTTGAGCATTAGATAGTTTATAAAAATTGTAAAAACTGGGGCAGATGGGCAGATGGCTAGTGTACGATGAAATAAAACTTCATTCATTTTCTTTCTCTATTTAATTAGGCATAATTATTAGACGCTCTACCTTCGCAAAAACATGATTAACAAACTAATTTAAAAACAAAAAAAAAAGTTGGTTTTTAAGCTTTTATATAGCTTTTATATATATAGCTGATCAGAATTTATAAGTAACTTTCATAACAAAACCTACAAAAATTAACCGACACGAACACAGAATTTCTGTTATATTTCTGATTCCTATTATTAATTTAGAACTGGCCTATTTCAAAATGCAGTCCATAGACACAAATCTTCTCCAAGATTTAACTAATATAACATTTACTAAATATAACCACATGGCAAGCCTTTCTCTTCCCAAAACATACTGAAGAACACAGCTATAAGAACAATCGCAATGTCAACAAGTTTTTTCAGTGAGTCGACACGACATGTACAGTCACATGTATTTATATGTTACGGGCAATTTGATAAGTCCGGGCACTATTATTAATGGCCGGTCTGTATTCGTAATGCCCGACTCAATTGGACAATGTGATTAATCACTTTTCCGGGCCATTATGAATAATGCCCACCCTATTTTGGTTAAAGTAATAAAATAAGTGAACTGTAGTGTTTTTGCAGGTGCCAAGTGTGGCTCAGGTTAGTAACTACGATTAGAAATAAGTATGGTTAAAATCCCGATTCAGAGCACCCCGGCCCGGACAGGTTAAGTTACAAGGCTAAGGCGGGAGCGACGCGAAGCCGAGCACCCGCCTTAGTCTTCTATCTTAGTCTTCGTGGTTATTTTATTTTAGGCTACCCGGAAATAGGAGCTCCGCGAAGCGGGGCTCCGTCGATCTTTCTTGGCAAGTGCCCGGTGGTCACAAACATGTAGCAATATCGTAATGACTAAACGAATAAAATGTTTGATGTGTTATGATGGTTCTGCTTTACAATTATTATGGACCTGAAATTTATGCCTAAAGATGATTCTGACTAACAAAATTAAGAGATTCGTTGCACGTACGCGTCCCCGAAATTATCACATTGCCCAGCTACAAGTTGGGAATTATTCATACTGTCCGGTCCAAGTGATAAAATCAAGCTTTCTCAAACACTGACTTATTACATGGACCACGGACCGTCGGACATTATTAATAATGGCCGGCCAAAGTGATAAATTAATCTATTTGCCCATCGCTCTTGGGCATTATTAATAATGGCCGGTCCTTATTAATGATGGTCAGTTAATCATGTTGCCCGTAACATATTCACCACGCTAACATTAAAATTAATTTTCTCTTAGAATAACTATAATAAAATTTAGTTTTAGGGCACATTGTATAGTAGTGTACATATAATTACTAGAAAATAAGTTTTAACTAAAAGTTATGGCTCATTTAAGAGAAAATTGGTCCAAAACTTTGCGTAGTGTATACATGTTTATGCTCGTGACTGTACTGGAACTTGGAACTCTGCCCATCCCGGAAGGAGTCATGTGTCACACGCTGTCAACGTGAAACGAAACGCATTCTTACTAACCATGCCATTTTTATTTGAATTTGGAATGTTGGGCGCCATGTTTTGTGTTTTTCGGATGATGTAATGCGGAGGGTATGGAAGTAGTATGTACTGTGTTTGATAACATGTATGGTAGTAGTAGCTGGTCTGTCTATACATTTGTTTTATTAATTACTACTAGCTTTTGCCCGCGGCTTCGCTCGCGTTAATAAGAGACAAAAAGTAGCCTATGTTACTCTCCATTCCTTCAACTATCTCCACTTAAAAAATCACGTCAATTCGTCGCTCCGTTTTGCCGTGAAAGAAAGACAAACAGATAGACAGACAGACACACTTTCCCATTTATAATATTTGTATGGATTGATATTATTTAAGTTCATTAACATATATTTTCTTAAAATTGCGCTTACATTTTTTATTAACCACTTCGCACAACTGCGCGCCTAGTACTTTTGATTGATTTAAGTACTAAGTATCTCAGAATTTTAAATTTTCTCACATTATCACTTCACATTACTGCGCTCCTAGTACTATTGTTCTCTTAAGTTTTCAATCTTTAATTGAATTTAGAATTAACTATAGGGGAAAATGATTAACTTTTATAATTATGTTCTGGTCGATTTTTCATTATTTTTAAGATGTATTCTGCTATTCGGGGCGGGGACAAATCCAACGAACCAAAAACCAGGAAAATTGGTCTAGCCGATCTCGAGTTATAAGTGTTGTAACAAACCCGACTTTGTTTTATATATATAGATAGATATGTCAATTTTAACTTTCCCTTACTGAATAACATTTAAATCCATTTCGAAATGTGTGTGGAAATTATGATGAGTTTAATAAAACTTTTAACATACAGCCAGATACAGATTACGAAGAAAGAACATAATTATTTATCTCTTTTTCTCAATTCTATCGCTTTTGAGACCGTAAAAATTATAATTTAAAACATTTCCAATTTCTGATGAAGGTGGTAACATTAAAAAACTTAATAAAGAACTTACGAGTACCGTAGTAAACTGTCAAAGGTTTAGAATTTCATTATCATTAAAATAAAGGCAAAACGGACTTCATTAGTTTTCACAACGCCAGCGAATATAATTTAGTTTCACAAACTCGTATCATATAAAGCTGCTAAGCTTTCTATATAATAGCCTTTTACACCGCCTTTTCAATATTCATACATTCACTCACTCACTCAAAAACATTCATTTAAACCCACAGGTACATTCCGGGAATAAAGTCCCTCCTCTATATTTCGTTTGCGAATATATTTTTTACATCAACCAGACATAATGAGGTCGCATCGGATCGCAGTTAGCGTTCCAAATTCGAATAAAATACATAACAATTTGAATTTAGAATTGTGTTTTTTGGGTTGAAATTAGCATAGAACTAGGTTTTATATTATTAAGAGCCGATTTTTCAATCGCCAGTTAACTTTTATCTGAAGAGTATGTTTGACGTTTTGACAGCTTTTGTATAGAAAATATGTCAAACCGTCATATTTATTCCTCAGATAGAAGTTAACTGATGATTGAAAAATCATCCCTTAAAAGGTAAACTGATTGATTGATTGTTGATACAAGATATTTTATATAATTAATAAAAAGTTATCCCGATTTTTATGACTCTAAAGATAGAGGGATTTGCTCGTTCTAACCATCTACGAAACTGCACGAAATGGACGATTTAATGTCTAGATAATAAGAACGTATTTTGGCCTTGCAATCTTCTATCCTTATCGTTCACTTCCTTAGAAAGTTGTGCCACAGTAACTGAATTAATACTAAGCCAAAGCGCATACTAAGAAGTGTTTATTTAAAAACTTTGTAGAATGTCCACCAATTTTTCCGATTGTCTGTCACGGGGTTAATAAATGTGGATTGAACTATCCCCTTAAATTATTGCTTTTATTTTAGAAAATATCCATACAAGCAACTGGCTTTTCCGATGTTGTTTGCTCGGCATTAATGGTCATAGCTCATTACAGCCACCCGGCAGCCACTCCGCACCGTCTCGCCTTATAACCGAGGCAATCCGGTAACGGTACGGAGTTGATATAGTGAGCGCATGCCCATACAAGTCCATAAGAATACTAGCCGCAGGAGGCGAGTCTGTGCGGAGTGGCTGCCGGGTGGCTGTAATGAGCTATGACCTTTAACCTTCGAACACACGTGATTCGAGACACAATAGAAAGACAATAGCAGCGCGACCGCCGGCTGTCGCCAAAAGGTATATGTATGATAGAAAGACAGAACCTCTTGTATGAGCCCGACTCACATTAATTTACAAGTTTTTGACCCCTAGTACCGTGTGCTAAACTTAATAATAATAATAATAATATGTGGACTCAGCGATCATTGTGCCGATAGTTGTTTCTGCCAATGGCTTAATAGCCAAGAGCCTCGATCAACATCTAAAGAGGCTCTCGTTAGGTAGCTGGATCAAGCGCTTGATTCAGAAAGCAGTATTACTGGACACGGCACGCATTGTCAGGAGGTTCCTTTCTCTGGAGCCCTGACCACCGGTAGCTTGGACCCTGTTCCCGATACCGGTGGGCTACTAAATTTTATATTTTTAAATGTTTTTTTTTTTTATAAATTAATATTTAAAAATGTATTTTTTATGTAATATAAATGAATAAACGGAATAATAATAATAATCCCGCAGGGCAGCTTGTGGCGAGCTGTTGGGCAGTAGCGACCCCCACGGACCTGACCTCCTGGGAGACCCTTTGTTCTTCACCTCTGGCTTGCCTTCATTGGCCGGCCAGAGTGAGCACTGACGAGGAACAAGGCTCCCATCTCTCTCTTGCCTTAATTGGCTGGTTAGAGTGGAGATTCGCAAGAGCATACGTGCTCGGGGGAAGGAAGTATTCCAGTAAGATGCTGGTATCTTGACCGTACTTCCGGGATTGTCCTGATAGCCGTGGAATACCTCTCCACTCCTCTAGCACCTCGATAATATGTTGCCCCCTTGTCGCTACGTCACTTTGTGCTAGCGGCCGTTTTCGGGGGCCCATTTACTGAGTGTGCAAGTCACCCCCTGCCTTTTTATCCGTGCTTTCGAACATTGGTCAGGCAGGGGCTATAGTCCCTCCATAGTCTCAAGTACCTAATCCACCTAAAAACCCAAACCCATAGTTTAAAATTTTTGTTTGCTACATAATTCTACAATAGTCTCACACTAACCGGGGATTATCCTTAGGTGCACCTGCATAGCGCATATAGGGATAATCGTCGGTTGGTATCTCATTTCTCATAAAATTCTCAAGGGGCCTCTGCGAGTTGGCTTCGGTCCCTCGTACGCCTTCCAAAGGTCCGGGACCCCAGGGACCCGAGAAACGTAAGACGTTAAACAAAATAATAATAATAATAAAATTTATTGCAGACCATAAGTCCATAGGTAAAACATACACATTTATACACAAAACATACATACATACATAATTAGAACTACACAAGTTATTTTAAATACTCGAATGACGCACGATGACTGGTCATCCAATGCCACATCATTGGACTGTCCATCCTGTCGGCTACTATAGTCACCAAGCTGTTGGAGCTGTCGCGCACTCGCCGCATCAGGGATGCTATCCGCTTCCGTATCAGTGCGTAAAAATCTGGTACGCCATTCTCAGCAAACATCCCCGACGCACTGCAAAAGCGCGGAAGCCCCAACATAACTCGGAAGGCATTGTTGTATTGGACTCGCAGAGCATTGTACGAGCTTTTTGTATAGCTAACCCATAGGGCACAAGTGTACATAGATTGGCAATACGCTCTAAAGAGTGTAATTTTCACCTCCCTTGTACACCGCGCAAACCTACGAGCCAGCATGTTACATCGAACTGCCAATGCTCTGCGTTCCCTCTCCACGTCCACATCATCGGACAGACTATCGGTGACCCAATGCCCCAGGTATTTAAACTTTGTGACCCTGGCAAGCTGAGCGCCTCCCAAGGTGACTAGCGGAACAGTCTCATAACATTTGTTACCCGCTTTAAAAACTAGTAGCTCACTCTTGGTCGCATTGTACCTAAGGCCGTGAGCCACCGCATAATCTTCACAGATGCGAAGTAGCCTCCTAAGTGCACTGATCGATGGGCTCAACAACACCATGTCATCCGCGTAGCTGATGTTATTGACGCAGTGCCCATCAATGAAGCACCCGACATTGGTGTTGCTGAGCTCACAGATCAGCCCGTCTACATACAGGTTGAAAAGCTTGGGTGAGCTGATTCCCCCTTGCCTCACACCGCACTCCAACCCGTATGCATCCGACAGGACACCCGCCCACTTCACATAATTGTATTGGTTTTTATACCAATACTTTAGTATCCTAATGATATCACTTGGGAGGTTCTTAACATTTGACAGTTTCCTCCATAGGCAGTCATAAGATACGAGGTCGAAAGCCTTGGAGAGGTCCAGAAAACATGCATACACAGGTGTTTTTCTACTGGCATAGTATTGAACAGTCTGTTTCAGGCATAGTATAGCTGTTTCTGTTGATAAATGTGGCTTAAACCCAAACTGGGCGTCGTTGAGTGTTAAGTGCTGATCCAGCTGCTGATCAATCAGACTGTCCAACACCTTTGCAATGATGGTAGCCAGGGATATCGGCCTGTAGTTGCTTTTGTCACTCGCATCTCCTGTCTTATTTTTAACAATGGGCACAACAATAGTTTTAAGTAAATCAGCAGGAAGATACGAGTGACTCAGGCACAAGCTAAAAAACATTGCTAGAACTCGTGGCAAGTGCTTACCAGCATACAGTAAGTGTTCTATACTTAAGCTGTCATGACCCGGCGACTTGCCTCTCTTTAATTTTCGTATGACAGCAGCTACCTCCCTAGCCGCAATCCTAATAGGCATGTCTTCGGACCTCCCCACCATCTCCGGCCCGCCAGACACCGTACCTAGGGGAGACTCAACCCTAAAGGCTCTGCTGAATAGGTTGGCAATATCATTAGGATCGCTAAGACCGTCAACACTCACAGGCAGGCCCGACCTGGGATTCAACCTGTTCGTAGCTTTCCAAAAACTACCAAAATTCTTTGCTTCATGATGACTTGCAATGATGTTCATTTTTATTTGGTCCTTATTATTCTGACACCATTTTAATTTACTCTTAAAAACCCTTCTACTTTCCACCATTTTTTCATACAAATCACCATTTCTCGGCCTACCAAACAACGTCCAGGTTTGAAAATCAAGCCGAGCCTGTCCGTGTGCGTCTTTCACATGCTTATTCCAGCCCGTTATGTAACGCTTCTGTATTCCATTCTTACAATTACTGGTGATTGCACCTTCACAAAGAATACGCACAATATCCGCATACAATTGATCTAAAATGGCTTCATGTTCCTTAATTCTACATCTACTTTTACTACATTCAGTAAATTCTAAGGGAAAGTCTACATTTTTCAAGAGATCATTACAATATTTGCTATATAACTCAGTCTGCTGCAAGTCTCTGTCACCCCATGTTACTTTGTTACATTTAGGTAGTTCAGGTTCAACTTTTGGCTTTAATAAATTAAGATCACACATTACAATTAGAGGTAAATGGTCCGACCAAGACACGTCGTAGAGCACACTAACGTCTCTAACAGTGTTCCACGCCGCGTCCGTCACTACACAGTGGTCTAACCAACTAGTAGAACCGTGTGCATCACTTACGTAAGTATACGTATCCGACTCACCACCGAGCAGGCAAACGTCAGCGCACCGCCACTGTACTTCAGCCGAAAAACTCAATAGTTCTTTGCCAAATAAACTATTTGGTTGAGCATTAAAATCCCCCAGAATATAGACCGCGTCTACACCACTACTTTCTATCACTGCGTGAATCTCACTTAAACACTCGACAAATTCCTCAAGATTATCCATCGACTCTGTTGGCATGTAAACCGAGAAAACTAAGAGTGCTTTAGCGCCTACTGCTATTTTGATAGCCACAAGACGCTCACTTTTACACTGCACGAAAGACACTTTTTCATAGGCGCCTTTGCGCCACAATATAGCAACTCCGCCATAAGGTCGCCCTCGCAGGATGCCCGACGACGTATCTACCGCCGATTTTCCCACGAAGTCGAACTGAGGGTCTACGCTGCTCAGAAAAGGAATTTCGTGAGGCAACAACCAGGTTTCTTGCAATGCTACTATATCCGATGTTTGACATATTTGTCTGACATAATCCATCGATCTAGTAATAGATTTACAATTAAAACTCACAAACGTACTTAAACAACTATTATAAAATATTAATTAAAAGTCAACCATAAAATAATATAAGTATCAATTTAAGGTTCATTTTGTTATATTGAAACTGAATAAAGTTATTGTTCCATTATGACTTTTGTCTGTCAGTGATTTATTTTAATAGCGGATAGTTAAATTGTTTCAGTATTCATAATGAATTTGATTGAAAATACGATAGCCATTTTAATAGTAACTGTTTAATATTGGAAAGCATTATTATGGTAACTACAACCAGAGTCGGCCTAGGTCATGCTGGGGCCCCTAGAGCACACTAGTATATGGGGCCCTTTTAAAGTAATACTCATAGGTATATGTATAATAGTATAGTGAGAATCAGATTCACTCTTGAACAGCTTTTATTATTTATGTAGTTCCTATAATAATACGTCACGTTGGCGATAAATAAACATCAAACTATATGTCCCCAAACTATCTTATTTATTTGTTTAAACTTAATTTTCGTTCACAATAAGTGCAAAGGTGGATTTAACACCTTTAGGCATTCCCTACTCTACTTATCAAGTCGGGAGTTAGCAACAAAAAAATATATTGAAAGGATTTAACCTTAACCTTTTGACGACCAACCGACAGCCGGCTGTCGGGCTGTTATTGTCTTTCTATTTTGTCTCAAATCACGTGTGTTCGATGGATCAAACAACATTTTCAAAATGCATATCTAAGTGTACGGTCATTCATGGCCCCTGTGAGAATGAGAAATGGGCCCGGGCCCCGTGTTATGACAAATATGGCACTGTTTATAACCAAATAGCACTTAAGTAATTGAAGTTAGGACTATCAAAGCGAGCTTAAACTCAGAGTTTGAGACAAATAAACGTTTCTTAGTTAGTGCTTAGGTTAAGCAATATTTCTGTCACAGTCCCGTAACTGCCAAAGTACGATGGCAAGACAGAGACAGAGAATATCTGAGGCAAAGTTCGTGCTAAGTAAAGCTTGTTTATCTCGGCATTTTTTTGTCTCTAATAAATCATTAGAAAGGTACCTTGGAACGCCATTTAGAAGTTTACAGAAATTAATCTAGTGGCTTCAATAATATTGTTTCGTATGGAGCAAAAGGGGAAAGCACACTTACTCCAATATTTTAAACTAGCTTTTGCCCGCGACTTCGTCCGCGTGGAATAATAGTTCCCGTTCCAGCAGAATTTCCGGGATGAAATCTATTCTATGTCCTTCCTCGGGTCTCAGACTATATCTGTACCAAATTTCATTCAAATCGGTTCAGGTCAGTGGTTTAGGTGTGAAGAAGAGACAGACAGACAGAGTTACTTTCGCATTTATCAGTACGGATAGTACGGATACTTAGCAACAAGACGCAAATTACATGTGAATGTTAAAACCAGTTTAAGTAGGTACCAGGATCAGAAAGACATAATCACACAGTCAATAACACCCGATTACAACAAAAAGTAATCTAAAAAGTAAGTACGAAATAAGAAAATGTTTAAAACAAAAATATGGCAAAAAATGGTTAAAATGTAGCCGTGGTTGATGTATATCATATTATATAGGTGACAGGCACATCCACAAAATTAAAACGCAATGCCACCACTATAATGGGTAATTTATATCTTTATATAAAGTAGCAGGCTTTTGGGTGGTATTCAACGCATGAAAACAGACTTGTTTGTACAGCATTTTTTTTGACGTAATGGCGCGCTCAGAAGCAATCGGCAAAATGGCAAAATTTTATGTTTGCCATTACCTTCCGAACAAAGAGTTATTGGTGCAGTAAAGATGATTATTTCTTATTGTGGTTGTTACTTTTAGGAAGGTTCGAATATTTTTTTTATTTTCCAATTTTCAATCAAATAAAATAAAAACTATCTTATTAAAATCTGAACCTTAAAAAAGTTCAGTTGTTTAAACAACGAATATCAGACATTCACTTCAAACAGACCATACGTCATTTTAAATTATATTTTGTAAATCAGGTGACAGCCATTATTTGTAGAGACAAATAAACACCCAAATTTTCAATTCCTAAAAACCTTAGTAACATAAAAGGTATTTTAGTTATCATACATTCGCCCTAGCAAACAATACTTCGAATTATCTTAATGTGTTGCTGTATACATAGCAATTTCAATAAACTAAAAAAACAAACAAGTTTTCTACTAACAGAAGTAGGTCATCGCTGATATACTTATTATTTCCTAAATAAAACACAAAAAACATAATACACAAACGTCGTACAAAGACATAGGAATTTAATAAGAATCGTATAAGTTCTAATATTATTTTGAATATAACCTCATTGGATCATTTTTATTTATTATATAAAAAGTGTTGCTGGCCTTCCCTCGTCGAAGAAATTTGGCAAACGCCGTATATGTTTATTTTTTATTTATTTTTTCACAACATATAATGGCCGTCACCTGTTTTAAGGATATGACGGCCAGTTTTGATCATAAGTTAAAAAACTCTTTTGTGAGTTTTATTAAATTGGTAAAACCTATTTGAATAATAATTATTATAAAATATTATGTCAACGTTTGTAAGGATGTTTATTTCACGCAAAAATGAAAGAAAGTATTTTGTTGAAACTTTAGAATAGCTAATACATTATAATAACGAATAGGCTACATCTACATAGCACCACGCTATGTCCCACGGGAGCGGAGTAGAAACTACCAAAAAAGACTGATAAATAGTGTACGAAAATAGGCGAATGAAGCAATTAAAAACAGTCAGTAAAACATACAGAATCGTTACAATTTTGTCTATAAAATTTGATCATTATTCATTGTCTTACGAAAAGCTTTCTATCTAATTTGCAATTATAAAGTACTGCAGGTACGGTACTCAAGATATAATTTTCAACTCCGCACAAACTTAAGATATAAATTACAAAATGAATGGTACATTCGCACGAATGAATCTTCAGATTTTTAATCTACGAAGTGTTAGTTCGAAAATTGCTTTTTAAATTGCTGAAAAGTTAGCTGCCGATAACTCCATTTTCATTATTAGTTTTATTTCGATTGAAAAATAGGTATTTTTGTTTGATACTAGCTTTTGACCGCGACTTCAAGTGGAAGACGAGGGAAAATCTTTATTTACATATAGATGGGCTTTAAGCCCCCTCTACACAATCGGCCATGATCGACACTCGTTGATTGTCTGTGATCGGCAAAGTAATCGTCGCGATCATTGTGCAAGCATCCACACGATCGTCCCCATTGATTGAGCGGCACACGCATACAACTACAAGCGATTCCCTTTGATGCGTGCTCGAAAAACCGACAAGTCACCGATCGCCGCGATCATGGCGACGATTAAGGACCATGATGGGCGACTACAGGCAAGTAGCCCTACTACACGATCGTGCTCGCGTGTAATTGCCCATCATGGCCATGTAGAGGAGGCTTTAGGTTAAAATTAGTTAAGTACTGTACGGTGCGCGTACAACGTTTTGGTTGCTGACAATGCAACTTCAATTTATATCTAATAATATTCACGGAACATTATAGTTAGTTGACATATTGCAATTATCGCGATCGGCACGGATCGGATCGGCATCCAACTTATAACTATTTTGTAACTTTAACGAAATAAACTATTTCTTGTGGTTAAACGTGGTTTACCGTCAACTCACCAAACTCTAATTGAGCCATACAAGTACTGTAGCTAAAAACATGAAAACACATTTTTTTTTCTTTTTATGATGTCGCATTATTGTGTGATTATTGGAAATTCAACCCCTACCGGGGTAAAATAGAGTAACAAAGGATTATGTTTAAAACTAACCGTCCTCCGCGCTTTCACCCGCACTATTTATATAATAATAAATAATAAATAATACCAGCGTATTACTGTCCCACTGCAGGGCAAAGGCCTCTTCTCATACAAAGAAGGCATTTTTTTATTACTGCTCCGATCCCGTGGATCATATCGTGTTGTGTTATACTGGCATAATTTGATATTAGTGGGATAGTAATAAAAAAGAGTGAGCCGTCACGGTACGCCTGGCAGATGTGAAACATCTACATTACATCATCGCCACACAGTACACAAGACTATGACTGTATATATACACCATCATATAGCGTGGCGACGCGTCGCCACGGCATGAGTCGCCACGCCAGAAAATTGTTTTACCTGCGGCTATAGATGTTTCACATCAAAAAGGTTTTATCAATTTATTAAAACTCGCGAAAGAGGTTTCTCATTTTCAAACTTATGTTCAAAACTGGCCGTCATAATATCTGAAAAACTGGTGACGGCCATTATTTGTTGAGTAAAATAAGAAATAAAAAAAGAAACACAAATGGCGTTTCTAATTTTTTTCGACGAAAGAACACCAGCAACCCTTATAAATTAATTATAAAAATTAATCAAAGCCGATCCAATGAGGTTCAATTCAAATAATTATGGGCATTTATTTTAAAGTTTTTCTGTAGACAGTTTCGTAATAATTATGAGTATTTCGTAGCGAAACGAATACTTTTGGCCTATTTTATAAACAAAAAACATAAAAAAACGGAAGTACGCGTAAAATGCATACATACATTTCGGCTATTGATTATTATCAATATAGATTTAACAGCTATGGTGAAATGGAAATACTGTAGGGCTTTTCTAATTTTAGGAAATCTTAATCTTATCTTTTAATTTTCAACCACTGCCCTCCGCAATACTTAGTACACTAATCCCTCCCCACTAAACTACAGGTACTAAAACACAAAATAACAAAAATTACAACAACGATTAAAATTTTGGCGTCCCTTAATAATTTTCATTAAACATTCTGCGACAGATTGCATGATATTAAAATATTTCAATGTAACAAAATGTCAAACTTTTTTAATAATGCTTCTTGGTACTTAAGTAAAAATTAAAACCAACTTAGTCAAAACATGTTTTGTTTTAAAACTATGGTTTTGTTTTTAGTTGTATAGACATTAGAAAAACAAGTACAATATACTTTATTACTTACTTTGGTCAAGAAGACTCTCGGTCCCTTACGTTTTTTAGTTGAGCAAATTTGTCAATTAATGTTTTACAAATGCTTGCACTGTTTTTTGACAGTTCAACTTAAGGGCAAGGCGGCCATTGACGGTCATTTTGGCGCATCAGTTGAACTGATGTACGTCCAAAATTTGATCGTGAGTGTCGGTCGAATCGCCATGTCAGAGTTGGATGGCCGCCTAAACCATTTTGGAGTGACGCCACAGTTATACAACTAGACTGACGCAAAAAATGACCGCATACGGCCACCTTTAAATCTGTGTGCTTCTGTCATCAAAAGATAGCTACAGCTATGAACTTTGGTCCTCCAATAATTTGATCAATATAATAATGTGTAGAGAATTTTGACCTCGGAGTTTGTTTCGGTTGTTCCTTCTCAGAGCTGTCATCTAGGAAACACCGTTCTATTAAATTAAGAAAAACAATAATGATGCGTAAAAGTGTTACTTTTAACGTATTAACAAAATAAACTTTTTTTATTAGGTAACAAAAGAATAATATTGTGGTAAAACGTAACGTAACGTCAGGTACTTATAAAAGGGCAATAAGGTTTTTACGTATACCATACACACACATACATAGAGATCCCTTTCCACTAACCTCCAGAATATTACACTATCTTTTCTAAACAGCCAAGTTTGCTTCATTCAAATGAATTGTGACCTAAATATCAGCATCAGCATATTAATTCGCCCTAACAGCAAAGGCCTCTTTTTATTTAAAGTAGGCATGAACAATGATGACTGCACTTGCGCAAAGAGCATTGTCAATTTCAGACTCTATTAAGTTTTTTACTCGACATATTAATTTATTAATTAAGGCCGTTTTCATTGGGGATAAGGTCTGTGGTCCCCACAGACCTTATCCCCAATGATTTCACACAAAAAATAGTGTTAATACTCAGGAAAAAAAATTACGTTGATTTTTTATTCATTTTACCGGAACTTTTCCAAGTTTTCAAAAGTACCTCTTCTACCTCATCTCATATTTTTATAGATACTACTACTATTATTACTAGTCCAAATAATAACGTTTTCTGTCACCGATGACAACTGTCAAACCCATAGAGTACATCACGGCATTTAAAAAGGTATAAAGCTGGTTAGCGCTCAACGCCTTTTGTTTCCTTTTTCTAAACCAAGAACTTTAGAAAAAACAAACAAAACACCTTCAGGAAAGATAAGAAATCCCTAACCAACGGATAATGAAAACTGAACTCGTCGCGAATACTAAAGGCGATACCTTTACTGCCTTTAAGGGTAATTTACGGTAAAAACTTAGGAGGAATAAAATGGCGGCATCTGGGTTGTTTTTATGACTTCCCACTTGTTAAGCGTTATAGTTTAGTCTCGTAAAATATTACGGTGCGATCATTGGCTGTTACCTGACGGGTAGTTTATGGCAATTTTAGTTAACCGGCAGTAAAATAGAAGGGTTTAAACTGGGTAAAATATATTTTAATATATGTGAAAACTGGGTTTTTGGGGTATGGGTTGTTTGTGTGTTTTTAACGATAATGATGTGGTTAGGATGCCCCCGTCCCCCGTTGTAACCACAATTCGATATACTTCACAGATGTGCCGACTGTCAAGTTCTTATTTGAATTAAGAACACCTTTATAATAACAGTAATGTTAATATTCATTTGTTCATATTAAACATTATTTTTATTGATTTTACTCACTTATTGACTTTTCTTTTAGCTTCGCCGTAGTCAGTGCAAAAGTTAATCGATAAGGGTCTTTCTTCTCAAATTTTCTTATAAATTGCATGTTAGTTTTAAAAAGTTGTTGATATTCGGTTTAATTAATAATTAAGATATAAATATCTTACTAAAGTTAGAACCCATTAATAATTAGAAGTCATCATGAGTTTAACAGTCTCTCAGCCTTTGGATGTAAAAGTAACACAAGTAAAGTGTGTAAAAATCATTCATTCCTTAGTATAGGGATGACGACAACATAAAAAAACCGGCCAAGAGCGTGTCGGGCCACGCTCAATGTAGGGTTCCGTAGTTTCCCGTCCGTCACAATAAGTGTTCTAACTTATAAGTTTACAAAAAGGCTTTTGTTACATTGACATACTAAGTACGCAGAAATTATTTTGCACAACCTTTTTGTCTTTTTTGTACAAAAACTGTTCTTTCTATCAAGTTCAAAATAATTTTCCTAGAAAGTCCTTATAAAGTTCAACTTTCCAGATTTTTTTCATATTTTTTAAACCTACGGGTCAAAAGTTAGAGGGGGGGGGGGGGACGCTTTGATTTTTCCTTTTGGAGCGATTATTTCCGAAATTGTTGACATTACCAAAAATGATTTTATTAAACCCCTATTCATTTTTCAATACCTATCTAACAATATATCACACGACAGGGTTGAAATTAAAAAAAAAAACACATCCCTCTTTACTTATAGGGGGGCTACCCTAATAAAACGTTTTTTTCCAATTTTTATTTTACCACTTTGTTGGCGTGATTGATATACATATTGGTACCAAATTTCAGCTTTCCAGTGCTAACGGTCACAGAGATTAAGCGAGGACGGACGGACAGACAGACAGACATGGCGAAACTATAAGGGTTCCTAGTTGACTACGGAACCTTAAAAAAGAAGGATGTTATATTGTAAATTTGACCACTATGTGTGTGTCTGTTTGTCTGGCTGTCTGTGACACCCATGGATATATTAAAGAAGGAGATATGCCCTGTAGGGCTAACTATAAGGGTTCCTAGTTGGCTACGGAACCCTAAAAATGGCATTCTGTTTAGTCCGTCTTGTAGATCGGCCAAAAATACGGGACACGTATTTTTTGTTTCATCAAAATAATAAAAAAATACAAAGATAAAGAGCAACAAAGTTCTGGAGTGGGGGCTTTTGACGTCACCGTAATGCAAAAATTGTATCTGATCGTGACGTCACGCACAATTTCAACGCACTGTATCTATGTCATTTTTCGTTTGGGAGAAAAAAGAAAAAATACGTATCTAAGTTTTTTTAATAATCTCAATGACGGACTAATTATTTTTTTTATTGTCGTCTCGCCTATTATTATCAGTCTAATTACAGTTAAAGTATTCTTTTTTTTTGATACATTATTCATTCTAATATTATAAAACTGAAGGGTTTGTTTGTTTCTTTTCATTGGTTGAACGCGCTAATCTTAGGCCCGTATTAATAAACGTTACTCCGATCAAAACTCGTACTTGATGCCCAGCTTAAGATCCTGTTCGTAATAATAAACGAGATTGATTATGAGTTCAAGCTCCGGATTAAGTGTACGTCATCAGCTGAGTGTAGACTGATTAATAAACGAAACTCGACACTTAAGTATTGTACTCATGTGACGTATTCGTTCACATGAAGTATAGCTGATCTTGGTAACTGAGATGCATTTATTAATTAGCGACAATCTTGAGCTCCTGTCATCGCAATAATCCGGTATCAAATAATATTGCACTTGAGATCGTATTTGAGTAACGTCTATTATTACGGGGTTTAGAACTGGTCCGTTTTGAAAAAATATTTTTGAGTTGGATTTAACGAGAGAGGTTATAACGTAACATTACGCTACGCTCTACGAACGCAAAGCAGTATTGTACCTTAAGTATTACTCAACGTACGTAATACGACATACAACATTGCCCACCCCTATAACAAACAGCGTGATAATGCTTATAGATTGACTGACCAGACCCATAAGGAATTGGATAATATTACATAATAATAGAACCAATATGTTTGTATTTGCGTGACATTTCACCACATGTTACATCGTTACGACTTTATTATACAAAGTGTCCCAGAACGGTAAGATAATACATAATACTGATACAGCTAAGTAGGGTTTTTGGGATCTCAAAATATTAACTGGTATACCTAAAACCCAAACCCTACAGATTTTATTTATTTGTGGCTTTGATGCATAGAATCACACAATATTATGAAAAGAGATGACATAACACATATTGAGTCCACAATACTACAACGTTTCAGTTCTTCTAAACGAATCGCATTGAAAAATAGATGAATGAAAAGTGAAAAAAAAAAATGAAAAGAATGATTCAGCACCTAAAGATGCTGAACTATCCATTCATTCCGTGTCACCCTGTATACGTAGTAAATGTAGAAAACAGATCATGAAGAGGACTCCTCGAACAGTTAAAACAAAAGACGTTATTACACAAGTTTTTGTCACTTCTGCTTGACGCAGCACTTGACCCAATGCCGGCAAAAACTTTAGAAGAACATCAGCAGATACTTCTTTAAGAACTATTGGACTTTGTCGTTATTCTGCTAAACTAACACTTTTTGTTTCAAGTGAAGTGTGTAATGAAAGTAACCTTTTTGGCACTTGTCCTGTTAAAGGCGATAGGGAGGAATGACCTTCTTTTATGTATATGTTTACTAGCTTCTGCCCGCGGCTTCGCTCGCGTTAGAAAAAGACAAAAAGTAGCCTATGTTACTCTCCATCCCTTCAACTATCTCCACTTAAAAAATTACGTCAATCCGTCGCTTCGTTTTGCCGTGAAAGAAAGACAAACAGACAGACAGACACACTTTCCCATTTATAATATTAGTATGGATTGTAAACTCGTCGACCCAATCAAGATTTGCAAGGGTGACACAAAACTAAAAATCTCGGATTTTCTTTACTATAAAGTGCATGTATAATACATATAAACCATCCTTTGGGATCACTATTTCTATTAAAATACCGCATCAAAATCCGTTGCGTAGTTTGAAAAATCTAAGCAATTATAGGGAAGGAAAGGCAGCGGAATATGGCTCTGATTGATACTATGTAGTGATTTAAAAGTTAAAAATTTTAGCTTGATTTATGAAATTATATTAAACAAAAATTTAAACAAGCGCGTGTTGAACACGCACACCGCTTTTTGTGATATAACTACAATACGGTGTTAAACAAAAAATTTTTTCCTTGCCAAATTTCTTAATTCTAAGTCAACGGAAAGTACCCTGGTAGGTTTTGATCCCTTCAAGAGTCTGAAAATGACAGTCATTTTTATTGAATTAATTTTTTTCACTTCTTGCAGATATATTTATGGTTCGTTACTGGGCAAAGATCAGTCTGAGGCGTGAATCATGCGAGTACTTACCGGATTTTCGACTTATGTAAATAACCTAAAAGTGTTATGTAAGTATATAACCTATTTACAAAATAAATATGATTTTACTGATTTTATGGTAGTAGAAAGAACCTTGGAATTTCACTTGGTAACAGTACAATATGACCCTCTCCTTTTCCCCAATAGGGGGTTTTAGAGTGACCTCTCCACGATCGAGATACTCCGCTCCTGTGGTTAATATTATATAACCTATAGCGTTGTTCGATAAATGGGCTATCTAAAATATTTTTTTATTCTCTATTATTTTTTCCTAACATTAGCGCGTTCAACCAAACAAAAAGACGTTTCGATTTTAAAATTTTAATAGGTATCGAAGTAAAGGTTTGTTACCATTTGAAGTAATGTTAGTTCATTAGCCACGTTTTTACGAATAAACACGTACGTATTGCTTATTGCACATTTTGTGTCATTACTATTTGATCACATTCTAAGAGCTATCGAGAGCGAGGTCAAATGTGAAAGGAGGTCTTGCGCACATCTTCACTTTTACTTGAACATCACATGAATGTGATAGATATTTTAGAAGTGTAGGTATAAGCATCGGTGGTTCAGTGGTAGAATGCTCGCCTGCCACGCGGGCGGCCCGGGTTCGATTCCCGGCCGATGCAATACACTTTTTGTTTTTTTTTGTAAGTAACTAATGTTTCAAGTTTTCTAATATAAAATTCCTTCCTACTCTTTTGTGGTATTTCAGTTAAAGAAAAAAATTAATGAAATTTATTTTGTAAATTACAATTTGTTAATTCTTTTCACACGTTATTCCAATAATTTACTTCTTACTCAAAAATATAAATTAGAAGAGTGTCATAAAAATGAAAATTATTAATAGTATATACTTATTATACCTTTAACATAATACCTTTCAATATTTTGTTCATTGCTAATAATTATAGATAAAAAATAATGGTGCTCTAGTGGGTGTATTCTAGCGTTACTCTGAGATGGTTATAAATTATAATAATTATTCTTTATTTAATTTTTATTCTTGTTGATTATTGTTGCATGTTGTGGTCAATAAAAACATTTTTAATTCCCATGTGGCTTGTACAGTCACGCTTCAGATTTGTATTCCTTTATTTATGATCACATTTACATAGGCCCAGGATTCACCCTTTTGGAAAAAGGTGATCGCGATAAGAGACCTTTTCAAAAAACCTCTGCAAATACACGGAAGTCTTTGCCGAACATTTTTTATCAAAGTCCGGTTCCTTAGTAGGGCTGTATGGGTGTAAAGGAGTTTGTCCACAATAGCGTACCGTGCTATGAATGATGCTGTAGTGAACGTTGCGGACACGGAAAGACAAGACACGGATCGCTATGCCCAATAAAATAAATCAATAGGATTTGATGTTATCTGAAGTTTTTTTTTTTATTTTAAGCCCGCATTTTTTTTTGTCTGACACTGTAGGAAATACAATTTACAACAAGTTTACAACAATAAATTGATAACCAGATTTAGGAAGGAGAAACTGAGTGTTCTCTTGAGGTTTTAACGTGCGTTGTTAGGTCTTTGGTTACTGCTATGCTCCCGTGGTTCATAGCAATGTTTTCTAGATGTTAGGTACGTATCCTATGTGTTATTCTAATATATGCATGTAAGCTATATTTTTGAGATGTTTTAACAAAATTCACTATCTTTTGCACGTAAAGAAACGGACATCCAGCCATCCATTTCATATTTTTATTCCTCTTTGGTGACGGAGTCAACGAAACGGTTTGAAAAGAATTCTTTCTGTGTATTCTCAATTAAATTATATTTCTTGTATGACACGTTCCTACCACAATAAATGACATATTACGATGTAGTGGACAAACTCTTTTATGCTCCATTTTCGTCCCAAAAAAAAACTCCAGAAGTTCAAAGGGTTTATAAAAGACAGATTGACGTAGAGATCCATTCTATATGGCGAGGGACACTGGGATAAAATGATTAACATAATTTTGTTGACACCGGGACCTAATCTCGTTTCATTTTGTTTACTTATTCGAGACTTAATGAGTACGTGTATTTTATTCAGCAGTTTTTGAGAGAGAAATGTCTTACTTAACCTGTAATTTACTAAATATTGCTAGTATTTTGCCAACACTGTCTCAAGATAGGCTTGCAAGGGGATCATACGATTTTTATAACGAAACGATTTCAAAAATAAATTGAAATAAAAATTATTACATGTCAGTGTTATACTTTTTTAAACGAGCATGTTTATTTATATATTTTATAGTGTAGCGTCCAAAATTCAAAACAACAAAAAACAACTAATCACAAAATTTAATAAAAACAATTGCAATGCAAGACTAAGAAAAAAATAAAGCCAAAACCAATTTCGATTAAGCAAGGCGCTCTTTAATTATTTCTTGTTTACAACAGCTGCCTTTTCACAAATATTGAAGGACACCGGCGGTTTCACCTGCATCTTGGTTACTCTTACTATTCCTGTAGGTCGTACCATGATATTACATAGCCTATAGCAGTGATAGCATGAAACCCAGGTTGATTTTACCCTAGGTCGGGCGGTTTGTTTTATAATATTAGTATAGATTTTTACTTTGCAAAGCAGAGATTCTCGTGTAGGATACTAAGATCTTTGATTTACAAAAAGGAACGGTTACAAAAACGCAACTGAAGGAAGCTTTATTTCGATATTTTTGTTTTGTTTTGTGAGCTGTTGGGCAATTTTTTTTAATTTACGCTTTATTTAAATTTCACTTTTGATTAGTGCACTTAAATTTTATTTCATTGTTACAGCCGAGATATCATTATTTATTTTGCTCTTTTTCATGTATCTACTTATGTTGAGACCATCTTCAAACACCGGATGCAGCTAACGCCTGATAATACCAGTGTTTTTAACTATGCGAATATACTTTTGGGCCTGCCTATATTCATAATGTAAAAAATCTATACAGTTTTCCGTTTTCGTACAAAAAGCAAATGTAGTTTTACTAGCCATACATCTGGCACGCGGGTCCTACTATCTTCGTTTATTTACATAAGTGCTTTGTTTTATTTATGTCTTGGTACAAAAAACTATAATTTAGAAAAAATCTGCTATTACGATATATACGATGCACAGTTGTTACAAATATTTGATAATGTTAGCCTTTCTCTGAAGGATATTAAAATTAAAAAGGTGAAGATAAGATAAGTTACTTATACAACATTTTATATTTAAAAACGGCACACTAACGCACACATATACAATAAGACGTCAAGGTAGGGTAGCATGATTCAAGTATTGCAAGTGTAAAAGAGACAAATATAATTTGTTACTGAGGTTTATGTCGTGAAATGTGAGTACAATAGCCACAATTTAAAGGGTCATCTGTCAAGTGCTGTCTTACTCTAATTTGTGTAGTCCACACTTACGCATAATATGCTAATTCATTTATTTATTTATTTTGGTTAGCCAACAATTGTCTACACCAGTACATTCACAGTTATTATAAATTAAGCATATTATTTATAAGTGCAACAATTCCTTACAGGCTAACACTGCTCATACAGAGAAGGCACGATTTAATCTTCAACTTTATTCTTGTAATAATGTTCTTCGTTTCTGAATACCCAAATAACTATTACGTTCTTAACAATAAAACTTCACAAAAAAAATCGCTTTTAAAATCGAATCAAAATAAAATATTCAAACTACAGCGCAAAAATAAACAAATGAAGCACGTCCATCCATCTCCTTTATCTACAAGAATGATTGTTTAAAAACCCTTTTACAGTTTAAATAGTTTCCGAGGAGTCCACTATCGCTGGACCATTAGCGCTGCGTCTCTACAGAGAGTGCAAACAGTGTCGGAGCCTGGACATAAGACGCTCTACATTTAGACAGTAAACTCCTTAACTAAACCATCTGTGAGAACAATGGACTTTAGTACAGTTTGCGTATTTAGTGAGGAAATTGGAATGGACGTGGCTTTGAAATAAATTTACTCAAAAATCAAAAAGGAACTTTTATTCAAACTAGCTCTCTCCCGTAGGCCGTTATATAGCTTATAGACTGCATCGATAAATAGGCTTTCCGACGCAAAAATAGTTTTTCAATTTGAACCAGTCCTTCCTGAGATTATTTCTTCGTCGAACCAAAATAACAAACAAATTCCTAAGCTTTATAATATTAGTACAGATCAGTAAGTACCACTGTTACTACTTATAACTACGTTTACACCAACAGAATTATCAAAATATAATAAAGCTATTGCAAATTATGTCAAAGTTGATTAAGAAAAACTACACGATACAAAGAGATCCATCAATATTAACATAACAGAGACTAAAATGGTTGAAATGAAAACTAGTGTATCGCTATACTATACGGATTTTAGTCGGAGAACAATCGGTCCAGCAGATTTAATGCGGCCACAACTGGGCTGGACACAATCCGAGCTTTGCAGAACTTTGAGAAGCACACTCGTTATGGTATCAACTAAGTGCATAGACATATATTGTAGGATTGTGCATTATGTTAAACTAACTGCTTTTTGCAGTTTCGCCCGCATTATGTCAGGTTTTTGGCTACTTTACTACTCCACTCGTCTCCTATAGAGCATAGCGTGATGTTATGTAACCTCTCGTATGTATCCTCTGTATTCGGATGTATTTCTGTAAAGTTTTAGCTAAACCCGTTCAGTAATTTAACGTAAAAAAGGAACAAACATCCATAAATACGAACTTTTACATTTATAATATTAGTAGGATTATTATACTATTACATCTATGCTATACACAGGCTGATGTACCTATTATACTATGTACAGTTAAGAATCTTTCAATTTTAGCTTTTTAAAGACAATTGTGTCTTTTTGAAGTTCCGTCTTTCGAAAAGGAAAAAAAACCGTATAGGACCATATACCGTATAGGGTATGTACTTTCTAAAGTTTATCTGAGACATCACAGACATCGCTGAAGGAAAACATTGTTAGGAAACCTGGACTGGTAGTTAATATAAGTCCGAAATCGCCAACCCGTCTTGAGCAAGCGTGGTGATCAATACTCGTACCTTCTCTGTATGAGAAGAGGCCTTTGCCCTGCAGTGGGACAGTTATAGGCTGGTATTATAGGACCAGTTCTTTGTCTGTGTATCTGTTTGTGCTGAAAGGGTTTTTTTCTCAGTAATGTGTGACGGTAAGAAGGTAAAATTAACAGCAATCATTAGAACGACTTTTTTCAATCTAAGGTCGCTATGAAACGCTACTTAAAGCGTACATTGGATGAGGTATTTGCAGTCTTTTCATGTTTTTTTTTCATCGTTATTTGACGTATGATGTCGACGCCTAATATTGTTTCTCCCAAGAATTTGCTAAGTAATCTTAGATCTAATCACTTGTGTATTAGATACTTCAGTCTTAATTATACACATTAATTGAAAACAAGAGATCACTTAGACGAACTGTGATTATTTTTAGTGTTTCTGATCAACCAAGATATCTCTTCGAGAACTCAATCACTTTGATCGAAAAACTTCCTTTTTTGAAAGAAGCGCAGATTCTGAGGGTTCCCATATTTTAAGACCGTACAGGATATTTGTTGAGTCTTTAATATAAATAGATAAAAACTGTGAATTTGATTATCATCTAAAACCTAACCCGCAAATGCTGTTTCATCATTTTTTTTTTATTATATCTGCAATCAGCCCCAGAGCTATAATCAGATCTTTTGAAGTACTAGTACTGTTGAGATTGCACATCCATCGATATTTAATCTCTTATTTTTAAACTCGTGTGTTTAGATTGACGCCAGTCGCATTCTTTTCAGCCGAAATATGCTGTCATTGGTATTTATTAGTTTTTCAGCTAGATGATTTGTATGTACTGTGAGTCTTTGTTTATAGGTTGAAGAACTTTCTATTTCTTCCTTGACTGTCGGGATTTCTAGGTACTCATGGACTTCAGTGTTTCGTGTGAACCATGGTGCGTTGCAGAGAATTTTCAGAACTTTATTCTGGTTTCATCAATAACCAAATTATTAAATTTGGGTATTGTTTAGCCAATCCCCGGCCAAACTGCGGCAGCGGGATTCATAGGAAATGCATGAAAATCCCGCAACAGCCGACTGTCGCGCGAGGTTTGGCACAATATTATTAACGAGATGTCGTACAACAAAAACGTTTACATAATAAAACGTTACTTCTTTTAAATTCAATCCATTTGATTTTAGTGTTTTTTTTTGTTGCATGCAGTTCAGAAGACGAACGTTAATGGATTCATGAAAATACGTCATGTGATTATCGTTTGTATGTTAGATCATTCTATGAACGCATCAAAATCGTGATGAAAATCAAAAATATGTACAATCGACAAAATGGAATCATGACCCACCATAAACTTATTTTCCTACAGACTTTCAAATACAACTAGGTCGACAATCGCGTAAACATGTATTTAAAATGTCACACGTGTAGTCTTATTATTTTGACAGCTTCAAACGATTTGTCGTCGAAATGGGTCATGATTCAATTTTGTCGATAGTACACAAGACAAATTATTATAAAAATGGGAACTGTCTCACCAATATCGGAAAGTATAGTTTCCCGAGCCCCCGTCTCAACTCAGCCCGATCCATTCACTCGTTTCTGTTCAAAAAAGCGTCGTCGGCGAACTTTAATTAAATTCAAAGCAAAACTTCTGTTATTAGGCGGAAGGGAACCACACGAATTGATTGTTTCAAAATACTTCCCTAACATAATTGGGAACATTTATTTTAAGGGGACGCTTTTAAGGGTTAAGCCCAAAATGGCGGAAACCCAAAACCTTGATAAATCTATCTTTATTGAACAGTGTATTTTATAAATTAGCGTTTGGAAGTTTTAAAGTTAGGGGATTGGTAAGAGGCCGGTTTTTACATGATTGTCTTTGGAGGGATTTAGGATGTTTCCTAATTCTTCATTTATTCTTCCTAATGAGGGGTGTTATAAGTGTGACCGCTATGTGTGTGTGTCTGTTTCAGGCACCGTAGCTCTTAAATGGGTGATCCGTAATAAAGACTTTTTTTTGTTACCTGATTATCTAGCAATAGTTAGTTAAAAGACGTTTTTAATACAAACTGTACTTTAGATTTATTCGAATAAGGTTAATATCGCTTTGCATTGAACACGTAAATGTTTTGCCAAGTTACGCCAATTGATGTCGCACCGTTATTATGCAAGTTACATGAATAAACTATATATGTGACCATTAAAACCCAGTTACTGAATACCACATTTCACCCAACAAAATCTAGACAAATGCAAAATATCTAATTTAAATATCTGCACTAACTTTATTTAAACCAAATAAGTCAAAACAAGCAAGAACAAACTGCACATATACAAGGCAAGTTTTAAACATATTTCCTGGTTTGTTTGCGCTATTTAGCGGCCTGTGAAGCAACTCATAAATATTCGTTAAGGCGAAACTTCTTACGCTTCAAATGTTGGGTTGAAAGAGGTTTTAAGAATATGTTTGAATGCTGAATCAGTTCCAACGCGTTAAAAAAAGTCGTAGAGCAACCAGTATAATTAAGCTTTGTGGACTATTTTTAATAAGGACTGCGGCTGGCTTATTACCTATGAAACAGCAATCAGCAATTTTTGCGCAGTGATCGCGCGGTCATCGCGCGGTCATCGCGCGATTAATCGCTTAACGTCAAAATAAATCGTATTATGTATGAACCGATTGCTAATCGCTCGCTGATTGTTCTAATGCACTTATTGCTACGATGACGAAAAAGTAGCAATCGCTGGAACTAATTAAATATTACCTTTAACAAAAAAAAACCTTAACTTTGCTCTTAAAAACCATAATAAATACGAAACCACCACACGAAAAATGCATGTTTTAGTTAACTGATTGCTCCACAGAGGCAGCACTATCGCTAGATTGCTATTTGACTTGACGTATTTAAAGTTTGAATTGACGTTTGAGAAGCAAATATTGCAAAATTATCGCTATCGCTTGGCTTACGTAATCCCGGTGCGGTTGTGCTTATCTAACTTCTTATGAAACTTGGCGATCTACTAAGAATGGACTTTTGAAAATTTCAACCCAAAAAAACAAAAAAATATTTAAAAAAAAGCCAGTTTAATAAAAACCGTTAACTAGAAAAGTAAAAAATAAAATAACGAATCATATTTTTAATAGGTAGCAGAAAATAAACAGCGTATTGAAACCTAAGTTTTTCAACCAATACCAGCGTTTGAAAAGTTTTGGAAAGCAAAACAAGTTCAACTTGAATTACGATAGCTGATTTAAATTATTACTAAGTAACCTATACTAATATCATAAAGCTAAAGTGGTTGTTTTTATTTTGTTTGATTGTTTTTTTTTTGGTTTTAAGCAGTAATCTAAGAAAACACTGGTTCTAATTGTAAAAAATATTTTTGTGTTGGATAGCCATGCCCACTTATCAAGAAAGGATATATATAAATAAATATACTGGGACAACTCACACACGGTCACCTGATCCCAAGTTAAGCTCTGCTTAGAGCTTGTGTTATGGTAACCAGACAACTGATATACATACTTATATAATTTATAAATACATACGTGTTATAGATAAACTAGCTGACCCCACGAACTTTGTTTCGCCCTATAGGCAACAAATGATCACATTTTTTACTTTTTAAATAAGGATAATTTTGAAAAATTGACTAAAAATTCAGTGATACTTTATTTGCTATTAATTTTTTGCATGGATTGCACTTTTCAGTGTAGCACCCTTTTTTTATCAAATGACGTCTCCCGTCCTAGGTGCGGCGGGAGGGTGTGTCAGACTTTTACTGACTAAAACCCACTCATGTTCCTTCAGTTGCCCTTTAAAGTCATAGCTCATTACAGCCACCCGGCAGCCACTCCGCACCGACTCGCCTTATAACCGAGATGATACGGTGACGGTACGGTATATTTGACAGGAACCATCCTGTCAAATACCTCTAGTAATTGACAGGATGGACAACAAATGTTTGACAGGTACGAAACAAAGTAACATTAAGAGAAAATGATTCATCTTTTATAATTATGTTCTCGAGTTTCCATTATTTTTAAGATGTATTCTGCTATTCGGGGCGCGGACTAATCCAACGAACCAAAAACCACGAAAATTGGTCTAGCCGATCTCGAGTTATAAGTGTTGTAACAAACCCGTCTTTGTTTTATATATATATATAGAATATAGATTACACCCAGCCAGACACAGAACAAACAATCATGCTCATCACACAAAGTTTGTTTGTTATATAGGCTAATATAACTGAATGATTACTTATTTAGTAAAACGGTTTTAAATAGACTTGCAGTTTCATTATACCTTACACACAACCAACGTATACAAATAAGTACAATAAGTACAGAGTGCAGCGGTATAGACAAAAGAAAAGACTATATAATATACTACAGAGAAAAGCACCAGTGTTTCCAAAGTATCATATAAAGATAAAGATAAATTTATTTACAGATTTACTCAAAGAATTCTTAAATTAGCATAATTAAAATAATTAGTGCATTAGGCTTAGAATAGAATGTGGCGACCTGCCTGATTTAGGTTTATTAAAACCTGTGTTTCAGGCCATCATTTGACTACGTAAACTAGGTGCATTATACAATTATTTTAGGTATGATTAATACAAAAATATATTTGAACAAAAAAAGCAATAACTAAAAACAGCAACTAAGTTAGAATTAAGTATTTATTTCAAAATAATTAACAAAATTGAACATTAATTAAATATAAACTATACTTATACTAACAATAACATCACGTTAAGACTTAAGGGAACAGTAACCAAATATGCGGTTGAAACCACGGGCATCAGCTAGTTTGTCTATATAATAAAGGTCACGACATAGATTAGAGTCCAAATTATACAAGTCATTATCATTATACAAAATGATGATGGTGTTACAAAACATTAGTATAAATAATTTGAATTTTCATTTCTGGTAACTTAGTGTCATCAATGCGAGTGTATGAGCTGTTCCCTGCGGTTCTATTTGCGTGTTTGGAAATTAAATTAGTCGCTAGTTTTTCAGAAGTTTTCCGATTTGTTGCTCAATTTTCTTTTCTTTTCGTAACCTTTAGACATTTGAGAAAGGTAAGCTACTAAAAGAGCCATAGATGCTAAGTTTAATTTGAAATTAAGTCTCAAGCATTTTTTGACTTCCTCACAGCTGGTACGGAAGTCAATAGTCAAATCGTTTATTTTCATTAGACCAAAAAAGGCACTTTGAAACGTCATTTACAAAAGTGATTCTAGTTGAAGGATTGATGACTCTTGTGAATTAACCGCCGGATAAAAAAGAAGGATGTTATAATGTAAGTTTGACCGCTATGTGTGTGTCTGTTTGTCTGGCTGTCTGTGGCATCATTGATAGCTCTTACACGGGTGAACTTATTTAAATGCGGATTTTTTATGAGAAAGTAAGTTATTCAGTAATGCTCCAATTGAATGATCAACATAATATGTTTCATCAAAAGGTTGATCTTAATAACTTCGGAGGCAGGGGATTTTTAACTTTATGTAGAACTAGCTTTTGCCCGCGACTTCGTCCGCGTAGATTAATAGTTCCCGTTCTAGAGAGATTATCTGGATGAAAAGTATCCTATGTCCTTTCTCGGGTCCCAGACTATAACTGTACCAAATTTCATTCAAATCGGTTCAGTGGTTTAGGCGTGAAGAAGAGACAGACAGACTGTCATGCAGACAGACAGAATTACTTTCGCATTTATAATATTAGTAAGGATTACAGTACATCTCGAAAACAGATTAGCTCACCTAACTACATATTAACACCAACTGTACAATGTAGATTTAACCATACGATATTTAGCTACATCATAAATGTTGGCATCCATTTGCTATTGGTTTCCCCAAGCTTTCATCTCATTAGTCAAATGATGATCATAATAAGCATTGAATGAGCCAACATTATCGTTATTGTTGCCTGTGCCAAGTCACACTTTTTCTCGAGTTTATTTTGTTACAGGAAATGTTCAAAGAGGTTCTTTGCGAATTAAGTTTATTTTTTTGTTATAGCAATGCAAATATGTACGTTGACGACTTTGTAATGGAAAATAGTCACCAATGTATGTAAACTTTTGGAAATCGCAAAAGAAGAGATGCATATCTGTGTGTTTCAGTTTAGTCTTACAAATAAAAACAATAAAGACCTGCCCCAAAAGCACATTTACTTTGTGCCTGTAGTTATTAAGATTGCATAAGTAGCTAACAAAAGAGTTGATAATTTCGAAACGATTGAACCGATTTTCATAAATCATGTCTAAAAATCATTGCTAGATAAAATACTTACAAATAAAAATCCCATCCAAATCACTTTACCTCTTAGATACACACACACACACGCACACGCACACACATACACACGCGCGCAGAAACATATAGCCGTTAAACTTATACCACTCCCCTTTATGCGTCGGAATTTAAAAACAGAAAAAGTAGCTATGTAAGTAGTGTCTAAGGTGCTCATGGATTTAGGGCTAGGCTTCGTAATTAAGATGGTCGAGTAAGTGTAACCATGAAATTACTAAAACTTTAATAATCCTCCCTATTAATTACACACCATTTTAGTTACCGTAATTAACGTCTATGATTTTCCATAGCCATTTATTGTCGTTACTGAAATAGATGTTAAATTACATTGACCCCATTACAGGTTTGTGATATTGAACGACAAGATATCTGTTCACAAGGCCGTGTCTTCGGGTTGATCACATCTTAAGCTGGGACTAAATGGTATTAATGTACTCGTACTTAAGTCATATAGGTCTAAGGTAATTCTGTCTGTAACCGTAAGGGTTTCTCAAGCATTAGAAGCAGATTTAACAACTGATATTGAGTTTTAAATAAGAACCCTTTTAAGATACTTATGTGGCAGAACTATGATAAATAAAAACAAACAAACTTGTCTCACATACTACTGACGATTTAGGAATAATTTTCTTCTACGCTAATGCAGTAGCTTTCGAACTTTGGGCTTCTACTGAATCTTTTCTTTCTAAGAGAAGAAAATGCCTAACGCATACCGCCCAGAGAGACGTTGGTGATATGGGATTTGCACCCACTAAAAGTTTTGCTTGTGCACCTACTTTCGTTTTGATGGATGGGCCACGAGAACAGCGCGAACATGAGATTCTGCTAAACAATCCTAAAAAAATAATCCAAAACACTTTTTTGGTATAAGGAATACACTTAGAGAAACCATTAAGGTGTTGGTAGAAGGTCCGTCCCCTTGTAATAATAAAGGGATTGCGGTAAAGTTTCAAGCTGAAACACTGCACTAAATACATCATCTTGTTCCACCACGACTCAAGTTACAAGTTATGCAACTTCAGGCGTCCGGTTCTTAGCGAATCTTTAATATTCATACCGTCCATTGAGGGAGAAAAGTTTCGCGAACTACTTCAACAGATGACTCGGATTTACAAACGGTAGACCAAGTGTTATTTGACCTTAAAAATGTTTGTATATTTTGCTGTATTTGGCAAATAGACGGATTCAAAATGTGAAACTTCTATAGCCGCACGTAAAATAAATTTCTGGCGTGGCGACGCATGCCGTAGCGACGCGTCGCCACGCTATATGATCAGTCACAGTCTTGAGTACTGTGTGGCGATGATGTAATGTCGATGTTTCACATCTGCCAGGCGTCCCGTGACGGCTCACTTTTTTATTGAAATATATTGTAGACGAAGTGGATAGACGACAGTAACTGTAAGCTATAATTTTTTTTTTCTGATGGGAATCTACAACCTTGTAGGTTCCTTGTTGGTTCCTTTTGGCTTTTTTTTAGGATAAGATGATTATTATAACTTGACATTATAATTATTAAAAAATATATCCCTCGGGATTAAACTACTCCGCCAAGCACAAAGTCACAAGCAAGAGTTAGTATTTAATAAATATCTTCATTCTTCAGTAGAAATGGTGAATGAGAAAAGTTTTCAAATAATGAGCAACACGGTCGAAGCTAGTGATGGGAAAATATTGCGAAGAATATTAGTTTGTGCTGGATTTAGGTGGCTTAGTGTAGTTTCTTGTTTATTTGTAGAATATCGGAGACTTGGAGAAGTAATCAAAAGACTAGCGTATTGAATATATGTTATGTGTGTTGTTTTGAATGTAGTTCCTTTTTCAAGTGTAATGGGAATTGGTGTGTTGCGGAATGTTTATAATAGTTACCGTGACCCTGGAACATAAAGGGCAATCGAAGGAACATGAGTGGGTTTTAGTCAGTAAAAGTCTGACACGCCCTCCCGCCGCACCCAAGACGGGAGCAGTCATTTGATGAGTTCCCACTCACCAAAAAAAAAATGGGAATTAGTGTCTGATTTTTATACTAAATGCTTTCTCTGCCTTCATTTCTCGCCCGCATCTGTAGTTACGATTTCATTTAGTAACAAGAGGTTAATGAGTAAATGAACTAATTAACTTTGAAATAAAATATTGAAACTGTATGTAGGCTGATTGGCAATTAGCCAAAAGATAAGCACACTTTTAACTTATAATAATATACAACTTCTCCAATCAAACATTTTTATATGCGTCCTTCTACAGTAAATATTAAGTGACATTAACATCTGCTTAGACAGTGAGCTAAAAGCCAAAGTTTTTTTTCTGGTATCTTAGTTTCTTAGTATGAGTTATATATGTTAAGTCTCCGTTAGAAAACCTTTTTTCCTCTTTTTACCCGACTGCCGAAACGAGGGTTACATTTTTAAGCGGATAGGAAAATAATATTGTAACATCATGACTTCAAAAGTAAGTATGGATAAGTTATATAAGTTTCTTGCCCGTTCTTTTCCAAACGAAACAACTTTTTAGAATAGCATATAAGGTTCATTTTTATTTAAGTTGTTTATGACGTGCCTTTGAAATGGTAAATTATAAATAAACGATTTGACTTTGCATAGTTCAAGTTTATATGAAAAAAAGGAGATCAGAAACCTAAAATCAAAAAACCGGCCAAGAGCGTGTCGGGCCACGCTCAATGTAGGGTTCCGTAGTTTCCCGTCCGTCACAATAAGTGTACCTACTTATAAGTTTGAAAAAAGGCTATTTGTTACGTTGACACACTAAGTAGGCAAAAATTATTGTGTACAACTT
This sequence comes from Athetis lepigone, assembly GCA_033675125.1. NCBI lineage: Eukaryota > Metazoa > Arthropoda > Insecta > Lepidoptera > Noctuidae > Athetis > Athetis lepigone. Next base: position 4,015,770 of record CM066218.1, on the reverse strand, counting down.
TTTTGTCTTTTCAACCGACTTCAAAAAAAAGGAGGAGGTTCTCAATTCGACTGTATTTTTTTTTTATGTTTGTTACTCGATTTCTCGAAGACGCCTGCACCGATTTCAAAAATTCTTTTTTTATTTGAAAGGGTATGCTTGTCATTTGGTCCCATTGTCATCAGGTCAGGATCTGGTGGTGGAAACCCTGAGAAATTGAGGGCATCTCTAGAAAATTGTAGGCGAGTATCGGGTAAAAACTTAATATTAATGTGTATATCTGATGAGACTACAACACCATGGAGGTTTAGGGCTGATCTGATGATGGAGACGACAGAGAATAAAGGGAACTCCTCAATGGCACATCTTAGCTACATCGTCTTTGGGCTTATTTTATTTGTGATAACAAGATCTTTACAGAGAAATGGGTTATGACTGCCACTGCAAGCACCGTGATGCAGGTGCAGTAGGTACAGTTTAGGGAACTCCTTAATGGTTGATAGCAGCTACATAGTGTTTGGGCTTATTTTATTTGTATTGATGAGCACTTTACACCGAGATTGATTATACTGCAGGTTCGATAGTGAAGACAAAATACAGTTTAAGGATATCCTAAATGGTACGTAGCAGCTACTTCGTGTTTCAGCTTTATTGAAGTGAACTTTACACTGAAATTGGTTATGATTTGTCGTTTTGAATCGATAATTTATTATAGGTACTATGAGTATTATAAAAATGGAGCACATTTATATTAAAGAAGAAGTTTTATTGTATATTGTCTGCGTTATTAAACGTTTGATGTTTTTTTTACGCTTGGATGAAACTATTGGTATGGACATTGGCAGCCTGGATACTTTAGTCAGACATTGAGACTCGACACTAAAATGTAAAAAATAAAAAACTTTTTACAAAAAAAATATAACCGCCTTCAAAAACTAAAAACATAAAAATAACTAAAATTTCGTTTTTAGTTTTTGAAGGCGGTTATATTTTTTTTGTAAAAAGTTTTTTATTTGTACAAAAACTGGTCTTTCTATAAAGTTCAAAATAATTTTTCTAGAAAGTCCTTATAAAGTTCTACTTTCCAGATTTTTTCATATTTTTTAAACCTACGGGTCAAAAGTTAGAGGGGACGCTTTAATTTTTCCTTTTGGAGCGATTATTTCCGATATTATTGACATTATCAAAAACTGATTTCAGTAAACCCCTTTTCATTTTTAAATACCTATCCAACAATATATCACACGTCAGGGTTGAAATTAAAAAATAAATCACTTCCCTCTTTACATATAGGGGGGCTACCCTAATAAAACATTTTTTTTCAATTTTTATTTTACCACTGTGTCGGCGTGGTTGATATACATATTGGTACCAAATTTCAGCTTTCTAGTGCTAACGGTCACAGAGATTAAGCGAGGACGGACGGACAGACAGACAGATATGGCGAAACTATAAGGGTTTCAAGTTGACTACGGAACCCTAAAAAAGGAGAGCAAAAGACTAAAATAAAAATCGTAACAAACGCCAAGTTCACATTAGTCTGCTAATAACTCATTTGTGCCGTAACATGTGGGATTTAAACCGCAAAAGTGCAGTTTTCAAATAATGAATTACGCCGACGTGGCACCGACTCAGCCAACAAACGTTAGTGCTGGGCAATTATTGGCTTTGTTCGTATTGTTATAAATTATTGCCCTTGTTTCCGTGTGTCTGTTGTGAGTTATTGATAGTATTGCTCACTCATGAATAAATGCAACTAAAACAATATTAATTGTGTTTTAAATGTATGTCTGACGCTACACTTTGGTAGCGCAGTATAGCCTTGACTAAGCAATTTTTCCATTTGGTGGGTAATACCGCAGACTGGGATTAATTTATTGTAGGTAAACAAATCAAATGTTTTTATTGCGTAGGCTCTTTTTACAAGTTGACGGCTCGCCTGATGTTAAGTACGATACTGACGCCCTATGGGCATGGAAGTCTCCGATAGGTACTGTATATTCTACCATACCACAGACTTCGTTTGAAGTGTTTAAAATGATAGTTTTAGAGGAAAGTAAACTATATTATTTCATAGCTATAAGTAACCCTAAATAATAATGTCGAGTAGCCTTAGAACTAGAGGCGATCGGCGGCGGTGACCTCTCGCGCCCGGCGCTGGTTCAAGCCATGCTTTGGGGCAAGACGGAATGGGATGCCCTGGCCTCCTTCTGCGAAGCAGTTACGCTAGTGAAGTAAGCGGCGGCGCGCGACAGGCAACTACGAGCCTCTCGCCCCGGACTAAGACCTAGTCGGACGTCGAGAGTCGCAAGACGACTATCGGCCACCGTAGGCGCGGTTCTGCGGATGGCGAGCGATGGGTAGCTCGCCGCCTGGCTAGGACCAGGACCGCGTCGACGGCGCGTTAGTATTCCACGCGCGCCTCAAAGAGAAGAAGTCAGCACAGGAAGGGGCCCAACAGGGCCAACGCCTGCCAGGGTTGCGGAATGTTTATAATAGTTACTGCGACCCTGGAACATAAAGGGCTAACGAAGGAACATGAGTGGGTTTTAGCCAGTAAAAGTCTGACACGCCCTCCCGCCGCACTCAGGACGGGAGCAATCATTTGATGGTTTCCCACTCACCAAAAAAAAAAAGTACCCCTAGAACCAACCATCGATATACATTGCTGTTAAATTACAAGTTTTTTCAAAAAGATGGAGGTTCTCAATTCAACTGCGTGTGTTTTTTTACAAAGTTATTTCGACGAAACGAACAAAAGCGTGGTACATCAACATGTTTTTTTGTCTCTTTACATTTCATTATTTTACTAATGAATTATTTATATATTTTGTTGAAACGCTGTATATTCAAAGGCTTTTTGTTAGCGTAAGCGTACAACTGGTAATCTATAGAAAAAAAAACTGGGAAAGATTTCAAAGAAAATCAGAGCGCTTCCCTAGCGAACACTAGCAGCTCCACAGAAAGAATCGTTTCAGGTTAATTAGCTGCGAGTCGGGGCTGCCCTCACGTTTTTAATGAGTCTCGATTTATCAGGCTCCCAGTCACAGAATACGTAGATACAGAAGGTTTACTATTTTCTGAATGAACGATATTGGTCGCGTATTTGTATGTGTGCAGTTAAACTGGCACGTCTCTATAGTATTATTATTTTGAGATATTATATTATTATTATTTTATATTTAAATTGTAGTGTTTTTCCTTTTTTTAAGTTTGTAAATATTGTATATATTATAATTTATGTGGTTATGTATTTTAACTAGTTTACAGATTATTTTTAACTTTAATTTATTAGAAGATTAATGTTTACGAGATTGCCACGAGTAGTTGTAGTAGTAGATTCTTAAGCCGGAAAGTCGAACCACTGTCTCATTTAGCCAGGCTTTTGGGAAAACTTGGGTAAAAAATCGGGCACCTTAACTTAATTATTTAATTTCATAAGCAATTGCATTTTAGCAAACATATTTAAAATTAAAATTATTGTTGAAAATTGCTATTGGTCTGTTATCATATTTTTGAAAACTTGTAATAATTTTAAAAGACATTTCATCTAATAGGATTATCCTTATATCTTAATTTGAAAGAGAATTGTGTTTGGTTAAGTGCATAAAACACAGAACCGAGACTAAAATCGTAAAAGACCATACGTACGACTTTATCCTACGCTAACGATTGGCGCAGGCATCTACGTGTACGTGTGCAAAGCGTTCGCTTGTTATCCTAAGCTCGTTTGTATGACGTTAATCTTCTGTAACTATCTACTCTGTGTTCTTGTTTTCTCACTAATTACCATCGATAGCGATCGGTCTGCAAAGAGGCTTGCTCAATAAAACTTTATCGCTTTATTAATGTTTTTTTAAGGTCGTGTGTTCCTGTAAAAAGGATTTTCTGACGCGTTTTTATGTTGACTGATATTAGGGATTTGTAGGTATGTGCGTGGTTTTTTGAGTTTAAAATAAAGGGAAATAAAGGTTTGGAAAGTAATAACATTAAGGCTCAGAAGAATAAAGTTTACTTGGCACGTACTCTAGCTTCTATATTCTAGTTTAATCTTCATTAGGAATTAGACAGATGTGCGACGGTTAAGGAATAATTTAATTCGATTCCCGCCCAGGATAAACTTTGGGTGATAAACATGATTGTTTGTTCTGTGTCTAAGTGTAATTTATCTATAACATGTATGTATTTTTAAAGTATATAAGTATGTACATCAGTGGTCTGGTTACCATAACACAAGCTCTGCTTAACTTGGGATCAGATTACCGTGTGTGAGTTGTCGTAAGATATTTATTATTATTTATAATTTAATTTATGTTTTTTTTTTTATTATATGGTAAACTAACCGACTGACTGGCTGACTGGGTGGTGATAATCAACGCCCATGGCAAACCGCTGTTTCCAGAGACGGGTCATAAAACTTGGTGGGTTTGTTAAAATAGCAAAAAAAAAAAACGAGAGAAGAATTTCTGCTCGAATTATAATGCATTAGAATGGAAACTTATTATGACAGTTAGCACTTTCTCACATGGCGTCCAATTCGCAATAAAGCGCGTACATATTTAAATAAATCTGTAGACGAAGCGGTGTTGCAGGCCGGGGGGCTGCGAAATTGTTCTAATAGTTAACGCGGCCCCGGAACATAAAGAGCAACCGCAGGAACATGGGTGGGTTTTAGTCAGTAAAACTCTGACACTCCCTCCCGCACAGGGCGGGAGAAGTAATTTGATGATTTCCCATTCCTAAAAAAAACCGGCATTGCCGTGAAAGACGTGTTTGTAGAATACTGCAGAACCAAAACGTTTATGGTACGACTACGCCTAAGACCCGCTGTGATGACATGTGTATACTGTGCTAATTGGCTAAGAGTCAGTGTCAAAGAAGTAGCATTGACGCGTTTTCGTCATTTTACCCCTGCTTTCAGCTTACATACAAATCTATGAAAGTCTATTGACAAAAACTGAGCGTACTATGGATGTGTTTAAATAGCAAGCAGAGGCTTACACCAAGCGTATAATAACGCGTACAGATATGCTTCCGTGGACAGTGACAATTTGGAAACGATGTAAGAAAAACAATTTAAACTGTATTTTAACCTACAAATTAAACTGGGAAAACATTGTTAGATGTACAGAGAACTGGATAAACATTATTTAAAAGAAAATTGTACAGTTATCTTTGCCTGAACGTGCAAAGTTCATGTATGTACAGGCAAAACTTCATGTGTATAAATCTGCTAAGACGCTCGCCCGCCTCGAATGCATGAGCCAGTAATTACTTTTTAAGTTTATCTTGAACATACTGACATTGAAAGAAAACATCGCAAGCAATGATGTAATAAGTAAAAAAGTGAAGATAGGTTATATGCAGTCAAAAAGTGGCACATTCAAAGTTTGCCAATTGACAAACATGATACTGAGAATCGCGTTGACATTTGACGTTTATCTCTTTTTCACTCGCACTACTTCAATCATGTCATCCTACTTTGACGTGTAATGTATGTGTGCGTTAGTGTGCCGTTTTTTAAGATAAAATTTCGTTTGGAACTTGAACTGTTTTAATTGAAATTGGCCAATTCAGTTGGAGCCACCGCGATGGACCATAACGAGCTCATTAGAAACACAACAGATCCTAAATTTAGCATAAAGATAATGAGAAAAATGATGACCATACCATCTTAACTGACCCTTAAAGCAAGAGCTTACTTAATAATAATAAATCAGTCTATTACTATTCAGCTGTAATAGAAGGAGACATGAACAGTGATCACCACGTTTGCTCAAGGTTTTACTTTTCTAAAATAAAACTTTGTAGAGAGAATTTAAGAATTTATTAATTAATAATTTATTTGCTACAACATATTACAAGCCTTAACAAATAGGTCATCACGACATTCATCATCATCATCCTCATTAACCCGTAAGCGTTCACTGCTGGACAAAGGCCGCACTAAATTTTCTCAGCATGCGGTTTTGTGCCGCCTGTAACCTACCATTCTTTGCGAAGCTTCTCAAAGTCATCCGTTCATTTAGCCGGAGAATCACATCATTACGCTTACTTATTAGGCCCCAAAAAAAATAACAAGACAACACAGCTGATAGCTACTTAGGGACATTATTCCGTATAAGAATACCCAATTTCTCCAAGACTAGTCACCATATATTCTGATAACACGAACGTGCTTATGAAGATAACTGGATGTGTACAGAAAAATACCTACTGAAAAATGAATATTTATGGTCTCATTTGGTCGTACCGATGTTGCCTGATGCTTTATGTTTGGTATGCTTATAGTCAGTGATCACGCACAGAATATTTTTCCTCTTCAAATACGTTGCTGACTACGTTTTAGTGTTCTCCAAATTATGATATTTCTGCGGTATGAGTAAAAGCTTTTTACCTTCGAGATTTTTTTGCTGGTTTATTTTTGTGCTTTAAGAATATCTATTTAAGGATGACAAGTTTACTTGAAAAAATTCCGTGATGGCCACTGGGAAATGACGGTGGGCTCACTCGCCACTGGGTTAGGAAGCCGGGGTTCGCAATCGGGCAAGCAACAATATGACTATGAGCTTACGCCATCGGCTTCGCCCAATGATCGAACTTTCATTCACTATTCTACCACTTCAGGAATCGGATTACCAAAAATCTTTTTCTAGTGGCTACCTACACTTCACAAAGCATAATAATGGTAATATAATAAAATCAGACCTTGAAGTCGCCGCGGCTTTTGAAAAGTTCTTTACAGAGATTCCCGTTTCGACTACAAAATGTCTAAATTCTTCACCCATAGCTGCAGAGGCTTTACTCTAAGAAAACGTTCCGGCCTGTGATTCTGAATTTCATTTCGAGCATGTCAGTTGTAAAAATGTAATTAAAACCTTTCACACATTAAATGTTAAAAAGACTGCAGATTTATGGGATAACTCTGTTGATGTTGCTAAATCTATTATAAATATTTTAGCTCCTACTTTAACAGATATCTTTAATAATTGTATTGATTGTGGTAAGTTTCCTGACTTAATGAAATATAGTAAAATAATACCATTATTTAAATCAGGCAGCACATCTGACCCCAGTAATTATAGACCAATTTCAGTGCTACCCACTTTTAGTAAAATTTTTGAAAAACTAATTTTAAATCAAATGCAGATGTATTTTAATAAACTTGAGCTTTTGCATAAAAAACAGTTTGGATTTACAAGGGGTTGTTCAACAACTGATGCCGGTGTTGAACTTTTAGGACATATTTATAATGCATGGGAAGACAAATGCGATGCATTGGGCGTTTTTTGCGACTTGTCCAAGGCATTCGATTGCGTTCTCCATGAAACTTTAATCAGGAAGCTACACCACTATGGAATCCGGGCCTCCTCTCTGAATCTTCTCTCTTCGTACCTGAGTGATAGGATTCAAAGAGTTGATGTGAACGGTAAAAGGTCACCTGGATCTGTAGTGAGAATGGGGGTTCCCCAGGGCTCAATTCTTGGCCCTTTTTTGTTCCTTATTTATATAAATGACTTGCCTTATCTAATTAAAGATAAGCATGATATAGTGTTGTTCGCAGACGACACTTCCCTTTTATTTAAACCAAGACGTCAACAACTATGTGTTCACGTCATAAATAGTTCTCTCGCGTCAATAGTCAACTGGTTCAACGTAAATAATCTACTGCTGAACGAGAAAAAAACTAAACTTGTTAAGTTCACGCTACCAAATGTTAGACAAATAGAAACCAGCGTACTAATAAAGGGACAGGAACTGAAGCCCGAAGATTCCACAGTATTCTTAGGAATAACTTTGGATGCTAAACTTCAGTGGGGCCCCCACATATATAATCTATCTAAGAAACTTAGCTCTGCAGCATACGCCGTCAGAAAAATTCGTGGTTTAACTGATTTTATTGGTTAAACAGCCCGTTTAGTTTACTTTAGTTATTTTCACAGTTTGATGTCGTACGGCATTCTATTGTGGGGAAATGCAGCCGATATTCAGACTATATTTGTTTTGCAAAAAAGGGCTATTCGTTCAATTTATAAACTGAGTCCTCGACACTCCCTCAGAGACAAATTTAGAGAGGTAAATATTATGACTATGCCGTGCCAATATATATATGAAAAATTGTTGTACGCGCATAAAAATATTAATCAGTTTAAAAAATACAGTGATATCCATAATATAAATACAAGAAATAAGGACAAATACGTAGTTCCTTCAACTAGGCTTAAGAAAATAGGTGGCTCGTTTAAATGTCAATGTATACGCTTTTATAATAAACTACCCAGACAAATTCAAGAACTAAGCATTAATAAATTTAAATTGTTTATAAAACGTAAACTTTGTCAGAAAGCTTTTTACTCGGTTAAAGATTACATTGAGGATTCAAATGCTTGGGATTGAGCTGTTTCGATTAATACATTGGCCATTATTTACTTTATGTACATTTTTTTTCTTTTTCTCTTTGACATTTAATTATTATTTTGACATTTATTTGTACTTTTTAAAGTATATGATCTTTTTTTTATGTATTTCTATTTGACATTGATGTGTACTTTTTAAAGTATATAATCTTTTTTTATGTATTTCTATTTGACATTGATGTGTACTTTTTAAAGTATATAATCTTTTTTTATGTATTTCTATTTGAGATTGATTGTACTTTTTAAAGTATTATGTATATGTTTTCGTGACATTTTTTTTTTGTGAATGTGAGGACTATGGAGGTCGTTGATTTTTTTTTTCTTTGTTTTTCTTTTTAATATATTCGGTCTGACGGTTTGAGTATTTAATGCGGCCTACCCAAATGTCCTTACTTTGGTACTGTTCGTCAAGACGTTGGGCTCCTTAGTTTTTAGTTGAGCTAAACGATTACTGACAAATGCTTGCACTGTCTGGACAGGTCCACTCAAATCTGTGTCCTTCTCTCATCAAGAGAGTGCCTCAGACATTAACCTCCATGGTTCTCGCACATTTTTGACCAATACGATTGTATGGACTTTAAAAGAGACTTTGACCTCTGAGTTTGTTTCGGATGTTTCTTCTCAGAGCAGTCCAGCTACGAAACACCGGTCCCATCGTTCGCCTAAAAAAACAAAAATAAACCAAAAAATTTGACGTGTAAAAGTGTTATGATATAACCTATTTACAAAATAAATATGATTTTATGATTTTTTATTTTCATACACTTTTCAAGTTTCATGACTTTAGAACCAGCGCGCAGCGATTTCAACTGCGTTGATATATCAACAATCAGTCAGTTTAGTTCATCATTTAATATACTATCAAGCGGTAGCGGTGCAGAGGTAAATCATTAAAAACTTAAGGGATTTTAAAGTATTTGGTATAGTATGGTATTAAAATCTCGACATTTTAATTTTACACAGTCGTAAGCGATACGCTGGACAGCAACCGGTATAGGCAGACTATTCGTTTCAAAACAATCCGTAAGGCTGACCATGATTTGCAATTGACCGATTGTAGCAATTTTCGACAGTAAACAATAATAATCATAAAACTATAAAATCCCTTTAAAATTCTATTTCAATTCATCCCTGCATCCCTCTTCACCCCATTTGAGAGTATATATTATGTAGATATCTCCGTTATGTTACAATCATTCAAACATTTGATCTATTAGATACACTTCGATTGCTAGACCATCAATTCCTTCACTCCTACGTTCCCAATCATCAATATAGCAAATCCTGTCTAGTTAATCCGCATGATTAATGAAAATCCTACGAACCTAATTCGTGACGACACACAAACTCCCGGTTTCATCCTTTGATCCATGCCTCAAGTAAATTGACATAGGGGTAAAAGTTACCAAACTCTGGGTAAAATCAGCTGCAAGTTTTATTTTTCTTTCACCATCGCCAAATAAATGTAATCAAATAGAAGTCTAAGACTTTCCAAGACTTTGGTAAAGAACAGAAGTCGATGATGTAAACAGCGTTCCAAGTAATATCAACTTTTAAGACACGGTGAAAAATTTTGGTCGTGCTTAACGGGGTATATTTTTATAGTAGCGTGTGGATGTATATTTTTAGTAATATTTTAAGTATTTTTATACAGAGGGATAGTAAACGGCTACATTATTGGTACTTAAAACTAAACCAGACTATATATTCAAAATTTTGGTCAAACACCCGCCAATATTTTAAGTATGGACCATAATGCTAAGTATTGAAGCAACATATTATATGATCATCCCATGCCCCATAATTTTTCTCCGCTTCCATGCTGGCTTTATTTTTCCGGCAAATGGCGGATGGAAAATATTAGCAGCAGTATTTTGTCATGTTAAACACCGTTACAGCCCCGTCCCTTTAAACAATAACTTTCAACAACATGGTAGCACTTTACAACCCTTACGACTTATATTGCACCTTGTATGCGATGTGTTCGCCTCGTTCGTTTGGTAGCGATAGCATACCGTCAGCGTTACGTCACAGCGCGAGGTGCACAGTTAAGTCGTACGGGTAGTTTTGTAGTACCGTATCGCGGGTTAATTCTCGAATAGTTTAAATTTATATATTTTTTTGTTAAATACATGTACTTTGTGACTGAAAGTGTTTCTTAAGCCCGAGTCACACCGGAATGGCAGCGGCCGGCAGCGGCCGCCCGCGGCGCCGCGAGGCCGCCAGCGTCGCTAAAAACGCAAGGCGCGCGGCCTCGCGACCTTTTCAAGTTGTTCAAGCGATAGTGTTCTTTTAATAAGTATGTAGTTAAAGTTTATAATTATTTCACACTGAAAGTGCTCGCCGCGTCGCTGCCGGCCGCTGCCATTCCGGTGTGAGTCTGGTTGCTTAAATGTTTGTAAAAACACTAACGGGATGAGAGCAATTATTATTTCTAGAGCACCCTAATTAAAAAGCTTTAACGATAAGAGACAGGTTAAGTACCGCCCATTACCAACTTTACAGCTAAATATTACAACAAAAATGTCGCCCGTTAAGAAACAACACAGTACAGAAACCTTTGGTAACTTAGACCTCAAGACCTGGTGTCTGGGGTGCATGGACAGAAAACCTCCTCGTGTGCCCGAGGGCTGGAGTTCGCTTATGGATCCGTCCGGGGCGAAGGCCAGTCCGAGGGACGGTGCACCCCGGGAGGTGTGCAACGACTCGCCACGGTACGTTGTGCCTGTGGGGTCTCGTTGCACACTTTCGAATATTCTGTCGCGGAGGACTCCACCACCTGTCCCTCTGAGTAGCAGAGGGCAGTGTGCGTTGGAGTCGGGGAACGGGCTCTGCGTGCACTCACCCTGCCACAGAGCAGGCAGCTGGGGGTCGTCACCCCTAGTTGCCCCCGTTGATCTCGTAGCCCCGAAGACAGTTACGGTCATGTCTCTGACTTTCGACGGGGGTCGAGGGCCTTGGCTTAACCGCCCGGGCCGCGAGGAAGACAACCTCTATAAAAATTACCTCTAATACCAAGTTCTGGTGCGTGGCGAAGGTACGAATGGCTGAGGAGTAGTGTCGTCTATTTGTGGACGGCGCATCAGTCTCTAGCGCACCCCCAGCCAGGGAACCGGTGGACTCTCTGGTTGGGTTATAAATGTACACTTGCCCAGGTACAGAGGGTTATCCTGGGTGTACTTCCTAAATCCCCCATACTCGTGGGATCTACTATGGCAAACACAAATAAATTTTTTAAAGAGAAGAGGAAGGGAGAACCGCGGTCGGAGACCGACGCGGCGATGAACTTGAGCTCGAGATGCTCAAGCTCGGAGGGATCGAGCTCTGGTAGCTCGATCCGTGGTAAGCGGAACCGCAGCCGGAAGCGGACGATGTCGGAGGGCGCCTCGTCGTCCTCCGACAGCGAAGCGGCGGCACCGGCCCCCAAAATCCCCACCAGCAGGCGGGGTGCGGGCCGTGTTGGAGGAGGAGGGCGCAAGCTCCCCGCGCAGGAGGCAGCTCGGCGAGCCGAAAGGCTTGCCGCGGAGGGGCGTCACCCCGGAGCGGCTTCCGCGCAGGCTCAGGGCGCATCCACCGCCACGGGGAGCTCCAGGCCGGAGCAAGTGGTAGGATTGGCGGAGGTAGTGACATCGGCGTTGGTGTCCGTGGCCCTTAAGAAGAAGAAGGGCTCCAAGGACCGGGCCATCGCCGATGCCACTGCCGAGATCTTGGCAGCGGCGAATGCGGAGGCGTCGACGTCGTCGGGACAGGAGATGGCCGCTATGCGGGCCGCCATCGAGGCTCTCCAGGAGGAGAACAGGAAGTTGCACGCGGAACTGGCCAGGCTCCGAGGAGATGTACCTCCCACAGGTCAGGCCAACAATCCTGACCGGGAACTGCTCCAGAGCCTGGTGCAGAGCATGGCGGACTTCCAGCGCCGGTTTTCGGTGCTGGAAGGGAGAGTTCTCCGGCCCCCACTCGCGGCCGGTCGCCCGGTCCCGGCGGCAACAACGGCACGGCCAGCGGCGTCTTTTGCCGCTGTGGCCGCGACTCCTGCGGCGGGCACGTCGGGGCGGCGTGCCGCCGCGCCAGAGCAGGCAAGAGCCAAGGCCGCAACGCCTTGTAAGGGCAAGGCGGCAAAGCCCAAAGCGGTGGGGACACCCGCAGCGAGTGCAGCTGCACAGCGTGCCCCACCGCCGCCCCCTCCCTCGTCGGCTGCCGAGCCTCCGGCCGACGCCGGCCGCTGGCAAGTGGCCGGGGAGCAAAAGAAGGCGGCCAAGGCGGCCAGGGCCGCGAGGAAGCGGCAAAGGCAGAAGGAGCGCCGCAAGGCTAATAGCCTTGTGGCCAGGCTCCGCAATCCAAAGACTGCAGCGGTGGTAATCACCCTGCAGCCGGAGGCGGAGCAAAAAGGGATTACGTACGGGGCGGTACTGACCAAAGCGAAAGCGGCGGTCAACTTGGCCGAGATCGGCGTGACGGAGGGAGTGCGGCTGCGGGTGACGGCTACCGGAGCCCGCATGCTGGAAGTCCCTGGGGCTGCCAGCGGCCCCGTCGCCAATGCTCTGGCCGAAAAGTTGAGGGCGTCGCTTTCTGCCGAGGAGGTACGAGTCTCCAGGCCTACCATGCGCATTGACATGCGCATCACAGGCCTGGACGACTCTGTCACGGGGGAGGAGTTGGTGGCCGCCGTCGCCAAAGCGGGGGGGTGTCCCGCTGGCGACGTGCGCGTAGGCACCATCCGCCCTGACCGCTCCGGGACTGGAGCGGTCACCGTGAGCTGCCCCGTTCCGGCGGCCAAAACCATTGCGGGGGAGGGCCGCAGCAGCGGTAGGTTACTGGTGGGAGGCTGGGCTTCGGCGCAGGTGAAGCTGCTGGAGCCCAGGCCTCTGAGGTGTTACAGATGCCAAGTCGGACACCATGTCGGTGTCCGCTGCACCTCGGAGGTGGACCGCAGCGCCGATTGCTTCCGCTGCGGTCAGCCCGGTCACAAGGCCGGCTCGTGTACCGCCGCGCCGCACTGTTCCATATGTGCGGCGGCTGGCAAGCCGGCCGATCACCGGGCTGGGAGCAAGGCTTGCGCCCCACCCGCCAGGACCAGGGGTAAGGGCAGGAAGCCCTCTGCCGCCGCTCCCGCTGTTGCCCCCGCTGCTGCCCCCGCTGCTGCCGCCGCTCCCACGGCCGCCGCTGCTCCCGCCGTCCCCGCCGCTGCCGCGTCTGTCGCTGCAGCCGCGACTACCGAGGCCGCAATGGAGTGCCAATAATGGCTCCATTGCGCCTCGTACAGGCGAACATCAACCACTGCGCCGCCGCTCAGGATCTGTTGCTCCAGAGCATGGCGCAGTGGTCGATCAATATCGCCGTGGTCTCCGAGCCGTACTTTGTCCCGCCCAGGGATTCTTGGGTGGAGGACCTAAGCGGCTCGGTGACCATCATCTCGTCGGCCGCCGCCGGTACCCCGACCCTCGAGGGCGTCAAGAGGGCACAGGGGTGCGTTGCGGCACGGTTCGGGGAGATCGCCGTTGTAGGCGTCTATCTCTCCCGAGCCGATCCCTCGTCGAACTCCACAACTCCCTTATGGAGCTGAGCGTCGTCGTCGCCGGGTTCCGAACCCTCCCCGTGCTCGTTCTCGGGGACTTCAATGCCAAGAACTTGGCTTGGGGCTCCCGATACACTGATGCACGGGGCAGAATGGTGGAAAACTGGGCCCTAGAGGCGGGCCTAGTCGTGCTGAACCAGGGTTCCGTCCCCACGTGTGTGCGGATGCGGGGTGAGTCGGTGGTGGACATCTCATTCGCCAGCCCCGCTCTGTCACCGCGTGTCGTTGACTGGCGCGTAATGGAGGAGGTGGAGACGTTCTCCGACCACCGGTACATCCGGTTTGACGTCTCCGCCCAGACCTCCGCTGCGCCGGTCCGACGGACCCCAAGCGGTCCGCGTTGGGCGCTGAAGCAGCTGGACCGGGAGCTTCTCCTGGAAGCCTCGATAGTGCAGGCCTGGGTGTCATCACCGGACAGGCCTGCCGACATCAATGCCGAGGCTGGGTGGTTCCAGGAGGCCATGTCCGAGATTTGTGACATGGCAATGCCCCGGGTTCAGCCTGGAAGGGGTCAGCGCCAGGTGTACTGGTGGTCGCCGCAAATCGCGTCCCTACGTGAGGCGTGCGTGGCTGCGCGACACCCGTACACCAGACACCGCAGGCTCCGTATCCGCCCTGTGGATGCGGATGCCATTGAGGCGGAGCTGTACGAGGGGTACAGAGCGGCGAAGGAAGCCCTCCGACTGGAGATATTGCGGGCCAAAGCTTCGGCCCGCCAAGAGACGCTGGGGACTCTGGACCGAGATCCGTGGGGGCGCCCCTACTTGGCGGTGCGGGGCAAGCTCCGCACCGCGGGCCCCCCGCTGACGCAGTCTCCGGCCCCAGATAGTGGAGGGCGTGGTGAACGCTCTGTTCCCTTCGCGGGGGGAGTTTTCTCCCCCGCTCATGGCTCCGCCACCGGCGGTGTCCGATGCGGACCGCGACGGCGACGACGACGACGTTCCAGAGGTGACCGAGGTAGAACTGGGAGTGGCGGTGCTAAGGCTTAGGGCCAAGAACACCGCCCCAGGTCCCGACGGCCTACCAGGGAAGGCCTGGGTCCTGGCCTTAGGGGCTCTCGGGCCTAGACTAAGGGGGCTCTTTAGCGCATGCTTGGAGGAGGGCCAGTTCCCACTTCGTTGGAAGACAGGGAAGCTGGTCCTCATACCGAAGCCGGGGCGTCCTGCGGACTCTCCGTCCGCGTACCGGCCCATCGTTTTGCTCGACGAGGCGGCAAAGCTCTTGGAGAGAGTGATTGCGAGCCGCCTCGTCGAGCGGCTGATGCGGGTGGGGCCGGATCTGGCGGACGGTCAGTTCGGCTTCCGCAGGGGACGCTCCACGGTGGACGCCATCATGCGCGTACGGGCCCTCACGACAGGGGATGCGGTAGCACAGGGCAGGGTCGTCTTGGCGGTGTCTCTCGACATCGCCAACGCCTTCAACACCCTGCCTTGGGGGTGCATAGGGGCGGCACTCCGGTATCACCGGATGCCTGCCTACCTCTGTCGTGTGGTCGAGGCCTATCTGACGGACAGGGCCGTCATCTACCCCGGTCACGAGGGAGTGTGGAGTCGACGAGGGATGTCGTGCGGTGTTCCACAGGGATCGGTCTTGGGGCCGCTTCTGTGGGACATCGGGTACGACTGGGTGCTGCGCGCCGACCTTCCCGAAGGCGTCAGCGTAGTGTGTTACGCTGACGACACGCTAGTCCTAGCGCAGGGAGGGTCGTTCCAGGTGGCGGCCGACTTGATGTCAAATGGAGTTGCGACAGTCGTGGACAGGATCCGGCAGCTGGGACTCGAGGTGGCCCTGCACAAGTCCGAGGCCATGTGTTTTCATGGCCCTCGGCACCGGCCACCTCCGGGGTCTCAGATAACGGTGGGAGGGGTTCACATCGGTGTCGAGTCGACGATAAAGTACCTGGGACTTGTCCTCGACAACCGATGGAACTTTACGGAGCACTTCCGACGTTTGGGCCCCAAACTGGCGAAGGCCGGAGCTGCCCTCAAGCGGCTCCTGCCCAATCTCGGTGGCCAACGCCTCCTGCCGGAGGCTCTACACGGGGATCGTGCGGTCCATGGCCCTCTACGGGGCTCCGGTGTGGGCGCCCAATCTAGCCGCGGCTCCGGCCCGACTTCTGAGGGCGTCCCAGAGGGTCATGGCCATTCGCATGGTGCGGGGATACCGCACGGTCTCCTGTGAGGCGGCATGCCTCCTTGCCGGCGTCCCGCCGTGGGATCTGGAGGCAACAGTCCTTGCACACACGTACGAGTGGCGCGTGGAAGTGCAACGCCGGGGTGAAGTCCCGATGCCGCGGGTTATCGCGGCACGGCTCACGGAGCTCCGGCGAGATCTCATGGCGGAATGGAGACAACGACTGTCGCAACCTAGTGCTGGGCACGCCGTTATAGCGGCGGTAAGACCCCTCTTTGAGGAGTGGCTGGAGAGGCGTCATGGCACTCTCACGTTTCGCTTGACACAGGTCCTCACCGGACATGGTCAGTTCGGGAGGTTCCTGTGTCGGATTCGGGCGGAAGCGACGCCTGGGTGTCACCACTGCAGTAACGGTCGCCTGGAGGACACGGTCGAGCACACGGTGGAGGTGTGCCGCGCATGGGCGGACCATCGACGTGTCCTCGTAGAGGCGATCGGCGGCGGTGACCTCTCGCGCCCGGCGCTGGTTCAGGCCATGCTTCGGGGCGAGACGGAATGGGATGCCGTCGCCTCCTTCTGCGAAGCAGTTATGCTAGTGAAGGAAGCGGCGGCGCGCGAGAGGCAACGACGAGCCTCTCGCCCCGGACTAAGACCCAGGCGAAGACGTCGAGAGTCGCAAGACGACTACCGGCCACCGTAGACGCGGTTCTGCGGATGGTGAGCTATGGGTATGGGTGGGTATGGTGGCGGCTAGGACCAGGACCGCGTAGACGGCGCGTTTTGTTCCACGCGCGCCTCAAAGAGAAGGAGTCAGCACAGGGAGGGGCCCAACAGGGCCAACGCCTGCCGGGGTTGCGGAATGTGTATAGTAGTCACCGTGACCCTGGAACATAAAGGGCAATCGAAGGAACATGAGTGGGTTTTAGTCAGTAAGAGTCTGACACGCCCTCCCGTCGCACCCAGGACGGGAGAAGTCATTGGATGATTTCCCACTCACCAAAAAAAAAAAAAAAAAGACCTGGTGTCTGATACAATGTTTCTTTTATTTTATTGTCTTCCGTTTGGTCTGGCTTTAGTCTGTTTTATTTACGTTCATGATATTTTATTGTTTCTTTAGTAGCTCTTTGTGGTTTGTTGATTCAGCTCGGTAATAAACTAGTACTTGGGTGTTTTACTTAAAGTTCTCTAAACCTCTTTGGCTAACATTAATAAATATCTATTTTTATTAAATTATGAACTGACTGACTGAATATATTGCCGTCGTCCATCCAAACCGCTGGTTCTAAAGACATGAAACATGCATGGTAAACAGGGTATGAAAGTAACAACCACGTGGGCGAAGCCGCAGTCGATAGCTAGTTTCTTATAATGCGGCTCGGCTAAGTACTTTGTAACGACTAGTGCAAGAGACAGAAATTAGTTAAGCCCAAGTACGTGATAAGTTAATTAACGTTCATTTATCTAGGTCTCACACTATGTAAATTTGGTTGAAATTTGCCCCATGCTTATTATTTGAAGAGATAATTATTATCACTCCTTATTTTCGGGAACAATAATTAGATAACGTGTAAAAATACACAATTCAAGTACGTGCAATACTATTAAAAATTGTTGTTGATAATTCTGCCAACCACTCACTATTAATCACTCACTCACACTCACTATCACTCACTCACTCGGAATATTATGGCTATTTTTTTGTTTTACTTTCCACTTCAGTAAACCGCCAGTAAATAGGAAATCCTGAGCCTTATCTTAAGATATTTTTATTAGGTCCTAACCCACTTCTGGACTTTAGACTGCCAATAACAGCTTTCATAAATATTTAACTGTCTGACGGTTTTACGACCTCTTTTAGTCAGCAAAAATACACTCAAGTCCTAACTCCTTGGTGTCAATGCGTAAATAAATAAAAGTTTACCAACACGTCGTCTTTATGGCCTGAAGTCGGCCATATTTCATCAGATGTGGCCAAATTACGGCTATATTTATAATGTTTGGCCACATCAAAGTGTGTGATCGTGTACCGTCATAAATTATGATGACGTCACCAGGGTACAAATGGTAAAAAGTAATGGCGCCCGGTCCCTAACATTTGCTCTTACTTAGGACGTAAGGTATTATGCGGATAAATATGAAGGGTATGTCATGTGTTTTTTGTTTAATCTATTGTATTTATCAGTGCAAGTTGTTGCCTGTTTATTATTAGGTATTATTTATTTAGCGCTCTAAAGCGGGTATTGCAGAGGTGTAATAGAACCCGCAGGAGATTGGTAGTGATCTGAAATAATACTTAGGAACTGCTAGTGTCAAATAAATCTAAAGTTTTTCAAAATCTCAAAATATAATTTATTTATTAACCCGGCGTCATGGGGGTTGGGTCTGTGGGACCCGTCACATTTTATTGCGCTTCTAGTTCGGTTACTAGGAGTGCGACATTGCCTTTCTTCTCAGTAGCTGGAGCTGTTGAGTTGTTCTATGCAACTCAAGCAACATGTTGGTCGTGGCACATCCGCAGCGGGAGTTACAAGTGCACAAAATTATAATAATATAATAATAATAATAATAATATCCTGGGACAACTCACACACGGTCATCTGATCCCAAGCTAAGCAGAGCTTGTGTTATGGTAACCAGACAACTGATGAACATACTTATATACTTTCTAAATACATACATATTATAGATAAATTACACCCAGACACAGAACAAACAATCATGCTCATCACACAAAGTTTGTCCTGGGTGGGAATCGAACCCACGACCTCCGGCTTAGCAGTCAGGGTCACTAACCACTAGACCAACTGGCCCGTCGATAATTGAAAAAGGTATGTGAGACCCATCCCCGCAGTCGGTGTAACAATTTCGCGCCATATTGTTTAGATATTGTTTTACTTATTATCTGTGTTTTTATCCTTTTGTAATTGATTTTTTGGTGTTGTTTATAATTGTATTTGCTTTTATATGGTATAAAGTATTTTATTTGTATTTTTGTAGGTAATTACTTAGTAAAAAATGGATCATAAAGAAGGAGAACGACGGAGCGTATTCTTGCAATTTTACAAGAATCTGAGTCTGATTCTGAGTTGACAGACCAGGATTTGTGTGACGAAGAAGATCGCAAAAGGCGCCAAGTGTGTTCAGTCAAAAAATACCGTAAGACAAACTACATCTGCGAGAGTTGCAATTAATTTATTTGTGGAGAACATATAGTACCTTTTTGTGCTGACTGTACCAAAGATATAAAGTGATTTTTGTTTTTTTCTTAAGGCAATTTCGTTTCCTACAAAAAAGGGCCATTAAAACATTGAGACTGATTGTTAATTAATAATAAAATTAGATTTTAATAGAAGACGAAAATTTTGTTGACATTTGTTGTTATGTTTTTAAAGTTCCATTAATGTGATTAAAACATAAATATAACATGATATTTGTGTTTCATTTATTTACTTAGATACCTAAATAACTAAACATGAATAATATTAACTTTATTATTTATACAGTATTGGAATAATTTCGACATTAAAAAACGGGTCGGTGAGACCCACCCCAACGTCCGTGTAACACTTTTCCACCCCCATGACGCCGGGTTAAAACTGTATGCACATATAAATAACACTGTTCAACGGCAGACTCAATGCCTGTATACCTTAATTTTGTCTTACTTTATTGCAATCGTACTTATTACAACTTTCTATCAATATTTATCGAAATCACAACATAGAAATGTCCAATACAATTTGAAAACTCATCTTCAGCGGAAACTTCAGTTGAAAGTCTTTCATTACTTGATTGGAAGTTGAAGTCGAGAGTCGCAAAGTAAATGGCTCGGAATCAATACCAAATGTACTACGAAACGAGTTTAGTAAATACGTAATGAAAATATTTGTATTGGCAAATAGAATTTTATGAGTGATCCTTTAGTAAACTGTTGAGATTTTCATATTTATATTTAGTTTATTATTCAGTGCTTTACTGATGAAGTGTTTACTTAATAAAATACAAACTATTGCTGGTGACTTCGCTTACGAATGTCGAATATCGATATTAGGGCGTGTGCAGCCTTACGAAAGGAGACAATTTTTTTTGGTCCCACTATTAAACGGTTACGTTTATTAATAATTTTACGCATGAAACAAGTCATCACCTTATTATAACTAACCCACTAAAAATTATATAGATATCTAACGGGAATAATGAAATAATAGTAAAAAACTATTACGGAAAAATGCATGTTGAGGAGCGTTTTTACATTTATTTCAACGTGAATTTAAATATATTATGTGAAACGAAACGTACCTAATTAACATTCCGTTGTAGATGCTCTGTGGTACAGTTTCAATCAGTTTGACACTGACAGACTACATTATTAAGCTAAGTTCATACGACCGCGCGAAACCGCTCTGTACCACTAACCGCGCGGTACAAGACCAAAGTAAGCAGCAATTATCGTAGACATTACCGCGCGTTCTACGTTCATTGAAAAGCATTCTTGCATCCTATTTTAAGTGAAAGACTTTCATTTAAAATAGGATGCAAGAAAGCTTTTTTATTGTCTTTGTCATTTTCTGCGACGACTCAGCCTTCGGTATAAAATCCATAAGCAAATTGCCCCCTCCTCAAGCAACATTGACATCCGGACTGGTATGCACATCATCATGCGAACGCCTCAGACCCTGTCCAGGAGGGCGAATTCGCCGCGATTCTCTCGCGCGTAACACGCGCGAGTGTTGCGTCCAGAGTCTACGCGTATAGAGCGTACGTACGCGCGAGTCGTATTTCCTTCTCTTTCTCTTTTATACGTGCACTCACTCTGAAATTCGCGCGAAATCTGGACGCAACAAGGCGGCCCTAGTATCTCGACTCGCGCGCATTACGCGCGAGTCACGCGCGAGTTTATTAGTCGCGCGATGCTTGTGGACGCGATGTATTGGTGCCTAGTATCTTGCCTACCCGCGAGTGAATTCGCGCGAGTCGAATCGCGGCGAATTCGCCTTCCTGGACAGGGCCTCAACCACGCGGCGACGCGCGGCTTCTCGCGGTCATGTAAACTTAGCCTAATAGTTTCCAACAGTTTTCTAGATAGTCAGATAAGTGCTTCTTCTGTTCTTTTCGTATTTTTATTCAATAGATGTTAGAAAAATGGCTTCTGGAGATACAGTGCATAATATATAAAGCTGTTGTAACAATTGTACAGCTCGATTTCAACGAAATGTGCAACAACTTTACTTATAAAAGCATTGGCGTCCACAGTAAAAGAATAATCGAAAAAAAATCACACCAAAGCCAGGTTTTTATGTCATTTACACCTATATTATTATTGAAAGTGCACTATTCTAACATAAAATACCTAGGAAACCTATTCACTCATTAAATAATCACTCTTGTGAGATTTTAGGTCATTATGAGAGTCATGTTTTGACTGTCGTATTTCCCAGTATTCCGGTTACGTAGAGTTTTGCTAATATTGCCACTGTAATCTAGAGATTATAAGGAATAA
This sequence comes from Athetis lepigone, assembly GCA_033675125.1. Lineage (NCBI taxonomy): Eukaryota > Metazoa > Arthropoda > Insecta > Lepidoptera > Noctuidae > Athetis > Athetis lepigone. Next base: position 3,994,166 of record CM066218.1, on the reverse strand, counting down.
ACTAACGTGCATTTCATTAATAAATGCCACAATTTGTGGTGGGCCTAATCCCCGAACAAAAAAAATTGTCTCCTTTAACACGCTTTTCGACCAAGCGACAGCCGGCTGTCGCGCTGCTATTGTGTCTCGAATCACGAAGGTTTAAAGAATTCGCCGTAGCCGAGTTTACCGAATTCGTGCACGTAGGTTCGTGCACACAAGCCGCCACATAATGGGAATTCTATTACATTGCATGTTACGTTTTTGAAGCTGGAATGACTTAAGGGGCTACAAAGAGGCAAAATATACACTACTAGCTTCTGCCCGCGGCTTCGCTCGCGTTAGAAATAGACAAAAAGTAGCCTATGTTACTCTCCATCCCTTCAACTATCTCCACTTAAAAAACCACGACAATTTGTCGCTCCGTTTTGCCGTGAAAGAAAGACAAACAGACACACTTTCCCATTTATAATATTAGTATGGTTTTGTCATTAGATTAAATGTTTTTAAATCCTTTTTACAAAGTCACTGAGTTACCAAAGTGCCCTGTGCCTGTATTCATGAAAAGAGATTTCCAAACTTTAACAATGTATTGTATATTGATTGCTATCCAAAAGTTTCAATGGGATCGCTTACAAGCCCAAACTGTTCGCTTGAATATGTTAAAGTTTGCAGTGTGGGACCCGCGTCCTAATCAAATAAGTTTAGGGCTATTATTTGAGGATTCTAACGAAGTAACAATGTTAAAAGTTTTAGAAATACACAAAAATATGCAATATTTAGTCACTTAATAAATATGCACACTAAGACCAAATCTCTATCTATACTTCAATACTAATATTATAAAGAGGAAAGATTTTTTTTGTATTTTTGTCTGTAACGAATAAAACCAGTAGACCGATTTCAAAAAATAATTATTTAATATTTTTTTTTATTTGTTTGGGTCAAAAACAGTTATACATTACAGCATTAACAAAGAAATAATAATATTATAAACGAGAAAACGTATAACCCACATTAATGTCCACGGAGTGACATCGGAGTAAAATTATAATAAAGTAATAATAATAATTAGAAAGCTACATTATCCCTGAGTAACATAGGCTATATAATATTACGCTATCTCCCATCCCACGAGAACGAAGCAGTAACCAGTTTGTCAATGGCTGTAGTATAATAAAACGAAATAAAATATAGAATAATCAACAACAGCAAAATTAAATTAAATACCCTGAAAATATACAACACAGATAAAATAATTATATTCCCAAAGGACTAACGGAATTGTTATGGTGCACGCCAAGATAAAGATCATTTTAAAAAAATCCTGACCTTTTGACGACCAACCGACAGCCGGCTGTCGGGCTGCTGTTGTCTTTCTATAGTGTCTCAAAACACGTGTGTTCAAAGGATTAATGAATAAAGTATCACAAGTTATTTCTGACTACTAAATTCAACCTAAATGAAACCAGCATGAAAACAACTTTGCTTTCTATATTTCAAATTATTCCCAATTATAGTAGTCCAGGTTAATTGAAGCGAGAGTTGAAATAATTAGAGTTGCAGTGCTATCCGACACAAACTGCATTATACTGATTGCACGAAGCTAAACTGGTACTATTCAATTAACTTCGCCGGTTTTTACTGCATTTATTTGTTTTTGTTTAAAACTGTTACGTATGTTAAGTTGACAGGGGAAAAGAGAGGTGAATATTTCGCTTAGTTTAACTTCTTCCTGTTGTCCCCATAATGGGGACATAGTCAATGGGGACATCAGGAATACAGCAACATAGATATGAACACACAATTTTTGTTCCGTTAGTTTTGGGATTCTATAGAATTTGTTTTTAAGGGTTTGAAGACATTCTAATTGTCTAATATCGAACTGTCAATTACTGCTCTGCTCTTATGGAACAAAGTACAGTGTTATGTACTTACCTTTTATATAATGTTAATGTATAAGCTAAGCTATATTACTGTAAAGTTTCATAAAAATTACTTTTAAGAAAAATTACTGTTAAGTTTTAACAAAAAAAAAACCAATTATAGTATTCCAGGTTAATTGTAGCGAGAGTTGAAATAATTAGAGTTGCAGTGCTATCCGACACAAACTGCATTATACTGATTGCACGGGGCTGAACTGGTACTATTCAATTAACTTCGCCGCTCTTTTACTAAATTAAAACTGTTACGTACGTAAAGTAGACAGGGGAGAAAAGAGAGGTGAATCTATGCTTAGTTTAACTTCTTCCCGTTGTCCCCATAATGGGGACAGAGTCAATGGGGGCATTAGGAATACACCAACATAAATTATGTACCTACTATTTTTGTTTCGTTAGTTTTAGAATATTTAAAGAATGTTGTTATAAAACATTTGGCAGTTAGCCTTGAATCACGATGAGTAACTCTGTTTGTTACCTCATCACGGCAAAACCACTAAACCGTTGGTAATGAAATTTGACTAAGGTAGCTTGGGATCAGGATAAGGATAATAGGCTACTTTCGCGCGGATAAAGATGCGAGCATAAGGTAATAAAAATATAATAATGGACTCTGCTCTCACATATTTTTTGGTCTTTTGAGAGGAAGCGAAGTCAATTTCGAAGAATCCTACTAATATTATAAATGCGAAAGTTTGTGAGGATGGATGTATGTGTGTGTATGTATGTATGTATGTTTGTTACTCTTTCACAAAAAAAATACTGGACAGATTTGGATGAAACTTTACAGTAATTTAGGTTATTTATGTGAGTAACACATAGGCTACAATTTATAATGATTTTATGTAATTTTGATCATAATGAAACGATAAGTGTCAATTAAGTCGGAAAAAAATCTTCCATCTGAGAGCTATCTTGGCGTGCACTGCCTAAACCAATGGAGTTACATAAAAATGATGTACCGCAGGATTGTTTGTCTTAAATAGATCTAAATAAAAGTCCGCAATAGGGCATCCATTCCGGAATTCCGTAATTTCGCAACTCCGGAATTCGGGATAGTTTTTCCGATATTTCAACTCCGGAATTGGGCTCAATTTATCGTATTGCGATATTCATTATTTTTAATTTAAAATGTGTTAAATTTTTCAACTCATCGTTAGTGAGTTTTATGAGGTTTTCAAATTCTAATGTTATTGTTCTAAATTCAAATTCAATTTTCATAGGTTTCGTGTTTTCTTTAAAGAATAATTTTTATTTTGTATGGAGAACGAAGGCAACGAATGAAACAACACACGTAGGTGAAAAAAAAACTGAAAAACTTTTATTAAATAACGTTTAATAACTAGTGTTCCCTCCTCGAGCTCTTATCACCGCATCCATCCGGTTTTTCATCGATCGGATGAGAGTTACGATGACATGCTGTGGGATGTTGTCCCATGCTTCCTGAATGGCACTTTTCAGCTGGTCAAGTGAGTCTGGGGCAGGATCTCTCGCTCGGATGTGCCTCTTTAGTTGATCCCAGAGATGTTCAATTGGATTCATGTCCGGGCTCCTTGCTGGCCATTCCATTATGGAGATACCGACTTCGGTAAGGTAATCACGTACGTCGCTCGCGGTGTGGGCTCTGGCGTTGACGTACATAAATGTGAACCCGTTGCCGATAAAGTGTGCATAGGGCATCACGTGAGGCTCTAGGCACTGTTCCACGTACCGATGACAGTTCAAAGCAGGTAGACTTGGCCCAGACACGAAGGCAAGCTCTGTCTTACCGTCCACGAACCACCATCATAACTGATCCTTTCTTCAATGCAGCATTGCGCAAAGCGTTCTCCATCTCTTCTGTAGACCTTGTTCCTTCCGTCGTTACCATAGAGCATGATTTTACATTCATCAGAGAAGAGAACTTTGCTCCATTGGAGGTATGACCAATTTAGGCGCTCGCGTGCAAAATCAAGGCGCGCTCTTCGATGGTCTGCAGTTAATTTCGGTCCATTTGCTGGCTTGCACCTTGTACTTACCAGTCCACGTTCCTTCAACCTTCTTCTAATTGTAGAGTCACTTACAATGACCCTTCGTACAACTTGAAGCTGTTGCTGCAGTTTAAATGCATTAAGGCGCCGGTTTCGCAAAGAAGTTGTTACAATAAATCGATCATCTCTCTCAGAAGTGACCAGATTCCTGCCAGATCCAGAACGGCGCGTGAACATACCAGTGTGTCGATAGCGGTTGTAGACTCTATGAACAGATGACAGGCTTAGATGCAATGTTCGAGCCACAACACGCTGACTAAGTCCAGAATCCAGCAATGCCACCACTTGGGCGGATCCGTGGGCGAAGTATCCATATATTATGTTTTAGAAAATAAAGCTTTTTAAAGACGTCGTCACAGTAAACAAATTAAAAACAAAAACGTTAAAGATAAACGTAACTTTTTATTTTTGAACGTGAAATGTTCTCCAACTGTAGACGCACATTTGTCTCAAAATAGTGATTAATTTCAATTAGATGATAAACAAAAAAAAATTAAATTTTCGCTTACGTCAAATAAGTCATGTCAAGATTGTTGTTAAACATGATAAATCTGAGGAGACTTAAATGCTCATTTTAATATTTTGATTTTAACTACCTAGTAATGTCTAAACTACTCAAAAGCGTGATATTTCTTGTATTAATTTAATTATGTTATTTTTCACTAATATTTTAAGGCTCTCAAATTGTGATTTTTTTAGTTTTTAAAAAGTTTTAACTTTTATAATTTAAATTTTAATAATATTGTTAACTGGCTTACTCAAAGTTAATTGGCAATGTCGTATCAAGACTGAGTTAAAGAGTGATGTTAAAAATGATTAAAAGTTACTCAAGGTATTTTTATTTATTTTTTAATTTCGAATCCAGTTCCGGAATTCCGGAATTCCGGAGTTGAGAGCCCAAACTTTTATTTGTTATTTATGAAAAGTGATAGTCTTCAAAAAATACAAAAATAGAAAATATTACTAAATAAAACATTGACAGTTGAGATGTAGAAACATTGTTACTAAACAAAGTAATTGAAAAAATTCTCTCTTTACCATTGGGAAATGAAAACATTGAAAACATCATTTACATTGGCCTCTCCGACGAAAATAAACCGCCCAACTTTATATTGAAAATGTATTTTGACATTATACCATCAATTCTGTGGAAAAGCCGTATTATTTTCATGTTAAACGCACATGATATTAATTCACTTTCCTTTTTTTGGCAGATACGGGAAGCTGGAACAGTTATATGCGACTTTATACTTTATTGTCATATTTTTAAAAGCATTTTTGCAGAAACAAATAATTTTATATTCCTCCTTATTTTTGTGACTCAAATTGTGTTTCCGAACCGTAGTCCCGCTTACCTCTACAGGTCCTTAAGAGGAAATAAGGTCCTTAAAAGTTTTCAAATTTTGAGTGTACCCAATTATATATTTTTAGTTACAATATTTTAATCAATGTTACTTAGAATTTTACTTTTAGATACCAAGTAATTATGACAAACGTTTTGAATAAAATGTATTTTTAACCGACTTCAAAAAAAAAAGTAGGTTCTCTGTTCGACCTGTATGTATGTATGTATGTATGTTTGTCCGCGATTATCTCGCGTTTGGCTGAACCGATTTTGATGCGGTTTTCAGCAAAGTGTTTGTTACATTCTGGGGAAGGTTTTAGTATATAACACTAATAGATATCCCGTGACGTTGCCCGCATAGATCGCGTTTTGCTTTCTTGGATTGTAGATTTTTATAAGATTATAAGTTTATTTTAAGAGCTACCCTAAAACGTAGTCAGACACTGAGACTCTAACTAAAAAGTAAAAAATAAAAAGCTTTTTTTTAAAAAAAAGATAACCGACTTCAAAAACTAAAAGCTCAAAAATAACTATTTCGGAAGTCGGTGGCTTCTCTTCTGCCGGTCGATTTGTGTTGCCACCGACTACCGAAATAGTTATTTTTGAGCTTTTAGTTTTTGAAGTCGGTTATCTTTTTTTAAAAAAAAAGCTTTTTAAACTTTGAGGTCTCGGTTACTTTGTGGTCTCGGGTAATAATTATCACACAATGGTATTGCGACAAGCCAGAGTTATCTTGAAGAAGGCTGTTAAAATAAGTAATGTTTTTGACGACAGTTGTATTGTGGATAACATCATACTTTTTTATCTTTTACAATACTTTGTTACATTTACAATCTTTTATACGACTGCAGTGAGACAAAGCCGAGTTGAAATACAGAATTGTTCTCTTCAAAAGCTCTCAACGTAGAAAGGTTCAGAAAAATGCCACAATGACTTGCAATATAGATTTCCAGTGTATAAAAAAACATGGAAAACAGCAAAGTTTTCTTAGTAAAAAAACCTTTTAACGTCAAATCTTGATATAACTTTGAAAGGGGAAAGTTTAGAAGTTTACTTTAAAATTTTGTCTTTGATACATGTTTGTAGGTACACCTGAAAAAAATTGATAAAAAGATTATATTTATTAAATTATCTTCTTGGTTCGTTAAGGTTAAGGACTGTTGCCTCTAATGCGTAGATTGCAGGTCTGAAACAAAGAAAATACCAATTGATTACTTTTTAAAGCAGGCCGTACATCAAGCATACATTTGCATCTCGGTGAATGTGGCGCCACATTTGAAACGCGACACATTTATCGCCCCAGTATATCTGTTATATACATGTAATATGTTTATTAAAAACAATAGTTGTTGTTGCTCTGTGTAGAGATTTTATTTTTACATCAAACATTGTAACATACTATAATTATTGCAAACATAACTTACAATTAATAACTAACATACAATACCTGTGAAGAGAAACAACAATTAAAGCTATTGCTTTAATATTGTTCCTTAGAAACACAAAAAAATATTATTTTTCTAAAAATAAAATGTAATAAAATCTTATTGCCTTTATTGTCATTGGCCTTTCAGTCTCTATGCAATGGCAATGGATAAAACTACATATAATATATACACAAATGAGGATAGATACAAAGGATACATACTCATTTACATGTCCCCTCCTCCCCATATTAAAAAAAATTGTTCAGGTACTGGTATTATTATTATACAGTACCTATATCGCGCACACCAAGGACACATTATTTTGTTGCGCGCGTACAATTGTGGCGCGGTAAATGTTCGATGCATGTTGCGCCAGTATGAGGCCTCGTTTATCTAGGACATCACCGACATGTACAATGGATAGGACGCAAATTAACGGTCTATCTGATGTTCAGTGGACATATCCGCCTATAGACGTCTTCAATACCGCAGGCTTTACGGATGGGTAGTTGCGATCTTAGAGACAAAGGAGATTGTTTCATGTATCTGTAATTGCACCGGTAGCAGAGCCTTGTCATCCAAACAGACAACTCTGCTTTGCGTATTTTTCTTACTCCTCCGCTGTTTTTTTTTCTTATTCTAGGTGATCGTGAATAGATTTACAAAGACAAAGACATTTATTCGTAGAATATGGTAGGTATACAGGTGTTAAACAAGGTTCGTACAGCATATCCACCGCATAAAGTGGCATTTGAATATTTATGTTTACAATAAAGTAACATTTAAAACAGTTAAATCGTTTCTTAACACATAACGCTGCTTTGCATGTTTTTCTTACTCCTCCGCTGTTTTTTCTCAATCCTAAAATGACTGTAAGGAGTCCAAGGCAGTTAAATCGTTTCTCCCGGACTCGTTGAGTTCCCTTGCTTTGGCGCTTTTCTGGCGGACTGCAATGTTAATTCTGGCTTTCAGAATTTGTAGTTGTTGGGAATAGTGTGGCGAGATTGTCCCAAAAAAAGCTGCTTTGCAGCAGGAATAGGTACGGACCACCGTACCTATTCCTGCTGCAAAGCTCCTTACTACCTGTAATGGAAGTACTAAATAAAAAACAATTTCCTCCTTTTATGTTCTAAAGGGACTATGGCGTGCCTAATGGTCAAATTAATATGACCCCAGCAGATTTTTAAAATTTAGGAAAACCCCACGAAATATCTGAGAATTCTCGATTATCTATGATCTTTTTGATATTATATTATATATTTTTTATATTTGCTTACTGACAGGCATATGTTATTGACTAATTAGTAAAAGCCGAGCTTTTCGACGTGTACGAAGGGTGCGCCACTGCGAGAGTAAGCACAGGTGTGATAAAGTACACAAACATTCGCTAGTTATGTTGTTAGCCCCACGTAATAGAGGGCCAGCCCATTTGCTCCGGCACAAATCCTGAAGCCGTCGAGCTACAGAAAATTTGCATACATCGTAGATGCAAAAAAAAAAAACACTTTTGGTCCTACAGTTCTATTAACTGAGATTTAAATATCCCTTAGAGAAAGTTTAGTAATTTTATGTGTGTTTATTATGCTTTTAAGCCTAAACCATACAACCAATTTTGATGAAATTTGGTACCCTAGTGCTCGAACGACTTCATGAAATGATAATATTTGAAAATCTTGCCACTACAAATTTCACTCACGTTAAAACAAATAAAAAATTTAATATTTTCTTATCTTGGCAAAACGATCCTCGTACATTTTTAATACTATCCATTTCAGTTGTAATAACAAGAATTAATAGGCTCAAAGCATTAAATCCATATATTTCGGAATTCCCTCCGACATTTCTATGAGTTTAGGGTAACAGCACCAATTTATGGCACACTCAAGGAACGAGAAACCTTGAAAATGTATTCTCCTTTGTTTTCAGCATTAAAAGTTATTTGGTTAAGAGTTCTCTTAAAGAAATGAATATTTTGTCTGCAATTCTCATTTCTTATTTGGCTTGAGTTTCGTTTTGGGCTTTTAAAGGTCGTTACACACGACATCTATTTATCTGTTCACTTTGACTGTGAAGTCGTATCTAGACATTTCTCGGCTCTGTGTTCTGCTTACTGAATCGATATCTGCCCGCAATCATATTCAAGACAATTTATTAATTTTGTACAAATTATAATTATATACAAGTTGCACACACACTCCACCGTTAAATGACTTTGCCAAATAATTTTAAAATCCATACTAACATTATAAATGCCAAAGTAACTCTGCCTGTCAGTATTTATGTAGGCATGAAAGCGTATCAGAGACAGACTAATGTCTGTCTGATACGCTTTCATGCCTAGACTACTAAACCGATTTAAATGAAATTTGAATCATAGATAGTCCATGGCATGAGAAGGACATGGGTGGAAAGGGCTTTTTATTGCGAAATAACGGATGTAAACGAAGTTATTAATAAATTAATTGCTACCGTCAACTGTACAGTGTACCCTATACACGTTAGATAAAACTGTGCATAGATAAAAAAAAAGTATTTTATTTTGTAACCAAAAGTAATACTACTACACTACTTTGAATACTTAACTTAGATGTAAATAGATTAATACAAATCTGTATATACTAACATCTAAACTAGGCCGAGCCTGTATCTTAAATGTTACAAAAATAATAATTGATTGGTATGTCTAGGAGCAATTAAAACTTGTGATTTCTTTTGTTTTTAGATCATTAATCTCATAATTTAGATAGAGCTTGATTTCGCAAAACTTTTAGCAAGTGTAATCATAGCAGATAAAGTTTTTATGAGTAAAGGCTTTGTTGAAACTTTTTATCCTCATAAATAAAAACAATAGGCGAGATGACAAAAAAAAAAGTAATTAGTCCGTCAGTTAGATAATCAAAAAATTTGGGACACGTATTTTTTCTTTTTTCTCGTAAACAGAAAATGACGACATTACAGTGCGTTGAAGTTTTGTGAAACGTCACGCCTTTGTATAATCTTTACTCAGAAGTGACGTCACAAGCCCCCTCTCCGGAACTTTGATGCTCTTTATCTTTGTATTTTGTTATTAATTTGATCAAACAGTAATGCTTCTTTTAGTGACTGGGCCACCATTGGTATAATTATAAAAGTAGACAACGTCTTTTTGAGTTGTATGAAGAACGGACTTACATTAGAAGTACTGAATTCAATACATATGTGAAGAAATATTCTAAATTATTTAAACAAGTCTGTTACACGGCCAAGTCACGCTACCTAAGTTCAAAAATTAAAAATAGTAATAATGTTGTTAAAATGACATGGAATGTCATTAATAGCGAAACTGGAAAGTCTAAGAACCGAAATAGTGATTATAACCTTAATATTGATGGTAATATAATTAAATCAGACCTTGAAGTCGCCGCGGCTTTTGAAACGTTCTTTGCAGATATTCCCGTTTCGACTACTAAATGTCTAAATTCATCACCCATAGCTGCAGAAGCTTTACTTAAAGAAAATGTCCCGGCATGTGATTCTGAATTTCAATTCGAGCATGTCACTTGTAAAAATGTAATTAAACCTTTCACTCATTAAATGTTAAAAAGACTGCAGATTTATGGGATAGCTCGGTTGATGTTGCTAAATCTATAATAAATATTGTAGCTCCAACTTTAGCCAATATCTTTAATAATTGTATTGATTGTGGTAAGTTTCCTGACTTAATGAAATATAGTAAAATAATACCATTATTTAAATCGGGTAGCACATCTGACCCCAGTAATTATAGACCAATTTCAGTGCTACCCACTTATAGTAAAATTTTTGAAAAACTAATTTTAAATCAAATGCAAATACATTTTAATAAACTCGAGCTTTTGCATAAAAAACAGTTTGGATTTACCAGGGGTCGTTCAACAACTGATGCTGGTGTTGAACTTTTAGGACATATTTATAATGCATGGGAAGACAAATGCGATGCATTGGGCGTTTTTTGCGACTTGTCCAAGGCATTCGATTGCGTTCTCCATGAAACTTTAATCAGGAAGCTACACCACTATGGAATCCGGGCCTCCTCTCTAAATCTTCTCTCTTCGTACCTGAGTGATAGGATTCAAAGAGTTAATGTGAACGGTAAAAGGTCACCTGGATCTGTTGTGAGAATGGGGGTCCCCCAGGGCTCAATTCTTGGCCCTTTCTTGTTCCTCATTTATATAAATGACTTGCCTTATCTTATTAAAGATAAGCATGATATAGTGTTGTTCGCAGACGACACTTCACTTTTATTTAAACTAAGACGTCAACAGCTATGTGTTGACGTCATAAATAGTTCTCTCGCGTCAATAGTCAACTGGTTCAACGTAAATAATCTACTGCTGAACGAGAAAAAAACTAAACTTGTTAAGTTCACGCTACCAAATGTTAGACAATCAGAAACCAGTGTACTAATAAAGGGACAGGAATTGAAGCCCGAAGATTCCACAGTATTCTTAGGGATAACCTTGGATGCTAAACTTCAGTGGGGCCCTCATATAGATAAATTATCTAAGAAACTTAGCTCTGCAGCATATGCCGTCAGAAAAATTCGTGGTTTAACTGATTTGGAAACAGCCCGATTAGTTTGCTTTAGCTATTTTCACAGTTTGATGTCGTACGGCATTCTATTGTGGGGAAATGCAGCCGATATTCAGACTATATTTGTTTTGCAAAAAAGGGCGTTCAATTTATAAACTGAGTCCTCGACACTCCCTCAGAGACAAATTTAAAGAGGTAAATATTATGACTGTGCCGTGCCAATATATATATGAAAATTTGTTGTACGCGCATAAAAATATTAATTTGTTTAAAAAATACAGTGATATCCATAATATAAATACAAGAAATAAGGACAAATACATAGTTCCTTTAACTAGGCTTAAGAAAATAGGTGGCTCGTTTAAATGTCAATGTATACGCTTTTATAATAAACTACCCAGACAAATTCAAGAACTTAGCATTACTAAATTTAAATTATTTATAAAACGTAAACTTTGTCAGAAAGCTTTTTACTCTGTCAAAGATTACATTGAGGATTCAAATGCTTGGGATTGAGCTGTTTCGATTAATACATTGGCCATTATTTACTTTATTTACATTTCTTTTCTCTTTGACATTTCAATTATTATTTTGACATTTATGTGTACTTTTTAAAGTATATAATCTTTTTTATGTATTTCTATTTGACATTGATGTGTACTTTTTAAAGTATATAATCTTTTTTTTCATGTATTACTATTTGACATTGATATGTACTTTTTAAAGTATTGTGTATATGTTTTTGTGACATTTTTTTTTGTGAATGTGAGGACTATGGAAGTCGTTGGTTTTTTTTTTATTAAATATGCGGTCTGAACGTTTGAGTATTTAATGCGGCCTACCCAAATGTCCTTACTTTGGTACTGTTCGTCAAGACGTTGGGCTCCTTAGTTTTTAGTTGAGCTAAACGATTACTGACAAATGCTTGCACTGTCTGGACAGGTCCACTCAAATCTGTGTCCTCCTCTCATCAAGAGAGTGCCTCAGACATTAACCTCCATGGTTCTCGCACATTTTTGACCAATACGATTGTATGGACTTTAAAAGAGACTTTGACCTCTGAGTTTGTTTCGGATGTTTCTTCTCAGAGCAGTCCAGCTACGAAACACCGGCCCCATCGTTCGCTTAAAATAAATAAAAAAACAAAATATTGACGTGTAAAAGTGTTATATATAACCTATTTACAAAATAAATATGATTTTATGATTTTATGATTTTTATCAAGCAAAAAATATATGTCCAGTATTTTTGAACTGTCTAACAGACGGACTAAACAGAATGTCATTCGTTTGATGTAGTCATCATCCCTATTGTATCTACAGTATTTAACGTAGCTTAAGGCTCGGAAAAAATATAGTTAATTATGATAATATACTACAAAAGATTTTAACATGAACTAGACAATAAAAAAAATGTGTAGTTTATATTACTCTATCCTACCTTTATTAATATTTAGTTTTTACTTACGTATTCATTCTCGCATAATGAATTTATACATAATGTCTTTAACACTCAGTTATTATCTAACTTTCTGTCAGTAAAAATATGTGATCATGTATTCGGGGAAAAAAAATACCACTTTATTACAGGTTTGAGTCCAATACTCTATTTCAATTTGTTAAACAACAATGTTGCGCAACGTCCAAAATTTTAAACAAAATATTTAAAAATAATTTATCGCCTATTTGTAAAAGCTTTCTCCCACCAACTTTGAGGCTGTGGTCACAAAGACAGCGGTGCGGGTCTGCGGACGCCGAGTGATGGGTAGCTCGCCGCCGCTAGGACAATTCCTGCCGGGGTTGCGGAATAGTTATAATAGTTAAATACCGTGACCCCGGAAAATAAAGGGCAACAAAAGGAACATGAGTGGGGTTTAGTCAGTAAAAGTCTGACACGAAGGACGGGAGAAGCCATTTGGTGATTTGCCACTCACCAAAAAAAAAGTGGCGGCGGTGGAGGTGGCAGTGGCAGGGCGGTTAGACAAGGCAACTAGACTCTCGTACACCACTGCCAACGTCGCGCCGCTGCTTTGAGGCTTGTTCCATATGGATCTTCTAGCTGTCTTAATATAGTTATGGCTCCGCTCCTGTACGTAGGCGTGATGTTATATTATGCTTTTCTCTATCTATCACTTAAAGATTTTTCAATTTAAACTAGTAGTTCCAGAGATTAACGAGATTACCGCGTTTAATCAAACTAACTATTTCTTTCTTTGCTGGTCTGCTTTCTTAATGTTGGATTTAATAAACTGTATAATATTAGTATTGTCTAGGCTCCCTTGAAGGTCGGTTCCACATTAATCTATTCATTTAAACACGCCGCTTTGGTCACCGCTGCCGCCGCGTCCGCTGTCAGCTGTCATCGTGTCCGCAGTCTAAACGATAAGCGCTGATCGCTGTCACATCTGGCACATCGAAGCGAGCCATTAGCGCCTATTACTAGCAGACCATCGATCGTCCCTACAACTTGCTTCCATATGCGGCTGTCCAAATATTAGCGGTATAACTAAACAAACTAGTAAAACAAAGATTAGCGGGTTAAACCAAACAAACAAACTCTTTCTCTGTTGCTCTGCTTGATCTGCTGTCTTTTGTAGTTATTTACACTGAAAAAAATGTTCGGTCCTATCACGAATTTTTGTTGATTTTACCAAACTTCTTAAGTTGGCGGTACAACGCCAACTTAAGAAGTTGTAGAACCACTGCAGATGTGTCAGAAGAGTCTAAGGTGGATCCACGGATTATTAATTTTAAGTTTCCAACAATTTTTATAAAAAAACATAGTTGTTATGAATATTAGCACAGTATAAAAAATCATATTTTTAGACTGTGATATTAGTATACATTTGATTCGTACACCGTTTTTTGCACATTTAAACTCGCCGCTCTTCTTGCCGCTATCGCCACCGCGTCCGCTGTCTTCGTGTTCGAAGTGTAAAAGCGATACCCGCATCTAATGCATTGACGCAAGCCATTAGTATTACTAGAACATCAATTGTCTCGACAATTAGCTTCCATACGCGACTGTGCAAAGATTTGCTCATTCAACCAAACAAACATCCTACATTCCTACTCTTTCTCTAGTGCTCTGCTGTGGCTGTCTTCTAGTAATTTAGCTTTGTAATATTAGTATAGATTAGATTCGTATACCGTTGCCCGCGCCGTTTTCTTAAAGGCCAGTTCCATATAAATCTATGCATTTAATCTCACCGCTCTTTCGCTGTCGCGTCCGCTGTCTTCGTGTCCGCAGTCTAAGAGATACGCGTTGATCGCTGGCACATCTGGCGCATCGGCGCGAACCATTAGCGCCTATTACTAGCAGACCATCGATCGTCTTGACAACTCACTTCCATATGCGGCTGTGTCAATATTTGCGCGTTCAACCAAAAAACAAACCCTTTCTCTGCTGCTCTGCTTTGTCTGCTGTCTTTTGTAGAGAATTAGCTTTATAATATGAGTATACATCTGATTTGTACGCTCCCCGCGCCGCTGTCTGCAAAGCCAGTTCCATATAAATCTATGCATTTAAACTCGCCGCTCTTCTTACCGCTACCGCCACCGCGTCCGCTGTCTTCGTGTCCGCAGTCTAAGCGATAAGCACTGATCGCTGGCACATCTGGCGTATCGACGCTACCCATTAGCAACTATTGCTAGCAGATCATCGATCGTCTCGACAACTTGCTGCCATATGCGGCTGTGTCAACTAGTCTAATCTTGTAAGTTCTGCAGCGAATTGAGTTCAGTGTTAAATCAATAATACTAGTTTATTTTTGTTTCACTGTAGGTAAAGGATAAAAAATAAATTGGCGATTTTGAATACGAGTTTGGGTTTCTGACCCAGGTCTCTTACGGGTCCGGGTGAAATAACAATGCACAGCCTAAATTGCTAGTCCAAGAGACATAAAATATGGAGTGTGTGTTCTTTCTAAACATTTAGTATTCACTAAAAAAGATTTTTTGGTAGGTAATTCTACTCCTAAAGAGATAAAATAGGAGATGGCGGATATTTTTTGACTTCTACGCAGACGAAGCTGCATGCAAAAAATAGAATTTTTATATGCTCGATTACAGGTAGACAATTATTTTTTTTTTTCGAATTTATTTAAAATACACACATTACACATGCTTACAAAGGGAGATTTTCTACATCAAAAACTTTCTCTATAAATATAAACAAGATTAGCATAAACAATGCATATAAATTAAACCGTTACTAAACTTTACGACCGCTTTGTATATAATCAACGTAAAATAGGGAGAGTATGCACCCACTATTAATTTACGTCGAAAATGCGCATCAATATTCACCGAAACTTGATTAGTTACTCGTGTACTCGTTAGGTTAAAACAGTGTTTTTCTATTTTTTGCAAACAGAGTACTTACGTTGAACCAGAACTATGAAATTTAACCTCGAAAAAAAAACAAGGTTTGAGGCCGAATTACACATGGCCAGTTCTTTTGCTGTCCGCGACTTCTTAAGTTAAGTAAACGTGTCTAAGAACCAACGCTAGATAGCTACTTTTACGCGCTACTTCTACGCATCTGTTTACGCGATAAGGAACTACGCCACAGACAAACAAACACTGTGGTGCCACACACATAGCGGCCGAATTTATAATACCCCCCTTTCTGCGTCGAGGGTAAAAAAACGACGTTTCGTAACGACTTCTCTTTGACTTTGATTTGTCTGAACATCGCGTCGAGGTGACCCTTAGAAAAGTTCTCACAGTTTGGGAACCTCTTAGATATAGTTTGAAGCAGCAATTGCCCACAAAGTACTTAATCCTTTGCAACAAAATTAATAACACCTAGCCACTTCGAACTAGTCCACAAAGCCTCGTTTCAAAGCTCTTAATGGTCTTTTAGGATCAAACTATCGCTAAACGATCCTTGAAATTAATCTAACATATACATCACAATAGCCAACATTACGACCTGTAAATAAGAGTTAAATTGGCATGCAGTGCAAATAATGTAGTAGTAATAGTGTTTGAATTATAGTCATTAAAAAATGGAGGGTATTGCAGCTCGATAGGTGTAGGACTGTTGATGTTCCCGTAAATGTCGTGTATTACCCGTACGATACATGAGCCAAATGTCACGGAAAATATTTAAAATATAACACAGTAATTATTGTAGACTAGCACAATAATTGTAACATTTTTAAGATTATTTGTTTTTTAATATTAATAGTAGTATAAACGCCTGCCGGGGTTGCGTAATGTTTATAATAGTACCGTGACCCTGAAACATAAAGGGCAATCGAAGGAACATGAGTGGGTTTTAGTCAGTAAGAGTCGCCGCACCCAGGACGGGAGCAGTCATTGGATGATCTCCCACTCACCAAAAAAAAAAAATAGTAGTATAAAAAACGGACGTTTTTCTTAAGTATATTTTTACGAGTGGTGTATAATATGTTTGCTACGGAAATTCGAAACAAATAAAGTACGCAAAAACAAAACAAAAACAATGTTTCTACTTTTTTTATGCAAAATATCATGATAATCAACAGGAAGGGAAGGAAATTCATAAAAAACGTTTTAATGGCGTGTCATCCATACTAAATTTTAAATGGACAAAGGTCTGTCAGTTTGTTTGTCTATGTTGCTAATATTATTATGTTGGACTCTTGATAAATTTTATTTATTATAGAGTTTTGTATTTTGATGTGAAACATCTATAGCCGCACGTAAAACAAATTTCTGGCATGGCGACGCATGCCGTGGCGACGCGTCGCCACGCTATATGATGGTGTATATATACAGTCACAGTCTTGTGTACTGTGTGGCGATGATGCAATGTCGATGTTTCACATCTGCCAGGCGTCCCGTGACGGCTCACTTTTTTTTATCTAGCTTACGCTGTTCCACTGCTGGGCAAAGGCCTCCCTTAACTCCTTCCAGACTTCCTTTTCCTTCGCTTCCTCGAATCAGCTCTAGTGGTGTGCGTCAAGCTCATCACACCACCTTTACCTGGGTCTCGGTGACGACGTTCATCCTCCGGCACCCACTGTGTAACGACTTTAGCCCAACGGTCACAATTCATGCGGCTAATTTCTTGGTTTTTTATTACTATAAATATGCATATTATTCATATGAAACTTCTCGTTGAATCACTCTCTCTATTGCTGTAAATTGCATGAAAACCGTGGAAAAGATCTGAGCGAACAGACACAAAAGCGACTTCATTTTACACTATGTCAAGATAATTTAGTGTTACTTAAATTAAAAATTCCAAAATCAATTCAGAAAAGACACGGTCTCAACTAGTATCGTACAAAAATCGTTTTAAAATTTCACACGGTTCCTTCCGGGTATGAATTATTTATAGAATATTACTTCTGCAACATTTATTTCACAGTGTTTTGTATCGTGCGCTTTTGTGGCCATTCAAGCATGAACTCGGGGTTTCGGAGTGGTTTCACTAAGGAAATAACTGAATTATTCCATTTTAATTTATTATGACTGTGCAATTATTTAATAGGACTTATGTTGAGAATATGTGAATGACAATTTATACAGGACTGAGAAAAAATATCTATGCATTTTCATTTTTCGTTTTCCGGATTCAAACATTGTTTTAAACATGTTTTTTCTTTAGATTTAAAATTACATTACTTCGATACCAAACACGTACCAATGTAACATTTACAAATTATATGCACATATATAACTAACAATCTTCTGCCCGCGACTTCGTCCGGGTGGATTTTTCCTGAATTTTCTTGAGTATTAAACCTCACGGAGCCCGAGACCTTTCCAACGAATGCAAAACCGTGAAAATCGGTTCGTGCGTTCTGGAGTTATAGCGTCAGGAAGGAAAACCCGACTTATTTTTATATAGTAGACTACAGACGTGTAATTTCATCATATTCAGCAGTAGCATTAAGCAATTTGTACAACAATATCATTCTGATCGAACTATCGACAAAAATTTGACTTTATAATCGATATTTAACGCGAGTTAAATTTAGTTCACTCTTTGAACTTCTCATGGCTCTTTAAAATCAATATAAACTTTGTCGCTGAACGGCAACACTTTAATAGTTCGTCGATTACGTCGCCTTAAACTTGTTACTTAGTTCTTCAGCATTGTGAAGAACATTAACTGTCTCCTGGTTTTACCCGTTTTAGGTGTTTGGTTATTGCTCCGTTTCCGTAATTGGTATCGAAATTGAAAGCATTTTTTTAAAATTTGGTTTATCGGAATCACAGCTAAAATCGGAACCGGAATCGGAGGCCAAGTAAAAAAAAAGATGCATTAAGGGCCGGTCTATGAAAATAAAATTACACATTAATTACCAGGTATAATAATTTTAGTTCAAAAAGTTTCTTAGGTTTGTATTTTATCATCGAAATTAAGTATCATTTATGTCAGTGTATTTCTACCTTAGATATTGATTTAGCGGCGCTGTTACAAGTTGTAAATTTCTGGTGACCCCTTTACTGGTTGAAACATTATGACAAGACCCTAATCATACAAAAAATAAATAATTAAAAAGACTAATAATAATTTACTTTATTTTGATTCCAGTACTTATTAGTTTGAAAGAAGTCGCGAGAGGCGATTAATTTTCGAAAATTAAGCAAGCCGGAAGGGCTTTTACTAAAGATGTGTTTATTGTAGCTACTTTGCTTTTATGCTTTTGTCTTAGATTTTGCAAACCCCCTAAGAGTATCGTCCCTCAGATAAAAAAATATGGATCTAGAAGACTAAATCTCCTCATTTGTAAATGTGTTACACAAAATATTCGTGAACTTGATTAGCTTCTATTTCCTATTTAATGTATAATTTTTATTATGGTTATATACTTTTTTGACTGAAACAGTTTTGACTTTATATACATTCTACTCTTTACACTTAGCTATGTACAAATAATATTGTAACAATATTATTTTAAAAGAGTAAGTATGAAGTTTCTTGCCCATTCTTCTCCATTTGAATCAACTTTTTGGACTGCGCAGCTAGATTCATTTTTCATTGTTTTGACGTTCGGAAGTGCTTTTTAAATGGTATATCAGAAATAAATGATTTGAGTTTGAGTTTTGAGTTCGCAGGTGCAAGGTATCAATCCGAAGTTTTAGAATTGGAATCGAACCTCCGTAACTTCCCTAGCCAAGTGTACTAAGTTCTATATACTTGCAGCTTTACCCATAAATTTCTCCCACGTTAACATACGTTTGTGGTTTTCACTCCACTCCCTTGGGAGTGCAATGTAATATAGTCAATAACTTTCCTCGATAGACAGGTTGTATAGTGCAAAACGAATATATATTATAGACGTGGGGTGTATATAAGCCTGCATTATGAGTGCCATGGCTTTTTATTAATAGAAAATTTTCTCTTTTTTGAAGTCGGTTAAAAACCATACACTATCATCCGATAATTTTGTTATACATTTATCCCGTATATTTAAAAACCGAGCACAATTATTTCATAGATTCCTATACATTTATCCTATACATTTAAAAACCAAGCACTATTATCCCATAAATTCCTACATATTTATCCCATAAGTACATCTTAAAACCAGGCACTATCCCATAAATTCCCATACAAAACGTGTTCCATATTAAATACCAGCCCCATAATAGGAGTTCAACAGAAGAGCTCCTCGTGAATACAAGAAGGAGAGCTATCGAATATGCACAACAACCTGTCTAAGCCAAGAATAGGTGCTCTTAGGGCGGGTTGGAGGTGACTAAGAGATTATTGGCTGAAAGGGTAGCACGTGCCTTTTACCTCTATTTTGATGATAGTGTGGCTGGTGTAGCTAGGGACATGCACACAATTAATTTTATTTGCACAGATTGGCTATATAAATGGGTAAAGTTGAAGTTCTTTAAAATATTAGCGTTTTGATAAACGCTTACTGTCCTTGCATAGTTACATAGTAGGAGAGGAGTAAATAATTTTATTTGAGTAACTTATCTAATTATAGGAGTATCACGATTCGCGCAAAAAAGTCAGAACACGTAGTTCACCAATAGAGAATACTTAGGGAATTAATTGTGGTTTTCAACAAAGATTATAAATTAATGAATAAATAAAATAAAACCCTTTTCCATTCAAACAAAAACCATTTATTTATGAACTCATTAATGTCAGACAGAGCTAGACTGGTTTGAAAAATAAAAACGATATCAGTAGCCAGTTTTTCCTAGAAGCGCTACAGGCTATATAATATTATTCTACGACCATCACGAGTAAGTAACCAAAAACATCACAACACAAAGGAATCCGTAGAACATAACTAGTAAAAAGGTAATTTATCTTCACATGTTATAACCAAAAATATTTATTACCAACTCGTTGACAACTGAGACAATTTATTATCTGGGGATGAGAGGTTGTCACGCATGGAAGAATAAAAAAGTTTGGATTGGGCTTAGGATATGTAAAATTCGGTCAATTATGTCGGACTTGTACACGAAGGGTTTCGTACGATATTAAGATTGAGTAGCTTTCAGCTACGACTTAAGGTAAATTTCATTTTACTATTTAATTATTTAGAAACTAGCTTTTGCCCGCGACTTCGTCCGCGTGGATTAAGATTTTCCCGCTTTTCTGTTGAAATTTTTTTTGTCTTTGCTATAAACCTCACGGAACCCGAGACCTTTCCAACGAATGCAAATCCGTGGAAATCGGTTCGTCCGTTCTGGAGTTATAGCGTCAGGAAGGAAAACCCGACTTATTTTTATACAGTAGATTGGACCAAGGCAACAATGTTTAGAGTTACCTACAATATTCTGACGACGATATTTAAATTGAAAAAAAAAATACATTGGCACTTTTTCGCTTTGCGCAGCATTAATGAGAAGTGGGTGGTTAACCACTGGTCCGTCCCAAAAATCTGAAACTCAATGTAATAATGAGTTGGAATCTAAAGTCCACAGTATAACCAGTCGCCCTTAAGTGTGGATGTAAGTAAGATAGTCGGAATCTATTTTGCAAGAGATTTGCGAATGCAAAGTAGGTAAGTATCCAGTGTTTACTTGTTTATACGATTTATTTTCGTTCGATAAAAATATCTATAGTAGGATAAGAATAGATAGCTAAATAAAGTTTTCTGGATAGTAAATATAACTAAAATATTTTTTAAATTTTACACTAGCTTTTTCTGTTTTTTGATAACGTTTGCAAAGATATAAATTCGCACACATGGCCAGACTTGGAATAATGCCTGTTGGTCTTTCAAATGTTTGACCTGTGTGGAAATCGAATCCTCGACACGTAGTTCAGTAGCGTTTTATAAGTCTCTGCGCTAGCCTTGCCGTTTGCCGTTGTTGCCATTTGCAATCGTTATATATTAATATTTGTATCAATATAATTACGTAACCTGTCTGCCTTATTTATATCGATACCTTTTGACCAAAAGGTCGAAATTAAAGACAAATTGTATTGAGTCACTTGTATCGATGTAATTAATACTAGAATTTATAAATGCGAAAGTAATTTTGTCTGTTTGGCACCGTTTACGTAAGTAAGTAAAAGAGATGTTTTGTTTGAAATATTTTTGATTACTAATGCGATTCTATCTATGGGGGCTGAGCAGTAACCAAAATCAAATATCAAAATAAATTATATGTTCAAGGGAAGATTTAACAATGTAAAGTAACTCTGTCTTTCTGTCTGTCTGTCTGTCTCTTCTTCACGCCTAAACCACTGAACCGATTTGAATGAAATTTGGTACAGATATTGTCTGAGACCCGAGAGAGGACATAGGATAGTTTTCATCCGGGAAATCCCTCGGGAACGGCAAAAGCTAGTGTCAAATAAACCAAAAAACTAATTTAGTACTTAAATGTATTCCCGAAATGCCGAATGCACCGGAAATAACCGGCTAACCGAAATAACCGACTCCGACTCAACCAGCTGAGTGGAAACTTCAATGTACCCAAATCCATGTTTATTACACTGCCTGCCATAGTATACATGTTACGTTTCCCGTCAAATTAAATTGCACGCCAGTTTCAATGAGGCTGTGAAGGTACTTCAACCGTTTTATGTGATTTCATTTTGAGCTTTGCGCTCTATTGATTTTTGCGGTAATTTCATTTAAAATGTTTATTAATTTGTAAATATAACGCTGTAGTGCTGGTTCCCAAAGTGGTGTTATCGGCCCCTCGCGGTCGGCAGTGGGTACCTGTCAGGGGAAAAACGATTTGGAGGTGTAAAAGATGTATGAGGCTCGGAAGCACGAACGGTCTATAGTTTTAGTTTGGGATCGAGAGCTAAAGAAGAAATAGCGCGTGTTGCTAGTAACTTTAAAATATTGTATTGTATTGATGTAATATAAAATTTCATTTATTATAATAGAAATGGTTTAATAGGGATGTTGACTACATCAAAAGAATGACATTCTATTTAGTCCGTCTGTTAGACAGTCCAAAAATACTGGACACATATTTTTTGCTTGATCAAATTAATAACAAAATACAAAGATAAAGAGCATCAAAGTTCCGGAGAGGGGGCTTGTGACGTCACTCCTCAGTAAAATTTATACAAAGGTGTGACGTTTCACGAAACTTCAACGCACTGTATTGTCGTCATTTTTTGTTTACGAAAAAAAGAAAAAATACGTGTCCCAAATTTTTTGATTATCTAGCTGACGGACTAATTACTTTTTTTTTGTCATCTCGCCTATTCTTTTTGCTAAGGACGGACTTAAGTTGTTCAGTAACCAACCTAACATAATGCAGGAGAAACCGCGGGGGACAACTAGTAACAGATTGTAAATCTATTTATCGAGTAAAATAACTTGAAACAGGACGAAGGATTTATTTATAACCTAATTATATGGCAAGTGGTCTACTTGACAAAAAAATTCAAGAACCTCTGCAGCGGAGTGAGATAATTTGAATTAATTTTTCTCTTTTCATGGTGGATCTGTACTATCAATTAACAGCTCCGACTGAAAAATGTTTAAGATAAATTAATGTTCAATTGAATATAAAAATGAAATAATAATAATACCAGCCTATTACTGTCCCACTGCAGGGCAAAGCCCTCATCTCATAGAGAAGGCACAAGCGTTGATCACCACGCTTGATCAAGGTGGATTAGCGATATTGGATTCATCGCGAAGTTTCCTTATGGTGTTTTCTTTGCTCGTCTGTAATGTCCGAGATAATCTTTTTTTTTTTAGTAAATGAGTGTGATTATAAAAAAAAACTCTATAATTTATATTATCATTTTGTATGTTTTGGCAAGAAATGATTCTCGCCTGCGCCTTGTTATATAATAAAGACTACCAAATAACTGCGGTTTCTTTACATACATAAATAAGTGTGTTAAAGAAACCGCAGGTATTTCACGTGCATGAAAAAGACTCAATCTAGAACTTTCCTAACATTTTTTATAGTTTCACTACTAATACTTTTATTTCTGCCATATATTCGACACCATTTTGTATAACAAACGATTTATTTCAACACTGGGTCCCTTGGAGCGTAAATCCTTATTTTTACGGTTCGTGCTTGCCAGCTGTCTCAGTCGTGGAGTTAACGTAACGCAATTTGTTAGGATCAAGCTGTGTTTGCTTTGTAACAGCGTAACACGCAACGTGCTGCATCATGTTGCTGCAACACAGCGCTAGGATCGTGGTTATAGCTGTATGGTTGACAATAAAAGTCTTTTATCCTTACATTCAAATATAATCAGAATAGTGTTCCACGCGCGCCTCAAAGAGAAGTCAGCACGGGAAGGGGCCCAACAGGGCCAACGCCTGCCGGGGTTGCGGAATGTTTATAATAGTTACCGTGACCTTGGAACATAAAGGGCAATCGAAGGAACATGAGAGGGTTTTAGTCAGTAAAAGTCTGACACGCCCTCCCGCCGCACCCAGGACGGGAGCAGTCAATTGATGATTTCGAACTCACCAAAAAAAATATATATAATCAGAAAATCTAAATGTGTGTACACAACAATGCACTCCTCTGCGTCATTTCAGATAAGTGAGGGGTAGGTAACTTTGTTTTTACATGGTGTATACTTTAACATTGTACTGAATAATATAACATTTGCAAAATATGTAGTGTTTTGCAATAGTTGTTGACTATGCGTATGGATTTTATATAAACCTTATAATTTATTTGCATTAAGTATAATGTATATTATTCTAAACTAATATTAAACAAAATTGTATTTACTGACGGGCCTGATCTAGTGGTAGGACCCTGATTACTTATCAAACCCCACGGCCATCGAGATAATGTATGAAAATTTGCCGTCGCGCGCTATTTGACTGTTATATTATAATACTTTCATCCTATTATCATCCTATTGCAGAGCACTACAGGCTCGTGTTGTTTGTCGCTTATCACACAGAGGGCACGAGCATTGATCACCATTCTTGCTCAAGGTGAATTTATGAATTCCCACTTTAATTGTAATGTATCCTAACAATGTTTAGTTCCACACACAGTAATTTATTTATAAATCTATACATATAATAAAATCGTAGGAAAGTCAAAACTGTACATTGAAAATTTTTTATAAAGAATACTTGGGGCGTGATCTACAATCGATACCGAAGCCAAAAATATAGTTATTAGAATTTTTGTCCGTTTGTCTGTTTGTTTGTCTGTATGTATGTCCGGGATAAACTCAAAAAGTACTGCATGAATTTAGTTCAAATTTTGCAGGGATATTACTAAGAGGTCGGGTCAAAACAAAGGCTACATAATATCACGCTATCACCTACGGGGGCGGAGCTGAAGCCTTCACGCAGACGACGTCGCGGGCAGCAGCTAGTATACTATAATACACTAAATACGAAATACCCATGTTGCTACCCAAGCAAATTGCGCAACACATGTTGCAACGTCTGGAAACAGCTTTAGCACCCTACCCTCTTTGAGCATCATTTGCTTACCTGTCAGAAAATGTTTCGGAAAATCAACGCGGAAAGCTCGTTCATTTGATCAAACGCGGGTTCCTTTTGTTTATATTTTGTCCAACGCATATATTCCAGGTTCAATCTTGTGTTATTTTGCCGTTTTTGTATTTATTGTGGTACTAAGGGCTTTGCAGGATATACTACTGGATATATTATTTGGTAAGAAGAAAATACTTTTCTCAAATACATCGAAAATTCATCCATTATTTCAACATTTTTTTTTCTGGCTAAATCCTGGTTACCTCAATTACCGCTGTTTGAGAGTTCAAAGGTACTTAAAGTAAGTTTTGAATTTAAAGCATAGCCTTAAAAATACATAATTGTAACTACCATGTTAAATATCGTAATTAATTAAGTTTACCTGCCAAAGTCTTTATTAAAAAAACTAAAAAGGTGTGTAAGTTTATCTGCGTTTAATATAGTGTTTTTTTATAGTTTATACAATTTTTAACAATCTGACTATCTTTTCTAAAAAGAATCTAAAAAAAAAATCCAATTGGTAGCAATAAATAACACGTTTAAACAAGCAAACAAAATAACTCATCAGCTTTGTGGAGATATTAAATTAAAAAAAATTTCAAAACGTGGCAGGTCCGCCATCTTGTGTATTCAATATGTGATTGAAATAAGATTTATATTGCGCTCATATAAAACTTGTCAACACTATTTGGCAGCCATTTTGTGTCGATATTTTTGTTGTTTTATGTCGTAGTAAGGCTTTGTTGACAGAATCTGCTAAAAGGATGTTTTAATTAACGTTGGTTAATATAAAATAAAATAAAAGACAATTTGTTAGTTATTAATTTTATTTTTAATTAATTAATAATTTATTTTAATTGTATTCGAATTCGTATGGATTGTAATTGGACGTGTCATTGTTCCTTTAGGTATTTATTTAATAATAACTTTATTAAAATGAAACACAAACAAAAACTTATAATTATCTCTCGTAATTCTCTCTTTTCTCATTTGATTATTATTTCTTCTTTGTTAAATGTTTAAGAATCACAAACTCCCTAATTACTACAATAATATTATTAATGCATTAGCACGACGACTTCTTGTATATTTATAAATTACTGTTATGATTATTGTAAAATTACATCACTATAATAAAATAATATCGTCAAAATATTATAAAAAATAAATTAGTGAGTGTTTTTATTATTTTATCCGTATTCTATCAGGCGTGTGCAGACTGCTGTAATGTAACATAAAATCTATCACGCAAAGAATAAAAGTGCCGGCAATATTGACGCTATGTTCGTGCGCGTAGTGTGCTCGGTTCGTGCTCGCAGGTCACCATACAATGAGAATTGTGTTACTTGCATGTTACATTACAGTAGTCTGTACAAATCTTTAGACGTACGATCAAGCATGATTAGGCATGCATGAAGATGGGCATATCCCCGCAGTTATTCTACAGGTCAACTTATTCTAAGAAGAATGATCACAGAGAAGGATTATCATCTAATTTTAACAAAGACTTTTCAGTGCTATCCGTACAAGCAATAGTGCCATTTGGTTTAAACTCGCCGAAGAACGCAAGCGCATCCATAACGTCTTCTTTTCGAGGCTTTGATTGCTCTCTGCCAAAGACCACGAAGTCAGCATTTTCACAGTCCCTCATCACCAGCAGGTTGTCGATCACCAGCCACTGGTCTCCGCTTTCACGGTGAAGAGTTAAATAGGTGGTGTTTTCTGGAAGAATAACATCATTGTTATTTAATTAATAGGCCTCAAAACGAGTTTTGTGCCGTACAACAGCATTCTGGATGTAAAAAAAAAAAACAGATTGAATACGAAACATCACCAAATGGGAACAGGGAAATATATTCCTAATCACAACCTAGCAGTTCATATCACAGCGACTGGAATTGTACTCAAAGAGGCTGTCAGGCTCAAATGGACTTGAATGGGTTACATCAGTCGGATGGACGATGACCATTGCTCAGAAATTCCACGCATTAGGTGTCTGAACAAGGAAAGAAGAAGCCGAAGCCGGTTTAGGCAAAGGCAAAGGTGGTGGAGATGACTTATGGCCAAATACTCAAACGTCACTTAATTTTAAGACGCTCTCAAATCTGTTGCTGTCCTTATTTTATGCCATTAAAATGACAAAGACAGCAATGGATTTGAGAGCGTTTTAAAATTAAGTGTCGTTTGAGTATTCGGACACGTATAATAAAGGAGTCATCTCGTGTTCTTGGTTATAAGAACACGTGTATGATCTCCATACTATAATTGAATAACCGTACAATTGTCATTTAACCTGAAATATTATTTTCAAACTGGACATTGGCAGAAATCACCGAAAATTCGGTGGATTGCCATAATTTATATAAAAGTTGAAGTTGAAGTATAATAAAATTAAAATTGTTTATTTCTCACCACGAAAAACATTTTGCAATTTTTAAGGACTTAATTTAGAAACACAATCAATAGATCTTAGTCAGCAGAGTGATATTTATGTAGCATCTTAAATCAAAGACATAAAAAATTATCTAATTTTTTGGCAAATATACTAGTGTTTAATGAAAGTGAGTTCCTAACAACTTACTTCTACCAAAAAGTGTCACAGAAAACTGGATCTTCGTAAAACCATGTTGTACTGTCATGTACGATAAAAATTTAACCGTCGATTAACTTAACGGGCAGTTACCGTGCGAATGGCCGTAAAGGAAATTCATTACTGAAGTAGGTACTTCTACATACCGTACCTTATTTGATGATATCGCTGAAGGCGCCAGCATGCTAGATAAGGTTACTGATAAGATTACATACATAGATTGGATTAGGCATTACTGTAAGAGGTTTTGTGCTAAAGAGTTTAATAGCTGTTGTATGAGTTTGGTGTTTGTGAACACATTACATTGGAAATTCTAGTGTAGGAACAAAAGAAAATTTTAATGTGCGAAGTAATGTTGTTACTAAAAAAATGAAAAATATATTAAGATGGCTTCGGAATTAATGTACATTTTAAACATTGTTTTTAAAATACGTATAAAAAATCGTAGCGAAAGGCGCTATGAATATTTTTAAATACTTTTTAAATGCTATTTGTCTTAATTCATCGTAGTAAAAATATTTCGACTCCCGTGTAAAAATATTTTTGAGACCAAATGATCTCAATAAAATAAATAAGTTCAAAAAATATCTACGCTCACCATTTAAATTTTGTTCTAGGTGGGAATCGAACCAACAACCTCCAGTTTAGCAGTCAGGGCCATTAACCACTAAAGCAACAAAAAAAAACAAAGAAAGCTAGCAAAGCAACAAAGAAAAACCTTGCTGTCTGGAATCTCCTTTCCACATAACATCTTTCCTTGTCATTTTAATATCATCAAAGTGAGATGGCGCGACGTCAGTTTTATAATACAACTAAAATCACTTACGCCAGTATTCTTCATCGATGATGACATTCTCCATCACGCCTTTCTCTTTCTCAGTTCCTTGCAAGAAGTGTCTTCGGCCACTGTGCTCTTTTTCAGTAGACGTTATTTCTAAGAAGCAATAATTCCAGTGCACCGTATTGTTGAAATTACCAAACACTTTTGCATAACGTTGCTGTTCCTGTTTTAAAATAAAAAATAACTATTTAATGTCTATATTTTAATGAAAAAAAGTCAGTAGGTTAGTCAAAACAATTTAAGTTACTAAGGATAGCAGTTAATACAGAAGAACAAATTAGAAACTCCATAGACAATCATTTCAATCAATCAAAAAGTTAAATAAAACATCGGTTAAAATATTATTATAGTTGTGAAAACCATGAACGCAGAGAGCAGTTTAAAAATAATTCTTGAAATAAAAGAATGAAGTCTTGGCAATTAAAAGACTAAGAATGGTAGCACCCGTTCACGAGCATAAAGTGTGTATCAGCATCATACAGATAAACCATTTATGTTACTGTGGGCTTGAGTCTTTCTTTCCACTTCTCGAAACAATGAAAACTAATTTTGGTAACGGAATTGCAATTCCGCGGAAGATGCGGGATCTTTTGTTAGTCTCACAATTCGTTACAGAACTTGTTGTTACAGTGTTACTTTGTTACAAATGTTCGTTTCCTTTCTTTTTCGAAACAATGTAAATTGAGTTTTAATTTGTAATGTCAATCATACAGAAGTCTTATTATTTATATAGCACTTTACCGAAACGAATCAAATGCAGAGAGTGAATAAAAACGCCAGTCACAGCAATGGTTCATTGATTTGATAGATCATAAAAATATGTTGGATAAAACATACATATGAATAATGGCTTTAGTAAAAATGAAAAATGTTAGCCTTAGAATTTAAACCGAACTCAAAATGTAAATTTAATTTATGTATTTTCATTTCGGATTCCGAATTGCGTATTAGCTGCTATTATGACGCTGAGGTCGGTGAAACTAGTCGTAGAAAACTTAATAATTCTTACCGTAGCAGTCACCAATTTAATATTCAGTTTGAAACATTTCAATTTGTTCGACAGCCGATAGTAAACAACTTGCCAAACATCAGCCATTTTGGTCAAATTGAAGTAATTCCCGTTCTTGTAATGTCGACATTTCTTCACTAAAATACTGTTCGAAGGCCTTTCTGTTCGTACATCTGTAGTTTCATTACTCGCACTTAGATAAGTCGGATCGTAACTTGAATCTTCAACTAATGCTTCAATTATTTCTGAACTATTTTCATTCAGGTCGAAAAGATTGTCCATGACTCTTTGTTGTTCAGAAGGTATCTGAGATTTGTTGGCTTCAGTAGTCGTTTCAAAGTCTTTTCTACTCTCAGTTGTTTCTGTAACAGCTTCAGGTCCTTCTGTGGTACTCTGAGGGTCCTCAATAATAGTGATGGTAGATATATCTATGGCTGATATACTTATTTCTGGTACATCTGTTGTTTTCTCAGATACCCCAGTTGAGCTGTAATCTTCAGCATCAAGCTGTCTTTTCTCTATATTCTGACTATTATTATTAAAATTACACTGGCAACAGCTTATGTATCTAAGAAGTATTAGAAGATAAAAATGTGTTAAAATATGTTTCCACATGATGACTGGTTGAGTCAACACTTGATTTCTAAATGAAGGCTAATAGGCACGGTCCATATTTAAATGCTTTAGTTTTTATTGTTTTGAGATTGTGTCTAGCTTAGGTCATGTTGATATAGTTTGGTAGAAGAACTAATAGTAAATAAAGAGTTCTTTGGAGTAAATAAAACCCATTGTTAAATAAGAGTTTACTATTGAATAAGAGTATTGTTTTCTTTTCTACGAGGACTTCATTGTGTTGAATATCAAGGTTAAGAATGAGTATTATTAATTGTCTTCGTTGAGTGTCGATAGTTTACGGTTATGTCAGTGTGTATAGTGCTATTAGATAATGTAGTCTGTTGGATTGTCCTTGACGAACGTAATGGAAAGTGAAAAAGCAATAATTCTTGCTGGGATGACACATCATAAGGTGAAGTAAAATTTTAGTATTCTTTATTTTTAATTCGTTTCCAATATTACTTATGCTTTTATTTAAGCTAGATGTATGTTGTCCTGTTTGCAAAAGCAAATAACAAATTCTTATTTCAACTCGGCGAACAAAAAACATCCGATTAATAAATAAAAGCTTAAGTCAGATTTTGGATTTGTCAATAGCATATTATCTAAACAGTACGACGATGTTAGTTTATTTTAACGTAGATTCCCTCATAATTGTAAACTTTCTGTACGATTTCATAGTTTTCGTTCAGGTTTAGCTTCGTCGGGTTGAGAGCTAGTGTCATTTTCATCGTCTTGCCACCTATTGTTAAACCGCGTGCTACTATTAACACTGATAAAGTCATCAAATGTTGACAACCAATTTCTGTTTCAATTTACTTTCCCAAAACGGTATTTTTTGACATGATACGTACTACCTAAGTGTTAAATAACTAACAGAGATCGTTTTGATAATTTCTGTCGTTCTTTTTTTTAATAAAAAAAATGCTTTATCAGTTTCAGTATGGTGTACTATTTAGCTATTTATTTTCGTTTATAGATTATCCTTATCCTAAGTACGTTTACACCGGCACCTCAATAAACCATAGAAATACAAAAAGATGCACATTCATCATTATCAGCGCCACTTAATCCGATGTACTTAAGTCGTACGATTAACTGTGCACCTCGGCTGTGACGTAACGCTGTCAGAATGCTAACAATACCAAACGAATGAGGCGAACCCGGGGCGCTACGCGGGGAAGCGGGAGAGGGGTCACATTTTAGCGAGGTGCACAGATAAGTCATACGGGTTGTAAACGCAGGCAGTTTCGCCCTGGCTGGAGTCCTAGAGTCGCTCTTGGCATCTACAGGATTGTTCGGTTAAGCAGTAAATAGCCTTAAAGTGCTCCCACACAGCTGTTAAATAACGTTATACAACATTGTGTAACACGATATCATTTATAATAGCGTGTTTCGAGATATAAAATTTTGACGAAAGAATTTAGAAAAAGAAGTTTTTTTTTGGTTGCTTTTATAAAATGTTATCGTGTTACACAATGTTGTATAAAGTTATATAACTGCTGTGTGTGAGCACATTACGGGGGCTGAACTGCGTGATGCCATTATAAAAAAAACGAATCTAGTTGCTGCCCGCCACCCACTAAAATTTACTGGGGGTATCTTGCTCAATAGTTTTAGACGGTCTAACGGACGTACTAAACAAAATGCCATTTGCTTAAATTGAGTCGTCCTCCCTCTGTCATAATTTCTTAAATCTCGTCGTCTAAAGATTTTGTAAAGAATATAAAAAACAAGGTGTAAGAGATATTCAGTGTTAGTATAGCGCAGTGCGGTCTAGAAATTGGTGTTTTATTGTGAATCCTAGCGTAGTGCAAGGTTTTGATTCCTCCCGGGATTTTATTTTAGAAACTGTACAGCTCTAAATGTACTTTATTTTATATTTGAGTTTTATTTGTGTTTTATTCTAGCTGTATCACGCGGTATTAACCACGTCTTTGGTTGATATTCCGTTGTTTTTATAGTTTCTGTGTTCGATTTCCTCATGCAAGTGTTATTATATAATTGTATGACTTACTGCTGAGAAAGAGCAAAGTTAAGAAGAGGCTCCAATCACCGACTAATATCAAACAATTTGGTACAAAAACAAAAAAAAATAGGTATTAGAATTTGTGAAAAGGTTCGACTTGCAATAGTAAAATCAAAAACATGTAAATTAATATAAAGGAAATATCGTATTATGAAGAATTTGCTGTAGTTATTAACTATTGGAGACAGGAAGAGTACTATAAGATATTTAGGTTGTCGATTCATGAGTAAGGCCACATGTGTGACCTGCCAATTTCAACTTCAAACTTAACCCGTTTAAAACTATGAGTAACAGTCTGGGGAGTCCTACACCCTCCAATGAAAATAGAAGATTATCTGACCAGACGGGTATTGTCTGGTGGGTTACTGTCCGACCGTTGTTGTCGCAAACTTCGATTGCGCGATGTAGCATGCCAGTTGCAGTTCGCATGTTAAGCAATAGATGTCGACACACCTCTTTAACTATACATTACAAACGTTGAAACGGGCGTCTATTTCAAGTTTGCCAACTTCAAACGCAAACAAACATGTTGGTTATAGTGCTTTTATCATGAAAACCCTTTGCTATTCTATTGCTGTTCGATACAGTCTCAAAGGCAAGCAATTAACAAAGGTTGTTTTTATCTGTTATTCCATTTAATTAAGCCATGAGCAAACATTGTTCTGACAGATAAAACAAAAGAAAACCGATTTAGAATTCAGACAGATGATCAATATTTGTCAACGGGGAATATGCAAGTGATTCAAATGACAATCAATGACAATCAAGTTGTTTTTTTATTCTTTAAAATTACGGCATCATCAAAATTTTTGACTATTTTCATTTTGAGCAAGAAATGGGTTTTAAAAAGTGATATATAATACACATGACGTAAAAATATATTGAAAACCTTTCAACAACCAACCGACAGCCGGCTATTGGGCTGCTATTGTCTTTCTATTGTGTCTCGAATCACGTGTGTTCGAAGGTTTAATGTGTGTGTGATTGTAAGATATTTGCTTGGCATAAACAATGACGTCACACCAAGCGCGTCAAGAAAGCGGGTGTTCAAAGTGCTCGTGCGGATTCGCCATTTTTTTTAATACTACTGTATTTAAAAATCACTTTACTGGTGTCAAAATATTTTTTATTATTTTCAAGTAAGTATAATTAAGTACTAACTTATTTATTTATTTGTCAAAAATGTTGTTTACATAAAATATTGTTCAACATGTTTCACCATTGACTGGTAGACAAATATTATAATATTTCATTAAAATTAATTTAGATGTTGAACTATACATATAAACCGATGTTAACTGTAAGATAACTTAAACAATACATGCAATTCTCCATTTAAGAGATAGCGATTGTTAAACGATTACTTCTTGAATTGAACCAGTACTTCTTGAAAATAGCGCGTTGAAACAAACAAACTCTTCAACTTTTTTTATATTAGTTCAGATATTATTGGCATCGACGAAGAAAATCATCGTAAGGGGTCATGCTTTTGTTTATTAGGTATATAAGACTAAAATTGCCGACAATGGGTAAGAAAACAGGCTTCTAGCCGTTATTTTATATTGGAGGAATAATACTCTCTGGAGATCGAATTCCAGTGAAGGCATCCAATTTTAGATTTGCTAAGCACGCAGGAAACACCAATAACACTTATTGCCCGAAATAGGAGACAAACCTAGGAAAGAGTATTATTTTTTTGGGGAGTGGGAAATCAACAAATGAGTTCTCCCGTCCTGGGCGGGGCGGGTGGGC
Source organism: Athetis lepigone (assembly GCA_033675125.1). NCBI lineage: Eukaryota > Metazoa > Arthropoda > Insecta > Lepidoptera > Noctuidae > Athetis > Athetis lepigone. The sequence continues at coordinate 3,960,179 of CM066218.1, read as the reverse complement.
GTGTCAGACTTTTACTGACTAAAACCCACTTATGTTCCTTCGGTTGCCCTTTATGTTCCGGGGTCACGGTAACTATTATAAACATTCCGCAACCCCGGCAGGACAAAGTATTTAAAGCTTAATTGTTCTAAAATGTAACATGCAATGTACCAAAATTTTATATGGCGGCTTGCGAGCTATCAATGCGGATTACATTTCATGATACATTTCGTAAGTCTTTACACGCCTTTAGAGCTACGAACGGTATTAATTTATCGTTTTAGGCAACCTTAAAATCAAATGGGAGTTCATATCTAGTTTCAACATATTTCATGTTTTTGGCAAAAACTGTAACTATAAACTACCATCCAGATAGGAAATCTTTAACTAATTTTCGTTGGTTAGTAGCTAACAGACTTAAACTTCGCCGATGTAGTTTTGGTTCGAACTTTTAAGACTTCAGAGGGCACTAGTGCACGGAGTAAACGTAAATATCGATTTAAAAATTATATAGAAAGCAGTACATACCAATATAATCTATAGTACATTATATTGGTATGTACTGCTTTCTCTTGTTATGGTTGTTTCGTTCAAACGCTTTGTTTATATGAACGTCGCAAGCTATTTATAGGAACTCGCCGTTTACATTTAGCTTCTTCTGTATTTTACATAGTGCGCAATAATTCGCTATTAGGTAATATACCGAAGATCATCAGCGCAATCTGACTCTGGTAGGTTAGAAAGCTAAGGCGGTAGCGGAAGGAAGAAGCTCCCGCCTTAACCGATTTTTTTTAACCATCCTGAATTCTGCACAGTAAAGCTCCACCGAGTTAATGCAATTCGAATTGCTTTGACATTTAGCTAATTTACACCGCTTATTATATACCGAGGCATTATTTCCACGGTGGGTTCATTGATAATGTCAGTGACATATAAGGTGGACTGGTAATCGTGAAGGACTTGCTTATAATCATAAGAACAGACTACTTTCCCAAAGAAACTTATTATTTAAAGTTAGTTATTTTACAATCCTGTCGAATGTGCGTGTGTTTGTGTTATTTATGGTTTGAATACTTAAATTAGAAAAATACTTTTTCGATAACTTAACTGTTACAATTAGTGAAAAGAAAAAAACTTGCGTCAACTTACCAGTCATGTGATATAATTTCGAAAATAATGCTTCGATAACGACCATTTAGAAATAGACTTGACTAGAAGTCATGTAGTGTAAAAGGATTCGCGGGCGGACTCTAGTAGTATAGAGTTGTTAGAGCTTGGACGTAGTAGTTTGTAATAAGCTTTGACTCTGAGGCGATACGTTCTAACTAATTTGAAAATATGAAGTTTCTGAAGCATGATTTTCTGTTTGAGCTGGCTTTTATTATCTTTCAGGGAATGGAGACTCTTGAATGAGAACAACTTTGAGGCACTGTGGGGATGAGAAGTATATATATCAATTATAAGAACAGCCCATATAAGACACGATACACTTCTACTACTAGTGTTGTTTTTTACTTTTCGTTTTTTTTATGATATCAGGTACAAGTAATTTTAACTCCGCTTATCAACGGATACCATGATAAAATAAATATGTTCTCTTTGAGGTAGCGAGCAGATTATATTAAAAATCCTTTTGAAATAATATCATCATATCTGGCTTGAATAAAAAAAATGCCTTACTTACTAAACAAAATCTCCAAAAATACAATGCCCAAGGTAGGACAGCACAATTGCTTATATTTTAGCGCAGGTTCGGCAGTAAACCTTTCGTGGACCCGTTTATTACGGCACGTAACCAAACTAAAGATAAAACTTGTCTACGACCGCCGATGTACTGTAGGCCAGGGTCACGTAGGTTACTTTTGTACTTGCCTACATTTTGGTCAAAACTAGGGCAGTCTTACAAAGAGATCTTGGAAATGAGATATAGGTTATCTATTAAACCTTTAGGGCTCTTTTGTTTTTATTTCCAGCATCATTTAATACTAGATTTTGCCCGCAGCTTCGCTTGCGTTAAAAAGAGACGAAAAGTAGCCTATGTCTCACCACTTGAAAAAATTACGTCGATTCGTCGCAACGTTTTGCCGTGAAAGACGGGCAAAACACACATACGCCATTTAAAATATCAGTATGGATTACATTTTTTATTTATTGAGGATGGAAAATCGGCAAAAATAATTCCTTGTTTCGCAGAAGATGACCCCCGCTTCACAGGTTTTCTCATTGAGCTGACTAGGACAGGCAAAAGGAGAAGGCACGACTCAGCTCTTCGTAGGAATGATCCTGATTGGCTCTGAAACAATACATACAATTGATAAAGTAAACTCAAATAGATTCATAAAACCTTCAAAAGATCCAAAATAAGTTAAAATGTTGCCATAAACACGTGCTGTTTGAAGTGTGTTGTCATAAAAACAAACTCGACGCCATTGCAACAAACTATGTACGAACGAACAAGCGACGTAATAACTTTTTATAGTACGTACCGACACCCGGTTTTATTATAAAATGTACTGGAACATAACTTTCTATTGAATTGGCCGTTTGGGCTGAAAATTGACAAAAACGGACGGTTTTTATTTAGATGCAAGTGCAGGAAAAAATCGGGTGTCGTGATGGCCTGTCCCTTTGTTGTATTTTTTTTTAAAACCAGGAATGTATAAATGTGGCTTTTTCAATTTTTATGTTCTGATAAAGGAATTTAATTCTCGTTTGTGATAGCTAACATGTAGCATAAATAAAATATGTCGGATTCATTTATTTCATTTTCAAAAAACGATTACTAACTATGGGTTTTTTTTAATCCGTTTGTCATTCGGTATACGGAGCCATTATTTTTATTTATTTGTAACTTGATTATATTTACCTAGCTACAATAATGTCCGCCACACTAATCCCAACAGCGGAATTTCTTAGAAAACTGCAAAGAAAAGAAATTCGACAAGTCCCGGAGAAACCATCCAACTGTCTCGGATCCCGGAATGGAATTAATCAGAAATTGCAGCGGAGTTAGGAAAAAAATATAATTTACATTTGAAAAGTACCTTACTGCAAGTAAAGAAATAAAGCAAAATGCGCTTTATTTGTGTTTATTGTACCAATAGAGCTCTTTGTAAAAGCGTTAGTTCGAAAAGTAATAAAACCATTACTTTCCTGTTACCTTATTTCAAATCTTTTATGGTGCGAATTTTAACTCAGCTAAGAAGAATTTTAGGCGTTGCAATGGAGCTGGCCATTTTGTATAAATGAAATCAATGACTGTATAACTTAAACTAATTTATACTGTCTTGATGGCCGAGGATGATAATTAAATAGTAAGGATGACCTGATCATTCAGTATTTATGGAGCTCTCCTTTCATAAAAAAGTGGTGGCAAGATCGGATTCGGTTAAGCCATGTGACTTTTTCAGTTCATTTCAAACCGTCCAAGAATATTGACACATATTTTTCATTTAATCAAATTAATCTTTCATTTAATCAAATTAATCAAAATAAGTCTGGGAGAAATTGCTTTTTAGCGATAAGGCCGCCTATTGTACTCTTCCATATTTGTTTGTGTTGGCCTTTACTGTTTTTGTCCTATTGGTGTACAATAAAGAGTATTCTATCTATCTATTCTATCTCTTAATAAAAAAATTCAAAGAAATAAAGCATCAACGTTTTGGAGTAGGGGATTGTGACGTCACTGTTCAGTCAAAATTGTACATGAAGTCACGAGAAAGTCGTAATTAGGACACGTACTTTTGACACGTGGCCTAATTTTTTTGATAATATAACTGACGGACTTATTAGTTACTAGCTTTTGCCCGCGGTTTCGCTCGCGTTAGAAAGAGACAAAAAGTAGCCTATGTTGCTCTCCATCCCTTCAACTATCTCCATTTAAAAAATCACATCAATACGTCGCTCCGTTTTGCCGTGAAAGAAAGACAAACATACAGACAGACAGACAAACAGACAGACAGAGAGACACACTTTCCCATTTATAATATTAGTGTGGATTTTGTCGTCTCGCCTATATTATGTTCTCAACCCATTTCAGTATAAGTCCGAAATTGCCAATGAGCCTTGGACAAGTGCGAACAATTGCCATCTGTGATTAAGAAAGACAGACCTTGGGCCTAAATAGGGATAGTGATTATTTTGTAAAAGATTTTATATTTTATCAACGACCCTCAGTTACCTAACCTAACAATACAGGAAATAATACCTATAAAACATTTTAAGTTCGCCATACACTTTACAATGCCAACATTTTCAGAAATGACAACAAAGTCTCAATGCTTTAAAGTGTTACGGAACATGTGTCGCCAACATTTTAATCCTAGCGCGAAATACACGTGGAAAGACCAAACACCTAAACATTGTTGTTTATTACCTGTCACGATACTAACCAACAAATTCGCTGCCAGAATGAAAATGTAATTTAGAAAACCTCTGTTCAGTTTTCTTGATGGTATTCACAAATACTTTAATAATGAAAAAAATCCCCAAGTAACTATTTAGACGAAGAAATTCCCTAAATTTGTTAGTAATTCGTTTGTTTGTAAGACAAGTGGTCGCTCGACAATCTGATTTGTAAAATCGCGTTTTTGATGCAAATTGTGCGCGGACCGCGTATACGCTCTTAATTTGTTGCAAAAAATAGAATGTTTTTTTCACAAAATGCTATGTTTTTAGTGTAGTTTGTTTCCCTTTATTATTAGTAGATAATAATATAAAACAAAGTCGTTTTCCGCTGTCTGCCTGTCTCTTTTCATGCTTAGATCTTTAGATGCGGTAAATATATGCGGTAAATAGATGCGGTAAAGTTTCGGATAGCGCAAAGAGCGATGCTCAAAATCAGTCTACGGGACCATAAAACCAATGAGTGGATCAGAAACAAAACAAGACTCAAGGATGTTATATCTATCATTGCCGAGAAAAAGTGGAGATGGGCAGGACACATTGCGCGCATGGAGACCGCGCTCAAACACCAGACCGCCCGGACGTCCACCAATGAGTTGGGTGGATGACATCAGAGGACACGCAGGCCAGGATTGGATGCAGAGGGCACATTACAAGACCGCCGGAAGTGGAAGGATATGGAAGAGGCTACGTTCAGCAATGGACAAACATAGGCTGAAGAAGAAGAAGAAGAAATATATAAGCGGTTAATATATAGAGTGATTCAAGCGGAAAGTTTATTATGTGTTGCAATACGTGCATAATATAGCACAGTTTCTTTTAAAGTAGAGGAAAGTAACCAAATATGGAATAGTATCCCTAATATGGAATACTGGCATTTCTATCAAACGAAAACTGACATGCACAGTAAACAGTGTTTGTCTCTTTCTTCGCGTCCGCCTTCGCGCGTACAAGTCGTTACACGTCAGTCGGGCGAGCCCTTTCGTCACAGTCGCAGTGTTTTGTTTTGTCGCTTCCGCAAAACTTTCGAAGGTATGTAAAAAGCAGTTAATTTTCGTTCAAAAAGTATACACAGTATTGTTGTTATATTTTCTAGACATAGTTTAGATGTTCTTTTGTGGATTTTAGCAGTATTTTATTGTATTACCTTATCAAATACAATCATATAAATGTTAGTTTGAATTCGTTAGAAAATCCAAATATGGACGAATCGTGGTATCCAATTATGGAATATTCCATAATTGGTTCTTTTAAGTATCAGCAGATTTGATGATTTTGTTAGTTATAAATTAAATGGTTTTTTTTTTCTATTTTGTATCAGAATGTCTGGCGTCAATTCAAAAACGAAACGAAAAGACTGGAATGCAGAGGACATGGCGCAAGCTATTAAATTAGTAAGAGAGAAAAAAATGGGTTATTTGAGAGCTGCCAAACACTTTGGTGTGCCGAGATCTACCTTGTTTCGATTATGCCAAAAAAAAGAATTACCGCCAGAAGAAGCCGCAGCTACTACACTTGGGAGGAAAACTGTTTTAGGGACCACCCTTGAAAATCTTTTGGTAGACTACATTTTGACAATGGAGAGCAAGTTCCACGGCTTGACGAGAAGCGATGTTAGAAGAATGGCTTACATGTTGGCAAGACGCAATCAGTTGATAAATCCATTTGGTGACACGGGATTGGCTGGAAAGAAATGGCTTAAGCTATTTCTTAAGCGCCATAAGGAAAAATTATCAGTGAGAAGACCAACTGGCACATCTTTTGCGAGAGCATTTGGATTCAGCAAAGAAAAAGTAGATGCATTCTTTGATCTCCTTGAAGGCGTTTATGCTCAAGAAAACTATGGTCCAAACCGTATATACAATGTCGACGAATCTGGGCTTACCGTAGTACAGAGCAAGATACCCCAAGTGGTTGGGCATAAAGGGAAACGGCAGATAGCTTCACTTACCTCAGCTGAACGGGGTTCATTAATGACAATTGTTGTTGCCATGAACGCCACTGGTCATTTTATACCTCCCTTTATTATATTCCCTCGCAAGAATATGAGTGATCAGCTAATGAGAGGCAGTCCCCCAGGCGCTGTTGGCATTGCACATCCATCAGGATGGATACAAATGAACATATTCACAGACTGGTTCAAACATTTTATTAAACATACCAACCCTACTCCGGAATCGAAAGTATTACTGATCTTAGATGGTCATTTTTCTCATACTCGTAACATCGATGTGATAGAGCTTGCTAGAGAACATAATGTAGACATTGTGTCCTTACCTCCGCACACAACCCACAAGCTCCAGCCACTAGACAAAACGTTCATGGGACCTCTCAAATCGTATTACAGTGAAGAAATACGTATGTGGATCAGAGACAATAATAGACCACTAAGCCCATATGATATTGTGGAGCTATTTGGTAGGGCTTATTTAAAAGTACAAACGGGTGAGATAGCAGCCAACGGATTTCGGGTTACAGGGCTATGGCCATTGAATAAAAATATTTTTACCGCGGTCGACTATCTTGCTGCGCAACAAGATGCAGTTAAAGATGGTTGCACAGTCGACGTTGCACCAATGACATTAAGTCCCCAACCTTTACAAGAATTGATGACTAATCTTAGAACACCTGATGATGGTCAGCCTTTAACTGAAGCTTCTACATCCCGACAAGATTTTATTGAACCTGTGCCCTCAACTTCCGGTATTTCTCGCAGCAGTTTAGGATTGGTTTCTCCATATGACATCAGTCCAGTACCAAACAAGAAAAGGAAACCTTCTAATAGAGGAAGAAAAGCATCTGTTGCAGCAGTCATCACATCTTCACCTTATAAGAACGATCTCATAGAAAAAAGTAAGAAGAAAGAAGAAAAAGAAAATAAACAGGCAAAGAACAAAAATAAAAAACAGAACGAGAAGAAATCAAAAGGAAAACAGCTAGGAGAAAAGACTAAGTCTAAGTCAGATTCAGATGATGATGAGGAGATGATCTTATTTGATACAGACAGTGAGCCCGATGCCTTAATAGGAAATACAGCCCCAGATTGTGAAGATTCGGAGTGTATTTTCTGTGGCATGCTTTTTTCGAATGACACCCATGGGGAAACTTGGGTCAAGTGCCTCATGTGTGGACTCTGGGCACATATTGATTGCGCAGGACCAGAGTCTGATGCCTGGATTTGTGATTTTTGCAAATAATTTGTGTTATTTTCTGTGTTTTTTTATGTTATACCAAAGTTTCTAAAGAATCTCATTCAAGTTAAGGTCAAATTTTGATAGTGTTTATGGTATTCCATATATGGGGTACCTATTCCAAATTTAGATACCTTTATCATTATTAAGTTTTTTTGTTAAATTTTATTTTAAAATTAATCATAGTAACCAAGATTTGTTACAAAATAAAGCGGAAATATATGATTATTATAAATAACCACAAAATGTTTTTTATTTGTAACGTTTGTGCAAATTATGTTTAAAAAACAAAATGGTATTCCATATTTAGTCACTCTCCTCTACATTTTCTACGAAGGAGAATTCTAGGTATATACGTGACTAACCTATTTACTTTGACTTAGCTACCCTCCGTCTTTATCTAGCACTCGTAGGAAGATATTGTTTTATATTGTGACAGTAGAAATAATGAATTTTATCTATAACATATAGAATCACCAAAAATAAAGTCACAAAGACTTTGTAAAACATGATGTTTGGAAAAAGTGTGCAGTTTCTAGCTTTATATATCTACTTACGTTTTGGAACAAGCAACTCGTGGCACTTTTCTGACTAACAAGAATAGAATAGAATATCATTTATTTGCGTGAAATATGGTAGACAAAAGATGTTATAAAATAATAAGAACGTAACATAACCGATCGACTCTTTGACCATTTATGAGTGCCTGTAAATGGTCTAAGTGAAATTAATTTCTCAAAGAATTATGTTTTTTATGCATCATCTGTCCTCTAAGAAAGAATAGCATTCTGCCCGACAAAGGTTTCGACCACAAAAGCTCATGCTTCATAGTCGTACATTGGGTTGCGGAATGTTAAACAGTTACCGTGACCCTGGAACATAAAGGGCAATCGAAGGAACATGAGTGGGTTTTAGTCAGTAAGAGTCTGACACGCCCTCCCGCCGCACCCAGGACGGGAGCAGTCATTGGATGATTTCCCACTCACCAAAAAAAAAAAATAGTCGTATATTACAACCACTAGACCAAGAGCCAGTCTAACATAGAAAAACATATTTTATTCAACGTTTCATAATATTATCGTCAAAGAAAATAAATCACAGTTCCAACTTACTTTCTAAGCCGTTTGTTACAAAAGAATTATAATAAAAATGTCCGGAGGCATATGAAACCAGTTAGTATTATTTTGTTGAATACAATATGGCTGCTACAGAAATCTCGCAATGAAATAATAAGCTTTATTTTTAGTAGATTTGGAAACTTTTTACGATTCTTTTCTTTTGGTCCTTTGTTGGTTAAGTTATAAAAACTTCAGTTATTTGGGCCTATCTGTAAGGGAATAAAAATAAGTATTTTATGGCACTCGCTTTTCAGAGTAGAACCTCAAAGTCGTTAGAGATTTCTTATTTTTGAAAATAGATTGTGTAATTAATTTTGGATTCTTTTTAGATATTATATCTGTGGATACACGTCTATGTATACCAATAAACAGGTAAACTCATGTCGAATTCACGAAGGTATAATTTATATCTTATATATAAAATAAAATTCTCGTGTCACAATGTTAGTTACCTTACACCTCTGAAACGGCTTTACCGAATTTCACCAAATTTTATATGCATATTCAGTAGGTTTGAAAATCGGCTACTATCTATTTTTCATACCCCTAAGGGTAAAATGATAAGGGTTGTTCACCCTTAACATTTTTACCGCGGTGGAAACCGCGGGAGGCAGCTAGTTTGTGTATAAATCTTCATATTTCCGAAAATATTAAAATACTTACAAAATGCTTCGACAATTTGAGCTATTTCTAATAGGTAAAGTAGCACATAACATTTTATGAAAAGTTTACCACATGGCATACCACTCGCAAAATGCTTATAACCTACGCCATTTTACTTGTAATAACATACTTAAAACTACATGTAAAAACTAGCAAAGCGTGAAACTTTAACCTTTTCAATGCATAAAATAAAAAGAAAGTTCTCGACTTCTCCATTACACTTTAAAATTATATTTTTACAGAATTTTCCCATTCTAGGTGAAAATAAAACGTTACTTTGCATATTGCAATTTTAAACCTTACTGAGAAATTCGCTTTGTGAATTTCAGAAACTTCAGAATACGTATCAACGAACTATGTAGTACAACCGCCGTCTTGTTAAATGATTTTAGCGTGAGTTTTCTTTAAATTGAATTAAAAATAAAGAGTTTATATTTGGACTTTCTTGCGTAGGTTAATCCTCATAAATACTGAAAAATGGAAGGTTATGTCGATCTCATTGTCTTGACATAATATAATTGATATAATCCACCTACGTATGTATTTGTAACAATTTTAAAATTAAAGTCCATTTATTCGTTATTAGTTGTGTATGCGTCGATTTAACGTCAAAATTCAAAAGAAAATACCTTTCATGATATTCTAATATAATTTTTATGAGAGGTAAGCATGTCAAATATTTTTGGAGCAAGAATATAATCTAATTTGCCTTAGCTCTGCTGCACAACTTAACATCATGCGCTGAATATTTTAAGTTCTCAGAAAACTTTTTGCACATAAATTATTCTATAAAGTTACGTAGATGTAGATCATCTTCAAAACTTAGACAGTGTCTGTTATTACATTGCAGGAAAAGTAATAAACGGGTTATGCTAAGGTCTCACGGCTAGGGCACGGCTTTGACACAATGGCTTTTTACTCTTCACCATTAACAATGTACAAATACTATTGTAAATGTATTATTTTAAAAGAGTAAGTATGGAGTTTCTTGCCCGTTCTTCTTTATACGAATCAACTTTTTGGAATGGGCAACTAGACTCATTATTCTCTGTGTTTGACGTTCTAAAGTGCCTTTGAAATGGTCTATCCATACTAATTTTATAAATGGGAAAGTGTGTCTGTCTGTCTGTCTGTTTGTCTTTCTTTCACGGCAAAACGGAGCGACGAATTGACGTGATTTTTTAAGTGGAGATAGATGAAGAGATGGAGAGTAACATAGGCTACTTTTTGTCTCTTTCTAACGCGAGCGAAGCCGCGGGCAGAAGCTAGTTCCTACATAATGCAGTCTAGTACTGAGTAGATTCAAACCGTATGCCTTGATTTATATGTATTTTCTATTTCTAAAGTTTATCTTGGACATAAAATATATTGATATAGGTAAATGTTGTAAGGAAGTCTGTACTTATAATTAACTAGCTTTTGCCCGCGGCTTCGCTCGCGTTAAAAAGAGACAAGAACAAAAAGTAGCCTATGTTACTCTCCATCCCTTCAACTATCTCCACTTAAAAAGTCAAGTCAATTCGTCGCTCCGTTTTGCCGTGAAAGAAAGGCAAACATACAGACAGACAGACACACTTTCCCATTTATAATATTAGTATGGATGTAGTTTGAATTCGCCAAAATGCCTTGAGCAGGTGAGGTTATCAATACTCGTGCCTTCTCTGTTTTAGAGAGGCCTTTGAAGTGGAACAATTCATATTAGGCTGGTATTATTTTGCTATATTCACCTGCCATTAAATTAGTCAGTAGGTAGAAAATTGTTAAAACTATTTAAATACAGATTTCACACAGATCAATAAAATCGGTAAAACGGCTGATATAAAAATCCATTCTTTAGAAAATATCCGAAAAAAAACCACTTTTAATCGGTTCGTTCAAAGCTGTTTGGATGTCTTATAGACAACCATCCATTACAATAAGCCCTGAAGGCTTCCACCACATGCGAAGATATATCTGCCAAGAGGCATTACATGCACGGAACGATGAGAATGCTTAGCTTCAAGATGGAGACTGGAAGATTTACTCTGACCGTCGTCGTAGACGATCAATCTTGGTTCGCGCTGAGCAATCGACGAACAATTTGTCCGGAAACCTATGGAGTAACGCTTTATAAAAGCGCATACCACTCACTGATTAATCACAAAATATCAAAAACTATACACTAAGAACTTGAATTGGGATGTAAGTCGCGACATTCACTCGGGTGAAGGCGCAGGCGAAAGCTGGTATATATAAATGAAAGCACAGGCTGAAAAAATGCAGTTAAATAAACGCAGTGTGCGGATGGAAAACAGACCAAAATGTGATTGCTTGTTTAGGGATTAAGGCCCGAGTCACACCGGAATGGCAGAGGCCGGCAGCGGCGCGGCCAACACCTTCAGTGTGAAATAATTTTCAACTTTAACTTACATACTTTAAAGACTAGTATCGCTTGATAAGCTTAAAAAGGCCGCGAGGCCACCAGCGGCCGCCCGCGGCGCCACGAGCGGCCGCGCGCCTCTTGTTTCTAGCGACGCTGGCGGCCGCTGCCGGCCGCTGCCATTCCGGTGTGACTCGGGCCTAACCATATCTATAAGTTGTGGATCAGGCAGTTTTTCATGAGTAATTATTTCTTCCATCGTACCAATTTGGGATATAACCACAGATTAATAAATAGTTACTACGTAACAGATACTTCACTCCAATACAAAAACGAAAAAACCTACGCTATAATAGCCTACAAAATCATAATAATAATACCAACTGTTTGCAGCGAGGAGAAATGTACCATAAGCACGCACAAAGAGAGTTGAAATTCTTTTGCCCGCCGCGCGACTAACGTGTGTGCGTATCGTCCAGCCAATCTGCTAGGGTTATACGTATGATAATAATGGTAATAAAACGAATGTTTTAGAAAAACAATATTTTATTCATTTGTTGATCAACTATTTTTTCTTTTAATAAAATGACTGATGCATATTTTTCGTTCCTTGAATTTCCGATTATTATATTTTAGTGTCGAAAATATCCAAAACCGCGTAAATAATTTTAATAAATAATTACAAGGGAAACAGGAGAATTGGGAAACAGGGGAATTGCACTATAATCACGCAATAATTACGTGGTTTCGGCATTTTGATAGTTAGCGCTGTACCCGTGACGCGCGAGCACTCAGCCGGGCGCGCGACAGCCCGGTGTTCGTTGTATCGTCGACGATACGCGAAGCGGTAGGCATAAAACGCGTGGCCTTGAGCGAGTGACGGACGCCTGATATAACTGACAAATAACACAGTAGAAATAAGTGTGCGTATTCTACATTGTCAGACAAATACCACCCTTATTCCAAACATATCCAGAAAACAACACCAACATTGTTGTCGAATTAACATATCGAATAATATATGTTTGAAGTTGTTTCTGATGCTGAATTGATAACTACACAGGTTTCAGGTGGAAGACGGGCCTTTGGGGCTCTGTGCTAATTGCCTTAAGCTTATTTGAATATACTTTGATCAATTAATGTTGATTTCGCTCGCAGTCGGCCATGTTCGCTGAAGTTTAATTGGCTACAGAAATTACTGGGGATACGAAGGATATTTTAGGATGTTTTGCTCTGTGCTGGGTTATATTATGCAACGATTTTAAAGTTTTGGTTATTTATCTGCTAGTGAATAAATTGTGAATAAATATAAGGAGCTATCTGATCTCAAACTAAGCAGAACTTGTACTATGGTAACTAGGCAACTAATAAACATACTTATGTAATTTCAAATAGATAGATATATGATAGATAAAATACACTTAAATATATAGAACGAACAACAATGCTAATCACACAAAGTGTATCCTTTTTTTTTTTTTTGGTGAGTGGGAAATGATCCAATGACTGCTCCCGTCCTGGGTGCGGCGGGAGGGCGTGTCAGACTCTTACTGACTAAAACCCACTCATGTTCCTTTTTTTTTTTTTTTTTTGGTGAGTGGGAAATCATCCAATGACTGCTCCCGTCCTGGGTGCGACGGGAGGGCGTGTCAGACTCTTACTGACTAAAACCCACTCATGTTCCTTCGATTGCCCTTTATGTTCCAGGGTCACGGTAACCACTATAAACATTCCGCAACCCCGGCAGGCGTTGGCCCTGTTGGGCCCCTTCCTGTGCTGACTCCTTCTCTTTGAGGCGCGCGTGGAACAAAACGCGCCGTCTACGCGGTCCTGGTCCTAGCCGGGCGGCGAGCTACCCATCGCTCGCCATCCGCAGAACCGCGCCTACGGTGGCCGGTAGTCGTCTTGCGACTCTCGACGTCTTCGCCTGGGTCTTAGTCCGGGGCGAGAGGCTCGTCGTTGCCTCTCGCGCGCCGCCGCTTCCTTCACTAGCATAACTGCTTCGCAGAAGGAGGCGACCGCATCCCATTCCGTCTCGCCCCGAAGCATGGCCTGAACCAGCGCCGGGCGCGAGAGGTCACCGCCGCCGATCGCCTCTACGAGGACACGTCGATGCTCCGCCCATGCGCGGCACACCTCAACTGTGTGCTCGACCGTGTCCTCCAGGCGACCGTTACTGCAGTGGTGACACCCAGGCGTCGCTTCCGCCCGAATCCGACACAGGAACCTCCCGAACTGACCATGTCCGGTGAGGACCTGTGTCAAGCGAAACGTGAGAGTGCCATGACGCCTCTCCAGCCACTCCTCAAAGAGGGGTCTTACCGCCGCTATAACGGCGTGCCCAGCACTAGGTTGCGACAGTCGTTGTCTCCATTCCGCCATGAGATCTCGCCGGAGCTCCGTGAGCCGTGCCGCGATAACCCGCGGCATCGGGACTTCACCCCGGCGTTGCACTTCCACGCGCCACTCGTACGTGTGTGCAAGGACTGTTGCCTCCAGATCCCACGGCGGGACGCCGGCAAGGAGGCATGCCGCCTCACAGGAGACCGTGCGGTATCCCCGCACCATGCGAATGGCCATGACCCTCTGGGACGCCCTCAGAAGTCGGGCCGGAGCCGCGGCTAGATTGGGCGCCCACACCGGAGCCCCGTAGAGGGCCATGGACCGCACGATCCCCGTGTAGAGCCTCCGGCAGGAGGCGTTTGGGCCACCGAGATTGGGCAGGAGCCGCTTGAGGGCAGCTCCGGCCTTCGCCAGTTTGGGGCCCAAACGTCGGAAGTGCTCCGTAAAGTTCCACCGGTTGTCGAGGACAAGTCCCAGGTACTTTATCGTCGACTCGACACCGATGTAAACCCCTCCCACCGTTATCTGAGACCCCGGAGGTGGCCGGTGCCGAGGGCCATGAAAACACATGGCCTCGGACTTGTGCAGGGCCACCTCGAGTCCCAGCTGCCGGATCCTGTCCACGACTGTCGCAACTCCACTTGTCATCAAGTCGGCCGCCGCCTGGAACGACCCTCCCTGCGCTAGGACTAGCGTGTCGTCAGCGTAGCACACTACGCTGACACCATCGGGAAGGTCGGCGCGCAGCACCCAGTCGTACCCGATGTCCCACAGGAGCGGCCCCAGGACCGATCCCTGTGGAACACCGCACGACATCCCTCGTCGACTCCACACCCCCTCGTGACCGGGGTAGATGACGGCCCTGTCCGTCAGATAGGCCTCGACCACACGACAGAGGTAGGCAGGCATCCGGTGATACCGGAGTGCCGCCACTATGCACCCCCAAGGCAGGGTGTTAAAGGCGTTGGCGATGTTGAGAGACACCGCCAAGACGACCCTGCCCTGTGCCACCGCATCCCCTGTCGTAAGGGCTCGCACGCGCATGATGGCGTCCACCGTGGAGCGTCCTCTACGGAAGCCGAACTGACCGTCCGCCAGATCCGGCCCCACCCGCATCAGCCGCTCGACGAGGCGGCTCGCAATTACTCTCTCCAAGAGCTTTGCCGCCTCGTCGAGCAAAACGATGGGCCGGTACGCGGACGGAGAGTCCGCAGGACGCCCCGGCTTCGGTATGAGGACCAGCTTCCCTGTCTTCCAACGAAGTGGGAACTGGCCCTCCTCCAAGCATGCGCTAAAGAGCCCCCTTAGTCGAGGCCCGAGAGCCCCTAAGGCCAGGACCCAGGCCTTCCCTGGTAGGCCGTCGGGTCCTGGGGCGGTGTTCTTGGCCCTAAGCCTTAGCGCCGCCACTCCCAGTTCTACCTCGGTCACCTCTGGAACGTCGTCGTCGTCGCCGTCGCGGTCCGCATCGGACACCGCCGGTGGCGGAGCCATGAGCGGGGGAGAAAACTCCCCTCGCGAAGGGAACAGAGCGCTCACAACGCCCTCTACGACCTGGGGCCGGAGACTCTGCGTCAGCGGGGGGCCCGCGGTACGGAGCTTGCCCCGTACCGCCAAGTAGGGGCGCCCCCACGGATCTCTGTCCAGAGTCCCCAGCGTCTCTTGGCGGGCCGAAGCTTTGGCCCGCATAATCTCCAGTCGGAGGGCTTCCTTCGCCGCTCTGTACCCCTCGTACAGCTCCGCCTCAATGGCATCCGCATCCACAGGGCGGATACGGAGCCTGCGGTGTCTGGTGTACGGGTGTCGCGCAGCCACGCACGCCTCACGTAGGGACGCGATTTGCGGCGACCACCAGTACACCTGGCGCTGACCCCTTCCAGGCTGAA
Organism: Athetis lepigone; assembly: GCA_033675125.1. NCBI lineage: Eukaryota > Metazoa > Arthropoda > Insecta > Lepidoptera > Noctuidae > Athetis > Athetis lepigone. The sequence goes on along the minus strand of CM066218.1, from coordinate 3,944,239 downwards.
CCCGGGGCATTGCCATGTCGCAGATCTCGGACATGGCCTCCTGGAACCACCCAGCCTCGGCATTGATGTCGGCAGGCCTGTCCGGTGATGACACCCAGGCCTGCACTATCGAGGCTTCCAGGAGAAGCTCCCGGTCCAGCTGCTTCAGCGCCCAACGCGGACCACTTGGGGTCCGTCGGACCGGCGCAGCGGAGGTCTGGGCGGAGACGTCAAACCGGATGTACCGGTGGTCGGAGAACGTCTCCACCTTCTCCATTACGCGTCAGTCAACGACACGCGGTGACAGAGCGGGGCTGGCGAACGAGATGTCCACCACCGACTCACCCCGCATCCGCACACACGTGGGGACGGATCCCTGATTCAGCACAACTAGGCCTGCCTCTAGGGCCCAGTTTTCCACCATACCCACTCATGTTCCTTCGATTGCCCTTTATGTTCCAGGGTCACGGTAACTGTTATAAACATTCCGCAACACAAAGTGTATCCTGGGTAGGAATCGAACCCACCTTTAGTTTAGCTGTCAATAACTATTGCTCCAAAAACCCAATCAAAATAATGTAACAGTCACAGTGAGATAAATCGATGTTACTTAGCGCGTATTTCGTCTTAGCACCGTGTAGTGCTACACAATTGCCAAACGTCAAGTTCACGACAGAGATGAAACATGGCTAAGCCAAAGTATCTCGCCATCAGATTTGCTAACTAAGCCAAAGTACATCCTAAGTTAGGGTGCCCTCTATCTGGCAGAAACTTGTTTCTCCGAAACCTATTTGGCATAACTTACTTGGCAGAAACTTTTTTAAACGAACATTGTTATGGTATAAAAAATATTTAAAATAATTGTTTTTTGACCTAATGTTTTTATGTCCGAATTTTAAATGGGATACTTTTAAGATGGCAGAATTGTATTGGGAATAATTACCTTTGTCAGAGTTACAATTTTGCATAATTTCGTTTAGCATAACGTTTATTTAGAGCGCCGATTATTTGGCATAATTTGACTTAGCATACTACGAAGATCACAGAATTTCAATAGAAATAATTATTAGTCATATTGATAAAAAATATATATTGTTTTAAAAAATCACTATGGTGTGCTACAAAAGTGAGTGACAGAAATGAATCGCTGCAATACCGACTTCACGTAGTCTTGTCTGCCCTACCCCTAGAGTGTAATTTAAACCCGCGAAGGGGCGGAGGGGCGAGGCGGTTAGCTCGCGTGGGACCGCCGGAGCCCCGCAGCGCCGGAGCCGTGACAGAAGCCATGCCTGCTGCATGTTGCATGCTTGTTGCATGTCGCATGCCTGCTGCATGTTGCATGCTTGCATGCTGCATGCTTGCTGCATGCTTGCTGCATGCTTGCTGCATGCTTGCTGCATGCTTGCTGCATGCTTGCAATGCTTGCGTGCTTGCTGCATGCTTGCTGCATGCCAAAAGACGATTCTGTCTGTGAATTTTCTGCGATATGATGGTTCTACTTTTGATTATTATGGATATAAAATATATGCCAAAAGATGTTTCTGGTTTTGAACTTTCTACGATGTGATGGTTATACTTATTGATTATTATGGATATGAAATTTATGCCTTAAGATGATTCTGACTTACAAAATTATGGATTTCGGTGTATGGTAAATGAGTGTATGCCAAACGATTTTCTGCGAAAAGAGGTTTATGCTATCCCTTGCTATGCAAAATAAAATTATGACGTAAAAAGTTCTGCTATAAAGGGTGGACCCCCTAAGTTACTAGAATTTATCTCGGCTAGCTTCATACATTAAGAATTCAATACACTAGCAAATAACATCGCACCACTTCCACAACTCAAAGCGCATGCATCACCAAGATCCTACATTGAACCCACATTCAATTCAATTTGAATGCAACACTCAGGTACTAGGAAATTCAGTTCAGTCAGGCTTAAACTGTAAATACTGATACCTAGAACGTTATTATGTACCGACAATTTTACTGAGACGATAAATAAGTCGGTGTTCGGTTGCTTATGGATGATATTGGCACTGCGACGGTAAAATTATCGGACGGGCGATATTTAAAGGTGTGTTATACTTTAAACTTTCGCGTTGCATATTAATATTTTACTGTTTTACGGGATTTAACGCGCACGTACCTTTTTTATTTGTTTTTTGCTTGACGTTTCGGCAGGGTTACACCTGCCATGGTCACAAGCAGACGCGCGTTAAATCCCGTAAAACAGTAAAATATTTAAAGGTGTGTTGGCGTATAGATTTCTATATAGAGTAGTAAGATCTCGTTTCTATAGTTCTTACCAAATTTTAGTTTTACCATATAAACATATATAAGTTTTAATGGTGTGTTCTCACCAAAGTCCTTTTTAAGTCAAAGTCAAATAATTTATTTTCATTAGACCAAAAAAGGCACTTTTAAACGTCATTTACAAAGCAAAAATTGATTCTATTATTCATTAAAATGACTGGACCAATTTGGGCGAAATTGTATGTGAATATAATATTAAAATGGGCGTCTATAATGCGTGCGTTCCTGCCTGCCTCGGAAAGCGCATAAAACTGTTGTTGATAGCAGAAACATGAAAGTAATTGGTTTCAAAGATTGCTCAATCCTTCAAACACACGTGATTTGAGACACAATAGAAAGACAATAGCAGCCCGACAGCCGGCTGTCGGTTGGTCGTTGAAAGGTTAAACGAATAAAAAGATTTTCAAGCTTTTATATTATGAAGATGTATGTATGTTACCTGCAGTATTAGAACATGTATACCGAACATGTGTAACAAATTTCTCGTAAGTTATGAGTTTTGAACACCAAGATGGATTGGAGGTAGAAACGGTTGAAAAATATTCGAGTTATGAGCAATTTCAAGTTTGGTTACATTTACACGGTTTGCGTTAATATTTTGTATTTAGCAAGCGTTTATTTAACTTGCATGTAACTATAATATGTTTTTACTCATGAATCTTGCATTCGGATTGAGAAATTTAACATGCATGTTGTAAATTAGAGTACAATGCTTGAAATGCATTAAATTGAAAGCTTGTTTTTAAAATGTTTTTTTTTGTTATTTGATAATCTTGCTGTAGCGAATCTACTACTCTGTTTTATGTGTTTTTCAGTACCGTACAGAAAAAAATCACGTGCAAGACGGAGTCAGTATAAAGAGTTTTGTACAAATCGTTCTTTATTAGTACTTAGGAACCGTTCCTATTCCGCTATTCGGTATACAAAAACGTATACGGATACGTTTTTGTTTTTCAATATTTTGGAACGTAAGAATTATCAATGCACACAAAACACCAGATGATAAATAATATTTATTTATTCAATTGGTGCAAAAAAAAGGTTGTCAGCATTTTCTGTGAAAATTTACTCTACACCCCTAACATCCACATCTCTGTTATAGACAGACGGACAGACTCACCTTTTGCGCACTGAACCCTAAAAAGCCTGTTTTTTGTCATTGTCATTACCAGTCTACACAATTCACAGCTATATTGCCCTGTCCAATTACATTACATTTACGGCCAATTATTTACAAATTGACAGCTTGAAAAGTTTCGTTTTAAATTATTTGGAGAGGCGAAGGTCCTACGCATTAAGAATAGAATTCTTTGAGAAATCTGTCAGAAATAAGTACCTACCTCTCTTTGACATTTTTATTTCATTTGTTCTAACGGTGACCTTTATTATTATTTTTAGAAAATAAAATATTCGTCTCAAAAATACTCGTCTTCGTAAAATGTATTTCTTTTTAGTATACTAGCTTCTGCCCGCGGCTTCGCTCGCGTTAGAAAGAGACAAAAAGTAGCCTATGTTACTCTCCATCCCTTCAACTATCTCCACTTAAAAAATCACGTCAATCCGTCGCTCCGTTTTGCCGTGAAAGAAAGACAAACAGACAGACAGACAGACAGACACACTTTCCGATTAATAATATTAGCACAGATTAATAAATAGTTACTACGTAACAGATACTTCACTCCAATACAAAAACCAAAATACCTACGCTATAATAGCCTACAAAATCATAATAATAATACCAGTTGTTTGCAGCAAGGAGAAATGTACCATAAGTACGCACTAAGAGAGTTGAGATTATTTTGCCCGCCGCGCGACTAACGCTGTGTGCGTGTCGTCCAGCAAATCTGCTAGGGTTATACGTATGATGACAATGGTAATAAAACGAATGTTTTAGAAAAACAATTATTATTTTATTTGTTGATCAAATATTTTTTAGTTTGATAAATTGACTGATGCATATTTTTCGATCCTTGAATTCCCGACTAATATATTTTAGTGTCGAAAATATCCAAAACCGCGTGAATAATTTTAATAAATAATCAAAAGGGAAACAAGAGAATTGGGAAACAGGGGAATTGCACAATAATCACGCAATAATTACGTGGTTTCGGCATTTTGATAGTCAGCGCTGTACCCGAGACGCGCGAGCACTCAGCCGGGCGCGCGACAGCCCGGTGTTCGTTGTATCGTCGACGATACGCGAAGCGGTAGGCATAAAACGCGTGGCCTTGAGCGAGTGACGGACGCCTGATATTAGTATGGATTTGGATATTTGATTACGTCTTAATGGTTAATAGAAATAATCGCATAGGACTTTCGTATACGATTATATTTAGAAATCACCAGGGTTGCGGAATGTTTATAACGGGGTTGCGGAATGTTTATAATAGTTACCGTGACCCTGGAGCATAAAGGGCAACCGAAGGAACATGAGTGGGTTTTAGTCAGTAAAAGTCTGACACACCCTCCCGCCGCACCCAGGACGGGAGCAGTCATTTGATGATTTCCCACACACCAAAAAAAAATATTTAGAAATCATTTCATCAAATCAAACACGTGTGACGTCATATTTTATGGCAAGCAAACGGCTTACAACTGCGCACTAGTAACTATTTAGTAATCTGTGGCACTAGGCAAATAAGTAAATAAGACGCATTTCAAACATTTTCATTCCTTGCTCAAAACAAAATTATCTTGAAAATATTGATTGAGGCAAAATAATAATTCTAAAATAATAAACTTTCATTTACGTCCTATTTCCCAAAAATATTTTTTTTATATTAGATTGTAAGGAACGCCATTTAGAACCCCAATTTTTATTTTTAATTTGAGATTTTACTATCTGTTGGAGTGAGTTAATTTTCTACTAACAGTGTTGCATCTAGTCTGTCATTTTACGAAATTCGCGTATACAACCAACTATTACTACCTACTCGTGTTACACACCGCGAGATTTCCCCGTATTGCCAACTCAAGCACATAAGACGCTTACCCAGGCAACAGCACCACTCCTATTGAATCTGAGTTCCTGGTAATTATTTAGTACTTTGCGAGGCTTCTCGAAGTTTCTTCAGCCCGTTTGTCTTTGGGCTTGTTAGCATTATTACGAGCATTAGCTCTTAGTTCAGTATTCTAAAGCAATTGCTTTGGAACTTTTCTTCTGCAAATATCTGGGAGGCTTGTTCAAATTTAATTTGCTTGATGAATGCGACTGTGAGCAGAGGCGCCTTTGTGGAAGTCGGTATTTATAATCTTATGCTTAAGTTACTTTAGTTAAATAGTTATAAATAATTCAGGTATTGGCTTTTGAAAGAAGTTGTGTTTGTTTTTGATTCTTAAGGTTACGCCATACCAACTTTCATAAAGACTGGTTCGAGAATTTCGACAAAGAAACGGTCAGAATTTCAGATAGACAGATTGACAGAGTTTCTTTTGAATGAACAAAATTAAAATGTATAAGTATAATTTTTTATTCAGTATAATATCTTTGAGTATATAGACTGGAGAAGGCATAGGACCAATATCACAGATTAATAAATAGTTACTACGTAACAGATACTTCACTCCCATACAAAAACGAAAATACCTACGCTATAATTACCTACAAAATCATAATAATAATACCAGCTGTTTGCTGCGAGGAGAAATGTACCATAAGCACGCACAAAGACAGTTGAGATTGCTTTGCCCGCCGCGCGACCCACGTGCGATTGCGTCATCTAGCGAATGTACTAGGGTTGTACGTATGACGATAATGGTAATAAAACGAATGTTTTAGAAAAACAATTATTTTTTTATTTGTTGATCAAATATTTTTTAGTTTAATAAAATGACTGATGCATATTTTTCGTTTCTTGAATTCCCGATTATTATATTTTAGTGTCGAAAATATCCAAAACCGCGTGAATAATTTTAATAAATAATCAAAAGGGAAACAGGAGAATTGGGAAACAGGGGAATTGCACAATAATCACGCAATAATTACGTGGTTTCGGCATTTTGATAGTCAGCGCTGTACCCGTGACGCGCGAGCACTCAGCCGGGCGCGCGACAGCCCGGTGTTCGTTGTATCGTCGACGATACGCAAAGCGGTAGGCATAAAACGCGTGGCCTTGAGCGAGTGACGGACGCCTGCCAATATTCCGAACAAAAAAGTCTGTCACTTTCGGCGGGGGGCGCGGTAGCCACTACATTGAAAATATTGCACACATAAATAAATACGATCCCTATTTTTACAAACGCACACGTAAAAAAAGAATAACACATTCAAATTATGCACACTAGTATTCACGTAAAAGAAGTAAATTTTGTGTATCTACACAAAACACACTTCTAAGAAATGACCGCCTTGAAAGAGAAGTCCCCTACCCTCGAAAAAAAAATGTCGATATCGATAAACATTATTTCTTAGGCTTGAATCAATTAAATAAAACCCTTTTTGTATATTAATTGAATTTTAATAAAAACAAAAAATAGTAGTAAAAATATGAAATTTGACAAGAAAAAGTCATTACCCTGCAGCGGGACAATATTAGGCTGGTTTTATTATGTGATTAGGCTGGTATTAATGTATGTGATTTGGTTATTGCTCATGTCAATATAAAAATCAAATCATTTATTTTAATGGATCTCGTTGCCCCTTCCAAGAGATAGTTTCGTATGGACAACGAGGGGCAACTAACTCCATAACGCTTTTTATAGATTTTACAATTATTTGTACAGGTATTTGTAAATGTGAAGACAATGAGGCTTAAAAACTAGTATAGATAGTATATTATACACAAATCAATCAAATATTTAATGTGATCATTATGATAGACGACCACATTTAAAAAAAATATTACTATGCGAGCCATAGTAACAATCACCACAAGTAAAATTAACTTGAAGAAAATTACATAAGTACATCTTTAAATTAGCCACCAAGTGACTTTATCGAAATCCTTAATAATGTACCTAATAGAAAGAAATTAGTAGTAGTAGAGCTCTTTGTGAAGGAGCTCGTCCGGGGAAGGACTACCACCATACCTATTTCAGCCGCGAAGCAGCTTTGCTGTGTTCCGGTTTTAAAGGTATAGGTGCCGGTGTAATTACAGTCACATGAGACATATCATCTTTGTCTCTGGGATGGCAACGCATCTGCATTGCCATCTTGCTGTTAGACATTTTGTAGTATAAAAAAAATCCTTTGGGACAGGACCAGCATGTGTCCAACCAAAGATTATTATACCTTTTATACCAAAGAAGAGAACTGATGTCGCCAAACTTCTAACCTATAACACTTACTGATTTTTAAAGTGAATTAATTTAGAATAAATATGCCGAATACATTTTTGAGGATCTCTTTTTTTTGTTATATAGGCAATTCTTGTGTCGGTATATTTAGTCATCACGGCTTTAGCTAGTTCTAACTCGTGACTATTTAAGATGTCAGTATCATGATTATATGTGAACAAAGTTTTGCCAACAAAATTGCGCAGAGCCCTAGTTACGACATAGTTTGTAGTATAATTAATGTTTAAGTTTTTGCGGTCATTCACTCCAAGCCTTATGAATTTCTCGCATTGCTGACACAAATATATTACGCTTTCTGATGCGTACATTAAAAAGCCCTTAGTTTTTAGGAAAGCTAGACTTTTATCGTTATATGATCCAAGCAAATTTTTAATACAATCATTACATTTAATTTTTTTTATTAATCTAAAAACAACATATCCTGCTATGTATTCAACAATTTTCTCTCCAAAGGGTGACAAATATAGTTGGCTTTCCAGATCTTCTTCATAATTTGTATCAAAATTGGGGTACAAGTTTATTTCGTTTAAACCCGAAGAAGTCATGTTAATTTTATCTGTTGCCGATCTAGCGGATGAAGATGTCAGAATGCTTACGTTTTGTAGGGGTATGCAATTGGTCCCCTTTGAGGCTGGAAATAATTCTTTATGAATTAAAATCTTTTTGTATATACTTTCAAACTGCCGAGCAGTGGGGTTATCTGAAAATCCACCATGACTTCTAATGGTTGAAAATAAAATTTCAATATGGTCTTGGCTTATTTTATGCAAAGGGAGGTAACTCATATCGGTATAGTGTGAATTATCTTCCTCTGCAGACTTGGAGTCCAAAACTAAGTCTTGGAATAAAGATTTCGCACTATCTATACATACACACATGCCCAAAAATCCTGTATGACGAGGAGATCGCAAAACATTAATTTTTTTTATCTGGCCACCTCGTGTTTTTACATCCGCTTCTAAATTCATTAAGTATATTTTTGTTTCTTCAAGTCGCTTGAAAGATTTTTCATAATTAGATTGAGCAAGAGCTTTTTTATACCCATATCCGCATGTTTTACTATCTAAGATGTCAAAAACATCATTTACCATACTAATAAATGCAGCAGTGGGTTTAACATCCTGAAATTTTTTATATTTTATCGTATCCTGGCAAAAAATTAGTGCGTCTGCGACGCTTGCGCTAAAGAGTTGTGCAGCTAAACGGACGTTCATAATTTTAGTTTTAAAATAAATATGATTGGACCTAAGTCTATTAGCAACATAAAATAGTTCTTCGTCTTGTAGTTCGTGCAAATTAACGATATGGTTCCAATCAATCCGATTGCCCTTAGAATCAATAAAATATTTATAATGCTCAAATGTGTTCCTAATTAATTTTAGCATGTGGCAAGGATCTAAAAAGAAATAAATCTTTTGGCCAGTAATTGGATCTAAAATGGTAGTTTGAAGATTATTTACGTCCATGCAACAACCTAACTCTTCAGCCATGGCTAAATTAGACTTAGTGCCATCGCAGGTCAACGCTTTGATTTGAATACCAGTGGCATTTACTAATTCAAAAGCTTGGCTTACAAGACGCGATTTCAAAGTCGCAGACGTGCCTTTCACAAAGAAATAACCCAAAGGTAACTTCCAGGTGGTGTTTATCCCGACTAAAAGGAATACCAGAGCATCAGTAGCTTCTTCGGCATTATCTGCATTATCATTAAAACCATAATCGACATTACCGAAGAATCTTTGACTTTTGGGATCCCATTCTGGAGACTGTTTAATTTTCATTTCATCTATGACAAGGGTACAAAATATTTTTTTGTTAGGATTGTTTTGTTGTACCATGTTTAACGCGTGAATTGCTTCTTTAGTGAATCCAGGTTTGCCATCTATGTTTGCGTACCATTTTGTAAGTGTTCTCGGGTGAGGCAGTGAAGTGAGAAATGATTTCCTAACAAATCTATATGCCTTCGGCGAATAAAAGTTTAATGATAGGGCAAAACATCTTAATTCTGGAGAAAATTGTTTTCGCGATAGCTTCCCTGACTTGGCGTTGGTTATTTGACGTTTTAAAATTTCTGAATTTTTAACCCCAAAGCTTTCCAGTAATAATTTATCTTCTTTATTTATTAATAATTTGTCATTTAATATTTTTAAAATCTCTTGCAATGAATGTACTTTGGTTTTTAAGTACCGTGTTTTTGATTGCAGTCTTTTTATTTGATTCCTTTTAGTTTTTAACTGCTTTTTTAATTTTATTTTCCTTGGTGTTATTAATTCTTCAGTGTTTTGCCTAGTTCTTTCAGGTGAATGTAAATGGTCCGCTTGAATAGTTGCATCCGATGCGTGGTTTGTAGAAGCATTTTCTGTTCTATTGTCGGTAATGGAGGCGCTAGTTGGAATATTATTTGAATTCCCGGAATCCTATAAACAATAAGAAATTATTTAAACGTACACTTATTTACATACTTAATGTAATAATTGTTTAAAAGATAATTTAAGCAAATTATCTTTAAAAAAAAACAAAAATCTTACATCTTCAGATAAAAATAAACTTGGAAAAGCATTGTTGCTCAATTTTCGCCTTTTATTGGGCAAGTTTTCAAAAAAACATTGTTCAAAATGTCGAGAACATACAGTGCTCGTACGAGTCGGTATCCAATTATTTGGTCTCTTACAAGCTCGTATCCACTTCGCCCTGGTTTCTATAACTTTCGGAAATCTGAAAAAGTGTTGTCTGGATTAAATTGATACGAATAATAAACAAATAAAATAAAAATGTAATAAAATCTGGCAAAATTCTCTGAAAAATCTCTGAATATCATTACGGAGAAAATTATTAATTTTAATAATATTTAATATAATACAGGATTATATACCGCAATATTATTTTAATCTCTTATGAATCGTTTGAAATCTACCGTTGATGTATTTAGGGTCATAGACACAATAAATATTTAAAAAAAGTTCCAAATAGGATACGAGATAATAATAATTATGATAACAAATAGATGGTAGAAATTACGCTTAACAATATTATTTTTACATCACTCGTCGCAGTACTTAATAAACGGTGTTTATTAACAACTATATCCTCATCATTTAGTAAGATTAAACTAAGTTGATACATTCGTAAATACAGCAAAGTAAAAGTTTAATTAATATTACTTACTTATTAATTAATCAAAATAAAAAACAAACTTGGAACATGAACTACGTAAGTACATAAATTCAAATTTATCGACATGACCATTTTCCTTCTATTCAAACACTATGCCAACACTAGTCGGTAGGTAAGTAGTCTCGCTACGCATTTGCAGTAAGGACATAATTGCATGGCTAGTCTGCTAATTTCACGTACATTAGAAAAATAGATTTTGAACTTTACTTGCAAAAAAAGATGTGTAGCGAGACTATGTGTGACGTCACAAAAGCAATGCGAGTAAAAACTCGATTGTGTCTAGTTTTAGGCTGAATCGAATTACGAATCGAAATATTATTTTTAGGTTAAGATTTATAATTTAACTAAAATATGACCACATATTATTAAAAAAATACTTACATGTGGAAGGTTATTCCGTCTTTGTGTATGTTTGACGTATTTGACCGCTTTTTACAAGTTATAACTGCACAGCTAGGCATTTTTGTGGAGCTCTGCTCATCACGACAACGATAAGAGATGTGCGTTAGAATCGATTTGAAAGTAGTTTTTACTAACGCGCTAGATCATTGCTCTTGTACCTTTGACAGAGGGGAAGAGCGCAAAAGGCTTCTCCAGTGGTATATTCTCTAAGTATAATATATAAAAACCCACAATACCTACTGTTCATTTTAATGCACGCCACGATTCGCAAAAAAGCAAATAATGTCACCAATTTTCTTTAAAAACGTCTAGCCAAAAAGAGTAAGGGCTCACCCATATTTCACTAGTTACAAATTGTCGTTGTACCCGTGATTTGTCCACGAGACAGATCCATCAAGCTTAGTACGTAACCTTAGTTTTTATGTTTCGGATTTATGTTTCTCTAGGCCGTGACAAAAATGTCGAAATGTCGTGTTGACCTAGTGGTTTTTAAAATATCTTCGGACAACTCACACACGGTTATCTGATCCCAAGCTAAGCAGAGCTTGTGTTATGGTAACCAGACAACTTATACACATACTTATAAAATTTGTAAATACATACATATTATAGATAAGTTACACCCAGACACAGAACAAACAATCATGCTCATCACTCAAAGTTTGTCCGGGGTGGGAATCGAACCCACGACCTCAGGTATAGCAGTCAGGGTCACTAACCACTAGACCAACAGGCCCGTCAAGGTTAAGGCGCCCGCTACTCATGCGAGAGGTTGTAGACCAAATCCTGCAAGTACCAATGTGAGTTTTTTAATTTATTATGTACTTTCTAATGTTTATCTTGGACATCACTGACACCCCGTGCTTTGGAAAGCACGCAAAGCCGTTGGTCCCGGTTGTCATTCGTAGAATTTTGACATTCGTTACAGGTAGCCAGAAGCCAGAAAGTCTGCCAAGTCTAACTTTGGGGTATCGTGTCGCGCAGTAGCTGTGGAGGTCTGACAGGCAGTCGCTTCACGTAAAACACTGATATCCAGCTGAATCCGGTTAGGCTAGAAGCAGACCCCAACATAATTAAGAAAAGGCTAGGGATGATTTATGTTTCTTTAGGTCTTTGATTGAAGTCAATTCTCTGATTAGATATACGGTACAGTAGTCTTATAATTAATAAGAAAATTGAAGCCATACATATTTAATGTCAATGAATCTGCATTTGAAATCACTTCAGTCCGCGCAGAATCCTCGGTTTTTTTTTTGGCTTAATATTATGACTGTATACCTCTAGGTATAGACTGGAATTTTATCAAGTAAATAAGAAAATTTATAATTTTGTTTATAAAACAATGATAATATAAAGTTTGGCTAAGTTAATTTTTAAAAATTCTTGGTAAGTGGTTGTTTTTGTCTAAATAATCAGTACGGAACGAGACACTCAAGGTCGTCGGCTCGGGAGCACAGTGCCTTGTAGTGCAACATGCAACAATTCCCAAGACGCATTCGTGCGCTAAATAAATTTAAAACCTCGTGCTCAATTTCTGTGAATCCCTTGGAGTTGATGGAGATAAACAAACATCAAGCTTTAAAAGTTGTTGTCTTTTTGCACCAGAATTTTCCAAATAGCTACCCGGATTAGGAATTTCTTGCCTAAAATCACGTAAGGTCATCGATTCCGATTGTGATTCATATATCTTTGACAGCCGATACGGGTAGTCAAAAGTCGTAATTTCCGTACTAAGTGGATTAAAGCCGATGTCCATCGCCACCGTCACCGTTACGTCAATGAGAACAAGATAACGATGATGATGCTTGTATGCACGTGTGTAACCTTTTTTGGGTTCCATTTTGCCCTACTACGAACGAGCAGATTTAATTCAAACTTTGCACACCTATCAAATATCCGATGAAAATATAATAATTCGTTTAAAAAATAAAAAAGAACTACATATTTATTAAAACTTCATGCACAAGTAAAACATTGCACAACGGCGGACTTAATGCCTTATGCATTCTCTACCAGTTCACCTTAGGATGATGCAGAGACAGAACATGGTACCTAGGTGCAAAAAGTTCAAAGTATAAAAAAATGAAATATCATAATAAATACATACATACAAAATATCAACAGTAGAGAGAGATAAAAATTATAGATAGAGAAAAATAACAAATTACATTACTGTTAGTTTAATAAAACTAAAAATACTTATTATGTTTTTACTCGTAACAACAATGTTCACATTTATTACGTAACTAACCGACTATACTTTTTTCATTTACGTTCCAATAGTAGTAGTTACATCTATCCATTTCACCCACTTTTATTCTCATTTCTCTCATCGTAATAAGCGAACCAGAGCAAAAACATTAACCTCTAGTTTCCTTAGCTTACTGATTATTTCCTTTGACCACATAACAACAAGTTCTTCCATAATGAGACCCTTATACCGCCACTGTGTGTAATTCTGTTTTTATTAAAACCTCTTATCTATAACTTCACGCTGAAATGAACTCTAAATTCTTCTTCCAAGGTTGGTTTTCCATTGAGTGGTAAGAAGGTTGTCAACGAAGTTATCCGTATTACTTGTCCCGCAATATTAAGACACACAATAGTACATTTGTATTGTCTCGGTGTAGATGATGATAAGTGAATAAGTGCGATTGTTCGTTGGTTAGTTTCGGTTATTAAAAAAGGAAGAACGTAATTTTATATTAAAAACTTGTGAAACGTACAACGTCCTACAACGTCATATGTCAAACATGATGCACTCACACAGATACGTAAGTAGTCAAATATGATCTACACTCACACTTATGCACAAGGTACGAAAACCCGCCGCCATTACGCACTGCACTACAGTACACGCACACAAGCACACAGGACATTTACATGCTTCACTCGTGATTAGAAGAGATTACTTCATTCAGTTTTATTTTTAGATCCGTGCTTAAAGACAGTGTGTTAAAAGCAGTTTTATTTAATTTACTGACTGATGACTACTCCGTGATTTTCTGCGATGAGATTTCAACCTATTACAGTCATTCATATTCATATACGACACCAATCCGTTATGATCCTAAGTTTCATTATGCGAGTTAGCGAATGAGTGATGAGCGAATAACTTTCAAGTGATACATCACCTTAAGGTACCTATTGTCTTAAGATAATAAGCCGTTAAGGATAAAGGATTGTTTTGTTTGAAAGAGACAATCTCTAGACGTGCTGATTCTATTACAAAAATCTTTCTGAGATAGATAGCCATATAAACTATAATGTTGGTTATTATATTTAGTGATTATCTTTAGTGGCGCTGGGTTTAATTTTTTTTGTTAAATGTAAATAATTTAATAATTTTTTATCACGCTACACCCACAGGAGCGAAACAGTAATCAAAAATCTAACTCAACGAGACTGCAATTACAAGCAACCGCTAGCAGTTGAAAATTAACCTCACACAATACTTATAACACAACCACATTGTCCCACGAGTGTTAATCCCTAACCTAAAACCAGGTTTAATAAACCAACTATTTGCTTAACCTAAACCGCCAAGTATGCTCGTAAAACTGGCAATTATAGTGAATAACGTTTTTGTTTCGCCGTGATGTAGGAACTGTCTAGTTTTTGTAGCACACTAGAGTTTAATGTAGGTAAGTGTTTTGTTTTTATAGTGAGCGACTGTTGAGCGTTACTTTAAAGTGGTGATAAACTTGAGGTTTCACTTGTAATAGAACATGGAGCATTCGCTGTTTTGTTATAATTTGATTTTAGGAACTAATGAGCATTTGTGTGTTATATTTTAGCACAATGTTACATAATTACATTACATGGATATGTTTATGATAACTGGGCATTTGCCAATATTGTACCATTCGCAAGAATGATACATTACAATATAGTGCTCGTGCAAATTTGCTTCTTAAATTGTCCGTGCGTTTTGGTTCAGTGAGCTATAGAAATGCAGATGCTATAATTGACAGCTTGTCTTAAAGACAATTTCATTTATTCACCGCTATAAAAACATCGATTTTGTATGAGACGCGTACGCGTCCGTTCAGGGGGCGTACCACCAGCCCTTATTAGCAGTATTACTTTGATATTACTTTCAGTAGGAAAGAGACGGCGCTAGACAACGTGTCTAACGCTGTCACTTGCACACTCCTGAACAGGAATAAAACAATCTTACTTTAAACGTCATAGTACGGGGGCAGTTTTCTGCGTCTGTTCACCGTTTTTTGGAAAATCGTGGTTTCTAAGGACATAAGTTGAATTTAAATGTACGTAGTTCCTTAAGCTTTACAGCTTTTCTCATTGATGTGATGTGATATTATATATGAAGACATTTTGTTAATGAAATACTCGTGATAATGTTACACTTGAAATGTAAATGGTGTTTTGTTTTTTTTTACTTTTCTATACAAAATCATTTGAAATGGTTGTTGATAAAAATTCTTTATCGAATTCTGCTAAAGCATTGCACACAAGAGGGAAGCTACAGGCAACCACTTAAATAATAATGCATTCATATTTTCTGAATTAGCATACAGCGCTTTAGAGATATTTCCTTAATATCCTTTGTAGATTATAAAGCGTATGCACCGCTGCAGCAGATTAGATGCAACCGAAGGGGAAGATACCAGGCTAGCAGAAGTTTAACGGAATTAAATGTTGTGCGAATATAATTGTTTTGTGGAACATTTTAATATTTGTATAATAATGTATATTTAGATTTCAGGAACAGAAATCATTAAAAAAAAAACAATTATCACACACCTTAAAATAATTTAATATCAAAACAATTTAACAAAATCAACAATTACACTTAACTTATTTAATTACACAATTACATAGGTTTAAAACCAAAATAAAACACCAATCACATAAGAATTAAGCAAATAATCATGTACTTACAAAATACCACAACAATTTTATAACAAAGGAATTACTCACAAATCGCGCCGACAACTACCGTTCCGTACCGAAGCCAACGAGCAAATGACCGTTACAAGGGCGCGCATCGCCTTTTATAGACATGGTTTAAAAATAAAAATAAGTTTCCTAAATGTATATTATTGTAGGATTTATTAATAACTAGCTGTCACCCGCGGTTTTACCCGCGTAGTTCCCGTTCCCGTGAGTTTTTGGGATAAAAACTATCCTATGTCCTTTCTCAGGCTATGGACTATCTCTGTACCAAATTTTATTTTAATCATTTCAGTAGTTATAGTGTGAACGCGAGACAGACATACAGAGTTACTTTTACATTTATAATAATATATTTAAGTAGTATTGATTACGATCATCAAGGCAATTTTATGATTTTCATAAACAAAAAAATACTGAAATTCACTATAACTCATTAAATATATGAAAAGCACGTTAAAATGGCATTAAAACTGTATTCATATTTTAATGATTGAAATAACATACATGCTACATATCATTGAAATAATTATTATTGTAGATCATGCTATAACGTTGTATGCTATGTGGCCACCAACACCAAGTGCGTATACATCGGATCCAAACACGAAGGGCTCCGACCTTTTGAATTTTTAGGTTTCTGGGTAAAGGTCTATTTTGGGTTCCTTTTTAAAGAGACCCTTAATGGTTCACTATGTCATATCGTTCGTCCGTCCATCGTCGGCTTACATGCTTATTTTTTAATACTTTATCCTGGGTTGCTACCATGAAAGCAAGAGAGGTCGAAGATTCAGTCTTGAATAACTTAATTTGGTCTTTATGTTGTAACCAAACATCGAAGCTCCGGTGTTTTTAGGTTTGGCAAGTCAAACCTCAGATCTGGCGTAAATCCGTACTAGTCCGTACTAATATTATAAATGCGAAAGTAACTCTGACTGTCTGTCTCTTCTTCACGACTAAACCACTGAACCGATTTGAATGAAATTTGGTACAGATATAGTCTGGGACCCGAGAAAGGACATAGGATAGTTTTCATCCCGGAAATCTCCGTCGCGGGCAAAAGCTAGTACTTTATAATAGTAGAATGTAATGACATTGACCAAATGATCCGCCAACATGACTTGGGATCCGACATTATTTACCACTGTTGGGTGGAAGCTTTTGAGCAGGAGGTGGTGTGGAGGCTTCAGCGGACAAGTGCTACAAAGTGGTAATGTATTGAAGTGCTACGTAGATTTTAGCTTAGTTTATGTTTAGGTTAAGATAAGATATGAATTTGGGCATATGCAGCCTGATATAAAGAAATTGTTCACTTCAATTCAGATAATTTTTTTTTTCGACTTTAGACTAAAAATACATTAGTTTAAAGCCAAATTTCAATTCCTTGGTTGTCAAAAGACGTTAGTGAAACCTAGGATGAACCAATCCTCAAAGAGGTTTCAATTGACCTCAGACTTTAACATTTTATTCTTTTATGTCTTAATCTCGACCTCTCGACTTCTTGATTAGAGATTGGGAGCCGTATAAAAATGTAACAGGATCCGTTCCTTTGTACCCCAGGGTCTATTTGCCGAGATTACATTTTTACCGGCCGTTAAAGCGTAAATAATGATACCTTCATTGTTTTAATCGGTTTGTGTACGGTGGGAAATTGTTTTTTTTAGGTTTTCCGGATTGGGAAATAGGTCTCCGTATTAGATAGGTCTCCTCTTTAGATTGAAGAAGTGATATTACTGGATCCCATAAACACACGTTAAATAATACATCTGATTCCGATTTAACTTAATGATTGGTTGATAAAATAATCATAAATTAGTTTCATCCAAACATTACATTTTTTTTTTGTAGATGAAGAAGGTAGGTATGCACTAAAGAAGATTAAAAAAAAATTCAAACTCTAAGGTAAGAACTGTGAAGTAGGTGGTAGCGCCTTCTATTATTTCTTAATATTAATAATAAGACCTCTTTTTATCTATTCTGTCTTGACCGACCTTCACGCTCTCGCACGCCTGACGGCTGTCAGAAGCCATAAAAAAAAGAAGAAAAAGAAGAAAAATTCCGCCATGGAAGATCCGCACGTGAAAATGCAGTTTTTTCACGTTCCTGATATTATTTAACGCGCCTAGTTAATTCCTACCGTATTACAACAAATATTAACCGCTGTGATTGACCGCCCGCGGGTGTGATTGTTTGTGGACACAGAGACAGAGAATTCCAGTGTTGTGCTTCAAAAGCCTCCAAAAGGCGAAGAAACATCAGGCGCCATTTTATTGAACCTATACACGAGGCAAGGAGACAGCCAGGTAAGGCGCACCAGCGTGCAGCGTACTTTCTCTCTAATCCCACAACTTACATCCCGGTTTGTTATCACCATATAATTCTTTATTCTCTTGGCGATTATCAGCCATCCTTCTTACAGTCAGATTTCGCAAATCGTCAAATATTGTGGTTTTTTTACCCAACATTTTTTGGTCCTTCGAGCGGATTCATATCCAATTCTCTTTTATTTCGCGTAAGTATCTTCTAGAAGTACTTACCTAGGTAGTTGTAGCATCTAGCTGCACTCCTAGTCTATTTACATACCCATTACGTGGTTATTTCCCGCACCCCAGTAGGTAATATACAATTGCGTAGCTACCTACTGATATACCTTATTATAATTACTCGAACTATATAGTGGTCTTATAAATACCATATTTCAAGCACCATTAGTTCAACCACCTTAAAGTTTGTTGCCTACATAGGAATTACTAGGATTTACCGCCGCATAAATACTTAGGTATTTTTGTTGTTCTTATATACTTAGGTAAAATAATACTTAGGTATACATTTTAGTTTGTTTGGTTCATTAACCTACATAAACATGTCGCAACAAAAGAAACTATGCATTTCGGAAGAAAAAGAGTTAAAAATATTAGAAGCTAAACGCAATACTTTATTTGAGCGTATGCAAGACATTTTTGAACGCTCCAAAACCGCAACTTCTTCCGATATTAGTAGGGAATCATTTCTTAATTATTGTATGACAGTAGATGTTATTCGATCAGACTTTCATACATTATTAGACGCTTATAACTCAAAATTACTTTCAATTAATCCTGATTCCCAGCCGAATTATCAGTCGTACACCGCATTCGAAGATCTTTATTGTATCGTGAAACGTATACAAAGTCAGTTAGATGACAACCGCTCCACAGCGCCAGGTGGCGGTTGCGCGAACTATCGAGCACCGCGTCTACCTCCAATTGAACTTATGTCATTTGACGGTGACATACGTAACTGGCCATTATTTTATGCAAGTTTTAAATCAACAGTGCACGATAATGTCTCTCTGACAGATGCCGACAGATTGTACTATTTGATAGGGAAACTGTCGTCGAAAGCGCAATCCGTGTTTGCAGGTGTCACGCCCAATGCTGAGAATTATCAGGTTATATTTCAGTCACTTGTTGACCGATATCAGGATACTCGTGTCCTCGCGTCTACTTACTTCGATCAAGCTTTGAACCTTAAGCTGACCGGTCCCGCGTCTGTTTCGAATTTCCAGCTGTTTATCGATAATTTTGTCACCGCAGTTAATGCCCTTAAAAACTTAAAATTAGAAAACCTTTCCGACTTTATGTTATTTCAACTCGCAATAAAAAAGTTCGACACGGAAACTATTCGTGCTTTTGAGATGACAGAACGTAATCATAAAATACCTAAACTAGATAGTTTTGTGACCTTTATCAAAGATCAGTGTCGAATATTTCAAAATACGCAGCCTAGTTCGTCTGGCTCGTCTAGCCCTATGGACAGTAAACAAAAGTCGAATAAACCGCGAAATAATAATAGTAGTTCGGCTCCTAATCCGCAATCTTACGTAGCATGTTCGGATTCTAATAATAATAATAATAAGTCATATGTCTAATTTTCGTCTTGCGTATTTAATAAATTAGTAAAATAAATATAATATCGTTTTCGCACTATACAAAGTTAAAATTCAATAGTAAAACCAAATTAGAATAAACCTTATAAATAATAAATCAAAATAAACAATGATTTTACAAAGCCATATAAAATTTAAGATATGTGACAGATGTCACTAAAAATACATTGTCAACGAAAGAAAAACAATGAAACGCAAGAAACTTGAAAATACACAATGATAACCAGGTCAGCCATCAAACGAGCACATCCAACACCTCCGGGCCCGTCGCTCAGCTCCGCCTCGCCGCCGCCGGAATCCAGCCCCATCGTGAGCGCTGTGACACCGGCCGTGGCAGTTGCGTCGAGCTCGAGCGACGAGTATTTCTCTCCACCGACGTCGCCACCACCTGTTCGTCGGCGGGGAGGTCGCCGGCCGCCGGGGGGCTTGGGACTTCGAGGCCCATCGGCCTCTGATAGGGTCCCCGCTCCCGGTGGAAGTGCGCGCATGAAATGGACACAGCCAATAAATAAAAATGTTATGCGCGCATACTTTGGGGCTACAGAGGGGGGAAGTAACCTGACTGCGTACCGTGGTCGGATGCTCTCTCTGTTTCAGGTGCTTGAGCCGGCTGTCAATGTTACGGCCCAACGACTGTCGGATCAGGTACGTGTCATCCAGCGTAATCATATGCTGGATGACGCAGTGCTTGATCGGCTACGCCTCGAGTCACGGAGTAATCCTGTTACGCCTGCCTTGCCAGTGGGTGCGGTTGCCGTGCAACCGCAAGATTTAGGTAGTGGTTTGCCGCGACCGCCCTACGCTGGTGAGATGGATGATGATAGGCCTATATCCGTGAGTACCGAGTACAGTGAAAAATTGAGGAGTGCTTTGGAGTGTGCGTTCCGGGAATATCGCTCTACACCGCCTGAGCTTAGACCGCGACTACCTCGTTTACCCATGCACAAGAAAAATAGGGCGCTGGTGTGTGCTCTGGATTCGCTGCTGTCAAGCTATTTTGATGGCAGCGAAGACCTCGCTGATACCCACTCAATTTTGTACTGCGCAGCTGTAGCAGCGTGTCGTGTGGCTCACGTCAAATTTCCCAACAGTGACGGAGCCACACGACCTAAACCTGCTGTACCAGCGTGGCAGTGCAGAATTGAGCGTCGTATTGATGAGGCTAGAGCACTCATCGGCAAGCTGATCTGCTTCAGGGAGGGCAATACGCGCCCTAGAGTGATGCGCTTTGTGAGGTGGGTGTTTGTGGGGACTGACATTCGTCCCCAAGATTATATAGCCCACATCACAGAGCGTATCGACTTCCTGAAGCAGAAGATCTTTGCATGGGCAAACCGTATTCGTCGGTACAAGCGAAGAGTGGAGCGCTATACTCTGAATCGCACATTTCAGAGCGATGAGAGGTGGGTATATAGGGCTTGGGAACGACCAGACCAAGGTGTGATTGACACGCGCCTTCCGGATGATGATGCCATGAGTTCATTCTGGCGCAGCATCTGGTCGGTGCCTGTCAGTCACACTGAGGGCGATTGGATTCGGGAGGTTGAGCGAGCATGTGATATTGTACCAGAAATGGGGGCTATTACCATCAGCCCCCAAGATGTAGCTTGTGCAGTCCGTCCGTTACCTAATTGGAAATCTCCAGGGCCGGACGGGCTGCACAATTTTTGGATAAAATGGTTTGTAAAATCACATGTTCGCTTGGCATCCCAGTTCCAATCAGCCTTAGAGTCTGGATCGTTACCCCGATTCTTAACAACTGGAGTCACCCACCTGCTCCATAAAACAGGTAGTACCACGGAACCCAAGAATTATAGACCAATAACTTGTCTTCCCACGGTCTATAAAGTTCTTACATCCATTTTGAGAGCTAAAATTAATAATCATATTAATAATAATTCTATCATGTCTGCCTCTCAAAATGGATGTAGGAAAGGGTCTCGTGGTACTAAGGAGCTGCTCCTCATTGATATGGCTATCAGTCAGCAGGTTCGTCGTTCTCGAAAGAACCTGTCGACATGTTGGATAGATTATAAGAAGGCCTACGACTCGGTGCCACATACATGGCTCATGAGGGTGCTGGAGTTGTATAAAGTAGATGCAACTCTGCGCACCTTCTTGATGTCGTGTATGGGGCAATGGAGGACGGTCCTTCACTATCCAGGATGTCGACAGATCCGAGAGAACGGCGAACCAATAAAGATCGAGCGAGGTATATTTCAGGGCGATAGTCTGAGTCCGCTGTGGTTCTGTTTGGCCCTGAATCCTTTAAGCACACTGTTGGAGGGTTCAGGGCTAGGCTATCGGTTGCGAAGAGGCGGCCAGGTCATATCTCATCTCCTTTACATGGATGATCTGAAACTCTTTGCCCCCACCGATTTGCAACTGATGAAGCTACTGAAGGTAACAGAAACTTTCAGTAGCGCCATCAGAATGGAATTTGGTGTGGACAAATGTGCAGTCATGCATGTAAAGCGAGGGGAGATTGTGGAATCCGAGGGGACCCAACTCTCGGATTCCATACACCTTAGGTCCCTCTCCTCAACCGAAACTTACAAATATTTGGGTATGTCGGAAGCGTTAGGCATCAATGCTGCCGACATGAAACAGGCGTTGAAGGAGCGCTTCTTGGGCCGCCTGAATAAAGTACTAAATAGTGTTTTATCAGGCGGAAATAAGGTGCGTGCCTTCAACGGTTGGGTCATGCCGGTTTTGATGTACTCTTTCGGCATACTCAAATGGACTCAGACTGAATTGGACGCCCTGGATAGAAGGGTCCGCAGTCTGTTGACCGCAAATCGGATGCATCACCCACGGTCATCGGTAATGAGACTGTATATCCCGCGGAAGTGTGGTGGTCGAGGCTTTTTGAATGCTAAGACCCTGCACAACCGTGAGATATGCAGTCTCAGGGAGTATTTCTTAAAAGCCGACGTGGGGATGCATCGGGATGTGGTTTCAGTAGATAAGGGCCTCACCCCGCTCTCTTTAGCAAACGAGAACTGGCGCAAACCTGTGGTATTGGATACGACTGACCGCAGGACGGTATGGCAGAGCAAGGAGCTCCACGGACGCTTTTATCGGGTCTTACATGGGCCCGATGTAGATTTCTTGGCGTCCGTATCCTGGCTACGTTTCGGTGACCTCTTTGGGGAAACAGAAGGTTTTGTCTGTGCGATAATGGACGAAGTTATGATGACGAACAACTACCGGAAATACATTGTGAAGGACGGCACGGTTGACATATGTCGGGCATGCCATCGTCCCGGGGAATCAATCCGTCACATTATTTCTGGGTGTTCTAGTTTGGCTAACGGAGACTATTTGCACAGACACAATCTTGTAGCTAGGATTATTCATCAGCAACTTGCCTTGAAATACAGTCTTGTGGAATCGGAGGTACCGTACTACAAGTATGTGCCCGACCCAGTTCTTGAGAATAGCCATATCACACTGTACTGGGATCGATCTATTATCACAGACAGGACTATTGTTGCCAATAAGCCTGACATTGTGGTAATAGATCGATTAGAGCGTCGGGCAATGATTGTTGACATAGCCGTTCCACATGACGAGAACCTCGTTAAAGCCGAGAAGGATAAGCAATCCAAATACCTTGACTTGGCTCGCGAGGTTGTCGACATGTGGGACGTAGATTCAGCAGTCATTGTACCGATAGTCGTGACGGCCAATGGCATAATAGCTAAGAGCCTCGATCTACACCTAAGGAGGCTCTCGCTAGGCAGCTGGATTAAGGGCCTGATGCAGAAGGCGGTACTCCTGGACACGGCGCGCATTGTCCGGCGATTCCTCTCTCTGGAGCCCTGACCATCGGTAGCTTGGACCCTGTTCCCGATGCCGGTGGGCTACTATTTTTTATATTTTTAAATGTTTTTATTATTTTTATAACAATATTTAAAAATGTAATTTATATGTATTTAAATGAAATAAATGGAATAATAATAATCCGCTCAAGTGTCTATGCAATAATATTGTACATGATCACTTTTATAAATGTCCCGCTTTTAGTAAATTAACTCCGACTGCTCGTTTTAAATGTGTTAAAGAAAGTAAAGCTTGCGTTAACTGTCTAAGTATTAAACACAAAACAAGCAACTGTTCTAGTAAAACTAAATGCCGCTCATGCAATCAGGCTCACCATACTTTACTCCATTTCAATAAAACATCGCCGTTACCGAATGAACCTGGTAATCTAGTAAGTTCATCTGTTGTTACGTCACCGCAAACGCAGGCCGTCCGTACCACAGAGTCCGCGGCTCATCCCGAAGTATCGTTATGTACTACATCAGTCGCACACACACGCGAGCATCGCCCGCGCACTTGTCACGTTCAGCGCGAAGCTACATCGCAATATACGGCGGCGTACACAACGGTTTTGCTCGCTACCGCGCAAGTAATAGTATACGATACTCATAACACACCTCACATAATTCGTTGTTTACTGGATAGTGCATCCCAAAGTAATTTCATTACTTCTGATTGTTTGAAACGCCTAGGATTGTGGAATAACTTTAAAAATACTGACATAGTAGTCAAGGGTATTGGCGGTTCAGAAAAATCATGTAAGGGTTCCGTAGATATTAAAATACATTCGCGTATTAATAGGGATATTAATTTTAACGTTTCTTCACTTATAGTAGAACGTATCACGGACACATTGCCGAATGCTTATGTGGATATGTCCTTACTTAAACACCTCGAGTCATTGCCGCTTGCAGATTTAGACTTTGCGCAGCCGGGAAATATCGATGTTTTGATCGGGGCTTCAATATTTCCGCACTTACTACTATCTAATATTGTACGTAGTGAGCAATATAATTTACCTCCCGCTATTGAGACGGTATTTGGGTATGTGGTCATGGGTACCGCACCTGCATCACATACTCCTCATTATACTACGTCTTGCTGTTCTGTTCTTCAAGAAAATAATATTGATTCTCTCCTCAAGCGATTTTGGGAGCTTGAAGAAATTTCCGCACCGCCCTCGCTGAGTCGTAAGGACCTCGAGTGTGAAGAACACTTCCGCGCTACCACTGTTCGCGACGACAGTGGCAGATATATTGTGGCGTTGCCATTTTGTGGCGACCCTTATTCGCTAGGCGACTCGTACGCTGCTGCGCTTAGACGCTTTTATTGTTTAGAACGCAAATTTAATGCTTCGCCTAAATTTCGCAGCGCTTATAATGACGTCATACGTGACTACATAAATAAGGGTTTTTTGAGTCCAGTTATAATTGATGAGAATAATTTTTTTCCCTCGTATTATATCCCACATCACGGCGTAGTTCGCGAAGATAAGACCTCCACTAAACTTCGCGTGGTTTTAGATGCTAGTTGCCAGACTACATCAGGTCAGTCGATCAATGACATTTTGCATGCCGGCCCTAATCTACAGGGTGATTTATTTAACATCATAATAAAGTTTCGACTTTTCAAAATTGCTCTGTCAGCTGATTGCCGCCAAATGTTTCTCAATATCGGCGTTCGCGAATCGGACCGTAGATTTCAACGGATCTTTTATCGTTTTAACAATAGTGAACCTTTATCCGTGTATCAATTTAATAGGGTTTGTTTTGGACTCAAGTCAAGTCCGTATCACGCATTGAAGGTTGTCCGCCAGTTGATCGCTGATGAAGGCGACAACTTTCCCGCTACAGCAGCTGTTGCCACCTCCGCTTTGTATATGGATGACATCGCCTGTAGTGTCGTATCCGCCCCGCAAGCAATCTCGCTTAGCAAAGAGCTTATTGAGCTCTTCAAGCGAGGTCAATTTGATCTTGTCAAATGGTCAAGTAACTCTAAAGAGGTTCTCGCGCAAATACTTGATTCATATAAAGCTTTTACAGACGTTGAATTTGAAGGATCTGTGCATAAGGTTCTTGGTATGCGCTGGAACCAATCCAGCGATAGGTTTCATTTTGAAGTCGCACCTCCAGATGATAAGTGCACCAAACGCACTATGCTGTCCACAGTGGCTCGACTATGGGATATAATGGGTTTTGTGGCTCCCACAATTTTGTACGCCAAGCTCTTGATCAAAGAACTCTGGTTATCAAAGTGTGAGTGGGATGCCGTTCCTCCCGACCATATTGTCACCGCTTGGAAACAGTTTTGCATTGAACTCCCCGAGCTCCATCAAATTATTATACCGCGTCATCTTGGATTGGTCGATGGATGTATTGTTAACTTAATAGGTTTCGCTGATGCCAGTGAACGCGCTTATGGCGGAGTCGTATATTTGCAAGTCCGCATTGGTTCCAACTACTCTGTGCAATTAGTTTGTGCCAAGTCCAAGGTCTCGCCTGTCAAAACTATTTCGGTTGCGAGACTGGAGTTGTGCGCGGCCCTTCTGCTGTCTCAGTTACTCCGCAGAGTTCAAGAGACAGTTTCGCCCCACTACCCTATTAATAAAATATTTGCAATGACTGACTCTAAAGTAGTGCTCGCTTGGATTTATTCATCTCCTCACCGCTGGCAGACTTTTGTCGCCAATCGCGTTACAAAAATAATTGAATTAATTCCTTCCGATTGTTTCAATCACGTCGCGGGTATTGAGAATCCCGCTGATTGCCTTTCTTGTGGTGTTACTCCAATTAAACTTCTGCATCATCCTTTGTGGCGTCATGGCCCTTCTTGGATGTCCCATGATCCGTCGGAGTGGCCTATACATCCATTTGACCATAATGCAGAGGACGGGGACGTACCCGAACGGAAAGTTATCTCTCATCCCGTGATTGTTGAGGTTGCGGAATCCCCGATTTATGCACTCGCAATGCGCATGCCGTCGTGGTCTAAGCTACTACGCGCCATCGTTTATATCTGTAGATTTCTTAAGCTATTGCCTAATGGAACTTTTATTTCAAGCTCTCACCTTGAAGTTGCAGAACATAAATTATTGCGAGCTGTACAAGCTATTTATTTTAGTAACGACATACAAAATTTGAAAAATAGTATGCCTTGTTCTCCCGCGCTTCTTAAACTCAAGCCGTTTCTCGACGAGCACGGCATCATACGAGTTGGCGGTCGTCTGTCAAATTTGGACGAACCTTACAACTACAAGCATCCTTGCATTCTACCGCGTCATGATCATGTGATCGACCTTCTTGTTGATTTTTATCACAAAAAATATCTTCATGCAGGTCCAGAGTTGCTTATGTCCTTACTCAGGCATAAATATTGGATTTTAGCTGCACGGCGAATAATTCGCCATAAAATACATAAATGTAACGTCTGTTTTAAATTCCGTCCGCGTCCTGTCTTTCCACTCATGGCAGATCTACCTAGCCAGCGTGTCAATCAGGTCGATAAGGCGTTTACACATACCGGTTGCGATTACGCAGGACCACTGCAGTACACGCCAGTTCGCGGTCGAGGTGTTAGAAGCCGTAAAGCATGGCTATGCATTTTCACATGCTTGACAACGCGTGCAACACACATTGAAGTTGCGGCGGATTTAAGCACGGTATCATTTCTAGCAGCCCTAAAACGATTTCTTTCGCGACGCGGCCCTATACAGTGTTTATATACAGATAACGGCACTTGTTTTGTGGGTTCAAGTTCTTACTTACGCGATCTTTATAAGTTTCTCAATAAAGAGTATCGTACTCGTCTTGAGGAAGAACTTTCCATAAATTACATTGATTGGAAGTTTATTCCACCTGCTTCACCACATTTCGGTGGATGTTGGGAAAGCATGGTCAAGGTAGTTAAGACGCATCTCTTCAAAGTTATAGGCCAACAAATCCTCTCTTACGAAGAGCTTTTAACGGTCCTTGCTCAAATCGAGGCGTTAGTTAACTCGCGTCCGCTTACAGCATTGAGCAGTGACCCTGCTGAACCATCCGCGTTAACTCCTGCGCATTTCTTGAGCACAGCGCCATTGTCATCACTTCCCGCTCCTGAAGCAGACTCTTCTAGCCTGCTTCAGAGACATACTCTGCTCGATAAACTCGTGCAGTCGTTCTGGCAGCGCTGGCGCTCAGAGTACCTTCACCAACTGCAGGCTAGATCCAAATGGAATAGTCCTGTATCGCCTATAAAGGAGGGTACGTTGGTCATTATCATAAATTATAATTCTCCGCCCCTTTCATGGCCATTAGCCATCGTTGATAAGTTACATACATCTAAAGACGGTACAACACGCGTTGTTACCGTGAAAACCGCGAAGGGTAGCTACATGCGCCCTGTTGTACGACTCTGTCCGCTACCGACACAGTGAGATCTAGCTTTAAGTTGGGTCTCCTTTTAGTTTAGGTATTTTGTTTATAATTTGTTATAATAAAGTTAATTTAGATTAATTTAAATAGTTTAACGCTGTTTTAGCCTGTGGATAGGTCATGCGGTAGTACACCTAACATAGCTAATTCAATTTTCTCTTTTCAAAGGCAACCCTTTAAGGCCGGGGGGAAATGGTAGCGCCTTCTATTATTTCTTAATATTAATAATAAGACCTCTTTTTATCTATTCTGTCTTGACCGACCTTCACGCTCTCGCACGCCTGACGGCTGTCAGAAGCCATAAAAAAAAGAAGAAAAAGAAGAAAAATTCCGCCATGGAAGATCCGCACGTGAAAATGCAGTTTTTTCACGTTCCTGATATTATTTAACGCGCCTAGTTAATTCCTACCGTATTACAACAAATATTAACCGCTGTGATTGACCGCCCGCGGGTGTGATTGTTTGTGGACACAGAGACAGAGAATTCCAGTGTTGTGCTTCAAAAGCCTCCAAAAGGCGAAGAAACATCAGGCGCCATTTTGTTGAACCTATACACGAGGCAAGGAGACAGCCAGGTAAGGCGCACCAGCGTGCAGCGTACTTTCTCTCTAATCCCACAACTTACATCCCGGTTTGTTATCACCATATAATTCTTTATTCTCTTGGCGATTATCAGCCATCCTTCTTACAGTCAGATTTCGCAAATCGTCAAATATTGTGGTTTTTTTACCCAACAGTAGGTTTGAATAAAATTTGACCTTTTTAAAGTGTAATCACGCGATCAAAGCTAGAATATAAAAGGACTTCATCGACTTTTTGGCTAAGTACACAAAATATTTTAATAATGCGATATAAATCAAAATAATGGTTCTATTATCCATAATTTGTCAATTTTGCATATTACCGGTAAAAACCACAGGACGAAATTTGGCATAACCTCCGCAGAGACGTCAGCGGAAGTCTTCATTTGCCTTCCTACCGAACCTTGTTAAGGGATGGAGGGATTAACGGGAACTTATATCGTATAAAATTGGCTAAAGAAAAGAATGTAACAGAAGTAAAAAAATTGTTTCTAGCTGCAGACGGCCATTGTAACTTGCACGCGAACCAGATCAAAGCCAAAGCGAAATCATTTATTTTCACTAGACCAAAAAGGCACTTTGAAACGCCAAAAATTTATAAAACAAAAATAAATTTAGTTGCCCATTCCAAAATGTTGGAGCAAAATGGGCAAGATACTCCATACCTACTTACTCTTTTAAAATAATAATGTTACAATAACTTTTTACATGGTTAAATGTGAATTAGAATGAATATAATCTAAATACCGGGTCATGCAAAGTTTCGAACACTACCAAATGTGATCGGCTTGGACAACTCGTCGGCCAATTAGTCGGCCGCTGCACTGCCGACTAATCGGCTAGTCGGTCGAAGTTGTAGTTGGCTCATCACTAATCATAACAGAACAATGATCCCTGTTGTCCTCGACTGATAAAATCAATGCATAGAACATCACGTGAATGCCCTGTTTACAACACTCAGACAATAGCGCCTAATTGCTCGTCTTTGGGAATGTACTACACAGAAAAGATGGGCAGTAATGTTCAAGATTATTGAAAGATATAGCTAGTTTTATACAAGTACTCGCCATTTTGTCATCTACATACCTATTTACACACCGTATTACGTGAGTCGAGGGACTTATTCAAGGACGCGATAATTTATTTATTATAACTTTATGCACAAATAAAAACATTGCACAATGGTTGACTTAATGTTGTCGCTACACATTTTAACGAATATTAGAGTTTGACATTTAATTGTTTAGAGATAGATATGTAATTATTCTGATCTCAGTGGAATTGATGATTTTGGTGTTAGTCGATTTATTTGCTTAAAAGATTTGTGTCAGAGTTAAAGTACGCTATTTTTTTAGGCTGTCAATACTGGTGGGGCGACACTTAGGCTGAATCGTTCACTTTTTTGGCGGATACAGCGTGAACAACATCTCTTCGGCTATCATTGACCGTTGTTATTATGTTTGGAGGTTATAATAACGTTAAACGTGTTTACTCAATTGTATGTAAAATATTTGATAAAATATTATATTGGCAGTTATTTAGTGTTCCTTTGCTAAGTTCTTACATTAATGCCTTAGGCATTTTCTGCCAATCTACCTTAAGGCGATGCAGGGACAAATCATGGTAAAGTGAAAAAATATTAAAGTTTAATAGGAATTAATAACAATAAATACGTACATACTCGTGTACAAATATAAACAATAGAGAGAGAGATAAAAAATATGGATAGAGAGAAAGAACAAATTTATGCATTCATTTGTCTAATAAAAATTAAAATATGAAATAAAATAACAATATATATCTTAGAGAAAAACGTAAGTAGTTAAATTGTTGAATAGCTTCCTTTAATATGTCCCTCGTTTTACCTGCCACGATGTATAAAATGGTAAACTAACTGATTGTTGATATATCAACGCACAGCCCAAACCGCTGGTCCTAGAGACATGAAACTTTGTAAAGAGTATTACACACGGCTACAAAAAAAAACATACTGACGAATTGAGAACCTCCTCCTTTTTTGAAGTCGATTAAAAAACCAGCTTTAGCTGACCTCGCGCATTGTGTATGTTTTTGTCATTTTTATTTTTTTATTATGAAGTCAACTTATACTGGTTAAGTACAGCTTGATGTGTAGCCCACCGTAAGTGGGGGTCCACTAAGACGGGATTTTTGGAAATTCGACCCCTAAAGAAGAAAGGGGTAAAATGGCAGTTCGACATAGCTAGAGGTTTTATACAAGTACTGGCTGTTTCATCACCATATAAACTTTTATTCCCTACTTTATGCTGTCAGGTGTGGAATTTCTGAAATTGCTTTTTAATGCGCTTCTGCGTCATAAAACGAAATTCATGTTGCTAGTTTCAGACAATTTTAAATTCATAACATTTATTTCACTGAGACCATTATTTCACAGGTACTTATAAATAGTCATAGAGTCGATTGTCTAGTCAGAAATTTGAAACTGGTTGCTTGTGCTAAACCGTAAGTTTGTCTCTAATAATACCAGTCTATAACTGTTCCACTGCAGGGCAAAGGCCTCCTCTCATACAGAAAAGGCACGAGCATTGATCACCACGCTTGCTCAAGACGGGTTGGCGATTTCAGACTTATAATCACTACAAGTCCAGGTTTCCTCACGATGTTTTCCTTCACCGATATCTGCGATGTTTAAGATAATCTTTAGAAAGACATATGAATTGAAAAAGTCACATTGGTACTTGCCCGGATTCGAACCCACAACCACTTGCATAAGAGGTGGGTGCCTTAACCACTAGGCCATCACGACATATAACTGGCTTGTTTTTCTTCTCCATAGAGACAAGTTTGTCTCTATGGAGAAGAAAACCAAGACACTCCAATAGCTTCTGCTGTTCCTTTATATGTAACTATAGGCCGGCCCCAGATTCGCACACGTGTACAAAAAATCAAATTTGTGGTACAAATCTTTAGAAATCCTGGTTTTTCTCTACTATAATATTAAGTATATTTATACATATAAACCTTCCTCTTGACTCATCCTAACTATTAAAATAAAGCGTCGAAATCTGTTGCGTATTTTTTAAGATCTATGCATACATAGGGACAGAAAGAGACAAACAAACAGAGTAAAACGACTTTGTTTTATACTATGTAAGTTGTGAATATTCGTCTACCCTATTTATTATCTAGATATCCCTTCCAACTCAGATTAGTATTCGTATCGCTCTCCGAAAGTACAACAATAATGTATCGCGATCTATAGCATTGTAAATTATCGCTCTATGTGGATCGCTGCCCTAGTGATGTATCTGAATATTGCATCGCTAATTGAACAGTGAGTAGATATTGCTATATATTGAGTAGGAGTATGTTAAGTATTGATTAAGAGTGATAATTGCGATGACAAGATGGAGGATGTCAGAAATCTTTAATTCAATAATAATAATTATATAATGTCGTTGCCTACCATGCCATCTCTTCTCCACCCTAGGTTGACTGGAAAAAAATGCCTGCGGAATTAAGACCGGTCTGTGTACCGCAGTGCATAAAGAGTAAATAAATAAATGTGGTACGCACCGAGATGGCACATACATACATACCTACAAAACTCAAAACCCGGTTATTTTACGAAAAGGAAAAAATATTGTACACCGTACAGTTTCAGTAAATTATTTTTGTAAGAAAAATGATTGGAAACCTTGCCATTGATATTTTTTCCCAAAAAATACAATCCATGGTCCGGATGCCCCGTAAATATAACATCCCTTTGAGGTCCAAAGAATTACTTTTTTCCAGTCAGACGCTTCTCAAAAAGATTTTTTACAGTTCTGCAAGTTTCTTCCACACTTTCATTCATTAAGGGTGTTTGTGGAAAGGTCCAGAAAAATATAAAACCTTTTTAGTCTGTTTGATTGGGATGCGGTAATGAGTTTCTTTTGCTGATTTTAGGATAAAAGAAAGAAGTTAATCAACTGTGGACTAGACACGTAGAAATGTATGTAATGTACTTATTAAAAAAAAACATAAAAAGATGTAGTGTTTATTTGTGTGTCTCTAAACGATAGTTATTTCTAATTTGCTAAATGTAATTGTTGTATAGTTTTGTACGTGTAGTATATTAAATTAAAGGAAAACCATGAAAATTTAACTTTAGAAATCAAAGGACGAATTTAGCCGTCGAAATTTTCGTCGAATAAAATTAGTAAGATTTATGGTTTTTCTTTAATTTCCCATGTTTTTTAGAGAGATTTGGTCCTTATAAGTAACCCTAACGTTGGATGTCATAAAAATACAGAGTGTTACTTTTTTGGATTTTAGCTGGTTCGATTTCCGGGAGTGGTAAGCGAATTTTAGAAAATCATTGAATGCAGTTTTGTTTATTTTTAAAAATAAAAGGATGTTTCCTTAAAGTAAAATAATCTATCTTAATGATTTAAAGTAGTTTTCTTCCAGGGCCCATTAAAACTTTCTACCCTGTATACTCAAGTAGTCCCTATTAATAGCTGCATCATCGAAGCCTCATACTTTAGCCTTACTGTGCAATTAGCTAATCATGACGTGTGAACAACCAGCCAGTCTCCCCCAAAAGAAACAAAATGGATGTGTTTGAAAATCCTCAAAACGGTATTCAGATCACGCACGATGTTAGAAGCACACATTTTACCGACCAATGTATTTCTGTTGACTCTAGTCTTCAATAGGAATTGAAATAGGACACCGTATTTACGCTTTTATTTATGTTTATTTATCGCAATATATGTGTTGGCTGTCTATTTGAACTATGTCTTTTGTATAAATGCCGTAAATGCTTGTTTAACGAAAAATGTGAGAGAAAAATTTGATGTGATAGGTCGACTGAATTATCAAAGACCAACGATATTTATTTACTAGAATTTATTGAATAAAAAAATATTTAAAATGAAATTTTATAAATGGTTGTTTTTTTTTTGGTGAATGGGAAATCACCAAATGTCTGCTACCGTCCTGGGTGCGGCGGAAGGGCGTGTCAGACTTTTCCTGACTAAAACCCACTCATGTTCCTTCGATTGCCCTTTATGTTCCAGGGTCACGGTAACTATTATAAGCATTCCGCAACCCCGGCGATGGCCCTGTTGGGCCCCTTCCTAAATGGTAAGAATTTTTTGATAAAAAAAATTGATGGCTTTCTATAGTATTCAATGATGATGTAGTTATCACCACCCAATTGATTCAATCACTTGAACTTTAAAAATTTGCATGCTTTGTGTTATCTTAGCCTAACATGTTTGTGCCTTATCAATTTATATAACACCATTGTATACCATGTTTGACGCAAATAAAAATATTTGTATTTGTTGTAGTGCCAGACAACTTGCAACTATAATTTAGTTTTAATTTCTATTATTTATTTAATTAAATAATGTGATATTACATCTGATTTCAAATTTAAGTATCTTAACTCAAATTAAACTAAATATAAATCAAACATAATATGTAGAAAACTTATAAATAATACTGAAATAATTATATACAAGTTATATAAAGAAGGGCATCAAGAAACTCGTCCGCATCATTTCTATTTAATTAAACAGGGCCAAGATTTTGTTTATTTAGAGACAATTAACAACCACAATATACATAGCATTAGTACTAATAAATTAATAATGAATGTGACCAACAATATATTGTGGCCACATCCCACTGCATTATCCAAATTTTAACAAAAATAATTGGCAATTAGCGCTACAGAAAAAGTATTACTGTTTTATAAATATATAACGAAGCTATTAAAATTCATCAAGTAATAAAATAATCAAACAATACATCACAAAATCAACTGATCATCATCAAAATCACAAAAAACAACATAATCAAATCAATATCCAACTAGCTGTCCCCCGCGGTGTCACCCGCGTTATATCAGATTTTTGGTTACTGAAAAAAAGAAGATCTACCTTCCCTTAGCTTCCTTCTTTCTGTATATATAGATTGATATAGATTTTCTCAATGAATACACAAGATGCACACACTATATGGGTCTATAAGGTAACCGCCTAATATTGTCCCACTGCACGACAAAGACGAAGGCCTCTTCTCGCACAGAGAAGATACGCTTGCTTGCTTGCTTACTACGACGCTTCCTCAAAACGGATTGGCATTTCAGCAATGGCGGGATTTACACTTAATTCACTGGCTTAGGAAACCTTCTGTGCCTTTTGCTGAAGGATGGGTTAATCACCATGATAAAATCACTTATTCTTTGATACTTGTTCTTTAACTGACGCTCGAAACTATTATCGACGTTGATTTTTTATAATTTCTCTCTATTTGTATGTCTGTTTGTTTGTCCGGGATAAAGTTAAAAAGTACTGCATAGATTTCATTTACACTTTGCATGGATATGGTCAAGGGGTCTTGTCATAGGCTACATATTAGGTATTATCACGCTATAACCTTTATGTAGTGAACAAAATAGTGATGCAGGCATAGTATTAGTGCCGCTTTATAGCATAGCAGCTAGTTTACAATACTCGTAATAGAGCATACTTGACCAATTATTTCTTTTACACTAAAGCCTGTTTCACAACCTTCAAATAGTCTTTACCTACAAGATAAATTCAAAAATAGAACACATTTTGAATGAATTTGTCTGCCAGATATTTTTGTCAGAAGAATGTTAAACAGGCGCTTAATATCACAAATTCTCAAATCACATATAAAACAAAAGAAAAAACAAAGTATTCACTTGTTTTATGGTCAAAAACGTTCCATAATTAGATTTCCCCGACAAAGGATCAGCAAATGACTGGGGTCTTCACCCCGAGGTGGCAAGGGTGTGTCGTGTGTCACAGATGTTTCTCGGATCCCATTTGTCTTGTCGCTAAATTACGAGCGTGAAATATTATGAACACTGTTGCTAACTTCATTCATTAAACGTATGTAACATGTTGGACTGTTGATTTGGTCGTGGCGGATTTCTGGATTGTATTTAACGTAAAAAGATTGTTTAAGGAAAAAATAAGTTTATAAATTGTGTTGTAAAGTAATTAAGTAATTAACTCTGGTTCTAATTCAACGTGGTTAGTTATGCTAAAACTCTAATGGCGTCAATTTTTCGTAGTTTACAAATAATTGTTTGATTTTGGATTTTTAATGAATTTCTTAATTTTAAATCTATTCTAGAAAATGTTTGGGACGTAACTACATTAACCTAATTGAAACCGGGCGAGTACTAATGTGACTTTTTATTCACGTGTGCTTTCTAGGTTTACCTAGATCATCACAGGCACCAGTGAAGGAAACCATCATGAAACCAATTAATAAAACTAAAATCGCCAATCAATGCTCTATATGAGAAGACGGGAAGCAAGCGACCTTTGACCTGTACTGGGGCAGTAATTATCTGGTATTATTAAAAAAGACATGCCAGAGAATAGGTATACTGTTTATGCTAGATATTGATTTAACATATTTGGCAAATTACTGTAATAAATTTAATTACACACAAGCTAATTTTTCGCAACAAAAGTGAGCTTAATTTTAAAAACGAAATATTTGCTCCTATACACGGAAAGAGGGTCCACGATAACCCTTTTCCTGGTGGAAATGAGTGCAATTTCACGCACAAAAGTAAAAATATGGCACAATAAAATAGCTTGTGAATGTTGGTAGTCAGCTGGTCTTGAGGGCTGGGTAATTTTGGGAAGTACACAAGGAAATTGTGCCTTTACAAACAAACGATGGAATAAGTCAGATGTCATGGATTTATTTTTCAGGTGAAACTTTATAGAGAGGCATACAACTCTTGACGAAGTTGAAAGTTGTCAATGTAACCTATGAAAAGTTTTGACTAACTAATTTAATTATTTTTATTTTATTAGAAAAACTTAAAGCTAATAACAGGAAATAGAAAAACACAGATTACTGAGCCTAAGGCCAATTACAAATTTTCACGTATAGAA
The DNA here is from genome assembly GCA_033675125.1 of Athetis lepigone. Lineage (NCBI taxonomy): Eukaryota > Metazoa > Arthropoda > Insecta > Lepidoptera > Noctuidae > Athetis > Athetis lepigone. Next base: position 3,907,489 of record CM066218.1, on the reverse strand, counting down.
TTTTACTAATGTTTAAAATATTTTGTCAATTTTATTGTAGCGTTAATACGCGTTGCGTTTGATGCGTTTTATGATTTTTTCCATGGAAATAGTTTTTACTAATTCTACTAAAATAAGGCACAATATTTAGCAGATAAATGTTTGTCAGCAGCCAGCTGGTCGTGAGATGATGAGATTTTTGCAGTTGGAACTATTTTAGAGAGAGGAGTATAATTCTTTTGACGAAGTTGAAAGTTGTCACTGTAGGGTCTAGGATCCTATGACAAGTTTAAAGTAATTTTACTAACATTTATATTTTTTCTTATTTATACTAATGTGTCACAGCAGATAAACGTATTTCTACGAAGCCTGCGGGGCTTTTAGAATTTACTACCGTTTCGGGAATACATCGAATTGACTGTAACTTTTTGAGCAACATGGCGGAAACTGGCTTCCCTAGAGGACAAACGACTCCAAAATTAAAAAATAATAATATTATTGTCAAATAATTTTGCCAAATAAACTAATTTTATTAATTCTACATTTACTATACTGACATTTCCCAAAAAGCTATTATTTTTTTAATATTTTTATTATCATAATAACAACTTGGTGTTATGATGGAGTAAACAAGTCGGCAATAAAAATCTTTAATTGTTTAATTATCACCTCGAGTTTGAACTCATTTGTTAGGATTTTATTAAATGAAATATAAAGTCTAATTAGTAAATTTCTTTTGTTCGGGTCAACAGCACAAATATTTTGATTGCGTTGACTTTGGGACTGTTGACTTACTTCAAGGGTTAGCAGACTGTATTTTGCGAATAGTCAAGCGTTTTGTAGGATCTTGTCACACAGACCGACAAACAGACAACCAAGCGATCTTAAAACGGTTCCTTTTTTAGAAGCTTTTATTTAACTTAATTTCTTTTGAGTTGCGAAACCTTAAAAATGAACATATTATTATTAGATTTTCATTTTCATGTTGTCATCATGTTTATACTAATCGTTGTTGTCCTAAGGCACCCCACTGGTGCAGAGGGCCCCAACAAGTTTTTTCCAAGCCCGCCGGTCCCGCGTGATTCTACGAGCGTCTTCTTTTATTTAAGTTTTCCCTTCCCGAGCTCCTTGTCCACCGATCTCCTTCATGTGTGTACTGGCCGCCCGCGTCTTCGCCTACCCTCCGGCTGCCACTCAAAGGCGATTTCAGCGGTATTATCATCTTCCCTACGAAGAGTGTGGCCACACCAGTCGTAATTTATACTAATTACCACTTTTTTTAGTAGAAAATAAACATATCTTTTTTTTTTTTTTTTGGTGAGTGAGAAATCATCAAATGACTGCTCCCGTCCTGGGTGCGGCGGGAGAGCGTGTCAGACTTTCACTGACTAAAACCTACTCATGTTCCTTCGATTGCCCTTTATGTTCCAGGGTCACGGTAACTATTATAAACTTTTTTTTTTGGTGAGTGGGAAATCATCAAATGACTGCTCCCGTCCTAGGTGCGGCGGGAGGGTGTGTCAGACTTTTACTGACTAAAACCCACTCATGTTCCTTCGGTTGCCCTTTATGTTCCAGGGTCACGGTAACTATTATAAACATTCCGCAACCCCGGCAGGCGCAGCCCTGTTGGCCCCTTCCAGTGCTGACTTCTTCTCTTTGAGGCGCGCGTGGAACACTAACGCGCCGTCGACGCGGTCTTGGTCCTAGCCGGGCGGCGAGCTACACATCGCTCGCCATCCGCAGAACCGCGCCTACGGTGGCCGGTAGTCGTCTTGCGACTCTCGACGTCTTCGCCTGGGTCTTAGTCCGGGGCGAGAGGCTCGTCGTTGCCTCTCGCGCGCCGCCGCTTCCTTTATTAGCATAACTGCTTCGCAGAAAGAGGCGACGGCATCCCATTCCGTCTCGCCCCGAAGCATAGCCTGAACCAGCGCCGGGCGCGAGAGGTCACCGCCGCCGATCGCCTCTACGAGGACACGTCGATGGTCCGCCCATGCGCGGCACACCTCCACCGTGTGCTCGACCGTGTCCTCCAGGCGACCGTTGCTGCAGTGGTGAGACCCAGGCGTCGCTTCCGCCCGAATCCGACACAGGAACCTCCTGAACTGACCATGTCCGGTGAGGACCTGTGTCAAGCGAAACGTGAGTGCGCTGTGGCGCCTCTCCAGCCACTCCTCAAAGAGGGGTCTTACCGCCGCTATTACGGCGTGCCCAGCACTAGGTTGCGACAGTCGCTGTCTCCACTCCGCCATGAGATCTCACCGGAGCTCCGTGAGCCGCGCCGCGATAACCCGCGGCAGCGGGACTTCGCCCCGGCGTTGCACTTCCACGCGCCACTCGTACGTGTGTGCAAGGACTGTTGCCTCCTGATCCCACGGCGGAGTGCCGGCAAGGAGGCACGCCGCCTCGCAGGAGACCGTGCGGTATCCCCGCACCATGCGAATTGCAATGACCCTCTGGGACGCCCTCAGAAGCCGGGCCGGAGCCGGGGCTAGGTTGGGCGCCCACACCGGAGCCCCGTAGAGGGCCATGGATCGCACGATTCCCGATAGAGCCTCCGGCAGGAGGCGTTTGGACCACCGAGATTGGGCGGGAGCCGCTTGAGGGCAGCTCCAGCCTTCGCCAGTTTGGGGCCCAAACGTCGGAAGTGCTCCGTGAAGTTCCATCGGTTGTCGAGTAGGCCATGAAAACACCATGGCCTCGGACTTGTGCAGGGCCACCTCAAGTCCCAGTTGCCGGATCCTATCCACGACTGTCGCAACACCACTCGACATTAAGTCGGCCGCCGCCTGGATATTACATACAAATTACATACCATAGCAAATTAGTTTTCCAAAAATGTTTGTTTGTTTTATTAATATTTTGAAAGGAACACGTAACATTTACAACTTCTTAAACAATGAAGTATGAACTATGATAACACCATACTGTTCCTCACATCCCCCCTATCCACCCCTGGGGGCCACCACAAAACCTTTTAGACCTAACAAGGCCATAAATAATTCTTAGCCTAAGGAAAGCTCTATATTTCAAGATTGCTCTGACATATGCCTAGAACTGAGAAAAACATACTTTTTTAATATTTATTCCTTTACTTTTGATAAGGTACCAGCAGTTAGGTCGAGACAAGTAAAGGTTCCATTTGCTCGGTAAATACGGCTACGATTTAACTGCAGTTGATTTGTGCTGTTTTATAAAAGACTCAGAACTCATCTTCCTCCTCTATGGACCTCCCTCTAATAGCCTGGTTTCCGCACTCAGCCCGAGGAATTTGACTATTGTACGTAAGTCGCGGTGACTGTTACTCCAGCCTGCTCATCTCCTTCTAGAAGCAGATTTTCCGTGGTATTCTCTTCCGGGAATGACCTTGGGGTTCCAAGGATCTTTCTTTGGTTTGCGGTCTTCGGCATTCATACATGCTCTGTAGTCATAGTCAGCCTGACTCATAAGAAGTTGGTTGTCCCCGCGGTTTTTTCGGTGTAGTTCCGGTTCCCGTGGGATTATTGTGATAAAAACTATCCTTTTTATGTCCTTTTTCATATAGACTATCTTTGTAACAAATTTCATTTAAATCGGTCCAGTAGTTTTGCCCTAAAAGACGGACAAACAAACAGTATTGATTTAAAAAATAGGTATGTTCCCTGCTTAAACCTGCGTTACCTGAAAGTAAAATAAGAGACATTATACGAGCAATTTGCTCCAATTTCCAAAGTAAAGGAAATGTTAAAATTAAGATAATTTTAACGAAAACAGCCATTTTCTACTACGAGCCATGTTCGTGTTTTACACAAAATGTCTTTCTTGCCTTTTATGAAACTGTATTTCGTATTTTTACAGTACAGGAACGGTTTGTTTCTTAATTTTTATACAGGTTCATACTAAAATTGTTTTGAATTTTCTAGATGTAACCATTTCTAGATCGACTATGCTTCTACAAAAAAAAACAAAACAAAAAAAAAACAAAATAAATAATATGAGATGAAATTAAATTAAATAACGTAAAATAAAATAAAATGTTTTCCCAAACACGTATATGTGTATGAGAAATTGGACAACTATAATAAGTATTTTTTGTGTAATGTTAAATATTTAGCGGACTGTACCCATAACTGTACAGAATCCATGTGTGCAACATGGCTGGCTTTTTTGGCTGTATTTTTTAAAAAAGCCTTTATCAAAATAAAAGTCTCTATGCTTTCGTGACAAAAAGAACTGTTTAATAAAAAAAAAACAATCATTTAAAATCTTGATGCGATAAATTAAAATATATACACAGCGACGATGCAACAATTTGACAGAAAACAAACATTTTTGTTGCACATTTTACTGTCGACGCAGCTGTACAATTTAATATTTGCATTTGGAAATGGCAAAAATTTTCAAGTGAAATATACGTGCACATAAGTTTTTTACTAGGAATGTCATTTCATATTGCTAGCTGACTCAGTGCTTTAAATAAAACTCTATTTTAAATAAAACAAGAATAGCAAAATAACGCGAATGATTATGTAAAAATATTTGCTTTTTTTTGTATTATATCATACGTATATACAATAATATATTACAATTTATTAAACTAAACATACCATTGTTTAAAAAAAAACAATATTGCAAATTGCAATAAAGAAATAAATAGTCATAGTCATAGTAATTTATTGGTAAGGGATTCTTACAAGTCATATTCGGTAAAAAAACACAATACATTATTACACACATGTCAAAAATCAAGTTGTCAAACAAAAATTGGAACACATACACAAATAGTCAAGTCAGAAGAAGGAATCGCAATAAAAAGTCACAGTAAAAATTACATTTCAAATTAATATGTCAAAGTTTACATCATCTTAAAGTCGTCAAAGGAATAAAACGCTTGCTCGATAAGCCATCTTTTCAAGCGAGCTTTGAAACCACTTTGTTTTAAAAGTTTGTAAAAACCAAACCTACTTTTCGCACAATCATATCATTTTATTCGCACATTACAGCGAGCGAGTGAGAGAACATAAGAAGTACCATTTTCAATTAGCTTTTTTATGGCCCAAGTTTTAGTATGCGTTTAAAGTAGCGACATTACCGCTATTATCTGCATACAATGTTAGAACAGGCAAGGCACCTAAAAACCGCATTTTAGTGTCCATCCTGAAAGTTTATTCTCCTCTAAAACTAAACTAAACAACTCAAATGGAGATCTTCTATCAGATTCCCAACTACATTGTTTGCTCAAAAACAGCTCTTCGGAGCAAACTTTAAGCAGCTGAGAAACACTAGCAGTACATTATTACTAGTCATCGGAGTAGGTAGGGCTTTTGGTTCAAAGATCGCAAACGTTTACGTGGACATTTTCTGGGATTCTAACTGAAACTGCGGGATTGACGAATGATCGTGTACCAACCTAGTATTTTTATTTGTTCTTAAAAACTAATTAAAATACATGTTTAAACATGGAGTTAACTCTTTTATTTATTTAGTAAACATGGAAGACTTACAGCTAAATTACACAGAATAAAAACAGTGTGTGGGACTGACAGCCAATTAAAAGTCTTCACTTCTAGAACACTTTTAAGCAAATAATAAATAATTATTTTAATTTCATCATGGCAGATCCAGGCGAAAATGGCGGGACCACGACACCATCCCTAGGTTGAAAGAAGAAAGGAAGGTCTCTGCCCTACTGTAGAATAACACGTGTTAATAATAATAATAAACTGAAACGTGTCCGTCTTACTCTTCGAAGAGTATTTTATTAAGTCGTTTCTAATTTATGAAGTAAAAATAATATACAGGCATTTTAAACACTAGGAGGTCGGAGTATCCAGTTCATATTAAGACAACGTATCGCTTTACCTACTCTATATAAAATATAAAAAATAGCTTTACCTACTCCTACCATTGACACACTCAAAGTGTTTGAAAATAGCTCCAGACTCGTTCGATCAGACAAAGTTGCAGGGTACTTAGACTGGCTAACAAAATTATCTAGCTTTCATTACGTTCTGTGGGGCAAGCACATTGACTTGCAAATTCTCTGTCACAATGTCGTTGTCAACGGAATGGCCTGAATAATACCAATTGTTGTATTTTTTCCTAGAGGAGTACCGCAAGGGATTTGGTCGTTTGGTATGGCGTGTGCCCAAAAGTTGGGAGGATGATTTGGTGATTTACATGCCGGATTAGGCTTCAAAGGGAAATAAAAGTGCGGGGTTATTGATGCTTTTGCTTGGGATAAACTTCCGGGAGTTTTATTGTGATCTAGTATTAATGGTAGTACTGATACGTGTATGTAGGGTTCTGATCAGATTCTTAAGTGTTTGTTTAATTCAGATCTTTTCTTACATTAATACTGAGCAAGGACTGATGATGTGGCATCAATAATAGTCGTGCTTTTCTGGTTTCCTAACGATTTACCAACTCCTAAGTTATGTCCTAAGGTCATATTCAAGGTGGGGCAAAAGGCTATTTGATGGTTTCTTTGGGTAGTTCTCAGTAGCATCACTGATTGAGGCAATTTGCCTGACATAGTCGAGTGTTGGTCGCTTCTATTTGATAAAATTGACATTCAAGGAAAAATCTCATTTTTGGTCTGACTAAAGATCATAATAGACTGCAGACATACAGCGGGACTTAATAACAGTTTACTGCTATTAAGTTCAGTTTAGTTGGTCATAGTATTAAGGTTCAAGTTAACTCAATGTTCTTACTATCTGTACTTTTTCCTCAAGTTTTTATAGCACCCAACTTTGAAGGAACACTTGATTAGTGAGTACTTTGTAACACGGTTTCTGTAAGTTTTTTTACAAGAAATATAAGCTTTTAACGCTAACAAGAATTAAAGTCAAGTATATAAGCTGTTTTATAGAAAAACATGGTTGCATAAACAAACTCAAAGGCAGCAAAAATAATACTGGATTATTTCTGCTGCCTTTGAGTTTATCCTGATTCTTAAGTTTGTGTTTGAAGAAATGTTCCAGTGGTTTATTTGTGAAATAAAAGCTTGATTGATTTGATCGATGTCAGAAGTGATAAGGCTTTACTTTAAACTAGCTTACACCCGCAGTTTCGCTCGCGTGGTGTCGTACCTTCGATTCAAATACCCTTTTACTGCTAGTTACTTTACTGCTAGTGCTCCGTGGTGTACTCCGCATTTACTCTGATGAGGAAGTGCTGGAGGCGCTACGGACCCAAAACAAGGACCTCTTTGACGGCCTCGACAGCGGGGAGGACCGCCTAAATATTAAATTTAAGAAAAGCTGTAGAAATCCCCACACGCAAAATATTATAGTCAGCGTGTCGCCGAAAATCTGGGGCAGGGCACTTGACAAGGGTAAACTGCGCATAGACCTGCAGTCCATCTTCGTCGATGACCAGTCACCACTGGTGCAGTGCACGCGGTGTTTGGGCTATGGCCATAGCCGGCGGCTCTGTGCAGAACCAGCCGACTTATGTGCCCACTGCGGAGGACCGCACCTCCGTGCAGAGTGTGCCCAGTGGTTTAAGGCGGAACCACCAAAATGCCACAACTGCGTCTTGACGAAGATGGAGCAGTCTAACCACAATGCTTTCAGCCCCGAGTGCCCTGTCCGGGCCCGATGGGACACGCTGGCTCGACTTTCGGTTGCGTACTGCTGAGGGCGGCACTGGAACTTTGCAACTGCAACTGGCGGAGACCGTCCCTCGAGAACGGCAAAAAACATGTGTCCAAGCCGACCACCGTCCGAGCCAAAAAGCGGTCCGTCGCGTAAGCGAGTGGTCGCATGATGATCAACATGACCCACCGCTTACGCACACAGAGCCAAAATTGACGGTGGAAAGCAAAACTGACAAGGCCGTCCGGGGTAGACGGCCAAACAGCCGAAAAATGCCGCTAAATCGCACAGACATCCACAGCCGTCTCCAGCAGTATTAAATATTCAAAATGTTAAAAGCCAACCTGCACAAACCTTTCATCAGGACTCTTATTAATATTTTCCTACACTAGTCAGTTAATCCAAATTTACGAAGAATTAGCTGTCACGAGTTTTAAATACTCGCATTATGATAATATTATTTCATTATTTTCGTTAAATATGTACGATGTTAATCAAATATTTGTCATTGGAATTATTATGAAATTATTGTTTTTGAAATTATTATAAAATTATTACCTACTATTGAAATTATTACGTTATTATTGATATTATTACTATTGGAATTTTACTAAAAGCCTTACGATTATCATATAGAAATACTCAAATGTTACTCTTAAAGTACTGACTATAAATTGAAAGTATTAAAACAACAACATGAAACTATGACAAATGTGTAAATGAAACAATAAAACCTTAGCCAACAGTTCTGATGTACTTAATGCGATACATTACCTTTCCGGAACTATTGCAAACGCACAGTAGCATGAGTTTCACATATTATATTTATTTATATATATTTCCAAAATAAAGTCCAATTGCATTGTCCTGTAAAAAAATTGAAAGCCCATAACAACGTCCCTGCGTTACCTGTATGGCAGGGGGCCTTCGCATGGCAGGAGTGTGGTTTTAGCCGGTAAAGAGTCCGGCACTGCCCAGACTTGTCTGGGCGTCCATGAGGATTTCCCACTCCTGCCACAAAAAAAAAAAATACCCTTTTACGGGTCCGGGGTTGCGGAATGTTTTTAATAGTTACCGTGACCCTGGAACATAAAGGGCAATCGAAGGAACATGAGTGGGTTTTAGTCAGTAAGAGTCTGACACGCCCACCAGCCGTACCCAGGACTGCTCCCGTCGTCCTGGGTGCGGCGGTGTTTGTTTATTTATGTCAGTTTTATCCACAGCAAAGCAGAAATCCCAAGTTTAACTTAATACTGCAGTAACGGTCGCCTGGAAGACACGGTCGAGCACACGGTGGAGGTGTGCCGCGCATGGGCGGACCATCGACGTGTCCTCGTAGAGGCGATCGGCGGCGGTGACCTCTCGCGCCCGGCGCTGGTTCAGGCCATGCTTCGGGGCGAGACGGAATGGGATGCCGTCACCTCCTTCTGCGAAGCAGTTATGCTAGTGAAGGAAGCGGCGGCGCGCGAGAGGCAACGACGAGCCTCTCGCCCCGGACTAAGACCCAGGCGAAGACGTCGAGAGTCGCAAGACGACTACCGGCCACCGTAGGCGCGGTTCTGCGGATGGCGAGCGATGGGTAGCTCGCCGCCCGGCTAACACCAGGACCGCGTAGACGGCGCGTTTTGTTCCACGCGCGCCTCAAAGAGAAGGAGTCAGCACAGGAAGGGGCCCAACAGGGCCAACGCCTGCCGGGGTTGCGGAATGTTTATAATAGTTACCGTGACCTCGGAACATAAAGGGCAATCGAAGGAACATGAGTGGGTTTTAGTCAGTAAGAGTCTGACACGCCCTCCCGTCGCACCCAGGACGGGAGCAGTCATTGGATGATTTCCCACTCACCAAAAAAAAAAAAGTTTAACATAATTAAAAGTAATATTTCGGAACCAGTCCATATCCAAAACAATTTAAAATTAAATTTAAGTAACATTTTCTTTGTATAACAGCCCAAACTTGTTCCAAAAACTAAAGAAACCACTCGAAAACGAGTAACAGTACCTAATGCATTTTACTTTTTATTAAACCCCTAGAGAATACCTTTTTTCAGTGCCCCAGGAGGTATCCTAAAACTGTCTTACACAAAATTGCCTCGAAGTACTTATCTTGAGCAATAAATTTAGATAGCCTGGATCTTTATCACTTATCTACACTTGCTACTGGTCAGCGCAAACCGTAGAGCAACATATTCCAGTAATACTTCTTGAATTGGTAATGAACTAAAACTTGTAAATAAATAGAGTTTTAAATTCTGTGTATAATGATTCGAGCTGCGAGAATTTTTAGTTCTTTTGCAATTTCGAAAGTCGGTGGTTTTTTTTCTTTTACATTTCATTGCTACCAACTTTCAAAATTGTAGTTGTTTTTTTTTTATTATTTCTTATTACACATTTTATTTTTAATTAAAATACTCTATGTCACTCCCACAACCGAAAACGGTTAAATAGTTTAGGCTGTAGAGCGTGCCATCCATACTAATATTATAAATGGGAAAGTGTGTCTGTCTGTATGTTTGTCTTTCTTTCACGGCAAAACGGAGCGACGAATTGACGTGATTTTTTAAGTGGAGATAGTTGAAGGGAAGGAGAGTAACATAGGCTACTTTTTGTCTAAAGCTAGTTAACAATAAGACATACGCTCGAAAGACATAACCCATCCTTCGGCAGTCGGTAAAAGGAAAACAATTTATTTCAAGTCATTTCAGCTCAAAGATATGGCAGCTCTGTTTGAGCTAACCACATCACACATATACGGAATCGTAGCAAACTAGCATCTGACCTGATTACACGCTATTGCATAAGTTTTGACCACACGCGTTCCTCGGTATCGACCGCCACGGAACAAGTTTTAACAGCTCTTGAGTCGTTTGGCAATACCTGCAGTGTACAGACATCTTAATTAGCGTAATGGGAGATATTTTTTTAATTTACTAGCTGTCTCCGCGGTGTTACCCACGTGGTTCCAATTCCCGTGGGGTTTTTCGGATAAAAACTATCCTATGACCATAGGCTGGACTATCTCTGTACCAATTTTTTTCTCATTCATTCTAAATCGGTTTTGTAGTTTTGCCGTAAAAGACGGACACACACTTTCCCATTTATAATATTAAGTATGGGTTTGTCACCTGGCATCATATATATACATTCATATACATATAGCTCGTAGACCATAATCTTGTTCTATTCTATCTTATACTATTAATATTATAAAGCACCAGAGTTTGTTTGTTTGTACTTCGCGAATCTTAGAAACTACTGGTTCGGTTTGGAAAATTCGAGCAATAAAGAGCTAGGTATATTATAATGGGCAAACCGCGGGCGACAGCTAGTGTAAGATACGCGCGTAAACTATAACCGCATAATATCATTGATAACCGCTGTTTGGCAGTCGGATAATACTCGTAATATTCTGCTTTGTTTAGCAATGTTAAACCGCTTTTGATTAGTTCGTTTATTAAATACTAATGATATTATAATGTGATAGTTTGTGATGATGGATAGATGGATGTTTATTACTCTTTCACGCAAAAACTGCGAAACAAATGATTTATTTGAATGCGGTTTTCATTAATGCGTAGTGGTTTTCACCACTAAGAGTCTCGTGTTTGAATCTATTGAATCGATTCATAAATAAGAATAAAAATATCAATATAAAGAATCTGACTGACTGGGTAATTTGTTAACAGCATAGCTCAAACTGAGCTGATGCTAAGAATATGAAACTTACTTGTTGTTTTTTTTTTGTGAAAAGTAGGTATATCTACTGAGAAAAGATTATTGGAAATTCAACCCGTAAAAGGGTGAATGAATAGTTCTAGTTTAATATTATGTAAGGGACTTAGGGTGTAAATATGTAAGAGACCTTATTAATACATAATACAAATAAGATAATGTAGGTTTAAAGGTAGCAGTGATCAGAAATCACCTAAAATTAACTTGCGATCCAACAAAATAAATATAAAATATATAACGGGCCCTTTCAGAAACAATTTGTAGGTAAAAGTGACCTGATGAGTAAGTATTGGCTGAGGTTTTATAAAGGTATAATAGTACATTTACCTAGTTTAGATGTTATGAAAGTTTTTAAAACTAAAGTGAAAGGGACCTTTTATATACGATATTAGTAAAAAGGTCTTACGGCGAAACTTTTAAAGTACTGTGTAACTTCTTTTACGATAAACTAATTTCACTTTAAAATATAGGTTTGGCGATTCTGGGGTGGTTTTCAATACAATAATAAACAAATATATAAGAAATTATAATATGTAGATTACTTAACTCTCATCTCAGGTAACACCCGCGCCTTAACCTATCCCTGTGAGACGCAGCGTGATGTTATACCATCTAAGCCTATAGCCATATTCAAAATCCTCGTTTTGTTGAGCGGAAAGACCAAAAAATTACATACTAGGTGTAGTTTTGGTCTTGCTCAACCCGATAGGAGATGATTCTATGATTTATATATGTATTAGCCTTCGCTTGTGGCTTTGATAGCGTGAATGTCGATAATTCCTTCCCCTTTTTACCCCTTACTTTACTTTTAAAGGTTGTTACAAAAATATTTTTTTAGTGGTTAACTACTCTTTACACAGAACACCCTGCAAGTTTCATGTCTCTAGGCCCAGCGGTCTGGGCTGTGCGTTGATATATCAGTCAGTCAGTTTACCCTATTATAAAATTATCAAAATATATATAACTCAAAGGTGACTGACGCACAGCCCAAACCACTAGACGGATCGGGCTGAAATTCGGCATACAGGTAGATGTTATGACACAGGCATCCGCTAAAAAAGGATTTTTGAAAAATTCCAACCCAAAAGGGGTAAAATAGGGATAGGGGAACCCCAATTAGTGGCTAATTGTGTTTCATACTGAAACCCCAAAGTCGCTAAACATACCATGCTTTGTATACAAAAAATCATCATCTCCCTAGCCTTTTCTTAATTATGTTGGGGTCAGCTTCCAGCCTAACCGGATTCAGCTGGATATCAGTGTTTTACGTGAAGCGACTGCCTATCAGACCCTCACAACCCAGTAACTGGGCGACACGATACCCTTTAGTTAGACTTGTCAGACTTTCTGGCTTCTGAATACCCGTAACGACTGTCAAAGTTCTACGAATGACAACCGGGACCAACGGCTTAACGTGCTTTCCGAGGCACGGGATGTCAGTGATGTCCAAGATAAACTTTAGAAAGTACATATGAATTGAAAAATCATATTGGTACTTGCCCAGATTCGAACCCACAACCTCTTACACGGGAGGCCTTATCCACTGGGCCATCACGACACTCAATGTATACAAAAAATATCACATTTTATATTAAAACCATAGTATAACGAACATAACTGTTTGCGCAGGTTTCCAAGTTTTCTTAGTAAATCAATTCGAGAATTTTGAAAGGGACGGTGCCGCAATATTTATATGGCCTGAATCTACGATGACGCCGGGTTACCCAAAGGAATTTTGTTTACTATATCCATATATATTTGCGAGAAAACCCTCTTATACGGAATTTAAATAATATCGTTGAATTTTTGGCCTACGGTTCGCGAATAAATTGGGTATGAAAATATTGTGTAGGATTTTCTATTGGGTATAGGGATGGCTTGGTTTTTGAATAATAATATAATATATAGTTACATGTAAGTTTTCTGATGTACTTTAATTGGTTTTGACGTTGTATTCACATAGTAATCATGTTGATGGGCCTCTTGGTCTAGTAGTTAGTGACCCTGACTGCTAAGCCGGAGATCGTGGGCTCGATTCCCACCGAGGACAAACTTTGTGTGATGAGCATGATTGTTTGTTCTGTGTCTGGGTGTAATTTATCTATAACATGTATGTATTTATATATTATAGAAGTGTATTTTTTTACTTTGCTTATTTTGGGATTACTTGTCCGTTCGTAAGTTTTTCTAGGATATTTATAATTATTATTTGTTATGTAGCTATATATAAAACATTGTAACACTTTTATTTTTTAAATAAGAAGTGTATCTAGTCTATTCCTCTTCATTTCATTCTCCTTCCACTCTCCATTCCACAATCTATTCAAACTTTGGTAACCAAATGTTTCAAAAAATTGAAATGTTTTAACATTGAAAAAACTCTATTATCGTTATAGTTCAATAAAGATGTACCGCAAATACTATTTTATTTTACTGTTTCATAGATAAATGTTAGGAGAAAAGCCTGTCTTCAACTAGATAAATTTTAGTCAATATTTTAGGGTTTCTTGCACGAAAAAGTTAAAACTTAAAGTTTTTCATTTTGTTTTTTAAACAAGAAACGACGATTTTCGATCGTTTGGGTCTTTTAACTCAAAACCAAATACGGACCCATTTTTTTTTTGGTGACTGCTCCCGTCCTGGGTGCTGCGGGAGGGCGTGTCAGACTTTTACTGACTAAAACCCACTCATGTTCTTCGATTGCCCTTTATGTTCCAGGGTCACGGTAATTATTTTAAACATTCCGCAACCCCGGCAGGCGTTGGCCCTGTTGGGCCCCTTCCTGTGCTGACTTCTCTTTGAGGCGCGCGTGGAACACTAACGCGCCGTCGACGCGGTCCTGGTCCTAGCCGGGCGGCGAGCTACCCATCGCTCGCCATCCGCAGAACCACGCCTACGGTGGCCGGTAGTCGTCTTGCGACTCTCGACGTCTTCGCTTGGGTCTTAGTCCGGGGCGAGAGGCTCGTCGTTGCCTCTCGCGCGGCGCCGCCTCCTTCACTGCATAACTGCTTCGCAGAAGGAGGCGACTGCATCCCATTCCGTCTCGCCTCGCCCCAAAGCATGGCCTGAACCAGCACCGGGCGCGAGAGGCCGCCGATCGCCTCTACGAGGACACGTCGATGGTCTAAATATGGAACCCTCAAATCTCAAAACATACATGAAAAATGCCTCATGATAAAATAATTATTTCGTAATTTGTAATTGCGTCGCCTCCCAGTTGGTTTCTATAATATGATATTGTAAAGTATGGTAGAACGGAACCATTCATATATGAATCAAACTTGACTGCTTTATGACACGCTATGCCTTCAGAATTTTCTATGTTATGATTAAGTGCTCCTAGCCCAAAGCGGTTTAACTAAGCCATTTGTGCCAGCCATTTTTTGGTAGCTCTCCTAATTTGCCAAATAAAAATATTTTAGAATTTGCGAGAACTTTGGTTGAAAGATTAATGAGGATATCCCGAGGGCCCACTGTAATGAGTTGTTTATTTAAATTTTGACATTACGTAGAGTAATTTTTTTCTATTGTATTACGACCCAATTTGTTAGGAAATTGGCCTTCGCTGCTGGTTGGTACGCTGAAAACTTTGAAGATTTTAATTTGAATATTTTATTAAAGAAAAAAATACTCATAGGAGTTTACAGTCTACTTAGGACCTTCAAGCAACTTGGTAAGTACATAGTAATCGGATGCCAAACTTGACACAGCTATGATACCATGAAAATTGATACACGGACTTACATTTTATGAATACATAAATATCATACCAGACCCAGGCACAAAATAAATCGAAATCAAACACGTTTAGTAGCAAATAGACCAACAAGAAAATAGACAAGAAAATGTCCTATATTGAACATCAAATTAATTAGAATACCTCTCAACTGGTCCCAATGCGCTAAATAAGACTATAATAATGTCATCGAAAAACTACCGCCCCAGAAAACCCTTTCTTCAATCATTAAAATTGTTTCTAAAAATATTCAGCAAACGTTGAAGTTCTCTCGTTTTCACCGTTGAGAAGCACGTCCTATTAATTTATAGCACAAAATATCGACTGGTCTGCACTACGATACTTTAGGGTTGAGTACACAAATACATTCTACGACTCAAGATCTTATCTGGGTCAAAAGTAATCACTTTATTTCCTATATTTTTTTTTACGTAAACATATCGTGGATTGTGGATAATCTTTCTTAATTATTTTATTCTTTATTGCACAAAAAAAACAATACACATAAAAATATGAAGCGATTAGAGGTTTAGTTATATTATACAGCTGAACATCAGTATGTTTCTTTGGTTGGTTTAACGCGTTAATCTCTGGAAGTACTGGGTCAAAATAACAAAAATCATTTTTGAGTTAGATATAACCCATTTATCGAGGAAGGTGAAGTAACATAACGCTACAAACCCGGGTGAAACCGCAGGGGACAGCTGTTGTTTGTATAATTTGTAATTTAGTTTTTTGTTTATAAATCGGTTCTCTGCCGTAGTTAAAAGAACAATTAAAAAGCATTGTGTCTAGCGTAGGAACCCTTTTTTTATGGGAGTGAGAAAGCATCAAACAGATTTTTACTGACTAAAACCCACCCTTTTGTTCCTTCGGTTGCCCTTTATATTCCGGAGCCATGGTAACAATTAGAACTATTTCGCAAACTCTGGCAGGTTTTTAATGGTCTAATAAACATTGAAAACTAAAAATTTGTCTCAAACTTTGACTTTTATTTCCATAAAAACATTCAGCAGTACAGAACGTTTCCCACAAGCTCGACTTGGCAGATTTTTTACATTTGAGTCACAACTCACAACTACGTCAATTGGAGTTGTATGGTAGTTGATACTTTCCGAATTCGTTCCTAGTTTTTGGCATTCGGCACGTTTGCGCAATTTTTCTCTTTTAAGGTTTGCAGTCGCGATGGGAGATATCGAAATTGATCGTCGTGGTCCGTTCGAACATTGGTGCAGCGTTAAACCCATTTTGTTTGAATTTAGAGTAAAAATTTGTAGCTTGTATTAACTTTATCGTTGAAAAAAATATCCGTCTGTTGGTAAGAACCAGAACGATACCAGAGTTCAATTTACATTATTATATTTAAAATAATAGCATCAGGCACTACTCTTCGTTTTATAATTTTTATAATCTGTATAATACAGATGGCCTAAACAAGTGGCATTGTAAAATAGAAAACGGTCCTATATTGACATAAGCTTTCGTTAAACAATCTGACATAACCATACATTTGACAATCTATTCGTTTTCGCTATCTATTCTACAATGCCACTTGTCTAGACCCTCAGATTAACCACAGAAATAAATCATGTTTATCTCTATTGTGAATGTTTGTCCATTAAATTTAATAAACATATTGTATATATTTATTTATTTAAACCTTAGTACATGCTAAGCAAGACTTAAGATTTCTTCTGTAATAAAGTAAATTCTTTTTATCTTTAAATAGGCCTTTTGTACTCAATTTATTCATGTCATACGCCTGCATGCGCTGGGAATACTGAACCACTTTCACAGTAGTTTCGCGTTGAAGAGCGGTTTATTAAATTAAACTAACTAACTTTTTTAACAAAGCGCAGTCCTGTAATTAGTGAAACAGTTAACCAGGTGTTCACCTAATTAACTAACGTATAATAATATATCCTGGACAATGTAAAGTTAAAAGTTATTAATGTTTTGTTCAAAATTTATGAAGCTTCAGAGTTCAGGCGTTTATTTTAGGTTTTGAATTGAAGTTCTAGATTCTGTATAATTATATTTGTTTAGGATTGGGTAACTGTAGTTAATTAAATAGAATTGGGAAAGGAAAACTTTTGAAGAAGTTGAAAATCCAATACTAAAATGTATTATTTTAGTAAAATACAGAGAAATTTTAAATAACTATTTCCTGCTCCTTACTTCGTACACATTAACATCTAGCAGACATACCATTTTAGTCTATGAAATTCGACTATATTTATGTATGCTTTTGCCCGCGACTTCGTCCGCGTAGAATAATAGTTCCCGTTCCCGAGGGATTTCCGGGATGAAAACTATCCTATGCCCTTTCTCGGGTCCCAGACTATATCTATCTATACCAAATTTCATTCAAATCGGTTCAGTGGTTTAGGCGTGAAGAAAAGAAAAAACCACAAGAAACCACGTGTCACAACCACACGAAGTCAGTGTCATGGACTAGTTTCCATTTGATGCCATTAGCGTAAGCATTATTATTACCTTACATGCTTTTTCTAATTGTGTTGTGCTAATAGTGATCCTGTAAATCCTCGATGATTCATAATATCTATAACCGTGAAAACTTGTAATTGGCTCAATGTTACATAATCAACTGTTTTCATTCATTTAGGTACAGCTGCTAGTTTTCCATCTGAATAAATATATATAAATTATCCAAACCTATAAACAGTGAACGAAATACAAGATTTGTATAATTAAATTGCACGTTTAATTTTTTTAAGTCCGCAATCCGTGAGTAACGGTAACTCATTTTTATAGCCTCTCAACAACGTTTTATAACCGAATCATTTTAGTATAAAAAATATGTTTTACAGCCGTTCTAACTTATAAAATATTTATGGAACAGTACATTGAAAGCGGTCGCAAGTCGCAATCGATCGGGCCAATTATTATAAAATTCTCTGTAAAACCTTTTATTGTAATAGTCGAGAAAGTATAAATATAAAATGAATAGCTTCTGCCCGCGGCTTCGCTCGCGTTAGAAAGAGACAAAAAGTAGCCTATGTTACTCTCCATCCCTTCAACTATCTCCACTTAAAAAATCACGTCAATCCGTCGCTCCGTTTTGCCGTGAAAGAAAGACAAACAGACAGACACACAGACAGACACACTTTCCCATTTATAATATTAGTATGGATATACTTTATTGCAGTCATTAGTAGTCTTTGATGTACATCCTTCTAATATTATAATTGTGAAATATTGTGAGGGTGAATAGAAGACTGAATGGATGGATAGTTGTATGTTTGTTACACAAAACTATTGACTGATGTTTTTTGAAACTTAACAGTAACTTGCTTTAAAATATAAAGCTGTTTTAAACTTATCTTTTTCGATCTTTTAAAGTGGTTAACTGACTGACATACCTCAAACCGCTGGTCGTAAGGCATGAAACTTGGAGAGTTTTTTTTTTCTCAGTGAAAAATATTCACTACGAGAGGATTTTTGGAAATTCCAACCCTAAAAGGAAAACTAAACCGAAGTAATCTAATTAAATCTTTTTTTTATTAAGTTTTTCTTTTACAATTACCCAAATGTGCAGTTTATTATTATTTATTTATTTATTAAACTTAAACAAACACAAAACATACATAATCAAACAATAAATTAAATAAAATAACGTCAAATTTTAAAAATTAAGAACCGGTTTCCGGTGCAAAAGTACCCATCATCTAATTAAATTGTGCTATATGTAAGGTTTTCATTATCTCTTGTAGTAATAAGCTACTTATATCTGAGATACACTTCAATGGGCTGAAACAGCATAATCATCTTCCTGGCCTTTTCCAAACTGATTGGGATCGGCTTCCAGCCTAACCGAATTCAGCTAGATACCAGTGTTTAAATGTACGACTGCCTACTGACCTCTACAACTCAGTTACAACACGATACCCCTTGGTTAGACTTGCCAGACTTTGTGGCTTCTGGCTACCCGTAACAACTGTCAAAGTTCTACTAATAATCCTATCCTATCCTATCCTATCCTTCCTACTAATATTATAAATGCGAAAGTTTGTGAGGATGGATGTATGTGTGTGTGTATGTAGGTATGTTTGTTACTCTTTCACGAAAAAACTACTGGACCGATTTGGATGAAACTTTACAGTAATTTAGGTTATTTATCAGAGTAACACATAGGCTACAATTTATAATGATTTTATGTAATTTAGATCATAATAAAATAACAAGTGTCAATTAAGTCGGAAAAAAATCTTCCATCTGAGAGCTGTCTTGGCGTGCGCTGCCTAAACCAATGGAGTTACATAATGATAATGTACCACAGGATTGTTTGTCTTAAATAGATCTAAATAAAAGTCCGCGATAGCATATATCTACCTCTTATGTGCAAGCCAGTACGACCAAAATTGTGAACCATAAATTTAATTAAATTTGGTACTATTTTACAATGCACATATTAGTATATAATTATTAAACTCTTACCAAAATGAATACATTTCTCGCATTAAGTATATAATGAAGATAAACTTTGTCTTTCACACTAAGTAATTTGGCAGAATAGTTTAAAAGTTATCACGATATGATTGACTTGAACGGAGCGCCAAACGGCAACAGAACATCCCCGATGAAAGTTGACTATGTGAAAGAACTATACTAGCACCAAAAAATGAGACAGTTGCGAAAATCAATAAAATTATCTTGGGCCAAGTAACCAGCGATGCAACAACCCAACTTCATCCATCGACACAGTAATGTCATCTGAAGACTGTACGAGCTACCCTGGGGAGTTTCTTAACTCTTTGGAGCTATCCGGGGTGCCATCACATAAGCTCAAATTAACCTTTCAACGACCGACCGACAGCCGGCTGTCGGGCTGCTATTGTCTTTTTATTGTGTCTCAAATCACGTGTGTTTGAAGGATTAAAAGTCGGTATACCCGTTTTGTTAATGCGCAACTTGGACGCCCCGAGATTATGTATGGCACTAGATTGCGAGTCATTGAACTAGGCACCAATTGTAACTGGAGAAGCTAAGGGTGAAAATGTTCTTATTCCACGCATTCCAATAATACCCAATAACTTACCCTTTGATTTCAAATGTTTACAGTTCCCACTTAAAGTTGCATTTTCTATAACTATTAATAAATCGCAAAGGCAAACTTTGAAGATAGCGGGGATATATTTGGGCACGCCCTATTTTTCCCATGCTCACATGTATCTAAATCCCAAAATCTACATATTTACGCTGAATAAAAAAAAAACAAATAACATAATATACGGGAGTATATTGCAGTAAAAACACAGATAATTTAACAAAGATGTTAACCTATTCCAATTACATACATACTTATTACAAAATCTATTAACAAAACCGCATCAAAATCCGTTCCGTAGTTTTAAAAATTTAAGCTTACATAGGGACAAAGAAAGCTACTTTGTATTATACTATATAGTGATTAAATGCAAGTAACATTCGTCCGACCTGTTTATAAGTCAGTGTTTAGTAATCCGTTTGTGCTGGATAGGATAATCTCAAGCCCGGGGTAGGACATAGGGCTACTTTTAATAAGCACACCATACAGGTAAAGATTGATGAAGAAACCACTGGTCTTAGCATTTTGAAATTTGCAGAGTTCCATTATAGCTTAAAATAATGAGCACTTAGAAAGGAATTCAGATAATTTCACCCTCAAGAGATTCCCTCTAAATATTAGGTATAGGATTTCAAAGATTGTCATCATCATCTCCCTAGCCTTTTCCCAACTGTGTTTGGGGTCGGCTGCCAGCCTAACCGGATTCAGCTGGATACCAGTGTTTTACGTGGAGCGACTGCCTATCTGACCTCCACAACCCAGTAACTGGGCGATACGATACTTCTTGGTTAGAATGGTCAGAGTTTCTGGCTAACCAGTAACGACTGTCAAAGTTCTACGTGTGACAACCGAGACAAACGGCTTTACGTGCTTTCCGAGGCACGGGATGTCAGTGATGTCCAAGATAAACTTTAGAAAATACATGTGAGTTGAAAAAGTCACATTGGCACTTGCCCGGATTCGAACCCACAACCTCTTATACGAGAGGCGGGCGCCTTATCCACTGTGACATCACGACTTTCAAACGGATTTCAAAGATTGTATTGAAACTAATTTTGAAGTTAGAAATTTGGGATGTACGATGTGAAGTTACTTTAAAAAATACAAGTAATTAAAAAAATATCACGTAACTTAATGTGGCAGACCAAATACTACGCGAGCGAAGCCGCGGGCAAAAGCTAGTAACATTATAAAGATAAGGCAAAATATTTTGCTTAAGCTTACATTAAGAATTGATAACACTTTCATTTACTTTGGCTTCTCATCGAGATAGGTTATTTTGAACTAAAGATAATATTTTAAAGAACCGCAGAGGATCCACAAAATTAATTATACCGACGATCTTAAATCTGTAATCCCTCGACGAAACTTAAAAACGTTGATCCGCTTAATAGAGTCTGCTGAGCAACAATATTTTTTTATCAACTTTAAACTGTCTTGGTAGCTCAGACATTATTCATACAAAACTATAAGAAGGATTAAGACAGGTTTTTAATGTTTGAGAAACAAATTGCCTTTTCAATGGGAACGTGCAGCTAAAAGTAGTGAGATAAAACCAATGCGAAGAAAAATATACTCATGCTAACCGTGCGAGCACTCTAAACCAAACAAAACCAAGTCATTTCATTTTTTTTTCCGGTCGGACTTCCCATTCCGGCCGTACAAAATTAGTCTAAAAAAATATCATCAAAACACCTCCCAAAAATAAAAATAAAAAACTGAATTCCTGTTTCGACCAGAGTGGATGAAAACCAAGCGGCCGAAACGCTAAACCGGATCAAACCAGTTTCTATTCCCTTTGGGATTGGAACACATGACGCCTTTAGACGTAGACGTGTGAAACCATCTTTAAGGGTAAGAACAGAAAAGGACATTCCCAAGTGTGTCACAAACAACGATGCACGGATAGACCAGTCAATGTTTGAGAAACAAATTGCGTTTTCAATGGGAACGTGCAGCTAAAAGTGCTGATATAAAACCGATGAGAAAAATGTGCTCCGAAATATATTTTGGTGGTGTACGTGGTAAGTTTAGCAGTGTCTTGTAATGTATAGTTTCTAGTTAAAATTGTAGAGAAAGATCGCTTAAATTTCATTTAAAAGTTACTGCCGCGACTTGGGCAGCGTAGTAGTTGTTAAATGCTGCGCTGGGATAGCGTATAGATTTATTTAATTCTATACCAACAGTTTTTAAATAAAGACGTGATATATTTATTTATATGAATGTGTTAGATTAGTTATGCAATGTGAGTATTTGAATTTTTAGCATGAGCCACGCTATCTGAGCCGCGTTTGCTTGGTGACCATATCTAGGGTAATTACTAAATCCGTCTTTGTAACTTTGTGTAGAGAGTAATATGCAATAAATATAAATAAATATTTCAGTCATTCAGTTACTTCTCCAAATAAAACGCTTCAATATTGCTTTCCAATTCAAATGACGCAAAAATTTTACCGTGTATACGATAAGGTATATAACAGGTGCTACAAGAATATTGGTTCAAAAAGAAGGAGAACATAGGCATATCATTCATTGTCGACCTAAAAAATTATTAGGTACTGTTTTTTTCAATCAGAGACTTTATTTGGTTAAATTATATTACTCGAATAAAATAACTTTTTCATCCCACCTATTCGAAAAAGACGACTTTGTTCCTCTTTAAGTACGCCCAAAGTTGGTGTTTTCTATAAGAAACTTTCAGCGGGCAATAATGACGCTCCAAATTCAAAAAGTGCGCCTAAAAGTAACTTTTAATCCCTGTTATAAGTGCGCCTAAAAACTATTTGAATTAAGAACGTCTTAAATGCTCAGTGCCAAAGAAATCGAACGCAAATATTGTATAAATAATGAATGGCTGATACGACGGCCAATACTATAGTCACGCCGCGGTTAAAAAAAAACTTAAAAAGAAATAAGACAGGTGAACTACAACCCGCGTTGTCGTAAAAATTTTCACGGATTGTTTTTAATTTGTATTTTATTAAAAAATGAATTCATGCAGTGACAGTCAAAGTATATAAGTATATAAGCTGAGGGACAGTAATAAGCTGAAATTTTTGCATCTGAACAAAGCAAGAAACATGCACGCAGGTGTGTCGTCTCGACCGGGAGAAAACCTGTCTCAATAAGTTTCATGTAGACCCGAATTACTAAATCAGATTTGAGCAAGTTTTTATTCTTGCTTTTAAACAAAATTTCTGGTTTAAAGATAAACTTTTCAAAGTCAAGTAATATATTTAAAAGTAATATGTTTAAAGTGAAAAGTATATTGAAGTTCTAGTAGCATTCCACAAGTTCGTAATGTTCTAGTTCAAAGCGTTATTTTTAAACTTTGTTGGGTAGGCTACTTTAGATTTCGTTTTCTCTCAGGTAACAAATACATACTAAGAGAAATACACACTAAGATACATAGGAATTGCGTATATTTATAAATTGGTTTCTGCCTTTGTATTGCCTTATTTGTCTCGCAAAACTGTCTGTAGCACTGGGTTTCTACAATCTAGCTTTCTATCTGTAAAAGATCTTTTCCTAATTGGTCCAGTAGTTTCTGCGGTTGATTCTTATACTGTTTATTATTAGTATTTTTATTTTTCTATAATTTAATATAAATATTATTTTTAGTACCAATTACTACTTCTGATTTCTACCATCTGTGAAAATTTCAACTCGCTAACTATCACGGTTCATGAGATAGAGCCTGGTGACAGACGGCGAAGTCTAGTAAAAGGGTCTCGTTTTACCCTTTGGGTGCGGAACCCTATAAACAAACTAATTTATATTTACCTTGAATGATCCTAATCACAATAGCTTATTAAAATAATTAATGTTTACGTAAAACCGTTGACATGAAAATTACGTACTATCAACAAAAGTCAGGCTTGCCCACTTAAGAAAATTTTCCTGCGGACGCGCAGCAAGTGACAAACCACGCCCTTCTTTGCTCCGACCAATTAGAGACAATATGTGATTGTGTGAGTGCAGTGTGTGCGTGTCACAAAAAATAACGACAAACGTTAGCCAGTGCCAATTTGCAACTCGCTCATTGTTCACGCGTTCCGTTGTCATTCCCGCCTCGATTTTTACGACCTGTTTATTTCTACCGGACTGGTTGCCTGCCTAACTATGACCGCGTGTTTTGTATATCGGACTGTGATCGTTGAACTCTTTTTGACCTTTGCTCGTATCCTGGACTTTGTGTATTGTGCCTACTGCCGCTTCGTCATAACGACGCGAAACCTTAACCAAGAAGAAAGAAACGAAATTATTGTCTTGTATAGACAAGGGCTGAATATATCACAAATTGCTGTGGAGTTGAATTTGCAAGTAAGTCATAGTTTTTTATTCAAAAACAAATAAACATAAATTTGCTCCTCGCACCAAATAAAATGGTAATTGCTTTTTATTAATATTACACGATAAATAAATTTTACAGTATACATAAAAAACTATTTTATGGAAATATTATTATCTAAGCATGGGTAGATCGCAAGTTAGACATTTATACGTCAAATCAAAGCATTTTTTTTACAATATTTCATATATTATAGTTTAATAAAATTAAATTACTTACGAAAAAAACATTACTGTAATTAAAGGGCAGAAATTTAGTAAGTAATGCATCATAAACATTTTATTAGCGAGAATCGTACCGATTTCGTTGTTAATATTCATACATTAAAGTTTATTCATTTAAATACTGTTTTACTACTACAATGCACTATCGCTTAGTATTCGTGTGCAATCTAAGCGATGGTGCATATAAATATATTTTCCTTTAAAATTCTAATTTTAAAATACTGTATATTTAGTAAAAAATATGTTATTTTCTTACGCGAATGATTTAATGGTAAACATCGCTTATCGATATAGTTAGCAATTTCACAATTCAAATTAAATTTATTTTTAATAATTTCTTGTGGTATTGAATTTAGATGTTTAGAGAATAATAATTGTGTTTTACGAAACTATTGAAATTATTGTAGGCCACCTTATAAATCTTATAAAAACATTCGGGAATCTTAAAAAAAATGCAAGAGTGTAGTAAATGCTCTGACTACCGAATTATTGCATATTTATGCAATGACACAAAAATTATAGTGTTGCCACATTACCATATTATTGAGTGGGGGCGTGAATTATTATTTTAAGCAAATTATTTGTGTATTTTTTTTTCTATAGGCCTGAGTTGCCTGATAATAAAGGTTTATTATTATTATTTTTATTAAGTACTGTTGCATGAAAGTATTTATAAAGTACTATACCAATATTGACGGGCCTGTTGGTCTAGTGGTCAGTGACCCTGACTGCTAAGCCAGAGGTCGTGGGTTCGATTCCCACCCAGGACAAACTTTCTGTGATGAACATAAATGTTTGTTCTGTGTCTGGGTGTTATTTATCTATAATATGTATGTATTTAAAAATTATATAAGTATGTGTATCAGTTGTCTGATTACTATAACACAAGCTCTGCTTAGTTTGGGATCAGATGGCCGTGTGTAAGATGTCCCAGGAAAAAAAAGAAAAAAAAAAGAATATTTTTATTGGAGCCACAATTATATAAATCTCATTCAGTCATAAACGAATTTGACAAAAATTCTATATTAAACATCAAACTACTAACGAAATTTCTGACGACGTCGCGTCGCTTCGTTTCATAAAAGTAATAGTTTTTTAAATATTTCTTACATGTTATAATATGTAAGTTTTTTTTTGTGTGATATAAACATATTATAGTCTGATACATTATCGAAATTTTCCAAAATGTATGAGAACAAGTTAGTTCAACAGGTTTTTACAATCGAATGATTGGTTCGGTAATAAAAAAATTGATAAAATAATGACCCTTTGGTGGTGTTTGGGAAGCAATGTATAAACACATCAATGTTTCAAAAGAAAATTCTAACTGCACATCAAAAATAACAACACCCGAAGCAGGTTTTTATTGAGTCCCTTTTATTTATACAGACGAATGTAGAAGTCCTGCAAAGCGAGGCTCCGTCAATCTTTCATTCCGTCCTTGATTTATTAATTTCGTTCATAAAAAATAGGGCTGTAAATTGTTGCTAATTTAGTTATATTTTGAGTTGAGTATAATACTGCGTCAGCAATTTCGATTGAAATTTGGATTAGTTTTTTTTAGCTGAAATTGTTTTTTTTTTTATTATTTTTCGTATATATATATTTGTCATGCAAAATATTTAAGCTTAAAGATCTTATTGTAATCGTAAATAATGCAGTAAGAAAGTTTGTTTTTTTTCCTATCTTTTTCAAAGACAGTGTTTGGGACTTTTATGACCCTATAAGTATAACAAACCTTTCAACATTTTAACAATGGCTCTTCGTCACCATTGTTTAAAACTGTGTTTGCGCTCTTAAGTAGTTTGAATAAAGCACACATTTGCTTGAAAGAGTTTCATACACGGATGGAATTTCCCACGTTTGTTTGTTGTTTACTAACCATAAAACAGATAAGACTGTTACGACGACCCAAAATTGATAATATTATTTAAAACGTTTGGGATACTTCTCATAAACTTAATCCTTTTGCACACAATATTCTATTATAGTTTTAATTGACTACTTGTAGTGTATAATATAGGAAATATTAAGTTACAATGTAATATAACGCTAATCGTGATTTAATTTTTTGCAGAGGTCCACGGTTCGCCGCTGGTTGCGAAGATATGAAGAAGAAGGGAGTATCCTCGAACGCGCTTGTGCACCTCGACCGCGGACTATTAGTCAAAATCAATTTTACGAAGCAACATGATCAATACATCCTTCCCGCTTGCCAGACTTAAATTCAATTAAAAATTTATGTATAACTAGCTTTTGCCCGCGGCTTCGCTCGCGTTAGAAAGAGACAAAAAGTAGCCTATGTTACTCTCCATCCCTTCAACTATCTCCACTTAAAAAATCACGTCAATTCGTCGCTCCGTTTTGCCGTGAAAGAAAGACAAACATACAGACAGACAGACACACTTTCCCATTTATAATATTAGTATGGATGGTCCAAAAATGGGATAACAGGGCAGAAAGAAATAAAGAAGGACTTGTAAGCCACTGCGAACAAGCTTGGGATTCGTTACGAGGTTCCAATTTGTGTGAAGTCCTTGTAAGGTCCATGCGTAACCGGTGTGATGCTGTAATAGATGCAGAAGGAGCAGCAACAAAATATTAAAACGTAAAATTTTAAACAGTATTACGGTGTAAACGTGTATAACACTATCGTATATACAGGGTGGAAAGTTTTAATGGGTCCTGAAAGAAAACTACTTTAAATCGTTAATAGATTTTTTTAAAGGAAACATTCCTTTATTTTTAAAAATAAATAAAATTGCATTAAAATATTTTTGAAAATGTGTCACACCCGGGTATCGAACTGGCTTAAAATATAAAAAACAACATTCTGTATTTTATGTCATCAATCGATAGGGTCACGCATAAGGATCAAATCTTACAAACAAATAAATTAGAGCAAAACCATGAATTTTTAACTTTTAAAATCGATGCGCGACTTTGGCCGTCGGTAGTTTTTGTTCTTTTTTAGAAATAATATTCTTCAGATTTTTTTTTCCTTTAATTTAATGAACCATGTTTGTTAGAGAAATTTCGTCCTTGTCGTCTTTTGTTATAAAAATACAGGGTGTTATTTTTTTCGAATTTTAGCCAGTTCAATTTCCATGTGTGTCCGAGTGTGGATGCCATTTTATTTCTTTTCAAAAATAAAGGAATGTTTCCTTTAAGTAAAATTCTTTGACTTAACGATTTAAAGTAGTTCTCCTCCAGAGCCCATTGAAACTTTCAACCCTGTGTATTCTAAAATACCTCTTGATTTTTATGGAAACTACTTTACACAAATTTATAACAGTGAAAAATGCAAAGAATATGTAACGATAATATAAGTTTTTAAAGCAGTACTTATAAATAATCAAGAGAATTTAAAAAATATTTTTAACTCGAAACTACTAAAATTTTCAGATTACACATGTTTCTTTTTTAATACAACTGATTCTAATTTTTTTTATGATTGAAAAAAAAAAACTAATTGTGTAATATTTAACCTTATGAAATCACCGCCTAATAACTAACCACGCGTTACTCGTGCACACGCGTGGTTCTCTTGTAACTAAGTGTTGTAATGATTAAGTGTAATATAGTTATTTTCTTAGCTATTTGAGACTTTAGCTTACCATTCGAACCATACTCTATTACAAATACACGAAAGGAGTGTTAGGTCACCATAGCGCCAAACACTACTTTTTACATGGATGCCAGTAGCCAAGATTTTTTTAATTTTCCTCTTTTATTTTTTTCCTATTTTTATTTTTAGTAATAAATCTGTTGTGCATATTGTTTGTATCACTGATGATACAAACAATATGCACAACAATCCTAGTGTGGAGGCCAGGGTTCGCTGTTCAATTATCACTGTTATTTTATGAACCAATAAAGATTGTTTTTTTTTACCAATATCGTAACCGTGTTGTATAATTATATTCCTTAA
The DNA here is from genome assembly GCA_033675125.1 of Athetis lepigone. Classification (NCBI taxonomy): domain Eukaryota; kingdom Metazoa; phylum Arthropoda; class Insecta; order Lepidoptera; family Noctuidae; genus Athetis; species Athetis lepigone. The sequence goes on along the minus strand of CM066218.1, from coordinate 3,878,892 downwards.
ACAATCAGATTTTTTAACAGAAAGATTTTGGTTATTACAAAACCATGCTGTATATTAAATAATGAGATTTTAATTTAAGTTGTTTCCAATTTTCACTTTTTTACAATTTTGCGATAATAAAAAAGTATCAGACAAAACCATCCTGTATAATTGAATTAATTTTTTTTTATTCTTATGAGAAATATGAATAAAATTTTAATCTCTATCCCTACGCATTAAAAGATGAACAATTATGAAAATTGAAAACGACTTTGTTTTTAAATAATAATAAAAACATTATTTAATTATGAACTGGTTTAAGATATCACTTTTAAGCCTTGTTTTCTCATTTGTTTTATTATATCCGGTTGAATAGGTGGTTTCCTATACCAAAATGAAGTTGAAGTTTGAGTTATCAAAATCGTCTTGTATAACTGTGTAACATTACATAATAATCATATTTGTATACAGAATGGCTTGTATTATAACTTTTTTTTTACCCTTTCACAATAATATCAGTACACAATAATTACGTATCACAATAATTACGTAGTAACTATTTATTCATCTGTGATAATAATAGTGCCTGTTCAAACCAACCGGTTTAATCGCATTACACAGTTTGAAATAAATATAATTTTTATTTTCCCACGCCATAAAACATGACCATATTTTGGAGTGTAATTAAGTTTATTTTGATTCGATAATTAAACATTGCACAGTAAATAATGAGGTTCAAAAGTTCACTTTTAAGCCCTGTTGTTTTTCACAATCATTTTATTGTAATTTAACTTACTAGAAGAGGTTCCTGCTCTTATATTCTGTATTGTATGCTCCATTAAACCATAATGTTTCAGGAGTGTTAACATAAAAAGTAATTCCTAAAAAAGAAACTATTTATGTGCAGTTAAATGTTATGTGTTGTGTTTTTACTAATCTGTAAAAAATCTGATTTGTTAATAAATTAATATCAGCATGTTATTATTCATATCGTCAACGATTTTGAATACGCCATGTTAAATCAGTACAACATAAATACTATAAAGCAGAGACCGCATTGTAACACATTCTCTACCTACCTACTTGTCGAATGTAGGTATTTATTCGTTCGTATATTCATGCATTTTACGTAAAATTCTTGTCTTGATTTTTTTGAATGCATTCTAGTCATTTCTTAATATTAACAATAATGTTACCAGACAAAACACATATTTTTGTTATTTTTTAGTTTACGTTATTATGTGTCTATGTGTTGTTAGTAATACTGAAAAGGTATATAATGTAATATATAAATAGAAACCAAAATATATGATTTACTTAACAATATTATCTATGTTAATTGCAAAGTATTTTTTATTGTTATTAAGAAATTGTGTAAAAAAAATAAATGCTTTATAAGTTAATTCGTTGTTTTTCTACAAATGCCATTCCTTAAAATTATATTTTATTTTATTTAACGTCCTAATAATCCTAAAATGAAATCTAATTCTGTAGAGATTTTGAAAAAAAGCATAAATGTTTAACACTTAATGACAAATAAAAAACAAGCCGTAAAAAATCTTCAAGCCACGCCCGTGTTCGACATCTGTATAATAAAACATAGTAACTGTTTTATTATGGCCATACAATTGTCTGTTACCTGCTGTAATAGCTGTCCCCCGTTTCGCTCACGTAAGTTAAACACGTAAGTCCTTAATAATTGTACTATCCATCACAAAAATATTTTTTTCTATTAGAACCAGTAGTTTGAGATTGGTTCATTCAACTAAACAAACACAACCTTGAGGTTTGTAATATTAGCTCCACTCCGGCAGCCAAATCGCATGCAGAATTAAACGTAAAATAAACGAAATAACATTTTGCGAGAAAATAACATCAGAGGTAATAGAATAGATCGTTAGATGTAATCCCACTAACATTATAAATGTGTTTTTTTTTATGTTTGTTCTGTTACACTTTCACGCAAAAACTTAGAAACGATTTTTTATTAAACTTTACTGTAAAATAGCCAGAATAACATATGGGCCATATGACGTCACGATTTGTCCCAGCGCACACCGCTGAAGGTGCAGCGGAGCGCGTTTGAAGATAACAACTTAATATAAACCTTAACTACCTTGACATACGGTCAATAAAAGAATAAATATGCACGCAGCGCGCGGAGCGCGCTCAAATGTTTTATTTATTTATTTATTATTAATTACAACGGTTATATGCCAGTAACAGTAATTAATTAATTTAAGTACTTACAATATGATCTACAATTAAGTTTCATCTGGATTGGACATCATTAATACACATAAAGAAATTCAAATTTAAAATAAATAATAATTGACAATAACATAAAAATAACTAAGTTTGGTAAAATTAACGCGACATGCAATTCGTCTAATTATAATGAAATACAATGTCTTTCACAAAATCTCGTACACAATAACATTATTTGGTTAAATCTGTCATTCAACACGTCACAATCAGGTATGTGAGATATGAGGGCATTGATTGCGCTGTGCATGCGACACAGTGGGGAGTGCGCACGGGATACCGTGCGGCACTGTGCAGCTGCGAATAGTTTGTGCCGGCGGTTGGATCTATGGCGTAAGTAATTGTCAGGGACATAAAATGAGCACAATATGTTGTGCAACTCTGGGGAGTCAATCACGTTCCGTAAAATTTTCAGTGCAGTGATGATCTGTGTTCGAGACCGCCGGACAGCTAGTGAGTTATATCCTAGTATACCTAGCAAGAAATCCGTGGGATACATGAATGGGTAGTACCCGTGTTTCCTCTTGTATAAGTAGCGTAGGAAAGCCTTTTGAATCTTTTCGACTACTAGGGTATACGTTGTCTCATATGGGCTCCAAACGCAAGCTGCAAATTCTAATTTGCTTCTAACAAGAGAATTGTACAATATTTTGATGATGTTAGGGAATATGTTATACAATATGTTGACCGTATGTTAAGGAAGCTTAGGTTTATATTAGATTATTGACTACAAATGCGCTCCGCTGCGCCTTCAGCGGTGTGTGCTAATCCTAAGACCTATGGGAGCGAAGCTGTAATCTAAAATAACATAATGCGGGCGAGACCCCGGAATACAGTTAGTTTATTAGAGTTAAAATTAAGTTTATATGTCTTAAAACATTTTCCCCTGGAATATAGCTCAATATTAAAATAAAGCAATATCAATAAAACATTTTCCAAGAACAATCAGAATGTATGATTACGTAATTACTTACAGTTAACAATAATTCATAAAGAGTTTACGCAGGCCGAGTAAGAATTACAAACACGCCACAAAACAAATGAATGAACCCTGCTAACAAGCACGTGCATAGTAGTGTGAGTGTTCACTTCTAAACTCCATTGTATGTCGTTGTGTAGACAAACACTATCATAATACGATTCCTATTGGTCGAAACTCAAGCTCCGCGCGATCGAGCCGAGAGCCGTGCTATGCGATTGTCGCCTTAGAGATGGGCAAGCGGAACTTTAGTCGATAGTACGCACTGTGACAAAGTATAAAATAAATAATTTTTTAGACGTGCCTCATTTTCGGTTTACAAGAAAAAAACCTGTTTTTTAGTTGCAGAAGATGACTTTTCTCTGACTGTACCAAGTCTAAATTACTTCCTTTAAAATCTGTCATGTGCCAGTGAAAGTCTCGTTAAAATCGGTTTATCAGTTTTGGAATTTTGTTTAGCCCAATTCTACGTATCAGACCCCCACAACTCGGACTCGTGACTGTATTATGCTGAGCACTAGCCGTTTCGCGTAGGAGTGACACTATTACCTTAAGGATTATAATGATGTTGAGGTATGAATAATGTAGTTTGTGGTTGTTTCCCTGGGCCCCTACAACCCAGGGTAACGCTACATTACAGTTATGAAATGAACAGATATATATTTATAATTACAACAAGTTCACTAGCGCGATTCAATTGTTTTAGTTTCTTTCTTCTTCTTTCTTTCTTATTTCTTTTAAGCCGGTTTTTACCTCAACCCCTTCCCAGAAAACAAAATGAAAACGAAATGTTTTAAATAAAAAAAAAGTGAGCCGTCACGGGACGTCTGGCAGATGTGAAACATCGACATTACATCATCGCCACACAGAACACAAGACTGTGACTGTATATTATATACACCATCATATAGCGTGGCGACGCGTCGCCACGGCATGCGTCGCCACGCCAGAAATTTGTTTTACGTGCGGCTTTAGATGTTTCACATCAAAAATAAACTTAATAATAAAGTTTAAACCTTACTTAGTACCAAAATCTTACAACTTCTTTACTTTAAATCGATTATGACGTCACCGAGGCTCTTTAAAGAGCCTTAAGGGCCTACAAGGGCTTTTGTTAATAAGCTCAGATACCGTTATAACATTTTAACTGCCCATTGACTAAGGGCCTCATTCATATAACTTTTAATTAAAGCTGTTATCAGTGCATTGTACAGCAAAATGGATTGTAAAACAATGCGCGTTGTAGATCAAAATTTGGTTTATTTTAAAGTGGTATTTTCATTACGATATTTATCATTTTGATTGCTGTTGGGGGATTTGAGATTTTATATTACTGTTTATTTCTTTGTTAAATCCCCTATTTTACCCTTTAGGGTTTTAATTTTCGCCTCCTCGCTTCGCCTGAAGCCGCCTCTTTCTGCGGAGCAGTCATACAGGAGAAGGAGTCGGCGGCGCGCGTGAGACAGCGTCAAGCCTCACGCCCCGAACAGGGACCCAGACGTAGGCTTCCAAAGTCGCTAAGCAACTACCAGCCACCGTAGGCGCGGAACGGCGGACGGCGAGCGATGGATATCTCGCCGCCCGACTAGGTACAAGCTCGTGTCGTTGGCGCGTTTTGTTCTAATAGTTACCTTGGCCCCGGAACATAAAAGGCAACCGAATGAACATGGGTGGGTTTAACTTCTTCCGCCCTGGGCGGGGAGGGAGGGAGCTAGACACTTTAACTTACCATCAGTCAGTTTACCATTTTATGTACTTAATAGACAAGTAACAAACTAAGATTTAATTGACATTGTTTCATAATTAATAAAATATTTGCCACCGTTATTTCATTTACTTTAATAAAGGAAACAAGAAAATACTTGAACACGGCAACACTTTATACAAATACCATTTTATTATATTCAACTTGATGACGCTTAACACGTCACTTGCGTATGACGTTGACGCTTCAGCTTTCAACAGTAAATTAATGTTAAAATTCAAAATAACATAACAAAAGAAAACAGCCATACGTACGTTACCTAAGAACACGCCTCAGTACATTGTCCCGTCAAAACATGTTCCATCAAAATTAATGATTTCACATTTCCTTACATTCTAACCCACCTTACAACTTTATAATACAATTTTGTGAAGATCCCATTTTCAAAAGGGGCCTTAGATTTACGTTTCCTTCGTACGGCTGAATTGAATCACTGCGCAGGTTGGTGGCAATGTAATTTAATTTTGTTACATTTCTTTTTATGGATCTACTCTCTCTATTTGTTAAAAAAAAAAAAATGCTCCAATCTCGCCACACTATTCCCAACCACTGCAACTCTTGCACCAGAACAGCGCTAATGCAGTGAAACTCGACGGGTCCCGGAGAAACGATTCAACATTCTTGGGCCCCGCATCGAAATTAAAGTAAGAAAAGTATATTTTCCACTGATATGGAAGGACCATATCAATCAGGATAGAACAGAACTGAGCCAATAGGAACATAGAAGTGATTGCAACTGCGATAAGCCCTGATTGTTTGGAACCACGAATTGAAATTGATTTACTTACTCGGTCCTAAAAATGTGAGCTGTTTGATTCCAATAGTAGCACCAAAGTAATGTATCTTAAACTTCTGCTTCCGCCTTTTGCCTTTCATTCGAAATCGCTGGGGGCGTGGAGATTTATAGAACAGACTAAATTACGAATTTCAGAAAATTTATCTATAGTATGTATGTATTTATAAATTCTACAAGTATGTTAATCAGTTGTCTGGTTACCATAGTACAAGCTCTGCTTAGTTTGGGATCAGATGACCGTGTGTGAGTTGTCCCAGGATATTTATTTATTATTAACTGTGAAGTAGTTAAAATAATGTGATGTAATTTGTGGAGATGAAATGTATTTTTTTAAACCGCTCAATTTTATAAACGTTAACATCTAAGGTCTTTCTTTTCTAAGAGAGAATTTTAAAATATTTTTTTAGCTACGGTATCTAGGTAATAAATTCGTATAATATTTCTTTTATCAGGGATATCGCTGTGGAGCACTCATGTCTTTAAACAGACAGACGGTCGGTGGAAACCACGATTAGTGAAACATTTATAGCCTAAAATATTACTGGTCGTTTATCGTGATTAACTGCCCATTTAACATCCAAAAGAGCTAAATAACTTATCCGAAAAACTTTTACCAAGTTTGCAATAAAATAACACATTACGTTAAAAAGACGCCGTACGGTCTTTCGAAGAAATGTCGTATAGGTACCGAAGCAATAACTTTAAGATTAGTGAGGAACGATATTTTTTACTGAAGCCCGAAATAGCAGTAAAAGGGATGAGTAATAAAAAACCTGTAATAGGTACGACGACGGTTGCTGTGTCAGTAATAAGTTTTAGAATTCTAAGATGAAAGAGTGTTGGTACTAAAACGAAAATACCGCAGGAAATTATATTATTTACTTACAAGGAAGCTAAATTCTGCCTCTGACTTCGGACGTTTAAAAGTAGTTATTTTAAGTAGTAATTGTTTGAATAGTGCTTGTGTAAATAACAAGATAATATGAGAATCAACAGCTGTGAAGTTAAAAAAGGTTTAAAAAGTGTGTTGCTTTAATTAAGTATCGTTTGTTTGTTTTTGTTTACAGATAATTACTTACTTAGTATTACTTCCATTATAGACATGTTTACTATCTTCGCGGTAATCGCGGTAAATAGCTGGTTCTAAATAATTTTGGTACGGTGTGATGGGTTGTGCGCTAAAAGGTCAGTCAGTCAGTTATCTCTTTACCTACATAGTATAAATATTATAAATATCGTGGGACAACTGACACATGGCCATCTGCACTTAAAGTAGACAGACCTAGGCCATCGTAGCTAGATAACTGATATACATACTATTCAACAGATGTAACTTATATTATTTAAAAACACATGCATATTTAAGATAATATATTACACCCAGACACATATCAGAGTGTTATGAGTAGCTTATAGTCTATTTTAGGTAGAAATCGAATCCACGACCTCCAGCTTAGCAGTCAGGGTCACTAAAAGTCATAGCTCATTACAGCCACCCGGCAGCCACTCCGCACCGACTCGCCTCCTGCGGCTAGTATTCTTTATATGGACTTGTATGGGCATGCGCTCACTATATTATCAACTCCGTAGCGTCACCGGATCGCCTCGGTTATAAGGCGAGTCACTGCGGAGTGGCTGCTGGGTGGCTGTAATGAGCTATGACTTTAACTCCTACATCAAAAACACCTATAGACAAGTGGCATTGTAGAATATATGGTAGAATAGAGTTCGATAAGAGATATCAAATTACTTAGTGTAAGCTTATGTCAATACCATACATTGTACTATCTTCTATTATGCATGAACTCTTTGGACAGGTCTACTCAAATCTGTGTGCTCTCTGTGTGTCTTTTATCAAGAGAGTTCTCGCACATTTTTAACCAATGCAATTGTATGGACTTTAAGAAAGAGATTGACCTCTGAGTTTGTTTTGAATGTTTCAACTCAGAGCAGTCAGCCCCATCGTTAACTTATAATAATAAAGTCAAAATATTGACGTGTATAAATGTGCCGGGGCTGTGGAATTGTTCTAATAGTAACTGTGACCCTGGACATAAAGGGAAACCGAAGGAACATGGGTGGGTTTTAGTCAGTAAGTCGGGAGAAGTCATTTCATGATTTCCTATCCACAAAAAAACCGTGTATAAATGTTATGTATATAACCAGTTTTCAAAATAAATAACTTTTAATCATTCTACCATATATTCTACAATGCCACTTGTCAAGAGGTGCTGGCCTTCATATTACAAGTACAAGATACCTGTTATGGCAAGTTTACCTATACCTATTTACTTTACGTCACAGGTTTGCGTACAGACTGAGTTATGAAAACATCGGTGCATAAGTGATGAGGCCTGAAGGCTGCTGTTTCAGTAAAGCTCTGTGTAAACTGTAATTTCATACCTCATAACCTGGTGTTTGATGTTTGTCACTGCAATTACTTTAGCAGTGTTTTTGCTGTGTAGTTGTAAGTGTTTTTGGTGTTAAGTTTTTTTTTTGTATCTAGTTCTATTGTTGGTTTCTTTGTCATTCAAGTCCCAGATGGGTGTAGTGTCTGAAAAATTTTATGTATATATTTGAGATATTTGTTGGTTTTTATTTACATTTGAACCTAGTGTATATATATCCCTATAACATAATTATGTAATACCTACTTCATTTGAAACAATTATAGTAGGTAGTGCTGTAACCACGTTCCAAAGTATATAAGTATATTTAAATTTATAAAACTATTCAACGTAAAATCAATTTCAGACACGAGGACACGAGCGTAGCAGATCGGCTACGCGCTACGAAAGCGTAGCTCGTGTAGCGAAGTCTGACGTCATTATTTTGTCGTCAATGCTACGCCGTAGCTATGTACTCACGCTATGTGTGCTAGAGACTTTTTGAGGTTGTATTGTTGGAATTGCGTTGATTCAATATTGATGACTAAATGTTAAATATTTTTATTGGATTTTTTCAATGTTATGGTAATTATGAGACGAGAGGTAAAGCTTACCTATTCAGTTACAAAAAAAAATTACACTGTCAGCTGAATTTACAAATTGGTTAATAATTATTTTGCAATGGCGTGCGTACATTTTAAAATTGTAATGAGTTTTAAATTCTCCAGCAATTTTGTTTTATTACTATATTTTTTATTGTGAATTGCTTTTTGTTATGAGCTAGGTTTCTCAGCTTGTATGAAAAACACACCACTGACAATTTGCGCTTAATTTCGAAAAGTACCACAGAAAATTTTCCTCCTGACATCATTCTTATCTTACGAAAGAACTCAGAATACTCACATTAGTGAACACATTTCTACCCTACACATGCTGTCGGCACCTTTTATTAAAGGTAAACCACGCTGCTTCAGCCTTCAAAAAAACCTTTGACGGGAAGTAATTATTTCGTGGCAGCCATCTCGAATGTCATACGTCAAATGACGTCATTATAGAGTTGTGTTATGATTCTGGTTGAAGGAAATGATTTGAAATGTAATCGTTTTTGTGACAATTGGAGCAAACAATAGGGATGTTGACTACATCAAAAGAATGACATTCTGTTTAGACAGTCCAAAAATACTGGACACATTTTTTTTTGCTTGATCAAATTAATAACAAAATACTAAGATAAAGAGCATCAAAGTTCCGGAGAGGGGGCTTGTGACGTCACTCCTCAGTAAAAATTATACAAAGGTGTGACGTTTCACAAAACTTCAACGCACTGTGTTGTCGTCATTTTCTGTTTACGAAAAAAAAGAAAAAATACATGTCCCAAATTTTTTGATTATCTAACTGACGGACTAATTACTTTTTTTTTGTCGTCTTGCCTATTAATTTTTTTATTAAAATTTCTCTTCATTTTAGCTCAAAAAATGCGTTTCATTTTAAATTTACTGTTAAATTAGATTTTTAGTTACTTTGTAATCAATAAACAGTTCATGAAGTGAGTTGTTAAATTAGTGACGTCATAAGGTGATTATCTAAACAAAATATATGGGATAATCACGTTTTGACAGTTAATAAAAAGTACGTCAATTGATGGTGGTGTAAGATACCGTATTATGTGATAATGTTACTCGTGTAATGATGATTAGATGTAGCTTAAAAAAACTTTGTTCGTCTTGAATAAAAAAATAAATAAATAAAAAAATTGAAAACCTGTTACTAAACAGACATATTTTATATTTAATTCAGTTTAAAAAAGCGGTAGTCATCATTTTTTTCGTATGTCCGTTACGCAGCGGTTTTTGACATTTGCACTTTAATTGAAAGAGTACTCCTGAAGAGATATCTATATACTTCAATTATGCAAAAAATTGACTTATACTTTCTAAGATGAACACGGGAAAACCTTAATAACTATATTTATAAAAAACTATATGCAAATGCAAATTATAAGTCGAAAGATAATTAATGGGTTCGACATGCTATTAAATCCAATAAAATATTTAAATAAGCTCACCTTAAATACGTCTTCCTCCCTTTCACGGTACAGATTCCTAAAAAACTGTTTACACACAAAACCCAACAGTTTGCAATAAAATGCGAGATAAGTGGGACTACCTGATAACGCCGCACCGCTTGTAATGACCGAAATAATACGTCTTGTAACACATTCCCCCATTTGAGGAGAATTTATCTCCACTTTTATGGCACTATTGATCGTTTATAATAGGTGACCATTATTTAATCTTGCAATAAGGATTATGGACTTTCTGGTATTTATTATATCCATACTAATGCCCTTACTAATAATCCCTGTGTAAAGTTATCTCATGAATAAAGCCTGTGTAACCATACATTTTTTGACGTATAAACCTGTCAAAACTTTATGCAGCGATTATTAGTAAGACGCTAATATTATAAATGCGAAAGTAACTGTATGTCTGTCTCTTCTTCACGCCTACCACTGAACTGAATTGAAAGAAATTTAGTACAGATTTATAGTCTGGGACCCGAGAAAGGACATAGGATAGTTTTCATCCAGGAAATCCCCCGGGAACGGGAACGAAGTCGCGGGCAAAAGCTAGTTTAATAGGTATATGAATGAAAGGCTTAACAAGCGCATATCTTTGCAGTCGGCAACATTGACATTCGTTGTACCGTTTGCACCATTATTATTCATATATAAAGGGATTATATAGGGAAGACTAATTCCTTTCGTTTGCACCATTAATATTAAGGCAACTACTTAACCATACTTTTCTCGTAAAATAAAATAAAAACTTTGCATTTTAAATTAGCTGACCCGACGAACTTCATTATGAGCAGATTTAAGTTTTTTTAATTCAAAATAATTAAGATACTTTTAACAGCTCTTGGTACAGAGCTGTGGCCGGCCCAGCAAGCGGAGGCTGGATCCAAGATTGCTGTTAAGGCTAAGAGGTACCAGGAATGCAGGTAGACAGATGAACGGCAAAATCTATTTTTATACTAGTTTGATATCCTGTTATAAAACTAACTATGCTATTCCAATGATCCTGCCGTCCTTGAGTTCTAAGGTTTAACTAAACTAAAAACAATAATAAAAGAATAATAATAAAACAATAATAAATAAGTTCTATAACTACTTTCCTTTGCACCTTTCTCAATAGTGCAGATGAGACCTTATTACGAATGTGGTTTTTAGTCTCACCTGCACCATTTAAGGTACAAACGGTAGGGTTGTAACATATTTTTACCTCATATTATTATCTGCTCTGATGCTTTGCAAATATTTACGATTCTTTCGCCACTTTATAAAAATAAAATTCCAATCTAAATCTAAAGTATTCAAATATATAATGAAATTTTTTTGACTCTCATTTCGAATTAGACGCATAATTCATAATCTCACTTCTTTCCTTACCTAAAATAAAAAAGACATACCACATTTTATCGACGTATCGACAACATATAAGGTCCTTGACACACTGAAAACCAACATTATTCATTACCTTTCACATGCAAATGTGCGTGTGTGCCACCCTTATTACCGTAAACTTTCCTTCCCGTTTGAGTTATAATTTTCTTATTGGTTCACAAAACGGTATGTTGTTTTGGTTAAGCTCGTTAAGGAAGATTTATTTAACTCATTTGTTTAATGTTGGTGGAAGTTCTAACGAGGATATTAAGCTATGCGTAGACTTGGGGAAATAGTTTTTAAACTGCTTTTTTCTATTTAGAAAACATGGTTTTGTTTTCTTAAAGGAGAAATAAATTAAATGGAGCGCGCAATTTTATGGAATAGATTAAAATACTTTTTAAAGAGAGTGGGGTACTAAGGGGCTAAGGGGGATTAGCATTTGCCCTCCCCCCTCTTTATTTGTCTACACGTAAGGAGATAGTCACGTCACCGAGAAGGAGATGAAGCGGGCCGAGTTTAGCATAAGATGAAGTGACGTGCGGTGGACACGCGGCTATAGTAAATGTATGTATCGACACTACTGAACTATGTAAAAATACCTTTCAACCATTTTACTTTTTACTTTAAACCTCTTGAGGAATCTGCTCGCGTTCTAGAATATAAAAGCTTTGGGCCATTTTTTCCAGGTCATTTTGTATTAGTTTTGCCTTGTTATGCTTTCTCTACGTATCGCGAAGAAAGACGGTTTTTAAAAATTTTGACTAAAATATAACGAAGTCGCATTTATTAAGAAAAGTGATGGCTACATTCGAATTAAATCGACATGGTGTCGGTCGTGCTTTCCATATTACTTTACCTTATATCCTTATAAATTATCGCCTAAGTATTAATCAGTTGTGTAATCTATAATAAAGTGAAATATCATCAAAATATGTCTTGTAGTTTTCGTGAAAGAATAACAAACATTTATAATGTGTCACACTTTTTTGTCATTTTTATCATAGCAGCATCTTAGCCATTAAGTTTTCATATAACAAAGTATCAAATTAAAATACAGATTACGATCATAACGCTAAGGTAGTAAATAATTCTAAGCAATCTAAAATGGCTGTCATGATACATTGTAAGCATATTGATCATGAAAAGCTAATGCATGTCGTAAATGTATTGTTTCATAAAGTAATTTCATACATTGTTGTTAATTTTCTGAAATACTTATCCACCTTCTTGCTTTAAGCTCCAACCGGTAGGTTATCTAATACTTTATATTTTAGAGGTATCTTGTAAAAATAGTTTAATATTTGCACAGTAGTTTCTTTTCATGACGTTGAGTCGAACTAAAGTGCCATTGTTGAAAATTCTACCGCGCGCTGATGGGATAAAATAGGATTTGAAATTTGTACGCAAGAAAAAGTAACAAACAAACATGTTACAAATCTTTAAAAAATCCATCTTTTCTCTACTGTAATATGCACGTATAAACCACAATTATAAACCTTCCTCTTTAATCTTTTTACACATTTAAAAAACCGCATCAAAACCCGTTGCGTAGTTTTAATGATTTAAGCATACATAGGGACAGATAACGGAAAGCGACTTTGTTGTATACATGCAAGAGGTTGTGGGTTCGAATGCTGGTAAGTACCAATGTGACTTGTACAATTCATATTTATGGGTCAATATCAACAAAGTGCATTTTCTGTCAATTTTGGTGGCGAAGTTTTTTCTTCAGTTTTCCTGAAAAATAAGTTCCTAGTATAAAAGTAGTAAGTCAAAGCTAAAAGGATCTTCAAGAGGGACTAAGATAACTCGATAAGTTTTCGAGATATCTTAGTTTGAAGTTTAGTGTCGCCACCAAAATTGAATACTGCCCACCAAAATTAGAAGTGCCCACCAAAATTTAAATTCAGTACACCAAAATTGAATTGCTCTGAGCAAATGAGCCTTAATGTAGTCACGTTAAGGTTCATTTGCTCAGAGCAATTTTGGAGAACCAATAATGGGCCAGTGGTGTCAGCGTAGTGTGTTCCGCTGACGACACGCTTGTTCTAGCGCAGGAAAGGCCGTTCCAGGCGGCGGCCGACTTCATGTCAGTAGGAGTTGCAACAGTCGTGAACAGGATCATCATCTAAGACTCGAGGTGGTCCTGCCCAAGTCCGAGGCTCTCAGATAACGGTGGGAGGGGCACATCGGTGTCGAGTCGACGATGAAGTGCCTGGGACTTGTCCTCGACAACCGATGGAACTACACGGAGCATTCTAGACGTTTGGTCCCTAAACTGGCGAGGACTGGGGCTGCCCTCAAACGCCCAATCTGGGTGGTCTAAACGCCTCCTGCCATAGGATCTACGCGGGGGTTGTGTTTTCCATGGCCCTCTTCGGGGCTTCGGTGTGGGCGCCCAATCTAGCCTTGGCACCGGCCCGGCTTCTGACTGCGTCCCAGACAAGTCCCATGGCGATTCAGATGGTGCGGGGACACCGCACGATTTCTTGCGAGGCGCGAGCCTCTTTGCCTTTGGGATCCCGCAGTGGGCTCTGGAGGCAACAGTCCTTGCACACACCTACCAGTGGCGCGTGCAAGTGCATCGTCAGGACAAAGTCGACCCGCTGCCGCAACTAATAAAGAATACCAGCGTCAGGTATATGCTGAGCCTATACCTGACATATGCTGAGCTGGACACCCATTTGGTGCAAACCAGAGACACGCACTGCTTAGTCACTTTAATTTTCTTTTTTGTAATATTGTGTTTATTTTGTGTATGTCATGTGTTTTGCTCCGAATAAATTTTTTATCTATCTATCTTTTATCTATCTATCTATCTATCTAATCGTGGCGCGGCGCACAGAGCTCCGGCGAGATCTCATGGCGGAATGGAGACAGCAACTATCGCAACCCAGGGCTGGGCACGCCGTAATAGCGGCGGTAAGACTGCTCTTTAATATATATATACCTTTAAAACTTACTTACTAACTGCTAATTGACTCAGCGAATTTCAAGACGCAGGTGGATGTCCGGCAAGGCTTTATGTCCCAGTTATTGTTCAACATACATATACACAGAGTACATCATGTGCAAGGTACTGAATCAATGGGATAAAGGGATATCGGTGGGTGGTCTCATGATTTCCAATCTCGGGTACTCTGACGACACCACTCTTCTGGCTTCCACCCTGCCTGACATAGAACACAATCTACAACTTCTAGAACGTACCAGTCACGAATTTGTACTCGCTATAAACCATGAGAAAACAAAAATGATGATTGTGGATCACAAAACCGGTAACAGACCTAAGATCAACAGCATAGGTAACTGTGAAGTTGTCCAGAGCTACATATACTTAGGTTCTACCATTACCAACACTGGGAGTTGTGAGGAAGAGATACGAAAGCTGTGCTGTGACATGTTCAGCTGTTTAAAAGTTCAAAAAGATTTGGAAAGACAGGCGCATAACCAAAAATACAGCTAGCACATAGGTTCGGCTGATGCGGTGCACAGTTTTTCCTATCTTATCTCGGAAATGTGGACGATTCGTCAAAGAGATCGCAACAGAATATACGCGTTGGAAATGTGGTGCTGGAGAAGACTACTGAGAATAAGCTGGACTGCGCACCGCTCCAATATATTCATACTAAAAGAGCTTCGTATCAAACAAAGACTTTCTTCCATTGTGCAAATAAGAACACTCACAATATTTGGCCACATTATCCACAACGAAGACTCAATGGAGCGATTAGTGGTGCAAGGGAGAATAGAGGGGCAGCGTCGTCGTGGTCGGTCACCAACCAGATGGACGGATGCTATAAAAACATTAACATCCAGCTCAATCGTGGAGTGCGCGAGGAACGCCACTAATAGAAAAAAGTGGAGAGAAATCGCAAGGGCAGCTACTAAGGACTTTCCATGATCACGACCACTCTGTCAAGAGTGCACGATTAAGAAGAAGAACTGCTGATTACATAACATTTATCAGTTTATTAATCAAACTATCTTGCAACGTTAAAACTGGCTCAAAAGGTACAAACCACGTACAAAAAATACATATTTCAAACTTTTTTTTTTTGGTGAGTGGGAAATCATCCAATGACTGCTCCCGTCCTGGGTGCGGCGGGAGGGCGTGTCAGACTCTTACTGACTGAAACCCACTCATGTTCCTTCGATTGCCCTTTATGTTCCAGGGTCACGGTAACTGTTATAAACATAACATTCCGCAACCCCGGCAGGCGTTGGCCCTGTTGGGCCCCTTCCTGTGCTGACTCCTTCTCTTTGAGGCGCGCGTGGAACAAAACGCGCCGTCTACGCGGTCCTGGTCCCAGCCGGGCGGCGAGCTACCCATCGCTCGCCATCCGCAGAACCGCGCCTACGGTGGCCGGTAGTCGTCTTGCGACTCTCGACGTCACATATTTCAAACTTGGTGGGTCGTTTTCAATTTTGGTGACGTTAAAATGCCACCAAAAACACCAAACTTGAACCACCAAAATTGAAACCAGGCATAAATAAAATCTTAAAAAATAGGGGTTTAGAGTTACAATTCAAATGATATTATTAACTAATGCGTAACCCAAATCACAACATATAACGTGCAGCTTAATATCTAAAACACTTAAAAATTAGTAGTAAATCGATCCACCAAAATTGAACAATTCTTGTCCCCCGTGCCTCCCAACATGATGATTACGTTTTTGTCGGGAGATCTCAGCACTAATCACACACTTTTCATCGCAAGCGCCGGCACACGATAGAGAGTAAGTGAAATAATTAAATTAAATTGATCTCATAAGCACGAAACTTCATGATTTTGTAAGTTGAACAAATGCCACGAAAATTGACATATTTGCTGGGACAAACTTTAATCGAATGTCCTGTGCTTTTAAATATGTTTTTTTAATGGATTATATGTTTTTTAATTATTTATCTAATGCACATACTAACGAAATCTATTATTTTTGATCTTTGCTTAAATTGTTACCTAGATGAATGCAATTGTATAAAAAAATGGAACTGGGACAGGCCACCAAACTTGAATTTTAGAGGATATTTTTTTTTCTCTGCCTATTTATAGACATATATACAAAAATTTATGTGGCCCTAATTGAACCAAGTTCCGTAGTTTACTATAAAAAAATATAAGAAAAATCCTACAATTTAACACCTTGATTCTCAACGTGGACACGCAAAATTCACCTCCGGGATATTCACCCTTATGTACTTTCAAAAGTTTATCTTGGACATCTGAACTTGTAGTAAATACAAGTCTGAAATCGCCAATCCGCCTTGAGCAAGCGTGGTAATCAATGCTCTTGCCTTCACTGTGTTGAACTTGTAAAAGATTATTGGCTTAAGTTGTTTTAAGAGATTAGATAAGAGCGTGCTGGTAATCCGATCGAGCTTGACGATATCTAGAATTTGCAGTAGCTCTTAGCAAATCCCGACCGATTCCTCTCGTCCAAAAATTTGAATAAAAGCTTCCACTCTAGAAGATTCTTATTAAAATTTTCCTATGGAAACAATTTACATAATTATTATACCGCAATCTTATTAACCTTAATTACAAACCTGAACTCTTAATGGCTTTTCCCACCCCCTTGCCATTCTTTGTAGAGATTCCAAAATCTGTCGCCGTAAATCAAAAACGGGTTAAGTGTAAATGGTATCGCGGTCAATGAGTTCTATTAACTTATGATATTAAGAACGAGTAAACAAACAAATACTTACGTTTCTTATATAGGGTCCACGAACATATAAAACAATATTGATTTACTTATGTAAGTCATGGCGTAGCCTTTACTAATATTAAACAATAACTTGTTCGCAATGCTCCAGTCACAGCCGGTATCGATGTCTTTTTGTAGAAGTTTGAAAATATCGTAGTCTAATTACAAGTGAAGCATGCAAATGACAGGTGTGCCGCGGCAATACGGCGGGATGTCGGGCTTTGTGCATATGTGTGAGTGTAGATTATGGTAAACAGCTTGCGTATCAGTGTGTGAATAGTTTGTCCATTGACATGCTTTTAGCGTAAAATTACGTCTTTACTTAAGTTCATAGAATCTTCCGTAAATTAAATAATTTAATTTTGTGTTTATTCTTTATTTACTTAGCAGTTAAGGTAATTTATATTTTGTGGGAATTTCAAGTGTCTTCTTATTACGATTCAAAATTTCAACCACTTAACAGGCGGGCAAAACTGACAGCAAAATGTTAATGATGGTTCCCTATCCATTTGCATAAAATTTTAAGACCTAATATAACTTCGCATAATGTTGTTTGGCTTAATTATATTTTCGCATAACATAACTACGCATAACTGCTCATGCATAACTTTTTTAAGCATAATGTCTCTTACCATAATAATGATTAGGCATAATATTCTAAAACATAAACTTATTAAGCATAAAGTTCTATAGCATAACATTTTTAAGCATAAAGTTTTAAAGCATAACGTTTGTAAGCATAATGTCCTAAAGCATAAAATTTAAAGCATAAATTTCGCATAAAAATATTAAAACATATTTTTATAGGTATAACAATGGAAAATTTATTAACACCTAGAATATTAGACACTATACCCGCATGCAAGCAAGCTTGCAGTATGCAGCATGCAAGCAAGCATGCAGCATGCAAGCAAGCATGCAGCATGCAAACAAACATGCAGCATGCAAGCAAGTATGCAGCATTCGAGCAAGCATGCAACATGCAGCAGGCAGGGTTTCTGTGACGGCTCCGGCGCTGCGGGCCTCCGGCGGCTCCACGCGTGTTTAAATAACACTCTAGGGGTAGGACAAACAAGACTACGTGGAGTCGGTTTTGCAGCAATTGGGGTCTGCCACTAATTTTTGTTGCACAGCATATTAACTTTTTAACCAACAATTTATTTGATTGTTACAGAAACTATAGCAAATTGGTTTGCTTTACATAATGTCATGTATATTTATATTTTTATATCATTTGCATGAAAATTGTTTTTGTTAATTATATTAAGTGTATGCCTAAACATTATTATGCTAATAGCCTTTAGGCCTACTAACGTTATGCTAAATAGTCTTTAGGCCTACTAACGTTATGCTAATAGTCATTAGGCGAATCAAATTTATTCCAAAAGAAATTAGTCTTTAACATGATTATGCCAACATAAAATGTATGCCTAAAAAATTATGCCGAAGTATTATTATGCCAAAACAAATTGTGCCAAAATCGTTATGCCGAAGTATATTAGGACAAAGAATATTATGCGTAAAGAAGGGATCCCGTTAATGATAAGGTTCTGTTTGGTATGTCTCAGGTACGGAACCATAAGACAGTATTTTTTAACTCAGCAATTTGTACTCCAACTTTTTTACGTCAGAAAAGAAAAGTTGGCTTGTTGAAGCAAATTCACAAAAAATGCAGATAGGGATCTTCAATCTAAAGTAATGGGGTCCCATGGGGCCTATCTATAGGGCAATAGGCCAGAGGAACTAGCGGCTTGAATGGGAAGGTTTCAAACAAGTACGATAGATTCACCTTGTTGTTTGCTCACGAAAGATTATTTTATAAAGTGGTTGTTGCAGAGCAACCTCTTTTTTGATACTATATTATTTTTGTATCTTATTTTGGAATCAGTTTAAATTATAAGAAAGCTTGTCATATTTTGTCTGTCGTTGTCTAGTGTTGTCATAGCTACATTACAGTTTTTAATTTCCACTAATTGTTAATATTCGTCTTTATTCAATAAATATCATAGTTGATATTTATTGAATAAAGTTCTCTATTGAATAAAGCTCTGTTCTCAGGCTTTCAATCATCCGCACCACAAATCATACAGTCCACTCATCGTTTACAGTGGTATATTGTGTTTTTTTTTTGTATAAAGACGTCTTTAAAAATAGTGGACAGTTTACAAGAATTATTTCGCTTATAACAAGGTACGTTATTGTCGAGTATTATGTCTAATTTTACAACGACTGGAGCACAAACAGCTAAACTGAATTTTGTAAGTACTTATGTCTTGTTGTAGTTCATGCTTGAGGCAAACTGGCAAATGTAATATTTTTACAGCTATCTACAGCTCATAAATTTCCTCATCCATCATCATATATTTTGCCTTTTCTTGAGCCAGTGGAATACATAGAACCCAGTGATATAGGTATAAGTGAAAAAAAAAACACATAGATATGTTATAAACGCTCTAGTTGAAACGTTAGCCCAGAGTCGAGTACTACTTTGTAATGTTTTCCCATAGTGTGGATCTTAAGTTATTCAGAATGCTTTTTAGCGTCTATACTTATAATAATACTAGCTTTTGCCCGCGGCTTCGCTCGCGTTCGAAAGAGACAAAAAGTAGCCTATGTTACTCTCCATCCCTTCAACTATCTCCACTTAAAAAATCACGTCAATTCGTCGTTCCGTTTTGCTGTGACAGAAAGACAAACATACAGACAGACAGACAGACAGACACACTTTCCCTTTTATAATATTAGTATGGATTATACTAGCTGTGCCCAGCGGCAGTTTCACCCGCGTTATGTTATGTTTTTGATTACTAATCCGTTCCAGTAGCTCACAGCGCAAAGTTATGTAGCATAATATAATTGTTATTCTAACTGAACTAAACCAATATCTCGCACTGACATCAGCCCGCCTCATTACTGCCCGTACGTACAATCATCATTTTACACTTGTAATACCATTGTGCAAAACTGAAACTTTCATTTAGCATCAGTAACACACTTAAGGCCTAAAACATACACATGCGACGTAAGGCAGCGTGGAACAGGCGTGGCGCAGGCGTGCGTCGCTTCAGTATAATTCAAAAACGTCGCCTGCATACATTTTGTATGAAATCGTTTTAAAGCGGCGCACGCCTGCGCCACGCCTGTTCCACGCCTGCTGCCTTACGTCGCTTGTGTATGTTTTAGGCCTTACAGGTTTGTTTTCATAGTTTCGTGTCTACTTTCTCTATCTATTGTAACAAATTGAGCCACGCTATATGACGAGTTTTATTTAGGTCCTTGATCTTAAACATTTTAGTGTCAATAAAATCCTTTACATCTTGTTTAAAACTCTGGTGCTGTTCTAGCATATGCTTCTATAGGTATGTATGTAAACAATTTGTTTATCGAAATTATCTGGAACGTTCGTGGGTGGTGATGCAATGTACCTGTGTAGCCATGTTTTTCCGGATACATTTATTTGTGATGTCTATCTTAATTGTAACTTGGTAATTTGGACAAAAACTTACACTAGGTATAAAATGTTTGTAAAATTCTTCCTTAACAGACTAAGCAAAATTAAAGGAGATTTATTTTTACTAAAGTCTATTTTTCCCCTAGGAGAGACTTTCCAGAGAAAAAAAAATTACGCTCGATGAAATTTTCAAAGCGGTATTTATGGACAACTAGCTTCTGCCCGCGGCTTCGCTCGCGTTAGAAAGAGACAAAAAGTAGCCTATGTTACTCTCCATCCTTTCAACTACCTATCTCCACTTAAAAAATCACGTCAATTCGTCGCTCCGTTTTGCCGTGAAAGAAAGACAAACATACAGACAGACAGCCAGACAGACACACTTTTCCATTTATAATATTAAGTATGGATTAATTTTGAAAGTCTAGTTTTCTCCTTTAGGGGAGATTGTTTAGGGTGAATAAGAGAAAATTTTGTGTTACAATTATGCTAAACTATACACGTAATTTTACAATGCCAATGATTTCAATAATAAAATGTAATACGCTTCGTTATCACTCAATAAATAAAAGCCCAGAGCAAACTGCAGTTATTTCGACATTAATTATGCAATTTACGAACTTTAATATATAATAATAAATAAACTACATCTCGCTAAAATAGGTATAGAAGCATGCGATTTGTCAAATCATGTTTTATGTTTAAGTCCGAAGGCTTAGTAAAGATTCTGTTATTATAGAGTATACGAGAGGGTTTGTGTTAATAAATCTATATAAATAAAAAAGAAACCCGTTTTTCGTTGTCACGACATAACATGAAAACGGCTTGACCGATTTGAATGAAATTTAATACAGACATAGTTTGGGACCCGGGAAAGAACATAGGATAGTTTTTATCCCGAAAATCCCGCTGGAACGGGAACTATCAATCCACGTGGACGAAGTCGAGGCAAAAGCAAGTATTCAATAAAAACAATTTATTTTTCCTTCTTAACATTATATAAACGAAGTCATCCTATGCTCAGGTACAAATAAAAAGATATTTCACACGATGACGCTTGGGCAATTTTCGCTCAACATCCACACAATAATCCACTTTGGCAAACACGAAAGCTTTCAAAGGTAACAAAGTGAAAGGGGAACCTTTTTCAAATCCTTTGGAATTCCATAAGTCATCCTATTCAGCTGCTTACAGGCAAAATGATTTATCTGCAACAGAATTATTCGGCGAGAGAGCAAAATCGTCATTTGTCAACTTATATTGCTTCCCCTTGTAGATATTGAGGTTTTTTGAGAGGTGATCAGTTGGGGTGAAAAGGTTTTGTCTGTTTGACTTATTGATGGTTAGAGATACTTTTGAAAGTCAATGTTTTTAATGGTGAAAACAATAAGAATAAGTCAGACGAAGTAGTGCTGGCAAGTCAATGGTGCAACGGGTGTTTTTCTGATGTTTTTATTTTTTATGTCGGAATAATGCTACGGTCTTTCCCAAACATTATACTTATTAGGAAGAAACCGATGTTTCCCCCAAGGATTTTCGAAAGAACCGTGGGCAGTTGTTAGATGTAAACGACACTGGGCGTAAGGCTAAATCTCTTTACATTGGTATACCTCGTAAGAGACCTATCATCCTACATACTATGAGAGGTACAACACTGCATGATATAATCAGGTCAAAGAAGATCCACCGAAGAATCATTGTCAGACTAGAGTGACAGTGGGACACATTGTTCGGAGAACCGTTCGTCGATAGGCCTGAAGACCTCTCGATTGGTGAAGGAAAACCAAAAGGCGCAGCAGGTAGTTGTCGGCGATAACCGCTGAACCGGTGCAAGATCAGTCCTTATGGCAAATGAGAACGTTTTAGAAAGAGGATTTTTTTTTGTAAGAAGTTATCTTTTGAAATAATGGTCCTAGATGTCTATGTCTAGGAGATTACGTCTTTCGAGATGATGATCTACGACTAGTAATACTGACAACCAACTAACCAATTTTTTTCAATTTATAGCTATCATGAACTAATCCCAAAAAAGTATCTTAGTCGATAAAACTCTTATTCAAACCTAGGTAGGCCAGACGTTGATAAATGAGAGGTTTCTACCCCTAATAATATCTTTTTCGTAACGAAGGTATGTATAGCAAGGGTTTCGGTTGACATCTGTCATTATTTACCGTGCTCAGGAAATAAGCTGTATGGAAGGGAAATGTGTATTTATTTTTTGTCGGTGGTTATGTTTGTTCTTTTTTTGTTAAGTAGATATTGTTTTCAATTTTGTTTTGTTTTGTGTGTTTGTAGTTTCTATTCGGTACTAGGACATGTAACCGGTTGCGTAAGTGGTTGTGCTACCAATGAAGCTCTCCATACGACTCCATACTAACGTTTTATTCGTGGGTTGTCCTAGTCCTGATAAAATGTGGCCCTTAAACTTAATTGAAATTTAATTTAAAAAAATACGACGATTCGATTTATTGTAGAGTCTTTGGCTACGTTTGGCACATTATAACCTTATTTTGATTGTTATGTTTTATTAGACAAATGGGACAAAATTCCAATCCCGACGAAAAATAATATAAAATTAATAGTAACACTAAAATAACGATACTACGAGTAAAAGTAAGAAGTTTCATTCAAGTAGGATTATAATCCTGGTACGTAAAGGACGTTTGAAATTAAAAACTACGAGAATGAATTAACATTAAATTGCCTTTATTTATAGTATTATCGAGATTTACAAACACACAAGTCAGAAACAAAGTTTGAAAACCAATAGTGGTCCCCTAAACTTGCATTTTGAGTAATTAATACAAAGTTAGATTTCATTGCTTCGAGGTCAATAAATTGTTAAAACACTCTGTTACATGGCCATTATTGAACCGTAACGATCGAATCCCAATGTTAACGGCAGTTAATGTAATTTATACATTGGATTCGAGATTAAAGACCTATCATCCGATGGGCTTAGGCTAATTAATGGCTAAGAAATTATCTAATTCTACTGAAACTTTAACTGTGAAAATTCTCACGATTTTCTGCGTAGAGTAGTCATAGTAAGTTGGTGGTTTATTACCTAAAAATGTACTCTTTTTCAAATAAATTCTACAAGCTACATATTTGAACGACAATAAAAATAGAAATAATACATAATGGTCATAGGAAAGTTAATAGAATTTCAGTTATTAAGATACAAGGTCAGGCGAAAAGTGCTAATTTTGTTTTTCTTTTAAGAATTTTTCAATAGAAGTTTAAAATTTGAAATTAAGCGATGAAACTTCTTTGGGCTTAAGAAAAAAATATTAATCCTGCGTCTAATCTCTCTCAGTTGTGTCAGACCAAATTACGACTAACCATAAGCAAGAAATATTTATTTTCTTGCTTACTTGACTAATCATTTGTTATGGAAAGACTCAGTAGGTTTTTATTTGTATACCAATAAGAGTGATTTGGAATTACACTAATGTTGCGACTTCACTGGAGTATTTGGTAAAATATTCGCGTATTCTATGCAACGTAATATGGACCTTATTGTTGTGAGTTTTGTTAGTATTATCCAAGCAACGCGAATGTTTGCTAAATGCGCCCATTGAACTCACTCCATAAGGTGCAAATAAGGTCAACAACAAACATTTTTAACAACAAAGCAATTATTGAATACGGTTGTAGTCCCAGCGATCACATCAACTTCGTCATGCGTATACATAGGGCTGTGAAGGTATGGTACCTGCAAGACAAATGGCGCTATTTCATTACCGAAGTAGGGATGGGGGGTTGTAAAGCCGATTCAGCAAAATGATACGAGGTATCTACAATGCTTGAACGGGTGGTTTAGTAATTTTATTGTATTTCAAAAGATTTTTTTTCTTTTTGTTGTATAGTTTTTGTTTGTTGGTTTGAGTGGTAAATGGTTTTTCGTATTGCATTGTTTGGTAAACCTGAGCCATTGTGATGTTTGAATTGTTTTCTTTTTGTACAAATACACAGTTTGCGCGGTGGTTGAGAGTGTGGGTTTGATTTCTGAATGGAACAAATATTTGTTTAAACCACCAGGTTTTATACCTGTAGGATTTGAATGAAAACTGTGGTTTGTGGTTTTTGTATGTTAGTTAGATTTAGTCAATGAACTCACGATGCAGTGTATAGCAACGTTACATTTTAACCAAAAAACCTCATCTAAAAATTGATTATATTGCTCATCTAAAGCAGTTGCTATGCAACTTTTGTTTACCTCAGCCTTTATTTCCACTAAATCGAATGCACGAGCATATCACAAAATTAAATCCTACTCTGCAGTGTCATCAACAAATCGGGAGCACTGCGCGGCTAAGCTAATGAAGCTCTCGATTTCGCATCCCTATCTGCTTGTCACCAAACTTCATTACTTGTACGGTGATGAAGATATTATTGACCTGTAGTTTTAAGGAAATTATCTACCAATTTCGTAGTTTATTTAGAAATACCAAATACTAGTTACAAATTATAATTATAGTGGCAAATAGTAGTCAGTCGGTTTGAGTAACAAATATCTAACAAAAGAGCAGATGTTTAGTAATAATTAAAAAAACAGTCCTTATAACAAGAACCCAAACAGTATAAACAGAGATAGCCAGCTATCGCTATTTTCTGTTGCATACATCCAGTGAATGCCGGCTACTTTTACGACGTCCTCGACCCATTGATGACACCGTAAAATACATAGCTATTAAATATTTACCTCTGTGACAGCTGTAGCGCCCTCTAAATAGGTCGAATTCATCTAATTAAATTCTCATTGAGCTAGGTCAGAGTAACAGACGTAATCATGAGAAAGGTAGCTTCGAATAAAAGCAGAAATGTCAAAACAAAGCGAAATGTCATAAATTGACATGATAATATCCTGCCGCGGTCCGGATATTGATTTGCGGTCCCGATCACATTTTCGTTACATCACTAAAGTCATAGAATAAAATGTTCACAGAAGACGAAGGTCATTGATGAAAAAATATTTCAACAAAAAATTTAAGGCCACGCTTTGAAAAGAGTAAAGTTAAATACGGTATTTTTTTGAATAGGAAAAGCTTGTATCTTATAATACTTAATTCTTTTAAAAGTTTTATTGACATCCATGCATATGATTGATATGATTACTTCCGATTGTGCTTATCGTATAATATTAGAAGAAAAACTTTAATAGGATAATCAATCTACTAATTAAAAAATCTACTCCAATCTAGTGCTTTAGACTCTCTATTTTGTTCAAGAAAGTAAAATGGTCTAAATTATTATCATTTTTTTACATTTCTTTTTATACGAAATTAGTCAGTACACACAACCTATACACAAATCAAAGTCCGTAAGTTGTTTAAATCTGCCACTGGTGTGTGGACTTTCTGCTATTTATAATTGCATGGTGGTCCTGTCGCAGTTTATATTTGGCTCCCTCCATGTTTTATGATCCACGTAGAAATTTTATAGCCGGTCATTGTCATAGGAATACTTGAAAAGGTACGGAATTGTGGTAGGCTTGGGAATATTTTTACAAGTTAAAATATTCCTCGGCTACACAGCTCGATAACTCACTGAGCATTTTCAGGCAATGTAATCAGTTGTGACGTATTTATACGAGAAGCAGGTTTTAACCACTTATGAGAGGTTGCAGGTTCGAATCCGGGCTAGTACCAAAGTGACTTATTCAATTCATATGTATGTACTTTCTTTAGAAAGTCCATATACCCTGGGCCTCAGAAAACACGTAAAGCCGTTGGTCCAGGTTGTCTTTCGTAGAACTACGACAGTCGTTACGGGTAGTCAGAAGCCAAAAAGCCTGACCAGTCTAACCAAGGGGTATCGTGTCGCCCAGTTACTGGGTTGTGGAGGTCTGATAGGCAGTCGCTTTACGTAAGCACTAGTATCCAGCCGAATCGAGTTTGCTGGAAGCTTTTTCCTTCATAGTTGGGAAAAGGCTAGACGATGATGGTAAATGCATTTAAATACTAAATTTCGACTCTCTCAAGTTATTAGTATTTTACGACATTTTATATTTGAAGCCAAAAAAGTAATTGCTTCGTTTTCTTGGTACTTCTAGCAAACAAACGCACAGTCACCACCCATATTGATGAATCGTACATGACTATTCTACACCTATTGACTCAAAAACGCTCTCTCACTATTTAAATTCTAAAGCTCCTTTTAGGTATCCATACTAGACACCAAACAACAGATTGTATGTGGGTCTGGGACAGTTTCAGGGGCGCCAAAATTGTAATTGTGGTTAAACATAAGAAACTTGTTCCACAAAAGGCCTAGCATAAAGGAGTTTAAATTCGGGGCTGACCAAGTCGATAGTTCAATGTATATCTGGGCTTCTGACTTATAAATTGTAAGTGTCCACGGAGGCGTAGCCTAATCGTCATTATAAGCTTGGTGTACGCCTATTTTCAGCTTGCATAGAAAACTGAGCGTACTTTACGCTTCGTCGAAAGAGTTTCATAGTTTTGAATGTCAGCTGCAAGCAAGCGTACACCAAGCATACAATAACAAATACGCGTCTATGCAGCTACGCTCCGTGGACTAAGGTAATTTGAACTCTACCGACACTCAAATCGTCTGACATCCGAACCAATATTGAAAAGCTATGTTAAGACTTCATAGACGGCCGCTCGCAGCATATCTCCCGAAACAAAATACACGTGTGTCAAATAGTCATGGTACATTACATTACAAAGAAATATTTCATCTGACAAGTCATCCAATTTAAATGACATCGTGAAACGTCCTAATATGACCGTGTGCCATAGAAATTCCCATTATAACATCCGTTGTGTAATATCTTGGTTCTGATGGGCCATTCCCATACGTTGGATTGGTCCCTTATGGGCTTTATAGCGGTTCAATCCCATGGTTTACCTTAATAAATCTACTATCCCAGGATTTTGAACATCTGAGTTATTACAGAGCAAAAACGGAAACTATGTCACTAACTATAATTTGCTACTTATTGACAGCCTCGTCTATTAATGTAACTAAATATTACTTTTATAATTAACTAGTTTTTCCCGCGGCTTCGCTCGTGAGGATTTTAAAACTTCCATCCCATATTTTACCCCTCTAGGTTCGGAATTGCCAAAAATACTTTCTTAGTGGATACTTTACTTTACAAAGGAAATGTCCTTTAAGTTCCATGTCTCTAGGACCAGCGGTTTATGCTGTGCGTTGATATAATATCAACGATTGTAATTAGAACGAATAGTAATTGGATTTTGGAAGTTCAACAACACGTGGGCGAAGCCGCTTGCGAAAGCTAGTATAATATAAAATAGATAAAAAAGTTTGTGTTATAATTGAACGTAAATCAAAACCCGCCTAATAACGTGACCACGTCGTAGATCGAAGTTTGATAATTTAACTGATCACAATATTTACAAGAAAAAACATTTGTAAATATCTCCTTTATAATAGAAAACAAATACTTACCTTAATAAATTGTTGATATATTAGTAGCAAAACTCGAACAGTCACGTCGTATTTTGGGTAGGAAGGTAATTCACTGTTGCCTCGTTAATTGTACCGATAAAGGTGGTATTTGCCCATTCAGCTCCTAACAGATAGGCCTTTACGGTCATTTATTAGTACTACCATTTACTTAATTGTCTCTATTATTCCTTGAACATATAAATTGTACCTGTTGTCTACATATTTGTAATATATTTGTGGTTATTTTTTTTTAATAAGCTTTTTTGTGACTGCCATTTTTCTGATCTGTTCAACTAAATTGACTGAAAAGGTACAAAGATTCCATTTTGTACAGATACTTTTTATATGGTAATTATAGATAGATTATAGGAGGATAAGGTTCGTCTTTATATGGTTAACAAGACTCAAATTTATTTTACAAGACTCGACTTTATAATACGACTCGACATTGTACAGATAATTAAGACTCGTGTTTGTTTAGATATTCATTGTTATTGTATCGTTTATATTCTTGCTCTTTGGTCTTCAAAGGAATAATTTATGTGACAAATTGTTTGGCACGAATTAAATTCATGTGTTTAGTTAACATAATTATTAACCCCATTAAGCAGGTAGCTTACACGCGCTTGAGAATTAATGATTGTCAATTAGTGTAATACAATACCTTTCAGCCACTTGACAGCCGGCTGTCGGGCTGCTATTGTCTTTCTATTGTGTCTCAAATCAGGTGTGTTCGAACGATTAATAATGTTACTGAAAAATTTGAACTGTCTGGGGGCGTGGGTAATATATTCTAGAAAATGAAAGTCATCATATTATTTACATACATTTAATCATTGCCTATTATATCTATAGTATAGCGACTTAACAAGACGAAACCTTCATAGATTTTGCGAGCTGAAAACATTTGACTAGAACAATATATATAATTAATAATATTAAACATTTTATTTAGGAACACAAATAAATTACAACGGTTAACATGACTAGAATTTCTTAGGGTTACAACAGACAAACTTGCGATTTCAGATTTTGACAAAATAAAATTACATTTTATTTTCGTGGACTCATTTTGTAGTAACCCTTTTGTCAATCTAGTAACAACAATATTAGTACTTTTAAATAGAAACATATTCACCCATTCTTACCAGAAGAGCACAAAGAGGTGTTTTTAATTCGGATTAAACCGGGAGAGAAACTTGAAGATTCATTAGATATGACTACTAGATATGCTATATAATAATGAGTAAGTGTAATAATTTCATTCGTTGTTATTAGAAAAAGTCTCTAAAGATTGAAAAGTACTAGTAAACTTGAGCCTTAGTAAAACGTGAATTTGAAATTGTTCCACTATTAAAGAGAAATATGTAGGAATTAATTCTATCATGAACACATACACACATAAAATGAAAATTTATTCAATAAACCTCTGATCCACAAGCGAGAGTACTCACACAATTTATTTTAATTTAAACATTACTCCAATTAGTGCTCCAATGTGACCTCTAACGATTACTATTAAAGTTCTCGCGAAATTTGGCCTCACGATCTAAACCTGGTTCGTTATCCATTGAGCTTTCGTTACCAAGCAGCCCAGACGGAGCCGCTTGCGACTCGTGAATGGATCAAAGGCTGTAAGATATTGACACATAAAAGGGGTCACGTACTCGGGCTTCGGAAGCTTCAAATAGCTTAGCTTCATCGCAGCGATAACTAAAGCGCCCGTGTGAGAGACCCTTAGAAGCCGAACCTCGTCATTTTATTACATCTATTTTTATCAATGGAATGTTAGACGGTTTGTCTGTGAAAATGTTCAATCCTCCACTGTTCTCGTGGTGTACGAGGTGTGTTGTGAACTTGGTGCTTAGAAGCTAGTCCTGCCGAATATAAAGTTGCCAGGAGCGTTCGGGTCCTCGGTGGAGAAGTACTCCCTCCAAAGTTCCTGGAACTCCTCCCATGAAACGCTGCTTTTACCCTGGTGAAGAGATTTTGAGCATGAGTTTGTGAACAAATATACTTGTAAAGGCTTAGTGCAAGATTTAGTGATTCTACGGACTCCAGAGGCATTTGCTTTTTATTGTTTGCTGATTTATTTTCTAAATTATATGTTTTAATCTCTGAAAGTAGTTCTTTTTTCTGATTGATTAAGAATAGTGCAGGTTATAATATATTATCACAGTACGGCCTACAGGAGCAGTAAACAAAGCTATGGAATAACCTTGACAGAAAAAAAAGTAATGTTCAGTTATTTTTTCAGCCATCTGAGTGACGTCACGCCTTAATTTGTGACCTGGCTGAACCACGTCAGTGTCTAAAGGTTAAAATTCCGGAAATTTCTGATTCAATCTATTTTAGGATCAGCATGTAAACATGTCATGTTAGTCTATTAATGATCTGTAAACAGTTGAAAATGTAAACTTGGTTGTTGACATAAACCGATGGGTTCCCGCTCCGTTTGTCGAGTCAACAGAAAAAATTAAACGGAATTTTAGCCTCCAATTTATTCAAACAATAAAACAAAAATGGATTCCCATAAACTCCAGATTGCAAAAATGAGACAAATTGTACATCGATTAAAATTTTGCGTGAATATTATGCTGTTAAAATTAATGGACAAGGTAAATGGGTAATCGGAAAAACGGTTTGAATTGTGTATTGTACGCAATTCAATAAATCATTGAACATTAATCATACTGAAAAGAATGGGAATGATTTAATTATAGTTGCAAGTAGAAATTGTACACTCAAATTAGTTGTCCCTATGTTATTATATATATTTTTTCCTTTAATTGATACATAGTTAAGTTTAACAATATAATTAGGTAATATGATAAGCGTCAATTAAAGATTTAAAGATACCCAAGGGACCTCTAAGAGCTGGCTTCGACGTCAAGTTGCCTTTCGAAAACCCGGGGCTCTAAAGTGTCAGAAATTTAAATAATCAAATTAGTAGATTTATAAAAATCGAGTGGTCCCTTGAGGTTTTACTCTCGTTCTTGGTTACTACTTTGCTCCTGTGAGTTAAAGCGTGTTATAATTATAGTCTTTACTAATTCCTACAAATCTGGGTACTTTATACAAACAAAATGATTCCGATTTAACTACTAGACCCAGAGATTAACACATAGGGTATTTTGATTTAAAAACCTGCCTCACACTTTTGGTCGAGTTACACGAACATGAATGAGGAGCAATAATTTTTTTTTGCTTGTTGATAGTATCAAAAGTAGTCGTTTATAATGTCAGTAGTAATAGTCCAGCAGAAAAATTTATAAAATTTTCCAAAAATAATTAAACAATAAACGGGAAAACCCAAACCAATAACTGTAAAGATAATCTCGTTCATAAAATAAGCTTTTATCTGAAAACTTCATGTACCTCGTAAAATATTTTATGAACGTAAATTTAGACTGAATTGTCGTGCACAAGTCTAATAATGCTCTAAAAATAAGAGAGTGTACTAAAATATTTCAGACTACACTAAACATTATTCTACAAATCAAGAATGAACATAAACTTGGAGTTATTGAACACTCTCACGCTAAAGCAGTACCTGGTGTATTTAAAATTACGGTACTAATACAAGATCCTAATTAGTTTTTGGCACTAACTCTACATAAATCTCTTTATGACGTAAAACTTAAGTATAAATAAAGTTAAATACGCCCGGTTAAATCTAGAACCGTTCCTATAGCAAATTGTCATATTGTTTTCCATTTATGCTTGGTAATAATTCTCAAAACAATAAGTTTAAAAGCGTCACGTTATGTTTAATATTTATTTCAGCTCGTTAAGGCTTTTGAGGGGTGGAGATTTAAAATTCCTAGCCACGTAAATCCGATCGTTTCGTTTATAATTTGCACTAAATATATAAATATTTTTTTGATTTGATTTGTTCCACTCTTTTTGGTTGTAGCGTGTTAGTATACTCGTGTTATACTTTATAGCCTTCCTCAATATATGAGTTATTGCATACTAAAATAAGTTTTCGCAACGCGGTTAAGGCAGCGTAGGCAAGTCTCCCGCAAAAGGAACTGACTATCCCATCAAGATCACCGGGTTTCTAAATCTTTAGAAAAAGCCTTTTTCTAGTTAGTAGTAAACGTCTTTTGGCTGACGATGATAATGAAAAGTAATGTTCAAACGCTTTCACTATATAATTTAAGTACAGATTTGCCAACGTATACACACAAGGATACACGAAATAGATACACAAATCATCCACTATAACTAAATAGTGACCAATTTCTAAGGAAGAACGACTAAAGGCTACTAACTTAACCAAGTCCTGTTGCTTTTGGCACTTAAGTCAAAATCCTTAATTAAACAAGGATTAAGGAGGCAACAGACTACAGCTGTATAGATTTATGATAGCAACGCCTTGAACTTTAGTTCTCCCTTCTTGTCGTTATGGTAGGCCTATCCTAACTAATTACAAATGACTTCATTCGCATTTTTGGAGGCTTTCAACAAGATTTTAGGCAAATTACTTGATCTTGGAAGTACCTTTAAATAGCGACGATGAAGATTTAAATTAAAAGGGGTTCAATTTTAATAAAATATGAAAAATATATACAAACTTCTGTTTATTAAACGACTTCAAGAAGGCGGTGGTCTTAATTCTTCATTAATTAGGCCAATAAAATTCGTCTGTTTGTTTTTTTTTCTGTATGATTCTAGATAGAGTACTATCGTTTTATTTGAAAGAGTGAAATACCGTAGGGAGATTTGATATGACCTCACTATCTTATTATACTTCTAAAACTAAAGTTATTTTTCACTTTTATTTCTTTAAAGGAGACTATCCTTTAATGTTTTCCGAAAATCTTTTTGAATTGTGACCAAAGCTGTAACTTGTTAAAAAACTTTTTCAAAAAAAAAGATAACCGACTTCAAAAATTAAAAGCTCAAAAATAACTATTTCGGAAGTCGGTGGCTTCTCTTCTACCGGTCGAATTGTGTTGCCTTGCCACCGACTTCCGAAATAGTTATTTTTGAGCTTTTAATTTTTGAAGTCGGTTATCTTTTTTTTTGAAAAAGTTTTTTATTTTTTACTTTTTAGTTAGAGTCCCAACTACGTTCTATAGTAACTTTCAAAAAAAAATGTACGTTTTTCCATCGAAATTGAGGAGTTCCCTCGATTTCGGCATGATACCATCATCAGATCCTGGACCTGATGACAATGGGACCATTTGGGAAGTCTACCCTTTCAAACAAAAAAAGAATTTTTCAAATCGGTTGGCAAACGACGGAGATATGCGCGAACAAACATAAAAAAAAAAAAAAAAAAAAAAAACATACAAACATCCGAATTGAGAACCTCCTCCTTTCTTTTAGAAGTCGGTTAAAAATTGTATACGGTATACTGTTTAATACTCAATTATTTATTGCATTCCATAATGTAGGTACATGCATAGATGGATAAAATTAATTGTACACAATTATGGGCCCTGTTAGGCACAGCAATAGACTGACAGCAATATTACAGTTAATTAAAAGGTCTTATATTTTATTGCATTATATTACAGTCTATATTAAATTCATAAATTATTAGGTAAAGATATACTCCTTCCAAATAATGCTATAGTAGACCGTTGGGCGCCATCCTAGGACCAGAAGTCAACAGTTTCGCCAAAAACTCAACAATCCTTACCTTAGCCATCTTAGTGAAGGCGACCTTACACTCCTGAGGGTCTATGCCGTAAGAGGAGCAGACAGTGGTGAACTCGTCGCTGTCGATGGTGCCATCAGCGCTGGCGTCCTCCAGTTGGAACATGAACTGGGCATACAGCTGCTGCCACTTCAAGGCAGCTGATGGATTCTGGGCGTAGTCATTCCACATAGATGTCCACTCTTCGACGGAGACCTGGACAGTTAAATTATTATTAAATCATTTATTTCGAGTATAATTATACTCATATCAATATTATAATAGCAAATAACAACATTTGCTTAAAATTGTGTTAGTTTACAAACATCTAAGGTCTAAAAGGTTAGTGATCTGTTGGTTTCCTATCGTGTTGAAGACTTGGTGTAGTGTGTTTTCAAAGTATTTATTTCTTAAGCTATTATTTCCATGTAAGTTTAACTGTCTTTCAAAATTTATCTTGAAATGGGCTATTCAATTAACTTTTCGATTGAGCAACCCTCTTCTTTCCATGGTAAAAAGAACTTACTTCACTTCTCTGACCATGTGTGCAATTTTGCAATATGAGTAAATCACACTTAGTTTCTCTTATTAGAGTCAATTCTCAATCGTTATCAAAAGCCTTATTAAAGAATTTTATTATTAAGGTGTTTTAATTACTTATTATATTATCGATAATAAACTACCTTTTTACATTTTCCAACTTGGGATATTCATATTTCAAATAAATATTTTAACCCCAAATAACCTTTGGAACGAAATCACATCATCACGTTACGTAGCAATTTCCAAAATTTGGATCACGTTTACCACTAAACCGATAAACAGGATCGAGTGACAACAATTGATGGAATAAGTTCACGTGGCCTGTTGAACCCTCTTGAGAATTGAAAGGGTTAGTCATGTGGGCTTTGGGCCTTTTTTGTGGTCGAAACTTTTGGCTTTTCTACGTGAATTCCATTAATGTGTGATAAAAGAAAAATTGGATACTTGTTTGCGAATTTGATATTTATTTGAAGATCAAAGTTACAAAAAAGTTAAGTAGGTGGAAATGAGACAGCTAGTAATAAGTTATATACAACATGTTAAATAATAATACTCTAGTTGTAATATTGCTTTTTAATACCTTAATATGTTCACAAATCTACAAAACTTAGGACTTTTCTTTTACATAGAGAAGGACTGAGCTTTGATCATAGCGAAATGGCGATTTCTGACTTATATTGATATTACTACTACTATTACTACTAAAATTGATTACAATTGTATGTATATCAGATTAAGGCATTTATATAAAGCAGCCCGAAATAATTTGATTTTATTCTATTCTTTAAAAATGTATATTTTAACTACAAGTTGCCTAACGGCAATGATATTATACTTAAAAAAGTGTAGATAGGTTACCTAAACGAAATTCTATCTTCAAAAACGGCACACTAACGCACACATACATTACACGTCAAAGTAGGATGGTATGATTGAAGTAGTGCGAGTGAAAAAGAGATAAACGTCAAATGTTAACGCGATACTCTGTATCATGTTGGTCAAATAGCAAACTTTTAATGTGCCACTTTTTTTGACTGCATATAACCTATCTACACCTTTTTACTTATTATATCATTGCCTAACGGTGTTTTATTTACCTAAAATTGACAAAAACAAAAATGTACAAGTGCGGCTGTTAAGTATTATAATTTATTAATTATTTTATTTATCAATTAAGTCAAGTGTCAAAACTCCTCACTAAATATTGAGGTTACAAACCTAACCAAGAAATTAATCAAAAGATCTGTACATCACATTTATCTTCGCTGAAACTAAGATCACAAGATTTATAACACTGGAGGCTGCATGATTAAACCGGTACGGGTTTAGAGGCTTTCACCAGAATTACCATTTCGACAATTTACATACTTTATATCACTTTTAACAACCCATACCTACAATATAACATTTATAACGAACCAACGCATGACTGGTTTAAAAACGCGTAGGCCAGTTTGAACAATAAGTGAATTATGGAGTGAAAATTCTAATAAAGGCCTGTCACTGTAACAAAGCCGGGAAAAATGGAGGCGTAATTAAGCACGGTCATTTGGCTAACACCCAGCGCTGTAGGGTTAATAAATATGATCGTTTATAATTAACATTTAAGTATACGATTGTATATACGTATACTTCCGTGTATCAAAACTCATTATAAATAAAATTATACACGGTGTAACTGAAATTATACATGGTATAACTATAATTATACACGTTATAACTTAATTATACGCGTACATGTTATAATTATGAATTTTGAACGGAAATCTTTTGACCTAAAATCAATCTGTGCAAGGTTACGTCGGGGCCTTGAAAATGTAACGGCAGAAAATTTAATAAAGGCGCCCCTTGTTTAAGGAATTATAGGGTACCTCTAGTCTGATGAGCCTCTTCACTTTTATTGGACATTGCTTGAAGTAATCTCTTCTAATGATAGTAAAATTTTGTTCGCACGATAATAATATTATATTGAAAATGTTACAAAAGCTAAAACATTACTAGGTGTAAACGGAATGAAAATGTTGCGCTGGGCGGGAGGAGTGACCAAATTAGATCGAGTGCGTAACGAGCACATTCGGGGCAGTTTCAAGATCGCGCCGATTACATACAAAATGTTAGAACAACGCCTCAGATGGTATGGACACGTAAAAAGACGAAGAGAAGACCACGTGGTAAAAATTGCACTGGCCATGCCAGAACTAAAGAAAGGTAGAGGGCGACCTCCGTCAACCTGGTGGTCAAATATAGAAAGAGACCTTAAGAAAGCCCAATTGCCAGAACCGACAACCCAGGACAGACACTCCTGGCGCCGTAGAGTGAGGAGACCCGACCCCAAATAACGGGAACAGGGATGGAAAAAGAAGAAGCTAAAATATTACTAGGTGAAAATGAAATTTTATTTTACAATTCCCCGAGGCACTAGACAGCGAGAATAAAAAAGTAAAGTTGCCGGTAAAATTCTGACTCCCATTTGAATCATTGCCAAAAAAATGAACGACATTTAAAGAAATCGTTAAGGGAAAGTGGCAAAATGTGAATTTTGCAAGAAAAACAATTTCAACTTTAAATTCCGTTCATTTTCTTGGGTATTGCTGTTTTCCATTTTTATGAGCTTAAGATATAAAATGGGAAATAGAAAAAAACGTGTTCAAGCGCCCTTACAGTATTTAAGTCCCTGGAAAATGACTGCCACTAACAGGTTGAAAAGATCCGGGTAACGGTATAAATACATAAATGTATGTATGTGCGCGTATCCTTAAACTATTTGATTGCAATCGTTATGATAACACTATTATCCATTAAATATCTAAAAAGCGTCATAAAAGGTTTCACCGCACAATATTTAGGCAATTGAGACAAGTGGGTTACGCGTTTTCTGGAAGGAATAAATATAATTTTCCTAGTAATTATTACAGAAAAATAAAACAAAATGTGCAAGGGTAAATATTTTGTAGGTGTGTTAAACCCAAATATTAAATACTTTAAACTCAACTCCTACTGCTAAGAAATTAAACTTCAACTTCAACTTTTATATTTGTTTTGGCAATCCACGAAATTTTCGGTGATTTCTACCAATGTCCAGTTTGAAAATAATATTTCAGTTTAAATGACAATTGTACGGTTATTAAATTATAGTATGGAGATCATACACGTGTTCTTATAACCAAGAACACAAGATGACTCCAAGAAATTAAAAATAATTAAAAACCCAATGACACTGACTATCCCTGTAACCAAGCTGAGGTCTCTATGTTATGTAATTGCACTTAGAGACCAAATATATTCTATAATGTGTATACTATAATTTGTATGTTCGTAAAAAGTTACCTGTCCATCTTTATTGGAGTCGGCTCTCTTCCGGAGTCCATCCCAGATCTTGATCATGATCTCATGTGTCTCCGTGTTTTTGGGGTCTCCTGGCTTCCATCCTCGGAGGTGGCAAATTTTCTGTAGTAAAAGATGTCATTGAAAAAATGTACATGATATGGAGAATAAAGTCTGATCATCAAGACCAGAGCCTCGTTTAGAAAGACTAACAATCGGTGTTTTATAAAAGCACACATGTGACTCGTACTCAATAACACGATACAAAGTCGTTGAAATCATTTTTAACATACAGTTATTGAATATTCAAAGATGACGGACAACATTGAGGTAGATCATTTAATAACCCTAACCATAGAGCGTCCCGTAATACAGAACAAAACTTCAGAATAAAACAAAGAAAGAAATAAGAAACCAACACGCAGTGTGCATCGTGGCACGTGGTTTCGTGTAATCTATACATATAATAAAATTCTAAAAGGTCGGTGTCTGTACATGGAAGATAAATAAGAAAAACTTTATTAGGGGAACTTTATATACGCAATAGAACCCAAAACAATGATTTTTAGAATTTTTGTCTGTTTGTCTGTTTGTCTGTATGTCTGTTTGTCTGTACGTTTGTTCAGGCTAATCTCAGAAACGGCTTAACCTAATTAAATGCGGCTTTCACTAATGCGTGGCGGTTTTCTGGGATTAACATTTAGTCTTTGTTTTGTGTTAATCGGTCCATAAATAAAAAAGTTATGTCAATCTAAAGAATCGCATCATCACATCAATCAATCAAATCAATCAAAAAATAAAATATTGTATACATCTTTACCAAAATAAATATTTTTTATTCAAGTCTGTTTCAACACCTACTAATTACTTTTCGAATTACTCAAATCAGACATTTCATTCAAAAAATATTAAACCCAAAGCGCAACGGTTTAAATTTCTCCATAGTTTCCGTTTAATTTCGCTAGATGGCGCTGTACCGTCTGTCACGATTCCTAAAAAGTGGTGTTAAGATTTTTGTGAAAATAATGACTCTCCCAGGCAGCTTTCCTTCGTGCAGGTTGTATCCCTGTTGTAAAAAGTGTTTGGTTGTCGATGCGTTTGTGATAAATATTGGGTCATTTGGTCAAAAACAATAGTAATCAATTAATTTAGTAAATTAATTAATTGTTTACTTTAACCCCTTGCAGGTTCTATCCCTGATTCGATTTGTATGTGGGGTGTCGTTTCGTATGCTTATGAGAGTGGGTCGTGAAGCAAAATTATATATAAATTCAAAACTAGCTTTTGCCCGCGACTTCGTCCGCGTGGAATAACAGTTCCTGTTCCCGGGGAATTTCCCAGACTATATCTGTACCAAATTTCATTCGAATTGGTTCAGTGGTTTAGGCGTGAAGAAGAGACTGACAGACAGAGTTACTATCGCATTTATAATATTAGTACGGATTAATATTGTAGGTTGATTGGTGATCGACAGTGATGCCAAAATTGCAATCAGTAATTTTTTGTCTGTCTGTATATGCACGCATGGGCTAAAAACTACTAAAGGGATTTAACCAAACTTGGTACGATTGTATTCCATACTCTTGGCCTGGTTATAGGCTATTTCACATAACGCTGAGACACATAGGCGCCCCGGCGGGCGCTCTCACGTATCGCCAGAAACAGGTACTCACCAGAAACGGATTCTGAGAAAATGGTCGCCTAGAGCACACGGTGGAGCATACGATGGTAGTATGCCCCGCTTGGGTGGGCCACCGCTGTGTTCTTCCAGAGGCGATCGTCAGGGGTGACTGAATGGGAAGCCGTCGCCTCCTTCTGCGAAGCAGTCATGCTGGAGAAGGAGGCGGCGGCGCGCATGACGCAGCATCAAGCCTCACGCCCGGGACAGTGAGCCAGGCGTAGACGTCGAAAGTCGCAAGACGACTACCAGCCACCGTAGGCGCGGTTCTGCGACTGCGAATGGCGAGCGATGGGTAGCTCGCCGCCCGATAAGGACCGTTTGTTCCACTCGCGCCTCAAACAGCAGTCAGCACGTGCCGGGGATAAGGATTAATTCTAATAGTTACCGCTACCCCGGAAGTAAACTCACTGACTAATATCAACGCGTTTGTTGATATTTAACAATAACTAACTAGAGACACGAAACTTGGAGGATTATTCTTTGTGAAGAGTAAGCCTAAGCCACTAAGAAAGGGTTTTTTTTATTCAACTCCTAAAGGGCTTAAAATTGTGGATAGAAGTTCGACATCTACGCGGGCGAAGCCGCGGGCAAAAGCTAGTTGTGTATATAAATATTAATATATTTGAAATTATAAAGGGCTGCGTCGCAACGACGTCCCTATTCTCTGTAAACTGGACCTAAGTTACTGTTTACTCATACACACATACATAATATTAAATAGGATTATGTTGTGGGATGATAGCTTAAAACTAATACATGTAGAACAATAGATTGATTGACAAACTTAGGTCAACTTTGCGCTGAATTCAGAGCTTGTTGCTTATACTGGATTATATTATTAAACTAATACGTGGCATACCCTACATACATGTCGAAAATCCTGTCTTTCACTAATCTTATACTTATATAAAAATCTCGTGTAACAATGTTTGTTACCTTACTCCTCCTGAAAGCCGTTTCAGGCTTAACCGATTTTTACCAAATTTTATATGTATATTCAGTAGGTCTGAGAATCGGCTACTATCTATTTTTCATACCCCTAAGTGATAAGGATTGTTCACCTTTGACATTTTTAACGCAGGTGAAACCGCGAGAAGCAGCTAGTAAGACTATATAATAACTAATAATCCTGTCAAATAAATGTAAACAAATGTAGCTATTATGTTTTTAATATTCTTTTAGTTGCTTTAATGAAATGTCTCAGTCACTGTCTAGGGTCTTTCTACATCATAAAAATCTATTAGGCTTGCGCTAATTTTGACCTCTAGGTCTACTGTTAATAAATGTCATACTAAATGGGCCCGTGAATGTAACATACTTTTTATTAAAAGAGGACCCTGATTGGCGCTGGCGGGCCTTAGATTGTCTATTACATAACCTGACTAAAATATACTTTAAAACTTAATTACATACCTTTTAACAAGTTTTGAGTTAGTTAGAAAATTTGCAAATTTAATAATAGTTTAATCATAATGGTATAACCATTTAAATTGAAGCTAAAAAGCGCAAATAAACACCTCCAAAACTAAAAAAAAATCAGCATACACCGTCTCCTACCTTAAGCTTAAAACGAACCAACTCATCCCACTCGTTAACCCAATAACCAACTGATTGATGTTAACCAAATATACAAGATAAATGATGCGAAAATAACTGCTATTAACGCCGACGTCGCTTCACTTTGGCCTCAATCAATATGTCCATCTCAGTAATGGAAGGCAAAATAATCGATAATGTCCAAATTATTATCAATTCTGATCAATCAGTGGTGATCCCACTTAAAATTTGAGAAAGCTCTGACGTCACTATTGGGCCAGGTGCATTAAATAGAATGGCTTAGTTTATAATCGGAAATATGAAGAAAACCATAGCTGTTATTGAAACAGATATAGATGTAAAGCCATTTTTATTCTTGGACTAAGAATAGTGATCAAAGGAGGGTGGGCGAGATTGGTCCAAGAGCCGCCACGATTCAGACATATGTCAAATAATAGGGTATTATGTAGTGTACAAATACGCTTCTGCGCATCAAAATCTGTCCCAGTAGTTTTGAGTTATGAGTCTTATTGGAGTCTCTTTCAACGCTAATGTTATTTTATGCGGTGAGTATTGGAACAATTTTATTTTCACATCACCGATTTTTTTAGTATTTGGTTTCGATGGAGGCTTTATAATCGTAACTCTGAAAATGAATAGATTACTTATATCAAAATAGCTAAGTAATTAAGTTTAAAAATCACGATAAAAACTAAATGGCCAAAAGTGGGGTTATACGTGCACCACTTTTGGCGAGTCATGTGGCCAAAGATGTTCCAAGTACAAACATACAGTCCACACAAGTTCTTGAATCATCTAAAGCCATTTTTAATTGTATGTACGGATGGATACATAATTGAAGTGACTGGTCCTCATGGAGTAAAAAAAAATGAAGCGAGTATAGTCCAAGATATAATAAATAACGAGGAACAGTCATTCCATTGGTTTTTTGACAAGGGGGATAAGTTTATATTATATAGAGGTTAGCCATTGGAATCCCACTGTTGGACAAATGCCTCTCCGGCGTCCTTGTTTAAAGATTTATAAAAACCTAAAATAAGACTCCAATAAGACTCATAACTCAAAACCACTGGGCCAGATTTTTATGCGCTTCTGCGTATTCGTACACTACATAATATCCTATTAATTGACACATGTCTGAATCGTGGCGGCTCTTGGACCATCTCCCATACAAATTTGCCCACTGTCATTTTAGTCGTGTTCTCAGGCTAAATGATTGGCATTGTCATACCATAGAACGTAGGAATTCTGACACTTTTTTGGACACTAAAACAAAAACAATTCATATAGACTTATACTAATCAATTTAATGGTTATGATTTGAAAAAGTTTTTTTTTAACCCTAATGCTGTATTGATGTAATTTGTTTAAAACTAAGGCCGGTTTTAGTGCTCGACCGACCGTCGGTACGTACATCGGTCGCGCTTCTCATTTGTATGAAAATTCACAAGTCGTCACAGTGCTCGACCGACCGTACGCACGCGTACATTGCTACGCACTGCGTACGAGGACCGTCGGTCGAGCGCGTCCGCATGCGTGCTGTCGGTCGACCGACGCGCTATGGAAACATATGAACGCGTTCAGTGCTGCACCGACCGGTGGACTGACCGCACGGATGTGCGTATCATCGTCGACGAAAAATTATTTCGGTCAGTTTGTTGGTCAGGAGAGCACTGAATGATAGAAACTGACGGTCGGTTCAAGCGTATCGTCAGGACGGACCGTACGTACTGACGATCGGTGGAGCACTGTAACCGGCCTTATCATATAGGGATTATGAGACAGGTTTACACACAGAAATGCTTGCATAATTATTATATTAGAGCAAAGTCGAGACTAGTTTTTTATAATTTCCGGGCTTTACCCTGTACAGTACGTACACAGAGCTATATAACCGAGCTTTTTCTAAAATTTAAACCCAGTATGATCGATTTATTGTCACCTGCATACTAAATTATATTAAAATCGTTGAAGCTGTTTCCGAAATTCAGATTGTATGCTTCAACAAGAATTACTCGTTTTAAGTTATTATCGACTAGCTGACTCGTGCCCACTTCGTTGGGCGGTAAACATCCTCCTGGCTAGACAAAAACTGAGATAGTTCATCTAAGATAGTTAATCTTTATAATTTATAGCCTATAGCACTCGCGAA
Organism: Athetis lepigone; assembly: GCA_033675125.1. Classification (NCBI taxonomy): domain Eukaryota; kingdom Metazoa; phylum Arthropoda; class Insecta; order Lepidoptera; family Noctuidae; genus Athetis; species Athetis lepigone. The sequence continues at coordinate 3,835,761 of CM066218.1, read as the reverse complement.
TAATGTATCTTTCTACCAGTGAAACAGTTTTAAAAATTGGTTCATAACCTCCGGAAATTACCCCCTACTACATACAAACTTACAAACAAATTTTACCTCTTTATAATATTAGTATAGATGTATAAGTTTTGGAATCAAATCAAGTATTTAAGTTTTACGCAGTTACAATATGAAAGATAATAAATCTCCAACCAATAACAATTTAGTAAAACCAACTCACTTGATAGTTTCAACCACACTACTAGATAAGCCAGCTGTCGGCCTACCTGCGTAGTTTACGAGCCAATATCTTTACTGCGGTCGAAACAAACCTACAACACACTATATGCCTACAATATATGTGTATTGGCAATCGTGAAACAATCCGAAACGCGTACGGTTTTGTACACGGAAATATATTTTGTAATCTCGAATGATATGAGAATGTAGAATGGGAAATGTATTGTGTGTGTTGAGTTAGCTGTGAGGGTAAAATTAAGGCTGCCGGGGTTGCGGAATGTTTATAATAGTTACCGTGACCCTGGAAAATAAAGGGCAATCGAAGGAACATGAGTGGGTTTTAGTCAGTAAGAGTCTGACACGCCCTTCCGTCGCACCCAGGACGGGAGCAGTCATTGGATGATTTCCCACTCACCAAAAAAAAAAAAGGGTAAAATTAAGACGACAGTTTCCCTACAAATAAAAGGGTTCGCAGTCATACTCTTTCGAAAAGGCGGTTCAGAAATAAGTAGACTAGAATGTAAAATTTTATCCACCATTGAAAGCTATGTAAAGTATCATTGTTTTCTTTTTTTTTCATTGGTGAGTTTATAAAAAAACTTTTAGCGTTACAATTAATAAATGTTACTTTAAGATAATTTAAATAAAGCCAGCTAAGCAGTGGTTGTGGTAACCAGACAACTGATATACATAATATATAACGTAATAATCGTTTTAAGACATTAAGGTTAAGGGTGCAATACTGACCTCTATAGCCAGTTCAAAATCTTTCCTCTCTATCGTGCCGCTCTGATTGACATCTGAAAAAGGGGAAAAGTTTTAACAAGGCCTATAAAAAAAACTCCCCTTCTTAGAAGTTTAAAGGAAATATTCTTTTATGTAACTTTACCAAAGAAAACGTTGAACACATAAAGGAGCTTCTTCCGCCGGAATTCGGAGATAGACATGTTTTTTAATCTGCAACAAAAAATAAAATAGGATTAGGTAAGGACTCGAGTTTGTACAGTTTGTGAGAAATATTATTAAACATTTTTAGTAATTTTGCCCAATTACGACACACCCGGTCTAAGCTTGAATTTCATTATAATTTTTCATTTAGTGTGAATGCGGGGGTTTTAAAACCATTCGTTTGTTAATAGTACAGTCTGCAGAAAATTCTCATTTTTTAATTAAACAGTGAGATTGTCGGTACTGTTTAATTATTTTAAAGATTTTTCCATGAACTATTTTGCCTCAGTAAAATGGTTACAATTTTATCCTTTTGGTTGGCAAAACTGTTTTGGATACCTCTAAAACTTTTCAGGTTACTGCTCAATTATCACAGGATTTTTATTCTACTGTGGAGTTAGAGAGTTACATAATGAAATAATATTTTTAATTAGATAGATAATTTGTACATATTTCTAAGTATTTTCTGAACTGCCATGGCAAAAAAAGAAATTCTGAATTTATTCATGCTGTCCCCTGCGGTTTCACCCTCATTTATTTGTTACTACTCTGCTCCCGTATGGCGTAGCGTGATGACTACCCAAAACAAACAGCACTGTTTAAGATCTCCCCGTTTAACCAAACAAACAAATAAACTCTAGCATTATAATATTAGTATAGATATGTCAGACCCAAACCAATGAAAGCCGGAGTTTAATAGTCACAACACTAAAATAGACTATAACATGTTCTGGTCACAAAGTTGGGCGACTTCCAAAGTCCAACCACCAATGTCTCCGATAGACCACGGAAGGCCATTATTTGAACCAATCGAACCACAACAGAGCAATCAGCGATCCGTTTCAAGTTTATACGATGTTAGGAAACCACTGCCACTGCAATGGGTGGTAGTCAGTATAGGCTCGAAATAACCTCGATAATGGTGCAAATTCTTTTGTATACAAACTTAACTAAATCTAAGTTAATTGCATCTTTCTCTTTCCATTTCTTAAAGAAAAGGACAGAAGATACATTTTAGTTTAATCCTGTCAAATCAGACAGCGCCGGAAGAAAATTTACGTATATTTAGACGCCATGTTTTTAAATCGCGTCTAAATTATCAATGGAGTGTCTAAATTTGACAGGACTTAACCAATAATTTTTCTTCTGTCTTTTTCATAAGGAAATGGAAAGAGAAAGATGCACTTAACTTAAATTTACGTTAGTTTGTGAATTAGAGAATCGGCACCAATAACTATATTTTCAAGTCAGTAGGGTTAGGGTGGTTGGAACCCGTTGGTTGTGCAGTTTCAAAGCCTATCTACTTTTTAAGGTTTTAGTCTAGCTAAACGATATCTGACAAATGTTGGCACTATATGAATGAGTGCACTCAATTCCGTGTGTTTTTCTCATCAAAAGCTTCAGTTTTTAAGATACTTGATGCTTACTTAAAAAAGACTTTGATCTTTGAATTTCTTACGGATATTTCTACTCTGAGTAGTGAATTAGAAAAGCAACATTAACAAATACAGTAAAATATATAATAATACAGAATAAAATGTCAAAGCGGTAACTTGAATCATTCAATGAGCTGACTTTTATCATACCTATCCGGAAAGGTGATGATCGTTAAAGTTCATAAAATATCCAATACAGGAACTATTGTCAAACCAAACAAACTAAAGACACAATTCCCCATTAAATTCTCGTTTGAATAATCACAATAGCGCCTCTATAATTAAAAGTCATTAATTAAATTTAAAGCGATTGGAAACCCAAATAATTTTACGGTACAGGACACAACACCCCGGGCTGGCTCCTACCGGAGGCTATAATTTCATACATTTCCATACACAAGTAATTATCCTTGAATAATATTAACAGAGTAATTATACAGATATAAGGTAAAATTATTGCTTGGTTTTCTAATATTAATGAGGTGTATTTGTTTACAGGAAGTTATGATTTCAAAATAGCGTTTCTCTTTTCTTTTTCAGTTTAAGTTTTGTAATAGCCCGGTTGAGTAGGCGGCTTTTATGCACGAGGTTCGTAACAAGGTTAAAACGAATGTGAGTCGGTTTCATAAGTACCTACTTTCTAAGTTAATTTTGGACTAGCTGTCCTCCGCGCTTTCTCCTCCATCTTAGTTAGTACTTCCTAACGCAATATTTTATAGACTGTAACTATGCTTGATAAATAAATAATCTCGTGCCTCGGAAAGCACGTAAAGCCGTTGGTCCCGGTTGTCATTTGTAGAACTTTGACAGTCGTTACTGGTTAGCCAGAAACTCTGACCAGTCTAACCAACAGGTATCGTGTCGCCCAGTTACTGGGTTGTGGAGGTCAGATAGGCAGTCGCTCCACGTAAAACACCGGTATCCAGCTGAATCCGGTTAGGCTGGCAGCCGACCCCAACAAGGTTGGGAAAAGGCTAGGGAGATGATGATGAACTATGCTCGATAAATAGGCTAAAAAATAAGAAAAAGGTATCTCCTTCAAACTAATTCTGGCGAATCTACCCATGCACATTTTAAACAGTGGACATTAAAAAAAACACATTATTCGTGGGCAGGATGTCCACTAGCCCAAAATTTTAGATCCATTTAGACTGACCACGTCTACGTGAGCTAATTTAATTTAGGCAGCAGAATTACTCTGTTGGAATTTCCTTGTGCTCTTATTATTACTGTCATTATGTCCGCTTGCATTCCGCCAGGCGAGGTGCGATATTGCACGGAACAAGTACAACCTTATAGTAGTAAAGGGTGTCCAGCGGACATTTTTCAACTTTAAACTGCAATTATCGAAATAATAGCGGGGTGAGGTGAGCGGGAGGGGTGTCATTAAAAGCGCGGTACTTGCGGATTTGTTAGTAGCCATGAGTCACTGGACAGGAGCGCACCGCTCGTTCGCGGTTGAGCAATATCTAAAGAATGGTGAATCGATGGTTCGCGCGCGTCGAACGTTTTGTGTTCGGCGTTTAAGTGATGGACCAAGCACGCAACTTATTTGGTCGTGGGTACAAAGGTTTAGGCAAGAAAGGACAATGCTCAACAGAACTCCTCTAGGGCCATCAACATCAGCAGCAACGCCCGAACGTGTGTCTGAAGTTCGAAATTAAATCATTAGGAATCCACGCAAGTCGATTAGGAAAATTGCAGCCTCCACAGGAATCAAAAAGTCAACAGTGCATGTTATTTTGCAGAAGAAATTAAGGCTCCATCCATACAAAATGCAAATTGTTCAGGGTCTCAAGGAAAGCGACTATCCTTTGCGAGAAACCTTCGCAAGAACAATTCGGAACGCTTTCGAACACCTACCACGTTGGGAAACATTTTGTTTAGTGATGAAGCACATTTCCACATTGATGGATATGTAAATAAACAGAATATGAGATACTGGTGCCCAAACAACCCAAGAGAACGCCACCAGAAACGTTTACATTGCTTGAAAACCACAGTTTGGTGTGCCATTTCGGCTAGCGGTGTAATTTGGCCCTATTTTTTTAACCAAGGAGAAACAGTCACTGCTCCGGTGCATTGCCGTATGATAGACGAATTTCTGCTACCGCAATTGCAGCTGTATTCAGGTTACAACAATAGGACACAATTTCAGCAAGACGGTGCCACTCCGCATACAGCTAGAGTGTCGATGGAAAAGTTAAGAACAATTTTTCCAAATAAACTGATCAGCAAGTACGGAGACATCTCATGGCCACCCAGGTCGCCCGACCTCACGCCCTGCGACTTTTTTCTATGGGGTTACCTTAAATTGAAAGTTTATGAGAACAATCCCCGGACAATTCAAGCCCTGCAGGCCAATATTCGCCGTGAAATTTAAAGCATTACTCCAGAGCTTTGCCGTCGCGTAATTGCAAATGTAAGGGTTCGACTACAGGAGTGCGTACAAAATAACGGTCATCATTTAGATGATATAGTGTTTAAAAAATGGAATCCGCATTAATGTAGTACATTTAGTTTTAATAAAAATAAATAAAATCCATGTAGTTTTTTTTATGTGAAATTTCAAAGTTGAAAATTTTCCACTGGACACCCTTTACTAATACATGCGCACATCAGACCTTTTGTGCACCGTTATCCCTCGTCTGCGCAGGCCCTTAGTTTTATCATCAAATCGTCGTCACGAAACAGCATGATTAGTTGTAACAATTTGGCACCAAATGTTCTTGGCAAGGCCAAATTATCACTTTTGCTTGACTTTTGCATAGTCATTGTATTGTATGATCGTTTTCGTGTGTAATATTGCTATGACCATTGGCTGTAATAATGCCGAAACTAAAAAAAATATGTCAAAAAAGAAATGTTTGTATGGAAATATATATAAACTAGCTTTTGCCCGCGGCTTCGCTCGCGTTAGAAAGAGACAAAAAGTAGCCTATGTTACTCTCCATCCCTTCAACAGTTCAACTATCTCCACTTAAAAAATCACGTCAATTCGTCGCTCCGTTTTGCCGTGAAAGAAAGACAAACATACAGACAGACAGACAGACAGACACACTTTCCCATTTATAATATTAGTATGGATTGATTTTATTATATAATGATTTTATTATATGTATTGATGTATTGATTAAATAATGGTGCTATTAATATTTTGTTTGTTTTTGTATGGCCATCCTGGACTTTTTTTTAAAACTAAAAGCCCATTTCATAACATTTCCTTTCAACGATCTTTTCTTCAAAAGTTAGGTGACAGCGACAATGACAGTATTGCCAGATTACTAAACAACTATTAGGCCACTCATATACACGTGCATCTAGATTGTGATAATGTGTGGAGGGGGGGGGGGGGTGGAAATCGATACAAATCTTTTATGAATAAAGGTGATATGGTTTAAATAAATGTATATAATAGTAAACTCACTGCCTGATATCAACGTGTTTGTTAATATATAACAATAACTAACTAAATACATTAAACTTGGAGGGTTAATTTTTTGTGAAGAATATAAAAAATAGCCCTAAAGGGTTAAAATAGTAGGTAGAAGTTCGACATCCACGCGGGCGAAGCCGCGGGCGAAGGCTAGTAAATATTTTAAATGTAGATATTTTTTTTATCTTAATATTATTTTTGTACGTTGGAAATAAGAAAAGCTGTTACAGTATTATTTTTTACAGCATATTACACGCCTTTTTGTTATTTCAAACCGTATTAAATGGCTTTTATTTGCATGATTTGGATTTATGAAAATGATTCCATTCGTATTTTGAAAACAATTAAACATTACTTATTTGTGTCAGGTTTGACGGGTTGTAACCTCTATGGTTGTAACTGTTTTGACACTTGATTTGCCGGTTACTATGACAACGACATCCAACAGAACATGGACAACTTTTATATGGGAAAATGAAATTGTTGTTTTACTCTATCTTTCTCGCAATTTTAGAGACAAAAAGTAGCCTATGTTACTCTCCATCCCTTCAACTATCTCCATTTAAAAAATCACGTCAATCCGTCGCTCCGTTTTGCCGTGAAAGAAAGACAAACAGACAGACAGACAGACAGACAGACACACTTTCCCATTTATAATATTAGTATGGATAATATACCTACTAGGTGTATTTTTGGCCCTGCACAACCCGCTAGGAGACGATTCTACCCATGAAAACAAACAACTTTTATTATGAAACCAGCTCTGAAATCTCGAAAAAAATATCTGCTGTTTCATACATTATGGTCAGGAGGGTATTGAACTTTTGTTAGAAGAGCTCATATTTTTTTCGCTATTTCAGAGTTGGTTCCATAATAAAAGTTGTTTGTTTTTGTGGGTAGAATCATCTCCAAGCAGGTTGAGCAAGACCAAAAAATACACCTAGTATATTATAGTGATTTCTGATATATCTACGCACAGCCCAAACCACTGGTCATATAGACATGAAACTTGGAGGGTGTGTTCTTCGTGATGAGAAAATATCCACTAAGAAAGAATTTTGGAAATCCACCTTTAAAAGGGTAAAATACTGAATGGAAGTTCGACATCCACGCAGGCGAAGCCGCAGGCGAAAACGAATTACATAAAAAGAGAAAAAGAAAACAAATAGCTTTCAATATTTATTTTACTGCCTATGTTTTGTTTTGTTAGTGGCGTATTTTTTTAATCCTAAAGAGATCCCTTTCAATCCCATTTAATGAATAATAAATACGATGTTGATTTAGGATAGTTTGCTAAACCAGTAATTGAATGGAAATGTTTTTGTGACTATTCGAAAAAGTTATACAATTTACGTTCTGTGTCTTTTGACGTTATGTTCACTAATAGTTGTATTAAAAGTTGTTTTAAGAATTAAGAATTTTAAGATTTATTTTCATTGTAATAAATATACTTAGGTATTTATTTTATTTTGTACGGTAAGAATAAAAGGTCTTACATTCTGACTGTACATAAGTAGGTTAAAAAAGTACCGTCCAAAACAATTCTCAATAATATTAATAATAATAAAAACTACTGTTTCGACGGGAGCGAGCGAATCTCAGCAGACGACACATCTACTAAGCCAAAATATCTTGTGTCATTCACGACAACTTAAAACTGACCAAACTGGTCAACCATCACTGTCCACGACTGTACGCAATTATGTAAATAGGTACGTACTTTAGCACTTATAATCTTCATTCTCCCTTTTCACTGCTATCCTGAAAATCTAATCATGTAGATTTCAGTTGCATGATTAAGTTACACCTGGCTTAGTACCATTAAGCCGGAATCAACTCTGTAGGGTAGAATTAACTGTAGGCCTACCCGCATCAAAATGACTGACGGGTTAGAGACCCACCGTTTAGATTTTGCTCCAGCCAATAAAATTGTAATGAAAGGTCTAGAATAGAAGGGTGTTGGTCAAACATGATGCGTCTGTGGACTTTTTTAAAAAAATACTTTTTTTAATTATAACTATATCAAGGTAGAAGATTACTGCACTGTGGTCGATGTTCATAAAAGTAAATAACAATATAATTTTGTCTATTCAGACCAATCTTAAATTACAATAAAAAAACCTAAAGAGTTATTTATTACAAAATCCGCATCAAATCTGTTGCGAAGTTTTAAAGATCTAGGCATACATAGATTCCCAAAGATTTGTTAGACCCATGCGAAGCCGGGACGGGCTAGTTAACCAAAAACTTATATTATTTATTCTGGAGCTCCTAATATTAGTAGTAAACTAATAATCTTCAAAATTGTTTATAAAGAACTATTTTTGTCAAATTGATATTAAATCTTTAATTGCTAACAATATTATAGACTCACTACTTATTCAGCACACTGACAGTACACTTGCCTTTTCCACAAAATTTAAAGCAATAAAGTATTCTCAAAAGCAACTTTAGTAAAATTTACCGTCACTATAACTTTAGTGACAGCTAGAATTAAGAGGACATCTTAAAATGTCTCTTGAGACATCGCCCTATTTCATCTAATACATAGTAATAGTGACTAATTCAAATGACTAAATAATTCACAAAGTAAAGACTCATTTATTACGGCTTAAAACATGAAACCTACGGGGGACCTCTAAGGGTACTCTTGACAGAATAGAGATCGTAAATTGCTCTAATGGAGGCCCAGAATTAGTACCGTTGGACCTTCAAATATAAGATGGGGACTTTCGATAACTCTCGAAACGACATAATATGCAAGTTCTGAATATGAGGTCTTTGATGATCGTACTTTGAAGATTGCTGACTGGTAATGGTGGTAGACTAGTTGACTCTCGCGGTTTCGCCCGCGTTTTTGGCAACTTTTTCTTTCCTGTAGGTCGTAGCGAGATGGTATATAACTTACAGTCTTCCTCAATATTATGGGCTATCCAACACAAAATATAAATTTTCAATTCGAACCAGTAGTTCCTGAGATTAGCATGTTTAACCTAAGTAACAAACAATTTAACTATCAAGCTCTCCAGTTTTATGATACAGAAAATCAATCATTAATATTTTTTACCTAGTATAAATTTTCAGAATGCATAAATACATTTCCTAGCTTTTGTTTAGGTCATTCTTAGTTGCCTCAGTTATTCCTTTTTTTCGTATTTTCACTTTTATTAATTACCATATTTTATTCCACACTTTCTTTATTAACCTTTCGACGACCAAGCGACCGCTTGACACACGGCTGTCGCTGCTATTGTTTTTCTATTGTGCCTCGAAACACGTGCGTTCGAAGGATTCATAAATCATACTCGATTGTTTACATTATAAACAAGTAACTTCAATTTTATGACTGATTTTATTAGAAAAATAATAGTAAATGGTTGATTTGAATAAGAAACTTTCTACTTGAGTTCAAAAAATATCGATAAATAGGTAATTTTGCTCTTCACGACATAAACCCAGACGTATGTAAAACAGATCAATGAATTCACTAATCAGTAATCACTATAATTATTTCAGTCATGCAAGTACGCTAAATTGTGTAATTATCGTGTTACATGTGTAACCATGTAACACAATAATTACGATCGTTACACGATACACGGTACACGTGTCGGTCATAGTTTCGACGCTTGAATAATACCAATGGAACAGATTGTTGCTATCAAAGCTTGCTTTTAATGTTATTGGTCCGCTGGTGATTGTTAAAACAGTTTTATCAGTAGCTATTACTAGAGATATCTCATCTCATATTCATTGAGAAATCAATTGGAATTGTGTTACAGCGTTTGTGAACATTTTCTAGTGATGATACCAACATGTTGCAACATACTTCAAAACGCAGCGTCTTGACAATTTAAACCTATCCGTAAATTGTTGAATTAAAAGTAATGTTTTCATTTTGTATTACACTAGCTTTTGCCCGCGACTTTGTCCACGTGGAATAATAGTTCCTGTTCCTACGTCCTTTCTCGGGTGCCAGATTATATCTGTACCAAATATCACTCAAATCAGTTGAGTGGTATATGCGTGAAGAAGAGATAGACAGACAAAGTTACTTTCGCTTTATAATATTAGTATAGTATTACTATAATCGATTGGATCGATTATTATAATCGTTCAATAGTATGACAGTTCTGTTGCATTGTCATTGGTCACGATCTAACGCTACCTATAGCCAATCATCGTGGTTTACCACGCGTGATCTGCTTCTCTTAGTTGTCTTGCTTTTGTTGAATACTAATTTAGAAATCGTCGGGATCGTCCGGTTTGCAGCAGACATATCCAGCCTGGTTTCATTCAAAGTGAACTCTGAGTTTGTTTTGGATGTTTCTTTTCGGAGGAGTCCAGCTAGGAAACACCGGCTTCGTCGAACGATTAAAATAAGATAATATGACGTATAAAAATGTATTTTATAACCAATTTAGAAAACAAACATAATTTTCATTTACAGTGGGCATTCTTTAAAACAACTCAGTATGGTCTTTCGAAGTCGTTCCGTCAGATATTTTGCTTCACAGTTGGCAAACCTTAAATTTCGACTTGTGTATTCACGACAAAGAAAACACATAACAGTGTTGCCACTGAAATTAATTTCTAAAACAATTGTTGAGAAAGCGTTACGAAACAGTGTTTTCAATGAATACGCGGTTTAACTGTAAGCCCTCGGGGATACACGCTGGTGTTATTTTATGTGTTCACGAAACTAAGTACCTATATTTTAAACAACAGTATTGGGAATCGTTACAACAAAGTTTACCAATGAATGTTCGTTGGAGTTGTAAGGTTATGGGTACGAAGACAGCGGGCGCGACTCGGCGGCCGGCAGAGGCGCTAGACTAGAGGCGGTGACAAACGCGCGTTTTTTGCCTCGCGACGGTTCTGTTTACACGCTTACTTGCGGACACGGGCTAATTGCGGCGTGTGGTGCGCTGCCCGCTTGCCCTATCGAGTATATTTTACTTATTTATTGATTTATTTCAGATAACAAAGACCAATTACAATTATATACCTTACAGACTTTTGATCATCTCCCTAGCCAAGTGTGTTGGGGTCGGCTTTCAGACTAACTAGATTCAGCTGAATACCACAGCGTCTGCCTATCAGTACACAGTTGTTGGGCGACACACTTTGGTTACACTGGTCAGACTTTCTGGTTTCTGACTACCAGACCTTACATAATCTTCCCAGCTGTCTGTAAATCTTTTAAACTACGCAACGGTTTGATGCGGTTTTTTTAATCGATAAAGTGAGCGGTAATACATACCTATAGACGCTTACACGCGTCCAAAAACAAGCCTATAAGCGCGTATAAAACGCTAGTCTGGAACCGTTCTAGGCGGTTATAAGTATACTTTCTCAGGCCGCTCCCCGCTTACGTGTCCACAGCCTAAGGGCCCTTTCCTATTGGCTGTTATACGCGATAGATTGGCGACACATGTGGGCTATAATAACAAGGATATTGATACCGTCCGGGTTAACGTGCCTTCGGAAGAGTAGTGTACAAGTTTTGTTACATAATGGCGTCGAGAGATGACTTTTTGGGTCGGATGTTACGGAATTAATTAAAGTATTTTGTCTTATATCGTATTTGAAATTGAAAAATATTTTTTTAGTAGCTGTAATCCTTTCATAACATAATTAAAATAAAATAAGAAAACTGTTTAAAACTGAGGAAAACTGTTTAAAAATGAGGAAAATTTTGATATTTCTTGGAAATAGACAAAGCTTGATAAAAATTATAACAAGCAAAAGAAACACGATATTTTTTGGAGAAAAAAGGAGGATTTCGCAAAAATAATTTATTAAATTCATCGTAATAAAGTTTGTGCTCTTAAAGAGGGTTACTAGTTAGTAGTTATAAAGTCGTCATACTATTAGTTAAAAAATAAAAATCATGAATGAAAAAATGTAGAAATAGCCTGTAAAATAGAATATAATAAGATATATTTAGTGAAAAAAAAGTATTTCGAGAAAATAATACATTAGATTTTATTTACGTCCAAAAACTCAACTCAGCTATCGTTACCGCACAAAACGACGTAGACCAATAAATCTAAAACTAACTTAAGACAAAATGCTCTTAGAAAATGGAACTAAAATCCTCATGTAAGACGTTGTAAGACTATCTACTAAAACTTTATTTGGGCCAGGTCCTTGCCTGCTATAACTCTGCCGTAATCTTTTTAGTTACGGCTATTCTATCAGATTTTCTTGTTTCGATTGTTATCTCAAATGTTAGAAGGGTATTTACAATTATCAGTATCGTTAACAGAGGCTGGATTCAATAGAGATGACGACAATTAAAAAAATGGCATCTTGTTTCGGTCGCCCGTTAGCTCGTCTATAATACTGGACAGTTGGACACACTTTATTTTCGCTTGATCAAATTAATAAACAATACAAAGATCCTCAAGGTTCCGGAGTGGGGGCTAGTGACGGCACTGTTTAGTAAATATTGCGTGACGTCACGTGAAACTTCAACGTACTGTATTGTCGTAATTTTTAAATATTGTAATTCATAAATGTTGGACACGTATTTTTTTTTCTCAAGGCCGCGAGAAAAAAAGAGAGCGTCCAACATTTTTTTAAAAAATTAACTGCCTTATTTTTAGTTTCGCCTATGTAACTTTAAACCCGTGGACGTTTCTAATCACGAATGAAGCATACAAATGACCTGTGTGCGTTTTTTAAGTAGGTGCGTGAGTGCGTAAGTATGCGCGGGGCACGCTGAGTCGGACGAATTAATAAATAAAAAAAATAAATATCCTGGGACATCTTACACACGGCCATCTGATCCCAAGCTAAGCAGAACTTGTGTTATGGTAATCAGACAACTGATATACATACTTATATAAATTTTAAATACATACATATTATAGATAAATAACACCCAGACACAGAACAAACAATTATGCTCATCACACAAAGTTTGTCCTGGGTGGGAATCGAACCCACGACCTCTGGCTTAGCAGTCAGGGTCACTGAACACTAGACCAACAGGCCCGTCAAAGGCCCGTCAAATTGTCGGACCTTAGGTCTCTGTGTAAGTATGTAGGTAATGTATAACTAATAAAATTGTAGGAACTTGTAAGTATACTTCACATGTTTTAGAATTAAGATATTCTTTTTGTATGTTGAATCTAGTGCGCTAATTTCAGGAACTACAAGTCCGAAATAAAAAAAAAACTAGGTCATTTATCGAGAAAGGTTAAAACACACAGGAATTGAGTAGCAACCAAAGATGCGGGTGAATTCGCAGGAGACAGATAGTTGTTTAATAAAATTTTATTCTGTAAGTACACCTGAACCTACAAACATTCTAGTTTTACCCTAGAATGCGTGCACACATAAAATATTTTTCGTAAAAGCGTCAAACGAGAAATAAGATGAAATTCAAAGATTTTACAAGGAAAAATATTTCAAAAAGCTTCGAGGTTGAATGCAACTGAATATTTTGTAGGACGTTTTTATGTGATAAGCAAAAATATATTATTCTGGTAGGTACCGGAGTCCGGAGTGCTCTAGAGAGTTACATGTGAAGGAATTCGTTTGGGGACTTACTACCTACTACTATATATGTCTCTGCTGTCAAAAATTGTTGATATGTTGCGGTATCATAAAATGTAACATACTACATAGAGCAGTCGACGGGGATCTGTAGGTAGTGCTAATGCCTGCCAAGGTTGGTGTATAGTTCTAATAATACCGCGGCCCTGGAACACAAAGGGCAACCGAAGGAACATGGGTGGGTATTAGTCAGTAAAAGTCTGACCCAGCCTCCCGCCCTACCCAGGGCAGGAGAAGTTATTTGATGAATTCCCCATAATACAAAAAAATAACATAATGTAACACGCTACAAAAATTCGCCGTCTATATTGACGCTCTGTTCGTGCGCGTAGTGCACAGTTCATGCTCGCGCCGCAACACAATGGAAATTCTGTTACATTCCATGTTACATTTTGTTATTCTGTACATGCTTAAATGTTCAAGTTTTAATACAGGCACATCATGAGATGCTTACAGGTGAAGAGTTAGGGAGCAAGTTTAACAGGCAAATAAAACACATGACACACTTCAGGTAGGTCCCTAGGGACGCAAAATAACTCAAGTCCCTCTGGAATTGCAGAATACTTATAGGCGGTAATGATTACTACGGTTAAAGATGTGTTAGAACTTACAAAAAAAAAATACTCGCGTAAGTAGTCCAGATTTCTTCTTGCGTATTCCAGATTTAATTCTTCTTGCAATGGCCTAAATAGAGGTCTAAATTAGGACTAGCTTTGCAGATTATGATTTACTCATTAACTTTTTAATAAAATATAATTTTGTCATGTTTTAAATGTTTGGTAACTATACGTGCATGTCAGCCCGGCTTGTATAAATTGTTTTTATTAGCATTTGTCACTGAAGGAAATAATTCATCTTTTAACGATGACTCCAAAAGGCATTATTTACCAAACTAGTACGCATGTTTTAAATATAAACTCATAAATCAATTATTGACGAAAATCATACCTACATTGTTATCTCGATAAATAAAAAACTTAAATTCAAAATTTAAAAAAACCCCCGACCTAAAAAAAGTATGCAATTATTATGACAAAAGGTTAAAAATGCTAAACCCTATAAAAAGTAAACAAACAGAGCGTGTAACATTCCTATCACACCTAACAAACGACCTGATGTCCTGAAGACCTGAACCGATTTCCACCAAACATAGCTAAGAACACTCTCGACTGATATACCTTTCAAACAAAAAAAAAACCGCATTAAAAACGGATCAACCGTTTGGGAGCTACGATGCCACAGACAGACACATATACATAGACACGTCAAACTTATAACACCCCGTCGTTTTTGCGTCGGGGGTTAAAAAAAACACAGACGATCTAAAGATAACCACACACACACGCACCCTACATTGAACTTCCAAGCAAATATCCCGTCCTTAAAATCTTAGCAATTATTATCATAACCCATATACATGAAACAAGGTTAACAAGCTTCCTATGTTTATGTAAAACAATGAATAATTCACAATTTTCAAATCCCTAAGCGATGGTGATGTGTAATTTATGGTTTTGTAATAGGCGGGAATAAAGATTTATGTCTGTGTGTTAGGCACTTATAATGTTATTCGATGATTCTCGTTTGTTTTTTTGTTTATGGTATTTATTAATGGGATTAATAAGTGGCCTTTTGACTCTGATTTATGTATTCTTTTGTCCGTGTTTCGAATGATTGCAGATTTGAGCAAAGAAAATTAAATGGGATTCCAATAATATAAGGCTAACAAGATCGTATAGATATTTTTCTGATGGTATGTAATCTATTTAGAGATTAAAATCGTCTAGGCTAAAACAAGAATATTGGGTCAATCCGAGATCTCGACCACAATAGCTAGACCGAAAATAGCTTGCAACTCTTATATATTTAGGAAAGTATTGATTACTTACTGATTAACAATGTGATAACTTTTAATGAGTATTTTATTCTGTTTTGACATTATTATGTGATTCTGGGAATAGCAGTAGTAATTTTCTGAATACTTAAAACGTTAAATAATTGAGACCACTCATTTCAAATGTATTAGAAAATAATACACGCCAATGACAACAAAATTACCGTCACGCACAAAACGAAAAAAAACAACAACCCTAAAATGCGTCGCGCCGTAACTGTCAATATTCAAATTAAAATATACGAACGAAACAAAAGTACACAGAATTTACCTTTCGCATGTGTAAAATGAAAGTCGAACCGAAACCTTATCAAATATTTACATAAGAAATTACACGTTCTTTGGAATACGCGAAAATTCGCGCGGCAACGTAGGGTTAGCGAAATGGGTTTGCGGTTTCGCAATTTGAATTTAGAACTGTTGGGTACTTGGGTAGCTAGTTTGAAGACAATGGACTTTATGTTGACGTTACTAGGTTCATTCATAGTGTGCGGTGATGCGGTATGTGGGTGTGCATAGTGATGAACATTGTCAGTGTATGTGTGAGTGAGTGTGTGTGAGAGATAGGTAGAGGTGTGTGTGTAATCTCTGTTCAAATAATACTTAGTGTGTGTGTTTGTTTATAGCAATGTAAGTATGTGAGTAAGATTGATGATAATAACCTGTCATAAATATTTTTAACATTTATGATAACCAATGTAGATTATCACGAAAAGAAATGCTTTATTGTGTCATTTAGACAAGGGCATTAAAAGGACGACATAACCACAATAATTGCCTTAAGTCAAACTCAAACAAATAAATGACATAGAAATCCAATGAATGTCCAAATATAAGTTTTATAAACCAACTTGTTGACAAAACGTGAGGAAAAGTCTACAAAGAAGATTATGATTTAATTTAGACTTTGGAATTTATTCCTGAAGACGATTAATTGGAAGATACTGAGTTCCTTTGCATAATTTTACTTAAGATAATTAATTTCAGCGGGCTTATTATTTTCGGTGCTTAATTAAGTCCTTGAAATTAATATTAAATTTTATAAGAATTTCTGGTTTTAATTTATAGAGATATTTTTGATATGGGCACAATAATTAGAAATTGATTACTTTCCTATATCGTAACATACGAACAAAATAAAATAATGATATAACCATTAGTAAGAGTAACCACATAAAAAATGGTAAAAACAAAAAACTGACATCAAAAACTAGCAGTCGACTTACCACACCTAGCGGGTATAATTTTGTTTTTAAACCAATAACCATCCATCCAGAATTAAACACAAAAACCATCTAAATTGATCCAGCCATTTAGAAGGACTAAAGTGTAACAATCACACGTAATAAAGCCCTTAATATTAAAGAAAATCAAGATAGCGGACTGTTTATTTTATCCGCGGTTTATATTCATGATATTTACACCCTTTCAGGGACTGAAAGGTTGCTAATAAATTCAAAGTGAGCCGGCGCGAAGGACCTGGCAACCCTGAGAGCCGCGAATATTTGCCCGTCTATTTTACATGACAGCAGTAAAGTTATACAGAGAAAGTGCGAAACGTGACGCTTTGTATCTTCAAATAAACCTTGTATTATTATTCCGTAGAAGAAAATTGGGTTAGAAGTCTGCCTACACCGTCTTACGTCCCCAGTATGCGATTTTGGGGAAGTTAAAGTAAAGTAAAGGAAAAAATGTTTACTTGAACACATAAATCAATAAACCAAGTACAGACATTTTTAATATTAATGTGGACTGGAGCCTAAACTATAGCAACCCTGTGTTTCTGGACTCCAGGTCTTCAAGTATCAAACACAGAAGGAAGACTACGTCTAGCTGAACGTATCAATAAAAACTAACAATAAAGTTGTAACGGTTTTAGTATGGAGTGTATACCCCCCTCTGACGGTATAGTATAATTTTCTGCCACCCAAAAAACGGGGCCAACCCTATGGTCCAACCTGACTGACACCTTTACCAATAAAAACAAAAATCGATTAGTTTCAGATTATGATTGTTTACTGGTTTTTAGTTTTAGAGTTGGCAGAGACGATAAGCATTTTTAGCCTAAAATTCAGATTAAATCTGATTCAGGCAGATAAGCAAATAGACTCATTTACTGTGAAATGTTTACCATTTTATTAAAAAAAAACTGATATTACATTAATTTTATATATTTATGCCCTTACTAATAATCACTGTGTAAAGTTATGCAATGAATAAAGCCTGTGTAACCATACATTTTTGACGTATAAACCATAACTTTATGCAGCGTTTATTAGTAAGGCGCTTAGGATAAAAATAAATAACATTAAAAAATATAAAATACGAACTAGATATCCTAGAATTCAGGATTATTATCATATTACTATAATGGCGCCGGTTTGGTAACGTGATTTCAGTACCCAGGATTCAGAATTCGGATTACGTTTATTTGCGTTTTCCTTGTTACGTGTGATTTATTGCTACGCATTCATTTTTATTTGTGTGCCTTTGAATTTTGGGTGACATTGTTAGAATGTTGATTTTTTGGATTATAATTGAGGGTTTGTTTACGGTCAGCATCTAAAATCGTGTAGCACTTCGATGTTTTAAATTATACTGGTTCAGTGGTTTAGGCGTGAAGAAGAGACAGACTGACAGACAGAGTTACTTTCGCATTTATAATATTAAGTACGGATAGTATATAGTATGGACTAGTATGGATATATCACAAAAAGGAAGCAATACCTCACTGATACCATACTTTAAACTTTCGCGTTGCATATTTATACTTCACTGTTATTTGGATTTTAAGCAGACAGTCTGCTTGTGACCATGACAGGTGTAACCCTGCCGTAACGGCAAAGAAAAAACAAATAAAAAGGCACGTGCGCGTTAAAACCCGAATAACAGTGAAGTATACCTCACTGAAAAACTACAAAAGAACTACTAGAGAGAATTAAAAAATTCTTTTAGCGTATCATAACAAAAATACAGGTAAAATCACAAGAACAGCTAATGCTATTAAAGGAGTATAGGTAAATCGTAGAAACAACAGCGACAATCGACTTTTTTTGCTGTCTGTACCAAAATCTTGAAGCAAAATGTGATAAGATTTAGGCGCCTACATAAAAAATCATCCCTTACATGAATATTAAATCGCTTTTACAAGAAAATCTCTTTTAAATATTTAACTCTGAAATGAGAGAAACCGACATTAATGAGCACTGACTTAAAATCCTCGTAAATGTCTAAAGTTAGGTACTTGAGGACACCTAAACGGTTCCCGGTGCGAGTCTAAAATACCGGCTTGAGTCTAAAATACCGGCTTGAGTTTAGAATTGCGGTTCTGGTCTAACTAGATGACCAAGCGATGGACGGGTTAGCTTTTAGGTGCTACTTAGTTTAAGCTATGATTATCTTATCTAGAACATATAGTAACGTAATTTATAGACTTTATAGCGAACTAAGCAAAATCATTATCTTTTCAAAGGTTTATAAACACATTTCTTATTTGTAACTGCTATAAGAAGCACTAAGTAGCTGTACTGACTGAACCTAAACGATTCCCGGCGCGAGTCTAAAATACCGGCTTGAGTTTAGAATTGCGGTTCTGGTCTAACTAGATGACCAAGCGATGGACGGATTAGCTTTTAGGTGCTACTTAAGCCCCGTATTCATGGTTGCATAAACATGTTGACGGGTTGCTGTCATCATTTTACGGGCAACACTTGTGTTGTGCTGTTGATCACGCCATACTGCAGAGTTGACGCCCGGCGAGCGACAACATCAGTTGATCAACAGTTGCTAAACAAATGTTTACTATGAATACGGGGCTTTAGTTTAAGCTATGATTATCTTATCTAGAACAGATAGTAAAGTAATTTATAGACTTTATAGCGAACTAAGCAAAATATTATATTTTAAAAGGTTTATAAACACACTAGCTTTTGCCCGCGGCTTCGCCAGCGTTAGAAAGAGACAAAAAGTACCCTATGTTACTCTCCATCCCTTCAACTATCTCCACTCAAAAAATCACGTCAATTCATCGCACCGTTTTGCCGTGAAAGAAAGACAAACAGACAGACAGACACACTTTCCCATTTATAATATTAGTATATATTTATTATTTGTAAATGCTAGGAGAAGCACTAAGTAGCAGTAACTGATTTTCTAGTTGTTTATTTATTAAAGATCTCCAAATAAAGATGTACATGTATCGTAAAAAATAAATTATGGACGACAGAGGTATCGCTTAGCTTGCTGACTTGCTGAGTGGATGTATTCTGTAAACCGCATTAAGATTCTGATACAACAATAGAAAATAAATAAAAAAATTTGGGGGTTCCCATACATAGAACTTAAACACAAAATTTTTTTTTCATCATACCCATATGTAGGTATTTATGAATAGGTCTTCAAAAATGATATTGAGGTTTCTAATGTCATTTTTCTCTAAACTGAATAGTTTGCGCGAGAGACACTTTTAAAGTGGTAAAATGTTGGTCCCCCCCCCCTGTAACTTCCAAAATAAGAGTATGATAAATAAATAAAAAATATGATGTACATTACCATGTAAACTTCCACCGAAAATTGGTTTGAACGAGATTTAGTAAATAGATTTTTTTTAATACGTCATAAACCGTATATCGTAATTTACCTTTCATTCAATCAACTCAAATATAACAAGAACTTTATATTATGTTACTTGCTGCTACGGAACCCTTTATGAGCGAGTCCGACTCGCACTTGGCCGGTTTTTTAAAGTTGAACAGTACACAAAAACAGCTATTCTCATCCGTCAACATAACAGACATAGCTAACGTACTTACAACGAGCAATATACGCAATAAAAACACTCCAGGGAACCCATTTCCATATTGTAACTCAAAATAATATATACCTACAAAGTACCTAAGTAGGTAATAACCAAAAAGTTGTATTATCACGCTGTTAAACTTTATAAGAACTCTTTGGAGTAAGAAACGGGTGAAGAAAGAAAATTTTGAGGAGTTAGTTATGATAATATTCAGTTGTAAAGAGGCATGAAAAATATTTCAGTATTTTTTAGATATTGGAAAATGAAAGGTTCCGTTCCCCCGAACAATTTAAAGATCTAGCTATAAGAGCCAAAACACTGCGTTGGTTGTCTATTGTTTGCCCGAAGATTATATGCCATAATCATCATTTTCCCGAATTTCATTTACCCGAATTTCATTTGCCCGAATGTTTCATTTGCCCTAAAAGACATATGACATACTTTTAATTGCCCGAATTTTAGATACCATAAGATACGAATGCCATAAGTATTGTTTCCCATATTTTTATGTGCCATAATAATTATTAGACATAATATTTAAATGGCATAATATTTAAATGGCATAACAAGTATTAGACAAATATTTAAGCCCCGTAATGGTTTTTTTTGGACATGGAATTAGGACATGTGATAATTATGGCTTACAATGATTATGGCAAATGATGTTATGGTAAGTGACTTTATGGGAAACAATGATTCTGGCACGTGACTAATATGGCAAATGAAAGTAGGGCAAATGAGTATTATGTCGTATGATATTATGGCTGTTGACTATTATGGCAAATTAAATTAGGGCAAATAAAATTCGGGTAAACGGCGGTATACCCACTGCGTTTAGTTTGTGATAAAATATAATTATATTTATTTCTTTATTAATATTGTAAAGAGGTAAGACTGTTTTAGGAAATTTGTAGGAGGAAATCACTGGAAGTCTTGGTCTAGTAAAAAAAAAGTGAGCCGTCACGGGACGCCTGGCAGATGTGAAACATCGACATTACATCATCGCCACACAGTACACAAGACTGTGACTATATAAATACACCATCATATAGCGTGGCGACGCGCCACGGCATGCCGCGCCACGCCAGAAATTTGTTTTACGTGCGGCTATAGATGTTTCACAAAAAAAACACTGGTTTAAAGCTAGTTCATTCCAGAGTGTTATAGAATGAAACACAGACGAAAATACTGGCTATAGTATGAAAATATTGTTGTGGACTCAATACATTCATACATTCAGTCAGTTATACAGCCAATTCTCTACCTATACTGTTTATAAGATACATGTCGCTTACAGATGGACGAATAGATACTGTGGTTCAGCAATAAGGTGCAGTTGGCACAATTTCTTGTAAGAAACCCTAAAAAGAAAACGCCAAGGCAAGAAAATCATAATAATCATTTTGTCTCAAAAAATTGTAAGTACTTCAACTACCTACGAAATATCGTCACGACTCTATAAAAAATATAAATTTTCTTCCACGTAGACTGAAGCAAAAAACTTAATTTTGTACCTTCGCTGTTTACGACTAACAACAGTTTTCACGTTGATCTTGAACAAAAACTCGACAGAAAATGTCGAACACAAAAAGAAAATTTCACAAAGAAAATAACGTCAGTTATTGCATTAAATATTCCTATAATGTGACGGTATTGTGACAAGCTACAAAGAAAAGTGAATTATGGTGGCACTCGCGAACGATGGATTAGCGGGCTGAGGGAACGGCTTATGTGAATTTTACCTTATTTTTGTGTCAATCGAGCAGAATATAAAAGGCATAAGCATACGGTGTTTCATATATGCCACTAACTTTAGCTGCTTTCGCCTGCGTGAATGTCGAAATTTTCATCCCCTATTAAACCACTTCAGGGATGAGATTTACAAAAAATAGTGGATACTTACTATTTACAAGGAACACATCCTCAAAGTTTCATATCACTAGGATCAGCGGTTTGGCATGTGCGTACTGTATATCTGTGCGTATGACTGGGGGTTAGTCACTCGGTTTACAATTTCATTATAATTATGCCATTAGTCGTACCAGCCTATTACCATTTCATCACTGCTTTACTTAAGCCTAACTAAAAGAGCGCCAGCCATCCCTGTCTTAGGTAGACAGCATTTGCCCGCCATCTTTTTTAAATCTATGCCAGTCCATCGTATGGCGCAGTGTCCTACATTATTAGTAGTTGGTCTAACCGCGGTCTCCAATTTCAAACATGTCTGCTCCAATGGCCGTCCCGCTTCCATTTCTCATGTAACAACTGTCAAATCTACGCTTGACAACCGAGACTAACGATTTTATGTGGTCAGTGACAAGAAAATTCAATAGCATTTCGTTTGGACAAGATAGAAGTATGACAGATTGACTGAAACTAAGTTTAGCTAAGGCCGACATGAAAAAAGTATATTTGAACGTACTTTGTCTTTTGTCCATTTCTATCTTGGCATCGTACTTTGCCTATTGAACCTTAGCCTAAAAGACAAAAATCTCCGAGTAATGTTAAGTGGTCACCCCAGTGTCTAAAGACATTTGCAATACATTTTTATTTGCGACGAAGAAACCTAACACAACAAAAGAAAAGAAAAAGCCCTAAGGTTAGTCTTGTCTAGCAATTTACTACAGTCTAACTAGCTTGTAGATCTACAGAGAATTTTTGTTAGAAAAAAAATCTTGAAATAGACAATTAGATACTTTTGTGACTGCGGCATTGTGAAAGAATGTGTTCCCTAGTTTCTTTTTGTCGTCTGCAATTAGTGTGCCTGCTAAATTGTGTACAGAATTCATTAGGAACGCATTAGAGGGATTCCATTTAGAATGGACTTGTGCTGCGGCACATTATTATTATAATGCGCAATACAACGTATTGTTATGAAATTTGTCGCCTGTCCTGTTATAAATTCCTTGTTTTAGTCTGGGCCTAGGAGGTGGAAACAGGACCTAAGATATGGAATATAAGTTACTTTGATGTTCGATCTGCCAAATTAAGTTTTTGGGAATTCGGAGCGACATTAAGATGCCCATCTCAATAGCCTCATTTCCATTTTAGATACATGCGTGTTATTTGTGTGGAGTGACTAGGATGTATACAGGTTAAAAAAATATAAGTATATTAGAGTAAGTTTAATAGTGTCGCCTGTCTGTGACAGAAAAATTAAAAGGAAATCGTTTGTCTTGGTGTGCATGTAAAGAGGATACAACGTATGTGAATAAGAGAGTTATGAATATAAATGTGGAGAGAGGAAGGGAGAAAGGCTGAAGAAATTTAGTAGGAAAACGGGAGTATCTAACTGATAACATAACGATTGACAAAAAACTAAAAAAAACGATAATATGTGGCGCCGAATCCAAGCAAAATAGGATAAGGGCAGAAAGACGATAATGGCATTTGGATCGATATAGATGATGATTAGGATAGCTGGACCAAATGTGACAACTAGCTGATTACAATATAGACAGAAAGTGTTTAAGTAAACTCATTGACGCTATAATTGAGCTATTGATTGTTGCCCTGCGTGTCACGGGTCAAGGCACCCACATAACAGAAGAAATACTTCTATTTCTATTGTGCAGCATGGCGTTTTTTATCAAAAAAACTAAAGTAGTATTGTATCAAAGAAAATTAGCTGATTGCGTGTGGCAGTACGGGAGCGCAGTGTGGTCTTAATCCTTGAAAGGGCATAAGGATTGCGTGTTTAGAACGCGAAGAATTCTGTTGTGCAGTTAAAAAGTGGATGTTTTGAGTCAAATGCGGAACTATGAAAAGCAGCGAACATTTTTGGAAGTACGAGGAACAGTGTGTAACCGGGAGGATCCTCAGCTCAGACGGATGCTGCACGGAGGTCCCAATCGAGATTTTGTACATGTGCTAATGTCGCCAAAAACTCTTATATTTTTTTTTAAATATCCTGAGACATCTTACACACGGCCATCTGATCCCAAGCTAAGCAGAGCTTGTGTTATGGTAATCAGACAACTGATATACATACTTATATAATTTTTAAATACATACATATTAAAGATAAAAACACTCAGACACAGAACAAACATTTATGCTCATCACACAAAGTTTGTCCTGGGTAGGAATCGAACCCACGACCTCTGGCTTAGCAGTTAGGGTCACTGACCACTAGACCAACAGGCCCGTCGAATGTCATGCAGGGTGTCAGTTGTAGTCACTTATTTGCAGATAGAGATCGCCAGAAATTATTTCAAGGTCTCTCAGATTTGTATAAATAAAGTATCGTTTCTAGACAGTAAGCGAACTTGGTGAATTAGTAAAAAATAATTATTGCGTTATTGCACCTTTGTGTCTATTCTATTGCTGTCATATTTTATTATTTTAGTGGTATGAAAAACAAAGTAAAAACTTCATCTTCCATTGAAAAGGTAGAAAAGGTACAATCCGACCTAAAAGAGTGTTAGGACTACTGCCTGTTGCCGTGTCAAACTCTAATTTCGCGATTTAGAATATTAGTTGTAGTTCTAAGGCGATAGATGTCACCACATCACCCTCAAAGCTAGCTAAAGCTTTCAATAATACTTGATATTTACGCCCAAACTCGTGACAATAGGGGCGTTTATCGTTCAGTATTCCCACCATGTGCGGTCGACTGTCCAAATAAACAAACCCAGCCCCTTTTAATTAAGCCCTTTCAATGTAAATAAATAACTTCGGACAACCAAATACTATTTGACATGCTGGCCAAACCTCCGTTACTTCAAAAGGGACCAATTTGCATTATAAATCTGTGGTACTGATTATTTACAGTTATATTCGAAGTCACTAAGAACCGACCAACGGATATCCTTTGATTTATTTAACAATTAGTTTAATCTCTTGTGATAACGAAGGTTAGTTTTAATATTAAGCAGCTTAGAGGTCAGAAGAAGGTCGTTTATTGCTCTCTATGGATAGTGAAGGAATATGAATATTTATATTATTTGCCTTAGGAAGTAATAAAGTGAGGGTATTAGAGAACAGTTTGGTATGTAATGTAATATAGTTAAATGGCTTTTGCCCGGGGCTTGGTTCGTATGAATGTCAGTAACCTCCGACGCAGAAGTAATAGATTAAAAAGTAGCTAGCTAGACTTATTTAACTCAGAACCGGATTTTAGTAAAATCTGATCAGTGATTTTGCCGCCGTGAACAGACAGATACAGCGCTCTTCGCTCTTATGATATTACAAAGCCTCTCCCGCAAAAATTTCTATTCGTACGAAGTTATGTAGGTATAAAAAGTTTCTTTTCTAAAAAACAACCAACTTCAAAAACTAAAAACCAAAAATAACTTCGGTTAGTTTGTTACTTTTCATTTCATAGATGACAGAGATATATCATACAAAAAAGGCAGCCGAATACAGAATTGCTTCGGAACAGTAGCGTATGTCCTTCCTGGTGTTCAAGCCCACAGTTTAGCCGAGAAAGAGGGTAAATTTTGCCAAAGTTTTATATCTTGTGTAAGTGGTTATTCTTGAAACGAAATTGTCATTTTGTATCGGCAAGCTGTAAAAATTTAAAATTTTATTCTCCGGTCAATATTTATACTAGGTTTAAAAGTTTGATGAAATATCCCTAATAATATTATGTAGAAGAATATTACTAATGTTATTTAGTAATATTCTTCTTTCTACTAGATAAATAAATAATAAAAAAAACACGGTAATTAATCCCTCCGTTTTGCCGTAAAAGACGGACAAACAATCACACACACTTTTCCATTTATAATATTAGTAAGGATTATAGTTGACTCGGTCACGCGTTGCAGTGGGTGTTATCGAAATTAAGTTGAATCAAACTGCTGTGGTTTAATTAAAATTGGATAAGTAGTTCAGGAGTCCATCGCGGACAAACAACGTGACAAGTAATTTATATAAATATATTAAGATTTTTAAATGGCAAACAAGCTGACGGACCTGTTGATGGTCTTCCTGACATTTGGATAGCATCGCAAATGTCACTTGGTCATGGTTGGTTGAAGACACACGGAAGTAAAATAATAAAAGCACATTATGATCTTTTTGCTGACATTTATAGCATACTAGCTGTCCCCCGCGGTTTCACCCGCGTTATACCAGATTTTTGGTTACTACTCCGCTCGAATTTTACCACGTTTTATGTCACGCCCCACGGAAACAGAATAAAAATAAAAAAGAAGATAAAAGTATTCTATGTCCGTCCCCTGGTCCTAAGCTACCTCCCCACCAATTTTCATCCAAATCGGTTCTGACGTTCTTGAGTTATAAAATCTGTAACTAACACGACTTTCTTTTATATAGATTGTATGTATAGACTGCAGTTGTTTGCGGCATACAAACTTAATCATCTATTACTATTAGTAACTAGGTAGTAGTAGTACCAAATTTAATATAAAACTTGAGAATGAAAGAAAAATAATGTGTTGCTAATCTCATTTATCAAGGAAGGCTAAATAGAGTGGATTTGTAACCAAAGACGTGGGTGAAACTGCTGAGCGCAGCTAGCATTTTTGAATCCATACTAATATCTATACTAATATTATAAATGGGAAAGTGTGTCTGTCTGTCTGTTTGTCTTTCTTTCATGGCAAAACGGAGCGATGAATTGACGTGATTTTTTGAGTGGAGATAGTTGAAGGGATGAAGAGTAACATAGGCTAAGCCGCGGGCAAAAGCTAGTAATAAAATATATTCAAAGCCGAATTTTGACCACGGCGGCTAGAACGTATTACGTATGACCAGCGGCAGCGCTGCGACTCTGACGCAGCTCCATGCTGAGGTAGGAGCCTTTTCTGGCCTCGCACAGGCTTTATAATGTACGTTTTGTTCGTTTATTGTTTTTGTTTTTAATTGTGTGTCTGTGTGTGTCCAGAATAAATGTGTTTTCTTTTCTTTTCTTTTGTCTTTATGATTATTGATTATATGATACGTGATTCGAGACACAATATAAAGACAATAGCAGCACCACAGCCGGCTGTCGCTTAGTCGTTGAAAAGAGCGAAACAGACAAATAGGCGTACAGTGTTTCTTTCGCATTTATGATATATTAGTAGTTACGAAACCATGAATAGTGGGTTGAATAGTTTTAACAGAACTAAGCCCACTTCTTCTTAATCGTGCATTCTTGACAGAGTGGTCGTGATCATGGAAAGTCCTTAGTAGCTGCCCTTGCGATTTCTCTCCACTTTTTTCTATTAGTGGCGTTCCTCGCGCACTCCACGATTGAGCTGGATGTCACTGTTTTTATAGCATCCGTCCATCTGGTTGGTGACCGTCCACGAGGACGCTGCCCCTCTATTCTCCATTGCACCACTAATCGCTCCATTGAGTCTTCGTTGCGGATTATGTAGCCAAATATTGTGAGTGTTCTTATTTGTACAATCGAAGAAAGTCTTTGTTTGATACGAAGCTCTTTTAGTAAGCCCACTAGTAACTCATTAAATAAATAAACAAAGAACCAACAAATGAAAATAAGACAATAGAATTAGGAAGGCTTAGAGTAATGAAATGAGAAACTTAATCGTTTGTTAAAAGACAAATGGTGAACGTTACAGGAAATACGTGTTTTTTGTTTCGTCGACCTCGCGATGTTAAAAATGACATCCCATTTTGGGTGTTTCTGAAAAATTGAACTTTTTAAGCGAAAGTGTTCTTTCCGACAAGAGATATCTTGTTTTCTCTATTAGGTCTTGTAAATACTTTTTGCAAGTAAAAATGCATTAGTTAATTTAAAAATAAAATAAACATAAAATTATTAACTACTTGAGAGTCTACGAGATTTACCGGTATTGATCGGATGTATTAAAGAGGCATGACCTTTTAGGCGCGCCAAACTTTGATCGAAGTGCAGAATTTATTAAGATGTAGTTCACATACTTGCGATAGGTAAACAAATAAATATCTTGGGCCAACTCAAATCACGCAAAGCCTTTAATATGGTACTCCGACAAATGATATACACATTAATATAATTTATATACACATTAATGCCCTTACTAATAATCACTGTGTAAAGTTATGTCATGAATAAAGCCTGTGTAACCATACATTTTTTGACGTATAAACCTGTCATAACTTTATGCAGCGATTATTAGTAAGACGCTAATATTATAAATAATACCCAGATTCACAGATACATAAATCATGGTCATCACACAAACATTTATCCTGAGTGGCATCCACTAAATCAACGCCAGTCAAAAGTATAAACCTCATTTGTATTAAAAAAAAACAGTCAAAGAGAAATTCAAACGTAGAACATCGACAAACAAAAGTCACCATAATCATTGAAACCGCAAGCCTCAATTCACAATTGAATGACGGCTGACAATTTTTCATTTTGCAATGGCCGCGTATAAGTCCCGCCTTTTATTCTGACGCGATAACTCAGCTCAGCCGGGTTCCTTTTTTAATTTTCCGAATAGTTAATCCGTGATGGCCATAGCTTTTGTCTTTTTTTTTTTCTATTCATCGCTTTGGGGACAAGGGAATAAAATAGTTGGAATAGGGAAATGGCGGTGAGCGTTTTTGTTTTGTTTTTCTAAACTAATGGACTGAACGATCGCGCGTCGATTGTTTAGTCGTTTTGGGCACGTTAGTTCAGAATTCAGAGACCCATTGAACTAGATTCACTTTTGTTTTGTAAACGACGTTTCAAAGTGTCTTTTTGGTCTAATGGAAATGTTCAGCTATTTTTCCGTGATCATCATTATATTTTTTTTTGAGAATCGTTTAACTGACTAATTTTATCACTCCTATTTTTGTTAACTACCCCAATCAAGATTTTACGTTAGAAAAAAGTTGAAAGTCTCATCAAAATTTAGCTACTTACAGAATGATCCCGGCTAACGGAGGTCTCTGAATTACATCTATGTACTACAATACCAATTGAGCATTTCATCAATAGTTGTTCAGCATTTTATTTACAAGCAGATTGATGCATATCCTTTTAGATTTTTTTATTTTATCTATTTGACTGTAGTGCACGTAGAATGATTATTAGGTTTAATAATAAATATATTTACTAAGAAATGTTTCTTTACCTTAGCTTCATTATGAACATAGAGATACTAACTGCCAAGATTTAATGCTTTGATAATATGCTATAACAAATAGTAGTTATATTACTATCGTACTTATATTAGACAACAACATAATTTGTGTTTAAACTTGTGTAATAAATTCGTGCTATGAATTGTCAAACTGTTGGAACAGTTTGTAATATTAAAGACTAGCTTTTACCCGCGGCTTCGCTCGCGTTAGAAAGAGACAAAAAGTAGCCTATGTTACTCTCCATCCCTTCAACTATCTCCACTTAAAAAATCACGTCAATCCGTCGCTCCGTTTTGCCGTGAAAGAAAGACAAACAGACAGACAGACAGACACACTTTCCCATTTATAATATTAGTATGGATGTTTCAAAATACATACGCAGGCGATAATCAGTATCTAATATTCTTTTGTCTTTAGGTATCTATTTTCAGAATAAAAATTTTTCTTTGCCAACCATTTTGACACTTTTTATCGTCTAGGCTTAAAGTACGTACCTACTTAAGTCTGGCTAATAATCGTCATACTGATTAGAAAACTTTACTGCGTACTTAATTAAGTACTTACGGTGATTAATTAAAAAGTATTAGCTGTTTCTCCAAAATAAATTAAGTTTAACTTAGCCTTTAAACATAATTTTATTTTTACAGTAGCAACAGTGGAAAATTTGTTACATTTTATATAACTTTTACTTACACTATATATAGAGTAATAACATTACCGTAACCAGGAATTTGTAAGACTTGATTGCTTGATTGAAAGGACATGGTGTTTTTTTCTTCACCTTCTTCATAGAAATCTCTACGTTTTGGAACAAGCGACTATACCTTTCTGACTATCCGATCTAATCTTTGACAATTCATAAGTGCCTGTAATTGGTCGAAGTGAAATAAAAACACAAATAATAAAAAAATAAGGAAAACACGACTAATGACCGACATTTTTTCTCACGTCGCCGTCGGGTTAGCGATTTCAGTTGGACATGACTGACATCCCGTGCTTCGGAAAGCACGTAAAGCCGTTGGTCCCGGTTGTCATTTGTAGAACTTTGACAATCGTTACGGGTAAGCCAAAAAGTCTGACCATGGTCTGACCAGTCTAACCAAGAGGTATCGTGTCGCCGAGTTACTGGGTTGTGGAGGTATGATAGGCAGTCGCTCCACGTAAAACACTAGTATCCAGCTGAATCCGGTTAGGCTGTAAGCCGACCCCAACATAGTTGGAAAAATCTAGGGAGATGATTGATTTAAAGTCAGTCATTTCCCCACGATTTTTTTTTCCAAGAATGTATGTGATGTCCAAAACTTTGGATAAGTAAGTATATGAATTGGAATAAAAAGAAATAAATGCCTACAATTTGAATTAGTGTTGCGTTGGGAGCTCAAAAATTCCTAGAAATTAAGAACGGTATTCTCAAAACGTTAGTATCAGCTCTTAATCCTATTCTCACATAACCACCCCGTATAATACAATTACATATAATTTCGTCACGAGCTAAAGTTCCGACATTATGACGCAAACGTCTTATATTAACATTACCATCACGTAAAGATAAATTGACATTCTTTGCGAAAATGAAAATGCCAAAAGAAACTAGTAATAAGACGCATGTATGAAGAATTTGTTATCTAACCCTTAGGGCTTTATCACACTAGCGGTTTGCGGCTGCGGGGCGTGGCGGGTGAGCAGCGAAAGCGCCGTGTAAACGCCGTGGCTACACAGCGAAGACATCGCGGGTCTGTGGCTAATTCGCGACGCTTTGTCGCGTATTTGTATCAAGTTTTCGATGAATATATATTATACGGCAATCTCATTGTGCATCCACAATGAATTCGCCACGCATGTGGTGTTACTGTTGAAATTTAGTTCAACGTCAAGCCATTTTCCTATACACTCATCACTATAGTTTTAGTTGTTTTTACCTTGTAAAAGTAATGGTACTGGTTTAATAAGAAATGTAATTTAATTATTGATAAAGTTATCATCTCCGCTTATATTTATTTAGAGCCTTACTAGTCGCTGCATAAAGTTATCACAGGTTTATACGTCAAAAAATGTATGGTTACACAGGCTTTATTCATTGCATAACTTTACACAGTGATTATTAGTAAGGGCATTAGAATCGTATTCGTTGCGCGTTTACATCGCGTTGAGGACGCCCGCAAACCGCTACTGTGATAATACCCTTTGTATGGCAACATCGATATACGAAATATTGATGTGGTTGTTGCCACACGGATATCTATATATACCGAAAGTTTTTACCTTAGATCATTTAATATTCGGCACGTGTATCAAGATTTCAAGGGACAAGACGTGTTGTGGTCGTGTTAATAGCAGTTTGTTCAAGTTTTGGAAAATGAACTACAACTTAACGGTGCTAGAGTTGAAAATTGGATAATAGAGCGCAAAAAATAAAATGCCTGGAAAATTCATACCCCAAAGGGGAAAAATATGGGATGAAAGAGGCGGGTTAAATCTAGTTCTCTCTTAAAAAAAACCACACGTATATATATTGCTTTTAGACAACTCTGTATATCTAACCAAGTGGTATGGTAGAATAGATAGTGGAACAGCATCTCTAAACAATTAATGGCATTGTAGAATAAATTGTAGAATTAAGTAGATTGGTAAATGTATTGGATTGACATACCTAAGCTTACGCTAAGTAATATGACATCTCGTATCTATCCTTTTTTTTTGGGGAGTTGGAAATCATCGAATGACTGCTCCCGTCCTGGGTGCGGCGGGAGGGCGTGTCAGACTTTTATTGACTAAAACCCACTGGTGTTTCTTTGGTTGCCCTCTATGTTCCGGGGTCACGGTAACTATTATAAACATTACGCAACATCATACTCTATCCTACCATCTATTCTACAATGCCGCTTGTCTGGCTACACTGTATAGAATACCTAGAAGGTTGTACATATTGCTCAAAGCCGACATACGCCACATAGGTTGAAAGTACTATTTCCTCGACGTCATTACTTAGAAACATTTCCCAGGAATCGTTAGTGCAAGTAACTACCTACAGTTGTAAAGTTTTATTACAGTTTTAGATAGGAACAGCTTTCACTTTTACGACAACTTGTTGTTTGGGTTTTAAATATATTTTGTATCATCATTTCTCTATCTTTTTCCCAAGTTTCAGCTTCCAGCCTCACCGGATTCAAATGGTTTTTTTTTTTACCCCGGGATAACCTATTAGTAACATCGTATTAAATTTTTTAGTATTAAAAAAGGAATACAGACATGGTTTTATTAGCAAAAAAGACCTAAAATGCTAATTTACCCCATAAATTCAAAGAAACTTCCGACATCACAAATTTTCCTACTAACCTACCGTTCAGTTTCATACCCGTAATCTTCTTTGGCAGTATGCAACCCTGGTACCCGGATAACGTACGGTGTATAACTCAGCTGCTATTTACATAAATGGGAGGATACCGCGTAAATACTGGTTATGACCGACAGTTCTTTAAATTTTTTAAAGTATTAAAAAAACTAAAACAAT
The DNA here is from genome assembly GCA_033675125.1 of Athetis lepigone. Classification (NCBI taxonomy): domain Eukaryota; kingdom Metazoa; phylum Arthropoda; class Insecta; order Lepidoptera; family Noctuidae; genus Athetis; species Athetis lepigone. Next base: position 3,802,920 of record CM066218.1, on the reverse strand, counting down.
TTTGTACCACCTAACACCATTAAGTTGTTGTGTTAGTTTAAACCTTCGAATACACGTGACTCGAGACACAATAGAAAGTCAATAGCAGCGTGACAGCCGGCTGTCGGTTGGTCGTTGAAAGGTTAAAGCTTGGTATCCTATCGGAAAAGAAAAGGTCGATGATTCGTAAAAAGCACAAACTAACCAAGTATTAGAATGTTGGTGTTAGAATAGATTAAATTATTAATTTTTTAAAAGAGACCTAAAATGTTAATTTACCATAGGAAGAAACATCACTAATTTTCTTCGACCATTCAGTATCATACCCGTAAGACGTGATATCTTCTTTCGTAGTATGCAACCCTGGTACCCGGATAATGTACGGTGTATAACTCAGCTCCTATTTGCATAAATAGGGAGGCGTATAGATACCGCGTAAATACTGGTTATGACCGACAGCTTTTTAATTTTTTTAAAGATATCAAAAAAACTAAAACCATTTTGTACCACCTAAAAACCTAACACTTGTGGCGTTGGTTTAAACCTTCGAACACACGTGATTCGAGACACAATAGGATGACAATAGCAGCGCGACAGCCGGCTGTCGGTTGGTCGTTGAAAGGTTAAAGCTTGGTATCCTATCGGAAAAGAAAAGGTCAATGATTCTATGTGCTATATGTAATGAACTAACCAGTAGTATTAAAAGTTTGGTGTTAGAATAGAATACATAATTAATTTCTTATAATTTCTTAAGAGTCCTAAAATGTTTAAGAATCATCACTAATTTTCCTCGACCATTCAGTATCTAAGACGTGATATCTCCTTTCGTAGTATGCCACCCTTGTACCCGGATAATGTACGGTGTATAACTCAGCTCCTATTTGCATAAGTAGGGAGGCGAAGATACCGCGTGAATGTAAGCTAAGACCGAAATGCTTTCCTAGCACTTTCTTGGCTTTCTTTTCAGGGACTTTGCTTTTACTTTTTTTTTTAATTTCAGTCTTGTAATAGTTATCTTAAGCTGTCACAAGTCACGCGTTTATGTTAAGTGGCAGATAATTAGAGACAAAAACACATATGTTTCTTTCCACTAATTATCCCACTATCCTACTGTAGATTTATTATAGTAGGCCTTTTCTTGTAAAGAAGAAACACTGACCTCCATGCTTGCTTTAAGTTGATTGCCGATTTTAATATTACTATTACATATTATTTAGTCCAAGTTTTTTTTTTAATTGACTGTATTCACTCAGTAAAGTTGATTGATTGATTGATGAAGTATACTTAATTCCTAGTTCAATAATTTATTTCTAATCCCTTTTCGGGTCCCGAACCTTAAAAGGAAAAAGGATGACATGGCTGTGTATGTTTTTTTGCTTTAGTATTTAGCTCATTCAATTAGTTGTATACAATAATGCTTTCTAAAGCGTATTTATACTAATACTAGCTTCTGCCCGCGGCTTCGCTCGCGTTAGAATGAGACAAAAAGTAGCCTATGTTACTCTCCATCCCTTCAACTAACTCCACTTAAAAAATCACGTCAATCCGTCGCTTCGTTTTGCCGTGAAAGAAAGACAAACAGACAGACAGACAGACAGACACACTTTCCCATTTATAATATTAGTATGGATTTAAAAATATGTTTGGATGCGCGCTAATTCCAGGATAGTGAATAATATCTTGGGACAACTCTTATACTGTCATCTGACCTCAAACTAGGTAGCGCAAGTACTTTGGCAAACAAACAATCCATACTAATATTATAAATGGGAAAGTGTGTCTGTCTGTCTGTCTGTATGTTTGTCTTTCTTTCACGGCAAAACGGAGCGACGAAGTGACGTGATTTTTTAAGTGGAGATAGTTGAAGGGATGGAGAGTAACATAGGCTACTTTTTGTCTCTTTCTAACGCGAGCGAAGCCGCGGGTAAAAGCTAGTTTATTGATAAACATAACAACAACAATGTGTGGTTTATAAGCACATACATAATTATAAATAACTTACACCCAGACACAGAACAAACATTTTCAGCCGCCTTCCGGCCTAGCAGTCAGGGTCACTATCACTAACGACTAAACTAACAGGCCAATCTTAATTAATTAAAAATATTTTATTGTTTTTGCACATAACAAAGGCTATAACCCGCTCGTTGGGCACAAATATACAGATATGTATATAAAGATACTATAAGTATTGTATTATTGTATTTAAGTACTCATAACAAATATTAAGCAAGCCGGCGTCACGTCGATGGACAAAAGAGAGATAAGCCCTGGATAAGAATCCAGGAAATAAATTCAAAACTTTGAATAAAGGATCCAGGAAGAAAATAATAATCTCTGATTATAAGTTTTAAAACAAACCCTTGTAAAAAAATATAAAGGATGACGGGCAGCATCGGGTACAGCCTTAATTTCCCCAAAGACAAGACGGGAAACGAATACTTTAAAAGTAGGTTAAATATGAAATTCACTCAAAGTACAAATTAAAAAGAAAATACTCTTAACAGTCTTGCTAAGTCCTTGTGTTATCAAAACTTTGACGAGAAAATAAGAAAATAAAATTATAAACTCACCAGTTAGTCTGACACTCTTCAAAAGTTATCTGAAAGCAAATAATTTAATTAATTTTTATGGCATACTTTAAGATTTGGTCTCAAACATGCTCAGAAATTCGTTCATTGATTTAAAAATCTCTATTTTTATCAATATGCGTGTAGAGACCAGTAAAGTAAGAAGAAATATCCGTAATCGGCAGGAAAAGAACCTTATAATTTACTAAAATCTTTATAACCGTCGTGATATTTGAAACTGGATCGAAAGGACATTAGAAAAATTTCATACGTCACTGGTTCCAAAAAAACTTGCGGGGCAAATCTAGAATTATTCCCAAACGGTATGTCACACATACCTTAGTTTTCACACATGTATTTTTATATTTTTCTCAACTTACCACTAAGAAAGGGTACAGGGTTAAATTCATAGCAAAATTCAACGATTTGTATGACTTGTTGGGAATAATTTTAGGCCTAACTGCGCATTTTTTTTCAGTCAATAGCGCCTGATGTCCTTTAGTAATTGAATCAAGAAGGTAACCTGCCAAAGTCTTTATTAAAGAAAATGCATAAAACGAGAAACCAGTACAATGCACTGAGTGCAATGACCAACAAATGATCGTACCTAACATGGCAATCAGGGAGGTAACCTGCCCTGCCCTGTACTTTACAAAAGTGCAACGACTCGGATGAAAAAAAAACTTTTTTTCAAAAAAATAATAACCGCCTTCAAAAACTAAAAACCCAAAATAACTAAAATTTCGGAAGTCGGTGGCAACACAAATTGACTGGCAGAACAGAAGCCACCGACTTCCGAAATTTTAGTTATTTTTGGGTTTTTAGTTTTTGAAGGCGGTTATTATTTTTTTGAAAAAAAGTTTTTATTTATTACTTTTTAGTGTCGACCCCCAATGTAGATATAGAAACTTGAAGAAAAAACACACATCGTCTATGAATATTTCGTCAATTTTTTTTGTTCTTGGTGAATTTTTTGAGAACCACTGAACCGATCGCCACAAAATTTATATGGGACCACCCCTGAATCATGACTTATCAAACAAAAAAAGAACCATCAAAATCCGTTTACAATTGACGGAGATAACGCGTAACAAACATAAAAAAAAAAAAAAGAACATACAGACGAATTGAGAACCTCCTCCTTTTTTGAAGTCGGTTAAAAATACAAGGTGTATTTTTTAACTTGCAAAACCTTTCAGAAGGTAATTAATGTTGACCAGGTATCACATTTTTATATAATTAGATTTTGCAGTTTCATAACAACCGCCAAAAGATTGCTATGAAATGTTAGTTTCGGCCAATCTCCTTATAGTTCCATAAATGCATATCTTGCCGGCAGCAATTTCCTGCATATTGCCACAATTACCTGACCTACCCTACAGTGTAGTGGTTAGGTAATTGTGGTACGCCATATATTCAATTTTACAATTTAAATAATATCTGTAGAGTAGAATAGAATATACTCGCTTGTGGTTTAATAGTAAAAACAGTCAAACATACAGAGTTACATTAGCATTTAAATTTCCCTATTTCACAAAGTTAGCAAACAAAATATTTTTACAGTGAATATAATTCAGACGATAAAAGTCCCGCAAAGTTTTTGTTTTTTATTAATTTAAGAACCAAATGTCACCCTTTCAAAATATAATTTACTTTTCATAACCTCCAACTGTTACTAAAGCAGACAGTCGTTTAAAAATGCTGATATAATATTTAAAAACTGGCCAAGTGCCAATTGGACCTGTAAACGTAGGGTTCCGTGCTTATTGTTGGAAAATAATCGTGAAAAATAAAAAATACGATGGAGATTTCAACAGATTAATTTATTGTATCGTAAAACACATACATGACACCGAAGAGCGAAAAAGGAAGTGAACCAGCTGTCAAAGCAGTGTGGCCAGTAGCTGAGACATATTAACATTTTTTTTATATTAAATATTAAGTTGTGTTTACAAACTAGAAACCTTTCCAACACTTATATTATACTACTGTATAAAATTAAGAGAAAAACATAAACCCCAAAAACAAGGTACATTTTTTTATACAACAAATGTTGCTATGACGGAATTTCTGTTACACATTCTGTAAAAAAAAATACAAGTGGCTGCTTACTTCGGTTAAAACTACGTTTAAGGCCTATGAATTATTAACAGACATGTAATATAGTCTTACACCAAGGTAACATTACGATACATACTTTGGTTTAGGTGTTCATCATCAGCTCTTACTATTACTATTAATTTTATTGTACTTTGAGAATGATGGAACTGCGACAGTAATATTCCTCATTCAAAACACTAAATACCAATTACTTATCTCGCCGAGTAACTCATAAGAGTCTCTCTTGGCACCATTTTAGCAGGGAACTCTAAAAACTTTCAGCACAAAAATAGAAATATAATTCCGTAATCCGGTATTCGCATAGCTGACTTTAATTACTCTTTTCTCCCTAACTTTTTTATTCAGCTCCGTCCACACGACACGTTTCCGTAAATTTCTTTTGAATGCTTTGACAGTTCATAAATTTCACACAAGTTCTTTGACTAATGGTCTAAGATCCCAGAGCCGCACGACTACGTCATTTAAGTTGAATTTTTGGGGGTAGACAAAGGTATATAATCTTGTTGAGAAAGTCTCTGGACTTGTCTGCTATAGTACTGGGAATATTTTTAAATTTTAGAAAAAAGTAATATGGACTTATTTTAGAGGATATTCTTCATAAGTATTATTAGGATCTGGCTCCTAATACAATCAAAAGCCTGGCTTACACAAATAAGATCATAACATGAACGCATTAAAACATATTCTTAAAGATAGCAGACATTCAAAATTTAAGACATGTTTAACCAAACAGTTGTTTATTTCTTAATCGTCAAAAAAAATCAGGTTGGTCATAATTTACCCGTAGGCACGTCAATGGTTTTTCAGATACTTTCTAACTTTAGCGTAAACGAGAAAAGAGTAACACTTTTAAGTGCCGACTTTCACAGCATGCCCACATAACGACATACTCAAACTACTCAAAAGGGCTATAAAATGACGTATGTCTAACGACATTGGGATCTTGGTCCATAATGGCTTATCTTTAGCAATCTTGTGCCCTCCACCCTAGGGATTGACTTAATATTTTTAACGTTATATCCGAAAACGGAACCTCTAATTTATCAAACTCTGCCAATATTTTTCCAGGACCCTTTTTTTGCGTTCTGATAAATTATCTCCCTTCTTTTAATGGTTATGGTGTGAAATATTGAGTGTTTGTCGGATATGAATAGAAGCACTTTGGACGATGTTATGGTACATACAGGGAACATAGATGAAAAATCATACCAGCCTGTTACTGCCTTAATGCAGAGTAAAGGCTTCTTCTCATACGGAGAAGACACGAAGACACGAGAGCATCACCACACTTGGTCAAGGCGGATTAGCGCTTTTAACTTTTTTGACCAACTAGCGCTTTTAAAAAGTTTGCTTATGATGTTTTCCTTTACTGATGTCAGTGTTGTACAAGATATAGTTACAAACTGCATTTGAGTTAAAAAAGTCATGATGGTATTTTACTAGGGCATATTACGTGCTAATACGTCACGTAATGAAAATATCAAAATGTATGTGTATTATTTGTAAATAAGATTATTTTTGCCTTACACAAAGAAATACCATTAAAAGTATAAGTCAACCCACATAGATTACAAATAATAGTCAATATATTATTAACTTAAAAATATTTGTAAGCAGCATGATATGGATCCCTTCACTACAAGTGTGATCTCAGCCAGAAGGTGCTTAAGCCTCAAGTTTTTCAAATAGCGTATTTATAACAATTTGAGTTTATTATCCCATTTTCTTAATTACTTTATTATAACTTTTTAATATACTAGTAAACAAAGCGATTTTTGAAAATCATGTTTTCTAAACCTCTGCATGTATAACAGTCGTTGTCTAATAGACGTATACTATATTAACTTTAGATTAACACATTGTGCTGACGTGTGTTCATATAATTTCTAGTCTATATCTATACGTGAGGACTTGTAATTGGTTTTCAGTCGCCTATGTTTTTTTTTTTGTTAAGTTTTTGTATAGCTGTAAGTCTTCCATAGTGTAATAAATAAATACTTTGGTTGAGGCTTTAATTCGCTACAGACACCTTTAAGGCTTTGACAGAAATATGAATCCTTTTCTACGAATGTAAAACCATGTTCATAATATCAAAGTAAACGGTTCTGAGAAACCTTAAGCGTAGCAATTAAATACTTCCGTTCAAAGTTTGAAAAACCATAGTCTTGAAAGCTGTTTTTAGAAATTACTTATCGCGTGTTGTTTCTTATTCATTACAATTCAATTATCGATACGATCGCACTCAATTTCAAGAATCGTAAACCGACGTAAATTCTAATAACTTATCGATTCGACAAAAACTTGTGGATAGAAGTAATGATGAAGGCTGAATAAATTGAGAATGCAGATAAAAACTTCATTTCAGTAGTAAAAGATTTCTGCGCATTGAATTCTGAACAGAAAGAACATTTTGAAATTATTTCCATATTTATTTTACGATGAAAGGAAATCTGCATTTAGGTAGCTTCTGTTAATCTGTACCACATTTTCGTAATAAAAATCATTATAAGCCAGATTTTAAATTCCCGTTAGTTTTTATAGTAGGCCCACCTCAGAATAAAACATAAACTGGTTCACAGTACAAAAAATTAAAATTAATCATAAATATGAATTCTTTCAATTAAACCTTCGAACACACGTGATTCGAGACACAATATTATGACAATAGCATCCCGACAGCCGGCTGCCGCTTGGTCGTCGAAAGGTTAAACATGCATGTGATGAACTTTTCAATTTCTTTAGGTTTCGCTTTTACACATCATGAAATTTCTCTTTAGGACCACTAAGCGTTTTATTTTCTAATTTCCCTAGTTAAGTTTCGTATCTATGTTGCTTAAACAAAATTCAATAATTACTTATCATTCCTAACATCTCCTAAAAATTTACCTTTGTAACAAAATAGGCGCAAAACAAAGTACCCAACAAAAAGTACTTTGCATATTTCATTTTCGATAAAAGCGTTTTCGATGAAAGTGCGATGCACCAGCCCGTCCAATAAAAATATGATTATGTTGGCAGCTGCCCTGCTAACGTCTAGTCGGGTATTTGCAATTTTATTTGAAATTTTCGGCCGAAACTTCAAACTTTTTGACAAAAGGTCAGAGGAAAGTAAACTTAAGCATAAAAGTCAAACCACATATTATTAGTGATCAATATTAGTGATCTGTGTGGTTTGACTTTAAAAAAAATAAACTTTAGCATAGAGATAAAAACTCTGACGCTTTGGAAGTAAAATTACAGTTTATTATTACAAAAACACTAGCAAAAATCCTTATATATAACCACTATTTTGAGTTTTATAATCAACTAGGAACCCTCACAGTGTCTCATTGCCTGCGATCTGACCACGTTTGGTCGGCGGGCTAGTTAAAAAACTTTAAGTACTAATAAGATGTAGATGATTTGGCATAGGCACACATCAATCACACCGACGTAAGGTTTAGGCGGATATACACGTAGGGTTGAAAATATTTTTCTCGTCTATTCAACGATATAGAGTGTCGTTAAATCGGTCTTAAAATATTGAAGGCGCGTGGTTTTCACTACTGAGAGAACCATATACGATTTGAACATTTTTGCTTTGAAGTGTTTTAGTTTGCTTAAATGATGTGTGTCAAAATTCACAAAATAGAATATTTTGCGAAGTACGCCTATAAAACAATACAAAACGTTAACTAAAATACGCATTACAATAAAGTGATGAATTCAGGTTAAATAAAAATAGAGTTGAATGCAATTTTGTCACACAAATAAGCCTTAGCCACCTAAGAGAACGATGGTAATGGTTTGTAAAATTACTATAAATACACACATTTATTATTTACTCTTTATAATAGAAAAGAGAATTTATCACAAAACGTCATTTGCCAATGCTTTGAACAATGCAATTTAACCGCTTACAGAATCTTGTCTCGGTAAGTAAAGCTCCTATTCAAGTAAGTACTTAAAATCATATGGCGCCTCACTTTCGACGAAAAAGTTTGTCGATAAAGTTTTTTTTCGACAAAAAGTCAAACACTCGAGGAAATGAGATAAAAACGTGTGCTATTTGATACCAGGAGTAATTGTATGTATCGCCCACTGAGAGAAAATGGTCCCGGTGGGGCCATCTACTGGAAAGTATTTGAAACATACTGAATTGTGAAAGTAGTCTGAAGCAGTATGGAAAAATGTGAAAAGAGGGATCTAACGACAAATTATTAAAGCACTGTTAGTTATAGAAATAGAAAGTTAGAAATAGAAAGAGTTGAGATTGGACATCACTTGACTGCCATGAATTCTTAATTTATATTGCTCTTTACCTTCACTGTTTATACATATAGAAGCAACACGATTAAAGTAACCAAAATTTTGTAGAATAGAATAGAATAGAATAGCATTTATTTCTTAGTATATGGTAATTACATTCAGGTCTTAATATAAAACAGTTTCACATATACTACCGTTGCCGGTGTAGAAATGTTCAGTAGAAGTGTTCAGTGTATGTAAATCTTAATAATTGAAAAGTGTGTAGAGAATAAGCAAAAATCTCAATGTTCTTGCTTGTTCTTGTCCATAAAGACCTGACTACGTTATAGAACAAGCACAGGTTTTAATTTCCTTTCTGACTAACCAACCGACGTTTTGACATTTCATAAGTGCCTCTAAGTGGTCTTATTTACTACTCGTAACACCTGGCCCGAAAACTCATTAACAAACATAAATACTACAAAGGTACATTAGAAAAAATAAACACATAAATCAGTTAAAGTGGTTTCCGTGTTATTGACGAGGGAACAGCGGCGTAACATTATTTGGGTCAGAGTCGATATTAAAAAATATACATTTTTTTATACAGAGAACGAACGAGCATTGATCACCACACGTGTTTAAGGCGGATTGTCGATGTTATATTAATTTTCATTTTAGCTTAGTTATTAGTTTTTTTTTCTTTATATCTAGCGACCCGCCCCAGCTCCTCACTAATCGAAATGTTTTTTTTTTTACAAATCTTTCAAAATCTTGGTTTTGCTGTTTTTTTATATAAACGTGAATTTATAAATAAACAGGTCTTCTGAATCACTCTATCTCTAAGCGATTGAAAATAAACTGGATCAAAATCCGTTGCGTAGTTTTAAAAATATATAGGACTGGCAGCCAGCGGAATGTGACTTTGTTTTATACTATGTAGTTATATTAATTGCAATGGCACAACACAGATTTAGAATAGAATATATAAAATATTAATTTTTTTTTTGGGTGAGTGGGAAATCATCATATGACTGCTCCCGTCCTGGGTGCCGCGGGAGGGCGTGTCAGACTTTTACTGACTAAAACCCACTCATGTTCCTTCGATTGCCCATTATGTTCCAGGGTCACGGTAACTATTATAAACATTCTGCAACCCCGAAAATAATAATTATCAGATACTCAACTCTTAGAAAGCACATACAATCTGCATTGTGCTGCATATTTAACTTTGTGACCGTGTATTTAATGTTTAGATGTAAAAAATAATGTAACAGGTCTGCTGGTTGTCCATAATTAAATATATAAATAAAAAATTGGTCCCAACTGTTATTCATAGATTTAGAAAACCTTTACATGAATTCAGAGACCACAAAGTGTGCCCATCAGTCCAAATGACCTACAACTAAAACAAATCATATAACTTAAAGAAATCTTTAACAAGTCACCACATAGAAAACATTAGTATTCGGGTGAATCTAGTTAGACCGCAAGCCAACCCTATCATTGGCTAGGAAGATAAAGAACAAGTACTCGATAATCATGATTGCTCAATAACCTCATTGCTTTAAATTGTCTTTCCTTGTAATGGATAACTTTTCGTAAATTAACATAGTGTAAAACTAAGTGGAGACCGTTCAAGACTGTATTAGAAAAAGAAAAGAAAACGGAAACCTAACCCTTTCATAGCCCTACAAATATCAACCTAGTTTATTTACAAGAGCTAGCAACATCAAAGTGGTGGTACTGGCGTTTTTTATGGAGTTGTATTGAATAAAATACTTCCCAGCTGTACGTAAAATACACGCTGAGATGAGGCGTTACCGACAACAGCCCGATTTAAAACAAAATAACAAATACAATACAACAACTAACTACCACAGTCTTACGCAATATTTAAACTTAAACCTATTTTATTCAATTAAACCTCTAACAGGCACTTTTGAGTACTCAAGGAGTCATTAAGTCATTGAAGCTAGTCCCTCGTTTTAAGCCGCAGGCAGGTTTTTACGGAAAAGTGTGGGCAAGAAACACAGCACTTTTTAAAATCAATACAATATTAAAAAAATAGGTTGCATATTTTTGCTGAGACACCCCTGGAGCGTTATCTGATAACTTTGAGTGTCTCACACTTGAACACATCCCAGATTGCATTCCTATATTCTATATACATCATATATGTTTAACCTTTGGAGAACCAAGCGACAGCCGGCTGTCGGGGTGCTATTGTCTTTCTATTGTGTCTCGAATCATGTGTGTTCGAAGATTTAATTTGTGAATACAGTGCAAGAACAATGACATCGGCAAAACTATGAAGCTACTTGATTTTTATTAAAACACCCTTAAACGAAGCCAGCTGCAACTTAGTGTTGCAGTCATAATTATAAAATCAATTCCGATTCCGCCTTCAGACCGTTTAACAGTGAACGTCTGTATTTTTTATTCAATTAAATTGAATTGGAACCTGCCATCCAATTACATTGAAAGCCGGAGGTAAACGAAGCGTAGAAATTGAACAAAGGTTTGTGTTGTAAAAATAATGTAATAGATAAAATCGGGCCGATGGGTTTGAAGACGAATTTAAAGGACAATGTAATCTTGTTTAAAGGAGGCCCTTCTGTTATCACAGCATAATATTTGTGACCATTTTTAATGGCTCCTTAGAGAATTGGGATGATTGCACTAAATACACATTCATGCTTCAAGTCCATACATAAAAAAAATATTAACATTTCGACGTTTGTTTCGTTGTGTTTCCAATCACGTGTGTTTTAAGGATTTAAAAACTCGACTTCGTTTAACCAGTTTTGTGTTAAGAAATATAGGAATACACTCCACTCTATCCACTCTTAAATAAACGAATAATTAATGACCCGCCCCAGCTTCGTACAAATATTATAAAAATAAAAAAAATCAGTTTTCTCTACTATATATATATTATGCATGTATTATATATTTAAACACTCCTCAATCGATAAAAATAAAAAACAAGAGTATCGATTAAAAAAACCACATTAAAATCTGTCACATAGATTTAAAGATACATAGGAATAGACAGTGACAGTGTTTTATACTATGTATTGATAATAATCACTAAAAAAGAAAACGCCTTTCCACCCGCAAGCAAAGGGTTAAACTCTTTGCCCGCTCGATATGCAAAAACGACAATTTATTTAAGCCAAGCGCACATTAATACTGATTCTCGATATATTTTTAAACTTCTACCGCAATCGATCGTCCCTTTCCCAATTTACTGCAATGTTATGCGCAAAAAAAGGGAGTTTCCCATATTTTCTTGGAATTCAATTACATCATGTTCTTGAGGTGCTATCGTAAATCTTTAGTTGAAGATATTTCTTCTGCAAACGCCTTTTAACTGTTTGCAATAAAACCCTTGAGGTCTTGCGTAATCCGCCCTACATACCAGGGCGAGGAGGCATTGTGTACCGAAATTTTAGTCCCTAGAGGGAAGAATGTACCTACTTTTGCCGTCACGCAATGGGTCAAAATGTAACCCAAAATAAAGAAACTACATTTTTAACAGGGTTAATTAAATAATGATTTTTCTGCTGTTTTCTCGGAAATAATTGATTTATTCGTTTTGTTGAAACAATCGTCATAAAAGAAAACACTGACTAAGTTGCATTATTTAAATTGACCTAGTACAAATAATAGCAATTTTCTATAATTTTCTGTGATACTATCTATCAATCATACGGACCAAATCAAGTCAAGCTCTATCGTTCTATTTTAGAACAGAAATTAACTTATCACTGCTTTAACGTACTATACTGTAAGAAAAAGTTTGGATGTAGTTATATAGCCAATTTCTACAGTACTTACATTTAACAAAGAACAAAAACCAAACGTTTAAGACCACAGCGGTAGCAGGTAACAGACGCGCCTTCTTTGCTGACTAATCGTTTCACTGCGAGAAACGCTTGCAATTTCCAACATTCACTAAAGAAAATAAGAAGAAAGAGAAAACTACAAGTAATTCGATGAAATTAAACTGAGTCTTAATACCTCCACAAAAAGTTGAGTACGTAACAATAAAAACCTAATCTAACTTTAAGACGTTTCCAATTTAGTTAACAAGTTACATAAATTCGGCGAGAATCCGCGTTCGTCATTTCAACAGATATCAGACCTCACAGAAAAGTTTAACAAGCTCTCACAACGTTCATATAAAACTTCCTAACACGCAGAAAGACTTTCCGACCATAAAGCATTTCATTTGTAGACTTAAAAAACTTTTATCAGCACTTTAAAGTAAAAAGTTGAAAGCACTTTTAAAATGGACACGTTTCAAAAATCTGTTTTTATTTTAAATTTAATAAATCTTTTCTATTAAATTGATTGTTTTTGCTTGCTTAAATGGTTGCAGATATTTTAATACACTTAAAAAGGTTCGTACAAAAGCACATATCGTGAAACGGAACGTACCTGGTAAGCGGGTTGCTTCGCTGACAGCGGGACGTGGAATGCCGTGCGGCGAGGGCCGATCCTCCTACTATACTTGTATCGCGCTGCAGTTGCAAAGAATCAGAGGGCCGAAGATTGATCGGGCCCCTTCTGCACCTTAGCAAGCTTAGCTCACGCACAAATTGACTTCGTGTGAAGTTTAAACATGCTTTCCGCAAGATTACACAGAATGACTTGAAAATTCGATTAATTTCGATTTAAAACCTCATTTTCGGCGAACACGATGTATGGCCTGATTCTCGCGGTTTTCTTGCCTTTGTGTTTTAAATTAATTAAGGTGTTTAAAGGAACGGAATATGCTGGGTAATGGTAACGTTTTACTTTCGAAATTAATGAGGCGGATACTGTTGTAGTGTTGTATGTAGTGCTACGGGGCCAATAATTTAATCTTGCAAATGATATTCAACAATGTCTTTAATGCTCTAATTAAAATAAACCTATGACAGAAAATAGCTCTTATGTAACAAAAAAAAAATAGGAAACAACTTTGTTGCTCAAGCGTCCTCTGTTTGAAAAGAGGCCTTCGCTTTGCTGTGAGCCGGTAATAGGCAATTCTTATTATTAGACTTAGCTAGGTCAGTTAGTCATTAGGAAAAATTACTTGTTGCCGTCACTGGCGTCAATTGCCCGCAGTGTAATAGCACCCTTAGGCTAAGAAGTTAAGAAGGGATATTTACCCCGACCCGCATCGGAAGCAGGACCGCAACCGCGTAGAAAGTGGAAATGTTAGCCTATATTTGAGCCAAATTCAATGAAGAATATTTGAAAACGAACAATTGACTGACCTGTCGGTGCGTGGTTAACCACCGGTCGAGTGTTAAGCCAGAGGTCGTGGGTTTGGTTCCCAGCCAGGACCAGGAGCAGGGAACTGTGTGATAAACAAATGAACATGTTTGTCTGTTCTGTGACTAGGTGTTATCATTTAGCCTTTCTATTTTAAATTTAAAAACAATAGGTATGCATGTATATCAGTTTTCTAAATAGGAATTGTCTTTTTTGGAATCAGATGGCCTTGTGTGAGTTGTCTTAATATTTACAAAATTAAGCAATTAGTGTGGCTTAAAAAAAATACTGTTAGGTTTCTTTCATTGTATTTCATAAGGAAATCTCTTATGACAAATTATGTAACTTGCTTTGGCCGTACTCTTCGCGTTTTATATCATTGATCTGCTCTCGTAGGTCGTAGCGAAATGATACATAGCCAATAACATACATAGCCAGTTATCTAACACAGTTTTTTTTTCATTTCAAAACAGTAGTTTCTGAGATTTGCGCGTTCAATCAAGTTAAGGAATAAGCAAACTTTTCAATTATATAATACCAGCTTTTGCCGCGACTCCATCCGCGTGGAATAATAGTTCCCGTTCCCGAGGGATTTCCGGAATGAAAACTATCTTATGTCCTTTCTCGGGTCCCAGACTATATCTGTACCAAATTTAATTCAAATCGGTTCAGTGGTTTAGGCGTGAAGAAGAGACAGACAGGCAGAGTTACTTTCGTATTTATTATATTAGTACGGAATAGTACGGAAATAGTACGGATTAGCAATTAGCATAGATTATAAGACGCATTTACTTTACAGAGCTAGTTAGTATTATGTCATAGGTACAACAGTTAAATTATAGCTCATAATAATATATTACTTGTGTAACATGCAACAAGTAACATACCCACATTTGTTTTAATGTATGTTGTTAAAGATTCTTCAACAAATTTGGCGGAACTATAGTAATTTTCGCTACGATATATTACTGTGTCCCAGAGGGAGTAAGTTTTGCTCCCGGCATCGCTTAGGACTTGTGTACTTACCACATTGTACCAAATTGTGACTTTTTAGATTTTTGTACCTAATTGGTGTCAAGCTGACAGTAAAAGATAGTTTTTTTTCAATGTGTATTTTTATTCCTCTGAGCTCTGTGACATTTATAACTAATATTATAAATGTGAAAGTCCGTGTTTTTTTGTCCGTCTTTCAAGGCAAAACTACTGAACCGCCTAAATGAAATTTAGTGCAGAGATAGTCCATAGCTCGAGAAAGGACATAGATTTTCATCCCTAAAACACCACGGGAACGGGAACTACGCGGGCAAATAATAAGAGCGTTAATTTAAAATTGAAAAAAAAAACACTAAATATTGCTATAGTACGCAGTCCTACTCCTAATTAAGGGTGTGCAATACGAGTATACATACACACGCGATATTCGACTTTTTTGCTCGATTTTAATAGTCTAAGGGGGTAAGGAACCCTCATTGAACAAGTCCGACTCGCACTTTTTTTAAAAAAAAAGGTCATAAAATATTATATTTGACTGTTGTATGTGTATCTGTCTGAGTCACCGTGGCTCTTAAACGGGTGATCCGATTCGGATGCAGATTTTTTTTTATTTTAAAAAAGGTTATCTAGCGATGGTTCGTCGATATAGGTTCAGCCTTTTCTTAGAAATCAACTCTTGTTAGATTAATACCTTCGTGAGCGGGATGTTTATTTTTTTATTTTACGCCTATTTATCTATCAAGGATCTTACATTTCTTAACCTCATTAGAGTTTAAAAATATTATTCTTTGATGTAGCAATTCCTAAAAACCGAATTGAGGTTTTCAGTCGTGAGGTCACTTTGAAGCTAGTGATGTGGTCACCGCAGACTGCTGGTTAAAGAAATTTCTTTGATGAAGGCTAGACTAATGATTCGTATGTTTACTAATAAAATTCTGGTCGATATCTTTGTTGATGAATATTTAATTTTGTGTTAATATTTCATAGATTTTTTGGTCCACCTATTACTAGCTATAGTCCGCGGCTTCGCCCGATTGGATTCACACTTTTAGAGGTATAATTTCCAAAAATCTTTTCTTAGTAGATATTCAAGTTACATGGCTCTAGGATCAACGGTTGGGATCATGGATATATCAACAACCAGTTAACCATTTTATATATCTATGCTTAAAATTATGAAGCTCAAAAGTTCTTTTGTTTAATATATTGAGGTATATATTCAGTTTTTTTTTTATTACTTATGGGATTGCTTTGGTCCCAGACTAGTCCGAGGGCATAGACGGGGCCTACGATGGAGCGAGCTCACCCAAATGAGGCCTATGCACTCTTCTTTTGAATACATCCGGGTTATATGCTTTTGGAAACACAGGCAGAGAATTCCATTCCTTTGCGGTGCGCATAATAAAGGATTTCAAATAACGCTGCGTGCGGATTCGAGGAATATCGACCAAAAAAAGGTGGTATCCTGCCGTACGTCTGGATGTCCGGTGGTAAAACGGAGACGGGGGAATGAGCTCGTGTAGCTCATGAGCACACTCACCGAAGTGCAATCTGTAAAACACCGCCAGTTTATCAATAAAGATTGTAGACTATTCTATCTTTTGCCCGTTACGTCACGCGTCATCAGCATGGTAGTCAAATACAGGTAGCAATCCCATTTTAGGTACGAGACCCTATTTTTTTTATTAGATAAATAGTTAGTCCGATACTAGTCTAAGTTTATTTTCTTTGGTTCTATAATTCAGCTATCTTCCATTAAAAGTTCTGTCTAAATCGGCTCAGCCTTTTCGGAGATTACCCAATAGAGACAGTTCTTTTTACAGGCTTGTAAGCGTAATTTCCTTGTTGAGTTTCACATTACGCATTTATCTCAGATTTATTATCCATTCCATAGCAATTAGAGTAATAACAATGGGAACAAACGAACCGGTTAAACGGATAATTGCTTCATCAAGTACCTACATTTTATATCTTTAAAGTGGTTGTAGCAAGATTTTGGGATGGGCAGGAAATATATCGATATTTTTCGGGTGTATCATTATTATTATTATTTTTTTATTATTATGGGCTTGCTCTTGGTCCCAGACTAGCCCGATTATATTTGGGATTTGAAAAAACGACACTGGGCAGCAATTATGGGATTTTTTTAAAGAGAAACAGTGTGCGAGTTCATGACTCGAAACTCATAAACAACGCAAATAACTATTTCCGGTGTTTTATTTAAAATTCTAGGCTCAATAGTTTCGGAGATAAAAAAAAAACCGGCCAGATCGTGTCGGGCCACGCTCAATGTAGGGTTCCGTAGTTTCCCGTCCGTCACAATAAGTGTTTCCACTTATAAGTTAAAAAAAAAGGCTATTTGTTACGTTGACATACTAAGTACGCAGAAATTATTTTGTACAACCTTTTTGTCTTTTTTGTACAATAACTGTTCTTTCTATCAAGTTCAAAATAATTTTACTAGAAAGTCCTTATAAAGTTCTACTTTCCAGATTTTTTTCATATTTTTTAAACCTACGGGTCAAAAGTTAGAGGGGGGGGGGGGGACGCTTTAATTTTTCCTTTTGGAGCGATTATTCCCGATATTATTGACATTATCAAAAACTGATTTCAGTAAACCCCTTTTCATTTTTAAATACCTATCCAACAATATATCACACGTCAGGGGCTAAGTACCCTAATAAAACATTTTTTTTCAAATTTTTATTTTACCACTTTGTCGGCGTGGTTGATATACATATTGGTACCAAATTTCAGCTTTCTAGTGCTAACGGTCACAGAGATTAAGCGAGGACGGACGGACAGACAGACAGACATGGCGAAACTATAAGGGTTCCTAGTTGACTACGGAACCCTAAAAATGAGAACATCTACTTATTACTTTTCAATTCATATTACGCACTGTTTAAGTTTGTCTCGGACATCACTGATGGAAAGCACTGTAAAGAAACCTATAATTACCACTTACGACTAAAAATGTAAGTATAAAACCGTTAATTCATGCTTCATGATGTTAATTCATGTTCGATCATGCTCCTATCTTCTTTTAATAAGAAGAGGGTTTGCCCTGCACTGTCTTAACCTTTCAACGACCAAGCGACAGCCGGCTGTCGGGCTATTGTCTTTCTATTGTGTCTCAAATCACGTGTGCTCGAAGTTTTAAAGGCTGGTATTATTATTACACGGAACAAAAACATCTGAAGACCATAAAAAGTAAGTTCTACATGTTACGTGCGAACCACACCACATGTTACAAATCGATTGTTTCCTTCTACACGTGATAGAAAACGGAGGGAAATAAATGAAGGAAATAATGTAAATAACTTAATTTTGACATGAAAGGGTCTTGTACACGTTTCGTACATAATTGGGTCAATCTAAAATATATGTAAACGTCAAACGTTCTGACGATTATAATCAATGTTGTTATAATTTATGATGTAAACGCTGAAAAACTGATTGTTTATATTATGCTAGCTAGAGTTATTACTCTAGTGGTGTGTGGTAGTTGGGGTAAATAATGGCTTTCTTCTTCTTCTTCTTCACAACATGTTTTTGTTCACCGCTGAACTTATTATGCATGGCTCTCCTTGTTGTTCTCGATGCGGTAATTCTAGTCCAGGTCAGCCCTGCCGTCTTTTTATGTCGTCCGCTACGGTTTACTGAAATAAGTATAAAACTCAATTGCAAATCAAGGCCTTTGTTCTGAAAATATAACTAGACTTTTGGTTACTAACCAATAGCTGCAATTATATCGTATAAAGATTATACACATCACCTCCCTAGTCTTTTTTAGGGTTCCGTAGTCAACTAGGAACCCTTATAGTTTCGCCATGTCTGTCTGTCTGTCCGTCCGTCCTCGCTTAATCTCTGTGACCGTTAGCACTAGAACGCTGAAATTTGGTACCAATATGTATATCAATCACGCCGACAAAGTGGTAAAATAATAATTGGAAAAAAAACGTTTTATAAGGGTAGCCCCCCTATACGTAAACAGGTAAGTGGTTTTTTTTTTAGTTTCAACCCTGACGTGTGATATATTGTTAAACAGGTATTAAAAAATGAATAGAGGTTTACTAGAATAATTTTTTGATAATGTCAATAATTTCGGAAATAATCGCTTCAAAAGGAAAAATCAAAGCGTCCCCCCTCCCTCTAACTTTTGACCCGTAGGTTTAAAAAATATGAAAAAAAATCTGGAAAGTAGAACTTTATAAGGACTTTCTAGGAAAATTATTTTGAACTTGATAGAAAGGACAGTTTTTGTACAAAAAAGACAATAAAATAATTATTATTGAAAAACAAAAAACCCGACTGCCTGAAAACTGAAAATAAAGAAACAAGCCCAGCAGTTTAGAATTCTGTTAAGTAATACTAAATAAATACACAATCTAAATGAAAATAAAAAAACTGCTGGGCTTGTTTCTTTATTTTCAGTTTTCAGGCAGTCGGGTTTTTTGTTTTTCAATAATAATTATTTTATTTTATACTTTTTAGTTACGGTTCATTGACTTTGTTATAAGATGGAAAATTTTGCAATCTAGTCAATTTATTGAGAGAGTTAATATCGTGAGGATTATTAAGTAACTTGCGGTGGTCTAAACTACTGATGATTAGTCCCTCAAGAGACCTAACTCGGCTCAAAGCTGCATTATGCTTGACCTTTAGCTAAAACGCGTGAAATTAAATCAAACACAGCTCGGTCCAAAGTAGTTCCTTGAAGCAGAAGTGGAAACGCACCGCCTAAGCCCTTTCAGATGTTCTGTTACCGGATTCCCTTGGCCCTGGCACCACTGGCTTCTGTCCACGACTCTAATTCTCTTTGGCAAATTCACCAGGTCTGAGCATCACAGCTTAGTACGGGCATGGCGATGAATTTACGCTCCAAGGATATCGGCGGATCACCTATACTGTGTACTAATATGTTGTTTCCAAAGTCCAATCGTCATTATCATTATTATCGAGGAAATTGCATACCAATACCATACCATACCAATGCAGGAATAGTCAAGAATTAAATTGAACCTGAACACCTCTATAAATAAATAAATAGTTTTAGAAAAGTAGTTGTAAAATAGTTTTAGAATCGCTAATTTATTAAATAATCATTTAAATTGTGTAGGTAGATGCATACTTCTGAAATAGTTCACTTTATGTAAGGCATTTATATTTTCGGGCGCGCACCCCCCTGAATCCTGGCGCCCTAGGCACGTGTTATGTTTGCCTTTTTGGTAATCCGCCAATGTTTTTTTTAATGTTTTGTTTGTTTGTATACCGTTTACACTTGAAATAAAAACTTAAATCAATAAGTAAAAAAATTAGCGAGAATGATTGATTTGTTATACAACTTTAAGTCGTTATATATTCTAAACTATTATTTCAAAAGAAAAATGACCAAAGGAACCTAAAGATGATTTTAAAATACCTATTCAACGACACCCCACTCGACTTAGTTCATCGACATTTTATTTTTTTATTTTGACAATATGGCGTCTGGTTGTCGCTGTGGT
The DNA here is from genome assembly GCA_033675125.1 of Athetis lepigone. Lineage (NCBI taxonomy): Eukaryota > Metazoa > Arthropoda > Insecta > Lepidoptera > Noctuidae > Athetis > Athetis lepigone. The sequence continues at coordinate 3,782,252 of CM066218.1, read as the reverse complement.
GAATTTTGATTACTGTCATGTCTTTAGTGGCACTCGCAAGGTTAAGACGAATCGACTGACGTAAGAATTATCAAAATCGGCCTACGCATTCGGTCTCTAGAACGCCACATAGAAACAAACATACATACATACATACATACATAGACTGATAAACACATTACCCTTCTTTGCGTCGCGCAGTCGGGTAAAAAGGTTGCACAAAATGTAGGTTCGGCTTTCAGTCGAACCAGCTAAAAATGCTACCATACTATTTAATAAAATAAAAATGGAGAATTAACTCGACACTACATTACTGCTCCCATCACTAGTCGCAGTAGTTAAGAGTTTAAGAACTCATTTCGTCTATAAAGAGGCAATTAGGGGTGAGGCATACTCTGTAGCATTTCTCATCGATGTTAATCTTAGTCATGCGCCTATCTAGATTGGCACTAAGCACTAATTGACACTAAGCGCACTGATTGTATGTACATGGTATGGGCTTGTTTTCCTCTCTCTACTTATTTAAAATTTGCTGTGCCCAACATGGTCGATAATTGTTACAATATTATATTATTCTATTTTACCACCTGTAAGTGTACATTATGGACTGCTGTTAACGTTTTGATTTGATTTGATTTTGCAAGATATCTCTACTTTTGCATGACATTTAATTTCTTGTTAGTCTAAAAGCTTTCTTTAAAATTAAATAAATTTTAAATAAAAAGAGCTTTAATGGTTGAACACATTTTGAGAGAATGAGCAATGGTATTCCTTCATCCTTCATCATGGACCTCCCTCTGGGAGGTTTGGTTTCCGCACTTAGTCCTCTAAGGTAGGACCATTGTACGTGAGCCACGGTGGCCGCTACTCCAGCCAGCTCACCTCCCTCCAGAAGCAGATCACCTCCCTCCAGAAGCAGATCACCTTCCGTAGACTTCTCAGGGCATCCGGTAGTGATGGTAGTGAACTTGGGGAACCAAGAATCTCTTTCCGGATTTCGGTCAAACCTGTACATTCAAGAAGTACATGAGAGCAATGGTATTAAAAAAAAAGTATGGACTTTCATGCTCATTCTTTTCCATACGAAACAACATTTTCGAGTTAGCAACTAGATTCATTTTTGTTCTTGTAAATGACGTTCCAAAGTGCTTCTTAAACCGTCTTTACCTTTCAACGACCAATCAACAGCCGGCTGTCGGGCCGCTATTGTCTTTCTATTGTGACTCGAATCACGTGTGTTCGAAGATTTAAATAACACCAAAAGATTTGTCTTGTATTAGATGTCATTGAGACATGGGGTGAACTTTAAGGTGAAACTACCACCTCTACTATAATACATGGTGCATATGAGTTTAAAGAATATGTATTTTGCCGCACAGATAAAAAGAGTTTTAACACCAAACCAACTCAAATTACAAACCAACCCCACCCAAATATACCAGGCCGGAAAACCCTATTAAAAATCAATCAAACCCTTAATTAAGTCGTCTAAAATTCAAAGCGCAAACACAATCAATGTGAAAATCGCGTTGTGACAGCTCATAAAAGGTATTTCAAATGATTGATGGTCTCAAACACTCGTTAATTAGCCTTCTGATTCAAACAGAGTTTTAAAAATCGAACCAGCAGTAAGTTCTATGTTTAAACTCAGCACACGTAGCTCCGATTTGACCAGAGTGGTCACGTGATCGCCGTTTCAATCCTGGCATGAATGACGTCAGCAGTGCAGCCGGTTCGGTCACGTCTCGTCGACAGACCGGGAACTCCATATATCTGTCGAATACGTAAAATTAGATTAGGGAGGCTAAGAAAGTCTGGCCAGACGTAATATGTGGAAGGTTCTAGAAAATATACTCTTTCAGCATTGAGTTGTATGGACGTGTATATTAAACTCTAGATTATTCTTTGCTATCTCTATATTATGAGGAGGAGAACGAAGAGTACACTCTGGATAAACACCCGTGTGCTTACCAGAAGTCTTTTGTAACCCATAAATTTTTTTATATGACAATTTTTTCGTATATTACGTACTGGTAAGTAAGTAAAATGTCGTTCAAATCCGGGACAGTAGCAATGTGACTTTTTCAATTAATTTATTATTCATCCGTCGTCCCGGTTGCCATTCGTAGACCTTTGATAGTCGTTTTGGGAAAGCCAAAAAGTCTGACCAGTCTAACCAAGCGTTACTGGGTTCTGGAGGTCTGATAGGCAGTCGCTTCATTATAAACCACTGGTATCCAGCTGAATCCGGTTAGGCTGGAAGCCGACTCCAACATAGCTAGAAAAAGGCTAGGGAGATGATGATACCGTACTTGTAAGTATATAGTTAACGTATTTTGTGCAATTTTAAAGTTTACTCTTGGCTAAACCAGGAGTCGATCTGCATTATTATGTGAGCTATATAGTTGAGCCATATACTAAAATATGATTTAAGAAATACTCAAAATCGTGAAACTCAAATAATGAGATTCTCGCCCCAACTTATAGTAGTGGTAGCAATTTAGGATCTTAACCACTATACAAGAAAATGTTAATGTTTAGTTAACCATGAATTATTTGACGTTTATGCGTGTCTTAACTAAGCAACGGTTAAAAAGGAGTTATAAACGTTGCCTGGGGTTATTAATCTATTCTCGCCAGACAAGAGAAACGTGTAGTGTTTACTTATTTGATCATGCAAAAAACAGTTTTGGATTTGTGGTTGGAACGTCTTTTCCGGGTTACATTAAATATTAAACTTAATTAAACAAAAACAAAAAATATGTAAAGTGATTTATGTTGTTACCCGGAATACAAATGAGAAATGAAATGCTAATGGGATATTAAAATCATTTTTACACTCCCTCGATGCTTCTGACTGAGAAGAAATCACGAAACAAACACAGACTTCTCTCTTTTAAAAAACATAATCAATATTTTCATATTACGAACCATGCAAAAGATTACCCAATCTAGTCTTTTGAAGAAAGTGCCAGAAGCAATTCGGCCAAGCTTGCCTAATCAAGTAGCTTGCATGCAGTAGCCTGTCTGTCTTAGCACTTAACGTTTTGTTTGCATAATTTAGAAAATTTGCATTAGGCCTACTGAACTAGGTTACAGAAATTAGAAAATAGATAGTGTTGGTGCCCAGTGAAACATGCAAGATCCATAACTAAATCCTATATCCATTTGTATATTTAATTTTATCCTTCAAACACACGTGATTCGAGACAGAATAGAAAGACAATTATCAACCCGACAGCCTGCTGTCGAGGGGGTTGCGAAATGTTTATAACAGTTACCGTAACCCCGGAACATAAAGGACAAGCGAAGGAACATGAGTGGGTTTTAGTCAGTAAAAGTCTGACACGCCCTCCCGCCCCGCCCAGGATGGGAGAAGTTATTTGATGATTTCAAACTTCAAACTTTTAGACATAGTACAAGGCCTTTTTATTATCATGTGGGTGCGAGTGCGGGACAGGCGGCCATATTTGTTGCGAGCAGCACACAATCCGTGTAATTTTTACCTTACACCCGCCCTTGACTATTTCCAACCACTGCTCCTGACAGCCAGTATCTACAGCGGAGTTCACCTGAGTCCGCATGACAATAAAAGCATGGATGATAAGATAAGTTGCGGGCGGAACGCATGCGGTTCGCAACATGACCTGCACCCGCACCCGCATGACAATAAAGGGGCCCTAAGGGAGCACTTAATTCCATGGATTTCCACTTATACTAGTTACAAAATTTTAGAATCGGCCGTTAGAAATAGAAAACAATTATGCTACATTTCTTTCAAGCAAAATAAACTTTTAAATTTTCCCAAAGGTTTTCTAAGAGACTTGAATTTGTACTAGAACACAATGTAAGTCCAATTCTCCAATGTGTATTTTTGCACGGTTCAATTTTCAGCACTTGAGTCAGAAGTAGTGCTTGTTAGTTGTTTACAGACAGTGAAATAGAGAGAAATAAATTAGATTTCTGCTCTACAAGCGACTGTAAATTAGCTATCAGTTATTCTGACGGTTAAATTGGACTGCGCATTTGTTTCTAGTACGTGTACCTCTTGGTTTTGTTTCTATTGGATGAGAGGAATAATTTTTAACTTTCTTCGTGTTATTAACCCGTAATCTTGTTGGCAGATTGCCCATAAGGCAGGTAATAAACCCAAGGCAGCAAGCGGCGGGGGTTCAACATGGCATTTGTAATACGATGTCAGTACAAGCACAGTTGCAGTTGGGTTTGAGATTATAGAGTGCGAGAATCCCCTTGTGTGTTCCTGACTGCTGGTTCCTTACGAATGCGAGGGAAAGAGCAGGCTGGTGGACTTTGGGCGTGGGCAACAGTCTTTTCATGTTGGAAAGGTTTAATTTCAGCGAGGGGCACTCTTTGAGTCACAGATGGCATTGTGCGGGCGGTTGGAAGTTTCTGCAAAGAAATTGTTGAATGGATCATGAAGGCACAATATAACCTGGATCAAGCATTGTTGCTTAATTCAGGTTAATTTGTGCCTTTTAGTTTTGCTAGGAAGTTAGTAACGCATTTAGCTCAACATAATCAACGAATAATTTTCGCATAAACATCAGAAAACAGTACTATGGTTAATGTTCGTTTTCCGTGATGGCTGTTAAAACAAAACACACATTAGAGTTGTCATTTCACGTAAGTGGAGGTAATTAAGTGACAGTTTACAGTCTGCTTTTATTTGAATAACGTTTTATCCGTACTTATATTATAAATGCGAAAGTAACTCTGTCTGTGTGTCTGTTCTTCACGCCTAAACCATTGAACCGATTGTATTAAATTTGGTACAGATATAGTCTGGGACCCGACGAAAATTCTTCGGGAACGGGACTATTATTACACGCGGACGAAGTCGCGGGCAAAAGCTAGTTTGAATGGGACACCCCATAAATAAAAAGCTTGCCCAAGCTTTAGGGGAAGCTTTTGAGGAAACACAAGACAATCATAATTTATACCATCCATTTCCTCCATTTGTGGTCATCTTAGAAGAGAGATAAAAGACTTTTAGTTTAGACATACTTTAAATATAGGTTAAAGTTAAAAAAAAAAAAACTGTTATTGCTTAGTTAGAATTTATGTGGCTTGATACTTGTGATTAATTTATGTATGTTATGTTATGGATTTTAAAATTGCCTGAAATATAGAATATTTAATTTAATTTAATTTATACTGGTGCACAATTATGAAAATTATATCGGTGGATTATATTATGTCGTTCAAAGTGGTTCAATAAGATGATATCACCATAACCCAGTAAGATTGGCGATTTTTACAGGGCACTTGGCAGTAAATAGATGTGTTTAACCAAAGATCAGACTCTGTAACGATCTTTAGTTGTGTCTAGCAGAACTCGTCAGAAAGCCTTTAATTACCCGTACAGTTTAGTTATAAGACGCGAAATTACGTGTCGGAATTTCCCGACGTATTTACGACTGCAATGCTTTATCGGGGCGGAATAACGTCGCGACGTAAATATCAGATGGGCGGAACTTAGCTTGGTTGCAGTTTGTAAGGCACAGAAACTGTCTGCACTGATATATGCTACTAGTGTTTTACAGTTGGAAAACGCAAGATTGAATGAAAAGTAAAGGCAATAAGAAACACTGACAAAGCTGTTTTCAACTGACACATATTACATAGGATAGCCTTAGGAAACATTCAATCTTCTTCTTCTTCTCAAATTTTAAGACCTAATATAACTTAGCATAATGTTGTTTGGCATAATATTATGTTTTCGCATAATATAATTACGCATAACAGCTCATTCATAATTTTTTTAAGCTTAATGTCTCTATCCATAATGATGATAAGGCATAATATTCTAAAGCATAAACTTATTAAGCATAAAGTTCTAAAACATAACTTTTTTAAGCATAAAGTTCAGAAGCATAACTTTTTTAAGCATAATATCCTAAAGCATAAATTTTAAGCATAAATTACGCATAAAATATTAAAACATATTTGTATAGGTATAACAATGAAAAAATTATGAACACCTAGAATATTAGACACTATACACGCATGCAAGCAAGCATGCATCATTCAAGCAAGCATGCGGCATGCATGCAAGCAAGCATGCAAGCAAGCAAGCATGCAAGCAAGCAAGCATGCAAGCAAGCATGCAAGCAAGCGGGCAAGCAAGCATGCAAGCAAGCAGGCAAGCAAGCATGCAAGCAACCATGCAAGCATGCAAGCATGCAAGCAAGCATGCAAGCAAGCATGCAAGCAAGCATGCAAGCAAGCATGCAAGCATGCAAGCAAGCATGCAAGCAAGCATGCAAGCAAGCACGCAAGCAAGCATGCAAGCAAGCATGCAAGCAAGCATGCAAGCAAGCATGCAAGCAAGCATGCAAGCAAGCATGCAAGCAAGCATGCAAGCAAGCATGCAAGCAAGCAGTAAGCAAGCATACAAACAAGCATGCAAGCAAGCATGCAAGCAAGCATGCAAGCAAGCATGCAAGCAAGCATGCAAGCAAGCATGCAAGCAAGCATGCAAGCAAGCATGCAAGCAAGCATGCAAGCAAGCATGCAAGCAAGCATGCAAGCATGCAAACATGCAAGCATGCAAACAAGCATGCAAGCAAGCATGCATGCAAACATGCAAGCAAGCATGCAGCATTCAAGCAAGCATGCAACATGCAGCAGGCAGGGTTTCTGTGACGGCTCCGGCGCTGCGGGCCTCCAGCGGCCCCACGCGTGCTAATCGTCGCCGATGGCTTTCGCTCACCACCGCTGCATCGGCTTGTTGGCCGACTTCGCCGGCCAGCCTCAACTGCGGCGGCCCGCCTGCTCCTCAGCCCCCGGGCCGCCTCGCCCCTACGCGCCTACGCGATTTTAAATAACACTCCAGGGGTAGGACAAACAAGACTACGTGGAGTCGGTTTTGCAGCAATTCGGTTCTGTCACTAACTTTTGTTGCACAGCATAATATATTAATTTTGACGTGACAACGTCTTATAAATTGGTTTGCCGGGTGACACTTCAAGAAACTGCGTTAAGCTCCGCTCACGTTATGCGCTCACAATGAGAGTGAGTGAGAGGCACGCGTCCCTTCCACTCGGGCATGGTTAGCCCGCCTAAGACCGAGAGAGACAGACATAAAAAGTGAAAGGCACGCGTCCTTTCCACTCGAGCACAGTTAGCCCGCCTAAGAGCGAGAGAGACAGAGCGAGCCTACTATACGAATGAATATTCACATTAAAATTATTTTACCACTCAAAGTCGTTGTCACGTAAAACTTTCGCCCGTATACCGACTTTACAGGCAACCAATTTTTTTAATCTACAATATTATTTGATTGTTACAGAGACTATAGCAAATTGGTTTGCTTTACATAATGTCATGTATATGTATAATAAATCATTTGCATGAAAATTGTTTTTGTTATTTATATTAAATAAATAAAATAAATAAATATACTAACGTTATGCTAATAGTGTTTAGGCCTACTAACGTTATGCTAATAGTCATTAAGCCTACTAACGTTATGCGAATCAAATTTATGCCAAAACACATTAGTCTTTAACATGATTATGCCAACATAAAATGTATGCCTAAAAAAATTATGCCGAAGTATTATTACGCCAAAACAAATTGTGCCAAAATCGTATATTAGGACAAAGAACATTATGCGAAAAGCAGGGATCCCGCTTTGGCCGTTTATTTAAGCGGTTGCTATTGGATTCGTTTAGCAAGTTTCAGTGTGATTTTTCCAATTCATAATACCTATATATTTTTAAGATTACCTTGGACATTGGTTAAAAATACAAATTGGCTAACCCTTTTTGAGTAAGAGTCTTTTTTTGCCCGAGAAGAGACTGCAACTTTAATAGGCTGGTAAGTATTAACATTATTTACCTATTCCTGTTAAAAAGCTCTCTAACATGTCTGTTAATCCGTGTTAGATCTAAAATACTCTCAAAATGAATCTTTAAGACAAGCTCCATATTGTAGACCATCTGCTTTTTATAGATCTGTATAGAATTCAGGATTCTATTCTTGGTTTATATGGACGGTCTTAAAATCAAATTGTATTACCTATAGAACGATTTTGTTAGCTTTCATAAGATATAAAAACCTCCAATGGGTCTGGGATACGTAAAGGAGTGAAGTACACAGGGTCAAAAAAGATTGTCGAGCCATTAAGCCTACTTGCGACATTATTGTATGGTTATTGCTGAAATAAAGGTCACCTATTAAGGACTGGAAGATGTGCAGATTTTTTTTTTATACATTTAAAGATAGCATAATATCCGTACGACTTAGCTGTGTACCTCGCACTGTGACGTAACGCTGACCGTAAGCTATCGCTACTAAACGAAAGAGGCGAACATTTACAGGAAGAGCTTTACTACCAGTCTACAATACTCGAGACTAAAATCACATTTCAAATTGTTAGAATCCACATCTAACTTGCGAAGTCCATTTCGTTAGACAATAGAAACATAATAATTGCCCGGCGTGGAACAAAGGCTTCTTCTCCTTCAGAGAAGTACGGCCAGTTTTTATTTTGGATACATTGTCTTTGTCATTGTTTAATGAATGTGCCAAACAAAACATTATAAAATCAATCTTTAAACCGACAGACAGACACACAGAGTTACTTTCAAGTTTATTGTATAAAGGTAATAACTTCAAGTCGACGTTATTTTGTCGACGCACGATATTTTTTTCACCGATGACGATGATTTCTATGAAAAACTTAGAAAATATAAAATGTAAGTAATATGTCTATTTCATGAATTTGTAAAAGCCAAGTGGTATAAGATTTAGGTATATTAATTACGGCGCCTTAATTAATATACCGTCATCTTCCGTCCTACCGTCCCGTTTCCGTCATATCATTAGAAATAAAACTTTATAAAAAAGGAACTTTATCTTTGAAGAAACTTTCAAGAAGCAGAAAGTTCCATAAAACCAAAAAATAACAGCGAATATAAAGGCGGTTACCCGCTACCCCGTTCCCTACAGACTACTATGAATTAATGTACTATGTATCAAATAATTTGTCGATCGATGCAAAGCACTTGGCTGTGGTCTAATACTTTTTTTAGGGTTCCGTAGTCAACTAGGAACCCTTATAGTTTCGCCATGTCTGTCTGTCTGTCCGTCCGTCCTCGCTTAATCTCTGTGACCGTTAGCACTAGAAAGCTGAAATTTGGTACCAATATGTATATCAATCACGCCGACAAAGTGATAAAATAAAAATTGGAAAAATGTTTTATTAGGGTAGCCCCCCCCATATGTAAAGAGGGAAGTGATTTTTTTTTCATTTCAACCCTGACGTGTGATATATTGTTGGATAGGTATTTAAAAATGAAAAGGGGTTTACTAAAATCATTTTTTGATAATGTCAATAATTTCGGAAATGATCGCTCCAAAAGGAAAAATCCATGTGTTCCCCCCTCTAACTTTTGACCCGTAGGCTTAAAAATATGAAAAAAATCTGGAAAGTAGAACTTTATAAGGACATTCTAGGAAAATTATTTTGAACTTGATAGAAAGAACAGTTTTTGTACAAAAAAGATAAAAAGTTTGTACAACATATTTTCTGCGTACACTTAGTATGTCAACGTAACAAATAGCCTTATTTTTAACTTATAAGTGGGAACACTTATTGTGACGGACGGGAAACTACGGAACCCTATATTGAGCGTGGCCCAACACGCTCTTGGCCGGTTTTTTATATAAAGACTGGACATTTCTTGTTATCTAATGGACCATGACAGACCAACTTATGTGATGAGTACAATTGGTTTGTTCTTTGTCTGGGTGTAATTTAAGTTTGTATATCAGTTGTCTGGTTATTATGACACGGGTTCTGCCCCGCTTGGTATTTAGTGGCTGTCTGTAGGTTACCTCAAGAATATCTTGTTGCCTTACTCGTTCTTTGTACGAATATGAATATGGTATGATACGGTGCAGTGAACCAACTCCATAAGAAGTAAACTCCATAATATTATGCCAAGTCCGTGCATGCAAATGTCCATTCTGTAAGAAAATGCTATTCAAATCGGAAGGAACGGGCAAATTTGATTTTGGCCGCAAACTCCAAGAATAAAGGAATTGATTGCATTGCATTGAGCTTTATCATAGCACTCCATTTTCAACTATAATCCTGAGCGATAAGGTTCATAATTTTAAATCAAGATTTCACAACACCGTTCAGCCTGATAAAAGGGTTTAGTCTCCTCAGAATGATTGCAAAGCAATAGAGTTTAAAACCGTGGTACTTACTTAACCAAAAATGTCTTGTCTCATCGTACTTTCAACTTTAATTCGATACAATTAAAGTTTGAATTGATAATTTCGTAAGGCAGGTTGAAGTTTTGCAGGAGTAGTTGCTTTGGCGTAGGACCAAAAGATGTCGGCGATTCGATTCCGTTCTAGATAAGTGGGCGAACGGTCCAGACAAGATGGAATCTTCAGTTACCTTACAATAAAATGTATAAAATCCAATAGATATCAAAATATCTTAACTACTAATATTATTAAAATGTAAAAGTTTGTAAGTAGGTATGGATGTATGTAAATAACTAGCTTTTGCCCGCGACTTCGTCCTCGTGGAACAATAGTTCCCGTTCCCGGGGGATTTACGGGATGAAAACTATCATATGTCCTTTTTCGGGTCCCAGACTATATCTGTACCTACGAAATTTCGTTCATTTCGGTTCAGTGGTTTAGGCGTCAAGAAGAGCCAGACAGACAGACAGAGTTACTTATACTTATACGTTCGCATTTATAATATTAGTACGGATTTTTCTAATCATATTATCATGTAACTACTTTTTCTATTGTTTACGAACAAATACACGTCGGTGTCGATGACACTTTTACTATGTTTCAGTAAGTTTTCTATACTAAGTTGTATAATTTCTTTCTATATTTTTTTTTATTTTACTTTATTTCAACACTGCCAAAACATTGCCCATACTTAGTTTCCATGAAACCCTACTCCAAGCTTTAATCTCAACACTGCAGGTACATATGAATGAGCCCTTTTATCACGCGCTTTATGCCCTGTATCGTTTGATTAATGTTGAGTTGGTTTGATTAATGAAGGGCTCATAATTACGGTTGCTGTAGGGAATACTTCGCAATCCCTTGTTTTGTTGGCTTGATGAGAGTTTTTTTTTACTGTACGGATATGTTATTGTTTTCTTTGTGTGTTGATCAGTTAATATTCGTCGGGTTGACGAGCAGTCGAACTTAAAAAAATTAAAAATATATTAAAAATAATTGTTTATTTTCAGTGGTACGGTTTAGTTACCAGTAAGTTAAAAAAATAAAGAAAACTAGCGACTCTTTCCAGTTTCGGATGAGTGTTACAAATCTTGGCTTTTTTTTTACTTCCTCTTAAATCGCTTTATATTGACAAAAACCTCTGTATCAAAATTCGTGGCGAAGTTCAAAACATTCTTTCATTTTAACCTCTCGCTAGTCTGGAACATTTTTCAATAAATCCCCTAACTGTCGTTATTTTTTAAGATTTTTTTTTGTTATGGGTAGACCTTTGGAAAAACGAAGATTTCGTCGATAAATAGATAATTATACATAATAAATGATACCTTCCCAGAATCCTAATGAGTTTACCTACCTACTAATATCAGTACGTAACGAAATAAAACTGACCTGAGTTTGCAGTGACGTGATAAGTTTTCATTTTGATAATTTTCGTACACATAACCTTGACACTTTATCACAATACATCGAACTCACACATGTATTTACCATTACGACACTATAATACGATAACACATATATTTACACATTCATAACATAACTCATACCACTTCTAAACTTCCTACTTGCACGATAAAACAACTTTTTTCGTGAACGTCACACAAAGTACGTCGATTAGCCGCCGATTACTTTGTGCGGTGCGACGCCATGGTCGCGCCAATTTCAACGAATCTTACTCCTTGAAACACGATTATGATATCAATACGCAATAATATTAGTATATAGTTGCCAAACTATGTTCATAGGTAAATAAGCTAGCAACTTATGTGTATTTCGAAACTATTTACAAGAATATTGATCACAAAAGAAGTCGAAATACGGCAGCCATTATGCAAAAAATTTGCTAATTCTAAAGTTTCGTTACTTTTTCACTGGTATAATCATTACTTTTCGAAAAACAATTACTCTATACGGAATCTACACTTATTTCTCAGTAATTCTATATAAATTATTATAAGATTACTCTCCGCTTTCTATTTGGAATCATTGTAAACACCAACCAAACAAAAGTGAAAACCAACCAACTTCGCACTGACGTGACGTAAAATGACAGAAGAGTTTTATTTTTGATGTAGTTCGTTCAAAACAGTGTTGTTATTATTGAAAAGTATTAAAATAGTGAAAGAATGAACTATTTCGTTTAAATAAACGCAAAACGTGTTGCTACATGCAAGTAAACATCAGTTATACAGCGACCAATGGTGAGCTATCTGTTACGAGCACCCGTGTGATCGCGCGACAGTTGTGGCATTTTTCCTTACGAGCACACGGGTGTTCGTAACGACAGTTGAGGGGTTAAATTAAAAACGAAGCCAGAAAATCTACTTTTAAATAAAAAAACCACATCTAAATCGGATCACACGTTTAACGTTTACAGTGCCACAGATAAATAGAATATACAAATAGACAGACACACACATAGCGGTCAAACTTACCTTTTTCCTTTTTGTTCGTCAGAAATCAAAAAGATATGTAAATAAGGATCCAATAAACATTTTAATGATAGATGTAAAGTGAAATAAATACATAATAGAATTAATGAGATTAAGTACTCTAATATAGAAGTTATTCAGTAGGTCCTGTAGCACATAAAACGTAGGCTTCCTTTTAACAACATATTACTCTATCGATTCTTATTGTTATTTATTGGACAAAGCGACATTTTTACACGACTATGCGACACAAAGAATGCATCTTATTTGATTTAACAATAAAGACATATTGCCTCCGCCTGCGCGATATTGGAGACAGATGTAGGTCATTTAGTTTTCACCTATTTTGAGCCTTCAAACACACGTGCTTCGAGACATAATAAAAAGACAATAGCAGCCGGCTGCCGCTTCGTCGTCGGAAGATTAAACTTTTTAGTTGTGTTGTGTGGTTTACTTTATTATGTAGTATTCCGTACCAAAGTGGTACAAAAGGTAGCCATATGGTCCACGGCCTGATTCAAACGCTTAATGCTGGAAAGATGAAACTGTGCATGAATATGTGTTTTTACAACAAAGTGGTTAAATTATATTACGAAAACATTTTTTTCGGGGTACCTCCCTCCCATTTAAAGTGAGGATTATAGGCTTGAGAGTCGCAAGACGACTACCGGCCACCGTAGGCACGGTTCTGCGGATGGCGAGCGATGGGTAGCTCGCCGCCCGGCTAGGACCAGGACCGCGTAGACGGCGCGTTTTGTTCCACGCGCGCCTCAAAGAGAAGTAGTCAGCACAGAAAGGGGCCCAACAAGGCCAACGCCTGCCGGGGCTGCGGAATGTTTATAATAGTTACCGTGACCCTGGAACATAAAGGGCAATCGAAGGAACATGAGTGGGTTTTAGTCAGTAAAAGTTTGACACGCCCTCCCGCCACACCCAGGACGGGAGCAGTCATTTGATGATTTCCCACTCACCAAAAAAAAAAAAGAATTATAGGCATAATTGAGAAACGCTGATAAACCTCAAGTTAGTACGATAATACAAAACTGGCATAGTGTGGTTCTTGTTTAACCATTGAAACCATGAACCTTATTCCATGCATGGCCTGACTCGCACTTGGCCAATTTATTAATTTCTCTCCTCAATATTACGTGTCTTTACTATTTACAATTCTTCTGTGTGTTGATTTGATTTTGGGTATTTTAATGGGTTTCAGGAGGTTCCAAATCAAAATCGGATGGTGTGTCACCAAATGAAGCAGGACATAGCCGAGTCAGTTAATAAAATATCCATATTATTAAAAAATACAAAAGTCTTTTATTTTTGCGTGTTACTCGCCATTTTTAGGGTTCCGTAGTCAACTAGGAACCCTTATAGTTTCGCCATGTCTGTCTGTCCGTCCGTCTGTCTGTCTGTCTGTCTGTCTGTCCGTCCTCGCTTAATCTCTGTGACCGTAAGCACTAGAAAGCTGAAATTTGGTACCAATATGCATATCAATCACGCCGACAAAGTGGTAAAACAAAAATTGGAAAAAAAATGTTTTTTTAGGGTAGCCCCCCATATGTAAAGAGGGAACTGTTTTTTTTTTAATTTCAACCCTGACGTGTGATATATTGTTGGATATGTATTTAAAAATGAATAGGGGCTTACTAAAATCATTTTTTGATAATGTCAATAATTTCGGAAATAATCGCTCCAAAAGGAAAAATCAAAGCGTCCCCTCCTCTAACTTTTGACCCGTAGGTTTAAAAAATATGATAAAAATCTGGAAAGTAAAATAATAAATAAAATAAAAATAAAAATGTTTATTTCATCAACTTAGGTATACATATACATAAAATGTGTGCGGAACCACCTTTTAAGCAACAATATGCTTGTGTTAGGTGGTTCCGCTCTTCCAGTTTGCAATAACTTAGTATAAATGCTGTGAGATAAACAAAGGGAATCTAAAATAAGCATGCAGTGGATGATGGGTGAAATAACAGCGCGCGCGGTGTAATAAGTGTGAGGTGTGTCAGCGTGTGTGTGTGTGAGTGTGTATATGTGTGTGAGCGTGTGTGAGTTGGTATATGAGGATGTCAGGGGTGTGTGTGAGCCTTTTGTGCTTTGTCTGTTTTTTTTTTTTTTTTTTTTTTGGTGAGTGGGAAATCATCCAATGACTGCTCCCGTCCTGGGTGCGACGGGAGGGCGTGTCAGACTCTTACTGACTAAAACCCACTCATGTTCCTTCGATTGCCCTTTATGTTCCAGGGTCACGGTGACTACTATACACATTCCGCAACCCCGGCGCTTTGTCTGTTTTGGGGTCAGCCCTACGACTATGTCTTGGGGTCGGAAGACACTGTAATCAGTGTCTTCCACTGACTGTAGAAGTCCCTAGTGATCGGTCAGGAAAGTAGAACTTTATAAGGACTTTCTAGGAAAATAATTTTGAACTTGATAGAAAGAACAGTTTTTGTACAAAAAAGACAAAAAGGTTGTACAAAATAATTTCTGCGTACTTAGTATGTCAACGCAACAAATAGCCTTTTTTTAAACTTATAAGTGGGAACACTTATTGTGACGGACGGGAAACTACGGAACCCTACATTGAGCGTGGCCCGACACGCTCTTGGCCGGTTTTTTATTAATTAGCAGGGTATACTACACTCTAGTCGGCGTGGTGCCTTCTAACACAATACGACCAAAAATAAAACCAAAAAGGAATAATCTGCTCCAGTCAGTTCTTAACGAAAACCTCTTCAGTACGAGTATCTCATACATTAAAATTCCAAGGTAAGGAAATCTGATCTTCAACTTCTTTATATTTAAAGTCTGTATCGTTACGGAAACCTGAGGCCTCGGATTGAACTCTTTCAATATTTCAGATAGCAAATTGGGCACGCGCGAGTTCGCGAAGGAGGTATTCAGAGTGCTATTCACGAAATTATTAATCGGATACCATAACCGGGTTTCTGTTGTATAACTGGGAGAGTATTCTGGACTGTCTGTATATAGTAATAACATTGGAATTTAAGCGCCTTACTAATAAACGCTGCATAAAGTTATGACAGGTTTATACGTCAAAAAAGGTATGGTTACACAGGCTTTATTCATTGCATAACTTTACACAGTGATTATTAGTAAGGGCATAAGAGTTTTGTCTGTTTTGGCCTTGTCTGTGTATGTTTTCTCTCGGATAATTAAGCAATGTGCTAGTCTTATGTAGGTGAAGAATACGTAAAATGATTTATTGACTAGTAAGATTAAGATTTTTATTTGTTATAATATCGTTAAGGCTTTTTTTGGTGAGTGGGTAATCATCAAATGACATCTCCTGCCCTGGGCAGGGCAGGAGGGCACGTCAGACTTTTACTGACTAAAACCCATTCATGTTCATTCTACCGCAAACTACAAATTCTAACTATTCCGCAACCCCGGCAGGCATTGACCCTAGAGAGCTCAAACGATTACGGGATCTGTGAAGCAAAGGTTTTGTGTATTTTTTATGTCATAGAATGACAAGCAAGCTGATAGCTCAATGTGGTCATGCTCGCGCAAACCAAGGCTTCAAAGATTTATTGTTCCTCCAGACAAATGCTAGCGTTGCTGGGTTTAAGTTTAAAAGATGTCGGAACTTTTAAACAGGAACACAGCAACGCTGTTTATCAACATGTTAGTATTACGCTCCACATCTTCACTAATATCTCTTCTTATAAATATTATATTAAAAGTGATGGACTCAGAAATTAATGGGAGGTTGATGTCCCACCACTGATGAAAATTGAAGAAATGATATTTATTTTGTAAATAGGTATATCACTTACATAGCAATATTTTTATTTTCTTATTTTAATCGAACAATACGGCTTGTGTTTCCTGGACGACTATTATGAGAAGAAACATACAAAACAATCTCAAAGGCTAGCCTCTTTAGCAATTACATTGGTCCAATAATGCGAGAATCATGAAGGTTAATTACTGAGTACTTCTCGATAAGCAATTGAGCACACAGTTGTGACACACTCCTGAGACTTTATCTCAATCCGTAACACTTCATAAAAGGCACAACCAAACAACAATTTAGCACAAAATAAAAGCTTAAATGGCAATAACAAGACGATGTGGCAGTTTTTGGCAGAGCCACAGCCGGTAGCCATGGCCACGTGCCAGACGGTGCCGGTAATTGTTGGCATTTGTGCTACAACTGCCATTTTGCTGTCACTTCACGCTTCGGTGAGTAGACAAGCCGTGGGGCTTGTTTTTATAATTTGGTGGTACCTTTGATTGTTGTGGAAGGTGTTTAGGAAAAGATGCCGTAATGTGCTAATGAGTAAGCTTAAGTATGAATGTCGCGGCTCGGCTTACTGCTTTGTTGTTAATAGATACTATTAAAAACAAATATTATTTAACACAACATCCCGTGAGTGGGAAATCATCAAATGACTGCTCCCGTTCTGGGTGCGGCGGGAGGGCGTGTCAGACTTTTACTGACTAAAACCCACTCATGTTCCTTCGGTTGCCTTTTATGTTCCAAGGTCACGGTAACTATTATAAACATTCCGCAACCGTCCTCTCATATGATAACGCCCTCACATGAAAAACAATTTCAAAATTAAAATGTTAATGGCCCTCCAAGATATTAAACGGTCACCACCGTCTTTATATACAAAGGTGATATAAATGATGAAATATGTACACTTGGATCGATACTCTTCAACCAGAACATAGCAAAGCTGATTTGCGGCAGAAATAACTATAGCACAATATGTTACCACAATTATCTGACCCGAACTACAGTGTAGTTGGTTTTAGGATAAGTCAGGTAATTGTGGCAACATACTGAATTTCCCCAAGCGAGAAATATCTACGTATAAGTATATATAAAACGGTAAACTGACTGTCTGTTGATAAATCAACGCACAGCCCAAACCGCTGGTCCTAGAGACGAAACTTGCAGTGTGTGTTCGTTGTAAAGAGAAGGTAGCCACCAAGAATGGATTTTTGGAAATTTCAGCTCTATAAGAGTAAAATAAGGGATGGGAGTATCAATTAGTTTTAGTTTCGCTGGGCTTGTCCGCACTTAGCCTCATAATTGGGCCATTGTGCGTGAGTGACTTGTCGCCTATTCCAACCATCCCACACTTTCCCAGAATTGTAGCAGGCTTTTCAGTCTGCCAAAGATTTCTGGAAGTGACCCAGGGTGTTGGAGTAGTTCTGCCCGTTGTTCGGCCACACTGCTACACTCCATGAGGACGTGTTGTGGCGTTTCTTCTGCCTCTAAGCAACCTCTGCATAGAGGGCTGTCTGTTACTCCTATTTTGAATAGGTGCTTGTTTAAGGGACAGTGACCTGTTATGGAAGTATCAATACGGGTACGAATTTATTAAATAAAACGGAAAACTGACTGCCTTAGTGATCAACGCACAGACCTAACCGCTGGTTCTTTGAGAGAGAGAAACTTTGAGAGCATATTCCTTGTGCATGATAAGTATCCACTGGGAATAGATTTTTGGAAATTTTAACCCTAATAAGGTAAAATAGGGGAAAGAAGTATCGACGTTAACGGGAGCGAAGCCGCTGGTGAAAGCTAGTCTTTATAAAGAAACTAGCTTTTGCCCGCGACTTCGTCCGCGTGGAATAATAGTTCCCGTTCCCGGGGAATTTCCGAGATAAAAACTATCCTATGTCCTTTCTCGGGTTCCAGACTATATCTGTACCAATTTTCATTTCAATCGGTTTAGTGGTTTAGGCGTGAAGAAGAGACAGACAGACAGACAGAATGACAGACAGACAGAGTTACTTTCTCATTTATAATATTAGTACGGATTTACGACCACTTAAGTCTGTCATATAAGCCGTGAAAATAGCATATAACGTTACAAACCATGAAATAAAAAACATAGTAGCCGTAGAAACGTACAATTTACATATTTCTTTGAGCACTTTGAATACAATTTACATACATAAGAACACTTTGCGCTAAAATAAGACGATTTTTTTATTGAAACTAGTGAAGAAGTAGAACTTTATTAGGGACTTATATTGTGTGTATTTAGTTCTTATCTAAATAAACAATACAATTCAATTAGATTTTTTTTTAATACTAATAAATTCAGTGTTTGTATCAAGGGAGCATTTACATACATAAAAACTCACAAGCTTTGTAGGCGTTTTGGCACAATAATAATTTCATTTTGATTTATTGTTAATTGAAACGGTACAACACCAATTACAATAATAACATAATGACTGTTTGATTATCGTAATGACAGTTTGATGAAGTTTTGTACACAATAATATTAATAATAAATTGCATTGTAAAATTTAATAATTAAATTCTTGTTTTGACCTGAGCGGACGAAATTCAGAAAACCTATAAAGCAAACCCACATACGCAAATAACTAAACTGATACCAGTAGACCTTACAAATAATTACACGCTCATTTCAGATAGTATACAGCTTGCTCATCTCCCGCAACTGAAACCGTGATAGCCGTAATATATACCTAGAGATATCGCACTATGAGGCAATATATGGAGGCAGTTTAAACCTTACAAAAAATAATGTAGAGAAATACTTATTAGTACAGCGTATTTTCACCCTACCGCAGAACAAAGGTCTCCTTTAGGACTGAAAATGCACGAGCATTTATCACCACGCTTACTCAAAGTGAGTTGGCGATTACAGACGAGTATCAATATGTAAATAAATAAATAAATATCTTCGGACAACTCATACACGGTTATCTGATCCCAAGCTAAGCAGAGCTTGTGTTATGGTAACCAGACAACTGATATACATCTTTATATATATAATTCTGCTGTGCGTGTGTATGTCATTGAACTCCTCCTAAACGGCTTGACCGATTTAAATGAATTTTTCTGTATGCGTTTGAGTGGCGCCCTGGATGGTTTAGATTCACAAATCAGCCCGGCAGATGGCGCTGATGGCTTGAAAAAGCATGTGATCTCGGAAACGGCCCTAACGATTTCGCTGAAATTTGGTATGTGGGGGTTTTCGGGGACGAGAAATCGATCTAGCTCAGCCTTATATCTGGGGAAGCGCATGTTTTCGAGTTTTCTCTTTCGCAATATTTCACGCATAATATGGGCGCTAATTAGGCTACATGTATTGTAATCTTATATCTACCCGTGCGAAGCTGGGACGGGCCGCTAGTACTTATATAGTTTGTAAATACATACATATTATAGATAAATTACACCCAGACACAGAACAAACAATCATGCTCATCACACAAAGTTTGTCCTGGGTGGGAATCGAACCCACGACCTCCGGTATAGCAGTCAGGGTCACTAACCACTAGACCAACAAGCCTACCTGTGTAGGCTGTATACCTGTAGGTACATACAAAATGATAAACTGACTGATTGTTGATATATCCACGCACAGCCTAAACCACGGGTCCTAGAGAAATTAAACTTGGAGGATATATGTATATTCTGAAATACAAAAAAAGATTTTGGGAAATTTCAACCCTAAAATAATAGAGGATGGAAGTTTCGACATTTACGCGGGCAAAGCCGCGGGTGAAAGCTGGTTTTAGTATTTTCTGACTATGTCATTCTTAGGTATAAGACAGTTGTCATAAGCCGGAAAATATGGCAATCAATTAACCAAACGGTACTGTGTAAGCCTGTGACTGTTTTTGAAGGACTTATAGGCAGTCGTTCACTCAAAACACCTGTATCAGCTGGTTCTGGTTAGATTAGAAGCTGACCCAAACATTTTTGGGAATGGCAGAGATGACGATGTTGCTTTGTCACGATATTGTCCTTTTTTCGATATCAGTAATGTCCCATATGAACATACAAACTGCATATCAAATTAAAAATGTAACTTCTTTTACCTAGGCTTGGCCAAAAAGATGCCTATTTTAGTCATGGTTGACGTCAGGAAAGCATAGGGACAAATGGTTATGCACAGGTTGTGACTCAATCGTCTAACTTTATGTGCATTTGATTTATTTACTACTACCTACTTTCTGCCCACGTGGATGTCAACCTTCCGCCCACTATTTGACCTCTTTAGACGTAAAAAATCCAATAATACTTTCTCAGTGTGTACCTACACTTTACAAAAAAAAAAACACCAAAGTTTCATGTCTCTAGAACCTGCCTTTTGGGCTGTGCGTTGATTTGTCAACAAGCAGACAGTTTACCATTTTATACATATAAAACTTATTGCCCAGTTTAATATTAACATCACGATCACGCGAGGAAAACAAATAAAGTAACCTACATAAAGTACAGCCGGCTAAATTATAATATGTACGTGTATAGAGAGATAATGACGTGACGAGATAAAGCGGCGGCTAGTTGTAGTAGTTGTGACGTCATCCGTAATGAGTTGATGTTCCTTGAACTCAGCATCTGAAGATATTTCAGCCTATCTATCAAAATATCCATATCTATATTTTATTCTAGTTTTGGCCTGCGGCTTCGCTCTCGTGAAAGTCGATACTACCATCCATTATACAACCTTCAGGGTTGGAATTGTTAAAAATTGTTCGTACTGGTTATCTAATCTTTACAAAGAACACACCCTGCAAGTTTCATGTCTCTAGGACCAGCGGTTTGGTAGCAATAACGTTGATATATCACGCCATAACTTGAGAACGATTAAGCTGTTGCGTTTAACTACATTTTCTTACACTTTCTTCATTGTTCTTAAATATTTTTAAGAACAATGAAGAAAATGGCGCGGAAAATGTAAATCCATTTATTCATATATACTCGTAACTACTGAATATTAAAATTTATTGCAGGAATTGTTTTTTTTTTAGAAAACGGCTGTTACATAACTCCTAACTGCCGGAACCGGAGGAGACAGCAGCTAGTCAATTTTAATATTTATAAGTGTGTCTGTTTGTTTGTTTCGTTCTAACACCTACACCCTAACCCTAACCGTTTTTTACATCAAATTAATAAAGCGCTTGCTCGACAAGTCAAGACATTCAAATCTTAAATCTGTCATCATTTTCTTACAACTCTACTAATTCATATTCAATAACCAGCCATCTTGAGAAAAACGTCGCTCCATTCAGTCTGAAGTCGTTTTAATTCTTAAAACTAAAATAACAAAGCTAAAATACATTTTAAATCTGGGTGCTCCAAATTCAAGCAGTTTGCGCTAATTCCAACGTCTTAAATTTTAATGAACATTCTTCATTCATAGGCCGAAATAAATAATGCTAATATTATAAATGCCGTCTGGGTGTCACCACTGCAGTAACGGTCGCCTGGAGGACACGGTCGAGCACACGGTGGAGGTGTGCCGCGCATGGGCGGACCATCGACGTGTCCTCGTAGAGGCGATCGGCGGCGGTGACCTCTCGCGCCCGGCGCTGGTTCAGGCCATGCTTCGGGGCGAGACGGAATGGGATGCCGTCGCCTCCTTCTGCGAAGCAGTTATGCTAGTGAAGGAAGCGGCGGCGCGCGAGAGGCAACGACGAGCCTCTCGCCCCGGACTAAGACCCAGGCGAAGACGTCGAGAGTCGCAAGACGACTACCGGCCACCGTAGGCGCGGTTCTGCGGATGGCGAGCGATGGGTAGCTCGCCGCCCGGCTAGGACCAGGACCGCGTAGACGGCGCGTTTTGTTCCACGCGCGCATCAAAGAGAAGGAGTCAGCACAGGAAGGGGCCCAACAGGGCCAACGCCTGCCGGGGTTGCGAAATGTTTATAATAGTTACCGTGACCTCGGAACATAAAGGGCAATCTAAGGAACATGAGTGGGTTTTAGTCAGTAAGAGTCTGACACGCCCTCCCGTCGCACCCAGGACGGGAGCAGTCATTGGATGATTTACCACTCACCAAAAAAAAAAAAAAATATCATAAATGTGAAAGTTTGTATGTTTGTTACTCTTTCACGCAAAACCTACTGAACGGATTTTGAAACTTTACAGTAATAGGTTATAATACATCAGAATAGGACGTATGCTACATAACATCACTCCATGACGAGAGCCAGAGTTTTAACCAAAAACCTTACTTGACGCAGGTGAATCCGCGTGGGATATCATCAAATGACTGCTCCCGTCCTGGGTACGGCGGGAGGACGTGTCAGACTTTTACTGACTAAAACCCACTCATGTTCCTTCGGTTGCCCTTTATGTTCCGGGGTCACGGTAACTATTATAAAACATTCCGCAACCCAAACTAACTATATTGCCATTGTAATTTGATAGTTGTGCGACGGAGACAGAAATATTGCTAAACTGAAGCATTTGCTAAGCAATGTTTATTTATATCAGCAAAATGGTCAAAAACTCAAACGTTACTTAATTTTTAGACGCTCTCAAACTGCTCGCACTCTAAAGAGATAAAGTAAAGACAGAAACAGATTTGACAGCGTCTAAAAATAAACGTTTAAGTACTCGGTCATTATTCCGATAACAACTATTAACATAGTAATTTATAATGCCTAAAATTATAAACTACTAGCTTTCGCCCACGACTTCGTCCGCGTGGTTCTCGTCCCCGGGGGATTTTCGGAATGAAAACTATCCTATGTCCTTTCCCGGGTCTCAGACTATATCTGTACCAAATTTCATTCAAACCGGTTTAGTGGTTTAGGCGTGAAGAAGAGACTGACAGACAGAGTAACTTTCGCATTTATAATATTAAGTACGGATTCTTAAATAAATACTACTTACTGCCCGCGGTTTCCACCACATCAAAGCTGAAACGGAATATAAATCAGCCTTTGTAAAAAGCTAGATCAAATCTAAATGTGCCCAGTTCATTCCGTTTAGCCGTTAAAGCGTGATTGAGTAACAAACATCTATTCATCCCCACGAAGTCAGAATTCCTGTTAATAATAAAACTAGTTCGTGCCCGGGGCTTCGCTAGTGTCACTTTGAAAATGGCGAATTTATATACAACTAGCTGTCCTCTGCCGTTTCACCCGCATTTTTCGACACTGCTCCGCTCCCGTGGGTCGTAGCGTGATGGTATATAGCCTATAGCATTCCTCGATAAATGGGCTATCTAACACTGAAAGAATTTTTTAAATCGGACCAGTAGTTCTAGAGATTACCCCCTACATACAAACTTACAAACCTAAAAACTTACACCTTTTACCTCTTTTTAATATTAGTATAGATAGGGATGACAAATACACTCAAAAATGTCACTTTGTTTAGTTCGTCCGTTAGACCGTTCAAAAATACTGGAAACATATTTTCCGCTTAATTAAATTAATAAAGAAATCAAAGATAAAAAGCATTAAGGTATAATTTTGACTGAACAGTGACGTCACAAGCCCCCCTCTTGTGACGTCACTTTTCAGTCAAAATTATACCTATACATGAGCCAAATTCAATAAAGAATAGAGTAAACAAACCGTTGCTTGGTTTTTCGAAATAATGAGGTAATATGCATTTTATTTGAGTGATTCTAGTGAAATGAAATATACTGCAATAGGATTTCTTAATAAATACATAGTTAGCGTGAAAAAGGCGATAATCATGTAAATAATAAAAGAGCTGAGAAAGTGAGTTGTGATTACCCTATATTGGTTTGTTTATTTGTATTCTTTATCGAATTTGGCTCAATTATAGGCGTAACGTCACGCGAATGTTCAACGCACTGTATCGTCGTCATTTTTCGTTTATGAGAAAAAAGAAAAAATACGTGTCCAACATTTTTTGATAATCGAACTGACGGATCTCCTTTTTTTGTCGTCGTGCTTATTGTATAGCCCTCATATGTATATATCTTGGGGTAACATTTTCCATTCTTCTTTAGTGCATGCGTAAAAAAGCAATACAATACTAAAATTTCAAGATGGTGTCAGCAATGTTAAGTTTCTACGTTGATAAATCAGTCAGTAAGACAAATACCGTTCTCTCAAAGTTAAATTTTTCGTCGAAAAATCTTCGTAGATACAGTTTGGAAGAAACTAACGACTATATCGGATTCTTACCCAATAAAATCTTGCAGTTGGTTCTGCTACAATCAGTAAGAAACTACTACAGCAGCACCATCTATACTCATTTTCATATTTGGTGGACAACAAAAACATTCATAGCTCTCGTAAATTAACAACGTATTAGTTCTTTAAAATGTTAATAGATGTCGCTTAACCATGAAATAAGACTAGTTGCTACGACAGGCTACGAGGGCTACGCGGGACGCTTTCGTAGCTGCGTAGCGCGCGTAGGTTCTCGTAGACCTTCTCGTAGCAGCGCCTATATGAAACTAGATGGAGCTACATACAAACATTGAGATTTTATCGCCTAAACCTAAAGAAAGTTTGAACCAATTCAACCGAATCTAGGGTAAGGTTAAGCAGAAGTGTGAAACACACACATTTTAGTTAGGTGATTTGGTGATTAGCTAGCGATTACATTAAACAAAAAAAAAGCACTAGAAACAGTGCCTATACAAAAAATAAATTTGACAAAAACAAAGATGAATGGATGGAAAAGTGTAAAAGTCAGTCTGTCAGACAGAAAGATTTAATATTATGCGCACCGCAAAAGAATGGAATTCCCTGCCCCGGCGTCTGTGTTCCCAAATGCATATAACCCGGATGTATTCAAGAGACGAGTTACATTCTCTTCGTTATTGTGGATGATGTGCAGTAGTTGCGAGTGATGGGCAGCTCGCCGCCCGGCTAGGACCAGGCCCGCGTCGACGGCGCGTTAGTGTTCCACGCGCGCCTCGAAGAGAAGTTAGCGCGAGAAGGGGCCCAAGGGGCCCACAAGGGGGCCAACGCCTGCCGGGGTGGCAGAATGGTTGTAATAGTTACCGTTACTCCGGAACATAAAGGGCAACCAAAGGACCATGAGTGGGTTTTAGTCAGTAAAAGTCTGACACCCGCCACGCCCAAGACGGGAGAAGTTATTTAATGATTTCAAACGCTCCCCCAAAAAAAAAAAATAGTCCAGTAGTTAAGGTTAGGTCTTTCATGCCCGTGACTGGTTAAAATCCGCTAGTGCTCATGTGCCACTTTCAAATCATAATTAATGTTCTTTCTAATTTTTTTCAATTATCACTGATAACTAATAAACCACGTAAAGCTGTTTGTCGGCTGTCATTCATAGAACTTTGACAGTCGTCATGAATGAAGCCAGAATGTTTGGACATCAGTCTAACCAAGAGTACTACTACTACTACGACTTATCGTGATACCCAGTATCTGGGTTGCGACGTTTTGATAAACAGTAGCTCCATGTAAATCACTGGTATTTAAACGGATAAGGTTATTTATTTGTTTATTTTATTTATTTAAAACTTTATGTACAAACACCGTACAAAGGCGGACTTAATGCCTTAGGCATTTTCTGTCAGTCTACCTTAGGGTGATGCAGAGACAAAACATGGTAGGTTATGCTGTAAGATGACGCCAAAGTAGTTGGAAAAAGACAAGGAAGATGATAAGTGTGGTTTCCCAATATATTTATAACTAGCTTTTGCCCGCGACTTCGTCCGCGTGATTAATAGTTCCTGTTCCCGGGGGGTTTCCGAGATGAAAACTATCCTATGTCCTTTCTTGGGTCCCAGACTACATCTGTACCAAATTTCATTGAAATCGGTTCAGTGGTTTAGGCGTGAAAAAGAGACAGACAGACAGATAGAGTTACTTTCGCATTTATAATATTAAGTATGGATTAGTAGGAATTATTTTAGCCTACGAATCAAGAATGTTCATTAAAATTTAAGACGTTGGAAACCGCAAACTGCTCAATTTTACAGCGCCCAGATTTACTAGTTAATATAATTTTAGGTTTGTTATTTTAGTTTTAAGAATTAAGATGACCTCTGGCTAAATAAAACGACGCTTTTTTCAAGATGGCTGGTTACTGAATATCAATTAGTAGAGTTGTAAGAAAATGATGAGAGGTTTAAAATAATATAAGTACGAATACGCTATTAAAATCAGTTTAGTTTATGTACAAGGATTTATTTAATGGTTCAGATTACATCAACGTATAAATACCACTTTCATCCAACTAAAATTACAAAACGCATTTTACGGCCATATATCTCTGAATGTGACCTTTCCATGGTCAGTTTAATACCAACTAAGACCATCAAAAACGAGTGACAAATATTTTTAACGTCCTCTATCTACTTCTTTCGCAAACAGTCGTAAATTATATAGGAAATCTCTGTGTTGCCAGGTTTGAGAAATCGTTACAAAAATGATTTTGCTGTGGCTGTAAAATTCGATAAGAATATGAATAAACTGTATGAAAGTAATTTAACACTGAAATGACGACAGAAATGATGACAGATTCTATCGAAGCAGTAATTGTTGTAGCCACCCGAAAATGGTTGTACATTTGACCTCATCCACAAGCAGACCCCAAAATATAATACAAAGTCCATATTTACAACAAAAGTGAACGGTTTTACGAGCGAGATTTCAGTGTATTTGATACATTTTAATATACAAAATAAAAGCCGAGAATTATAAAAAAAAGATATAAAACACCCGCGCCAAGCCAGCAAGTGCAAGCAAGCAAGCAAGTGGCCCTTGTCTTGGATATTTTTCCAACTTGAACCTTTCAACGACCACGCGACAGCCGGCTGTCGCACTGCTATCGTCTTTCTATTGTGTCTGGAGACACCAGTGTTTGAAGGTTTAATAAAAACGTACAAAACTAAACCTGCAGCAACTGGCAACATTTACCAACAAACTCGGGTACAGACGTTGATCGTAAAAGCGTATGTATGCCCAATAAATTGGTACATCATTACGATGGAGTGTTTGATCTCCCATTTTATCTGACACTTTATTGCCAGACAGAGTTGGGAGTTTTGTCGTGTAGTTCTGATTAGTTCTGATATAGCCAAATGTCATGAGTCAAATTCAAAGCTTATAGTTTTTTTAGTTGACGCCTGTGTGCAAAAATGTCCATAATTCGTCGTTTTTGTTAGCTGTTAAACTGTTTTTCGACTACATTCTGTCGTCACTGTACACAAACTCTCTCAGAAATATATATTCACAGCTAAAAAAAACTTAAAATATTTAAGTAAAGTATAAGATAGTGTAGTTTAAATATTGTTTTAATACAAGTGTCCAAAAGATGACTGAAGCATTTGCTTGTCATTAGATCTTACTTCACAGGCTATCCTAGTGTGAATTTCAGGACTACTTAATTTAATTTAAGATGCCATAATACGTGTCATAATAAAACTAATTATATTAATCTAAAAAAACTACTAGAATTAAAATAAAATGACAACACAAAACTTAAAGTAAAGTGTCCAAGAGCACGAAGCGTTGCCACTTTGTGTGGGAATTTATTAATTGCTAATTTAGTTGAGAAATGTTGTACATAATATAAATTAATTGAATTGATTTCAAATTAAAATTATTCAAAAAAAAATGTATAGATTACAGAGCAAACGTGATGATAAGTATTTGTGTCTTCTTTGTATGTGACAATATTATAGGCCTGTATTAATATTGTATTAACTAATTTTGTCCGACTAATTCACAAATCAACCACAGCAATTTATAGAAACACAGGTGTGTAAACAATTACAAATCTTATTCATCCCTTCCCACAGTAACCACGATCAATTTGTTAGTAATTAATCAATGGAAACCGATTTGAACAATTACTTATTCAACCAACACAAGCTTGAAGTAAGAAGTTAAATCTTGTCAATAAAATGAAACTTGAAAAGTAATAATATGGAATTTAAGTGTCCAAGTTATCAGTCTTGGATATAGAGTAGATATAAATATTACTAGACTATAAGGCCGTTTGTCTTCCGCCGCCGTCACCGTCACGATAATGAGTACGAGATGACGGCGAGACGAGTTCAGTATGAGGTGACGTGACGCGCGGTGGACACGCGCCTATAGTAAACGTATGTATCGCCACTTCAGCGCCGTCAACTTGTTGTCGTTGACGTGACGGTGACGGAGGGAGTGGACAAACGGCATTACTGTTCCAGAGTGGCGCAAAGGCCTCTGCTCATACAGAGAAAGCATCTGCTTGATCACCTCGCTGTTGCGGAATGTTTATAATAGTTACCGTGACCCCGGGACATAAAGGGCAACCGAAGGAACATGAGTGGGTTTTAGCCAGTAAAAGTCTGAACCGCCCTCCCGACACACCCAGGACGGGAGCAGTCATTGGATGATTTCCCACTCCCCAAAAAAAAAAAAACACGACGCTTGATCAAGGCGGGTTGCGATATTGGCACTTAGGTACTTTTTACTCTATAAAGGTATAGCTTTGTGATGTCCCTAGCATTTTTCCAATTATGTTGGGGTCAGCTCCAGCCTGGCTGGATTCAGCTGGATATCAGTGTTTTACGCAAAACGACTGTATATCACACCTTCACAACAAAGTTACAAGGCAACATGATACCCCTTGGTAAAACGGGTCAGGCTTTTTCTACTAACTACTAACTACCTATAACTATTGTCAAAGTTACGAATGACACGGGACCAACGGCTTTAGATGCTATCTGAAGCACGAGACTTCAGTGATGTACAAGATAAACTTTGGAAAGTACTAATGAATTGAATAAGGCATATCTTAGGGTAATTACTATATTTTAGAGCAGGTTTTTGGTTTAATAGCCTCGGTGGTCTAGTAGTCGCAAACACAACGGCTTAGCGAGTAGTCCTAAGTTCGACTCCCCGATCGTACAATGTATTGCTCAAGTTTTCCATCAGTGCTTTCTCAGTAACAACCTAGATCAGACAGTGATTAATTTGTTGGATGTAATTAATAATGTAAGCAGTTTCATCGTGACCCTATCAAAATAGCCTTAAATATGATATTTGAATGAGAGATAGTTGCTCTGCCATTCGTTTTTAGCACCATGGAGTTATGTCGCCGTATAAACCGGCAGTTAAAAGGTTTTATTTAAGCCATATGTGGGCGGTATTGTCCACTTAATTTGTAAGTTAACTCGTTACGTGCGATGAGAGTTTTGGGTACCACAAATTGTATGTATGTACAGTTAAAAAGTATACTTATATACTTTTTTGCAGGGCCGGCCGTCAGATACAATTTAAGTTTTCTTAAAAACCGACGAATATTTTTTGGTAAAAGAAATAAAAGTATTTTATTTGGCACACATAGACATATATAGTGCAGAAAACCACATGTGAAGTATACTTAAAAAGCAATAATAAAGAAAACTAACACTACGTGTCTCTCGATAAGACATATAAAAACGTATGAAGAAAAATATAAAAAAATTAAATACAGTAGAAAGTAATTAGTTTTTCAATTAATTTAAATTTCTTTTGAATATATCCTTCAGTGTTCAAGAAAACCTTAATTATATTTGACAGCCCTGTATACCTATAAATTTTGATGACTTTTATGAGAATCTTGTGTATAACGGGCTTATCTTCGCAAGTGGACGTCTTTAAGCATGTGCCTAGAAGAATATCATTAATTTAATTTTCTCCAGTTCTTTGTTCTCCTGACAATTTTATAAACTAAAAAGCGTTCTTTAACTACTAACCCACAGAAAATATTAATTGTGTAGCTATATTAGAGTTAGTAGGTATATTATTTAAACCTTCGACATACGTGACCTAGCGACAGCCGACTGTCGCTTGGTCGTTGAAAGGTTAAAATAGAAAACAAATAGAAATTAATAACCAACCCGAGTTTAGAAAATCAATTTTGCTACCTTTAATGTTCGTTACGTGAGGGTTTGTCCAAATGGCTAGAATGGCTTATTCTAATTTTGATAAAGGACATTCACCTTGCATATATTATAATCGACGAGGAAATTGTCTATATGAAACAAAAAACTGACCATACGGAAGAAAGGATTTTTGGAAATCTGACCCTTTAAGTCGACCTAAAATCAAAGATATTGAAAACCAAAAGTGTTAGTTTCTTTAACTACGCAAAAGTGCTGTATGTACCTAACTAAAAATCTTATAATTATATAAAATTCTCGTGTCACAATTTTAGTTACCTTACTCCTCCGAAACGGCTTTACCGATTTTTACCAAATTTTATATGCATATTCAGTAGGTCTGAGATTCGGCTACTATCTATTTTTAATACCCCTAAGTGATAAGAGTTGTTTACCCTTAACATTTTTAACGCGGGTGAAACCGCGGGAGGCATCTAGTATTATATAAATTTTGATCATTTCATCTAAATCCACTTCAGATTGAGGCAAAATATCTAACAGGTACACAATAATATAGAGTTTATTAAACTAAAACAGAATTACATCAACAAACCTAATCATATTAAAGCGTAGTCACAGTTTTCAATGTAAACGTGTATGTACTCATGTATAGAAAGTTGTTGTCATCCATATATAATACTAATATTAAAAATAAGTGTGTTTGTTTGTAACGTTCTCACTCCTTTACTGCTGAACCAATCCTGATGACTTTTGCACAGAGATAAATTTGTATAAGTCTGCGTTCTCGTGGACATTCACGCTGATGTAGTTGCGTAAAAAAAGTAGCGACAATACCTTATAAATTATTATTACCGGTCCCAAAAGATGTTTTTTTTTTAATGTCAGTGGTTCAAATAAGGCCCATGTTGACGGTGCGATTTGTTCCACGCGCACCTCAAAGAGCAGTCAGCACTTTGAGAAGGGGCCCTCTAGAGCCAATGGCCGTATACATAAAAGACAACTGAAGGAACATGGCTGGGTTTTAGTCAGTAAAAGTCTGACACGAAGGGCGGGAGAAGTCATTTGATGATTTCCCACCCACCAAAAAAAAAACAAAAAGAATTAGTTCGTAACGTATAGATTCAAATAAACACAAAGAAACCTAAAATCACGTAGTATAAATATAGTACCTATATATTGTTAACTGATAATGACAACTCGTTTGTTAACTGATGATGACAAAGCTTAAAAATTAAAATAAAATATAAATTAATTAATAAGTTGCAAATGGGTGTTCTAGCTAAAACTATTAAGATCATTGTGAAAGTTTGCTTTTACAATAACAGACATTTACGCGGACAAAGTCACGAGCAAGAGCTAGTAATTAATATGTATATAGGTAACGTCGAATTGTATGTTTATCTTCGCAAATATTCTGCGGATGTCAAACTTCATTGTATATTACATTTCGAAACTTTGTTTGTTTGAGTTTAAACTACTCCTACGCGAGCTCTTTTCAGGGAGATGGCGTAAATGTTGTAGTGGGAACATTCTAGGTATTAAATGTTAAAATTTTAAAATATTTGTAAATACAACTGACTGGATGATTTATCAACGCACAGCCCTACATTTAGAGGGTGGGTTCTTTGTAAGAGTTCACTAATAAATATTTTTTGGAAATTTCAACCCGAATGTGTTAAAAATAGGGGATAGAAGTTTTGATATCCACCCGGGCAACGCCGCGGCGGGAAACAGCTTCACTTTTTAATAGTTGATTTTTTTCGCTTATTATGGACGAACGATAGTGCCTGACTGAGAAGTAATGTTTTAAAAATGTACCTCAAGTGATTAATGTTACAAATATCCAATCATGGGATCATAGTGTCTTCACAACCAGCGATGTTGTAGTCCAGTATGAAGAATAGTGGTGTAAATCATCAAATTTCATTCAACTTCAGGTGGATCATCAACTTTTTTTCCGTTCAATAATATAATAATATAAGTCATTATTTACCTACCTTTACACCTATAACTACATATGTAATAAATAATAATCTGAGTACATAAACGATTTTCGATTTCCGTTCACTTGATTTAAGGTTCAGTTGAAAACCAGCGTCAGGCAACGTAGTTGTCTGGCATTATTGCTGAACTGGACCTATTTGGCGCAGCCGCGAGACTCGCAGTGTGTTTTTCCTTTGTTTTTATTTTTATTTAATGTTTTATGTGTGATTTTCTGTACTGTGTGTGTCTATGTGTGGTGTGCCAAATAAATATTTTTTCTTTCTTTCTTTCTTCTATATAAGAAACACTGACATTGTTTTCAAAAATATCCATTATTTTTTTTTACTCAAAATAATAATTTAGTCCAATCAAATTATTAACACAACTAACCACTCTCTAAAAAACGTTGAGTGCCTTTGCAACATTAGTTAGTGTTTCATCTGCGAAGAGAGGTAGTGCGCGAAATAACCCCGACATACCGCGGTAAAATCACACCGACTCCATGCTAATAATCTGATGTTGACAACGTTCTTATTACCTCGTATTAAGGGCGATATTCGCAGTTTAGTTGTGAGTATAGTGCTAGATGGAACTAAATGACACCGTGGTCTGATTCTTTGTTTGCGTATGTAGCTGCATCATAAGGGTTGACAATTGACAGTTATACCTCAGTGGTGGTACTGCGGTTTCATTTTTTTAAATGTATTTTGAGCAAGTATATTTTTAATGGTTTATTTTCTACTAGTGATGATAGATGGTTTAATACGTACATTATTAAATAAAGAATGCACGTATTAAACCATTATAGACCTTCGAATACACGTGATTCGAGACACAATACAAAAACAATAGCAGCGCGACAGCTGCTATAGTTTTTGTATTATATTTAAATATCTATCAATTACTCTGTATATCAGGAAGAACCGTCTGAAAATTGGTTCAGTAGTTTTTGAGTTTATCGTGAACATACAAGTGTTTACTTTTGTTTTACTTTATTTTATAGTGTGTACAAATTTAGACTGGATAGTTCCTTAGGCATCTTCCCATTTTATGTTAAAGAAATACCAACATTTTATTTTTAATCAGTCTCTTTCTTTAACATCCCTTTTGATATCAGGTTATTTTATATATTCATAGAATTTATAATATAAAATCTATATTTCCATAGAACCCAGTAATTAATTTAAAAAAAAACCTTACTTAAATCCAATAAATTCATACACATTTCCAATTACTAGGAAATACTCTTTAATTAGAGATGTTTATTTATTTATTTATTTATTTATTTATTTTAATTACAACGGCTATTACACCAATTACAGTAACTAAACAAAATTAAAATTATTACTCTTTTCTGCAAATCTTACATAAAAATAGCCTCAAAGCCGATATGTATCAGAAACTTCAATCGTTAGAGGCAAATAAAACTTATATGGAAATAAAAAGAAGGCTACGGACGGAAGAAAGTAATCAGGCTTCAAGTAAGCTACTTCTTTGACGTATCCTTCCAATATTTTTAAAAGCGCAGTACTATGCTGGGACGGTTGCAGATTTTAATAAGAAAGTTTTGCTTTCTTATTTTCTTTTTGATTTCTGTAACCACGAGAAAAAAATATGAAATACTAGCTTCTGCCCGCGGCTTTGCTCGCGTTAAAAAGAGACAAAAAGTAGCCTATGTTACTCTCCATCCCTTTAACTATCTCCACTTAAAAAATCCCGTCAATTCGTCGCTCCGTTTTGCCGTGAAAGAAAGACAAACATACAGACAGACAGACACACTTTCCCATTTATAATATTAGTGTGGATATGGATTTCTAATAAAGCTTTATAATATAAAGCTTAATAATATGATACAAATGTTCAAGTTTCTAGCCTATACTATCTCACTTCTTTGCGAAAGCCTCTAGGTTCTTTCAGATTTCTTTTCCCTTGCCGCCTAGAACCAACCCTCGTGGGTACGTCAGGGTCATCGCGCCATCTCTCCCTGAGCCGGCTTAGGCAAAACCGTCCATCTTTTGGCATCCACAGCATAGATGCCTTTGCCCAACGGTCGCTATGACGCATGCGGCTTACATGACCCGCCCAATTTCATTTGAGCCTGGAAGCCTTTTTGCCAACGTGTGTTATCGCCGTTTTGGAACGCAGAGTGGTATTCGAAGTTATTTAATAAAATGAAATAAAAACTAAATATGTTAATTTATTAGTTTTTTTAGTCTAAAATCAAGGCTTAAGTTCTTCACATACATTTTTTGAAACTATACTTATTTAACAGTGGTGGCCATGAAATGGTCCATCCCTGGTTAATTATTTTACTTTCACGTATTTATCCTTTTTGTTAAAGTGCCTAGAGGTTAATGACCCCGACTGCTAAGCTGGAAGTAGTTGATTCAGTTCTCACCCAGGACAAACTTTGTGTGATGAGAATGATTGTTTGTTCTGTTTCTGAGTGTAATTTGTATGTATTTATAAACTTATGTCGTTTCCACCAGACAACTGTGTTACCAAAGTATAAGCTCTACTTAGTTTGGGATCAGACGGCCGTATAAGTTGTTTCAAGTTTATCTATTTTATTTAAATGGTAGATAAGGATATGTGACTTTTTAGCTGTAATGTCATTGCCATACATTTTGTTTTTAACGTTTAGGGTGAATGCCTACAGAAAAGTTATTTGTCTTCGAGCCCAGGTACGAAGCGAACAAAGCCCCGCGATTTGGTGTCAGGATAGGATTATAACAAGCCTTATATTATGTGACACGTTTGCTACGATTTCAATTATTAAATAGCTAGAGACATAAAGGTTTTTTTTATGTTTTAAACCTAGAAATGGGGAAATCTAAATATGCTTAGATAAAATTTTTATGCATATTTCCATTAACATATATGCTAACTGACCTCGGCCGGTACAATCCCTTCTTTGGGAGTTAAAATAATCGTTAAGTTTTTTGTGTTTTTTTATTTGGGTAGTTATATTTCTTTTCGTTAGAACCTATTAGAAAATACAAAAACATGAAAATTTTATTGGAATTTTGTCAGTCGCAAATAACGGCGTGACTAAGGGAAATGGGGATGTATAATAATATACATATATTGATGAGGGTTTTTCCATCAAAACGAGTATATGTGGTCAAAATCGCAACAGTCTGGAATCTGTCTGCGGTCCGTGGGTAATCCGATGATTTCGCTCAAAATAAAATTTTGTAAAATTCTAATTTGAATGTGAATTCTAGAGTATGGACGAAAACGACGAGGTCAATGGACAATAACTGTCCTTTGTACTTCAGTTTTTGTTTATGTCTCTAGCAGCATAGCAATTTATATTATATTAAATTTTTAAAACTTGTCCCCACCCTAAGATTTTCCCCTATATCGAGAAGTTTTTATGTACATTCACATATATCACTAATCCATACTCGCATATCTGCTCACTATACTAGTCATACAAGGCAGATTGGCGATTCCAATCTTATATGTAGTTATAAGTAAAGGTTTGTTGTTTTACTTTTAGTCATCATTAACCAATGTTAATGACATCTAAAATATTCTGAAAAATCACATACGTATCACATAAGGTAAAAAAAAATACATTCATATTCGTATACATACTTTTTATTTCATAAAAAACAAAACATAAAAGTGGCAAAATAAAAAAAAAGTCGAGCTAAACCCACTAATAAGTTTTCTTCCTGCTGGAAGCAATAAGATTATAAGAATTGCAGTGACATTGATACTTGCTCATAATTTATCCATATAACCTTATGTTGGCGAGCCTTAAACACTGAGCCACCACTCTGTTAATAACTAAAATTTCGGAAGTCGGTGGCAACACAAATTGAATGGCAGAAGAGAAACCACCGACTTCCGAAATTTTAGTTATTATTGGGTTTTTAGTTTGTGAAGGCGGTTATTTTTTTTTGAAAAAAGTTTTTTATTTATAACTTTTTAGTGTCGACTCCCAATGTTTGACTGTGTATAGTATCTTTCAAAGTAATTTATTTTCAAAATAAAACTACTAACAATCTTATAAAACGAAAATAGAAACTTGAAGACAAAGCACACATCGTCTATGAAAATTTCGTCAATTTTTTTTTGTTCTTGGTGAATTTTTCGAGAAGCACTGAACCGATCGCCACAAAATTTATATGGGACCACCCCTGAATCATGACTTATCAAATAAAAAGGAACCATCAAAATCCGTTGACAATTGACGGAGTAATCGATGAACAAACATACAAAAAAAACATACAAACTGCCGAACATAGTACCTCCTCCTTTTTGTGAAGTCGGTAAAAAGAAGTATCACTATTTCAATACCACCTCCCGTTTCAATAAACATTAGTTTTTATTATTTCAATATTGTTAAGTAAGTGATATTGCCACAATGTATCTTATGATAAAGAAAACATTATTACTTAGAGATATGAAATAATAATACCAGCCTATTACTGTGCTATTACTGTCCCACTGCAGGGCAAAGGCCTCTTCTCATATAGAGAAGGCACGAGCATTGATCACCACGCTTGCTCAACGCGGATTGGCGATTTCGAACTCATATTAACGACAAGTGCAGGTTTCCTCACGATGTTTTCCTTCACCGATGTCTGTGATGTCCAAGTTAGATTTTAGAACGTACATATGAATTTAAAAATTCACATTGGGACTTGCCCGGATTTGAACTCACAACCTCTTGTATGAGAGCGGGCCTTAACCACTAGGCAATCACGACACTTAGAAATAAATTAGTTTTGTTTTTATATAATCTGCTATCCTTGAATTACACTTTCTACAAGATATTTGTCTACGATGCTTACATTTTCTATATTACAAGCATAAAAATACATCTAGGTTAAATGGCTTAATATAAAGGTTCATTCCGTGCGTCGCAAAATATATAAAGCCATCTCTACCGGTTGTAATTAGTAGATTATTGACCGTCGTTACAGAATGTTAGATGCCTGAAAGTCTGACAAATAGTCTAACCTTGATTCTTTTATGCTTTTGTCTCCAGCTGCATCTGAGGTATGGAAGCCGACCCTTAAATAGTTAGAGAGATGATGAATTGTTGACATGAGTCAATCATGAAATTAGGCACCCTGAAAAGTATTCACCTCGTAGACTTGTGTTGGTAACCTAGGTAGACCTTTACGATTCATCTTTTTACCTTTTCTTGGTTGTTAATCTAACCGAATTCAGCGAAATAACCTAGTTACTGGGAATCAAAATTAGTATAGCTAACAATACGTTAATAAAATGAGCTAATTTTATTGTCCAGTACGAATTGTACTCGTAGAGTTAAAAAGCCAAAATCAATATATGAACAAAACATTGTTCACCACCGAATTAAATGTTAAATGTAATAAAATATGGGAGGTATTACAATTCTAAGCATGTATGCCTACTACGGCCTACGCGCTACGAGGAGCTACGCGCATTGGCTACGAAGTTTCGTAAGCCGGCGCGCGCCTACGCAATGTCTACGTCACTCCGCCCACTCTGTGAAATTATAACTTGATGTTAAAAGTTTATAAGTTGCTAAAGATAAGATTAGTCCGGCTCACTGATTACACTGGGATTTTGATACTTATGTTTTCAATCTTATTACAATGCGTTTAAAGTTGAGTTTTCAATTTTAATGTAGTGTGTGGTACAGTTGTACTTTATTCTCTTTAGATTTAATGTAGGACTGTATATTTTATGTACCTTTGATCTTTATTCTACAAATCGGTAAATCAAACTAGTGTATACATTGTTATAACACACTTCATATTTATCAAGCTATATTTTTAGTCTGCTGTCAGTCTTGTCAGAACTAAATTAAAAAAAAAAACAAAATTCAAGGCATTTATTTCCCTTAAACCATTTAGCGGCACTTATAAATAGTCAAAGAGTAAGGCCCGAGTCACACCGAAATGGCAGCGGCCGGCAGCGGTCGACGGTGGCCGCCCGCGTCGCCAGAAACGCGAGGCGCGCGGCCTCGCGACCTTTTCAAGTATTTCAAAGCGATACTGGTCTTTGAAGTATGTAGTTAAAGTTTAAAATTATTTCACACTGAAAGTGCTCGCCGCGTCTCTGCCGGCCGCTGCCATTCCGGTGTGACTCGGGCCTAAGTCAGAAAAGTGCCGCTAATTACCTGTTCCAAAACGTAGATCTCTATGGAGAAGAGCAGGCGAGAAACTCCACAGAAATACTCTTTTAAAAAATTACGTTTTACAAAATCTTGGTCACATAAGCCTGAAATAAAATGATTATTGTTATTAAACAAAGAGTGACTCATCAAAACTATGCACAAATCAGTAACAAACACCCAGGACTTTGGCTGGTTACAACATCTAAAAAAAAACTTTTAACAAACCTAATCCAGGTGTCCACGCATAGCTCACTTGGTACCACAAGACATAGAAGGATATTAATAATCTATTTACCTACCTATAGTACACCGGTTAACGTCAAAGCCAACTGGTTCAATAACACAATTAAACCTAGTGAGGTGAGTGATTACACTATTATAATAAGGTCGTGTTCTCACCGAATGTATCTGCAGTAAAAGGGAAAATAACAAATATTATGCAGTTTAATATAGACGAAAATAACAATGAGTTTAATATACTTTAGACCTAACAGTGTTAAAAAAATTTCATCTTTATTAGTAAAAGTCTTGCCGCCTTTAAAAGCCAAAAACAGAGAATTGTTTTTTGAAGTTGGTTAAAATACTAAATCCTCCTAAATGAAACAAATACAATTCTGAAAGCTGGATCAAAATTGGTTCAGTATAACGCGTGATAATCATGAACAAAATATACATACACACTGGTCAAACTATGACCCGCCTTTTTAAGTCGGTTAAATATAAGCTCAACGATTTTATTTAGGTCAAACTCGAAAAATCTGAAAAAAAAAAATAGGTACCAAACTTTTAGGTTCTAAAACCATTATTTAAAGGTTCATTTATTGAAAAACAAAAACTTGGGGTGCTTCAAAATCTGTACTTAATAATAACTAAATTATGCACTCCATATTTTTGTTTTATGTCTAGAGCTAGATATAAAACAAAAATATGGAGTAAAAAGTAAATAGCTCTATTTCTTACCTCGTCCTAACATAATTTTAAAGACTCCAAA
Source organism: Athetis lepigone (assembly GCA_033675125.1). NCBI lineage: Eukaryota > Metazoa > Arthropoda > Insecta > Lepidoptera > Noctuidae > Athetis > Athetis lepigone. The sequence continues at coordinate 3,742,897 of CM066218.1, read as the reverse complement.
AAAAACCTAGTTTTCCCTCAGTGAAAAAATTACAGATTTTTATTTTAGTTGATAAAGCAACGAGATTACTCCGTACAATCAAAATAACAATAAATCCTTTTCTTTATATAGGGCTTGTTTCACTACCTCAAAATGAACGCTTTTATCTAGATATTATATTAAAAAAATTAAAACAGAATTTGTACGAAATCTGTCAATCTACTATATAAAAATAAGTCGGGGTTTTCCTTCCTGACGCTATAACTCCAGAACGCACGATCCGATTTCACGGTTTTGCATTTGTTGGAAAGATCTCGGGCTCCGTGAGGTTTATTTGTCTCTTTCTAACGCGAGCGAAGTCGCGGGCAAAAGCTAGTTATTTAATAAAAACTTATTAGGACAATGTAAAACAGGCCTTTACGTGGTAAAAACTGATTACTTTTACCTCTTTAAACCTTCAAACACACGTGATTGAAGACACAATAGAAAGACAATAGCACGGCGACAGCCGGCTGTCGCTTGGTCATCGAAAGATTAAAAACTTAACGTTCATAATTTATAAACAAATATATTACTAATAACTATGAAATATAATATATACAAAATTAAATAAATATATACATCATCATCTCCCTAGCCTTTTTCCCAACCGTGTTGGGGTCGGCTGCCAGCCTAACCGGATTCAGCTCGATACCGGTGTTTTACGTGGAGCGACTGCCTATCTGACCTCCACAACCCAGTAACTGGGCGACACGATACCTCTTGGTTAGACTGGTCCGAGTTTCTGACTAACCAGTAACGACTGTCAAAGTTCTACGAATGACAACCGGGACCAACGGCTTTACGTGCTTTCCGAGGCACGGGATGTCAGTGATGTCTAAGATAAACTTTAGAAAGTACATATGAATTGAAAAAGTCACATTGGTACTTGCCCCGATTCGAACCCACAACCTCTTACACGAGAGGCGGGCGCCATATCCACTGGGCCATCACGACACTCTATTAAATAAATATATACAATTTGTATAAATCCTCACAGGGCATCAAAAAATTCTTCCGCATCGCTGTCAATAGGACAGGAGTTCAAAAGGCTGGCAGCATTGCCACTTTGTATGGCGATGCTAATCCTTTGTACCAAGAAAAGGCCAGCCTTCTGGTCACGTGAAGAGTCATCCAGCCGCTTGGCGATATCCTGAAAAACAAGATATCGCCAAGCAGCACTAATAACTGATTGTCAGGCGCTACAATAAGTATGAACGCTACCTAATAACTAGCTTTTGCCCGCTACTACGTCCGCATGAATATTGGTTTTCATGGGAACCAAATCGTGGATCTAAAAGCATACTATCCAATTACAGTGAAAAATATCCCCACTATGGTTTTGTCATGACGCATGGTTTAGCTTCATACATAGAGACAGGCTTTTTGGAGATAACAAATGCTCAGCCTACTGAAGTTATAAACATACTTGCACAGTAGTTTATATTTATATCATACAGGCGCCCTAATAATCGATTAGAGGTCAAATAAGTAAATAAATAATATCCTGACAACTCACACACGGCCATCTGTTCCCACACTAAACACAGCTTGTACTATAGTAACCAGACAACTGATGCACATACTTATTATAATCTATAAACACATACATATTATACCTTCATCTGGCGATTGGTATGGTTTGTCGACCAGGCCAGTTGAGTGAACCACAACTGCAGCACAGATAAAACAATAAAATGACATTGATCATAAGGGTCAATTTCGCGTGGCAGTAATGACACCTGACATTAATGACAGTTGTCAAATTGACATTTTCGCCAGATCACAGGTTATAAATAAATTACACCTAGACACGGAAAAAGTTATCATGCATCGCACTAAGTTTGTCCTGGATGGGAATCGAACCGCTTTAGCAGTCAGGAACTAACCACTAGACCAGCAGGCCCAACAAAATATGGCGTGAAAGCTTAAACGAAAATGGGTAGGCGAAGACTTAGGACAGCCTGGTCACAAATATACACACAGACAATTATTTGTTATGCATAGGCAATAAGCTGGAATAATTAAGTTGCTGATCTGAGCGAGTGATAGTCGGGATGGCAGCGTACAAAAGTTTACAGAAGCAGATTTTTATACAATAAGTACAGTGTTGTACAAAATAATGAATAATCTATGTATTTAAAATGGTAAACTACCTAACTGATTGATTCAGTAACTGTTGATATCAACGTTCGACATAGTGGGCAAAGCCGCGGGCGGAAGTTATTACAAAATGAGTGTAATGGGTGTGTTACTGTACGTAAGTTAAAAATACATGCTTTAACCAAAATTTACTATTATATCTTTTACTTTACGAGTATCTACACTGTGACACACAGACCGTTTTTACGCTAAGATAATAAAGTCTGTGACTAAAAGTGTTTCGAATTACAGAATTCTCAATTTGTAACAAACTATACAATTTGGTTTAAAGACATAAAGAACATAACGGTTCACTTACATATTGAGAAATGTATAGAATTTATATAAAAAAAAGTACATACAGTCTCTGTGATCACATGCGGTATACATCACAACAGAAATATTAGGATTTCTAATATATTACTAGTGTCTTTCGGTGTTCGAGTATTTCGTTTTTACTTATTCTTCTAGGGCTTTTTTATATTTGTGCCAGGTGTTGCTGTTAAATACTTCATCAGGTATCTCACTAAATAATTTTCGAGTGGCAACTGTAGAGAGTACTGCTATGTTCGGGAGTCAAACCTGCAACCTCTAAAGAGCTGGTCTTAGGCTATTTAGCAATTAGCTTTAACCCAAAATGCAGATGAAAAATAACAGGTTTTTCTTATGCTTTCACTACAGAGTAGCTGAATAAAATATTATAAACAATTTATTTTGAAAGCCTTATTTTATTAATTGCTTGAGTAAATATATTTCATGTATCGTATGTTTTTTTTTATATTGGTTTTTCAAATAATATTAAATTGGTATCGAAACATTTTGTATAGTAATGACAATGGCTGATTTATACTAGCAGATCATACTAGCAAAGCATTTAAAGAAGATTGAAATGTCTTGATGGCTTATCGAATCAAATGCTCCATATCAACATAATATGAGACTTATAGCGAGATATAAAGACATTACTTAGCACGTACTTTGACTTAGGCATGTTCCGTCTCTATCGTGCACTTGACGTTTGTAAGTTGTATAACATTGACAGGTATAGTGCTTAGCCAAAGAATACGATAATAAGATTGCATGCCTATTTCATTTTTTGTAAATAAGTATTAATACTTATTTGCTTATTTGCAAATAAACATATTTTTTTACACAAAAAAAAAGATTGACATACACAAAACAAGTTTAAAGAACACGTCCCACAATTAATTTCACCCACTTAATCTAAAACGCTTTAAATAAAACTACCTCCTAATTGTCACCAAATAATATCCTAGAGATATATGGTGTAATATGACGTCACGAGTCGTTAGAAAACACATAATACTTTTTAATCTGGCGTTGGTCGTTTACGAGTGGTGTTCGCAGGCGGTATATAAGGGGAGGCGACGTGGTAGTCACGAGTAGACACCTGTTTGTCGTCGACCGCGCGGACGGAACGGACGAATGTAAGTACTGCACATTTTTTTATGTGTATATTTTTTTATTGTTCAATTTAGAGTTTGGTTGGGAATGTCGTGAAGATTAAGGGTGTTTTTTTGTTAATTTTAGGGGGCTATTTGTGCTACAAATAAATAAATAGAGTTCATCATGAAAATGCAACGAAAGTTTTTCAATGTAGTATATAAAACAAATCTATCCATCCATCCGTCCGGATAATAAAAAAAACTAATTCTGGTTACCATAAGTTCTGAAAAGGAAAACTTTTAAAAGTACCTTCCATATTACCTTTTTTGACTTTACGCATTTATTTATTCTTTTTGTATATTTTATTATGCTATAATACGTTTGGTTTTTCTATAATTGTATATGATCTATATATACTTTTTCAATGTTGACGGTAAATTTTATTTACCTCCATGTGCTCCTGAAGTATATATCCTTAAAAGCCTTATTAGATATGAAAAAAAACCTGTGGCCGTGAAAAGTGATAAAGATTTTATCATTTCTATTTTTTATGTTCTGTATGCATTTCTTTGTTGATTTCTGAAGATTTGTTAATGACTATTAAATACTAAAAGTATTTAAACTATCTCTAAAAGTGAACAGCTTTACGCGGTATCAAAATCAAGCACAAAATAAATAAATAATCAATGCATTATGAATATGCGATACTTACCAAAAAAATCAAGAATTTTTGAGTAATGTACGAACTTAGAAGTCCCAAAATCATAAAACAAAAATGTTAGTTATTGAAGGACATTTACGAATTAAAGAAATATATTTTTTTCAGTCGTCCTTCAGACAATCACTGAGTGAGAAAAAGTTACTATTTGTTTCCGTTATCCTAAAACATAAAATATAATTTGTAATCAGTAACTAAATCGAATATATTTTTATTTATTTTTTATTTATTTAAGGTTCATCAACAGTTGTTACAGACACTACAAGTAAAAATTAAACCAATTACAGGCAAACACCAAATGCTTAGTGCTCTTTCTGACAAATTTGTAATTTTTAGCTTGAACTTAAAATGCCCATTATATTACTAAAAAAACATGATTAAAATCAAAAAAACAATATACAAATTAAAAAACAATATTTAAACTAAGTTTGTCTGACAAACGTCGGTATTAAGTCTGAGTACGAACTAGTTTAAAAAACTTTCGTAGAATTTCAGAAACCACCTCTTATTATATTCTCTTGAAAAAACTTATAGTAACAAATTACTTTCACGATCTTTTTACTGATAGCCAGAGAAATTCATAGGTGTATATTAATGCATACACCCGCGCGAAGTCGGGGCGGATAAACTATAAAATTAAATTTCAGACTCTGAAGAATCACGTTTTGTCATAAAAATAAGAAGATAATAATCATAATTATCAAGTTTAAATAGTTATTAGCTCTGGAAACTAAGCGACTGATAAGTAATAATAATAAGAAAATAATATTAAACGTTTATTAGGCAAAAGGAAGTTAAGTATACAATTCTGACTTAAACGGTGAGCCACAAACTAAGCACAGCTTGTATTTTGAGGCTCGAAAAATATCAATAAACTACTCGTACATATAATAGAGTTACCGTCCCTATCAATGATATTATAAGATGTAAATAATTTACATTTACGACATTCTATCTTCAAAAACGGCAAACTATCGCACACATACAGCTAGACGTCAAAGTTGTTTTTTTTTTTTTTGACGTGACAACGTCTTAAATTAGGTTGCGGCTGGGAGTCACTTATGAAAAAGTGTAACGCTCGGTAACGTTACGATGAGTCACCGAACGAGAGAGAGGCCCGCCGAATGCCTTGCGTCTCTCTCCCACTCAACTATGATCGGTAAAAGACGTTGTCACGTAAAATCTTCGCCCGTAAAACCGACTTTACAGGCAACCATTTTTTGGTGAGTGGGAAATCATCCAATGACTGCTCCCGTCCTGGGTGCGGTGGGAGGGCATTACTGACTAAAACCCACTCATGTTCCTTCGATTGCCCTTTATGTTCCAGGGTCACGGTAACTATTATAAACATTCCGCTACCACGTCAAAGTTGGGTGGCATTCAAGTATTGCGATTAACAAAAGAGACGAATATAATTTGCGACAATTATAATTTGGAGAAATAACTACTTTTTAAAGTGCCACATCCTGACTGCCTATAATCTATCTACACCTTTTTACTTATAATATCATTGGTCACTCTGTATAATTTTTAACCCCCCCCCCCCCCCCGTCGCAAAAAGTGGCGGGTTGATGAACAGCCATGATATGATTCTGAGAAATGTTTCATCAAAATTGGTTCAGCCGTTTCAAAGTTCAAATCCTTCCATCAAAGCTTTTGGTGGCTCTGTAAATAGTTGTCTTCGCCATCTTAATAAATTAGGGGTGGGAGGTTTTTTTTTATAACTTTTTCATACTAAAAAGCCTTTACCTGTGGCTTCATCTGCCCATTTTATACAAACGCTCGTAACCTATTTTGGCATTAAGGAATTAATTTGTAATAAAAAACTTTTTCCAAAAAAAAAATAACCGCCTTCAAAAACTAAAAACACAAAAATAACTAAAGTTTCGGAAGTCTGTGGCAACACAAAATAGTAATTGGCAGAAGAGAACTTACTTAGAAAGGCTTACGAAATTTTTGAAATTTTTTTTTTTTAGTTTTTGAAGGCAGTTATTATTTTTTTGTGCGCGAGGAACGCCACTAATAGAAAAAGGTGGAAAGAAATCGCAAGGGCAGCTACTAAGGACTTCCCATGATCACGACCACTCTGTCAAGAGTGCACGATTAAGAAGAAGAAGATTATTTTTTTGGAAAAAGTTTTTTATTTTTTACTTTTTAGTGTCGTGACCCAATGTCTGACTGTGTATTACAGTATCTTGCAAAGTAATATAAAACGAAAATAGAAACTTGAAGTAAACGAAAAAATAATCATCAAAATCGGTTCATAAACGACGAAGTTATCCGCGAACAAACATAAAAAAGCATATATACGGTCGAATTGAGAAACCTCCTCCTTTTTTTGAAGTCGGTTAAAAATCGCTTTTTAGTGCGTCTCTCCTTCATAGGAAGTTTAAGTTTTTGAGGCCTTAGTAGTTTCGGCTTTGCGTTGATAACGACCAAAAGTACAATATTTAATTACAACTGATTAAATTGAATTGAATGGTTTGATACACTACAATCTTTCAATAGGTGTCTTGTTTTAGTTAAAGAAATACAAGAAACTAGCTTCCAAAACTTCCATACTTTATTTTATCCCTTAAGGATTTTTTTTTGGGGAGTAGGTAATCATCAAATGACTGTTCCCGTCCTGGGTGCGGCGGGAGGGCGTGTCAGACTTTTACTGATTAAAACCCACTCATGTTCCTTCGGTTGCCCTTTATGTTCCAGGGTCACGGTAACTATTATAAACCTTCCGCAACCCCGGATCCCTTTAGGGTAAAATATTATTTTTTGCTAAATAACATAGTGTCACAAATAAAAGAAGACCACGAATTTTTTCCTATGCCTCTCATGTTATATTTAATTCATTATGTACTTTCTAAAGCTTATTTTGGTCATCACAGACATCGGGGAATGAAAACTGGACTTGCAGTGAATATTATGTGTGGTAAAATCAATGCTCGTGCCTTCTCTGTACGAGAAGACACCTTTGCCCAGTAGTGAGACAGTAATAGGCTGGTATTATTTATTTCTATTACCTATTTATAGCTTAGCCTATTATTTTAGTAAACAAGAAACCCTTCCGCCCCCAAATTTCATAACAAATAAGTAATAATATTGTAGGGGATTTGTCTAATAATAATGTTTATGCAACATTTCAAACTGGAGGAGTTAATGTTCAAAGTTTTGTAATTCTCGCATTTTGTACAAAACAGAGCTTTGAGTCTGTTTTGTAGTATATTTTTTCGACAATTTGTTTCTATCAAATACGGTCACGATGTAGGTAGTAAAAATTAAACAAGTATGATTTCAATTTGCGCATGAAATGTGGCGTACATGGCACACCTCATGTACATGTACATAGTTCAGTCGTGATTACTGTGCTCTTATGAATTGTAGCGAGATGTTTTATAAAGTATATACTACATACATATTTGGAAGGTAACGCAAAGTGCGTTACCTTCCAAATATGGGGAATAGTATACTAACCTAACGCGTTTAAACAAATAAAAAAACTAAATTGTATGAACTATACAGGGAGGAAAAAACAACGCTCCCTGATGTGAAAAACTATGTGAAGGGAATATATGTTTTATATAAGATCTTTATAATATTTCTGTAGGTTTAAAAAAATTACCATAACTGCATTTACAGTTCTCTCAATAAGTTCACCTAATCCAGTAATCTAACCAGCTGTTTTTTTTATAAAGACCTCAAGAACGGCAGTAGGTACTTATTGTATATTTGTCTCCGTCCCGAATATTTGTAATAATACAAATAATTTTTAATATTGAAACTTAGGTCATGATAGTAGTAGTCCTAGTGGCTCGAATCCGGGCAAGTACCAATGTGACTTTTTTAATAAAAAGTAAAGTTTATCTTGGACATTACCGACATCCCAAAAAGCACGTAAAGCCGTTGGTCCCGTTTGTCCCGGCTAGTCAGAAGCAAGACAGTCTGGCCAGTTTAATCCAGCTGAACTCGGTTAGGCTAGCATCCGACCCTAACATTATTAAGAAGGCTAAAATAAATAAATAAAAATAAAAACGCCTTTATTTGACCTCGACTACAAAAAGAAAAAAATACTTTGATAATATTACTTATAACTAGATAATAAAATGTTTCTATTTATATAAACATTTATGCTATTTACTTAAATATATTACTTATATCTAGATATCAGTATTTATAACTCTTATATAACTAATTTTTGAGGTCCCCAGATTGGGTGAAGGCCTCCTCCAAATATCTCCACCTATCTCTGTCCAGTGCTGTTGGCCACCATTTTTGGCCAGCAATTTTTTTAATTTCGTCGTCCCAGCGCATAGGGGGTCTTCCTCTCCTTCTTTTGCCTAGCGGGCCTCTCCATATGGTGGTTCTGTAGGTCCATCTTTTATCAGTGAGCCTCGCTAGAGAAAAAGGCTAAACAGATGAAAAACTTTTGGTTTTAAAGTTATTTACCCATTTGATCTGTGACAGTTGTCTAAAAATAGTTCGTTTTTAACACAAGGACTCATTAAACTGCCATAGTAGCTAGCTCCAGTATCAAAGATAGTAATTACGGTCTAGTCTTTGCGACAGTGCAGCGCTAAAAAGCGGAAGGTTTTAAGCTGCACGCAGCGGTTTAGAGCGGCTAAAAAGTTCAAAAAAAAAATTAATAGCAATATTTAGTGCTTGTTTTGCTTGGTATTTCGCTCGTTAACATGTGTATTATAGGGTTAGAGGAGTGCAACTACGGTTTAAACATGTTTTATTAATCAAAACTTTATACATTTCATATTTTATAAATAATTATTTATGTTAATATACAGGGTGGAAAGTTTTAATGAACCCTAGAAGAAAACTACTTTAAATCGGTAAGACAAATTATTTTACTTAAAGGAAACAACTGCATTCAATGGTTTTCGAAAATTCGTTTGCCACACTCGGGAATCGAACCGGCTTATAACCAAAAACTGGCCAAGAGCGTGTCGGGCCACGCTCAATGTAGGTGTATAAAAAATATTTTGTACAACTTTTTGTCTTTTTTGTACAAAAACTGTGCTTTCTATCATGTTCAAAATAATTTTCCTAGAAAGTCCTTATAAAGTTCTACTTTCCAGATTTTTTTCATATTTTTTAAACCTACGGGTCAAAAGTTAGAGGGGGGGGGACGCTTTGATTTTTCCTTTTGGAGCGATTATTTCCGAAATTATTGACATTATCAAAAACTGATTTTAGTAAACCCCTTTTCATTTTTAAATACCTATCCAACAATATAAGGTCAGGGTTGAAATTAAAAAAAAAAAACACTTCCCTCTTTACATATAGGGGGGCTACCCTAATAAAACATTTTTTTCCAATTTTTATTTTACCACTTTGTCGGCGTGATTGATATACATATTGGTACCAAATTTCAACTTTCTAGTTCTAACGGTTACAGAGATTAAGCGAGGACGGACGGACAGACAGACATACATGGCGAAACTATAAGGGATCCTAGTTGACTACGGAACCCTAAAAAAGTAACACTTTGCATTTTTATGATAACAAATGTTAGGATCATTCATAAAGACCAAATCTCTCTAATAAACATAGTAAATAAGGTCAAAGGAAATCCATTAGTTCAATAAACTTAAACTTTAAGAAAGGACTTATTAGACTACATACTTTATAATCTGCGATTTTGTATGAATTAACAATTATCGACATACACGCAGACGAAGTCGCGGGCAAAAGCTTGTTAAAAGTAAAATGAAAATTAGATTAAAAGTTAAATGTGACCGTATGTTTGCAGGAATACAATCAAAATTATATACAAATCTGATAGTTTTGTTGCGGCAACGAATTTGAGCACAACCCCTAGGGGTTAAGTGAATGACAAACTACTATTATACTAAGCTATAAATTGTTCACCGTTATATTTATTTTAAGCTGTGTATATGTTACGGCTAATACCCGAAGTGCGGCTACACCTAGTTTTAGCCGGTTAGAACTAGGTGTAGCCACTTACTCTTGGTTAAACCTAGTACGAGCCGATTGTTTTCGGGTAAAACTAGGTCTAGCCTTCATCATGCCGGCTACAACTAGGTCCAGCCATTCCCTGTTGGATAAAACTTAGATGCGTGTCCCGCCAAGCCTTCCGCCCCGCGTCACACTCATGACTCACAGCATCTGCAGCAGCGGCGCAGGGTGGAGAGCATAGCGAGGCACGCGCCTCTGCAGGTTGTGAGCGCCAGGTGCTGCTGATCTACTGCAGGTCTACTAGCGAGTGTGACTCACAGCGTCTGCAGCAGCAGCGCGTGTCTTAGTTTTATCTAACAGGGATTGACTGTACATAGTTGTAGCTGGCATGCTTTCGGCAGAGCTTTTTTAGATATTAAAAAAACATCCAATAAAAATAAACGTAGAGTTTTTTTATTCTTATAAATCACATTGTAATAATTAACACAAATTATTAGGAGTACAATTTTTAATATAATAGGAACAATCAGGAACATTTTTTAATAACAGACAATAAGTAGTTGCATATTATAATTAAAGTTAGTAGACCTGCAGTAGATCAGCAGCACCTGGCGCTCACAACCTGCAGAGGCGCGTGCCTCGCTATGCCCTCCACCCTGCGCCGCTGCTGCAGATGCTGTGAGTCATGAGTGTGACGCGGGGCGGAAGGCTTGGCGGGACACGCATCTAAGTTTTATCCAACAGGGATTGTCTGGACCTAGTTCTAGCCGGAATGATATCGGATAGACCTAGTTTTATCCAACAGGGAATGGCTGGACCTAGTTGTAGCCGGCATGATGAAGGCTAGACCTAGTTTTACCCGAAAACAATCGGCTCGTACTAGGTTTAACCAAGAGTAAGTGGCTACACCTAGTTCTAACCGGCTAAAACTAGGTGTAGCCGCACTTCGGGTATTAGCCGTAACATATACAAATATAAAAAAGGGAAATCGTTTATTTGTCCGTATTGTGTGGCACAGCAATCACAAAACAATAACAAATAAAAATAAACAACCAAAAAAAAAAAATAAAAAAATGGAATCATAAAAAGTAAATAAATCTCTTGGAACATGTCATACCGGCTATTTGACCCCAAACTAGACTAGACTGTGCAATAAATAAAAAAAATAAATAAATAAATAAATAAATATCCTGGGACATCTTACACACGGCTATCTGATCCCAAGCTAAGCAGAGCTTGTGTTATGGTAATCAGACAACTGATATACATACTTATATAATTTTTAAATACATACATATTATAGATAAATAACACCCAGACACAGAACAAACAATTATGCTCATCACACAAAGTTTGTCCTGGGTGGGTGGGGTCTGGGTGTAGTAACCAGACAACTGAACAATTAATAAAAACATTTGATAAATTACACCCAGGCACAAAACGAACAATCATGCAATCAAGTTTCTCCTAGGTGGGAAGCCGGAGGTCGTGGGTTCGATTCCCACCCAGGCCAAACTTTGTGTGATGAGCATGATTGTTTGTTCTGTGTCTGGGTGTAATTTATCTATAATATGTATGTATTTATAAAGTATATAAGTATGTATATCAGTTGTCTGGTTACCATAACACAAGCTCTGCTTAGCTTGGGATCAGATGACCGTGCGTGAGTTGTTCAAAAAAAATGACAATAAAAAATCAAACACTGTGTTGTCACAGCTGCACCAAAAAGTTCCAATAAGAAAATTTAACGAGACGTAAAACACGATTTGCTGGTTGTGATCTAAAAATAAAAAAAAACTAAAGAATTTATTTGGCTGAACGCGCTAATCAACTGTATTTTTATTAGGAACTGTTGGTTCAAATTGGAAAATTATTTAATTGTTGGATAGCCCATTTATTATAGAAGTTATTTATAGCACTGCAGAGGTCTAAAAGACTCCGGGGATTACTACCGGGATATTAAAATAAACCACTTTTTGGTAATCTGGTTTTATCATACTTTTATATTCTACTTTTATTTTAATACTAGCTTCTGCCCGCGGCTTCGCTCGCGTTAGAAAGAGACAAAAAGTAGCCTATGTTACTCTCCAACCCTTCAACTATCTCCACTTAAAAAATCACGTCAATCCGTCGCTCCGTTTTGCCGTGAAAGGAAGACAAACAGACAGACAGACAGACAGACAGACACACTTTCCCATTTATAATATTATAAGTATATAAGTATAAGTATTTTCAATTTTAATTTTGACTGGCCTGTTGGTCCAGTCGTTAGTGAAACCGATTGTTAAGAGGTCGTGGGTACGATTTTCACCCATGCAAATTTTGTATCTATAATATGAAAGTATTTATAAAGTATGAAAGGAACTATATCAACGAGTCGTGATAGCCCAATGGATTAGGCGCCCGCCTCTCGCGTAAGAGGTTGTGGGTTCGAATCCGGGCAAGTACCAATGTGACTTTTTCAATTCATATGTACTTTCTAAAGTTTATCTTAGACATCACTGACAAATCCGTGCCTCGGAAAGCACATAAAGCCGTTAGTCCCGGTTGTCATTCATAGAACTTTGACAGCCGTTACGGGTATTCTATAGCCAGAAAGTCTGACTAGTCTAACCAAGAGGTATCGTGTCGCTCAGTTACTGGGTTGTGGAGGTCTGGTAGGCAGTCGCTTCACGTAAAACACTGGTATCCAGCTGAATCTGGTTAGTCTGGTAGCCGACCCTAACATAGTTGGGGTTGGACGGCCTTTTGCCAGGATGATGATGAGATGAAAGTAACTATTTCAGTTGTCTGGTTACCACAGTACAAGCTGTGCTTAATTTGGAATCCGATTACGATGATCAATTTACTATAGAAATTACTACCCAATTAGACAGGTACTTACATCGGTCATACATTTGTATCTTGGTAAATGTGGCGCCATATTTGCAACGCGACACATTTATTGATTATCTTTGGGCGGGCAGGCACACTAAAGATACATCTGTGGCATATACCGTACAATACATTTGTAGCAAATAATTGTGGCGCAACAATTGTGGCGAGGTAAATATTCGATGCGTGTAGCATGTTGCGCCGGTATGCGGCCTAGTTTAAATGATGTCCTAGGCCTAAAACATACACAAGCGACGTAAGGCAGCAGGCGTGGAATAGGCGTGGCGCAGGCGTGCGCCGCTTTAAAACGATTTCATACAAAATGTATGCAGGCGACGTTTTTGAATTATACTGAAGCGACGAACGGCTACGAAATGGCGTGTCTGCGCCGCGTCGCTTCAGTATAATTCAAAAACGTCGCCTGCATACACTTTGTATGTAATTGTTTTGAAGCGACGCACGCCTGCGCCACGCCTGTTCCACGCCTGCTGCCTTACGTCGCTTGTGTATGTTTTAGGCCCTAGGTTAGACTAATTGTCAGTCTTTCTAGCTCAACTATTGTACAGGCTGATACTATTTATATCATTTATCAACAATTCACAAGAGAGGAAAGGATCTTTTTTTTCCTAACGTGATTTTATCGCGTCTTAGGGCAGTTATGTACAAAAAATATAAGTACTTATTTTTCGAAAACTTAAACCTTATTTACAAAAACTATAATTCTTTTCTGGAATAAAGAGAGGCAGCGGAGCGGTGAGCTAGTTAAAAATCCACCAATAAGTTTGCATAAAATCTTCGCTAGCGTAGTTTTGCTAGCTCTCAGATCCGCAACATCGCTCCGATCAATCCTTCGAACACACGTGATTCGAGACACAATATAAAGACAATAGCAGCCCGACAGCCGGCTGTCACTTGATCGCTGGCAATTTTAACAATTACACAAATACCCTATCCATTCATAAATCCCAACCTCTTTTGTGGTTATTAATAAACAACTAACATCACACAATTATTTCAAAATTAGAACACGTTAACGGTCATTCTCCGATTCGGCGTTATTTGCCTAATTACCGTAGCGATTTTTATTTTTCACTGATTTAACTTAAACTCATTAAAATATGAAACTAATAAAAAATACGAATTCAAAAATTAATGAGGCATGTTTTAATTACTGGTAGTTTTCTAGTTATTAAGACTTAAAAAAATTATGTGTACGGTAATTAGAAAAGTTTAATATCTAATGCCACGGTAATTAGAAAACACTGTCAATTTTAAGTAAAATGTGATATAATATAATAAAAATAACACACATTAATAATTTGTATAAATCTATTTATATAAAATGAATCCTTATTTCCCTTTGTCATCTATGGACCGATTTCACTAATTCTTTGTTGTGTTTGTTATTTGTTAGTTCCTAAGATTCAATGTATTACTAACACTCTATGGATATTTTTACGTCTGAAATAAAATATTATTATAAAATTATTAATGTTTGGAGAAGATTCTTATGAAAAAAAGTAAAAATTAGGGTACTTTAGGGTAGTGTAGGTTAGAGTTGAGTAGAGTGGGATAGAGTAGTGTAGGCTAGAGTAGGGTATACTAGGAGTTAAGCCGCGGGTAAATAGCTAGTATAATTTTTATTTCCATTTATTTATTTTCATACACATTATTTACATTTTTAAATAATGATACAAAAACAAAACCATATAAAAATATAAAAAAAACACTAGCCCACCGGCACCGGGAACAGGGTCCCAGCTACCGGTGATCAGGGCTCAAGAGAGAGGAACTTCCTAAAGATGCGAGCCGTGTCCAAAAGCTTCTGAATGAAGCCCTAGATTCAGCCATCTAACGAGAGCCTCCTTAGATGTTGGTTGAGACTCTTGGCTATTAAACCATTGGCAGAAACAACTATCGGCACATGACCGTTGAGTCCTCATTCAACACGTCAACAATCTCACGAGCCAATACTTAATTTTTATTATCTTTCTTGGTCTTCACAAGGTTCTCGTCACGCGGAACCGTAACGTCAACGAGCATTGCGCGCCGCTCTAATCGATCTACCACCACTATATCAGGCTTGTTTGCTACAACAGTCCTTTCAGTGATGATGTATCGACCCCAGCACAATGTGACATTGCCATCTTCAGATTCTACGAGGCCATTTCCAGAGCAAGTTGCTGATTGATAATCCTGGCTACTAGGTTGTGCCCATTCAAGTCTTCTTTGTTAGCAAGACGAGAACAATCAGAGATAATGTGTCGAATCGTTCTCCCGGCAGGTGACACGCCCGACATAAGTCAACCATCTTTCACAATAAATCCCCGATAATTGTTCGTCATGATAACCTCATCCATAATTGTACAGACAAAACCTTCGGTTTCCCCAAATAGGTCACCAAATTGAAGCTACTAAACGGACACTAAAAAGTCTACATCTGGCCCATGCAGGGCCCGGAAAAACCGCCCGTGTAGCGCCTTACTCTGCAATATTTCCTCACGATCCTTTGTCTCAAGCACTACAAGTTTGCGCCAGTTCTCTTTAGCTAAGGAGAGAGGAGTGAGGTTCTTGATCACAGTGACCACATCTCGGATTCTTGGTGCTGACGTGGGGAACCACGTCAGCTTTAAGGAAATATTCCCGGAGGTTGTATGTCTCGCGATTGTGAAGAGACTTAGCATTAAGAAAGCCTTGTCCTCCACATATCCGCGGGATATATACAGTCTCATCAACTCATCACTGATGATCGCGGGTGATGCTCAAGCGCGCTTTGCATGTAGATTGACTTCTGTACCCATCTATTTTGAGGCTACAGTTAGTAAATAAGAATTAATTTTTCATACAACGGTAATTATAAACATACGGTAATTAGTATACGGTAATTAGAAAACGATAGATTTTCTTAAAATTTTCGGAAACCAACAAAATATGCAAATACTAGCTTATTACAACGTACGGAGGCCAAAGTACTGCCTCGATTTACATGATCAACTTGGGTCTAACTTAAAAAATCAAATTTATATAATGCAAAACGGTAATTAGAAAAGTTTGTAACCAAGGTTACGGTAATTATATACTAGAGTGCTTTATTAGCGGTACACTAACGTTAGAGACGTGCAACTGCTGATGTTTCGCGGTACACATTGAGGAGACGAGACGCGTGTGGAAGTGATGTGCCAAATACTGTTTTTTAGGGGTGTGCACTCGAGAACAGAATATGTTACGGTAATTATAACTTTCCATCGGACATCCGATAATTTAATGATAATTATTTATAGACTGGTTCTAGTGAGCCGATATTTTACTATGCGATACACGTTGTTTAACACCATTTAAAATGTTGAATAGATCAAAGTAAATCTGTAAGTCATAAAAATTACAAGTAAGTTTTAACATTAAGATAGTGTGCGGACACGTTACGGTAATTAGAGAACAGAGGTTTTTGAACTTAGATTAAATTAATTTAGTCTTAAATACTTAAAATAGAAGCCTGTGTTTTTGTTTATGGCTAGATAGGGATGCTATCTAACATATAAAAAATATTGGAAGATTGAATATGATAAAAGTACGGATTATTCAAGCCCGGACACTTAAAATTTGCTTATCGGAGAATGGCCGTTAACTGTCACTCAAATGCCAAAGATATGCTAAACGTACTAAAATTCAATTCTCAATATTGAAACTGGCTTACTCATAAAATATCGAATACCTATGTTTAAAATATACCGAATTTTAAAATCCCACGGATGATCAATGATCACGGATGATCAATCACAATATTAATTAATCCTTTATATTATTAAGCGTTTCCATACACCTATTAATAACTTTTTCATGTTTTGTATCCACTTTTTTATGATATTATATATTTTTTAAATATTTGATGCCAATAATGGACCGATCCTCGCTTAAATCAACTGCCAAAAATAAAATTAAATTTCAAAACCAAAAGAACTATGTGCATGTTTGTATGCACCTTAGGCCCGTTTTCTAGATTGTCCAAAAGTAACAATACTCATATTAATAAATCTTTCAAACACACGTGATTTGAGACACAATAGAAAGTTAATAGCAGCCCGACAGCCGGCTGTCTGTTGGTCGTTGAAAGGTTAAACGTCTTTCTACTTCATTTCATTGCATGGGAGCTAAGGTGTGGAACTGGAGCTTGGGTTCTTAACAAAATCAGCGAAATACTTTAAAAGAAAAAGGGATATTCCTGAAATCACATGGTCTTTTAACCTTTCGCCGACCAAGCGACAGCCGGCTGTCGGGCTGCTATTGTCTTTCTATTGTGTCTCGAATCACGTGTGTTCGAAGGTTTAAATGTCATGGTTTTTTAATTACGTTACATTTTAAAGTTGAGTCACAAATCAAACGTTTACTTACATGACAGTTTTTTTTTTTGGTGAGTGGGAAATCATCCAATGACTGCTCCCGTCCTAGGTGCGGCGAGAGGGCGTGTCAGACTCTTACTGACTAAAACCCACTCATGTTCCTTCGATTGCCCTTTATATTCCAGTGTCACGGTAACTATTATAAACATTCCGCAACCCTGGCAGGCGTTGGCCCTGTTGGGTCCCTTCCTGTGCTGACTCCTTCTCTTTGAGGCGAACACTAACGCGCCGTCGACGCGGACTTACATGACAGTATCAAACCTACTAATTCCCTAGCCTACCTAATAAACCCAATCTACTAGTTACAGACTACACATTAACAAGTTATTTGCTGTGGCCGAAGAGTCCGTAACTTAACGCAGACACACAGGAAAGTCAAAGCATTAAACTCAACTAAGAAAAACAAAGGATAGTAGTCAAAGAATTGATCGTTTTGTCAAAAAAACTGCTTAAATAAAATCGTAGATCTCAATGAAAAAGGACAGACACTTTACTGACTGTTAATTTATGACCAATTTAATGTAAATAAGGATATTCCTCAAATATAAACAAGTTTGGTTAGATTTTAAAGAAAACAAATGAAAAGATAATCCTTCAAAATATTTTTCTACTTTTGTGTTCAGTAATTATCAGTTACCCTTTATTTTGACTGCTAGAGTAAGCGACCTGCCCCCTTACCATGACGTTTAAAGTAAGATTGTTTTAGTCCTGTTGCAGGAGTGTGCAAGTGACAGCGGTAGACACGTTGTCTAGCGTCTCTTTCCCACTGAAAGTAATATCAAAGTACTATAAGGCAGGCAAAGTACTACTGCTATAAGGGCTTGTGGTACGCTCCCTGTAGGTACAATAACATAACACTTGATTGGTAAAGTATAAAATAATATTTTGAATAAACTTTATACAATTGAACATCTTGTAAACATTTACTTACTATGAAGTTAAAACTAACAGATCATGCATATTACATTGATATTACTATGAAACCTGACCCAAACGTAGACAGACTTAAAATAAACTTACGAGAGACATAGTAAATAGTTAAAGCGCCGTTGTGCCAAGTATGGCGTTACAATGTCTCATGTCTAGAAAGAGCTACCTACAGAAGTAGCATTATAGAATAGATTGTATAATAGTATCTATACTTGAGCTAACTTCGATAAAGAATACAGGTAAACAAACCAATATAGGGTATCACAACTCACTTTTTACAAATCTTCTATTATTGATGTTAAACATCTATAGCCGCACGTAAAACAAATTTGTGGCGTTGCGACGCATGCCGTGGCGACGCGTCGCACGCTTTTTCTTTTCAATCATATTACTTTTACAAAATAAGTCGATGTTTCACATCTGCCAGGCGTCCCGTGACGGCTCACTTTTTTTTAACATGATTATCGCCTCTTTCACGCTTACTATTTATTAAGAAATCCTATTGTAGCATATTTTACTAGAATCACTCAAATAACATGCATATTACCTTGTTATTTCGAAAAATCAAGCAAGGGTTTGTTTACCTCTATTCTTTATCGAATTTGGCTCAAGTACTTACAGATTGTGTAAGTCTGGTGACAGTCGCTGCATGTAAAACAAAAAAAAAAGCAAAAAAGGATAAACAGGTACCCAGTACGAAAGTTTAGAAAAAGAGTTTCCAAAAACCTGAAAGAAGCCATTTTTATCATGGGTCTAATAACCCAGACAATGACAGACTGGTGTAATTGTTTTACCCTAGGATATACAAATTAAAAAATACACCAATACTTTCATATTGTGACGGCTACACAAGAACTCATCAACCGTAAACTCTGCGAATAATTTATTTATGAATGGAGCAGCTACAACAATCGTCAGTGATGTATTGCTTACTCATGAAAAAAATGGCGAATCATTAATTATAGTCATACAAGTATCATTGTCCTGTGAAATAAGTGTGTGAAATTGTAAGGGTGTGGAAACAGGGAATAGATAAATAAATATCCTGGGAGTTGTCCCAGGATATTTATTTATTTATTCCCTATTCTCCACACACGGTTCACCGCTAACCATTAGAACAGCAGGCCCATCAAAACACGGCATGAAAGTTTAAACGAAATGTTGCTTATTTTTCTGCTTTAAAAACCTTTACTGCTATAAAAGTTATCAACCAGGACCAACAGGCCCGTCAAATTTGGCTCCTGCGTGATTTTTGTCAACAAAACCTCTTAAGCATCTATCCGCAGTTTTCGTACATCCCTTGGTTTAAATAGTTATTTAAAAAAAAAAACAATTTATACCATAAGATCAACTAGAAAATTGTTAATCAATAGTAAACTTAAATTAAGTTACTCAACTAGCACTTTCAGAGAGTTTTTAGACTGAGGGCTGATTTTTCAATCATCAGTTAACTTCAATCTGAGGAATAAATATGACGGTTTGACATATTTTCTATACAAAAGCTGTCAAAACGTCAAACATATTCTTTAGGTAAAAGTTATCTAGCTATTGAAAAATCGGCCCTTAGGCTAATAAAATTCATAATTATAGTCCTTGATTTATCTGAGGAATAAATATGACGGTTTGACATATTTTCTATACAAAAGCTGTCAAAACGTCAAACTTATTCTTTAGGTAGAAGTTATCTAGCGATTGAAAAATCGGCCCTTAGGCTAATAAAAGTCATAATTATAGTCTTTAAATTGAAGTATTTTTTTTTAAGAACTGTGAATAATCTTAGAATACAAAAAAAAGTGAGCCGTCACGGGACGCCTGGCAGATGTGAAACATCGACATTATTTTGTAAAAGTAATATGATTGAAAAGAAACAAAAGCGTGGCGACGCGTCGCCACGGCATGCGTCGCCACGCCAGAAATTTGTTTTACGTGCGGCTATAGATGTTTCACATCAAAATAAAAACATTTTTATTTCGTAATCAATGAATTGTGCTAACTGTCATTAATAACTATGCCAAGAACTCAGATTAACAAATTTTATCAAATATTTATCCTCTTACTTCCCAGTAAAGTTGAACCGAGTTGGAAACTAATTATTTAATTAGAAAGAAATAAAGTTGGAATGAAAATATTTATAGGAGATAGGTACGCAAACAGAGACAGTTTGCGTTTAATTAAGTTAATTCTTATCCTCTTTTAAATAGGTTTTATACTTTGTAAGTTTCCGTACTTGTGATTGTATAAAATACTAGCTTTTGCCCGCGTCTTCGCTCGCGTTAGCAAGGAATAAAAAGTAGTCTATGTCACTCTCCAACCCTTTACCTATCTCTACTTAAAAAATAACGTCAATGCGTCGCTCCGTTTTGCCGTGAAAGGCGGATACCGATAAACTAACAGACAGACACAAACACACACACTCTTTCCCAATAATAATATTAGTATGGATTAGTGGGCACCCGCGTTTTCACTCACATTGTGTGTATTTGATTACTGCTCCGTTACCGTATGTAATAGCGTCTTGTTATGTAGCCTATGTGTTATTTAGATGTATATGCTATATTATATAACTGTAAAGATTTTTAAAAATCCGACCAGCAGTTTTTGCCTGAAAGAGTAAAAGACATCTATAAACACACACACACACAAACAAACAAAAAAAAACACTATTTAGAAATAACGTAACATTAACTTTAATAAATCAACAAAAAGAAAATTGAAAATTAAATATTCTCACTAGAATTTATGTGCATCTATCTTAATAATATCTTATTTTATATATATTAAATTCTCGTGTCACAATGTTAGTTACCTTACTCCTGCGAAACGGCTTTGCCGATTTTTACCAAAGTTTATCTGCATATTCAGTAGGTCTGAGAATCGGCTACTATCTGTTTTTCATACCCCTAAGTGATAAGTGTTGTTCACCCTTAACATTTTTAATGCGGGTAAAACCACGGGAGGCATCTAGTAATTCTATAAGTTCATAAATAAATGTTATGAATATCACATTCTCATCAATAAAATAAATAAACTTAATAAACCTGATAGGTAATTTAATATTACTTAACGATTGATTAAAGGACATCATTCACTCCCCATACATTTTTGGTCCAAATACGAAAGTGCCAGTGGAGTCTAAAATAAGATATAGCATACTTTTTTGGGGGAATAGCTATGAATATAATTGCAGAAGAGCTTTCGTCCTTCAAAAACGAGCAATTCGTACCATGGTCCGAATCTCACAAAGGGAAAGTTGCCGACAACATTTTACCAATTTGGGCATTCTTACAGTTCCAGGTCTTTACGTACTAGTACTTTTAAGTAATTTGGCCAAAAACATACATGACTATGAGTCAATGGAGGAACGGCAGATTAGGGAAGGCACCCGTAGGTTTGACTTAAAGAATAAAAAGTTTAATAATCATAAGTAACGAATTGTTAAACACTGTCCACGATACCAGTCCGTAAAATTATTTAACAGGTTGCCGTTAGAAATAAAAAGTGAGGTCTATAGCAGCGCTTTTAAATTGAAACTAAAACAATTCCTATTGAATAAGTGTCTATATGCTGTGGAAGAACTTTAATTTCTGTTATTTTATTATTGTGTAATTTTTTATTGGATTTTATTAATTTCATTTATTGATATGACTACAAATTTTATTATTGTTTTTTTCTATTTAATTAAATATGACATTTCTGATTATTTCAAATTTTATTCGTAAATAATGTCTTAATTTATCTTAAATTTTAAAGTTAGACAATGTTTAAATTAATTAAGAAATTCAAATATTATTTTAAGTCTTGACTTGATATATTATTATATAAAAATGAAAGTCAAATTTATTAAATTAAGATAAGGTAGAAATGTTAAAAAATGTAATTTTGTAATTTATTGTGAAATTGTGAATTCAGATACAAACTATTGTTTATGAATAAATGACTATGACTATGACTATGACTATGCCGGCCATAGAAAAAAAAAGATATTCTGTTAGACCTTGTTCTTCTTAACATTTTTTATTATAGCACCAAACCTGTGGGACCATTCCCCTTGGTTTTATTTGAGGTCAAAATCACGCATATTTTTAGTAAAATAAATTGCCAAAACAAAAGATTTAGCTCTTTAGAGGTATGAGGAAATAGAGAGGTATCCTCCGACCAGACATGTGTTGTATCTGGTGGGTTACTGCCCGACAATTGTTGTCGGTATTTAGTATTTTGTTTGCTGTCTAGCCGAAGTGCAATGTATCAAGGTCTGAATTTGATGACCAGGTACGCGCGTCCACTGCGTGTAGGTGGTGAGGCTATCGGTTGAAGTCATTTAGCTGGGTGGCTGTGTGACTCGCCTATCGACAGCTTAAGGAAGTGAAAATGACACAGCGTGCTACTACCCCGCCCCTCCCAAAACACTTTGTTGAGGTCGAAAACCACTAGTATGGTGACATCATTCCCCCGACTCATCATTGGGGCATCTCCGCAGACAGTTGATACTCACCAAAAATCAAGCGGCTCTCAGTTTCAACTCACTAGGACCTTACACTGGGTCAGCAAGCAACATATGAAGGTGTATATAGACAACTAATTGTACTAACGACCTCCGGTCTCGAACACTCTCGTAGGGAGAGTGGTGTGGCGACAATCACTCAACATGTGATCTAAAAATGACATCCTACATTGCACAATAAGAGTTTGACAAGACATAAGCATAATATACTAAATACCGACTACAATTGTCGGGCAGTAACCCACCAGACACAACACATGTCTGGTCGGAGGATGAAATGAAATGAAATCGTTTATTCTGCAAGTAGGATCTTAAAATCACTTTTACATGTCATATTTTTTATGCTAGTTGGAGCCGGCATTTCCTAACTGGACTACCTCTGAGAAGAAACGCCGAAACAAACTCAGGGATTATCGTCTCTTTTAAAGTCCAGACAATTTCAATATTTTTGTGCAACAAACCATGCAGAATAACATTCAGGCTAGCCTTTTGAGGAAAGTGCCAGTAATAGTTTTGGTAAACCTGCCTCAAAAAGCATCGTGAGCTCAACTTTAATCAAAAGGAGCTCCACAAACCGATATCACATTACTGCTTGTAAAATCATGGGCTTACAAGTCGCCCGTTGAATAGTCATTTTGTGCATTCTAGATGACTTGTACACTTACAATATAGTATGTTTTATTAACAAAATATGTATATATTATAGACGGCTAAATAGTGCTTAGCAGAGCGAGCAGTTCAATCCCAAGCTTTTTTGTCTTCTAAATAATCTGATATTTTACAGTACCCTTTTTTGTAGAGTTTTGTTTTAATACAGTTTTTATATCTTTTTATTGGTAAATTTCGAATATCAATAGGAAGTTTATTGTAAAAGCGTATACATTGACCCATGAACGAGTTGCCTACTCTGTGGAGGCGAGTGTGATGTACAGCAAGATTGTGTTTGTTCCTGGTATTTACACTATGAATATCGGATTTTTTTTTAAAGTCCGATATATTTTTTTTTACATACATTAGGTTTTCAAATATATACTGTGAAGCTACAGTCAGAACTACTTCTTTGAATTTTTCTCTAAGAGATGCCTCCCTATTTCCTCATACCTCTAAAGAGCTAAATCTTTTGTTTTGGCAATTTATTTTACTAAAAATATGCGTGATTTTGACCTCAAATTAAGTCAAGGGGAATGATGGTTTGGTGTCATAATAAAAAATGTTAAGAAGAACAAGGTCTAACAGAATATCATTTTTTTTTTCTTTGGACCCTTTGGCACTTTCGAATTTGGACCAAAAAGAGTGATGTCCTTTACAAAAGCAAAATAATCAGTTTGTATTAATTATTTTAATAACAAATTTTAATAAAACAACCAACAAAAAAGAATAAATTCAAGTTACTTGAGCAAACTGTCACTAGCAATCTAAGGTTAGAGTGGTGGAAGTAGTGGCTATTCTAAAAAAAAACATATGTTTTAAAAAAAGCCATTCAGTGGCAAGAAATGGCTGTCTCGGTCGGCGACATGTAAATGTATTGTGTAGATAAGTTAAACGCTACTCCTACGCGGTGTGGTCTAAGTTATAAACGCAAGCGAAAAGCAGAGGATTTTATAAAGTGGTATGTTTTTGCTTGGGATTGAATGTTTTTGATAGATCTGGACACTGTCCCAGTGCTAGACAAAAGTCTCGCAAATTTACGATCAACATTTTTGAAGAGTCTCATCATCATCAACATGTTTCATTTCAGTCTAGCATCCGGTATCCAGCAGATAAAAACATGTTTACAGTGATACAGTGCTTATCAAGCGTATAAATCCAGTTATGTTTGCGCCAGCTACTGTATCAATGTAAAACAGCCTTCACCCATTGTGTATGTGTCTATCTATCTTTCTGTGGCACCGTAGCTTAGGTAAACCGATTTTAGGTGCTATTTTTTTTAAGGAAGTTTTCTAGCAATTTATGTTTGATATGTTTTGTCAAAATAGGTTTGCGGTTTCGGAATTATTAACACTCTGTTAACTGAAGTCATGATCTTAAATGTTTCGGAGGTTGAATCAAATCGCTCCACCTCATGCTTTGCACCTGCTATATAGTTAGAACCATTACAATCTCCAGCATTATTCTGCGGAGATACATTCGCGATTATAAAGCTTACCTTATAAAGATTTATATTGTCAAGTTTTACATAAATATTGTTAGTTTGTTCAGTTTATTTAGATCTTGATATGGAGATAAGATTTAAAAAATTACGAAAAAAATGTTGAAGAAAACTGTTTTTGCTAGCAATATCAGAGTGAGCAAATAAAAAAAAATAGATACGAAATGAGATAGATGACCCCTTTTCCCCAGTACCAACACGACATTGATATAAAATAAAAAAGTAAGCTTCTTGTATTAAAAAGTATTAAAAAACAATTGCATAAACCACACCGCAGCGCAAAAAACATAAACACACAACATGGCTGACGGACCGTTAATTAAACAATCTAAGAAATACACCTACATTTTTATTAGTTATTATTATTGGTTGGAACGAGCCAAGTTTCCGCCAAGTTAATCAGTTCCTGCAGTTAGATTACAATGTTACTGCTAAACTTGCCAAGCATGACTGGTTAGATAGTCTGGGATGCAACTAATTAGTTGCTGTACGCAAACTGCCTAAGTTTGCGTAAATAGCATTCAAAGTCGTGAATGTTTATTGTATTTGTAAAAAGTATTAGTACATATTATATAATATCATTCAATTTTTTTTTGTTTGTGTTTAAATATTTGTATTATAACAGGCTTAAACTTAAAAAAATCGTAATATCAACACAACGCAAAATAAAAAGTGTAACTTTTTTTTTTAATTTTGTTATTTATAAAGTGTAACTTAGATTTCTAAAAATGTTATATAAGCGCCAAAAATAGATTTTAATATTGGTCTTATTTACCAACAAACATTTTGTTACAGTAATTGGCAGAGAAAGTACCACTATGGATCGCAAATCAATCAAGAGCAGCTCGATGGGCACCGCTGCTGTCACCAAAGTGTTTGTGCTCCTACTCGTCATATGCCTCGTGGAGTGTGCTTCAGGTATGTTTAAAGACACGTGTCACTAAAAGTACCACTATAGATTTTTATTTACAATGGTGTAAATAAAAATCCATTGTCATCTTTGAGAGTGACGAAAGGAGTTGGCTAGAGTTTGAAGACAGTTCGCACTAAAAGTAATGTCGAAGATTTTATATTTTTCAAAATCAGTATCACTGTGACCAATAAACATCCGTCGTCTAAGTTTTAAAATCGTACATTCGAAAGTCAATCATGATATTTTAAAGCGACAAGCAATAATGTGTTTCGAATATGTATTGTATTGTAAGATTAAACACAAGACCTGACAGAAAAAGTACCACAATAGATTGCGGAGCGTGTAAAAGCCCAGTAAGTACCACCGGAACTAAAACGTCTGTTATAATGTCTCACTGAGTGCCCGACGAGTAATGTTCTTCGTGCTAAACGATTCATTTGTTCAACTGCATCTAACTAGAATAGTAGGATTTAGAGTTAGACACCCTACTGCTATTCTTTGAGACTACTCAAGGATAAAGAAGTCTTAACAATCTGCAAATATACAGCTCTTAAAAATTGATCATTTCATTAAATAAATTAATTAAATAATATAATTTTAAGGCCTGACTACCACCATACACAAAGCAAAGTCGGACTAGTTCACCATTTATAGCAGAATGACTAGATTAAGCATGCGCTCGTGGTTGCGGAATAGTTATAATAGTTACCGTGACCCCGCAACATAAAGGGCAACCGAAGGAACATGAGTGGGTCAGAGTCAGTAAAAGTCTGACACACCCTCCCGCCCCGCCCAGGACAGGAGAAGTCATTTCATGATTTCCCACTCACCAAAAAAAAGCATGCGCTCGAGTGTCCAAGCAATCAGTATTTTGACGGAAATGAAACTATATATTCGCATACCATACTAATAATTTTGTGAAACACAAAGCACGACCACGACTTAAGACAATTCAGGAATACGTTATATATAAAAAAATATCAAAAATATCGAGTCACGTTGAAACGCAAAAACAAGATTTATGTAAGAGACGTTAGATAATGTCTTGATATGGGAGAGCACACAAGCCTTTCGCATTTCTTAGTAGGTAACATCAATTTGTCGGTAGAATGTGACGTGATGTTTGTTACATTTGTTCTTTCTTTCGGACAAAAGACAGTAGGATCTATCTGGGTAAGAACAGCTTCAGAGGTTCTTCAGTCATGTCTCCAAAAACGCAAATAAAAAAGGAAAAATAAATAAAAAAGCTTTGTGATAAATATAATTACGATGGGAGATATCCGGCTTCAATATTAAGTTGCAAGATTAAACCCGAACATACATAGTTACGTACATACACATACATACATTTACAGTTAAATAAAAGGTTGTAAAATTGGGAGAAATTATAATTTTACCTTGTAGTTAGCATGCCCTCTTCATACAAACCGAAAACCAAGGCCCTATAATCTTGATCTTAACAATTTTTAAGGCGAAAAACTATTAATATCATAAGTCTGTCAGTTAACAAATACTACAAATAATACCGGCCTATTACTGTCCCACTGCATGGAAAAAAGGCCTCTTTCCATTCACAGAAGACACGAGCATTTATCACGCTAGCTCAATATTAAAAATAACTGTTGTATTTTAACAAACAAAATCCTTTTCAACTTAATTATTTTTGGAACAAAAAATAGCGTAATTCAATCATTTTAATTTAAAAGAGTGTTTAATCAAAATAGGTGCGGTTAAATTACTGGTTGCCGACAGAACCTGGCATTTAAAAAAGGAACGTTTATCGCGAATAGTCGCCATATTAGGTTTTTAACCTTTTTATTTAATTTTAAAGGATCTTCTTTTCATTTTATTTATGCATTCATGGCCACTGTATGAAATTTGACTGGTTAAGCTATATCGCACCTTATTTTTAATGATATATGGATTATATTAGAATAAAGACTTGACAACTACGTTTTTATGTCATTGTATGACAAACAGGCTGACAGCCCACTTAATGTTAAATGATCATTGCCGCGTGTCCATACGCGGCAATAGCTTTTATTGTTACAGTAGCTTACCTTCGCGGTTTCATCTGCTTTGATCACTATCGAGCTCCCGTAGGTCTTAGCTTATAGCCTTCCTATGGGCTAGCCAGAAAAAAAAAATTTTTTTAAACGGACCTGCAGTACCTTCGATTACCACGTTTAACAATATAAACAAACAAACTCTTAATTATAATATTAAGTATATTACAAGTCCATATTTGATCGACTGAAAACCGACCCTAGAGTATTAATTTAGGGTGGACATATAAAATAGTGCTTTGAAACTTCCAATCAATTTCACCCTTCCTGACTATTATTAAATCACAAAGCTTGTCCCATATTAGAACGCGGACATTCTTTCAGCTCTTGAAAAACCTCTTTTTAAACTAGATTACAGCACACATACATTTTGGAAAATTGGATTACAAAAGCGCGTTCTGTTATTCTTGTATTACAAAGAAGAACCTCCAAGTCCACTTCAATATTTTATATCCAGAGTGATAACACGGAAATGGCGCCGATACTAAGTTACAGACTTATCGTACGAATTCTTATAAATCTCATGTTTTAGAGTTTCGCATAAAAGTCAAATTTTATCCACCCAGAAAATAAATCATATACCTACGCATAAGAAGTTTATCCACAAAATCCTGTTCAAATCTCTTAAACACCCATTTTCTAGCAAATGGCTTACGAAGAAAAAACCGTGAAAATGTCTTGACAAAATGTTTGTGTTAGTTTAATTTTATAAGGTTTATCCCTATGTCAATTTGGGCCGAAATGAAACAATTTGATGAGTGCAATCTTTCATGATTATTGTTTTTTGAGCATGTTTATGAAATACACAAACACAGTATTGTTAGCTTATTATTTTGTACTACTAAGGTCTATTCTCATACAGAGATTTCACATAATAGCACGTTTAAAATCAAATCACAATAGCTTAGAAAATGTTAGAGCCAGTCGACTAATCAGAATATGTGAAAATGCAGGCTAGTTGGTTAGGTATTTAATTCCAAGGCGGAGGTAACGAGCACTGTTCAACACGCTTGCTTTAGGCCTTTGGGATTTTTCTTAGTTGAGTTTTCTTGGATGTCAGTGATGACCAAGATAAACTGTCAAAGACACATTACTTCGCCACGTGACAAGCGATGAGATGAAGTTTTGTCATAACTGTAATAAAAAACACACACAACTATAAACACAATGCAAAAGACCTAACTGAAAGTAAATATATTGTTTAAAGCGCATCACTTTAGGCACCTGTCTAAACTTTCTTTTTTTTTTTTACTTTTAGTATCACGCGTAACTATAGGTCTACGACTCATCATCAAACTAAAGAAAACAAAAAATATTTTTGGATATTACCACTCAAACGACTTAACTGTGCACCTTGCGCTGTGACGTAACGCTGTCGAAATGCTATCGCTACTAAACGAACGAGGTGATCACGGGGCGCCGCGCGGGGAAGCGAGAAAGGTCTCGCATTCCAGCGAGGTGTACAGATAAGTAGTATGGGTTGTAATGGCAACACGGTATGTAATGTAAGCCAAACCTTAAGGCTCTAGAAATATGGAAAATACAAGGAACAGTTCATTATTAATGAATATTTGAAGTTTTGAAACAACGTTAAAAACTTGAGAACATGTTTAACTTCGACTCGAAAATATCCCAATGATAGGACAAGCAAGTCATTTTCGTTCATGTTAAGAAACTTTTTGCTCCCGCTTTGATATCCATCCGCCTGCTAAAGCTGATACATACTGACGCTACCAAGTGAAACACCCGCCATACATTTTGTTGGCGATGCGACTAAGTTACGCAACCTTGTGTCCTAATGCTATATGGCTCCTAGTAAACTTATATATACAAGGTGATTTTTTGGTCCTGCACCACCCGCTAGGAGATGATTCTACCCATGAAAACAAACAACTTTTATTATGGAACCAACTCTGAAATTTCGAAAAAAATATCAGCTGTTTCATATATTACGGTCGGAGGGCATTGAACTTTTGTTAGGAACAGCTGATATTTTTTTCGCGATTTCAGAGTTGGTTCCATAATAAAAGTTGTTTGTTTTCATGTGTAGAATTATCTCCTAGCGGGTGGTGCAGGACCAAAAATACACCTAGTATAGCTCATGAACTCTCACTAATTTCCCAGTTTATTTCTTCTTATTGTAGTGTTTTTCCCTATACTACAAAGTAAAAAAATATAAAAATTTCAAAGTCCCCATCGCCTCTCGATTCTCTGGACACCTTAAATTGAATTGAATAACTTAAAACCAAAACTTTTTACTAAACTTTACTTCAGTTAGTTTATTTCACTAACACGAAATAATGAACATAGTCTAATCACGTACTAAAAGAATGCGTGACAATAATAAGTTTACTGTCACGGTGACTAACTGAGTTTTTCCTAGTCACGTATTCATAGATTCAATTTTGTTTGATTTAATAAAATTGTTGCTTTTCTATTTTCGGTAAACAGTTTTTGTTTTATGTCTTTGTTACAATTATGGTAATTTTATAAACGGCTTTCTACAGTAATGTTATAATAAGTTAGAGTTTTTTTAATATTTGCTAGTTTTATACTAGCCTTATTGTAGGGCAATAAGGCCGTACGCTAAAGGCCTCTCCCCATATATGAAACGGCACATTTATTGAAAACTATGCTTTCTCAACTCACAAGATAAACTTTTAAATAATTTCAATTTTAATAAGAGCTATGATCTTTTAATTTAAATATTGATATTAACTATAAGACAAAAAAAAATGGTTACATCTACTTTTGTTTTTATGATTTTAACAATAATGACACACAAAAACAATAGGTGCCAACTATGTATAACATGTTATATAAAATTGTTATACATTTATTTTTCAGTAGACACTAAATATGATAAAAATGTATACATTACACATTTTGCAATGTTGAAAAACAATGAATTACATTACGTTTTAAAACACAAGTTAAATAATAACGTTTTAAATCTGTACGCACTTTAATATGTTAATAAATTATCGTACCAATTTGTTTAAAACTCAAATCTAAACCCTTACAGTTAGTTTAAATTATACAAAGCATTTGAATATCATTGAAACCAATTAATTCAATGAATTTAACAATAGACACTTAAAATAACCTCGATATTTAAACAAATAAACATCTTAAAATAACTTCTCATTGTATTCGCATTAAACAATAAATAATTTTAATTATTCAATATAAATAACATTATTCAGAGTTTGAATAAAAACAAATTTCAAGTATTATTTGTTAAGTAGTGGAGCTCTTTGTGAAACTTACTTTGAAGATGACATATAGCACATCGTAATCAACATTCATTCTTTTAACATAAAGGGCAACCGAAGGAACATGAGTGGGTTTTGGTCAGTAAAAGTCTGGCACGCCCTCCCGCCGCACCCAGGACAGGAGAAGTCATTTGATGATTTCCCACTCTCCAAAAAAAAATATGTAGCACATTTATTTCGTCAGTGTAATAGCTACACCACACTATAAAATAATGTGGCGTTGTACGCCAGAGAACTGTATTTGCTTTTATCTTATCAGTATTCAGAATTAAGTATCATTTATTGCAATCATGTTTTACAAGTTGACACAAACATATAAGTATACTAGCTTTTGCCCGCGGCTTCGCTCGCGTTAGAAAGAGACAAAAAGTAGCCTATGTTACTCTCCATCCCTTCAACTATCTCCACTCAAAAAATCACGTCAATTCATCGCTCCGTTTTGCCGTGAAAGAAAGACAAACAGACAGACAGACAGACACACTTTCCCATTTATAATATTAGTATGGATTATATAAGTTTCATACATGACTTTAAAACACAGCAATGAGTATTTTAAAATTTAACCAATAAAACATCACTCGGTGTTTAAATAAAAAAAAAACGAATTTAATATTTTTTCTATTACTTTTATTTATGTATCTTCTATGTTGTGTATTAAGCTTGACCGTCCTGCCTTAACTGTGAATATTGAATTCAATTTGACAGTAGTATTGACTATTATTATATTTTAAATTTTCGCGTTTCATATTTAAAATTTTACTGTTCTGCGGGATTTAACGCGCACGTTCCTTTTTTAACCGACTTCTAAAAAAAGGAGGAGGCTCTCAATTCGGATGTTTGTATTTTTTTTTTTAAGTTTGTTCGCGCATATCTCCTTCGTTTACCAACCGATTTGAACAATTCTTATTTTGTTTGAAAGGGTAGACTTCCCAAATGGTCACATTGTCATCAGGTCCAGGATCTGATGATGCGAAATCAAGGGAAAGTCGGTTTTTTTTATGCAAAAAAATTATCTTGTTTTGTTTTTGCTTGACGTTTCGGCAGGGTAACACCTGCCATGGTCACAAGCAGACTAACTATTATTAGTATTGACTGTTGTTAAATATTTTTATTGAATGTCACATAACCCCATATTTATTCATTTCAAATTGATTTACCTGATTAGATGTCTGCTACGATTTCACTTGGGTCATGGCTTTGGTTTACTGCTCTGTAAAGTTTCATAAAATCCGTTCAGTACATTTTGCTTGAAAGAGTATCAAACATACACACACATACACCTATACATTTATAATGTCATAATAGGTAAGTAGAGATGAATGTATACCTATGTAGTTTTCTGAAAACATTGCAGTATTTTACTTACTTTTAATATTACAATTTCTAAACTTGCATTGTCTGTGGTATTGTTAAATGGCAATTAGTAGTCTTTCCTGAAAATTATTCTCTTGGGACTTCTAATAGGGATAGCTTAGTGTGTTTCCTAATAGTCCAGATTAATTTGAAAAAAAAACCGGCCAAGAGCGTGTCGGGCCACGCTCAATGTAGGGTCCCGTAGTTTCCCGTCCGTCACAATAAGTGTTCCCACTTATAAGTTTAAAAAAAAAGGCTATTTGTTACGTTGACATACTAAGTACGCAGAAATTATTTTGTACAACCTTTTTGTCTTTTTTGTACAAAAACTGTTCTTTCTATCAAGTTCAAAATAATTTTCCTAGAAAGTCCTTATAAAGTTCTACTTTCCAGATTTTTTTCATATTTTTTAAACCAACGGGTCAAAAGTTAGAGGGGGGGACGCTTTAATTTTTCCTTTTGGAGCGATTATTTCCGATATTATTGACATTATCAAAAACTGATTTTAGTAAACCCCTATTCATTTTTAAATACCTATCCAACAATACATCACAAGTCAGGGTTGAAATTAAAAATAAAAACACTTCCCTCTTTACATATAGGGGGGCTACCCTAATAAAACATTTTTTTCCAATTTTTATTTTACCACTTTGTCGGCGTGGTTGATATACATATTGGTACCAAATTTCAGCTTTCTAGTGCTAACGGTCACAGAGATTAAGCGAGGACGGACGGACAGACAGACAGACATGGCGAAACTATAAGGGTTCCTAGTTGACTACGGAACCCTAAAAATGGTAGATTAAATATATCTAAGTAATTATGACTAATAGTGGCTCATCAGTGGTTGAAACTCGTGCGAGTCTTGAGTTTGGTTCACAAATAGTAAAAGTAGTTGTTACTGGCCAGATTGTTAATTTTATTTGCCCACCTTAAAAGGGAGAAAGATTTAAAGCAGTGAAGGACTTAATAAAATAACATTTTGAACTCATATCTCAGCCAGACCGGGTAAAAATTAATTTTTAAATAGTAACTTAATATTTTATCCTAAAAAATACTTATACCTAATATCTCTGTCGGGCCTGTTGGTCTAGTGTTCAGTGACCCTGACTGCTAAGCCAGAGGTCGTAGGTTCGATTCCCACCCAGGACGAACTATGTCTGATGAGCATAAATTATAAATGTTTGTTCTGTGTCTGGGTGTTTTTTATTTATAATATGTATGTATTTAAAAATTATATAAGTATGTATATCAGTAGTCTGATTACCATAACACAAGCTCTGCTTACCTTGGGATATGATGGCCGTGTGTAAGATGTCCCAGGATATTTATTTATTTATTATTTATCTAAATTGGTGTAGAGATTTATACGCAATAACGTCCCTAACACAGAGATACTTAGGCGTGGAATTTTATTACACTACATAATTTAGCAAGTTTAACGAATAACGTGTTGTCGATCGTAACAAAATGTTTGTCAAAGATATTACATATTTTATTTAATGGTGTCATAAACGTGTACAATATTATCATCGGTTTGGCCAATCATTTAAGCATGGTACAGAGTATACTTACTAGACTTCAGTAATTGTGGTTTTATCTAAAATAGTTATTTCGGGAAGTCACTAAAAATAATAATAAATATATTAGTGTCTATGAATAATTAGACTGGCAAAATGTCGCTGGTCACGGATTCATTAGGGCCTTAAGTTTACGAATTGATGGTAGCTGCAGAGGCCCAGGGGACCCAGGCTAGGCAGTCGCACTGGTGTCTATATACACAGATAAACAACTATGATTATAACTGACCGGGGTTGCGGAATGTTTATAATAGTTACCGTGACCCTGGAACATAAAGGGCAATCGAAGGAACATGAGTGGGTTTAAGTCAGTAAGAATCTGACACGCCCTCCCGCCGCACCCAGGACGAGAGCAGTCATTGGATGATTTCCCACTCACCAAAAAAAAATGATTATAACTGAATATTTTACGTTCTTCTTTTTAAGGTTAGACTGGAAGCTAACCCTCACACAATTGGGAAAAGGCTATGGAGATTATGATGTTGAAAACACCTTATTATCCTTCACTTTTAAAATGTATTGTTCTATTAAATAAATCATTTGCTGCAATTATAATTTAAAAAAATACTTAAGCGCTTCCAATAAACTATGGAATATTGTATAGTTTCCGAAACGGTAAACGTAACGGGTTTATTTGTAACTAGCTTTTGCCCGCGACTTCGTTTGCGCTCCCGGGGGATTTCATGAATGAAAATTATCCTATGTCCTTTTTCGGGTCC
The DNA here is from genome assembly GCA_033675125.1 of Athetis lepigone. Lineage (NCBI taxonomy): Eukaryota > Metazoa > Arthropoda > Insecta > Lepidoptera > Noctuidae > Athetis > Athetis lepigone. Next base: position 3,707,933 of record CM066218.1, on the reverse strand, counting down.
CAGACTATATCTGAACCAAATTTTATTTTAATCGGTTTAGTGGTTTAGGCGTGAAGAGAGGACAGACAGACAGACAGACAGAGTTACTTTTGCATTTATTATATTAGTATGGATTATTTACAACTCATATTCAGGTAATGGGTGACAAAGGTCGTGAACTTCCACGTAACAACATTTATTATTCATTAATTAATCGCAAGTACATCGGCTGACGTGCAAATTGTGCATTGAGGTAGGTCTGCACGATATTGTACAGAGTAATTAAAATGTAAGAGGTTTTTTTTTTAATATTTTTATGTAGGTTTTAATGTTTTAATCTATTTAAGTGTACCTAATTAACTAATTAGAAAATAATAAAATTATATTTATTTTGTTTTTTTTAATACAACACTTTTCTCTCGTCAATATTGCTCAAAGTAAACAAAAAGTGCTTTATTACTTCGTTCCAGAAACGTAGGTATAGTGCTTCTGTTAATGGTCATAGTACTTCTATTAATGGCCTACACGCGGATTTTATGTTGCATTTCACCATAAAAAAAGGTTTAGAGCGGCGATGCATGGTGCGAAAAAAGATAAACACTTTTTGACACCCCTAATTCTAAAACAAAGAAGACCCTAAAAACACGAAAATAGTCGAAATCCTTGCGCGGATGCGGGCAACAGATAGTAAATAAATAACATAAAAATTATCCTCTGATTGATTCACAAGCGTTTTACAGAGTTGTTGTAGGAGTTTTATTGGCAAGAGAGAATGGTTCTTGAATGAGGTACTTAACTGACTGTTATTCAATTTGACGCCCCTAAGATGACCCACTGACCGAATCTGTTAATGCACAAGACCCCAAATGCGTTGATCTACGTATATTCATTAAGTACATGGTTTTTTGTATTCAATGTGTATCACTTATCAAAATTGTAGTTGGGAAAATAGTTACACTAGTCACTATTATGGACCTTGAGTAAAAAATGAGTATGGGAGAGAGAAAAATAATTATGGGTTCAATTTTATTATTATTTTAGTATTTAGTAAATAATATGTCTATGTTAACTCAGCATTGAATTATAATAATTACTGATTTATAAATCACAAACCGTTATTCATTTAATTTGTTTCCCAATTGGCTACAGACATACAATAAAACTGATCCAACTTGTAGTATCCTATTAACTTCACTCCCAAACTAACCTTCCCAACACCCCAAAGGCCCATTAACAACAAGCGACTTCAAAACAATTTTTAATCAACAACTAAGCTGCGTTAAAGATGAAAAGTGACATTTACGCCGTATTGTTGGTCGTTGCGATCGGAAATGGCCAGTCCCAGCGAGCCAGCCATTGAGACTCGCATCACGCGGCCATATTGCTTTCAAACGTTCCGCCATTGACAGATTAAAAATGGTGTCTAAATGTATTATTGTCTTATTTGAAATTAATTAATTATTTGCTGGTTAAAGGGTTGGGGTTCTTTGAAGTGCTGTTTTCGGTTTGGTTTGTCTTTTCTGAATAGGATTTGTTTTGTGTGGTTTGATTTAAAGATGGACAATCGTCAAATGGTAAAATAAATGGGAGTACCTAAATGTATTGAATGTTTTGTGTAAAGTTTTTTGGACAATAACTTTTAAGTCACCATTTACGCTTTCTAAATTCTGAACGTTATTATACAGGAGTTCTAGTTAAAGTTAATTGAAAGATTTCTACTACGATGACTATGAACACACATAAATAATGATAAAGAAAAAAAACGTCACCGTCAGAATCAGCAATCTCCAATTTTATTTTCTTGGCTAGTTTTTAAAAACAATTGTTTTAAAAGTGGCATAAAAATTACTCACTATATTGGTCAATAGTAGACGAAACATGACTGTAATATAGGTTTTCATTATCATTACCTACCATAGGCACCAGCGATTTACAATTTAACTGTACTTGTTTATGCCAAAAAATAAATATAATAAATGATTATTATGACAGACCCCGTTACCTGTCATTTTAAACTGACTTACACATTAACCTCCAAATGGCCCTGTTTCAATTAAGTGACCTGGTAACAGTACATTAATCTTCGTTCATAACCCAAACTAATATCGTCTATTTCATCCACAGAGCAGAGAATTAACAGTAGAGGTAGCAAAGCGTCGACCCTTTTAGAGAAAGTCGGCGGTTGGCGCAGTCAACGTGGAGGTAGGTGATGAATGAACGAAATGAACGCAATGTGAACGAAACGCATGCGCTTTCGCTGTACAATATGCATCAAACGTAGAACCGTCTGAATGAAAAAGTGAATGAAATTGAACGATGCACGTACTGTTTTTTGTTGTAATAAGCTGTATTCATGCATCCTATTTTAGGCAAATATTAAGTGTTTTTCACACAAAACGTAGGCGGTATTTTGTGTAAGAAAACAAATAATTGACTGTTCCTCGTAATTAGTTCGAAATAAACGCTTTGTTAAAGTAGGGGTGAAGGGCCAAATCGGCCATTATTCAAAATTAATCACACCTTTGTTTCTGTTATAAGAAAACTTTGATAATAGAATTTAAGTGGGCTCAGTAATAAAAGGTAACATTGTGATGGAATCATAAGATTTTCGTTCCTGCCTTAATTTGATTTTGTGAATCCATGAATTTTAAAAAGGGGTTTTAATTGAGGCTTTAGTGGTAGAAAAAATATTTTGATTATGATTTGCATTTTTAAGGCACCTTAGACATATCGACATTTGCAAAACGAAATTTACAATGCGATATTGTTGCACACTTAATAAAAATATAAATACAACTTTCATCATAGAAAATTCTATAGGTTCTTGTAAATAGGCCCAAAACACAACAAAATAAATATGTTTATGTCCTCAGCAATGAGATTGATTTGTTAAAAAAATAAATAATTTTGTGTGGCACACTGTTTTGCCTATCCCTATTTCACGTAACAATAATTAAGGTATACTTATTATGCCATTAATTAACCTTCATATAATGCCAAAACAATATTAAAAAAAAACCTGCTGCCTCTGCGTTCGTTCTCTACTCTGTACAAAATTATAATTTTATGCTAGAAGTAAGTTAAGTCATGTGTCAATTGTCATTTTTATGGAAAACACGCTATGTTCCACTGTTACCAAGCATGTAAGCATGTATGTGTTTGCATACTGATTCGTTATAACGCTTTCCATGAAAACGAGTGGTTTTTTTATTTCCTAGAACATTATTCTATTTAACGCTTGCTCAGTAAATTAGTTTTCCGAAGTGCGACAAGGCTAATTCAGGGGTGGTTTGTAATTACTTATTTGTTGTAAAATTGTAAAGGGAAAGTTAGGTTTTGAAATTGATTTTAATAAAATAAAAGGGTTTATAAGGGTATTGTGTGCAAGAAAATATATAACACCGCAGAAAATTATTTTATTTTATTATTATTTATTTATTTATTAGTCATAGGAATTAAAAATAACAGAATTTTGTGTCTCCCATAACCGTCTAAACGGTTTGACTGGGAGATCAAACAGTCTCACTCTCCTATATTAAATATATATTTATTTATATATATATATTATCACACTTGATATTATATATTATATATTATTATACCAGCCTATAACTGTCCCACTGCTGCGCAAAGGCCTCTTCTCATACAGAGAAGGCACGAGCATAGATCACCACGCTTGCTCAATGCGGGTTGGCGATTTCGGACTTATATTAACTACAAGTCCAGGTTTCCTCTCGATGTTTTCCTTCACCGATGTCTGTGATGTCTAAGATAAACTTTAGAAAGTACATATGAATTGAAAAAGTCACATTGGTACTTGCCCGGATGCATCACACTTGATACTAAAGATTTATTAATTTCGGCCTAAGTGTATCACGTTCACGTCCCATCAATGCAGGAACTAAAGTAATTGTCGTTTTATTATTTTTTCCACTGGTAGTGCAATGGAAAAAAATTGATTAACCTATTTGGATATAGCAGTAATTCCCTTAAATTTAATTAAACAAAAAACATGCAATTCTAACATTAATTTGCTAATACATTTCGATAGAAAAACTATTAGGACTATCAAGTGTATTGTCGTTATATTCCATTAGGTATTTATGTGACATATCAAACATAATGGTGTTAATAAATTTATGTAAGTAAATAATATACATAGTTAAGAAATGACCGACAGACAAATTGAATAAATAAGAAAGATACAAGTTTTTGATTCTCAACTTCGTGTAAAATACGTAGTAAACTTAACCACTGCAGTGCTATCCTGAACATTTTTGCAAAATCTCTCCTGAATCCGCGGTGATATCACAATTAATGAGGTTTAGTATTCTTAAAACGAATGAGTTCGAACAACACCACCGAGTGATGGTGGAAATGAGTATTTTGACCTTTTTCGTACACTCGAAACTCACTTCGCTTCGCTCGGTCTTGATTTTAACTTAAGAATACCAAAACCATAACAACTATAATGAGAAACGAAGGGAGATTAGCACTGCAGAATAGGGATGACGACAGCATTAAAAAAATGGCATTCTGTTTAGTCCGTCTGATCGGCCGAAAATACGGGATACGTATTTTTTGCTTGATCAAATTAATAAAAAAATACAAAGATAAAGAGCAACAATGTTCCGGAGTGGGGGCTTTTGACGTCACCGTAATGCAAAAATTGTATCTTATTGTGACGTCACGCGCAACTTCAACGCACTGTATCGTCATCATTCTTCGTTTACGAGAAACAAGACAAAATACTTGTCTAAAAATTTTTGATAATCTTTCAGACGGACTAATTACTTATTTTTTGTCGTCTCGCCTATTATCACGACTTTAGCAAACACCAGCTTAGCATATTTTTGCTACTTACTTACACAATTTACCTTACATTTCACAGCTACACGATACAAATCCAATTTAACAGTAAATAAAAACCATTGAAACATAATTTAACAAAGTGTCTTTACAAAAAATCCAATAAACAAATTGTTTCCAGTGAAGAGACGTATTCAAAGGGAACTCTTATTATAGGGCCATAGGGAAATCTGTATGCATTTAGATTTATCAGCGTATGTTCAAAGCCGATTGGATTGGAACAGTGATTCTGTCTTTCAATTACAAGTAACACAGCAAGGTTGTACGTTGTCTCGTCTTATTTAGATTTAATGATTTAATAATCGGAGTTATCTAAGACAACACTGACATCGCGTACCTCGAAAAACACGAAACGTTATCCCAGGTGAAAATTGTAAATAAAAATAAATGTAAATAATATTTAAAAAACTCTCATATTTTGTTAATATTTTCTCAAGCTTTAACAAAAATCGTGACATCAAATTCGGGAGCCGGAGGCTAACGTTCTATTTGTTGTTTTTCATTGTCACCAACTTCCAAATTGGTATTTTTTTTTATGTCAAGGAGGTTCTTTTAAAGCTTGAAAAAATATTTAATAACTACAAAATGATTGAGTCACTGCCGAATTCCTTCATCTGAGTCTACAATCATATCATGCTTACCAAATATATGCATTGTTATCGGAACTGAACTAAAATGCCTGAAGGTTTGTTATTCCTTGCCGTACAATACTGGTAAATATTACGATTTTTTATTTAACTGCGGGATGAAAGTAGGTCTCACACAATATCGCACTATTTTGCAGGTACTTCGTAATAACTTGTATCAATAATTATTAATTATGTAATTTCATGCTATTCCTTCTTGTAACTTACTCTCCCTTCTGTTGTAGTTAGTTTTAATAAGTCTTATCTTGTAATTTGTGTCTTATAGATTATCATTGTACTCATATTTGTTCCGAATCTGGTTTTTATCTATGTGAATTTTGTGTTTTTAAACGCCCCCGGGGTCTGTCCTAGTCATTTAAAAAAACATACATTTCCAAAATGTTCTTGCCTAAACTGCACAGTCAAAGAATGAACAAGTTTACAAATATTAATCATTCATACATTACCTATTGTCATAATTTGCTAACAACATCTTTAACCGTTGGTGGCCAAGGGTATTAAATCTAAAATAGGCAATAGACATACTTGCAATAACACACAAATCCCACTCTCACTTAAAGTTACGAGTACTTTAGTGAAATAATTCACAAAGTCGTACAGCACGCTTAATGCAATGTACTTCTAAAAGTCTAATAGTGCAGGTACATTTTTCCAAAGGTCAGTCAACAAAGTAGATAAGTATACAGGGCCGTCAGATACAGTTTAAGTTTTCTCAAAACCCACGGATATTTTCTAATAAAAAATTAAACTATAGTAGAAAATGACTAGTTCTTCAATTTTGTTAAATTTTATTTGAATACATTCACTGGTTTTCAAGAAAACCTCAATTGTAGATGACGGCCCTGTATACTTATATACTTTGCTGACTAATTACATAACCATTTTGTTCCTCGACTGTACATTCACGCATGGAAATAAGGTTTATGCTAAATTCCATTACCTATGTTTTATTATGAAAAGAGTTTAAAGACAGCTTAGACAGATTTAAAGCGACCGATAGCTTGGTGTTGCCTCTACGGACAGCGTTGTTCACCTCGGCGACCCGCATGCTCCTTTGCTCCTGTAATACAAAAGAAAATATGAATACAATAGAAAATTGATAACTGTGACTGTATGTGTAACTATATGTTTATGGCTGTTTCCAACGGTTCCAAACGCCCATTCATACTAATTTCCATCCCCCGTTTTACCCCGTTGATTACGGGTAAAACTTCCAAAAATTTCTTTTTAGTGAGCGTCTTCGTCAAAAAAAAAACTATTTTAAAATGTTTCTAGCTCCAGAGTTCCGGCTGTGTTGATCACCAAAAAACCTATCTTTTTAATTATAAAGATAGGCATATCAATTCTTAAAAGTCGCTTCAGAAGGCCATTAGCAACAAATTTTATAGAAAAAGAAAATACATATAGGATTTTACCTATAAAATATTGTATCCACTTTTAGCCTAATCTAAGGTCTCCATCTCTCGCGATTCCTTACACTTTCTTTTCAGCAACACTATTCTGAATGTTTATTTCGATGTATCTGTTTACAATAATACAGTTCTACAGGAATACGTCCAGTTCGTCCCATTTCCTTCCAATTATCTGCTATGACCTAAATGTAGCGATTACAGGTCAGGTACTCACTTAGAGGACAGTTCGATGCCACTATGATCGTATTATTGGAACACTTACGACTAATGCACATCTTGTTTGTAAAGACGACTATCGAAGTGCCGTTAGAAGGGGCGCAATGAAATTATAATGTTTGACGGTTGATTAAAATATATACTCACTAGCTTTCGCCCGCGGCTTCGCTCGCGTTAGAAAGAGACAAAAAGTAGCCTATGTTACTCTCCATCTCTTCAACTATCTCCACTCAAAAAATCACGTCAATTCATCGCTCCGTTTTGCCGTGAAAGAAAGACAAACAGACAGACAGACAGACAGACACACTGTCCCATTTATAATATTAGTATAGATTTGTCATGGTCTTTATAATGAAGTCTTATTAATAATGGTATGTAATGTATTAGTTAGTAACTGTACTTCGGCAAAGTATATTTTTGTCATTCTCACTTAAGTGTCAATTAACGAGTGCAAGATAGAGTTGAAAAATTGCTAAGAAAAAACACGTAGTAAGCAACGTTTATTTATTACTGTCAACAAAGATTTAAGTTATATTTTACAAAGCCTACTAATTGACAACAAATTAAAAAGATATAATAAATAGCTTATTATTATTTTTTTATTTGCAGTCAATTAGTAGGCCTATATGTCTATTTTAAGTCAAAAAGATAGCTATGTGTTTCAAGTAGAGGTTTTTTTATTATAGATAGATAGTCAAAGTCCCGCTGCCAAAGTAATAACGAAGAAAGCTGAAATAATGTATTATTAGAAACTCCTAAATGAAAAAGACTTCAATAAGTAAAGCCATAAAAATGCATTAAAATATCACCCACTATTTGGGATTTATTTCACGAACGACGCACTCATCCAAAAGCATTGGATAACGAATCATTTTTAATTAATAAAAATTGCACCAATTTTGAAAGCTCTTTTAAAACACTTGCAGTTTTTGATGTCAATTTTTGCGCGATCTTTTTTATATCATATACATATTTATTTATTAAGGCGTCTCGCCATGCAAAACAGAGCTTAATCAGATCCTCCGATTAGACCATAACATGGTTGGGAATAAGCTAGAGAGATTAGTTGTGTTTTATTTTTTTAACACATAACTTTTCTTAGGTACTCCCACTCGCATAGAATAATCAATCAAAAAATAAATTACTAGGCAAAAGTTACATAAATAACAATGATAGAACGATATATAATAATGTAATATTACAAAGTATCACCTTTCTAATTTCGACACGCAAGTCATAAAAAAAACTTATGTACATAATTAATGTAATCAATAAATTACATCGGTAACTAAGCAATGCTATTACATGTTTCAGGGTCCTGTCTAAGCTACGGACATTCGTGCTGGGGAGGTAAGTTCAATGATATTATATATTATATATATAGTATTTTCTAAGTAGGTATGAGTACCTAAAAGAAATTTAACTATAAGAAGCAGAAAGGCAATTATTCTACGAATGAAAGAAATCACGATTTGCAATAGATAGTCAATTCTACTAAAATACATTCAAAATCTGACCACAATCTCAAGTCTGGAAAAATAAAGTTTTTCAAAATGTTTATTAAGTGTATTTTTGGCAGAATTAGACTGAGATTTATACAGTAAAAATGTCAAAAGTTGGTGTAGCTTTGAAGCTAAGTACTGTAGAAGGCAGAGGGACCTCTACTGTACCGGGACAACTAATTAATCAAATAAACCCATTTATGGTTAGTTATTACTTGTCTTCATTATTAAATCATTTTATATTAATTTTATCTCGACCGCTTGTAAGGGCTGTCAAGTCTTTCTTAATTTAAAATTATTTCATCTCATCATTCACAATAAATCTAAAAAGGTTTTACTATGACACTATCAGCCAGTGGCGCCGATTCTCTTGTTCACAAACTAACGTAAATTTAAGTTAAGTGCATCTTTCTCTTTCCATTTAATTAAGAAAAGGACAGAATATAAAATATTAGTTAAGTCCTGTCAAATTGAGACACTCCATAGATAATTTAGACGCGTTTTAAAAACATGGCGTATACGTCAATTTTCTTCCGGCACTGTCTTATTTGACAGGATTAAACTAAATTGTATCTTCTGTCCTTTTCTTTAAGAAATGGAAAGAGAAAGATGCATTTAACTTAAAATAAGTCTAGTTTGTGACCAAGGGAATCGGCACCATTGTGTCTAGAGTACCCATTACCTCGCGAAAGATGCCTCGCATATACATTGACATCCCAGACACAAAGCTGAAATGTCTCATGTGTCTGTAATTAAGCCGGCATCGGCACCCTTACACAACAGCGCTACTTTGCGGCAGAAATAAGTACAGTGGTAGTATTTTTATGCTCAGATCAAACCGCCTACGTAATGATGGAAGGCTTAGCTGGTTTACAGAAAATGCTAAACGCAATTGAAGGGATTACATTTCTGTCACTTGACGGCTTACTATGTTTTTATATCTCTGAAAATATTTGTAATAACAGAATCTTACGTAGACAGAAAGACAAAGTGAATAAGAAAAAAAATACCTATATTGTGTTAATAGATAAAAAATTACACTTTTACACGTCAACTTTTTTTTATAGATAGAAAATTTTAAATCTATACTAACTTTCGCAAATTCAAAGTAATAAATAAAATATGTATCTCTTTGTTTGTTTGTCTTTGTATGTGGCTCTTTAGTAGTTGAGCCGCTCACCTTTCATAGAAAATTGCGTGTGCGACATTTGATTTGATTTATGTGATTTTTTAAAACTCGTTTTCAATATCACAGATATTGGTGAAGAAATACGTCGTAAGAAATCTGGACTTCAATAATAAATTACTTTCCCCCCGCAGCTTTGTATTCGTGGTTGTCGAACATCCATCCACTATTTTACCTCTTCAAGAGTCAAAACTCCAAAAATGCTTTCTTAGTGGATACCTACTTTCAACAAAAATTATACCCTCCAAGTTTCATGTCTCTAGGACCAGCGGATTAGGCTGTACGTTGATATCAATAATCAATTAATCAATCTACCATCCGCCTTAAACATGATGATAGTGATGATGGGTTGCGGAATGTGTATAGTTACCGTGACCCTGGAACATAAAGAGCAATCGAAGGAACATGAGTGGGTTTTAGTCAGTAAAAGTCTGACACGCCCTCCCGCCGCACCCAAGACGGGAGCAGTCATTTGATGATTTCTCACTCTCCAAAAAAAAAAATATAGTGATGATCAATACTTGCACCTCTCTGTATGCCTAGAGACTTTTGCCCTACTATAAGACACAGGCTGATATCATTACTATAAAATATGTTTGAAAATTCGGCGGCTACAAATCTCTTTTATAGATAAAACATCGTCAACCAATTTGAAGCTTATTCAAATATCAACCACAATAGACGCCGTCGTTTTTATAGCGTAGACCGGCACTATTATCGTGCATATTGGTTCCATTTTAATCCGGCGGCTTATTGCACGTAATAATACCGGACACTCCCATACCCATGATATTATGGGATTATTACCATTTATTGGCACTTGTGGTTTCAAATAGTATCTTCGGCTCGGGTGATTTTAATTTGAATATGGTGTTTTTTGCGTCGTTGCGTTGTAGTTGCATCTTAATAAGTTTATCGTTTTTGGGGTTGGTACCCAAACCTTGTGAATTACTGAATGAGCTACTTGTGCTAATCCACACGTCATGCTCGTGAACGGACGCTATCAATAGGGATTGGTCATCTCTTACTACTAACTTGATTTCTTGGAATTAATTTAAAAGATATTGCTTCTTAGGTCCATTGTTTTCCTATATAGAAGCAACGCGATTAATTATTTATTATTATTATTATATCATTTATTTCAGAACATATTAATTCCATATAAAATTGTTAGTAAGACTTAAAACTATGTTAGTAACTTATAACTGCTATTGTTCATTTATTTTACATTGAAAAGAACACAGCCTGAGCTGTGTACCTTATTCCAGTGCCGCACTATAGGACACTCAACATTTTCTACTATGGTGTTCAGAAGGCTGCTGGGGCTGCCCCGCACACGATGCATCAGGGAGGCCACTCTCTTGCGCACTAGAGCTCTAAAGCAGTCAATGTTGGCCTCCGCAAACATCCCTGATGCACTGCAGTATCGCGGCAACCCCATCAGCATCCTGAACCCATTATTGTAGAGAACCCGTAGGGCATTGAAAGCCTTCTGCGTATAGCGAACCCACAGGCTGCAAGTGTACAATGACTGGCAGTACGCCTTAAACAAAGTAATTTTGACATTTGTTGTGCACCTCGCAAACCTGCGGGCCAGCATATTGCATCTCACTGCCAACGCCCTACGTTCCCTCTCAATATCCGTGTCATCAGAGAGGTCCTCAGTGACCCAATGCCCCAGGTACTTGAATTTGGTGACCCTACATAATGGAATTCCTCCAAGGCTAACCGGTGGAACTGTAGTGGGTGTTTTATTGCCCGCCTTAAACACAAGTAGTTCACTTTTTTTGATGTTGTACCTGAGGCCATGTGACACTGCGTACCTCTCACAAATGCCTAGGAGCATATTAAGGGCCTTGACTGATGGACTCAGCAGAACCATATCGTCAGCATAGCTAATGTTATTCATACATGTGCCATTTATTGAACAGCCTACACCGGCCCTGCTGAGCTCATCTATCAGTCCGTTGATATACAGGTTGAAGAGCTGCGGTGAGGTCAGGCCTCCCTGTCTGACCCCACACTCCAACCTATATTCTGTAGACCATGAACCCGCCCATTTAACATTATTGGTTTGATTACCGTACCAATATCTCATAATGCTGATCATGTCCCTGGGTGTACTCGTTTCTTCTCGAAGCTTATCCCACAGTACATTATAAGACACGAGGTCAAATGCCTTCGACAGGTCCAGAAAACAGGCATAGATAGGCGTTTTTCTCGTCACATAGTACTGGATAGTATGCTTGAGTCGCAGTATTGCAGCTTCTGTCGACAACCCAGCTCTAAAACCGAACTGGGCATCGTGCTGAAGTATATGCTTACTAAGGTGACATTCAAGCAAACCATCCAACACCTTGGCGATCACTGTAGCCAATGAGATGGGCCTGTAATTGTTCCCGTCGGAGGCATCACCCGTCTTATTTTTAATAATTGGAATGACAGTGGTCTTCATAAGATCCCTGGGTAAATACGAATGCCCTAAGCACAAGTTATAGAACATGACCAGCACCCTGGGCAAGTGAGATCCTGCATGCTGCAAATGCTCGATGCTGAGGTCATCGTGCCCTGGAGACTTACCTCTAGTCATGCTCTTAATAACCCGCATGACCTCCTTTATCTTACATCTGAAACGCACTCCATCATCACCCTCAGCATCCAGCACCTGCTGCGCACTTGGTAAGGAAGACTCAACCTTAAAACGTTCCCTAAACAACTCAGCAATTTGCTGGGGCTCATTTCTACCCTCAACACACGCGGGCACACACAGGCCAGATTCCAGTTTCCTGGTATGCATCCAAAAGCGCTTGAAGTCTTTTTCCTTGTGATGTGTGGCTAAGATGTCCATTTTAATTTGCTCAGCGTTGTCTTGACACCACTTGAGCTTAGACTTAAAACGCCTTCTGGTTTCACACATTGTTTCATAGATATCACCAGACTTAGGTTTACCATACATCATCCAGGTCTGAAAGCTGCTCCGTGCTACCGAATGAGCCTTTTGCACATGTGTATTCCATCCGATAACACGTTTCGGTTTACTGTGCTTTCTCAGTCTATTACTGCTACACGCAGCTACCGACAACGCACTAACAATACTATTATATAGCTCATCAATTATTGCAAAATGACACACGTTTCTACACACTTTATCCGCACACAAACCAAGCTCCGTCGGAAAATCGATTTCTCTTAATTTGCTGTTACAGAGTTCGTTATATAACCTGATCTGTTCAGCGTCTCTGGTACCCCATCTCACTTCATTGTATATACTTCCATTTGTACAATACAACTTTCTTGGTAGTATTCCAAAATTACAATAAACTACCAGCGGAAAATGATCCGACCAGTGCACATCATACAATACCTTCACATCAGTCACACATTGCCAAGCTGCCTCCGTAGTCAGACAGTGATCAAGCCAACGCTGACAATTATTGTGACTTTCACTAACAAAAGTGTGCGTATCCGTTAAAGTTATTAGCTTGACCACATCGGCACAGAGCCAGCTCCGCTCCGTACAGAAATTACATAACTCCCTATAAAATAATTCATTAGGATGAGCGTTAAAATCTCCGAGAATTATAGCGGATTCAATATCAGAACTCTCAATTACTGCATTTATTTCACTTAGCACTTCCGTGAATTCTAACAAGTTATCTGTACTGTCTGTCGGCATATACACCGAAAACACCAATGAACTACGCTCACTCACACATACCTTAATAGCCGTTAGTCTTACACTACTGCACGGTACCACTGCGACGGAGGAAAACACACCCTTTCTCCACATCAACGCCACACCACCATACGGGCGGCCGCGTAGTACCCCGGTCGAGGTGTCCACCGCTGACTTACTGGTGTAATCGAAGTTCTTGTCGATCGATCCGATGAAGGCAGTATCATGTGGCAGTAGCCATGTTTCTTGCAGTGCAATAACGTGCGCAGTTCTGCATATTTCCCGAATACCTTCCACTGATCTTGTAGCTGATTTACAATTAAAGCTAACCATCTTAACTGTCTGATTTGTAGTATCAGCCATAATTATTGCAGTTTTTAATAGCCTCAGTCTCAGCATTAGTCACCCCTTCTGTGGACGGACTACTATGCATGTTTCGTTCTTTGAAGTTGACAAAACGACGAAAAGAAATACCTTTTTAATGTAACCAATATTTTGTAAACCTCAATATGATTTTATTGTTACTAAGTTCCTGCTGTCCATACGTCCACCTATCTCTCTGTCTGTTAGTAGTATTTGTATTTCCTTTGTCGTCATATCTTCTTTATTAATATTATAACGCTAATCTCAAGCACTAGTTCGAATTGAATAATTCGTTTTGTGTTGGATAGCCCATCTATCAAGTAAAGTTATAGGCTGTATAACATCACGTTACGGCTTGCGGGAGTGGAATAGTAACCAGAAATTCGGGTCCCACGGGACACAGTTAGTAAATGAGAAAAATAAAATGTAGTTACAATTTGGTAAATTCCTGATACACTAATGCTTTTTCAGCATTTTTCTTAACATTGTATGGTGGTTGTAGTGTGTCATTTTGAGTTGTGAGTTAGAGGCATTATAACAGGGTCGCAAGGTTGTCAAAATGCCACGGTCCATAAGAAAGAGAAGGAAGCCAGTTTCCAAGATGATAACAGCTTCTGGCCGACGAACGCATACAGGGATCGAGAGGCTTTCGGGACCGGGACCGCCACCTTAAAATTAATAATTATTTTAGTAGGGGTTTTTGGGACCGGTCTGTGGTCCGGTCTAGCGTAGCGGGCTTTCTTCTAAACCGTGACTAATTCAAATGAATGAATTTTATTTAGACGCCCTGAACTTTGCCAGATTCGGAATGACTCCCAAACTAAATTTAGACAAATTTTGTTTGGGAGTCATCCAAAATATTTTTTCGATGCTAAGGCCCAAGTCACACCGGAATGGCAGCGCCGGCAGCGGCGTGGCGAGCACCTTCAGTGTGAAATAATTTTAAACTTTAACTACATACTCAAAAGACTAGTATCGCTTGAAAAGCTTGAAAAGGTCGCGAGGCTGCCAGCGGCCGCCCGCCTCTTGTTTCTAACGACGCTGGCGGCCGCTGGCGGCCTCGCGGCGCCGCGGGCGGCCGCTGCCATTCCGGTGTGACTCGGGCCTAATCTTTGAATTTCGCCAGGGTCCTCTAACAGTAAGTATGCTCCTAGTAACGCCACAGGTGCGAACCGAGTTTTATTGTTTTAAATTACCTACCTAGGCAGTGTACAGTCGGATGTCGCAAAGTTTCGTAATTGGAAAGAGGATTGCACAATATGTGGTCTATATATTATAAAAAAATTTGTAATTTTAATAAAACATGATATTTTTATAAAGAGTGTCCGTGGAGTTTCTTGCCTGTTCTTCTCCATAGAGATCTACGTTTTGGAACAGGCAATTAGCGTCACTTTTCTTTTCTGACTAACCGAGCGACTCTTTGACAATTTATAAGTACCTACCTGTAAATGGTCTAAGTGAAATAAATGCTTCGAATTTTGAATTTTAAATAAGTATTTATTTAAATTAATTTAAAAAAATTAAACTCCATATAATTGTGTACATAGAATGTGGTTTATATAATCCAAGCTTTCGCCCGCAGCCTACGTGAGTGTCGAAATTTCCTTGTCCTATTTTCTCCCTTTACCCTAAAGGGAGAAAATAGGGCAAGGAAATTTTGAGTTCCAAAAATTCGTTCTTAGTGGATGCTGACTTCCTTCTGAAAACACACTCTCTTTATTTCATGACTTTAATTCATCCTGGTTTGGACTGTGCATTGATATATTACTTAGTTAGTCAATCAGTCAATTTACTATTTAGATAAAGAGAAACATCAGAATACCTTGCAAAATAAGCTTGATGTGCTAGCGTCTGCATTTTGTTAGCTTAAATGCTGAGCCTTTTATATCTTACTAGCTTTTTCCCGCGACTTCGTCCGCGTGGAATAATAGTTCCCGTTCCCAGGGGATTTCTGGGATGAAAACTATCCTATGTCCTCTCTCGGGTCCCAGACTGTATCTGTACCAAATTTCATTCAAATCGGTTCAGTAATTTAGGCGTGAAGAAGAGACAGACAGACAGACAGACTGACAGACAGAGTTACCTTCGCATTTATAATATTATATATATATATATAAGTAAATATAAGTATATAAGTACTAAGTACGGATTCCGCAAAAACCTCAATTTTCTCAATAACTAGAGGCCAATCCCACTTTCTTCTCTACCTAGTAGTACCTAGGTACATCTTAAAATAACAGCCCTGTTAAGATGACGAAAGTTTTGCGCCTCTGGGATCTCCGTCTATAAGGAAAAACAATATTTTCCCGACACAAACCATAAATGTTTTTCTTTTTATTTCGTAAAAGGTCTACTTTGGGTATTGGGTCCCATTGAGAGGTCAATAACATAGGTATCTCAATGACAACTGGATAGGTGCTGGTCCTGAAATTTGTTTTTTATTACTTTAAGGATACGAACTTTTTTGGTTAATTTTAAATAATATAGGCCATCAGTATTCGCTTGAGAGGGCGGTAAACAAAAAACTTTGTCAAAATAACTCGAAATTTGTCGAAAATACCAAAAAGAAACTTATGTCAATACCATATACATAACAATATTATTTGATTGTGCTCCCGTAATTTAATTATTAAAATTGTATAAAGGTCTGAATCGTTTTTAGTTTATAGAAAGACTAAAGGAAACGGCTCAATTCGTATGCGAGAGTGTTATCAAGACAAATAAGCAAACTAGGTTGCAATACTGTGACCTTAGATTATAATAATCTAAGACCGTGACTTACTTTGACACATCAACGGCAGCAAAACCGAAATTCAGCAAAAACAAGCCATTTACATTGTAAAATTAATACTAAATTCATCAATTATTCAGTGACAAAGTGAAACAATATAGTGATAAGCACGTTCAATCAAACAAACAACTCTTATATACCCACTATCGTCAACAAGCAGCACTGGGCGATATCTACTTGTACATATAGAACACTTTGCACTTTGTAAGTCTCGAAAAGCTCCTTGAAAATCTGCTGTTGAAGAAATGCAAGACAAGCGGTCGCCCACAGCAACGGTTGCCAGGGCTGCGCCGAGATGTCAGCCGCGGCGGCGCAGCGCCCTGGGCAGCTAGCGCGGCTGCGCCACGCAGTATTTGTCATAAAGTGACAGTCGCGTCAGACTATAATTTTATTTTTATTTTAATATAATATATCACTGCACCCAGGCCCGGTATTTTAAAGGTAAGCGGGGTCTTAACGTGCACATTGGGAAGGTTCACAAACCCCAATGTGCACTCTTATCGAACGCTATTCCTCCACCGTCAACTTCTTCTTCAACTACACCTATTTTGGACCCTTTTTGGAAAACTCTCTCAAAATTTAAAAATTCTCTGCCTGTTATAAAGCGAGTTCCTCGTGGCGCAAGACCAGTAGTGGCACAAAATTTAGCAGGTTGCATTCGTCTTGCCGCCCGGGAGAACTCGCAACATGCCTGGGAACAATTACTCACATTCCCTTACAGGATTTTACACATTAAAAAGAATTTGGCAGTCAAAAAAACTTTAACAGCACAAATTAAAGAAAATTGTAATGTTTCGGCCCAAATTTTGGATCAAAATTCATCACCAGTGAGATATACCTCTTCTAGGAGTGTATCTCATCTGGTAGAATCAAAATTAGGGGAAGGTGACATTAGCGGAGCGGCCAGGATACTTTTCAGTAGTGACGTGGTGGCACCGTGCTCTCCGGAAACACTCTCTGCACTGGAGAGCAAACACCCTGCCCCAGCAGATGGCCTTTCTTTCCCGACCCACCAAATTCCGATGTTTTTTCCCTCACCGTTTCAGGTCGAGATGTGGCCATGGCTGTTGGCTCCTTTCGGAGTGGTTCTGCCGGCGGCCTCGACGGCCTGACGCCTCAACACCTTAAGGATTTAATTTCTTCAGGCGCCGGGGAGGCTGGTGAGATGCTCCTGAAGGACCTAACGGCTTTGACCAATCTTATGCTCTCCGGCAAGGTAGACGGATCCGTCATCGATGTTTTGTACGGGGCCAACCTATGCGCCTTGCGCAAGAAGGATGGCGGCATCCGTCCTATTGCTGTGGGGACTACTTATCGTCGCATGGCAGCCAAGATTTGCTGTAAATTTTTTGGTGAGGCTATTTCGAAAAAATTTCAGCCCCTGCAGCTGGGTTTCGGCTCTAAAGGGGGCTGTGAGGCTGCCGTGCACGCTTTGTCGACCTATCTAAATTCTGGGAAAGGAGAAGTTATCCTGAAGGTTGACATAAAGAATGCCTTTAATTCAGTAAATAGGGATACTTTGCTGTCAGAAGTTAAGAAAGAACTTCCCCAAATTTTTAGTTTCCTTTGGCAATGCTACAGACATCCTTCAAAATTACTATATCGTGATAACCTTTTGGAATCCGCTGTTGGCTGTCAGCAAGGTGATCCTCTTGGGCCAGTGATTTTCAGTCTTGCAATACATCCAATAATTCGACAACTAAATTCTAAATTCAACGTTTGGTACCTCGATGATGGTACCTTGGGAGGTGATGTAGATACCGTTTTAAATGATTTAATTATTTTAAAAGACAAACTCCATTCCATTGGCTTAGACCTTAACCTTTCGAAATGTGAATTATTTATAAGTGACAATACCGACAGACAAACGACCCTTTCAAAATTTAACACGTTAGCCCCTAATATTAAAATTACAGAAAAAAATTCTCTTCATCTCCTTGGGTCTCCAATCTTCGAGGATTCCTTTCCCAACTTCGTTGAGGATAAAATACAAAATTTTAATGACATTTCGGAAAGATTATTACAAATTAAAATGCATTCGGCAATTACTATAATTCGCTACTGCTGTTTCGGCCCTAAATTGACATATTTTCTTCGCGCTTCACCTATTTGGAAACACAATGACCTTTTAGAAAAAATGGACCAAATTATTCGTCAAACTTTAACTTCAGTTTTGAATTTGGCAATGGACGACCGGGCGTGGGCCCAAGCTACGCTTCCAATTCGCATGGGGGGCCTCGGCGTCCGCAAAATTTCTAGCATTAGTCTGCCAGCTTTTATATCCTCGGTTCACGGCACTAAGGAATTGATCAGGAATATTCTTGCTCCTACACTGATCAATTTTGGTGTGCCGTACTTAGCCGAGGCTATAGAAGCCTGGAGGATTGCTTGCCCAAGTGCTGATCCACCCGACAACCCATCATCCCAGAGACATTGGGATGAGCCGCTTTGCAGAGTAGTTCAGAGTCAATTACTCTCCACATCTGCTACTTCTGCGGAGCGAGCGCGCCTGCTAGCTGTGGGCAGGTGGGAGTCGGGTCTTTGGCTTCAGGCACTACCGTCGTCGAACATTGGCACTTTGTTCGACGACACGACTTTCCGCCTCGCTGCTTCACTCCGTTTAGGGGCTGCCTGTTGTTCTCCGCATCGCTGTCACTGTGGGGAAGCTGTCAACGGCCTCGGACACCATGGTTTGTCGTGCAGCCGGAGCGCGGGCCGTATAGCGCGGCACGCGAATATTAATGACATCATTCGACGTGCTCTTGTTGCCGTCGGCGTTCCAGCTGTATTAGAACCCAACGGTTTGGCACGCGACGATGGCAAGAGACCGGACGGTATGTCTTTATTCCCATGGAAGATGGGTAGGCCTTTAGTGTGGGACGCTACCTGCGTCGATACTCTTGCGCCATCCCACCTTCCTAGTACGGCGTGCTGTGCCGGTGCTGCCGCCTCGGCTGCGGAAAACCTCAAGCGGCGGAAGTATAGTAACCTTATTGGTAACTATATTTTTGAGCCGTTTGGGGTTGAAACCCTCGGGCCGTGGGGTCCGAGTGCCCACCTTTTATTTAAAGAACTATCAAAAAGACTGGTTGACTCTTCCCGTGACCCAAAGGCTGGCTATTATTTTGGCCAGAGACTTAGCATTGCCATCCAACGTGGCAATGCTGCCAGCCTTTTGGGCACTTTACCGGTTGACAGCGATGCGGAGGAGTTTTTTGATGCTATCATATTTTAATTGTAGTGTTTTTCCTTTTTTTTTTTAAGTATAGTAATTTAGTTTGTAAATATTGTATATATTTTGTGTTACTTATATTAATAATTTAATGAAATAAATGAATAAGGAAAATACCTCACTAATTTAAAGTCAAAGTCAAACTATGCATTGCCATTAGACACTTTTTATAATATTGGTATGTTTTTTTACGCAATTTTAAGAAAAAAAGACATGTCGAGAGTAGATAGATGACTAGATTTCTTAATCTCATTATGGCTCCACGTGATTCTTGCCTTCAAAAAGGTTCCTGACTGTAAATGGCATTAGACCTTTAAAAACCGCTTCATCTTCAACAATTCAACTTTAACCTCTTGTATGCCGTAATTAATAAAACAATTAAAATCTATTGTGTCTCGCGTAGATCTGCGGTTCCGGCAGTCAAAGGATTAAATTAAGTTTGAACCACCACAGGTCATCAAAAACTTTAAACGAAGAATAAAATTAACTTCAATATTTCAGTCTTAAAATGTTTATATATCCGTTTAACCAAAATTCCGGCTTTTCTATCACCTTAAGTTACCGCACGCCAGAATTCCGAAGTAACAAAACACCTTTTAATCTCCATCATGTTAAAACTCTAATACAAGTCAGCTGTCGACGTTTTAATCCGACATCAGACCGTAATGAGCACAATCCGGGCACCCAGTAATTATTAAGGCTTAGTTTAGACTGGTTTGCAAAATGTTGCTCCACTTTGCTGTGCATACGTCCGGCAAGTAATTCCGTAATTACTGACATTCAGTCATTACGGAATTACTTGTAAGTGAAGTCGTTGATTATAAAGTAGACAATGGTGCCGATTCTCTTGTGCACAAACTAACGTAAATTTAAGTTAAGTGCGTCTTTCTCTTTCCATTTCTTAAAGAAAAGGACAGAAGATACATTTTAGTTTAATCCTGTCAAATTAGACAGCGCCTGATGACAATTGATGTATATTTAGACGCCATGTTTTTAAATTGCGTCTAAATTATCTATGGAGTGTCTAAATTTGACAGGACTTAACTAATATTTGATCTTCTGTCCTTTTCTTAATTAAACGGAAAGAGAAAGATGCATTTAACTTAAATTTACGTTAGTTTGTGCACAAGAGAATCGGCACCATTGTTTACTTTGGGTTACTGCTAAATGTAAAAACAAACTAAATGTCTTTAAAGCGTAACAGACAGACTGAGGTACTTTCGCTTTCATTAATTTCAGTTGTCAGCTGTTTTTATTTTTATTTTATTTATGAACGATTTTATTCCTTCGAACACACGTAATTCGAGACACAATAGAAAGACAATAGCAGCGCGACAGTCTGATCGGTTGTCGCTTGGTTGCCAAAAGGTTAATTGATACAACAATACAAAAATGGTCATAGAATTTCTCCAGAATTAAAAAAAAAGTGAGCCGTCACGGGACGCCTGGCAGATGTGAAACATCGACATTACATCATCGGCACACAATAAACAAGACTGTGACTGTATATATACACCATCATATAGCGTGGCAACGCGTCGCCACGGCATGCGTCGCCACGCCAGAAATTTGTTTTACGTGCGGCTATAGATGTTTCACATTAAAAAGCACAGGTAGCACGAAAATAGTTTACATTCACTGCTAATGAAATTACTCAGGTATATGTAGACATAGTACCCCTGACTTAAGCCTTAAATATAGTTTGCAATAGGAAACCCTGAAATAGAAAGTTATTGACCTTTTCTCTCCCTATTCATAAATATTGATGAACAACATCTGTTGCCCAGTGTGAACCCTGCTTTAACAGGTTAGTGTTTAGGAAACATGTGCCCGTTTAGGGATGAATATTAATTCGAGGGATACGTTGAAAATAATCGAAAGTTTATCGTCGGAATTTTAAATAGAAGGTAATTGGTGTGGGTGGATATCTATAATAGTCTATACTAATATTATAAAGAGGATTTGCGGAATGTTTATAATAGTTACCGTGACCCTGGAACATAAAGGGCAATCGAAGGAACATGAGTGGGTTTTAGTCAATAAGAGTCTGACACGCCCTCCCGCCGCACCCAGGACGGGAGCAGTCATTGGATGATTTCCCACTCACCAAAAAAAAATTATAAAGAGGATAGATTTGTATGTATATTTAATTTTTATTCTTTCACGCAAAAACTACTGAGCGGATTTTGATGAAACTTACATAACATCACGCTATGATTAACGGGAGCAAAGCAGTAAAAAATTTAACATAACGCAAGTGAAACCGCGGGGTACAGCTAGTTTAAAAAAAAGCTTGTATAGCCACATTTAAGTTTAAAAAACTTAAGCCCCGTATTCATTGTAAACATTTGTTTAGCAACTGTTGATCAACTGATGTTGTCGCTCGCCGGGCGTCAACTCTGCAGTATGGCGTGATCAACACCGCAACACAAGTGTTGCCCGTAATATGATGACAGCAACTCGTCAACATGTTTATGAACCATGTTGCTAAACAAAATGTTTACCATGAATACGGGGCTTTAGACTTAAAAGTGATTTCGTCTTTATTGAGTAATAAACGAGATTTTATCTATATGTCACCGGAAAATAAGAAGATCCGTAAGTTTATCAATTTACTAGGAAATTTATAAACTTTCGTAGGATTCTAAACGGGAGATAAATTGTAATATTTTACGTCCACGTTTTCGTAAATTGATAAACTTACTGAACTCACTCGTAAAATAATAAGTAAGCAGTAACCAAACGCTACGCGCGATCTGATTGGTTGACTGTCACGTGTCACTTCTCCTTCCTCGCGGCCGCCATTGTTCGCCACGGAACATAAATAAACCAGTTTGCATGTGCGTTTTTATTAGTTTTAAATGTTGAACTATGTTGCAACTCAAAGAAAACTCAACTCACTACATCCGTGCCAGAGAGGAACCAGGCATTGTTGCTTCCAATTTATAGTTTGCCAAGTCTGATTATACCAGTATCTGGACACAAGCATTGCCACTATGAACATTGACCAATCAGAGAGCAGTGTGTTATTTTACGTATTTCAAAGATGCGTATATTTAAAAGAGTTTCTGTGATTGGTCAAACCGTTTAAAATCTTACGAATTGATAACCGTTAGTTTATAAATTTACCGTATGACGTCGGAAATTGATAAATTTACGAAAATGTGAACGTAAAATATTACAATTTACCTCCCGTTTAAAATCCTACGGAAGTTTATAAACTTCCTAGTAGATTGATAAACTTACGGATCTTGTTATTTTCCGGTGACATATACACTAGGTGATGCAAAAGAAATCATTCGCTATATATATTTTATAAACGGCGATGAGCGTCTTCTTTCATTAGTTATTTATTTATTAAAAAACTAGCGAATTATTTATTTACAAAAAATTATTAGGATTACTTTTACGCCACCCATAAAATTATGTAAGCAATTGTTAGTCCCGGAGAACAAGTAATTATTTCATATTAAAATATATATTTTTAAAAACCGCTAAGTAAGGTGTCTCATTAAAAATGCATAAAACAAGCTTTTAAGAGTATAAAACATAATTTTAAGTTACCACCAAAGTACTTCATTTTTAGGGTCCCGTAACCCTTATTTAATAACAATTACAGGTATATTAAAACCTAATACATCATCATTATTTTATTTTATATAAGTAAAGCCGCGAGCGATAGCTATAGTTTTATTTACTCACTAGCTGTCCCCCGCGGTTTTACCCACGTTATGTTAGGTTTTTGGTTACTGCTCTGTTCCGGTGGGTCATTGCGTGATGTTATATAACCTATGTCTTATTCTGATATATAAGCTATATTTCTGTAAAGTTTCGTCAAAATCCGTTCAGTAGTTTTTGCGTGAAAGAGTACCAAACATAAATC
Source organism: Athetis lepigone (assembly GCA_033675125.1). Taxonomy (NCBI): domain Eukaryota; kingdom Metazoa; phylum Arthropoda; class Insecta; order Lepidoptera; family Noctuidae; genus Athetis; species Athetis lepigone. The sequence continues at coordinate 3,684,177 of CM066218.1, read as the reverse complement.
CGTACAAATCTTTCCTATTTACAATATTAAATATGATAAATGTCAGTAACAATCAAACAAATAAAAAAATAAATTTACTTAAGCTTTCATAAATCGTTATTTTGTTAGCATCTATGAAACTCTAAGTTAAGTTTTCGACACAACTGTACCTTAAGTTAGTAGGTAGCACCTTCTAACACAGATCTGCCATTAAATTTAACAATGTGTCAAAATCAGAACGTTGAAATGCGATAATCCATCTCTTTCGTTCGCTCGCAAACTGACAAGACGGAACATTTTGTACCAAGTTCCAAAACTTTCCACAATGGATAGGATATTGAAGTATTGAAAGGTACGTGTCATGTCCGAACGTGTTCATAGTGTTTTGAATTTCGAATTGGAGCTGACGTCACATCGTTTGAACTTTGGACGTTTGTTTAAGCCCAATACAAACACTAATATGGACTTATAGCAGGCGTCCGACACTCGCTCAAGGCCACGCATTTTATGCCTACCGCTTCGCGTATCGTCGACGATACAACGAACACCGAGCTGTCGCGCGCCCGCCTGAGTGCCCGCGCGTCACGGGTACAGCGCTCGCTGACTATCAAAATGCCGAAACCACGTAATTATTGCGTGATTATTGTGCAATTCCCCTGTTTCCCAATTCTCTTGTTTCCCTTTTGATTATTTATTAAAATTATTCACGCGGTTTTGGATATTTTCGACACTAAAATATATTAGTCGGGAATTCAAGGAACGAAAAATATGCATCAGTCAATTTATCAAACTAAAAAATATTTGATCAACAAATAAAATATTAATTGTTTTTCTAAAACATTCGTTTTATTACCATTGTCATCATACGTATAACCCTAGCAGATTTGCTGGACGACACGCACACACGTTAGTTCCGCGGCGGGCAAAAGAATCTCAACTCTCTTTGTGCGTACTTATGGTACATTTCTCCTTGCTGCAAACAACTGGTATTATTATTATGATTTTGTAGGCTATTATAGCGTAGGTATTTTGGTTTTTGTATTGGAGTGAAGTATCTGTTACGTAGTAACTATTTATTAATCTGTGCTTATAGGCCGAGAAGTAAACGATGCACAAGAAGAGTTTTGGTACTTAAAGCATTGTTACTGTCACCATGACCATGGCATGATAGGCCTTATTGCGTATATTCCATACTCCCTTCCAAAATGGTCTGTAATGTTGACCATTTGACTCGATTTGATTCATTTGATTTAATTGAGACCGCTTGTGGGTAGATGTGGACTCTACATCGACCTCTAATAGACTAGGAAAGGTCCTGTCCCAGAGAACAAAAGAAAAGATACAGATAGGTACGCGATAAATAAGGGTCAACAATAATAGATCCCTTTTGAAAAGACGTGACTTTAGCTTTGACTATTTACCTTTCGGCGACCAACCGACAGCCGGCTGTCGGGCTGCTATTGTCTTTCTATAGTGTCTCGAATCACGTGTGTTCGCAGGTTTAAGGGCTGATTTACAATAATACTGTAGCTGGCGCCAGCATCACTAGATTTTGGGATTCTTAAGGGGTAAAACTGTGATGGAAGTTCGACATCTACGCAGGCGAAGCCGCGGGCAAAAGCTAGTACTCAGATAATAACTACACAGTTGATTTTGTTCAAGGATGTGACCGCGTAATATAGTGAATGTCAGTAGTTGAAGAGTCACCATATCACGCAAACATACCCATCATTATTTCGCCATTTAGGAATAATTGACGAAAAACCTACCGTGTAATGGGCTCCATAGAAAAACAAGATTTTCAGCCAAACCAGCTTTAAAAAAATACTTAAATGTTGCATTTTTTTTTCTTTTCAGCCCATGGCAAGAGATCTGGCAAGCCTCCAGTGTCAGCCCCTGACTGGTACATCACCAGACTGCTCCGTCGCATGGCAGCTAACGCAGAACTGGTAAGAATCTTCACAAAAGTGCTTTTTTCTATAATCCCTTAAGGCTAGCCACCCACATCCGATATATACCATAGGTACCTAATCGGAGACCGATTCCTTGTAGGTGAAAGAAAGAACGTACTGAGTGTTAAATATAGTGCAAAGGGCAAACGTCTAAAAAGTAGTTCCTACGAAGATAAGAAATTATTGATACAGTCCGATAAATCGGTCCTACAAAAAGTCTGTCGTGGGGGAAGTCCTCAAAAGACATCCTATTATTCGTCATCCTATGAGTCATTTACAATTTTGAAACAGCGCCATCTACCTTTGATTTCCAGTATCACGCGAACCAAATGACTTCAAAAAACGACGATATTGACGCCATCTACCAGATGAACATGCCAGACGACTCACCCGCCTCTAATAAACTGATGTAAGTATTCTTTAGCGATTGTTCATAGATGTCGTTTCTTGTATCTTGATAGACAAGTCCCGTATTGAATTTTATTTTGCGGATATGACTTATACTCTGTTATTATGAAAGAACAATGATCAAATTAAATAACTTGGAAATTCAAGGTTCAAAATATCAGTTTATAGTGATGTGGAGATGATAATAATGATATGGAGTGTGCATCACCAGCCGGCCTATAAAGATGGAATCTAAAACTAGGAAAAGTTCAGACTAGTTTACATTGAGGTTAAAAACACACATTTTAAAATGTATCATATCATACTTCTCTGGGAAAGCAAAACCGATTATCAAAAAACAAATTTTGCTTGTACAGAGAGAGAATTTTGCCCTGAAAAGTTTTAGATTTGTCCAAACTGACACATTTCCAAGTATTACCTTACATTAACTTATACGGCAAACCCTTTCTTAGCTTACCGGCCACAACCAAAAAGTTTTCTTCGTGCTACTTACTACTTCGCCGATAGTTTACATAATATTTGCTTATGTAAGTCCAGGATACGGTCAATATTTGAAATAGCCATACATAAGAACGGCGAACCTTTCTTCCGCCGTACTAAGAAAGTTGTACCTGTGTCATAACGTATCTAGGTTGGGTAGATATTCAAATATTCTTTGAATTTTGAATGAATAATCTAGAGAATTGCAAAACGGGCATATAAAGAAAAATACCTAATTTTTATTTGTTTATGTTTGTAAGAAATACACTCTAAAACTACGGGGTCCATTAAAAAATATGTTAAAGGACAATTTTCAGTGTTAGATAGCCCATGTATCGAAGAAAGCTATACATCACGCTAATACACACAAGAGTGGAGTAGTAACCATGGAAACGGGTAAAAACAGCGGAGGACAACTATTTTAATTTGTTTTATAATATTGGAAAGAATGGTTTCCAATGGTTCAATTTGAAAAGGGAAAATATTTTCAAGTCATCGAGCTGAAGTTTGCCCTAGTCTTTTGATTAGTTATTCCTTTTTGCCCAATGTGGAAAGAATATCCGAATCCCATTTCTATATTTTCGTACCATGTAGCGATTAAGAAAGTGATAATTTTCTTTCCAGGGTTGACAACGACGATGGTCCCGTGGAACTGCCACTCAGCAGGAACATGGAAGCCAAACCCATGCTGGACGACAACCTGTTATCTAAGATGAAGATTTGGCAAATCATGGTAAATATAATTGCGATATTCAACTTACGGCAATCAATGGATATGTACAGTTAGTGGATTATATTTGAATAAAATCCATTGATTTATAATAACGAACAATTAGAAAGAGAAAAAGTGTAAATGAAAATGTTTTTTTTTTCTCATACCCTTTAATTTTTTTTATATAATTTGGTGTCAGTAAATATTTAATGATCACGTATTACAAATAGAAACCTTGCGGTCTTCCATTTGATGATTTTTGGTGCAAATAAGAGTGCATCATAATATTACTGTTTAGCCTCTATCATTAACAACATTTTCCTTTTCAGAAAGAATCGCCCGAAGAGAATTGAATAAATTAACAAATTATACCAAAGATTGACTGACGTTATTAATTTCAAATTTTGTTTCACTGTTATATTATTATTGTAATTCAGTACATTTGTTCCATATATTTTAATACTCTAATTTTAATTACTGTATTTAAAAACGTCAATTGTAAGGTTGGGTTGCAATTGGCAAATAGTTGTATAGAATAGAATTTAAGATAAAATGTGCCATTTATAAAAGTATAAGGAGTTTTTATGTATCCTTAAAAACATCAATACATACAAAATAGAAATAAATTATGTATGCAGCATATTTTTGACATTTAGAATGATGGCCTCTGTTATAGGTAATTTAAATCTTATATTTATTAAACGTTATGCATAGCAAACCGAGAGATTATTATATAAAATATGTAACACACAATAATTGATTTAAATATATTATCACATTTTAGTTAATTGTAATATTCTAATATACAGCAACATCAAGCCTGGCTGGGCAAACAATTAAAAATGCTGTATCTAGCTGCAGACTGTTATTGCAAAATAAAAGTATAAAAATTCTATAAAATAAAAGAATAGTTATTTGAGCCTTATTATTATTCCGATTTCAATATTTATTTTTACCAATTGATTCTTCTTGCGATTACCAATAGATGTCACTATTATAACGTACCTAACTAAATAACGTTACAAATAAATGTCAATTGTCAAAAATAAATGATTCCACCAAAAGATGGCGTTGTGCAGGTTTTTAAATTCAATTACGTAGGAATTCTCAAAAATATCTATAAACATTAATCTTAAACAAACAAAAAACACACGATCTTAAATCTATTTCATGTTTATACCCATTTATTTGTATATTAATGTAGAGAGGCAACTGTTCATAATTGTTGGTGTTATTATATAAAATGAACCTGTAAAATATAAGGCAGATTCATCTTGGATTGGTTGTTTTTTTTTCATTTTTAATCCTTACCATAATCCCACGCACTGGATTCGTCATAAAATATTCATTGTGTTTCTCCCACGGGTTTCTCCACTTAACCAACACGGATACAAAACATAGGAAAATGCATCAAAAAGGAAAAACGTTTTAAAATTCATCTCAAATTAACTACCTCTCTAAATACCGCATGATAGTCCTGTGGCTGTATTATGTTGACTGCAGTGTGCTGTGTGGATCCTACATTCGATCCCTTGGTCGGACAGATTCTAAAAACGAAATTCCTCAATGACAGTCTGGAGTTTGGAAAAGTTGACGGTGTGACTCTGCTGTCTTCGGATAGTACTGTGTCTTGCCACAATTACCTGACGCAAATCGTCGTTTTATATGGTCAATAATATGTTTGTATTTATTAATTAAATAAAGCCCGGTTTCCACCGCGAGCGGAACGGACCCATTAATGACTTTGTTCGCAAGCGCAAACTGCAAATAACAAATAGTCAAACAAATAAACAACAAATAGTCGAATAATAATAAATAATTATAGCATTAATAAACAATTATGTATTAAGAATCATAGTTTTGTTGGTGGAAATACAAGTATGCAGTTTTCGTTTGCAAACGAAGTCATTAATGGGGCCGTTCCGCTCGCGGTGGAAACCGGGCTTTAGTATGTTTATCAGTTATCTGGCTACCATAGTTCTAGCTCTGCTATCTTGGGAAAAGATTGCCGTGTGTGACTTGTAACGAAATATTTATTATTTATTTATTTATTTATCGGAGTAATACGCACTAAGTAAATAACAAAGTGATATAGTTCACGCAGTAATTACAAGCTATTCACAAAGATCGTTATGACAATAGCCCCAAACTTTTAGATTAGGACGCACAAATGTAAGTTTGCACTAAAAGCATTGTTGGGGCAGTCTCATCGGGGTAAAGGTAAAGTATAATTATTGTGCCCTCTTTCAACCTGTAGTGTGGTACAAGTTATAAGGTTGGAGCGACGTACGGCAGAAAAATCATCATCAGCATGTCCCTAGCCTTTACCCAGTTATGTTGGAGTCGGCTTCAAAACTGACCGGATTCAGAATTATAATATCATTGGGATTGAGCTGGATACACAACCCCTAACATAAGAGGCGGGTTTCTTTAGGCACTAGGCCAAAACGACATTTTCATTATTTTTACGAAATAAATATAAATATAAAAAAGAAAAGGAACAAATTAGTTTTTTCTAAAAGTAATGCTGATTATTAAAAGATATCCCATAAATAAATAAATAAATATCCTGGGACATCTTACACACGGCCATCTGATCTGAAAATCTGAGCTGTTTCACACATTATGGTCGAGAGGGCATTGAACTTTTGTTAGAACCAGCTGATACTTTTTTCGCGATATCAGAGTTGGTTCCATAATAAAAGTTGTTTGTTTTCATGGGTAGAATCATCTCCTAGCAGGTTGTGCAAGACCAAAAATACATCTAGTATTCATTAAGTCTAGATGTCAAACTACTTTATTCAAAAGGATTACCTGGATAAGTACACTTTTTTTTTTTTTTTGGTGAGTGGGAAATCATCCAATGACTGCTCCCGTCCTGGGTGCGGCGGGAGGGCGTGTCAGACTCTTACTCGATTGCCCTTTATGTTCCAGGGTCACGGTAACCACTATAAACATTCCGTAACCCCGGCAGGCGTTGGCCCTGTTGAGCCCCTTCCTGTGCTGACTCCTTCTCTTTGAGGCGCGCGTGGAACACTAACGCGCCGTCGACGCGGTCCTGGTCCTAGCCAGGCGGCGAGCTACCCATCGCTCGCCATCCGCAGAACCGCGCCTACGGTGGCCGGTAGTCGTCTTGCGACTCTCGACGTCTTCGCCTGGGTATGATATACTTGAGACCGATTTTCATTGAAGTACAAGCCGCCTTTCTCTTCCACTTTACACCATTGTTATACAAACAATAAGCAGGTTGAAACAGACCTATTTAGAACAACGATGATAGCCCGCCATTACCTGCAAGCAAGCCTGCTGTATTTATTTTCATTTGTAATATCATCATACAGATTTATTTATGCCATGTTAACTGTCAAACTAGTCCAGTTATTTGGTAGTTTTACCTGAAAAGCTTTCAGATGGCTTTAGCTAATTTCATAAAATGTGATTGGACCTTTTCACAGAAAAGTTGACTTTGGTGCCGAATCTCTTATTCACAAACTAACGTAAATTTAAGTTAAGTGCATCTTCCTTTTCCATTTAATTAAGAAAAGGACAGAAGATTAAAAAAAAATAGTTAAGTCCTGTCAAATTTAGACATTACATAGATAATGTAGACGCGATTTAAAAACATGGCGTCTAAATGTACGTTAATTTTCATCAGGCGCTGTCTAATTTGACAGGATTAAACTAAAATGTATCTTCTGTCCTTTTCTTTAAGAAATGGAATCAGCACCAGCACCATTGACTTCACTCGTATCTATGTTCTATAGCATTCCACTCATGCCATGAAAAAATGGCGTCCTAAACAGATTTTTAAATATCTCTCTTCCTGCTCAATCTGAAATAGAAATGTGAGGTAATTTATTAATGTATAAAAAATATCCAATAGAAAATTATTGGTGACTGTAAATAGTGACCGATTGCACTCATGTGACGCGGTAATAAATTATACATAAATAAACTCCGCCCCGGCTGCACGCATGAGTGTTGAAAAATGCACAAAGTTTCGCTTGAGACAAGCGTGCAAGCGAAAGAGAGGCACTAGTCGTAATCACGTAATCCGACTTTACGGACAATCATTTATTCATTAAAATAGTTGTTATCAATCATTCATGTTTATGTATCGATCACATACGAGTATATTACGTAGTAACTATTTATTAATCTGTGATATTAGTCCCTAGCATTTAAACCTTCGAACACGCGTGATTCGGGACACAATAGTAAGACAATAGCAGCCCGACAGCCGGCTGTCGCTTGGTCGTTGAAAGGTTAATGTATTGTCTGTATATTTGTCAAATATTACCAAAGCTTTATCCGTACCTACAGATTAATTTTTAAGCGAAATTGAAATAAAAATACATCAAACAAAAGCGAATAAGAGCGCTTGTAAAAATCTTTTTTGCATCGGGGTTTACAAACAATAAGTATTTCACAACGTTAACGACCACCTACCTATGTTAATGGCATCTTTTAATTAATGAATCCTCATTCCCCTGTACGTATCTTTCGTGGGAAACATTCTTGTTTACTTTTTTTATGATTCACGCGACAAGTTTCTAAATATATTCTGCATTAATTCATTGATGTGCAGGCAAACGTATGGACAGTGTCAACAGAAATGATGTTCTAGATGTATCTCGTGCGACTATGGAAGAAAGGGTCAACCATCAAAGATCTCTCGACGAAATGAACTATAAAATATTAGCACAGCAGTAAGAATATACATTTTTTTTTTCTTTTGGTGAGTGGGAAATCATCCAATGACTGCTCCCGTCCTGGGTGCGACGGGAGGGCGTGTCAAACTCTTACTGACTAAAACCCACTCATGTTCCTTTGATTGCCCTTTATGTTCCGAGGTCACGGTAACTATTATAAACATTCTGCAACCCCGGCAGTAAGAATATACATCAATATCACTTTCTTAAAATCAAATATGAGACTGCACCGAATTAGTCCTGATATTAACAAATACAAATCACTGCCCCTTGATTTAATAGTCCCAAGAGATAATGTTAGGAAGTTACAACCCCTACGACTTGTCTGTGCACCTCGCTGGAATGCGACTCCCGCTCCCGCTTCCCCGCGCGGCGCCCCGTGATCACCTCGTTCGTTTAGTAGCGATAGCATTCCGCAAGTGTTACGTCATAGCATGAGGTGCACAATTAGTTCGTACGGATAGTATACACAAACAAAATTAAATGGATGTATAATCTGTCCGTTGATTTCATAGTCCCAGGAGATAAAAGTTAGGAAGTTATGACACCCCATGCCTCGGAAAGCCCGTAAAGTTGCGTCTGCCTCCCGGTATCGCAGTCCCTTCGGCATCCTCGTTGTCCAATGGACGGAAAAGGGGCATTGTGTGTGTGTGTGTGTTTCCTTATGCAATTGTGGTCTACTTATTATTCTACTTAAATTTCTCTGCAACCGAAATTCGTTTGAAAGAACATTTCATGTTTGAACAGCTTAAGGTTAGGAATTTATTTTTGTATCCGACTACTATTACTTGCAACTACTTGCAACTGATGAACAATGAGGGTTTAAGCGAAAATAAGCGCCTCTAATTTGAGCCACTTTGGTCACTTTGGTTGGAAGGTCTTGAATTGCGAAAATATAAAGGATTTGACACTTTCTGTCAAAAGAGTATATAAAATATAAATATCCTGGGATATCTTACACACAGCCATCTGATCCCAAGCTAAGCAGAGCTTGTGTTATGGTAATCAGACAACTGATAAACATACTTATATAATTTTTAAATGCATACAGATAATTTATATGTTTAAAAACCGTCGGAGCGCTAATCTTTTTTTACTTGTCAATCTCATGCCTTAGGGCTGCCAGGCTTCATCTTTGGTAATGGCAGACGTCAAAAATTTTTGAATAGGGGGGTTCTATCTTAACCTTTTTTACTATGGATCACGTCAAATTCTGAAGTATAGTAATTATTGTTACATTATCGCAATTCTTTTTCAGTACTTAAGTACATAATTAATGTTTCACTTAACTCGTTATGTTTGAATATCCATACTAATATTATAAATGGGAAATTGTGTCTGTCTGTATGTCTGCCTGTATGTTTGTCTTTCTTTCACGGCAAAACGGAGCGACGATTAACGTGATTTTTTAGGTGGAGATAGTTGAAGGGATGGAGAGTAACATAGGCTACTTTTTGTCTCTTTCTAACGCGAGCGAAGCCGCGGGCAGAAGCTAGTATTCTATATAAAGAATGGTACAAATATAACTTCCTTTTCAACAAAAAAACATCGCCATTTCTCCCGTGTCTAGGTTTTGTAAATAATTGTGTGTTACATTTGATTAAAAGCCCATTTATCTTTCATTCTTGTCACACTATTTGCAGGAAACACGGTGAGATTACGCAGTAATTTTTCTTAGGACAGCGGACAATGGGAAGTGGACAATGCCATACTAGAAGACTGCTTTTAAATCTTTTACTTGTAGGAAAAGTAAGCGATGACAATCACCAGAGTGTTTTAGTGCTGTATAAACACTCAATATCCCTACTAATACACTCACCGGCATAATTAGGGGAACACAAAAAAAAGGTTGATTTTTTCTAACATTGTCGAGTATTTTTATAAGTAGTTTTTGTTTAAGTGTTAATAACTTCATAACAGATTGTTTTCAGTACCCCCAACTTTAATTTTAAGTGTTTTGACAATAATTTATGGTTGTTTAAGAATTTGCTCACTTAACGTTTTGTACTCATTCTGATAAGAACTTTAGTGGATGCTGCGAATAGGGACTGTGGGTCATTTAACTGTTTACATTTGAATAGTGCACATTGTTCTGATACAAAATGAGTGATATTTACCAGCAACTTCTGTGGCTAGGGCTGTAACCATGATCGAGGAAGGGCACACCTATCGCTCAGTCAGTCGCGCACTGGCTGTATCGACATCGGTGATTCATCGCGTCGTCCGACGTTACAGGGAGACTGGATCGTTTGTGCGCAGACGAGGACAGGGCAGAATTCGAGCAACTAGCGCCTTGGATGACCGTTTCTTGGTCATGCAGACTTTACGAAATCGTCCTCAAACAGCTGTCCAGACCCGAAATCGTTTAGCAGAAGTCCGTAACGTCAACGTGAGTGAAAGGACTGTTAGAAGACGGTTGAATGAAGTTGGTTTAAACTCGTACGTGCCAGCAAAAGCCCCAAAACTCGAGGTAGCTCATCGTGTAGCAAGATTACCATTCGCTCGAGAGCACCAAGATTGGACTAATGAGTGGGGCCGTGTTTTGTTCAGTTACGAAAGCCGATTTTGTGTAAATTTCGTGGATGGGAGGGAAAGAATGTGGAGACATCGAGGGGAACGTTATCACCAAGCAAATTTCACTGGAACTGTGTCGTATGGTGGAGGGTCAGTTATGGTATGGGGTGGCATATGTTTGGGAGCCCGCACGGAGCTAGTGATCATCAGTAATGGATCGCTAACTGCACAGCGGTACAATACAGAAATCTTAGAACCCCATGCCTTTTGCCCCATTCATAGGCGAAAATTTCATTTTCATGCATGATAACGCACGCCCTCACACTGCGCGTATAGTGAGTGACTACCTTAATGAAGTAGGCATCACTCAGATGAACTGGCCAGCGCGATCACCGGATATGAACCCGATAGAACATGTCTGGGACTACCTGGGAAGAAAGGTTCGACAAAGAAATCCAGCCCCTAATAATGTGGAGGAACTTAAATTAGCGTTAGAGGTAGAGTGGAACAATTTGTCCCAAGAACTCATTGATAACGTTATCCAAAGCATGGAAAAACGTGTACAGGCTTTAATTAGAGCCTGTGGCGGCAATACCCGATATTAAAACTCCTTTTTTTTGTCATTTCTGAAAATGTTTACAGATTTCACTTTTAAGGAAAAAACGTTCAATTCTAATTTTTTGACATTTTTGTTTATTTCTTCACGTAGAAGTATTGTGTGAGTCACTTTAGCGTTTATTTCAGTTAGATTGAGTGCAAATAATTATTGATTAACTAAAAAAAATATGTGCTACATAAATTTGTTAAGAAAAACGACCTTTTTTTGTGTTCCCCTAATTTTGCCGGTGTGTGTATTATAAATGGGAAAGTGTGTCTGTCTGTCTGTCTGTCTGTCTGTATGTTTGTCTTTCTTTCACGGCAAAACGGAGCGACGAATTAACGTGATTTTTTAAGTGGAGATAGTTGAAGGGATGTAGAGTAACATAGGCTACTTTTTGTCTCTTTCTAACGCGAGCGTAGCCGCGGGAAAAAGCTAGTTAATCTATATTTATAAAAGAAAGTCGTGCTAGTTACACATATTATAACTCAAGAAAGGCAGAACCGATTTGGTGGAAATTGGTGGGGAGGTAGCTTAGGACCAAGGGACAGACATGGAATACTTTTTATCTTCTTTTTTTAGTAACCAAAAATCTGAAATAACCTGGGTGAAACCATGGGGGACAGCTATTAATATACTATAATTATATTAATTTTACTACAATAGGTTTCATCAATATGTGCGGACAATATATGTTTGTTTTTGCCCCAGCAATATCATAACATTGCCAGCAATAATGGTCTCGTATTATTCTTGGCAGAGTGGTGTCATGATAATATCACAGATTGAAAGCATACGAGGTTTGGGATGAGAGTTATTCTGGAAAGCAGTTCAAATTAATAAAATATAAAACAGCTATTATTGAATGTTGACCGGGTATCGTATTTTTATATGATTATTTAGGAGTTTTTAATCAACCCCCTAGTTTCAAAATTCACCTTGTATTTCGCCTGTATATTTTCGAAAAAGTACCTATTTATTTGTAGCTCAAACAATGTATGCAGATGAATAGTGATGTAAATGGAACAAAACAAGGAGAAAGTGCTACTGCTGCCGCTCGTCGCCGCATCGTCGGAATTCTATTTAATTGCTGGTAAACAAATCTCAAGTGTTTTGATTTCAGGTTTGCAGGAATTTTATGAGTTCGTGTTAGAAATATTTATGAAATAAATGTATTTTTTAAATCCATTTACATTGTTACTAGCCTTCGCCCGCGTGGAAGTCAAAACTTCTATAAAGTATTAGTTACTTTTAGTAGTAGTAGTTACTTATATTCTTCTTCTTCTTCTTCTTTTAATAAGGTTGGAATTTTCAAAATCCCTTTTAATAAATACTTACTATTTTCAAAGTACACAAGTTGTATGTCTCTTAGACCAGGGGGTTGGCCTATGCAATGTATAAAACCGTTAGTCAAATCAATCAGTTTCCCATTTTATATACCATCGGTGGCCAAATTATTAGGAACAGTATTCATTGAGCAACATTTTTTTGTTCAAACACCTTCTGCAAGAAAATAAATAATGTTATATAGGTTCTTCTGGTATGGTTTTACTCCTGGTATTATTATTATTAATTTTGATATGTGATACCACCATGTGATCGAGTGATTTTCAATACAAAGTGATATTGCTTAAAATTTCAGTTGAAAATTACTTTTGTTTCATTGATGGCAAAAACTATTTTTGGTTTTAATTTTACAAGATGTTTCTGTTAAAACTAATCAAACCGCAGATATTGTTTCTGATGATGTCCTATTTTCCTAAATTGAATACAAAATATTAAGTTTTGAGAACGATATTACGTGATTCGCTTAAAATTTCGCCTTTTTAAAATGGACAAAGCTGTAGACACGTCTCTATGAAAGTTTATAAAAATAAAAACGTTGTTTCTGTATTTTACACATTCTCTGAAAGATTTCACAGCTATTACAGGTGTCTAAAAGTCTGAAGTAAACAGTATTAAAGTAAAATCTGATCAGAACAAACTTCTAAAAACACAGAGTGTGAAAAAATGTGGCAAAAACGGATCACCACTCTTTGTTCTGACCTTAAAAACAGAGATATCTGCCTAAAACATGATTAAAAGTGTATTGTTTCCCTGACTAGGCCTGGCAACACCGAAGTATGACAGTGGCAGACTGGAATCGGTTAATAATATTACTTTTAATATTCCCATGCGTCTGAAATACACTATTCAGTAATTATTGCATTATTTTCTGTGTATGCCTCTCCGACGAATATTTTTTTCAAGTGGAGGTCGATAAGAGCTCATTTGCAGTCGTACACATCGTGGAATTGTTCGAGAACAGCTCCATGCAGTTTGCTTTTTAGGGAAAACTTAACAACCAGGTAGCATCATTGTGTGATTTAACATCTCAGCTAAAAGCATGGGGTGCCTATATTTCGTGAAAGTGACTACAAGGCAAGATCTGTACAAGTTAGTACTAGAAACTGAATTATGGCCGCAAGTTGAAGAATGGGTGCCCAGTAGCCGAAGAGTTAAATTTTATGCACGATTCTACATCGTATATCAAGGCCAAGAGTGTTAAAGCATTCCTGTCTGAAAAATAAATAAATATTTTCTGCACTAACTAGATAATTCACCAGATACGAACTCTATTGTGAACATGCAGAAGCTCATCAAGAGGGCTATCGTTAGCTCATCAAGAGGGCTATCGTTAAGCACTTTGTAACCACTAAACACCAGCTCATTGCAGTTCATAGAAATGAGTTTTATCATGACACAAGCCTAAACCACCTGTTATATAATGTATAGAACGTATAAAACGTCTTATACGAGCTGTTGGCGGCGGCGTCGCAAATTATTAAGTTATACACAAAATATTTACTTTCAGCTTATTAATGCGTTAATTTTTTAAACAAATTACCAGATTTAATTTCACTTTCATATTTCTTATTTTTATAATCTTAAATAATAAGGTATTTGAATAAAAAATACCACTGAAGTCTACAACCAATCACTTTTCTGAAAAAATCAATCCAACTTCATAATCATAATACAAAAATCATGACACTGTCCCTAATAATTTGGCCAGCTACTGTAGGTGTTGTAAAAATATGGATACAACTTTTATTAACTAATTTAGATGTTAAAATTCTTTATACGACGTATCTTGGCGATCACTTTCAGATAAATCTATAAACTTACAAATCTGGGACCCATAGTCTTTTGTTTAAGTATATGATTTTACTTTCGAACATTTTTATTTTTATTTTTTGGTGAGTGGGAAATCATCAAATGACTGCTCCCGTCCTGGGTGCGGCGGGAGGGCGTGTCAGACTTTTACTGACTAAAACCCACTCATGTTCCTTCGGTTGCCCTTTATGTTCCAGGGTCACGGTACATATTATAAACATTCCGCAACCCCGGCAGGCGTGGCCCTGTTGGGCCCCTTCTTGTGCTGACTTCTTCTCTTTGAGACGCGAGGACTGTTGCCTCCGGATCCCACGGCCGGACACCGGCAAGGAGGCATGCCGCCTCACAGGAGACCGTGCGGTATCCCCGCACCATGACCCTCTGGAAAGCCCTCAGAAGCCGGGCCAGAGCCGCGGCTAGATTGGGCGCCCACCACACCGGAGCTCCGTAAAGGGATGGCCTTCTACGGGGCTCCGCACGGTCCCCGTGTAGAGCCTCCGGCAGGAGACGTTTGGGTCACCGAGATTGGGCAGGAGCCGCTTGAGGGCAGCTCCGGCCTTCGCCAGTTTGGGGCCCAAACCTCGGAAGTGCTCCGTGAAGTTCCATCGGTTGTCGAGGACACCAATGTGAACCCCTCCCACCGTTATCTGAGACCCCGAAGGTGGCCGGTGCCGAGGGCCATGAAAACACATGGCCTCGGACTTGTGCAGGGCCACCTTAAGTCCCAGTTGCCGGATCCTATCCACGACTGTCACAGCACCACTCGACATTAAGTCAGCCGCCGCCTGGAACGACCCTCCCTGCGCTAGGACTAGCGTGTCGTCAGCGTAACACACTACGCTGACACCTTCGGGAAGGTCGGCGCGCAGCACCCAGTCGTACCCGATGTCCCACAGGAGGGGCCCCAAGACCGAACCCTGTGGAACACCGCACGACATCCCTCGTCGACTCCACACCCCCTCGTGACCGGGGTAGATGACGGCTCTGTCCGTCAGGTAGACCTCGACCACATGACAGAGGTAAGTCGGCATCCGGTGAAACCGTAATGCGATGCACCCCGAAGGCAGGGTTTTGAAGGCGTTGGCGATGTCGAGAGACACCGCCCAGACGACCCTGCCCTGTGCCACCGCATCCCCTGACGTGAGGGCCCGTACGCGCATGATGGCGTCCACCGTGGAGCGTCCTCTGCGGAAGCCAAACTGACCGTCCGCCAGATCCGGCCCCACCCGCATCAGCCGCTCACTTTCGAACATTTGTACATTAACTTATAGGTAGGGTACATTTTATTTACTTAACTTTCTGAAGCTTCAAATTTCATCGATACGAAAGTTCACACCTCTAAAATGATTTAATTCAGAGGTGCACCCTGTTATCGACATCGACGCAAGACACTCATCGTGTCGCATCGCAACGATACATCCGAACGATTTGAATTGCAAAATCCGAGCACTCGATTCAACCGATTTCGCATTTACGAAGATATAAAGTTTGATATTTTACATGTTTGAGAATAATTACAGGAAGAAAATTGGCCGACTTTCCATTGTGACCCGTAAATTAAAAAAAGATTTTAAACAAATTGTCACGAAATAATAATAAATAATACCAGCCTATTTACTGTAAAGCCCCGTATTCATGGTAGATAAACATTTGTTCAGCAACTGTTGATCAACTGATGTTGTCGCTCGCCGGCCGTCAACTCTGCAGTATGGCGTGATCAACACAAGTGTTGCCCGTAATATGATGACAGCAACTCGTCAACATGTTTATGCAACCATGTTGCTAAACAAAATGTTTATCATGAATACGGGGCTTAAGGCAAAGGCTTCTTCTCACACATAATATGCATGAACATTTAGAAGTTACCACGCTTGCCCATAGCGGATTGGAGATTGCAGACTTACAATTTATAATCATTACAAAATCCGTGTTGAATCACGATATATTCTTTCACTGATGCTAGTGTAGTCAATTTAGACAGAAAAAAAACTGCCTTGGTTTATTTGTTATGACTAACTGTCATTCCACTCAAAAGTATGACATATTTACTTATGGCAAACGTTTGTAAACCATCGGCTTCCACGTCCATTGTCCATTTTAAAACGTAAATTTCAAATAAATCATTAACACACAATTATTTTATGTCTAAACGCATCAACACAGAACCACAAACCACAAAAAAAAATAACCGACTTCAAAAACTAAAAGCACAAAAATAAGTATTCCAAAATAGTTATTTTTGTGCTTTTAGTTTTTGAAGTCGGTTATTTTTTTTTGCCACCGACTTCCAAAAGTCGGTGGCAACACATCAAATAGACCGGCAGAAGAGAAGCCTTTTATTTTTTACTTTTTAGTTGGAGTCTCAATGTCTGACTTCGTTTTATAGAGTAAATTTCAAAATAAAAATGTACGTTTTTCTATAAAAATTGAGGAGTTCCTTCGATTTCGGCATGATACCATCATCAGATCCTGGACCTGATGACAATGGGACCATTTGGGATGTCTACCCTTTCAACCAAAAAAAGAATTGTTCAAATCGGTTGGTAAACGACGGAGATATGCGCTAACAAACAAGAAAAAAAATAAAAACATCCGAATTGAGAACCTGCTCTTTTTTTTAGAAGTCGGTTAAAAAACCAATCCCATGAAAAAAACTGATCCTTTTAGTTTCGCACAGAAAGGCCACGCCTGATCTAGTCTCTTCTAGGTAGTTCTACACTGAGCTATGTCCACTCGAATAAATTGAATTTTTCATACGTCGCTGGATTACCTGTGAGTCTAAACGGCGGATAGAACGACTAATACTAAACTGTAATGGTAACTACGAGAAAATTATAGTGTTTGATGATGAATCTTTTATTAATGTTGATCAGGTATGCTAAGATCCGTAAGTCGTTTAACCGGAACATTTGAACGTAAATAGAGGAATATTCTGGATCCGTAAAAAAAGTTAAATTCATAGTAAGTACATTCAAGTAAAAATTAATCAAGCAATAAAAAGCAATAAAAATTATTGCCAGATACTTGTCACTCATAGCCTCATCGTAGTGTTTTAAAAAGACGTACGTCTGATTACAAACCACATATTATTTAGTTACATAATTGTGTCGATTTCATAGTCGTTCAACAGTAAAAAAAAGTTAACTAGGGTTCAACCTTTTAACTCCAAGTTAGCTGCTAATGTTAACAACATTTAATATAAAAAATGTTATCGGCAAAACCCAATTTTCGGACAAACTAGTTTTGCCTAGGCTAAACTAGTTCTTCCTCGTCCCGACTTAAGGCACTCCGACTCGGACAGGTTAGGTTATTTTTTTTTAGACCACCCAGAAATAGGAGACCCGCGCAGCGGCGCTCCGTCGACCTATTTTAGACCTATCTTAGTTAGTTTTCATCATATTAGACCAAACAAGTTTTATATCTTTTGAGTGTCAAACGATGTTATATTTATTTTATGTTATGCTTATAAAAAATAGTTATTTTAAAATTATATTAATAGTTTATTAACTATATTAACTAATTGCTAAATTAAAATATAAAATTATAGGTTCCGTTGTTATATGTTGTAAATATTAGAGATTTTGTTGTTATAATTATCATCTATTACTTACCCCTTATTAACACAGAATAAAATTATTTTATTTTGTAAAAAAAGAGTTTTAGGATAGTGAATAATAATTAGTTATTAATATTTTTTGCGCATTTCCGTAGGTTCTTCTCTCTGGAACCCTGACCACCGTTAGCTTGGGCCCTGTTCCCGTAGCGGATGTGCTACTATTTTTATATATTTTATTTATTATGATATTTAAAAATTTATTTAATAGAAATAAATGGAAATAGTTTGAAGTAAACTAAAACCAAACCAAAACCACAATTCCAAAGTCACCCTTAACTAAATGTACCAGGGGCGCATAATGACAAGTAAGTCGTATCGTTAGCAAGCTCATTTCCTTATTCAGGCGTGTAACAGTCTCGCCGTAAACACCGGAAAATGAAGAGACGGCTCGTGTACCAGGACTGCATAACGTAGAGGTGATCGAAATGTGAAGGTGATATAATGTTTAAAATACAGTAAATAAAACTGAATATGTGTTAAGATAATGTGTTGTGACCATATTTTTTTTTTCAAGACAAAATTTACAAATTTCATAAACTTAAAAATAATGGTTTTCTAGCTTTGAAAACCCTTACAGCGCCTATACTTTTTATTATTTTATTAAAGCATAATTACATATTGTAATGAATATTTAATTTTTTATTGATGCAATTTCTGTTTTTATTTTAATTTGTGCAATTGTTAGTTTCGACAGATTGTGACCCCCATTGCCTCTCATCGAAATTCAAATCCAGGCCAACCAATGTGGTTTTTACTAATCAAAAGCACCATCTTCATATTTTTTTCTAAAACGTTACCGACATCCCGTGCCTTGAAATGCCCGTAATTGGGTTGTGGATGCGTGTTAGATAGGTTCAGGACTATGTCTCCATGTTAAATGTTGTTATTTAGCTGGATATGATTACACTGGAAGGCGACCCTAATATAGTTGGAAAAAGGCTAAATGTTGCTTGTTAGTTTGATGCAAATAATAAAACCACTAAACTAACTATTGACGGACCTGTTGGTCTAGTGGTTAGTAGCCCTGACTGCTAAGCCGGAGGTCGTGGGTTTGATTCCCACCCAGAACAAACTTTGTGTGATGAGCATGATTGTTTGTTCTGTGTCTGGGTGTAATTTATCTATATTATGTATGTATTTATAAATTATATAAGCATGTATATCAGTTGTCTGGTTACCATAACACAAGCTCTTAGCAGAGCTTAACAAGGATCAGATGACCGTGTGTGAGTTAAAAAAAAATGAAAAAAAAACTATATTCTAACCTAATGAAACCTTTAAAACCTTTTGGGCACGAATTTATATTTCTAAATTAATAATTTTACACACCTGAAATAACTAATTAAGAACAGTACTAAACATGATTAAATTCAAAAATGTAGCCATTATATTCCCATGTGAAATAGAAACATAAAGCCCTGCCAGAAGCACTTATATACGAACTCGGCGTAGTTTTGTACTAAGTATACATTTATTTCGAAACAAAAACAACGAAATTATTCTATACTAGTAATTTCGGTTGTTTGTGATTTCGGTGTCGTAAAATTCACTAAAATTTTACATACCGATTGCTATGTGCATATAACAGAACAAGCGTTTAACATTTTCTTTTTAAATGACGATAACTTTTTTAGCAGAGATAAAGAGTTCAATAAAATAAGGCCTATTAGTTGCATTGATACAAACTATTTGTGAAAACCGCAATAATAATCCATTCTGTAGTATTCGAGGTTATTGAACACATTCAAATAGACAGAGTAAAATATAAGATTTACCTTTATATTCGTTAACACTCTTATGTTGAAGAATCGGCGTTGAAAAAAAGGCGGTTCCCTGACCAAATGGCCTTGAGCGTTTGTTTCCTCTTTGCCGCACCGAACGGGGCGCAGGAATTACTGAAGAAAATACGCCCATATTTTAGAATAAAATCTGTATAAAATAAAACTTTGGTCTATTGAAAAAAAAAATGTATCAAAATGTTCACAATGAAATTGTCTATCCATTAGTGTCAGTAGCAAAATTAAATAATGTTTACTTTACCAGGAGATGCATGTTATTATTCAATATTTCTCATTTCTGGGGTTTCGTTGTAAGGAGATTTATTAAAGATAAACTCTATAAAAATAAAAAATAACTCTGCAATTGTGGAAACAAGATTATATAGAAAATTACTGTATTTTTTATTTGTTGATATTTCTTTTAAATAACGAGTAGATAGCTCCAAAAATCACTCAAAAACTGCTTGCGCGTAGCGTTTTGGTCGGGGTACCGCCTTGTTGACCCTTCGACTGCCGGAAGCGCAGATCTACGCGAGACACAAAAGATGTCAATTGTTTTATTAATTACGGCATACAAGAGGCTAATTGTAATAATTATTGTAGAGCCCCGAGCAGTAAAAAAGTGTGACATGCTGGCCCGGCCAGTTGGAGCGACGAGCTGGGCAGGGCCCTGACAGAAACTGAATGAACGTAGCCCGTAAATTAAGCTGCAGAACAAAAATGAATCTAGTTACACATTCAAAATCTTAGTTATGTATAGAAAAGATTGGACAGGAAACTTTATACTTAATACTCACCATTCCGTCCTTCAAACCGCGCGACAGTCGCCACCCGTCTGGCACCGCCATAACAACATAATTTCACTTGAACAATACATTCAGTCACGTACAGTGCGCTTCTTAATTAAAACTTCAGTTCTTTTCCGTTTAGCGCTAACTTTTATGTTTTCACGTTTCAACACCTATTTTCCTGAAAGTTTTGCTTGCTGTAAAATTAGATGTTATGATAAATTAAATAAGTAAGAATTGGTAGAACGAACGATTCTGGTTTAGACAGTTTCATTTAACACTAGTTGTCCCCTGCGGTTTCACCCGCATCTTTGTTTACCTACCACTTCGCTCATAGTCGTACCTGGGTGGAATAGGTATAACCTACAGCCTTTCTTAATAAATAGGTTTTCTAACACAAAAATTTGAATCACTATTTCCTGATAATAACGCGTTTAACCAAACGAACACACTATTTAGTTTTATAATGTTAGTATAGATTAATTTCTGCACGTAACTTGGTTTGCTTAGATGTTATAAATTGATGTATCAATCTAGTACACACGGCTACACACAAAGCTATACAAAACTAGTTTTAGCTGACCTCGAATCGTGTATGTTTTTCGTACAATCAGAAGTCAGCTTATACTGGTTTTGTATAGCCTGATGTGTAGCCCACCGTACCAATGTACCAATCTAGTTTGAAGGTCGGTTTCAGTTCCAAGAATCGGCAGAAACATTCGCCTCCGCCTAATAAAACTAAGTCATTTTTAATTATTGCATGTCGTCTGTCGCTCTTGTTACTTCTGGTAAATTCATGGCTCGTGTATGATTGTCGTTTTACCTTCCTTGGTTTTTTTGGATAGTAAATCATCAAAGTTAAAATACCTCTCCCACTCTGGGGGGAGTGGAAGGGATTGTCAGACTTCTACTGACTAAAACCCATGTTCCTTCTTAAACCACTTTTGTGCCTAGGGCTGCCCGATAAAGGTCTAGATTTATCTAATGATAAGTTTAGGAAATCTTATTTTTTTATCCTAAAGGTCATAGCTCATTAGAGCCACCCGGCAGCCACTCCGCACCGCCTCGCCTCCTGCGGCTAGTATTCTTTATATGGACTTGTATGGGGATGCGCTCACTATATCAACTCCGTAGCGGCACCGGATCGCCTCGGTTATAAGGCGAGTCGGTGCGGAGTGGCTGCCGGGTGGCTGTAATGAGCACAAAGTCTCAATACTAGATGGACAGCAATATTGCATTTTAAATGATGTAAAATATATTTAGCGTTAGGAGGACATCAAATGCTTTACTCTGGTCAAGAATATTTGACAACACGTCAACTAAAGTGAAATATATTGAATCGAGATTTTTATAAGATATAAATATTATAAACTACCTTCTACTCGATATTCTTCATCTATGTGAACGTCGAAAATAATATACAGGGTACCATTTTATTTTTAACTAGCTTTTGCCCGCGACTTCGTCCGCGTTGATTAATAGCTCCCGTTCCCGGGGAATTTTCGGGATGAAAAGTATCCTATGTATATCTCGGGTCCCAGACTATATCTGTACCAAATTTCATTCAAATCCGCTGGCTTATTACCTATGAGACAGCAATCAGCAATATTTGCGCAGTGATCGCGCGATTAATCGCTTAGTCAAAAAAATCGTATTATGTATAAATCGATTGCTAATCGCTCGCCGATTGTTCTAATGCACTTATTGCTACGATGACGATAAAGTAGCAACCGCTGGAACTAATTAACAAAACCTTTAACAAAAAAAACTTAACTTTGCTCTTAAAAACCAATATGAAACTACCAAACGAAAAATGCATGTTTTAGTTAACTGATTGCTCCACAGAGGCAGCACTATCGCTAGATTGCTATCGCATTGCTATTGCTAATACGTAATACGAATTGACGTTTGAGGAGCAATTTTTGCGCGATTATTGCGTAATTATCACGATCGCTCGGCTTCTGCAAGATATGAACCCCGGTGCCGTTCAGTGGTTTAGGCGTGAAGAAGAGACAGACAGACAGACAGACAGAGTAACTTTCGCATTTATAATATTAGTACGGAAGTACGGATTTATTTCATTAGATTCGGAAATCGAAATACTTACAAACTTATGAAATACGCAAACATAAAAAAAAACCTTTATTTTACCTTTTTAGTGCTGAGTTCCAATGTCCGACTGTGTATTTCAAAGTAATTTATTTTCAAAATAAAACTGATTACAGCCTTATCAAACAAAAATAGAAACCTGAAGTAACACACATATCGTTAATGAAAAAACATTTTTTTCAAGAAGCACTGAAGCGATCGACATTAAATTTATATGGGCCAACCTCTAAAACATGACTTCTCTAACAAAAAAAGAAGCATCAAAATCCGTTCATAATTTTGGTGAAATATCAGTCAACATGCTTAAAAAAAAAAAACATACAGGATGAATCGAGAACCTCCTCCTTTTTTGAAGTCGTAGTCTGATATTTAATTGAATTACGGGGCAATAATTAATTGGCTGACTTTTGGCATCGCCAATCCACCTCGAGCAAGCTTAATGATTAATGGTTGTGAGACGAGGCCTTTGTTTTGAAATGGTGCAGTTATAATATTAGTTTAGATTAAGGCGAAGACGTCGAGAGTCGCTAGACTACTACCGGCCACCGTAGGCGTGGTTCTGCGGACGGCGAGCGATGGGTAGCTCGCCGCCCGGCTAGGACCAGGGGGCCAATTCTCGATTTTCGCCATTTATCTCGAGGTCGAGATTGTAAGTCTATCTCTATGTCTATCAAAAATATCTCTATCTCTACCACTAAATGGCGAATTGAGCAGAATTCCGTATTCTCAGTCAAAATAGAAATAAATGTCACGAAAATGTCGAGTCGAGTGAAGATAATGTTACCATTATGAAGAATCGCACGTTCCGTTTTTGGTAGCTTAGTAAAAGTAGCATAAGTGAATGAATGATTTCGTTTTAAAATGCTGAATATACGAATATTTAATTATAAAACGAAACGTTTAGTGTAAAAATAATCAGTTTGACAGTTGACTGTCTGTCAATGACAGAATTCAAGTGTTAGGTAGGAAGTAAATGATAAAGTTCTTTATTTTAAAATAAAAATAGTTAAGTCATACAAAAAATCAAGTATAATAAAATCGGTTACAATAATTGTGCACTCAACAAACACGTTAATTAGGTATTTTAGGGTGTGCAAGATAGAAATTCTAATAAACAAATAAACTCGTCCATCTTTCAGTGGTTTCAAGTCTAATCGTGGTCGTCGTTTCAAAAAAACACAATGCACAAATCAAAAAGTATAAATCGAATTTCCAGTAGGTATGAGATGCCAAGCCGTATTTTATTAAAAAAATAAGGAAATAAAAACACAGGGTACAATCCAAAACTAAACGAATTCACACAGAAATGAGGTATCTCTACAATCGACATGACATCTCTACTGCTCAGAAGCACTCGACATGAACTCTAACGTTAGCCTTCGACAAATGTCGAACTCGACATCCAGAGAATAGCAACTTTTAAAATTTGACGAAAAAATGACGTCATTCGACTTTTTTGTCGAATTCGACATCATCTCTAAAACCGAGAATTGGCTCCCTGGCCCGCGTCGACGGCGCGTTAGTGTACCACGCACGCCTCAAAGAGAAGTCAGCACGGTAAGGGGCCCAACAGAGCCAACGCCTGCCGGGGTTGCGGAATGTTTATAATAGTTACCGTGACCCCGGAACATAAAGGGCAACGGAAGGAACATGAGTGGGTTTTAGTCAGTAAAAGTCTGACACGTCCCGCCACACCCAGGACGGGAGCAGTCATTTGATGATTTCCCACTCCCCAAAAAAAAACTATCAAATGTAGATGTGGAAGCTTTTTACTCTTCACAAAGAACACATCCCTCTAGTTTCATGTATGTAGGGACTCAGCGGTTTGGGCTGTGCGTTGATATCATCAACAATTAGTCAATTCGTGCAAACCTCACCCAATACAGTCATGAAACTTGCAGAGTAAGCTCTTTGAAAAGAGAAGAAAGAAAAGAGTTTTGGAAAGTCATCCCCTAAAAGAGTAAAATTCGAAATTCGAATTCGTCATTCACGGGCGAAGGCACGGGCAGAAGTAAGTTTTTATATAACAAAGTACGAGTGTGTTAAAGAAACACGAAGAAGGGTGACGACTGTGTGGTTTTATGTAAGTTTTAATACGGTATTTTACACCATTAACCAATAAATATAAGACATAATTTCCATAAAAAATCTCCTAATTTAAACCCTAAAAATCTGGTTCATATTAAATTTACCGTTAAATTAGATTTTTAAATGCTTTGTAATCAATAAATAGATAGACAGTTGAGTTGTTTACTTAATGACGTCATAAGGTGTTTTGCCGTACAAAATCTATGGGAGAATATCGTTTTGACAGCTCATAAAAAGTACGTCAATTGATTATGGTGTAAAATACCGTATTGCTACCACGACTTTGTTAGTAACTGGAATATGGTAATGTGGAAACCCATATTTAAACACTTCAAAATTGTGTTTGTTTTAAGCAAATGTTTTTTTTTATCTGAAATCATCAAATGTCCTCTTCCGCCCAGGACGCGGCAGGAAGGAGTGTCAGACTTTTACTGACCAAAACCCACCCATGTTTCTTCGGTTGCCGTTTATGTTCCGGGGCCGCGGTATATTAGAACTATTCAGCAACCTCGGCAGGCATTGGCCCTAGAGGGCCTCTTCATAAACCATAAACTACACAAGTTTGTATGGAGAAAAAGTGCAGAAAGCTAAAATTTACTATAGAAAAATAAGTCGGGTTTTCCTTCCTGACGCTATAACTCCAGAACGCACGAACCGATTTCCACGGTTTTGCATTCGTTGGAAAGGTCTCGGGCTCCGTGAGGTTTATAGCAAAGAAAATTCAGGAAAAATCCACGCGGACGAAGTCGCGGGCAGAAGCTAGTCGCTAATAAAAATTATGAATCATATTTTTAATTTTTATTTATAAGGCGCAAATAAAGGGTTTCAAACAGTCATATCTTAGCATTATTTGTTAATAATGAAATTGTTATTACATTATTTCGGCGTAATAGTCTTAATTAATCTGCCTCAAATAAAAGTACTTCTATTCAAGTTTTAAGAATGTTATAAGAAAGTAACACAATTGATCTTATTTTTTCCCGGTAATACAAAACACTATATTATTATTGCCTATTTACCAGTAAGAAATAATCTCTTCCAATAAATTACAAGAAGAAAAGATTGCCGGCATCTGCTAAGCTATAGTTCCCTTAATTATCCTCAAGTTGTCGATCTATTCAGTATTTCGAGTTATCTCACAAAGGCGTTTATTTGTTACTTTAGCTAACCTTTACTTTCATATATTTTGACCACTGCTGGGAAAAGATCTCTTCTCAAAAAACAGAGATATTGGTCAACGCGCCTTCTCAAATCGAATTTTGACTATTCATATCCAGTTTTATTATTCTAAGACAAGCGACGAATTAAGTTCACGTTCACTCATATTTAGTGTTTATAAGAAGCAAAATTGTAACAACTTTCACATTTCATTGAACAGTTCTCATATAAAACGCACATTATGTAGTCGAGCTTATTATAAGTAAGGGGATTACATTAATGACCAAAATGCTTGGCTGACTGCTGGTCCTGCTCCACAACCGTTTAATTGATTAGCATTTGGAACTTTTGTTGAAGCTGCTGAAGATTGTAAACTACAAAACTAATAGTACTGTATCAAGTCACAGTGGTGCCGATTCTCTTGTGCACAAACTATCGTAAATTTAAGTTAAATGCATCTTTTTCTTTCCGTTCAATTAAGAAAAGGACAGAAGATCAAATATTAGTTAAGTTCTGTCAAATTTAGACACTCCATAGATAATTTAGAAGCAATTTAAAAACATGGCGTCTAAATATACGTCAATTGTCATCAGGCGCTGTCTAATTTGACAGGATTAAACTAAAATGTATCTTCTGTCCTTTTCTTTAAGAAATGGAAAGAGAAAGATGCACTTAACTTAAATTTACGATAGTTTGTGCACAAGAGAATCGGCACCAGTGTTTGTTTTGTATAAATTCACATAGCATACAATGTGAGCACTATGTTCTTGATAGTTTTTTATACATTTACTATGTCTGTCTGTCATTGACTGAATGTACTCTGGCAGTTGGGAGTTTGTCATGCTCACTGACGGTGGCGTGTGTGTTGGGTTATTTGGCTCCCTTCAAAATGGTTGAGCTATTTGGTGCCGATCCATACGTCATGTTCGTGAACGGGTGCTGTCTGCTGAGACTGGTCAGCTCTTAACTGCCACAGTTATTTTAAAAAATGTTTTGTTTATTTCCTCTATTTACAATGCCTCTTTTAACATGTACGACTTGTTAAGTTATTCTCACATAGTAACTTAGTATTTGGAACGAGCAACTAGCTTCAATTTTCTGACAGACTGACACCTTGACGATTCGAAAGTACCTGTAAATGGTTTATTTGAATAAAATAGTTTTGAGTTTGAGTTTCATAAACAATGTCATATACGTATTCAAACGTAGTTTTGAAAACTTAGACATCATCCCCCTTATTACAAAACAAGGTTTTTCTCTAAACCAGGTTTAAACCATTGAGCTAGGTTTTGTATTTCGAATCTTGATCATATCAGAATAAGATTCAAATTACAAAACCTGGCTCAATGGTTTAAACCTGGTTTAGAGAAAAACCTTGTTTTGTAATAAGGCGGCATAGGTTTTATATTAGTAGACTAAGTAAAGCCGTGAGAGTAATTAAAACGTAGATTCGATTAAGGAATAAAAAAAAACAATCTACCTTTTTTTAGATAACACGATATCCCATGGTTACACTGATTGCCGGATTATCTGGCTTCTATATAACTTGCAGCGTTTTTCAATCGGTTTATACGGCTTGAAGAAACGTTATTATTTTCTGTTCCGGATCAATGAGAACCCTTGGAAATAACATGTTGTAATCCCCATAAATTTTTATTCCAGTATTTGATCTGGAACTTTTCATGTTAATTTTCTCTTAAACATTGAGGAACCACGACAAATAATGACCATCTTTCAACGACCAAGCGACAGCCGGCTATTGCCTTTCTATTGTGTCTTGAATCACGTATGCTCGCCGGTTTAAACAATAATAATCCGTACTTATATCCATACTAATATTATTAATGGGAAAGTGTGTCTGTCTGTCTGTCTGTTTGTCTTTCTTTCACGGCAAAACGGAGCGACGGATTGACGTGATTTTTTAAGTGGAGATAGTTAAAGGGATGGAGAGTAACATTGGCTACTTTTTGTCTCTTTCTAACGCGAGCGAAGCCGCGGGCAGAAGCTAGTCCATACTATACTATAATATTATAAATGCGAAAGTAACTCTGTCTGTCTGTCTTTCTGTCTGTCTGTCTGTCTGTCTCTTCTTCACGCCTAAACCACTGAACCGATTTGAATGAAATTTGGTACAGATATAGTCTGGGACCCGAGAAAGGAATTGCCAGCCTTGAATTGGTTTTGGAATCTGTGGTGTCAGAGTATGCACATTGCGTCATCATGGGCGATTTCAACACCGACCTTATGCACCCATCCTCTCGTTCCCGAAAACTCCTTTACATGATTGAGTCCGTCAGTCTCCATGTTCTTTCTCTACAACCCACTCATTTTAATACGTCGGGTGATGACACATGGCTGGACTTAATCCTAACATCCTCTCCCTCCCTTGTGTCCGCCCACGGTCAGTGTCCTGCTCCCGGTTTCTCCCACCACGACCTCATCTTTCTCTCCTATATCCTCAAACCACCTAAACCTGTCCCTAAAGTTCTGCACATGCGTTGTTTTGCGCGCTTGGATGTAGACAAGTTGCGTTGGATGCGTCGAAATTAGATTGGGGGGATGTGGAAGCAGCTACAGATACAGATGTCAAAATTTCGATATTTAATCAGACAGTCCTTGCTCTCTACGACAGGCACGCTCCTGTGAAGAAGGTCAGACTGAGACGTCCGCCTGCACCTTGGATGACGTTGGGCGTTCGCATGGCAATGCGACGCAGAGACCGGGCCTTTCATAGGTATAAGAAGGATCGTTGTGAAGAGAATAAAAACCTCTTCAAAACTGCCAGAAATCGCTGTAATCAGATGATACGTAACGCCAAACGCCGCCATATTCTTGAAAATATTTCTTCTTTTTCTCCTGCCGATATCTGGAAATTCCTCGGAACTCTTGGTGTCGGCAGGCCACGTTATGTGGATTTTCCTAAGACAATTGGCCTTGATGATATCAACCGTCACTTCACTTCCACTAGCCATTTAGATTCAGGTATACTTGCTCAGACGGTGGATTTTATTAAGAACTTACCTGGTCCCATCATAGAACCATTTCATTTCTCTCCAGTCGCTCCGGATGAAATCAAAAGGATTATCCTTTCCATAAAATCTAAGGCTGTGGGTTGCGATGGTATTAGTCGTCATATGATCACCTTGATCATTGACTGTCTTCTTCCACCGATCACCCATATAATCAATTATTCCCTGTATTCCGGACATTTCCCTTCCCTGAGGCGTATGGCTTACGTCCGTCCACTTCCTAAAATTAGTAATCCTTCTCTTCCTAATCATTTTCGGCCAATTTCCATTCTCCCTTTCTTGTCTAAAGTGCTTGAAGCCTGTGTACACAGACAGTTCTCGGGGTTTGTGCACAGGAATAATCTGGTAAGTACATTCCAGTCTGGGTTCAGGCCTGGGCATAGCACAACCTCTGCTCTCCTTAAAGTGACTGGTGACATTAGAGAAGCCTAAGGAAGCTTGTGTTAATTGACTTCTCCAACGCCTTTAATGCCGTCAGTCACGACATCCTTTTAGCTATCCTATCACACCTTATGGTTTCTTCCGAGGCGCTGGAGTGGTTCTCTTCGTATCTTCGGAGACGTCAGCAGTCGGTGCGCGTCGATGAGAATTCATCAAGTTGGCGTGAGCTGGATGCTGGTGTCCCACAAGGCGGTATTCTTTCTCCTCTGCTATTTTCTATCTTTATTAATTTAATAACTCACTGTCTTCGGTGTTCGTATCATCTTTATGCCGATGATCTTCAGTTATATACTTCAGCACGTTTGGATAGTTTAAGTGTTGCTGTTGATGATGTAAACCGGGACTTGGAGGCAATTAAAGACTGGTCTGATAGATTTGGGGTGTCTGTAAACCCCTCAAAATGTCAGGCCATTTTACTAGGCAGCTCGCGAATCTTGGGCAGAGTGACAGTTAGTTCTCTTCCTCCAATTATTTTTAATAGTACCGTCATTCCATTCAGCCCTGATGTGAAAGATCTCGGTTTACATCTTGACTCGACTCTTGGTTGGCAAAAGCAGATTTCCAGCGTCTGTCAGCGAGCCAATGGTACTTTGCGCTCCCTGTATCGTCTAAAAAACTTCTTGCCTGCTAAGACGAAGACCATGCTTGCGCAGACTTTAATTTTCCCTTTAATCGACTATGGTGACGTGTGCTACTTTGACCTGAATTCGATCTTGTTGGATAAGTTGGACAGAATCCTTAATAACTGCATTAGGTTTATTTTCAATCTGAGAAAATATGACCATGTCTCTGACTACAGGTCTGAGTTAAATTGGTTGCCTATTCGCCAGAGGCGAAATTTGCGTGCTCTGACTACGCTCTTTTCTTTGCTACATTGTCCCACTCCGCCTTCCTATCTCATCTCTCAGTTCCAATTTTTATGTTCTTCGCACTCTAGAAACCTGCGCTCTTCCAATAATCTTCTTTTACTTTGCCCTTCTCATACTTCGGATTTAGTTCATTCTTCCTTTCGGATTCAATCCATTCTTCTCTGGAATGCGCTTCCTCTCGATATCAGGACGGCCACTAGCCGTTATGGATTTAAGCGGAAATTGAGGATTCATTTTCAAAATATATGAGCAGAGTCTATTGACCAGTCACTACATTTTTGTTTTATATGTATGTATGTATGTATGTATGTATTTATATTTATTTAAGTAGTATATACTTTAATATAAAATAAGTAGGTAATTATGTCTATTATTTTTTCTATTTTAAGTTGCACTCTTCTATTCTATTTCTTTTTAGGGTTCCGCACCTCAAAAGGTAAAAACGGAACCCTTATAGGATCACTTTGTTGTCCGTCTGTCCGTCCGTCCGTCTGTCAAGAACCTTTTTCTCAGGAACGCGTCGAGATATCAAGCTGAAATTTATATCACATACTCAGGTCTGCTATCTCTCAAAGCAGTGAAAAAATCAAGTTTCTAAATCAACGCAATAAAAAGATACGGTGGTTTATATTGCATATTTGGACATTTACAAGGAAATCAAAACCTATAGGGTACTTCCAATTGACCTAGAATCATGAAATTTGGCAAGGAGCAAGGTCATGTAGCAGAAGTAAAGGGAAAACTCCGAAAACCGTAAATTTGTAGTTAGTTCACATCAGGCGTCCGTTTGTCCGTCCGTCGGTCAAGAACCTTTTTCTCAGGAACGCGTCGAGATATCATGCTGAAATTAATATCACATACTCAAGTCTCTTATCTCTCAAAGCAGTGAAAAAATCAAGTTTCTAAATCAACGCAATTAAAAGATACGGCGGTTTATTATTGCATATTTAGACATTTTCAAGGGAATCAAAACTCAAAACCTATAGGGTACTTCCCATTGTCCTAGAATTATGAAATTTGGCAAGAAGCAAGGTCATGTAGCAAGAGTAGAGGGAAAACTCCGAAAACCGTAAATTTGTAGTTAGTTCACATCAGGCGTCCGTCTGTTCGTTCGTCTGTCAAGAACCATTATCTCAGGAACGCGTCGAGATATCAAGCTGAAATTAATATCACATACTCAAGTCTGCTATCTCTCAACGCAATGAAAAAGTCAAGTTTCTAAATCCACGCAATATAAAGATACGGCGGTTTATATTGCATTATTTAGACATTTACAAGAGAATCAAAACTCAAAACCTATAGGGTGCTTCCTATTGACCTAGAATCATAAAATTTGGCAAGAAGCAAGGTTATGTAGCACAAGTAAAGGGAAAACTCCGAAAACCGTAAATTTGTAGTTAGTTCACATCAGGCGTCCGTCTGTCCATCCGTCTGTCAAGAACCTTTTTCTCAGGAACGCGTCGAGATATCAAGCTGAAATTAATATCACATACTCAGGTCTTCTATCTCTCAAAGCAGTGAAAAAGTCAAGTTTCTAAATCCACGCAATAAAAAGATTCGGCGGGTTATATTGCATATTTAGACATTTGCAAGGGAATCAAAACCTATAGGGTACTTTCCATTGACCAAGAATCATGAAATTGGGCAAGAAGCAAGGTCATGTTTCACAAGTAAAAGAAAAACTCCGAAAACCGTAAATTTGTAGTTATTTCATAAAAAAATTAACGGAACCCTCGTTGCGCGAGTCCAACTCGCACTTGACCGGTTTTTTTTTTTCTTTTTATTAGTGCACCTACCATGTAATCTCTGCACCACCCTGGGTAGACTGGTAGAGAATGCCTAAGGCATTAAGTCCGCCATTACATATGTGCATAAAGTTTAAATAAATAAATAAATAAAGGACATAGGATAGTTTTCATCCCGGAAATCCCCCGGGAACGGGAACTATTATTCCACGCGGACGAAGTCGCGGGCAAAAGCTAGTAATATTATAAATGCGAAAGTAACTCTGTCTGTCTGTCTGTCTGTCTCTTCTTCACGCCTAAACCACTGAACTGATTTGAATGAAATTTGGTATAGCTATAGTCTAGGACCCGAGAAAGGACATAGGATAGTTTTCATCCCGAAAATCCCCCGGGAACGGGAACTATTATACGCGGACGAAGTCGCGGGCAAAAGCTAGTGACGCCATAATTGGGTAAAATTCCAAATACGGTGACTACTTATCCCATCGCCCCCTCTCGAGAAACCTTTCTTAATTGAACTCCAAACAATTAACTAACACTTATAACTTAACAACTGAGACTAGACAAGTGCGGTTTTGATAAACATTCCTTAAGAACCCCTTATTATTTTAATACTAATAATAACCTTAATAAATACGGTTCATTCACTCTATAGTACTTTCGTCTTGATTTAGCAGGGCCGAGGCTACGGTCCAATAGAAGTCATTATTAAGGTCATAGCTCATTACAGCCACCCGGCAGTTGCTCCGCACCGACTCGCCTTATAACCGAGGCGATCCGGTGACGGTACGGAGTTGATATAGTGAGCGCATGGCCCATACAAGTCCATATAAAGAATACTAGCCGCAGGAGGCGAGTCGGTGCGGAGTGGCTGCCGGGTGGCTGTAATGAGCTATGACCTTTAGAATCATGATCGATGGGCATAAAAAAGTTTTAAGCAAAATGCGCAGCGGAGGTGAATCATACCATTTGAACACCCTTTTTCAAGATGGTTTGATGATGGTTGATTTGATTTGAGGATGGTTTCCATGATGGATAGCTAAGGAGGAACAACGGTTTCAACCCCACAAGTGTATTTAACCCCCCCCCCCCCCATCTCGATATTTAATAAATAAAATTGCGTCCTCTGATCAATGCAATCCCAAATGCAACTTTTTAATGGAATAGTTGTCTATAATTATTGTGATCGTTGATTTATTGACAAGTTTCTATTATAATGAGAAGTAACAGTACAAAAAAATATAGGAATATGTATCTATTTCCATATATAAACTCAAGACAAACATTAAATCGTTTCTATTATAATGAGTAGAAACGTGTCCCCCTGAATAATATTTTAAAATAATGTTTTTGATATTTATATTCACGACAAAAGACAAACTTCAATTCAGTGTTGCATGCATTTAAAATACACCACATTTTCTAAGAAAAATAATAAACTGTTGAGATTAACTTCCTACCTCACATTGTTTCCGAGACATAGTAGCAAATTAAAAAGTTAAGAGCTAAAAGGCCACATATGTTAATCTCTGTCCCTTGTAAAAGCTCTTTCTATTTATTTTTAAAATTAATTTCTCAGTGAAACTTGTTAATTAGTTACAAAAACAAACATAATTATTATGTGGGTGACAAAAGACTTGTTTGCTATTAATTTTGCATTCTGGCCAATGGGCAACCATTTCAGCTCAGACCTGAAGTTTGACACATAATCGTTTTTTCTCAGGTTAAAAATAAACCTAATGCAGTTATTAATCATTCTGTCCAACTTATCTAACAGGATCGAATACATGCCAAATTAGCACAGGTCACCATAGTCGATTAAAAGGGAAGATTAAAGTCTGCACAAGCATAATCTTCGTCTTAGAAAGCAAAAAGTAAAAACATAGAACAGTTACATTAAAACCATTTCAGTTACAAATATCCACACAAACTTCACATTTATAATAATTATAAGCACGATAATAAAATAAATCTAGCTATTTAAATACTTAAGAAAAGGTTCTCATGCTCAATGTACATACAGTTTCAATACTCTGATGTATTATGTTTGATAATAAGAGCTATAGGTGTACCAGTAACTGATGACAAAAATGGTAAATAAAATATGATGAGAGCAACACTGGGGAAAAAGGATTAAAATGATTTGATACTTGTATTTTTCCCTTAAAAAATTATTACACTTATTGTTTATTAACAATACTAATATTATAAAGAGAAAAGATTTGTATGTATTTTTGTTTGTTACTTTTTCACGCATAAACTACTGAACGGATTTTGATGAACTTTTACAGAATTATTATTTATTATATGCCTATGTCTTATTAGTTATTAAGTATATATCAGAATAAGACATAGGTGATAATTTGTGCAGTTTATTCAACAGTGATGTTTGTTTGTTTGTATTTTTCTATGAGCCGATGAGACGATTGGGACCTACCTACTTGCAGCCTACTCTGGATAAAGCTAAAAAGGCTTGATGTACTAATTTAAACCCATAACCAAGTTAATTTATGTAACTGGTCATCGGCCGTGTAAATGAAATAAATAAATGAGTGACCAAAATAAAGATATTTTTTAAAAAAGAGTGAGATATATAGCAAGGTATATATCTGGTTAATCCATTCTAATATTATTAATGCGAAAATAACTATCTGTTCGTCTCTTCTTGACTCCTAAGCCACTGAACCGAGATGACTAAGATTCGGTACAGATATAGTTTGGGTACTTTTCGTCCCGTAAAACCCCCGGGAACGGGCATGAAGTCGCGGGCAAAAGCTAGTATAAAATAAATTAAGATAAACCCAATCACTATAATATAAGTACTTTATTTACACAACAAAAATGAAAGAAATGGTTTTTCGCATTGTGATTGGTATCCCAGTTTGTTTAGGGCGTTGACAATGGTAGTGATCGTCACATAAGGCAAGTCAAACGTCTTTAGGCGGCTCATGTGAATCTGACACCAAGGCTACTGCCTTTTTCATCTGACTTCTGCAATAAATCGTCGCATAGTATTAGTACACACCCCTGTAATAAGCCAAAGTTATATGTTACGCAATATATATACTTATGATAAACTCATATAAATGGATATGAAACAAAGTATCAACTTTGGCAAGTCATACTAACCAGTCAACGCAAGCACGCGGTCTAAAATCGGAAATTGCGTGTAAGCTACACCTTCTTCTTTACAGATTTATCAGTACACATTATAAACAGTGCTTCTGGATTGTGACCGCGGTGGTTTCTTAGTCATTCTTTCACTTTTTACTAAAGATTTCATGAAAATAACAAATGTAAACAAACAAACGTAATGTCACTTGACAGATGACATGACAACAATACCATATAAAAATCATTATTTGTTTTCCTTTTTTTTTGTCATGAGTTACTGGTACACCTATAAGCGCAATCATTATTTTCTTACTTAGAAATACGCGAACATTACCTCTTTCAACAAACCTCTTTTGTACCTAAACCCTGTCTATTATCTTCTATAGCCTTCATAATATTGTTTATGTTTGTATGTAGAAGTAGCTTTTGCCCGCGGCTTCGCTCGAATAAATGTTGAGACTTAAAACAAAATCCTTTCATAGTGGAAAATTTCACTTCATAAATCACATACTTATTCTTCAAGTTTCATGTCTCGAGAACTAGCAGCTTGGGTTGTGCGTTAATACATCACTCAATCAGACATTCAGCCATTTTAATAAAAACTAGCTTTTGCCCGCGACTTCGTCCACGTGGAATAATAGTTCCCGTTCCCGGGGGATTTCCGGGATGAAAACTATCCTATGTCCTTTCTCGGGTCCTAGACTATATCTGTACCAATTTCATTCAAATCGGTTCAGTGGTTTAGGCGTGAAGAAGAGACAGACAGACAGAGTTACTTTCGCATTTATAATATTAGTATGGATAGATAAAATAGCCATTTTCGGCCTCATTAATCAGTGAAAACCGCAGGTAGAAGTAACGTCTCTGTTTTCATCCTAATAACCTTACCTTACAAAATAAAGGTACCTTAATAACTACTTCATTCACATACATTATGTAAACAATACAATCCCAAATGAGTGCTGTATTATTTGGGAAAATTCTTTATTCAGTAAATGGAGTGCCATTTAAAAAATGGGTAGGCAGTAGCTACCATTCATGTAAGTGCGTGTTCATCAAATCTCGGAAACCCTTAATGTAAAAGGTTGCTACAAATCTCCATGCATATGTCTGTATATCTATCATTATGAATCCAGTAGCATCCAGAATAAAATGCATGTTCAACAATGTTTGACAAGTAAGAAAATAGAGCCTAGGTACTACACAGGTGCTCTATTATAGCTCGATAAAATAGTATGCGTTATCGCGATATCTCTTGTTTAGTACATTGTGTATTAGGACTGCTACAAAATTACCCACTGCTTGGTTGTGCTATAAGAAACGTGACGCATAAACGCGTGCGAATCAATCCTCTACTTCAGTACCTTGAGGTAAAAGAATACTGATGATTTTAAAATTAACGGACCTGAAAACAAGACAGACCGACTACCAAACTGAATTTCGACAAATCGTTCTACGACATGATTTAACTTTGACAAACGAAACTCAGACACGTCTTTATTTCGACAATGCGTTACTATGAAATGACGCGAATTCAACCGAAGGGACATGAGTGGGTCTGATGTGGGGATGAGTGGGTGCATCAAATGACTTCTTCCGCCCCGCCCAGGACGGGAGAAATCATTTGATGATTTCCCACAACCCAAAAAAAAATATAGCCTAAACTGTTCCCCATGAATCCTTAACTAACAAGTAGACCAGAAAATATCTTTAGATTTATTACCTTCAAACAGACTCCTGAAAATGGCAGTGCATTTTTAACCAGGCCGCACTGCGGCGCATAAGAATGAAACCATTTTAGTTCAATAAGCAAATACCTATGCATTTGTGTAATTTGATGTGTTAGGTATTTATTACAATGAGAATAAAAAGAATTTAATAAATTATTTAAAAAGTAAGCAGGCCTACTTTATAATTGCTCTTTTCCCATGGTCTGGCACGTAACGATGGAATGACCATAATGCCTTGGCAGTTAGGTAGGCCTTTGGTGTGGGATGCAACATATGTCAACCCTTGCGTCATCTCATCTTCCTAGGTCTGCGTGTTGTGCTGGGGCCGCTGCTGCAAGTGCAAAAGACCTCAAACGGCGCAAATATAATAACCTTCTTGGGAATTATAAATTTGAGCCGTTTGGGGTTGAAACACTGGGGCCATGGGGTCCGAGTGCTCATCTTGTTTTTCAAGATATCGCCAAGCGGCTGGGTAACTCTTCACGTGACCAGAAGGCAGGCCTTTTCCTGGGTTAAGAATTAAAATTCGTCCACATTGCTGTCTATAGGACAGGTGCCCGAAAGGCTGGCAGCATTGCCACGATGTATGGCAATGCTGCCAGCCTTTTGGGCACCTGCGATAAAGACAGACAACGGAAAGTGACTTTATTAAATACAATGTAGCATGAAGCCTCTTTTAAAGCTGCCAGCGCCAACCACGCAAGTTCAGTTTATTAAGAAAAGAAATGAACCGGATATAAAATAAAACAACGTTGCCAGCAGATTGTATGTATCTAACCATTTAATAAATACACAAAACATTCTTATTTCATAGAGACAGTCAATTTCTACTTTAATAAGTTAATAATTATTTATAAACCGTTTTCTCGATGGTAAACTTATGTTATTCAAACATTCATTTTTAATTAATAAGTAGATCATAATTACAAGATTATTGTAACGTATATACCATGAGAAGAAAATTTGGAAAAAATACAGAAAAAAATCTTATAATTTGTTTTACAATGATCGATATATTTATACAAGTTTTTTATAACACAAATATATTTTTTAAATTAAATAACAGTAGCCAGCCTTCTTCGCATAAACAATTCATCAGATATATTATTATAATTCTTTATAACATGTTTTTTTTATATTTCGTGAAAATATTTAATTGACAATATATTTTTTATTATATTTATAATGTAACTACCGTACAAGATAACACGATTTCAATGGAATAAATTGAAACAAGCTTGATTTTCATAATTTATTAAAATGATTTTTTTTTATAATTATACGATCAGATACATCACTGCGAACATAATTTTTTTTTTTGGTAAAAAAAAAAGTTTATTTATATTTTTTTTTAATTTGATGTAACACATTTTGAAAATCAAGCTTCTTTCAGGGTAGGTAGTTGAAAGATTTGTTAGATACAGGGTAATGTGTCAAATATATTACGTTTTTAGATAATTTACAGGGATTCAAGGTAATAACCGTCGTCTGGGTTTTGCTGTGACCGCCTGTAGTTGTCCATCTGAAAAAAAACGAATAAAGCTAATTATCTTACATTCATTTTTTTTATTAAACCTTCGAACACGCGTGACTTGAGACAATAGCAGTGCGACAGCCGGCTGTAGCTTGGTCGTTGAAAGGTTAATGATATAAACACTTTTGGCTTTAAGATTTAATTTAGCGAACTTAAAAAACGTCTCAAAAAACTCTTTTTCAAAATATTTAAATAATGCGATGGATAATTTCAAAAGAGATATAGTTATAAGCACAGATTTATAAAGCCGTGTTTATAAGGAAATAATTCATGTCAAAAACTACGTAAACTAAAGGAAAACCGAGGAGGTGAAGTGAAAGTAAACTTTCATATATTTCCCACATGTACCCACGTCAAAGTACAAATAACTTTACTAGATAAACAACGAAAGTTTTAACTCAACGATGCACACTGCATGGCTACACCCGCGCTCATAATTACTTAATCCCATTCATAATTCAATGTATGCAGCAATTAATAATTCTCACCCAATGTTTGAAGATGTTTCGTAGCTTCATTTTCATTACCTCCCGTGCAACGCCGGAGTCCTCGCGATCGTAAAGACCTGCAGACATGGATGGTGATTATTTAATTTTGTCATTTGAAATCAGAATCCCCTTGTCTGTGGAGCGCGCTCAATGAGCTCGATTTTCAAAATGGCGCATCTGTGGAGCGAGCTCATTGAGCTCGATGCAAAGGCGTCTTTACATGCGCACTATTTTAATCATAATACTTCGTTTAAAATATATATTTTGACTGCTCTAACTTATACAAAGTTTAGAAAAAAAAACAAGGATGACATAAATTCACGCGTCAAGTGTTTTGAACGTCCGTACGTTGCCGCACCGAATGACGTAACACGTCAAAAATCGATCATTGAGACACGATTGTAATAGCAGACTACTGACTAGGGCCCCAGACTATTTGTTTTGTGTGGAAATTATAATAAATAATAATCATAAACATATTTTCTACGACAACTAACACAGAAAAAGGTCGTCTATGTAATTTCAAAATGAATTGAAACTCAAAAGCGGAAATTCTTGTTTGAGCACTAACTTTTTGCATCTATGCATTTAGTACCAAAATTCATTTTAGTGTGTAAAAATATTTGTGATCTGAAAAATAGGTGCTCAAACTGGAATATTCCGAAAAAAACATGATTAAAAAACGAAAAAGTATCGTTAATAAACTTTAAATCTGTTAAGAAAGGATCGATAATATCCCATAAGAGCATCTTGGGAAGCCATTACAATATTATTGCGTTACGTCGCGGTAACACCTACGTCTAAAGTCCATTAACGCGTTAATTAACCGCATTACGCATTAGTGGGTCCCCAGTGTTATAGATTTAGGACAGGGGGTGGAAGCGAAATTTCGAAACATTTTGACCTTCACCCCGTATTAGAAATTTCTCCTATATTATGGTGATTGAGCAAACATACAAAGTCACACACAAAAAACGATTTATTGTGCTTTACTCCTCTAAAAATGAAATATACAGGTTATTCCATTTTCCGCCAAAAAAATCCCCCGTAGGTGAGAAAAATGCCATAAAAATAATAAAAACTGAACCCGCGATACACAGAGCTCATGCTCATTGCTCAACTATACTCTTATAGCTAATAAACTTATAGTGGCAAAAAATTTTTTTTTAATGATTTTCACTAACAACAACATTGTTATTGTGCTCCGGTATGGTAAGATATGGTAGGAAAGGTAAAGTGACCGGTATTATTACAGGCACCCGACACACGGTAAAACATCTGCAGGAAGTGTTACAGTGTCATACATGATGACTTAAAATAAATAAATATTTAGAGACAACTCACACACTGCCATCTGATCCCTAGCTAAGCAGTGCTAGTGTTATGGTACCAGATAATGGTACCAGGTACCAGACAACTTGTAAACATACTTATAAAATTTATAGACACACATATTATACATAAATTACACCCAGACACAGAACAAATTATTCTCATCACACGAAGATTGACCTTGGTGGGAATTCGGAATCGAACCTACCAGGTCCGTCTGAACCGACAGAGTGATCACATAGCAATAGATGAGCCGCCATAAAGATGATTTGCTACAAGAGTATTTTGAATTAAGACATTTTAAGTTCCAGACGTTTTGCTACTGAGACGTTTAGCGTTCATGTCTATTTAGTAACTATGTCATTTTGATATCAAGACGTTTGGGCAATATCTTCATTTTACAACGTGGGTATTCTGATAGTGACCCGCCATTTTGCTTACCAACAAACCAGCTTGACGGCAAGAACACACGTCCACCACCACACACATACCACAGCCCATGTTACTGAAAGTTCACTACATACTGTCCTCCTCACCTCCATCCCTGATGGGTATGATGTCGTCACCAGATGGCAGCACGTTGTAGCCCGAGTGGGGGTACACGGGGTGGGGCGGGGTCTCCTCCTGCCCGAGCTGCTGCCGCGCCATCAGGTCCTGGCTTGACAGTTGCTGGGTAAGAGAGAGATTTTAGTATTAGTCTTCTTCTTAGCATAATAGTAGAAGAAAATTCAGCGACTGCAAGGATATCGCGGCATTTAGGCCTACACCGCTTTCGGCTTTTACCTATATTAAAGCCGTAAAATCTATACACATTAATTTTTTGCTTTTTGACAGTTCAAATTTTTTTATATTTTTGCCTAAAAGAGATTTTGTTATTGCAAATAATCCCAGAAATATAAAAAGGTTAAGTGGCACAAATGTTATTAATTCATCAATTATTGCCATTCCCTAAAATAGTTTTTGGACGTACTTTGGCTCAGCTAGTCTCAGACACTATCTTGCATTGTAGTTTGACAGTTTTTCGACAGTGACAGGACTACTGCTTAATGGTACTTATTTTACCTATCTCTGCTTAAATCTCCCACTAACAAACAACATCCCAAAAAAAACTTGAATAATATCTTGCCCTACATTAATTCAATAAGCAAAGAAAACAAAGTTAGACGTAAAACAATTTCTCAAACAAGCCAACTATTAGTAGGTGGCCTAACTGAAGAGCCCCTTGACGGGCATGCCTCAATTACAGAAGTTTCCTAAAAGCAACAGGGGTTAGTAATTAGGAAATATGGAGGTTAGGTGGTCCCACATTAGCGGACGCTTGTGATGTACAACCATGGGAACAAAACCACATATTTTATCTTTTTAACCGACTTCTAAAAAAAGGAGGAGGTTCTCAATTCGAATGTTTGTATGTTTTTTTTTTTTTTTTTATGTTTGTTCGCGCATATCTCCGTCGTTTGCCAACCGATTTGAACAATTCTTTTTTTGTTTGAAAGGGTAGACTTCCCAAATGGTCCCATTGTCATCAGGTCCAGGATCTGATGATGGTATCATGCCGAAATCGAGGGAACTTCTCAATTTTTTTATAGAAAATGGTACATTTTTTTTAAAGTTACTCTAAAACGTAGTTGGGACTCTAACTAAAAAGTAAAAAATAAAAAACTTTTTCCAAAAAAAAGATAACCGACTTCAAAACCGAAAAGCTCAAAAATAACTATTTCGGAAGTCGGTGGCAAGGCTACACAATTCGACCGGCAGAAGAGAAGCCACCGACTTCCGAAATAGTTATTTTTGAGCTTTTCGGTTTTGAAGTCGGTTATCTTTTTTTTGGAAAAAGTTTTTTTTAAACTGTAGTTTTTTTTTTTTTTTTTTTTCACCTGTTTAATCGTGGACCGATTGTATTATATCTTCGAAATTCCATTAAACAGATAAACCTCTTTTATAAAACTCTCAATCAGTGGTAGAAAAAGCTTTATAAACAACGGACAGACGCGACAGATCTATTTAATTTGTTCTGTCTTTGAGAGACGCATGACCAGTTTGCTTGCGGAAGATTGGGAGAGTGGGCACATCAGATCATAATGACTGAATTCACTCTGACGTCAAATCTCGGGTGACTAAGCCGATTTGTGTTCACTTCATTTTCAGAAACCAGCATTTTAAATGTTACACACGGTACAAGAACGAAATGGCTTAAATTAATCTAGAATTTTCGCGCCTGCATTTGCACAGAATGCGGCGAAAAATATTTGCAGCTACCATATTTATAATACTCAGGTAAAGCTCATATATCTTTAGGCCAACTGAAAATAAAGGAGTTAGGTCCATTATCTTTTACATGACAGTGAAATTAAGTTAACGCTAATGGGGTTCACGTAACTTTCAGTGTGTTTCACTGGACATGCTTAAATGTTACGTCAAAAGCTAACAACTTCGGAAGTCATCCGGGGACTTTCCACGCAGTGCGAGACCACTAATAGACTTGTCATACTTTGGTTAATAAGCAATAAAACTTGATTACTTTGGTAGGTGTACTTAGTAAAGATTTAATCTAACGATCCAGAAAACACAGCTTTCGAAAAGAATTATTAAGAAAGGAAAAAATAAAGATAGGATGAAGCCTAAAATAACAAATCAATCAATCAGTCTAGGCAATCAGAAATCAGATCGGGTTAAATTTTAAAATAAAGTTGTGGTTTACCAGTTGACTAACCCACGTGCTAACTAGCTAGACGGTGAGTAAGATACCAGGAAATCGCACACATTTCGCAGATTTTCAAACAGAAATAACAAACTTCCACGATGACTGACTGTGACATGGTGATGGCCGACTGATTATATATTTTTTATGCGGAACTGCAGTATCACTACAGGCAGCAGATCTGTTAATGTGTTTATTGAGGTTGCAAAAGAATGTCGTGATGGCCCAGTGGATAAGACGCCCGCCTCTCGTGTAAGAGGTGGCGGGTTCAAATCCGGGCAAGTACAAATGTGACTCTTTCAATTCATCTGTACTTTTTAAAGTTTATCTTGGACATCACTGACAGCCCGTGCCTCGGACAGCTCGTTAAGCCGTTGGTCCCGGTTGTGATTCGTAGAAATTTGACAGTTCTTACGGGTATTCAGAAGCCAGAAAGTCTGACCAGTCGAACCAAAGGGTGTTGTCGCCCAGTTACTGGGTTGTGGAGGTCTGATAGGTAGTCGCTTCAC
The DNA here is from genome assembly GCA_033675125.1 of Athetis lepigone. Lineage (NCBI taxonomy): Eukaryota > Metazoa > Arthropoda > Insecta > Lepidoptera > Noctuidae > Athetis > Athetis lepigone. Next base: position 3,640,637 of record CM066218.1, on the reverse strand, counting down.
GTAAAACACAGGTATCCAGCTGGATCCGGTTCGGCTGGAAGCCGACCCCAAGATAGCTGGGAAAAAGCTAGGGAGATGATGATAAGATTGCAAAAGAAAGATCTAATTGAAATTAGGTTTCCTGATTTCGAATTGCAATTCCATCAGAACAATTTACGACAGTTAAAGCTCATTGTGTGTCCATTACTATTACGCTATGGGTCGCACTGTGGTCGTTAGTGGTCAGTATGTGGTCGCGCTTTATTTACAGTCGTTGGCACGCGATGGTACGCGGATTTTAATTTGTGGTCGTAATTATAATGGCACTATCATTTACCACTAAAAGTCGTGATTTCAACGAAGTGTGAAATGCCTAGTAATTAACCTTTTAATATAATTGAATAGTTGGTTGTTAAATAAAATATTTGTATGGCAAAGGCTTCATGTAACATGGAACTAAATATATAGAGTCGATATCATTCAATTGACTTACTTTGTATGAGCTGTCAAACTACGATTAACTCATAGACTTCCATGACAATACCGTGACGTCAATATTGAATAACTATTTATTGATTTACAGTAAGTAAATTAAAAAACTCAATGTGTGACGTATTATTCTTTAATGTATTTGTATACAAAGCCTTAGTATAAGTTTACTCAATTCCAAATTTCGTCCAAATTTGTTAAGTGGTTTAGCGGTTAAAGAGCAACAGACACACCGGAGAAACAAATAGACAGTTATTTTCGCATTTATTTTGTGTGTGAATACAAAACTGCTCTATTAGAGAAGGGATAAGTAAGAAAGAGAAGCAGTATACCAACCTACCCTTTTGAGAAATTGATGCTTGATATTAGTATTATATATAACCCGGATGTATTTAAGAGAAGAGTGCATAGGCATCTTTTGGGTGAGCTCGCTCCATCGTAGGCCCCGTCTATGCCCTCGGGCTAGTCTGGGACCAAGAGCAAGCCCATATGTAATAAAAAAAAAAAGTATTGCATTAAACTGAATGCTAACACTTCCTCCAAAACTCTGCTGGGCAATATTTTTCTTCCATTATGGAGAAACTTTTACAGTTATGTTGATTTAGGTAGAGTTAGAGGACCCTCCATTCTTCCTCTTTTAAGTTTGCATATTTGACTTTATTATAGATTATACAAACATTATATAATATTGATGATGGCCCGGTAACTGCGAATCCGGACAAGTGCCAAAGTGACATTTTCAATTCTTTAAAAGTTGATCTTTGGAAATGTTTTCCAAAGATCAACTTTTATATATAAACCTGGACTTATATATTTTTCCACAGACATATTGGTCTGTGGTTTGTGGCCACGACTGCTAAGCCGAACGTCGTAGGTTCGATTCCCATTACAAATAAAGTAAAAGGTGCAGTAGTAAATACAATGAAATAGTTACACTTATACATATAAAACTACTTGACTACAATGAAAGGATGGGGTGCTGTACTCTTAGATAGGCCAGCACCCCATCCTTTCATTGTAGTCAAGTAGTTTTATATGTATAAGATAGGTCAGCACCCCATTCTTTCATTGTAGTCAAGTAGTTTTATATGTATAAGTGTAACTATTCCATTGTATTTACTACTGCACCTTTTACGCAATAAAGTTTTTATTTATTTACTTAAATCAGTAAGTGATGAGCATTTATTGTTTGTTCCATGTCTGGGCGTAATTTATTCTGCTTTATGATATTAGTAAAGATTATAAGTTTGAGGAGTTTTAAAAATAAGTCTTTTTTAATTACCTTTTATACCATACGATTACTTTTAATTAGCGGCTCATACTTAAACACATAATTATAATCAAAATAACAAACAATTTTCATTACCCTTTATACTGACCGACAAACAAACATTAAGCGAAATTATTGTTGGGAAATTACTTTTATTTGTGGTGTAAAAAATTAATGTCGCTAAATATTATTACCACGGGACCACTCGAAATTCATCCATTTATTGAAGTTATAGACAATGTGTTAATGAAATAACCCAAAACCTCGGACACCCCAACCGACTTTTATACTAATAAATTGATATGACGTATAATTATTTATTTTCATAAATTATAGTAATAGAATATTTGAAAATGTTGTTGTCGCGCTACTTCTTACAGACTCGTAGCTCTATCGCCGCGCCGCTGTCAACGAACACGGGAGCACTATCGTTTACATCGCGTTGGACAGTAGTGTACAGCGTCGTTAAAAAATATTAGAGGCGGCATGACAATTTTTTGGAAATATATAACCTATAATAAAAATTATTGTATTCGATTTTGCTGCCGATTCTAAACAAACTAGTTTCAGGTTTTGGGTTATTTCATTAACACATTGTATAGTTGATTACAATATAACACTAGGTGTTTGTTTTATCTTCTCCAATGTCTGTGATATTCAAGATAAACTTAAAAAAGTACATATGTTTTAAAGAGTCACTTGCCCGGTAATTCAAACCTATAACCTCTCGCATGAGAGGCGGCCGCCTTAACCACTAGGCCATCACGATACGATCATCGTATCATATTATTAAAAATAAGTTTGCCTATCAATATTTTGTTACAAACTTAACTGCCTGGCACTAATCTTAACATAAAAAAAAATTGACAGATTTTCGATACAAAAACTGTAAAGGTGACAATTAGGTTTCGTGGATACTTTTACTACCTAGGTCAATGATGTTATAAGTAAAAAAGTGTAGATAAGGTTATATGCAGTCAAAAAGTGTCACATTAAAAGTTTGCCAATTGACAAACATGATACTGAGTATCGCGTTGACATTTGACGTTAACTCTTTTTCACTCGCACTACTTTAATTATGTCATCCTACTTTGACGTGTAACGTATGTGTGCGTTAGTGTGCCGTTTTTGAAGATAGAATTTCGTTTGGGTAACCTATCTACACTTTTTTACTTATAATAACATCATTGACCTAGGTAAATTTATGAAATTTACCGTAACTGTACCTTTAAAAACCACACTTAACAACAATATTAAGTAACAATATAATATACTAGCTGCTGCCCGCGACGTTGTCTGCGTGAAGGCTTCAGCTCCACCGCCGTAGGTGATAGCGTGATAATATGTAGCTTATAATTATGTTGACCTGACCTCTTAGTAATATTCGTGCAAAATTTTAAGTAAATCCATGCAGTCTTTTTAGAGATTAGCCCAGACATACATACAGACAAACAAACAACAAAAGATATTTAACTTTCTCTCAAATTTAAACGGTTGGTTCGAAAAAAAACATGATGGTAGTCCTTGGATTGAACCTTAAAAGAAAGCTAAGTATAACGGCTCAGATGAAATCGTTGTTAAATTGTTAATGCGATGTGTTTCGTTATGGAATCCTAGTCTGACACGGGCTTGACCAATTTTTTCTACATTCCACGATATAAAAAAATATTAACGATTGTGAATTGTTACTAAACTTCTCTGTAAACTACGTTTGTAGTTTTGCTCTCAGCAGCCTAAATATACAGAGAATAGGACTCGTGTCGTGACGCGGGAGCAAGCGACGTACAGCTGCCCGTGTGAGAAGCAGCTCGTCCTGAAGTCGACACCCGCAGCCTTCAGCGTCTGCCCCTGCGACTTGTTGATAGTCATGGCGAACTCACTCACTCACAGGGAACTGCACGCGCTTGAATTGGAAGGGAGTTTAGGAATCCTACGGGATAATGTGTGGAGTGTTTATGGACGTATAAACTACTTCGTTCCCCTCAATTTCCGAGAGAATGCGTTCGTTGATGTCTGCAGCTTGATCATTTTTAGGTGTTAAAATGGCTCGCTGTCACACCCAAGAATTCTATTGGTTTGGTATTCGACTGATGTCCCCATGCACACAACAAATGAGTTCTTCTAAGAAGGCCACCACTCTACCGAGGGACTCTGGGAGCAGCACCTGTTCACCTCTTTTCTAGAGTGGTAGAGTGCCTTCGCCGAGACGTAGAAGGACATCTGAGAATTCTTGAGCACGTGAATTGCCACCGAGCTGAGCTCGCATGTTGATGGTCAAGCGCGGCCTATGAATTTGTGACCACAACGAATATCGTTTCAACGAAGCATTCGCCTCATCAGCCCTAGACCCCCGTGTCACCACAGGAGTGTTTGCCGGAAATCGCCACTGAACAGAACTGTAACACCACCCATCAAGTGTTCATTCCTGCGGTTGTCCTGCAGGGTTCTGTTCACAATCAGAGAGCAATCCCCTGAGCACATGTCCCTTGTCACTGTTACGGGATACCCCACAACAGGCATTTCGGCGCTTTCTAAATCTATGGGTATTTTGAACATGGCATGCGCTGTTTTGCCACCAGAAAGCAGTGTAGCAGCGATTCCTGACGATGCTACAGCAATGGCAATTTTGCCTTGCGTCCTGACCTCTGCAAGGATACCAGTAATAATGAATGTTTTCCCTGTTCAACAGTGTCATGTATTTGTTTTAGCTCTGAGGTGAACCTAGGCCCGTATTAATAGACGTCACTCAACTCCGAGACACTCTCAAGTCACTTGCTGTCCTTGTCATTCTAAAGGGAAAAAATAAGGACAGCAATAAACTTGAGAGCGTCTCAGAATTGAGTGACGTCTATTAATACGGGCCCTAGTGACGTGGTCATTTCGGATAGTGGTCATTAAACCCGAATCGTAATTGGTTTCGGCGGTGTACTCCCGATTTCCACGGTCTTGATGTGGTAATGATCTGAGAGCTCGCAACCCGTACTCTACCAGTGGTTTACCGCCGATTGAAATGACCACATCTTGAAGTGAACTGAGACGGGTGTGCAGCATGCGTTTATCAGTTGCTTCGATTTCACCTTCAGAAGCACGCCTCAAAGCTCGTAAAAAGTCCTCGAACAGAAGATGGCGGTACTTCTCCCACAAAGCTACTGGGTTCGCAACTCCACAAAACACCAAAATGACGGCAAACAGATGACGCATGCAACTGGGACTGTCATCATCATCATCATCATCATAATTAGGTTTACAACGACATGAACATTTATATTACTGACAAAGCAATAATCACACAGATAAATACCGAACAAAAGTATTAACAGTCAATGTTTATTCAGTACTAAAAACATGAAATTGATGAAGAAATGATCATCATCATTGAACCGACTTTAAAAAAAGTAGGTTCTCTGTTCGACTTGTTCGTATGCATGTTTCCCCGCCTTCATCGAGTGGTACCTCCACTCGATAAAGGCTGCTCCCGGAAAATGTGTGGAAAATGAAGCTCCCAGCTTAAGTTATTTTATACATTGAAATCAGTGATAGCTTTGATTGCCACATCAGATCTATCTAACCTTCGATTTTATAAACCAGAAAATGCCTATCAGACCGAACAACTTTGCTAAGACGTCATTCTTATTTAATGTGTTATGGTGTAGTTGGATGCTTGGAGTTCCACGTTAGGTGTTGGTTCTAGGTCTTCAATATTATGCATCAACAGAGAGTGCTCATCAGGCTGAACAACTCTTGCTAAGACGTCATTCTTATATATGTTCGGTATAGTGTACGTAGCCGGGCTCATGGAAGTCTACAACAGGTGTTCCAGATCTTCAATTTGTATACGTCAACAGAAAGTGCTCATCAAGCTGAACAACTCCTGCTAAGAAGTCATACTTATATATGTTATAGTTAGCTGGGCTCATGGAGTTCCACCTCAGTTGTTCCAGATCTTCATATTTATTCTTTCAACAGAAACTGCTTATCACGTGAAGCAATTTTTGCTATGATACCATTTTTGTATCTCTTATAGTTAAGCTGGTCTGTTGCGGTCCTGCACCAGAAGTTCATGTTTCCAGGATAAGTTATAGCCTATATGACGCCCAGACTTAATACCTATACAACAAAAAGAAATCATTGAAATCCGTTGAGTAATTCCGAAGATAGCTGCTGCCCGCGACGTCGACAGCGTGAAGCCTCCAGCTCCTCCCCCGTAGGTGATAGCGTGATAATTTGTAGCCTATGTTTTGACCCGACCTCTTAGTAATATCCCTGCAAAATTTGAACCAAATCCATGCAGTACTTTTTGAGTTTATCCCGGACATACATACAGACAAACAAACAAACAAACAAACAGACAAACAGACAAACAGACAAAAATTCTAAAAACTATATTTTTGGCTTCGGTATCGATTGTAGATCACGCCTCAAGTATTCTTTAAAAAAAATATTCAATGTACAGTTTTGACTTTCCTACGATTTTATTATATGTATAGATTTAAACATTTCAGCATTTAAATAAGAACAAAATATCTTTTTGAAAGGATAATTGCGATGCAATTAAGCCGGTACAATTCGCTCCTGCTTCAAGGAGTGTTCCTGAAATATCGTTACAATTTCGCTCTTTACAAAATGCTTAAAACGTGTTAAAATTTTGATTTCGTTTCGACTTAATTATTATTCCGTGTCGTTTTAATTAAACTCTCAGTTTTTAATTAATGAATTAATAATAATATGCATTTTTCATTTGCTTTATTCAGTTTAATTTAACCACGAATTATAAGAACTTACTTTATGTGTACAACTTAATTTTTCATGTGACTTTGTCTAGGTAAAATGGATACTTAACAGTCTATCCAGATAGACAATTTTAACAATCCGAGCAGTGCATTGGAGTACCAAGACTATGTTAGTGATGTCAAATATATAAGGTGTTATAAAAATAACTGCAAGAACTTCGTTCACTTACACGACATCGAAAAATAAACACACAAAAAAAATTATATTAAGTACAAAAATTAAATAATATAATCATAAATAAAACAATTTAGTTAAATACTTTTTTGCGCACCTTCGCATGTCGTATCGCAGGGATGAACGACCCACGCGTGTGACGCCGACGCCAGTGCGCGTGCACCGTACAGTGCGCATATTCAATAATTATGTGCAAAGTTAAAATATTGCTTAACTCCGAAACTGGTTGGTTATTTTGAAATCTTTTTCCGCAAATATTTTTTAATTATAATTCTAAACAAGTACTTACTTTTCTTGCAGTTAATTTTTTAACACCTTATATAATTAGATACGAGCGAGTTTTGCACCAGTGTAATAAATTAAAATCTAGGCTTTTCTTTACTATAATATACTTTTATTATACGTGTAAAGCTTCCTCTTGAATCACTCTATCTATTAAAAAATCCGCATCAAAATCCGTTGCGTAGTTTTATAGCATCTTTGCATTCATAAGGACAGACAGAGAGTGGAAAGCGACTTTGTTTTATACTACGTTATGATGATTAAGTGACAACTTACATCCATAGCCGAAGTGTCACCCGACCTCTTGCCGTGGCCACCGAAGCACGAATGCCCGAAAGCGGAGCAGCCACCTGAGAACAAAATGTATAATTATACGTTATTATTTTTCTCACCATCATCAACATAACCTCGTCAACATCAACAAAATCTCTTCACCGTCAACATAATCTCGTAACCAACAACAAAATCTTGTAACCATTAACATAATCTCGTCACCATCAACATTATCGTCGTCGTCGAAGCCGACATCTCTTTTACAATTCTGTAATGTTTAATTTCTATGACTAATAATTATAAAATAAATAAATAATACAAATGCCAGTCAGACTCGCAATAATCGTTTACAGCTTTATAGGTTATCTTATTAACTTTCTATCAGTAACGTATTAGATAAGTGCTTCTGTCAGTACATGCAAAGCTTTAGGGGACACAGACAAATTAGATGCCTATAAGAGAACCATCTTTCGAACATAGAAACCCATAGGACGTACTAAGTCCATATATAAAATCATCAATAAATCAAAGTCTTTCAAATTATACAACCGACATTAAAAGGTGACATCATATTATTACTACTAAAATATGTTCTTGGAACTTACTTCAAAAGTGTGAATGGCGGTTACAAAACTATCAATACCATGGAATACAATGAATGTTTACAAACTATTGTGCGAATCGTATTGATCGTTTGCAGTTTTATTATTTGACTATCGATTTGTAGAATAAGGTCGAGTTAGTCATGCTTAGCCTATGATTTGGGGACATAGCTATGTGAAAGGGGAAGGGAAAATTTTTGGTTTTTTGCCCATATCTTGAAAACCTTTCAAAATATCAATTCAATTACCTCCACAAAAATAAACTACACATAAATAACACATAAAAATAACTACATTTTGCACAAAAACTTTTTTCCTAATTGTCAATATTTTAAGAGCTAGAAAAGGTCAAATACCACCATATATATATTCCCCCCCCCCGCCCGAGCATCGAAGTTGACCGGACGTATTCATGTGTGCTCTGTGTTTAAATAATTTATATAATTATAATACTAAGCTTTCTTCAAATATTCCGACTACATATCATCGATAAGTGGTAAAACTATAATAAACAGTGCATTGGACAGGATAACAGTGATCAAAACATTGAAAATAGTGACTTACAAAATTAAAATAGTGCTGGTTAACAAATTGAACTGTGTGGGTACTTTGATCGGATTTTGTTAATTTTTCTGCAGACCAAAAGCGGCTTTGAATGTTCTTATTACTCACCAAGTCACCACCATAGGAACTAATATTTCAACAAAGACTCTATCGTTCATCTGGTCAAGTGGTCAGCGGCGGCCGCGCATACTACTTTTGCACTCGAAGTCGAGAGTTCAAATCCAAATCCTAATTACTGCATCGCTTCTCAGGAGTAGCGCGATAAGACAAAATCACTTTTTGGCTTTTTATTTACATTATTTTTCTATTTTACCACAATTTGGAACTCATTCCTCAGCATACTTGCAAAGCGCCTATCATTTAAAAATAGCAATACTTGCTGCCTTAGTTTAAGAGGATATTATAACTAATTACGTAGGCGCTCATATACAAGTCTTAGAGATGTCGGTCCAACGTTCACCTCCAGGAACAAACACTAAAAGTACTCCTGCTAAGGAGATGGCTCCTCTGATGTATGGATCGGATTCTGCGCTAAATACAGCAAGTGAAACTCATGCTGACTCTTTTCTAAATATAACAAAGAGACAAAAACGCTCCTTTAATGAATTCTCGGATAACTCAGATCAATATATATCTGAAATTAAAAATTTGATATCTGAACTCAAAACCCAGCAGGAAGAAAAATTTGAATCTTTGAGATCTTCTCTAAACGCGTTAGTCACGCAAGACCAGGAATTCAGAAAATCTGTGGCCTTTATGTCCAAACAGTATGACGATATGCTAAGTAAAATAAACGGCCTAGAGAAAGAAAACAGCGAGTACAAAAAACAAGTAAAAACTTTAGAAGGTCGATTAGAAATCCTGGAAAGAAACTCACGTAGTTCTACAATCGAGGTTCGCAATGTACCAAAGCAACCTAATGAAAACAAACAATCTATGATCAACATCGTCAAGTCGGTTGGAACAATTTTGTGCCCTGAGACCCCTATAATCGACCTAGAAGTAAAAGAAATATACCGTTCCAAATCAGAGTCGCTGGTAATCGACTTCATTAACACCAACAGAAAGGAATCCGTTTTGGCAGCATACAAACAATTCAATAAATCTCGTCGTGCAAATAAGGAACCACAACTAAATACTCAGCACTTAAACATGCCAGGTGCAACGAAGCCAATTTTCATCTCCGAGGTACTAACAAGCAAAGCCGGACGTCTTCATTTTCTTGCCCGACAATTGGTAAAAAACAAAAAAATTGCATATACTTGGACTTCATTTGGAAAAGTATATGTTAAAAAAGAAGACGGTCAGGCACCGATACGCATAGAAGATGAAGCAGAATTGCACAAGTTTTCATTCTGACTAATTACTCTTGTGATAATTGCCTGTAGACTAGTTTTTAAGTTGTTCTTTTATTGTCTTTTTGCTGTACTAAAATTAGTTATCTGCATGCAATCTCTCATATTTAATTTAATGAATAATGGATGTACACACTTATCTATCTCTATCTTTATGACAAATATTCACCTAACTCTCATATCTACACATACACATAACAATAACACTATAACAAACCACTATCGTCTCTCTCTAGTCTCAAGTATGCAACTCAGTGTATTTTTTGTTTACCTAATTACCACAAAGTCGTTCTTACAGAAATCTTCCAAAAAAATTCGATAATACAGGGATCGAATCTATTCATCGGAGTCTCGACTCGTTCACCGTGGCCAGATCAGTGACATGCGATATCGAAGATATAAAAACCGTTATACCAATAAGTAGTAATTCACTTAAAATTCTAACACAAAACATTAGGAGCATAAAATGTAACATGCCAAATTTTATTACATTGCTAGCACGAGCGGATATTGACTGGGTTGTGCTTATCCTAACAGAATGCTGGCTGCAGTCTACCCAATGCATACCTGACCTGGAAGGCTACAGTTACACGAACACGACTTCTCATAGTACCCAAAACGAGGGTGTTGTCATCTACTACAAAAATCAATATAGAGTAATAGTTGAGGAACCACCTTTCGCCGATGCCAATTGCATAGTATTAAAACTTAACTCTGATACGTGTATTATGGGCATCTATCGTCCTCCGGGTCAGAGGGACACGAGCCGCTTTTGCTCATCTTTAGATGCGCTTCTTAGTAATTTATCTAATTACAAAAACATAACTATCTGTGGTGATATAAACATCGATATAACGCCTACCACAAATGATAAGCGCTCCTTTGAGTACCTTAACATCTTGGCCAGTCACGGTATACTCCCGGCTCATACTATAGCTACTCATGGCTACACTTGTCTGGACCATATCATGATTAAAACTAAATTAGAAGCTACCTGTTTCATCTCAGAATCATCTATTACAGATCATGAATGTGTTGGCATTACTATAAATCTGGATACAAAACTTTACCTTCCCACCCAGTCGAGACGAATTAACTATTCAAAATTAGACGATGCAATTAGGGAAATCAATTTTAAATCGATACTTGAGAATAGTGATGCCAGCGCTGCCACAGATCAGTTAATCTCATTATTAGTCACGGCCATTCAGAATAACTCTCACATGGTAAAAGTTTCCAATAGGAAAAGAATAAACAAACCATGGATTACTACTGGTCTTCTACGTTGCATGCGTAACAGAGACAACTTATACAAAAAACTAAAAAAGAATCCCTCTGATGAAGCACTCGAGTTGACATACAAAAGATACAGGAACTTCTGTAATTCTTTATTAAAGAAGCAGAAGAGATTATACGAGAGACAGGAAATTGAGAAAACAAAAAACAATACCAAAAAGTTGTGGGATGTTATAAAAAATGTTTGTAACTCTAACAAAAAGTCAGATAATTCCTCAGCCTTGATCAATACTGATAATCCCAAAAACAGTGTCGATGAAGTTAACAGATACTTTACTGGTGTGGGACAGAGTCTTGCAGAAAAAATTATTGGTAACGTGCTTCAACCTAATAACTACCGATCCACCATTCCGTCATCGCCCAACTCTCTCGTCTTACTTCCTACTGACGAAGAAGAAGTCAACCAGCTCATACTTAACCTGAGAGAAGATGCAGCTGTGGGAGTGGATCAAATATCTGCAAAAATATTAAAGCGCTATGCTAAAACACTTGCTCTTCCACTCACTCACATTTGTAACCTATCTTTTTCTACAGGTATCTTTCCACATGCATTGAAAATAGCGCTTGTCAAACCTATCCATAAGGGAGGAGCTAAAGACTCCATCACTAATTACAGGCCAATCTCAATTCTTCCCACCTTGTCCAAAATCTTGGAAAAATTAATCAATAGTCGCCTCATGAACTTTCTTGAGTCTAACAACCTCCTTTCACCAGTACAGCTTGGTTTTCGCTCTGGAAAGTCGACCGATGACGCTGTTCATGAACTCACTAACCAGATTGTAACTAACCTCGACAATAAGAATAAGTGTCTTACGGTATTCTTAGACCTAGCTAAGGCCTTTGACACGGTACACATTCCATTGCTTATTCACAAATTGGAAATTATAGGTGTTAGAGGTACCCCTTTGCAATTGTTCAGAGATTACTTAAGTCATAGGAAACAACGAGTCAAAATTAACAACTGGACTAGCGATGAACTATCTGTTTACTACGGTGTGCCTCAGGGAAGTGTTTTAGGTCCTAGCCTCTTCCTGGTCTATATTAATGACTTGTGTCAACTCCAACCTTCACATGGAACGTTTCTTTCCTTTGCGGATGACACAGCGGTGTTCTTTAGTGGGAAAACCTGGGAAGAGGTTTTTCAAAGTGCTCAACATGGCTTTGACCAGGTCTCCTTATGGCTTAGAAACAATGTGTTGACACTTAACGTATCAAAAACCAAATATATTGCCTTTGCGCCTAGGAAAAATCTTCTACCTGCATCTACTTTCCACATTATTCCACACACTTGTACCCAGTTGGCACCTTCACCTTGCCTCTGCCCTCCACTTCAGAGAACAGATGTCATAAGATATCTTGGAGTGTACTTGGATGAGACACTAAATTTCAAGTCACACATTGACATTCTTGTTACTAGAATAAGAAAACTTATATACATTTTTAAGACTCTAAGGCACGTTGCGGACTTTAAAGTTATCAAAATGGTGTACTTTGCTCTTTGCCAGTCAGTCATCAACTACTGTATTACCTCCTGGGGAGGGGCAGTGAAGCAGTATCTTCTGGAGGTGAAAAGGGCACAAAGAGCTATTCTTAAGGTTGGAGCTGGACTGCCATTTCGTTTTTCAACCTCTGAACTATATAAGCGCTGGGATGTACTAACAATCAGGCAGTCCTTTATACTATCAATTTTATTAAAAAAACATACTCAGATTAAATACGACCCAAACCTTACAAAGACTAAACGTAGAAAAGGCAATGTGTGCCCTACTAACTTCTTTCACACCAGTCTCTCCCAACGATTTTACTGTTTTCTTGGTGCATACCTGTATAATAAAATTAATACGATGCTTACAATTTACCCACTCAATAAATCAATCTGTAAAGCAACTTTATCAAAATGGCTGAAAACTCTTGATTATTATGCTACTGAAAATCTGCTGATCCCAATTCGCTGACCCACTTTTCTACCCCAACGAATCCATCTCTGTTTAGTACCCAAAAACACCCACTCAACCTATACCTACCCATACAACCTCACACTCACCATTCACTCACCTCACTCACTTCACACACCCATTCACTTACATTTACTCACATACTCTCACATACATACATTCGCCCTTATTTAACATATCCATTATTTTAACAAATCTTAAGATTTTTAATATACAATAAAATTAGCATTGTAAACTCGATCACACACTAAGTAGATACTTAATCTAATAACAGAGAGTCTAACTGTAAGTTTTGGGGGCCTGGAGACCCGTAACACAGGTTTTGAAACCTTCTTCGGGCACCAGTCTCTCACAAATGTTATTTTTACTATTAGTTTAAGCACACTGTATTGTCCCTAACATTTGTGATGAGAAAAATAAATGAATTTATTATTATTATATATATGAGTTGATGAACGCAATAATAAATTCAAGCCTTAACGCATTCCGCAAAGTTATCCTTCCTGCGCACTCTTGCATAGCAATTTGTATTTCGGCTTAAAACTGTAAACAGACTACGCGTAACTTTTTTTATTTTTAAATTGGATAACTTCACCATTAACCACTGGAGTGCCAAATATTTAGTTTTCAAAACCCAACTGGCAATGACCGTATCAATTTAAAACTTATACATAGATGTATAAGCCATTGCTATTGACGTGTGTGAGTTGTCCCAGCATATTTATTATTTATTTATTTATTATTTATGTATGTTTTATGAATGACACTACAGATAATAATGTACTAACTATCTGATTTGATGAAGGAGTCCGAAGGAAAGTTCTAGAACTTCAAAACAGGACGTTCTTCACAGGGATGAAGTAGCAAGAAATAACTTATAGGTAGTTAAATAAAAAACAAGTTGTGTAACACTACACCAAAACCCCGCGTACCCATTCATGGCAACACTAAAATTGAAATAGGTCGTCATCGGATTACAAAGCCATGCATCGGACGACGCGTGTTAAATTGTCGTGATGCAACGTTCGACCGACCGGCCCGCATGCCTACGGATTATATGGACTAGTAAGAATTTTGAAGTTAATAGATCTATACAATTTTGCCCGGTAAGAACGACACTGCATGACAAACTCCACGTCATATTGACTAGACTCATACAGGTATTACGAATGTAGTCTACACAAACTTACCAAGTTTTCAAATTTTACACACGTATTTTCACGTGACTGTCCCATATATTCACGCGTCATATAATCCTCTGCAAGTACCATTGCATAACTGAACCGTTTCGGTAACTATCCGATTAGAGAGTACTGGATAGTTTGAATCCAGCTAATGATATAACCGACTCGGAAATCATTAAGTACCAATGATCAAGGTAAAGCCTGCTTAATATGGAATTAAGTTTCCTAACAATGGAAAACTTTCGGGGGAGATTCCAGCAGTGTGCGATTCCAACACTGATTTTTATTCATTAAATGGAAAAATGGAAAATTGACTCTCGCCGCGTACATTTTAATTTGTCTTTTACTATTAATCATTTAAAATTTTAATTGATACTACATAATTTTATTATTGTTTGACTATTAAGCGGGAGATATTAAAACTTTAAAGGTGTGTTCAAATATAACGCGACATTCGACCGCGGCTGCCGCGCGCAGCTATCCGCGATATGATTGGACAACAGACGCGCGCGGCAGCCGCGAGCTACATTCCGCGAGCAGCGAACGCCGCGAAATTGCCTGATCTTAATATAAATATAATTATGTAAAAAAAGTGCTTGACCCTTTGTTTATTTTTTATTTATTGCGTAAGAACTTTTTGTTGTGTCGTTGTGAACTCCTTCTTGTATTTTTGGTCTGAATGACAGCATGATGATTTTGTTTTAAAATGTCTTATAGAATTATATTTTACTTTCAGTATTTAATTACTTAATAAGAAATATATTAGTGAAGCAATAGCTTTAATATTGTTGTTTCTTTGTTAATTACAAATAAATTGATTGATGTATGTTTTGGTATTTGTGTTGTCTAACGTTCTGTAACGTATCTACCTAATAAAATATTCTTTGTTAATTTCAGAGCAACACGTTATAGTTTTATTGTTCACTCATAATAAACACATTATATATAAATAATAAATGGCTTCGAAATCAATAATATAGTTTACTTGGGAGCCAACGAAATAAGTTAAACAATATTTTGGTGAAGTTTTATCCTAAGGTATCAATATTATGTAGTTACACAGGATGTTTTACTAGTAATCTGAAGTTTTACTGAGAAATCTCCCGTTGTTTGGGTCAAGTGAGCTTAGTGTGAGCTATCCATCCCGAGGGAGGTTTTAACTGACATTTTTTTCCTCATATTTTTTTCTTCTTTAGATTTCAATTTTTACTGGGCTTTCGTGTATTGTTCCGTGCTTTGTTTTTCTTATTCTATTATTATAAAATATATGTTTTTGTTAGTAGGGCTAAAAAATTAATTTAAAAAGATTTTTGTTTAGAGGAAAACTTTAACCTTTCGACGACCAAGCGACCGCCGGCTGTCGCTATTATGTTTTTATTGTGTCTCGCATCACGTGTGTTCGAAGGTTTAATGACTAAAAAACTCAATTGTCAAAAAACATAACCTTCCTTTTAGCAGTTGGGTAGAAAAGGCAATGTGTGCCCTACTAACTTCTTTCACACCAGTCTCTCCCAACGATTTTACTGTTTTCTTGGTGCATACCTGTATAATAAAATTAATACGATGCTTACAATTTACCCACTCAATAAATCAATCTGTAAAGCAACTTTATCAAAATGGCTGAAAACTCTTGATTATTATGCTACTGAAAATCTGCTGATCCCAATTCGCTGACCCACTTTTCTACCCCAACGAATCCATCTCTGTTTAGTACCCAAAAACACCCACTCAACCTATACCTACCCATACAACCTCACACTCACCATTCACTCACCTCACTCACTTCACACACCCATTCACTTACATTTACTCACATACTCTCACATACATACATTCGCCCTTATTTAACATATCCATTATTTTAACAAATCTTAAGATTTTTAATATACAATAAAATTAGCATTGTAAACTCGATCACACACTAAGTAGATACTTAATCTAATAACAGAGAGTCTAACTGTAAGTTTTGGGGGCCTGGAGACCCGTAACACAGGTTTTGAAACCTTCTTCGGGCACCAGTCTCTCACAAATGTTATTTTTACTATTAGTTTAAGCACACTGTATTGTCCCTAACATTTGTGATGAGAAAAATAAATGAATTTATTATTATTATATATATGAGTTGATGAACGCAATAATAAATTCAAGCCTTAACGCATTCCGCAAAGTTATCCTTCCTGCGCACTCTTGCATAGCAATTTGTATTTCGGCTTAAAACTGTAAACAGACTACGCGTAACTTTTTTTATTTTTAAATTGGTTAACTTCACCATTAACCACTGGAGTGCCAAATATTTAGTTTTCAAAACCCAACTGGCAATGACCGTATCAATTTAAAACTTATACATAGATGTATAAGCCATTGCTATTGACGTGTGTGAGTTGTCCCAGCATATTTATTATTTATTTATTTATTATTTATGTATGTTTTATGAATGACACTACAGATAATAATGTACTAACTATCTGATTTGATGAAGGAGTCCGAAGGAAAGTTCTAGAACTTCAAAACAGGACGTTCTTCACAGGGATGAAGTAGCAAGAAATAACTTATAGGTAGTTAAATAAAAAACAAGTTGTGTAACACTACACCAAAACCCCGCGTACCCATTCATGGCAACACTAAAATTGAAATAGGTCGTCATCGGATTACAAAGCCATGCATCGGACGACGCGTGTTAAATTGTCGTGATGCAACGTTCGACCGACCGGCCCGCATGCCTACGGATTATATGGACTAGTAAGAATTTTGAAGTTAATAGATCTATACAATTTTGCCCGGTAAGAACGACACTGCATGACAAACTCCACGTCATATTGACTAGACTCATACAGGTATTACGAATGTAGTCTACACAAACTTACCAAGTTTTCAAATTTTACACACGTATTTTCACGTGACTGTCCCATATATTCACGCGTCATATAATCCTCTGCAAGTACCATTGCATAACTGAACCGTTTCGGTAACTATCCGATTAGAGAGTACTGGATAGTTTGAATCCAGCTAATGATATAACCGACTCGGAAATCATTAAGTACCAATGATCAAGGTAAAGCCTGCTTAATATGGAATTAAGTTTCCTAACAATGGAAAACTTTCGGGGGAGATTCCAGCAGTGTGCGATTCCAACACTGATTTTTATTCATTAAATGGAAAAATGGAAAATTGACTCTCGCCGCGTACATTTTAATTTGTCTTTTACTATTAATCATTTAAAATTTTAATTGATACTACATAATTTTATTATTGTTTGACTATTAAGCGGGAGATATTAAAACTTTAAAGGTGTGTTCAAATATAACGCGACATTCGACCGCGGCTGCCGCGCGCAGCTATCCGCGATATGATTGGACAACAGACGCGCGCGGCAGCCGCGAGCTACATTCCGCGAGCAGCGAACGCCGCGAAATTGCCTGATCTTAATATAAATATAATTATGTAAAAAAAGTGCTTGACCCTTTGTTTATTTTTTATTTATTGCGTAAGAACTTTTTGTTGTGTCGTTGTGAACTCCTTCTTGTATTTTTGGTCTGAATGACAGCATGATGATTTTGTTTTAAAATGTCTTATAGAATTATATTTTACTTTCAGTATTTAATTACTTAATAAGAAATATATTAGTGAAGCAATAGCTTTAATATTGTTGTTTCTTTGTTAATTACAAATAAATTGATTGATGTATGTTTTGGTATTTGTGTTGTCTAACGTTCTGTAACGTATCTACCTAATAAAATATTCTTTGTTAATTTCAGAGCAACACGTTATAGTTTTATTGTTCACTCATAATAAACACATTATATATAAATAATAAATGGCTTCGAAATCAATAATATAGTTTACTTGGGAGCCAACGAAATAAGTTAAACAATATTTTGGTGAAGTTTTATCCTAAGGTATCAATATTATGTAGTTACACAGGATGTTTTACTAGTAATCTGAAGTTTTACTGAGAAATCTCCCGTTGTTTGGGTCAAGTGAGCTTAGTGTGAGCTATCCATCCCGAGGGAGGTTTTAACTGACATTTTTTTCCTCATATTTTTTTCTTCTTTAGATTTCAATTTTTACTGGGCTTTCGTGTATTGTTCCGTGCTTTGTTTTTCTTATTCTATTATTATAAAATATATGTTTTTGTTAGTAGGGCTAAAAAATTAATTTAAAAAGATTTTTGTTTAGAGGAAAACTTTAACCTTTCGACGACCAAGCGACCGCCGGCTGTCGCTATTATGTTTTTATTGTGTCTCGCATCACGTGTGTTCGAAGGTTTAATGACTAAAAAACTCAATTGTCAAAAAACATAACCTTCCTTTTAGCAGTTGGGTAAAAACTCAAAAGTACAACAATCGACATGATAAAACTAAACTGATTACAAACTATAATAAACGACCAAGCGACAGCCGGCTGTCGGGCTGCTATTGTCTTTCTATTCTGTCTCTAATTACGTGTGTTCGTAGGTTTAACAAATCCAAAAACGGTCACCGACCTCTCAAGCAATAAATCGATTATCTTAAAACATTGCAAGTACGTGAGACTTGGTAATTCAGTTTACAAGTAATTTACTTCATAAATGTAATTATTTCCCATTACCGTCGGCTTTCAGACAATTAAACAAAAGCGTGTGGAACAACCACTTATGTATAACTAACTTACTTTGGTATATAGACATACCTAGCTTTCGCCCGCCTAAATTTTGAAATTTCCACTCCTTATTTCACCTTTCTTAGTGCTCCAATAAGTTATAAAAGTGTGCAAAATTTCAAGTTTCTAATTACCTTTCTTTTGTTTTTTTATGATAGAGGAAATTCAAATGACTTCCCCCGCCCTGGGCGGGAGGTCGTGCCAGACTTTTACTGACTAAAACCCACCCATGTTCCTTAGGTTGCCCTTTAGGTTCCGGGGCCACGGTAACTATTACACCCTTAGTTTAACTTAATATGTGAGTCGGTCTTCTCCTTAAAATTGTAAAAAGAACAAACGTAAGAGAGACAACAATATTTCCATCTAATACCTCTAAACAAGTGACATTGTAGATTACATGGTAAAATTGCATAAGATGTTAAGGCTTACGCTAAGTAATTTGCTAAGTAACATAAGCTTACCATTTAAGCCTCGTCCCCACTAGAAACATTTGAGCGACATGTGTCCCCCCCCCCCCCCCCCGGTGACATCGCTGCGACATTGTTAAAACTGTTCCTTGTCGCACAGTCGATGAAAAGAACAGTCGAGGCTTTAGGCCCGAGTCACACCGGAATGGCAGCGGCCGGCAGCGGCGCGGCGAGCACTTTCAGTGTGAAATAAATTTAAACTTTAACTGCATACTTAAAAGTCTAGTATCGCTTGAAAAGCTTGAAAAGGTCGCGAGACTGCCAGCGGCCGTCAGCGGCCGCCCGCGACGTCGCGAGCGGCCGCGCGCCATGCGCGCGCCTTTTGTTTCTAGCGACGCTGGAGGCCGCTGGCGGCCTCGCGGCGCCGCGGGCGGCCGCTGCCGGCCGCTGCCATTCCGGTGTGCGTTGTCCCTTATTCTACAATGCCATTTGTCCAGAGGTGCTACTCGTATGTAGATTGGACAATGTATTAAAGTATCATAATTTGGCGTCAACTAATTGTTAAAAATATATAATTAACACTATCCACCATTTCTTTAAAATCTAAGACAATATTAATAAAAACACGAACTAATAAAAAAACAATACACAGAGAATCCTGAATAAACTTTTTGTTGAAAGTGCGATCAACTTCAGTAATACCGAAATAGAATCGAGCAAAAACGTTAGATCGTCTGTTTTGTGAGTTGCGATCTACAATATTAATTGTTTAGTAGTTTATTTATGTTAGTTAGTAACGCCTCTTTATTGAAATTAATAAAATTATAAAGTTTATATCTGTTCTTTGGGGCAATCGCTTTGATTATATCCTGGAAATCATACTCAACTTTCTATAATAGGAAACACAGCGACATTGAAAGTATAAAACCGAGTAAAGGATTTTCGGAAGCCTGTTAAGAATGAATCATAAATACATTACAATACAGTTTAATTTCGCAATACATTCAAAATGTAGTTCCGCGGTATAACACTGTTAACGGCGGCGGCGATAGGTCCGATTTCTACAATCCATATTTATTATTTTGATTTTTAATTGCACAAAAGCCGTGCGCCTTCCAAAGGAATTTTTGCGTATTGTCGAGAATTTTCCTCTAACGTGGACCGTATCAGTCGTATCTTTGACTAGCACAAAGTATAGAATAAAGTAGAACCCAGAATCACCCGTTTAAAACGTTTTTTTAGAGAACTAAAAGAAAGAAGAAATATTAACTTTATACAAATTGTTTATATTTATTTAAGTTTTGTATATATTATATTTAGATTTCATAGTTAAGTTAGTTATATTAAATAAACTGTATTATAGTATAACTGAGGTAAATAAAATTTAATGATTTAAAATAGAAATATTAACTATTATCACAAAACAGCTAGTTTCATTTTATTTTTAGATTTTTATATTTCGTATTTTTTAATGATCATTCACTTCGATTTACTTTTGACATTGTCAGAATGGTCAATATCTAAATTGATTGCCGTATTTAAAAATATAATAGAACATCAGCCCCCCTAGACAAGTGGCATTGTAGAATAGATAGCGAAACGAAAACGATTGTCAAATGTATGGAGATGTCAAATTGTTTAGCGAAAGCTTATGTCAATTCCATACATTTGACAATCTATTCGTTTTCGCTATCTATTTTACAATGCCATTTGGCTAGGCCATCTTTGCTTACGATTAAGTTAAAAAATATCTATCACACGACCAATACAATTTATTTTTGTGCAATATTTATTACCCTTATTTTATCGTTATTAGATAAATAATGAATGAGTAACCACTTTATGTCGCAATCGTTTCAATGTAAGTGATATTTTTTTATGGTAATGTAATGGAGAAATGCGAATAAATGAGACGTGTGTATGTATTTACATATTCTCGACCATGAGACAAACAAGTTAAATGGGAAATAAATAGTACCTAGTAGATAATACATACATTATGTATGCTACCTACAAATAGTATGGACAACTATGTAAATATCCACCAGGATGTTAATTTTTAAAATATAATTTATACAAAACTTTTAAATATAGTAAATATATTTACAATTTGTACAAAGCCTCACAGGGCATAAAAAAAAACAAGTATATACAACCTATAGAACGGAGTGTCTAAATAACAACTGAATTAAGATAACAACCGGTGCCAACAGAAAGGCCTTACGTGCTTTCCGAGGCTTGGGATGTCAGTGATGTCCAAGATAAACTTAGAAAATACATATGTCTTGAAAACAACGTACTTAGTAGGACTTGCCCTACCTCAAAAATCTTTTAAGGCGCGGTAAGTAGCTATTCGCGGTGGTGCATCGGAATAATAGAAATAAGGTCGAAAATATTTTGGCAAATCCGCAAAAATGTAAAATTTTGCAGTTTTAATTGAATATAAAAAATACAGTTCTGTGTTTTAAAATTTTTAGATATGTCTTTAGTTTATAAAATTTTCTTTGTTATAGATATAAAAAATATGATGGTCGTAGCTGAAAAAATTGAGAATTTCGAGACGAAAACTTTTTTTCGTGGTCTTTTTGAACATTTTTTTTTCGTAGTAGTAGACCACATTTGTAAATTGTTTTTATGTAAGTCTTTTATTTATATATTATATTATATACTGTATTTTTTTTTCTGGCTTGTGGTATGTCTAGGTACGGCTAACTTTGCGACGAAAATCTAGACTTTTACAAGGTGTTCGCTATGGACAGCGCCTTAATGAAAAAAATATTTTTACATTTTGCCAAGAGTATACCTTTAAGCTCATGACTATACAAGACAGGTACAATTACAAATCGATGTAATCTAATAATTATACCTCGTAGTCGAGTCTCCATGAATGTCAAACTAAGGCAATCTCGTCTTGCACTAATGAATGGACCGAAGGAGACCGTCTGTCTAATAAGATATGCAGCCAATGCAAGCTAAATTGTTACTGGTTACAGATAATTTTGAGATAGTGAGAGAATTATGTGTATTGTTGACAAATGCTTTATTGTCTCTTCTTCACGCCTAAACCAATGAACCGATTTGAATAAAATTTGGTATAGATTACTATATCTGTAGTTGATCATATATTTTACACTATTCTAATCTGCAGCGATAGAAGCCGCCTACGTTTTAAGGTCATGTAAACAAGTGTCAACTGTCAACAGATTTTATTGTTTACGCAACTAATGTGTTTTTATTGAAATATCACATTGGAAGACAGTTTTGTAAAGTAAGGCAGCATTTTACGAAGCATAAGTTCTTCTTTGGTGGTCGAAAAATTCTTTGTTGCCAGCGATATTTGGTCTGCCGAGTTACGGAATTTTAAATATTTTAGGAGAGTGTTTTGGAGGCTTAATATCGATTTAAAACATTTCGTGTGATAGGTATATGATATAGGAACACGCCATGTAGTTCGGCTTGGTTACTATCTGTCTCTATTTTGTCATCGTAGTTTGATTTTAAGGCAATGGTGACTGAAATATTTCTCAACTGAAGCGCTTGCTAAGTTTTTTTTTTGTTTGTTTCGATCAAGTGTTACGGCATAAAAAGTTAAAAACCATGAAATAAAAATATTAACAGTACACTAAAATAAAAGTTAAAATCTTCAGAGCATACAAGAAATGCAATTTAAAGTAACAAGGGACTGAACTTCATAAAAGTTGATTTAAGATGTTCAACTTTGAACACGTCTGTAATGTTTCACAATACTTTTAGTAAGGATTTATGGTAGTTTCCACTTACAAATACAAACACATATGTTTAAAAATTGGGAAATGACATTTACTAACAAACACAATTATTTGTTTCCGAAATAAGCTTAATTTTGTAGTTGAAAGTTCTTGAACATACTTAATTACTCTACTGCTAAGAGGGAAAAAAAAAACTAAGACCCCTGCAAAAGCTATCATTAAAACTTTTTGACATAACATTGTATATTTTTATTTAAGTAGTATTTGATTCTTATAAATGCAAAAAATGGTGCTGATTCTCTTGTTCACAAACTTAAATCTTTTTCTTTCATTTCTTAAAGAAAAGGACAGAAGATACAGTTTAGTTTAATGCTGTCACATTAGACAGCGCCTGAAGTAAATCGACGTATTTTTAGTCGTTATTTTTTTAATCGCGTCTAAATTATCTATAAATTGTCTAAATTTGACAGGACTTAAATAATATTTTATCTCCTGTCCTTTTCTTTAAGAAATGGAAAGAGAAAGATGCATTTAACCTAAATTTAGTTAAATTTGTGGATAAGAGAATCGGCAGCATTATTCGTGAATTTAACTTATGAATTGTCAAGGAATTGGCCGGTTATAAAACCAGTTCACAATTCCATGTATCACCAGAAAATCTGCTCATTAATTAAAACTCTTTCAGGTGTAACTCGAATGATCGATATATGAATAATGGATCCTTATGATTTAAAAAATAGAACAGTGAATTTAAAAATGAACGAATACCCTAGCTTTTCGAACTCAGAAACCAGAATGGATGAACTTGCACAAACTTTTTCATCTAAGATTTAGTCTAGATTGAACTTGCATAGCATAATTAACCAGGAGACCAATTACTGCTAAAATTAAGAATACTTGCTTAACTTTTTATTATAATAGGAATTAAGTAACTTGGCTTTTAAAGAAGTTTTCTATTATGATGCTAGAAAAACGTTACTTTTTCTCCACTGAGTACTTTTTACTTTGCATACGTTAAATCCTTTACCTGAATAACTTTATATAGTAAAATCTAACGACCTTCTTGTTATTTGTTCCCCAGATGCAGTTTTTACAATAAACTTTTTATCTGACTTTTTGTTCTTTATTTTTTAGCACATGATTATTATGGCGAAAACATAATTAGATAGATATGAGTACTGAAGATGTATTAGGGACTTCAGGGTCACTAATTAGGTACTTCAAATGCCTCAATAGGCGATCCCACTCTTCTTTGACTGTGTAAGTATGTTATTTTTCTACTTGACGATGTCCAAACGACAAGTCAATTTATCCGGATAGTGAGTGTCCATGTATTGGGAGAAATTGGAAAACCGCGAACCGTCTCAATTTATTTCATTAGATGCCCTGTGAGGTACCCCTTTTTATACAAATTGTTTATAGCAGTATTATTTATAAGTTTTGAACATATTATATTAATATTAACTATAGACATTTAGTAATTACTTTAAAGATAATTAAATGTTACATTATATTGAAAGCTTCACTATCATCATAGTCTACTCGCCAAATATGTCTATACCATAGAAATATAAATAACAGGAGAAGTGGTTAGTGGGCGTGTCGCTGTCCGCGCGATATGTAGCCGCGCTGCATGTCGTACGTAAGTGGCCGTGTCCGCGAACTAGTGTGCTTTTGAACGCCATCGTGTCAACAAATTAAAATACCGTATTGTCCGGCGATTTCTTGCAAAAAGTGAAGTAGATACCAAAACTATGTAAATAATGGAATCACATTCCATATATTTTTTCCTATATTTGTCTTTAAAATCATAAAAAATAACAAATCGAAAAATATTCCCTGTTATTTCGTTTCTAAGCATCACAGCGACTGCATTGTTTCTGCTGAAATACATTGCTCCTTCACAACTACGCAAGTTTGTCACTTAGTGACAAGACAAGCAATGTAAAAATCACAAAACGATATTTAACTAAACGCAAGAATCGCGTGATGCGGCCGCTGGTTCTTGCCATGAGTTAATGATGTCCATGTGCAAATCCTTTAGCGTAGGTTATCGACAACAAAGTCGCCTGACGAATAAAATATTGTTTGAGAGCTATTTTTTTTTATTTGTCCACCGTTTTATCCCGCTTGGAATATCAAAGTAAATACTAATATTTACCCTGTTTATATTTTATTTTATTATTATTAGTCATATGTGACCAAATATTACAGCGTCCTTAAATATTTCCCTCGGCTTACCTAACACTGTTCAAGTGCATGTCGCGTGGCATCTGGACCATCATGTCCATTTTGTATCAGTATTATACCATAGTAAAAAATAAATAACTGCATCGTACTCATAATTATAAATTTCAAAAATGCTTTTAAGTTACACAAACCAAAATTTATCTGTTTACGCCATCTTTTTATTTAGTTTTACTTTCGGGAACCCAAAAAGGATTTGATCGATAATAAATAGAAGTTTCGATAATTTTCCGATTTAGTCAATCACTAGCGTAAATGTAAAATAAATTGCTTTTGCACAGCACGACGATGTTTATGTGTGTGTAAGATGTACGGTGCATGGTAAATACACGCTGTGTAGGTGTTCTAAGGTTCATAATTGATTGTGTTGAACGTGCTAGTGCGGGTGTGTGCGCGGCTGCGTATCTATTGCTTTTACTGAACTGCGCGTGTAGTAGTTGCCGAGTGGTAGGGGACAACAGGAGACACAGGTATCCGATACATTTTCGTCTACAGGGCATATCTCCTTCTTTAATATATCTATGGTCTATACGTATTATATAATGTTTGTAAACGCACCTACAATCCGTACTAATATTATAAATGCGAAAGTAACTCTGTCTGTCTGTCTTTTCTTCACGCCTAAACCACTGAACCGATTTGAATAAAATTTGGTACAGATATAGTCTAGAACCCGAGAAAGGACATAGGATAGTTTTCATCCCAGAAATCCCGCGGGAACGGGAACTATTATTCCACGCGGACGAAGTCGCGGGCAAAAGCTACGCTAAGTACAATACAAATTTCTAATGAGGAGCCAAGACAAAGAAAAACCTCTTCTACGATGATACTTTTCGTTAAACCTAGAAGCGATTGTTGCACGTATCAAACAAAAATAGGCTCAAACAACCTTTTAATTTAGGCTCATTTCACACCAAACGAAAACCTCATAGAGCACGAATTCTTGAACGATTCTCTAGAACATGTGAGAAGTCGTCAGCAGAGCGATCACTTTTAACCGTTTGTACGTGAACAATACACATAAACTTAACTAAGATATCTTCACAAAATTCTATTCCACCGAATTCGTCGGGGCGAGGTGAATTGTGCCTTATTCAACCCATAATTTCCTTCTACAGGTCTTAAATAAGTTTCCTACAAAAGACTCAACGTTCGAGTTTAAAGTCAGAAAACTACGCGACAACGTACCACGAAAATATTCCTTTGCTGTTTACATCCGTAATTCTCAAAATCTTAAGAATAGGTTCTTTTCTCACGTTAGGAATTAGTGAGATTTTGACGGCTTCGCTAGCTCATTTTCGCACATATTTTTGCCTTCTGTTTTATCCTGTTAGGGATCGAATTTTCAAAAAGTGCTTCTTAGTACGCTTTTACGTCTTAAAAACAAAATCCTGTTCAAATTTCAAGTTTCTAGCTTCAATAGTTTTAAAGGGCCGATTTTTCAATCGCCAGATAACTTTTATCTGGCGATAGTAAGTTTGACGTTTTGACAGCTTTTGTATAGAAAATATGTCAAACCGACATATTTATTCTTTAGATAGAACTTAACTGATGATTGAAAAATCAGCCCTTCAACAACCAAGCGACAGCCGTCTATTGTTTCGAATCACGTGTGTTCGTAGGTTTAAAGGTCATAGCACACTTAAACGACTCTGCTCCCACCCGGCAAAAAGAATATAATTTAAAAATGGGCTTTAAATATTGCTCTTAAGATATATTTAAAATTAGCATCATAAATTAGCAGACAGCTCGCTGCCAGCGAGCTTACCGTCGTCAGACTGCTCGGTAGTCGATGCCTCGCTGGCCGACGTGTTGGGTGGGAGCGGTGTTGGAGCAGAGTCGTTTTAGTGTGCTATGACCTTAAATTGATCAACATTTTTTTGACAATCTAACAACTATTAGATATTGCAAAAGTAATCGCTTATTCGGTAGATATTATACTAAAGTTTTGTAAAGTAATTTTGATAACTGATAAAAGCCTGTTTTATAATCTCGTTTATGGTAGTAATATGGACTCAGTTAACATCACCGTGTCGTATGTGTGACTCGTAAATCTGTGTCAGAATGCAACGGGCGCAGTGATCATATTTTATTTTATTAATAAGAGTAAAAGCTCTCACGTATTAAAATGCCAAACAAGTATTTAATAAGTTAAAAATCATTTTTACTTTTGACGTAATTATACATAAGTATATCTTCACATCTTCAGTGGTTAAAACTAACGACTGTTAGATAACCCAAAGATTACATGATAATATATTCAGTAGAAAATGTTGTTATGTATTTTTGATAAATGTAATAAAGACAGTTTTAATTTTGTTTATGGTAGTAACTTGGACTCACGCCGTGTCACTCGTAAATCTAATTCAGAATGCAACGGGCGGAGTATCCGTATTCATATTTTATTTTATTAATTTTCCGTATAAACTCTGACGTATTGAAATCCTAAACAATTATAAGTTAAAAACCATTTTTACTTGTAACGTAATTGAGACCATAACATACAAATATAATATCTTCACATATAGACAAATGGCTTGGTAGAGTAGATTGTAAAAAAAATGTATAGGATTGACCCTAAGTAATTTGAAATTATCGAACTCTGTTCTTCCATCTATTCTACAATGCCACTTGTTGAGAGGGGCTGTACAGTTAGTAATAGAAATAAGTTGTATTTTTTTATCTTAGTAGTCTCTCAATGAATTTAAGTAAAGTAAGGCTATCCCTTAAAAAATAAGATCATAACAACACAAAGAAGCATGGATAGAAGCATTCTGAAGATCAGAAAGATCCAAAAAATCCGCCATACCAAAATCAGGCAAGATACTAAAGTCATCGACGCTCTCAGTTATGCTCAGAAACTGAAATGGCGATGGGCTGGGCATGTGGCTAGACTTAACGACAATCGCTGGACTAAAATAGCAACATAATGGTTGGGACCATCGGGCCACAGAAAAAGGGGTAGACTAAATACACGCTGGACAGATGACATCACAAAAGTAGCAGGTGCCCACTGGATGAGAGTAGCAGAAGACAGACAGCAGTGGTTGTCCCTGGAGGAGGCTTACACCTTCTAATGAGAGGGGTTCTCGCAGAAAAAAAAAGTAAATTTATTGTGTGCAGTAAGAAATAAAAGGCATTTTTATTTTTTATTTTTATTTCTTTTATTTAAGGCTATCCCTAGCAACAAAGGCTAAGCAGTTCCCCTTAAACTCATCAAGCAAAACTAATAGAATAGCACTTTAGACTGCGATATCTCTGACTATCACCAAACCCTTAAGCTCTATTTTGATATACATTTTGATTAACATACCACTACGTAGTTTAGACATGAAAACATTTGACGTCAAACTTATTAGCAGAAAGTTAATATCAGTATTAGTTACGACTGGGAGTAAATGTTTGTACGTGGTGAACTCCGATCAAATATCACGCAACATGGTTGTGTAAGTGACCCTCAGAATAGTTTAGACTGGATTAATATTCGAGCTAAAGATATTCTTAAACATAATTATTTTATACCATTAGTCGAAGAATCGAGACCATTTAAATTCAGAATTTGTTATGCCAAACAATAAATTCATTTTACTTTTATTTTTTAAACGACTTCAAGAGAAAATCTCCAGTTCTTAATTCTATGGAATTTTTAATAGAAAATGTTTGGCATTAATTTTTAAGCCTTTTTCTAAGTTTTGAACGTTTCTTCTCTATGATGAAGATAACAATTAATATATTTATCCATACTAATATTATAAATGGGAAAGTGTGTCTGTCTGTCTGTGTGTTTGTCTTTCTTTCACGGCAAAACGGAGCAACGAAATGATGTAATTTTTTAAGTGGAGATAGTTGAAGAGATGGAGAGTAACATAGGCTACTTTTTGTCTCTTTTTAACGCAAGCGAAGCCGCGGGCAAAAGCTAGTATCGTGACATAACGTGGTTTAACTCGTTTTAGCAGATTCAGATTCAAATAATTTATTTGTTAGCCAAAGCTAAGAAACCGTACGGTGTTGCTGAAAAGTTATTTGAACGCGAGGTAACGCCAGTTAAGTGACATGTGATTAAAAATACTGCTTTTATACTCAAAACTCCTATTTTATCTTAATGTTTTGAAGTAAAACAAAAATCGTATTATCTCTTTCTTTATAAATAAAATGACATTTAAACTTTCTGCCAAACTCTACAAAAACTAAAAACAAACCGAATTAGTTTTATAGATTCTCAACTTAGTTTAAAATATTTAAATTCTATTTAGTACCTTTACGTTTCTATCAAAGGTTCGTAAAATCAGTCATGGTGTCCCTTAACTTTTCTGCGGTTGAATTACAACTTTTAGCATCCCCTTTGAATATTCGAAACAAATGAAGGTAATTATTTAAATAAAATACTTTCTCCCTACTGTTTTCATATTGTAATACCCGTCAGTGCTGTACCGTGTTTTATACAAACTGGATTAGAAAAAAAGGAATTAATGGTTCCCAAAATTTTGTTATTTTAACAAGTGTGAATTATTCGTTATTACACACGAGTGCCCACAAAGAGTGTTATGTTTTCAGTATCAACGTATGTAGGTATTTGAGATTATATATACTTTAGTCTATCGTCATCTCTTTAGCCTTAACCTCACTTGGTTGGGGTACTTTGCTAACTGGATTCAGCTGGATACCAGTGTTTTACTTGAAGCGACTGCTTATCAGACCTCCACAACCCAGAGACTGGGCGACATGCCTTGGTAAGACTGGTCAGACTTTTTGGCTACTGACTTCCCGTAATGACTGTCAAAGTTCTACGAATGACAATCGATACATTCTTTAGCCTATCATAACTTCTAAATGAGATGTATGAGATCTCGTTAGAATCCTCGCGTTGTTCCGAATTCCATAGGCTAGTAAATATCATATGTCATACTTTGCTATGGCAGTCGTGTTTTGGTTAATTTTATTTTATTCATTACTATAATGATATTTATTTGACGGCGATGCCAAAATTACTTAGCCGAAGTCTTTTTCAACCGACATTGACGTTCCCGTTGGTCTAGTAGTTAGTAACCCTGACTGCTAAGCCGGAGGTCGTGGGTTCGATTCCCACCCAGAACAAGCTTTGTGTCATGAGCATGATAGTTTGTTCTGTGTTTGGGTGTAATTTATCTATAATAAGTATGTATTTATAAATTATATAAGTATGTTTATCAGTTTTCTGGTTATAGCACAAGCTCTCTATAGTTTGGGATCAGATGACCGTGTGTGAGTTGTCCAAAAATATTTATTTATTTTAATTATTTATTGTTCATCTCGGCATAAATCAAAGTTATTCATTTATCAGAAAATATTCTCGTACATATAAACTTGCAAGTATGTGTCGCTTCTGAGCCATGCACCTGATCTTTCTCTTTCCGATATGGATTGCAATCTTTTGGGACTATAGGACCAAGGAAAGAAGCACTACATTTGTGTTGGCACATACTTAGCTTGTCTCAGTGGCGTGTGTAGGGTTCAAAAGAACACGCGTAACAGATTTATGATTTAGAAAATTGTGACCAAGACGCTGAGACATTCTGGAATAAACTTTAGTATACTTAATATATTTCAATTATTTATTCTATTTATGATTTTATTAGATAAGTACCCCGTATGCCTGTGCCTCGGAAAGCACGTA
Organism: Athetis lepigone; assembly: GCA_033675125.1. Taxonomy (NCBI): domain Eukaryota; kingdom Metazoa; phylum Arthropoda; class Insecta; order Lepidoptera; family Noctuidae; genus Athetis; species Athetis lepigone. The sequence continues at coordinate 3,609,750 of CM066218.1, read as the reverse complement.
AAGCCGTTGGTCCCAGTTGTCATTCGTAGAATTTTGACAGTCGTTACTGGTTAGCCAGAAACTCTGACCAGTCTAACCAAGAGGTATCGGGTCGCCCAGTTACTGGGTTGTGGAGGTCAGACAGGCAGTCGCTCCACGTAAAACACTGGTATCCAGCTGAATCCGGTCAGGCTGGCAGCTGACCCTGTTGGGGTCGGCTGCCAGCCGGTTGGGAAAAGGCTAGGGAGATGATGATTTTATTAGATAGAGCAACCGGATTTTGCGATTTGTTTGAAGGGCACACCATTGCCTGTCGTCCCTCCAAATTGGATAGAAACAATTGTAAGTGAAGAGTAAGATTTTTCTTTTAGACATAAATCAAAACTCCTTACTTCTTTCAACAGAGTCTCAAAGAACACAAGATACTCCTAACCTCTCACACTTATATACCCCAAGATTATTATCCGACATGTAAAAACATCGCACTCCTAACTTTTTGTTGTGCGTGACGAAAAGTAAACATTGTTCCTGCTACATAACGTTCGTGACGAAAGATGGAGATTGGTCACGTGTTGACGTTACCAATAAACTTGTGAACAATGAGTACTTGAGAATTATGCGAGATTTTGTCTTAGTGTTGTGACCCTGGAGATAAGGCGTCTGCAAAGCAAGACACATGTGATTTCATAAATCTTAGCCATTATGAATGTGTTAATGAAAAAAGAAGGGGCCCAACAGGGCCAGGTTGCGTAATATTTATAATAGTTACCGTGACCCTGGAACATATAGGGCAATCGAAGGAACATGAGAGGGTTTTAGTCAGTAAAAGTCTGACACGCCCTCCCGCCGCACCCAGGACGGGAGCAGTCATTTGATGATTTCCCACTCACCAAAAAAAAAATGTGTTAATGAAAAAAATTGGTATAATACCTATCTATACAAATAAAACGTGAAATAGCTAGGCTGTTTTTGACAGATTCGTTGTAAAAATAAAAAATAAAACTCAGGAGATAATGTCATCTTATGTATTTTGACCGCTGAGATTTTCGCGGTCCGATCGAAACATTACTATTAATATTTTTAAATTTAGTTTTAAAGGATACTTGTTTTAAGCTAATTTTGTACAATCAGAATGATTTTTTTTTTATTATTATCATACTAAATTTATTACTGTAAATTTATTTTTTTACTCTGAAAAGGTTTTCCCTGCTGTAAGAGAAATAATAATAAACCGGTGTTATTAATACTGCTGAACTTCAAGACAAGTACCTACCTATGAGTAAGTGTAATATCTTGTAATTTCGGCTCATAAACGTCCCTTGTATTGTCAAACTATCTAATTAATATTGATAAATGAGGTGCTTATCGATTTGTCTCTATGACGTAAATGTCAATGGATGTTGGAGTTATTTCGGTGACTGCCAATCTTAGTTTGTCATTGGTCTAATGATAACTACGAAGTTCATTTTGGGTGACCCATGTAAGTATTATTGCCCCCATGCAAGACTTTTGTACAAAAGAATAACAACATCTTTAATTATAACTAGAAGTAGATAATACTTAGAACAGCAGCTGAAAATATTTTTTTTATTTGTAAATTAGCATTTAAACAAAAAAAATACCTGGAAGTTAGGAAGTAGGTTGGGAAAATAAAAATGTATGGAGCTTGGTCCAAATTTCCACCACCAAAAAGAACTATGGCATATGATGGAACACTGCGTACTGAATCATTATAAGAAGACCGCAACCAAAAATATTTACTCAGTAAAAAGTTATGACTATACACATGAAAACTTGCAATTTAAAACCTTATTACGCTTCTTTATTTCACTATATCTATATTTATTACACTATAACTACTCTATTTATTTGGGTGTATGACATTTCGTTGTAATTCACACGTTATTCTAGTTGATTTAAGCTATATGACGTCAAAATAAAAACCTAGTAGGTACTTCGTTGCGTCGTAAAAATCAAAACCTATCATGTGAACGAAGTCTAACTCTATCATGATCAAATGAAAGGTCTTATACCTATAAAATATTTCACAATAGTTTTATTTATTTACGTATCAGTGTGGGGTCGGTCCTAAAAAGAGTACATCTCAAATGTTTTCATCCACAATAACATTATCCAGATTCGCAGCTGAAAGTAGAACTGTGGGGTCGTGTCTCGCCCATCCACAGCAACCCACTGTTCGCATTCTAGAAAGACAAGAACTGTCATCATCATCTCCCTAGCCTTTTTCCCAACCGTGTTGGGGTCGGCTGCCAGCCTAACCGGATTCAGCTGGATACCGGTGTTTTACGTGGAGCGACTGCCTACCTGACCTCCACAACCCAGTAACTGGGCGACACGATACCTCGATCTTGGTTAGACTGGTCATAGTTTCTGGCTAACCAGTAACGACTGTCACAGTTCTACGAATGACAACCGGGACCAACGGCTTTACTTGCTTTCCGAGGCACGGGATGTCAGTGATGTCCAAGATAAACTTTAGAAAGTACATATGAATTGAAAAAGTCACATTGGTACTTGCCCGGATTCGAACCCACAACCTCTTACACACGAGGCGGGCGCCCTATCCACTGGGCCATCACGACACACTGTACACACACTGACAAGAACTGTAGTAGTACGAAATAATTTCGCGACTACGGATCATTACATACGCGTAGTATTCTAGTCTTGCACATGTGTGTCGGGATTGTATTCTTGCGTGTAGCAACATAGCATTTTCAGGTTCAATGCCAAAATCAACTATTTCACAAAATGCTTCATCTCTTGCTACTTCAATCTGATACACGCTATACGCTGACGTTATTATTGTACACTTTGCAGACGATTTGAACGCATTACAGGTCAGAGGGAATGCGTTTTTACTACTTTAAATATGGCTTTGTGCAAAAAGAATAAACGGTTAAATAATTAAAAGTCGTATTTTTAAAACAGTCATAACTTTTTTCTGAGTGAATATTTTTTTTCGGCTAGTACTCAAAATTGTATGGTATTGAGCCGTCTTTAAGCTTACATAGCCCCCAACAGTGGTGGAAATTTGGACCACTTCTGCTCATTGTCATTTCTGTATATTATAGATTCATGAAAAATATTATAGAATGTAGACTGTATAAATTCGCACTTTAATTCACAGGACTAGAGCAGTGAAACGAAATTATTTAAAATTGTTTATCATACAAGTTTTGACGGGCCTGTTGGTCTAGTGTTCAGTGACCCTGACAGCTAAGCCAGAGGTCGTGGGTTCGATTCCCACCCAGGACAAACTTTGTGTAATGAGCATAATTGTTTGTTCTGTGCCTGGGTGTTGTTTATCTATAATATGTATGTACTTAAAAATTACATAAGTATGTACATATATCAGTTTTCTGATTACCAAAACACAAGCTCTGCTTAGCTTGGGACCAGATGGCCGTGTGTAAGATGTCCCAGGATATTATTTTTTTATTCAAGATAGATATTAACAGAACTGTAATCGTCATCATTTTAATAAACTAGATACAGTCATTTCCTAGCTAACTACCTCTCAAAAGAAATACCGAAACAAACTAAGGGAACATCGCCTTTTCAAGTCCTAACATTAAAAATACAATCAAAATTTCCGCGTAACGAACCATGCAAAACAGCATCCGGACTGGCCTTTTGAGGGAAGCCCCAGGAACAAATTTGTGTAACCAGAGAGTAAACAAACTCGATGGTTACTCTGGGAAGCTAGTCTTTCAAAAAGGTTGTGTCTTTATAAAGACAACCTTTTTGCGTGATAATCAACGCAGAGCTGAAACTACTGAGAGTGGAACATAAAATTAGCATAGTAGTTAATTTTATGACGTTAAGGCAGTGGGTTTTAAGCTCACTGCCTTAGAATACTCATATACATAATCATAAATAGCTTATTTATAATACAAAAAAAGTGAGCCGTCACGGGATGCCTGGCAGATGTGAAACATCGATATTATTTTGTAAAAGTAGTATGATTGAAAAGCGTGGCGACGCGTCGCCATGGCATGCGTCGCCACGCCAGAAATTTGTTTTACGTGCGGCTATAGATGTTTCACATCAAAATGAATCGCTGAATGTGTTGCTAAGCACCAATCTCGAGAACAGCTGAACCGATTTCGGTACATTTTTTTTTTAATATATCTTGATTGTACACAGTATAGAAAAATACTCCCATACAAACAACTCGTAATAATATTAAAGCCAATTTAAACTTTTAAATATCATATTGTAGTTAAAGTTTTAGAGAAGAGGTTTCGGAAAAGACAAAAAAAAAATGTGAAGTTTAGCTGACCTGCCCCAAATAGAGGCTTAAGTAATAAAAAACTAAAAAATTACTAAGGCATCAACTTTTAGGTGGTACGAAGTTCGCTAGTAACACTACAATAACGCTCACTATACGTTTATTTAAAACATATTGCCTCTAATTTAATTTAGTATGTATGTTTGAGCGATTTGGTCCTTATAAATTAGGTATCGATTAAAGTCATAAAAGCACAGGATGTTGTTTTTTTCCATTTTAAGCCTGTTTGACTCCCGGATGTGACGCATTTTTGAAAATCTTTGAATGCATTATAATTTCTTAAAAAAATAAAGGAATGTTTTATTTCAGTAAAATGTAATCTATTTCAACGATAAGATAGTTTTTTTCTAGGGCCCACTAAAACTTTCCACCCTGTTGTACACTATGTTCTGTGTCTGGGTGTAATTTATCTATAATATGAATGTATTTATAAATTATATAAGTATGTTTATCAGTTGTCTGGTTGCCATAGTACAAGCTCTGCTTAGTTTTGGATCAGATGACCGTGTGTGAGTTGTCCCAGGATATTTATTTATTTATTATATTTATTTACTATACGAATGTATGGAGAGCGGTTTTTAGGTATGGCGTCGCAAGTCAACCTATGGAATTGTTGTCTGCTTGACGAAAGAATCTCGGTGCATTTAATTTCAAGCCAGGACCATTCCGAGTTTCAGCTAATATTTTATGTAGGGAGTAATTTATTTTTGAAAAACTCTTCATCTGAACATTTTTATTAAATTTTAATTACAGTTGTTTCACACATGTTAATAATGAACTAAATTCATTCGCTTAATTAACGTAGGTTGTGTTATTTCAACAATCCTTTTTAACACATTCAAAAAAAACCTAAAAAGGTGTTTCCCTAAAAAGTTTTTATATTAGCTCTCGAAATTGTTTTATATTATGTCGTTTGAAAACGTGTTAATTAAGTTAATTTAATATATAGATAGTACATGGTAGAGCTTGATATATTTTCAAAAGGGTTTTTTATTCTTTGGTCCCTTGTTGTTTGAGTGGTATTGATAGAAGACGAACGCACTTACGATCGGTAAGCGTATTGAATTACTGTAAAATAAATAAAGTGGAGGCGTTAAAGTTCGTCATTCACGCAGGCGAAGCCACGGGCAAAAGCTTGTCTAAGTATCTATATATAAAATGGCAAAATTACTGATTATTGATATATCAATGCACGCCTCAATCCACTGGTCCTAGAGACATAAAACTTGGTCAAAAAAAATCTTTCTTAGTGGATTCTTTACAACAAACATACCCTATGTATGTTGTAAAGAATCCACTAAGAAAGATTTTTGGAAAAGCGACCACTGGGTCCAATATAAGATGGAAGTTCGATATCCTTAAGATTGATAAGTCAGCCTGCCAGGGTTGCGGGCCTGCCAGGGTTGCGGAATGCCTGCCAGGGTTGCGGAATGTTTATAATAGTTACCGTGACCCTGGAACATAAAGGGCAATCGAAGGAACATGAGTGGGTTTTAATCAGTAAAAGTCTGACACGCCCTCCCGCCGCACCCAGGACGGGAGCAGTCATTGGATGATTTCACACTCACCAAAAAAAAACAAATTGCTATGTCAAAACATGTGCTAATATTTATTAAGTCAGTTTTAAGTTTTCATAATTATAAAAACATTAAAGTTAGTTAGATAACTCCCTATACTTACTAACAATAGGAAAATTAGTCCGTAACGTTCTGAATCAACAATCTATGTTTATTCTTACCTCCTAATCAACACCAAAAGTAAACCATATTGTTCAACTTGTTACAACTTAGCTTTACTTAAGACCGACAACAAATGTGCAAAACTTAAAGCCCTACTTTGTAATGTATGTTAAAGTTGTGTTTATAGCTATGTTTCTTGTTGATTTAGGCAATAAGTAATACTTAAGTTTTGTTTTTTACGTAAAAAGTTTATTTAGTTTTACATTATGGTCGTAAACGTTTGGTTATTGTTTTTAATTTATGTTTACAATGTGTACATATTTACCCTTACTAATAATCACTGTGTAAAGTTATGCAATGAATAAAGCCTGTGTAACCATACATTTTTTGACGTATAAACCTGTCATAACTTTATGCAGCGATTATTAGTAAGGCGCATTGTGTATGATATTCTTTTTTGTGTATATATGCTGTATTTATTTCCTTAAACTTTTTTAGAATGTTAAGTTGTCAGTGCTTTATTGTTTCGTTGATATGTAACAACTTTTTGCTAGCAAATTATTAAAAAAATTACATAAATATCAACTCTTTACAGCAATAACTACGTACGACTATAAACTGGTCGCTAATTGAGGATTCAAAAATGTTCCACCTTATGTAGAAAAAAGGATATTTTTTTCTTTTTAGTGGCCTTTTCATTTTTATTAACGTGAAGTTGCTAGTACATTGGTATAAACACTTTTTGCATGTTTTCTTTCAGCCTAACAACTTATGAAAGTAATAATATAGGTATCCAGTTAAGTTTATTACACTCATTACACAAAACTGTCATCAAGTAATAGCAATCAAAAAAATGATCAGCAATTTGTTGCCTTCACACAGAAAACAAATACAAATGAAGAAAAAGAAACCAAAACAAGATCAAATATTATGACATAGCAGTCAAAAATATGACAGCCATATGTCAACGACAGTAGCGCAATAAAGTCGAAGGGATTCACCATAAATGAGCCAAGTTACTCACTCGTCATGGCACCCTAGAGACCATAGACTAGAAAATAACTTGGGGTTAAAAAAAGTTATTTTCGGAAAAATATGACTTGGGAAATAATAGAGAGTTTTTCGAGTGTTTGTGTGTGTTTTAATGCAATTCTAAAAATATAATTTTTCTTTTTTTTTATTGCAAGTGGCCTGGCGGGTTGTGGTTACTTTTCAGACATTTTTTTTTTTTTGGTGAGTGGGAAATCATCCAATGACTGCTCCCGTCCTGGGTGCGGCGGGAGGGCGTGTCAGACTCTTACTGACTAAAACCCTCTCATGTTCCTTCGATTGCCCTTTATTTTCCAGGGTCACGGTAACCACTATAAACATTCCGCAACCCCGGCAGGCGTTGGCCCTGTTGGGCCCCTTCCTGTGCTGACTCCTTCTATTTGAGGCGCGCGTGGAATAACATTTTAAGTTCGAAACTGGGGACAGATCAATGTAATTTTACTGTTAAAAAATAATAAATCACAATTTTATATACCGCTACGGTATAAACATGTTAAAAACGGGTAAAAAAATTGTCTCATCATTTAGTTTATTGAGTGTTTGAATATTTATTTTGTTTTGTGTTCCGTCGGGCAGAAACCTTCTAAGTACAAAATTCAATTTTTGAAATTCGAAACCCGCTGCTGATGCCCGCTTGCACTAAAAACCATCTTAGCCAAAGCTTAGTTATTTCAATTATGAATCTATATATCCACATATACAGGTTGTTTCGTTTTAATATAATTTACAACATGGTCTCAAGAAAGCAACTAATTCCGAGATGAAATACCTAACCTAGTTTAGTGAAAGCGGGGCTTAGATTGATTCACGTTTTGTTTATAATATCAATAGAAGCCAGCCCAAGGCAGGATTACAGTCAATGTTATATTTATTAACATATTAGTCATAGGAAATATACATTACAGAATTGTTAAAAAGTGTCTCCCAAAACCGAAAGCCTTGCCTTCGGCGTAATACAACTGGGAGCGTAATGATAAAATGCTCACGTGTCATAAGTACAGTGTTTTTAACACACTTGTAAGGAAAATTCAATAAAATTCCTACTTTGGTAAGCAAGACACAAAAATTTGTCAAATGGCGCTCGGATTTCTTAATTTAGTTTAGAACCGCCGCGGCTACAATGCCTGCTGGTCATTTACTACATTATGTGCTTAAAAACGCTGAAATAAAAACCACTTTACGATGCGTGTCGAAATTGCTAAGATTTAATTTTATACGGACCTTAATATTCATCTAACGACCAAAGAACCTAAGTAATGAATATATAGTGTCTCTATGTAATCTATATATTTCTACAGTTCTTTTGATTGGTTAATTTATTTAAAGACACACGCTGTAATATATGTATATCATATGCTATTGACATAACTATTAAGACCTTTGACCATTCAGTAGCGTAACTAGGTAATTGGGGCCCCGTTGTAAATACGTATACATCTTACACGCCTTCTCTTCTCACAAATTATCAAAAAAACGCATGTTCAGATGAACCACTCTGTGTCCTAAAATATAAGGCACTAAATAGTTTTCAAAATCCCACCGGTTGTTTCCGATGAAAACGCCTAAATGCGTTTTTCCGCACCGACTCGCCTTAAAACCGAGGCGATCCGGTGACGGTTCGGAGTTAATATAGTGAGCGCATGCCCATACAAGTCCATATAAAGAATACCAGCCGCAGGAGGCGAGTCGGTGCGCAGTGGCTGCCGGGTGGCTGTAATGACCTATGACCTTTAACCTTTTTCAATGAGTAAATATTAAAATTAATGTCATGAATATTTTGATAAGAGTTATATCAATAAGTGAATAATTATTCAAATAATATTATTCGATATGTTCGGGCCCCTGTTGCTGCGGGCCCCATATCATTGATACAGTTCTACAGTGGTATATAAAATGTCAATATCACTTACGTTTTCCGCTGACTCCGTGTGTGATGGCCAGCAGCGCTACGATGGTGACAGCTAAGTACATTTGGGCCATTTTAGTTCCTGTAACAAACATTGTACACTTGAGTTTAGTTTTAAACAAACTGACCCGCTATCTCTCAACAATTAAGGTAAAATACTTTTAAGTAAAACAGTTCAATATTCATTCAAAAGTTTGAGAATCAGGCGAAAAATATATATGTTTATATTATTATAATTGCGTTTACGAGACGTTACGTTTTTCATATAATTACATATTTTATCTGACGTTACTTTTGAGATTTGTCATAACAATTAATATTTTTTTTATTGGGACAATCCCACCACACTATTCCCAACCACTGCAACTCCTGAAAGCCAGAATCAACAGTGGAGTCCTGGAGAAACGATTCAACTGTCGTGGATCCCGCAACGAAATTAATCAGAAAAGTACAGCGGAGGAGTAAGAAAAATATATTTTTTACAATTAATATTATGGGATAGGTGTCATACTAGTGAAATTCAAAAACTTTGAAACTAGATAGAATAGATATATTTTATTTTACTTTTTTCTTGCTACGCCGTAGCTCGTAGGCCTACGACTAGGCAATATAAGGCCGCGTTTCCACTGACGCGGAGCTGGGCGGAGAGGAGCGGAGAAGAGCGGTGAAAAGTGGTCAGTGTTTCCACTGAAGCGGAGCTGGGCGGAGAAGAGCGGAGCTGGGCGGAGAGGAGCGATGAAGAGTGGTGAGTGGTCAGTGAGCGGAGTAGAGCGGAGCAGAGTGGAGCAGAGCGGAGTGGAGCATACTTTTGGAATCGCGCATTTAAACCAGTGTCTCTTATTTTAATTTCCCAAGCTGCATCTTTGGTTTCGTTGCATTTGTAGGTATTCAATCGCGTATCCCATAAACACGGAAATTGTCTAACAGTTTCAATAAACTTCTCATCCATTTTGATACGTATGCACCTAATGACGTAACGAAGACAACTGACACAATGCGCGCGAGTCACGCACCGCCCCGCTCCGCACCGCCCCGTTCCGCACCGCCTCGCTGTCCTCCGCTCTGCACCCCAATGCTCGCTGTCCTCCGCACTGCACCACCTCGATGTATGAATATCCGCTCAGCTCTGCTCCACCCCGCTCGTACTGTTTCCATTGAAGCGGAGCGGAGATTTCAAGCATAGTCATTGGTCAATTTGTGCACCGCTAAGCTCCTCTCCGCCCAGCTCCGCGTCAGTGGAAACGCGGCCTAAAGCTAGTGGAGTATTCATTATTTTTCTATAATTTTGAATTATACATAACGCTTCTGTATTGTGACTGTTACTATTGCATTTTATATTATATATTAAAAGTATATATAGAAAAGTACATGTTTATTGAGTTTACATGCTGCTCCTTACTGTTTTCTTTAAGACTAGCATACGAAATCGAGATTTGTTTTTTTTTATTATTATTATGGGCTTGCTCTTGGTCCCAGACTAGCCCGGGGGCATAGACGGGGCCTACGATGGAGCGAGCTTACCCAATAGATGCCTATGCACTCGTTTTTTTAATACTTCCGGGTTATATGAATTTGGAAACACGGACAGCAGGGAATTCCATTCCTTCGCGGTGCGCATTATAAACGATTTTGAGAAGCGCTGCGTGCGGATATGAGGAATATCAACCAAGAAAGGGTGGTATCCTGCCGTACGTCTGGATGTCCGGTGGTAAAATGGAGATGAGGGAATGAGCTCGTGTAGCTCATGAGCACACTCACCGAAGTGCAATCTGTAAAATACCGCCAGGCAGGCAACTTTTCGCCGATGTGCTAGTGGTTGTAATTTAATTATGAAAAAATCCTTTGTCTTTTGCTGGGGTTCAAGCTATGTCAAATTTCATCGAAATTGGTTCTATGGTTGAACGCGCAACAGACGGCCAGAAAGACAACAATCAGCAATGTAGGGCGGGGTTATTTTCTTATTTATAATATTTATACAGATTATAATAAATATTTGAAAGGAGTATAACTTGACGATTATAAAGCCGGGTCTCCACTAGGCAACATTTGACGCGCGACACGTGACGCTCAACATGTACGGCAACGCTGCCCAACAGCACACGACGCGACGTTGCCAGCTGGCGCGCAACATGACGCGCGGCATGTTGTTTGTTTAAAGAGCATCGTTAGTTGAGCATCAATGAGGGTTTGTGCGTTTTTACATTTTGTTTGTTTTGTAGGTATTTTTTAACCCACCAACGTGGATTTTTATTTTTGATGCATTTTTCGATAAAATTATAACCACTGCCGCTGAAACAACACAAGTTCCTCTGGTGACATGTTGGCGACGACTGCAGATGCGTAGACAGACAACGTTGTTTAACAAAAGTTCCGCGCTGACTTTCAACATGTTGGGCAACTTGTTGTGCAACATGTTGCGCGCCAATTGTTGCCTAGTGGAGACCCGGCTTAATGTAAACGATGAAGTTATCAAACGAGTGAGTGGGCTCAAGTTATTTTCAGTAAAGGATGAGTTTTGTTGATGTTCACCGATTGCCATAACTTTTCAAATTCATTAAAAACTTCCGAAAATTCTATTCTTATCGTCTTTGTGATTTCTGTCATTTGTTTTTCAATTATTGACTTTTATAAAACAGTTTTATTATAATTACATTTATTAACAAAATATAATAATAATTATATTTTATCAATAATTGGTGATTTTAGGTAACAAATAACGTAAATAATATAAAATTATGTATTTCATCATCTCCCCAGCCTTTTTCCAACCGTGTTGGGGTCGGGTGCCAGCCTAACCGCTTTCAGCTGGATACCGGTGTTTTACGTGGAGCGACTGCCTATCTGACCTCCACAACCACGTAACTGGGCGACACGATACCCTTTGGTTAGACTGGTCAGAGTTTCTGGCTAAGCAATGACAACCGGGACCAACGGCTTTACGTGCTTTCCGAAGCACGGGATGGCAGTGATGTCCAAGATAAACTTTAGAAAGTACATATGAATTGAAAAAGTCACATTGGTACTTGCCCGGATTCGAACCCACAACCTCTTACACGAGAGGCGGGCGTCTTATCCACTGGGCCATCACGACTCCATAATATAAAATTATGTATTTGTGATCACTAAATACCAGTCATCCTATAGAAATTACTTATCACACAAAACTATTAACCTTTCAACGACCAAGCGACAGCCGGCTGTCGGGCTGCTATTGTCTTTGTATTGTGTCTCAAATCACGTATGTTCGAAGGTTTAAGAAGGTACAAGAAGGGGCCCAACAGGGCCTGGGCCACGCCTGCCGGGGTTGCGGAATGTTTATAATAGTTACCGTGACCCTGGAACATAAACGGCAATCGAAGGAACATGAGTGGGTTTTAGCACAGATTAATAAATAGTTACTACGTAACAGATACTTCACTCCAATACAAAAACCAAAATACCTACGCTATAATAGCCTACAAAATCATAATAATAATACCAGTTGCTTGCAGCAAGGAGAAATGTACCATAAGTACGCACAAAGAGAGTTGAGATTCTTTTGCCCGCCGCGCGACTAACGTGTGTGCGTGTCGTCCAGCAAATCTGCTAGGGTTATACGTATGATGACAATGGTAATAAAACGAATGTTTTAGAAAAACAATTATTATTTTATTTGTTGATCAAATATTTTTTAGTTTGATAAAATGACTGATGCATATTTTTCGTATAATTACTGACTGATGTATATTTTTCCTTGAATTCCCGACTAATACATTTTAGTGTCGAAAATATCCAAAACCGCGTGAATAATTTTAATAAATAATCAAAAGGGAAACAAGACAATTGGGAAACAGGGGAATTGCACAATAATAACGCAATAATTACGTGGTTTCGGCATTTTGATAGTCAGCGCTGTACCCGTGACGCGCGAGCACTCAGGCGGGCGCGCGACAGCCCGGTGTGCGTTGTATCGTCGACGATACGCGAAGCGGTAGGCATAAAACGCGTGGCCTTGAGCGAGTGACGGACGCCTGGTTTTAGTCAGTAAAAGTCTGACACGGCCCTCCCGCCGCATCCAGGACGGGAGCAGTCATTTGATGATTTCTCACTCACCAAAAAAAAAAAGGTTTAAGAAGGTGACGTTAGTATAGGCACTTTAAAATCTCTGTTCATAGCAGCAACCCCACTGTAATATAATAATAATAATTCCTCACAAATGTATTGTTTTTAAAAAAGAAAATAACGCCAATTATTTACAAAACGGCCACTTCTTTTGATCCATTTGTTGGCAACACTGCGGAATCTTTACAAATACTTCCCATTCACCTTTGAAGCCAGTTTCGCCAAATCATTATTATATTACCTGCTATTAATTATTATTATCAAAGAAAATCTCTATTAATTTGAAATAGACGCCTACACAGCTTTAATTTTTTTGTGATTTTTACACGTCTAAATAAATTACTTTGGAGCATTAACGTAATCTTGCAAAGTTAAAAAGAGTGCAGTAACCTATAACTATATGCATCAGTACATGAAAGTAACTCGAAATCGATAAACGAAAATAGAAACTTGTATCGTCAATGTCGCGTCCATTTTTTTTTGTTCTTGATGAATTTTTCAAGAAGCACTTAACCGATCCCCATAAAATTTATATGGGACCACCTCTGAGTCATGATTTAAAAAACAAAAAAGAATCATCAAAATCCATACTAATATTATAAATGGGAAAGTTTGTCTGTCTGTCTGTCTGTCTGTCAGTCTGTCTGTCTGTCTGTTTGTCTTTCTTTCACGACAAAACGGAGCGACGGATTGACGTGATTTTTTAAGTGGAGATAGTTGAAGGGATGGAGAGTAACATAGGCTACTTTTTGTCTCTTTCTAACGCGAGCGAAGCCGCGGGCAGAAGCTAGTCGGTTTATAAACGACGGAGTTATCCGCGAACAAACATAAAAAAAAGCATATATACGGTCGAATTGAGAAACCTCCTCCTTTTTTATGAAGTCGGTTAAAAAGGTAGTTAAAGCTCGTATACGAGTCCCCAGTGGCCAAAAATCGTAATGTGACGGCTAATCCCTCCTTTACTGGAATCGTTTCACGATAATTTGTATTTTGTTTTGATATTTCCGGTCCAATACTATTTAACAACCATTCAAAATCTTGTGTAGACATTCTGCTAAAGTTGTCAAATTAACGATATTCGTTTCTACTTGTAAATCTGCAATCATTTTACTTCCACTATACACAGTCCTATTCTTAAAATATGTGGTTGTCCACCATCTTCGCTTACGTTAATTTTTTCTTGTTCTTGCTAACTCGTTTTGGTATAGGTATAAAACTAGCAATTATAATGATGTCGTCGTCGTCCATGATTAAATTGCGAATGAAAGAGAAAAGAACCGGAATCAAGTGCCAACGAACGTTCGTTCGAGCACTAAATGTATTTAGATGTATTAACAAACTACAACGAGCGTGCGGAAGCCAACGCTAGCGAACGATAAATATCCATCGTTGGGCCGGTCTGTACGCACCATTACGTGAAGCGACTGCCTATCAGAACTCCACAATCCAGTTACTGCACGATAACCTCTTTGGTTGGACAGGTCAGACTTTCTGGCTTTTGACTACCCGTATTGACTGTCAAAGTTCTACGAATGACAATCGGGTCCAAGAGCTTTACGTGCTTTTCGAGTCACTCCTAAAATTTTTAATTATAATGCCTAAATAAAAATAAATCGGCTTTACCTAAATTCTCGCTGCATGAAAGGTGATTATTAAAAGCCGTTCTCAGTATATGAAAGATACCTAATTCCTCCACATTACGAGCAGCTAACCGACAAATACTGACCAACCGATCCGCAGCGAAACGTAATCAGAACATTCCCACCGGGAAAACAACTTAGTTACACATAACCGGACGTCCGGAGACACGGTTATCGTGGCCAATAAACATTGAACTCCCTCGATACCGGATCCCCAACACATTGTTCCCTCAAACACTTGACTGAGAGGTCAAGGTGTAATGGTGTTGGGTACAGGCGACAATGCGATTTGTGGTCGTGCGACTGTCCTGAATACTCGAGTACTTCGGTGCGTTTTGCCGTACAATTGATTTTGTCGTTTACGTCTTCGTTCGGGCGTGTTTGGCAGCTGTATTTGCGAACGGGTTGCAATCTAATTTGGTACCTGGCTCGGCATTTGACTAATTTTTGGGTAAATAGTTTTACGTTTTCGTGGATCGATTGATTGTAGTGATCATTGGAAGGTTTATGTTGCATTGTTTGTAGTGCCATTTGTATCTTCATTCCAATCTATGATAGAAGGGTCTTTTGTAACTTTGATAGTCAAAAAATTACCTTAATGAGACAGATTAGAGTTAAGCTTCAGAAATATGCTCAAAGCTTTGAAACTGGGGCAGTTAAGAAGCCTGTCCATAGGAGCGGAACAGTGAACGAGTCAAAAATCCACGATTTTTTTTACAAACTTCTGAATTTAGAATTAGATGACTTTTAACTAAGTGTAATAAGCCATTTGGACTAATATCTAATATGTTAAAAGAAAAAAAAGGTCTAGTTCCATCATCATACCTAACTTTTAACAGACTACATTCTATCAGACCACGTAACACAATAGATCAGTAAGTTAGCAAGGCGTTAAGTTATTAATTAAGTTAACGGCAGTTAGCACCTTCTTGCGGTTCTGACCGTTGGTAAACTTGACATGTTTTCTTGTAACCCTATTATACGTGGGGCCTGGGACTCTAATAGGGTTGTAGTAATTTATGTTACACTAGCAGTTTCTCGCAGTTTCACCCGCGTTACATTAGGTTTCTGCTACTGCTACGCTCCCGTGGGACATATAGTGATATAACATAGCCCAGGTTACTCAGGAATATTGTAGCTTTATAATGAAAAAATATTTTTTGAAATTGGTCCAGTAGTTTTTGAGTTCATTCGTTACATTCAAAAATACAAATATTTCATCTTTATAATAGTAGTATAGATTTAGGTTATCTTCCACAGCTTTTCTGGACCATAGCCCAGACAAATGTGATAAGTGCATTCCAAATTATACAAGTTCCAACATTGTGCATTAAGCTAACGTTTTTTCAAGACTGTCAAAACGAAAGCCGATTGACACACTGCCATGACGGTTTGTTGGTGTAGTGGTTAGTGGCCCTGACTGCTAAGCCGAAGGTCGTGGGTTCGATTCCCACCCAGAACAAACTTTGTGTGATGAGCATGATTGTTTGTTCTGTGTCTGGGTGTAATTTATATATAATATGTATGTAATTATAAATTATATAAGTATGTATATCAGTTGTCTGGTTACCATAACACAAGCTCTAAGCAGAGCTTAACTTGGGATCAGATAACCGTGTGTGAGTTGTCCCAGTATATTTATTTATTTATTATTATTACACTGTTGACTCTCGCTTTCAATTGCAATAATTGGGAATAAAGGTTAATCCCATAAAATAAATAAATACACAGATAAATGGAATACAGATTAAAAAGTAGTGTCTGGAGTGCATAATAAACAGACAAACACACAAGATACTTTCACATAATTTATATTATTTAGAAATTAATAATTTAACGATTAAAGTACAGAATTTTAGCTACATATGGTGGTCCTAGCAAGTTTAGCGACATATGGTATTGTAGCTGCGTTTACAAATGTATTGTATTTGTGAATCAAAATCGCGGCACGCAATATAGCAATTGATCACGCATCCACTCCGATAACCGTACCTTTTATTATTCTGAGATCTTATTTATATTACTTCACTAGCTTTTGCCCGCGGCTTTGCTCGCGTTAGAAAGAGACAAAAAGTAGCCTATGTTACTCTCCATCCCTTCAACTATCTCCACTTAAAAAATTACGTCAATTCGTCGCTCCGTTTTGCCGTGAAAGAAAGACAAACATACAGACAGAAAGACAGACAGACACACTTTCCCATTTATAATATTAGTATGGATTTTGTAATTTATGAATACTTTTGCTTATACATACTTAAATTATTTGTACGAAAGTTATCAACTCTCATGTCAAAAGCATGTCTTTAGATTTTGAACTAAAACTTGGTAATGATCAATCTAAACTCCACGAGACAAGTTTAAATATTTTGTGCTAAATTCTCGGTAACAATGGTTTAATAATACCGCTTTATATGTGACTAGCTGTTGCCGGCGTCTATAATAAATATATGCTTTCAAAAACGGATTGTTATACAAAATATCATCCCCTTTTACACTTTTACAGGATTGTCCAAAAATCCTTTGTCTCAGTCAGTCAGTTCAACCGTTATTTCAAAAGGCAATCGCTTATAGTACCTACTCACTAAAAGAAAAAATAACGCAAAATTTCTTTGAAAATTGTCTTTATCTGAAAAGTGTTAAGAAAAGATAAACAATCATGCGTTTATGTGTTGGCCTAACAACCAATCACCATGAACAATTAATATTAAAGTAAAATCATGTAAGAATAATTGAACTGATTTAGATTGAATCTTCGAACACACGTGATTCGAGACACAATATAAAGACAATAGCCGCCCGACAGCCGGCTGTCGCTTGGCCGTCAAAAGGTAACTTTGCGAACATAGAAATAAAAATATGAGTTAAGACCTAGGGTACTTATTACCCCGGTATTATAATATTTTAACTTTAAACATGAATAGATGGCGTTGCCTAAAAAGCCTAATTCAGCTTCCAAGATGGCGCCTTAATTTTGGTTTCTTAAAAACAATAACCGTGTTACATTTGACATTGTATGTTTTAAATATTTTACTCAGTTTTAGAAAAGATTTCTTAAGTTAAAAGGTACGAGTAGTACTAGAACAAAAATACCTAAAATATGGTTTTCTGAAAGTGAACGTAACAATAGGGATGATGACTACATCAAAAGAATGACATTCTGTTTAGTCCGTCTGTTAGACAGTCCAAAATTACTGGACACATATTTTTTGCTTGATCAAATAATAACAAAATACAAAGATAAAGAGCATCAAAGTTCCGGAGAGGGGGCTTGTGACGTCACTTCTGAGTAAAAATTATACAAAGGCGTGACGTTTCACGAAACTTCAACGCACTGTATTATCGTCATTTTCTGTTTACGAGAAAAAAGAAAAAATACGTGTCCCAAATTTTTTGATTATCTAACTGACGGACTAATTACTTTTTTTTTGTCATCTCGCCTATTAATGTATGTTTTTATGTCGCATAACCCTACTTTCAAAACCTCACTTCTATTTCTTTTTTTTCCCATTTCTTTTTTTTTTTTTGGGTGTTGGAAATTATCAAGTGACTGCTCCCGTCCTCGGTGCGGGAGGGCGTGTCAGACTTTTACTGACTAAAACCTACTCATGTTCCTCCGGTTGCCCTTTATGTTCCGGGGTCACGGTAACTATTACAAACATTCCGCAACCCCGGGCACATTAAATAATATGTAATTTGTATTTTTTTTTTAATTTTTCAATAATGTAGGCACACTTTTACATGTAGTTTAGAAGGTTACGCGGGTCAATCCGATCGACATTTGTTCCAAAACAATTATACCCGATTAAATATTTTTGTTATAAAATACGAAATATGGGTTCGGTCTCTGTTTATAATGTAAGCGCGCTTACTTTTATTTATAACTAGCTTTTGCCCGCGACTTCGTCCGCGTGGAATAATAGTTCCCGTTTCCGGGGGATTTCCGGGATGAAAACTATCCTATGTCCTTTCTCGGGTTCCAGACTATGTCAGTACCAAATTTCATTCAAAATTGGTTTAGTAGTTTAGGCGTGAAGAAGAGACAGACAGACAGACAGACTGGCAGAGTTACTTTCACATTTATAATATTAAGTACGGATTAACTGTAGAACTATCTTGAGCGTACACAAAAAGATTATTGAGGTTGTATAAGCGTGAAAGTATCCAAAACATATCCAATGGCGTTTTTTTTTATGGATAGGAAATCATCAAATGACTTCTCCCGCCCCTGAAGAGGGAAGGAGGGTCAGATTTTTACTGACTAAAATCCAATAATGTCCCTTCGGTTACCCTTATATATTTCGGGGCCGCGGTAACTATTAGAAGCATCGACACGCCGTCGACACGGGTCTGGTCCTATTCGGGCGGCGAGCTACTTACCGCTCGCCTTCCGCAGGCCCACGCCTCCAGTGGCCATCATCTTGTGACTTCTGAATACTTTCTGGCTTCTTAATACCCCTAGCGTCAAAGTTCTACGAATGACAACCGAGGCTTAACATGCTTTCCGAGGCACGGGATGTCAGTGATGTCCAAGATAAACTATAGAAAGTACATATGAGAAAAAGTCACATTGGGACTTGCCCGGATTCGAACCCGTAACCTCTTACACGCGCCTTTATGACGACCCAGATGTGTTATTCTGATGTATAAGCTACGAATATCTTGCAAAGCCATCGGCCAATATTCTTTATTGTACACCAATAGGACAAAAACAGTAAAGGACAATACAAACAAATATGCAAGAGTACAATAGGCGGCCTTTTTTCGCTAAAAAGCAGTTTCTATTACATACTATCATTTATATTGCTTGCTGCGGAGTACTTTTAAAACTGTGAATATCTTCAAAGGTATTTTTTGAAATTATATATGACTTCCGCACAATGAAAATTACGCTACGGGCATTTTGCGTCTTAGTAATTTTATATTATCTCCGGAACTATATGACCAATTGACATACTGTAAAAGGCAAATCTTATCTGTATGATGTCCTTGTGATACTGAAATAATTTATTGTCATAAGAATCAATATTTTGTTGCTCAAATAATCAACCAAACGTAAGTATGCCGAAAAATCATTTTTTTTTAATGCAATAAAAGAAGTATAAAAGATAAAATATAAAAGATAGAGATATGGTATCGCGGACTTTTATGTAGAAATAATTAAGACAAACCAAGTTGCCATACATTGTTTTTAATTTTAAGCAACTGTTTAGGCAGCGCACGCAAATAATTCTGTTTTATGAGGTAATTTTTTCCGACTTGCTAGACAAAAGTTACGATAGCTCGGTTAATATACATGTTATAAAAATAATTTATAGCCTATAGCACTCAGGAATAATGTAGCTTTACGCCAGTGAAAAATTTTTTGGAATTGGTTCATTAGTTCCAAAGATTACCCCAAACATACAAACTTACAAACATACAAACTTACAAACTTACAAATTATACCTCTTTATAATATTAGTATAGATGATTTTGTTTCACTATTATGATTCCTAAATTATGTCTTTGATTAAGGTAAACTTTGAAAGTAAAAAATCATTGGTGTATTCAAATAAATAACGATTTACTTTTGAATTATCAGTAGTAACCCTGACAGCAAGTTATTAGCTTTTCAGCTACTCCCTCGTTCCAAACTGTCGGTTTCTATGGAAAAGATCGAACAAGAACCTTCATGAACACTTTTAAAACCAATAGAATATTACTTTATTTTTATTGGTCCACAAGTGCTTGCCTAGTTTAAGTCGAATAGTTTTTCTCTATTGCAACTCGTCTGTCGAGGCCAGCGGTTCTAAACCTACATTCATAAAGACGGAAATACACTAACGTGACGTGGCTTTTGGTGGCGCGCCAGAAGCATATCGGTTTCATACATTTAATATGTAGTCCTGTCAAATGGATGAAAACGTATGATCCTGGTGCGCCACGACTCGCCACGCTATACGCTCACTTGTCTAATGTAAAACTACATTAACGTTCCGCGTAAGCCGATATCGATTGTATCGGTGACTGGTAATTAGTGTACGATGCTTAAACACGTGATCATGCTCATGATAACCAACAAGGAAGGAAGACTTGCGAGTACTAATAGTTATGGGCTGTTGCTTTTTCTTACACTAAGTTGCTTTTGGCTGTATATTTTGGTAAATACCAAATATTTGGTTGTATTTTGTTTACTAACAGGCTCATCATTTAATCGTGTAGCTCGGCTTTCTTATAGTATTAAAGGCAAGGCATTGCCATCTACCACTAGTTGAGAACCACTGGTCTAGTCAATTAGATACTTGCTTCTGAACAATTCCATTTTTCTTAAGAGTTTGAAGTAGAACAGTTTAATCGCAGAACTAAGTTGAAAAGTTGGTTATCTACGAACTAATTTGCGATGCCAATAAACCTGGTGACTTTCATATGTATAATGACGGAAAGTTCTGACAATTATAAGTTAAAGAGTATAAGTCTGCTTTAAATATGTAAGGATATATAGGAAACTAAAGCAACATGCAAAATATGACACGATAATATGTGTTTGTTTTTAACAAAGGAGGTCCAGAGCAGATGGGGCATGTGGTGGCATAGGCTGGAGAGTGTCAAGTAGGACCGAAACAGAATACCTGTTCTGCGATTTCGGAGGTCTCTCTAGTTCTGTGCCTATTACTCTCGCAGGAACGCCCATACCAATCTGCTCCGACTTTCGGTACCTCGGGTCACTTGTGCAGAAGGATGGCGATATAGACCGAGACGTAACGCATCGGATCAACTCTGGATGGATGATATGTCGCCAGGTCAGTGGAACAACTTGCGACCCACGGATGCCCTTCAAGCTAAAGGGGAAAATATACAAGTCCGTGATTAGGTCTGTCGTCCGGTATGGATTGGAATGTTGCTCCTTGAAGAAGACGGATGAAAAAAGACTGCATGTAGTTGAGATAAGAATGTTGAGATGGATGTGTGGAGTGTCTAGAAAGGATAAAGAAAAGAGAAAATAGATGAGAAATAAATACATTAGAGGAAGTTTGAAAGTAGCACCAGTCGCAGATAAGTTGAAAGGAAAGTTTGTCATGGTATGGGCATATGAAGTATAATAAATAATAATAATAATAAAATCATTTATTTAGAATGTAGGTCACGTTACAATAAAAATATCTATCATACATTATAAAACTGCGCAATCGCACATTTGCCTGAACTAGGTTAAAACCTGTGTCTCAGGCTAGGAAGTGCTTACGCATACTTAAAATAACAATCGCAAATAAACAGTAAGTACCTAAAATCTAAAGTAAACACTTATTTTAAATGTAAAGACAAAAATGTTTACATTCAATTACACTCTAAAAACTCTTAAAGAAATAATAAATACATATAATAATACAGTCTCCTTTACATAAACTTAATGTCCATAGTACACTAGTTTTACACCGTTTTTATAACAAAGTAAGGTCTTAGACGCCTTCATAGTCAACAGAATTAATGTATTTATTTTCTGCAGCTTTTTTTGCGGGGCAATCGAGATCTCCGGTTTTGTGGTTGGCTTGTTTTTTGAATTTCAAACAGGTTGCACATTTCGGGGCCTCGGTTTTCTTTAAGCATTCCTGCATTGAGTGCCCTTCTTCACCGCAATGTCCACACGTAATCGCCAAAGTTTTGCAGGATTTAGCTGCATGACCATACTGCTGACATTTGTAGTATGTTAGTCGGCTTCCAATCTGACCAGTTGCAATAAATCAACCAGGCCTACTCAGCCCAATCTCGCCTCGGTAACGCCTCCCCCCTTTTAACCCCAGACGCAAACAGAGGGGGGTGTAAAGGATGTGTTGATCGCTATGTGTGTCTGTCTGTCTGCGCCACCGTGGCACCGGTTCAGCCGTTTTAAGTTATCAACTAAGTATTTGCTAACAGCATTCACGATCTTAAATTCGCGGTGGGAGGATCTTTAATTTATTCTTTAGACTCAAATATGCGGCATAATCACATTTTGTACCCTAGATTTATATGCCTAGGAATAAATATAAGCATTTATACTATTCTTGTATCTAAGAATTTGTTCTTTCCTTTGCACAGCCCAAGATTTTATCAACATGCAAACTTATTGTACTGTTGGTTATTTTAATTAATAATGTTTGCATGTAAGTATTGAGTGCCTTATTTAATTAACTATTTTATTAATAGATTAAAGGACAAAGCTTATTAGTCAGAAATAAATGTAATTTTGTATCTAGAGCATACATATACAAAGTCGAAACTAAGTAGGGCAGTAAGAACTACTGCTTTAACCGTTACAGCTTCATGAAAACAGTCTTAGGGGACAGATCACAGACTTTAAAAAAGTGTACAGACTCCCAGAAAATGGCCATATTACAATAAAACATACTCAAGCGATCCTGTTACTGATCAAAAACTTCTAAAGGACCAACTATAGTTGATATAAAAAATTTACAGAAAAAACACTATTTTGAATGAATGAATGAATATCGTTCATTTCAAGTTCACAAAAACTCATAGTTGTTAGTAAAACTTAAACCTAAGTGTTAGTAACCAATTAAATAATTATTATTTTATTTTGTTATTTTGTCTTGTTTCTGATACTGGTCAAAAACTTTCACAGAACCAGCTATCAATTTTATTACATTTCACTTAATTCATTGTCAAAATGACAGTCTGTAAAAAAAACTTTTTCTAAAACTTAAAAAGGTTAAAGTTTTTAAAACGGGTCAGAGCCCGTACGTCCCCTAAGATTCGCACCCTGTGCCCATTCGTCCCCTGGAACTTTTGAGGGGCCTATTCGCCCCCTGAAGAATATTTATTTTAATTCATTCTTCTAATATAAGTACATGTATATAGTCCTGGTACAGTCGCGCAGAAAAGGGTAAAATAAAAATATAATAATTCGTTAAATATCATGTTTAAGTATTTCAAATAAGATTAAGTTTAATAAAATGCCTCTAGGCTCTAGGCATAAAGTCAGTCTTCAAAATAATTAATCGATTCGTCGATCGATCGTTTTCTATTCACTACTTCACGTTACTGCGCGCCTAGTACTTTGAATTGATTAAGGTGATCTTGTGAGAAAATTAAAAACACAGTGAAATGCTTTTTCTCATACAGAGAAGGTAAGGGCATAGATCTTTACGCATGCTCAAGGTCAGATTGGCTGTCCCAGACTATGGTAGCTACGATAAAACTTTTAAAATTTATGTAATTTTAAGAGTTTATCGTAGCCAAAACCGTATTGAAAAAGTCACAAATTATTACAAGTGATCACTGTTTAGTCTAAAGTCTACTAATTGAGAGATCATTGACGTCTTTTCTATACTATCTATACTAATATTATAAAGAGGTAAAAATTGTAAGTTTGTGAGTTGTAAGATTGTAGGGTTGTAAGTTTGTATATAGGGGGTAATCTCTGGAACTACTGGTCCGATTTGAAAAATTCTTTCAGTGTTAGATAGCCCATTTATCGAGGAATGCTATAGGCTATATACCATCACGCTACAACCCACGGGAGCGGAGCAGTAAAGAAAAATGCGAGTGAAACCGCAGGGGACAGCTAGTAACTATATAAAATACTCTAATATAAAAATCTCGGGTCCTAATGTTAGTTACCTTACTCTTTCGAAACGGCTTTACCGATTTTTACCAAATTTTATATGCATATTCTGTAGGTCTGAGAATCGGCTACTATCTATTTTTCATACCCCTAAGTGATAAGGGTTGTTCACCCTTAACATTTTTAACGCGGGTGAAACCGCGGGAGGCAGCTAGTAATTATGTAACAGTCGTTAAGAGACTACACTTAACGACTGTTAACACAAGCCAAAAATCAAGGGTATCGTGTTACACGGTAACGTAACCTAACCTAACTGGATAGTGGAGGTCTGGTGTCACTCTATGTAAAACGCTAATGTTCAGCTGAATACTATTTGCCTGGAAGTCGAGAAATGACGAGAAGTTAGGAAATGACTGGGAGATGAATTCTCTTTATAAAATTAGTACTTTTTTTTTTCAACATAAATGGTTAGATAGATTGAAACCAGGCTCATTAATATCCCGATCCTTTTTAGGGTTCCGTAGTCAACTAGGAACCCTTATAGTTTCGCCATGTCGGTCTGTCTGTCCGTCCGTCCTCGCTTAATCTCTGTGACCGTTAGCACCAGAAAGCTGGGTACCAATATGTATATTAACCGCGCCGACAAAGTGGTAAAATAAAAATTGGAAAAAATAGTTTTATTAGGGTAGCCCCCTATATGTAAAGAGGGAAGTGTTTTTTTTTTTTTATTTCAACCCTGACGTGTGATATATTGTTAGATAGGAATTAAAAAAATTTAAAAATCTGGAGTGTAGAACTAGTACTTTCTAGGAAAATTATTTTAAACTTGATAGAAAGAACAGTTTTTATACAAAAAAGACACAAAAGTGGTACAAAATAATTTCTGCGTACTTAGTATGTCAACGTAACAAATAGCCTTTTTTTTTACTTATAAGTGGGAACATTTTTTTTTTTTTTTTTTTTTTTTATTACATATGGGCTTGCTCTTGGTCCCAGACTAGCCCGAGGGCATAGACGGGGCCTACGATGGAGCGAGCTCACCCAAAAGATGCCTATGCACTCGTCTCTTGAATACATCCGGGTTATATGCATTTGGGAACACAGACGCCGGCAGGGAATTCCATTCTTTTGCGGTGCGCATAATGAAGGAATTCGAGAAACGCTGCGTGCGGATACGAGGAATATCGACCAAGAAAGGGTGGTATCCCGCCGTACATCTAGATGTCCGGTGGAAAAACGGAGACGGGGGAATGAGCTCGTGTAGCTCATGAGCACACTCACCGAAGTGCAATCTGTAAAACACCGCCAGACAGGCAACTTTACGCCGATGTGCTAGAGGTTGTAGTTGGGCCACCAGCTTTTTGTCGCCAATCAACCTCCTGGCTCTGCGTTCTACCGAGTCCAATGCGGCCAGTTGGTATTTGGCTGAGCCATCCCATAGATGACAGCAATACTCCATACACGATCGGACTTGAGCTTTATAAAGCGTTAGAAGCTGTCCCGGCGTGAAATATCGCTTAACCTTGTTAAGGATGCCCAGCTTTTTCGCCGCAGCCAGTGCTTTGGACTCGATGAAAGTGCCGAAGTTGAGGTCAGATCTCAACTCCATGCCAAGGAGTTCTAGGGAGTCGGTTACATTTACAGGTGCACCTCGGAAAGTAGGAGCCAGGTCGAATGGGCTCCGTTTAGCGGAGAACAGACACGCTTGCGTTTTGGCGGCATTGAACTGCACTAGATTGTGATGGCCCCATTGGGACACACGACTTAAGGCAAAGTTCACTCGCTCTACCATGGCCTCTCTCTGTGAACGTATATCGTCCCTACTGTCTTTTGCGCTGGCCAGATATCTCTCTACAACGGTACTGTCATCTGCGTAACCGACTATGCTAGGATTTAGCATATCGTTTATATGGAGCAGGAATAGTGTTGCAGAAAGGACAGACCCTTGAGGAACACCGGCATCAATGGCCATAAGGTCCGAAGAGCAGCCGTCAATGACCACTCTGATCGACCGTCCCGTCAAGAAGTCTGATACCCAGCTACAAAAGTCAGCCGGGATGCCATAAGCAGGAAGCTTGCTAAGGAGACTAGCGTGCCAAACCCTGTCAAAAGCCTTTGAGATGTCGAGCGAAACGGCAAGGGCTTCGCCGTTTTTCTCAATGGCTTCGCCACAGCAATGTGTAACATACACTAGAAGATCTCCAGTAGACCGACCACGGCGAAAGCCATATTGCTGGTCACTGAGTAAATTGTTGTCTTCTAGGTATGCCAACAGTTTGTTATTCAGAACCCTTTCCATGACTTTACAGAGCATGGAGGTGATGGCGATTGGTCGATAGTTACAGGGATCGGCGCGGCTGCCCTTTTTGGGCACTGGCTGCACATTAGCAAGCTTCCAGGATTTTGGCACCGTTCTAGTTTGGAGAGAGAGGCGGTATAGACGTGTCAATACAGGCGACAACTCAGGCGCACACTGCTTAAGTACTCGCGCAGGTATTCCATCTGGTCCACTGGCTTTATTTACGTCTAAATTCAGCAGAACCCTCCGTACCTCTTTTTGGTGAACAGCAATATCCTTCATTGAGGAATCGCAATGAGGTATAGTAGGTGGTTGATGGAGGCCTGCATCAAGACGCGAGTTGCTCGCAAATAGGTAAGCAAACAGGTTCGCTTTCTCTATTGCGGAGTGGGCCAGCGTACCGTCGGGTTTCTGCAACGGTGGAAATGTGGGACGGCAGAAGTTGGATTCGACCGCTTTGGATAGGGACCAAAATTGCTTGCTACCAGGAGGGTAGGACGCAAGTCTGGCCCCTATTCGACTGATATGGTCAAATCGAGCCTTCCGAATCACCTTTTTGCAGGACTTGGCGGCAGCATTATAGGCTTTTTTCTTCCTACGAACCCTCTGGGCCCTTGCTTTGGTGTCGCGGGCTTGCACCCAAGCCAGGTATGCAGACTGTTTAAGGGCCTCAGCCCGAGCACAATCCGCATTGAACCATGCTTGAGTTCTGTGATCAAGCGAGAGGTCGGAGAACGGAATAAAATATTCCATTCCCTGCCGAATCACATCCACGATAGCCTCAGCAGAACATGAGGGGTCGCAAGAAGAAAAACAGACCGACCGCCAAGGGAAAGACGCAAAGAATTGCCGCATCTCATCCCAATCTGCTGACTCGTATCGCCACACTCTCCTCGTGCCCTTTGGGCTGAGATCCGGAGGGGAGCAGACCGATACGGATTTCACCAGACAGTGGTCTGACGACCCCAGCGGAGCTGAGACCGAGACAGAGTGCCGATCCGGATCCGTTGTCAGTAGAAGGTCCAAGCAATTGGGTGTGTGGTCAGCAACATCAGGTACTCGCGTCGCAACGTTTACCAGCTGGGTGAGGTTTAACGACAACGCAAATTTGCGTGCTTCCTTGCCAGCGTGGCAGGTTTTCTCAAACGGGAACAGCCACTCCTTGTGGTGGGCGTTGAAGTCCCCGAGAAATACTAGTTCCGCAGCAGGGTACCGTTGTTGGGCACTATCTGCAGTCTCGGCAAGGTGGTCAAATAGCCTGGTTGTCTCCTGGTCTCCGACGTGCGATCGGTAAACACAGGCATATAAGGTCTTCTGGGATCCTGTGTCTACGATGACCCACAGAGTAGAAAACCCGGAAGTCTCAAAGCAGCGAAGACGCTTGCAGCAGATGTCGTCGCGGACGTACACACAGACCCCAGCTTTCTCTTTGAACTTATGTTCTAGCGAGTAGCCTGGGTAGTTGAGGTACGCCACGTCCGCTGGGGTTTTAATTTGCGTCTCCGTCAAGAAGAACAGGTGCGGCTTTTCAGTCTCGAGGTGGTGGTGGACTGCGTCGAGATTTGAGTGCAACCCTCGTATATTGGATAGGTGCACTTTCAGCGGGAGGAAGTGCCGCCGGTGTTTGACCTTATTCTTCTTTTTACGGTTCATGTGTTGAGTAGTGCGGGGGTTGGGGGACGTTTGGATGTCGAGGCGCTGCTTTCGCCAAGTGGATTGCACGAGTGAAAACCGAATAATGAGGAGCTCACTTGGAGACTGCGGGGACGCCCGAGCCCCCCCGAAATAGCCACCGGGTCCTCCCATCCAGTCGCCAGCTGGCACGGTGGAGCTATTCCGGGATTTTTCGCGAGGTGGCGGGGCAGCCTTTGACACGTGGCTAGCGCGCTACTTGGGCCCCCAACTACCTGCGGTCGGTCACCGGCAAGACCGTGCCACGGATCCCGCTACCCTCCAGCGTGAGCTACTCGGTCCGGTGTCACTCAAGGACCCACAAAAACCGGCTATATGCAACACAACTAACAACCATTCATCCCCCAAAAGGCTCTGGTGTTCCCGCGCACAGATGAAACACAGCAAGCTGCTTGACACCTGACTCCGGCGGGAAGGTGGTAGCTACCAGGCGGACTCTTGCGAGACCTACCACCGCTGGTTGGGTCGTTCAGCCGTCACCACTAGTGGTGCCGTTGCCCGGGGTGGACCGCTAGGAGGTAGACCCAAACCACCCCAATTATTGTGACGGACGGGAAACTACGAAACCCTACATTGAGCGTGGCCAGACACGCTCTTGGCCGGTTTTTTTCCCACCTATTTTGAAATCGACTTTTAGTCAGTTGAACATATTTTACGTGCATTGACTGCCTATGACACTTTGTAAGTAAGTAATACTAAGAACCCATAAAAAATCCATCAATAACAAATAAGCAAAATTATGGAAAAAATAAGAATTTCAATCAGTTTTATGTTCTCGTAAAAATTTTCATCAATTTATGATTACCTACGAACGGTACAGCACTTAAAGTTATTATTGAGAAACGCGACACAATCTATTTACATGAATTTCGTTTATTTTTACATTATGGACTTGAAAATCTACTTTGTTTCTAGAAAAAATAAACACCTACTTTAATATTATTGTCATTACGTCAGCTAAGCATTCGCAAATTGGTAGACAGAGCCGTATATTATTTTCTCAGTAACTTGAATATATTCTCAGTAACTTAAATAAACAAATATGTTGGGATAACTCCTGGGGTTCTACTATGGTAACCAGACAACAGATATACATACTTATAAAATATATTGTAAACAAATTACACCCAGACACAGAACAAAAAATCATGCTCGTCGCACATATATTTGCCTTTGGTGGGAATTGAACCCACCGATCATTAGTCAAGGTCGCTAAGTGTAGTGGACACCAGACTGAGGGTCTAGCCAAGTGGCATTGTAGAATAGATAGCGAAAACGAATAGATTGTCAAATGTATGGAATTGACATAAGCTTTCGCTAAACAATTTGACATCTCCATACATTTGACAATTTATTCGTTTTCGCTATCTATTCTACAATGCCACTTGTCTTGGGGGGCAGTATGCCAGTTGATAAAAACCTAAGTCTGGATTGCGCCTGAATTTTCCTAAAAGTCAAACCCAAGATTGTGTTATAGCTTTGTATACTTTATAACATCTACCTTTGGTCTAGGCGCGCGCATCTAATAAATGTTTTTGGGTTCGAATTCGGTAGTACCAATGTGGATTTCTGAATACATTATAAAGCTATTTTATAAAGTTTATATTGGATATCTTAGTCATCGGTCAAGAAAAGCATCGTAAGGAAAGCTGAGGGCCTAGCCAAGTGACATTGTAGAAAACGAATAGATTATGTTGGACTAAAGGTCATAGCTCTTACGGCCACCCGGCAGCCACTCCGCACCGACTCGCCTTTTAACCGAGGCGATCCGGTGCCGCTACGGAGTTGATATAGTGAGCGCATGCCCATACAAGTCCATATAAAGAATACTAGCCGCAGGAGGCGAGTCGGTGCGGAGTGGCTGCCGGGTGGCCGTAATGAGCTATGACCTTAATACCAAATAAAAGTCGTCATTCGCCGATCCGCCTTGAACAAGCGTGGTTGTCAATGCTCGTGCCTTCTGTGTTTAAAAAGAGAACTTTGCAGTGGGACATTAGAATAGGCTGGAATTGTTACGTTAAAAGTAAAAAAAATATGAAAACATTCTAATGCCAATCAATTAAAGAAACATTTTATAAGAAGCCTGGGGAATGAAGTAACACGTTTTGCAGAGTGCTTGTAAACAAATAGGTAGGCAAAGTGAAACTACAAATGATAAGAAAGATGCCATTTTTATTTTACAGTTCTCTGCAATATTTTTATATTTGATCAATGCGCAAACGAGCTAAACAATGCTAAAAGGTGGTCTCATAAAATAAATTATTCCAAAAAAAATATATTAAGAACCAAGAGAAAATGGAATAATGCGTACTTTGTTTTGAAGAAAAACAAATGCATGAAAATGGCCTATTAAACCTTCGAACACACGTGATTTGAGACACAATAGAAAGACAATATCAGCCCGACAGCCGGTTGTCGCTTGGTCGTCGGAAGGTTAATAGACCTAACTTTTAAGAACTAAATATAAAGAAATTCTAGCATTTTTAACGTCAACCTAAAACGTATAAAAACGGACCAAAAAGCTAAGCACATTTATTTTCTGTTTCAAAATCATTCCCAAACCTTAAAGCATCTTGCAATAAATAAATGAATAAATGATTTATTTTTGTAAATAGGTAAAAAATTACACATTTACACGTCATTTTTTTTCCTATTTTTTAATCGAACGATGGGGCCGGTGTTTCCTAGCTGGACTACTCTGAGAAGAAACAACCGAAACAAACACAGAGGTCAAAATATTAAATAAAACCTTAATACCATTTTGACTTGTCCACAATTTCATCAAAGTCGAACGCAGCGATATTGTCAAAGAAAAATATTAATTAAATCAGTAACTGTTGAGCTAATATCATTGACGTTTATCAATTACAATGATTACAATTTCAACCCATTTATCACTTGGAAGTTTTGACGGGTCGACTTCAAAACTTTCACTCACCTAAAACAATGTAAACTTGAAGTCGCTACGGAAATTATTGAAATATCTCTATGAGTATAGATTTCTCAGACATATTTAGATGAGAAAATGTATGCGCCGTGATATATTGGCATTGTCACAAATTTGACAGTTCAAATATATTTGTCAATCAGGCGATGGAACTTTGTTGGATTCAGTTACGACTTTGACCTCTGAGTTTGTTTCGGGAATTTTGTGTCAGAGTGGTTAGATAGGAAATACTGGCTTCATCGATCGCTTAAAATAAGCAAAAAACAATATCGCTATATATGAAGCTATTTTGTTTAAATGTGTCTTTTTTACTCTAAAGAACTATACACAGTTACCTTTAGTATAGTAAATAGAGAGTTTAATATTGAGGTTAAAGTACTAGTTTTGTCTAAACTTGCAACATAAGTAAACAATTCCGCTATGCTTCTTTAAACCGCGTCTATTAAAAAAACGTCGAGACAATGAAATTCGATGAGTGATTACTATAATTTCTAGGAGGTAGCTGCAATTACCTAACAGTTACAAAATATCTGACAGGCAAACAAGCTCATCATGTCTAAAAATCAGGCATTGCTTCAAAGGAAAGGAAGGGAGGAAAGGAACTAAAGAAAGCCCTTCTATGATGGAATGACACCTAAAGCTTGTTTAATTACGAGATATTTGCAGGACAGCACTACAGGTGATTTTTATATACCGCAATAATCAATAGTAGAACTATTCCGTACTAATATTATAAATGCGAAAGTCTGTCTGTCTGTCTGTGTGTCTCTGCTTCACGCCTAAACCACTGAACCGATTTGAATGAACTTTGGTACAGATATAGTCTGGGACCCGAGAAAGGACATAGGATCTTCATCCCGGAAATCCCCTGGGAACGGGAACTATTATTCCATGCGGACGAAGTTGCGGGCAAAAGCTAGTCGTGAATAAAGCTTTGTTTCAAATTACTAAAAGTTAAACTAAGAAAATTACAAATTTATGAGCCAGATTAGTCCTATCAACTTTTAACCGCTTGGGAGAAAACACAATCATTAAAAATACAAAGGTGTTACTTGAAATATTATGAAACTTGAAAAACTGTCGAAGAATTCTTTATGCCTCTTTGTGATCGAAAAGTTGTCACATAAGTTTTCAACTTGCGACCATTGTTGAATTAACAAATTATTATTCTTTATTTGTATAATAAGTCTATTTTTTATTCCGAAAAGTCTTTGACTTTGTATTTTTAATAGTGATAAAATGTTCATATGATATGTATTTCTTTAATAAAGTTGTTCCAATGTAAATAGCATCATTTAATGAAACACAACGTAAGAGATATTTTAACATATTTCAGGCAAGAGACTAGGCCCAAAATTGTAAAAAAAAAATATTTACATTTTGTGAATGTTTTTGTATAAAATCGAAAAAGTATCACCTATAAAAAGAAAACAAACTCCTAAAGAAACGAATGTATAGTAAAGAACCATAAATCAACAAGACTACCTAATACTGCAAAATTCCGTAGAACTTGTCTAATATTGAACTTGTCATATTACAGCAATAGAAAAATTAGCTATAAATATTTCTAGAAATATCCGTGTGTCTACTCTTACATTCTTTTCCAAGATAGTGTAACACTGCAGCTGCGTGTCATATCGCGTTGCAAGTTGCACAGTTACGTGTGACACGATACAGCGTTACGATAGGGTTGTCCTAATTACACATTCTTGTTGGTTGCACTATCCAGTGGACGAGATATGAGAATTTATGAGAATGTATGAGAAAATTGTGTTCGTGAGTGTTGTGTGATTGTGTTTAGGATTATTTTTTGGGTACCATACGTGAAATGTTGGGAGTTGGCCTGAACATTCATGAGTATTATGTACTAAGATTTAAAATACGTTATAGAGATGTATGCAGTAAGCAAGCACAACTAAAAACAGCTTTTCATAAAGTTTTTTTTACAGCTAGTAAACTAAACACAGCTTTTCATATTTTTTTAAGCTACCAGATAGACACACAAACTTGGCGAAGATATTTTATAATAATGTAAGGAAACTTTATGTACAAAGGCGGAATTAATGCCCTAAGCTTTTTTTCCTGACAATTAATGATGTTGAAAGATAACATGGCAGATGCATTCTAATATATAAAATTAAACTAGCTGACTAGGCCACGCATTGCTGTGGTTGTTATATAAATAAAAAATGGCTTATCTTCGAAGTTGGATCAAATTGCACACGGTGTGCAAATTTGATTAAAATCAGTTAGGAAGTTTCAAAATCCATTATTTGAATTAGCCTTAACTTTAAGTTAAAACATTTTTTAAAGTATTATATTATAGACTACTGAAAGATATGTGTAGGAATTGAATTTAATGTTTGCGTATACATCTTTATACTCGTGATTGAACAAACAATGTGTCGCGTAATTTATATTTATCTTTTACGATCTCAATTATACTATAGTAAACTATTTTTTCAGCGTGTATTCACAGAATACTTTGGTTAGCGCTACTGTTCCGTGTGTCTCGGAACCGATTCCCGTACTGATCAAATATTTGTATGACAAACAGATATTTGTTCTGAGTCTGGTTATTTGTAAATGCATCCTCAATACAGTAGACATTCCTACTGTTGAACAACGATTATTATAGAAAAACAAAAACCGGCCAAGAGCGTGTGGGGCCACGCTCAATGTAGGGTTCCGTAGTTTCCCGTCCGTCACAATAAGTGTACCTACTTATAAGTTTAAAAAAAGGCTATTTGTTACGTTGACATACTAAGTACACAGAAATTATTTTTTACAACCTTTTTGTCTTTTTTGTACAAAAACTGTTCTTTCTATCAAGTTCATAATAATTTTCCTAGAAAGTCCTTGTAAAGTTCTACTTTCCAGATTTTTTTCATATTTTTTAAACCTACGGGTCAAAAGTTAGAGGGGGGGGGGACGCTTTGCTTTTTCCTTTTGGAGCGATTATTTCCGATATTATTGACATTATCAAAAACTGATTTTAGTAAACCCCTTTTCATTTTTAAATACCTATCCAACAATATATCACACGTCAGGGTTGAAATTAAAAAAAAAATCACTTTCCTCTTTACATATAGGGGGGCTACCCTAATAAAACATTTTTTTCGAATTTTTATTTTACCACTTTGTCGGCGTGATTGATATACATATTGGTACCAAATTTCAGCTTTATAGTGCTAACGGTCACAGAGATTAAGCGAGGACGGACGGACAGACAGACAGACATGGCGAAACTATAAGGGTTGCTAGTTGATTACGGAACCCTAAAAATGGCTTATCTTCGAAGTTGGATCAAACTGCACACGATGTGCAAATTTGATTAAAATCAGTTAAGAAGTTTAAAAATCCATTTGAATTAGTCTTAACTTTAAGTTAAAACTTTTTTTAAAGTATTATATTATAGACTACTAAAAGATATGTGTAGCAATTGAATTTAATGTTTGCGTATACATGTTCATACTCGTGATTGTACAAACAATGTGTCGCGTAATTTATATTTATCTTTTACGATCTTAATTATACTATAGCAAACTATTTTTTTTAGCGTGTGATCACAAAATACTTTTGTTAGCGCTATTGTTCCGTGTGTCTCGGAACCGATCCCGCACTGATCAAATATTTGTATGACAAACAGATATTTGTTCTGAGTCTGGTTATTTGTAAATGCATCTTCGATGCAGTAGAGATTCCTACTGTGGAACAATGATTATTTCGCCGGGGTTGCGGAATGTTTATAATAGTTACCGTGACCCCTGAACATAAAGGGCAACCGAAGGAACATGAGTGTCTGACACGCCCTCCCGCCGCACCCAGGACGGGAACAGTCATTTAATGATTTCCCACTCACCAAAAAAAAAAAAAAAAAATTATTTTAGAAAAAAAGGAAGAATATTACGTATTTGAAACCCTTTTTATGATTAGCAAGTAAAAGTTTCATTTAATTGTAGTTCTGCTAACATGAACCAATTAACTTGAAGAATTTTTTTGCATATTAAGGGGGACCCTTGGGTCTAAACCTCCGCTGCTGGTCCTCCGGTAGTGGACAGATCAGCGGAGTACGGACCATAATAGGTAGATATTTTTTCTACATAATATATAGATGTAACCATGATTCATACTACTACTGTTTGCTGTTACTGTTTGTTGTTTGTTTGTTGTCTATTACTGTTTGCTGGATAGCATATTTAGTATATTGAATTTGTTTTCTAATTATATGTAAAAAATTGACAAGACTCATCAGTGATAAACAGGAATCATTTCTTATTTTTCTCTTTTAGATTTCCTCCCTACCATATATTTGACTCCTCCATTTGCCCGATATGTTTAAAAAGTGGTATAATAAATAACATTAATTTATAATCCCATTTTATTGAACTTTTTTTTTTTTTTTGGTGAGTGGGAAATCATCCAATGACTGCTCCCGTCCTGGGTGCGACGGGAGGGCGTGTCAGACTCTTACTGACTAAAACCCACTCATGTTCCTTCGATTGCCCTTTATGTTCCAGGGTCACGGTGACTACTATACACATTCCGCAACCCCGGCAGGCATTTTATTGAACTTGAAATTATACAGTTTTCTGAATTTCTTATTAGCATTGTAAACTTCTTTGACTGTACTGAATGTGTTCATAACATAATAATTATAAATTTTGTATGGATTAGTTACGGTAGTTAGTATAAGGATAATTTAAGGCCTTGTTGTGTAACTTGTTTATCTACTTTCTGTGCAACAAACCCTTACTATACCTCTAACTATTCTATTCTAACTGATTACGACAGACTGTCCTATTCTGGGGTCTTATTTTACACAAAGGTTTGTTTTTCTTCGAGTATGAAAATTATGTAACGACTTTTCTAATTTTTCTTTTCATGAAATCCTACCTCGGACTGCAATAAAAATATGACAAAAGTACCGAATTGCCAGCCGTTCTTGGCTCTTACAACATAAGATTCATTTTCATTTATAGGTACAGATTAAAATTATTCATAAATTATTCTCCAATTCTGCGACATTTAGCGGGATAATGTACATTCGTCACAAAGTAAATTCGTCACATTTTTTAAACTCCATACATTGAAAGTGTATTGGTCACATGCATAAAAAATATGTGTAAAATCGTCACAGTACTTATTTTTTGAAATAACGTTTTATTGTTTGATTTTTCTGTTGTCTGTAGGGAAATAAACAATATGGCGGATTTTTTTTTCATAAAAATAGACTTGTGGCGAGTTTACACATACTTATTTTCGTGATGAATTAACTTTGGGACGAATATACAATAACCCCATTTAGCGATTTGTGTTGATGTACACAGAGTATTAAATTATAAAGGAAATTATTTCAGTTTGGGTCGTTTTGCCAGAACTAACACTTTCCCGAGAGAACTAAACATCTGCTAAATACGCTACAAAGCTCCCGTTTCAGACAACTGTTGCGTCCTCGCATGCACACAGCGATTAAATTCTTCAGCTAATTTACAAACGGAGGCAAACGTGTTCGTTTGAAGTTGTAATGCAGCCTAGATTTTTTTTTAACCTCTGGCTGACTCTGTTTGATGGATAAAGGGTTTTTTATCCGTTTGACAGCTTTTATTTGGAAAGAGAGAATTAAAAATCATTCGCACGTTACGTTTTAACCTACAGTTTAATGATTATTGAAAGGTTAAATCGACTGTTTAAGTAAGTTACAAACTTAGGTAAGAATTTAAGTTAAGTTATTATCAATTTTTACCATTCAAGTCACAGATTTAAACCTCCAAGCTGACGCTGCTTGACGAATAAGGGCCTTTTATACATCTAACAGCTTTTATTTGGGAAAAGTTTCAAAGAATTAAAAATCATTCGCAGATTACGTTTCAACCTACAGTTCTGATAGTATAATGAAAGTCAAACTATTTCATTAAATCGACTATTAAAGTAAGTTACAAAATTAGTTAAGAATTTAAGTTAAGTTATTAATTAATTTTCTGATGAAAGTTACAGTTTTCCGAAATCAGAGATTTTCTTTAAAGGCAGATATCTAATCGCGATATATCGTTTCAAGAAATGGAATATTATTATATACAAATCTAATAAGAATGGCTTGTTGAACTGGAAGCGTGTCTCGTAAAATATTGATTTTCACATGTATACGATTTATTGAGTTTCATATCATGAAATTAGTTAATTTGATATACAAGACAAGTCATTATTTTCTAATATTGATTTAAATATAAACTTACTTTTACTCAAAAGTTTGTACGTGGTTTAGAAAAGTAAGTCGTGATTTTAGATAAGTAATATTATAAGTAGAATGTAATTTAGAAATTTATTAGTCATTGTTAATATTTTTTGAATTTAAAACTTTTTTGATATAATATAGTTATACTTTAAAATAGATTTCAAACTTTTACAGAACCACAGAGTTAAAATTCTTTGAACTGAGCTTTTAGGAACAAACCGATATTACTATAAAACACACAAAACTTTTCCAAAAATCAAAAAAGTCCAAAAAAAACGTAAAACAGTCCTAAAAATTACCAAAAACATATCGAAAAACTCACCTTTTCTGGATGATTATTTCTTAAAGTTCGTTAATTCACCACTGGTTATACTAGTAAGTGATCAGTGCATGGCCTATGCCCCTAAGGTGTAGCAGTCGAGTGCGCTTGGGCGGGAAAGAGCCGCGCTTTTAAACGACGACCATAGACCTTTACCTGCATAGACTGGCGCTGCGTGGGATTTGTGACGTCATCAGATGTGTATTAAAACATTTGTGTAAATTGTGTTCTTGATGATAATGTGCTTTTGTAATGGTTGGTTTGTGTGATTCATACTTTTTGGTGGATCGATTGGTTGAAGTATAGTGTATTTTATGTTAAGTTTAAGCCGTTATAGGCGTTAAAATCGTATACCAAGGTAATCCTTAAAACACACTTGATTTAAGACACAATAGAAAGACAATAGCAGCCCGACAGCTGGCTGTCGGTTGGTCGTTGAAAGGTCTATACTTTTTTAACGCCCACAGTAGTTTAGGTTGTTAAAATTCCTACATTGTACTAAAAACGTACCACATATTAATTGACTTTGCTTAATTTATTAATGAAATGTAGTAATTTATCGTTCAATGTTAAAGACGTTGTTGTGTAAACTGACATAGCCACAGAATGGGGTAAACATTCAATGAATTGAATATTATAATTTAGCAAAATAATCAAATTATTCGAAATAGTATAATTATTTACTGAACACTATGGCATAAATATCCAAGAGATACACAATTCTCTTTATTTTATTTTTATTCCTCCCACCTCTAATTAGGGTAAGTCTATACTTGACTTATATTTGATTATATCTCAAGTACGTATCACATCGGCAAAGAAAATTCTTGCTCTTTTATAAATATAAGTTCGTATTCGCCAAACCAACCGCCTTGTGCAAACTTAGTGATCAATGCTCCTACCTTATTATGATGGATACATTTCACCTAAATATTAACTTAACAGTTGAATAAAGAAACAAGAACCCAATTCTATTCTAAATTATAACACAAAAGTTTGCGTTACCAGTACTAACATAAAATATATTAGCATTCCTTTAAAAAACTTACACAATAGAAAAAACTTTCAAACAAAATACCCATCTATACGATCACTCGCTCTATATTCCCGCCCTACGTTCGTTGGCCACTCGCAACACAGATTTCAACCTCAGCGAGCGACAGAGACGGGAATACACCGCGCTATCTCCGTCCCGCTTGCACCCAAACTTGAGGCGAAGTTATTAAAACGTGCAATCAGTTGATTGTGGGTAGTTTTTACCACTTTATTAGACTAGGAAGCACTCAACCAGCATATTAATTACAAAGTGATGTGCTGTTTACATGTAGCGCGTAGCAGTGATTATGAAGCTCTCGTAGCCGCGTAGCGGTCGTAGCATGGCGTAGCGCGGCTTCGCTTGTTCTTTTTTACCCGACTGCCTATAGGAGAGTTGTTGACTGTGGACTGTTTTTCGACCGTATGTATGTATGTATGTATGACTCATTCTTTGGCACGCTCTACAGCTTAAAATATTTACAGGATTTCGACATATAGAGGTGTCATTGATTTTGTCTAACATGTAGGTGTGTGACATAGGGGTTAATAATTTAAAAAAAAAACGTGAAATAAAGATAGTGAAATTTGATGATAAAAAATGTAAAGTTGGTTGCCACCGACTTTCGATATTGAAGTTTTTTTTTTGTATTTTAATTCTGGCAGGTGTTAGTTGATAAGTAAAATAATATATGTATACAGCAATTTAAAGTAATTATTTTCTATACATTATAAAAACGTAAATTACGTCTGTTTATGGATATATTTGCGAGAAACAATTATTAGAGAGATCTTTTCTGTTAACCACCACCAATCAACGTCAAAAATGGCTTAAAAGATTTGAATGCGGTTTTTGTTCCCTGCCTAAGGTAACATTTAGTAGTTTTCCGCCAACAACCCTAGCAAGTTTATATGTATTTCCAGGTAGTTTCACAATAACTCCGTATGCACCAGTAAAAGCGTTATAAGTACAGAAAGTTTCTTTACCTCAGGCTACACTCCTCAAAAGGAGAAATCACTAAGCCTACTCAGAATGTCTTTATTTACACAAAGACAATTTTACATCCAGTATTTAACACATTCATTTGTTTTTAGCTAGAGGTGCCAGAATTAGGTACACTTTCTTTAAGCGCCATGTTATGGTTTTCCAGCAGATATTTAATACTGACTTCAACTGTTAATGACATCATTTTAATACTCTAAAAATAAATGCAGTGAAACATGTAGGTATATAGGGAGATCACCCACAACTTGTCAAAATGACAGTGACTATAGCTTGACGTTACTTTGGCTGTTATTTTTGATGAAGAAACTGGGTGTAGATTTTAAAGTTATTATTAATATGTTAAAAAAACCTTATTAATTATTTGTCATAGGTGGGAATCGTAACCACGACCTCCGGTTTAGCAGTTAGGGTTTCTAAACACTAGACCAACAGGCCAGTCCAATCTACATCCATACTATCCATACTAATATAAATGCGAAAGTAACTCTGTTTGTCTGTCTGTCTCTTCTTCACGTCTAAACCAATGTACCGATTTGAATGAAATTTGGTATAGTGGATATAGTCTGGGACCCGAGAAAGGACATAGGATAGTTTTCATCCCGGAAGTCCCCGGGAACGGGAACTATTATGGGTCAGAGCCCATACGTCCCCTAAGATTTGTCCCCCAGCATAAAAGTTGTGGATTCCGCCCCTATATAGGTGCCCATTGGTCTCCTGGTAGGGGACCAATTAATATTTTAATAAAAAATATTATTTTTAAGGTACCCATTCGTCTCCTCTAATATATACACAATATAAGTTAAAGATTCGGCACCTATTCAGGTGCCTATTGGTCCCCTGAGATAAAATTAGCTATATTTTACCTAAGCAACGGTTAACATAGTACACTTGTGAACAGTTTATTAACGCACTTAATTTAATAAATCATAACAGGATCATTGAAAAAAGAGCTATGATGAATGATAATCCGTCATGATAATAATATAACTTGTCGATAGGCTATGATGTAATATTGTCTCCCTACGAATGGCTTGTTAAAAAAACAGGTATTAATGATTGAAAACTTAAGAAAACAAAAGTACTAGGCGCGCAGTAACGTGAAGTAGTCATGTACGAAAATCTAAAATTCACTGTATTTTTAATATTCTCACAAGATTACCTTAATCAATCCAAAGTACTAGGCGCGCAGTAACGTGAAGTGGTAAATAGAAAACGATCGATCGACGAATCGATTAATTATTTTGAAGACTGACTTAATGCCTAGAGCCTTTTAAACTTAATCTTATTTGAAATACTTAAACATGGTATTTAAGGAATTATTATATTTTAATTTTACCCTTTTCTGCGCGACTGTACCAGGACTACCAAGCTGCAGTATACACATACATGTACTTATATTAGAAGAATGAATTAAAATAAATATTCTTCAGGGGACGAATAGGCCCCTCAAAAGTTTCAGGGGACGAATGGGCACAGGGTGCGAATCTTAGGAGACGAATGGGCTCTGACCCACTATTATTCCACGCGGACGAAGTCGCGGGCAAAATCTAGTATATAATAAAAAATGGTAAAAAGACGTATTGATTGACTGACTGACTGAATGATGACATACCAACGCACAGCCCAATCCGCTGGTCCTAGATACATAACTAGGAGAGGTCTTTGTAAAGTGTAGGTAACCACAGAAAGGATTTATGGAAATTTTAAGGGTGATATAGTTGATAGAAGAATCGACATTTAAGCAGAAGAAATCTAGTAGGGAATATAATAACGTTATATGATTTTTTTGCGGACAAACCCGCAAGACTCAGCAAGTAAATAAATAAAATACTGATACACAGAAAAGGCGAAGTTTGAATAATGTGCGAGTATTTCAATTTAGTTCCCACACTCAAACAAGGTACCAATCAGTGGTTCTTGTTTCTGCCCAGCCGCCGCATCCCTCGGGTCATCGACTATGAATAAGCTTACATGATTACCA
Organism: Athetis lepigone; assembly: GCA_033675125.1. Classification (NCBI taxonomy): domain Eukaryota; kingdom Metazoa; phylum Arthropoda; class Insecta; order Lepidoptera; family Noctuidae; genus Athetis; species Athetis lepigone. The sequence continues at coordinate 3,568,028 of CM066218.1, read as the reverse complement.
TATTATACTAGTTATTTTAAATCAACTGGTTCGTTACCGTTGGTAAGTCTTTCTTCTAAGAGGTAGTCAGATTGGAAATGCCGACTAAATCTAGTTTTATAAAAATCATCATCATCATCTCTGCTGGTGCGACTGACTATTTGACCTCCACAACCCAGTAACTGGGCGACCCGATACCTCTTGGTTAGACTGGTCAGAGTTTCTGGCTAACCAGTAACGACTGTCAAAGTTCTACGAATGACTCACCGGGACCAACGGCTTTACGTGCTTTCCGAGGCACGGGATGTCAGTGATGTCTAAGATAAATAAATAAAAATAAATAAATAAATATCCTCGGACAACTCACACACGGTCATCTGATCCCAAACTAAGCAGAGCTTGTACTATGGTAACCAGACAACTGATGAACATATACTTACCTATATAATTTTTAAATATATACATATTATAGATAAATTACACCCAGACACAGAACAAACATTCATGCTCTTAGGGCATCCATTCCGGAATTCCGGAATATCGCAACTCCGGAATTCCGGATAGTTTTTCCGATATTTCAACTCCGGAATTGGGCTCAATTCTCTGTGTTTCTCTGTGGGATGTTGTCCCATTCTTCCTGAATGGCACTTTTCATTTGGTCAAGTGAGTGTGCCTCTTTAGTTGATCCCAGAGATGTTCAATTGGATTCATGTCCGGGCTCCTTGCTGGCCATTCCATTCCATTATGGAGATACCAACTTCGGTAAGGTAATCACGTACGACTCTGGCGTTGTCGTGCGTAAATGTGAACCCGTTGCCGATAAAGTGTGCATAGGACATCACGTGAAGCTCTAGGCACTGTTCCACGTACCGATGACAGTTCAAAGCAGGTAGACTTGGCCCAGACACGAAGGCAAGCTCTGTCTTACCGTTGGCGCTGATTCCTCCCCAAACCGTCCACGGACAACCACCATAACTGACCCTTTCTTTAATGCAGCATTGTGCAAAGCGTTCTTCATCTCTTCTGTAGACCTTGTTCCTTCCGTCGTTACCATAGAGCATGATTTTACATTCATCAGAAAAGATAACTTTTCTCCATTGGAGGTATGACCAATTTAGGCGCTCGCGTGCAAAATTAAGGCGCGCTCTTCGATGGTCTGCAGTTAATTTCGGTTCATTTATTAATTTATTTTTTATTTATTTATTTGTTTCAGGCATCAAGGCCCATAAAAACATTATACAATACAATATAAATATAAAACTTAAAAATACTATAAATATACATTACATAATAACTAAAACTAGTGCACACGAAGTGTCGGCGTCGTGTTTCGCTGACTGGTGTCATGTAGGCGGCCACGAAACCGGCGGTACACAACACCTTTCGGCCAGAACTCTTCTTTGAGGAACTTCTCGAGATGGTGTGTCGGAACGCGCACCACGAACGACTTGAAGTTCGTGTTGTGACGCGGCTCCAACCTCTCGACCCTCAAGGTCCAGTTGGTCTTCACGCGCACGTACTCCACGATCTCGTCAACCTTCGTAGCATCGAATTCATTCATTGGATTCATTTGCTGGCTTGCACCTTGTACTTACCAGTCCACGTTCCTTCAACCTTCTTCTAATTGTAGAGTCACTTACAGCGACCCTTCGTACAACTTGAAGCTGCTGCTGCAGTTGAAATGCATTAAGACGCCGGTTCCGCAAAGAAGTTGTTACAATAAATCGATCATCTCTCTCAGAAGTGACCCGATTCCTGCCAGATTCAGAACGGCGCGTGAACATAACAGTCTTTCGATAGCGGTTGTAGACTCTGTGAACAGATGACAGGCTTCGATGCAATGTTCGAGCCACAACACGCTAAATAAGTCCAGAATCCAGCAATGCCACCACTTGGGCGGCTTCTGTGGGCGAAGTATCCATATGTTTTAAAAAATAAACGCAAATTTTTAGTTTTTGAACGTGAAATGTTCTCCAACTGTAGACGCACATTTGTCTCAAAATAGTGATTCATTTCATTTCATGAAATTATAATTTCGAATAGGCGAGACGACGAAAAAAAAGTAATTAGTCCGTCATTGAGATTACTAAAAAATTTTGGACACGTATTTTTTCTTTTTTCTCGTAAACGAAAAATGACGACAATACAGTGCGTTGAAGTTGCGCGTGACGTCACGATCTGATACAATTTTTGCAGGACGGTGACGTCAAAAGCCCCCACTCCGGAACTTTGTTGCTCTTATCTTTGTATTTTTTTATTATTTTGACTAGCTGCTGCCCGCGACGTTGTCTGCGTGAAGGCTTCAGCTCCACCGCCGTAGGTGATAGCGTGATAATATGTAGCTTATAATTATGTTGACCTGACCTCTTAGTAATATTCGTGCAAAATTTTAAGTAAATCCATGCAGTCTTTTTAGAGATTAGCCCAGACATACATACAGACAAACAAACAACAAAAGATATTTAACTTTCTCTCAAATTTAAACGGTTGGTTCGAAAAAAAACATGATGGTAGTCCTTGGATTGAACCTTAAAAGAAAGCTAAGTATAACGGCTCAGATGAAATCGTTGTTAAATTGTTAATGCGATGTGTTTCGTTATGGAATCCTAGTCTGACACGGGCTTGACCAATTTTTTCTACATTCCACGATATAAAAAAATATTAACGATTGTGAATTGTTACTAAACTTCTCTGTAAACTACGTTTGTAGTTTTGCTCTCAGCAGCCTAAATATACAGAGAATAGGACTCGTGTCGTGACGCGGGAGCAAGCGACGTACAGCTGCCCGTGTGAGAAGCAGCTCGTCCTGAAGTCGACACCCGCAGCCTTCAGCGTCTCACTCACTCACAGGGAACTGCACGCGCTTGAATTGGAAGGGAGTTTAGGAATCCTACGGGATAATGTGTGGAGTGTTTATGGACGTATAAACTACTTCGTTCCCCTCAATTTCCGAGAGAATGCGTTCGTTGATGTCTGCAGCTTGATCATTTTTAGGTGTTAAAATGGCTCGCTGTCACACCCAAGAATTCTATTGGTTTGGTATTCGACTGATGTCCCCATGCACACAACAAATGAGTTCTTCTAAGAAGGCCACCACTCTACCGAGGGACTCTGGGAGCAGCACCTGTTCACCTCTTTTCTAGAGTGGTAGAGTGCCTTCGCCGAGACTTAGAAGGACATCTGAGAATTCTTGAGCACGTGAATTGCCACCGAGCTGAGCTCGCATGTTGATGGTCAAGCGCGGCCTATGAATTTGTGACCACAACGAATATCGTTTCAACGAAGCATTCGCCTCATCAGCCCTAGACCCCCGTGTCACCACAGGAGTGTTTGCCGGAAATCGCCACTGAACAGAACTGTAACACCACCCATCAAGTGTTCATTCCTGCGGTTGTCCTGCAGGGTTCTGTTCACAATCAGAGAGCAATCCCCTGAGCACATGTCCCTTGTCACTGTTACGGGATACCCCACAACAGGCATTTCGGCGCTTTCTAAATCTATGGGTATTTTGAACATGGCATGCGCTGTTTTGCCACCAGAAAGCAGTGTAGCAGCGATTCCTGACGATGCTACAGCAATGGCAATTTTGCTTTGCGTCCTGACCTCTGCAAGGATACCAGTAATAATGAATGTTTTCCCTGTTCAACAGTGTCATGTATTTGTTTTAGCTCTGAGGTGAACCTAGGCCCGTATTAATAGACGTCACTCAACTCCGAGACACTCTCAAGTCACTTGCTGTCCTTGTCATTCTAAAGGGAAAAAATAAGGACAGCAATAAACTTGAGAGCGTCTCAGAATTGAGTGACGTCTATTAATACGGGCCCTAGTGACGTGGTCATTTCGGATAGTGGTCATTAAACCCGAATCGTAATTGGTTTCGGCGGTGTACTCCCGATTTCCACGGTCTTGATGTGGTAATGATCTGAGAGCTCGCAACCCGTACTCTACCAGTGGTTTACCGCCGATTGAAATGACCACATCTTGAAGTGAACTGAGACGGGTGTGCAGCATGCGTTTATCAGTTGCTTCGATTTCACCTTCAGAAGCACGCCTCAAAGCTCGTAAAAAGTCCTCGAACAGAAGATGGCGGTACTTCTCCCACAAAGCTACTGGGTTCGCAACTCCACAAAACACCAAAATGACGGCAAACAGATGACGCATGCAACTGGGACTGTCATCATCATCATCATCATCATAATTAGGTTTACAACGACATGAACATTTATATTACTGACAAAGCAATAATCACACAGATAAATACCGAACAAAAGTATTAACAGTCAATGTTTATTCAGTACTAAAAACATGAAATTGATGAAGAAATGATCATCATCATTGAACCGACTTTAAAAAAAGTAGGTTCTCTGTTCGACTTGTTCGTATGCATGTTTCCCCGCCTTCATCGAGTGGTACCTCCACTCGATAAAGGCTGCTCCCGGAAAATGTGTGGAAAATGAAGCTCCCAGCTTAAGTTATTTTATACATTGAAATCAGTGATAGCTTTGATTGCCACATCAGATCTATCTAACCTTCGATTTTATAAACCAGAAAATGCCTATCAGACCGAACAACTTTGCTAAGACGTCATTCTTATTTAATGTGTTATGGTGTAGTTGGATGCTTGGAGTTCCACGTTAGGTGTTGGTTCTAGGTCTTCAATATTATGCATCAACAGAGAGTGCTCATCAGGCTGAACAACTCTTGCTAAGACGTCATTCTTATATATGTTCGGTATAGTGTACGTAGCCGGGCTCATGGAAGTCTACAACAGGTGTTCCAGATCTTCAATTTGTATACGTCAACAGAAAGTGCTCATCAAGCTGAACAACTCCTGCTAAGAAGTCATACTTATATATGTTATAGTTAGCTGGGCTCATGGAGTTCCACCTCAGTTGTTCCAGATCTTCATATTTATTCTTTCAACAGAAACTGCTTATCACGTGAAGCAATTTTTGCTATGATACCATTTTTGTATCTCTTATAGTTAAGCTGGTCTGTTGCGGTCCTGCACCAGAAGTTCATGTTTCCAGGATAAGTTATAGCCTATATGACGCCCAGACTTAATACCTATACAACAAAAAGAAATCATTGAAATCCGTTGAGTAATTCCGAAGATAGCTGCTGCCCGCGACGTCGACAGCGTGAAGCCTCCAGCTCCTCCCCCGTAGGTGATAGCGTGATAATTTGTAGCCTATGTTTTGACCCGACCTCTTAGTAATATCCCTGCAAAATTTGAACCAAATCCATGCAGTACTTTTTGAGTTTATCCCGGACATACATACAGACAAACAAACAAACAAACAAACAGACAAACAGACAAACAGACAAAAATTCTAAAAACTATATTTTTGGCTTCGGTATCGATTGTAGATCACGCCTCAAGTATTCTTTAAAAAAAATATTCAATGTACAGTTTTGACTTTCCTACGATTTTATTATATGTATAGATGTATAGATAAAGCAAAAAATACGTGTCCCATATTTTTGGCCGATCTACATGACGGACTAAACAGAATGCCATTTTTTTGATGATGTCGTCATCCCTATTTTAAATTTTCGCTTACATCAAGTAAGTCATGTCAAGATTGTTGTTAAACATGATAAATCTGAGGAGAGACTTAAATATGCTCATTTTAAGATTTTTATTTTAACTACCTAGTAATGTCTAAACTACTCTAAAGCGTGATACTTCTTGTATTAATTTAATTATGTTATTTTTTACTAATATTTTAAGGCTCTCAAATTGTTAATTTTTAAGTTTTTAAAAAGTTTAGACTTTCCTAATTTTAATAATATTGTTAACTGACTTACTCAAAGTTAATTGGCAATGTCGTATCAAGACTGAGTTAAAGACTGATGTTAAAAATGATTAAAAGTTACTCAAGGTATTTTTGTTTTTTTTTTTAATAATTTCGGAGCCAGTTCCGGAATTCCGGAATTCCGGAGTTGAGAGCCCAATATCGTAAATTAACTCCGGAATTGAAAACCTTCCGATACTGGATGCCCTAATGCTCATCACACAAAGTTTGTCCTGGGTGGGAATCGAACCCACGACCTGCGGCTTAGCAGTCAGGGTCACTAACCACTAGACCATCAAGCCCGTCAACTAAACTAAAACTAACCTAAACTTTAGAAAGTACATATGAATTGAAAAAGTCACATGAGTTTTATAAAAATATAACGTGTAAAATTTTAATTATATTCTACTTTCATAATAAACAATTTTATTTCATTTCATAAAATTTAATTTTAGCCATTTGTATGTATTATGCGTTTGGATGTTTCTGAGTCCGATATTCTGGTTCAAATAAACGAGACCGCACATCGGCACTGCATGCTACACACATCAAGCATTTACCTCGCCACAATTGTTGCGTCGCAATTTTTTGCTACAAAATTAATTGTATTGATATTGACGCCACAGTTTTACGACTAGATTAACGCAAAGAATGACCGTCAATGCCCAGCTTTATGTCAAGCAAACTCTGGATTCCCGATGCATGCTAGCTGAAGGAACCTTGGAGTTTTAGTCGGTAAGAGAACGACGTAATCTTCTGTTCACCCCGAAAGAAAATGAGATCAGGATAAGTGTTATTTGGTTTTTACTGGAATTCTTAGCAGCCTAGATTTAGGATTTATGTGACCTCTTTACAAGTCTAAAAATACCAGATCGACAATTTTACTACTTTTTAGGAACAACTGCATTTTAATTTATAATATGTATTTGTCAAAATAATCTCCAGGGCGAATTTCACGAACAATATTTTATTTATTTATTTATTTAACTATAAGCCTTTTTAACTAGAAATATAATTTTCCAATATTAATATTTATTGGCAATAATTAATTTCCAATAATGACATACAATATTGGAAATTAATTATTTTCTTATTAAGAATATATTATTTCATAGCTGTATTTGGAATTATACTATTTTTTATATTTATATCAGTATCGTAATTATTTCAAGTGCATATTATCGTTTCGATCAATATTCTTAATTCTTCTGATAAGTTGTAATTAAAATATCTGGCAGATAAATTCATTCAAAATTGGTTCTATTTTTGAATTTGTCAATAAGGACTATTTCGAGGTTCTATAACAGGCCCTAAATATAAGCATAACGAGTAATAAAATTAAAGTCTATACAAATAATTTACATGCCGTGATGGACTTCTTAATAACTTTTAACTCAAAAACTACTGAACGGATTTTAAGTTCTCGCCCATTTACGGGCCTGTTGGTGTAGTGGTTAGTGGTCCTGACTGCTAAGCCGAAGGTCGTGGGTTCGATTCCCACCCAGAACAAACTTTGTGTGATGAGCATGATTGTTTGTCCTGTGTCTGGGTGTAATTTATCTATAATATGTATGTATTTATAAATAATATTAGTATGTATATCAGTTGTCTGGTTACCATAACACAAGCTCTAAGCAGAGCTTAACTTGGGATCAGATGACCGTGTGTGAGTTGTCCCAGTATATTTATTTATTTATATTATTTACAGAGTGATTCCCGAGAAAGGTTTAAATATTTAATACATACTTATTTTAGTAAAAACAGCAAAGAATGCCAACACCAGTGTAAAGCTGGGGCGGGTTTGTAGTCTAGCAGCAGGCTACGTATTTATTAAGGGGATTCGCAGAAATGATAAAAATGTGAGGATTACTGAAGTGGCGGCCTTTCTAAGTCATGCAAAAGTAACTTTGTCTGTCTGTCTCTTCTTCACACTAAACAGCTAAACCGATTTGAATTTGGTACAGATACAGTCTGGGACCCGAGAAGGGACATAGGATAGTTTTCATCCCGGAAATCCCCCGGAAACGGAAACAAAGTCGCAGGCAAAAGCTAGAAATAAAATAAAATCTCAAAATACGAAACGAAGCAAATTGTACTATTAACATTCTTGGATATTAAATGTGTTTTCCGTTTTTCATCCGTACCGCACACAGATAAAAAGATTACTTCTGAGATACGCCGAAACATTACAAACTAAACAAGTTTTTGTAAATACTGTTTTTGCTCTACAAACGTGCATGAGCAAATACGAGTATATTCTGTTTGTTCATCTACCGTTTTGTACATATTTAGAGTTCCGTAGCAGGATATGAAAACCAGGTAGGATTACTCGACGAGTGACAGGCCTTATGTCACACACAACTTATTTTCACCGAATGTAATGAACCAATGAAGTTGGAATTTGTTGCATACATATGCAAATATACATAATTATGTTACTTACTGTTGCGGAATGTTTATAATAGTTACCGTGACCCTGGAATATAAAGGGCAATCGAAGGAACATGAGTGGGTTTTAGTCAGTAAGAGTCTGACACGCCCTCCCGCCGCACCCAGGACGGGAGCAGTCATTGAATGATAACCCACTCACCAAAAAAAAAAAAAGTTACTTACTGAGACCCATAAGTTTTGATAATTGCAAATCTTTCCGTGTGACATATTAAACACTGACTTGAAGTTTATTTATTAAGCAGTTTTGAAGTTATCAAAAACCGAGCCGCGCACGGAGGGTCCGTTTGTACGTAAAGTATACCTTCCGGTGGTATTGAGCCCTTGTTTCGCACCTGGCCAGTTTGTAATATTAAAGACAAATGCCTCTGCCTGTCAGTCCATTTGTCCATCTATATGTCGACTTGGTGTATTTGGAAAAAATTTTGCGTTACTTGCGTAAAACAAACTATACTCTAGAATTCTAGATTTATTAGAATAAGTTTCAAATATGCCTAGTGAAGTTGCACTAATAGAGTGTGTATGCATAAAAGATCGTATACATATATTTCATGATCAAAACTGACCATTTAAATTAATTGTACCCAAAACACAACACTGACAAATTCACGTGTGAAACCTAACAAAACAGAATAAAACTGAATGTAATCCAACCGCAACTGAAAGAAAACTAGACGTTACTATTATGACGTCATCATTTATCACGCAGAGTGCGGTAGTGTCTGTCTACCCTCATTTGTAACGCGTTACGTTTTGTGCTTGCTATTCATGAGTGCGTGCTTGTCTCCTGCGTTTATACAACATGTTCCGGAATAAACGCACACCACCAGACACCCCAATTAGAATATTATGTTATAATTATAATTAATGATTAAACGAACTTACCTAGTGAAGTTCTATCATAATTATGCGAAGGCTTCGTCCGAAGGGATTAGCTAATAAGACTTGTAGTACCGCCTAGTGGTTCGCCAGTCTCACACTATAGTTGAGGGTAGAAAATAAAATTAAAAAATACATCTCACGTGAACAAGACAGTTGACCGACCCGCTTGCTTCATTTAGTTTAGAGAGTAGCCGCATCTGGAATATTTCACACACAATAAAGGGTTAACAAATGGGAGGGAGGGTTGCTAATCCCTTCGGACGAAGCCTTCGCATAATTATGATAGAACTTCACTAGGTAAGTTCGTTTAATCATTAATTATACTTCAGGCTTCGTCCTCGGGATTAGCTAATAAGACTTGTAGACTTTTAGAGATAGTAGTGTGAAATATTTTGTTTATTCCTCAATTTTACAAACAGATATAAGAAAATAATTATAAATCAGCTTATCTTAACCTTCATTTGAGTTATTGTTTACAATTGTTCTGGCAAAACAATCATTTGCATTGTTATTGATATTACCTATGGTTCTATTATAGAACCGAAATGTGCTTGATGAGCCGCTCCATCCAGCAGTTTTTCTTATTCGATCTAGGCTGACGCCCAGCTGAAGAGCCGCGGATGTAGCGGCGTGCCTTGTGTTGTGCGCGGTAAACATGTTCACATCGATACCGCTATTGCGCAGAGTGTCTTTTATCAACCTACTCATGGTTTGAGAACCGACAGCATTGTAAGGCTTTCTAAAGCTTATGAAGAGGGTTTCAATATTCTATCGCAACGGTCTTGATTTTTCGAGATAGGTAAGTAAAGTCAAGGCAGGACATATTATTTCGGGTCGTTCCTCAAAAAACGGTAACACTAACAATGGCTGCAAACATCCTTAGTGTGTTGTTTTGAAGAAATCAGGAATTTTGATAGTTACTTTAGAAGGGGACAATTCTATGTTTTTAATATTAATCTTTGACAAGGTCTGTACTCTGTGCGCAGTCAAAAGGACACTGAGAGTGATAAGTTTTTTCGAAAGGTTTTCAAGGGACGTTTCGAACGTTTCGTTGGGATAAAACTGGCTGAGATAATTTATTACTATTGTAGTATCCCATGTTATTTCATACTTGGGTAAAGGAGGACGTAACCGAAATATACCTTTAAAATACCTTTTGATTCTATCATCTTCTCCTAAATTATTTCCCATGAGTAGGGCAAGCGCGGATCTACAAGAATTAAGCGTCCCGTATTGATATCCCTCTTCATAGAGAATGTTTAGGAAATTAATTATTTGTGGAACCGAAGCGTTATACAAATCACCATTATTCGCATTACAGTAATTAAACCAGCGCCGTAAGTAAACATCATATTGTTTATAGGAATTTTCAAAAATAGACGCCAACATCACATTTACTGCTGACGGAGGTACGCTTCTTCTTACCCACGCCGTCCGCATAAGTTCCCTGCCACCGGGGTTTAAGTTTGGTGTGTATGTCGCGATGCTAGAACTGAAACATAAAATTGGATTTGCATTTGCCTTAAACACAATTGGATCAGACAATAAAAGGCTTTTAAAAATTGGGTAGCTGTTGGCCAATGTGGTACGACTAGTACGCCCCTAGCCTTATCTGTAATTATCTTTCTGTCTTTAAAACGACAGAGAAAGGTGGGAAAGCATAGAAATAAATATCGGCCTAGGAAATTGAAAATGCATTAATTGCCATTGCATCGGGGTCTCCGTGCCAGGAGATATAGGCAGAGTATTTAGTATTTATTCGACTGGCAAATAAGTCTATTTGAGGTACCCCATACGTTGAGACAATTTCCTGGTATGCCCAGTCCGCTAACTCCCATTCAATGTCGGGGTGTACCCGCCTTGCCTCGGCATCTGCCGTGTTATTGTCTAATGAGCTCATGTAATGAGCTATGACGGACAATTTGCGACATTCACCCCTGACGAGTGATGTCAGTGAGGTGGGGGAACGGAATACCTTCCATCCTATTAATGTTGTAACGGCTGTAGTGTTGTCGATGCGGAGTAAAATTTGTCAGTTATTTAAATCTTTAGCAAATACTTTAAAACCAAGGAAGGCCGCAAGTAGTTATATATGTTGTGTCTTCTCTTGATTACTCCACAACCCGCTAGCCCTCTCTTTGCCATAGGCAGCCCCCCACCCCGTATTTGAGGCATCTGAGAAAATTTTCAGATTATGCGTGTCGTGCTTAATTTTACAAAACGGTATATGTATTGCGTCATACCACCATCTTAGATCAGGTAGTAACACACTAGATATATTCATAAATTTATCATAGTTATCATCAGGTTTCAAGTTTAAATGTTTTACGCGTTCAAATAGTTTAGTATATAGCCAGCTGTATTGTACAGCTGGACAAACTGAAACTGGTAATCCGACCATTTGTCCAAATTCACGTATCTTGCATTTTTTTTATACGTAACAATTTTTTAATTTCTGATTTGACGCGTTTTTTTTTTTTTTTTTTTTGTGGATAACGTGATCTGGAAGTTTTCAGAGTCTAAAACGAAACCTAGAAATGTACATACTTGACTAGGTATCATTAAACTTTTATCCTCATTCATTAAAAATCCGTGAGTTGTAATTAATTTCTTAGATTGTACAGTATTGTACAAACATTTGTCGTATGACTCATCTAAGTAATTAATAGATATTAGGCCTGCCAAACGTAGTAACCGGAGGTTTCATTATTTTAGTAAATATATGTGGGGCAGTGCTTAAAAGCCAAATAGTAGAACGTTAAATTCGTACAGTTGTTGAACTTTAAATCTTAAATATTTTCTTGAATTATAATGAATACTTATAAAATAGTAAGCATCTTTTAAATCTATTTTTGTTATTAACTTTAATACTGTGCGTAGATCTTCAATTTTGAAATGATCAGCTGTAATAAATTTATTTAAGTTTTTTAAATTTAGGATGATACTGTATTTGCCATTTGTTTTAGACACTAGAAATATACTAGATAAAAATTGACCATCGGTAGGTTGACATTTTGACATAGCTCTATTACATAATAAATTATGAATAGCTTTTTTGAAGTTATTTTAATGGGATTTCGTATCCCTTAATGCAAAAAAAAAAACAATAGGCTTATTAACTCGGGATCATTGTCAGTTTTTGATATCAGCGAGTTATTAGTAGAAACTTGTCTCTGTCTAATTTCAACATTTTTGTCGCGTTTGGCATTAACGTCGGAAATAGCCGCCTTAATTTCGGCATTTAATACAGGAGCATTAACTAGTTTGCAATTACTCCGCAATAGTCCTTATAAATTTCGGGGACCGAAAATATTCGAAATAGTAGGATCTTCGCCCAGTATTTCGAGTATTGTACTGTTTAGCGTATCAGCTGACTCAGGCTCCTCAGTATTTGTCACCGGCTCCACTTCGCTAGCGGCGGGGGCACTCTTCGTCGGGTTCCGGGACGGGGTCGACGAGCGTCTCCGCACATGGCTCAGAATCAACAATACCGTCAAGTAGGTTTGGAACGTCGTTATTACGTTCTTGATCTGAAAAACCACCGATACCTATACTAGTCATGAAACAGACCAAAGTACTGTTCGCCAGACTAATTTATCGGGTAGTACAGCTCCAAAGAGAAGTACGCAAACCCATCTAGGTAATCATTACTGACCTACACTAGTCAAGAAACAGACCAAAGTACTGTTCGCAAGACTAATTTATCGGGTAGTACAGCTCCAAAGAGAAGTACGCAAACCCATCTACGTAATCATTACTGACCTACACTAGTCAAGAAACAGACCAAAGTACTGTTCGCAAGACTAATTTATCGGGTAGTACAGCTCCAAAGAGAAGTACGCAAACCCATCTACGTAATCATTACTGACCTACACTAGTCAAGAAACAGACCAAAGTACTGTTCGCAAGACTAATTTATCGGGTAATACAGCTCCAAGTTATAATAATATTTAGTTGTGTAAGTACCATGTTACAAGTAAGTCACACTAATTATTGACAATTCGTTAAGAAACAGTCCTAGAATACTGTCCGCAAAGCTTTTATTGGGTAGCACAACTCTACAGAAGTACGCAAACCCGGCTAGGTACTCGTAACTATTACTATCACGGGTGTAAGTAATGTTTTATTATAAAGTTTATGTACAATATCACGATTGAGTCACACTAATTTATTGACAATTAGTTAAGGAACAGTCCTAAAATACTGTTCGCATAACTATTATTCTATTTTGATATTGAGTAGGTAAACTTGCAAAAATAACATTTCTTAAAATATCGTGGGAGTTTCTACGAATAGTAGTTAAACCCAACAGGTATGAAATGTAATGTAATTTAGTCAACACTTTTCTTAAGATTGATTAAATGTATTGTAAAAAACTTGTACAACATCTCGCGGAATAAACGCACACCACCAGACACTCAAATTAGAATATTATGTTATAATCATAATACATACACTGATTTTTTATTATTATGTTAAAAACACTGTTTTTTTTTGACGTGACAACGTCTTAAATTAGGTTGCGGCTGGGAGTCACTTATGAAAAAGTGTAACGCTCGGTAACGTTACGATGAGTCACCGAACGAGAGAGAGGCCCGCCGAATGCCTTGCGTCTCTCTCCCACTCAACTATGATCGGTAAAAGACGTTGTCACGTAAAATCTTCGCCCGTAAAACCGACTTTACAGGCAACCATTTTTTTATATTATTTTGTTGTACAGATTGTGGGAGAAAATTATAGTCACATTAAAAATTTACGCATGCACACAGTCGCACTTGCATAAGGGTCTAGCGTAGTAGGTATTTCATCCATTTTAGTTTTTTTTTGACTGTACAGCGGAAGTGTGACAGCAGTTGACGTAGTTTTATTTATTTTTGGGATAAAATATTACCTATATTAAAAATTACAAAAATCGATTCAGTAAACGATTCTGAACAAACTATTTTCTCAAAGTGCATTAATTCAGTTACACATTGCATAAGTAAGTATCTACAAGTTACTTCTTAGTAAACATAAAACCGTGACAAAAAAGTTTTGATACACTTGATATGTATGTAAAAGTAAATAAGGCAAGTAAAATCGTTGCCTAAAGGACATGCATTATGGCGACTTATTTACCGCCAGCTCGTTATTAAACGGGCTTTGTACGGCAGCAATAAAACTAACAAACAATAAATACACAATGACTGACCTGGAGACTCCGAGTGGGAACGAGTATCGAGCGAGTTGGAACAACTCAGCGTACTTACGGCATCTTCGTAACACTTTCTTTTCTAATTTCTTAAACTACCGCAGCAGATGATCGTAATCTTCTTCACGTTTCCGTTTAGGCATGTTGGATAAGCACTTGGAATAAACAATTAGCACTTTTGAGACGCGAGCGTGTGATCGTGGCGAGCACTAAAAAGCGAATGAAGCAAGCGGGTCGGTCAACTGTCTTGTTCACGTGAGATGTATTTTTTAATTTTATTTTCTACCCTCAACTATAGTGTGAGACTGGCGAACCACTAGGCGGTACTACAAGTCTTATTAGCTAATCCCGAGGACGAAGCCTGAAGTATAATACATACACAACATTTTTATTATTATGTTTAAAACACTATTTTTTTTATAAATTAGTTGTACAGATTGTGGGAGAAAATTAGGGTGCTTGTACACGGTGCATGTAGCTTGCGCATGTTGAGGCACTTGCGCGGGTTATATGCATCGTAAACATGTCGTTTAAAAACATGTGCGGGTCTAGTGCCTCAGAAACTCGAACAAATAGCTTGCGCGTATTACTCGCGCGTGTAACCCGCATCTTTACTTGCTCCAGCTACATGCACCGTGTACAAGCACCCTTATAGTCACACTAGCTATTGCCCGCGGCTTCGCCCGCGTGAATGTCGAACTTCTATCCACTATTTTAACCCTGGAAGGTTTTGAATTAAAAAGGAACCTTTCTTAGTGGCTCAGGCTTCACAAAGAATAACCCCTCCAAGTTTCATGTCTCTAGTGAGTTATTATTAAATATCAACAAACGCGTTGATATCAGTTAGTGAGTTTACTATTATATGTATATATTTATATCAAACGACTTTTCCCACCTTGGACAGGGCGGGAGGGAGTGTCAGACTGATTGCCCTTTATGTTCCGGGGCAGCGGTAACTATATATTAGAATTAATCCGCAACCCCGGCAGGCATTGGCCATAGAGGGCCCCGTCACACGCTGACTGCTCTTTGAGGCGCGAGTGAAACAAACGCGCCGTAGATACGGACCTAGTTCTTATCAGGCGGCAAGCTACCTATCGCCGTCCGCAGTACCGCGCCTACGGTGGCCGGTAGTCGTCATGCGACTCTCGACGCCTACACCTGGGTCACTGTTCGGGGCGTGAGGCGTGACGGTGTCACACGCGCGCCGCGACCGCCTTTTTCAGCAGAAGACTCGACTGCTTCGCAGAAGGATGTGACAGCTTTCCATTCATTCACCCCCGCCAATTATCTCTGCAAGAACACGGCGCGGCGGTGGCTCGCCCGAGCGGGGCATACCACCATCGTATGCTCCACCGTGTCCTGGAGACGACCCAGGCGTCGCTTTCGTTCGGTGAGGACCTATTTCTGGCGATATGTGAGGGCGCCTCTCCAGCCACTCCTCAAAGAGGCGTGCCCAGCACTGGGTCGCGACAGTCGCAGTCTCCAATCCGCCATAAGATCCCGCCGGAGCTTAGGAGCATTGCGCCGCGATTAGCCGCGGCAGCGGAGTCATTTTTGGTTACTGATCGGCTTCCGTGGCTAATGGTGCAATGTTATGTAGCACAATATTATGTGTTATTCTGATGTATAAGCTACGAATATCTTGCAAAGCCATCGGCCAGCCTTGCTACTGCCCGTATGTATCATCATTATATTGCTGCGGAGTAATTTTAAAACTCTGTGATATCTCTAATTAAATTTATTGTAATTAAATTATGTAAACGGCAATTTTGAAAACATGTATTGGATAAATTATTTATGTTGATAAGGATTTACTATATTCATGAAAACACCCTGGCAAATCATGCATTATTTTAGAACTAATTTCATTGCCATAAAAATGTTTATAGTTAGTGAATTATATATATATATTTTGGTGAGTGGGAAATCATCCAATGACTGCTCCCGTCCTGGGTGCGACGGGAGGGCGTGTCAGACTCTTACTGACTAAAACCCACTCATGTTCCTTCGATTGCCCTTTATGTTCCGAGGTCACGGTAACTATTATAAACATTCCGCAACCCCGGCAGGCGTTGGCCCTGTTGGGCCCCTTCTTGTGCTGACTCCTTCTCTTTGAGGCGCGCGTGGAACAAAACGCGCCGTCTACGCGGTCCTGGTCCTAGCCGGGCGGCGAGCTACCCATCGCTCGCCATCCGTCGAGGCTCGTCGTTGCCTCTCGCGCGCCGCCGCTTCCTTCACTAGCATAACTGCTTCGCAGAAGGAGGCGACGGCATCCCATTCCGTCTCGCCCCGTAGCATGGCCTGAACCAGCGCCGGGCGCGAGAGGTCACCGCCGCCGATCGCCTCTACGAGGACACGTCGATGCTCCGCCCATGCGCGGCACACCTCAACTGTGTGCTCGACCGTGTCCTCCAGGCGACCGTTACTGCAGTGGTGACACCCAGGCGTCGCTTCCGCCCGAATCCGACACAGGAACCTCCCGAACTGACCATGTCCGGTGAGGACCTGTGTCAAGCGAAACGTGAGAGTGCCATGACGCCTCTCCAGCCACTCCTCAAAGAGGGGTCTTACCGCCGCTATAACGGCGTGCCCAATAGATATATATTTGACATATACTGTCGCGAACTTTTTTTAGAACGTTTAAAGAGACGCAATTCTTTGGTACATAATTTTTGCGTAACTTTAACCATTTACGCAGCGCACGCAACGGATACCAACAAAAGGAATATTTTTTCCCGTTTTTGTCACACTTTTCACACACATTTCTGCTCGGCTCCTATGTGTCTCAGCGTTATGTGATTGACCTATAACCTGCCCAGAAGTATGAATTGTAATCGTACTAAGTTTGATTAAAATCCCTTTAGTAGTTTTTAACCCATGCGTGCACATACAGACAGAGAGAGAGAGACAAAAAATTTACTGATTGCATTTTTGGCATCAGTATCGATCACCAATCATCCTCCAATATTAATCCGTACTTTCGTACTGATATTATAAATGCGAAAGTGACCCTGTCTGTCTGTCTCTTCTTCACGCCTAAACCACTGAACCGATTTGAATGGAATTTGGTACAGATATAGTCTGAAACCCGAGAAAGGCATAGAATAGATTTAATCCCGGAAATCCCCCGGGAACGGGAACTATTTTTCAACGCGGACGAAGTCCTGTGACTAAGCAAAAGCTAGTTTTAAATATATATTCAATGTACACAATTGAGCTCTATACAGTTTGTGGGCACTTACGTAGTAACTATTTAGTAATCTATGCTTATAGGCTGAAGATGTTGTTATAGCGGCAACAGATAACTATTCGACTATCATGGTGCATGAGATACAGCCTGGTGACAGAAAACAAAAAACCAAAAATCCTCTCTTAGTGCTCACTTGCTTCAGTGGTAAAACCTAGATACAAAGTTTTAAGTGAATCCATAAAGAAATAAAAACATTTAATTTACCCCCCTTTTGTCCCCCATGGGGAGAATTTCCAAATATCCTCTTGCAGTGCTCAGTATTTTATTGCATCATTGGTGGAACCTACATGCAAAGTTTTAAGAAAATTCATAAAGAAATAAAAAAAATATGTTTACCCCCTTTTCTCCCCCATGGGGGAGAATTTCCAAAAATACTCTCGCAGTGCTCAGTTGCATCACAGGCGGAATCTACATGAAAAAATTTAAGTAAATCCATTAAGAAATAAAAAAATCCGTTTACCCCCCTTTTCTCCCCCATGCGGTGGAATTTCCAAAAATCCTCTCTTAGTACGCGCTTACACCCTCCAACAAACACACATGCCAAATTTCAGCTCTCTACGACCAGTAGTTTCGGCTGTGCGTTGTCTGTCAGTCAGTCAGTAACGGAAGCGTTTTATATATACAGACAGATTATAGATCTATGCATGCTCACAGTCGCACTTGCATAAGGGTCTAGCGTAGTAGGTATTTCATCCATTTTAGTTTGTTTTCACTGTACAGTGGAAGTGTGACAGCAGTTTACGTAGTTTTAATTATTTTTGGGATAAAATATTACCTATATTAAAAATTACAAAAATCGATTCAGTAAACGATTCTGAACAAACTATTTTCTCAAAGTGCATTAATTCAGTTACACATTGTATACATTCTGGATAATATATGACTAATAAAAATCTAAATAATAATACATTAATGAATCATAAAGAAAACAATAATGAAATTATATTTTTTTTCTATTGAACTTACATTCAATTGAAAAAATTGAGATACAAGACCCTTGCGTCGGAATTTGATCTTTTTTACTGGATCTGGATTGTTACCTTTGATTATGTTCCACTATTTTATTACAATACTAAGGGCTGAATTTTTAATCATCAGGTAACTTCTATCTGTGGAATAAATATGACGGTTTGACTTATTTTCTATACAAAAGCTGTTAAAACGTCAAACAAACTCTTAAGATAAAGTTATCAGGCGATTGCAAAATCGGCCCTAAACCAATATAAACTTATCTCTGAGCAAAACGAAAGAACAAATTATAGGCTTCACTTACAATCATACCTTGCAACGCCATCTATTGAGGTAAGCGTAAACTGTAAACGTATCCATCTGCTTCCAGCTTCTTTTCCTATCTACCTACCTCAGCGTTCAAACCGCTACGATATCAAACTAGGGCAATAAATGGGAAACAATTAGGTTTTTTTACTTATAATTAAATCTTTTTTATTTACTATATTAATTATTCATGTTTAAAAGCTATGGGTGTATTGAAAGAAAGAAAACACATTTATTCTGGACACACACACATACACAATTAAAAACAATAACAATCGACGAAGAAAGCGTACATTATATGTAGCCTGTGCGAGGCCAGAAAAGATTATTACTGTACTAGCTTTTGCCCGCGGCTTCGCTCGCGTTAGAAAGGGACAAAAAGTATAGCCTATGTTACTCTCCATCCCTTCAACTATCTCCCCTTAAAAAAACACGTCAATTCGTCGCTCCGTTTTGCCGTGAAAGAAAGACAAACATACAGACAGACAGACAGACACACTTTCCCATGTATAAAATTAGTATGGGTTGTAGATGTCTATAGTCAGCAGCGACTTAACATCAGGTGAAACATCAGCTTGTTTGCATAAAAATCATTACCTTTCTTTAGACACCGCCGCGGTCGGGTAAAATACAATAGAACCGCTTCCTTTCACCAGGCACGTCTGAAACTGTTAACATTTACATAAGTAATACCTAGTAAGTGATTTTGCCCTCTGCCATTTGCATTTCAGGTCGTATTCCAATATTGCCTCTAGGTTTGGACTCTGTAGTACCTTTACGCTAGCACCTTTTGGAGGTAAGCAATGATTCTTTATTGTTACTTTTCTTTAGGCTTTGAAATTGTATAAATGCAGTTATTTTAAGTTGTTGCATTACATAGTATAAAATAAAACAAAGTCCTATTTAACTGTCTGTACCCATTATGCCTAAATCTTTAAACTAAGCAACGGATTTTGATGCGGTTCAAAGAACAAATAAAATCCGAGATTTACAAATATTTGTAACACAGTCTATTATTGTCTCTACAGCAAGGGAAAGACCTCTTCTCGTAGAGACACACACTTTTCGTACAGGTGACATAATATTATCACGCTTGCTTATTGGCCGATTGAAGATACTTACATAATCACGGAAAACCATGATGGCCCAGAGCATCAACCTCCGTTGTAGGTTCAAAACCAGACAGGCACTGACTTTTGCAATTCATAATATTATGTAATCTCTAATTTGATATTTATTGCAATCCCTAATATTTTTCGTACATCTTTGACAGTCGTTAAAGATAGCTAGATATTTGGCAATCATTCTACCCATAAATCCTGTTATAGTAACTGATGTGCGAAGGTATGACAGACACTGTCATGGTCTCCTTAGCCTTTTCCCAACTATATTAGAGCCTAACCGATTTCCAGTCTAACCGGATTCAGCTTGATACCTAAGCGACTGCCTATCAGACCTCCATCACCCAGTTACTTGGCGACACGGTATCCTTTGGATAGACTGATCAGGCTTTCTGGCTTCTGACTAACCGCAATGACTATCAAAGTCAACGGATTTAAATCACAGAATAATAAATAGTTACTACGTAACAGATACTTCACTCCAATACAAAAACCAAAATACCTACGCTATAATAGCCTACAAAATCTTAATAATAATACCAGTTGTTTGCAGCAAGGAGAAATGTACCATAAGTACGCACAAAGAGAGTTGAGATTCTTTTGCCCGCCGCGCGACTTACGTGTGTGCGTGTCGTCCAGCAAATCTGCTAGGGTTATACGTATGATGATAATGGTAATAAAACGAATGTTTTAGAAAAACAATTATTTTTTTATTTATTGATCAAATATTTTTTAGTTTGATAATATGACCGATGCATATTTTTCGTTCCTTGAATTCCCGACTTATATATTTTAGTGTCGAAAATATCCAAAACCGCGTGAATAATTTTAATAAATAATCAAAAGGGAAACAGGAGAATTAGGAAACAGGGGAATTGGACAATAATCACGCAATAATTACGTGGTTTCGGCATTTTGATAATCAGCGCTGTACCCGTGACGCGCGACCACTCAGCCGGGCGCGCGACAGCCGGCACTGGGATTACGTAACTTGCAATAGCCGAGCGATCGCGATAATTTAGCAAAATTTGCTGCTCAAACGTCAAATTCAAAATACGTCACGTCAAATAGCAAACTAGCGATAGTGCTGCCTCTGTGGAGCAATCAGTTAACTAAAATATGCATTTTTCGTTTGGTGGTTTCGTATTTAGTATGGTTTTTAAGAGCAAAGTTAAGTGTTTTTTGTTAAAGGTGATACTTAATTAGTTCCAGCGATTGCTACTTTATCGTCATCGTAGCAATAAGTGCATTAGAACAATCAGCGAGCGATTAGCAATCGGTTCATACATAATACGATTTTTTTTGACGATCGCGCGGTGATCGCGCGATCACTGCGCAAATATTGCTGATTGCTGTTTCATAGGTAATAACCCCGCCGGTGTTCGTTGTACCGTCGACGATACGCGAAGCGGTAGGCATAAAACGCGTGGCCTTGAGCGAGTGACGGACGCCTGTTTAAATGCTTTCCGAGGCACGGGATGTCAGAAATACCGCCAATGGTATATGTATGTAGTTAGGAAAAAATATACAGAGATGATGATACATAAACACGCACTATTATTCACCTGAATGCGGGTCTGCTGATGGCGAGCGATGGGTAGCTCGTCGCCCGCCTAGGACTAGGCCCGTGTCGACGGCGCGTTTTATTTCAGCACGTGAAGGGGCCCTCTATGGCCGATGCCCGCCGGGGTTGCGGAATAGGTTGAAATAAACACCGTGGCCATGGAACGTATAGGGCAACCGAAGGAACATGGATGGGTTTTAGTCAGTAAAAGTCTGACACAAAGGGCGGAAGAAGTCATTCGATGATTTCCCACACATCAAAAAATAAAAAATAAATTCACCTGGACAAAAGAGTATTAGCTATTACTAAAATTTGCGATTCAAGTATATTTCTGTTTTTAATTCACCTGTGCTTAACTCACTTCTAAAACATAAGTCCTTACTGTGTTTATTCTCAGCGGTCTATATCTTACAAGTTCAGGTGGCTTGTTAAAACTCAACTTGTGACTAAGTTCAAGTAAGTTTGCCAAGTAAGCGCTACCGTTGAGGTTTTAGTAAAATACTGTTGTATTCATAAAATGCAGTGTGTAATTTCGGACTTTAATTAACGTTTGCTTTTTGGCGAAACTTTCGTGTTCAATGTTTAATTGTGTAATTTTTAAGACATTATAAAGGTGATAGCCTCTTTTCCGTAGATACCAGCCACTCTCTTGAAATTATTTATTTTGAATCGTTCTTCAAAGCTAAAAATATGGATGATGTGGGTTGCCCACAAAAAAAAGAAAACTAAAGTACTTTTGAGATCCCTTATAAACAACAATTATCTTTCAGTAGTCATCAGTTTCAACAAGTTTCAACACAATATTTTTTAGTTTTATGGTAAACAAAGCTATATATATATTTACGATAGAATAACACCTACAATAATATTAATTCCATGTCTTACGTGGTACAGACAGCTAAAATATAATACTAATTTAGATAAAATATTAATAAAACTTGACCCACAATTGTTACGGCAATTAATTCATTTCACTAAAAAATCCAGGCCATTGATTGCAAACCTCGTCGGATATTTAAAAATAGAACAATAAGAATCGCGCCATTTTGTTTTCTTTTTAGCCCAGAAACGTGCTTCGTGCAATAATTCCGCGGCCAGTTGAACATTTTTCTGATTAGAATAAGTGGACAAATAATGATGATTGGGAAATGAATAAACTATGCTTTTAATATAATTTTTGGCAGGTGTTACTGATCTCATGGCTTAGCTATAGGTGCTGCGTTTTCCCTCCCACTTTCTTCCTTTATCTTTTCCCGGTAATATGAAAAAGAGAGGAAGAAAGTGGAAGAGCATCTGTGTTATCTCACACACATAAAGTCACGTACTTCGAAATACCGTACTTTCTAACTCACGTAATTTGCAGTTATGAACTTTATGAATACCGAACATCGACATTTCAAAATTCGGTATTCCGTGATACAGTCTACTAAAACACATACTTGGCTAGCCACCTGATGGATGATGGATGGCACGGTTCGTTCAGTAGCTGACCAATTAGTTGCTATACTGCGTGTTGCTTGTTCGATTCACGCACGGGACAGATATATGTACGGTCTACCTTCAGGTATTTGTTCCCAGACTGGTTGTGTGTATAGGCTCCTCGAAATTTCTAACGTAGGACACCATTTTTTGTTAAAAAAGAAAAACCCTTTGCTTGGCTACTATAACTAAAGTTCGACCGGCAGAGCACAATATATTGTTTTGTTACTCTATCCCACTCCTGGGCAAAGGCTTCTCCAGTCCTACCATTTCTCTTAAATATTAGGTAGCAAAAATGAATTTATATTCTGGCTTCCTCTGCAAGTATTTTGTTGTAATTTGCATCACATTACCAAACGGACGGCTTATCAGGATAATGCATGATAATTGTTAACAAAAGTTCCGTTGGCGGCCGCCATTTTTGTGCTAATGCCACGTGAGAATTCCGAGAGTTTTAAAACTGCTTAACAAAATTCCAAAACATAGAGTACATTTTTATATGTTTCAAATTATTTTACATACACGTCGGAAATGATAACGCGATTGATACTTTTAGAATCGATTCTGTTCATGTGTGGTCACCCAGTGTTAATTTTGTTTTTTGTATTTTTATAATCACACTTGCCCTTTCCCAATTGTGTTAGGGATAAACCCTCCCCGGTTTATCGATAATAAAAAGCAAGTTTTTGTACAAACGCATGGTGAAAACGTATGGTACAACTGATTGTTGTTTTAGAACAAACAACATTAGAGGATCTTAAATGTCTCTCCATCGTAAGTTTTTTAATAACACTATGGTTATGTTTGTTAATAGGTTGTTTTTTTTTATTATTATGGGCTTACTCTTGGTCCCAGACTAGCCCGAGGGCATAGACGGAGCCTACGATGGAGCGAGCCCACCCAGTAGATGCCTATGCACTAGTTTCTTAAGTACTGTTTGCAGTTGTTTTAATTTTTAAAAAAATACAAGTTTTTTTATTTATTTAAGTTCGTTATTTTAGCATGATTCAAAGAGTGAAACTCCTAGTGTCCAGGTTTATCAATCATGTCTGTGCCAACATGCAAACAGCTTTTTACCTAACATTTCCCTGTGCCTTTTCTCAAAATGTTAATCATGCTATAAAAATTAGAAGACACGTATGCACTTCTACTTACACTGACACTACAACTTAAGCCTCTTAATTTATTCCACGTAATCATCCACAACATCAGAAACTTCAGATCGTTCCGTGTACACTCTCCACTCCGGCTTCGCTTTCATCATATCCTGCAGATCCACCTTCTGCATTGTGACCCTCACGAGGTCCTTAAGAATCTTCCTAATATCTTCATCCTTCGCTAACACTCCCTTTATCCTTTCTTTTGTGAGACCAGAAAAATCTCTCCTATTTGGTAATGGAGCTTGAAGGTCATTAGGAGGCAGTTTCTTCTTCTTTCTCATGCGTTTCATTTGCGGTTGGACTACTTCCACTGGCATTTCTGTTGGGTCCATGTTTACGTTGGACCTTTGTATACTGGAGAATGGTTCTGATGGTTTCATGAAGTGTGACGTTGGGGCGCTACCACAGTCGTTTCCACATGTCATGGAGCAGCACATCTTCGGGAATGGGCAGTCGTTCTGCCTCGGCGCTTGAGTCGGTGGTGGTGGGGTTGATAGTACCACCATCCGCAAAGGTTCTGGTTTTTCAGTTTTTGCATTATGCTGACAATCCTTAATGTACAGAAGGTTTTCTATGCTTCCCTCGTCTGATGCTCGCATTTTGTGTTTTCTGGACTTTCTTGATTTGGTGAATGCTTGTGTGATGTAAAGTGTTAATATAAACTGAAACAAGAGATGGGCAAGTATTATGACTATGTTACTAGTCTTTCACATTTTTTAATTATTCGAAAATTTATATAATATGGACTCCATTATATTTTTATATATAGGTATAATAGTGCTTTTTTTTTTGGGAGTGGGAAATCATCAAATGACTGCTCCCGTCCTGGGTACCTATAGTGTTAGACGAAAGTTCCCCAATCATGATTACAAAGTTTTATTAAAATTACAGGTTTAGCAGATAGTTGAAATTTTCTTTATATAATCTTATAAATATTAATGGGAATCTTGTAGAAGTCCCAGAGATTAAATCGTCCCAACAAACAACCAAAATCATAAAATCTGTTGATCTATTTACATAAAAAATTGTGTAGTAGTTTACGAGACTATATCACAAAAAAAAAACAAATCACACATTTTAAACAAGCTACAAAAAGTTACTCACAATTTGAAATAAATCCATTGTAAATACATTGACGAAGGCTTGGCGCGTGCGCAGACCTTATCGACACTGGTGTTGAAGGAAATCGGTCGCGCCGTGTTTACTAAACATAACGGCCTATTTACAAGAAGCATTACGTTCACGTGTCCTGCGTACAGATTTGCGAACTGATGGCTGAATGTGATTTTAGGATGAACAGATGGGTTTCAGGCGTGGCTTTGTTAAGTACTGAAGATAGTCTAACTGGTCTTTCAATGTTCAAGTGACTGCTAGGTACTGAAGAGACTGGCTGGTATTGAACTTAAACCTTATTTATAAATAGAATACGATCTAATCATCATCATCAGCGGGTGTCAGTCTACTGCTGTCTAGGCCCCTCGCAAGACGCGCTACTTAACCCGATATCGACTTTAGATGTATAAATTTATTGCTACAGACCTACCTTTTGCCCCTGACTTTGCGTGAATCCCGAAGCGAATGCAAATAAAATCGCAAATAAAAATGTAAAGTATTATGTTTTGAAGTTTATCAAAACCGTTGCAGTGGTTAAGCCGAAAGAATAACGACAGACAGACTCCAAAAAGTCCAGTTTTTCTTTACCGACATCAATGATGTCCAAGAAAAACATTTCGGTGACCTGTTCCGAACATAACACCATGCATTAAGCACCCAGTAGGCTTAGTAGGTGTTTTACCCGCTGAGATTCACCCGTTCCGGTCGAAACAGGAATTACATTATTATTAATACTAGCTTCTGCCCGCGGCTTCGCTCGCGTTAGAAAGAGACAAAAAGTAGCCTATGTTACTCTCTATCCCTTCAACTATCTCCACTTAAAAAATCACGTCAATTCGTCGCTTCGTTTTTCCGTGAAAGAAAGACAAACATTCAGACAGACAGACACACACTTTCCCATTTATAATATTAGTATGGATGGATTTTTGAGTGTTTTGCATGATACTTTTGTTTTAAGCTAATTCAAATCTTTTCATTCTCACCGTACAATAACAATTTATTTTACTTTATTTTGTACGATGCGAATGAAAATTGTAAATTAATTGATTTTAAATAAGCTCCATTGAGTTATCTTGACATTCTGCTGCATTTAATAGAATTCCAATCATTGTTTTCATAATAACATCATGAACTAGATAAAGCACGATTAATTGAACTATAGTCATGTTTATTTCGATGAAATACAAAATAATTGCTTCACGATCTTATCGGAGTGCAATAAAAATGATAAACTAAGCTATCTAGTTCATTAGTCGTCACTCGAAGGCAAGTGTCCACTTCAAATGTTTTAATTACACTGATTTCATGATAAAGGGATGTTTTTGTACGTAAACTAGCTTATGTTTTTGCAATGAGCTTATCGTTTTTCAAATTTTTTCTGTAAGGCCTCTCGACGACAACGGACTACAGACCAATTTTTATAAAGGACGATGGGTCGGCGCGTAGTGTTCTATTCAATAGGTAGTGTGGGTGTTTGTTAACGTATTTGTTTTATCTCATGAATCCTAACAGGTCCCAATGTCATAATATTGATATTCCCATAATAACAAAAATAATAAATTGGCCAAGTGCGTGTCAAGCCACGAAAATTTTGAGTAGTTTCAAACAAAATATTAATCTCGACTAGTAATTGTTTGTATTTTTAAATCCCTTTGCGTTGTAAAGTCGCCAATGTATAGCAACTGTACAACGCTAGCACAACCCAAGATTTCTCAATGAAACGATGTATGTTATTGGCAACTGCCAGACACATCTCTTACAAAATTCATATCTGGGCACACAAACCAATAAAAAACTACAATAAAAGAAACATTCATTTTCTCAAAATTTATTTTCCTCAAAGCTATTAAATAGCTTGCATCAACTCCTTCTCCAATTCTGAAAACTGTACATCCTTGGAATTCAATCTCTTTTTATACAACTCCACTTCAGCCAGAACGAATTCTCGTACCCTAGTAGCGTTGACGAAATTATCCTCTTCGTTTGGCCTGTTCCTCACATCTTCGCAGTAATGGTACCACCAAGGAAGCACCAAATAGTGGTCTTCAGGTCTAAGGGTCATTTCTATGCAAAATTCTCTGTTGGGTATTTGAAATTCGGATAAGACCTTCTTGTCTTGTGAGGCATTTCTTTGCACAAGTTTGTCGTTGTTTTGGTGGGTTTCTCGTTTGTCGGGTGGTCTGCGAGGCTGCATGAAGCGGCAGTCGGTTACCGATAGGCATATTAGTGTGAAGAGACATAGTCGCTGGGGACAATGGGAAGGTTTGTTAAAGAAATATTTGTATTACGAATGTTTGCGATTTAGTGTCCGAAATCTTTTTTCTTTTATTTATATAGTATTTTTTTAAAGATATATGTATAGGTGGCCATTAACGGTCATTTTGGCGCGTCAGTTGAACTGACGTACATCTAAAAGGAGATGTTTTAGAAATGTATGGAGCTTGGGCCAGCACTATGTACACCTAATATAAATATCATTATAAAGTATAGTTAACGGTTTTTGATGTTAACTCCCTATATTTTGGCTTCTTTTTTATGTAATATCAATTTAACTCGGTCAAGGAGTAAGCTAAAATGTCATTTTAAAAATGACGTTTGAAAAAAAAAAAGAATGTCAAACGTCAAAGATTAACGGAAACGAAACTTAGAACTGTCAAAGTCGTCAATCAAACGTCATAACACCACTGTCATGGCTACCTAAAAGAAGGGTTAACTCACTAAAAAACTTTGGAAATATTTAATTATTTACAATTTTACTTTTATTCAAATTAATTTATTTGTATTTTTATGAAAATCTATTATTTTTTTCTTTTTTATCTATGTAGTGTACATAGAGGTGGCCCAAAATCAAACATCTCCTTTGAACGTGAGTTTTACAACTAGACTGACGCAAAAAATGACCGTCAATGGCCACCTATCTCAAGATTTGGTAAAAGTTTTTAAATGCTTCTCTCCTACATTTAAAAAAATAATAGGAGAGTTTATAACATCTGTAGTCGATCGCCAATTTTATTATTGCTCATTAAGTGCGATGGATGGTCGAGGAAGAAAAAAAAATCAAATCAACAAATAAATGTGAAATACATAGTGTATAGCCATATTATTTAGGACACCAAGTTGTGCGACTCGGTTCACACCACCAATCAAATGTATGAGTATCATTGGGTGTCGCAACTTGTGGCGCCGCCAAGTGCCACCCACCATACATGAGGTTTGTAGCGCGACCAAGTAGCGTCACCTGGTATTTTAATGAAATATGGTCCTTAGAGAAATAGGATCCGTAAAAAGCAAGTAAAAAAATCGTACCAACATGAATGTAGCCCTCGGATCACACATGTTTTATCCACGAATACCACAAGAGCAATTGTTAATAACCACTTACATAAAATCTTTTAATCTAATAATAATGAAGTAAAGAAAACAAATTATATTTAACGACGTGTTAAATTCTGTTTTACATGTGAAATAAGATAAGGTGTCGGGTGATTCAAATAATTTATTTTCAAACACACTTTCTCGAAAACAGGAAGGAGTCCTCGTTTCTTTATTTTTCATTTATACTCACTCACTAGGGTAGGTATCTCATATCCGCATGGATAGCAATACGAAAATGAAATCCATAAACATTATGTTATAATATTTAGGGCAAGAATGTCGAATTTAGGTTTAAAATAGAATTATTTTATCCCAAGTGTATTGAAAAACGTCGTTTGATACACGTGAAGATTTTGTCACTGCAGCGCTTGGCTCCAGAACACCCTCGCCTGCGGCTCGGACGAATTCCACCTCGCGTGCAATGACAAACTTTCTCCACTTTGATACAAGTAGAGAAAGTTTGTCATTGTACTATTTTATTGCACTTATTTATCCTCCCCCTAACCTGTGACGTAATTCATGTAGGTATATCTCGCGCCTTCACTACACCACCAAGGCAGAGGACATCGTGGAGTACTTGCGTCAAGAGGTATTCCATGAAGCACACCCAAACGAAGCACACCCAGACGAAGCACACCTAAAGTATACCACTTAGCACACCCGTAGGTGGGCTTCAAATATAAAATTAAAATTATTATTTTCCTATTCCACGAAGCACACCTACTAATCTCGCATAGTGCGGGACTAATAGGTTTAATAGGGCTTAATAAATAGGTTTACATATCGGGAACAAAGTGTCCCAAAGAGTTTCGTGGAATACCTCGGTGTCAAAAGCTGAAGTACACTTTGAGAGTGCAGCTGCTGGAGTCGCGCCGCAACGTTTATTTTAAGGCGTTTGTGGTGCTCGTACCAACATGTTTACTGCCATCCGTGTTGAATGAAAACCTTTGGCCACAGAACATGGTGTTCCGTCACTTCCGCGGACAAGTGCCACCGGAGTTCACAAAGACTTTGTACAACGTAGGGAAGTGTTACTAACATGATTCAAGTTTAACTTTTTACTAACAAATTGATTATAATTGTTTGTATGTTACATTAAAGTATTTATTTATGAAATAAAATTCATTTACTTATGGCCCCATTCATGGTAAAACACAAAAAAATCTCCTTAAGATCGTGTTACTAACTAACTTTGGTATAAAGACTTTGGACAATAACTTGAAGCTTCACAGAGGGATTTAAAAACCGTATCGTAGAAATAAAGCAATGTGTTAAAAAATATTTACTATTTAGTCAAAATTGCCAAAAAAGCTATGGCCAGCCTTCTTTTAGTGTGTAAAATAGCCTAATAAAGAATATCATCATCTCAGTTTCACGGCGAATCAGGTACATGTTTACGAACAATTTTTATATTTAAAATATAACATAAAAAGCCAGACACCGCTCTGATATCTACTATATAGCCGACAGTAAGCCAAAAACACAAATATTTTCTCCACAGATATTGAAGAAATTTAATATAAATAGTACGTGTGTATAAAGGAAGAAGGTGGCAAATAACTGAGATATTACGACTGCAAAGGTTTCTATGTTTTGGTATTACTGGGGTTCCCTCCATAACACGTTTTTGTACGAAGAAACATGGAAACGTATGTTTCCTTTTTGTGCGTGGTTATGCTCTAGTGATATCTTAAAAAAGTTACGAGTTTACTTTAATGTGTATTTAGCACAAATGTTTTAAGAATTCATGACATGGGATGACACTATACTAACAGTATTAAAGTCTTAAAGATTTTGTAGACGTAGAAGATAGACCTATTACAGATTTTAATTCATTGGTTAGACTATCAGACTTTTGAATGACTACAGGGACCAAAGCCTTCTTTCCTGCAATCAACGAATCGAGTTACCATGCTATCTCTTCACCACCCTAGGTTGACTGGTAGAAAATGCCTGCGGCATTAAGTCTGCCTATGTACCGTTGTGCATAAAGTATAAATAAATAAATAAATCGACTCGAAACGAAGAAAAAGACGGAGAAACTCAAAACTTTAAAATCATGACGTCCTGTTTAAAAGGGGTTCCCTACTTGAAATCGAATGACGTGAGATCGAATAACACATGCTCGAAAACGTTTGCTCGATAGTTCTTGAAATCGATAAATCATGAGCTCGAAAGTTCACTTCCTCGATGCATAGAGATCCACTGACGATTGTCGTTCCCAATCAAATCTTGTGGATCCCGATTTTGACATATTATATCCCTTGTTGGTGGTAGAAGACTACCACCGGGACTACCGGGGCGATGCTGACCTCTTTAGAAGTCAATACTCTAAAATTTTCTATGAAGCAGGACCAGCATATTTCCAAAGTTTTTGAAGTATTTCGTTAAATAAACCTAATCTTATAAATTCAATTTAACATGCAATTATTTTCATTTGATTGTGTGAAAATGTTTCCTTATTTATTGTTCGATTAAAAGGTTTATTTTAATTGGTGATTACAAGTTGTTCCAATGGTCAATGAGAATAAAACTCATGTGGGCCCCGAGAGCAAAATTTTTGTTGGTATTGTTATTTTTTAATTATTTTCAAAGCTGTTGATGAACGGTCTCTCTTTTAGGAATCATTATACTCCCAAAAGTATTTTTAAAACATTCTCTACTGACTCTTAACACTTTAAAATCATACATACGTAAAAATTTTTCTTTATTTCAAGTTCAAAATTTGCCAATTTTGAACTCGAAGGTTTCTGCATGTTTATGTATAAATTTTGAAAAACATTTCTTTAACAAATCATAACATTGTTTCCAGAGAGTATATCTCCTCACTTGTATTTGCCTAACGGTAACCGACTGCCGCTTGCTGCCGCCCCATACAACAAATGACAGACGTCCAGATTCAAAAGAAAATGAAATTGAAGACAAAGAAAATAACGAAGACATAGACCAAGAAAACCATAAAACAGGTAACAGACTCACACCCCAAAGTGAAAACGAACAGGATGATATTAAAATAAATGACAGAAGAAGGTACGAAAAACTTAATCCAGCACACCATACGGTATGTAACAACCGTGCAAATGAAAGAGACAACGACAGACGTCCAGACGAAGAACCCCTGAAAAGTCCCTTAGGATTCGGTAAGAGAAACTTAAAGAACTTTACAATATCCAAATCAGAATTTTGTATCGAAATGAACCTTAGAATACAAGACAACCCTTCGGTCCTCCCCTGGTGGTACGAGTTCTGTGACGAAGTAAAGAAAGGGGATCCAGAACGGGCTAAAGAAAACATCAGCTTCACTGAAATTCACAAATACATCTTAACAGAAATTAAGTTCTTGGATAAAAAAATGCATATTGACCTCACACAAATGTCAGGACTGGACAAGGAATTATTCAGCTTATTAGGAATTAATTACTCCAGCTTCTAAATAAATGTATTGTTAAATTACCAGGCTTTCAATTAATTTAGTTTCTTTTTGTACCATTTTGATTTTTACCGATAGGAAGTATGTCATGTGATCATGAAGCGTTTGAGTTAAAGAGCTATCAGATAATTTTTGATTCGAATTCCAATTTGATTTACATGAATATTTCATAGTGCTCTGTCAGTCAGTAGGCAATAATTTTTTTCCCTATTTGCTGTAAGAAAAAGAAATTTCTTATAAGTAAAAAAAATGTATTACCTACTCCTATTATGCGGAAATCTGATAAGAGTTTTTTAATACATAATTCAAAATATCATTTAAAATCTCAGCAAATCAGTACTTACTTAAATGGTTAAACTCGTAAAAGACATAAATAGCCTTATCAATTAAACTCATCAATAAATGTAATAGCGTATTTCCACGCACGTCTCCATAGCTAATTAATCACACAACTATAGTAGTCCAATTAGATTTGTGGCATCCCTGAGAGGGCTTCGTCTCAGATTTAGCATTTAGTCAATAATTACCTAATAAATAGATGAATCTTATTAATTAATTATATATTATGCTTTTTGGTTTAGAGATCATCTTGACTTTTCATATTCATATAATTCTTAATAATCTTAATTATTGGCAATGCTGCCAGCCTTTTGGGCACCTGTTCTAATGACAGCGATGCGGAGTTTTTTGATGCCCAGTGAGGTCCTCGTATAATTGTTTTTTTGTGTAAGTTTTGAACATAATTTATTTAAAAATTATATAATTTCGATATTTAGGTATTCAAAAATATTATTGCATAGTATACAGTTTTAATCAACACACAACATAAAACCTCTACCTTTATAAGCAACATTCACTAAACCTAGGAAGTACATACCTAAGTATTATTATTTATGTACCCATTAACGCTCCAAACCAAAAAAGTGATAGTTGTCTTATACCAAATAAATAAATACAAATAAAAATAAATGCTTATGACATATACAGTATAAAAGGAAGCATTGAAACAAAACCCAAGCTAGACCTCTGTCTCACTATAATATTTCCTTAAACTTTTACAACCAAGTACTTGTAATAGCTGAGTCATGAGGTAAGAATACGAAGAAGGTTCACTCTTGAAGATGGAGTTGGAAGTGCTCGCATCCAACCTGTACAAGGATATTAATACAATGTTGTTGAGTATATAAGTTCACAAACGAACTTGCACCACTTGCACCATAATATTAAGATTAATAAATAAATAAATAAAATAAATATCTTGGAACAAGTCACACACGGCCATCTGATCCCAAGCTAAGCAGAGCTTGTGTTTTGATAACCAGACAACTGATATACATACTTATATATTCTAAATAAATACATACACGTACATATTATAGATAAATTACACCCAGACACAGAACAAACAATCATGCTCATCACACAAAGTTTGCCTGGGTGGGAATCGAACCCATGACCTCCGGATTAACAGTCAGGGTCACTGACCACTAGACCAACAGGCCCGTCAAAATTATGCAAACATTGATAAAATTGTTACTTGTGTCTAATTGTAAGTCATCTTCTGAACTTCTTTTTTAATACGATGATGTGATTCCTTTCTTATTCTTAATTTTTACTGGGCTGTCCACATAAGAGCGTTTCATTTTCAGGGTGTGATGTATGAGGTCTGGTGCCCTTAAATTTTCTTGGATAACTTATGTTAGTATTATTAACCTTATTTGGCTAAGGCGTCATATTCTATTTAATTTTTTGTAAAACATGTAAGTATCTACTATTTATTTTTCGTTGTGATACGTTGCCGGTAGCTCTAAAGGTTCCTCAGATTTTATTTACACAGTTCAAAGGACATTTACACAGTTCACAAAAGGTCAAAAAAATGAGCAAACAAACTTTCTTGATTAATGAGTTGTAACTTGTAATTTGATTTTTTTTAATCTAAACTTATCTGACGTTGTCATAGTTTCCTTCCATTATTTTTATCAATATACTTTATTTATGCCATGTGTAGCGTACAAGTGGTCCTTCTGTTTTTTTAGTTCTCTACGATGCAATCCTACTCAATATAAAGGTCAGCGCAAAGAGAGCAACAATATTTCTGCCTATTTTTTTAAATCCTTTTCATAAATGTGAAAAGTGAGAATGAGATGTACAGCCCGACGCCATTGCGCAAGGATCAATAGACTACCTAAACACAAAAGCAAAAACTAAAATCTTCACTTCCTTTTTTTTTTTTTTTTTTGGTGAGTGGGAAATCATCCAATGACTGCTCCCGTCCTGGGTGCGGCGGGAGGGTGTGTCAGACTCTTACTGACTAAAACCCACTCATGTTCCTTCGATTGCCTTTTATGTTCCAGGGTCACGGTAACAGTTATAAACATAACATTCCGCAACCCCGGCAGGCGTTGGCCCTGTTGGGCCCCTTCCTGTGCTGACTCCTTCTCTTTGAGGCGCGCGTGGAACAAAACGCGCCGTCTACGCGGTCCTGGTCCTAGCCGGGCGGCGAGCTACCCATCGCTCGCCATCCGCAGAACCGCGCCTACGGTGGCCGGTAGTCGTCTTGCGACTCTCGACGTCTTCGCCTGGGTCTTTGTCCGGGGCGAGAGGCTCGTCGTTGCCTCTCGCGCGCCGCCGCTTCCTTCACTAGCATAACTGCTTCGCAGAAGGAGGCGACGGCATCCCATTCCGTCTCGCCCCGCAGCATGGCCTGAACCAGCGCTGGGCGCGAGAGGTCACCGCCGCCGATCGCCTCTACGAGGACATGTCTATGGTCCGCCCATGCGCGGCACACCTCCACCGTGTGCTCGACCGTGTCCTCCAGGCGACCGTTGCTGCAGTGAAATCTTCACTTACTTCCAACGGTCCAAGGATGATGCAAGGAGATTCAATGAAAGTACGAATTGCAAACATGATTCGGCGTTTATTTCATCCCTTTAATTTTTAAATGGATTCATCTTATTAATTCAGTATTTTTATTATTATATAGAAATTCATATTCTCTCTCTCTGCCTACGGTTCATGAGACGCGCTGTCACAAGTTCGACAGACGGACTTCACAGACTTAGTAATCGCAGGCTTCGGGTCGAAATGTTAAAATTGTTATGGTCAAACAATGGAAATGGGCAATAATAAAACGGAATGGTATCCCAGAGAAAGTAATGGTTTAATAGTTCAAGCAATTTGAAGAAATAAGGCAGCTGGGAGGGCTATGACATGAAGAATTTTGATATCGCAATGTTGGATACGTCAGTTGAAGTTCGCGTGAGGCGCGATAGATGTCGCGCCTCACGCGAACGCGAAACATGATATCCTGGGGCAATGCAACATTTCCAAAAACGAAAGAAAATTACTACAGCATTTAGCTGCCCTGTCAGCCCAGACCATATTGCGTACAAAAGACTCAGCGGCGTATTATTTGTCTTTGTTTATAGTAATGCAGCCATTATTATGATGAGAGGTATGCATCGATCGAGCGTACGCTCGGCATTTGTTTACATTGACATTTAAATCATTTGAAGGTAGGTTGGTTGGAGGAGATAGTTGTCTAGCGAAGCTTTTTTTGTTTTTGTTTTGCTCGCGTGCACTTTTAAATGTTTCTTGGTAACTTACCTTCTATTTACCTTCAAGGTCAAATTCAAGTTGTCCTTTTAGTTTAATTCGTTTTTTTATTTATTTTAATTTTCTAGATTTACGTGAACTATTAAGAAAAGCTTCCTCAAGATTCTTATAAATTTCTGACAAAAGAGTATATTTTTTACCACGTTTAAAACAGAGCTTTAGAATAAACCTAACGGACTTGGTGCGAAATAATAAGAAGAGCCGACCGGCTGCCTTCGATGACGAACTCTTCCGCGCTTGCGCAGCCGAAAGGCTCCGACCAGCTGCTGCTCCGATTCCCTCTTTTCTGGCTCTGCGACTCTACATGGGCTTGTTTTACCGCTCTTAGAGAACTTCTGCTCGGCTCCTAGCACATCTACTCAAATACACAACTCTTTCATCTGGTATATATAAAACGGCTGTCGGCTTCGAAAGCGTATAAACTCACGCCTCTCTGTGTGACTACGCCAGCCGATAGTATAAAGCCCCGTATTCATAGTAAACATTTAGTTTAGCAACATGGTTGCATAAACATGTTGACGAGTTGCTGTCATCATATTACGGGCAACACTTGTGTTGCGGTGTTGATCACGCCATACTGCAGAGTTGACGCCCGGCGAGCGACAACATCAGTTGATCAACAGTTGCTAAACAAATGTTTACTATGAATACGGGGCTTAATAGGAGTATAATGTCACGAAGAATTAGCGTGCTTTTATAGTTTTTCTTGCTCTGCACTGTAAATATATAGACACCAATCCTACGTAAGTATATTTAAAGTGTTTACACGGAACTACAGAACAGTTATGAAGCTTGTAAAATATTGTAAGTGTATACTTGAGTCTGTTTGCCTGCCTTCGCGAGAACTGTTTGTGTTGTAAAGTTTTGATTTAGTTATGAACAGGCTGACAGCTCTGATTGATTGCTATCATGTATACCTACCGAGATAAGTAATTTACTTTACTGTTTATCGTTGTATTTAGTCTCCTGCTCATTTCTTGTTTCAAGTTTCAAGTATTCACCCATTGAATCACAGGATTTAAAAGAATTAAAATTTTAATACTTATCAGATAAAGTACATGCAATATCCCAAAAATATCTAAGGAGTCTCTAAGGTATTTACGGGTTTGTCAAAAAAAAAATACCAAGCTCAGAACGAAAGAATAATTATTTACTCATATTTACATGGGGATCATTCCATGGGGGATCATGAAATAGTAGGAAATCTCTGCACTGCGGTTACAAAAAATCAAAACTTAGTCTGTAAGGTAAATAATACTATTCATAAATCAATTAATACTTTATCATCACTGACAATATTTACACACATTATAAAATTACAAAAGTACAAGTAAAATATTTAACAAATTGGTGAATGTTAACCGATTACTGGGACCAACAAAGGATAATAAGTAGGATATACAAACACAACTGGGATATAATAAGCGGGATAGTAAAGAGGAAAAGCGGTAATTTTCTTGTCGTTGTCTTCACAGTCGTCACTACGCCTGCACCCAGGATTTGCTATTGTATGATACACTGACTGTAGAACTAATATAGCTACCAAAACTTTGACTGTGATCAGCATTTCTGAAAAAAATAAAGAATTATCATCTTTTTTTTTTCTTTTTCTAAAGATTAAAAGCCACCACTAGTAAATACAGGTGAGCCAAGATGCAATTTAATTTATCTCACTCGCAGACACGAGTCATGGATAAAGCAAAGCAAAACCGCAGAGCAACGTTTCTGTGATCCGGTGTGAGGGTTATATGGGTGCTGGTGTGTAATTACACGTCATGAGACCTTTGACTCGACCATGATTGGATGGCAACGAGTCTGCGTAGCTTCTGGTATTGCAGATGTCTGTAGTAGACAGTAGTAACCACTAGATCGGGGGCTTAAATCTGCTATTCCAACGTGGTTCTATTCTATTCTATTGTTATATAATGGCAAGCAGTGCCAATGTCGACTATTCTGCTAATGTCACAGTGTTTTAAAGGGTTATGGGACATCTAGCCCACGAAAAAACAGGCCGCCGCCGGGCGTGATTTCCACTCTTTAAAGAGTGAAGGGATATTTGCCATGTTTTAAAATGCAAGCGGATAATAAAAGGTCGAAAATTTAAAACTTTTGATATACTTTAAAGTTAATGTAGACCTTGCTGAGTTAGTACGGTACTGACAATCGCCTCTCAATTACCAATCATTGACCGGATCTTTGACAACTTTGATCGTTTTTAGGGTTCCGTAGTCAACTAGGAACCTTATAGTTTCGCCATGTCTGTCCGTCCGTCCTCGCTTAATCTCTGTAACCGTTAGCACTAGAAAGCTGAAATTTGGTACCAATCTGTATATCAATCACGCCGACAAAGTGCGAAAAGAAAAATTGGAAAAAAACGTTTTATTAGGGTAGCCCCCCTATATGTAAATAGGGAAGTGGTTTTTTTTTTAATTACAACCCTGACGTGTGATATATTGTTGGATAGGTATTTCAAAATGAATAGGGGTTTACTGAAATCATTTTTTGATAATGTCAATAATTTCGGAAATAATCGCTCCAAAAGGAAAAATCAAAGCGTCCCCCCCCTCTAACTTTTGACCCGTAGGTTTAAAAAATATGAAAAAAATCTGGAAAGTTGAACTTTATAAGGACTTTCTAGGAAAATTATTTTGAACTTGATAGAAAGAACAGTTTTTGTACAAAAAAGACAAAAAGGTTATACAAAATAATTTTTGCGTACTTAGTATGTCAACGTAACAAATAGCTTTTTTTTTAACTTATAAGTAGGTACACTTATTGTGACGGACGGGAAACTACGGAACCCTACATTGAGCGTGGCCCGACACGCTCTTGGCCGGTTTTTTGTACAAGAAATGTGTCAAAAGTTTGACGTTACACGTCAAAAATCAGTCATTGAACCTACTGTTAAAGCAGACTTGAGCCCCTGATGGGCTGTCAGGTTGTTGAATGGCAAACAAGTCGACATTATGTCCACTGTCCTCCAAATTATGTAAGATTAATCTGACCGCTCTAAAATGCAGTGAATGAGGAAAAAAAACTTGTTTATTATGACACGTAAAGTAGATCTTGTTTGTGCAAACACATAGTTTCTTTTACTTTTAAATTATCTTTAACTGATAAATGCCGTGATGGCCCAGTGAATAAGGCTCTCAGGCTCTCGCCTCTCGTGTTGTGGGTAGGTTAAGAGGTTGTGGGTTCGAATCCGGCAAAGTACCAATGTGACTTTTTCAATTCATATGTAGTTTCTAAAGTTTACCTTAGACATCACTGACCTCGGAAAGCACGTAAAGCTGTTGGTCCCGGTTGTTATCGTTGTTACGGGTAAGCCATAAAGTCTGACCAGTCTCATCTATCATCTCAGTAGGTATCACCCAGTTTCTGGGTTGTGGAGGTCTGATAAGCAGTCGCTCCACATAAAACATTGGTATCCAGCTGAATCCGGTTAGGCTGGAAGCCGACCCCGACATAGTTGGGAGAAGGCTAGGGAGATGATAATGATCTTTAACTGATAATAAAAAATATAGAACTTACTTTACTGATAATTGTTCCAGAATGTTAATAATTTCAGCTTTTGTTTGTCATTTTTGTACGGTCATCGAAGTTACGTCTGAAATGACGGATTCACGACCACGACCACGAGGCGAAATTTTTCAATATCCTTAAAAATGCATAATCATAAATTAAAATTGACAATCATACTTCGACTCCATTATACCAGTGGCGCATAAAAATATTGCTTTCAGCGATTTCATCGATGGATAAAACCTGTTCACAATATTTTACAAAAAATAACGTTTTTTTTATAACACGAATATAACAAGAGATGCTCTGTTCTTGGCCAAACTCTTTAGGACACCAGGTTACGTCACCAGTAAAAAGGCCCTTACTGTCAATATTATGCCAGCCATGGTATACTATTCTCTAAAAATCTTGACAGACTTCGGTGCTTGCTTGGTTCCAACATCCGATTACTTTAAACTAACCTGAATTCACTTCATGTATGACATAATCAGTCGGCAGCACATCGGCACAGATAGCGTCGAGTTACCCATCAGCTTCTGGGGTCCCAACCTTCAGCACTGAGACAATTAAAGTGCAATTACCTTTTAACAATGTCCTTGCGGTGTACCGGGAGTTCCACAATTTTACAGCTCAAGGATGTTGTAAAAATGTATTTTTTATCGTTATCGATAAATGTTTATAGCCATATTGCAATTTCGTTGAAACAAGCCTAGTTTCAATATTCGAGTATAGGTTTTAAAGAGGTATGTATATTTTTTTTCACTCATCTGAAAGCAGTAGGCAATGATGGCCCTACAAGCTGCAACCCGGTTGTACTAATAAGATCATAATATGAACCTAGCCCCTTAAACGACGAACCCGACTTGCTGAAATTTTATAAATCCATAAAATAAGTAGGGCTGGCACTAAGTTTGATCTCTGCGTATGCTGCTGGATCGGAGTTATCAAGCTATCTGTATATGTGAATAAAGATTTAAACCTTCAAACACACGTTTTTCTAGACACAATAGAAACACAATAGCAGCCCGACAGCCGGCGGTCTGTTGGTCTTCTAAAGGTTAATTAAAAACGCTGACCTTTTCTTTTCTAGTAAACTTCGTGTTAGAATACCTACATAGATACATACTGATTTTAAAATCGCCGCAAGTATTTACCACAGCGTATTTATTCATTTAAATATCAAATAAAACATACCAGCTTAGAATATTGATGTCTTAAACTAATAAAGAATTGGTTGACCCCATCAGGATCAATAAATTCATGGTTCTAGGAAATTAGTAAAACTGTCATATTATTATTTTAAGTTAACATAACAGTAATAATTGCTTACTGCAAAGTGAAGCTTAAAAAAATTATGACATCAAAATAATTAATAAAAGATACGTGTGAGCTAAATTTCTCATTAAACTCAAGGCTAGGTTGCAGTGTGAAGATTTAATGAAACTAAGAGTGACAAATTCTCACGCGTCTTAAGTGTCGAAAAAAAATATCTTAGGGACATAATCTTGGATTAGTAATTAATTTGAAAAATAATACTCCCAATTTTTCTTTATTTCGTAGCCAGTCCTCGTGATTATTCTCTCTAGGACCAATATTAAAAACTTAACGAGTTCTTTGGCTAAGCAATATTAGGCCGTTTGTCCATCACCGTTGTCACCAATAGTATAGCCGTGTATCCTCCGTACGTCGCATTACCTCATATAAAACTCATCCTGAAATAATCTTGTTCTCGGTGGTGGTGGTCAAACGGCCTTACTGTCACTGTCACGCAACTGTTATTTAACCATGACGGTAAGATAGAAACGATACATTGCCAAGCCAAAGTCTTGCTAAGAAACTTACCTTTATCTCGGAGTCGAGCTTCCCATGGAAGTAATACAGTTAAGTGCCAACAGAGGTCGGCTATGTCATAGAACGCAGCGAATCCCATGAGATAATAAAATGTGGTGTGACAATGATGGTTTATCTCACTAGCATGACAGCTTCTGATCTTTACGTAACAAGGTTATGAGATGCGGCTGGTAGCAGCTATGATATACAGGAGGGAATTATAGCAATGTATTTGTTGGACGCATTCTGTATAAATCATTTTATAAAAGGCGTAAATCGGCTATCTGAATTTCATTTATTTCTTGGTGGTTTCGCAATTTCTAAGGAGTTATACTACATTCCACTCTTAACTTTAACCTAACCTTATCTTTTCTCAGAAATCGTTTTATCTCAGTCAGATTGCTCTGACATTTTGCCTTCGTTATTTTACATAACTGCGAGCGTTTACGGCATATTTAAAAAGCCCTTAATGGAACGGAATTTATACAAAATGCCTAAAAAATATCAATTTACGAAAATTACCATGAGGTCCTGCGGAAAAGACGAGAGAAACAGAAGTAAAGCGAAACATCAACCACCAATAATGGATATATTGTTGGTGGATAATTCGCATCCATCCAGTATTAAAATCAGCCAGTATAACAACAAATGCCATTTTTTGGTTGGTTGAAAACGGCAAATAATTTGGCAATTCTTGGTTTATTGTAAGTTACTTTCTTCGTTTAAGACGATACATTAAGCGTTAAAGAGAAGATTTGGGAAGGCCCAACCTAGCATATGTTTTTTATTGATTTTGTTCCCTTGGTCAATTTACACTTTGTAAGTAATAAATATCGAAATTATTGCCACTAATAATGTAACTATTATTGAATTTATTTTACAATTAAATCCATCAACCTGTATACAGTGAAGTGCAATGAAAATAACCCATTAACTGCGTTCACACGTGTGATGACGTATGTCGTACACACGATAAACTCTTCATTTCGACAGAATATTCTCAGAAATCGTTGACCTTTTGGTAACTATGCTCTTAGTTAATATTAAGGCACCTTTTGTGCTTGATCGTAAATAAGTAGTCATTCAATTAATATTATGAAAATATCAAATATTCCAATCGACTATGAATCTGACGATTTAGCAATAAAGTTAAAAATCTATTAAATTAATTGACATATTATTATGTACAGACAAACACATCATCACCCGAAACTGCCTTTCCCAATCAACCTTGAACTTAATGCAGTAAAGTTGAAAATCTATTAACCTTTCCACGACCAAGCCACAGCCGGCTGTCGCGCTGCTATTGTCATTCTATTGTGTCTGGAATGACGTGTATTTGAAGGTTTTTCCTTTCAAACTGGTGAAGCTATGGCGAGAAAGCCTACATTACTTAAAGAGGTGATCAGTAAAAGAAAAGATATATCTTATTCTGAAACCATAATAGGCTAGCACTATTATTAATTTCCTTTCGAGACTGATAAAGAAATAAAACAGACTTACTTATTTATTACTCATTTCGTTTTATGAGCGCATGTAAGTTACGTAGGCCAATAAAAATGATGTATTCAGTCTTATGTAAAAGGTATTATTTATAAAGTCTATATGAAATTTTAAATTAGCTTGTCTTATTACAAATATATACTTCGAATATTAATCCACAGTTGGTGTATTTTAAACTTTAATTCGCCTAAAATAGAGTTCTCAATACCAAATTTACCACAAAGTATAACCGTAAAACAATACACGTTTTTTGGTAAGAACTTTCTCGTAACTAGAATAAAGTATAACCGGGAAACGGGCGAGGGTTAAATCTTGGACTTAAGTTTAATGAAAAACTAAATCATCGCTCATCAACTAATACTCAGTCTTTTTTCTAATTGAGGCCAGTTCTCCTAATGCTCTTGATATTCTTAGCATGAGCATTGTTCACCACGCTTGCGAAATAGCGTTTTCTGACTCACATTCCTTTATGGGCTTTTTAATTTACATGCGGGTGCGGGTGTGAATGTGGGCCTGGCGGCACGCATGCTTGCTGGCCCGCATGCGAGCGGTTCTGCGTGCGACTCACAACATGCATAGCCGCACCCGCATGACAATCAAAAGGATCTAAGTCCAGGTTTCAAATCAAAGTCTGGATCGGATAAACTTTATAAAATTCATGTGAATTGGATAATATATCCATACTATATTATAAATGAGAAAGTGTGTCTGTCTGTCTGTCTGTATGTTTGTCTTTCTTTCACGGCAAAACGGAGCGACGAATTGACGTGATTTTTTAAGTGGAGATAGTTGAAGGCATGGAGAGTAACATAGGCAACTTTTTGTCTCTTTTTAACAAAAGCTAGTCTCCCATATATCTTAGCTCCCGTTCAAATTCTTATCAGTGTCCGTAATATCATGTCTTTCCACTTCAATAAGCCTCCAAACCTGCACAAATCATCGCCGAAATTGAACTATCTTCTATCCCTTTCACTCTATCCAGAAAAATAGAGACAGCATATGTGTTGAGTTGAAGATTCGTGCGTTCGACTTTGAATAGGCGTGCAGACTTTAATGAAAGGACGTATTCTTAGCCAGTCAATCAGAAGAGGGTATTGTATCAAGATCAATGTTTAATCAATAAATATGGTCTTGTTTAGGTTGGGTTGTTAATCAGTTCTATTTTTGGATATACTGTTGTGTAGGTTCTATTGTTATATGCCAAAGTTTAACTCCTTTATGTCTTGGTATAGCAAAGTGCTTCTCTTAATTGTTTTAGTATTGGGGTATCTATTTTAAGACAATAGTTTCTGCCGTGGGAAAAGATTTGAAGTATCTAGAGCTCAAGACAGTTAGTGTTATCATATAAATACTCTTTACAATTGTGAAAACTGGTTAAATCAAAACTTAAACCAATTTTGACCAACTTTAAGGCTATGGGAGCCAAGTGTACCTTCGCTAAGCGACTGATCAACGGTCAACTTGACCAAAACCTTTTGTTGCCTGTTCTTAGGCCATAATAATAAACATTGCCCTGCAACGCATATTTGTGACCCATGGGCCCGTGGCTAGTTATGCAGGTGACTCTTTGTATTATGATTACCCTCTTTTTTTAATATTCACAATAATATTATTTTAAAATAAATAGTTCGAATTTCACCATGCACTATGTATCGTCAAGTCATTTAAAGGTTCCATAATAACCGTAGCTGGGCTCATATAACATTTTGACTTTTGCTCTAAGGTGGACGATATTTTTTAGAACGGTTTTCATACAAAACGAACTGACTGCATCGTGCGTGAGACTCATTGTATCAATACAATAGTTAGATGTAATTCGGTTAAATGCGAAGATACCTATGGCAGCGCTCGTGCGTTTACTATACAAAAATATATTTCAACACATTCGTATTGTGGCTCTTATTGCACTGCTTTTAAGGCTCTAATATGGCATATTACGCATTCGTGCTTTTGTGCTGCTAATTCCACATTAGAGCACTAATGAGGTTATCTTAAAAACGATTCTAAGATCGGAAAAGCAAATTAGTATTTTTTCTAGGTTTTTCCTTTAGGTTTTTCGTTGCAGCAACCCGAGATTTCAATTGATTTTGATTTTTATTTTGACGGTCATTCTCCGATTCGGCGTTATTTGCCTAATTACCGTTACCATTTTTATTTTTCACTGATTTACATTAAACTCATTAAAATATGAAACTAGTAAAAAATACGAATTCAATAATAAATGAGGCATGTTTTAATTACTAGTAGTTTTCTAGTTATTGAGACTTAAAAAAATTATGAGTACGGTAATTAGAAAAGTTTAATATCTTATGCCACGGTAATTAGAAAACACTGTCAGTTTTAAGTAAAATGTGATATAATATAATAAAAATAACACACATTAATAATTTGTATACAT
Source organism: Athetis lepigone (assembly GCA_033675125.1). Classification (NCBI taxonomy): domain Eukaryota; kingdom Metazoa; phylum Arthropoda; class Insecta; order Lepidoptera; family Noctuidae; genus Athetis; species Athetis lepigone. The sequence goes on along the minus strand of CM066218.1, from coordinate 3,523,092 downwards.
CTATTTATATAAAATGAATCCCTATTTCCTTTTATCATCTTTGGACCGATTTCACTAGATCTGTTGTGTTTGTTATTGTTTGGAGAAGGTTCTTATGGAAAAAAAAATTGAAAATTAAAAGGGTACTTTAGAGTAGTGTAGGATAGGCTAGAGCAGGCTAGAGTGGGATATAGTAGGGTAGGCTAGAGTAGGCTAGTGTAGGGTATAGTAGGAGTGAAGCCGCGGGTTCGTTTTCGCGTTATTTTCATACAGATTATTTACATTTTTAAATTTTGATATAAAAAAACAAAAACATGTAAGAATATAAAAAACAGTAGCCCAACGGCATCGGGAACAGGGTCCCAGCTACCGGTGATCAGGGCTTCAGAGAGAAGAACTTCCTAACGATGCGAGCCGTGTCCAAAAGCTTCTGAATGAAGCCCTAGATCCAGCCATCTGACGAGAGCCTCCTTAGGTGTTGGTCGAGACTCTTGGCTATTAAACCATTGGCAGAAACAACTATCGGCACATGACCGTTGAGTCCACATTCAACATGTCAACAATCTCGCGAGCCAAGTCGATACTTAATTTTTATTATCTTCTCGGTCTTCACAAGGTTCTTGTCACGCGGGACCGTTACGTCAACGAGCATTGCGCGCCGCTCCAATCGATCCACCACCACTATATCAGGCTTGTTTGCTACAACAGTCCTTTCAGTGATGATGTATCGACCCCAGTACAATGTGACATTGCACTCTTCAGATTCTACGAGGCCGTATCTCAGAGCAAGTTGCTGATTGATAATCCTGGCTACTAGGTTGTGCCCATTCAAGTCCTCTTTTTTAGCAAGACGAGAATAATCAGAGATAGTGTGTCGAATCGTTCTCCCGGCAGATGACACGCCCGACATAAGTCAACCGTACCATCTTTCACAATAAATTCTCGATAATTCTTCGTCATGATAACCTCATCCATAATTGTACAGACAAAACCTTCGGTTTCCCCAAATAGGTCACCAAATTGTAGCTACTAAATGGACACTAAAAAGTCTACATCGGGCCCATGCAGGGCCCGGAAAAACCGCCCGTGTAGCGCCTTACTCTACCATACTTCCTCACGATCCTTTGCCTCAAGCACTACAAGTTTGCGCCAGTTCTCTTTAGTTAAGGAAAGCGGAGTGAGGTTCTTGACCACAGTGACCACATCTCGGATTCTCGGCGCTGACGTGGGGAACCACGTCAGCTTTAAGGAAATATTCCCGGAGATACAACCTCCGGGTCTCGCGGTTGAGGAGAGACTTAGCATTAAGAAAGCCGTGTCCTCCACATATCCGCGGGATTATATATATATATCCCGCGGATATGCCTCATCAACTCATCACTGATGATCGCAGGTGATGCTCAAGCGCGCTTTGCATGTAGATTGACTTCTGTACCCATCAATTTTGAGGCTACAGTTAGTAAATAAGAATCAATTTTTCATACAACGGTAATTATAAACATACGGTAATTAGTATATGGTAATTAGAAAACGATAGATTTTCTTAAAAATTTCGGAAACCAACAAAATATGCAAATACTAGCTTATTACAACGTACGGAGGCCAAAGTACTGCCTCGATTTACATGATCAACTTAGGTCTAACTTAAAAAATCAAATTTATATAATGTGAAACGGTAATTAGAAAAGTTTGTAACCAAGGTTACGGTAATTATATACAAGAGCGCTTTATTAGCGGTACACTAACGTTAGAGACGTGCAACTGCTGATGTTTCGCGATACACATGGAGGAGACGAGACGCGTTCGGAAGTGGTGTGCCAAATACTGCTTTTTAGGGGTGTGCACTCGAGAACAGAATATGTCACGGTAATTATAACTTTCCATCGGACATCCGATAATTTAATGATAATTATTTATAGACTGGTTCTAGTGAGTCAATATTTTACTATGTGATACACGTTGTTTAACACCATTTAAAATGTTGAATAGATCAAAGTAAACCTGTAAGTCATAAAAATTACAAGTAAGTTTTAACATTAAGACAGTGTGCGGACACGTTACGGTAATTAGAGAACAGAGGTTTTTGAACTTAGATTAAATTAATTTAGTCTTAAATACTTTAAACAGACGCCTGTTTTTTTGTTTATGGCTAGATAGGGATGCTATCTAACATATAAAAAATATTGGATGATTGAATATGATAAAAGTACGGATTATTCAAGCCCGGACACGTAAAATTTGCTTATCGGAGAATGGCCGTTGAATACTGATATTGTAATATTCTCGTGCCTTGCAAAACACATCCATCTATTGTAGGGACCAAAGACTAACGTGTTTTGCGTCTAATCTGTCCCTAAGTGAATCGGATTGCTGTCCTATAGAACTTAGAAAATGATGAACTGCTGCAGATTATATTAACCAATTAAGTTTGTGTTTATTTTATTTCCTTCAACAACATACTTAAGTAACATACTTTTTGTTGAAGTCCTATGAAACTCGTATTACACGCGGCTCCATTACACCGTGTAATGCCTTATTTAACTCACTAGTACCATAATGTACAATTGTGTAATGTTTGGAAAGTATCACAACGTGTTTAATCAAATTCTTTTGTGTCTAACATTATAGTAGGCATTCATAGTAAAGTTTCGTGTTTTTTGAATTACAAAATTTTGGAAGTTACGCCATTTAGTTTTGAGTGAAAGTTTAATTTATGCAAATAATTATGGTGTTTTTTATAGGTCGCCGCTTAAAAAGTTACATAACATGGATTCTAATGTCTTTATTTATATATTTACAACAGTACTTATTTATTTTATGGAGATTTTAATATAGTTCCCATTCCACAGGAATGACTTGGTAACTAAATACATGAAATATAATAAAATAATGTGTAATTCTATATATAGATAAGTAGACAATAATTATGTACAATGTAAAATATCTAATACTTAAAAAGCTGTCTGTCCTTGTCCAATAATACATATCTGCCTGAACACAAGTAAAAAAAGTTTAAGATGCGTATTTAAATTGTACTAATAATATAATTCTAGCTAATTCAACCAATTTAAAAATCTGTACCTGCAACTCAAAAGTCAGAAGAATTATATTTACAGTAAAAGGTATTCGTCATCGGAACATGAGTAAGTTTTGCAGCAGTCGTATCGGTGATGAGCGACACAACGCTCGCGTCCGCGGACATCGGTATTTTCTGACGCACATCGCGAATTTCCTGAAATGAGAAAAGATGATAAAGGTTTAAAATGCGAGGGAGAGATAAGGAATGAAGTACACTGGTCATAGAAAGGGTGAAGTAATATGTTCCTTTAGCGCAACAGGTTACCCAGTCCAGTATAGCGGATTCAATGCCCTAATCCAGTAATGCTGGCGCCAGCTATTATATTAAAGTAAATCAGCCTTTATGTTCTATGTAGAAGATTCACGTAAGTTGCTGAAGTAAAGTTAGAAAGAAAGGAAGACACGGTAGTTTCCGTTCAGAATCCTAGCTTTGACATCATACCTATCACACTCGCACAGCCTGCCAGCACAGCCGTTAATAAACTGGTACTGCGAGTCGAAGTTCTCTAGCGCGCACAGCGGCTGGCCGTGGTAGCACTTCCAGAAGTAAGGCTGGAGGTACACCGTGTAGAAGGGACAGTAGATGTTCTCGTAACACTCGTCGTGGAGCTTGCAACACCTGCAGATGATAGATACATTGTTGTATGTGACTTGCAACTCCCATATCTTTTGCAGGAGCTTAAAAGGTTCATAGCAGAGTTCTCTCGCATATGATTGATAAGACGCAGGGGTCTCTATATAGACAATCAAGCAGGGTCTATAATCACTGTATTATAAGTATAGACCAAAATACAACAACACATTTTCAATTAAATTCCAATTGTCAATTATCTGATTTCTACACTATAAAAGAGAAGAGGTTCAGAGCCGTGTTTTTTTTGAACTAGGTTTAATCAAATCAAACCTTTAGTGCACGCCTCTGTTGAGACAAACCGTTAATACCCTTCCAAAATTCTTGACAGAGAGTCGCCTCGGAATACCTCATCACCAATGAAGTAGATAATTTATTCAATCATTTTAGCACGTCCTCACCTATCGATGCCATCCGTAGGTCTCCCCGAGCCCAGGAATCCGCAGTAGCAGCCGTAACCCTTGTAGGAGAGGGGGTCACAACCGGTGGCGCAGTACATCATGTTGTACAAGTGGAAGACGCCACGCTTGCCGCGGTTCTCCGTCTTGCTCATGTATACCTGAGGATCTATGAATCTGAAAGGAGTTATGGTCATTACCGATTAAGGTATTTTATAAATGAAGAGCCTGGAAGGATTTGGGGTATTCACTAACATTAGAAAGCGATAAAACTGTTTGATATTTTTACAGTAATCCTGGAAAGCATAGTTTGACAACAAAATATTTATTTTTACTAATTTAATCAAGCATAAAATAAATTGCCCAGTATTTTTGAACGGTCTAACGGACGGACTAAACAGAATGCTACTTTTATGTAGACATCATCCCTTTTAAAATATTCTCACCATAAATGACAAAAGACTTGGTTGAATGTCATATGCAGTAAACCAGAAGCTGAATGAGGAGCTATTCGTGACAACGTTACAGAAAACCATTACAACTGAAGCAAAAATTAAGAGAGTAAAGACTATTACATCAAGGACTCACCTAACCCCTTTCTTATAATCATCCTCTGGTACTGAATATCTGAAAGGGTCCTTCGCAAACCCAACGAGAAGAGGACCACTGGCATCTTTATACCGTGGTCGGTCTTCTACCTCGTTGGTTCTGCTGTCGTTGAATTGAACTAACTTATTGCTATGGCGATGGCTGTTAAAGCTATTGACTGGGTTGTATGGCCTGAGTATGGGTGGCAGCTGGGCATAGTGTGTGTTGTTGTATATGTGGTCGTAGGTCAGTTGTCGTGGCCAATCTGAAACAAGGGAAAAAAATATTGAGAATGCCCAGCTCAGTTGAGTATTCCCCGGTGTACTCTTTGCACCGCAACTGACTATAAGCCGTCAGCTAATAACTCTAAATGTGGTTGTATATGTATTCAGTGGTGTGTAGACTATTATTGTTTTAAAAAAGAGCTTATTGATTCTTAAACAAAGACGTATATTAATTACTAAGTTCCATAGACTGTATATTATAAAAAAATATAAGGAGCCAGCGTCTTTCCTACATTTAGCGTCTTACTAATAATCGCTGCATAAAGTTATGACAGGTTTATACCACAGATTAATAAATAGTTATTTATACGTCAAAAAATTTATGGTTACACAGGCTTTATTCATGACATAACTTTACACAGTGATTATTAGTAAGGGCATTAGTTTATTCAATATCATTTAACCATCAAAGCGCAACAGACAGATATGTATAGATATTTTACCATTTATAATATCAAGTACTATAGATAACGTATCATATTACCAAGGTTCTATTATTAGATCTATGAATATCAAATGAGTTACACAAACGGCCAATTCTGATCGTTATCCAAATAGAAACGTATGTGTTTTGATGCAAAAATACTGTTTCGGTGTTCACGGACTGATTGTCACAGGACAATGACGATTAATTGAATAGGTTCTATTACAATGAAGATAGTGCGATACGAACACAATATATACTATACTGATGGATCTAACGGACTATGTAAATGTAAATTTAGAACATTGAGAGGATAATAATAGATTGTACTTTTATTTTCAATCTACATTACTCTTTTGGCCTAATTTTAGCCACAGCGGCAAGTCCTAGAGATTAGCCAAGGTCGGTTTTTTGGCAGGTTGAAATGAGGCTTAATTAAACGTTCTGTTGCAAGTCCATCGACGAAGTAATATATTACTATCACCATCGTACACACGGCTACACATCAATCTATACACATCCAGTTTTAGCTGACCTCGCATTGCGTATATTTTTCGTACAATCAGAAGTCAGTTTATATTGGTTAAGTATAACTTGATGTGTAGCCCACCGTACAACTGAGGCTAAATGTAATGGCAATATATAGACGGAGAATAAAAACAGTTTGTAGAGTTGATAGAATTTGCCTTACTGTTTTCCTCCGAAGTTTACCACGAGATTGCTTCAGACAAATTAGATGATTGTGAACATTCTCCACAATCAACAATGTTATATTTCGTATAACGTATGAACAATGCTTGATTCCATGACAGTCAAACCGAGATAAATAAATAGATTTCGCTTGAAATTTCTATCTTGCCATAGTATGCGAAAATGATAGTAATGTTGCTACCTTTCGAAGACCAACCGACTGCCAGCTGTCGCGTTGCTATTGTATTTCTATTGTATCTCGAATCGCGTGTGTTCGAAGGATTAAGTAAAGCACCGGATGGCGAGCGATGGGTAGCTCGCCGCCCGGCTAGGACCAGGACCGCGTCGACAGCGCGTTAGTGTTCCACGCGCGCCGCAGAGAAGGAGTCAGCACAGGAAGGGGCCCAACAGGGCCAACGCCTGCCGGGGTTGCGGAATGTTTATAATAGTTACCGTGACCCTGGAATATAAAGGGCAATCGAAGGAACATGAGTGGGTTTTAGTCAGTAAGAGTCTGACACGCCCTCCCGCCGCACCCAGGACGGGAGTAGTCATTTGATGATTTCCCACTCACCAAAAAAAAAAGGATTAAGTAAAGCACTTGACAACCAATATTTATTTGACCTGAATCCATACTAATATTATAAATGGGAAAGTGTGTCTTGTCTGTCTGTCTGTCTGTCTGTTTGTCTTTCTTTCACGGCAAAACGGAGCGACGGATTGACGTGATTTTTTAAGTGGAGATAGTTGAAGGGATGGAGAGTAACATAGGCTACTTTTTTGTCTCTTTCTAACGCGAGCGAAGCCGCGGGCAGAAGCTAGTTAAAGATATAGATTACAGCTAGTACTTAATAAAAATGTGATGAAATATATATTTAATCTATACATAGATCAGAGTTTTATTAAGATAATAATTAAATGGTAAAATGACCTTTACTGTGCATTCTTGCATTTGTGTTGTAATTTTAACGGCATTTCTTGCAATAGTTATCTGCTCATAGATTTTAGACTTAATTGTTATATTCGATTATTCGATATCATTCTATTTCGTAATATAGCTATTCAATAAAACAAAACGTTAGATTTACTAAAAAACACTTCGATTTAGTTTAATCTCCGTGATGAACGTCATCCATACTAATACTAATATTATAAATGGGAAAGTGTGTCTGTCTGTCTGTCTGTCTGTCTGTCTATCTGTTTGTCTTTCTTTCACGGCAAAACGGAGCGACGAATTGACGTGATTTTTTAAGTGGAGATAGTTGAAGGGATGGAGAGTAACATAGGCTACTTTTTGTCTCTTTCTAACGCGAACGAAGCCGCGGACAGAAGCTAGTAAACATATAAAGGAATATAAGATTCAACCCATTACTTATAATAGTGCTCAATGTATAGATTTGTATAACTATCAAATAATATTCAAGAATAAAATAATTCCACGAAGAGGCTATTCACGAAATGACAGTTCATTTATTGTTACTCAATAGAATAGATTTCTTTAAGGTTAATGACCATTCAGTTAGGTAAATATTATTCTCGCATATTGACTTCTTATAGTTTAATGACGTCATTGGGTTAACGTACGGGGTCCTTCAACATTGATTGAAATAACACGTGAATAAACCATCAACGACTTTTTAAGCGTTTTGACCGCAAGGAGTATATTATAAAAGACAATAGCATCGCGAAAGCGGGCTGTCGCTTGGTCGTCGAGAGGTTAAAAAAGTGACGGTCGAATTTGAACCACTAAATAAGTAATAGTAAAAAGGTTTTGTTTTTTTTTTGTATTTAATTAACCCGAAGCTAATGAAATCTGTCTATCTGATCTTGTTTATACGAAGTAATCTTTAGCGCGAACACTTCGAATCAATAAATTTATTAAAGCAATTTTTTTTTACGAATTCGTGAGTTCTTCTTACATTCTTCTTTTTTGTCACTGACAGGACAGAAATCTACTTTTCTCCGCAGAACTGTCGCGGGCAAAAGCTACCTTTTTAAATGAATAAGCCAATGATAGGGCTCTGATCTCGCAATGTATGTGTTATAGGCAATGTGTACAATGCAGGCATTCTATACAATACCTAGGAAATGTATAGAATGCCGGGGTTGTTCAGGCAATGTATGAAATAATGTTCAATGTTTAAACTATTTTACACTTTACCTAGGAAATGTATAAAATACCTAGGCATTGTATAGAATGCCAGTTGAAGCACAGGCAATGTATGTAATCGATTTTTCTTCTCTATGATTTAGTTAGATAGGTACTGATCTTTTGAGAGCTAATCCTAATTTCAACTTTCATTAGCAGACAGCGATAAGACATGTGTTCCATTGGTACATTTGTATGCCTAAGTACATACGAGTTTTTGCGTAGAGAGCGTTTCTCACATAGCAGTTGCCTCCGGATAAACATTTACATTTACAACGTATCAAAAAATTGCTGCAGAAAGTCGCCCTGTTCATTTCTTACCAATTGATTATGGAAATTTGATCATGATACGAAAAAAACCAACAGTTTTCATTTAAAAAACTTTTTTCAAAAAAATAGTAACCGCCTTCAAAAACTAAAAACCCAAAAAATAACAAAAATTTCGGAAGTCTGTGGCGACACAAATTAATTGGCAGAAGAGAAGCCACCGACTTCCGAAATTTTTGTTATTTTTTGGGTTTTTAGTTTTTGAAGGCGGTTACTATTTTTTTGAAAAAAGTTTTTATTTATTACTTTTTAGTGTCGACTCTGACGTGTTCTACAACCGATGCCGAAGCACACATCGTCTATAAATATTTCGTCAATTTTTTTTGTTCTTGGTGATTTTTTCGAGAAGCACTGAACCGATCGCCACAAAATTTATATGGGACCACCCCTGAATCAAGACTTATCAAACAAAAAAAGAACCATCAAAATCCGTTTACAATTGACGGAGATATCGCGTAACAAACATACAAAAAAAAAAAAAAAAAAAAGAACATACAGACGAATTGAGAACCTCCTCCTTTTTGAAGTCGGTTAAAAATAAGCTTGTATTACACTTTCAATAAACTGTAGGTAACATAATTATAATTTGAAAGGTAATAAAATCTTAGAACAAACTAAAATAGAGTAATATGAAAACTGCAATCTAGTTACTTGTAGGTACTTAATAACAAAAACAATTATTTTCTTAAATATCTTCACATGTTCAGTAATCGACATAAAATCTATGCGCTACGTTGTCAAAGTAATAACATATCATTAAAAAATACTTAGGTAAAGTTTAATTTATACCATTCAAAATCGACATTATTAAACTTTAAGTTAACACAAACATTACTCTAAATAATATAAATTAAAAATCTTCTAAAAAGGTTTCATATGTAGGTATTAAAGATGTGTAGTCAAGTGTGAGAAATATTATTTACCATTTAATTATTAAAAGTAATAATAAAAATGACATAATGAAATAATAGAAACAGGTCTCCTTCTTGTGGTCGTTCATTATACACATTGCCTGATGCGCTTTAGGCATTTTATACAATACTTAGGCAATGTATGAAATGAATCGTATTATAAACATTGCCTGAACGTTTTAGGCAATATATACAAAGCCTAGGCATTCTATACAATGCCGGATTATACACATTGCCTATAACATATACATTGCCTCAACGTTTTAGGCAATATATATAAAGCCTAGGCATTCTATACAATGCCGGATTATACACATTGCCTATAACATATGCATCATAGTTTTACAAAGGCGCCTTGATTTTAAATGCTGCTGCAATTTTTTTTCTGTTTTTTTTTTTACGCATGTTCAATTTTACAGCTCTTGAAAGTGGGGTAATTTCATTGATGATACTTTGTGATTGCTCTGTAATGTGTAAATTCTAGATTCAATTTCAAACCTGAAGGTGTAGATTGTGAAGGTAATCTTGTAATGACTTCAATGAATACTAGCTCATAGGTATAATATCCCTCCACATTATTAATATCTAACCTGACTCTGAAAAAAGTTTTTTTTTTTAACTGCGGCTTAGTATAGGTGTTTAAAAATGTATAATCTGACTGTAAAGTATAACTCTATCTGTCTGTCTTTCTGTCTGTCTCTTCTTCACGCCTAAACCACTGAAACGATTTAAACGAAATTTGGTACAGATATAGTCTGGGACCCGAGAAAGGACATAGGATAGTTTTCATCCCGGAAATCCCCCGGGAATGGGAACTATTATTCCACGCGGACGAAGTCGCGGGCAAAAGCTATATATTGACTAGCTGTCCTTGTTTACTACTACGCTCGCATTAAATGTAGCGTAATTTTATATACCTTCCTCGACGAATGGGTTATCCAACACTAAAAGATTTTTCCATTCGAACCAGGTAGTTCCTGAAATTTACCCTGGAACGCGTTATCTCGGCTCTACATATTTTTGTGAACACCAAATCTTTCTTTCTCTTATATTATCTTCATAATAATAAAATTATGATAATACTAGCTTCTGCCCGCGGCTTCGCTCGCGTTAATAAGAGACAAAAAGTAGCCTATGTTACTCTCCATCCCTTCAACTATCTCCACTTAAAAAATCACGTCAATCCGTCGCTCCGTTTTGCCGTGAAAGAAAGACAAACAGACAGACAGACAGACAGACAGACAGACAGACACACTTTCCCATTTATAATATTAGTATGGATTATATGGTAGATATCTATGCTACATGTAACCGTCACCCGGATAATAACCCAATTGACACCTTATTTAACAAAACCTCTTTAGTAGCGGTGGAACACACATACATACACATTACATTAAACTTGATTTTGGATCTGTAGTCATGTAAAAAGAAAGTAAAGATCCGACAAAGATTAATTAATTTTACACGAGTAATTACATAGGAAGGAATTAGTGAAATGTGATACAGTTAATTATACAACAATTTACATTTTTGCATAGATAAAAGGTATTCCGCTTCCCATTATAAAATGGAAGTCTCCGTTTTATTTGCTTGAAAAATTCACGTTATTTATGTTTCATTGGCTCACTTACGTAATGTAGTTACATTGGTTGGAGTACTTAAATTGTTATTAGGTCAAAGTAAATGAAAATGAAAACACCTATATTCTACATGCAAAATACATTTTGTATTTTTAAGATACATTATGTACAATGACCGAGAAAGAAACTCAGTGGTATAAAATCTCTAGCTATTCAATTTTAATTACACTATCAATTAATTTAAAAACATGCTATAAAAATAACGTGCAACATGCGACTCCCAGAATAAATACAATAATAATAAACGTGTTTTACTTACATTTGCATTACAATTACAGGAACATTGTTATTTATCTTATAATTAAATTAAAGTGATGTTGAATCTCATTGTACTCTTTCAGTATTGTTTAAGATTACTTAAACCTAACCTTGCCTTACGTACGAGATATGTTAATCTTACAATCAATTTAACTTTTGTTCTTTTATAATGATAGCGTTTAAATGTGAACAATAAGGAGGTTTTCAAAGGGTGGAAAAGTCTTTATTAATATATTTTACATTTGTAGAGGCTTATGCTAAATGCAGTCATCAAAATAGATAAGCAGAATAGTAACTTGTATAGAGTAGGGTATAATGGAAACGGTCCCAAAAAATGGCTGGACGATGATAGTGAAAATCAATAAACCAGCCTATTAATGTCCCACTGTAGGACAAAGACCTCTTCTCAAACAGATAAGGTACGAGCATTGATCACCACGCTTGCTCATGACGCATGGCGAATTCAGGCTTATATTAAAATAATAGCTCCCGGTAAGTCCAGGTGGTGTATTAATTCCAGGTTTCCTTACGATTTTTTCCTCCACCGATGTCTATAATGACCAAGTTAAACTTTAGAAATCATTAGAATGATGACGTGAATGACATTAAAAAGTTTTAGATAAGCACACATCCATATTCGTTTCTGACATGTTATTCACAAAACCCTGAACACTTTTGGAGATCAAGTAAAGTAAAAAAAATGTATGTGCCATACCCGGTTTGAATGATGGAACCTAGCAAAAGCATAGAAAAGACACGATATCAATCAAAGTAATGATCTTCTTCCCACGTGTTTATTCCATAAAAGCCACTGTAAAAAAGCGAGTAACAATTTCGATTACCCAAGTAACTACAAAGATTTGTGTAAAGCCATAAATAACGTAATTCCAATATGTAATAGTAATCAACTTTTAAAATAATAAAACACAATACATCTATCAATTATCTTGATAGCCTAGAAACATAATTTAAATCACGAACTATCATTTAATTTATTACAAACGTAAAATAAAATTGGTATTGTACATCTACAGCACATCAAACTTTACGAAGAGATAGGTAGGTTATGAAAACGAGAAGCACTTTCCTTCTCGTTTTCATAACCTACCTATCTCTTTACACAATAACAGGTGCTAGTTAAATAGTAGTAACTATTTAGTAATCTGTGGTTAAATCCGATTGTAGTGATGAGTTGAATTCCGCTTATACTAAATTCAAAGTGTGTCTGTCTGTATGTTTGTCTTTCTTTCACGGCAAAACGGAGTGAACGAATTGACGTGATTTTTTGAGTGGAGATAGTTGAAGGGATGGAGAGTAACATAGGCTACTTTTTGTCTCTTTCTAACGCGAGCGAAGCCGCGGCGGACAAAAGCTAGTATTTCCTATATGCATACAAAGTATAAGGTGGTAGGTATACAAAGGTAAAATTACAACAAGTTTAAATTAATGTGCATGGGGCACCTTATACCAGTTAAAGCAATACTTTTAGTAACATCAAAGATTAAACTTTACAAAATAAAAAATAAATTTACGAAATACAATTGTGTGCATGTTTTACAGGATATTATTTAATTTGTGTAGGTAACAGTTAGACGCTTTAAAGCGTGTTGTTTTTTATCAATTCTAAAAATAAAATAAAAGTCAGTCGTTATGTTTATTTGGGTTTTGCTATGGAGTAAAAAGAGGCCTTTGACCCGGAGTAATATAAGTACAGCCCAATAATAAATAGCTCTGAATTATGAAATGGTCTTACCAATACAAAGAGACAAACAGCTCAGTTATGTATATATTCTCACACGTTAACGCATTTAATTGCTATATAATTGAAATAACCTTAACATGATTCATTGCCGATACAGAGCCACTGTCTTTAGTCTACATTGTGTGTATTTAGACAATCGGGTTTAAGCAACACCTCCTTGTCTGGTGTTTGCCTTCTTCGTCTCAAGGTGCACTGTATATAGGAATATCCTAATCCGATAAGTTTATTTCGCGTATCTCGGAAACAAATGTAATGATTTGGATGCGTTTTTTAAAAGAAGGTTTTGTTTTTTAACCTTTCGGCGACCAAGCGACAGCCGGCTATCGCGCTACTATTATCTTTCTGTTGTCTCTCGAATCACGTCTGTTCGCAGGTTTAAATCCGTACTATTTAATATTATAAATGCGAAAGTAACTCTGTCTGTCTGTCTGTTACGCTTTTCCGCTTAAACTACTGAACCGATTTGAATGAAATTTGGTACAGATATAGTCTGGGACCCAAGAAAGGACATAGGATGGTTTTCATCCCGGAAATCCCGCGGGAATGGGAAGCATTCCACGCGGACGAAGTCGCGGGCAGAAGCTAGTTACTCTATAAAGTTTTATTTTGGAAAAATAATTAGATTAAGAATATGTTGTAAATCCAGGTCGTCCAGGCTTATAGCTAAAGTCGAAATTTAACGTCTTTGCTTAAAACTAATGTTTTAAAGCTGAAGTATTCGTTTGTATGAACGCCCTAGTCTTAAGAAGTATTGACCCAAATTAACCTTTCAACGACCCACCGACAGCCGGCTGTCGGGCTTCTATTGTGTCTCGAATCACGTGTGTTCGATGGTTTAAACAAAATCTCTTTTGCATTATGTAGTCTGATTATTGAGTAAGTTTACAGATTGTAATATTATAAAATAACTCTACGACCCATAGAAGCGAAGCATCTGAGAGTTGGGCACGCCGTTATAGCGGCGGTAAGACCCCTCTTTGAGGAGTGGCTGGAGAGGCGTCATGGCACTCTCACGTTTCGCTTGACACAGGTCCTCACCGGACATGGTCAGTTCGGGAGGTTCCTGTGTCGGATTCGGGCGGAAGCGACGCCTGGGTGTCACCACTGCAGTAACGGTCGCCTGGAGGACACGGTCGAGCACATGGTGGAGGTGTGCCGCGCATGGGCGGACCATCGACGTGTCCTCGTAGAGGCGATCGGCGGCGGTAACCTCTCGCGCCCAGCGCTGGTTCAGGCCATGCTTAGGGGCGAGACGGAATGGGATGCCGTCGCCTCCTTCTGCGAAACAGTTATGCTAGTGAAGGAAGCGGCGGCGCGCGAGAGGCAACGACGAGCCTCTCGCCCCGGACTAAGACCCAGGCGAAGACGTCGAGAGTCGCAAGACGACTACCGGCCACCGTAGGCGCGGTTCTGCGGATGGCGAGCGATGGGTAGCTCGCCGCCCGGCTAGGACCTGGACCGCGTCGACGGCGCGTTTTGTTCCACGCGCGCCTCAAAGAGAAGGAGTCAGCACAGGAAGGGGCCCAACAGGGCCAACGCCTGCCGGGGTTGCGGAATGTTTATAATAGTTACCGTGACCTCGGAACATAAAGGGCAATCGAAGGAACATGAGTGGGTTTTAGTCAGTAAGAGTCTGACACGCCCTCCCGTCGCACCCAGGACGGGAGCAGTCATTGGATGATTTCCCACTCACCAAAAAAAAAAAAGCATCTGAGAGTGAGTGAGAATTTATGAAATTTGGTGTAAGTGTAGGCGAACTATATTTGACCTTTGATAAATAACGGTCCATAACTATGAGGATAATGTTGATATATTTAGTTAAATCTAGTAACCTTTAAAATATACAAGTTTGGTGAGCTAGGTCACCTCCTTTCATTGTGGATCCTAAGTAGTATTATATCAATAATTGTTAAAAAATATACCTGTCGCTTTAATATTACACCAAACGTTAAGCTTGCTAATCTGTGTAGCTAGACAAGTGGCATAGAATAGATGGTAGAATAGAGTTCTATACGAGACTAGCAAACCCGGTGAACTCCGTTTCGCTACCAGATGGCTTCGTTTTATGTAACATTTCGTTTGGTGATTAAAAGATGAAGAATTTTTTTTTTAATTTTCCTGAATTTTCTTTGCTTTAAACCTCACGGAGCCCGAGACCTTTCCAACGAAAGCAAAACCGTGGAAATCGGTTCGTGCGTTCTGGAGTTATAGCGTCAGGAAGAAAAACCCGACTTATTTTTATATAGTAGATATCAAAATACTTTGCGTAAGCTTATTATCAATCCCATACATTTAACAATCATTTACATTTGGTGAAAGACAATAAGTTTGGGGATAAACTAGATAATTTTACCTTTGATTTGAATTTTGAATTTTTTTTGAATTTTTTTTGAATTTTCAATATCTACTTTTTTATGATTTCCGCTGATTAGCTATACAGTCCACTACAAAACTTAAAATATCAACACTCTATTAGTCTAGATAACATTCTGAAGTCTTGATCTATCAATGGTACCATTTTTTTGTTTTTGACATTTAATAACATTGACCTTAATTGCAATTAGATATAACGTTTTTATTTACGATAATTGATCTTTTGCTAATCAAGTTATTGAGAAAGTCGTTACAACAAAAAGAGTCCAAAATAATAAAAACTATATTATATTATTACTTTATTGTTCTGTTACGTTTTAATATTTAATTACGAATTCTGAAATTTCAATGCGGCCCCGGGTAGCATATTTTTTTTTTGGGAGTGGGAAATCATCAAATTACTGCTTCCGTCCTGGGTGCGATATATTACGTGTTTCGTATTTTTAGGGTTCCGCATCTCGAAAGGTAAAAACGGAACCCTTATAGGATCACTTTGTTGTCCGTCCGTCCGTCCGGTTTTTATAGATGTTTTGCCTACAAAGGAAAGTCTCCAGCATCGTGGTAGAGATTATAAACATAATTATACGAGTCATCATCTCCCTAGTCTTTTCTCAGCTATGTTGGGGTCGGCTTCCAGCCTAACCGGATTCAGCTGGATACCAGTTTTTTACGTGAAGCGACTTCCTATCAGACCTCCACAACCCAGTAAATGGGCGACACGATACCTCTTGGTTAAGGCTGGTCAGACTTTCTGGCTTCTGACTACCAATAACGACTGTCAAAGTTCTACGAATGACAACCGGGACCAACGGCGTTACGTGCTTTCCGAGGCACAGGATGTCAGTGATGTCTAAGATAAAATTTAGAAAGTACATATATGTATTGAAAAAGTCACATTGGAAATTGCCCGGATTCGAACACGAGAAGCGGACGCCTTATCCACTGGGCCATCACGACACAAACAAATATACGAATAAACGCACAAATATAACAGACCCCGAAGATCATACCTATAAGCAATAACATTGCACTGAAAGCTTCATATCGTGGAAAATTTGGGACAATACAAGTTCAAGTTTTTGTTAAACTCATCTTCCCAAATTGATGTTCACAAGTCCCTGACCCCGATATAAACTGAACCCGTTTATTGGATTCCACACAAAAACTAGTACCAAGGCCTGATTGCCTAACAGTTCTTGTACATTACTCCGAGCAAGTGGTACCTTTCGGCCCAAATCTGGATCACATCCCATTGTGCAGTACCGGTTCTCTCAGGCCGACGATTATGTAATGGACTGCTCCGGGCTGTGTTGTTGTCCATCCAATGAAATTGCGCCATTTAAATTACTCTAGTGGTAAATTGTAATTTTGGTCGGTCAAATTACTTCTCTGGTTGGTTCGCAACCGGGAAAAAGAATGGAGATAGATAAAGCATACAGATTTTAGTGAGATTAGCTGATTTAGGGAAAAAACACAAACAACGAGCAATTCTTTAGCTCAATTTTATTATAGAACTAAAATAAGAAGGTGGAGATAAATACAAGAGAATGTAAACCTGTTCAAAAATTGTGCATTAAAATAATAATGTTAAGAGTATTATTTTTATACAAGTTTTTTAGTACAAGTTGTGACTTGTGCGTAGTTGCTTACCTTTGTAGTTTATATTATTATTTACTTGTATTTGTGTACATCATAAAAAAGCAAAGTTGTTTTTTTTTAAACCAAAACGATTTATCAAATTCTAAAAATGTTTTCACTGCTAGAAAGCTTAATTATTCCTAAGTACTAAGCGCACAGTATCGCGGCCAAAAATTAGTCTATTATTTTCGTGTACCAGGTGTGTTGCTCGCATTCGCTTTGCCATGGTGGTTAATTTATACAAGCACATAGAAAGTGCACTGAACATATTTGATACGTAAATATAGTGGACTACCTTTTGCCCGCGGCTTCGCTCGCGTTAGAAAGAGACAAAAAGTAGTCTATGTTACTCTCCATCCCTTCAACTATTTCCACTTAAAAAATCACGTCAATCCGTCGCTCCGTTTTGCCGTGAAAGAAAGACAAACAGACAGACAGACACACTTTCCCATTTATTTTTTTTTTTTTTTTTTTTTTTTTTATTTTTTTTTTTATTTTTTTTTTTTAGTATGGATATACATATTGCGTAGGTACTTCTTCAGTGTCTATGTTACCGCATTTACTTCAGTTTCGCCTTAAGCCTGATCTTGCGAAATGAGCTCCTGTTTAAAGCTACTTGACTTCATTACATTTACACATTACACAATATTGACCATCTTGACTGATGACCATATATTTGGCTCTTGACCTAAAAGGTTTATTTTCAATAAATATTTGGTCAGTTACTGAGAATTTCTGAGGAGGTTGACGATATTGATCTTTACACGGTCCAGGGTCGGCAGCTGTCTAATGCAATTTATATTGCGCCAAAGTCAATGTCAGTTAGTCAGCATTCTAAGTAAGTGTTATGTTACGATATTATGGTTTATCTGTCTTATTTATAAACTCCAATTTTATTATAGTAGGTATTATTGTTTTGAAGTATGTCTGGTCGTCTGTCCTTCTTCACATTTTTTGACTTAACACTTAAATTACAACAAATAATAAGTTACATGAAATATAGTTGAAGTCAATTATGTTTAATTATACATATAGTTTCAGTTAGACAACAACGAACTTACTTATTTTGCTATAATGCATCAATTAGTGGTTGTTTTTGATTGATAGTAAAATTTCACAATTGTAGAAAATCCTTCGCCTACGTGTCTGGCTCGCACTTGATCATTTATTAATATATCTTTGACAGTTACAAGTTTCTTTGCTCTTTTATTTTACGACACTGTCGATGTTTCTTGAGCTTCAAATACAAGTATCTTCCCACAATATTCGACTCTTAAATTACATTTGGAATGCGGCCTTACTTATTGAAGCAATAACCAAAAAACTTGGGTAATACTAATCGAAATATCAAAGTAAAGCCGCAACGATGTGGGCACTAACCAAAATTTCATCGTGCGTACACTTGAATTACTGGCAACATTATCAGTTATTTAGATCGGAGTTAATTTCGTTACATAAGTGAAAGCGTTATGTCGGCCGACTCGAAATTCTTCCACATTTTGGCGGTTTCAAGCCACTGGTTGACCCCCAACGAAAGTGGTTTGATGCGTGTCCACTGATCCACGGCAAGTTGAGATTTTTTTTTTACTTTTTACTTGTTTCAGGTGAAAAGTGAAAAGCTCATCTAGTAAAGGTTAATTATGGGTTATCAATTTTCATGGTTTTCTATAAATGATGTTGAATCAAATTAAAAAAATTAAAGTATTTATTTTACACAAAGATTCAGTTGGTTGGTAAATCAGAAAGATAAAGCTTGTTTCGAAACGTAGGGTGGTCTCTATGGAGAAGAACAAGCAAGAAACTTCATGAATTTTCATTTGACTCCAAAGTCAAGCTTAAGGCCGTATACAGAAAGAAAGCTGGAAACTTATAAGCGCTTGCCGGCACTTGTTAACGCTGGTCCGTTCTACACAAAGGAAGCAGGTTGAAGCAGACTAATCAAAATGTCGGAATGATTTGCTTGCAGTTGCTATGGCAAAACGCCCAGCGCTGACCAGCGCGCGTTGAAGCTTGTCGATGTTCATATATTTTCCTGCGCGGATTACCAGTGCTATTTTACCAGGCTAAGGCGCCTTCTTAGTCTTAGCCGTCAACCAATCTTAGACCGATCTTAGTTTGTGAAGAACTAGTTTAGCCCAGGCAGAACTAGTCCTGAAATCGGGTTTGGCCGGTAACATATACATGCTTAGTTTTAGTTACCATAAAACTGAAAAGTCAATCCTGATCAACGTTGAAAGTAATTGTTCAGTGATAGCGTTTGTTTGATACGTATCTATTAAAACTTTACAGATTACATCAGCTTTATTTCTTAGAGTCTGTACCATCAGTATGAACCACTTTTGCATTTTTATTATGTTTGCCTAATTTGATTGTAGAAGCGGCACGCAAACATTATCGAACAGATTCCGTTTGCATGATTTTTACTAGAGTAGTAACCAAACCAAATAATATAAAGACATTATTTAAGATATATATAATAAAATTACATTACAAATAACATTATAACAAACAATAGACTCGTGAGAAATAAACAAATTTCAATTTATTTAACCTTGCCCTGATGTATCATTATCGTTAATACCTGCATGCTATATACACATTAGTACAAGATCAGTGCATTTTATACACTAACTAGCTTTGCCCGCGGCTTCGCTCGCGTTAAAAAGAGACAAAAAGTAGCCTATGTTATGGCGCATTTACATTAGGTCGGTCACAGGTCGGTCACTGAAAGCGGTGGCCGCATTCGGTTTAACTGAAACGCTTACCAATACGACCAAACCGAATACGGCCAAACGAATACCTGTTTATATTAGTCGGTGACCGAATACGGCCTGCAGCAGCTACGGTATACGGTCTAACCGACTAATGTAAATGCGCCATTACTCTCCATCCCTTCAACAATCTTCACTTAAAAAATCACGTCAATTCGTCGCTCCGTTTTGCCGTGAAAGAAAGACAAACATACAGACAGACAGACACACTTTCCCATTTATAATATTAGGATATTAGTATGGATTCTATTCAAAAGATTAGGAATCACGACTTTACATTATGTTTTAGTCAGTGCCAGCAAATTACATAGCCAAAAATGTCGGCGGATGCAAGTCAGTCGATTATTATATATTATCAAATTGAATGCCAGTGATGATTAATAACTATTAGGAATACGGGTCAGTGTCATACGGTAATAGGTGCCTCAGGCTATGCGCATACGTCTAATGATGCTAATAACCTCGGTACCGATGCACTTTTTGTTTGTTTTTGTCATTGTGTGACATAATATATATATTCTATTGTTATTTATAAAATTTTGTTGATAAATTTGCACCTGCCATGTTTTGTCTCTGCATCACCCTAAGGTAGACTGGTAGATAATGCCTAAGGCATTAAGTCCGCCGTTGTGCATTGTTTTTTTACATGTGCATAAAGTTTTTTAAATAAATAACAGTAAGCAATGTTTTAGAATCTCAGATTACTTCCCAATAGCCGCGTACCCACCTCGCGCACAAGCTCGCGCGGCAGCCTCGCGAGCCAAATGCCTCGGCTGGTGTGGACGTGCCTCGGCCTGCCTCGGGCGCGCGTTTGCTCGACCGAGCACGGCTCGGCCCCGAGCCATCTGTTGTCGGTAAACTTGACGCGCTCAAAGGTGCCTCGGTGAGCGCTGTGCGTTAGGTGGGGACGGTTATGTTTTGGCTCGCGCGCGAAACTACTTCAAGTTTTGTCTCTTGCCGTGTTTGTCTTCTGTAATTTTGATATCATATTGGTGGCGACGCTCATAAATTTTTCTAATCCAGAAGCGTCTAGGTTTTTTCTTAATACGTGACTGTTTTCGTTTCTTTAAACAATAAGCAGCTAGGAAAATAGCTGCAGCTGAAAATACACGACTGTCCATTACGAATACTCGCGGACTTATGATGGCTCAGCCTGCCTCGCGAGCCGGCCTCGTGTAAATTGAACAAAACTACTGGGGCTGCCGCGGGAGCCATCGCTCGCGATCCGGACACCGACGCTGCCGCGCGAGCCTGTGCGCTAGGTGGGTACGCGGCTATTATTTTAGAGCACAATATGCCACAATATATGTATTGATAGTGCACCCTTAGCGAGAGAAAAATAATCTGTGTATCCACACTTTTTGCTTAGATAATGGGAGGTTGTCATTCTGCCAAGGTATCCCTTAGGTACACCGATTGTTATTAGCCAGTATGTCTGATTCTCCTATTTAACTTGATCCAGTAGACTATTATGTAGTTGGAAAACAGACAGACACTATCGGGGATTGACCTAGAGTAGCACGTGGTGTTTTATGTAATGTATACTAGGTACTTTATAAACACACTGTATGCGTTATTATTCTAAGACACAGTGTGCCAATCAAAGCGCTTTTAATATATCTATGTTTTTGCTCGTAGTATTGGGGGCAGCTCATGTTTTTTTTTTTTGTGGTTCACAACTAGGCCTTGTAAAATGCTCATAAAGATAAAAATGATAAAAACTTCTTTTCAGGTTCCTGTTTTAACAAAAAAGTAAAAAAAAAAATTGTATATCGTCAGAGTTCCGATTAAATATGCGTAAATATCAGATCCAAATTCTAACTAGGCCCTAACAACAAAGAACATTGATTTAAATTACTAATTGTTTAAATAAAAGTTCGTTGTTTCTTCAAACAGCTTACTAACTTCAATTAATAGTCTCTATAGACTTATTAATTTACATTACTACCTACTTTCATTTAAGTTTATGTTTATATGTTTGAGTTATTTCTAGATATTTCTTCAAATTTTGAAGTTGTTAAAAAACTATTCATAATTAAAATAATACTCGAAATAAAATATGAAATATTACATACAAATCGATTATCTCATTGCTTTTTATCCATACTAATATTATAAATGGGAAAGTGTGTCTGTCTGTCTGTCTGTCTGTCTGTATGTCTGTATGTTTGTCTTTCTTTCACGTCAAAACGGAGCAACGAATTAACGTGTTTTTTAAGTGGAGGTAGTTGAAGAGATGGAGAGTAACATAGGCTACTTTTTGTCTCTTTCTAATGCGAGCGAAGCCGCGGGCAAAAGCTAGTTTCATATAAAAGATAGATTGTTGTTAGAAGTTTCTAAAATTAACGAATTCAAGCAAACCAACAAACAAACTCTTCAGCTATATAATATTAGTATACTTACACAATAAAAATAATAATAATAGTGAAACAGTGTAGGTCCGACTTGTTATGAGATCAGTATTCAAACAGACATTTCCCTTATTGCTACGAAATTAATTTAGTTTGGTTGGAATATTGAAAAGCTTTTAAAGTAGACGCAGCATGTTACACAATTAGTTTAGCGAAATAATGGTAATGCCTACTACATTATAATTATAACTAGGATTCAAAGAAACACAATATACCTGTTGATTTGTAGCATTACAAATACTGGTACTGTTTGGTAGGTTTCCGATTATTTAAGTTGGCTATTCAAGAAATTAACCAAGACCTCAAGACCAGTCACAGCAACGGGACAGTAAAGTGTGCTTAAATTCCCTTTGTTTATAAATAATCCACGTACATAATTTAATTGGGTAATAAAGTCTACGGAAAGATTAATAGAACGATGTCCGTTATCCGTGTTATTTTTTAATAAGATTGAATGTCCTTTGTTACAATAACCATGTACGGCTTTATGACCTATTTCCTGGTGGGATACAATGAAGGAAGTGCAGTAAATGCCAAGTCGTCACATATACAATTTTTCTGTCGTGCATTGTAATTGTCTAATTTATGGTAAAGTAGACCTACTGCCTTGGGGCTAACAAAAAGATTATATAAGTAATGATCCTACTACTGTATTAATTTGTGAGAACCCTTGTCTACTTCATAAAGCATTGCTTGTGTGTATTTTACGAGGTAAACTGATAGGGCCTGCAAAAAAGGTGGTATTTTACGAGGTAAACTGTAGTTACGGTCGGCAAAAAAGGTGCTCAACGTTTTTTATCATAATTATTAATTACGATATTAAAGGATATTTCCTTTGATTGATTGATATTGAATGAATGGTTGTAAAAAGGTGATAAAATTTGGTTTTTATTGTTAACAGAATTGTTAAAAAACAATACATCGTATGTGTAATCAGCGGTCGCAACGCCCTTACTTTATACCTCCGTTGGGGTTGATATACCAGCCTATGCCATGCCATGTCCAGCCTATATCTTACTTTGTCACCATATGGCCCTTGCCTGCCAAAAGTTTGACGACCGCTGATTTAGACCATAAATAAAAATGACAATCGACTAGCAACCTACTGCTGACTCTACCTACGAAGTAACTCAATGACCTAATGTCACATACAAGAGATACCTACAATTACTATAAACAATTTAACAATGAAAGTACAAAACGTACATAATGTAAATAAACGTACTTATAAAACGTGGATTGGCGAAACTGTGCCCAACAGAGTGACAATAGTCAAAAAGATGCTGAGATGCTTTCAACAATAGTCTGAGATTCTTTCTTAGAAACTATAGCACTTTTGTAGATACGGCAAAAAAATACGCACTCCATGAGAACATAGATCTTTTACGTTAAATCGTCAATTGGCGTTCGACGTCTGTTACAAACAATCGCGTCGGAAATGCATTGTGTAATCGAGTTAATGGGAGAATCGATTATTGGACTCGTCGTTCCGTTGCGTTCGCGACACTGTTCGCGGAGTTCACTTCACTACTTGACATCATTTTTATGTAATAGTGGTACCTGTTTCACGGTTACTACTATTGCGTTACTTACTATTATTGTTGTTCGTTAGTAATTTTGTGCATTCCACATTGACAAGGCCACTGAGATTTTGAGTCTTTTTGCTTCCTTTATGAGTGTAATTTATTTACTTTGAATATGTTTATTTATAAAGTGCTAAATTGCGCTGTCTTTCTTCTTTCGCTTCGCATGTCGATACTTCCATCCTCTATTTTACCCCTTTCCATCATCTCCCTAGCCTTTTCTCAATCATGTTGGGGTCGGCTGCCAGCCTAACCGGATTCAGCTGGATACCGGTGTTTTACGTGGAGCGACTGCCTACCTGACCTCCACAACCCAGTAACTGGGCGACACGATACCTCTTGGTTAGTCTGGTCATAGTTTCTGGCTAACCAATAACGACTGTCAAAGTTCTACGAATGACAACCGGGACCAACGGCTTTGCGTGCTTTCCGAGGCACGGGATGTCAATGATGTCTAAGATAAACTTTAGAAAGTACATATGAATTGAAAAAGTCACATTGGTACTTGCCCGGATTCGAACCCACAACCTCTTACACGAGAGACGGGCGCCTTATCCACTGAGCCCTATTTTACCCCTTTAGTGTTGGAATTATCAAAAATTATTTCTTAGTGGTTACCTTTTCTTCACGAAGAACACACCCTGCAAGATTCATGTTTCTATAGAGACAGTGGTTTGGGCTGTACGTTGATATAGCTACAGTCAGACAGGACAGATTGCTGCTCTAAAGCAGCCAACCAATTTTTCTTTTTCAATTAGTTACATAAATTAACCAACTTTTGTCACTGTTTTTAGACTCCCGCATGCGTTTTTGTTTCCGTGTCTGCTAATATTTTATTTTGTCATTATCTATAGTTTCTGCATCTATTACATTACTAGCATGGTCACATACACTTCATAACCAGGTAGCCAGTGAGTCGTGTGAGAAGACACCTAAGGTGTCTCACATAGCGATATTATCAACAGGGCGATAGTGTCGTAGACGAAATAGAGATTATATTAAATTGTTTTACAAAATTAGTTTTGATAAAATCTCTCGCGTAGGTATAGAGTTGTCTTTCAAAAAGCACTAGGTGTTTCAGGAAAACGTAAGTCGATAAGTACTTTTTTATACAGAAAGGATTAAAAATTCAATTAACGAACCTAACGTTTTCAACCTAAAAGTTGAATATGTGCCCATACTTAATTACGAACACTAAAAAGGAGTGTGTTAACATAAATTGGACTTGATTCAAAGGGTTTTTAGCGATTGACGGTCGGGTCGAGAATCTTCAAAATGGAATAATTAAGAGAACTGAATTTGTGTGGTAGCTGATGAGACGGATTGACAATGATTGGCTATCGGACTTTCGATGACAAAGTCACTATTTTTATTTTATTTTTTATTTTTACAAACTTGTATCCTTTTATTTTTTGTTTGTTTACTACAGCAAAAGCTACATATAAAAGGTGTCAACATTCTCACGATATCTCGATAAATTAATAGGAATGGTCCGTCATACAAATGAGCTTGGGACTGACAAAGCTTAATATCGTCATTGACTGAATGTACTCTGGCCGTTGGGAGTTTGTCATGCTCACTCAAATGTCTCACTGACGGTGGCGTGTGTATTGGATCATTTGGTTCCCTTCAAAATGGTTGAGCTATTTGGTGCCGATCCATACGTCATGTTCGTGAACGGGCGCTGTCTGCTGAGACTGCTCATCTCTTAACTGCCACAGTTATTTTAAAATTGTTCTGCTTATTTCCTATATTTACAATGCCTCTTCTAACATGTACGACTTGTTACGTTGTTCTCACATAGTACCTTAGATTCAAATGAATGATGTAACCAAATTTTTGTAATAAGCATATTGATTTTAAAAGAGTGTCCATGGAGTTTCTTGCTCGCTCTTCTCCATGTGATCTACTTTTTGGAACGAGCAACTAGCTTCAATTTTCTGACAGACTGACACCTTGACGACTCGAAATTACCTGTAAATGGTTTATTTGAATAAAATAGTTTTGACTTTGACTTTGACTATCGGAAATATGTTACATAGTCATGTAGTATAAATATATAAATAATAACAACGTTAATAAATTTGAATGTTTTTGAGGAAGATTAGTTTGTTTTTGCAAAACAAAGCAGTTAACTTGATATAAGTTTACGTTTGTTTATGCCTACTTTTCTCGAACGTTCATGCTAAATAAATGTTCTCTCAAAATACATTTTCGTTACCATCTCGTCACCATACTCTTGAAGTAGACTTTAACTCCTATAATACCGATTAATGCTACAGATGTATAGACTCTAAGTTTATGCATTCAGTGATGCATTTTCTCAGCCCTTTATTGTACTTTGAACGCCCTAACTTATGTAGTACCTACCTACGCCTAGGTAACTAGTAGGTGCATACGTTTTAATAAGTGTCATTGTTCGAAACCGATATGGAAAGTGAATGCTGCATACATGCATAGTCTGCCCAAGATCAGAACAATGCTGTCTATTATTTGGTAATTACTGCGGCCTTATAGATCTAGATATAGATTTGTGATTATTGTGTTGCTCAGTTTGCCCCAAGGTTTTAAGAAACATAAAAATCAAAGTTAGATTATTTATTCCCAATAGACCAATAAAAGGCATTTGGAACATGGAATCTAGTCACCCATTTCAAGGTTGACTAGAGCAAGTTATGGCCAGAAAATGTAGATCCTAAGTCTGGATTCAATTGATTTAAATGTAGGAGAGATTCAATTAATTCAATTCATAAATTAATCAATTAAAAGGTTTTGATGTAAATGGAAAGGGAAACACTAAGGGCGAGATAAATAGACGTTACTTAGCACGTACTTTGGCTAACATTATACCTGTCACTGTTACACAACTGTCAAACATCAAGTGTACGATAAAGACGGAACATGGCTTACTTAAAGTACGCGCTTAGAACGTCTGATTATCTCACCATAATTGGGTAGTTTACACTATTAACCAATAAATGTTAGACACAATTTCTATAAAACCTCTTTTAATTTCAGCCTAATAAATTCAGTTTATTTTCAATTTGCTATAAAATTTTATTTTTAGTTGCTTTGAAATCAATAAATAGATAGTCAACTGAGTAGTTATTTTAGTGACGTCATAAGTTGCCATTGCCATACAAAATCTATTAGAGAATTGCGTTTTGACAGCTAATAAAAAGTACGTCAATTGATAACTAATGGTGTAAAATACCGTATTGTTTTAAAGCATCAAAAAACAAAAAAAAAATCAACTTATTTTATTTTACGGTCATTCAGCGGTTTCAGTATAATACAAAGTGCCTATTCTGTGGTGTGCGGCAAAGGGCTGGCCAATACGCAATTTGTGACCATATAATACCAAACTGCATATAAAAAATAATTTTATAACCTAATTCATTGTTGTTCTTGCAAATACAACAGGCAATAGATATTAAATCAACGGAAAGATGCAAACCGCATTTTATTTCTTTACATAGCATTGTTCAATTCAATTCTATTCAATTTATATGTATAGGTTACAATAGATGTTGCGGTCAAATATATTAAGATCTTTATGTTCTAACATTTATGTAATAGTGCCATAATAATAATAAAATAATGAAGTAATACAAAACAATAATAATGTCAGATAATAATCATTAAATTTAAATTGCTTAGAACTATTAAAACTATCAAGCAATAGATCACCTAATCATAGTTAATTACTTACTCATAAAATGTGTCATTATTTTTTTTTTAATAAAAAGAGACTAGCTTGTTGTGAGATTCTCTTAGTAATTTATTTTTATGATTTAAGGGCGCACTAACTTTAAACCTTTTGAGGTAAAATAAATATACTTACATATGTGTAAAAATGGGCCGGCGAAGCTGCTGGACACCGTTAATCCGTACTAATATAATATTATACATGCGATAGTAACTCTGTCTGTCTGTCTCTTCTTCACGCCTAAACCATTGAACCGATTTGAATGAAATTTGGTACAGACATAGTCTGGGACCCGAGGAAGGACATAGGATAGTTTTGATCCCGGAAATCCCTCGGGAACGGGAACTATTATTCCACGCGGACCAAGTCGTGGGGAAAAGCTAGTCTTCAATATACGGTCGAGAACAGAATTTTGCTTGTTCTAGGAAGGGGTAGTTTCTATTTGTTCGAATTTGGGATTTTATTCAATATCTTTAGCACCATTACTTTTTTTTTTAATGAAGGTTTGTTAGTATAAAACAGCTTTAGGACCGATATAATAATATCGCCATAAATAATGTCTAACATCAAAAAGCGCACTTACGCTCAAGAGCATATTTCATATTTTACACCGACTGCAATACAATTCATGTTCCATTTCCCTATTAGGATCAGCTTTATTTTACTTTTAGTATGTAAACAGAGCATTCAAGTTCCCGAATTTGGATTCTTGGTCAGAAAACCGAACGTGGGGCCAGCCGTTCAAATTTAACCTGGCCCAATTAAAACTTAATAATATTTTAATTACCAAAAACTACACAATTAAAATACTTTACTAGTTATCTGTTAGGTTAGTGTAATTTTATATTTTGACATTGACTTTGAATACTTAGGCTTTAGCCACTATATCATTTATTTATTGTTCTTTTTATTTTTTAGTTCTTAATATACTCCTACATACCATTCACTTATCAACTAGCTCCAAAAAACTTTACAACTTTCATTCATAAATCTCTAATAAAAGGTTAATGAATATTATTTTATTACAAAAAAATACCCTCTTACCTGTTTCGCAGAACACTGATGGCACAAACAACACAAATAGACCCGCATAAACGCACTCAAATCTAGTTAATTTTCTACACGCACTGATAAAACATGTCACCATTCTTTGAACACTCGTATTTTTACCATTTTCGGCTGCATTTGACCTCGATGACACCATTTTTGTTTATTTTATTTTTTTATCAGTAACCCACCGCATAGACATCACATCGTTTAATGAAATTTAAAATTGTGCATTATTTTTTTATATTGTTTTTTATTATAGTAAATATTATTATCATCTGCAGAAAGTTTGGAAAGAAATTATTTCATGTCATGTATCCCATTTGATTCTCAATAAAACCATTCGTAGGTTTTTCTTTGCAACTTTTTACGTAATTATTCGTAATTCAAATTTCGCACTCCAAAAGCGCGGGAAGACGCGCGCGGAGCATGCGCGGTGTACGTACAATGATCTGTAATTTTTTCACAGGGCACAGACCTCCCGCTATAGAGCCTTCTGATCTGAGTGAGTTTGTATTGAGATCGTGACCAATTTTCTGGTCTGCATACATGCGTTATTATTACGGAAGCAAGATACTATCGCTGGTTTGTTTTGAAAATGATACTTATTGTAATATTATACTTTTATTGTATTTGTCAGAGAAATTTTGTTCTAAAATATTTAGCTTTTCTATTGTAAATACAATGACACGACGGGTAGTTGATCGAGTCGGCACTTCGAGTCACAGGTTCAATTCCACACGGAAAAATATGAATACAGGAGGTATTCCAAGTAAGATACAATCATGTATTTAAAAAAAACGTATTTTTAATATGAATTTATTTGTACAGCATCTTTCTTTTTAGCAGTACATAATGTAGACCACGATCACTAGATTTCAAGATTGTCTCTCTTATACTAGTTTACAAACCATTTTAAACTCATGTAATATAAGCTCAAAAAGATAACACCCTCATTCCATGTTGTAACTTACGTAACAATTGACTACTAAATCACCACAAACCTGACACAAATACGGGTTCCAGGTTGCAATTAAACATTTCTGTGTGCAAAGAATACTTAATTAAAGAAAAGCGCGTGATACTACGAGCATATAATAATAAATATAAAGATACTAGTCTAGCGTCTTACTGCTCTGCTCCCGCCGATCGTAGCGTGACATTATAATGATGAAACAGTAGTTCTTAAGATATGCGCGCTTACCCAAACAAACTCTTCTTTCTTTTCTTTTCATCTTTCTGTTTCCATTTCATTAAGAAGAGGACTTTAGAGGTCAGAAGATACATAATATTAGTTTAGCCCGGTCAAATTAGAGTGCATGAAGTAAATCGACATATTATTTTTAGTGTCTTTTTTTAAAATCGTGTCTATATAATCATAGTTTAAGGTTTAATATTAGTTTTTTTTTTTATCTAGCCTATGCTGTCCCACTGCTGGGCAAAGGCCTTCCCCAACTCCTTCCAGACTTTCTTATCCCTCGCCGCCTCGAACCAATCCTTATGGTATGTGTCAAGGTCATCACGCCACCTTTTCCTGGGCCGGCCTCGGCGACGAAGGCCATCTTTTGGCACCCACTGTGTAGATGCCTTTGCCCAACGGTCGCTATCCATGCGGCTTACATGACCCGCCCAATCCCACTTGAGCTTGGCAGCCTTTTTTCCAACATCTGCTATCCCTGTTTTGGAACGCAGCATGGTGTTCCGGATTTTATCCTGGTTTTTTATTTTGTCAAATTATTAAGATTTGTCAGGACTAAACTAATATTTTATCTTCTGTCGTTTTCTCAAAGAAACGTATAGGTAAAGATGCACAGGGGGCGTACCACAAGCTCTTCTAAGCAGTATTACTTTGATATTACTTTCAGTTAAGAGACGGCGCTAGACAACGTGTCTAACGCTGTCACTTGCACACTCCTGAACAGGAATAAAACAATTTTACTTTAAACGTCTTGGTAAGGGGGCTGGACTTTTAGTTCAAGCGAACCGACACCACTGTCGCACCGATGATTAACTACAGTGATAGAAACGGGTACCTACAATGCTAAACCAAAGTAGGTAGGTATGTAAAAAGGAACTACATGTCTCAGCATACCCAAGTGTTTGTTCGGACTTTAGACCAATCTCTGCAATGACTGTGCCGATTTTAATGTAATTCTGACCTTACTTAAAATGACAAGTACTTATAAGGTGTTTATTTAAATTTCAATGAATCTTTCAAATCAATCAACCTTTCAAAAAAACAAAATCATTGACCTTTAAGTATGGCTTCGCTACACAAACATTTCTGTAGCATATGTATTGTAGACTAGCTGTCCCCTGAGGTTTCACCAGAGTCCAACAGGGCCACGCCTGCCGGGGTCGCGGAATGTTTATAATAGTTAGTTACCGTGACCCCGGAACATAAAGGGCAACCGAAGGAACATGAGTGGGTTTTAGTCAGTAAAAGTCTGACACGCCCTCCCGCCGCACCCAGGACGGGAGCAGTTGTTTGATGATTTACCACTCACCAAAAAAAAAGGTTTCACCAGAGTTATGTTAGGTTTTTGATTATTGCTCCTCTCCCGTAGATCATAGATGATGATAACATCACGCTATCACGCATACATAAGTATGCATATGCATGCCCATTCATATTCTGATGTATTTAAGATTATATTACTGTAAATTCATCAAAATCCGTTTAGTAGTTTTTTTTGTATGCCTTGATTGTATCCTTATCATAACCTTTGACATTTGTAAAAAATGAAGTGATATGCATTTTTATTTAATGTTAGGCTGTAGTTTACTACAGCATGGCTAAGGCCCCGTGCCAACCATTCATTACTCTCTCGGGGCTATTTGGAACCTAGGTTTATCGAAGGAGCGACTCTATCCGGCCATCTCTGACTGGGCCTTGCCACGATGACGCTAGCTGCTAAGTTTATAAAGAAAAAACTAAAACTTAACAAAAACTGGGAATTCAACACCAGACTCCATTGACTGCGCTAGGTACATTAAAATTGCCTTGGTGAAGTGTGGCTAAATTATTTGATAATATAGAAGACATTTTAGTAGTAGCGAACTTCCTAAAAGAAGTTTTAAGGATCCTACTTACTTTCAGTTTATCGGAAGATTACAACCTGTTAGCGAATCTCCATAGGCCACCCATTAACAGTTTCGTGAAAGGTTTAGTACGGACGAGTATGAACTGAGAGAGAGAGTGGCCGTTTGACAGTTCTGGTCCGAGCCGAATGAACACACGTGAGCAGGTAGCTTGAAGGCGAAAAACTTTTTTTTTTTTTGGGAGTAAATCATGAAATGACTGCTACCGTCCTGGGTGCGGCGGGAGGACGTGTCAGACTTTTACTGACTAAAACCCACTCATGTTCCTTCGGTTGCCCTTTATGTTCCGGGGTAACTATTATAAACATTCCGCAACCCCAGGCGAATGAACATACATAAGCAGGTAGCCGGCTAGCGGCCTGTCGACCGACATCTGGTATCAGTCGTAAGCTTTAAGTTTTTCGGCTTGTTTAATTATTTCGGCAAAATGGACGATGGCTTTTAACTGATAGTGTGTAATCTCAAAAAAGGTAACTTACGCGCAGGCAATAATCTCTTTAGTGTGGGGGTGCTATTGGTCTAAGGCGTCTGACATGAACAGAGATCTCCACTGGTGATTCTGGCTTTCAGGAGTTGCAGTGGTTGGGAATAGTGTGGTGGGATTATCCCATGAACAGAGACTACAGGCATTTTACATTTGTGCTGAAGACAGACGGATAGTGAGTGGGACCCTTAAGTAATCAAATTACAATCGTGTGACCACTCATAAGTTTTAAAGTTTACCTTAGATATAGGAAAAAAACTACAAAAGTTGTATCAAATGAGCCATAATTCATTTATAATTAATATAATAAAGAATATAGTCAATAGTATTTACAATACAACAGAGTTCTATAAGAACTTCACGCCGCCTATTATGTTCACCGGTCGTCCTTTGTACTTCTTTGAGATGTCACTCTCGATCTGTGGACAATGCATAGTTATAAGAATAAATTATATGTGATGAATTAGTGACCGATATGTAAATACACCGTTATACTCTTGAGAATAAACAACTCTCCCAAAAAAACTTTATTTTAATTAATTTAACGTATCTACCGAACCGCCGATTTTTTTCCATAAAATTCTAATAATTATGTTTATTATAGTTGTTCAGAATACGCCTACATTCTTTAATTTCGATAAATGTAATGTTTCATTACGATTTAATAAAGCAATAAAATATGTACAAAACCCAGAAAACAAATTGTTCGTTGTCGTTATATGGTTGCACGTTGCATGTTGCGCACTAGTCAAATAGTGCAACACGTAACCTGTATCACGTACCTGTGCCTGCAACTCCTTGGTGCGCTGCACGATACGCGTGAGCACGGGCCGCAGTTCAGCGGCGCGCGCGATGGCGGCCTTACGTTGCTCATCGGCGCGTAACGCCAGGCGAGACAACTTGTCGCAGAGAGTCAACTTTTGTTTCAATTGCGCTGTTAGCACGTCTACGTATCTGTGGAGAGTGAATTTAAATAGTTAGAAAATATCAAAAATATAATGGGCGAAATCTTTTTGCAGTAAAAGAAAAACCAGTATTTTTTTTAAGTCAGAAAGAGTCGTAAGTCTTTTTTTATTCGGACAAAGATTTAATATAATAATTTATAGTATAATTCGCAGAATCGACATATTCTTATGGGCCTCTTTAACAGATCTGTAGGTTCTGACAACCCTTTCGACAGTTCAGCATCATAAGTGGTAGTTATATTGTACGTTATGAACTAAAAGCAATTCAAAAAGAGTCTGTATGACGCGCAGCTGCTGCAGCAGGCTGAGTGACAAGTAGTCTCCTACTGCCGCAATTCAAATAGTCACCTGGGCGAGTGCTTGACGTTGTGCAAGTGGTTGCTCTCGGGCGCGGTGAGGTCTGCGGCAGCTCGCTGTACTGCACTCAACATGGCGGCCAGGGCTGCTGAGCTCTCCGCAGGCAGCTGCTGCAGCAGGCTCAGGGACAGGTTGTCTCCTGACGTCTCCGTCTCGTACAGACGCATCTTGAGGAATGATTCCAGCTGGGGGAGAAGGGAAGTAGTACAGTCAAAGTATGTTGTATGACTAGTGAGCAAAGAACTTTATAAAAGCGAGTGTTTTGGCATTTTGACATTCGAGAAGCACCAACTTTCAGTAAATTCTTGAAAACAGAACTCAAACTCTTTACCAACAAAAGGAACGACGGAACAAAAGGTTACCCTAACTAGAACTACCAAGTTATTGGAAACTAAGCTCCTAATCCTAGATGAAAAATTAAACTGCGCGAGAAATATTGAACAAAAACAAAGTAGACCTGTATTGCCTTTTTCTACTGTTTCCTACAATGGTTAAAGGCGAAGCTTAACCTCTAAACCGAGTTAATAACGTTACCGACACAAACAGAGCTGTATAATAGTACAAATTTAACCCATTTCCACACCTTACCTCGACAAGCTGGTCGATGAGCTGGTTCCTGGTGGCGGGGTTGTCCAGTAGCGTCAGGGCGTCCTTCCCGCGCGCCACTCCGCCGCACACGCCTTGCTCCTCCACCACTATACCGGACTCTTCAAGAGACACCTGTGCTAGGTCTGCTGCTAGTTCCTGGGGAAAAGGGACACCAATTGAAACATCAAATTTGCTTGTGGGTAATAGTCGGGAAACTATCAAACCGGCAGAGAAAGTGACATAGGCAGAATCTAATATGTCTTGTTTAATCATTTTTTTCTTTCGGAAAATATTCCTAAATTGCCTTTAACTGACTTAAAGGTCTATGAAGGCAGATCAATCTTCATATCATTGTGAAATACTATTCTCTTTTTGACTTGTCTATTTGTTTAGTAGCCCTGACTATTAAAAGTTAATGTAAAGAGGAGAAATCTATGTGATTGTTTGTTCTGGGTTTGAATGTAATTTATTTATAATATAATGTATTTTAAAATAATAGTGGACATCAGTTGTCTATATTCTGTAGTACAGGTTCTCAAATGCCCGTTTGTAAGTTGTCCCAAGTTATTTACATGTATTTTTTTTATAAAGACCTACAAATAAAAAGTTTACTTACAATATTGTGAGGCGCAGCAACATCAATGTTGCCCCAGTCGATCTCTGCGCCCATCCCGCCGTCTCCATCACCGAAGTCGAAGTCGCCAGGCGCCGCCACTTCTATTGAATCGAAGTCTATTTCCTCACAGTCGCCGAAGTCGATCTGTTGGTGATAATAATAGTATTATTGAGCCGTTTTTTTTTTAATTAGCAATCAGATTTGGCACGAAGTTTCGTTTCGAAAGTTTCGTTTCGAAGAAAGAGAGTATGTTTCATAGATAGATCAATAATCTTAAGCCGTCCCCACTATGAACATTTGTCGAGCGACTAGTGTTCCCCCCCGGTGACATCGGGCGATGTCGGAAAAAAGTGTGTTTTCAATCTTTTGTATAACTAGCTTTTGCCCGCGACTTCGTCCGCGTGGATTAATAGTTCCCGTTCCCGGGGGACTTCCGGGATGAAAACTATCCTATGTCCTTTCTCGGGTCCCAGACTATCTGTACAAAATTTCATTCAAATCCGTTCAGTGGTTTAGGCGTGAAGAAGAGACAGACAGACAGAGTTACTTTCGCATATATAATATTAGTACGGATTTTGTTTTTTTTTTTTATTTTAATTAATTAAACATACAGAATTTATTAATCAGCCATATTACCTGATCTCCAGCCCCCTGGTCTTCGTCATCAAGCTCTATATGCAGCGGATCTGGCTCCACACTTAACGGGGGTTCCCCATAAGTCCACTCATACACTGTGGTGTTGCCATGCTCCACCACATAGTGTAATAATGGCAACACCTCTGATGCTTTGTCTCCCAAAATGTACTTTGAAAATGCTGAGTATAGGTCTATGGCTGGCTGCAGAGGTTTTAATGATTTGCCTATCTGTAAAAAAGAGATTACATTCCATGTTTAATATATCAGAACAGGATAAGCATTCAAAAATTGTCCATATTTGGATTATAGGAATACTAGCTTTCGCCCGCGGCTTCGCTCGCGTTATAAAGAGACAAAAAGTACCCTATGTTACTCTCCATCCCTTCAACTATCTCCACTGAAAAAATCACGTCAATTCGTCGCTCCGTTTTGCCGTGAAAGAAAGACAAACATGCAGACAGACAGACACACTTTCCCATTTATAATATTAGTATGGATTATATTATAAACTTGTGAAAACTGGTGACAATACTCAAATGTATTGTCAAAGCCCTTGTTCAGTCACACCAGCGGAGCTCTACTAAAGGTCAGCAATACTATTGGCCACAGCTTGGCCAGAATGGCCTCAAAAAATATAACTACTAGCAGCCTCAATATTTTATCCAGTTAGTTATTACAAAAATTACTTAGTGGCACATGATTCAAAATTTGCAGTGCAGTGCTGTTATAGTATGTCATCATTTTAATGGTTGCTTCTCACGGCCCGAGATATCACAAGTCGCGCCGCGCCAGCTCGCTCCTCCGAGCCGTGTAAAGGTAGTGGCTCGAGGCGACGTGGGCTTGCGTGAGCAAGCGCGTCCGATCCTATTGAAGTCGGCAACTTCAAAGGCGCGGGCCAGCGGGGCGCGAGCGCTCTCGTGGCGACTAGAGCGCGCGCGGGGTGGCGCGGAGCGACTCAAATGAGTGAAGCGAAGTGTCGGTCTTCCATTTCGTTTCGACTAGTGCAAGTGTGAACTGTGAAGTACGCGCACCGCGCCCACGCGTTCCATGCCGCGCCCGTGAGAACGGGTAGCTCGGACTTGCCTGTTGACGCATGCTCGCTCGTACAAATCGGCTCGGCGCGGCGCGACTTGTTATAATATCATAGGCGTTGTCCTAATAGAACGCGACTACGCGGTTCGCACGAACTCTATTCGTACGATCGCGCGATCAAACATATAGGTTTCGAATATGTGTCCTAATTGACATTCACGCGATCTGATCGCGCCACTATAATATAATAACTCACTGCGCGATGATCGCACATTCACGGTTTATTGGGACACCTAGTTTTTGGAATCGCGGCGAATACGCGATGGTCGCGTCGCTTACTCGCGCGATAATCGCGTATTCGCGTTCTATTAGGACAACGCCTTAGGCCGTGAGAAGCCACCTAACAGGATTTTGTTATACCAGCAGTAGCTCTTACACACATCTTCAGAGTAAATGATATCACTAGATTACTTTTTACACCTAACCCCGTTTTTCTCAACTCCTCGAGAACTTAACGTCTCTTATATAAGTAAATAAGTAGACTTACCTTGTCATAAATTTCAGGCAATTCCTGAAGTCTATCTACTAGCTCCTTTTTGATTCTGTCTCCCTGGATACCCAGCTGTTTGCAAAGGGTAAAGAACTCTGACTTGCTTGATGCTTCATTCTTCAGGAAGTCTGTGTGTTTCTTCTCACATTCCTGTAAAGAAGATGTTAAATATTTTTTTTTAGATTTTAGGAATGAAGATGTTGTCATCAATAAAATTTCAGTATGGATTTTTTTATGAGTGGACAATATTGAGAAAGCATGGCATTGAGATTAGGGTCACTGCTCTCAAAAAGACCCACAATAACAGGGGGGTAGTGGTCACATTGCTAGTCACACAGACAGTTGCACTTCTTTCTTGAAGGTCCTTACATCATGGTGGACCAGAATGCAAAGCTGAAAATACCTAAATTAGAATAAGTTACAATTTCAACTAAAACTGAATAAGAAGCCTAAAGCCCCTTTTTAGTGTTTGACACAACAATGTGCACTTTGACCTTCACCATGTTAATTAAATTTTAGAAAAATAATACTAACAACTTGCAACTGCTCTTCTTTAGCTATCTGTTTCTTAAGGCCAGGAATCTCATAGTGGATATTCCTGACCAGGATTTGAGCTGCCTCAGCCAAATACAGGTTCTCTCTCTCATAGTTCCGGGCAATGTCTTGCCAGTCCTTCATTCTTTGTGACCCGTACCTACAAAGTAATTGGTAAAAATATTATATTTTGAGTATCTGAGTAGGTTTTTTAAAAATAATAAAAACAATGAGGTTGTAATCACCTTCCAAAGAGGTTCTTACTGTCTGCCTCAGTCTCCTTTAAAATCTCCACAATCTTCAGGCAATGGAAGTAGTTGATGTAACTGCCAGCCAGCAAGCTAGCTATGTCGTCATGCTTGGGCATGTCCTGCAACGCATTGTTAATCTTCTCTCTCACAGCCGACACGCTCTTCTGCCATTCCTTGTTCACATGTCGACGACTTACCAGCCAGTCTTGCAACTTTCCTATATTAATGTCTATGGGAATATTGCTTTCCTAAAAACAGATTATGAATTGTAAACAGCAACTTTTAATTTGTTTACCGTAAATATAATAAGTGTAAAAGTACTTACGTCCATGTTGTAATCTTAGATTATTGTAATATCAATAGAAGTTTTTAAATTATAACTTTTGCGTGAATATTTTGCCCACAGCAGCTGTTGTTGTTCTGTCTGTGACGTGAACTGACGTGTCAATGTCAAATGTCATTGTCAACAGCAAGTGAATGACGTTATAGATAATAATATTGCTATACCCATAGTATAAATCCTACCATAATAAGACAGCATTGCAGCGCTCTTTTCTGAAATGTTGGCATAGCAGCGATGCGACCAAAAATTTGCAATTTCTACTTCTAAGCACATGTCCAGTAAATAAATCTGTAGAACCGCTTGAACCGCGATACAATGATACCTTTGAATTCGTGTGATAATATTACTTCAGCTTATTATATAGTAGCAAGTGATGGTTACATTTCTGTAGGTACAAATGTAACAATCACGTGTTCTTCTATCAAAAGAAACGTTATTGACGCCGTGAAAATATTATTAACTGTTCAGTGTGTGGCGGGGACTATAAGTAAGTAATGTATGTTTGCAAATACACCCATAATACAAACTAATTGTCTAATGAAAAATAAAATTAGTTAACTGTGCAATTTTTTTATTAAATATTTCAGATTATTTTACTACTTTTCATAGGTACCTGTGTAGTCGCGGTAAGCCGAATCATTGCGCGTGACGTATACTGACCTAATCAGGAATGCTTAATTAAGTATTCAGCTGTCTGTACAGCATATATACCAAGCCTACTTTGCACCACAGCTATGCCCACTAATCAGGAAAGGGCTTTATATACTCCAAAGGAGACTCGTTTCATCGCTCCAGATTTTATTGACACAATTTTGTAAGAAAAAAAAAACATTTGTCGCATGTTTCACCAATTATCTTTCAAATCGGGTTTTACGGTTATTAATTAATAAATAGCTCTCTCCTTTTTTTCGCAATTAAATTAATATTTTTATGCCACCTTTATTTTTACAATCTGCGTGCTACTTATGCTGACTAGTACATATCTCGTTTGCGGGGTATGTGCTCAATCCTAAAGAAGTCAAATGTATTATTATCAAGTGTCGAACTTCGATAGCCTTATCAGTCTATGTACCTTACACCTACGTGCTGTACAAATAAACAATTTTACTTATCTCTGCCACCACTATTGCTTTACTGAGTTGATAGATAACCACGCACATGGACGCATTAAATAACTAAAGATATTTATTACTTATAAACATTGTGTAATTGTGTCATGACTTGTTCATCAAATAGATTCAAGGATATTTTTCAGACAGTGGCTTAATTAAAGTGTATTGTAAATAGTAATAATAAGTTTAAATTTTCATTAATCCCACTATACATAATGGATGATGATCAATCATATAAAAACAGGTATGTGAGCGCATGTTATTGATTACAGTCTTTTATAAGTTTCATAAAATAGATATTGTACTTTCTTTGATAACTTCTATATTATCTAATGCTAAATTAGAATTCTTTAAATTCTGTTGCTTTCATTCTTTTAAATTCGCGCCCATGCCTAGAATAGGTCTAATATCGTGATTATCGTGAAAGAGAAGAGATTAAGCTTAGAATTCAACTCGCCTAGATTTCGGGAAACTTAAACGCATCTTCGTTTTTCAAACACAGTTTCATTCAAATGACTGAGGTACAAAAATGTTTGAGCAATGTCTGTTGCTAGTATTCAGTAAT
Organism: Athetis lepigone; assembly: GCA_033675125.1. Taxonomy (NCBI): domain Eukaryota; kingdom Metazoa; phylum Arthropoda; class Insecta; order Lepidoptera; family Noctuidae; genus Athetis; species Athetis lepigone. Next base: position 3,483,303 of record CM066218.1, on the reverse strand, counting down.
ATTCTAAGGGTTAGAATTTTAGCTGCCCACGATAGGCCTCACGACATACAGCTAGGTTTGGGCTCTAATGAATGGGCAATAAAAAAATGCTTGAAGCTCTAACTATCGGATCAGAAATGAGAAAATCTACAAGAGAAAAGTATAACAGACTGACATAGACAATGATTTGGCAAAAAAGATCCGCGCACCGCACGCAATCTGTAAAACGCTATCTTGAAGGAGACCTATTTCCAGCTGAGGTCATCTTCCAACATGTCATCATTCGTCATGTTTTTTCAACCAGAATATCCTACTACTTGATAACCTGATACTTATATTAGCTACTGATTCTTCTAGGCAAAGTCTTGTCATAGTCATCTAAGTAAACTTGTTTTATCTGATGTGGAAATACATATGGTGGAAATACATATGGAGGAAATACATATGGCATATACGTGGTCAGTAAATCTGTCAGTGCCTGGGTCAGTTATTTTAACTAAGAAAATTAAAAAAAGACTAAGTAGGAATAAGAACAAGCGAATAATCACTATTCAGTTTCGGTTTAGACCGTACCAATAATTTACAATACAAAAAACATATAATGGTAGTATTTTGTTTATCCTTTACTACTGTACTGTTTAATTTTTTAGTGACAGTAACACTTACTTTTTTATGTCACACTTTGTGAGGGGAACATAGGCTGATTGTGTGTGTTGTTTATTTATGTTTTCAAAAAAATAGAATAGAATATAAAGCAAAAGTTTGAGCAGGTTGTGTGTCTAAATCTGTGTAATTAAATATAAATTAACATTTTGCAAAATTATTGCATAAATGTTCATTTTGTGAACAGGTTCGTAAAAAACTAGTACAAGTAGATACTTAATTATTTTTGTGGTTTCAAGGTTTTAAAATAATTCATTTAAATAATTATCACATTTTTATGCTGGCTTTCTCATTACTTACACTTAGCAACGAAATCGATTACAAAATTAACACAAACTTTAAATTTAAAAAAATATAAGTACTTTTTTAATAAAACCTTCTTATTGTAAAGGTGCTCCTAAACGGGCAATTTTTTACTGCAATTGTGTTGCTGCAATACATTGCCGGCATTGCCCGGCAATGTTTCCGAACTCTCTGCAATATTGCCGGTATTGCCGGGCAACACTTTTTGTATGACAAAAATATTGCCGAGACACGCCGGCAATATTGCTGGAGTTGCCGGGCCATGCTCAAAAAATTGCTGCAATAAAATTGCAGCAATTATGTTGCCCGTTTAGGAGCGCCTTAAGACTTATTACTTCACACTAACATCGCCAGTATCCCAGTATCTATCTGTCCCATTTTTTTATATAATACCGTTATATTTTTCAGCTATCCAAGTGTTCAGCCAGCTCCTGATGACGGAGTCATATCTGTGGATGTTTCAAGAGATGCCCTAGTTGATTCCATGACAGACATGTCGGAGACTCCAATACCTCCGGATATTATTGCGTAAGTGTGTTGTGGGTTTTGCATTTAACTAAGGAAGCAATTTTAAATAAAATAATTTTTTTTTTTAACATTTAATCTTATCAATTTCATATTTGGTTTTTTATTTAATTTTTTTATTTATATGAAGGACTGTTTGTCAATTCCACATTTTTTTAGTAAATAATACGTAGGTAATTGCAGATAATTATCAACATAGAGTTACATAAAAAAAAAGTGAATGTGGTTTTGTTGAGCCCAACATTTTTGTAAATATATCATCTTAAAAAGTAATGGATATTTCATATATTTTCAGATCAGTAGATACAACAGCTGACAATGATGAAGAGAATGGAAAACTAACGCTGGCATACGAGAGACTATATGAAATACCTAAAACTATTGTAGAACGATTTTCTGACCACATCAGATATTTGGATATTAGCCACAATAAGATTACGTAATTAAAAAGATACTTAATAATTTAAATTTACCTTAAATTTCGTGTATAACTTCAGTGCATTCGTTTTTCGATTGGTTCTGTTTGCTAAAAACATATCTTGAGAATAAATATTGGTATGGCCTACATACTAATTATTGTTCTGGGTCTGCACTGTTTGTGTGAGATAAGGTTTTGTACACATACACAAAAAGAATGTTATAAGACTATAACATTTATTTCAGCTCTATTTAAAGAAAATTTCACCAAACCTACTTTTTTACCTAGGTTGAGACTTTTTTTAAAGAGCTATGTGTTCTGTTAGGCGTAGGCTAATTTTTGATTATTACATAAATTTTCAGGAATTTAGATGCCCTGGTATACTTCAAGAGCCTCACATCTTTGATAGCTGATGATAACCCCATCACTGAGAACTGCTGTCTACCTCCATTGCCTAAACTAGAACTATTGTGGTTAGTACCTATTGATGTTCACTGGCCCTCTTTACTAGTCATGCATTCTTTATCTGTCTAGTTTTTGGACATCTTGACAAATATGTGCATACAAAAATACTACTTTAATACCTAAACATAAAGTTTAGTTTTCACTACAACTTCAAATGTTATGAATTCGAATATTCATTATTTTTTATGAATTAAATATTCGAATCAATAGCTAGGTATTCTGAAAAAAACTCAATCTGCATTAGTGTAGAGATGATACTTGTGTAATTGGAAAAAAGAATTGGAGAATTTTGCCGCTTAAATTTAGTGTTGTAAAAGTATCATATTGAAAAAAAGTGACCTCCAACCTGTTTATAACTCTAAATAGTAAATTACGCCTTAGGTTCTCTCACATACACAGACACAGTTCCTTTACGAGCCTGATTCCTAAGAAAACTGCTTGAATTTGGTTCCAGGTTGAATCGTTGTAAGATCGCATCTCTATACCCGTGGGTGGGCAAGCTGAAGGAGTCTTGCCCGAACCTTCAGTATTTATCGCTGATGGGCAACCCCGCTGCACCCAGCTACTTTAATGGAGGCACCTTTTACGAGTATCTACAATACAGGTAATTAATTATAGTTGAGAGTTTAATAATAAATAAACCCGCAGGGCAGCTTGTGGCGAGCTGTCGGGCAGTAGCGACCCCGTGGACCTGACCTCCTGGGAGACCCTTTGTTCTTCATCTCTGGCTTGCCTTAACTGGCCGGCCAGAGTGAGCACTGACGAGGAACAAGGCTTCCACCTCACTCTTGCCTTAATTGGCTGGTTTGAGTGGAGATTCGCAAGAGCAAATTTGCTCGGGGGAAGGAAGTATTCCAGTAAGATGCTGGTAGGGATCTTGACCGTACTTCCGGGATTGTCCTGATAGCCGTGGAATACCTCTCCACTCCTCCAGCACCTCGATATATGTTGCCCCTTTGTCGCTACGTCACTATGTGCTAGCGGCCGTTTTCGGGGGCCCATTTACTGAGTGTGCAAGTCACCCCCTGCCTTTTTATCCGTGTATACAAGCATTGGTTAGGCAGGGGCCATAGCTATTCAATAGTTTCAGATAAGTAATCCATCTTAACAACCCAAACCCATAGTCCAATACTTTCTTTATTCCATGACCTGCAATAGACCACCACCAACCGGGGGTTGACCTTAGGTGCACTTGAGTGGTGCACATAGGGATAATCGCCGGTTGGTGTCCTACTTCATATAATAAAGCTTTATTTAAGGGGCCTCTGCGAGTTGGCTTCGGCCCCTCGTACGCCTTCCAAAAGTCCGGGACCCCAGGGACCCGAGAAACGTAAGACGTTAAACAAATAATAATAATTTAATAATAATATAAATAATTGGATCGTTGCCCCAGTTTCTGACCACCGGAATAACCCACCTGCTCCATAAATCAGGTAGTACCGCGGAACCCAAAAACTATAGACCGATCACTTGTTTACCGACAGTCTATAAGGTTCTTACATCCATTTTGAGAGGTAAAATTAACAACCATATTGAGCATAATTCTATCATGTCTGCCTCTCAAATAGGATGTAGGACAGGGTCTCGTGGTACTAAGGAGCTTCTCCTCATTGATATGGCCCTTAGTCAGCAAGTTCGTCGTTCTCGAAAGAATTTGTCGACATGTTGGATAGACTATAAGAAGGCCTATGACTCGGTGCCACATACATGGCTCATGAGGGTGCTGGAGTTGTACAAAGTAGATGCAACTCTACGCACCTTCCTGATGTCGTGTATGGGGCAATGGAGGACGGTCCTTCACTATCCGGGATGTTGGCAAATTCGAGAGGGCAACGAACTAATAAGGATCGAGCGAGGTATATTCCAGGGTGATAGTCTGAGCCCATTGTGGTTCTGTTTAGCCCTGAACCCTCTAAGCACATTGCTGGAGGGTTCAGGACTAGGCTATCGGTTGCGCAGAGGTGGTCAGGTCATATCTCATCTCCTTTACATGGATGATCTGAAACTCTTTGCCTCCACCGATTTGCAACTGATGAAGCTACTGAAGGTAACAGAAACTTTCAGTAGCGCCATCAGAATGGAATTTGGTGTTGACAAATGTGCAGTCATGCATGTAAAGCGAGGGGAGATTGTGGAATCCGTGGGGGTTCAACTCTCGGATTCCATACACCTTAGGTCCCTCTCTTCAACTGAAACCTACAAATATTTGGGTATGTCGGAAGCGTTAGGCATCAACGCTGCCGACATGAAGCAAACGTTGAAGGAGCGCTTCTTTGGCCGCCTGACTAAAGTTTTGAATAGTCTCTTATCAGGCGGTAACAAGGTGCGCGCCTTCAACGGTTGGGTCATGCCGGTTTTGATGTACTCTTTCGGCATACTCAAATGGACTCAGACTGAACTAGACGCCTTGGATAGGAGGGTCCGCAGTCTGCTGACTGCAAACCGGATGCATCACCCGCGGTCGTCGGTAATGAGACTGTATATCCCGCGGAAGTGCGGTGGTCGAGGTTTTTTAAACGCCAAGACCCTTCACAACCGTGAGATATGCAGTCTCAGGGAGTATTTCCTATCGGCCGCCGTGGGGATGCATCGGGATGTAGTTTCGGTGGACAAGGGCCTCACCCCGCTCTACTTAGCGAGCGAGAACTGGCGCAAACCTGTGGTACTGGACACTAACGACCGCAGGACTGTATGGCAGGGCAAGGAGCTTCACGGGCGCTTTTATCGGGTCCTACATGGGCCCGATGTAGATTTCCTGGCGTCCGTATCCTGGCTGCGTTTCGGTGACCTTTTTGGAGAAACCGAAGGTTTTGTCTGTGCAATAATGGACGAAGTTATGATGACTAAAAACTACCGGAAATATATTGTGAAGGACGGCACGGTTGACATCTGTCGGGCATGCCACCGTCCCGGAGAATCAATACGTCACATTATTTCTGGGTGTTCTAGTCTGGCTAACGGAGACTATTTGCACAGACACAATCTCGTGGCCAGGATTATTCATCAGCAACTTGCTTTGAAATACAGTCTTGTGGAATCGGAGGTGCCATACTACAGGTATATGCCCGACCCAGTTCTTGATAATGGCGATATCACACTGTACTGGGATCGATCTATCATCACCGACAGGACTATTGTTGCCAATAAGCCTGATATAGTGGTGATAGATCGATTAGAGCGTCGCGCAATGATTGTTGATATTGCTGTCCCGCATGACGAGAACCTCGTGAAAGCTGAAAAAGATAAGCAATCAAAGTATCTTGACTTGGCTCGCGAGGTTGTCGACATGTGGGGTGTGAATTCAGCAGTCATTGTGCCGATAGTCGTGACGGCTAATGGCGTAATAGCGAAGAGCCTCGACCAACATCTGAGGAGGCTCTCGCTAGGCAGTTGGATCAAGGGCCTGATACAGAAAGCGGTACTCCTGGACACGGCGCGTATTGTCCGGAGGTTCCTCTCTCTGGAGCCCTGACCGCCGGTAGCTTGGACCCTGTTCCCGATGCCGGTGGGCTACTATTTTTTATATTTTTAAATGTTTTTATTTTATATTAATATTTAAAAATGTAATTTATATGTAATATACTTTAATAAATGGAATAATAATAAACCCGCAGGGCAGCTTGTGGCGAGCTGTCGGGCAGTAGCGACCCCGTGGACCTGACCTCCTGGGAGACCCTTTGTTCTTCATCTCTGGCTTGCCTTAACTGGCCGGCCAGAGTGAGCACTGACGAGGAACAAGGCTCCCACCTCACTCTTGCCTTAATTGGCTGGTTTGAGTGGAGAATCGCAAGAGCATACGTGCTCGGGGGAAGGAAGTATTCCAGTAAGATGCTGGTAGGGATCTTGACCGTACTTCCGGGATTGTCCTGATAGCCGTGGAATACCTCTCCACTCCTCAAGCTACGTCACTATGTGCTAGCGGCCGTTTTCGGGGGCCCATTTACTGAGTGTGCAAGTCACGCCCTGCCATTCTATCAGTGTATACAACCATTGGTCAGGCAGGGGCCATAGTCACTCCATAGTTCCTGGTACCTTATTCATTAAAGAATCCAAACCCATAGTCTAAAATTTTTGTTAGTTGCCATATTTTACAATAGTCCAACACCAACCGGGGGTTGTCCTTAGGTGCACTTACATAGTGCATATAGGGCTAATCGTCGGTCGGTGTCCCATTCCACATAAAGTTTTTCCTCAAGGGGCCTCTGCGAGTTGGCTTCGGCCCCTCGTACGCCTTCCAAAAGTCCGGGACCTCAGGGTCCCGAGATATGGAAACATATTTTATAATAATAATAATAATAATCATTTATTGGTTCAATAAAGGTTACAAAAATATGAACACTGTCACTTAAACTAGGTAAATCCTGTGCTATAAGTAACAGTTAAGCCTCGAAGTTGACCTAGGGAACCAGTTAGTACAAACTATCTTAGGATATTATAAAAAGCAAAAAATAGAAAAAATAATAAAGCTAAATAAATTTTTAGTACATTTAAAAACAAAAGAGGCCAAAGTATGTAGGTGAGTACAATATTGGAATTGTGTGTAAAAGGTGACGTGTGTGTATGTTCAAGTTCGCGCGCGTTTGCGTGGGTGTGTGTGTGTGTGCGTGCGGGTTTGTGTGTATACGTGTTTGTGCGTGTGTGTGTGTGTGATAAGATGTGAGGTAAGAGACATAGAACTAGTGTAGAAAAAGTTATACAGGAACACTTAAAAGATCTTCAGTTTCGTGGTAAGTTAGCTTATTTAAAAAAATTTTGAGTTTCTTCTTAAATACAAAACAAGATAATTGGGAAATTGGTTCTTTTTTATTTATTACATTATAAAGATACGGCGCTGCTACATAGGGGTATCTTCTTGCAAACAATGTTTTATGGGGGGTTGTTTTAAAAGAGATATCTTTCCGTCTCTTCGTATTGTCGCAGAGCAATCTATCTTGTGCTAGTATAGTATGAGCATATATCAAATTACGTAATATGAAAAGCTGACGGACGGTAAGCACACCTGTTTCTTTATAAATTTTGTCCGTGGGGTACCGCCACGGTCTTGAGGTGAGTACTTTAAGAGCAGCCCTCTGTGCTCTTTCTAGTTTAAGTAGGATGGTTTTATGCGATCCGCCCCAGACAGACACACAGTATCCTATTACTGACTGACACAGCGAATAATAAATAATCTTTAAGACATTTGGGTCATTCAATATGGCGTAGTTTTTTGAAGATGGGCATAATTTTCCTAACCCTAGTAGACAACAGATCAATATGGTTGTGCCAGGAGAGATTCTCATCGACCCATACACCTAGGTATTTAATTTTTGAGACTCTAACAAGAGGGGTGCAGTGACACAGATAGGTACCATTATACTGACAAACATGTGCTTTAATCTGAAGATTTTCTGGTGCTGGAAGCCCTAGCTTCGTGATGGAGAAAGTCAGATATTTTGTTTTGTCAATATTGATGGTCAATGAATTCTTACGGAGCCAGTAGATGATACGTTCAAGGCCTTGCTCTGTCACTCTAGTTACTTCATCCCAAGTTTTGCCATTGAACACTATCGCAGTGTCATCAGCGAAGGTAACAATTTTAGTGTTGTGGAGACAAAAGTTACACAGCTCGTTTATATATAAAATAAAAAGCGTAGGACCAAGTATACTTCCTTGAGGTACACCGTGAGTTACTTCTGCGTCATCACTTATAAACGAGCCAATTTTTACACGCTGAGTTCTACCTGTTAAGTAACTTTTGAAAATATCTAACACTTTGCCGCGTATTCCTAATTGCTCCATCTTCTCAAGAAGTCTAGGTATAGAGACAGTGTCAAATGCCTTCGCGAGATCTAAGAAGACTCCTATACATTTTTGTTTGTCATCAAGAGTTTTGACAACACTTTCAGTAAGGGCTCTTAGTGCATCTTCAGTGGATTTGCCAGCAATGAATCCGAATTGGTTATTTGATATTAGATCAAAAGTATGTAAGTATTTAGTTAGCCTTTTATTTAGTAGTTTTTCCAATATCTTAGACATTGCCGGCAGAACCGAAATTGGGCGATAATTATTGACACTGTCCCTACTCCCGGACTTATAGATAGGATGAATAAGTGCGGTTTTGAAGTGCTTGGGGAAAACTCCAGTATGAAAGCATAAGTTACACATGTAGACGATTGGAGGGACCAGTACATGACTAGCTGCCTTTAATAACTTGTTTGAGATAGTATCAAAACCTACAGCACAATCATCTTTTAGGTTCATTATTATTGACAGTACTTCTTCATCGTCAGTGTCGAGTAGTGCAAAAGAGTTAATAGTTACCTTTGGTAACCCAGGGTCTAGAGCTTTATTTGTGTTTACATTCCCAATGTTTTCAGCTAATTTCCTACCAACCGAGGCAAAGAACTCATTTGCTGTATTAACACTTTCCTGTGGGCTTGGATTAATTTCTAGGAGGCATTCACTGTTATCTCTTTGTTTATTGATTGATGCTATGTTTTTAATTAATTTCCAAGTTTGTTTAGAGTCGTTTTTAACTTTATTTATTTCCGAGTTTTCATATGCACATTTGACTTTGTGTAAGACAGCATTACAAAAATTCCTATATCTAGTGTATATTAATTGTGATTCTTCATTTTTAGAGTTTTTTTTTTGCTTTAAGATGTAGATTGTCCCTATTTCTGATACACCTCAATAGCCCCGGGGTGATCCAGGGTTTGATTATCTTTTTGCGATGACTTGTAGTTCTAACCGTAGTGTTGTTGTTCAGTGCTAAGGTAATAATGTTCACAAAATAATTTACCACTACTATCCGTGCGAGATAACATGGCACCTGGGTTGAATGAGTGACATTTAAAGTACTAAGTGCAAAAAAGGAGACGTTCGATTTTGGGCTAACACTATGACAGATGACAGGTATACGCTAGCACCATTTAAAGAATAAAAAATATATAATTTTATTTGGTGTACATTGTTCTAGCCCGGGCTCCATCTTTTCTGAATTTTATTTTTGTGTTTTAAATAAAAACATTTATTTTTTGCTTAGTTGTTTCTCATAACACACTACGACGTTTTAAACGTGACCTTCAAACTACTTAGAAACAAAACTGTAAAAAAAATTTACGTGCACGCCTGAAAATCAGTTTTTGCACATTCGCCATTTTAGTTATACTTGTGCCGTATAATGTAATAGTGATGCTAACGCTACTGGGAAGACGCGAGCGGGGCGCCGCGCGGGGTCGCGGGGAGAGGTTTGTTTTCGAGCCAGGTGCCATGTTAGCTCGCACGGGTAGTACGTCCACGTTATTGCAACCAAACAAGGGACTCAAATCTGCCTTTTCTAATTCTGAAATAATTTTAGGGTAATCAATGGCGACATTAGTATATTTGCTATAGTCTAAGACTTTTTTTCCTATTGAAAAACAAACTGAGTAGTGGTCAGTTACTGTGGAGGTTATTACCATTACACCACAGTTTAGATCTGTTTTTGTCAAAACATGGTCAATACAATTAAAATCTCTAGTGGGTAGGAAATGGGCAGGTAAAAGACCGTGAGATGCCATTATATTTAAATAATTAAGGGATCTTGTATCATTATCACATTCTTTTATATTTATATTAATGTCTCCAACTAAAAAAAATATTTTTAAACGACGACAGTGATAATAAGAGGGTATCAATTGATTTAATAAAATTATCTATGTTGTAGGTAGGTGGTCTGTAAACTGCTATAATAACCATATCTGTTTTAATTTTTATCACTATGCAGTTTGCATCGGTCAGATGATATTCGTAAATTACATAGTGCGGGCTATTTTTCAAATAGACTACAATTCCTTCATTTTGGGTACTATGTTTCGCGGTATTGAAAGATGTGAAGTTAACTAGCTCAGGAATAACACAAGATTTTTTTAACCAACACTCAGTTAACACAATTATATCAAAATCTAACTGTAATTGTGTAAGGAGGATTTCTAATTGGGACATGTTACAATTAATGCTTCTAATATTTTGAGTTATTATGTTAAAGTAGTTTTTCATAAGAGATAACTGATTTTTAGCTTCACAGGTGTTCAATAGCTTAGCTTTACAAATTGAATAGTTATCCAAGTCGTCCACCATATTTTTTATAGTAGCCATGAGAAAATGTTAAAAAATTTTAAACAACAAGGGTCAGTGTTTTTAATATTCATTACATATTGTTTAAACCATTTTACCTGACGGACTTTTTCTAGATATATGAGTATTTGTGTAGAATAATAAAGTTGAATGTTTAATAAGTACAGTGTTTTTAGTGATGTTGTGTTTGTGTGTATAAAAAATAATTCTATGAAGTAAAACCAGTAAACTTTTTGTACATACTGAGGCAATCTTGATATAAACAAAATTAGAAAAATAACTATTTTAACTAGGACAAGGTGAACAAAATTATTAATATTAACTATGTAGACTAAAGAAAATTGTGAACAGCGATCTAGTCAAACAGCAGGTACCTTAAGAGAATCAAGTTGGGCCTCCGACTTAATAACAATGTGGAGATCACCTTCCTTTTTTCGTAAATATATCTTCCCGTTTGCAGTCCATGCGAACATGTACTTTTCGCGTTTGGCAAATTCACGAGCCAAGTAAAATAATTTTCTAGTTTTGTAGGTAAGATATTCCGAAACATATATCGGCTTGGGTTCGTTCTTGGCATTCACACAGGAGGCATTCAGGGTATCTGGTTTATTCTTGGAATTATAGTCCTTTACTGCTTTTAGAATATTCGTTTTCATAATGGGCGTAGATACATCAACAACAACAACGGACTTCGATGTTTTCTTATTTGTTTGACGGTAAATATCACGCACATTATTCGGGTCCAACTTCAAGTTGATGGTTTTTGTAATACTCAACACAGAATTTACGAGATCTTCTCTGAACTCTTTGGTTGTCGGGGGTAAGTTTCTAATTTCCAATTTTGATAGACATGACATACGGTCTAGTTCCTCAATTTTATCTTCCAAGGTCTGGATCTTAGCAAATTGATCATTTTTAGTCTTCTCCAATACAGCTATTTTGTTCTTCATGTCTTCGAACTTTTCATTAATAAAATTCATTGATTTCTTAATCTCCTCATTGGATCTTTGGATATCCGAAAAGGTTTGCTGGATGGTAGTATTTTGCTCTTTCACTTCCGCTACATCAGCCGCAATCTTATCAAACATTGATCTAATTTCGGTCTTAAACAGTTGCATATCCTCTTTTATATCTTCATGCGATGGACGGCGGCGTTTGCGTCGGTTCGTTACTTTAGATCCAGACGCGTTTGTTGAGTCCGATTCTGAGTTAGGATTATGCATCTCCTTTACAACAGGCGGAGTTCTTTGCAAGCTCATTATATTTAGGTATAGGTATAGGCGGTAGCAGTCAAAAGCAAACAGCAATGTAATGCAAATTAGAACACTCGGATTAACTTATTATAAAAACACGCAATCGTGTTTTATTTGTTATTGTAATGTAAGCGTAGCTGCGCACGAGTGTCTATTCAACGGCGTCATACGTAGCGCATAGGTATGTTGTAGCATTCAGTTGGCGTGTGACTCACCGCGCTTGACGCAGTAGAAGTACTATTTCGATCGTCGCACTAATGTTTGTTTGGCGTATCCGACCGCGCACCGGGTCACAACTTCAGTGGCCGCTGGTTCAAACCCCACTTATTTCTCCAAAAACACGTCGAACACTTGGACTTATATCTGTCCCTTTCTCAACACGCCAATGGGGAGGAGCAATGTCGCAAAATCACACGTGAGAGAGCAGGAATCGAAATTTTGAATGACTGACCAATAGGAATATGTTAAGCAAAAAGTAAAGGCAAAAATCGTAGACAGAGCGTACACACGACCGTGCGCAACAGCGATCAACTCGAGACCAAAAAAAAAGTTTAGTAAGAGGCCATTTTTTTCTTCAATTATATACCACTAACTTTTGCCCGCGGCTTCGCTCGCGTTAGAAAGAGACAAAAAGTAGCCTATGTTACTCTCTATCCTCTCCTCCTCTATCTATTAGTATGGATTCTTCGATACCTACTAATATTATAAATTTTAAAGTAACCCCATCTGTCTATTTGTCTCGCTTTCGCGCCAAAACTAATGAACCAATTTAAATGTGGTACAGAGATAGTCCATAGCCTAAGAAACAACATCAAAAAGTTTTATCTTAAAAAAAACCGTGGGAGCAGGAACTGGACTACTACAGCTAGTTTTCTACTATATGTGGTTACTGGGCAAGAGAGGTTCTAGGGAATGGGGTCATGTTAGTCAAACTACGGACCATATTTAACTGATCTACGACTGAGTGATCCTCTGGCATAAATATAATCGTTATTGGCAGGCCTGTTGGTCTAGTGGTTAATGACCCTGACTGCTAAGCTGGAGGTCATGGGTTCGATTTCCACCCAGGACAAACTTTGTGTGATGGCTATGGCCCCTGCCTAACCAATGCTTATATACACGGATAAAAAGGCAGGGGGTGACTTGCACACTCAGTAAATAGGCCCCCGAAAACGGCCGCTAGCACATAGTGACGTAGCGACAAGGGGGCAACATATATCGAGGTGCTGGAGGAGTGGAGAGGTATTCCACGGCTATCAGGACAATCCCGGAAGTACGGTCAAGATCCCTACCAGCATCTTACTGGAATACTTCCTTCCCCCGAGCAAATTTGCTCTTGCGAATCTCAACTCAAACCAGCCAATTAAGGCAAGAGTGAGGTGGGAGCCTTGTTCCTTGTCAGTGCTCACTCTGGCCGGCCAGTTAAGGCAAGCCAGAGATGAAGAACAAAGGGTCTCCCAGGAGGTCAGGTCCACGGGGTCGCTACTACCCGACAGCTCGCCACAAGCTGCCCTGCGGGTTTATTTTTATTATTATTATTGTTTTAATTAAATTGCTCTGGCTATCACACACAAACAATTAAAATGCCTAATAATTTATAAGTTTTTAAATGGTTCATTTAAATAATTGTCTTTTTTTGGTAATTCAGTTCACTATCATAGTATTATTATAGTTATATCGGTATAATTATTATAGTTATACATATATTCGTTTTAAACATTCCAGGCTATTCCAAATCTCACAATTTCCATCTCTATACCATTTGGATGACCGACGGGTGACCGAGGACCAGAGGCTTGAAGCCCAGCGCCTGTACAAGAGACCATTCTTCGAGAGGCTGGTAAAGCCAGCAGGACTCACCCAGATCTCCACAGCCACCTGGAACAACTTCCAAAACAAACTTAGCAACCTCCTGGGTAAGGACAAACAAAGCAATAGGAACCTGCTGATTTAGTTATAGACCTTAGGTGCATGGAATAGAGTAGAATTTGGAGTTGTAAATTGTAGTCAGAAAGGTTTCCAGTATGTAAATAGTTACAATTCCTCATAATAGTAGGTATGTAAATTTTTTTGAGGTATGGAGTCTTTACCTTTTGCTTGGATTTTGATTCGTAAAGTTATTACGGGTGTAATGAGACACTGTGATATAATATGTTGGCTCTATGAAAGCGATATGTTCTTACCATGATTGCGACTTTATGATATCATTGTTTTGCTGTAGAGTGTAGACCATACTTAGAACATGTACGGTGGGCAAAGCAGATAAGTATCCAGGGTCGTCAGATACAGTTTAAGTTTTCTCAAAAACCCACGGATATTTTCTAATAAAAATTTAGACTATAGTAGAAAATGACTAGTTCTTCAATTAGGTTAAATTTCATTTGAATACAGTCATTGGTATTCAAGAAAACTTCAATTGTATATGACGGCCCTGGATACTTATCTGCTTTGCCCACTGTACTTCTCGAAAAAACTTCACACTATCTGTATCTCGTTCTAACCTGCTTAACCGCCCTATACAAGAATAACTAAGAGTAGGGACGGTGAAACAGTGACCAGTGCGAGTGCGTATGGAACTGGAACTATTAAATACGTGTGTCCCGCGTATACGTTGTCAGTATGCTGTTTCCAATATCTGTTAAAGTGTTTATCACTTACAATAAAAACGTCTCTCAATCTTATTAATAATGTAGTAATTGCTAGTTTTGTTTGGTATTCTCATGATAATAATATATGAATTTAAAAACAAGCATTTCTTAGGCCTATTAATAATAAGTATATTATTACCAATGGTTGTTAATAATCCTCCTGCCAATGATTAATATAATTGTGCAATAATTCGTGTAATATAAATTAAAGCCCCATTTTACGGCAATTATTATGAATTTACTGTAGTTATTTGTTATAATTAAATTAATAATTGTTATTCATTATTATCTTGTTATTATATTGATCTTTGAGGTTTTAAATAAATAACATGACAAACAGTAACTGTTATTTTTAATATATTTAAACATATTTAACAAATTTTAAGTGTTTTTCTATTATGTATAAACTTATTACCTACATAACAGATTCAATATGGCATTTTAGTTACTAAAAACATAATGCTTAACATTCTACATACAATAAGTACTTACTACCCGTGCGAGCTAACATGGCACCTGGCTCGAAAACAAACCTCACCCCGCGACCCCGCGCAGCGCCCCGCTCTCATCTTACCAGTAGCGTTAGCATCACTATTACATTATACGGCACAAGTTTAACTAAAATGGCGGATGTGCAGAAACAGATTTTCAGGCGAGCACGTATTTTTTTTTATAACTTTGTTTTCTAAGTAGTTAGAAAAAAAAAGTAGAACGCAACGTAACGTAAACGTAGTAGTTTATTAACTATCCAAAAAATATTTTTTAAGCCGCAGTTCCTTACTTTAAATTAATTTCTTAGTATTTTTATGAGTTTCTCTTTTTTTCATTATTTTTTTATTGGTGTTACCTGTCATCTGTCATAGTGTTAGCACAAAATCGAACATCTCCTTTATTGCACTTATTACTTTAAAATGTCATTCTTTTGAGCCAGGTGCCATGTTATCTCGCACGGATAGTACAATAAGTACTTACTTCAAACAATATTTTTTTAGGTATCTAATCTACACACAGATCTTAAATCATATTTACATTCTACAATTATTTAACATTTAGGGCTATAACTTTTATAATTGGTTTATTTTTAATCTGTGAAATGAAACTGACGTCTGACAGTTCTTGTATTGAAAAGCATTAAAAAACCGGCCAATTGCGAGTCCGACTCGCACACGAAGGGTTCCGTACTATCATCTATAAAAGACAAGTTTCTACCTGTTTATTAAGATCGAGTAAAAATTGCTTAATTACGTTTTTTGTAGCCCCTTTAATATTTACTTTATTGTTATTATATTATTTATTTTGAAAGGTAATATAGGTACAAGTAAATATTCTGTGAAAATTTGAAGCGTCTACCTGTTACCGTTCATAATATTGAGCAAAAAAATAGGAAAACTCGTTTATTGTATGGGGACCCCCTTAATATTTTATTTTTGTTGTTATAGCGGCAACGGAAATACATCATTTGTGAAAATTTCAGCTTTCTAGCTATCACGGTTTATGAGATACAGCCTGGAGACAGACAGACAGCGGAGGCTTAGTAATAGGGTTCGGCGGGGTTATTACCTATGAAACAGCAATCAGCAATGTTTGCGCAGTGATCGCGCGGTCACCGCGCGATTAATCGCTTAACGTCAAAAAAATCGTATTATGTATGAACCGATTGCTAATCGCTCGCTGATTGTTCTAATGCACTTATTGCTACGATGACGATAAAGTAGCAATCGCTGGAACTAATTAAATATCACCTTTAACAAAAAAAAACTTAACTTTGCTCTTAATAACCATACTAAATAAGAAACCACCAAACAAAAAATGCATATTTTAGTTAACTGATTGCTCCACAGAGGCAGCACTATCGCTAGATTGCTATTTGACATGACGTATTTTGAATTGACGTTTATTATTGCTAAATTATCGCGAATTGACGTTTATATTGCTAAATTATCGCGATCGCTCAGCTTCTGCAAGATACGTAATCCCAGTGCCGTTTTACCCTTTGGGTACGGAACCCTAAAAAGTGAAATTCCACCTTATAAAATGATTTTGACTAATCATTATTTCATCTAACTGTAGTGCAAGATAAAGACGAAAACATACCTTAGCCCTAACCCAGTGTGAGGTATAGTAACCTTTATTTACTTTTACTATAGAGTCGGAAATACACAAGCAACAGTTTTTATAGAGTATATCCAATATTGAATTTTCCTTTCAATCAAAGATGCTAGGTTTCTTCCAAGGCGTGAGGTCCACATAGGGTATAGCATTGTAGTCATCGCACCGGTACTTGGGATTGCAGCTGGATTCCAACTCAAAGGCTTTCCGTTGCACGTAGTACACTCCGTCAGTGTTGTCGCAGATCAATCGAGCCATGGACGCCTTCTTTATCTCTTTTAGTTGGTCTGGAAGGACAATATTGCTTGGTAAAATTGATGTGGCGATTTTATAGCGCAAAATTTAAATGTCACTGTCGTATTTCTTGACAACACCCACCAGAAACTACACAGTCTGGTTGAACTTGGAGGATCCTCTTAATATCCGTTTTTGAGTAAGGATTTAGGATCTTTCCACAATTTTCTTTATATAGGTACCTCGTAAAAGAGGAATTCGGAATTTTAACTGAACTGAACTTCCACAATCTTATAAAAAAGGCGGGATCCTCTAAACAGTCTATAGTATCTGGCAAGCTGCTACCTTTTGAGTTCTTTAAGAACTCCCACTCCCATTAAGAAAAATAAAGAAATAATGATATATCAACCCTCACCACTCGTAAAAGAATGCGGCATCTCTCCATTATCATAGAAGAACCGGTCTCCGACCCTGGTCCGGTAGAACTGCTCTGCGATGATGCACTGGAAGGTCTGCCCCACTATGGAGCCGTGCACCACGCGTTCCATTGCGCCGCCCACGAACAGGTCGATATCGTCTACGCTCTCGTATAGATATTGGAGAGCGTTTATACGCTGAAATGAAAGAGGATTTGTGAAATGGTCTGTTTATGTTTGGATTTGTTGTGTGATTTCATTCACTTGGTTTTAAGTGTCATCGAAAGTGTTATTCCAGTTAAATATATGTTTTTAAACCTGTATGCATAGTTGGCACCAAGCAAATTGCCTAAGCGCTGCGCTAAGTTAAATCTGCAACCGTAGTACATATTAGTAGATGATCAATTTATGGGGTTACTAGCTTCTGCCCGCGGCTTCGCTCGCGTTAGAAAGAGACAAAAAGTAGCCTATGTTACTCTCCATCCCTTCAACTATCTCCACTTAAAAAATCACGTCAATCCGCCGCTCCGCTTTGCCGTGAAAGAAAGACAAACAGACAGACAGACACACTTTCCCATTTATAATATTAGTATGGATACCTTCAAACACACGTGATTCTAGACACAATAGAAAGACAATAGCATCCCGACAGCCGGCTGTCACTTGGTAGTTGAAAGGTTAAAGTGCCTGATTACCATAAAAGTCTCATAATTAGCTGTGGCCTATCTCCCTATTTAACCCAGGTGAAACGTAGACCAGTTAGTAAAGACATACAATTTTTTTTACTTACATCTTGTGATATCTCGTTTGCCAAGTCCTGGAAACATCTTGCCCTAGGTAGACCGCAAATTTCCCTGGAAGATTTCGAACAGAATGCTCAATTACTTCTCATCTTTCAACATCTAATAATAAATATCCGTAATTTCCACACTCCAAAGCTGTACTAAAATAATTTCAATGAAAGCTACAAAGTATCCAGTACTTAAGGCTCTAGAAAAGACATGGGCTCTTTAATCAGAAACTGTATCTACGAGATTAACTAAAGCCAGAAGCAAATTACCGATAATCATTATAAGAGGCGATCCCATGGTCCCTGCCTCTCTGTATGTCCATAGCGATGAGGTCCATGCCCCATCGGTTGTGCGACTTGAACAGCAGGTTGGTGATCTCCCCTGAGCAGAAATGGTCTGACTCTCCCTCGTTTTGCGCTATGATTCCTCGGACCACGTCGTCGAAAGAATCGGGAGTTGCTTCTAGCAGGCTCGGGTTGAAATAGTGGTCACTTAATCTGGAAATTGCGTAAATTGGAAGTTATGTTGAATAGTCAAAGGGTTTTTTATTAGTATAGTTATTGTTTCTTAGGGTAGTCTTATGAAACAATAATTATACTAAAAAGCCCTTTGGCTATTCGGCTCTTTTATTGTAAGTCAGTTTTCCTGCCAATTTGAATATATAAAGTAAAATAAGGTAATAGAATACATTTAAAAATCATTAAACTAAACTCTAGTCAAAGTACGGTCAGCAACAGAAGTCACTGTATTAATAGAAATACGGAATAGGTAAAAAAGCAAGGTTAAATAAACCCTTACTTCCAACTTCCGTTGCTGAATTGGGCAACTAGATCTATTGTGTGTTTTCTTTGTTTTCATTGATAATGTGCTAAAGTGCGTTTTCAATAGTCTTTTAGGCATAAATAATTTGACTTGACTTAAAAATTCGCATTAATTTACTCCAGAAGCTGGAAAAAATCTTAAACCATAAGTTACCTGTACATATACGCCGCGTTGTAACCACTAGGACACGTCATGATGTTGTCGCTGATCACGGTGTGCAAAAAGCGAAAGGCGCCCGCTCCAAAGTCATTGAGCACTCCGGCGTTCACGTCCGAATTGTAGTCGCGAGTGTACAACGTAGACGGCGTGATCCCGTAGTAACGAAGATAGTATTCCCCTGACAACAAGAAATGTTCAAAAATCTGGCCTTAGGGTGCTTGTACACGGTGCATGTAGCTGGAGCAAGTAAAGATGCGGGTTACACGCGTGAGTAATATGCGCAAGCTATTTGTTCGAGTTTCTGAGTCACTAGACCCGCACATGTTTTTAAGGGTGCTTGTACACGGTGCATGTAGCTGGAGCAAGTAAAGATGCGGGTTACACGCGCGAGTATTACGCGCAAGCTATTTGTTCGAGTTTCTGAGGCACTGGACCCGCACATGTTTTTAAACGATATGTTTACGATGCATATAACCCGCGCAAGTGCCTCAACATGCACAAGCTACATGCACCGTGTACAAGCACTCTTAAAAACGCAGCAGGGTATTTAGCTGCCAGTTTTATTTAGCTATACTCCTCCTTTTTCTTGCTCTTGTCTTTTGAAGTTAACGCGACAGAGATAGGAATAAAGCAAAACCAAAAGCTGTATAAAATCTTTTGATGCTCTTAAGTGGGTTTTATTACCAACCTACGTGCATTCAAAGACACATGGGTGACACACCACCAACATTAAAACTCCTGGCTGTTACTGAAAAACTAATAAAAAAATCGAACAAAACTTTCTTACTAGGCCATCGGGCACAGGAATACGCTCAGCAGTCGCGCTTGCTTCTACGCGACTAGCAGGACAGTCCAAGAAGAAGAAAACAATTGCAACCACACTTTACAATCCTATTCTCTCACCAAAGTTAGCAGGCAGCCACTCCTGGTACGTGATGTGCTGGATTTCGGCGATGACGATCCTCCGAGCCTCCTGGTACAGCTTTTCGTCGCCCCACAGCGGGTTGAGGTCGCTCAAGATGTCTGCTATGCGGTTGTGTTCCCGTAGGAACAGCGTGTGTAGCATGGCCAGGGTCGGAGTCTGGTTAATTCGTATATCACCTGGAAATGTGGATAGGAAAGGCGAAATAGGTAGTTTACGGTGAAAAACTATGCTACACCTATAGTATGTGATAGTGATTTTTTATTATCATGTCTGGGTAAGCACTGTCCACACAAACACTTACACAAATATGTATAATTTGCCCTGTAACATGAACCGGCTGTTTTTTTTCGCGCTTTCAGGGTTAGTCCAAAAGTAAAAGTGTTACAAACACAATTAAAGACATTAGCCAATTTACCTTGAGTAAAAGGTTGCCCTAGATAGATGTTGTATTTTAGAATATATTCGTTTTAGTTTTTACAAACATTACCTTTTCTTTACTTATGTACACCACTAGGAACTTGCAAAGAAACTTTTCATATACGGTTTTTCACGCAGAAACTGTCAAAAACTAATAGTTTAAGTTTACCAGCAAGATAACAGGGATCCGAGGAGTTCCTCAAGTCGCAGTAAGCGGACTTATCGCTGACGCTGGGCAGAAAGCCGCGGAGACAGTCTTTCCTGGACTCCTGGCGTAGACGCCCACCTGACCTACTGCGGAGCTTCGAAGCTAGCGTTTTATCGGCCCCGTAGATCGTCGAGCCGTCTAGGTAACTGGTTACGGTGTTCATCTAGAAGGCAATATTTTGTTTCGCTGTTAGTTTCATAGCATTTGAATAGCAAAGTCCTTTTATTGCACTGTTTGCTGCGTGTTTACCTATAGGTAGTCACTTGTAGTAGGTAAGTACATACAGACAGAGCCGATATAGAGTCACCCTAACTTTGGGTAATGTATCAACACACGATTTATCAATTGGTGACATCTATATCTGTACACGATGCTGTATCCTTAACTGTCCACCTTATAAGGGTATCACCTATTTCTTATGGCTAAAGAAACAGCTTAAACAGCATATGAATAACTTAAGTTACTGATACGATGATAGTATGCATTTCAACATAACCCATCAGAAATTACATGAACTATAATTCAAAATAGTCTTCATTACGCGAAAGAACCCATCGCATTTAAGTACTGACCTGTTCTGCATGTCCCAGACTGCAATCATCTCTTGGCGTGGTGACAGTTCGGACAAGGTTGAGGCACTTAATACCGTGGTACCGATAGAACGGGTCATCATCAGGAACGGTGATGGGAATGCACTTATCGTTCAGTAAGTCCGAAGGTAGGACACCGCAGCCATTCTCCGAGCAGCATTGGATTCCCCCTTTGTCTTGAAATGCAAAAAAATTAAATGCCTAAACGACAGGGCTGATAAAAAATTGTTCAGAAAAACGTTATTTCATTATAAGGTCTCAGCAACTAAATCAATAAGCTGAAACGGTGGTTTTGCTCGTTGTCTTTGTACGTTTTCTGTACAGTAATTTGAACCAAAACTTCAGTTCTGACGATGGTCTACCAATTCCACTTAAACCAGCTTTTGTCTGCTGGCACGGAAATCAATGATCTACCAA
The DNA here is from genome assembly GCA_033675125.1 of Athetis lepigone. Classification (NCBI taxonomy): domain Eukaryota; kingdom Metazoa; phylum Arthropoda; class Insecta; order Lepidoptera; family Noctuidae; genus Athetis; species Athetis lepigone. Next base: position 3,461,864 of record CM066218.1, on the reverse strand, counting down.
TCATTTGGCATCAAAACATAAGCATTTGATACAAGATATAAGTTACCAGTTACTTCCATGACATGGAAGAGCAGATCATGCGTGACGAACTGCCCCCACTGCATGTTCATGTTGGTGAGCACACGGCTTCCTATTGGCTGGTCCGAAAACAGCCGTGTGGAGAGAACCCGAGGGTTAGGGAGCTGACGACCGCTCTTGGCTACCGGCATTGCGAAGATACCTGGAAATTCAGGGTTGACAAAGTGCATACGGCAAATTATCATATGCATCGTTGTTATTCTAGTAATCATAATCGTCATATTCAGTTACCTAGAGTATTATGAAGTAACCTGTCCAGAACATGAGGAAGTATTATGCCTGTAGCACACCTCCGCAGCTCAAAGGGCGAAACCGCAATAGTTTCACTGTGAGTTGTGAGTTCTTTGGCGGCGAAACGGGAGCGAAATTCCCTGCTCTAACGTACAAAACTGACTATGATGTTGTCTCTTTCTAACACGATTTCGCTCATTTGCTCAGGCGCCGTCTACCTCTCCACCCGTTGACCGCTTTTTTGTGTAGTACTGTTGTACAGCGAAACTCGCGCAACGGTTTTGCAATTGTTGTTTCGCAGCGGAGGTGTGCTACAGGCATTAAGGAAATGGGAATTCAAAATACTAAACCCCTTACACTCACTTTTTTACTCACTTATTTCCTCTATACAACTCTGAAGGCAAGATAAATAGATGTTACTTAGACTTTGGCTTAGCCACGTTCCCTCTCTATCGTGCTCTTGACGTTTGACGGAAGTGTAACAGTGACAGGTATAGTGCTTAGCCCAAGCACGTGCTAGTAACGTCTATTTATCTCGCCCTGAAAGTCTAAACTGATTGAAAAGACTACCTTTCTTGACATTTCCATCTTCACCTTCTAGATTTCTTGAGTCTAGAACATTAAGTTCAATACTATAATTTGCAACATACATACCATCAGCATACCGCGGTGTGGCGAGCCTGGTCAGCGGCGCCCCCCTCCGCCCCCACTCGGGATGCTCCTCATTGTTGCACGTTCCATCAATGGTCCGGTACTTTTTACTGCTACTGCAGCAGCATATCTTCACTGGCTGGCAGACTGAGCTGTCCTTCAACCGGAATCCTTGGTTCTTTAGAAACGAGAGAAAAGTGTTCGGGGTGGTGCTGTTGGGAGAAATGAAATTGCGCATGAACCGACGAGTTTTTATCACCAATAGCTGAATAATAGAATCGCAAGGCCTCTTGCTCTCTGCGTAGTGTATGCCGTATGGTAATGGAACCAAAAATAGAGACAAAAAAAAACAGAAAAAACAGCTTACGCGGCGAGCCTGACTGTCCCCTTTTATATCTGAAAATGTCCGCGTATCGAAATTCATTACTTACTAAACAATAATTTTAAGAGTACTTTATTATTATTTACAAAAATATACCCAGAACACATTTTTATCTGCAGCAGCTTTGTCGCGGTGAGAATTTCATGGGACGTGTCAGACGCCTTCTTGAATTCTGAAGGCAGAGCGCCTGAGAAGAAGTGTAGCATGGATGGGGAAGCATTTTCCAGGCTGACGCCGTTGCGTACCAACTCGTTGCCTCTTCGGGCTGCTGCTCGGGCCAGTTCGCGACCGCGTCGGATGCACTCGGCCAGTGTGTCGGAGGATATCGGGCCTTCTTCGTGATCTGTGTCCGAATTTGAAATAGAATCATAGAATGGAAGCAATTATTTTATTCAATTAAACTTCTTAATGCTCAGTACACACGATAACGATTTATCGTTACGATCTAGCTGCTCAGTTGGTTTGTGCAGCTAATTACCCATAGAGCTTCCATTCGACCACCTATATTATTTTTCTGCGTTGATTTTCTTCCACACATTCGATAAAAGTGTAGTAGCGATAAATCGTTGTCGTGTGTACCGAGCATACCTTTACTCAATAGGGTATTTTACATCGTTAACCAATAAATGAAAGACAGAATTTCTATATATATAACCTCTCTTAATTTTAGCCCTATAAATCTGGATCATTTTCAATTACTATAAAATTAGATTTTTAGTTGCTTTAAATTCTATAAAATTTTAGCAAATTGAGTTGTAGCTTAGTGACGTCATAAAGTGACATTGCCATACAAAATCTACAGGAGGATCGCGTTTTAACAGCTAAAAAAAAGTACTTCAATTGATGATGGTGTAAAATACCGTTTTGTAACCACCAATGGCACCAACCAGTGAGAATGACTTTAAACTTAGTTGTTGGTTAAGTTTACTATCGTCTTACCTACTACTGTTTGGTTCTAAGGATTTAAATTATGCAAACACTTTTTAACATAAAAAGGTTCCGAGAAAGTGGCCGCAGTATTGATCGTAAATTCTTTGAACATGAATGTGTCTTGATGGTTCAATATCGATAAGTTGATAACATAATTAGTACCTAGAGGCTATCGAGGAGTAATTGTTTAATATTGCAGTCGTGGATATCGTGCATAACAAAATGGTTGGAAGTTGGAACATTTTCTTAGTAATTTTTATTGTATTTGAACGAAACGGACTTTTGGATGGTAACTACTTAATCAACGCACAGCCTACGCTGAACTAATGAAGCTCAAAACTTGAAACTTTTTGAGCCTTAAAGGCACATGAAGGTCTTTGAATTTTAATATCTAAAATGGTGTTATGTTTTTGGGTCAGCGAGGCACTAGTTTTGAGTTTTTATTAATCAATTAAATTGATAGATATTATTATCTCAACGAAAACATTTAGACTAACTTATGCAAACAAAGGGTTTATTGTAGATTTATAACTTGAGAACTCAAATGCTTGGGGCTGCTTGGGGTTAGGCTGCTTTGATTACATAAGTATGATCCAATGTTTATATTTACTTTTATGTAAATGTTTTTGAATAGAGCAACATTTTCTTTCGAGAAAAAACTTTCATTCAATTATAGTTTAATCATTTTTCATACGAATATTTGGCAGTTGCGGAAATCGAACCCAAGACACAGGTCAGCAGCTAATCCAACTTATATTGTACGTAAATGACGACTCTGTTGTAGTTGCACATTAGTTAATTTCCAAATTACTCGAAAATATTGCCGCGTCTTCGCTGGACTAATCACTTTTTCGATTTGAAATGGAATTAAATGGTGTAAAAATGAGATCTGCAATTAGTGTGCAAGATCCCTTTTTATAAATCTTGAAACGTTTACATAGGTTCCAAGATCTATAGAATAAATAAATCAATAATAAATAATTTATATGAAACTATGAAACTGCACTTTTTAGTCGGGTGGTGCTAAAATCGGTGTAGGTTTCGCGCGAAAATTCAAATCACAGCCGAATCTAGCACTACTCGGCACAACATGAAAAAAAAATCAACCCTTATCTATGTAGGTATCCTAGCAAACTACATAAAGTGACTTCAGTATTATTGTACATAAGGTGAAGAACACATCATTATAAATAAAATAAAAATACTCACCCACACACTTATTAATCTTAAAGAGGTCTTCCAATAAAGACTTGGTGTTGGCCAATATAGGTGACAATGCAGGAACGAGGTCATCACTCAAGAAATCTAAGTCCCAATCCGAGAAACAGCATCCACCCGCATTTAATATCAAACACAGAAATACAGACGCACGTATCACAATCGTGGGTTCATTAAATATTCTATTCATTCTCATAATTAACCAGTATTTTTTTTTTATTTAAAATAGGAACATTAACGCTACTACCATGATAACAAAAAAAAAACAAATTGGTCCACCAATCACGCAGTAATCGGCGTTTAAACATAGAAAAATAAAGTCCTATGAATTAAGAACGCCACTTATTTAAAAAAAAAAATTTCGCGTTTAAAATTAGAACAAGTAACTGGTATTCACAGAATTTTTCTTTATCGCCAATATTTGTTTGAGAATAAAAAAAAAATACACGCAACAGAAAAAGTACAGTCAAACACAGAATTGTGGTCCTTTTTATCGAAAGCTGTGTTAAAAACTAAATTAAAAATTATTTAAAAAAAATCGGGGAAAAAACCCATCTAATCATGTCACGTATGTAGGTACATTGCGTTAATTTTAAGTAGATAGTAATTTGTATAGTGACATAATTTCAGTTAAGATAAAGCATGTATAGTTTGTATTACTTTCGTTGTTTTCACAATTATTTATTGCATGTTGCATGAATCACCTGATTACCTAATTCAAATGTTATTGTTTCTTATCTTAGCATTTGAAAAGAAATGTTATTTCATTTGGCAATCGAATAGTTTGATAGGTTGAATAATTCAATTATCAAATTAGTTCTACCCGCGGCTTCACTCACGAGGGGCCCTAAGCTGTAACGGAAATACAACACTGCTGATTTCTTTTCCTCACAGAAAAGTTTACACAAAATTTTAAAATCAAGTAAATATTCAAGCTAAGCCATAATAAATATATATCCCGTTGTTTAAAGGTATTTAACTAAAAGAAAACAATATAAACAAACATGGTATAAATCGAATCAATTTACATGCCAAATTGTCATTATGTTCAAATTGTTTTCTTATTTTTTAACCATAATTTGTCATTTTCCTTGTTCTGAGTTTTTATTTCATGATGTAATTTGGAAAGGAAAGGTTTGAAGGAATATTTCCATTACTTAAAAAAAATATAATACTAGCAGTTCCTCGCGATTTCACCCACGTTACGTTAGGTTTTTGGTTACTGCTTCGCTCCCGTGGGATACAGCGTGATATTATATAGCCTATGTTACTCAGGGATAATGTAGCTTTCAAATGGTGAAAGAATTTTTAAATCGGTCCAGTAGTTTTTGAGCCCATCCATTACAATCAAACAAACAAACATACAGTTTTCCTCTTTATAATATTAGTATATAGTATGGAAGTATGTATCACAAAATGAAATAAAATTACCATATAAAACAAAACATTTTATTAAAAATATTCATAAAATAATTTTAATGGCACTGTTTTAAATACTTATTAAGTAGGTAGTAAAATCGAAATCACAAACTAAATAGTGATAATCACTGTGTAAAGTTTGAACAGGTTTATTTAGTAAAAAATATATATTATTCATAACATAGCTATTTATTTTAACAGCAATTTTTGTGTAAAAGGGCTAGTGATTAATAGCGAAAGGAATGTGTATACGTAGAGCAAACTGGTGCCGATTCTTTTGTGCACAAACTATCGTATATTTAAGTTAAGTGCATCTTTCTCTTTCCATTTCTTAAAGAAAAGGACAGAAGATACATTTTAGTTTAATCCTGTCAAATTAGACAGCGCCTGATGAAAATTGACGTATATTTAGAGCCATGTTTTTAAATTGCGTCTAAATTATTTATGGAGTGTCTAAATTTGACAGGACCTAACTAATATTTGATCTTCTGTCCTTTTCTTAATTAAAAAAAAAAGAGAAAGATGCACTTAACTTAAATTTACGATAGTTTGTGCACAAGAGAATCGGCACCATTAGCTTATATTTTTCACCTCCTATATGGCGAAGAAATTTCTTATATTGCTAATATACTGGCCCACTGCGCTGCAGAACGGTTGCAGGGTGCATCTCTGCAGTTTGACGGTACCTTTATTTCATTAACATGGTAGCTTCACTTAATGACGTCACTGGGTTCTATCTCACACCCAGAGTTCGTAGAACTGGGTGTGAGACCGGAATACTATAATGTGTGTGGTACCCCCACATAACCTTCGTAAGCGGAAATACGATAAGTCGCGTAAACTATAGACATTATGATGTCCACTAAACTATATTTTTTAAACAATCTTTCGCACGAATTATATATTTTTGTAAGTTATAATAAAATATTTACATTGACGAAAAAAATAAAGAAAAATAGTACATATTCAATTCATTGTAATTTGCAATCACCGTAGCAAAACGACTAACGTAACTACTAGCGTAACTTACACATAAATAAATACCTATGTATTGTATAAGCACTGGACATTAACTCAACCCTATGACAATAGACACAGAGTATACAGGCTTATTTGTATTTACAAAAACTTGTTAAAAGCTCATCATTATTTAGAATAAATTTCACTTTAAAACCATTAACCTTTCTTTTTTTTTCAATCTGAGGCCACAAAAGAAAAGGCTGACAGGGCTCTACCACCACTTGATACCCCATATCGAACTCTATTCTACCATCCATTCTACAGTGCCACCTGCCTAGAGGTGCTGAGGGCCTAGCCAAGTGGCACTGTAGAATAGAAAACGAAAACGAACAGATTGTCAAATGTATGCAATTGACATAAGCTTTCGCTAAACAATTTGACATCTCCATACATTTAACAATCGTTTTCGTTTCGCTATCTATTCTACAACGCCACTTGTCTAGGGGGGCTGGGAATTAAAATACCGATAAAAACTAGGATTAATGGTCTACACATTTCTGTTCATGACTGTACTTTCAACAAGACTCGCGCCAATGTTCCATGGCACAATTAAATTAACATACTTTGATAAACAGCTCCCAATTGTTTTAGAAAGTACATAATATTTATTATTTACTTTATTTCTAAGTTTTTCAACCCTGTTTGTGAGCTCAACATTATCGTACTATCACAAATCATTGAGGTACGTCCTAACGAATCTTTAATCAATTAAATAAAAGCGAACCAAATGCATTTCCAGTATAATAAATAACATATTATGTATGTATCATATGGCTTTAACAGTTTTTAAGGACGCACCTTGGCAATTAAAAACTACTTATATACTAATAATAGCAATGTAAAGTTACGTCAAGTTTATACATTCAAAAATGTAGGGCTTCACAGACGTTATTTAAGTAAGACATAACTTCATACAGCGATATACCTACCTACCTATTACAAGTTTAGAACCTAATTATTTACATTAAATCTACAACAAAAAATAAACATTGGTCACGGTACTAAAGCTTTCAAATAACTATAGAATTACCTCCAAAGGTTTACAAAGAAAATAAGTACGGCCCAGGGACCCTGGTTACACTTACTGGGCGTACCAGTAACGGTAAGGCAAACAGGGCTATTCTGTAAATATTCTATCTTGACGATAAGTTCAAAATTGAATTACAAACTCACCTCCACGATCAACTATCAAAAAATATAGACACCATTCATTTGTGGGTCATTTTTATTGTGAAACTTTTTGTGCGCATCAACCGATTTCTTCAGAAGGGTAAAAGATAGTTTTATATACAACCGTGAGAGTTTTACAGAATAGACTGTTAGTAGTACAATTATACATTGTAACCAGGGAGTACTTTGTACAATTATACAATAGGCGAGATGACAAAAAAAAATTAATTAGTTCGTCAGAAAGATTATCAAAAAATTTTGGACCCGTATTTTTTCTTTTTTCTCGTAAACGAAGAATGACGACGACACATTGCGTTGAAGTTGCGCGTGACGTCACAATGAGATACAAATTTTGCATTACGGTGACGTCAAAAGCCCCCACTCTGGAACTTTGTTGCTCTTTATCTTTGTATTTTTTAATTAATTTGATCAAGCAAAAAATACGTGTCCCGTATTTTCGGCCGATCTATCAGACGGACTAAACAGAATGCCATTTTTTTAATGCTGTCGTCATCCCTATTACACAAAATATCAACATTTAAGCCTAGTACCGCTAATTAGTCTCACCAATGTAAGCTAAAACCTAAGTTTTTGACGCGCACAAAAGTTTTGAATACGTGATCCCAGAAATTGCTGCTGATGCCGAATGCTGGAACAAAACAAAGTAAAGAATTAATTCTCTAAAAATTGCAGCCTATTATTGTCCCACAGGGCAAATACCCCTTCTCATACAGAGAAGGCCCGAGCATTGATCACTACGACTGCTCAATTCGAACTGGCGATTTCGGACTTTCATAATTAGTTAGTATGATATAATATATGACTTAAATTATAAAGTCCAGGGTTCGTCACGACATTAGACACTGGTGAAGGACAAAATATGCGTTAAACCTTCAAACTCACGTGATTTGAGACAATAGCAACCCGACAGCCGGCTGTCGGTTAGTCGTTGAAAGGTTAATTAAAAAGCCACATTCATACATCCCATTCAAACCCTTAAACTCGTACATAAGAGGCGCGATTAATGGGCCATTTACGGCGTTTTTATTGATATTCAACTTGCCTACTTATGAACAATCTACTTTGTTACAACAGCCCTGGAAATTATTATCGGCAGTTTTATCTTTCCGAGTCACTGATAAAATCGAAATATCAGCCAAAATTATAATCGTAATGTATTCTAAGTAAACAATTACGTGCAAGTATAGCCTGCTATATCCACTTCGATTGTATCTGCACACAATCGATTTTTACCAGGATGTCATTACGATTAATCATCAAATACCGTTTTAAGGAAAACGTGACTCCAAGATAGATTTTAGACAGACTTTTTCCCAAATCGTATCTGTGCCAGTCAGTAACTCTCAACCTTTGAGTTATATATATTTATGAGATATGCTAGTATGCTGTACATACCTTTGTCATGGTTGATGAAGTGGTGATTGGAGTGGTATCTCTTCATGGCGTACAGGTAGGTGCCGTCGCGAGGCGAGCCGTGGTGCACGTAGTAATGGATCATGTCGTATGTCAGGTATCCTGTGAGGAAACATAATGACTATTAAAAAAAATGAAAAATTAGGAAATTAGAATTTCAGCTAGCACATAAATTACGAAGGTAACACACGATGATACGTTCATCAATAGTTAACAAGCTTTTAAAAGTGATAATCCGCCGAAGCGAAGAAAAGCAATATCCTACTGTTTCCTAATCCCCTTGAGCGGAGCAGAGCCATTTAAATGGTGAGATCCTAGTGGATATTTTGCCTCCTTTCACTGAGCTTCAAGGGGGTGTTACTTTAAAGGTGGCCATTAACGGTCATTTTGGCGAGATGAACTGGTGTCACAGTTTTACGACTAGACTGACGCAAAAAATGACCGTCAATGGTGCCGATTCTCTTGTGCACAAACTAACGTAAATTTAAGTTAAGTGCATCTTTCTCTTTCCATTTCTTAAAAAAAAGGACAGAAGATACATTTTAGTTTAATCCTGTCAAATTAGGCAGCGCCTGATGAAAATTGACGTATATTTAGACGCCATGTTTTTAAATTGCGTCTAAATTATCTATGGAGTGGAGTGTCTAAATTTGACAGGACTTAACTAATATTTGATCTTCTGTCCTTTTCTTAATTAAAAGGAAAGAGAAAAATGCACTTAACTTAAATTTACGTTAGTTTGTGCACAAGAGAATCGGCACCATTGCCTACAACAAACAAACAAACTTAACAGTTCAAATTGAAGCATAACATAAGTGAGGAAGGAGAAAAAAGCATTGCAATGCGACTTGCAGTATAATAACATGAAGCGTTTTTGGCGTTAGTTGCCTGGCTAAAAAGTCTGTGGTGATCTTTATGTAGTTTTGTACAAGTAGAAAATATGTAGATATACAACCTATACGTAATCTTTGATCCTTGCCCTATTTAAATGAAATATTCGCTTAAAAATATTATTCGTCAATTAGGCGAGAAGAAGTATACATTAGGAAAAAAAATTTACGACAAACCGCATGCGATCTTATCGCTGTGACCACTGACCTCCATATAAATAGTTATAATAGTTCAATGTCATAGATTAGCTTTTAGGACCGTTGATTACAAATGAAAATAAATATTTTGATACAACGCACTTACGGCTATCTGATCACATTAGACTTGGGATTAATTAAGGCACTGACGACGACCTCTAGTATTCAACAAGCGTTGGCAACATTGAAATTGGGTCATAAAATAAACGTTGTAAGTAAATTAAGTATCGCATCATAAGTTACTGTTACATTTCATATTATGGCTGCTCAATATAAAAAATTAACATTCTTACGCCAGTTTTGAGAATGGTTTATATACTGATAAATATGATAAGGAACCTATCTTTTTTCTAGTATCTGATAGCCTATATTATTAAAGCATACCTAACGTAACGTATCTAAAGAATTTGTTCAAGTCGATAATTTAATGACTTAGTAGTATTGAAAAAGGGTTTAAGGGAGTACCCCTTTTTAGGGTTCCTTAGTCAACTAGGAACCCTTATAGTTTCGCCATGTCTGTCTGTCTGTCCGTCCGTCCTCGCTTAATCTCTGTAACCGTTAGCATTAGAAAGCTGAAATTTGGTACCAATATGTATATCAATCACGCCGACAAAGTGCGAAAATAAAAATTGGAAAAAAACGTTTTATTAGCCCCCCTATATGTAAATAGGAAAGTGGTTTTTTTTAATTACAACCCTGACGTGTGATATATTGTTGGATAGGTATTTAAAAATGAATAGGGGTTTACTAAAATCATTTTTTGATAATGTCAACAATTTCGGAAATAATCGCTCCAAAAGGAAAAATCAAAGCGTCACCCCCCCCTTTTTTTGACCCGTAGGTTTAAAAAATATGAAAAAAATCTGGAAAGTTGAACTTTATAAGGACTTTCTAGGAAAATTATTTTGAACTTGATAGAAAGAACAGTTTTTGTACAAAAAAAGACAATAAAAGGCAAAAAACAAGATTTTTCATAGAAAATATTATATTACTGTTTACATAAAAAGTGAAAGGTCGCTCATTCAGTCACGGGCTCTATAATAGGGTATTACACTCTTTTTTTTTAAGTATTTCAAATAACTCTTACAGTACTAAGAAACCACTAAAAAAAATCCTAAATTTTTATTTCAGCGCTAAGTACCCTAAAAACGCTTTTAAAAATTGTATTTTCAAATTTCGCGCGGAAATTTCCAAAAACGGAAAACGCCGTGGGCGTGGTTTTGCTTTGGCGATATGACGTCCTTACGTCATGTAAATAAACAAACGCGCTGTGACACTTTACATATTTTTTATTGTTTTTATATCTCAAAAATTTGTTACTGTTCGACTTACCGTTGGTGTGCGTTTCGGAATGCAAGAACACAAGTGTGAAAACATCGGAATAATTGTGAATTCTAGTGTTAACTGATTCAAATTTAAGAAAAACTTAGTTAAAAGTTGTGGGAAGAGTATTCCAACTATTACACCATAAAAACTTGTTTGTACCGTTTGTACTGTTGTTGTAAATATCACTTTGATGTAAGTACACATGTGCATTAGCCATCTAAAATATCTTTCACAATAACTTCCATGAAAAAGTATATTTTTATAATAAAGATCGTATTAGGAGGTTATAAATAAAACAAATAGTGACGTCTAGTTGATACTGTTGACAGTCGACAGCTGTCACTGTCTGTGGTCTGTATTTCGGTGTGTTCAAGAACAGGTAAAAAAAACTGAAAACTTTGAATTGAATTTAAAAAAATATTTTCTAGTTTTATGAACTAAAACTAACACTGTTCGGCTGCTTTTTGCTTAAGCTACCTCAATAATATATTTTTATATTTTTTCTCTTATACAGTGTAATACCCTATTATGAAAAATCCAAAACTACTTGATTGACAAAACTAAAATTTTCGTTGCAGTCGGGGGACCTTTCCGCAGTATTTGAGTATTCCGCAAGGCGGTCCCCCGACTGAGACGAAAATTTTAGTTTTGTTAATCAAGTAGTTTTGGATTTTTCATAATTATAGAGCCCGTGACTGAATGAGCGACCTTTCACTTTTTATGTAAACAGTAATATAATATTTTCTATGAAAAATCTTGTTTTTTGCCTTTTAGTTCTTTTTTGTCATGGCAGTCGTGTTTTTTAATTTTTTTAATTATTTATTTTTATTTTGTACCTTTTAGTGATACGTCCCTTTAATATTGTTACTTCGTGGATAATCAAATGTCGGTTTACAAGTAGATGTTTTTATTAACTACAAACAATAACAATTTAGCACCACGACAGTAACCAATCATGATGTATGTTACATATAAAAATCCGTTAAAATTTTGCAAAGGTTGTCAGAGTATCTATGTCGCTTATCACAATAAATTATCACATGTTTCTCGTGTCATTTGTGTCGGTATCAAAAACACACTGAGTTTCTTCTTTTTATGACATTTTCATCTCGCAGTTCAGCTCTACCGCTGTTTATTACTGCTTAACCAGACAATTGAGTTTCTTCCAGTCGGGGCAATGCTTTTATACTCTGAGCCAGGAATATTCCGTAGTGTTCTAAAGTAGCTTTTGGCCAGAGAACGTGGTGTTCCGACGCTTCTGCGGACAAGTTCCACCGGAGTGCACAGACTAGTGCAACGTAGTGAAGTGGGAATATTCCGATCTGTCACCCCGCTTTGTCCCCATCGGGGGACAGATAGGAAAAAAAAAGTTCGATCTGTCCCCCAGTTAGCAATGTGGGGACAGATCGAACTTTTTTTTCCTATCTGTCCCCCGATGGGGACAAAGCGGGGTGACAGATCGGAATAATCCGTGAAGTGCTACTAACATAGATTTAAGTTCTATTACTAACACAAATGTATCACTTGTGTGTGTTAGGTTAAGGTATTTATCTATGGGCCTAATAAGTCTGAAATAACGGTTCCATTATAAATAAAAAATATTATTTCTCTCGACTCGAAAGCTCTCGACTCCATTTGAATTTCGACTCTATTGTTTAAGACTGAAGCACAGACGAAAGTTACAAATTGCCATAACAACAATTACCTATATCTATAACAATGGAAATACCTTGGTTGAAGTTGAGAAAACATGCCATTTAAGCTGTAAAAATGTACGAAATGCAATTTCGTTTAAACTTTATATTAGGTAATTTAAAAAAAATCATTCGTAGGAATCTATATAAAAACTGTCTAAATCCGAACATCATCTTATTATGATGGAAATATGGTCGAACTGCAAATGATTTTGGTATGGAACTATGGACAAAGGACATCATCATCATCTCCCTAGCCTTTTCCCAACCGTATTGGGGTCGGCTACCAGCCTAACCGGATTTAGCTGGATACCGGTGTTTTACGTGGAGCGACTGCCTATCTGACCTCCACAACCCAGTAACTGGGCGACCCGATACCTCTTGGTTAGACTAGTCAGAGTTTCTGGCTAACCAGTAACGACTGTCAAAGTTCTACGAATGACAACCGGGACCAACGGCTTTACGTGCTGTTTTCGAGGCACGGGATGTCAGTGATGTCTTAGATAAACTTTAGAAAGTACATATGAATTGAAAAAGTCACATTGGTACTTGCCCGGATTCGAACCCACAACCTCTAACACACGAGGCGGGCGCCTTATCCACTGAGCCATCACGACACTATGGACAAAGGACATCGTGACAAAAATTTTTAGCATGAATTCCCTTCCCCTTTTCCTCCCACCGCGCATTTTTAAGCCGTTGCTGTATTATATATAATATTATAAATGCGAAAGTAACTCTGTCTGTCTGTCTGTCTCTTCTTCACGCCCAAACTACTGAGCCGATTTGAATGAAATTTGGTACAGATATAGTCTGGGACCCGAGAAAGGACATAAGATAGTTTTCATCCCGGAAATTCCCCGGGAACGGGAACTATTATTACACGCGGACGAAGTCGCGGGCAAAAGCTAGTATAATATATATTAAATTCTTTTTATTTCTGATGTAAACGTTCATCCCATATTTTACCCCATTAAGGGTGGAAAAAACATTTTTTTTTATTTTCGTCCGAAAAGTTAAACACCAAGGACCCAGTCACTAACTTCAATAATGACAGAATTTCGTTCAAACTTTCATCCCCTATTTTACACACATAGGGGTTGAATTTCTGAATTTATACTAGCTCATGCTTTTTATATCTTCGTCCACATTGTTAAACACCAAGTTTCCAGTCACTAACTTCAGTAATGTCAGATTTTCGTTCAAACTTTCATTCCCTGTTTCACACATAGGGGTTGAATTTCTAAATTTCTATCTCCGTCCAAAATGGTAAACACCAAGTTTCCAGTCACTAACTTCAATAATGACAGATTTTCATTCAAATTTTCATCCCCTGTTTCACACACATAGGGGTTGAATTTTTAAATTACTATCTCCGTCCAAAATGGTAAACTGTTGTATTATCAATGTCCATACTTATATTTTAATGTTGGTAGTATATATTAACTCAGATTTGTTTATTGTTTAGTTGGTAACACAGTACAGTTAGTCTATGACAGTAGTCTATGATCTTTTCTCTTGGCGGTTGTACTTGTAACGGAAACAGTGTGTGTGGAATAAAACAGCTTGATAAAGTTATTAAACGCTTTCATTTATCTCAAAATAACTTCAGGTTATGGGCCCAGGCACATAATTCTGCGTCGCGAGTTAGTTATTTTGAAGAAAAAGTTCAACGTTAGCAGTGACTCTCTGAAAAAGAAAAGTGGGGTTAAGTCTCACGAAAGCGCGGGAACTACGGCGTCATACCTAGTCAGCGAAAAGAAAACTTGTTCAAAAAGCTTCTTCTGATTGAACAAGGCAGGACTAATGGAGAGTAACAGTGTGAACGTGATCAAGCTGGAAGGTTCTAGAAACTGGAATGTCTGGAAATTCCAAACTATGGTGCTGTTGAGAGGACAAGGCTTGCTGGATGTTGTGGAGGGAAAATGTGTCAAACCTGAAGCGGCTGCTGAAATAACCATTTGGGAAGGAAAAGATGCTAAGGCTCAAACGCTGTTGGTGACACGGATGGCTGAAGAGGCTATGCTACACATCATCACATGCACGAGTTCTGCTGAAATGTGGCGGAAACTTCAGAGTATATATGAACAGAAAACAGAGACTAGTATACATATGATACAGCAAAGATTCTTTCAGTACAAATACGAAAAGGGTAGTGATATGTCAGTTTTCTTATCAAAGATTCAAGAGATGCGTAATAATTTAAAGCAAATGGGCGAAGATATCTCCGATAAATTCGTCATAACGAAGGTGTTGATGTCGTTGCCTGACGAATATAAACATTTTGTGTCGGCGTGGGAGTCGGCGCCTGATAATAAGCAAACTATAGATAACTTGGTGGCTCGTTTACTGATTGAAGAAGAAAGGGAAAAGGGCAAGTTAGAAGACTCTCAGCAAACGTCATCTTCTGCGTTCGTGGCGAAAAATAAAAGACAAATAAAGTGTAATAAATGTGGCAAAACAGGACATTTTCAAAATGACTGTAGAAGTAATAAAAGTGGCAGTGACGATAACGCAAATAATAACTGTTACTATTGTGGAAAGCCCGGTCATTTTAAAGCGCAGTGTAGGTTTCGTAAACACAAAGTTAATAAAACGAAGAGCAATGCGTTCGTAGTGTCTACTTCAGGTCATGAACAGCATTCATCAAAATGGCTAGTGGACTCTGGTGCTAGTGAGCATATGTGCAGAAACCGCGCATTGTTTACATCGTTTACAAGTTCAAAAGAACAATCGGTGATCGTCGGTAACGGTGCAACAATTAGTGTCCTCGGCTACGGACAGGTGGCGGTACAGGTTTCGAACGGGACCGAATGGATTGATACGGTCATAAACAATGTTCTCTACGTTCCTGACTTGAATAACAACTTGTTCTCGGTCATTCGCGCCACAGACAAGGATTACACCATAGTGACAGATGAGAGGTTATGCAAATTTTACAAAGAAAACAAAATTTGCGCCATTGCGGAGAGGATCGGTGATTCTTATTATTTAGAAATGCGGTATAAATACAATAAATGCGAGACTGCAAGCACTGCAACTGTATTACAAACCGATTTAAACGACTGGCATAGAAAACTAGCGCATCAAAACTTTACGTACGTAAAAGATATTCTACAGAAACACAATGTTGTTATCAAACAAACCACTAAACCTGAGTGTGAGAGCTGTTTAGTTGGGAAGATCCACCGTTTGCCATTTAGTAAAAGTGAGAATGTTACTACAAGGACATGTGATCTGATCCATGCTGATACCTGTGGTCCCATGGAGGAAGTTTCTGTTGGCGGGTCAAGATATTTTGTCATACTAAAAGACGATTATTCCAGCTATAGGAGTGTGTACTTTGTCAAAACAAAAGACGAAATCAAGCATTGTATTGAGGATTTTGTCAATAAAGCGGAAAACATGACAGGAAATAAAGTGAAGGTATTTAGATCCGACAATGGTACTGAGTTTGTGAACAGAGAAGTAAAAAGTTTGTTTTCAAAACGTGGGATAACACACCAAACATCAGTACCCTACACGCCAGAACAAAATGGGAAGGCGGAAAGAGAAATTAGAACACTGGTGGAAGCGGCACGGACAATGTTACATGAACAAAGTCTTACAAAGAAATTGTGGGCGGAAGCAATAAATACCGCAGTATTTGTTTTAAATAGAACTGGGAAAAGTCATGAAAATGGAAGATCTCCATTTGAAGTATGGACAAATAAGAAGTACAACATTCATCAGTTGAAAGTCTTCGGCTCTGAGGTGTATGTTCATATCCCACAGGAACATAGAAAAAAATGGGATAAAAAAGGTAACAAAGGGATAATGGTGGGTTATGATGATAATGTGAAGGGATATCGGATTTACTTCTCTAACAGAAATGCGGTGGAGATAAAGAGAGATGTTGTATTCTTGAATGAAAAAGTCAAAGAGGAGAAACTTCATGTGAAGGAAGGTGAAGGAAAGGAGTCTACAACATCAGTAATCCTCGAAGAAGAAAACAACCCTGAGATTGACTTAATTCCTGTGAATGAAGTACCTAGCACAGATGAAACATTGGAGGCAACGCGCGCTAGTAGTTCTGGAGATGACTCAGATAATGAATGTGACAGTGAGTACTTACCATGCAGCGATGAGGAGCATTCAACAGAAGAAAGTGGATCATCTATACAGGAAAAAAGCCGGCGTGTCAGAAAGCAAACATCTTTCTATAAGTGCAATAGTGTAAAGTTAAGTGAAAGTGAGTGTGAACCTCTTACATACACTGAGGCAATGAACAGAAGTGATGCGTGTAAGTGGAGTGAAGCAATTGCTACAGAACTACAGACTCTAAAAGACAATAATACTTGGGACATTTGTGATGCACCAGGGAATGTAAAAGTAATTAGCAGTAAGTGGGTATTTAAAGTTAAAAATGTAAATAGTGATGTACAGTATAAAGCACGGTTGGTTGCCCGTGGTTTTGAACAACAGGAGTCATTTGAATGGTCTGATATTTATGCTCCCGTTGCCAAGTTGTCCACTTTTAGATTATTTGTTGCAGTAGCTACTAAATTAAATGTACCCATTTATCAGATGGATGTAACAGGGGCTTTCTTATATGGGGACATTAAAGAAGATGTGTATATACGTTTACCTAAAGGGGCATATACTAATAATAATAATATAGTTAAATTAAAGAAGTCATTGTATGGATTAAAGCGCTCTCCTAAGTGTTGGAATGAAAAATTTAATACAGTAATAATTAAGGAAGGATTTGTTAGATCAAAGTGTGATTCATGTTTATATACTAAAATTAGTGGCACAGAAAAAAATGTATGTTTTAATTTATGTTGACGATTTGTTAATCTTTGGAACTAATGAACAAAATATTACAGAATTAAAGAGTGCATTAAGTAATAAATTTAAGATGAAAGATCTAGGGTTTATTTCCGATTTCTTAGGAATAAATGTCAAACAGAATTTGCAAAATGGTACAACTATATTGTCTCAGAAAAACTATCTTGTAAATGTAATTAAGAGATTTAATATGGAACATTGTAAGCCTATGATGACCCCTATGGATGTAAATTTTAATAGTAAGATACTTGAGTCTGATGTGATAAGTGATAAGAACTTAGAGCAAACTTGTAGACAAATAATAGGCTGTCTTATGTATGCTGTTTCTGGTACTAGACCTGATCTTTGTTTTGCCATTTCAATGTTGAGCAGATTTCAATCATCTGCTAACAGTTCATTATTGAGTGCTTTGAAAAGGGTATTGCGTTATGTAAAGCATACCATTGACTATAATTTAGTTTACAAATGTAATGATACAATGTTGCAAGGTTTCTGTGATGCTGATTGGGCGGGTGACCTAAGAGACAGAAAGTCTACTTCAGGATACTTATTTACTTTTGCAAATTGCTTAATAGTGTGGTGTACTAAAAAGCAAGCATCTGTAAGTCTGTCTTCGACAGAATCTGAATATATATCCATGAGCATGGCTTCAAGTGAAGCATGTTGGTTGGTAAATTTGTTACAAGATTTTGATTTTCATAATATCTGTCCAGTAAATTTGTTTTGTGATAACAATTCTGCTATATTAAGTGCAAGCACAGAGTCATTAAAACGCTTGAAACATGTGGATATTAGGTATCATTTTGTTAAAGACTTAATTAAAGATAATAAGATAAATGTTAAATATATATCTACATCGCAGCAACCAGCTGATATGTTAACTAAATCTCTAAGCAAAGAATTAATTGTTAAGTTTCTGAAAGAATGTGGAGTAGGTAATGTAAACTAAAGCTAGTGTAGGTAATTGTTAATTGTTTATAAACTATTGTTTCCTGATGTTTAGTATTTTGAGTACCTAGTATGTTAAAGGTTTATAGGTATGTTATGTTTGAAAATGTATGACATTGAGGAGGGGTGTTGTATTATCAATGTCCATACTTATATTTTAATGTTGGTAGTATATATTAACTCAGATTTGTTTATTGTTTAGTTGGTAACACAGTACAGTTAGTCTATGACAGTAGTCTATGATCTTTTCTCTTGGCGGTTGTACTTGTAACGGAAACAGTGTGTGTGGAATAAAACAGCTTGATAAAGTTATTAAACGCTTTCATTTATCTCAAAATAACTTCATAAACACTAAGTTTCCAGTTACTTACTTCATTCAATAATGACAGATTTTCATTCAAATTTTCATCCCCTATTTTACACACATAGGGGTTGAATTTCTGAAATTTCATCTCTGTCCAAAATGATAAACACCAAGTTTCCAGTAACTTACTTCATTCAATAACGACAGATTTTTGTTCAAACTTTCATCCCCTATTTTACACACATAAGGGTTGAATTTCTGAATTTATACTAGCTCATGCTTTTTATATCTTCGCCCACATTGTTAAAGACCAAGTTTCCAGCCACAAACTTCAGTAATGTCAGTTTTTCGTTCACACTTTCATCCCCTATTTCACATACATAAGGGTTGAATTTCTAAATTTCTATCTCCCTCCAAAATGTTAATCACCAAGTTTCCAGTCACTAACTTCAATAATGACAGATTTTCATTCAAATTTTCATCCCCTATTTTACACACATAGGGGTTGCATTTCTAAATTTTTATCTCCGTCCAAAATGGTAAACACCAAGTTTCCAGTAACTTACTTCAATAATGACAGATTCTCATTTAAATTTTCATCCCCTGTTTCACACACATAGGGGTTGAATTTTTAAATTACTATCTCCGTCCAAAATGGTAAACACTAAGTTTCCAGTAACTTTTTTTTTTTTTTTTTTTCACTGCCACCACGTGCTCTCCGGAAACACTCTCTGCACTGGAGAGCAAAGACCCTGCCCCAGCAGATGGCCTTTCTTTTCCCGACCCACCAAATTCCGATGTTTTTTCCCTCACCGTTTCAGGTCGAGATGTGGCCATGGCTGTTGGCTCCTTTCGGAGTGGTTCTGCCGGCGGCCTCGACGGCCTGACGCCTCAACACCTTAAGGATTTAATTTCTTCAGGCGCCGGGGAGGCTGGTGAGATGCTCCTGAAGGAGCTAACGGCTTTGACCAATCTTATGCTCTCCGGCAAGGTAGACGGATCCGTCATCGATGTTTTGTACGGGGCCAACCTATGCGCCTTGCGCAAGAAGGATGGCGGCATCCGTCCTATTGCTGTGGGGACTACTTATCGTCGCATGGCAGCCAAGATTTGCTGTAAATTTTTTGGTGAGGCTATTTCGAAAAAATTTCAGCCCCTGCAGCTGGGTTTCGGCTCTAAAGGGGGCTGTGAGGCTGCCGTGCACGCTTTGTCGACCTATCTAAATTCTGGGAAAGGAGAAGTTATCCTGAAGGTTGACATAAAGAATGCCTTCAATTCAGTAAATAGGGATACTTTGCTGGCAGAAGTTAAGAAAGAACTTCCCCAAATTTTTAGTTTCCTTTGGCAATGCTACAGACATCCTTCAAAATTACTATATCGTGATAACCTTTTGGAATCCGCTGTTGGCTGTCAGCAAGGTGATCCTTTTGGGCCAGTGATTTTCAGTCTTGCAATACATCCAATAATTCAACAACTAAATTCTAAATTCAACGTTTGGTACCTCGATGATGGTACCTTGGGAGGTGATGTACATACCGTTTTAAATGATTTAATTATTTTAAAAGACAAACTCCATTCCATTGGCTTAGACCTTAACCTTTCGAAATGTAAATTATTTATAAGTGACAATACCGACAGACAAACGACCCTTTCAAAATTTAACACATTAGCCCCTAATATTAAAATTACAGAAAAAAAATTCTCTTCATCTCCTTGGGTCTCCAATCTTCGAGGATTCCTTTCCCAACTTCGTTGAGGATAAAATACAAAATTTTAATGACATTTCGGAAAGATTATTACAAATTAAAATGCATTCGGCAATTACTATAATTCGCTACTGCTGTTTCGGCCCTAAATTGACATATTTTCTTCGCGCTTCACCTATTTGGATGACCTTTTAGAAAAAATGGACCAAATTATCCGTCAAACTTTAACTTCAGTTTTGAATTTGGCAATGGACGACTGGGCCTGGGCCCAAGCTACGCTTCCAATTCGCATGGGGGGCCTCGGCGTCCGCAAAATTTCTAGCATTAGTCTGCCAGCTTTTATATCCTCGGTTCACGGCACTAAGGAATTGATCAGGAATATTCTTGCTCCTACACTGATCAATTTTGGTGTGCCGTACTTAGCCGAGGCTATAGAAGCCTGGAGGATTGCTTGCCCAAGTGCTGATCCACCCGACAACCCATCATCCCAGAGACATTGGGATGAGCCGCTTTGCAGAGTAGTTCAGAGTCAATTACTCTCCACATCTGCTACTTCTGCGGAGCGAGCGCGCCTGCTAGCTGTGGGCAGGTGGGAGTCGGGTCTTTGGCTTCAGGCACTACCGTCGTCGAACATTGGCACTTTGTTCGACGACACGACTTTCCGCCTCGCTGCTTCACTCCGTTTAGGGGCTGCCTGTTGTTCTCCGCATCGCTGTCACTGTGGGGAAGCTGTCAACGGCCTCGGACACCATGGTTTGTCGTGCAGCCGGAGCGCGGGCCGTATAGCGCGGCACGCGAATATTAATGACATCATTCGACGTGCTCTTGTTGCCGTCGGCGTTCCAGCTGTATTAGAACCCAACGGTTTGGCACGCGACGATGGCAAGAGACCGGACGGTATGTCTTTATTCCCATGGAAGATGGGTAGGCCTTTAGTGTGGGACGCTACCTGTGTCGATACTCTTGCGCCATCCCACCTTCCTAGTACGGCGTGTTGTGCCGGTGCTGCCGCCTCGGCTGCGGAAAACCTCAAGCGGCGGAAGTATAGTAACCTTACTGGTAACTATATTTTTGAGCCGTTTGGGGTTGAAACCCTCGGGCCGTGGGGTCCGAGTGCCCACCTTTTATTTAAAGAACTATCAAAAAGACTGGTTGACTCTTCCCGTGACCCAAGGGCTGGCTATTATTTTGGCCAGAGACTTAGCATTGCCATCCAACGTGGCAATGCTGCCAGCCTTTTGGGCACTTTACCGGTTGACAGCGATGCGGAGGAGTTTTTTGATGCTATCATATTTTAATTGTAGTGCTTTTCCTTTTTTTTTAAGTATAGTAATTTAGTTTGTAAATATTGTAAATATTAGTATGGATTAAAATGTATATTTAAAATATATATATTCCAGTAACTTACTTCATTCAATAATGACAGATTTTCATTCAAATTTTCATCCCCTATTTTACACACATAGGGGTTGAATTTCTAAAATTTCATCTCTGTCCAAAATGGTAAACACCAAGTTTCCAGTAACTTACTTCATTCAATAACGACAGATTTTTGTTCAAACTTTCATCCCCTATTTTACACACATAAGGGTTGAATTTCTGAATTTATACTAGCTCATGCTTTTTATATCTTCGTCCACATTGTTAATCACCAAGTTTCCAGTCACTAACTTCAATAATGACAGATTTTCATTCAAATTTTCATCCCCTATTTTACACACATAGGGGTTGCATTTCTAAATTTTTATCTCCGTCCAAAATGGTAAACACCAAGTTTCCAGTAACTTACTTCAATCAATAACGACAGATTTTCTTTCAAACTTTCATCCCCTATTTTACACACACAGGGGTTGAATTTCCAAATTTTTACTAGCCTATGTTACTCGGGACTATGTACGGATTGTAACGACACATTATACATCTAAATCGGTTCAGGCATTAAGAAGATATGGTGGAATAAAGAAACTCACATACATACATACATACATACATACATACATACATGAATCTTGAAAACATAACACTCCTTTTTTTGGGCAGTCGTGTAAAAAGGTTGTACAAAATAATTTTTGCGTACTTAGTATGTCAACGTAACAAAAATAGCCTTTTTTTAAACTTATAAGTAGGTACACTTATTGTGACGAATGGGAAACTACAGAACCCTACATTGAGCGTGGCCCGACACGCTCTTTGCCGGTTTTTAACCTTTCAACGACCAACCGACAACCGGCTGTCAGGCTGCTATTGTCTTTCTTTTGATTTGAGACACATTGGTGCCGATTCTCTTGTGCACAAACTAACGTAAATTTAAGTTAAGTGCATGTTTCTCTTTCCCTTTCTTAAAGAAAAGGACAGAAGATACATTTTAGTTTAATCCTGTCAAATTAGACAGTGCCTGACTGTGCCTGATGAAAATTGACGTATATTTAGACGCCATGTTTTTAAATTGCGTCTAAATTATCTATGGAGTGTCTAAATTTGACAGGACTTAACCTTCGATTATTAACTTCTAGATTGAGCCACCGCGTGGCCGCACATGAGACAGCACTATAAAATTTCAATGTTGTCATTACGTAAAATTTTACCTAAATATGACCAAAACCGTGAGATGTTCCGTTGCAACAACTACTTATTACATTCATGTACTAAGTTGCGTATCATAATCCTTATTAAGAGTGCAAAATTATTTATATCGTAAGTATTATTTAAGTTACGAGTCCAGGTTTTCTCACGATGTTTTCCTTCACTGATGTCTGTGATGTCCAACTATAAAAATTATATAAAATTCCTTTTTAAAGGGAGAGGATACCTCACAGGGCATCAAAGAACTAATTAATCATCTAATTAGTTTTATTTATTTAACTAGTTGCAATTTTATTATCAAGTTATGGGAAAAATAGAACTGAGGTATGCTAACACTTTGAAAAACAAGTAATAGGTTATGTAGATATGTAGAGATAAATATATAAACGATATCGCTAGAAAATGTCCTTAATTTTGATCGAAAGCCATGTAATTACATACACACAAATGTATTTATTCAATCAATGCACAATAACTTGTAATATTTGCATCCTTACGAGTGAAAAGTAACATTCTTATCTTGCTTTCTTTCTGTGCGGCTTTTGCAGCCTAAAATAGTGCATCCTCCCATTTTATAGCACAGAAAACGCACTAAACACTTAACTACTGGAGTCAATTTCTCAAATATACATTAAAACTATTGGTTTAATTACCGAAATTGTTATAAAATTGTAAAAACTGATACGAGCCGACCATTCAATGACAGTGACATCCCTTTGTTTGGCTAACTTTTCAATGTTCGCCAAGCGAAAACCGGCCACGCCGAACGAGACAGAGCATGTTATGCTTTGTCTAAATTTTCTTACGAAATTCGTATATATGCTTCTCACTTTCACACTTCTTTACAACCTCATGGTTACATCTAGAAGTTAATAATCTAAGGACTTAACTAATATTTGATCTTCTGTCCTTTTCTTACTTAAACGGAAAGAGAAAGATGTACCTTAAATTTACGTTAGTTTGTGCACAAGAGAATCGGCACCAATGTCTCAAATCACGTGTGTTCGAATGATTAAATCTGATCATTGATCATCCTTCATTATTAACCTTCGAAAACACGTGATTCGAGACACGATAGAAAGACATTAGCAGTGCGACAGCCGGCTTTCGCTTGGTCGTCGAAAGGAATGACCCTACTTGGACCGCATATCTTATAAAGCACACACTTTTTAGGGTTCCGTAGTCAACTAGGAACCCTTATAGTTTCGCCATGTCTGTCTGTCTGTCCGTCCGTCCTCGCTTAATCTCTGTAACCGTTAGCACTAGAAAGCTGAAATTTGGTACCAATATGTATATCAATCACGCCGACAAAGTGCAAAAATAAAAATTGGAAAAAAAACGTTTTATTAGGGTAGCCCCCCTATATGTAAATAGGGAAGTGGTTTTTTTTTTAATAACAACCCTGACGTGTGATGTATTGTTAGATAGGTATTTAAAAATGAATAGGGGTTTACTAAAATCATTTTTTGATAATGTCAATAATTTCGGAAATAATCGCTCCAAAAGGAAAAATCAAAGCGTCCCCCCCCCCCCTCTAACTTTTGACCCGTAGGTTTAAAAAATATGAAAAAAATCTGGAAAGTTGAACTTTATAAGGACTTTCTAGGGAAATTATTTTGAACTTGATAGAAAGAACAGTTTTTGTACAAAAAAGACAAAAAGGTTACTACAAAATAATTTTTGCGTACTTAGTATGTCAACGTAACAAATAGCCTTTTTTTAACTTATAAAACTTATTGTGACGGACGGGAAACTACGGAACCCTAGAGCGTGGCCCGACACGCTCTTGGCCGGTTGTTTACGTTAAAATGATTTCTTTCTTTTACCAATCAGGTAAACTAAATGAGGTCTAGGGCCAATATTATAGGGTAGTAATAAAAGCTCCGACAAAAAAAGAAGAATTGTACTTGTTGCAGAGCAACCTTTTTTTTGATTATTTTTGTATCTTATTTTGGAATCAGTTTTAAATTATAAGAAAGCATGTCATTTTTTGTCTGTTCGTTGTCTAGTGTTGTCATAGCTACATTACAATCCGTGCGAGATAACATGGCACCTGGGTTGAATGAGTGACATTTAAAGTACTAAGTGCAAAAACGGAGACGTTTGATTTTGGGCTAACAGTATGACAGATGACAGGTATACGCTAACATCATTTAAAAAATAAAAATTATATAATTTTATTTGGTGTACATTGTTCTAGCCCGGGCTCCATCCTTTTGAATTTTATTTTAGTATTTTAAATAATAACATTTATTTTGTGCTTAGTTGTTTCTCATAGCATACTACGACGTTTTAAACGTGACAAAACCAACTACTTAGAAACAAAGTTATAAAAAAAAATTACGTGCACGCTTAAAAATCTGTGTTTGCACATCCGCCATTTTAGTTATACTTGTGCCGTATAATGTAATTAGTGATGCTAACGCTACTGGTAAGGTGAGAGCGGGGCGCCGCGCGGGGTCGCGGGGTGAGGTTTGTTTTCTAGCCAGGTGCCATGCATAGAGGATAATGTGCCATGTTAGCTCGCACGGGTAGTATAGGCCAGTCATCTAAGACATTTAGGTCGCAATAAATTGCAAGGTTCTGATTTTTTGTGATGTTGTTAGGATAAATACCAATGGTGTAAATCTAGATTTGCAACCTCGAAAGACCTGTGCTAAGTTAAGTTCGTGGTGCTCGAAAAACCTCGAAATTCTCGAACTTTTTTCAGTTTTTGGCTTATAACTTTTAAAATATGCATTTTGCAGCAAAGTCATCTATGAAACTTTTAAATAAGACAAAATAAGCAACAAAATGAGTGTAACCCTAGCTCTGTATGTTTAATAGATCTCAAGATATGACATTTCGAAAATGGGCTATTTTTCCCAAATTTTCTCAAATTTGTAGTTAGCTAGACTTTAGATCGAAATACTGTCTAAATTTCTCATCCTACAAGGAAAGTCAATAGAAGGTAAGTTGTAGAGCAGTTATTTAGCTTTAATTTAAGTGTAAAAGGAACTGTTCAGGACCAATAGTTCTCATATTATGAGGTAAATAAGGAAATCAGTATTTTTTTTCGAAATTTGTCTAGTAGTATAAATATTACTTTAAAAACAAAATAAAACAGACGATTCAGTAAAAACTGTTTATTGAATAAAATAAAATTGAAAACTATATGTTTATATAATATATAAATCGCGAAGGATTTCTAGCGTCTTTACAATCTACCACCCTGCGGCGTCCACTCAATGTAGTGAGATTTTTAATGTTTTCAATGCGTATGTTGAATATAATAATATATATATATATATATATATATATATTATTATATATATGTATATATATACAGGGTGTCCCACGGCTATGCCACATGGAGGGAAAGTACCTTAAATATTGTAGATAGAACATTTTACTGAAAGAAGACATTACTTTAATTTTGAAAACATTTTAAACTGCATTCATATATATTTAAATAATTACATAGTTGAACCGGGAATCGAACCTGTTACTCGAGAAAATTAATCAGCCTGTAGTTTTATCCTACCGATCGAAAGGCTTCATCACAAGGATTATTTTTTGCTTAATAACACAGTATCAAAAATAAAAGAAAAACATGAATTTTAACATTTTTAATACAAAATTGTTCAATTTTTCAAATGCTCAAAATGAGTCCCTTCTTCTTGAATACAAAGTGATAACTTTTGATTATTTTGTTCCCTGACGATTTTTTGGGCTTGTTGTGGTGAATATTTATTTATTTAAATGATGCGTACTGCTCAAGTGGGTAGATTAATTAGTAATAAGTAGTTATGATTGTCAATTGTATGTATCCTTACGGCAATGTAAGCTTTTAACTTTTCAGAACAAAATTTTACATCAAATGTTAAAATTCACGGTCTTCCTTTCATTTGTGACACTATGTTATTTAGCAAAAAATAATCCTTATGATGAAACCTTTCGATCGGTATGATAAAACTACAGGGTGATTATTTTTTCTCGTGGAACAAGTTCGATTCCCGGCCCAACCATGTAATTATTTAAAAATCTATGAATGCAATTTAAATTGTTTTTAAAATTCAAATAATGTCTTCTTTCAGTAAAATGTTCTATCTACAAGATTTAAGGTACTTTCCCTCCATGTGGCATAGCCGTGGGACACCCTGTATATATATATATATAAATACCTAGTCAAGTCATAAATTCTGTCAAAAACTTTTAATGTAATTAACGATATAATTTTTGATAATTAATTAAAAATTATGTATGAAAATGAAAGATAATTAAATGTACAATACAAATTTATTTACATTATTCGAAATGCCCCCCTCCATTTTTAATACATGCCCTTAATCGACGCGGCCAGTCATCGACCGCAGCACGCACTACATTCATATCTATTTCTGCCGCTGGTTTAACCAGAGATACTCAGAGAGAGAGACTCCAAATTCCTATGAGGTTTAGCGCAGACTTTTTCCTCCAAATATTGACATATTTTGTAGTCCAGGGGGTTTAAATCTGGACTAGAAGAGGGCCAGTCTTCATGCCCGATGAAGTCAATTCCATGGGCGGTCAACCAGTTTTGCGAGCTTCGTGCCCAATGTCTGTTTTTGAACATTGTTTGAGAAAGAGGTTCCACTATATTCGATAGGACGGTATTTTGGTACACAATGGCACTGGTTTTCACACCTTTTCACAGAAAAACACCTCAGTTATGCCTGAATATGAGAATCCAAGCCTAACCATGAGTGACGAAGAATTATGCCCACGCTGGACCCTCGGAATACCCCCCCCCCCCCCATGCTGTGGGCATACACCTTATTACCATTTTGTTTGTTATAACTTTCTTCAAAAGTAATTTTTTTTCATCTGAAAATAAAATTTTGCGATGTTTTTTTCCCGCGTACCGCCGTAACAAAGCGCGGGATCTTTCCAGCCTAATTTTTTTTAAACGCTCGTTCAAATAATGTCCGGCTTTTTACGATAAGCTCGTAGTCCCAGGTCTTCGTTTAACACTCTTCTAACCGTGGTTCTGCTTAGCCCCATGTGAAGAGCTAAGATTTTTTGTTTACGCTAGGGATTTTGTTGAATTCGGGCCTTCATTGCTTTGATGACCGCTGGTGTCCTAACTGTGCGAGGTCGGCCGCTCCTCTCACGATCTTTGAAGCTTGAATCTTCAATGTATCGTTTGATAGTGCGATAAACAAACCGTAGTGTTATTTTCAACTTTTGCAGAATTTTGAAAATTTCTGTTGGCGCGTAACCATAGCGGTGCAACGCGATAACCGCGACTCTATCTTCCTTTTTCGACCACTCTATATTTAATATTTTCTTTTTTATTTTCGGCAAGTACAAATGTTCTATTTTTAAAATTAGTCAAAGTATATCTGGCTAGTACTCGAAAGTTAAAATAACAAGGTTTTGACAGAACTTATGACGCCATCAATCATACTTATACCTAATATAAAGAGAAAAGATTTGTTTATTTGTTTGTTTTGTAATGGATAAACTCAAAAACTACGGGGCCGATTTTAAAAATTCTTTCCCCGTTGGATAGGTATGTTATCCGTGAGTGACATAGGCTATGTATGTACCACGGATGAAGCCGGGGCGGACTGCTAGTATTGTAAATTCCATTCAACAATGTATAAGAAAAAATAACTACTTAACTATCGAAATTCGATCCTTATTATTACTTTTTACCTCATAATATGAGAACTATTGGTCCTGAACAGTTCCTGTTACACTTAGATTAAAGCTAAATAATTGCTCTACAACTTAAGTTCTATTGACTTTCCTTGTAGGATGAGTAATTTAGGAAGTATTTCGATCTAAAGTCTAGCTAACTACAAATTTGCTAAAATTTGGCAAAAATTGCCCATTTTCGAAATGTCATATCTTGAGATCTATTAAACATACAGAGCTAGGGTTACACTCATTTTGTTGCTTATTTTGTCTTATTTAAAAGTTTCATAGATGACTTTGCTGCAAAATGCATATTTTAGAAGTTATAAGCCAAAAACTGAAAAAAGTTCGAAAATTTCGAGGTTTTTCGAGCACCACGAAGTTAGCACAGGTCTTTCGAGGTTGCAAATCTAGATTTACACCATTGGTATCTATCCTAACAACATCACAAAAAATCAGGACCTTGCAATTTATTGCGACCTAACGCGATTTTTATGTCTTAGATAACTGGCCTATTACAGTAATTTAATTTCTACATTACAGTAATTTAATTTCCACTAATTGTTAATATTCGTCTTTATTCAATAAATATCATAGTTCTCTGTTCTCAGGCTTTCAATCATCCGCACCACTAATCATACAGTCCACTCATCGTTTATAGTACTTACTCAAAATATTAAATTTACTGCTTAAAATACTAACTTTCCGACTATTTTTTTCCGAATTAAAATGACGAAACGACCGAATGAGATACTGAAAACTCCGAAAAATAAACATGAACGTTTATTGCTATAATACTTTTCTACCAGCATAAATAACGTTCAACTGAAAACTATGCTTTTAACTATGCTTTTGTAATTTTAATCTTTACTTTTATTCTATACATGATCGAGGGTGGGCTGGGTCGACGGAGCCCCGCTTCGCGGGGCTCCTACTTCTAGGTGGCTTAAAAAAAAATAACCACGAAGAGGATGGCGGGGTCTATTCGTTCGCTTCGCTCACTCACACGACCCCGCCATCCCCTTCAAACCTAACCTGTCCGAGTCGGGGTGCCCTAAAGTCTAGATTTCAACCAGTTTTCATTATTATTGAGAGTTAAAAAATAAATTTGATAACCAACAATAGAAATTAAAACAGTTCATGCAAGTTGTAAAAATATGATTATTTTGACGAAACCTCTGTTGTCGGTAACTTAGTAATTTTGTCGGAGATTTAGTATTCTATTCGGAAGTTAGGATTTTTTGTCGGTAATTCATTATAACGCTGGTTAATTAGAATAGTAGTCGGCCACAGATCGCTGGAGATTAATTTGTTTGTCGGAACCAATATTATTTCCCAATATTATATGACTAAGTAACCGCAAAATATTGGTAAATAAGGTTATTCCAAAAAAATTATAACCGCCTTCAAAAACTAAAAACAGAAAAATATCAAAAATTTCGGAAGTCGGAAGGCTTTTCTTCTGTCAATCGATTTGTGTTGCCACTTGCCATCGACTTCCGAAATTTTAGTTAGCCGTTGGATTATTTTATATATTTTGGACTTTTGCCGTCTAAATTAGCATTCTTACGTATAAATCCAACGGCTGTCCACTATACTGAATTTGAGATTTTCTAAATGTTCATATCATTTTTATTCAAATTATGAGTATACAATAAGCAATAAACTAATTATGTAAAAGAAAACACCGAAAATTTTATTACTATAATAGCAGCTTCCTTCCTTTTGTATTTTAAATTTAAATACAAGTTATTAACACGAAAAAAAATATATTATAAAACGAAAAACTTACCGATGAGTGCCCCGACTAGTTTTAGCTTGATGAGGTGGAGTATCGGCGCCAGTAGAGAGTATAGAATGACGGCCAGGACGAACGCAGGCACTGGAGGGAACACTTGCCGGAGACCGTCGAAGGGAACCTGAGGCATACAGAATATTTTTTATAAAATGTAATTCAACTAGATACCCACCACGTGCGAAAATCTTTGAGAATCCCGGCTTTTTTACTGTATTTTGTATGTATTATACATTATCTTAAGTATATATAAAATTTTCGTGTCACTATGTTAGTTACCTTACCTACTCCTCCGAAACGGCTTTACCGATTTTTACCAAATTTTATATGCATATTCAGTAGGTCTGAGAATCGGCTACTATCTATTTTTCATACCCCTAATACCCCTAAGTAATAAGTGTTGTTCACCCTTAAAATTTTTAACGCGGTTGAAACCGCGGGAGGCAGCTAGTTATTATATAACCTTTCACGGAATCATTAAGTATTTAAAAAAATCCGCATCAAAATCCGTTGCGTAGTTTTAAAGATCTAAGCATACATTAGGTACAGAGTCAGACAGAAGAAAGCGAATTTGTTTTATACTGTATAATGTAAATGATAAGTTGATAATCGCCTTCAAAAACTAAAAGCACAAAAATAACTATTTCGGAAGTCGGTGGCATCTCTATACCGGTCGATTTGTGTTGCCACCGACTTCCGTCATTTTTGTGCTTTTAGTTTTTGAAGGCGGTTATCGTTTTTTTTTAATGCTTTTTTTCGGTCAGCAACTGTTTACTTTCTCCAACCGAAATATTGGTCACAATGTGTGACAAATTGTCCACACCCATGCGGCGTCATCATAATAAATAACAACTTTAATATCGGTTTTTATCATAAGACCTGACGACGTAAACGAAGTAAATGTATAAAGTAATTATGCAATAATTTTTCATCATTACTTAGAGGAAGGTTATAGCAATAAATGGAATCCTAAAAAATAAAAGCAGTTTATTATTATTTATTTCGAAGGACCAAGTAACAAAATTTGGTACTATAAAGGTCCTGAGAACGTTTTGGAGCCTACCAATTAGTGTTAATGATTAGCACTATAATGGTATTGTAAACATTTACAGAACCCCGATTAGGCCCTAGTTTTATCACTGATTTATTGTATAACCATTACATAAAGGCTCTTACGGTGATTATTTAGTACTAAAATAGTGCTGTTTTCTAGGTTTATGTCACAAACTTGCACTAAAAAACACGTCTATAGTGCTAATTTGGACCGTAAACGATCCCAGTGATGTTTTTTATCATACTGGTCAAAATATATCGATAAGTTATGCTTTATGTCATTTGCCATTGTTGCTTAACGTAACATTTAATAAATTGGACATACAACAAAACATTCATGGACCTGTAGTCACGTAACTCTCCCATTACTTGCACTTGCGAAAATTATTGTATCGATAAAACCAATATACTGATTTCAAATTTGACAATGCGCCCTTATAATTTACATGTTTTAATAAAATTAAAATTAATAAAATAAAGACCTGTCCCAAATATGGCTGCTATAGTATACATTGGCTTCAGGCGTGCTGCTAATGTGCTATTATGGCAGAAAACAGCAGCCATATTTTTACCGATATATCTGGGAGTCACTTAATGGGCTATTTAGAATGATTATGGTACTATTTAATACTATAGTAGAGTTTTCATAACTTTACAGAACTAGACCCATAGCGATAATAAAGGAGGTTTTAAAAAGCGAAAAGGTTACGTAAAGAGTGTGCGAGGTGCTTTTATAGTGCAGATTGTTTCTGTAATAACGATTTCTATATTACTACAAAACTAGTACTGTAAAAGTTACTTTGACGCTTTATTAGTGCAAAATAGATACATAAAAGGGACAGTAAGGTCCTCTATAGTACTAAATAGTACCATAATCACTTTATTCGTATCTGTTACAGTGCAGAACATTAAAGATTCTTTTGTATGGTCCTGTAAACGTTCTTAGAGCTAAATTAAAGAACTTAATCTTACAGAACCAAAAAGCTTTGTTAAAAACCTTTATAGTACAGGCAGTCACAATGGTTACCATAACAGGCCTACTATAACACTGTTTGGTGACAAAACGCCTTGGTTATAGAACCTTTTGCTGCTTGGTATTTTAACGGGAACACTCAAATACTCCGAAATATTTTATTCCGAATTTTGAAATTCCGATTTTCAAAAGTAAGAATTTTATATTTTCGATAAATTATAATGTCGATTGTTAAAAATCCCGAAATTTATTTTACCGAAAGTCAGACTTGTTTGTTTTCCGATTTTCATATTTCCGAAGAAACAAATGCTCGATAGTTATTAAGTCCGAATAACGGCAGTCCGAATTTCAATATTTCGAATAAACTCCTAAATTATTAGTAATCGTAGGGTATATTTTATTTTAACTTAATATGTGCATTTCATATAAAATCATTTAGTATAATTTAATTTCAATATGTCCAGAGCATCTTTTTCATTCCATAGAGACAAGGGAGTGTATGTAACTGAAGCTTTTGAAAATGAGGCTAACATGTATCTGTACTTTGAATGCCACGCATCGCTCTTATGTGTTAGTGTCGACTCCCAATGTAAATATAGAAACTTGAAGAAAAAGCACACATCGTCTATGAATATTTCGTATTTTTTTTTTGTTCTTGGTGAATTTTTCGAGAACCACTGAACCGATCGCCACAAAATTTATATGGGACCACCCCTGAATCATGACTTATCAAACAAAAAAAGAACCATTAAAATCCGTTTACATTTGACGGAGATATCGCGTAACAAACATACAAAAAAAACATACAGATGAATTGAGAACCTCCTCCTTTTTTGAAGTCGGTTAAAAAGTAGAGGTTCTTAAGCCAAGCCAGCGTGCTTACGGATCTGCCATACTGATGAACCATAACTTTTGTTATACTAACTTTATGATGCATCCCATGTATGAGGAAGTGTAACTTGATCATGGTGACCGAAGAGCCAGGGTTCAGGTGGAACACCCATCGGTGTAGCGTGTACTCTAGCGCTGTCCACAGCAGCACTCCTAGTGCAATGTGATAGATGTACTGGAGGTTTGTGAGGGCCGACCCCTTACAAGCAACTGGAAAGAATAAAGAAATAAATAAATATTCTGGGACAACTAACACACAGCAATCTGATCCCAAACTAACCAGAAAATGTGGACGTAAAATATTACAATTTATCTCCCGTTTAGAATCCTACGGAAGTTTATAAACTTCCTAGTAGATTGATAAACTTACGGATCTTGTTATTTTCCGGTGACATATACATATTATAGATAAATTACACCCAGACACAGAACAAACAATCATGCTCATCACACAAAGTTTGTCGTGGGTGGGAATCGAACCCACGACCTCCGGCCAGTCAGGGTCACTAACCACTAAAGCATCAGGGCAGTAAAACAA
Organism: Athetis lepigone; assembly: GCA_033675125.1. Lineage (NCBI taxonomy): Eukaryota > Metazoa > Arthropoda > Insecta > Lepidoptera > Noctuidae > Athetis > Athetis lepigone. Next base: position 3,427,941 of record CM066218.1, on the reverse strand, counting down.
ACGAAAGGAAATGAACGAAATATTTAGTAAACATTTTTTAAGTGTCTCTCTCCACGAAAGTGTAGCTGCATAGACGCTTACTCGTCATTTTACTGTCGATGTCGCTTGCTCGCAGCTTACATACAAAATTATGAAACCCGTCCTAGAAGCGTAGGCGAATAGTCGTACACGCCACGCGACTAAGCTGCAAGCAAGCGTAATAAGTCATATCAGCCTGTTACTGCCCCACTGCGGGGCAAAGGCCTCTTCTCATACAGAGAAGGTACGAGCATGGTCACCATGCTTGCTGAAAGTGATTAAGCGATTTCGGAATACTATTCTCTACAAGTCCAGGTTCACTCACTATGTTTTTCCTTTTCCTATGTCTGTGAAGTCCAATATAAACTTTAGAAAGTACTTATGAATTGAAAAAGTCACATTGGTACTTGCCCGGATTTGAACCCATAACCTCTTGTATGAGAGGCGGGTAAACCTTTAATTCATCACGACAAGCAAGCGTACACCGAGTGTAAAATGACGAATGCGCGTCCAATCAGAATGCAGATACGCCGTGGACAGTCGGCCTAAGAGGGATTGAAGAATGTTAGTTGGAAAACGCTTTATAAAATCAATTTACTAAATAATTCAAAGAAATAATTTAAAGTTATTTATTAATTTATTTGGTTAGTTTTAAGAATACTAGAATTGAAGAAAATGAACGAAATATTCGACATGATGCTAAGTACCTAATCCTGTAAAACGGGACAGGGCGACATCGTTCGATGTTTCCGGGGACACATGTCGCTCGACAAATGTTCCTAGTGGGGACGAGGCTTTAAACTAACACTTTCTTTCGACTTTTCCCTTCAATCCATTTTACCTGGTCAGGGGTTGAATTTCCAAAAATCACTTCTTACAGCGTCTCTACATCACAAAAAGAATCTACTGTGCCATATTACAAGCTTTATTAGTTTCATCTATGCTTTACATTTTTACAAAAAGGCGGACTCCGCGGACTCTTTAACCTTTTAAGACCAAGCGGCTGTCGGACTGCTATTGACTTTCTATTATGTCTCAAATCACGTGTGTTCGAGTGTTTAAATATAAACATTAAGGCGAACTTACCTCCACAAGCTACCAGCTCGTAATACTGTGTGAAAGCAAGATACAGTATGATGGGTATCCAGAAAATCGGCACAGTGTACCAGGGCGTGTAAGTCAGGGCCTCCAGAAGGGGGCTGGAGAAGAGTCTGCACTTCCTGTACACTGCGCTGTTCACCCAGGTCTCGTAGTGAGGCGCGATGGCGTCTAGCTGGCTTAGCAGAGGCTTCGACCAGTCCAGCCGAGACTGAAACCAAGGAAATTGAAGTAGTTTAGTTGGTGTGGTCTGCTAATGACGTGAGGTTCGTATAGTATATTCTTAGTTTTATAGCATTAAAAAAAACTGCCAACGTTTTATTGTACAACTGTTGATTTTGATACTTATAATAATACCAGCCTATAACTGTCCCAGGGCATAGTCTGTCAGGGCATAGACCTCTTCTCATACAGAAAAGACATAAGCATTGATCAACACGCTTGCTCAAGGCTATTCATTCCCAGTAGCCCCCCCGGGGATTGCCACCGGAGGCAAATGGGAATTTCCCCGCGGGGGCTACTGGAAGGGAATGAATGCTCAAGGCGGATTGGCGATTTCGGACCTACATTCACTAAAGTCCAGGTTTCTTCACGATGTTTTCGTTCACCGATGTCTGTGATGTCCAATATAAACCTTTAGAAAGTATACATGAATTGAAAAAGTCACATTGGTAATTATTCGGATTTGAACCCTCTTGCACGAGAGGCCTTATCCACGGGGGATGGCGGGCCATCACGACATTCTTCACAGATTTCTTTGTTAATCTTTTAATAAACCATTGCATTAATAATACTGTCCGACTATTTAATCAAGCTGCATAATAATACGGTAATCAGATGTCTCATTTTGTGTCTGTAGTACTTAAGTGTTCTTACTAACATTAATTATCATCCTGAGATATGATTTATCTAAAATGATTAGGTACCTATTACCTACTAAATGTGTGCAAGTAATTGGGCTGCCATAAACTAGCCCTGCCTATCAGCTGGTATCGGACCTACCTTCTGATAATATATGATTATAAACATTGGTATTTATTGTCCGAAATGTTTTTATTTTATGTATATGAAGCGTGGATAATATAATAATATGTGGTACAGATAGCAAGAACGTTGCCATTGGTATACCGATACGGACTGAAAAACAAGTCTCAAAATATAAATGAAAAATACAAAATAGCTAACTGAGCCCTGCGGCTTCACCCACGAAGTTTCCGTTTCCGTGGGTTTGTGGGATAAAAACTATCCTATGTCCTTTTTCAGGCTATTGACGGTTTAGTAGTTTTAGCGTGAAAGCGAGATAAACAAAATATACTTTCATATTTTTAAGATTCGTATGGATTTTCGTAATACGGCAAATTGTGTCTTAATTGATAATCATACTGTGCCGTATAGTGCTGAGTTCCTTGTTTACTGCATAGTCAAATAGTCGATAATATTTTCACTCTAATTTTTTTTTTATTATTTTTTCATTATTTGCTTACCTATATAAATAATACAAGCCTTTTATTATTCCACTGCAAGGCAAACGCCTCTTCTTATATAGAGAAGGCAAGATATCACGGATTGGCGATTTCGAACCCATAATTATTTCAAGTCCTGCTTTCCTCACAACGATTTGGATTTCTTTCATCGAGATCAATGATGACGAAGATAAACTTAGAAAATACACACCACATAAGGCTTCTGCAAGCTGTAAAATTTCTTCAATAGACTTTCAACTTTAACGTGAAAGTATCGGGGTCAAAGTTGATTGAGCAGAAAGTTTCGGTTAGCTTGATGTGGAGGCGACTGCACCTTTACACATGGTGGCATTAGAATCTAATGAGTGATCACTACGATACATTTACGATCGAGAAAATTAAATCATGACCCATTTCGACGACAAAACGTTTGTAACTGTCAAAATAATAAGACTAGACGTGTGACATTTTAATACATGATTACGCGATTGTCGACCTAATTGTATTTGAATGTCTGTAGGAAAATAAGCTTGGTCATGATTCCATTTTGTCGATAGTACAATGCCACTTGCCTAGACCCACTGTACTATTAGAAAAACTCGACGTGGCCGCTCTAAGTATAATTTGCTTGTCTGTATATACATATTTTATTTTTAATGTGCGACAGCAAAACACGAAAAAAATGGTTTTTTTTTTTTTGTAGACTGTACTGACACCTAAGTATTTACTCGTTATCACTGTTATCTACATCCTTCTAGGTTAAACTTATTCATAACACCTTAGCTAGAAAATGCAGACGATCCTTATGTAGATACATAGATTATGTTTATGAGTTGCATTGCATATTGGACAGGCACAGGCAAGTAAGGTAAATATATAAGAAATTTCATTCGTTACATGGGTTTCAGATTGTAGAATACTTATCTAATCTAATCTGTTATTGAAACCATTGTAGATTTCGCTATATTCACTACGCTACGGTACTAATTTTTTACCTATAGAATTCAGATATCCATACTAATATTATAAATGGGAGTGTGTTTGTCTGTCTGTCTGTCTGTATATTTGTCTTTCTTTCACGGCAAAACGGAGCGACGAATTGACGTGATTTTTTAAGTGGAGATACTTGAAGGGATGGAGAGTAACATATAGGCTACTTTTTGTTTTTTTTTTAACGCGAGCGAAGCCGCAGGCAAAAGCTAGTTACTAAATACGAGACACATTGTAGATAAGCTATCAACCGGAATTAACATAGGGTCTTGCTAGGTATACACACAAGAACTTAAACCCTAAAGAAGGACATAAGCTAGGTACTTTAAAACAAAGTCGTGGGCAAAAACTAGTATTTTTAACCGACTTAAAAATACTATTTATAGAAACGATTTGTCTTATTAATATTGCATACTTATACATATTGATTGTACATAGTAATGTCTGCTGTCCTTGTATGTATAAGAATTTGATATTTTATATTTGTCTCTTTACAATCATTTTTATAAATGAGTGCCGTTTCATCATCGCCAGTTTATCATGTTTAGCATGTGCTTCTGCTAAACATCAACTCCGCCATCGTCGCATAACTGTCAACTGTAACTAAGTTTGTACGATAAGCACGCAAAACTAAGTCACAGAACTAAGCTACTAAATAACGTCATTTATATCAACCTTATTCATAAGACGCAGGTTAAGATCTAGACTGTAAGAAAACTTATTATGTTTTCTCGCTTGGTAGCTCTACCACATAGTGTTTTCAGAAATTAAGTAAAAAAGTAGTAGTAGGAAAGTAAGTATTAAACTTATATCACAGATTAATAAATAGTTACTACGTAACTTATATTGTGTTAGTTTTAAGACTACCCACTTAATTATGTGTTTTAATGATAATTTTTTTGTTTGTTTTTCTGTAAGTTTGTGTCCTTTTATTGATATTAATAATGCACCTGCATGTTTATATCTCATCAACTCTGGGTTGACTGGTAGAGAATGCCTAAGGCATTAAGTCCACCCTTGTACGCTTGTGCATGAAGTTTAAATAAATAAATAAATTAAGCTAAAATACAATAAATTCTAATAAAATGTTTGTGCACATAACGTCAGTGTCAGTAACATTCGTGCGAAGCGGGGGCTGTCACTAGTAAAATATAAATTAATATAACTTTAACTCATGTAACTAAAAGTAATAAATTACTCTTTCTATATCTACTTATTAAAAAAATTGCAACGTCCGATTACGTTCATAAATTGATTCTTTTCAATTTGTACTGTAATCAACTAATCATACATTATGTAAACAATACAATATTTTAAGATTTGAGATTGTGGTAGGTGTGTGTTAACTTTTAGGGTTCTCTACCTGTGACGGCTATGACTTACGAGTAACCATTGTTCGAGGCATCATATTATGTATAAACAAAGCTATTTAAGCAAGTTTATTTTTATTTTTAATAAGAACAGAGAGCTATTCATAGCCAATGTTAAACAAACGTTGACTTAAGAGTAGCCTTTCAGTTTCTTCGAAACAATTAGTTAAGTATAAACTTACTTAGGCCGCATATCAAAGGCAAGGCATGGTCTGTGTTTGCTTGTAGAGCATTTCTTGTACCTGTGATACAACAGTGAAGCTATTGTAACCTGGCTTATAACATTCGAAAAACTAACCCAGTCAAAATAAACATTTCTCAAAACTCAAAATATTTCCGCGATATTTCCGTAATGTCCTAGTATAGTCGTGATGGCCTAGTGGTTAAGGCGCCCGCCTCTCATGCAAGAGGTTGTGTGTCCGAATCCGGGCAAGTACCAATGTGACTTTTTCAATTCATATGTACTTTCTAAAGTTTATCTTGGACATCACAGACATCGGTGAAGGAAAACATCGTGAGGAAACCTGGACTTGTAGTAAATACAAGTCCGAAATCGCTAATCCGCCTTGAGCAAGCGTGGTGATCAATACTCGTGCCTTCTCTGTATGAGAAGAGGCCTTTGCCCTACAGTGGGACAGTAATAGGCTGGAATTATTATTTCCGTAATGGTGAACTGTTCAAAAAAGTATGAAAATAATTTTTGTAGAAAATTGTATGATCTAACTTTTGTTTAAACCTTCGAACACACGTGATTTAAGACACAATAGAAAGACAATAGCAGCCCGACAGCCGGCTGTCGCTTGGTCGTTGAGAGGTTAAAAACCAATTTTCTTGCTTGAGGTGTTTGCGATAAAAATGCGAAAAGCTGATATTTTTGACATTGAATGTTTTTAGACGCCCAATGGTGAAGCATTGAATAATGGTGTATTTAAGACCTCTAGCAGTTTTAAGTACCATGCGATTTTTGTTAGATTAGCATTTTATTTTTCGTAGATTTTGACTGGACTAAACAACGAATTAACATTATCTAAAGACAGTGGAAAGACGAAAACATGTTTTTAAATTATTCCATATGCAATTCAATCAACATTATTCAGAAGTTGACCCCTACAGACCTTGTCATTCAGTAAGTTTAATCTTGATTTCATAAAAAAAAACAGATTTTGAAAACGAACGTTTCCTATTATTTATTCTTTTCATGAAACCTTCCTTGAATGCTTGAAACATATTAGGTTGGGGAAAAAGTCTTTTCGCATTATATAAATGTATGAACTTGTAATAAGACCTCTTTGGCTATACTATTTGTATCTGGCTGAGCTGGTTTTGGTATCATTGAAAGTTTAAATTTTAAAGAACAAAATTCAAAATTCAAATTAGGAAAATGTGTGATTTTCATTTGTTTTTCGTACTGTCCACATGAGTGAATCTACTTAATGAAGAAATTCGAGACATTCAAATTTCACTACAAAAAAGTTAAAAGTGCAACGCAAGCCGCGAAAAAACTTTGCGATGTTTATGGACCTAGTGTAGTGTCTGTTAGAGTAGCACAAATTTGGTTGATGCGTTTTCAATCCGGAAATTTTGATGTCAAAGATGCACGTCGCTCTGGTCGCCCTGTTACGGATAAAATGGATGCCATTTTTGAAAAAGTGGAGCAAGATCGGCACGTCAGTAGTTACGATCACGACGTAGCCGAAGAACTGGGAATTGGCCATAAAAGGCCGTTGTCAAAGGCCGGTCAGGTTTCACAGACTGTGGCGAAACCCGGATTAACTCGCAACAAGGTGATGCTGTGTGTATGGTGGCATTGGAAGGGCATAAATCATCCGGGCAGGACCATCGATTCTGAACTCTACTGCGAACAACTGATGTGATTAAAGCAAGAAGTTGAGAGAAAGCGGCCGGAATTAATCAACAGAATGGGTGTTGTTTTTCATCATGATAACGCTAGACCTCACACATCTTTAGCCACTCAGCAAAAATTAAGAGAGTTTGACTGGGAGGTGTTAATGCATCCGCCGTATAGTCCTGACTTTGCACCTTCAGATTTCCACCTGTTTCGGTCTCTTCAGAATTCTTTAGGTAGTGTCAGGTTAACATCACGAGAGGACTGCCTAAACCACATGTCGCGGTATTTTGATCAGTAAGTCCCAAAATTTCTATAGCTATGGGATCATGTCCCTACCTACAAGATGGCAAAAAGTTATCGAACAAAATGGTACCTACATACTTTAGTTAAATGTAAATAAACAATGTTACATTTTTTTTTTTGAATTTTCTTAACTTATTATATATTGAACCTATTATAAACACAGACGTTCGCTGGTTTTCCGTTTAGCAACACATTTAGGTTTTCCTCTTTCGATTAAGGAAGGAAGAGAAGGAATACCTACCCAATTTTTAACTTCCCTCCATTTTATACAGCAGGAGACAGTTTACAGTTAAGCCACAAAGGGAACTATGAGAAAAAACCAAGTTTCGAGAAATTAACGTTTTCTTTTTGTTTAAAAAGTAAAGTTCACACATTTCTAAACTCATTTATCATAGAATATTTTATACATAGTCTTAAAAAAAGCTCTGGAGGCCGTATCCACAGAAGACAAATTAAATAAAAAACTAATATAAATGTGCCCAGGTCACATCAAATCTCCTGTGGCAGCGTCTTTTTAGGGTTCCGTAGTCAACTAGGAACCCTTATTTATAGTTTCGCCATGTCTGTCTGTCTGTCCGTCCGTCCTCGCTTAATCTCTGGAATCGTTAGCACTAGAAAGCTGAAATTTGGTACCAATATGTATATCAATCACGCCGACAAAGTGCGAAAATAAAAATCGGAAAAAAACGTTTTATTAGGGTAGCCCCCCTATATGTAAATAGGGAAGTGGTTTTTTTTTTAATTACAACCCTAACGTGTGATATATTGTTGGATAGGTATTTAAAAATGAATAGGGGTTTACTAAAATCATTTTTTGATAATGTCAATAATTTCGGAAATAATCGCTCCAAAAGGAAAAATCAAAGCGTCCCCCCCCCCTCTAACTTTTGACCCGTAGGTTTAAAAAATATGAAAAAAATCTGGAAAGTTGAACTTTATAAGGACTTTCTAGGAAAATTATTTTGAACTTGATAGAAAGAACAGTTTTTGTACAAAAAAGACAAAAAGGTTGAACTAAATAATTTTTGCGTACTTAGTATGTCAACGTAACAAATATATAGCCTTTTTTTTTACTTATAAGTAGGTACACTTATTGTGACGGACGGGAAACTACGGAACCCTACATTGAGCGTGGCCCGACACGCTCTTGGCCGGTTTTTTTTATACTTAACTAGCTTTTGCCCGCGACTTCGTCCGCGGAATCACAGTTCCCGTTCCCGGGGGATTTCCGGGATGAAAAAAAACTATCCTATGACCTTCCTCGGGTCTCAGACTATATTATCTGTACCAAATTTCATTCAAATCGATTCAGTGGTTTAGGCGTGAAGAAGAGACAGACAAACAGAGACTAAGAACAGAGATATACTTTCGCATTTATAATATTAAGTACGGATTACCTAATACCTAGTAATATTGTATGCATAATTACATTAATAAATGATAGTCCGAGACACGGAACAAACAATCAAAGAAAATTTTTAATCACTAGTATAAAGTAAAGTCGCTTTCTCTGTCCCTATATCCCCCCCCCCCCCCCCCCATGTATGCTTAAATCTTTAAAACTATGGATTTTGATGCGGTTTTTTTTTAATAGAAAGAGTGATTCCAGAGTAAAGTTTTTAAGTATAATCCTTGCATTAGCAATAGTAGAGAAAAGTCGGAATTTTTAAACATTTGTAACACCTGTGCGAAGCTGGGGCGGGTCACTATCGCTAGTACCGCTAGTCCATACTAATATTATAAATGGGAAAGTGTGTCTGTCTGTCTGTCTGTTTGTCTTTCTTTCACGGCAAAACGGAGCGACGAATTGACGTGATTTTTTAAGTGGAGATAGTTGAAGGGATGGAGAGTAACATAGGCTACTTTTTGTCTCTTTCTAACGCGAGCGAAGCCGCGGGCAGAAGCTAGTACTTTATAATTTACTAGCAGCCCCCCGCGGTTTACCCACTTTTTGGTTACTGCTCTGCTCCCGAAGCTCGTGGCGTAATGTTACTTAGCCTATAACGTTCCTCAATAAATGAGCTATCTAACACAAACTTATTTAACTTTATTTTTTCAATTCGGACCCGGACTTTCAAAGATTTCCTCCGACAAACAAAAATAAATAATAATAAACATTTCCTATCTATATTTCTAGTATAAATACAACATACCTGTTTATATTACTGGTATTATATTACTAATATAGATACATGATATTTATAGTTTAATTTCACCCAGACACAGAACAAACAATTATATTCATCACTCAATGATTTGTTCCCGGTGGGAACTGAACCTATAACCTCCGGTTTAGAAGCCAGTCACTAAGTTTACTAACCAGAAGGTGCACCAACGTGCACCAACAAGTCAGTCAATGTAATCAGTTCTCAATTATTAATGAAATACTATTATCTAGGTAAGTAGATACTTATACGCACTTAAGCTTATAGTACCCACTCATACTCAAGTGGACTAAACAACTCTCAAAGGTTGGCGAGGTAAACTTGAAAACGAAGTGTCGAAAGAAGTGAAACTTCAAACAAAACACTTTTTTATACTAGCGAATTCTGGTTAACCTTTTGACCGTACTGTCAAAAACAACATACAGCGCATAAGCACAGATTACTGAATAGTTATGGCAACAAAAGTGCCCTCAGCGCCAAGCTTTTAAAAAAGTAAAGAATTTTGTCTCGGGATAGTGACCGTGGCGGGCTGGGCACATACATCTTACATGACTCTGGCAGTCAAAATGTTAAGGTGGTGGAGTAATTGTTTCACACGGGAATCCAACCCGCAACACTGATCCCTACACCTTACCGCCAGACATTACCAAAGCCTCAAGAATATTTTAAGTAAGTACCTATTGAAAAACGTGCAATGCAACGGCGTGCTCTTCAAACAAATAAATCCATAACATGAGCCAAACAGTAAACAAATAAAAAAAGTTTAAGTACTTTTAAGAATCTTTATTTTAGTTCTGGGTTTATTTATAGCTATTACAGAAATGTCTAAAGACTCGTATTCATAGCACGCATTTGTTTAGCAACAGTTGATCAACTTTGTTGATGGTCGGCGAGAATGCTGCTAGAAACTTTGTTTAAATTATAGGAGTGTCCATATCCACACACGTGCTTTCGCTTGCCGTGCAACTCTGCAACGTGGCGTAATCAACTCCGCAACACAAGTGTTGCGCGCAATACGTTGACAGCAACTAGGCAACATGTTTATGAAACCATGTTGCTAAACAAATGTTTACGATTAATACAAGGCTTAATAATAATAATAACAAAGGTCCGGGACCCCAGGGTCCCGAGATACGAAAATGTATAAAAATAATAATAATAAAAACCTTTATTTCAGACAATTAAGAATCCATATTCAATGTTAGTAATACATAAATACTTACAAACTAATGTTAGTAAAATATTTCTAAGGCTAAACGATAACGCCCTAACCACGGAGCGTGTAGGACACACCCGCAAACGTATGCTGCCCGATCCAGTGACGTATCCACGGACAGTCCCACCTACCGCACAATGTGCTCAGCATGCGGTGGGAACTCGCACGCATTCGGCGAAGAATGGAGGCACAGCGCTTCCGGATGATGGCATAATAGTCATCTATCCTCGCCTCGGCAAACATTCCCGAAGCGCTGCAAAAACGTGGAAGCCCCACCAGCATCCTGAACGCATTGTTATATTGTATTCGCAGGGCGTTGTATGACCTTAGCGTAAAACTAACCCACAGACTGCACGTGTAGAAGGACTGGCAATATGCCCTGAACAGTGTCATTTTTACTTGTTTGCTACAGCGTGCAAATCTGCGGATCAGCATATTGCTTCGGACAGCCAGCGCCCTGCGCTCCCTCTCCATGTCCAGATCATCACTCAAGTCCTCGGTGACCCAGTGACCCAAGTACTTAAACTGTGTTACCCTATTCAGGGGAGTACCGTTAATAGTTACTTGTGGCACGTGAGAGTAACAAGTTGCTTAAGCAACTTGATGTTTTTTTTTACTCAGTTAAACCTTCGAACACACGTGATTCGAGAAACAATAGAAAGACAATAGCAGCGCGACAGCCAGCTGTCGCTTGGTCGTCGAAAGGTTAAAAAATATGTCGGATGGACCTGAAGTAATTAAGACTTCAAGGTAAGCCACCTGTAATGAGAGTATATTATTTTAAACAGGTAAACTGTCAACAATAATAAAAACCTAACGGCAAATATCGACACACGAAGTATCACGCATACACCTGCTCACCTTCCGAACTGATAACGCAGCCACTGATAACACCACGGTACTAAAATATATCGACGTGACTGAAGCCGGATACTCTTCATATATAGACATTTATGAGTCTTTATGAGCCTTATATGAGTCGAACAATTGCAGTGGTGGGACGTTCAAGAGTGAATACTTATAGTTTAAGTTTACGCGGTTTGAATATAGTTTATGGGGCTTGACTTGACTTTTTTTCACCTGGCTTTGGCCTGACCAAAGTCAGTTCGATCACAGATAATTATTATTGTACAATTGCTTGGACTTGTCAGAAGGAGTAGGGACTCTCACTGATATGAAAGCTGGATTGATAAAAAAAAACCAAGAAACATTTGTTCTAAAAAAAAGACGATGTTAGTCGTAAAAACCCGGTTAATTAAAATCAATAAATAGTTGGCATTTGATTTCACAAAAAAGTTAGAATAAAAAGTACTTCAAATGACTAGTGGTGACAAATTTAAAAGAAAAGGCGGGATATTATGTAATGGCGCCAAGTAACTTCATTCGGTCGGTTAGGTTCGGTTCGGAACAATCGATTATCTAAAACAGAATAGATTGTTATCTATAACCGTGTGACGTCAATATTGTTTGGATACAGATAAAATTTGCTACAAGCATACCTACGTTAACACTTGACACGTCTGTTTCGAATTACCCAAATATTACTAATCGTTATCTTATCGAAAGAACGACAATTTATTGAGTCATGCATGAAGGTTTTAATCACCTACATGATTATTTTATAACTCTTGCTGACTCAGCACTGTGAACTTTATCCTGCAAGGAAATAAAAAATCAATAAGTACACTTAGCACGTGCCTTAGCTTAGCTTGGGTATTCTCCGTCTCTGTATTTCCAATGCAATTTGACAATTGTTTTATTTACTGTGATATATGCTTAGCTGAAGTTCTGACAAAGCGTTACTGGTACATATTTTTCTTTGTCTATAAGTACCTATCTGAAGTTTTTTTTTTACAGCTGAGAAATCATCAAATGAATTCTCCCACCCCGGGGCGGAAGAGAGTGTCAAACTGTTCATTCGGTTGCCCTTTATGTTCCGGGGCCGCGGTAACAATATAATAATACAGGGTGTCCCACGGCATTGCCACATTGAGGAAAAGTACCTTAAATATTGTAGATAGAACATTTTACTGAAAGAAAACATTATTTAAATTTTTAAAACATTTTGAACTGTACTCATAGATATTTCAATAAATTCATAGTTGAACCGGGAATGGAACCTGTTACTCGAGAAAATTAATCAGCCTGTTGCTTTATCATACCGATCGAAAGGCTTCATCACAAAGATTATATCTTGCTAAGCTCATGAATTTTAACATTTTAATACAAAATTAGTCAATTTTTCAAATGCTCAAAATGAGTCCCTTCTTCTTGAATACAAAGTGATGACTTGATTATTTCGTTCCCTGACTATTCTATGGTCTTGTTGTTCGATTCCTGGCCCAACAATTTAATTGTTTAAATATCTACGAATGCAGTTTAAATTGTTTTTAAAATTCAAATAATGTCTTCTTTCAGTAAAATGTTCTATCTACAATATTTAAGGTACTTTCCTTCCATGTGGCATGCCGTGGGACGCCCTATATATTAGAACTTTCCACATCCCGAGTACCTGAAGTTTTAGGACAAAATAAGACATTTCTATAATGATTAGAAATACTATCATTCCCTCGCGACTTCATCCACGTGTTTGATTACTGCTCTGAAAGTCTATAATATTAATTATTTATTTATTTATTACATGGAGGACTTACAGCTAATAAAACCAAGACATTTCTATAATGATTAGAAATACTATCATTCCCTCGCGACTTCATCCACGTGTTTGATTACTGCTCTGAAAGTCTATAATATTAATTATTTATTTATTTATTACATGGAGGACTTACAGCTAATAAAACCAAGACATTTCTATAATGATTAGAAATACTATCATTCCCTCGCGACTTCATCCACGTGTTTGATTACTGCTCTGAAAGTCTATAATATTAATTATTTATTTATTTATTACATGGAGGACTTACAGCTAATAAAACCAATACAGAAAGAAAACAATAGTCACTACAAAGCCAATATCAAGTCCTCACGTATAGTCACCATACACTCAAATCTTGTTTTAATAATATTATAAATGGGAAAGTGTGTCTGTCTGTCTGTCTGTCTGTCTGTATGTTTGTCTTTCTTTCACGGCAAAACGGAGCGACGAATTGACGTGATTTTTTAAGTGGAGATAGTGAAGGGATGGAGAGTAACATAGGCTACTTTTTGTCTGTTTTTAACGCGAGCGTAGCCGCGGGCAAAAGCTAGTTCCACATAATTTTAAAACAGGCTTAATGATATACGCTACGAATAAAAAAAAACATACTGGGATAATTGTTTTGTGTTATTGATTTATTGTACTTTTTATTAATGTATGAAAGCAATGAATCATTAAGTAATTTAAAATCATTTTTTAGTATTGAACAGCTTATTCTTGTCCATAAGCAGATCTGCAAGATTAGGTACCCATTTACGATACTTTTATCTATTTGACACTCGAGGTAGGCACGTCAAATATCTTATCACACTGTATATTTGAAAATGCAACGTGTGCCTACCTATTTTTTTTTTGCATTCTTGTACATAACGCACGTAGGTAGTTACACATTGACCCATTTAACTAAAAAAAAGACGGGTTGCACTCCGGGAGTGCCGGCAGAAGTGAAAACTTGATTATAGCTGTCTACTATCCATCCGTCCTACGCTTTTTCGATCAGGTCACGTGTCCTGACGCGAGTTTAAGATTTTATACCCATTACAGAAAAAGTGCTCAACGCCGCTAAAGAAGTTTTCACTTCAAAAACAAAACTGACTTTATTTCCATGAGATCATAAATGCACTGTGGAACGCATGCCATTATAAGAACAAAGAAATTAATTTATCTAGTTGTCCATAATGACATCTATTTCGAAAGGCTGTTTCGTATAGAAAAGAATGGGCAATAAACTCTATACTTAAGCAAGTTGACCACCAAGAACTAGGTTAATTCAGCTTAGCATATTTCGCATAGCTGACGCAGTTTTTTTAACCGATTTAAGAAAAAAGGAGGTTCACTTTTTACCCGACTGCGCGACGCGAAGGAGGGTAATGTGTTTATCAGTCTATGTATGTATGTATGTTTGTTTCTATGTGGCGTTCTAGAGACTGAATGCGTGGGCCGATTTTGATAATTCTTACGTCAATCGATTCGTCTTAACATGACATGACAGTAATCAAAATTCACCACAGCGACAACCAGACGCCATATTGTCAAATTGAAAAAAAAATGTCGATGAACTATGTCGAGTGGGGTGTCGTTGAATAGGTATTTTAATTTATGTAAGTATATAAAGTTAATTTACTAAAGAATTAATAAATTACGTTTTTACTCCGTAAAACCATAGATACATACCTTTGATTACCCATGATTTAAATTTATTTATGACCGCTGTCTTGGATTTATATTTAATAATAATTCGCGCCTGTATCTGTCCCAATGCAGGGCAAAGGGCGCCTCTCATGCCACAGGTTGTAGGTTCGAATCCAGGCAAGTACCAATGTGACTTTTTCAATTCATATGTACTCTCGGACTCACATCACTGACATCCCGTGCCTCGGAAAGCACGTAAAGCCGTTGGTCCCACAGAATTCATTCGTAAAACTTTGACAGTCGTTACGGGTAATCAGAAGCCATATTAGTCTGACCAGCTTAACCAAAAGGGTATCGTGTCGCCCAGTTACTGGGTTGTGGAGGTCTGATAGGTAGTCGCTTATATTTTTGTGAATGAATTTATGAAATCGCTTTAATAGTTTTAGAGTTTATCCTATACCTATATAAAAAAAAAACAAAATAATATTTCCTGTTTATTGCATTAATAAATGAAATCATTTTAAAAATTTAAAATTTGCCTGCATTACAATTTATAGTACCTAAAATAGTAACATATTGGCATATATGCGTGCGCGGTAACAAGACGACCCACTGACCGTAACTTTACAAAACAGTTTTCCTACATAAACACACACTCGTCGTAAATTCGTCGGTCGTAAATTAGGGAACATTTTGAGGTAGATCGATAACGTATGGGCTGATAGCAAATGATAAACCCATCCGATTGCCGCATTTACTTATACAATGTGCACACTTTTTGATAAACACTACTATAAGTCAAGCTGTGCTTTGGCGTGCATATTTTCATCAGAAAACATTCCATCTTCACAATGGCAGGCACACTTATAAGATGAGTTATTGAATTTTAACTTTTAATACGAACAAAATTTAAATCATTAAATTCAAAATATTACATAATACTAACGAAAACACGAATATAATGTAAAACACGTTGAAAAAAGACGTTGAGAAAAGAAAAGCACGTTACCCTTTCATGTTTAATTACTTAGATTAAAACGCTACGGACTTACTGCAGCAACACGATTTGTATTCCGTCACAATTAATTGCCAATAAATATATTACACAGTTCTGTCACGGCACTCGTGGAGATCGCTCGTACAAGACTTTCGGTCACGGTACGTACGTACAGAATAGTTAATACATAAACGGTATCGTTACGCGCTCATAGGAAATGCAGGATTATACATGATAATGGCCTCGGATAAGTGTGAAAGAGAAAATAGCAACTCTGATCATAGTGATATGGAAGAGGAAAACCAAGTGGAAGGATGGATATCACAAATGGAGGCGAGTAGATGCAACAAAAGTGAGTCGATCTGCGATGAAGTACAAATTTTGGAAGAAAAAACAGTAGATAATCAGAGGCAAACAAAACGAGAAAGAGAAGAGGATGATCAAAGCTGGACCAAAGTTGAGAATAACAGAGGAAAGAGACAGAAACAAATTAAAAAGGAAGTGATCATTTGGAGTAAAGAAAAGTTACCTAAGCAGTTTGCTATCGCAAAAATATTCAATAGTATGGGTTTAACGGATATTAAACAAATTAAGTATGTAAATCCATATAAGTTAAAAATAGAAGTATCTACTGAGGAATGTGCGGGTAAGCTGTTAGATTGTCAAGAACTCCAAGATAAAGAGTGGAAGGTGTATAGTGCAATGGACGTCAATATTTCGTACGGTGTAATACGCGACGTGGATATCGAGTTAAGTGACGAGGAGGCATTAGAAGCAATTAGATGTCCTAATGAGATCGAGATCATATCCTTGAAACGGCTGCAAAGGCGAGATATCAACGGCAAATGGGTTCCCAGTGAGGTAGCAAAGGTGGGCTTTAGAGGCTCGTACCTGCCTAATTTTGTTTATATAGACTGTCTACGCGCTAAGGTTGAACCATTTATTTTTCCCGTAACACAGTGTTCAAACTGTTGGAAATTTGGGCACGTCAAAGCCAGATGCACGTCTAAAAACATTGTATGCCCTAAATGCACAGAAGAACATGATAATTGTGAAGTCACAAAGTTCAAATGCATAAACTGTCGAGGTGATCACATGGCATTGAATAGAAAATGTCCAGTATACGTTCGTGAGAAGCGCGTAAGGGAGCTTATGGCCGAATACAACTGCACGTATCAAGTAGCCTGCAATATGTATGTTCGACCCCAGTCACCAAACCGTATACAAACAAATATACAATCGGATAAACCGAAGATGGGCTCTAACAGCTTTACTGGTTTATTACTAGAAGAATCGGAAAATACTCATAAGTATTATTCACCTAATCAGTTACAATTCCCACCGTTATTTAAGCAAAACCGACCGAAATCACCGCAAACGAATAATAAGTCAAAAGAACAATTACATAATATAGGCGAAGCGGCGGCGTGGAGGAGGGGACGTCAGGAGTCACCGGACCGCATTCCTAAGCAGCCAGCTGAGATCGACGTGTGCGACGACGTAAACAACAAACGGCCGATTAATTTTCAAGAGTTAATTACCCGAATAAAAGATATTATTTTTATGCAAAATCTAAGTATACAAGAAAAGTTTAAAGATTGTATTAAGTGTTGTATTGAGTGGTTAGTACTAGTTGTTGTAGATCATATGTCGGAGTGGCCTATTTTGAACCAAATGTTTAGTTTTTTTCTAGGGCCTAATAAATAATGGATCAGCAAAATAAAATTGTTAAAATAAAGTTATTGCAATGGAACGCACAAAGTTTGAGACCAAAAATTAAAGCTGTAGAGAATTTTTTATTGAATAGTAAAATACACATATGCATTATATCCGAGACTTGGCTCGAACCAGGCAGCCATTTAAAAATTAATAGTTACCAGGTGTTTAGACAGGACCGAGATGACTCATACGGTGGAATTGCAATTGTTGTTCATAACTCCATTCAAGCACAGATTAGCAATTTTAGTTTACGTAATCGAGGCATTCAAATACTTCACATTAAAATGTTTAACTGTAGTTTTTTAGAAAATATTGTAGCGGTTTATTGTCCTCCTAATATTCACACTTCAGATGACGACTGGAAAATGTTGTTCGCTAAATGGTCAAATAAGACTATCATAGGAGGGGATTTCAACGGTCATCATACAAATTGGTCATACAAAAACGACCAGCGGGGTTTACAAATTCATGATGCAGCTGATGATTGGCAATATATTTCGCTTAACACGGGAGACCACACCCGCCTTAAGTTAGTGGCAAATCAGTTACAAAAAAGTTCACCTGATATTACGTTTGTGTCATCAGATATTGCACTACGATTTAATTGGAATGTGTTGAATGAAAATTTAGGCAGCGATCATTTGATGGTGGTAATTACGACAGAAATAGCATGTAAAAATTTAATAAAATCTAAACGGAATTTTAAAAAGGGCAATTGGCAAAAATACAAAGAAATTATCTCAAGCAAAATAAATAATATTAGTTTAACAGGTGACACCCAACAAATGTATGATGACATCATGGATTTGATTAATTCTGCGTCTCAAGCATCAATCCCAGATATTAAGATTTGTACGAACCCCGCTAGTAATTTTATCCCGAAACCATATTGGTCTACACAGTTGTCGAAAGCGGTTGCTGAGCGTAGATTGGCGTTAGCACAATTGAGGAAAAATCCTACCCCCGCAAATTTTGTTATACTTAAACAGAAAGTTGCCACAGCACAAAGACTAATACGCAAAGCTAGTGCAGAATCATTTCGACAGTTCTGTGACAGTGTAAGTGAGGTGGTTTCTAGTAGTGAACTGTGGAATAAAATGCGGTGGCTCAAAGGATATCGTACTAATAGAATTTGTTTGGGTTCGGAAAGGGCTAGTGAGTTTTTAAGACAGTTAACGCCGGACTACGTGCAGGCCCCACCGCCGATTTTTAATTCAAGTAATGTACAGTTGGAGACACTGGTTTCGGAACAGGAAATCTCTAATATACTTAAGATGAAAGATACCGCTCCAGGAGAAGATGATATTTCATATTCCATGATATGTAATTTTCCCAACAAACAGTTATTAGCCCATTTATTTAACAAATGTTTGTCAACTGGTGAGGTTCCAAGACAATGGAGAAACATTAGAGTAGTTCCTTTATTAAAACCTGGTCGCGATCCTAATGACATAACATCTTTGAGACCTATCTCGCTTATATCCTGTCTTTGCAAAACTTTACACAATATTTTAGCTAAACGTCTTGAATGGTTTTATGAAAGTAAAGGACTCTTTTCCAAAAATACTGTAGGATTTAGAAGAACTCAATCCTGTTTAGACAATCTTGTTCGATTAGTATTACAAGTACAAATAGGTTTCTCATCTAACGAAAAGACATTGGGATGTTTTATTGATGTAGAAAACGCATATAATAATGTCGACATTACGAAAGTTGTATCTAAGCTGGATGAGATGGGGGTAGGGGCATCTATATGTAGGTATGTATGGGAATACCTAAGGGAGAGACATTTAGTAGTAGCACAAATAGAAAGTGAGATTCCTATAATAAGATGGACAAGTAAAGGATTGGCTCAAGGAGACCCTATGTCTCCAATTTTATTTAATATAGTTACAAGTGATATTTGTAAGAAGATTGTGTCTGTGTATGTATCCCAGTACGCCGATGATTTTGTTCTCTATATTTCTGGACAAGACATTCGATTAATGACGATAACTCTTCAAGAAGCCATAGATAGTTTATCAGAATTGTTAGGCGTACTGGGCCTCGAACTATCTCCTTCTAAAAGCAAAATATGTTTATTCTCTAAAGGTAGAACATCACAACAAATAAATGTAAATATTAGTAATATCAATTTGAACAATGTTCCTGTTGTTAAATATTTGGGTCTCTGGCTGGACGCCTCTTTAAGATGGCGCAAGCAGATCAATGAAATATGTGAGAGAAGTATGAAATTCTTAAATGTGTTTAAGGTACTAGCAGGTTCGTCTTGGGGTGTACACCCATTACATTTAAGAAGATTATATATTGCAATAATTCGAAGTCGGTTAGACTATGCAAGTTTTTTATTTGATAATAGTGCTAAAACTAATATTTCAAAATTAGACAAAATCCAAAATCAAGCAATGAGAATAGTTGGCGGTTTTATAAAAAGTAGTCCAATTCATGCGATGGAATCTGAGTTGTGTCTGCCCCCACTTTTTGTTCGGCGAAAATACTTAGCTACAAAATTCTGCTTAAAAGCTAAATCTATGGAGGAAGGTGACACCATCTCTGTAATAGCAAAACTGACATCGATATGCGACCAGGAATCATATTGGCGCAAGAAGAAAAAGCCGTTGCTAACTATTGCATATAGGGAGACTGCTACTCAAACGATACATCGTTCTAAAGTTTTGGAGATGTTCTCACTTTCCACATGGGTTACAAATATTGATATAAAGTCACACATTAACTTACGAATTAAAGATTTAAATAAACCTAAAAAATCTCATACTTCTTTTGCACTTTTAAGTAAATCTGTAGAAACTATAGCTCAAAATTATAATGGGTTTTATCAAATTTACAGTGATGGGTCCAAAGATGATAATGGAACTGGAGCAGCATATTTTGATCCTCAATCTGATATGGGAGCCAGTTTTACATTGAACTGCAAAGTATCGATAATGTCAGCAGAACTGTTTGCTATTTCGGAATGTTTATCGTACTTCATGTCATGCGAATATACAAATTTAGTAATACTTAGTGATTCTAAAAGCGCTTTACAGCACCTAGCTCGGTGCGCCTCGGGCTTCCGAGGTCTGCCCGTAGCCTATGCTATACTGGACTCATATTTGAAATTAAGAGAAAGTGGCAAAATTGTAAAGTTCCAATGGACCCCTTCACACGTCAATTTGATAGGTAACGACCTGGCGGACAAACTAGCTAAATCTGGAATTTATGAAGGAATCACTGTCGACCATCCACCCTTCTTTTCGGATATGTTGAGAGATGTGAGATCATCATGCACAAAAATTTGGAAAGAGTATTTTGATCAGAGATCCAAATATTATGGCATCTGGTACAAAACAGTTCAGTCGGAGCCACCAAGGATTCCTTGGTTTTCCGAAGTTAAAATAAACAGACAATTGTTAGTAATTAGTATGCGTCTGCGATCCGGGCACATTCCACTGAATGCGTTCGGCCATCTTATGAAAGTCACTGATACCCCAAACTGTCGAACTTGCAACATGAGGGAGGACACGTACCACGCATTGGTGGAGTGTGCTCGGGTTGCGGTGGAACGGAGAACTATAGAAATAGAAGAAGGAATTAGATTAAGTGATGTAGGGACTTGTAATTTGATTTTGTCCAAACCTGCTTCAAAATTAGCCTTTAAGTTATATATATTGATTGATAAACTAATTAAGTTAAGATCCCAGTAAATATATTTTGTTGATTATTTTGTAAAACTACGAGGCTGGCATAATCGCTTCGCGATAAAAGCCTTTTTTCTAAATAAAGATTAAAAAAAAAAAAAAAAATATATTACACTAGTAGGTACCAAACATGTCTCCGCTTCTTGTATTACAGAAATCATGTAATAATACAAAGTAATGCTGTTTTCACCTTAACACCCTCTGATACCATTTTTTACCGACTTCACAAAAAGGAGGAGGTACTATGTTCGGCTGTTTGTATGTTTTTTTTTTGTATGTTTGTTCATCGATTACTCCGTCAATTGTCAACGGATTTTGATGGTTCTTTTTTTGTTTGATAAGTCATGATTCAGGGGTGGTCCCATATAAATTTTGTGGCGATCGGTTCAGTGCTTCTCGAAAAATTCACCAAGAACAAAAAAAAATTGACGAAATTTTCATAGACGATGTGTGCTTTGTCTTCAAGTTTCTATTTTCGTTTTATAAGATTGTTAGTAGTTTTATTTTGAAAATAAATGACTTTGAAAGATACTATACACAGTCAAACATTGGGAGTCGACACTAAAAAGTAATAAATAAAAAACTTTTTTCAAATAAAAAATAACCGCCTTCAAAAACTAAAAACCCAATAATAACTAAAATTTCGGAAGTCGGTGGTTTCTCTTCTGCCATTCAATTTGTGTTGCCACCGACTTCCGAAATTTTAGTTATTATTGGGTTTTTAGTTTTTGAAGGCGGTTATTTTTTTTTTTGAAAAAAGTTTTTTATATGATCTAGACACGCAACAGCTGGCGGGCGGCACGGTAGAGTTGGGCTGTAGCGTTGCGTTTCGAGGGTTCGATTCCTGCATGACACAAATTTTTGTATGACCTACACCGACAGATATTTGTACGAGTTTGGATGTTCCTGAAGTTAATTAAAATAATTTTGTAAACGCACTCATGATACAGAAGACATTCCTAGTGTTAGGCGATAAACATACTCTATTGACTTTTCATTACTCAAAATTACTTCCGCTTGTAGATTACTATTTTAGTTAGTTGAAAGTGGATTAAATTGACACTTAGTTTCGTCATACTTACACCAAATCTCGACTATAACTTACTCTACAATCGACATAATATATTAAAAAAGAACTAACCTCGAGTTCCTCCAGAAACTTGATCTCCTCCACATTCCTGGTATTCTCGTCACTGGTGATGATCCTGCCGTTCGCACTCACTTCACCGGTCAAGTTCACATCATTCAAGTGAGTACCGTCCACTTTAAAGTCGCTCATCATGTGGTACGCACTGCTGCTGTGTCCGAACTTCTGCATCGCCTGCAGAATAGACTTGCCCTCATAATGTTTCAGCGTGTTTACACCTCCAGGGTGGTCGCGCATGAATTGTTTTAAGTCATAATTGTCACCATCGAATTTGACGGAGAAACCGCGGGGTTTTTTGAGATCGTCCATGGTTGAGCTGTGGTGGCGACCGCCGCGCCCGCGAGCAACCAGAACCGACTGAAACACGTTATCAGTTGCTGTGTCCCGTGTGATATGAACAGATGTTTCAGCGCCTACTACCGGTGCGTGCTAACTGAATCACGGACGCGCCTTGCTACCTTGCAGATTAGTTTAGCAGCAGTGTTATTGCTCGTAAGAAGCTAGTGGCGCGTCTAATTATTGCAGAAAGTATGACTATTTTTCCGAATCTATGAGTTTTACAATGAATATAAGTAAAGGATAAGTGAATAGGTGTGAAAGCTGTACGCATTCGCTTCTGGCTGGGACGGTAATGCTATTTCTCTGCAGTCTCTTGAACGTAACATTCACTATCGCTAAACATTAAGCACTTCAGTAACTGAAGTGTGTGCTTTTGAAGGAGCAGCAACAATTCTTGTGTGACTCTAAATACAAAATTGGGTTCTAACAAAAAAAATGTGAGGAAAAAACAAATCTACGGGGTTACAAAAACACCACATCGAAACATTTCAAGAGTCAAGTTTATACTTACGTAAGATTTATGTTTTGTTAGGCTCAATAGGTACTCAATATTTTTATTTCTTTTCCATAAGTAGCTCTTGGGGGTGTTAAAAAAATAGCAATTCTTAAGAGAACTCTCAAAATGATAGCACCCAGTAGTTTCATAATAATGGCAATGTGAATGAGGTCCTGTCCTGCTTAGTTGTTTAATATACTTAGTTAAATTCGTTAGTTAGCTAAGTCCGAAATCCCCAATCCACCTTGAGCAAGCTGTATGAAAAAATGCCTTAGCCCTGCTGCTGCAGTAGGCCAGTTATTGGTTGTAAAATAAAATGGTTATTATAATTAAGTATGCTCAAGATTAGTTAGTATTTGAAAAGCAACGAGATAGCCAGAGATTAAGACTTCCTTCGAATTTTCATGAATTCCTTTCAGTTCGACTACTTATAGTTTCACCGGTGTAAATAATTGATTAGTTCGATTGCACCCTAGTATCAATTGCAGTGACATGGTTTCGACCTAGACCTGGTACGTCAATAATTCAAGTCTTCATTTTTTTCTAGGTAACTGGAATCTGGATCTAGCCTATAACTTAATGTATTTAGAAAATATTGAATGGACTTATGGACTGCGTGCGTTAGTAGGCCACTGCAAACTTAAATCGTCAAAATGGTTGCCATTGGTTTAGGTTGATTGATTGGTTCTGGCCTCTTGTGTAACAGGTTTGGGTTCGAATATGGGCAAGTACCAATGTGACTTTTTCGATAAAGTAAAGTTTATCAGTTATCTTGGACGTCACTGACATCCCGTGCCTCGGAAGGCACGTAAAGCCGTTGGTCCCGGTTGGCGTTCGTAGAACTTTGACAGTCGTTACAGGTAAGCCAGAAAGTCGGACCAGTCTAACCAAGAGGTATCGTGTCGCCCAGTTTCTGGGTTGTGGAGGTCTGATAGACTGTCGCTTCAAGTAAAACACTGATATCCAGCTGAATCCGGTTCGGCTGGAAGCCGACCCCAACATAGTTGGGAAAAGGCTAGGGAGATGCTATTGGGCAGCACCTCCTGCGCGCAATACTAAAAATAAGTTTTCAATCGGCCTACTTAGTACTTATACTTGCTGCCCCAGTGGTTAATTAACGCTATACCTTTTATGTATGAGGTTGTGAGTTCAGATCCAGGCAGGTACCTACTGGTGTAGCTTTTTAGGGTTCCGTACTTATACTTCTGTCTGTCAAGACCCATTACCTCGAGAACGCTTAGAGGTATCAAATTGAAACTTAAACTGTACTTACCTATACTCAGGTCTGCCGTCCCTTAAAGCTGTGAAAAAAATCAAGTTGTCTAAGTTCTGGAAAAAAAACTGACTTTTAAGACTTCATATTTAGTAATTTTCTATAGGTAGCTGTATAATCTACTGCATAAAATATTAAATAATTATATAGTTACGTACCTATACTTACCTAATAAATTGCGCAAAGGTGTATACCATTGTAATGGACCATTTGGCAATAACAATAAAAATATCGAAAGTTATCACGATGACATAGCATGATCGATGAAATGCCTAATTTATGTTGATTTTATTGTCGAAACATTATAAGTAGGTGGTAAGTAAACAGTGCTTAGCGCTATCATTTTATAGATTGACCATGGCAGGTGTTTAGTGTCATGAATAGGATAAGTCTCGTTTCAATATTTTCGCCTTGAACGTGGATATCTTGGTCGTTGTGGTCACAGACTACTATTTGTATTGTATCTATAAAAAGTGGTTGGTGTTTCGGTTTTAAAGGTATGAGTGATAAACCCCCTAAAACACGTCATCTTTGATCAATGAGTAACAACATAAGGTATACATATTGAGAGAGACAGAGAACCAATAACATTGTGATTTTTTTTCCAAAGGGAGCAGAGGGTACTTGAAAACAGTGGGACGAGCGCAAAGAGCGCGCGAAATATATTTAACCAAATTTAAATCAATTTTATTTCGTTCAAGCATACTTATGTAATGAAAATTTATTTAGCGCGTTTGAATTAGTTGCAGACACCAATCGTGCATATAGTTTAATGTAACAAAACACTAAGTACTGACTACTGATAAGGATTAAGAAAAACTATTTCCATCAGGAAAATAGATTCGGAACAAATACTTTTATTAATGTTGGAACTGTGACAGGTTCACATTTCTCAGGCTTTATAACTTCCTACAAATAATAAACACTATACAAAATTGTATAAGTACCGGAAACTCAAAATGGATATAAAAGATCATTCCGTAGCTAGGCGCGGGTCTGCGGACGGCGCGGCGAGCGATTGTTATAGCTCGCCGCCCTGCTAGGCCCGCCTCGACGGCGCGTGAGGCCCGGCGCCCATTATCGGCATCGGCACGGCTCAGGATTATAGTTGATAAAAGGATTATAGACATTAACTTCATGGCAATAAAGTAGAAATTGCCGATGCAGTAGCCTCAAGCATACCGAAGCGGTATTTTTGTTACTACAATCATATATCATGGAAATTTCTATTTTATTGCCATGATGTTAATGTCTATAATCCTTTTATCAACTAAAATTCTGAGCCGTGCCGATGCCGATAATGGGCGCCGGGCCTTAGTGTTCCACGCGCGCCTCAAAGAGAAGTCAGCACGAGAAGGCCCAACAGCCAACAGGGCCAACGCTTGCCGGGCAGTGTTAGGCGCAATTGAATTAATTTTTTGATTGTAGAAGCAAACAATTACAATTTTTATTTCAACTAAATTAATGGCAATTAAATTAATTCAATTATTTTTTATTGTGAAATTCAATTAAAATCAATAGCAATTAAATCTGTTAATTGTGGTTTACAATTAATTAAACTGCAATTAAAATTTTATTTGCATTTAAATAACTGCAATTAAAATTTTATTTGCATAGTCGGGCCTGTTGGTCTCTAGCGATTCCCACCCAGAACAAACTTTGTGTGACGAGCATGTTTGTTCTGTGTCTGGGTGTTATTTATCTATAATATGTATGTACTTAAGTAAGTATATCAGTTGTCTGGTTACCATAACACAAGCTCTAAGCAGAGCTTAACTTGGGATCAGATGACCGTGTGTGAGTTGTCCCAGTATATGTTAGTATATGTTAAATTGTTTCAAACAATTAATATTTAATTTAACTACGTATTTGATTAATATAAATATGGCAGGAGTCTATAGCGTGCACGCACACTGCAGTTATCCTTGTTTCCTTGAACCGTTCAATCCTGAATTATTCTAGTTAGGTACCTGTACTACCCTTTTACGTAATGTTCTGGCTTAAATCCAGGCTTTACATATCTTTGAGAATACTATGGAGAATGCTCTTGCATTGTTTGAATTATATTTTTCAGTTACTTACATTTATTTTTATTAATTGTTAACTGTAATTGTAAACGTGTATCAAACAATTAACAATTAATCAATTGTAATTGCAAATTTTAACAAGCACAATTAATTTAATTGTAATCGCTAAGTTTTACAAGCACAATTAATTAATTGTTAATTGCGACACGTTACAATTACAATTATTTTAGTTGTTAGTTGCAACTAAATTTGGCAATTTAATTGTTAGTTGTTTTACAATTAGTTTTTGCCCCACACTGCTGCCGGGGTTGCGGGCTGGTTATAGCAGTTACCGTGACCCCGAAACATAAAGGGCGACCGAAGGAACCCCACTCGGATTTTAGTCAGTAAAAGTCTGACACGGGACGCAAGAAGACATTTGATGGTTTCCCACACCCCAAAAAAAATATTAAAAAAAGATCATTCTTGTATACTCAAGTATTTTTATTAAAATCCTAGTCAAGATAGACATTTTAAAATACAAAATATTTAAAAAATTTAGTACATAATATTTTAAAATTTTCTAGAAGAATTTTAGAAGTGAGCAAAGCAATTTCTTATATTGATGACATTGGGTCTGAGTCCTGTGTGAACAATTTGCCTTCATTTGTCAGTCTTATACATTATGCAATACTCATGTTTTCAATAAATAAATATGCTATAAGCAACAGTCAGGCATAATTATAATTCATTAAAATAATGTTAGTAAAATAGTAAAAGTATTATAACATAAAACACAAATTCAGTCATAGAAATTCTTTAACAGAGAGTGATAACTCAATAGAATATTTTTTACAACCTGTGACATGGAGACCTAGATTTTGACTTATTTAGTTAGTTACTATACCTATATAAGTTAGATTGTAAGTTCAACTGGATACCTACCCAAATTCATATTCATAATAATAATATATTACTTTTCTTTCCATAATTTGACTTCCTTACTTTTGGAAGCTATCCTAAAATACTTAACAGGAGTAAAATTAAAACTAGAACTATCACAATTGTCTGACTCAGTATAACAACTTTTCATAAATAACATGCAAGCACCTGTGTACAATCCTTTACGTTTTAAATCACTAATTTGCATTAAAACGGGTTCTGTACAATTTTTTAAAAGAGGAACCATTTTGCCATAGTCAAAAGACTTGAATGGGCATCCACCCTCAGAGCATGAATTGTCTATGCTTTGAATTCTTTGGCAGTTTACTGAAGCATAATTTTTTCTACATCCTTCTAATCCATACATGTGCCTTATACCATACATGTATTTCTTTTCATCTTTTTCCCAGTTATGGCAACAACTATGATTACCATTTGGATGCTGCCTGTACTCTGACCTCCAAAACTCAACAGCTTCTCCAATAGACATGCCAATATCTTTTAAAAATAAACTGTAGTGAAACCTCTGTGTATGAGATAGTCTATGTCTTCTTCGTAGATTCTGATGCAGGTTTAGCATACAAGGAGGAAAGTATGAGGATGCAGAGTCTACATCTTTACTCAATAATACATTACTTATATCTTTAGAAAAGTTCAGTTCTTTTTTAATTTTGTAAAGAAGTTCCATTATCCTTGAGTCACTCTTGAGGGGTGATACATCAGTTTTGTTTATACGGTTAATTAAGTTTTCTCTGAAAAGGTAAATCAAATATTGTTTCCACCTTCCACATGGTATGATTGCAATACCATTGGTTATTTCAACTTGTCTTCTAGCTACAAGGTGCAGGCATTGCTTGAAATTCAAGCTAATGTTATGCACTGAACAGTTGTTGCTATGTGCCGTACAAACATGTTGGGCCACATCCTTTAACATCAAGTGTTGACATAATACTTGCAGCGATTCAATAAGTGGCGGTATGTTGTCATGCTTCTTAATACTTCTAAGTAGTTTTTTTGCAAAAGACCTTATTTCGTAAGCAGTTAAAGATGTTAATCGATGTTTGAATAGCTCCAATTCAACCTTCAAAATGTATTCAGAAAACTCCCTGTTCTCGCATAAAATCGATATAATACACAGTGTAAAATGTCCAATGTTATCGTATATACTTCCTTCTACAACATATTCGTTGTATGTAGGAGGTTCTTCACTGAAAATAGTTTTTAAATGCCCTAACCTATTAAGAAGAATAACTTCTAATAAATGTGCAGGTAAGTCACCTTTAACGGGGGTCAAATAGAAGAATGACATTTTGTTTTCAAATTGTGACGTCCCACAACATTTTAGTCTTATTAAACTTCAATTTAAACTTAAAATTCATTTTTTAATCGCAGATTTACTGCGCGATTTATTTTGTTGTTCAAATTAAAATGACAGATACAGGTTGCAGCAGCAGCAGACTGTCATTGTCATTTATGTCAATCAGATAATGGGTTGCCAATGCAAAAAAAAATTGTGCTGCAAAACTTTCCTGTCTTTCAGTCGAGTACAATTTATTATGATTATAAAGTCTCAACTCCACAGGTGCGTTATTAGCGGTTGATAATAGCACACCTGTGTGATAGAGGTTTTATTTTTTGCATAGCAAACAACCTCACTCAGCTCATAATCTTCCTAGCCCTTTCAAAGTCAAAGTCAAAACTATTTTATTCAAATAAACCATTTACAGGTACTTTCGAATCGTCAAGGTGTCAGTCTGTCAGAAAATTGAAGCTAGTTGCTCGTTCCAAAAAGTAGATCACATGGAGAAGAGCGAGCAAGAAACTCCATGGACACTCTTTTAAAATCAATATGCTTATTACAAAAATTTGGTTACATCATTCATTTGAATCTAAGGTACTATGTGAGAACAACGTAACAAGTCGTACATGTTAGAAGAGGCATTGTAAATATAGGAAATAAGCAGAACAATTTTAAAATAAACTCTTCCAATCCAACTATGTTGTTGGGGTCCACTTCCAGCCTAACCGGATTCAGCTGGGTGTTTTACGTGAAGCGATTGCCTATCAGACCTCCACAACCCAGAATCTAAGAGTCCGACATTCTGGCTTTACCAGTAACGACTGTCAAAGTTCTGCGACAAACAACGATGATCAACGGCTTTTTGTGCTTTCCGAGGCACGGGATGTTCAATATAAACTTTTAAGATAATCAACCTCAGCTATTATTATAATTTCCTTTTCCTTTGTGTAACTAGAGTAACCCCGGATATTACCGAATACCAAATAAATTATAAATTTAAATACATACCAAAGTTTTACTCATTTTCTGCTGGCTCTTGAGTTCTTGACCTGTGTGCCTTTGATTTGACTACCTTTCAGTAAAGCTTATCAACTAGATTATTTTACTGTTTGCTTGGAAATGATATAGAAATGACATCTGAAATTAATATATTCACTTGCTAATGTCCTCGAATTATATTTTTTTGTAATGTTACAAAGTTAAGAACGAGATTTATTTATTCTACTATTTACGGAAGTAATGACCTACATACTATCCCCAGCTTTGATTGATGTTGTTCACATCACTATAAACGTCAAAAGAGTGAAGCCTCGTGATTTTGTCAAAAAAAGGCGGGAAATCGTTTGCATAGAAAGGCGCGCTTTTCGATTTTAAAAATATTTATTTGTTAATTTTGTACAATTTCTTTGTAAAATCTTATTTCTATAGTTAGTTTTAAGTGTAAATATATTAAAAATAGTTAAATATGGTGAAAAAAAGAAAGAGGAAGGAGGATGAGTCGCCACCGGATCTTCAGCAAGCATCAACCGATTCCGACTCAGCGGAATCGGCGGTAACATGTTCCTCTTACAGGGACGTAAATAAAAACAAGGACCCGAAGGATAAATACGCGGTCTATAAGGTAAAGGGTTACAGCCGTAAGTACCCGGAGGACACAACGAAAAAAGAGCTGGTTGTTTTCTTAAACCATGTTGAAGAAAATCGTTTTTTCACAGACAGAGATCGCATGGCGTTGTCGAAAGGCATACGCGAACACGGCGTTTCAGGCGTCCTGCACATGCGATCAATAAATAAATATAAGGTTGGCATCACATTTGATCTTCCGAACAACGTCAATATGTTCCTCAAAAACAAAAAAATATTAGATCAGTTGGGTCTTAAAGCATCCATCCCTGCTGTTGACACAGAGGTTACTGGAGTCCTCACTTCAGTTCCTGTAGATATGTCGAATGCAGATATATTTTCACTGATAGGAAGCTCGAAAAATGTTGTACAGGTCAGGCGCTTTATGCGCAGGGTAAAGAGTTTCGGCGGTGTAGAATTCACACCTACACAAGCGGTCGCTGTTACCTTTGCGTCCACTATTCTTCCAGCTTATATATACTTGGACTCATGGCGTCACGAGGTGAAAACTTATATTCCACCTGTTAAGCAATGTCTGAAGTGCCTACGGTATGGTCATATCGCAAAATTTTGTCGCAATACTGAGGTATGTTCAATCTGTACATTAAATCATAATTTTAAGAATTGCCAAGTTGACCCTAAGGACGCTAAGTGTGCAAACTGCAAGGGTGATCACATAGCTATTTCTTCAGCTTGTCCATTAAAAAAGCAAAAAATCGAAGAAAATAAAATAAAATCAAGAAATGCCACATATTCCGACCTTTTCAACGTAAATGCTTTTCCAGCTCTAACTGCAAAAAATTTAGACGTACAAATTAATAATTTAATGAAATCTGATAAATTTATAAATATCTTAGTAGAAACAATAACCAAAATTATTAGTAATAAAGATGTCCCTATAAACTCATTGTCAATTAAAGAGGTTTTAAAAACAACTCTTAGTAATAAAATTCCTTCACCTCCATAATGGATTTATCAAATATAAACATAATGCAATGGAATGCACAAAGTCTCAATAGCAACAAACATATATTTATCAATTTCCTCTATACGTACAATATTCACATTGCAATAATTAGTGAAACATGGTTCAAACCAGAACAAAACTTTAAAATTAAAAACTACAATATTGAAAGAAATGACTGTGGCAACAAACACAATGGAGTTGCCATTATTATTCATAAAAGTATTAATTACACTAAAATCAACACTTATTTTGACAATTCTTTACAAAATATTTGTGTAAAAGTTCTAATTAACAATAAGGAAATAAGTATAGTCAGTTTTTACAGTCCTTCAATTTCTAATCCTGCTTTCAATAAAGATAATTTTGATTCATTGGTCAAGTCTATTCCTGGTCCTTTTATATTTGCTGGGGACTTTAATGCTCATCACACAACTTGGGGATGTGGTTCTGATTCTCCACGCGGTCGAAATATTTTAGAGGTCATTGACGATAATAATTTAATTCTTCTTAACAATGGTCAGGCAACAACAGTTGGCTCTCTAACTTGGCGTGCAAATGCATTGGACTTGTCTTTAGTTTCTCCATCATTGGCACTTAATTGTGAATGGCACATGCATGATAGTCCTCTTGGTAGTAGTTACCACATTCCTGCAATTATAAAAGTTACAATGAGTAATAGTCAAAACGATTCATGTAGAGATTGTTCTAATGCTGAACATTTGCCTGTCTATCCAAATTACAAAAAGGTGGATTGGCAAATGTTTAGTAATAAGGTGGATGAAATTTTAGTTGATTTTAATACAGATAACACATGTCCTCTTGATTTATATTATCATTTTTGTACAATTTTACGCACAGCTGCTGCTAATTCCATCCAAAATTCTAATGTCAATATGAATACCAGCAATCGCTCATGTCTCACAAATAGGAGTAAAAGACCTGCCCTTCCTTGGTGGAATCAAAAATGTACAGAGGCTGTAGCAAATTTCAAAACAGCCTACATTAATTTTAAAAATAACCCGTCAGAAGAAACATATATAAAGTTTAAAAGACTTCGTGCACTTAAAAAATTAATTATAAAAACTGAACGACAAAAAAGTTGGTTGACTTTATGTGAAACTTTCAATAGATGCACACCGATATCTATTATATGGAATTTTATGCGCAAATATAATAAAACGTTTAATTCTAATAACCATGAAAATGACGCCTGGATTTTAGATTTTTTGAAAAAATATTCACCAGATTTTGTGTCTAATGCTCCAAGATCCTTATTCAATAATACAACCAAGTCCAACCCACCCAACCATAGTTTTCTCCTAGATCCTTTTACAATCAGTGAATTAATATCTGCTATTTCATCTCGAAGAGACACTACTCATGGTCTAGATGGCATGCCATACATACTATTTAAAAGACTTAGCATCACTGGTTTAAAAATATTCATGAAAGTCCTGAATTTGCTATGGGAAAACAATATTATACCCCAAGACTGGAAAGTAGATTGTCTTCTACCAATTTTAAAACCAGACAAACCCAAATCATGTCCTGATTCCTATCGTCCCATAGCACTTACTTCTTGTGTTGGAAAACTATTTGAGCAATTGTTGAAGCAGCGTTTAGAGTTTTACGTTGAAAAAAATCATATTCTACCTTCTAATCAATTTGGATTTCGTAGAAATCGGTCGGCTAGAGAAAGTGTCTGTCAACTGCAGCTTGATGTACATAATGCTTTATTGGCCAATGAGAATTTGGTTGGAGTTTTCTTTGATGTCGCTGGTGCTTTTAATAGCGTAAATATAGATATTTTATGTCATGAATTATTACAAATAGGGATCAGTGAAAAATTCATAATTTGGGTCAGAAACTTTTTGTGCAACAGAGAAGTATTTGTTAAATTTAATAGACATCTTTATGGTCCTAGAGTTGCATCTAAAGGAGTTTGTCAAGGAGGTATATTATCACCATTATTATTTATATTGTATATACGTAGATTAAATTTAATTTTAGGATCTCAGGTCAAAAATTTACAATTTGCTGATGATTTGGTAGTTTATGCTTCTGGAAACAATTTATCACAGGTTGTTCACAAAGTTAATGATGCCCTGACAAATTTGTACAAGTTTTTCTCCTATCTTGACCTTAATGTCAATCCATCCAAGTCTAAAGTGGTAGTATTTGGTAAACAGTGTCATAATATGCCCCTCGTACAATATAACAATTGTGCATTGTCTATTTCACAAGAAGTTAAATTTTTAGGGATTCTATTTACACATAATTTAACATGGAACAACTATATTAAACATATTATTAGTAAAGCAAATAAAGCCTATAATATATTGAAATCTTTAGCTGGTTCATACTGGGGTGCAGACCCAAAAATTTTGCTACTGTTGTACAAATCTTTAGTTCGTAGTCATTTTGAATATGGTTTTTATTGTTTCGCTGCAGATACTAAATTTGTAAATAGTCTAGACGTTCTGCAAAATAAATGTTTGCGTGTTATCACTGGGGCATTCAGAAGTACTCCTATAAATGCAATGCAGATTGAATGTAATGTTCCACCATTAAAAATTCGATTTCATTACCTGAAAGAAAGATTCATACTAAAACTGTATAGCACATCCAATAATAGTCTTTTAGCCAATCTGTTGCATTCCAATCCTAGTTTGGGTATAAAACCATTTTATTTGTTAGAGAACCTTCATAATTTCATAAACTTTATTAAAAATGCAAATATATACCAATCACAACACATTCTGCCATGTTATCAAGGAACATTTGCTGCTAAATTTCCAGAAATAAATATAATTATAAAAAACAAAAAGGATCTCTCTTCAAAAGAGGAAGTTAGTGCAGTATTGTCAAAGTGGCCAGATCATAAATTTGTGTACAGTGATGTGATGGCTCGAAAAATGATAGAGCAGTGTCTTTCGCTATTTATGAGCCAATCTCAAACATCGGTATAGGTCGAAAAATTGACAAAAATGCTAGTATTTTTACAGCTGAAGCTGTTGCTATCTTGGGCGCTTTAAAACATATTAAAAATTGCAATTTAGGCCACAGCAGGTGGTTTGTAGTAAGTGACAGCATGAGTGTACTAAAAAATCTGGCAAATAACAAACTACATGCTAACACTAATTACATTATTTATTTGATAAAAGAGTTATGGTTAGAACTGTTTTATTCTAATATTGAAGTTGGTTTTGTTTGGGTACCTTCACACATTGGCGTTACAGGAAATGAAAAGGCAGACTATCTGGCCAAAAAAATTGTTGATCTAGATGAATTGATTCCAAATACTGATATGAGTATTTCTATACCACATACAGATGCAGTCAGTCTTTTAAAACAGCGTATGCTTCAGGCTTGGGGACAGGGCCGTCTTAAGGCTACTCTGCGCCGGGGTGCGGGACTCAGCCGGCGCCCCTTTTTTAACCAACTCAAAAAAAAAAGTAGGTTCTCAGTTCGACCTGTATGTATGTATGTTTGTCCGCGATTATCTCGCGTTTGGCTGAACCAATTTTGATGCGGTTTTCAAAATAGTATTTGGTACATTTTGGGGAAGGTTTTAGTATATAACAGTAATGCATATGATATCCCGTGGCGTTGCCTGCATAGATCCTGTTTTCTTTCTTGGACTAATGTATGTTTGACCGCGATCATCATTTTATGAGCTTATAAGTAGTTTTATGTTAAAAGTTACTCTTAAATGTAATCAGACATTGGGACTATAACTAAAAAGTAATAAAAAATAAAAAGCGTTTCCAAAAAAAGATAACCGACTTCAAAACCTTGAAAGCACAAAAATAACTATTTAAGAAGTCGGTGGCTTCTCTTCTGCCAGTCGATTTGTGTTGCCACCGACTTCCTAAATAGTTATTTTTGTGCTTTTAAGTTTTTACTTTTTGAAGTCGGTTATCTTTTTTTTTTGGAAAATCTTTTTTTATACACTAAAGCGTAGCACGCGACCGACGACACATTGCAGTATGAAAAGGGTCCTAGTCAACCAAGAAAACACAATACACGTAATTTTGATAATTTATTTATTTATTACTCTAAAAAAAACAAATTAAACTTATAACTTCGATTACTAAATATCTACTTATTACATGTACACACACAAAAAAAAATACACACATAGATACATCAAACAAACTCAATTTTTCTTGCTTTTGAGTTGGCAAAGAGTTTTATTAAATCATTTATTTTAATAACAATTTTGGATTCTATACTTATAATGGCTAAGTTTGTCAGTCTGTCTTGGGACATGGTTGACCGAAGATAATTTTTTATTAATTTTAATTTTGAAAAGGATCTTTCACCTTCTGCTACTGTAACAGGCAGTGTTAAATATATACGCAGAGCTGTTGAAATATTGGGAAATGAGGAAATTAAATTATTAGAAAATATATAGCTTAAAATATCAGTGGGAGTACTTGTTGATGCATTGGGAATAAATATTGGCAACAATTCTAATTCATTATATAAATCCTCCCCATCAATATCGAATCTATTTTTAAATGTCAGTTTTTCTTGGAGCCGATAACACTGAGATTTTTTTTCATGCATCTCCAAATTATTCCAGCATTCAATGTTTTGGAAGAGTGAAAAAACTGAATTGTGTTCCGTCAGCAAATCGAATCTCACATTTAATTTCGAGATAGCAGTGTCCAGTAGATAAAAATAAAAACATACTTTAAATTTGTTGGTTGGGTCTAAAATGGGCTCATCGGCAGCCTCGTAATCAAAATGTCTTTTTCGTGGACGTGGACGAGCAGTTTCTTTAAATTCTGTTTCGCATTGTAATTCTTCAGCAATTAATTTTGCATCGGATAACAAATGTTCAAACGCGCTATCGGTGCGGTATTTCTCCAAATCTTCTTTAACCAGATTAATCATTTTGGTGGCTTCTGAAATAATTATGTCCGATTTTTGCAAATTTTTGCTTACTATATTAATCTTTAGTAAAATATTGTACCATAAAACTACTGAACATATAAATCTATAAGACTTTAATTTGGCTATTAATGAACTCGCTATGTTTTTTGTGTCGCTGTCATATTTGTTATTTGTAAAAATATAGTATAGTGCATCGTAAATTTTGTCCATGTTAAAACGGAGTGCTCTAAGAGCATCAAATCTACTTTCCCAACGCGTATTTGAAAGAGGTTTTAATGTCAAAGTAGGTATCTGTTTCATAATTACATCCCAGCGTGATGTGGATGCTGCAAAAAATGCATAGATTTCTTGGACAATGGAGAAAAAGTTTGTGATTTCCAATGAGCTTTTAGCGGCGTCATTTACTACTAAATTAAGGGAGTGAGCAGCACACGGTACGTAAAAAGCACGAGGATTCATGTCTAATATTTTTTTTTGAAGGCCTATGTTTTTCCCCCTCATATTAGCCCCATTGTCATATCCTTGACCTCGCAAATCATCTAATTCAATATCGCATGATTTTAAGAAATCTAACAAATATGTCGCCAACCCCTGTCCGGTAGTGTCAGTTACAGGTAAAAAACCTAAAAAATGTTCTAGTACCTCAGCGCGTTTTGTTGATGGATTTAAATAAATAAACCTCACAACAACTGTAAGTTGTTCTTGGTGTGAAATATCAGGTGTGCAATCTAGAATTATAGAGTAGTATTTACATTGTTTTAGAAGACTAATTATAGTAGTTTTAATTTTTTCAGCAATTATACTAATCAGTTCATTTTGAATGTTATGACCAAGATAATGTGGCATGCGATGCTGAGCTCTTTGAACTCGGGCAATGTGTTCTGATAGTGTACTATCAAAATTAGATATACTCTCAACTAACTTTAAAAAAATACCATTATTTGGGTCATACAACTTCTCGGTTGTGCCCCTAAATGCTATATTTTGGCTTGCCAAAAATTTTATAATTTCTATAATCCTTTCCAAAACTGCCGTCCACCTCCTTCTTTCGCGGTCTATTTCAGTTTGATTTACTAAATCTACTGTTTGCCCTTTCAATAACTCATTTTTTAAATCTAAATATTTTTTTATAGAACATAGGTGTCCTGAACTTTTTTCATGTCGTTCTATATTTCTAGATAAATGTCCCCAGTCTTTGTAACCAGTGGGGGCATTAAATGCAGTGACATTAATATTAAAAAGCTTACATTGAAAACAAAATACAGAATCAGTAGATGTGGAATATACAAGCCAAACTCGATGAATAATTTCGTTGTTTTGTAACTTTTTACTGTAATATGTATCTGAAAACGACCTCATGTTACTATCTGAAGGATAGTTGTTTTTTTTTATCTGAATCGGTCCACGTTCTGTTAATAATAATCTTAAATTATCGGGTATTACTTGCGGCCAGAGAGCAGGATCATTAGCAACATTTTCACAAAATCGTACATCTGGTTCTGTTGCTGGTTGGTTAACAATTGGAATTTGTTCAGTTGGAGTAAGCGAGCCAGGCGAGGTACTAGTATGAGCTGGAACTTGTGAAATACTCGTAGAAGTTTTCTCTTCCAAGATTACTGTCTCTTCTAACTGAAGGGTGGATGTTGACGAAGATGTACCTAAAAAACATAAAATAGTCAACAATTTGTGTAACCAAGTATATAACAGGGCCACGCAACAATATTTTAGGACATTAAAAACAGCGCCTAAAAGTTAAGGCGGGCAATCGGGCATATTCTAATCCGTTAGTCAGGGCGAGCGCTCAGTGTGGAATTGCCGAGGCGCTTACGCGCGCTCTATACCTCCGCAAACAGTAAGAAATAAAAAAATAATAATTGCGATTGACAGGTCTCGCCTGCGTCTATTTCATGAAAAAACATAATTCATAATCCCCAAAAACAAATCACAAACACACAAGCTATATAAGTACAGACAGTCCAGTCTACTGTTAGACATGAGCCATGAGCATGAACGCGTGTAGGACATAATATATCACACAATACAAAAAAATAACAAAGGTCTCAGAAGGTATGAATTTATTTTAAATAAATATTGCAAAGACGGGATTCGAACCCGAGACCTCTGGCACAAGAGTGAGTGTTAGTTACTAACCATTACGCCTTCCGGTGCGCAATCCGCAAAAAACAATTAATTGGATATTGTCATAATCATAAATACCTACTGTATTTAAGACTCATTAGGTTTACACAGTTACAGGTAGGTATAACTTATACAAAAAATAAGAAGTGTAATAGATAATAATAAGTAGGTATAGGAACTTAGGGATCGAACCCAGGCAGGATACACCAGCGACTTCTATCACTGATTTATGTCACTTCAGATGTTTTATTTAAAGTTAACTGACTGAACTTACCAGGTCGAAAGAAAGAGTCAATCGGAGAAGTTAGCTTTTTAATTTTTTCTTCTTTTTCCAGTTTCCTTTTTCTATTTTGAGCACCCGATGGTTTCTTTTTATCTCCCAATTCGGTCATCTGAAATAAAATCAAATTACAATGGGCAAAAGTGGTCCAAGATCCTCCACTGATTACACTTATAGGGAAATGAAAGAACAGTTATGACATTATTCTGGCAAAATAAAATATTATCAAATTCCGTCCCGGGATTCTTTTTATATTTATGCAATTCTAAACAAATAAACAAAACAGTCATGACTCTCTCATAAACAAATGATGATGATAAATAAATATCCTGGAACAACTCTCACACGGTCATCTGATCCCAAACTAAGCAGAGCTTGTATTAGGTAACCAGACAACTGATAAACATACTTATATACCTATATAGCTTTTAAATACATACATATTATAGATAAATCACACCCAGACACAGAACAAACATTCATGCTCATCAGTCACACAAAGTTTGTCCAGGTTGGGAATCGAACCCATAACCTCCGGCTTACGGTCAAGTTCATTAACCACTAGACCAAGAGGCCCGTCATGATGATGGCGATGAAAATGATTGTCATTTAATGTACCTCATGATACGATTCCATCTGTGTGCTGGAACCGTGCGGCACTACGGGCACTATTACGCGTAGTGTTCGGCACAAATATTTATTTTGGTGGACTCTGGATCTGGTGAATCTTACATTACATGCATTGCTGATGTTTTGTACAAAAGTTGTGAACAAATGTGCGGCACACAATTTTGATGGATTATGGAATCGTACCATTACACTAACACTTAAAAAATAAAATTGACTTACCTTTATTTATTTTCTCTAAGAACTTCCGTGGTGTGCTGTGCAAATTCGCCGGTGGTCGCAAATGAAATGAGCTAACGAATTAAATTACTTTAAAAGAAGAAATTAGATCAATCACTGACCGACACTTACAAAGGCGCCGCGTGCCGCGCTGTAAATTCAAATGAACTTACACCTAATAACAGTGAATTAGAGATCATTTCTCTTTAAGTGCGAGCGCCCATATGAAACAAATCTTACACTTTATTGATTTAGAGATCATTTTGCTTCAAGTGCGGGCGACAGGGCGGCATGTCAAAGGGCGCAATTACTCGCCCTATGACACACAGGTGCCGCGCCGCGCGCCCATTTCAGATGAACTTACAATTTATTATATATTAGAGATCATTTTGCTTCAAGTTCGAGCGACAGGGCGGCAAGTGCGGCAACGTGTCAAACGTACATACCTACATACATTCTCTTTGAATCAGAGATTGAGCCGCGCGCGTTTTGTACCTATTAAATAAAATTGTTATTTGTGTAGTACCTATGACAAACGCCGAAAGCGTAATAAAAGTAAAAAAATATTATTGTTGACAATTTTTTTATGTTTTTGGTACCTATTTGTCGTAAGTAACAAGTATATAAAACTGTACAATGGCGTTAAGTTTAATGTAATATCCTAAAATTCAGCGGTCGTCAGGCGCCCCCGGGCGCTCCGCGCCCGGGTGCACCGCACCCCTTGCACCCCCTGGTAAAGACGGCCCTGCTTGGGGAAGACATTCCTACCAGTCCACACATGTAGAAAATAAAGGCACTTGGTTTGCTACTTTGGATGTACAAATTAACTCCATACCTTGGTTTTGTAAGAATAACAAGTTCATAAACAGAAAATTTTATTCATTTATTTGTCGTATGCGTTTTGGCCACTGTCGTTTAAATTATCATCTTCACCGTCTTAAAATGGTTAACTCGCCTTATTGTGAATCAGGGGGGGTCAGCTCTCTTAGAGACCAATGCCTACAATGGCACGATTTGCGAAAACGAGATAGCGCTCTATAAAAAGAAGAGAAGACAATATGTCAGTGATGCCATATTCCTGAATGAATAGATAACCATTATTTTGGTAGTTGCCAATTAGGTATAATTAGTTGTGTTTATTTCAAGGTTCATTAATATTTAATAAAATAATGGATTTAGCCACTTATAATCAATATTTAGTGTTTCAATCGTATTAAAATGCTGAGTAAAAAATAAAAGTAAGAACTTATAATTATTTATTTTGTAGTTTATTTTTTTATAAAATGGCAACACATTTTTTCCAGTATGGCGGATTGTTGATATTCTTTTACATGTTTTGTTGTAGTTGTTTTCTTTATTATCATATTTGGTGCCAGTTCTAACTTGTGAATTGTGATCTTGACTCTACAGTGCGAAATTGGTGGTTTCTGTGTGCACGAGATAGACTAATTTGATTTGTGTGATATGGACAATATGGACGCTTTCAGTGTTTACGAAATAAAAACTCACTTTATTTGTGCGATGTTGACGCTCTAGTGCTATATTTTGTAGCAATTTGTTGAAGAAGTCTCCAAAAAGCTATGAGAAAGTTAATAAATATATTGAAACAAGTATAGAAACTTTGTTTTATTTATTATTCCTACTACAGGTAGTTTTTATTTTTGAAGTTTTTATCAGACGAATGTATGTATCATAACTAGGTAATGCATAATCGTTAAATAAACTGCAAAATAAGATTTTGCAGTTTATTTATAGATTATGCATTACGAGGGATACATACAAAACTATATAAAAATCTATGGTAGGTACCTATCTGTTCAAAATTCCCGCGCCTAGCGAGTTTCTCATGGCATAAACTGGAGCGCTAGTGTGTGCTCGTGTAGGCAATAAATTTGTATGGAGTTGTCGTTCTTCCCGTTAGGGTATATATGTTCTGTGTTGTGAATATTGTCAATTGGAAAAAGTGCAATCTTTACATCACATCTTCTTTGAGTGTTCGTCTTTCAACATTCAGCGCCTTGTGTTGTCGGATGAACTTTTGAAAATTTATAAAATACCTGATATGGTCCCGCAATGCATTCAGGAGCTACTTATGAATGTCTCAACCTATATATATTTGTACAAATTTATATTAGAAACTGTAAATGAGATTTAGGTTATACTTTTAGATATCTTATGCATTCATTTTATACTTTATTTAAAAAATTGTGTACATAGTTTTGTAGGTTCTAATTTGTTCTAGAAGAAAATAGGAAATACCTAGCTAAGCTATAAATAAATTTGACATGTTTGTTCAAGTCATGTTTGACTTGACATTGACAATGACACTCACTTGGATTTGACAAAAACTAATGATAAAAACGGATATGAATAATTACAATGAATGGACTTATAACGAAAGACGATAAAAAATAAAATTAAAATACTAAAAAAGTGAAAAAAAAAATGAGAAATAAATACGAAAGACAATATTACATAAATATATCACGGAAGAAAATATTGAGACGAAAGACTAGGCAATATGGTTGAAAGACTATAGCCTTCCCTTCAGGGAGAAAAAAAAAAAAAAAAAAAAAAAGTGAAGCCTCGTACTGCGATTTGTATGATGCTCTTTATTTTCGGAAATACTAATTGAAATCAATGCAATTGAGATTATTGGATTAATTTAAATTGATCGTCGTGCACATTGCAACATTCCTTGTGTAATTGTATGCTGTGGGTGTGTGTGAATTGACCATATTGGGATGTGCGTTGTTTATCTGGCATGTACTTATGTCGGAATTTCCTAAATAGACTAGACGTTTGATGTCGGGGCCGCGTATAAAAATAACATTGGATTGTCGCGTCGGGTCCGGAGGGCTGTACCCGCCTGCGCCATGGTTCTGATGGCTCCTAGGATATTGTACCTAGCCGCGGTGCTAGTCTTAGGTAAGCATAGTGCCTTTATCATTGTCTACACAAAACCAATATTTGAACTCTGATAAAATATTTTGTTGTGATTTATTTCATTTTTTCGTAAGAAAATAGGTTTTGTAGTCCAGGTGTAGTATGTTCATCATGCTCATGTTGGTTTGTTGACAAATAATAAAACTTTATTTACATTACAATAGTTTGGTCTTATCACAACTTTCGGCAGTTTTTTAATTGTAAGTAAACAAAAAGACATTATGTACCTAATGCAAGTGTGTATTAAAATAAACCTTGAGGAGACATCATACATCTACATTTGAAAGGAATTAGATAATATAAATGTATATTATTTTAATAATTGTCAGAGAAATATGTAAATCTGCAAGCAAATGTATTATAAGTATCAATACATGATTGTCTGACCTTTGATAAACATTTGTAGTTTTAATAATGGCATAGAAATTAATATTTTTAACAAGTATTTATATTGTATTATTTGATTTTATATATCTAAGAAAAACAATATGGTATTATATGAAAACTGGTATCAGTTTATAATATTTATTATTGATTGATTTACATAAGAAATATATATTTTTTAGTGATGGGCCGAATGTGGTTTGTACCGAATACGAACTTCGGCCGAACATTCGGTAAAATGTT
Source organism: Athetis lepigone (assembly GCA_033675125.1). NCBI lineage: Eukaryota > Metazoa > Arthropoda > Insecta > Lepidoptera > Noctuidae > Athetis > Athetis lepigone. Next base: position 3,384,934 of record CM066218.1, on the reverse strand, counting down.
AAAATTCGGCGGAAAGTCGGCGGAACTTCGGTTATTTTTGGCGCGCTTTCTAGGGAGTTACGAGTCATGCTCGTGAACGGGCGCTGTCAGTTGAGATCGGTCATCTCTTAACTGCCATGACTTTTTTATTTATTTTTTTAATAATTTAACTCTAATGTTTATTGTTTATATTTATTTTTTGTTATTTACTTACATTGTTTTCACATATAGAAGCACCAAAATTAATGTAACCAAGATTTTGCAAAACATGATTTTTTTTTAAAGAGTGTCCGTGGAGTTTCTTGCCTGTTCTTCTCCATAGAGATCTAAGTTTTGCAACAGGCAATTAGCGTCACTTTTCTGACTGACCGACCGACTCTTTGACAATTCATAAGTGCCTATAAATGGTCAAGTGAAATAAATGCCTAGAATTTTGAATTTTGGAGCGATAGGTCACAGGACCGGTAGCACTAGAAAGCTGAAATTTGGTACCAATATGTATATCAATCACGCCGACAAAGTGGTAAGATAGTTTTGAAAAAAAAATTGTTAGGGTAGCCCCCCTATTAGTTAAGTGGGAAGTGTCTTTTTTTTTATTTTAACCCTAACGTGTGATATATTTTTGGATAAGTATTTAAAAATAAATAAGGGTTTACTAAAATCATTTTTTGATAATGACAATCATTTCGGAAATAATCGCTCCAAAAGTAAAAAACAATGTGTCCCCGCACCCCTAACTTTTGAACCATAAGTTTAAAAATTATGAAAAAAATCTGAAAAGTAGAACTTTATAAGGACTTTCTAGGAAAATTATTTTGAACTTGATGGAAAGAATAGTTTTTTTACAAAAAAGACAAAAAGGTCGTACAAAATAATTTCTGCGTACTCAGTATGTTAATGTAACAAATAGCCTTTATTTAAACTCATAAGTGGGAACACTTATTGTTACGGACAGAAAACTACGGAAGACGGAACCCTACATTTAGCGGGGCCCGACACGCTCTTAGCTGGTTTTTTTTTTGTAAAAATAGATGCGTTAATTAAATCTTATCTTATACCGAATGTTCGGCATTTGAACCGAAAGTCGGCCGAATGTCGAAGTTCGGTTCAAGCCACCGAAATTCGGTTAAACCGAATGTGAAACGAATTTCGGCCCATCCCTAATATTTTTTTAAGCTTGCATCCAAATAATATCTGCTCTAATAAAAAGCTTTTCCCAAAAAAAAGGTAACCGTCTTCAAAAACTAAAAGCCCTAACATAACTATTTTGGAAGTTGGTGGCAACACATCAAATAGACTGTTTTTCTATATAAATTGAGGAGTTCCTTCGATTTCGGCATGATACCATCATCAGATCCTAGACCTGATGGCAATGGGACCATTTGGGAAGTCTACCCATCCAAACAAAAAAAGAATTGTTCAAATCGGTTGGTAAACGACGAAGATATGCGGGAACAAACATAAAAAAAATACAAACATCCGAATTGAGAACCTACTCCTTTTTTTAGAAGTCGGTTTAAAAGAAACCGGTGTCTTTTATAATAGCATCTTGCAATTATCTCGCTAAGGCTGTTTACTGCTTAATCCTTTGAACACATTGATTCAAGACACATTAGAACAATAGACAAGACAATAGCAGCCAGACAGCCGGCTGTCGCTTGGTTATCAAAAGGTTAACTGGACTTTCCTGTGGGTGCCAAGAGTGACTAGGCCTTCAGCCAGGGAGGAGACTTAAAAACATGAAATTTGTACAGTAGTTTCTTTTTATGACATAGATCTGTACTAGGATGTCATTTTTGGAAATTCTACTATTAACATGCAAAACTTCATTTTTGCCCACATTCAGGTTTTGAATACTTCATGTACTTGAATGTTGGTTATGGCAGATACAGTAAAATATGCTTATTTACTCATTAATATGGTATTTGACACCGAATGGTTATGTAAATGATGATGGTGTCAAAAACCATATTCTACCTCAACTTTTAACCTTTTGACAACCATGTGTTCGAAGGAATAACTAAACTCGTTCAGTGGTCGAGATATAAAAGGATTGTTTAGTATGAAGTTAAAACGCTAATATTTATCCCTAATGTGTCACAGATAATAGTGGTACATTGTAGGTTTTGTAATTCCATTCAAGTTGATGAGTGAGTAATCAGTGATAGAAATAGAGGTCATTCCTGGATCATTGAATTACCATCACAATAATATGTTTAATGCCTAGATTAATCATTTAACAATTTTGTGTGTCATATTGATATCTTAATTTATCAATTCAATATAAATTCGCACTAAGCATAAAAAAAATATATATTATAATTAAACAATTAAAATTTTGTGGTTCTTTTTACAGGCTGGGTTAGTATTTTTGGTAGCTAACAACTTCAAAATTTTCTTATGGAACTAAATGAAAACTATTTTGTATCAAACTTTATAGGAATCACGGATCATAAATGCCAGCATAATCTGTGTTCATACATAAAAAAAAATACACATTTAATTGAGAACCTCCTCCTTTTTTAAATCGGTTAAAAAATAAAGTAACTTAATCCCGCCAGGAAGTTTAAGCGTCAATTCACACGTACCACAACCACACCACGTCGCAGCGACAAAATGTGGTCAAGATGTGGTTACGTGTGAATAGTGTCGCAGCGGCTTTTTGCAGCTGCGTTGTGGTAGCCACAAAATGTCGATGTGGTTAGCGCAGGCGCCAGCTAGGCGCGCGTGGACGTCATGTCGTGGCGATGTGGCCGCGCTGCCGCCGCGTTGCCGTCGCGATGTGGTTGCGATGTAGTCGTATTACACAGGTGGTCGATAACAACCACAAAATGTGGTGCGTGTGAATTGTAATATTCATTTTCAATACAAAATTTACGCCCGACCATTTCGCGGCGTTGTGGTGTGGTTGTCGCTGTGGTGTGGTTGTGGTACGTGTGAATTGAGCCTTAAATAAATTGATACTAGGTAGGTACATAACGTAAAACAAAAATAAAAAGTCCACCTTGGTAAATTTTGCTAAAAAAAGCTTTAAGCTTATCTAAATTGTTAAAAAAAAAATGTCGCTGTATAACCAAAAATTATAGAATTTTAATATATATATCCTTCTGTTAAAGGTACTCAAGTAACGTCTCTAACAGCAGCCCCGCCTTCTGACGAGAACTTCCCGCCTCGGCCGAAAGAAGGCCGAGTTACCACCAGGTACTGTGAATTCTTCAATGGCTCCCAAACGTCCACGTGCGATACCGCCAAGAACTCAACATGCGTCCCCAACGTTATCAAAGAAGAATGCCAGCCTGTTGAAGCTGACAAAAGCAACCACTGCTTTGTACTGTGGCAGTTCAACAACGTCACGAATACTGCATATCCGAAGGTGAAAGGATGCTTCGTGGATACTGTGTCATGCACAGACAGGTCGTCCAACTGCCGGCTGCACAACTCCAAGCTGCCGCTCCTTCACTGCTGCTGCGAGGGAGACATGTGCAATCAGAATGTAGTGTTCCCAGGTATAGAATCGTCGCAGACTGACATCCCCCCAGAAATAGTGCACGCATCTCCAGTGCCTAGCGCTGATGATGACACGAAGGCAGTCATCGCTTACACGTTAACTCCCCTGTTTCTACTGTTTGCAATCCTCGTTGGTTGTTACCTGCTGTACAGGAAACGTAAAGGAACCTCTTTTGCTGAACTCGCTAATGGCGAGGCGTCGTTGTCGAGGCCTCCGTCCGCCGGTGCTGGTATGGACAACGAGGTGGTCGGTCTAGTGGGACAGGTGACGTTGTGTGAGGTCAGGGCAAGAGGACGATTTGGAGCGGTGTGGAGAGCCAAACTCGGCCAACGAGACGTGGCCGTCAAAGTGTTCCCCTTACAAGACAAACAGTCGTGGTTAGCTGAGCAAGAGATCTTCCGACTGGCGAGGATGGACCATCCAGATATCCTTCATTATATTGGCGTAGACAAGAAAGGCGACAACCTCCAGGCCGAATATTGGCTGGTCACAGCTTATCATGAGAAGGTGAGTTGTTTTGGAGTTTTATACAATATCTTACAAAATATAGCTATCTCAGAATGTTTCGTAGAACCAGATATGTTTTTCCAGCATACTACTCAGTGCTTACATCGCCTCTCAGTTGTGTAAAACATTACATAAGTATTGACCGTCGCTCGACACAATACGGGCAAGTTAAAAATATCCGCCTGCACCTTCACAGGTAGATCGATGTGCAAAGCACGAAAGAATCTCTGATAGGACCTACTATATTTAGAATGACAGATTAGTATCATATTAATATTTACAAGGTGTAGGTGACACGTTTCGCACAGTAATAGGTCCATATAATTTATTTGGCAGAAGTGTAGATATTTGTGTTTTTCCAGGGCTCCCTGTGCGACTATCTGAAAGGTCACACGCTAACTTGGGTAGAGGCTTGGCGTATCGCGGCGTGCGTGGCGCGAGGGCTTGCTCACCTCCATGAAGAGGGAGGCGGGAAGCCGGCCGTCGCACATCGAGACTTTAAATCCAAGAACGTCCTCCTAAAAGCTGACCTGAGCGCTTGTATCGCGGACTTTGGGCTCGCCTTAATATTTGTGGCAGGGAGAGGATGTGGTGACGCCCACGGTCAGGTCGGGACGAGGCGGTACATGGCCCCAGAGGTGTTGGACGGAGCTATCAACTTCACGAAGGACGCTTTCCTAAGGATAGACATGTATGCGTGCGCGCTTGTGCTGTGGGAGATCGCGTCAAGGTAAGTCTGTTTTATTAGATGTGTCGAAAATATAAATGCTATGTTAGGAAATAGAATAGATTTGTTCTTCATTACGTATAATTTATAATCACGCAATGACGTCTAGGATTTGAATTTCGCCTACAAACGAATCGTATTTTAGAACTCAAACGCTAACGAATCAACTTTTGCAGCGGTATTTAAAAAAGCTTCTATAAATAAGAAGAAAAAATGAGGGGCTTTAATAAAACACGATTAGTCGATTTTACGGTTCCATTTAATATTGCCAGTCCTTTTTAGTGCAATCGTCGTCGGACACACGAGAACTAAGTCGAGAAGCACTCCATTTGTGTTTTTAGGTCAACTTCATCACTTCTGAACTGAGTCTTTGAATGATTGATTCAGTGAAAGTATTTTAGAAGGCTAACACTTTTGCGCGAGATTCGATTGTTTTGCAAAAGTGTAGTTTGTGTTTGATGAATTTATATCGATGACACCTCGGTAACAATATCTACTTACTGATTTCTACGCCAGCGGTCACTTTCGCAGTCACTTTAAAAATATTTTTTTATTTTGGTATGTTTTGCATTTGACCTTTTGTTGTCTGATGCCCTTTGCTATAATAACTGTACTTATCTCTCGCTACTATCTATTTATCAATGATTACTCTTTTACCCGTCTCGTGCCAGCGTGTCAATAATAATACAAGGGCATCACATTTTTTCGATTTAGCAAAACCTCAGCACGTCCCAGTAGTAATTAGCTGTAATATATCTATAAAAGAAGAACCTGACTGACTGATTATGAGGGCTAAAAAAATACACAGGGATTCCTTTTATAACGTAGGGAAGCACAAAGGAAGGATTTTTGTAAATTCACCCCCTAAAGTTTAAGTAAGCGAGCACGGGCAAAAGCTAGTTTTCTATATTTTGCCTAACAGGCTCATATTAAGATCTTATTAGCGCCTAGCTTTTCGTCTAGTATGAAGGACACGCCACTGACTACTACAAAACGATAACTATACTACCTAGTCCCAAGCCCGCCAACTGCTATACCATTCTAAACTTTCAGCTATAAGAACGCCATCAAACTTTACATTGAACATTGTAGATGCAGTGACGCGGCGCCAGAATTACCAGGACAATACCGCCTGCCTCTAGAGGAGGAAGTAGGTTCTCATCCCAGCCTCGAGGAGATGCAGGAGGCGGTTGTGCAGAGGAAACTCCGGCCACATATACCGCCGCACTGGCGGAATCATCCTGTAAGTACAACTGTTTCTATGTAACCTCTTGGAAATAGAAAAGTAACAAGGCAAGTACGAGGATAGTTCAACTTTTAAAAGGGTGCTTTTGCCCCTCAGTAGTTATAATAATTTAATGTGTTGAATATTAAATCAGTTAGACAATTATAACCATTGAGCTAATCTACAGTCACAACAGCAGATTATAGCACCATCCTTCCGTTGTAAATGTCTGGTTGAGATAAAAATAATATTAATCACACAACGCAAACATGCGCTTTATGTTTTAGTTCTATAATTTGTATCTTTTTTTTTAATTTACGTTTTCTAATTTTACATTACAATAAAATCCTCGTACAATTTGTAGGGTATATCCAACTTCCAAACGATCAAACCAGGAACAACCGTATCTCTAGTTTATAAAATCATTTGTTACGTGAGTGTAACTATAAAATGCTTTTATTTTTTCCTATATTCCTCTTTTATATCGCCTACGTTCCATCTTAAGCGGCCAGCAAGATCGTGAACAACGAACGAACTTTTGTTAAAAGCCAATTCATTAACAGGGTCTAATAGTCCTGTGCGATACTATGGAAGAGTGCTGGGACCACGACGCCGAAGCTCGCCTGTCCGCGTCGTGCGTGCTCGAGCGCGTGTGCGCGCAGCAGCCCGCGAGCGCCGCGCCCGCCCTCACCCCCGACACCACCCCCCTGCTCATCCATGAGCTCGCCGACCAGCAGCCCTGCTGACGTCACTACATCGAGCTGCCGCTCATACAGTTCTGAACACCACACTAAACTAGGTACAGAGGAATCAAAAGACAAGATAGAATGGGCGTAGCTGTGTCAGCGTTGGGCTAGGCCAGTGTAGTTTTATATCAGAAGGGGGATATTAGAATAAAATTTTTGGAATAGTCAAATTTTAGGAGAATTAGATGTTTAATTTTGGAATGTGATTCTGATGTGTAAAAGGGAAGAAATGTATCTGACTCTAAGAGCGATAAATATCAATTTTCGTAGATTGAAGTTAAGGGGTGATTTAAATATATAGATGGATGGATGGTGTTCGAGAAGAAATGATTGGAAAGAGTAAGTGACATGTGGCGGTAGTTAAGGGCGAATTGATAAGAATATCATCTTGTGCCAATCCCTTATAGTATGAGACAAGAATGGACTAAGTGACTCATGCTACGCTCAAATTATGTCAAATCTTCTCTGTACCTATCTTGTTTTTAAAGTTCAGTGTATAGCGGCGGCCATTGTCGAAGGTAAAGTACAAAGTATATGTTATGAATTGGACAATCAAAATACATTCTGTATTATTGAATCGGATGGTGGTGTGTCAAGAAGGATTGTAAGAGTCCTGTAAAAATTCGAATTTTGTTTCATCGATCGTATTAAGGGTATGTATGTATTGTAAAAAATTAGGCTATTTTAAAAAGTAGAATTTAAAAAGTCTGACGACAATCTCTCAGATCTAACCGTCCTACGGGCTCTAAGGCTACTTTAAACTTTTCTGACAATAGATCGAAAGAAACATCGAAAAATTGACTACTGAAAAGAGAAGTATTAAAATAGCCCAATTTTTTGCAGTATATTTTTCAGAAACTACACTATATAAATGTTAGTTATATTTATTGTATTATATTTACAATAATTTATTTATTATATTATAATTATTTCAGCAAATATACTTTATATTTTTCTCATGTGTCGATATAGTGTAGTTTCACCATGATTTCATAAAACTAAGAGGACATTGTATATGTAATGAACAACAGATTTTTATTAATAATTTAGTTTTTTTATATAATTTGACCAAAATATTACCATAATCATTAGTTTAACAGTTATTAATGATTATGATAAAATTTAGGAGTTTATGAAACGATGTAAACAGAAAGCAGACTATTTTAACTTATGAAATAATTTTCTTTTAATCTATTATTTACAAAACGCACACAAATCATCGAAATACCAATACAACACAGTCCAATCAATTTTTCTACGATAGTTATTTTATAATGGGCACAAAAAATAGGAATTGAATGAGGGAATTAAAAGTCACTACTAGCTTTTACTTAAATACTAGTCTTTGCCCCCGTCTTCGTCCGCGTAAAAGTCGCGCATAAAAAAAAGTAACCCATATCCTCCTTTGGTTTTTTTTTATAATAACTCCCGAGTTCTATGTGGCGTAGCCTTTACGGTAAAATTAGCTGTTGCTCGCGGCTGCGCCAGTGTGGGTTTACTTTGACGGGCTACCGTACAACCTTTACTCCCTTTGGCCGAATTTCCCAAAAACCTTCCTTCATTCTCAAAGCTATCAACTGCCAAAATGTCAGGTTTGCAACCCCAAGTTTAGGTTCTGCGTTGATAAATCACTCAATCATTTAGGATATATTATCTTTGTCTCTTGGATGCAGAGAAGTGTCTAAAATGACGGTTATCACCTAACATCGAGTCGGCCTTCAGCTTGTTTGCATGAAAGGACAAAAAAGAGCATACATAATAATATATTGAATAAGTTTATGGCAACCAATGCGTAAAAAAAATCAAGTCGAGCAATCAACCAGTGTTTTAAAAGCGCACGAATGAGACAGCTGTAATAACTTATCTGTGTAATCTATTCCCGTAGCAATCGGGTCGATCCTAAATTAGAATGCGTCCTTTTTTAATGATCTATGAGATTCCGACATGACTAATTAAGGCCAGCGTGTTCAATATTTAAAAAGGGCAAAGACATCAGACGGACATTTTCAACATGCGCTTGTTTTTTTTAACATTATGATTTAATGACTTCCATTTAAAAAATGCTGTTTTCCTATCAAACACCGTGGCTTTCTATAAAATCCATGAAATCGGGGTAGCCGCCTGTTGCGATTTTCGCGGCCATACACTGAAAAGTAGAACAGTGGTGCGATAATGACAGGAATATTCGTTAGGCAGGCGAATCACAGGCTCAAAATTTTAGATTCACAGGATACCTTGTGACAGACAGACAGCTGAAACTTAGCAAAAGGGTTCCGTAAAAAAAAAATCCCACCATTGGGTACGGAATCCAACAAAAGACAATTAATTATACAAAGATAATTACTGTTAAATGATTTATGTTATATTTTCTACCGGGTCGTGTGAAACCTGGTGTATTTGTTTTCCGTCGTAAACGGTCGTACGGATCTATTAAAGGACACCAAGACTAGACGTTAAATTGATTGGCTCACAAACTACTTACACAGCTATTTATTAGGCGGTTGTCACACTGCGTCGCGTCTCCTCGAATGTATTTATAAAAACTGATATACTTTAACAACCAATGATATACTTAGTGGATGATATAGACCAATTAAAAAGCTGTAATAATGTTGCCTTTCTAATAATCTTATGGTATTGCAATACCAAAACATTCAAACTTCAAAAATGGTACACTAGCGCTCACAGTTAATGACTAATTGAAGAAGTGACTAAGCGACTTGGGTTTTTCTAAATCGTTAAAATCTATTGGATTTGTACTCATTTTTGACCCCTAGGCACGCCACTGTGACCCTATCGGGGCAAATCATAGACTACTTGTCACGTGACGTAAAGTAAAGGTCCAGTCTACTACACAAAGCTTTTGCCCGCGGCTTCGTTCGCGTTAGAAAGAGACAAAAAGTATCCTATGTCACTACATCCCTTCATCTACCTACACTTAAAAAATCACTTCAATTCGTCGTTCCGTTTTGCCGTGAATGCGGACAAACTTATACCTATTAAATTTATAATATGAGCATGGATGCTTTTTTTACTTGTGGCTCTAGTATAATCAGCTTCGAAGCTCGGGGCGCATTGTGATAGCGGGCTAAACATCCTTCATAAACATCCTAACACGATCTAATGTATGGTAATTGTCGTCGTTCTCGCTCCCTTTCCTGATCCGACGCCGTTTCCCCTCGCGCCGTCAATGTAATCTAGTAAATGTCGCAGTTAACGTATCTACTTTACAATGGTGTCCGTGATAAACTAAACAATAACAAATTATTATCCCTTACATATTTTTGTTTAAAAAAGGGTATGTTTATAAAATAAATGTCTGTAATATAGCTTTTATCATGGACACTGTTGTCAAAAATATATAATAAGAGTATTTTTTTTACTGTGTGTAGCTTTTTTGTTTAGAGTTTGATTTCAGAACTCGATTTTATTTATTTGATCAAAAAATCGATGCCTATTTTTTTAATTTCTTCGTATATCTTCAGTATGTTTAAGTACTAACAAAATTAATATGATTTAAAGGCAGCTTATCAGGCTTTTTTATTTAATACTCGTGTTATTGTTTAATTTAGTAACATTGTCATATTCGTGTTTTATTTTTAGATATTTTTTAACATTATGGGGTCCTTGTGTAGTGTAATGTTAGTAGATAGTAATCGGTAAATAATATATTATGTATTATGGCTTTTTTACACGAAGCAATAAAATTGGCGAGCAATCATTGAAAGCAATTTATTTTAAGATGCGTCATCTTAACTTTGAGTGCAATTAATTTTTTTACAGTGAAATGTGAATATACTAAATGTAAACGTTTGGTGATGTTTTGGTAATATTGATTTCTTTTAGGCCATTCTATTGCTCCTTGTAAATAGTTATTGATGGTTTTATTGACCATCGCTCCACTGCTAGATTAAAGGAATTTCTTGATACTTTAATGGAATTGATATGACAGAACAAATCTTGCCCGATTCTCATAACCAGGGACCTCTTACATAGTAAGACTGGTATTATTTTTATAATTGGCTTTATTTACTTAGTTTATTGGCTCTTAATTTGAGGCGTTCTAAAAAGTGCTAAATTAATTGGAAATTGAAGCAATGAAATTAGGTGTTAGTTTTTGAGTAAGTGGATGTCATTTGCTAAGTTAATTTTAATGTTATTTAGCGCTAATCAGTCTTAGGTCATGCTACTGTTAGTACTTATCACTCACGCGGTTTTTATAAGAAAATAAAAAAAGGAAGGTAGCAGATGACTGTCATCACCTATCATGGGGAAAAACCGCTTGGGGCTCACTTGCAACACCCAGGGTCCTTCCTGGATCTTTTAACTCCGAGGTAGTTGCTAACACTTATAATGAGCCTGCCATTATGTATAAAATTTTGTAATTGAACATTCTGTTAACAATAACCTTTGAGTTAAGTTCTTGGGCCAGAGAACCCAGGCGTAAAGGAATGCAAGGAATTTTTAGATAAAGAAGAAGCAGCATAAAGCCGATTTTTGCTGAACTTTATTATTGCGGTATATTATACCTTGTAATGTCACGCCGTTAGTGAACGCCAGGTCTTAAGAACGAACGCTAAACCTTCCACGGGAGACTGCTGTGTTTAAAATTGATATAACCATTGCTGGTTTATGTGCTGATTGAAGGAGCTTTATTCAGACCCAAGTCGAATGTCCGAAACGGTCACGCCGTGCGAGTTTTAGCGTTCGCCCTAAGTCATAAGAGCTAGTCGTAATTCCGTTACGAAGTAAACAGTACATGTTGTGCCATACCAGACTGGTTATGCTAACTGTATACATGTATCTCACAGGAGAAAACAACAACGTAGATAAAATTATCTCTTTCAAAATCTATAATTGAAATAATGTCGAACGCACCTTGTTTGTAAAAAAAAACTGTGATTTTGTTCTCTTATGCCACTTTGAGGAAAATTTTAAAGATTTTCTCGAGATATAAAGATTCTCAACAAAGTGACGCAAGACAGCAGAGCCTTGAAAAAGAATATCATTGAAAAATATTGTGATTTTAGAACATAATAATTGAAATATCATAATGGGAAATCATAAAGAATTTGATTTACCTTTGCCGTGTGCATATCACCACACATAGACTAAGTAATGTTGCCAAATGTAAATAATGTAGGTTTAAGTCTAGTATAGGATATTTTCGTCTGAATGTCAGAGTTTTAGGTTGTGGACACACTTTCCCCAAAAGTTCTAGATCAAATACGTAATAAGGTGAAAGCTACAAGGTAGCCCGCGAGATAAAATTTACTGTTTTGCATTTCAGTATTGTCTTGTGTGGTAAATTATAACTGAAATTCACGAACGTCTAACTTACAGAGAGCGAAGTAAGGGACTCTAGAGTAGAATCCCGAGCTTTGCGAGGGATTCTTAAATAGAATCCCGAACGTAGCGAGGGATTCAAAGTACGTCGCCCGAGCCAAAAATATATTTTGCGCCCGAGTGATACACTCTACTTTTCATCACCCCCTATGAGAAAATAAAAGGTGCTTCATACTTTATTGTCAAATTATTATTGTAGCTGCTATAATTATCATAGCTTGATAATAATAGCAGCTACATTAATAATTTGCTGCAAAACAATCCGTGAAAATGTTTACGAGAACTCGGGCTGTAGTAGGCGCGTTTTATTTCTATTTAAGTTTGTTTTTATTCAGCCGCGGCGGACTGTGGTATTGGCCGTCGTACCAGCCATTCATTATTTGCGTTCAATTCTTTGGCGCTGAGCATTAAGACGTTCCAAATTCAAAGAGTTTTTCCCTCGCAAAGCTCGGGATTCTACTCTATAATCCCTCACTTCGCTCTGGATTCAAAAAACGCCCTCGCCGTAAAAATATTACTTTGCGCCCTTGTTATACAATCTACTATTGTGAACTACTCTGGAGCTTTCGCCGTAATAATAGGATCTGTAGAATAACTTTTTCATACAAATGGTTTGTGAAGACTTGTCGATAGCTTATGTAAATCGCAGTTTAGTCTTAAGATTAACCTTTGTAGAAAAACTTATTCCATAGTTCAATCAAGTTAGAAAAGGCCTAATTCCATTGTAAATTGTCCATGGTGTGTTCACAGCTCTAGTGTAAAATAACTATTGTAAAAGAAGTAGCGGAAATCTTTAGATTGGGTAGTGTGTAGACACTGTTAGACATTACGTTTGATGGTGATGGCTCGTCTCGTGTTTAGTCGAATAACGAATGTCTTAATGGCCATGTTTATCATTTATTTTTTATTTTAAATTAACTACGTGAATGTCTGTTGAAATTTGATGTATTAAAATATATTTTCTAGACAAACTTTACGTTTTATTTAGTCCGGTTTTTATTCACCTTGATATTTCTCGATAACGGATCTTATAAATACACCAATAGTTTTCATGCAGATATGATGGACATAAGTGTTAGTTAAAGTTTAAAATTATTTCACACTGAAAGTGCTCCGGTTTGACTCGGGCCTAATGTCACGGTCGTGTGGGTTGTGAACAAAACAACATTTAAAGTATACAAATTCTGATTCTTTATTTTTTTATTTTCCAGGTCTTTTCACTGTACAATATGTAGCGTGTGGGGCGCTCGGTCTCACGGCACGACGGCGCTTTTACAAATTTGTTTATTTTACTTCGAATTTCACTATATGTACATCGGCACGGCGGGCCGGCCGTGAGGCCTGCGCAACTATTGCGGGCAGCAGTCGTCATCTCACATTCACTGTTAATTATACAATATCGTCTATATTCGGCGCTAGCTACTGTAGTACGGTAGAGGTTAACTTTAGCCTATAACAAAGATTTTCTAAGGTTGGTACTGATTTACTAGTCAACAAAGGGGGTGAACGTCACAAGTGTCGTTTTCACTGCGTCGGGACGACAGAGTAAAAACGAGCACGTTTGCGGCGGCCGAGCGAGCCGAACGGTGCACCAGTGTCGTTGCGGCTACGATACGAACAGATCGGAGAGTCAGAGAGAACATAAATCCATCAGTCGATATTGTATGACACGACGGCGCCGGCGGCGGGCGACGCGGCTAGGAGGAGGGCGGCGGGCTGGGCGGCGCCGCGTCGTCGGGCGCGGCGCGGCCCGCGGACGCGCGCAGGCAGTCGCCGTGCGCCTTGTACTCGATGGGCACGGCGGCCGGCAGCTGCAGGATGCGCCGCAGCGCGTCCCGCACGCGCGCCGCCGCCGCCGTGTCCGACGCCGTGCGGTGCCACACCGCTAGGTGGTCGTCCTGCAACCAAGGGAACATCTTATAGTCAACAGACTTGAAGTGCTGCCTCAATATGAAGGCTAAAAAACTTTTAACAACAGTCTAGGCAGTTGTTAATGACTAACAGAAAATTTGCAGCCTAAAATCATCCTGCTGCCTAGCTAACCACTATGCTACTTATGTCACAAAATAACTCGAAGGTATTCCTCACCTGGAACCGTACAGAGAGCACGACTCCGCAGAGCTCCTGGCCAACCATGAACTGCTCGCCCAGCATTGCCATGCACAAGTCCTCCCACGCGCGACCCGTCTGTGTTTTACGTAGCCGCACAACCTGGGAATCAAACAACATACATTGCAGTACTGTATTGTAAAACTCATTTGAGTCTCCATCATCATCACGCCATTCAATCTTATCTTTGACATTTCGCATCTGAGTTGCTTGTCACTAAGCTACAAAATAAAAATGCAGCAACATTGTTTCTCATTATAGTCCATACTAATACTATAAATGGGAAAGTGTGTCTGTCTGTCTGTTTGTCTTTCTTTCACGGCAAAACGGATCGACGGGTTGACGTGATTTTTTAAGTGGAGATAGTTGATGGGATGGAGGGTAACATAGGCTACTTTTTGTCTCTTACTTACGCGAGCGAAGCCGCGGGAAGAAGCTAGTATTATATAGTTAGTTCACTTTGAGTCATAACGTGACTCATAGCTTTACAAATGACAAGCTAGTTTAGCAAAACTTTGTTAGGAGACATTTTTTGTTAGGGACAATTTTTTCATTTCTATAATGAAATTAATGGGCAATACTGTGCTTGTCTTGTTATAAACTTAGTGCAAGTGCTGCATTGCAATTTCAACTACATATTGTAACATTTAAAAGTCTGTCTCCACAAAATCCTTACCCATTTTCCTCCATTGACATTGGCGGGGTCTTCCCACATGGGCTTGATGCCCAGTTTGAAGAGGTGCAGGTCGGAGAGTGGAGGCAACTCTGACGGCCGCGCCAGGTGCGTGTACAGGCCCCACCACTGTTCCACGCTGGCCACCCTACCCACCAGACGTAACGCCTGAAATTGATGGGAGGAAATGTTATTCAACTTGTTAAATCGTACCTAATGAATCGACAACAATGTACAAGCATTAAAAAAATCTGCCCCTATACAAAAACAGAAATTACATATACGTCTGAATATCGCAAAGCCTTATTTGGGGTACCGCAAGGCGGAGTTCTAGCACCATTACTTTTCATTGTTTATATTAACGACATGCCTAAAATTATTTCGAATCCGATGATCTTATTCGCGGACGACAGTACAATATTATTTAGAAGTGAAAATGATGACACTTTTGCAAACGATATACAGTCGCCTTTCACCTCACAAATTCCTTTCTAATTGCAAGTAAAACATTCAACTAGTTTAGCTATACCTAATGAATGGAACACCTAAGTTACAACAACTCAGAATGTGGGTCAAGCTAATAAATGCAAATGAGTATAATGTTATGGTTGTCACAAATATTTAATAATATGTATTGCAAGTTTCTTGTTCAAAAGAATTAGTTTTTGAAGTTTTGTGTAGTCTATGGGCAAACTGCAGTTTGGATATAAAACTCAACTGTGTTAAAACTGCCTTTTAAATAGAACTTGCAGTTTGAAGGTAGTTTTATTTTAGTTATCTCAACTAAAGAACTGCATATATATTAAAATTTTGTAGCAGGAATGTAGTCCAAACGCAGTGTGATAAGAGCACAAAATATTAATGTTGTGTTATGGCACATTGCAATTATTTTCTACAAGCTTATCAGTTGTCCTGCAAGGAAATTAGTTTTACAATGTAACACTTACTTTGATCTACATACTTGCCAACACATTCAATTAGTTGTTAGTAAACAGTGCATTTATAGTCACATAATTTATTTATATTGAAAATAAATATTACTAATTTAACCTTCCCTTGTCTAGCAAGGTAGAAAACACCAGAGTAGGTTGCATTTCAACCTGCATTCAGTATTTAATCACATGAAAACCTTAAATAATTTAAGGTTTTTAACTAGTACTACACAATTATTGTAGTATAGAGCCTTTCATTCAAAGATCAAGAATGAAATGATTTGTGTAAAAACCTAAATATATTCAGTAACTCAAAAGTCAGTCAACTGTTAAACAAAACTGTGCCATATTGATAAACATAACTTACTATGTAAATTGATATTTATTTGCATATTTATACAAACTTCTTTGTGTTTCACACTGTGAATGTTACACTACTTTTGAGATGCAAAACAAATCACATAAGCTCAATGATATTGTACCTATTATACCTTGTCATCGCCACATTGCTTGTTATGTGTGATGCATACTTTTTGAGCTGCACCTCCTTGTCAGCATGTAGTGCTAGCATCAACAGGGTATCAACAAACCTGTACGTAACCAGTGGTGGAGGCCGATAGCTCGCGAGCGGGCGGGCGGCGCGAGAACCACATCCAGTAGCAGTACTCCAGCTTGTGCTCGTGCGCCGGCACGGGTGGCGGCGTCGCCTCGTCCGAGTTCCTGTCATCCTCGTCATTGTTGCCGTGGTTCTGCGTAGGGCCACCACCTTGCCCACCCTCCCCAGATCGACGTTCAGGCACGTTTAAATTGTAAAACTTGCACATTTTCCTCTCAGTCATGTTATTTCAAATAAACTAACATGTTTCACTAACGGCCTAACCTAGGACACGTTGCTTTATTTGTACTACCAGAATGTATACAATACTCAAACAGTGATTCTATAATTACACTACACAATAAAAAACTAGGAACGCCTAAGTAATATTTAGTGACGGTTAATAAATAAATCTTAATCAGCCTATTCCCTCTTTTACTGTGTATAACCTTTTTCTTTCCGTCATCAAAATTCAAATCTGTCAATTGACAGCATGGGTATATTCGTCAAAATTATGTTGTATTTGTGACCTAGAAAAGAAAGACAAAAAGATAAGGAATTCACTAAAGAGTAAAAGAGAAAAAATAGCCAATGCTTCTCTTGGATTCGAACGTATTATTCAGATTCAGAAATGTTCAGGTGAGTACAAAACCTGCGTTCCTCTTTTTCATTAACGATGCATTATCATTCTAAAAAAAAGACAAAAACTAATTATTATAACGCAAATGAGAATCTCTAATGATTCTGCTGAAGCTTTAGTCTGTGTCGTAAATTGGTTTGTTTTACGCAAGTTTTGCGTTATAGCTTGGGGCTAAATAGACAGAAATCGGCATAATCTGTAATCTTTAGCCGGTTCACAATAAAAAAAAAAACAAACTGTCAATAACGTCAATCAATCATAGAAAACGTCATATTCGCATTTCGCGGCGGGACAAACGAAAACAGTAATAAAAATATGAATTAAAAAGCATTATAGCCAGTACATTTGTTAAAACTATGCTTTTTCTAAATCATTAAAATAATTAACAGTGGTTGTGTCAAGTTTTATTATTGTTTTCAAGCCTTAAACTTAATAACTTCATATTGAAGTGCACTTGCTATTATAGTTTATAACTATTTTTTGCTCTATACGATGGATAAAACCGAACCTACCGGTAGAAATAGTATAGAGGGATGCATGAACATCGATCTGATGCGGTCACTCGTCAAACAATACTCTGAATTGGTAAATATAATGTTTTTTGTACCGTAGCTGTTACAGACCTGTTTGAGTAGGTTATATTACTAACAAACAGTCAAATAGTTATCAACAATACATTCATAACAATATTTTAAAACCTTAGGGGTCTAAAAATGCCCAATATAGTGCTGGAAACCTTCAAAATGGTGGACTGGTGTTTCCACTTTGATATAATTTCTTGTGATTAGAATTTCTTTTGTTGTTGTTATTCAATCATGTTTACAATAACAATAATAAGCTCCGGTTTAAATAATTTCAATGTAATTAAGGTATAAGAAGATCCCATAATAAAAGCCATTCAAATAAAATAGAAACCATATTTAGTTAAGTGATAATTCTAATTACTTTTAGTTGTACTTAGTTGAATATGTGCAGTTTATAACTTAAATAATTATTCTTCTAGGGTCAATGGACCAGTGCCTTGTTCTGGGCTGATGCAGCCGCAGCAGCTGCAGGAGGTGGTCTGGACTCGGCTAGCGGAGATGATGTGTGGCTCCTGGCCAGTGCCATGCTTGCTAGGGGGGAACTGCATCGAGCAGCACATGCTGTCACTTCTAGAGGCTTGCACAGGTGACAAATAATATTTTGCCTATTATTTTAAACTACTGGTACTGTTTAATGTAAACTTTGTAGTGGCTTTAGAAATAAATGAGTAGAATTTTGTACCCCATTTTTTGCATATTGTACACATGGAGGAGTGGCATAGAAGTTTATAAAAGAAGTTAGTCTGTAGAAAAAACAACAAAAAAGTATTTTCCACCAAAAAGTGAACATTAGTTTTAATGGGCTTGTTAGCGGTTTAATGACTCCTAAATCTAACAGCAAAATGATTTGATCCTTGTTAAATTAAATTATTAAAATCAGCCAATCTATCACTTTCTTAATAGAAATAATATTGTCTGAATTAGTAGTATAGTTTGTAAGACCAGTGTTTTGTATCAGGCGTCACTTGCTATGCTTGGGTGTGGCGATGCGGGCTTACCTAGCAGCTCGGGAGCCGGCAACAGCACTCAACTTGATGAATGAGTGTGACACCATCCTTCTGGAGCCTAGGAACACGGACCAAACACATAATGTAAGTCTTAATTTAGGTCAATTCCATAGTTTTAAATTCTAGAAAGAAAATATTTTATGAAGAAGTAGTTCTGACTACTTTTTGATTGGACCTTTCCAAAATGAGAATTTAGTATGAGTCCTACAGAAGCTTAAAACCTGTTCAAGTGATGTGCTTTATCAAATATTCTGCATATTTGGTTAGTCTGACAAAAAAACGCCATCTGGAGAATATTATTATTGTGAAATTTGGTCAATTTCCTCCAACGACCCAGGACAAGAAATAGGCAACAACATCAAGAGGTTACTAGTGGGTTTTGAGGACCTGGATTCTTTACAATTGAATGCAAGATCTGCACTTAGGAGTGGAGTTGTGAGTTTTAAACCAATCTTCTGTTTCCAGCGCGCCCTAGCCGGCGTGCTCGTGTGGCAGGCGCGAGCGCTGAGCGCGCTGGAGCGGCGCGAGGCGGCGGCCGAGGCGCTGTCGGCGGCGCTGCGGGCTGACTGCGCGCACTACGAGGCGCTCGACCTGCTGCTGGACCAGCACGCGCTCACGCCGCACCAGGGTACGTATCAGCCATGTCATATCAACCGAAAGACCTCCACTGCAGGACAAAAGCCTCCTTAAACATTTCCGCTACTATCTCCCCGGATCTCGGTAACCTTGACGAGATCCTTGGTCCCTCTTGCGGAAGACCTGCCCATGCTACGTTTCCCGTTACGTAGTTGCCACTCGAGAGTCTTTCCGGCAACGGCCGGTTTTTTCTACAAGCTATGTGCTCCGCCCACTGCCACTTAGTTTGGCAATACGACAAGCTACGGTCGCTGTGGCTCTCCTGCAGATTTGTTGTGGCTCATTTCTGTTTCGTCCAGCTGTTTTACTCATTCCTGTTTCTATCGCGCAGGGAAATTCGGAGCATTGCTCCTCACTATCAACTCTGTATTTGTTGCAGAGAGTGAGCTGATAGAATCGCTGCCCATAAACAGTCAGCTGAGCGCGGCGGAGGGCGCCCTGCTGCGGGCGGCGTACCGCGAGCGACTCAACCGCTACTCGCCTGCGCCGCTCACCTCGCCGCCGCCTGACACCGACTGTCCTGTGAGTAGCTATGAATGCAGTCTTTCCTAAGTAGAATGGGCCTATGTGACAGATAGGGCTGTCTACCCAGGTTGGCGTGAGATATCGATCGTGGAATACCGATTACGGCAGTGTGTATAACTGTGCACTTCTTCATAGTGTTCGTTCCTGCCCCGCTATGTTGACGATACTTATGTGTTGGTCCATGGAAGACATATCAGCTAACGGCCACCTCGCCTCGACGAGAGTTTTTTTTTGGTGAGTGGGAAATCATCCAATGACTGCTCCCGTCCTGGGTGCGACGGGAGGGCGTGTCAGACTCTTACTGACTAAAACCCACTCATGTTCCTTCGATTGCCCTTTATGTTCCAGGGTCACGGTAACTATTATAAACATTCCGCAACCCTGGCAGGCGTTGGCCCTGTTGGGCCCCTTCCTGTGCTGACTCCTTCTCTTTGAGTCGCGCGTAGAACAAAACGCGCCGTGCCTCGACGAGAGTTGCGCAGGCCGTTAGAAAGATATAATCAGTGGGGCGTCAATGTTGCCCTTTTTTTCATAGACCTTGCAACAGTTTTTGCCTTTGGGTTCCCAAAAGTCATATACATGAAGTATCTGAAACTCATCGACAGCCAAAATTTGCCTCCTTATCAGCAGTTAATGCTTAACCACCAGACCAATGTAAGTGCTGTGTAATAATTTGTGGAAGAGAAATAAATATATTTTTATTTATTTATTTAATGTGACAATTTATCTGCTACCCAGAATAACCTTTCGACGACTAATTGACAGCCGACTGCTGGGCTGCTATGGTCTTTCTATTGTGTCTTAAATCACGTGTGTTCGATTCGAAGGTTTAATAGGACAAAGCTGTCCAAGTTTTAACTGTAACTATAGTTCGCGTCACGTAAGCTTGCCCCTCTGAAGTTAGGCTTTTGTGACGACCGCGCAGGTACAATCACGTACAAAAGTGTTAAGTTCGTAGTTCTTTTTTTGTTTTTTACAGAATCGAATTAAGTTGTAAACATTGCAATTGTAAAGCTGCTTCTAAACGGGCAATATTTTACTGTATTTATTCTGTATGCAGTTATTAGTTTGATTTATGTTGTGGCGGTGAAAATAAAATAATAAAAAACCATAACAAAGTTTAACAGTTTTGGCAACAACAGTACTTTCGTATTGAGCAAGCAGGACAGAAGTAAGCATCGAACGTATGCGAGTGACAGAGACGCCATTACAAGCGCCATCTTTCAAAAACTGCGCATGCGCGGTCCACGTTTGGTTGTAAAATCAACTACTGCGCAGCCAATTGCGACGAACTTCAGAGGGGCAAGCTTACGTGACGCGAACTATACTTGTCAGATCACAGCAGAAGCGACAGCGGTGGGCGCACGCATGCTGGAGACGCAGTGCACGCGCGCGCGGCGGCTGGGCGCGGCGTGTCGCTGGGCCGAGTGCGTGCGCGCGCTCGACGCGCTGGACGCGTGGGCGTGCGCCGACGTGCGCGCCGCCTGCCTCGTCGAGCTCAAGAGACCCGCAGAACTGTTCGCCTTTGCGCACTCCATGGTGGATGCGTACCCTAATGCCTGGACCTCGTGGTATGCGGTTGGCTGTTATTATTATCTTATTGGTGAGTTTTTTTTTATATTCTTGTAAATAAAACATTTTAAAGTACTTATTAAAAATAACCTCAAAAAAAAAGACATGTGGCACTCGGAGACTGCCGCGGTAAAGCTATTGCATAGCTTTTTTTTTTCAACTTATATAATTATAATAATTATTATATTTATTTTTTACTTTTTTCCTCCGGCTTAGCAGTCAGAGCCACTAACCACTAGACCAACAGGCCCTTTAAAACCACCTCATCAGTGAGAAAGGTGACGGCCGCCATCTTGGATTCTCAAATCAACCTCATTTTTGACCTTAGCACCCCAAAAACCATGAAAACGACACCCATGATGCATATTGTGAAAAAGGTCACGGCCGCCATCTTGGATTCTCAAATCGACCTAATTTTTGACCTTAGCGTGACCAAGCGTGTATTTCAAAAAGTCATTAAAAGTTCTGCTATTCATCGATAGATGGCAGAACTAAAAAGTATCACCGCTGTGCCTGTGTGTGTGTGTGTGTATAATAACATTTTCGTTACGGAATTTCTGGATTCGGTCTCGGGTCTCCACGCTCAAGGCCCGCGATAGAAGCTATGCAATAGCTTAAAATAAAGTTCTTATTATATCTAACATAAAAGATTTTTAAGTATAAAAACAACAAAACACAGTCGCCTACGTACATGAGCAACACTCGCCGTTTTAGCGAGCTTGGACTGACGTATTATTTTAAACCTCCAACAGCTACATTGTACTCAATAAAAAAGAAATCAAATAAGTATTGGAATTTCCAAATGTTTTGCCACTAGAAAATTAATTTCTTACTCATAAATATTGATAAAACCCTGATTCTTTTACACTACTTCTTTACTTGAACAATTCAAGTTAATTAAAAAAAGATACTCTATACATAGATCCTATTTATTGATCCTTATTTCACTAGTTAAATATAATTATCTTATTAATACGTCTTCACTAATGTATTACCAGGTAAAAGCGAGTTAGCTCGTCGTTACCTCAGCAAGGCCAAGAGCTTGGAGCCGAGCGCGGGCTGCGTGTGGCTCGCGTACGGACACAGCTTCGCCGCCGACAACGAACACGACCAGGCCATGGCCGCCTACTTCAAGGTAACTCATACAAACATATAAATAATATTTTAAGATAAACAGACGATCACATAATCTTGACGATGTGAATAACGCTATTTTTCAAGTCCAAAACTGGTTTACAGTGAACAATTTGGCTCTAAATGAAAAGAAAACTAAATGTATTAGATTTATTTTGCCAAACGTTAGAAGTAGTGAATGTGACGTCATATTGAATGGAGAAAAACTAGAATTTGTTAGTGAAACGGTTTTCTTAGGAATCACGCTAGACGAGAAGTTGCAATGGGGGCCTCACATAACATCTCTTGCGGGACGGCTAAGCTCAGCAGCTTATGCTGTAAGAAAGATTCGGCAATTGACAGATGTAGAAACTGCGCGTTTGGTTTATTTTAGTTACTTTCACAGCATTATGTCGTATGGCATTTTACTGTGGGGTAGGGCTGCTGACATTGAATCTATTTTTATACTACAAAAAAGAGCTGAGTAGTGTAGAATTGGGGTTCCTGGATCAAGGAGGACCCAGGAACCCCAATTCCACACATGAAATGTACCTGACTATCAATCAGTTGGCTCTATTCGTAAACTTATAATTAAATTTTTAATGAACTGGTCATTCAAAATAATTTAAAAACTGGTACAAATTCTGACCTGATCCAATCTGTTATCTGGGTGTGTATTCATAATTCTAGCCTGATCTGATCTGTTATCTATATCTGGGTGTTCATTTTTAAATTTGGAATAATATGCTGACCTGATCTTATCTGTTTCTTGAGCGTAGTATTTAGTAGGTGTTTAATGAAATACGTTTGGTCTTATTATTGCATTTTCTTTATTTAAATTAAATGTAGCGAGAAACATAATCACGAAATCCAGACACTCGAACACTGAACTGGCTGATGGTAACACGTATATGTCTTGTTGGTGTATGGGAAGTCTGATTTCATCGTTTTCTTTAAAGCTGTTAGTGTAGGGATTGTATGTGTGGACTTCATAGCTTTCAATCGAACTATCGAAGTGAGGTAATTCAGTAATTTGTAGTATATTCATACTTTAAAACCTAGAGCTTTAAGAAAAGCTTTATTTGCTTCACTCAATTTCTTCACTTTTTTCTTACGTCTATGCACCTTAATGGTTGTAGAAGGAATAAGACGTTTGATTTTCACAGGAGTGTTTTTATAATATACTATCATTTTGTTTTTCTTAAATGAAGGCGTAATTGAATATGTTCTTCACCAAAGTTAATACAGTTACCGAGTTGATCAACAATCTTAACAGATATGGATGATATTATATTTTTGTTTACTGGGAAGTAAATAACGTTCTGTGGTATTTCTGTGTAGCTGTGACTTGAAGCAGTACCGGATATGAATTCATGAATAAAATGAGTCGGTAATCCGTTGTAATATGAACCGTGCACGAGATCGCATTCGATTCTGATTACACCTGTTAAACTGCTGTTATTAACTGACGCATTCGGTCTAGTTTTTAATACCGAAAAGTATAGTAAACCGCACTCGTATTGATCAGATAAATGAAGAGGTGGTTGAAAATAAGAGACCAGTTCTGATTTATTTCCAGAGATGGTAACCGTAGTAGACATGCTTGCATACTGAACTCTTCCAGTTAGAATACTTTAATAAATAGTTTCGCGATTAGAGTTTGTTGTTAATATTATTTATAATATTACATTCGATTTATCAATCCAACTGTTTTCAGCTGAAGACAAACCCAACCATTTTACTAAAACTCTGTTACCTTTTCTTCTAAGAACTTTCTCAACTAGATATACATTGGGATGTTTTGTTTTTTGAAGTTCTTGCGTATAAAATGCGCCTAAAATAGGCTGACCTCTGATGGTATCTTCAATTAAGTAAGTTATAGGAGTTGTTTTTTGTATTTTACGAATTTTAAATATTTCTGTTGACCAGTTGGGAGTGTAACCTTTTTCAAATGTTCCTTTGTATTTACTGATACGCACACAATCACCTACTTTGTACTTGCTTTTTAAATTATATTTTTTTAGCAACTTTAAATATCTTTCTAATATATTTTTTTTATTAATATTGTCGACATTAGCAGGGATTTCATTAATAGTGCGATGGTGAGTGTGATTGTATTTGTAAATAACATCATTTAGAGTATTATTTATCCAATTGTAATTGCCTTTTAAACTAAATTCCTTATAAACTTTAGATTTCAATGTTCTGATAAATCGTTCAACTATTGAAGCCTTTTTCGTTGAGAAGGTTGAATAATGGTTAATATTATATGATTTCATAAGCTTCTAAAATTTGATATTATAAAATTCTGTTCCATTATCCGTTTGCAGATTTTTAGGAACACGCCCATTATCTAACAATGTTTTGAAAGAGTTACACACATCTTCTTTGGTTTTACTTCTCATAGGAAAGGTCCAAGCATATTTCGAAAATGTATCTATAACGGCAAGAATATATCTGTAATTTTTATTTTCTTTTGAAATTGATTGCATATCAATTAAGTCTGCTTGCCACAAGTCATCTATATCTTTCATGATAACATGTCTTCGTGGATAGTTCACCCTCGCATTTTTGTGAATTTCATTTACAACGTCAGCTTTGCTCATGTTCACAATTCAGTATTCTTGTCTTGAACTCAACTATTATACTGAATAAAAAACATGATATTATGACTATTTATTATTTTTTTACATCAGCTTCTTTTAATTATTCGATTATTGATAAAATTTCATTATTATGGTTTGTATTACCAGCATCTCGGGAAGCAATTAATAGTTTCAATCGGTCAACCAGTTCGTTAGGATCATCCCAATATACCAAGTCAGTGTTATTTTTGTATTTCTTTAGCGTTGGTAAGCTTCCTCCAAATTTAGTGATATTATTATTATTGTTTAACAATTCAGAAAACAATGGTCTTATTATTTCACGATATTTTATGCCTTTATCGCCTCTAATTTGTCCATTAGGATTGAAATCTCTCTTATGTGCATTTGTATAATGCAACATATCTTTATAGACAAGTTTATCTTTGCTCGATACTAGTTTCAAATCAGGTCTTTTTCGAAGTAAAAGTTCTTTTAAACCAGGGGTTAAATTATAGCTTTTGTCACCAACTTTAATTAAAATGACATTGTCATCATTCACGCTATCTATTTTAGAAAATGAAACTATTGAATTTCCCATTAGTAATTTTTTGTTTGCACTCCTTATTCCAAATGGTATATTTACACCATCATAAATATCATGGATATCACAGCGCTCTAATGACATTTCTAAATCTTCCAGTAATTCTGTCTTGGGAGACTTATTAACGAACTGCATAGAATTGAGTTCTGGATCGCAGCATTCTTCAAACTTTGTAGATGAGCTAGTATTAATTTCATCCAATTCCATGTCCTCAAAATTAGAGTGTGTATTTTCTAAAGTTTGTATTTTTTGCACTGCTTTGTTCGAATTAACTAGGGTTTTAAGGGGATCCGTGACAGGTTTTAACATTTTGTCCAGTGACAAGTTCATTGAGTGTTCCTGGTTTTTAATTTGTTTAATTTTATTCTTTATGGAGTCTACAGACTTCATTAATTCTATTTTAATATTTTTCTCCATGTTTTACCTATTATAACAACTGTATTAAGCTAAAGAACAAATTATACTGAATTTGATTTTGCATGTCAATTACTTTATATGTAGTTATGTACATATAAAGTAGTAGTCAGTCAAATTTAAAAAAACATATCAAAATTCTGTCTGTACCTTCCGTTATTTAATGACGATTCTTTGTTAATAAGTAGAAAATTATAAGGTTTACTCCAAACAGTTTTGCAAAGATTTCTGAACTCTTTCCATTGTAAATCAGAACTGACATGCTCTTCATAAATATGACATCGTCTTGTTTGAATATAATAAGAAAATTAACATTGTCACGTAGCAATTGCTTCGGAATTTTAGAATATGTTTGAGACAAATAGAAACAGTCTATTTGTTTATGTCTACCCATAGAGAAATAATTTCGGATATTTATTTGATTTTCACAAGCAACGTCATCAAATACAAATACAGAATTTGTTAATGCTTCACTCGGAGAAATGACATCTTTATCATCATTGAACTCGTAGAAATTAACCTGTGGTACTCTTTTCAATACTTCTGTCAAGAATCGGTACCTATTTAGGTTGAAAAGAAGTTTTCGAGTAAAGATATAGATTTCTAAATTTGAGTCCATTTTGATGCAGCAGTAAGCTAATCATAACATTTGTTTTGCCACTGTTCGATGGACCACATATTATACAGCGAATGGTATTAGGCAATAAAGCGCTATGTCTGATGTGGTCAACGGAGTCACTTAATTTTATATTATTAATATTGAGAGTAATGGGTTGCTTAATCAACTTCATCTTGCCTATTAATTCAAAAACTGCTTAACATTAATATTTATACTGGATTAACTAAATTATGTGTACAAGAAACATGGTATTCTCATATTTCTAATTTATACTTAATATGTTTGTATGTATCTGAGTTAAGTAGTGCACTTATAAAATAAGCAATCACTTCATTTCACTTCCATCTTTTCCATAAAGAAGTGGCTTCGTATTGCTTTTATTTATTAAGATATTGTTAAGGTAAATATTTTTTTTATTATTATTATTTGATCAAATAATTTGATACAATAAAATAATAATATTGTATACTGTTTTTACAGCATCATGTTGCGCTCACCATCCTACAGTCCTGTTTTAGATACTACAAGTATTAACCCCCACAGTCACGTAAGTATCTAAGCTAGTTTTGCTATTATCAATTAAATTCATCGTTGGTGCTGTTTAATAACAAAAAATATCTTTGTCTTTCAGAATTTGATTACCGATCCTGTTATGAATCCTTTGTACTATGCTCAAGATGGAGAGAGTTGGTATGGTGAAGTAGTGGCAAATGCATGTAAAGAGAGTCATCAACCAAAATTAGAAGAACAAAAACAAAAGAAGAAGAAAACTAAATCAAAACCTTTCAAAAACACATCATTTATCATACGTAAAGAGCCAGGACATATTCGCCAACTGATAAAAATAACTATACATGATTTGAATGATCGTCACATGGATGAAATTGACACTGAGCCTGATAGTGCAAGCGTGAATATACAGTATGTAGTGAAAAGTGATTATGATGATATCTTAAGTGGAACTGAGCTCTTAGTAAGTAAAATAGTTAAAAAGTTAAGTTCGAATTAATGATACGGATGAAAATGTTATTTATTAGGTCTGTGCAAGTTTATGTGCAAATGTATTACATGTATACGTAACATAATAAAAAATAAACATTATAAACTGTGTTTTAATAATAAATAATAAAAATCTTAATTGAAGCAATAAAATAAGTAAAGGGTACATATCAATGATAATAATAATAATAATAAAGATCTCATGTGCAGGCTGGCCCAGTCTTCCAGTAAGCCTTCTAAAGGTCTTCTATTCAAAATTGAAATGAGAAGACATAATAATCAAAAGTCAAATACAAATAAATGTTTTACTTAAAAATTATTAATTAAAATATATTTACTTATATTGCTTCTTATATATGAAATTCACATTTCCACTTCAATTAGAAACAAATAATAATTTGTATGGTATTATGTATCTACTTTTAAGGAAACAAATGAAAAGTCAAGTAATGTTTTGTGAATATATTTATTATTAGCAAATAGTCTAGTATAATATACAATTTTATTTATTAATTAATGTGTATAAGTACTTAATTAAATTATCAAAGGATGTATATATAAACCAATTAACATATGTAATTACAATGCCCCCAAGGAACAGTCTCAATTTGATTTGATACAATTTGCCTTTTATCATCTATTCTATTTAAGACTACTTTATTTACTTCTTGCGAGTAAAGCACATGTTTCATTGATTTGATCATATTCATTTTACGTTTAAGTGTAAAGTTTTTAAATAAAACGTTCTTATAGTCATGTGGGTACAGACATCTTGTAATAGGTTTACACACGCCTTTAGCTTTATTAATTTGTGTATTCAATGATTTAATACAATACAGTTTAGCTCTTAAACCTATAAATTCAGTCAATGGATCTCCACCTAATTCATCCTTAAATAAACCAGGAATGCTTTTATTCACCTTAGGGATACTGTAATGATTATTAGTTTCAAAATTACTCGTATCAAATTCCGACAAATTATCACACATATCTTTATAAAAATCTTCTGTATGTATCAAATATAATAAACTATCTGTATCAGTATAACATAATTTAGCTTTACTGGCATATTTTTTCTTAATATAATTATAATGAAAGTTATATACATGTTGCTTAGAGTATTCTAATACCGAAAATCCAATATATATGGGTCTATCTAAAACGAGTTTTTCAGGACTCAGCTGTATAGCTATAAAATTTTCATTAAATATAGAAACACTTTTTAAATTAGGTTTTGTGATTAATTTCTCAGCACCAATTAACTTATTCGTTTTATTTAAAGTGTCAGTCCATTTGGTGACTAATTTTACGTCAACGTGCTTACGTTTATTTTCTATTGTTTTACCAAATATGGAGTTATTTAATAGTTTGAAAAAATCTCTTTCGAATGATGTTAAAGCTGCTTGCCGCAATCTAGTATTCAGATCTATATACTTTTTCAAAAAACTTTCTTGTTTAAAACAAAGAATTCTGTGAATTTTTTTCAACACAAGACCATTTTTAATACATTCCTTTAAATGAACGAAATGAATAATGTAATTATATTTATCATATAAATTTGCAATTAGTTTTTGAGTTTTTCCTCCAATCGGTATAAATTTCTCAGGAGCGAAAGGCAAGTCACTATGTGAATTGTGTAAATGATCTGGATACGCTAAATCTACTTCTAAAATATATCCATACTCCCCATCATTAGGGACATTAAGTATATTAAACTTTTCCATATCATTTTTTCTCATGAATTTAAATCCTGATATTGGTAATTTTTTCGTCATAGCGTATCCGTAAAGGTTATTACAGTCCAAATATATTAAATATGTTGATGGTTTTGAATTATCATAATCAGGTAAATAAATATTATTAGCTTTAGCGTATCTGTGAGAACATTGAGCTAATCCTCCACGTATTCCTTTTTCCAACATTTCATAAATTTCTATATCATTAATCAATTCTAACTGCACGCCTGTATAAAGTAACATAGCATCCCAACTCAATCCAGGTGAAGTTACATAATACGCAGGGTCGAGTTTATAATACCGTAAACAGATATTTCTAAAATTTTCAAATACATCACATAATAACAGTACATCACACTTTAAATACAAGTCTGTATATTCACCGAGAGAACTTATATTAAAATACTTCCACACAGTCTGAGCATGTTCATATTCAGCTTCAGTTATATGTTTCATTTGTAAAGTGTTGTAGAAATTATCCTTAGCAGGCAGTTGTGTTTCATTGTATGTTTGCCATGAACAGATGTATTCATACGGAAATATGCCTTTCCTTCGCAATAAATTGAATTGATTTTTGTCAGGGAAATGTGATGATAAATGAATAAAATCATTTTCAGATAAACTTTCGCATAGTTTGTCAAGGCTTGAACTAAGAAATTGAAAAGAGTCTATGAATTTTAACTGTATTGGTTTACATCCTTTCCCCATATTTATTATTTTTGTTATAGTTATATACTTTTCTTTAGTTTGTGCTATAACTTTTATCTCACCATCGTATTTTGATAATTCTGTTATAAATATATGAGAATCATAGCCAGCCAAGTTGTGAAAAATAATAGGTATAAAGGGGCACACTCTGTAAATTAAATTACAATGCGAATGTGCTGCGCCTCTGTACTCGGATGTAATGTGGTCATGATCACAAACCTTATCATCAAATAACAAATTATTACAAATATGGCATGTAGTTGCTGTACGATAATTATTAATTTGCTCTCTAGTCATAGAACGCATTGGTTTCTTTCTCATCAAAATTGTATGAATCAATTTCGCTTCCTCTATCAATTTTTTAACAAATACTTCCACACAGTTAGGTCCTCTATATGTAACGTATTTATTTAAACTACTATCATGTGAGCAACAGACATAAAATGCAAAACAAGATGGTTGATGTAGTTTCTTCTTTATTGTGTTTTTATCACACTGTTCTATTTCATACTCCATTAATATACTTTCAAAATCAGCATATATAATAAAATTTATTTTTTGCTTTCGTTCATAGTTTTTGAATTGCAATGCACTGTTTTTGTCAGGTAGTATAGTTAAAATTTTGGAGCAACTATGAGAATGATACTTTGTTTCGGAGGTAAAAAACTGCAAACAAGTCTCGCATAAATACATTCGACCTTTATGGTATGAAACTTGTCGTCGCACTAAACGTAAAAGGTTTTTAATTAAACAGTAATGACTTTTCCTGTTTTTTTTCAAAATACAGTAAGTTAATATGTTTATCTTTTTTACATTTCGTCACATATAGAGGGCCAGTTACAGTATAGTTATCATTTAATCCGTAAACATTAATACTTAGCTCACAGTTATTCTTTTCAAATAATTTGATGTCGTTAAGTGAAGGTGGAAATGAAATCCCTTCTAGATTAAATATTGAACTAAAATGCGGATAGGAGTTCGTTCTGCAGACATTATTTTTGGCTGGATATAACGCTGCGACTATACTCCACAAAAAACAATACTCATCATTATTCTGTATATTCAAACAACTTTTTGTATTTTTAATAACATCAGGTAAGTCCAAATAAGTACCACCCCGCAAAGGGCAATATTTATTTATATTTAATTCCAAATGACTTATGGATACAATTGACCACCCAGATTCACAATGCTCAAATTCGGTAAGTTTTCTTTTAAATACTTCTATTATTTCTGTGTATATATTACTGAAATCAGTACTATTGTATATAATCTCATATCTCGTATTAAATGACTTTAACTGCTGCTCATTTGATTGAGGTAACATAAAATAAGCAAACAGTTCAAAATTAACTTTGATAGATGTGTTTTTCGCCAGTAATAACTTAATAATTTCTGAGATATATTGTCGCTTATCATCTAAGAACGCCTCTGGTATGAGGTTCTCGTCTTCTATAGATGGATTTAAGCGATAAGTCATAATTCTATTCTTAAAAGCTGTTGCTATAATTTCAACATTTTCAAACCTTGATTTCATTAGACAATTCGATTTATGGATATTAGTTCTCTTATGGTATCTATATTTATGTACTGGAATCTCAAGTTTACATTTGTCACAATAAATAGTCTTTGATAAACATTTGGGTTCATTCGTATTATACTCTTGTTCTGGGATATCAAATTGAGTTGTATCATTATTTTTAATAACATTAGAACTTTGCGAGATGTGATCGGCAGGATGAACTGGAAACAAAAACAACGAATGTTACACATATAACATTATTTAATGAATATAATTAATCGATTACATGAGGTTATAAAATTAATACTTAGTTTAACATTATAAATGTTACAATAAAATATTTGCACATAATTATGTATTATGTTATTTGGCCGTGAATATGTTAGCCGTGAATATAATTTAAGTAGATAATAAAATTTAATTATTTTATTGATAGGAGCTTATAAATGTGGGCGTTTGATTTTTGAACTCTTTTCTTGTGCTTGCGATAAAAGCGTTCATATGTTTCCAGCCATCAGAATCTTCATTGGTTTTATTTTTAATGGTTATAATAGAATGACGCCATCTATTTACAGGCTGTACACTCTCTATCTCATCAGATCTATAAATTTTAACTTCAATGTAAAACGCACCTTTCTTCTTTTCATCTATTTGACGGGAAAAGCCGTTTGCCAATCTCCTCGTAATGTAGGAGAAAATAGCAGGGGGCTTTTTCTCCGCAGTAATTTCAAGCGCGTCGTCATCGCTGTCGCTCCTAAACAGCTCACGAGCAGTAGTCTTGGTCACGGGAGTGATGGGGTGAATCTTCCGTTTCTTGCTTGTGGACGGATGCGAGCTGCTCATTGACGCTAGCTTACGTTTCGTCTCCCCCTTCGGCTTGGTTTTCACTGGTATGTCACTCAGCGATTCGTCTTCCGATGGGAATAGATGGTCGGCTGTGTTCTTAGACCTGAGAAAGTAGAAAATCAAAAGTTAACAATTATGATTAAGTAGTCGAAAAATAGGACGAATGTAATAACTGAATAATTGAATACTAGAAAATAAATAAAATATTAATTTATTAATTGCGTGTTCACTTGATTGAAAGAATACTAAAATCAATGGAATTGTGACATGAACATACTAAGTAATGCAATAACTAGAAATTCTTTTAAAAGAATTCATAATGTGTTGCTAAATATATTTAACTAAAAAAAGTAATGGGAAGTACTTACATTTTAGCAGGTAGATTTTCCTTAGGCGGTTGACGTTAAGATGTGGCTGCTCTTAGCAGAAGAATTTTAATGATCCAGGTTCTTCAGGACAGCTCTTAAATAGGAGTAAATCCGCGTGATGCTATTCCATTTAAGGGATAGGGCACGTGTAACTAAAATGCTTTGTCAGACATGCCACCCAAATATGAAATAAGTAATTTAAGTAGCAGAAAAATTACTGAGCAATAGCAGTTCACGTAATTTCAACTTTATGCGCAATCATATAGAATATAAAATAGAATATGATGATAATAGTGAATTATATATCTAAGTAGAATTGTTCCTCAATAAAACTGTTATAGGTATTGTTATACTAGTTTTTAATTTATTTATAAAGTAACGTAAGTAGATAGGTATATCTGTATGCTGGAATTGAATGTTTTACACCCTCAAAAAGTATTTAAATTAATTTTGGGTACGTATCCCGTTTGTATGTTTGTTATTCAATCACGCAAAACTGGCTGAACATATTTTTTATTACACAAATAGGTTACAATCAGGATATGGACTTATCTTTCTAATAGATATTTAAAAAGAGGAGACAAACCCAGACGTAACAATAGTATGCCGGTTTGCTAGTTTGTTTTGATCTGTTTCCGTATAGAGAATTACAACTTTGCAAAATCACTAACAATGACATACTACTTACATACGATGATGTTGCCTGTCGCATCTGTATAATAAAATGTACGAAAAGATTACAGCGGACAAACGTACTGTAGTATTTATTTTATCGATATATACATACGGTAGGCAATAAAATGTTTGGCGCCGTGATGTCTGGGGTTTCAATTTCAGCATACCATTTTAGTCTAGGGTATCAACATTCAACAAAAACATACGACTTTGAACTCTATTGATTAACATTAAATTAAATATAAATTGATAAAAAAAGCATAAAATCAAATCACTTTATTTCTGCATGTCCTCCTAAGTACTGACCGGATAGAACATTATTATCGTGAAATGTCGGTAAGTGTGATAAAATTTATTACTTAAAAAAATAATAGTTACTTACCTATTAATACTAAGAATTAAAAAAAATGGATAATAGGTAACCATTATTTAGTACAGGTGTCTAGTACACCACTATCAATATTTGTTTGAATATAATGCTTTGTTCAATCAAAATGTTTGTATAAAGATTTGAGACTTATTTAACAAGAATTCCTTTTTTGTGTTTTCAGGACACGGATGATCTTTTCAATTTTGTACCAATCAATCAACCAGCAATTCAACAGTCATCAGGACAAAAAACTCTGGGTCTTACTCGTAAGAGACCAAAAACAGATCAAAAGTTTTTTCAATATATAAAGAAACCAGTCACACGCGGGGCAAAAATAGTCAAAATCGAAATTTATGATATGGACAATTTTCCAAAATCCGAACACCCAATATGTAATTGTGAAGCTGACCTGTGTGTTCAGCATGTTGTAAAATCCATATTATATGATGACATATATTCTAGGACGAGGGAATTAATAAGGAGAATTCAGGATGACATCGATCCAAAAGCGTAAATTTAATAAGTAATAAGTCCGCAAGCAACTATGTTATTATATAATTAAATTGATTTTATTTAAAATAAAAGAATACCAAAATAAAGTTCGTTTTATTTCTACTATGAATTCCTATTTTAATATAAAGTGAATGTAACTGTGCTATATAAGGCCGTGGCGGGCAAGATTAGCGCATTCCATATTCAATGCTCTGCCGCGCTGTGTCGTATAGAGTAGGCACTGTGTATTACTGATACTTAAATATGCACACTTGAATAGTGGAGTGATCACTACTGAGCATGAGGTCTTGGGTTCGATCCTATTTTCCATTTGTATCGAATATTTAGCGCTGACCCTTCTATATGAGACTTAAGCGTAACTGAGGCGAAACGTAGTCCACACTATTATTTATTTTTGATAGTAATTAATGATTGTTGAAATTCAAACAGCTACCCCAAAGTATGAATTTATTGATTGAATGATAACCCATTTTCAAGTAGAATTGCGGGATTTGTATGGAATATTTAGGGCTGACCCTATTATATGAGACTTAAACATAGCTGAAGTGAAACGTAGTCCAAACAATTATTTTATTTTTGATAGTTATTCAATGATTGTTGAAATTCAACAGATACCCCAACATATAAGTTTATTGATTGAATGATAACCCATTTTCAAGTAGAATATTCTTTTGTTTAAGTTTGTTATTACTTATTCATTCACACTCACACTTCATTTATTATGGCAATCGAATATTATACCCACAATTAGGCAGACTGATTGAGTGACCAGTTCATTAAAAATTTAATTAAAGTTTACGAATAGAGCCAACTGATTGATAGTCAGGTACATTTCATGTGTGGAATTGGGGTTCCTGGATCCTCCTTGATCCAGGAACCCCAATTCTACACTACTGAGCTGTCAGAGCCATTTATAACTTACCTCGTTGCGAATCTCTTAGAGAACTGTTTAAAACGATAAATATAATGACGGTACCTTGCCAATTTATTTATGCGAACATCATGTATGTAAGAAAAAACCAACATATCTTTAGTAAAGTAGGTGATAGACATAATTTTAATACCAGGAATAAAGATAAACTAGCTCAACCATATTTTAGACTGTCCAAAGTAAATACATCTTTCATGGGGTACTGTGTTAAATGTTACAACAAAATTCCTTGTGATATATTAAAACTAAACGAAAGGAAATTTAAAACATATATTAAGAATAAATTATGTCAACAAGCATATTATAAATTGGAAGATTACATTCAAGATAAAAATGCTTGGAAGCATGCTGGTCCAGCTCCATAGGATATTTCATCCACAGTGTAGACAAAACCAAACTGGTGGCTAATTAAAACTGATAATGATTAACTACTTTTACTTTTACAATTATAAATTAGACACAATTCTTTTTTCTAATAGTTGGAAGCGCTGGCTCACACATTATTTTTCATTTTTTGAGGAAGGTAATTTATTTGTAAATGTGTTACACTAAATGTTCGTGAACTTGATTAGCTTCCATTTCCTAATTAATTTTAATTTTTATTATGTTTATATACTTTTTTGACGGAAATGGTTTTGACATTATATACATTCTTGTCTTCACATTTAACAATGTACAATTAATAATATTGTAACAACATTATTTTAAAAGAGTAAGTATGGAGTTTCTTGCCCATTCTTCTCCATACGTAACAACATTTCCGAATGGGCGGTAGATTCACTTTTGTTTATAAGTATGACGTTTCAAAGTGCCTTTTTTGGCCTAATGGAAATAAATGATTTGACTTTGACTTTATTTATCTATTCAAATATACGGGTTTTAGAAGTATCCCCATATCGAGTATAGACATGATTTGGGGCACAAATATACCTCCTACCTTTATGGACCTTGCGAAAGCCTGCGACAAGGTGTCGAAGCCGATTCTGTTTAAAAAAAATTGAATGCTTTGGCATTAGGGGCACTGCACTCGATTGGTTCGTTTCTTACCTGACTGAACGCTAACAGAAGATCTGTTTGGGAGACTTCAAGAGTTCCATCGTTATTGTTATGTACGGGTTGCCTCAGGGCAGTGTCTTGGGCCCTACTCTATTTGTACTGTATGTTTGTCTTATTGCAGGCGAGCCAGCTGATGGC
Organism: Athetis lepigone; assembly: GCA_033675125.1. NCBI lineage: Eukaryota > Metazoa > Arthropoda > Insecta > Lepidoptera > Noctuidae > Athetis > Athetis lepigone. The sequence continues at coordinate 3,348,429 of CM066218.1, read as the reverse complement.
GGGCTGTCACCTGCCGCCGTTGTACGTGGGCGTGGAGTGCTCGCTGCTGAACAACTTCACCATGTGCGAGCGGTTTCTTACGCGGGCCGCGGCGCTTCACAACAATGCTAAGGCTAAGGTCAGCTCCAACTTCATTAGAATTACTTGCGATGCAGGCAGTTGCCACTTGCCGCCGCTGTACGTGTCTACTCTGCTGCGACCTCGGCACTTCTTCTTGGACCTCGGACTTCTCTTAGTCTCACTCTTGTCAAAAATAACTGAGTTAAGGCTTGCTTGCGTCTATCAGGCGCGATGTAGTTTTATAACATGTATAAATTTCATTATTTCCAGATAGTAGAAGAGTCAGAATGCAACGAGAAGGTGAAGTGGGGCCGCGTGTTGTCGCTAGTGCGCGAGCCGCACGTGGCGCACGAGGCGGGCGCCGCCGCCTTCGCCGACGGAGACTACTTCGAGGCGCGCAGTCTGTGGCTGCTGGCGCTGGAGGCTGCTACACCGCCTGACAAGCAGGAGGTCAGTAGCCTGACTGTGTATGTTGGACTAGTCGTGTTGGTGTCTACTTCGCCGACGGAGACTACTTCGAGGCGCGCAGTCTGTGGCTGCTGGCGCTGGAGGCTGCTACACCGCCTGACAAGCAGGAGGTCAGTAGCCTGACTGTGTATGTTGGACTAGTCGTGTTGGTGTCTACTTCGCCGACGGAGACTACTTCGAGGCGCGCAGTCTGTGGCTGCTGGCGCTGGAGGCTGCTACACCGCCTGACAAGCAGGAGGTCAGTAGCCTGACTGTGTATGTTGGACTAGTCGTGTTGGTGTCTACTTCGCCGACGGAGACTACTTCGAGGCGCGCAGTCTGTGGCTGCTGGCGCTGGAGGCTGCTACACCGCCTGACAAGCAGGAGGTCAGTAGCCTGACTGTGTATGTTGGACTAGTCGTGTTGGTGTCTACTTCGCCGACGGAGACTACTTCGAGGCGCGCAGTCTGTGGCTGCTGGCGCTGGAGGCTGCTACACCGCCTGACAAGCAGGAGGTCAGTAGCCTGACTGTGTATGTTGGACTAGTCGTGTTGGTGTCTACTTCGCCGACGGAGACTACTTCGAGGCGCGCAGTCTGTGGCTGCTGGCGCTGGAGGCTGCTACACCGCCTGACAAGCAGGAGGTCAGTAGCCTGACTGTGTATGTTGGACTAGTCGTGTTGGTGTCTACTTCGCCGACGGAGACTACTTCGAGGCGCGCAGTCTGTGGCTGCTGGCGCTGGAGGCTGCTACACCGCCTGACAAGCAGGAGGTCAGTAGCCTGACTGTGTATGTTGGACTAGTCGTGTTGGTGTCTACTTCGCCGACGGAGACTACTTCGAGGCGCGCAGTCTGTGGCTGCTGGCGCTGGAGGCTGCTACACCGCCTGACAAGCAGGAGGTCAGTAGCCTGACTGTGTATGTTGGACTAGTCGTGTTGGTGTCTACTTCGCCGACGGAGACTACTTCGAGGCGCGCAGTCTGTGGCTGCTGGCGCTGGAGGCTGCTACACCGCCTGACAAGCAGGAGGTCAGTAGCCTGACTGTGTATGTTGGACTAGTCGTGTTGGTGTCTACTTCGCCGACGGAGACTACTTCGAGGCGCGCAGTCTGTGGCTGCTGGCGCTGGAGGCTGCTACACCGCCTGACAAGCAGGAGGTCAGTAGCCTGACTGTGTATGTTGGACTAGTCGTGTTGGTGTCTACTTCGCCGACGGAGACTACTTCGAGGCGCGCAGTCTGTGGCTGCTGGCGCTGGAGGCTGCTACACCGCCTGACAAGCAGGAGGTCAGTAGCCTGACTGTGTATGTTGGACTAGTCGTGTTGGTGTCTACTTCGCCGACGGAGACTACTTCGAGGCGCGCAGTCTGTGGCTGCTGGCGCTGGAGGCTGCTACACCGCCTGACAAGCAGGAGGTCAGTAGCCTTAACGCCCTTGTCTAATAAAGCATTGCCGACAGTAATGTCCTTAGAGGTCAATATTAGTACAACCCCAACTCAAGATTTCTTTCGATTCATTAAATGCCCAGTAAGTTACTTACTTTTACATCTCTCATATTTGGTAAGTAGTTAACTACAAGCTCCATTTGGGGGTAACTTATTACCCCCAAATGGGGCTTGTAGGTAACAAATTAGCGCTCTAGGGTAATAATTTTGCTAGAAAAGACCTAGGGTGGTAAGTAATTAAAAAAAAATCTCTTCACTCTTTCAAAAAGTTCGCATACATCTAACCATCATACTGGCAATAGACATCATGCATTCAGCCCAATGACAAAAGAGGTTGTTTCGCTATTCAGCCTATGTATGAGTATAATAGTCATCAATTTTAAATATCGAACGGCGAAGCTCAATTTCGTTCCTGAAAAAAAAACAAAGATGAAAAAAGGCGGGAATGCAAAACTTTTACTTTAAATATTGTTTGTTTTTGGGATTTTTTTATAATTACGTGCTAAAAAACATGAGTTCTGCAAGTGATAAAGATATAAGCTGCACTCCCGATTCAATGAAAATGGAAGCTGAAGCAGCAATTAACACTATTTTGCCTGAAAGTTCTAAAGAGAGATATTTGAAAACTTACGACGAGTTCATGAAGTGGCGATGCCGGTTTTTTTCTACTTACCTCACAATCGAGATGTAAAGCAAAGTAGTTAGCTTTGGTGTAAGCATCAATTGCACCCTCGAACTGTAAATATCTCGGGCTGCAATTGATGCCTTACAGCCCTTGGCTACTAATCTACTATTACTGATAGACTCTTTAATTGTGCATTATTTTCGTCTTGTATAAAGGGCACGCACTGAATATCCATACTAATATTATAAATGGAAAAGTGTGTCTGTCTGTCCGTCTGTCTGTATGTTTGTCTTTCTTTCACGGCAAAACGCAAGACGAATTGACGCGATTTTTTAAGTGGAGATAGTTGAAGGGATGGAGAGTAACATAGGCTACTTTTTGTCTCTTTTTACCGCGAGCGAAGCCGCGGGCAAAAGCTAGTAGTGTCATATATTTGCAATGTCACGCGATAACGAGCAGTACATTACAGAAGATGTATATCAGTTGTCTCGTCGAACTATATCCTCTGCCTCGCTTGGGATCAGGGGGCCTAGCTACCACAAGCCCTTATAGCAGTATTACTTTGATATTACTTTCAGTGGGCAAGAGACGGTGCTAGACAACATGTCTAACGCTGCCACTTGCACACTCTGGAACAGGAATATTAATAATAAAAACCGGTCAAGTGCGAGTTGGACTCGCGCAACGAGGGTTCCGATAATGGAAAGTACCCTATAGGTTTTGAATCCCTCGCAAATATCTAAATGCAATATAAACCTCCGTATCTTTTTATTGCGTTGATTTAGAAACTTGAGTTTTTCACTGCTTTATGAGATAGCAGACCTAAGTATGTGATATTAGTTTCCGCTTGATATCTTGACGCATTCCTAAGAAAAACGTTCTTGACAGACGGACGAACAGACGGACGCCTGATGTAAACAAACTACAAATTTACGGTTTTCGGAGTTTTTACCATACTTGTGCTACATGACCTTGCTTCTTGCCAAATTTCATGATTCTAGGTCAATTAGAAATACCCTATAGGTTTTGAGTTTTGATTCCCTTGAAAATGTCTAAATATGCAAAATAAACCACCGTATCTTTTTGTTGCGTTGATTTAGAAACTTGATTTTTTCATTGCTTTTAGAGATAGCAGACTTGAGTATGTGATATTAATTTCAGCTTGATATCTCGACGCGTTCCTGAGAAAAAGGATCTTGACAGACAGACGGACAGACGAACGTCTGATGTGAACAAACTACAAATTTACTGTTTGCGGAGTTTTTCCTTTACTTGTGTTACATGACCTTGCTTCTTGCCAAATTTCATGATTCTTGGTCAATGGGAAGTACCCTATAGGTTTTAATTCTCTTGCAAATTTCTAAATATGCAATATAAACCGCCGTATCTTTATTTTGCGTTGAATTAGAAACTTGATTTTTTCACGGCTTTGAGTGATAGCAGACCTGAGTATGTGATATTAATTTCGGCTTGATATCTCGACGCGTTTCTGAGAAAAAGGGTCTTGACAGACGGACGGACGGACGGACAGACGGACAACAAAGTGATCCTATAAGGGTTCCGTTTTTACCTTTTGAGGTACGGAACCCTAAAAATGATTATTAATCTCCACAAATTACACATTTTGTATGAGGACAATTTTAAAGTTAAATATACAAGAATAAAACAATCTTACTTGAAACGCCCAGCCACCAGATGGCCATGTGAGCTATCCCAAGTTGTTAATTTATTGAACCATTGCCCACCAGGTGAGTCCGCGCTGGGCAGCGACACTAGACGCGCTGGGACACGCGTCCCGCGCGCTGGGGCGGCCGGGCGAAGCCCTGGCGTGGCACGAGCGAGCCCTGGCGCTCCGCCCCGCGCGCCCCGCCACGCTGGCCGCCATGGGGCTGTGCCTGGCGCTGCTGGGCCGGGAGAGAGAAGCCGCTGATGTACTGCATGCGGCGCTCGCTAAAGACCCGGATGATGTAGTGGCTCTAGCACTCCTTGATGCGATAGTGGATAGGCTGGATGCGCAGCTGACAGGTTAGTTGACATAGTTTTATTATGTTGCAGTCTCTTTTTACAACCGAGTTTAAGAAAAGAGATTAAAATTCGAGCTACAGGCGAGTAATAATGAAATGCTCACTTGAATGTTATATTTTTTAACACAATGAAGAGAAAATTACTTTTTGGACGAATGAGGAACAGAGTGTAAAGTCCCTCATCCTCCGTTGAACTGGGAGGATCCTCAGACCAGACGGGTGTTGTGTCTGGTGGGCTACTGCCCGACGGTTCTAGTCAGGATTGTTGTACATGATCTTATGTCGCCGATAACTCATATATCGCGATGCAGGATTATCAATTGTAGTTCACATATTCGGCGATAGATGTCGCCACAACTTCCTTGATTGCCATATTAGAACTGAAAGTTTCCAAGTTCAAAATCGTTTAATAACCACGTAACTGGTTAATCGAATTTAACAAAGTAAATAATCGAAGTAAAAAACTGTAACTAAACTGTAAGAAATCATTTTACGAGCTTTAAATATTTTCATCATTTATTAGCTTTACGGCCGAATACTAAAGGTGAACGCAGATTTGGCCGCACCGCACGCGCCGCAGTCTTCGCATTCGAATTCTTTGTATGAAGTTCTATGCCACCTCGCACACCTACACGCGTCGCATGCCGCAGACCCTGAAACGACCGAAATCCCCAATCCGCAGCTGATGACGTCACCCGCACGCAGCGGACGCTGTGGCTAGCGCGGCGCGGATGACGTCATTCGCATCCCCGCCCACAGCAGCGTAGCGCGAGCCGAACCCGGATGCGTGCGTAGTGCGTAAAATATCGATATTTACACGAGGGATATCGATGTTAAAAAAATATCGGACCGATACATCGATATTCCTGACGATATTTAAAAAGAAATATTAAGTTTGGCTTATTTTGGACAATAAGTCTACTAGAAACAGTCTACAGTCTACTCCATTTAGCACTAAACTATTGTTTTAAAAATTAAAATAAAAACACATATTGTTATTTAAGAAAACGTTTACTTTTTTTAATTAAAAAATCTAGAGATAGAATTAAGAAAAAAGAAGCTTAGATAGCCTTGTACCTAGAAGTCTATTTCTTTCTTGGGTAATGCTCAATACGTAAGCGCGTGACGGCGACCAAACGTGTTGACAGCTGTGTGATCCTCAAACAACTAAAGAGCGATATCTTTATTTTTTACTAATGTCGTCGATACATCGGCGATATATCGTTCATAAAAACATCGATGTTTATATCGATATTTATGAGCGATATATCGATATTTTAAAACAATCGATGTATCGTTTTCATCCCTATGCGTGCGGCGACGGGAACGACTGCAGTGACTGCGGTGCGGATAGATGTGCGATGCCATTAACAAAATGCGATGACTGCGGGGACTGCGGCGCGTGCGGTGCGGCCAAGTCCGCGTTCACCTTTAAACCTCACTTAATTTTAAGACGCTGTCAATTTTTTTTGTAAATACTTAAATCTTTTAATAGCTTTTTGTTTGTTACCTAACAAATTCTGTAAACAAAACCGTTGCTTTGCTAACCAATCACTAACAATATAACTCTACATTGTTCCAGAGGAAGAGATCCCTCAGTTCCCGTTCCCGCCCGTGAACATATCTCTGCCGCCGAGCGCGCCCGCACACGACGCCACCAACACCTCCGACATGAGCATGAGCTTCGATTAGCAACCCAGCAACCCGGAGAACCAAGGTTAAGGCATTCGCAACTTCAATGTTAATTTGAGGACTTTCCGAGGGGCTTTTTATACCAATCAGAGGGCTTTTGGGTATTTGACATCATAAAGTAAGCAATACGCTTTTAATGAGCTGTTAAAATGCGATTTTGTATGATAATATTGCACTGTGACGTCATTTTTAGGTCATTTTTAGGACATTTTACTTTTAATCGAAAATGATTGCAAGGCTAAATATTGTATATTAAGATGTTGTCTTGTTATTTGTTATGCTGTTAAATACTCAATTGGGAATGCAGTCAAGCGAAATTGTCTATCGATTCGGGCCAATTGTGGTTTGGTTGACAGTTTTGACGAAGTTATGTCAACTGCAATAGAACTGCAAACATAAAAAGGCTACTTTAGCAGACCATATTGTGATCATAATATATTGCAAATATTTAAAAAATGACTTGCCTAGTTGGGGATCTTAAGGTTGCGTCAATATGATTTTTATTTAGCAGTTTTAATCTGATAAAGTGGCCTTTTTAGCCCAAACTACAATATTGCAACTCGTGTGCAGTCCGTCTTTTTGGAGTCGAAAATTTTAATCCGCGGTTGTGCGCTCCCGGGTACCCCAACAATTCGGGGCCTATCCCGCTGTATCAACTACTAGTGAACGGTTACTTACATTATGTACATATAATTTAACGTTGGTAATTAAAAATAATTTGTCTATACTGTAACAGTTTTATCTCATTTCGTCGTAATCCCCAAGGTTTTTTTTCTAACAATTTAAGACTATTTACCAGCATCTAAATAAGAGTACAAAATTAATAAAACTCTTCAGGTATTCTCTTGATCACCAACTTATTACCCAGCTGGAATACTTCCCCCCACATCTACGGTGATTGAGTGTATGAACGCGTTAATGGTCGTGCTAAGTACAACACCATTCAAAAAATAACTTTGTGCGGAGTCAAGTAAATTTTTTAATTAATATCGAGTTTGGTGTTAAGTCTACTACACACACAGGCGATACATGCCGCGCGGTTTTTGCCGGGCATTTATGCTAACATAAGATGTTATTTATCTATAATATGTATGTATTTAAAAATTATATAAGTATGCATTTCAGTTGTCTGATTACCATAACACAAGCTCTGCTTAGCTTGGGATCAGACGGCCGTGTGTAAGATGTCCCAGGATATTTATTATTATTATTATATGTGTATCTGGTGTGTGTGTGTGTGTATAAGTGGATCTGGAAATGGAAAAAGGTTCAATAAAATACAGAACTTTGCAATAACAGTATATTTGTATAGTTTAAAATCAAACAAGCGATTCGAGATAAAATCAACATTTCATAACAATATTTCAGTTTATGAACAATCCTAAAATATTAAAATCACCATGATTACGATTATACATTTTAAAAGCTTATTTATTTAAAATGTTTAAAATGATAGCGCACAGGCCTATGGGCTAGTACTAGGAGGCACATCAAAATAGATTAAAATCACCTAATTCTAGTAGGCACATACGTAAAATTATCTAAGGAACATCTCTACGCTGATGGCGTATTATATATAATATCAAATACTTTAGTAAAACTATTGATCTAGTTAACGATATACAGAGTATTTAAAAAAAATGACAAATGCCAAAAACTAGAAAACATTTCTATTACATGATCACATCTCACTTTGCTCGAATAAAAAGCAAAGTCAACAAAATAAATTCAACATAAGTATAACAAAACTTAAATCAACTGGAATAACAATAGAGATCAATAATTGAGCTGACCAGTACTCGAATGTGCGATGACGTCCAAAATATATTGTCGATACGTAGTCAAAGTTAATGTATAAATTTTATATAAAATCAACAGTCAAAATTTCACAGATATATTTAAAAATCATGGTAAAACAGTCATCAGTATCTATAACAGTTTAGGCCTCATCTGGGCTTAGAATAGAGCCATTTAATTTTGTTAAAAATTTGTATAGGGCCATTTAATTTTGGTACAAAAAGCTACATAAAAAGCAGGCTACGTATGAAAAAGTCCAAATAGGGTCATATAATTTTGTTAAATTGAGGCAAACTACGTTTAAAAGCCGGCTACATATAAAAAAGTCCAAAAACTGAATCTAATACATTCGAGTACGTAGTTAAAAGAATCAACGTTTTAGCAGAATGTTGGCGAAGCGCCGAACTTAATAGCGGGTCGACAACAGGCTCGTGTGCGCTACTTGGGCCACGTGTCCGCGTCCGCGCCGCTCGCCTCGCTCGTGCCGCTCGTGCCGCTCGTGCCGCTCGTCGCGGGAGACGGGGTGCCTGCAAGTCGTAATAACTCTTTATAATTTATGAATAAATTTAAATACAAAAATATCGACGAAAATAGGAGAATAGGACTTAATGATGAAAAAATTAAGAATGGTTTTGGAAACTTTCTATTTAAAACTCACCGTAATGGAATTAAAACATTAATGCCCTTACTAATAAACACTGTAATGTTATGTCATGAATAAAGCTTGTGTAACCATACATTCTTTGACGTATAAACCTGTCATAACTTTATGCAGCAATTATTAGTAAGACGCTAAATGTAGACTAAAATAAAAAGCTTTTTTAAAAAAAAGATAACCGACTTCAAAAACTAAAAGCTCAAAAATAACTATTTCCGAAGTCGGTGGCAACACAAATCGACCGGCAGAAGAGAAGCCACCGACTTCGGAAATAGTTATTTTTGAGCTTTTAGTTTTTGAAGTCGGTTATCTTTTTTTTTAAAAAGCTTTTTATTTTGTTTACTTTTTAGTTAGAGTCCAACATACAATCGTCTTTAAAAATCTACAACCCAAGAAAGCAAAACTGGATCTGTGCAGGCAACGTCACGGGATACCCATTAGTGTTATATACTAAAACCTTCCCCAGAATGTAACGAACACTGAAAACCGCATCAAAATCGGTTCAGCCAAACGCAAGATATTCGCGGACAAACATATATACATACATACAGGTCAAACAGAGAACCTACTTTTTTTTTGAAGTCGGTTAAAAAATCGTATTTGGTCATCTCTAAAAAAACTAGTTTTCACTTTATTTAGTAGATAAGCGAGCCCGCACAGCTTATAAATAAAGTATAGACAGAGGGTTAAAAAATGAATGTCAGCTTCTTTTAAAAACAAAACTAAGAACAATGATGACTATTCTCTTTTCCACAAATTGAAACTAAATTTAAGAACAGTGCATCTCTCAATTCATTAAGGAAAGGACAAAAGATACACATTAGTTTGGTCCAGTCAAATAAGACAGCTGAATTAATTAAATCGACACTAATAATCGCACTTTTAGAGTTCTTAATTTGATAGGACTTATGTAATATTTTATTTTCCGTCCTTTTCTTAATGAATTGGAAAGAAAAAGACACTGAACTTAAATTTAGTTTAGTTTGAGAAAGAAGAGAATTGGCACTATTGTTGACAATTTGTATAAAACAATACAACTTACTCTCGTTAGCATGGCTGTACATCCCATTAAACAAGGCGACTTGTTGTTCGCTGGGCGTGTGCGGGGCGTGCGGGGCGAGCGCGGGGGGCGCGGCGCGCGCGGGGGGCGCGGGGAGCGCCGACGTCTTGGAGTTGCGCATCAGTGGCTTGTGCTCGTCCGTGCTGTGCTGCCACGCCCAGCACGAGCGGCAGAAGTAGCTGGAATTGAAAAACTTTTAGAGAGCGTACCTATCAAGTATCTTTACGAAACTTGTTTTTTAACAACTAGGGTACTTTTTTTTGTAAATGACCGTAGAAAGACTAAATAGGTAACGTAACTAATAAATGTAATATAAATGACCATAGAAAGAGGCTAGATAGGTTTCTAATAAATGTAATAGAACTAATTTCACAGAACCACAACCAAGGTTATCGTGGCAATTTACCAACCACTCTTCAGGTTTTATTATTATGCATATGAACTATCTAAAAAAACATACATTCATCTCAAACTCAAAAACTTGAATTTTCAGTCAAGCCCTCGACATAGATTGTCGCCGGGAAGCATTAAAAACATGAGAAGGAAATTTTAATCTTGTCTTTTAGATTTAGAATTTAGTTTTAATAACATTCTTAATGACACACAAAATAAAAATAAATATAAAAATTGCGAACTAAACTACAACGGCTAGCTTAACCAAAAACATTAATATGTAAAGCTTACCCGAAGCAGATGGGCTCTCGACAGAAGTAGGGTCCCTGCTGCAGGTTACACATCGAGCACATCGAGTCTTCCAGGTACGGGTTCACTTGCACCTGGAAAAGAAGTTTATATTCATTAGAATGTAACGACAGTTAAAAGTTTTCGTTAATAGTCAAACTCATTAAAAATGTTACAAAATTGATTACGGAATTTTATTATTTTAATTATGGAACATTATACAGAGACTGCAAGTACACTAGTTTAGTAAAATTCTTAGTATATAACAAAAAATGCACTTCCGAACTTTTTATAAAAATGTAAAGTTATTGCGCCTTAAACATAACGTCTTTATAGTCAGTGGGCCAATCTGTTCCAGCAACTAAACGTAATCGACAAACATTTGTACGGAAAAAGCAGCCTTAAAACAATTGTGCAATAGCGTGTGAAAGCATAGTAACCAGTTCTTAAGTACATTTGAATTAGGTTGATATTACAATGACATTACCTTTTTGGTGAACTTCTCTGTGTGTATCTGCACGTAGGCGGCGGAGATAGCGCGCACGTATGAGTGCACGTTGTTGAACGTGACACGACCGGAACCGATGGGGTATTTGTACTTGTCCGTGTCTATACCTGAAAAAGAAACTAGCGGTTAGAAGTTTTGTCATGGTTGTACTGAACTGTTAATGACATTTCAAGATCATTGGTGGGTATGTGGGAGTAAAAACAATTTAAGTAGATTTAGTTATGAGTACAGTGAGCGTCAAAATATCGGGACGAATAGACCGTTCTAAATATCGAAACAAAAAACTGTAAACGTAACAGGTTCTTGTCGGAATGGCTGTATTTTACAATGTTTATTCTAAAACATTCCTTGTCATTGAATTATAGTTATTTCGACATTTTGAACCGACTACACCAGAGAAGGACCTGAACAATCAATTCACTTATGGTAAGAGTATGACTTTAAGAGTTGTACATTTTCGTCACGTTTTTAACAAAATATTTTAGCGGCCAAAGAAATACATAACTTTTACGGATCCTCAATACTGCAAAACAGGCAGTCGGACAGAAGCTTCATAATAAGCTCTCGTTAGCACCTTTCGAGTATAGAACCTTATGCCCTTACATACAACTTACATATAATCACTGTGTAAAGTCATGCAATGAATAAAGGCTGTGTAACCATACATTTTTTGACGTATAAACCTGTCATAACTTTATGCAGCGATTATTAGTAAGCCCTTTAGTGTTACCTGCATACACGACGCCGTGGAACAGGTCGTTCATGATGGTGGCGAGCGCGTAGTCTTTCCCTAGCACCTTCGAGTATAGAACCCTAGTGTTACCTGCATACACGACGCCGTGGAACAGGTCGTTCATGATGGTGGCGAGCGCGTAGTCTTTCCCTAGCACCTTCGAGTATAGAACCCTAGTGTTACCTGCATACACGACGCCGTGGAACAGGTCGTTCATGATGGTGGCGAGCGCGTAGTCTTTCCCTAGCACCTTCGAGTATAGAACCCTAGTGTTACCTGCATACACGACGCCGTGGAACAGGTCGTTCATGATGGTGGCGAGCGCGTAGTCTTTCCCTAGCACCTTCGAGTATAGAACCCTAGTGTTACCTGCATACACGACGCCGTGGAACAGGTCGTTCATGATGGTGGCGAGCGCGTAGTCTTTCCCTAGCACCTTCGAGTATAGAACCCTAGTGTTACCTGCATACACGACGCCGTGGAACAGGTCGTTCATGATGGTGGCGAGCGCGTAGTCTTTCCCTAGCACCTTCGAGTATAGAACCCTAGTGTTACCTGCATACACGACGCCGTGGAACAGGTCGTTCATGATGGTGGCGAGCGCGTAGTCTTTCCCTAGCACCTTCGAGTATAGAACCCTAGTGTTACCTGCATACACGACGCCGTGGAACAGGTCGTTCATGATGGTGGCGAGCGCGTAGTCTTTCCCTAGCACCTTCGAGTATAGAACCCTAGTGTTACCTGCATACACGACGCCGTGGAACAGGTCGTTCATGATGGTGGCGAGCGCGTAGTCTTTCCCTAGCACCTTCGAGTATAGAACCCTAGTGTTACCTGCATACACGACGCCGTGGAACAGGTCGTTCATGATGGTGGCGAGCGCGTAGTCTTTCCCTAGCACCTTCGAGTATAGAACCCTAGTGTTACCTGCATACACGACGCCGTGGAACAGGTCGTTCATGATGGTGGCGAGCGCGTAGTCTTTCCCTAGCACCTTCGAGTATAGAACCCTAGTGTTACCTGCATACACGACGCCGTGGAACAGGTCGTTCATGATGGTGGCGAGCGCGTAGTCTTTCCCTAGCACCTTCGAGTATAGAACCCTAGTGTTACCTGCATACACGACGCCGTGGAACAGGTCGTTCATGATGGTGGCGAGCGCGTAGTCTTTCCCTAGCACCTTCGAGTATAGAACCCTAGTGTTACCTGCATACACGACGCCGTGGAACAGGTCGTTCATGATGGTGGCGAGCGCGTAGTCTTTCCCTAGCACCTTCGAGTATAGAACCCTAGTGTTACCTGCATACACGACGCCGTGGAACAGGTCGTTCATGATGGTGGCGAGCGCGGCGGCGCTGAGCATGCCGTGCAGCGCGCCCACGAACACCGTGCGGCCCGGCTCCAGCCGCACCGAGCCGCCCTGCACCCAGTTGCTGTCCGACAGCGCCCAGGGGATCACTTGCACCTGCACGGAGATATTGCTGCTGGTTCTCTTGTTCACAAACTTAACTCAATTTTATTTAAATGCAGCTTTTTCTTTCCATTTCATAAAGAAGAGGACAGAAGATACATTTTAGTTTAATCCTGTTAAATTAGACAGCGCCCGACGTATATTAGTCGCCATGTTTTTAAATCGCGTCTAAATTATCTATGGAGTGTCTAAATTTGACAGGACTTTATTTTATATTTTGTCCTTTTCTTAATTAAATGGAAAGAGAAAGATGCACTTAACTTAAATTTACGTTAGTTTGTGAATAAGAGAATCGGCACCATTATTAAATAAAAATTAATTATCTAAAAAAAAAAACATAAAAAAGGTCCGCATTTTGATCTGGCTTCTGTACTTTGTCGCAAGTGACTTATGACTACATGCCATATGGGCTGTTAATTTGTTTGTCATTGATTTACAAAAAATCAAGAAGTGAATATATAAATAGAACTAGAGAAAATAAATGTGAATAAGTTGACGTAGACATTTCTTAAGTTTAATAACGACAGTAATATAAGCCTCAAATAATAAGAGGGTAAAGGGTATAAATATTAGTATTAAAAAACAAATAACAAATTTAGATTAGCTTGTTCCTACAAATGCAGACTGAATTTGACTCTAGGGGGCTTTTTTTAGAACTGAGTTTCTAAAGTAAAGGTTGTAAATACATAAATGAATCTATTATTGTGCAAAAAGACTGATAGCACTATCACGGTGATGTATACAGGGTGGAAAGTTTCAATGGGCCCTGGAAGAAAACTACATTAAATCATTAAGATAGATTATTTTACTTAAAGAAAACATTCCTTTATTTTTAAAAAGAAATAAAACTGCATTCAAAGATTTTCGAAAATTCGCTTACCACTCCCGGGAATCAAACCGGCTAAAATCCAAAAAAGTAACACGCTGTATTTTTATGACATCCAACGTTACGATTACTTATAAGGACTAAATCTCTAACAAACATAGGTAATTAAATTAAAGGAAAAGCATAAATCTTAAGAATTTTATTTTAATTGAACAAAAATTTCGACGGCTAAATTCGTTCTTTGATTTGAAGTTTAAATTTCATGGATTTCCTCTAATTTTATTTACCATGTTTGTTAGAAAGTTTCGATCCTTATAAATTACCCTATCGATTAACGTCATAAAAGTACAAGATGTGGTTTTTTTCAGTTTAGCCAGTTAGATTCCCGTCCACTTAAAAATAAAAAAAAAAATGAGCCGTCACGGGACGCCTGGAAGTGTGAAACATCGACATTACATTATCGCTACACAGTACACAAAAGACTGACTGTATATATACACCATCATATAGCGTGGCGATGCTTTGCCACGGCATGCGTCGCCACGCCAGAAATTTGTTTTACGTGCGGCTATAGATGTGTCACATCAAAAACAAAAAGCATAGTCCATACCTCCTTGCTGCGCATCTTGCGCGAGCCGATGCGGTAGTACCAGTCGGGCCCGTCGCGCCGGCTCGCGGCCAGCAGCGCGCGCACGCGGCGCTCGCTCTCGAACGTCACGTACGCGTACCCGCGCGGCGCGCCCGCCCCGCCCGCGCCGCCCATCTCGCGCCCCGGCCACTCCACGCTACGGGGATTAAAAATAAGGATTATAATAAATTAAGTTCGAAAAATTACGAAAAATAAATATAATTATGTAGTTGTTAAGGTATTATACAGAACAAGATAGGGAGGGATGGTAGTTACAATTTTAAAAAAATGTTTAAAAAAAAAAATAAACAATTTTATTGTCCGCTTAAGAAATGTGTATATTTCTCCCAAAACAACCGTGGTTATTATGAAATTTTAATAAAATTTTGAGTTGAAAAACGAAAGTGAATATTCATTTGACCGGAAGCTTAGACTTCCACTAAATATTTCCATTGTATTTTAAAATGAAATAAAGATTTTTTAATTGAGTTAAATTACATTTTTATATGCATTAATTAAATTAAATTCACACATACAAAAAAGATTAAATAAAGTCAGTTAATAGGTTTTTGAACGAAATGTTTTCATTGTATTTTAAAATGAATAAGATTCTTTTTAGTAAAATATATATTTTTTAAAATGAACTAAATTGAGCTAATTGACATCGACACAAAAAATATTAAATGAATTCAGTTAACAGGTTTTTAATCTTTCAAAGACGTACCGACAGCCGGCTGTCGGGCTGCTATTGTCTTCTATTGTGTCTCAAATCATGCGTGTTCTAGGGTTTAAACAACAATAGCACTTACCGTATAGGCTGAAAGTGTTTAAGCGTGTGCATGAGCGCCTCTTCAGAGATGTCCCAGGGCAGGCCTCCCAGGAACACCTTGGCGCTGAAGCCGCCGCTGGGGTCGGGGCAGCGGGGCGGGAGCTCTCCGCCCCAGCGGAGCACCGAACCGTTGCGACCGCATGATACTACGCCACCTGGGAAGGGAAATGGATACTGGTTACAAGTTACTGTGTTATATGTTACACGTTGCGATTGACCCAATACTTCTCAGTGTTAAATGGTTTTGTGGGTACAGTCTGAGAATGGGGCTAGTTTATTCGATAACGGATTTTACTTTTAATCTAGAACCTTGTAAAATCAATTTTAATTTTATTTCATTGTACATATACTTAAACACATAGTAATGGTCCTATAATATTTAATCATGTATGTAGAAAAAAAATTCAACTTTCATAATCAGTTTTCGGCCATGGAAATATTTTTCCTGATGCTGATCAGGAAAAATATTTCCATGGCCGAAAACTGATTCTCTAAACAAGGGGCAATTTTGAATAGATTCAAATGCATGGGAATGGTATATGCAAGTTAATGTAAAGTAAACATTAAGTTACTTACAAAAAGAAGCCCGCCTGGGCAGCATGGCGTTGCGATGGTCTCTCGAGTTATTGCGCTTGAGCCAGGGCTCGTCTTGCTCGCAGCGCTCCTTCCGCTCTTTCCGCTCGAAGCGCTCAAACCGCTCGCAGTCGAGCCGCGCCGGCAGCGGAGACACCGACGCCGAGGGCATCGCCAGGGCCTTCTGAAACATGCACTTACTGTACCACTGGCGGCGAAGGGCTTATTGCGTAGTGTAAAAAATAAATTTAAACTGGAAAGCTTCATTGGATGTCTCAAATCGAAACTGCGCTATCGAATAGATAAGATTTAAAGCAGTTAGTAAGATAATATAAAATGTTCCAATTTTTTACAGTTTCCAAAATAATTTGTACAAAGAGTACTCTACCAAAACGAAGATGCTATTCATTTAAAGCACAACTATAACCATTTATAGAACCATGTAACTACGTAACGTTATGTTAGAATTGTCTACAAAACAAAAATAACATTGAAAATGCCCCAAAAATATAGTCCCAAAAAGTAAGAAAACGTTCCTAAAAACAAAATTCAAGTTACAAAAGCAATTAAAAAGGTACTTACTAAAGACGCCACAAGGTCTGTAATCCCTCGGCCGGAGGTGGACTCCTCGGGCCACAGCGCGCCGGGCTGGGCACTCTCGCTGCAACAAGCGTACTTAGTGCTAATTGCTACATTAAACTACACTACGCTACTTAGAATGTTCACCCACGCGACGTATTAAGGTACGCAACTTTTTAATTAGTATTAATGGAGGGCAAAATGGACGCGCCGAAGTGTTGGGAAGAAAAATTCAGCTTTTAAAAGGTGAAAATGTTTTGGAACGCATATAATGGAGTTTGTTTTTACGTGGAGTATGCAGGTACATAAAGGACAAGTTTTACGGTCGGTGCTGAAACAGCATATTGTTAGAGTAGTTTACAAAACTAAAGTAGAATAGAAACTTTTTTTACGTACAAGTTTGTTATTTTTAAACTAAATGCATAAGGCCAGTTGACCCAGAGTGGTCGCTAAACCGCAAAAAAAGAATTGCAAGGGTTCTAAAAATTCTATTTTCGCTACCGTACCTGTAACTAGCGAAGGCGGTAGGATGTCGGGGCGGGAAGCACGCGGCCGGCACGAGCGCGCGCGGCGTCTGCGCAGCCTCGGGACTGCCCGGCTCCTCGCTCCAGCGCCACTCGCTGTCACCGCCGCACTCCTAAGGGAAAAACGAGATATTCTTGAAATTGTTTAAACCTTTGAAGACATGCGATTCGAGACAAAAGACCATAGCAGCTCGACAGCCGGCTGTCGCTAGGTTTCGAAAGGTTAATCATTTAAACTCCGAACTACGAACTCCATGCATTCGTCAAAATATTTGCATTGCGTAAGAGAATAATATACCTGTCTACTATGTATTATTGCCTTGAAAAGCGGCGATTTTGGACGTATGCAAAGAATTTTCTGCTCTGGATGCGATTCCACCAGAGGAGTTCTAAAGCGACAGGAATGTATGACTAACCAAGTAGAGCGCTACTTTTAGCCAAGATAAGATGAAATCTTGATAGCTTCTCTACCTGCTCTAGAATTTTTTAGGCAGAAATATACGTTGCATAGCAAGGACTTCGGCTAAGCAATATTACTGTCGCCTTCGCCCAACTGCTAATCTACGACGGCTAGTAAAACAAAGAATAGTGAATGTTAGGCAATGCTCTACCAGCCCGTAGAAGACGAAAACTACTAAGTAGTGATAGCAAATAATTAAAAACTATGGTTTGAGCTTTGCGACCACCCACGGTCTTTCGGTCTTAATTGCCAGTCAAATACAAACAATCCGTTTATTCGGCCTAATTTTCCGAGTACTTTCAGGCCAATTCAGATCACGAAAACCTATTCTAGTCTTTCAAAACTATGTAGATTTAACAGCCAAATACTAGTAAACTTGAAACATACGTCGCAGTTTCGATAAATTATTAAATACAATTCCCGAAGCACCTAATACCCCGTAACCGTATAATATACGAGGACCGCAGCTTCGGATATCCCATAAAATATGATTTGTTTCACTATGTATTTCCAACAACTTTCTCTGGGTTACTACTAACTTGTCTAATAGATGAATATGCCAACTAGAAACTAGACTGCTAGACTTAATACGCTATCTTTTCAATTTCGAAACTTTAGAACAATTAAAATATAAACAAATTTAAGTACGCGAAAAGTCTACAAGATACAAATTGAGGTACATACATTGCGTAAACTAAGCAACATTGCTTAGGCCATCAAAAACTTCCAAACTAATATTAGATAAAATTGTAGAGCAATCGAAGGCAGTCAAACGCAGCAAGTGCCCAAAAGCTAACAAGCATGAAAATCCGGGTATCTGTATCCAAGATAGTTTTCCGGGTCGCGGGCGCGAGCCGATTAAACGCGGAGGCCTTGGCATGAGCCTACACAAATAATATTATATTGCCAGATGCATGCCAATAGCCGGCGATACCCGCCAGCCGCCTGCCAAGTGCGCGATTGCTAACTTGCTTTGCAATATTGGAGGGTATGTTGTGACGCGATCTTCTTGGCAGAAACTACTTTTGTTGCTTTAAGACTTGGCTTAACTGAAGTCTGATCTGGTGCTTAAAAACTTAATGTATATTGACCTTGTTCCATCAGCTGATCAAAGAGGATCGTGTTGCGTATATTTTCAGGCCCTGATACTTTCTCGTTATGAGTCATGGACGGAGTTATGGACAATAGAAAATCTGGACGATCGTTGGATGTATTTTGAAATAAGTATTGTTTATAAAATTATGAATGAGAATAATATATTTAAATAGGACAATTTAAGTTTCAGCCATACAGTCGTGTTACAAAGTTGTCAAGAAAATAACGCCAATAAATTAGGTACGCATACGTATTTTTTGGTTTATTTTGTCCAACGAGAGCTCCTAAAAAACACCCACACTGACTAACAAGCAATAAATCCTCCCCAAACAAATATTTTCTAATCAAGGTAATGCATTTCAATAGAATCGATAAAATAACTCAATATTCCAGTTAAATTGGTTGTCATACTCGTCCGAGCCGAACGGCACATTACTAAATTGAGAAGACTCTGCATCTATTCCTGAGGTATTCAATAAATAACGGGAAGTGAAAATAGTTTTAAACTTCACAAAATTTACCTCCAAATGGGTAATGAAATATTCATGGAGGAATCGACAGGCTTCGCGTTACAAGCGACATCTAAATATTGATGTAACCGCAAATAGAATAGTTGGAAATTTTAATACAAAGCGGGGAAAGTAGGTAAATGTCACATATGAAATACATTCGGAATATGCAGACTAATGAAATGAATGGGGGCCGTAAATCTAAGCTAGAAATTGTATACAATTCCTACAAGCGATTAAGCCAACCATAAAATGTACGCATCTCATATAGACGGGGGGTGATACGGCACCCAACGATGCCGCCTAATGCAAGTGCAGTAACCCAGGCGATCCGGCCCGCATTATTTGGCACGGCCGGCCCATTAATACGGGCACTGTTTTGGCACCAATCTCTGCTAACATTAACTGGCATCAAACCGGATGTCGTACGGTACATTATGAACGGACAATAAAACCTACGGAGTGCTTTGTACTTAAAATTTGATTTAAGCTCTTGGCGCTATATGAATATAAGGAATGTGATGTATGTAGCGATGCTAGAATAAAAGCCCATCTTGGCGCCCAACATGGGGCCGCTCTGCGCTCGTTTCATTATTAAGAATTGGCAGTTGGATATGTTTAACGACTTAGCTTTAAAGTATAGTAATATAAGAATACATAAGATTACGTATGGAAGTTTCCATAATGCTACTTTTCTGTATACATCAGTCAGAATATTTCTTTAAACCTGCTATTATAGTGTGGGGTAGGAGTTATTTTTACTTCTATGCCGAAACTAAAGTGTTGTAACGTTACATTTTCGTTCCAAAAAAAAAAAATTAAAACCAAGTCTAGACAAAGGGATTTACAAAAATGAAAAAGCGGGTAGATCAAGCAAAAATTCTACATTTTGAAAGGGAAACTACATAAGCACGATAATTACAAAGCTCGTATAATTATATCGTTACACTAAAACTCACGAGGTAAAAAGATACTCACATTATAATAGTCGAAAAACACGCTCCGTATCTAGTGTGCGCGATGCAAGAAAACATTGGTTTTTAGAGGGTAGGTACTCAACGAAGAAGTTTTTCGCGCCATTCGTGCGGAGTAAAAATCCGTGAAAGCCCAGAAATTTACAAACAAGTACTAATCATTAAATTTTCAGGGCTTAAAATTGACCCAACAGCTGACAAGCTCGTATATTTCTCTTTTTAGCGAAAAGAGGGTAGGATTGTATTAAATAAAAAAAACGTTAAAAACGGAATTTTAAAAAGTACCCTCAATTTACGTAAATATTTCTTTTTAAATACGAAAACTGGCCTTCAAGATATAATGTAAGGTACTCACATTGTCCCGGTGCACGGCGGGCGCGGCCGCGGGCTCCACGAGGCTCGTGGTGTCTAGTCCCAGCAAATCTGCCAGCGAGCGGCGGTTCTCTCCTGAGCCGCCGCCACCGGGGCTGTTGTCCTGTACAACAAGGAAATTTTGTAAAAAGCGAAAATATACTGGAGGATATTGAATAGGGGCGGGTATAACATTGAAATCGTGTATAAAAACAAAGATTAAAAATTAAATAAAAATTTACGATATTCTTTATTGCACAAGGAAATGCCAGCTTAACCCCTAAATGAATATTCTTCCAGCAAACCATAATTAAAATAAATAATACAGTCCAGTAAACCCAGGAGGAGCAAGTAGTTAAAAAAATCTATGAAGATCAACAAAAAACCAGTTATCGAACTAAACATCGTTAACATATTGAAAAGGCCGTAAAATAGTGGACATAACATTCTGGGTTTGATTCCCGCACTGGACAAATAATAGCATGGCTACAGCTGGCATTTATTCATTTTATAAACGCACACGATACAAATAAAATAAGCGTGGGAAAACGTTATTTTTTAAAAATAAAAAATGAGGGTAGTTAAACAATTTCGAATCAAGCCAAATGGCGCCCATTTTTTAAGGTCAGAGGATTTTTGTTACGCACCAGAATATAAATACAAGTGCGTAGTTCTTTCTTAAATAACGTACACGGAAAAGGGGTAATGCTACCAAATTAAGTTGCTTTGAAAGTTAATAGTTACGAAGAAAGTCTAAGGCACCTAGTTCAAAAACTCAATTTGAAACATTTTTAGAAACCAGAAATATTTCAAAGTATTTTTTTTTTAGACAAAAAAAAACGAAAATCTAAGTTCAGATATCCAAAAAAGAAGTTAGAAAAATCGTACTCACCTGATGTAAAAGCGGCATAAGTGCCGCTAAAAAAGTTTTGAATTCCCGATGTAGTCTAGAGCGCGTCGAACAGAGTTCCGAGCTGGGTTCCTAGCGCAACGGCGGCGCGCACACGACTGACTAGTACAGCGCGCGCCACGAAGCACGAAGCCGCACCCACCCCACCTCTACCCCTACCACTCGCTCTACGAGACAAGCCACGCCCATATCACAAGTACTTTTTTATTAAATTCAAAGCTAAAAAAATTAAATAAAATATCAAATTACCGAACAAAATGTGTTTTAAATTTTTCTTAAAACACCAAAAACAAATTTCTTACGTAAATAATGATTTTAAGTTTTGAATTCGGAATGTATTTGCGCGCGCAAGATGGCGCCGGTAAGCACGTGGTAAACGTCGCCATGCGCATGTCTGCCCAAGTCAAATGTATTCCAATTAAATATTTAGGGAAGTTTATTTTTAAACCAATACCACGAAAGGTATTAGGTTAATTTATTCTTGCCGAGGGATATGAGTTGGTATTTATAAATATTTTCATGAGTCACACAAAAGGTTCTATTTTTAAAGTTTTATAGATTTAGTTTAGGAATCAGGATTTTTTATAAAAAAAAATGGGTATGGCAAAATCGTAAATCAAGCTTGGATAATTCATTAAAAAAAAACAATTTAATAAAAAAAAACACCATGTATAAAAATATCATTTATTTAACCACATTTATTTGGGAATAAGTATGCATTATTGCATGAGATAGACACAAAATATTGTTCTATGTTTTCTACTATCATCATTTTACTCTCATTACAATCAATCTACATTTGGGTCCTTCATACCTAAGGATACTCAAATCTTTCATACTAATATCTTGTACATAAGTCGGAAATAGCTTTTAACGTGTAGTCCGTACACGGCATTACAAAACGCAAGTTGCTTATTTGCCCACTACAGGTCTAGCAGATACACGACTCACGCTAATTTGTAATTTGCAGAAAATCTTAAAAAATACATAAACATCTTCTAGGCATATCACTTTTCATATAATCAATACATCGTTTTCATCAATAGTTTTACAATAAATGCAGTTAATAAAAGCTGAAGGAATATCGACATATTAATTATTAACTAGCTTCTGCCCGCGACTTCGCCCGCGTGGATTTTTCCTGAATTTTCTTTGCTATAAACCTCACGGAGCCCGAGACCTTTCCAATGAATGCATAACCCTGGAAATCGGTTCGTGTGTTCTGGAGTTGTAGCGTTAGGAAAGAAAACCCGACTTATTTTTATATAGTAGAAGAAGATTTATTTATATTTTTAAACTTAAAATTCATACGCATGGGGATCAGCGGGTAAAACTGCATCACGATATCTCTTTAGAATTTATTAATAATAATGTTACTCTATTGCGGAGATTTTACACATTTCGAATCGATTTCAATCACTTATCATTTATACAATGTATATTAAAAGTTGACACAGTTTAACCCGCGTTGTTCCCGTTTCCGTGGATTTTTTGGGATAAAAACTATCCTTATTTCTCAAGCTATGGACTATCTATGTACCAAATTTCATTTAATTATTAGTTCTGCCGTGAAAGACGGACAAACAGAGACACTTTCACGTTTATAATTAAAGTGCCGGGGTTGCGGAATGTTTATAATAGTTACCGTGACCCCGGAACATAAAGGGCAACCGAAGGAAAATGAGTGAGTTTTAGTCAGTAAAAGTCTGACACGCCCTCCCGCCGCACCCAGGACGGGAGCAGTCATTTGATAATTACCCACTTCCCCACAAAAAAAAATTGAAGTATAGATAACAAATCTTATTAACCAAAGCGTTTGCTCAGCAAATAGCTTCACCATTTTGGCAGTCTGACTCCTTGACAATTCTAAAGTACCTGTAAAAGGTTTGGAATAAAAGATTGTGAGTTTGAGTTTGCTCTTTGCTTCGATCTCATCTGATAGAGGGTTAAGCATGAGGTTTAAGATGGTACGAGCGAACCCAGGTGTTTCTATACATCTCCAGGATACCGTAATGAAGGCGCGAGGGAATATTGCCAAGTTTTCTAGTAAAGCACAGTTTACACAAGTCATCGTATTGGTTAAATATAGACACAGAGTATTATAAACACAACATTTAGTTCTCAATTCTTACTATTACTATGTACAGACGAAAGCACATCAAGTTACGCGAAACTGACAAGTTGTTATACAATCAACTTTAAACCTAATACTTTAACAGTAAAGATGAAAATCAATTAATGTGATTTGACAGATTGGTACAGCTTGGTACACTGGCGTCTTTCAATTTGACACAACTCTACTGACAATAATGGCTTCACATACAATATTTGGTACAACACAGAAATACAAATCTTTTAATTATTTAAAGAGGCATAGGCCCGTAATATTCTTACAAACATTTATACTGAATATTCGCAAAACTGCAGTCATATTATGTACAATCCAAATGCATTTTTATTTCAAAATAAATGTCACTTTTCACCAGTTTTTGTCTATATTTACGTCCAACACAACACTGTGCTTACAAGTAGACCTGTGAAACTATACATAAAGGGAGTTCGCCTCGGAACGTGATTAAGAAAAAAGATCTAAAACAGTACATTAGTATAAACTGTGAGTACATGTGCGTCAGAGTACAACACTGTTTTTCAATTTTCATGAATACACTATCCTTTTAGATGTTAAAAGATCTGACGAAGATTATGACCATAATAGAGAAGATGCAATATTTTTATTTTTGTTTTGACTTTAAAGAATTCCATGTAAAATAGACCACTAATATATTAAAAAGTTAAAATGTTGTAATTTATTGTAAAAAATAGCGGTTTTAAATTGACAGTTTAAACTTCCGCGCGAAAACGGACCAATAGTTCCGATGACGTCACTGCAGTGACACTTTATGTCTGGTTGTATTGTTCTTCACTAATTTTTATAACTTTTTATTATTTTTCGCCATTCCAGATACATTTATTGCTAAAATTTGAAAATAAACTATCAATCAACATCTCGTGGTCATAATAATACCGCATGAAAGCATGTATGCAATGCTTTTTTATGCAAAAAAGCATGTTGACTCATGTTGATATCTCTAACACCAGACGGGGTTACAAACTTTGTACCAGATAGTTTTGGTGGCTGAACTTCTGATTTTAAATATTTGAAGAATATGGATTTATGGAACCTTTACCTCCTGGACCTTGTTTCATGACAGACAGAGGCATATCGAAGGTGTGTTATTTCTGTTGATTAGACCATTAGTGAACATCACTAAGAAAAGTTCAAAAGATGAAGTATGATGAAGTCGAAGAAAATTGCATGCCTTCGAAATCATATTCAAAGAGTCATTAGAAGACTGCGCGAATTTGCTTTTCTAAAGCTAATTTTATTCCTACAAAACTATTTCTGTTTACTTTGACAACTAACTACGGGGGTGCGTTCCAAAAAGGGTAAGAATCACACGGAGTAGCGCGAAAGTTACTCTAAAGAGTTCCGCTGGCTTATTACCTATGAAACAGCAATCAGCAATATTTGCGCAGTGATTGCGAGATTAATCGCTTAACGTAAAAAAAATCGTATTATGTATGAATCGATTGCTAATCGCTCGCTGATTGTTCTTATGCACTTATTGCTACGATGACGATAAAGTAGCAATCGCAGACATTTAGACATTTAGTCATGCTTTGTTTTATTAGGTACCAAAGCGTTTTATTATTGTAAATATTGAATACATACCATCTTAAATAAAACAATTTTAGAAATATGGACCTTACCAAAAACAAATAATATACCAGTTTTATGTAATATTAAGTTACCTACCATGTATGTCTTCTATTTAATAACCGTAAATTACATGTAATATTTTTTTATATAATCAAAGGCAATTTGATATTAATAAATAATAAATATCCTGGGACATCTTACACACGGCCATCTGATCCCAAGCTAAGCAGAGCTTGTGTTATGGTAATCAGACAACTGATATACATACTTATATAATTTTTAAATACATACATATAATAGATAAATAACACCCATAAATAATATTGAATTAAAAAAAATCTCGATTAAGATTTCATTGTAAAAACTCGATTGTATCACATCACTATTTATTTGGAACTAAAAACCTGCAACACTGGAAATGTCATTTTTCTGACTCGAATTAAAAATCATACTAAAACCTCTTTTTAATTTTCGAGTGAATTCCTCGCACGTTTTGGAACGTGCCAGTGACGTCATTCCAGTCGCTTAACGCTGATTGGTGTTTTAAATTACGTTTCATTTCATGTAATTTCAAATTCATATTTTATGTATAAAAATAAAAATTATGCAACAAAAAAATTTGCAGAGGCCCTTCATTTACATTTTTTCAACGTTTTATTAATAAATCTTCAATAAATACTATGTTTGCATCGTCCTTATTAAATATTTGTAATTAATTACCAAGTATTTTTCTAAGCCTCTAATACTGTCGCCCCGATCCACGGTTGAGAAAATAATACTGGCGGATAGAATCAGGTTTCCAGTACTCAAATCAAAATGTAAAGAAATCTATGTATTTAGCGAATTCCAGTTTTTTTTTATTACAGTGTCAACACAGTACGATAAAATATTGCCAAGTCTTACTTCCGCCGATCGACAAACTCCCCATATAACTCTCCCTCAATCTACAGCTGCATTACATACATCTGCTTCATTCTCTGCGCTCTTCGTTTAGATGATTTCGAGGTCACATATGACCATAGGATCTGTTAGTCTTGTAGTCCGAAGAGCGGCGCGATGAGTGTCCCGGGCTGGTGCGGAGCCCCGGCCCGCGGGCGCGGCAGGCAGCCTCGCTCGTCGCTGTACATGTAGGGCAGGCGGAGCACCCAGTACGCCGAGGCTGATAACTTGATTGGTGGGGAGCCCACCGGCTGAGGGATGAAGATTGGTCCGCCTGCTATTGGTTGTACCTGAAATTAGATGTTGGGAAGTTAATAATACGAATGCGTTTTGTAGAAATAATAAGCTTTGGTTAAAAAGACGTATGAGACGATATTTCTGTACGGAAATATGTTTTTTCGTCATTTGGCTATTTCTTCACAGAGAAAAGTATGTATATAGTAGAAGCAGGTAACAGTGTCCTTTATAAAATAATTGAATAATGTGGGACCCAGATGAGAGCCTTGAGGTACACCAGAGACCCGATATGGTATTACCGTTATTTGATGGATTAAAAGTATTGAGCTCAACGTAAAATTGGCCACCCGTTAGATATGAATTGAACCAATTCAAAAGTTCCACCCATATCCTATTATAAAATAATGTTTTCAGAACCAACTTGTGTGATACATTATCAAAAGCCCTACTGAAGTCTTTACATATATCTTCAATTAGAATGCTTTAATCCATGACCTCAATCAAGTTTTTGATAAACGATACGGTACGTCAGAATTTGTAGATCTACTGTTAACAAACCCATTCTGATGGTCGCAGACACATTTAAATGAAAATCGGAAAGAGATGTGAAAACAAGTATCTCGGCTCTTATATTGTAAAGCTAAGATAAGGCAGGTCGGATAGGTGCTATAAAATACAGTATTCTTACCTTAGGGTCCATGGTGACATGCACGGGCGCCTTGGGCGTGACGACGTGCACGCGCATGAGCTGCGCGGGCGCGGCGCGGCACACGCAGGGCGCGTACAGCGGCATGTCGCGCGCCGCCAGCCGCGCGCCCGCCGCGCCCGCCTCGCGCGTCACCGCGCCGCCGCCCGCCAGCACCGCGTCCGGGCCCGACATCATGAACCTAGCACACAACGAGACATTACATTTAAGATCTAAACAGAAAAAAATAAAGAATGAAAACCAATTTATTCTTGCAGGGTGCGCTACAAATAAAAACTTACATACTACAAACCTTAAAACTAAAAACAGATAAGTAGCGTCACTACTGCGCGAAACGGCTAGCGCTCAGCATAATGCCGTGACCCATACATAGGCATGAATCCACGACGCTGGTTTTCAGCGACCGACAGTGTGTTTTTGCCTCGGAACAATAAATAACGTCTGTTATACATCGTTCCGAGGTACAAGAAAAAAAACACAAAAGGACGACATTGTACCGACGGGCGCGGCGAGCACAGACAAACAAGGAAGAAAGAGAAATACAAAACATACAACTAAACACACTAACACAAAACAGTACAATAATTTTAAAACAGGCGACATTAAACTAAAAACAACACTATATATAAAAAAAAGTTAAAGTGACCATAGATGAGATACTGACTGATCTTTGACTGATAGTCCGAACATTCTCATTCCGAACGAAGAGGTTATGTCATATTGTCGGTTTAGTCTAACGTGAGATAGGTAATGGTCAAACTGAGAACCTTATTTTTTCAGTTTAAAAATATGTCAATTCTTTTTTATTCTATAAATTAACAAAAAAAGGGCGGGACGGTTTGGAATGGATTTTGGGAATCCCACCCCAAAGGGGTAAAATAGGGAGGGCCGTGGAATATTTCTAATAGTAACCGTGGCCTCGGAACATAAAGGGCAACCGAAGGAACATGGGTAGGTTTTTGTCAGTAAAAGTCTGACACGCCCTCCCGCTCCGCCCAGGGCGGGAGAAGTCATTTGATGATTTTCCTACCCATAAAAAAGATATCCACCATTCCATATTTTAATATGGAATGGTGGATATTTTACTACATCCGCGCGGGCGAAGCCGCGGGCAAAAGCTAGTAAATAAATAAACAAACCTGTGGCCCCGAGGACATTCATACTCGAAGCCGATGAAGATCTTCACTGTTAGGTGGTGATGCGGCGTGATCTTGCCACGTCCACGTGAAGGGCCTGATACGCGCCAACCGCTCATTGATTCCAACCTAGAATGGAATACAATACATTATTATACGTCTGTCTCTTGTGACCAAATTGACCGAATTATAAACCGAATGCGACTAAAAACTAAAGAACGTTTTAACAGCTAGGTGGGAGGGAACACAAGATGAAAGCCTCTTTTGCAGCCTCTCAAAGGCGTTCGATTAAATTAACCATGTAACACTTTTGAGGAAACTCAAACTCTATTGGATTAGGAAAACATGTCTAGGGTTAATACGATCGTATTTTGAAAAAGGATATATTTAACGTTCAGATTAACGGGGTATTCTCACTGGTGTTTAAAACGACTATAGGCGTACCTAAGGGTTTAATACTGGGCCCAGTTCTATTTATAGTTTTTATAAATGGTTTAGATAGATACATAGAATATTCTTTATACACCAATAGGACAAAAACAGTAAAGGGCAACTCAAACAAATATGCAAGAGTACAATAGGCGGCCTTATCGCTAAAAAGCAGTTTCTTCCAGACAACAGTTTCAGTGTTTACCTCAATAATTACAAAATCAACCGACATAGCCTTATTTGACCATGAGCTGGAGAAGAACAAAAGTACAGACGTACCGCACAGCACAGTCCCAAGGCAGCAGATAGTTGGTGTGCGGCAGGAAGCCGGGCTGCAGATGCTCGGGCAGGCCCAGCGAGTGCGAGTACAGCGAGGACGCGCCCAGGCACACCACGGACCAGCTCGAGAAGGCCGGCAGCAAGCCTGCTGGGCTGCCCGTGTGTAACATGCCTGGGAGGTATTCTGTTGTTGACGGCTGACGGCTCATTACTTTTTCTGGAAAATAAGGCACGGTTTTTTTATTGTGGTTACTGACAAGGAACAGACAGCTACCTCGGAGTACAAAACTATGTCATCATCGATCAAACGGATTGGTGAATGGATAAATTATAAATATTATGCTGTCAGCGTTAGTCCACCATTCGACATAGGCCAACCTCAAAGCTTTCTATTATAACGAAATTACTATTTCTACTTCACACAATTTTAAGCTATATTTTAGATAGTTATAGAGTTCATCATCGTTTCCTAATCTCGTGAGTAGGTGTAGTGTAAGCAAACAAAGCAAGTTCACCTGCCACAGTATCAGCGGCGACAGGCACGACATATCGCTCGCTGGCGTGCGACTTGTCGTCGTCGTCGTCGTGCGCGGAGCCGGGCGACAGTGCGTCGGGCGCGACCAGTGTGCTACTGAGCTCTCTAGTAAGAAGACAAGCTCACCTGCCACAGTATCAGCGGCGACAGGCACGACATATCGCTCGCTGGCGTGCGACTTGTCGTCGTCGTCGTCGTGCGCGGAGCCGGGCGACAGTGCGTCGGGCGCGGACCAATGCGCACTAGACGCTGAGCCGCCTGAACCCGCCTGCGACAAACGCACTACTGACGACTCTAGCGCTTCTTCTTGCGTTACTTTTAGCGCTGCAGCTCTGTGAAGGTATATTATTGCGGGTTTAAAAGACAGCTGTCAAACAAACGGAATTTTAGAAAAAAATGTGTTTGCAAAATGCTATAACTAAAAATAAATGTTAAGTTTACATAAGACGGATATATTTTACTGATGTGACAAGTGAATTCGCACGGGTCATCTTCTTGTTAACGCAACAAAACGATCACGTTGCGTGTAACCATATATCGTAAATCGAGTAACCATGTATCGTGTTACGTGCAACCAAGTATCTTACAACATGCAACCATGTATCGTGTGTCCGCATGTCTTTCTCCTGCAGAAGGTCGTCCAACACATAGAAATGGTGAGGTGGGTGAAAAAGTACAGATGGGTGAAGACAAGTGTAGAGTATATTTACTTGTAGGAGGGCGTGGAGGGCTGGAACACGGGGCAGTCGATGGTCTGCAGCGTGGGACAGACGCCGCACTCCTCGGCCGCGAGGGCGTAGAAGGTGCAGTTGGCCTTCTTCAGCGTGTAGGGGTCCTCTCGCGAACACTTGGTGCGGCCGCAGTTGCACGCCGAGATGTAGCGCACGCCGGACGAATGTTCCTTGCTGCTGTCGCTGTGGACGAATATGTGGATAAGTGGACTGCATGGTGCATAGACGGGGATTTTTTGTTCCTTCTCGTGTGTAAGGAGTAATTTCTGACTTTTTTGAGGTGGAGGAGTAATTTCTGGCGGCGCAGGCGAGCGCAGAATGTCTAGTAATGTAAGAGTACTGACTGCTCGGGCTCGATGCAGGCGTGTCCGGTGAGCGAGAGCGCCTCGCACAGACTGCGCTCGCGCCAGAGCGCGGCGCAGGCGCTGCGCAGGCGAGCGCGAGCGCCGCGCGCCAGCGGACCGCGCGCCATGCTGTCCAGCACCGCTAGTGCGCAGCTCACCTGGGAACATATGTTATTCAATTTGATTTACGGTGCGTTTAATTCCAAACGCGCTTCAAAGAGCAGTCAACACTTGACGGGGCCCTATAGGGCCAATGCCTGCCGAAGTTGTGGAATAGTTCTAATAGTTACCGCGGCCCCGGAACATAGAGGTCAACCAAAGGAACAAGGGTGGGTTTTAGTCAGTAAAAGTCACATTCTCTCCCGCCCTTGGCGGGAGAAGTCATTTGATGATATCCATAAAAAACATTTGATTTCCAATGTTTTACATATTATTATTATTATGTTTATATTTACTTACGTGATCAAATTTTCTTAACTAAGACATTCTCTAAAAAAAATTGTTGAGGTCTATGCAATTAAAGTTTAGATACGCACATAAAGTGTTTATTATGTATCCAATATTTTGTATATTCGATATTCTAAGGATTAAAACATTTTTATTTTGGGCGGGACTACTTTTTTTTTACCCGTCTGCCAAAAGGAGGGTTACGTTTTTCTAGCGAATGTACAGTGGTGGTCATATAATTAAGAACGACTGTGTAAAAATAAACTTTTACGAAAATAACACTTTTTAACCGACTTCAAAAAGGAGGTTCTCAATTCGTCTGTATGTTTTTTTTTGCATGTTTGTTACGCGATATCTCCGTCAATGGTAAACGGATTTTGATAGTTCTTTTTTGTTTGATAAGTCATGATGCAGTGGTGGTCCCATATTAGTGTTAGTTTGTAAGCTCGCAATTGTACTAACAAATATGGATGTAATCGTGTCTGATGAGTCTGAAATAAATTATTTATTATTATTATTATTCCATTTATTATATTTAAACACTTATAAATTACATTTTTAAATATTGTTATAAAATAATAAAAACATTTAAAAATATAAAAAATAGTAGTAGCCCACCGGCATCGGGAACAGGGTCCAAGCTACCGATGGTCAGGGCTCCAGAGAGAGGAATCGCCGGACAATGCGCGCCGTGCCCAGGAGTACCGCCTTCTGTATCAGGCCCTTGATCCAGCTGCCTAGCGAGAGCCTCCTTAGGTGTTGATCGAGGCTCTTTGCTATTACGCCATTGGCCGTCACGACTATCGGCACAATGACTGCTGAATCTACGTCCCACATGTCGACAACCTCGCGAGCCAAGTCAAGGTATTTGGACTGCTTATCCTTCTCGGCTTTCACGAGGTTCTCGTCATGCGGAACGGCTATGTCAACAATCATTGCCCGACGCTCTAATCGATCTATTACCACAATGTCAGGCTTATTGGCAACAATAGTCCTGTCTGTGATAATAGATCGATCCCAGTATAATGTAATATGGCTATTCTCAAGAACTGGGTCGGGCACATACCTGTAGTACGGTACTTCCGATTCCACAAGACTGTATTTCAGAGCAAGTTGCTGATGAATAATCCTGGCTACAAGGTTGTGTCTGTGCAAATAGTCTCCGTTAGCCAGACTAGAACACCCAGAAATAATGTGACGGATTGATTCCCCGGGACGGTGGCATGCCCGACATATGTCAACCGTGCCGTCCTTCACAATGTATTTCCGGTAGTTGTTCGTCATCATAACTTCGTCCATTATCGCACAGACAAAACCTTCGGTTTCCCCAAAGAGGTCACCAAAACGCAGCCAGGATACGGACGCCAGGAAATCTACATCGGGCCCATGTAGGACCCGATAAAAGCGCCCGTGAAGCTCTTTGCTCTGCCATACAGTCCTGCGGTCGTTAGTGTCCAGTACCAAAGGTTTGCGCCAGTTCTCGCTTGCTAAGGAGAGCGGGGTGAGGCCCTTGTCCACCGAAACTACATCCCGATGCATCCCCACGGTGGCCGATAGGAAATACTCCCTGAGACTGCATATCTCACGGTTGTGCAGGGTCTTAGCGTTTAAGAAACCTCGACCACCGCACTTCCGTGGGATATACAGTCTCATCACCGACGACCGCGGGTGATGCATCCGTTTTGCAGTCAGTAGACCGCGGACCCTCCTATCCAAGGCGTCTAGTTCAGTCTGAGTCCATTTGAGTATGCCGAAAGAGTACATCAGAACCGGCATGACCCAACCGTTGAAGGCGCGCACCTTATTTCCGCCTGATAAAACACTATTTAGTACTTTATTCAGGCGGCCAAAGAAGCGCTCCCTCAACGCCTGTTTCATGTCGGCAGCATTGATGTAATACGTATTTTATTATTATTATTATTATATAATTTTGTAGCGATTGGTTCAGTGCTTCTCGAAAAATTTACCAAGAACAAAAAAAATCGACGAAATATACATTGATGATATTATTATGTGCGTTTCTTCAAGTTTCTATTTTCGTTTTATAAGATTGTAAGTAGTTTTAAGCTATTGCATAGCTTTTATCGCGGGCCTTGAGCGTGGTGACCGAATCCAGAAATTTCGTGACGAAAATAACCTAACCTAACACTCCGACGAAAGCTTAGCGAAAAGCTTTACCGCGGCAGTCTCCGAGTGCCACACGTCTTTTCGCTAAGGTCAAAAATTAGGTCGATTTGAGAATCCAAGATGGCGGCCGTGACCTCTCTCACAATATGCATCATGGGTGTCGTTTTCGTGGATTTATGGGGTGCTAAGGTCAAAAATGAGGTCTATTTGAGAATTCAAGATGGCGGCCGTGACCTTCCTCACAATATGCATCATGGGTGTCGATTGCATGGTTTTATGGGGTGCTGAGGTCAAAAATGAGGTCTATTTGAGAATCCAAGATGACGGCCGTGACCTTTCTCACAACATGCATCATGGGTGTCGTTTTCATGTTTTTTTTGGTGTGTTAAAGTCAGAAATGAGGTCGATTTGGAGATCTAAGATGGCCGCCGTGACCTTTCTCACAATATGCATTATGGGTGTCGTTTTCATGGTGTTTTGGAGTGCTAAGGTCAGAAATGAGGTCGACAAAAATGACTTTCATGATGCATATTGTCTATCGCGGGCTTTGAGCGTGGAGACCGAATCCAGAAAGGAAAAACAATACTGCTTAAATAAAATAAATAAATAATTATAATTACATAAGTTGATAAAAAATGCTATGCAATAAGCTTTACTGCGGCAGTCTCCGACTGCCACACGTCTTTTTTTTTTGCATGTCTTTTTGGATGTCCCTTAGTAGCGCAAAACTATGCCACACTATCGTAGCTTACAGTTGTAAAATGATTAATTCAATAAAATAATAATAAGTTTTATACATTAATCTTTGAAATATTTTTGTAAACTTATTAGTTGGCCATAAGAACGATGGAAAGATTTTTTTTTAAATTACAATACTTTGAAACAAGACCTCTATTCGATTAATTTTATTGCTATTTAGTGCTGTAAAAGTAAAAAAGTTGATTGTTTTTTTTTTGAAATAATGAAAAAGAAAAAAGTTGTGACGAATCTACAAAGAAAGTGATAACAAAGCTTCGCGATAGGAATTGGTTAAATTCAAAGATATCAGATCATCTGCAATACTGAAAATCGATGATATTCTACGCTGTAAAGCATTTTAACACGTATCAAACAACTTCAATTATTTTGCGTATACTTAAACAGAGAAAGTAGCAGCGAGACGATCAAAATATCGTGCGTTTCGGGAACAATACTCCTTTAAAAGGTCTGACGAGTTGAGAAAAGAATATTTTGGTAAAAATAGCTCTTCAGCGATCTCAGCGAGCAGTGTCTGAAGGCATTTGGTACAGGCAAATTCAAATAAAATTACATAAAAATATAAAGTAAATGCTTCGCCGATGTAATGCAGTTAAAAGTCTCAAACGCGTAACACACTATTAACTTAGAATGTATAACTTATAATATAAAATTACAATCTTATTTAATTAGATTTAAAAAATCTAAGTATCTACTGAAACAACTCTCGAGCCGTTTAAGAATCGTTCTTAATTATTTGGCTAGCTTTATTGCTATTTGAATTTGTAGGTATCCATTATTTATTAAATTAGTAATAAAAATAGTAAGTGATTTTAATATTTCGTACTAATCACGTTTACACTATCAATGTAGCTGTTACATGACATAAGGAATTACTTTTAAGAACGAATATAAACACGCACAAGACATTGTTTTTCTATCAAAATGTCTGGTACTACAAATCGTTCTTAATTATATGACCACCACTGTATGTCTCATACTATGGAACGCCCTACAGCCTAAACCGTTTAACGGATTTCGACATATGAGGTGTCATTGAATTTACCTTAGTTGTGGAAGTGACATACATAGGTATATTCATTTGAAAAAAAAGGCATAAAAGAATAATCATTGAATAATAACAAAAAACCAGTTGGATTTTTGTATTTTTTTTCTTATAAATAATTAGTAATAACCTGCTAAACGAGTTTTAATTGAACAACTGACCTTATGTGCGTGATGTTGGCTCGAGTAATGTGCAGGCAGTCCCTCCGCATACGACGCCTGCGCTATTGGCAACACCTGAAAATAAGACAATTTTATTGAGCAGTGAATTTCAACTGATTTTCAAACATCATGTTACACAGAAAGAAAAAAAAAGCTTTTTCCAAAAAAAGGTAACCGACTTCAAAAACTAAAAGCACAAAAATAACTATTTCGGAAGTCGGTGGCAACACAAATCGACCGGCAGAAGAGAAGCCACCGACTTCCGAAATAGTTATTTTTGTGCTTTTAGTTTTTGAAGTCGGTTACCTTTTTTTGGAAAAAGCTTTTTATTTTTTTACTTTTTAGTTAGTGTCCCAATGTCTGACTACGTTTTAGAGTAACTTTCAAAATAAAACTACTTATAAGCTTATAAAACGAAATCGGCTCCCTGCGCGCAACGTCACGGGATATCCATGAGTGCTATATACTAAAACCTTCCCCAGAATGTAACAAACATTTTGCTGAAAACCGTATCCAAATCGGTTCAGCCAAACGCGAGATAATCGCGGACAAACATACATACATACATACAGGTCGAACAGAGAACCTACTTTTTTTTGAAGTCGGTTAATAATAACTATTAGAGCAGAGTATCTAAGTTACAGTTTTTATTTTCTTAAATGTAAAGTATCTGTCGAATTTCAGCAAAATTAGACCGTACTAAGTATTTACCTTGTCGTCTACTATGACAAGCGCAAGTCAGTATCAGTAGTAGTAAAATACAAGCAAAAGCAAGACTTGCACGACCCCCTTGTAGTCAAGGGGGTCGTACAAGGCCCCTGAAAGCAACTAGTAGTCCGCGCGGCCGTGGGTCCCAGTTATTATGGGCCAGGCGCATGGCAACTGAGGATATTATCATAAATATGACAATGACAAGCACTTACCTTAGCACATCTAGCCTGTGAGAAGCGCACGTCGGTAGCGAGCGCGTCGTACAGGGCCCCTGACAGAGACTCGTCGTCACTGGGGCCCGTGGGCTCCAGGTATATGGGGGCCAGGGCCTGGGCCGCTGCGCGCCAGGATGACGCGCTTGGTAACTAATAATAGAAAAATGTGATATTGAGAATTGACAAAATCGAAAATTTCTTTATTGAAGTATATTTTTTTATATAGGGCGACTAGTAATAATAAGTGACCAATACACATAATATACTTATGCAAACAAAGAAAAACAGAAAAAGTTTCTTTGTAAAAGTTATTTGTTGTCATGAGTGTATTTACCTATGTGTTTACGTATTGGTTAAGTACTAATTACTAATCCTACTATACAGGGTGAAAATATTAAACGGGCACTAAGGGGAGCTTACCTTAACCGTTGCAGCGACACAAACATGGTTTTAGAAGACTATTCATAGTTTTTCGTGTAATTTAGATTCCCATTTTATTAAATTAGTAAATCAATCAAACAGACTAGAACACAATTATAATTTCAATCTACAGAAACCTACACAGATGGCGTGTGTCACTACGGACTCACCTCAAAGAACGACGTACTCATGGCATACTTCCCGACGTTATCGTCGAATCCTTCTCCGAACGCCATGTCCACGTGCGTCTGTAGGAACTGCCTGCGTATATACAAACATTTACAAACACTTTACACGAGGATGTAAATGATGAATTGACTCCGTTCTTAGTGACGAAGAGTTTATGAGCTACGGTATTCCCCAAGGTAGTATCTTGGGACCCACACTTTTTCAGATATACATATATTAATGACCTCTGTCAACTCTCTCTCTCTCATTGTAACATTTTCACTTACGCCGACGACACAGCTCTATTGATATCTGATGAGACCTGGGATAGAGCTAAACAAAGCACTAAACTTGTGTTGCAAACCATTATGGAATGGCTTTCCTTTAACCTTCTGACGCTTAATATATCGAAGACCAAAGTAATCCAGTTTAAACCTCTAAATTCAGTTAAACCATCAACGAACTCAGATAAAATTATAGCCCCACTTGTAACGGCGACTCCTCATGCAACTGCAATTGTCTTGATATGGTTGTATAATATTTGGATGTCTATATCGACGAGAGGCTAGATTGGCGCTCCCATACGGATACTCTATGCACCCGGCTTCGAAAACTAATTTATTTATTTAAAGAGCTCAGACATGCGGCTGACACTCGAACAGCTTTACTAGTGTTTAGTTCACTCTGCGAATCGATCATCTCTTATTGCATCCCGGTCTGGAGCGGGACTTTCAAAACCGTAATGCTTCGGGTGGAACGAGCTCAGCGGGCAGTTCTCAAAGTTATACAGGGCGTCCCACGGCTATGCCACATGAAGGGAATGTACCTTAAATATTGTAGATAGAACAATTTACTGAAAGAAGACATTATTTGAATTTTAAAAACAATTTAAACTGCATTCATAGATATTTAAATTATTAAATGGTTGGGCCGGGAATCGAACTTGTTCCACAAGAACTAATAATTACCCTGTAGTTTTGTCATACCGATCGAAAGGCTTCATAAGGATTAGTTTTTGCTAAATAACATAGTGTCACAAATAAAAGGAAGACCGTGAATTTTAACATTTGGTGTGAAATTTTGTTCAGAAAAGTTAAAAGCTTTCATTGTTGTAAGGACATACAATTAACAATCATAACTACTTATTACTAATTAATCTACCCACTTGAGTAGTACGCATCATTTAAATAAATAAACATCCACCACAACAAGACCAAAAAATCTTCAGGGAACGAAATAATCAAAAGTCATCTCTTTACATTCAAGAAGAAGGGACTCATTTTGAGCATTTGAAAAATTGACTAATTTTGTATTAAAAATGTTAAAATTCATGGTCTTTCTTATATTTTTGACACTAGGTTATTTAGCAAAAATAAGCCTTGTGATGAAGCCTTTCGATCGGTAGGATAAAACTACAGGCTGATTAATTTTCTCGAGTAACAGGTTCGATTCCCGGTTCAACTATGTATTTATTTAAATATCTATAAGTACAGTTTAAAATGTTTTTAGATTTCAAATAATAACAATGCCTCTCGATACTAATCTATGCAATCGGCGGACTGGATTCCCAATACCTATGTGAATTTGTCTATTGTCGTACTGCACTTGCACGACGACACTATCGTGCTCAAAGCTCACAGATGTACAACAAAATACACAAAACACTAAGTATTTATAAACTGACCCCGCATAAAATCAAGCGAATCCTCAAGCCTTGGCTACTGTTGCTGAACTATGACGACACAGAGAAAATTATAATTTCTACTTCGTAACTTTGTTAAAATACCTTCCTGATCATTCAATTCACACTCACATACACAGACTACACACACACAGTCACACACAACTTCTAACCATTTTTTGTTTTTATATTTACTCTTTTTAGGGTTCCGTAGTCAACTAGGAACCCTTATAGTTTCGCCATGTCTGTCTGTCTGTCCGTCCGTCCTCGCTTAATCTCTGTGACCGTTAGCACTAGAAAGCTGAAATTTGGTACCAATATGTATATTAATCACGCCGACAAAGTGGTAAAATAAAAATTAGAAAAAAATGTTTTATTTGGGTAGCCCCCCTATATGTAAAGAGGGAAGTGATTTTTTTTTTAATTTCAACCCTGTCGTGTGATATATTGTTAGATAGGTACTGAAAACTGAATAGGGGTTTACTAAAATCATTTTTAAATAATGTCAATAATTTCGGAAATAATCGCTCCAAAAAGAAAAATCAAAGCGTCCCCCCCCCCTCTAACTTTTGACCCGTAAGTTTAAAAAATATGAAAAAAATCTGGAAAGTAGAACTTTATAACAACTTTCTAGGAAAATTATATTGAACTTGATAGAAAGAACAGTTTTTGTACAAAAATGACAAAAAGGTTGTACAAAATAATTTCTGCGTACTTAGTATGTCAACGTAACAAAAGCCTTTTTTTTACTTATAAGTGGGAACACTTATTGTGACGGACGGGAAACTACGGAACCCTACATTGAGCGTGGCCCGACACGCTCTTGGCCGGTTTTTTTTGGTTATTTTAGTCAATTATATTTTTTTTCTTTGTTTAATATATATCATAGCATAAGACTCAGTAAGATCTCATTCTGGGAGAGGGCACTGGCTCTTGTCACACAGGTATATTGCCTAGCACAAGAGTCAGGGACTTTGAATATAATAATAATTGTAACCATTTCTTGTGAAATAAAGATTCCAGATTCCTCATTTATTTGTAATTCATTACTTTGGTTCTTCGTTGTTTTGTTCGTTAAATAGATACAGATTAAAAAACAAAAAAAAATAAGGAGAATACCTAAAAATCAGAACAAAAAGTATCACAAACTGTTGTAAAATACGTGTATTCTAAAGTACTATTTTTCTCAAAACTGTTGGGTCAGATTTTGATGCACCATTACACAAGGGTGTAGTTGAGGTATCCCTACATAAGTACCATAACAGTGTCGCTATTGGTTCATAGACCACTTCCCATACAAATGTGCCCAGTCTCTTTTAATAACAATCAGCGTTAATTATACAAAATCAATAAATTCTACAGCTCATACTATCGCTGTACTCACCGGAAGGAGGGCCGCTGCGCGCTGACGTCACGCACGGCCGAGCAGCGCGCCGCCAGCCCGCGCACTAACGCGCTCACCTCGCGCGCACCGGAGCTCTCCTCTTCACCGCTCATGTACACGAACTCTTCGTTCTTTGGAATTGCGAACAACGATTTTGCACTAGAGAAGTAACACTTATAATAAGTCACAGAAAATATAATATGGTGTAACAAGAAAAATCTGTTAAAAGTAGTCTAGCAGTAGGCTGCATAAGCTTTATCGCGCAATTACAGCCGTAAAACGTAGTTTCTCCTTACGACTTGGCTAAGTGTTATGTACAATCGACAAAATGGAATCATGACCCACCATAAGCTTATTTTCCTACAGACATTCAAATACAATTAGGTCGACAATCGCGTAAACATGTATTAAAAATGTCACACGTCTAGTCTTATCATTCTGACAGCTTCAAACGATTTGTCGTCGAAATGGGTCATGATTCAATGAGGGTTTTTTGGCAGCACGTAGGCGTCGGGTCCGGCTGCGACGTGATTGGTGGATTTTGAAATATTTGTCGGTAAAACGGCATGACATTGACAAATATGTCAAAAATTCACAAATCGTGCTGCAGTTGGACCTGACGCCAACGTATTGCCATCTAGCGGATTTCTCATATGCAAAAAACCCTCATTGTGTCGATAGTATTTCTGTTAACAAGAGAATACATTTTTTATTTCATTTGCGACCTTATCAAGATGCCACCGCAAAAACAGCTAGCAAAGTTACATTATACTGTTACTCACCAAACATTAGTAATAATCCTAGCCTTCCTCAATATAAAGTACAGCTGGTCTTCCACGGCATGCTCCAGCCTCTTGAGCGCGGCCGGGACCTTCCGCACGGGGTTGGGGGCGCGGCGGAAGTGGAACAGCAGGCGAGGGCAGCAGCTGCGCCCGTGGGACTCCCACGTGCCCGTCGCGTTGATGTCTGCTAGGGCTTGGGTACACCGGGCTGCTTGCTCAGTTCTGCAAGTGGTGGAAATTGATTGTGACTTTCCTTTGAAATGGTTGGGTTGAAGCTGGACACACATTAGTGCCGATTCCCTTGTTCACAAACTAGAATAAATTTAAATTCAGTGCATCTTTTTCTTTTCATTTCATTGAGAAAAAGGCAGAAGGTAAAATATTAGTTTCGCCGGTCAAATAAAGACACTCCATAGATAATTTAGAAGCGATTAAAAACAGGGGACTAAAAATATGTCAATTTACTTCAAGCAATGGTGCTGATTCTCTTGTTCACAAACAAAACTTGTTCCTTTTATGTTAAATGCCTTTTTCTCTTTCCATTTCATAAAGAAAAGGACAGAAGAGACATTTTAGTGTAATCCTGTCAAATGAGACAGCGCCTGAAGAAAATTGGCGTATATTTAGTCTCCATGTTTTTTAATAGCGTCTAAATTATCTATGGAGTGTCTAAATTTGATAGGACTTAACTAATATTTTATCTCCTTTTCTTAATGAAATGGAAAGAGAAAGATGCACTTAACTTAAATTTATGTCATTCATTCATTTATTTATTTCACAAACAATTTTTACATTGTATTGAAAATATACACTGACTTATAAATTATACAGTAAATTAAAATAATAACAAAAGAAATCTTAGACTTATAACATAAACTCAATAATATTATAATATTACACTGAAATTACTTAAACATTTGAAATTATAATGAAAAAAATTCCTACACAAATGTCAAAAAAAAAAAAAAAAAAATATATAATAATAATAATTTAAAAAAATAATAATAATAATTACATAAACTCACACAAAATGTCAAAAACAAATGTATAATGTCAACGAAAATAATAAGCTTAATTAAGTCTACTTGTATGTGTCACAGAGAAACTCATCAAGGGTGTAGTAGCACTTTTCTACCAAGAAAGATTTTAACTGGTGCTTAAACTGGTTTAAATTGTGAATTGACTTCAGTCACTTTCGTCACTTTGTGAATAAGAGAATCGGCACTACTGGCTAATTTGACAGGACTAAACTAATATGTATTTTCTGTCCTTTTCTTAATGAAGTGGAAAGAGAAAGATGCATTTAAATTTGTTTTAGTTTGTGAACAAGAGAATCATCACCGACTGCAGTGGAACACAGAACAACATGTCAGGGCTTGGCAATTGCCCTGATTGATCTCTTATTTGATCATAATCAGACCTCGAATAGTCAAAGTAAAAATAAAAATAACTCAAAAACTATCTAAATATACAAAATGACCAACATTCTGAAAATAAATTGTCCTTCAGAGACATTTATTAAACTTTTGAATGCTCAGAATCAGGATCAGCAGAGCAGCAATTTGCAAAATGATTTTTCATTTATTCATTGATAAGCTATAAAATAAGCTAAAATGTATTTGAAAATTGTATGCAAATCACAGAGGTATGTCTAGGGCTCAAAATTAGGGCAAGACAGATTATTAATAAAAAGAAATTAATCAGAAAATCACTAAGACAGCTTCTTTTTCTACAACATAAATTCTTATCTATGCAATTATAATTTACTAGCTTTTGCCCGCGGCTTTGCTCGCGTTAGAAAGAGATAAAAAGTAGCCTATGTTACTTTCCATCCCTTCAACTATCTCCACTTAAAAAATCACGTCAATTCGTCGCTCCGTTTTGCCGTGAAAGAAAGACAAACATACAGACAGACACACTTTCCCATTTATAATATTAGTATGGATAATTCTTTTCTATACAATTTTTTAAGTTTTCACTAAAACTTTATAAAATTGTGTTTTTGATAATTGTCTACTGATAGACTCATGACATGGTGCTATTTTGGCTTGTTTAAAAGGCACTCATGACTCAACTGCTACTGCCAATTATCAGAAAGAGAAATTGTGCCTAAAATTCATTCTTAAATAACTGTTAATAATGAATTTAAGGCATCATTTTTTTTCAAACAATGAATGAATGAATATTTATTTGCAAGAATATGGTACATAAGGTGGTATAGGTACATTGGTTTTCGGCATATCCTGCCATAACATGGCGTGCAAATTTTTTCACAGTCAGTGTTAATTTTAGTTCAATATTAGTAATTTTGTTTCAATATTAGTAAAAAAAAAATATTATACATAATTAAAGGATTCTAAGGATTTGTCTTCTAAATAATTTTTAACAGTGTAATATCTCTTACATAATAACAGTTTAAATAGTTTTTTTTTTAAACATTTTCAGAGGTAATTCTTGGATTTTATTTGGTAAATGATTGAAAACAATAATCGACATGCAGTATACATTTTTTTTAAATAGTTT
Source organism: Athetis lepigone (assembly GCA_033675125.1). NCBI lineage: Eukaryota > Metazoa > Arthropoda > Insecta > Lepidoptera > Noctuidae > Athetis > Athetis lepigone. The sequence continues at coordinate 3,305,497 of CM066218.1, read as the reverse complement.
AAGCTTTATTGATGGCAGCTGAAGTCTGTCTATATGTCGTGGTCGGCTATTTGATCTGACAGTGTTGGTTACAAATAAGTTGTAATTGCTTTCGACAAAAATACATATCTCAAAAATATATAAACAAGGCAGTGGTAGAATTTTAAGTTTTAAAAAGCTACAAACACATTTAACTCACCTATAAGCATCAATAGCTTTAAAAAGCTGCAAGTATCCAAGATCAAAGACCGGTGTAGGAGATGACAGCACCACAATATGGCACAAGTGGAACAGAAGAGCAATGGCTTTACAGGCCTCCGCAGCCAGCTCTCCCGATGCCACCAGCCAGTTAGCTCCCATTGCCTCCTTATCAGTACTCTTGGAGTCATCATTGAGGGTGGCAGCTAGGGCTACCAACTGTTTGGTGTCCAAGTATGTTATGGTGTGGAGGTAGAGGATAGCTCTGCGTTCATCCCAGTGACACTCGATGCCATTCTAGAAAATAAATTGAGATAGAGTTAACATATAGGGTGTGTTTCTTTCCCCATAAAATAAATTTTGATTATATTACTTTGCAGTTGAATACTATATGATTAATGGTGTCTATTCGTAACTGAAACGGACCATCAGTGTTGTTGTTATTGATGTTAATGCTTGCTAAAGTAAACACAGGCCACACATCCAAATTAGAACACATGAAGATTAATACAATTTCTATTGAATAAAAATAAGTAAGCTGATCTTAGCTGATGAAGCGGATGTTTATACTTTCAGGCTGATGATGAAAATTATTAAAACTTACCTCTTTCGACTGTACACTAGGCAAAAGTGGGGTTGTTTTGTTTGGATACCGATAGGGAGATTTGCCTATTACACCCACCACCACTATACGTTCCTTCTTCGAAAACTCAGGGATATCAGTTATTGAAAACACGTTCATTGTTTGTGTATTTTCATTACAGTTCACAAGAAAACACTTTTACAGCAATGTTTACGAATTTTTTTTAAATTTTGACGTTTTAAGTTGACGTTTCATGAAATGTGTTTTTTTTTAGGGTGCGTTCCAATACGTGCGAATAATTCACTCGAAAATTAAAAAGAGATAGAAACAACGAAAGAAAGAGAACGGCTATACTGTTTTTGAACGCTACAGAGCGATTTACTGTTTTGGAACGGGTTAGGGTCATGATGGTTAGGATCGTATGATGACACTGTCAACATAACCTTTTATCTCTATTGCGAAGAAGGAAAATTGTGTTTTTAAGCATATTTTGCAAATAAATAAGTACTACCTGTTCGTTTCTACTTTAGTAAATCCATTCTTCAACATCAAACTTCAACAGCATAATTATATGATTTTTGTCATTATGTCAGGTTTTTAACGACGCTCAGCCAAGGGTGAGAAATCGCACTTGTCAGTGCGAAAATTACTCTACCGAAAGCGTTCCAAAATACTGCTCGGGTAGCTGTCGAGTAATTGTTCGGTTACCCTCGGTTTCACTCGGCTCATTTCGGAACGCTATAGAGTAACTTTCGCACTACTCCGTGTAATTCTTACCCTTTTAGGAACGCACCCTAAGTGGCCAAGTTTAAAAAGTCTGCTTATTTAAAATAAACTAATCCAATCATATGCATTATCGATATTGGGATAACATCTAGGACTTCCTAATACTAATCAACCTATTTATTTTATTAAAAACAACAATGTATTTTTTACTATTATATCAATTTACAATGCATTTACTGAGCATAAGAACGTGAATTAAAATTATGCCTTCTCCAGCTCTGTAAACGAATATATCTGTCACATTTGACGTCGTCATCATCAGCTGTTTTAGCATTGTTTAGCATTGACAGCGATTGGGCCGAACGCAAACGGCAAACAGCTTTCGAAAACGAACTCAAGGTTGCGAAACGCTAATAATCGAATAGATTGGGAGAAATGTAATAGTTATCAAGCGCAAATCTCCAAGAGCGCACGTTTCCGCGACAGTCACGGACTTGCCAGACCGCTCGGCTTGGCTTATCAGTTCAACATAATTTTACAATAGTGAAAAAAGTGTTGTTATAAAAGTTGGTGAAATGTCTTCAATAGTAGACGATATTTGTGAACTTCTGGACAGCTATAATGGCAGAGATAAGGTACGGTATGCGGAAGCTTGGAGGCCTTGATATTTACCATTCACACCGGTCATACCAGTCAATAACCTGTAGTTAACATTCTTTTTATTGAAGTCTTTAGTCTAGTGTCAAACAAATAAAGGTGACAACTTCTGACCTTTTGCTAATTAGTTGTTAAAGAAGCTATAAAAAAATGATAAAAATATTAAACATTCCTCATGTTATCTTTAAGCCATAAAATATTTATCAAAATAATATGCATCAAGCTGCTTCAAAATATAACAAAAGTTATCCAAAATTAATCTTATATTTATATAGCAAGTCCAGATCTGAATTTAAAAATAATTAATATTATTTCATTTTTATTTTTATTATTGGGACAACTTCTAGAACAACTAGTTATTTTTCTATTATATTTATTTTTTTATACTAGTAGATAGCCCATTAGTAGTCTAATCCCAACTGGAATTATTCTTCACTTCTGCACTACTTCCCCAATTCACTAACATGTTTTAAAATGAATATGATTTTTTGTAGCCCTTTAAATATTAATATAAAGGTTCTCAACACATAAACATTTACACATAGGTATTTAACATAAACTTGTTTGTACAATACTCTACAGAAACATAATATTGACACAGGTGGTCCGTCTAGCTTGCTATGCCTGCAAACTGTATGGATGTGTTCAAGAGGAGAAGCCGTGGCAGGCGGCCGGCTCTCGGCTCTCCAATGCCAGGATGATGCTGCGGCTGTTCGATGATGTCCCTATGATCCGGCACACATACAACTATGGGTTGGGGAAACATGTAAGTATAATACTTGGTCTTCTTTGCATTCAAGGCATATTGAGTTTCTACACTACATCATTTTATGTGTTTTATGTGGCTTCTTTTGTATACAATATGTTTTTTTAACATCTTGTTTTATAATATATCAACCAAGTATTTTATTGTTTTGTCAAGGGCTTGTTCAGATAAAAAGGTAATTTAGGACACCTGTCTTCTTGTAGTAGGCAGCAGTTGATAATAAGAAAGTAAAATAAATTAGGTATAACACCCTACTTTATACAAAAGGTATAATTTACTATTGTTTTATTCTGAAATAAGATAAGACAAGATAATTTTATTTTCTTTATGAAACACCTACTGTAATTAACCAAATATTTTTCAATTGACTTCTACAACATCTTTCAAGCTAGCCACCAATAACAAGATGGCAGAAATCTACCATACAAGGTGGTGGCAGAAATCCACCCAGCTAAAAAATTTTCCCCCTTCTCTCTAGGAAACCACATCAACAGCAGCAGCGCTCGGCGTCATCGCCAACATAGTGGACCAAACATTCTTGCCAGTGGAGAAGGCTTGTTGGCTGTATGAAGTGGGAGTACTGAAGCTCAGTGATGAAAGAGCCTACAAGTTGGAGACTTTTAGCACAATACTGTGGGCCGCCAGTCTGATCATTAGTCTTATTCAGTAAGTTCATCATTTATATGTTCACTAGTGACCCATTCCATCCATGCACCATTATTTTTGAAATCTTTGCAATTCTCAGCCTTTTCTTATCAGCTTACGGTAAAGTCGCTGATTGAGAAACTACAGTATACGAATATAGTACTTAGATGTGATTGATTGCATATCAGATAGCGACTCAACATTTTTAGTGTGGCGGGAAATTCCGCGAAAAAAGTGAACTACATTTAATCTTATTTAGGGAATCCCGGGATTACATCGCCAGAGCTCTGACTGGTCAACAACTCTTAACACTTAATTTGTAACGAAAATATTAAAATAATTCAGGTTTTTTTTTTAAATGGGTTTTCTTTACATAAATATATTATTTTCTTATTAAGTATTTCATAAATAATCATCGGAACTATATAAGATTAAAAAAAAAACACTTCTTATACCTATTTTACTTTTGAGTGCTCTAGCTACAAAACTAAGCGCGGACAAAGATGCGGAGTAATATTATGTAAATTATATTCTTTTGATGACGCTCGTCATAAATGGCGACAAGCCTTTCAAAATACCGACTTCATGAAGTTATAAAAGTACATACCGTTCACTTACTTTACGTTCTCCAATATTATTTTTAAAATATAGATAGGTATGACAGTGTAGGGCGACGTATGATATAGTCGAACTACTTCCTTGCCTACATTCTCGACTTCACCTAGGTCACAATATTATAAAACCACTTCCTACTTATTTATCGCTGATCGTCGTCTGATCCAACATATTATTTGTATTTGTTTACATATTTTAAGAATATTTTTAAATATATTAAAGAAATTCTGCAGATATAAGAATATAATGCCAAAGCGCAAAAGTCTATCTACCTATTTATAACCTAGCTAACCTGGCCACTAAAGGCCATCGCTTACTATAGCCCCATCTCTCCGACCCGACCCCAAAGCCATAACTTGATTAAATTTAGTAAATAAATTGATGAAATTTACTAAATTTAATCAAGTTATTGCTTTAAATCAAGGCATTAGGGTACATATTACAATCTATACATAAAGTTTGTTTTCTATTTTGTTTGCGACCTACTCCATCTTCCTGGGTGTGTTACAAATCTTATTTGTTGGCCTTTCTTAACCACAATATTCATGATTTATCCTCTAAGTTGTCTATTAGTGAAACATAGCTCGGATAACCAGCTACTGACAAGATAAAATTGTGGAAGACTAGTGGGCGGTACATTGGCGGCTAGTAGTTTCATTATCGTCGTTGCCGTTGAGAGCCTGGTCGTTGTAGGACCGTTTCTGTTATACTGAGTAATAATTTAAATGAAATATACAACTTTTCTTCCAGAACATCAAGCTCAATACGAAAACTATGGTGGAGCCGGAAATGCTTAGAACAGGCATCCGAAGACGGAGGCGAAGCCAGGCAGCACCTGGACGTCAGACTGAAGCTAGAGACCATAGTGGCAGGGAAACTGTGCCTGGACATCACACACGCTATCAGCTGCCTACCCCAAGGCTGGCTGTGGGGAGAAAAAATCGGTTCTACTAAAGTAGCAGCCATCGCGACCTCCTCATCACTCATAGGTATTGCTATGTACTTTGCGAAAAAACGATTATTAAAATGATATTACTAAGGTTTTGTTACACGGTGGAATTACGTGTTAACGGAGTTTCATGGAATTTTGTGAAGGTTGGCAGGCTCAACTTTGTGATTAGTATCTTGCATTTTTTTATAAGTATGTATAGATAGGTAGCTGAAAATAGTTTTGTATAAATATTAGTTTAAAAAAATACCAGCTAGGTATTTATTTTTTTGTAAATATGTATTATACATAATTTTGTTACCTATACTATTAGCTTGGAGGAAAAAAGGAAGACGTAACGTCTTCTAATAACTAGTGAAGCATACAAATAGTGCGTGTGTGCGTGCGTAACGTACGCTGGCACGATGTATAATCAAGTCACCACGGCCCGCGGTGGCTTGTCGGACCTTGTGTATTTGTGTGTGTTATATTTAACAACTTGTGTATTTGCGTGAGTCTATCATGTTTAAAAAAAATTATGCTTTACATGTTTTTGGTGTAAAATTAGATACGTATATTTTTACTTCAAAATATTTCAATATAAATAATCTATATAATTAAAAAATATTCAAAATGTATGATAATATAATTATAAAGGTGCTTCGTTACAATATTAATATAATCTCTTGGCAATCAGGGAATCTTGCGTATTCTCAATTAACTTATGAGATGTACTTATTATTTATTTTTTCTTAACATTTTCAGTTGCGATTAGAAGTTTATACTTTCATTTATTTGTACAAAAGAATTTATTTTATACAGTGTAGCGTTTAAACAGTCAATATAGCACTACAAAGACTTGCATTTTGTCTCCTGTACTTATACAAATTCAAAACTTATTTTGTTGAAAACAAAGTCTTAAATATCTCTCTTATTTCAATAAAATGTTTTATCCTGTATGCAAGGTTAAATGGTATATATTAAGGTCATTATTGTAAAGTCATTTTTGTATATATTTTTTCTATTTTTAAACCATTGTTATAACAACAACTTGATATTCTTTGCTAATAGAACAAGTTTCTGCAACATTGTTTGCAACATGTGTTTGCCGCAAACACGTGGCTCTACTAGCTATGTAGCTCATAGACAAAGGCTATTTATATGTACCTGTATTAAGTTAAATAGTAGTTATAGTTAAATACATAAGTATTTTAAGTTAACTTGACAAATTAAAGTTATTTTTCAGAGGATTCAGGTCTTTTTATTTTACTAGTTGTTATCAAGAAGTAAATAAAAATGAAACTAAATACTTACGCCCTTACTAATAATCACTGTGTAAAGTTATGCAATGAATAAAGCCTGTGTAACCATACATTTTTTGACGTATAAACCTGTCATAACTTTATGCAGCGATTATTAGTAAGGCGCTTAGTACCTAGTTTCTTATTTCCACATTTTCAAGTAAAGTCAGAATGGATATCTTTTATCTTTATCAATGTATGTGTGATAAGCAGTATTGACAGAGAATTTGAATTACGATTAAATCTTGTTCCTGAAACATTGTCGATTAGTGACTTTTGTTTCGTAATTAAATAACTGCAATGTAGTTTGATATTTTTAATGGTATGGTATTGGTAAATGTGCTCTTTGAGGCACGGGATGTCAATAATGTCTTATTAGGTAAACTTAGAAAGTGAAATATGCATTAAAAATCTCACATGTGTACTTGCTACGGTTTCGAACCCGCAATATCATCCATGAGACCGAGACGCCTTAATCGCTGAGCTATTATGACAATATTAATCGCCGGAAACGGGTAATCCCTACTAATATTATAAATGCGAAAATAACTCTGTCTGTCTGTCTTTCTGTCTGTCTGTCTATTCTTCACGCCTAAACCACTGAACCTATGAACGGAAATCCCCCGGGAACGGAACTATTACCCACGCGGACGAAGTCGCGGGCGAAAGCTAGTCAATACATAAAAGTTTTTGACATGAAACAAACACAATGCATGAAAACCATGTTTTTTTATTGCTTAGTGTCTTTATTCTCATTTATCACACACAATAAATAAATAAATATAAAATTACCTGTTCTATCTAGTACAAAACCTCTAATTCATAAAGATTACAGATGTCAACTTCACATGTTGATAAGGCATTGTTACTATCACATTGATTGCTTACATAACAATCAGTAGTAGAGCTAAAAGATGGTGTTCGCGAGTTAATATCTTATCGGTGATAATCGCGTACGTCGCGAGCACGCGCATTGTGGACGTAAACACGAGCGCAGCATGGCGGCCGTCAACGAGCTCTTTGATTTGCTGCAAGCACACGCTAATAGGGATAAGGTAGGTACTATTTTATTTAATAACAGTAGTGGCTACATTTTTTCTGGTTTTGAAACTATTTTCATGTCGGTACTGTATCTGCTATTCTGCTGTCGTAGTTACGAAGCTAAGAAGGCTGTAAGATGATGGAACCAGAATCCTTTCGCCCTTGATGTGTAGTAATCGATTGAATCTACTGAAATAACTTTTTCAGTCTAGTCTGGACAGAGTTTTGTAATTCATTTAGCGGTTAACTAGATGGTAGTGCATATAAAGCTGCGTTTGCGCTAGACGAACAAACAACGACCACAGAAGATTCACGCGCACAGGCAGAACATGATTTCGTGTGCCTGCTTCTGGCAATTTCGTAGGCATGCTGGGTTCGAGTCTCGATGTCTGTCTACGCAACGTGGGTTAATGGTCGTACGCAGCTTTAGATATTCATTAAAACCTAGGATTCTGTACGAAAGTACAAATCCATTCCGCATCCGACAATTCAATAGAATAATTATAATGTACAGAGTTCTCCTTCTACTCCACCTAGGTAGCAAACCTAGCATGCTACGCGCTGAAGCTGTGGGGATCGACGAGCAAGCGCCAGGAGGTGCTGGCCGCGAGCGCTCGCCTCGCCGCCGCACGCGCATCGTTGCGCCTCTTCGATGACGCGTTAGCGTTGAAAACTGCGCTAGCATATGGATTTGGGAAGCAAGTGAGTTAGTTGTGTTCATGGTATTTTCGTATAGTAATAGGAATAAATACAAAGAATTTATTTCCTATACAGTTGTGGTCAACTAATTAGGGACAACCTGATATACTATGAGTAACATTTAATTCTGCTTCCCATAAGTTTAGTTTGCTCGAGACTTTGGCAGTTTAGTTACTATTAATATAAAACTAAACCAATATCTTAGCAAATAGGCATAGTCATTAAAGGAATGGACTATACGTAAAATAAATATCGATCAAAATTCAACTTAACTTCTTCTTCATCCTATTCGTACCCTGGACAACTAATTAGGGACACTTAAGACAACATTAAAAATAATTATTGCAGAGAGAAATAAAGGAAAAAATATGTTTATTATTATTCAATTAGGCTTAATGTGTCGTACTGTAAGACAAATCAATATCCAGAGTGATTGCTAAGGATTGCCGTAACCATGTAACAAAGGTATGGAATCGACGCAATCTAAATGTCACATTGTTCTTTAGTGATACTGTTTCAGCCTTCTTCAAAGTTACTACTGTTGATTTTTAATAGTCAGTTTATTTACACCATTTTTAAACCTACTATTCTTTCATAACGTACCGTAAAATGCTGTAACATTGCCTTTATAGCTCAACATTGCCTAAATTCAAAAAAGTTTAATTATTACCGCTGCGAAATGTTTTTTATGGTCTATGGTATTACTAAAAGCAAGTCGGCAATCTGTATGGCAACATTCGATCATAGGTCACTCCATATTTTAGTTAACAAACTGTCAGTGTCAGTTTCAATGTCAGTGCGGATACTCGCTTTTTACCGGCTCTCAGGAAAATTTCATTTTGTGAGTATTTATGCTTTATTTTCTAGCGTAATATGTTATATAGCAAAGAAAATATGCTCTTTTATGTATTTAAACTGTTTTTTCTGTATTATATCTTAATTTAAACCGTTAAATCATGGTCGGCAAAGTTGTGTCAGATTTTCGCAACTTTTTACTCAATATTATCTAGGGTTAGGGCTGCCACTTTTAATTTTTTCAACAAACTCTTAATCGACCGTGGTTTTGCTTGTGTAATTGTTTTTTTTTGTAATTGATCTAAGAACGTTTTATAGAAGCTAGAACGATTGTTTCTTTATTTATCATCATCAGAAATTAAGGAGCTGCAGAGAGATCAACAAATTAACTATTTGTTGATCTCTCTGCAGGCTGCTGTTGTAATTTTTATTATACGTAATAGGTACCAACATTATTATTTTTTAAATGTTATTACCTACCTACATATTTGTTTTCCTATGAAAAAATGTTATCAGAATTTTAAGCACAACAATTTGGTTTCTTAAAAATATATTTGAATGTTAAGAAAAATTGTTGCATTTCCTTTGGGGCAGCCCTACACCGAACTCACTTTTGTATGGGAGTTTTAGAGAAACCTGCACAACTTTGCCTAGCATTGTAAAAAAAAAATTCTTGTGCTATTCAAGATTCAGTGAAGTCTGACGTGGAAAAGAACTTTATGGCAATATGGGTTTCAAATCCGTTACCAAAATACCCATTCATTTAAAAAGATATTATGACAGGCAATGTTGTAGTTTTTACCTCAACTTTGCGTACGTTTTCGAAGCAATTTTTTGGTGCTTTATAGGTGTTTTTTTTACTAGTAGCAAATGTATTCCTATAGTTTAAAGACCAATATTGGACAGTAATTGAAAAAACATACGACTTTCTTAACGATTAAAGATTTATCGAAGAAAAACGTCAAAATCCGTGCAAAGTTGCAGCATTTTACGGTACCACAAAATGTTTCCAAGCATTCAGGTCTGGGTTCTAGGCCGGCCAATTTATAACCGATACCTACTCATCAGTGAGAAATGTTCTATTCTAACAGACAGTGCAGTATGTTTTGTGGTATTAATCGTGTGTTCTTCAACATAAAGTAGTGTGATTGCTTGTAGTATTTCTCTTTATTAAATTGAATCTAGTGTGCCTTCCATTTGCTCTAAAAGTCCCACAACATTTCCAGAAAACCAACGCCATAGTTTTATGTTCTCTCTTCAAGTTCAACTTGATTATTGGAGTATTTTGGAGACTTTTTGCTTTTTAGGGCGCCATCAATACTGCCTGCCTTCTGATGAAACAAAATGTACCTTCGTTTAGTCCAAAATCAAAACATTTTTTTATTGACAATCAGTCTTAATATCGGTGCCTCATAACTAAGGCCAACCGTGGCGAGTCAGTGATTTTTTCAACACTGGAACTTTTCGTACGACCATGCCAAACAGTTTAGCTTCAACAAATTGACGTCGAAAGGTTGTTGTAGATTACTCCACCACCATTTTCTAGTCCAAATACCAACATTATTCAGACCTATAATCAATAAAAAGCCCATAAGTGGATCTTTTATCGCCGCTATCACTGTTTAGCGAATTTTTTGCACAATAGTTTTTGTTGGTATTTCGTTTCTGATTGCACGTTTAGTCGTTTTATGGATTCAAAGGTATAATTTTTAAATAAGGATTATAATTGTCTTGTTTTGAAAATCATTATAATGTAGCAATTTCAATGTTTTAATAATTTACGCTATGGCTATTTACTATAATAAACAATAATAATTATTTTTCGCATTGTTGTATCAGAACTTTTATTTCGCCCCAACTACGTAACGACTCTAATCTTAATTATTAAAAAAAATTTACATTCCATCAAAATTTATAAAAATGGGAATATTACACACTACTTTTGTTTTTGTCCCTAATTAGATGGCCAGCCAGCACACGCCGCGATTTGGTTGCAAGAGATTTGTTTTTAAATTTGCTATTACAAAATATTATCAACTTCGAAGCAATGCTCACAATTTTCAAGTATTCTTAATAATAATTAGTATTTCATAAAATTAAACTAAATTATTTAGTTTATCTGATCTACCATGGACATGAAAGTTAAAATTCAGATGAAACTTTCTTTTGTCCCTAATTAGTTGACCACGACTGTATATTTCAAATAAAATACAAATAAAAAAAAATATATGAAAAGATTGTTCATGAGTTCATGAGAGAGAGAGAGTAGTTGGCGATCAGTCAAACTGTGTGTTTGTTAAGATTTAGTAAAAAAATATTCAGTCTACACTCCTGGCTTTGGCTTTCATAATACTTACATGTATAAAATCCATGCTAATCATGTCATGCATCTAAAGTCAGAGCAAACTGAGCTTGTGCCAAAATAAATTTGTTGTAATAAAACAATATTTTTCCAGGACGGTCTATTCTGGGGTACACTAGGAGTGGCTGGCAGTACCTTCACACTAGCATACCTTCAAGCTGAGAAGTTGTCCTGGCTCATCGACACTGGCATGCTACGCGTCTCCAAAGAAACAGAGTTCAAAATTAGAACGGCGCACAAGCTGTTCTGGTCCCTATCTGCATTTGTCGGTTTCATCAGGTATGCTAAGATTGCAAATATCAACATTAAGCTCTCGTAAATTAGGTCCTTTTTGGCTTTGAAGTACTTAAATAAAAAGTGAAAGTGCTATGAGAGCGTCACGGCTCGTAGGCCTCGGGATATAGCGTGAATATTAAATTTATGTAACTTTTAAGTGAACTGGATCTAAAATCTTAAATTGATAACAATGGTGCCGATTCCCTTGGTCACAAACTATTCTAATTTTAAGTTAAATGCATCTTTCTCTTTTCATTTCTTAAAGAAAAGGACAGAAGATACAATTTAGTTTAGTTCTGTCAAATTAGACAGCGCCGAAAGAAACTGGACGTATTTTTAGACGCCATGTTTTCAAAACGCGTCTAAATTATCTATGGAGTGTCTAAATTTGACAGGACTTAACTAATATTTTATCTTCTGTCCTTTTCTTAATTAAATGGAAAGAGAAAGACGCACTAACTTAAATTTATTTTAGTTTGTGAACAAGAGAATCGGCACCATTGTGGGGGAATTTGGCCGCAGTAGTTTCAGGCTATCTATTATTTGCATCATGTTGTGAATGTAGTGGAACAATCAAACTATAAATACGAAAGAGAAATTGTTGATAATCTATACATAGTAAAAAATTAAGTTGCTCACGCTATCTATTTGCTAAGATCTTTTAAACTCCTCAATGGGGTTAATGCAGGTTAAACCTTCGAACACGCATGATTCGAGACACAATAGGAAGACAATAAAAGCCCAACAGCCGGCTGTCGTTTGGTCGTTGAAAGGTTATTACATGCATATTACAGTAAAGAAACCCTAAGATTTTCAAAGGTTTGTAACACCCGAGCTAAGCGCAAGTTGGTTAAAATAAAATTGAGCGGACCCACCTATACAGAACGGAGCGATGGACTATTATTTAATTCGTGTAAATCAATAACAAAGGGTTCTTATTTTGTAAAGCATAGAGCCACAACTGATACTACAGAAAATACAGATTTTACACACATATTTAAGAAACGGACTAAACAACACCTCCCTTCGTCTCAACAGATCGATCCGCGCACTCAACGTAGCTTCAGACGCCCTGAAATCTCCTGATCGCAAGAAATGCGCGCCCGCGCGGTTCACTCAAGCTTCGTTGACCACCACCAAGTTCTTACTGGACACCATCCATGCGGTGAGCTGGCTACCTCCTGGCTGGTTGTGGGGAGGCAAGCTCAGTGTCCCGCAAGCCAGTGGTGTCGCCACTGCGGCTGCTGTACTGGGACTGGTTATACATTACCATGGGAAAAGGTTTTAGTGGAGAAGTCTTAGGATGAGATAAATAGATATTCCTAAGTACGGATTATCGCTAAGAATTAGACGACGGCGTTGGGCGTTGCACGTTGCGTGCAACGTGTTACGCGTGCCGCGCGATAAACGCCGCGTATGACCTGACGATGCAAACCGCGAGATGAGCCTGCATTTAGAGCAGATGCGTGTACAATCTTGTTCCCGTAAACGCTTTCATACGAGGCCTGTGTTCCAACTCCCTAAACTTCTTCGCTTCTTCGTAAACGAGACCACATACTTGTCACCCTCGCAGTACTCGTAAAATACGATGGCGAGATAAGGACGGGGATAGCTAACCAAAGTACGTGCTATGTACGGTTTATTCACGTCAGCCTAAAGGCCTACGCAGACCGGGACGGCATGGCAAGGGATTTTGCCGTGAGTCAGCGCACACTGGCCGCTTAGATACCGCGGCATTCCAGCACTTTTTTGCCACAGCATGCCACGGCGTGCCGCGGCACGACAAAGCACGCCTCAGGGACTCCTGCTGCCCGATACACTTTTAGTCTTTAGTTTCGTTTGATCGAGTGTTGGAGTGCCTCAGTTTTAAAATGAGTCGCCGCCGGAGTCCGTGGCATGCCGTTGCCTACCGCAGTATATGCCACGGCATCCCGCCACGGGAGCCTGTGGCGCGTCTTTTAATGCCGTGCGATAAAATCCCTTTCAATGCCACGGCATCATTTTAAAGCATAGCAATTTATGTCGTATTTCTGTAACAGTACGGTTGAATGTCCATTAGCAAAAATTCAAATCCCTTGCCATGCCGTTCCGATCTGCGTAGGCCCTTAGTTTGACTTCAGTTGCTTAGTCCGCCTAAGTGCTGATTAGCGCGGTTATCGGGCGGAAAATACCGAACAATTTATATTCCGTTACGGATTATTCGATAAGTGACATATGCAGAAGACATTGTGAAAAGTGTACTTGATGACGTGGCGTTAATAGGAGCGAAGAAAGTAAACCAAATACCAACACTACTCAAAAGTGTGTCCTTGAATCTAATGCTTTAGTGGTAAAGTTGAAAATCTTATACTTAAATAGATTTGGCAGATCTTGATGTGCTGGCGTCTGTGCTTATTTTTAAACCACATTAATAACTATCAAGTAGTTAAGATATAAGTGAATAAAGCATATTGTTCTTTTTATCCATACTATGCAGGGTGTCCCACGGCTATGCCACATGGAGGGAAAGTACCTTAAATATTGTAAATAGAACATTTTACTGAAAGAAGACATTATTTGAATTTTGAAAACATTTTAAACTGCATTCATAGATATTTAAATAATTACATAGTTGAACCGGGAATCGAACCTGTTACTCGAGAAAATTAATCAGCCTGTAGTTTTATCCTACCGATCGAAAGGCTTCATCACAAGGATTATTTTTTGCTAAATAACATAGTGTCAAAAATAGAAGAAAGACTATGAAATTAAACATTTTTAATACAAAATTAGTCAATTTTTCAAATGCTAAAATTAGTCCCTGCTTCTTGAATACAAAGTGATAACTTTTGATTATTTCGTTCCCTGACGATTTTTTGGTCTTGTTGTGGTGGATATTTATTTATTTAAATGATGAGTACTACTCAAGTGGGTAGATTAATTAGTAATAAGTAGTTATGATTGTCAAATGTCTGTCCTTACGGCAATGTAAGCTTTTAACTTTTCAGAACAAAATTTTACATCAAATGTTAAAATTCACGGTCTTCCTTTTATTTGTGACACTATGTTATTTAGCAAAAAATAATCCTTATGATGAAACCTTTCGATCGGTATAATAAAACTAAAGGATGATATTTTTTTCTCGTGGAACAAGTTCGATTCCCGGCCCAACCATTTAATTATTTAAAATCTATGAATGCAATTTAAATTGTTTTTAAAATTCAAATAATGTCTTCTTTCAGTAAAATGTTCTATCTACAAGATTTAAGGTACTTTCCCTCCATGTGGCATAGCCGTGGGACACCCTGTATATAATAATATTATAAATGGGAAAGTGTGTCTGTCTGTCTGTATGTTTGTCTTTCATTCACGGCAAAACGGAGCGATGAATTGACGTGATTTTTTAAGTGGAGATAGTTGAAGGGATGGAGATTAACATAGGCTACTTTTTGTCTCTTTTTAACGCAAGCGAAGCCGCGGGCAAAAGCTAGTCTACTATATAGGGTTGATAAAAAATCTGTGGATAAATCGTCCACGTTTTATCTGTTTAATAAATTTGCCTAAGAGTTATTGCAAGGCAATATTTGTAAGATATGACAAACTTTTTTTTAAATTTCGTATAAATATTCCGAGGCAGGTATTTATCTTGTTTTTTTGTATGTGATATTCGGTAGCCTCCATTATTAAAGATCGAGAAAAAGCCCCAGACCGTCGAATATTATTTATAGACTTTAATTACTTTAAAAACTAACAAATTACAAAGTTAGCCTTCCCAAAGCTAATTAAAATTTATTTGTTCACGGTTTTTTATTGTATAATTTCGTTATAGACACGCTCGGCAGTAACTAACTGTAACTAATTCATTATGTAGTTTGTCTTTTACCTAATTTTAAGTAAAGAGACGTTTCGCGAAACCATAGCTATTTAACGAACAGATACATATACTTGACTATAAAACAATATAACTGCCTTTCTATCAGTACCGAAATAATCTAAAGTAGTCGCGAAATAATCTATTTATCAATATAATTGATAAGATCTGTCAACAGACGGACATTGGTATTTTAGACAACCTTAACATTCACAAAGTATGTCGTTAACCTAGTCTTAAGTATTGTACTTGTAGTACTGTATTACATAAGGTACAGTTGGCAAAGTAGATAAGTATCTAGGCCGTTCAATATAATACGTAAGTTATCTTGAGCACCGATAGACGTATTTAAAATTAATTAACCTTTCGATGAAATTTAATTAATATTTGCATGCCAATACCAATTGGCGAAATGTGTATTTGGACTATTTATTACGTTTTGTACCATTTATTTTTCTACCACATTTTAAGCGAATAAATGATTTTGATTTGATTTGATGGGCAAGCGACAGCCGGCTTTCGCGCTGCTATTGCTTTTCTATTGTGTCTCGAATCACGTGTGTTCGAAGGTTTAATGAACAAATATAAATTTATAATAGAAAAGTATGCAATGGTTTTTGATTTTTTTTTAATAAAATCTGAGGCCCTTTGATAGTTATCATCTTTACTGACTGTACAAACTTAATCTATAAATATTGTATAGGAACTATGATATTAATTATTAAAAATTATTATTAGATGTAAGTTAAGTTAAATAAAACGACAATTTATTTGAAATTATATTTATTTAAAGCTAAAGTACATCATGGTTTTATTTGAGCAACATAATATCGCCATAAACCTCTTGTGCTCAAAATATTACAACAGAACACTGATGACTGATTCGGTAACATTTATTTAACTTTAAAAAAGAATAATATTACTGTGTCATATAAAGCATTAAATAACTATGGGTTTGACGGACAGAAATTAATAACTGTTATTTATTTTCTTCGTACAAAAGTGTTGTATTTACCTGATAACATGCATTTGATATGTTTATACATAACTATTATGTTATTTTTTTACAAGCACCTCAGTACAGCAAACGTCTGCACAGCATATTTATTTATTACTTTGAACTAACAAATAAAGAGAACAAATTTTCGATAAACAATAATAACTATAGCGCGACAAGACATTACACAGTACGTGGGGCAATAAATTTTCCTTCATACATTTTTATTCACATAACTCGACAAAATGACATAGAAAAAAATATAAAACTCAAAATGGGTTGCTCTACAGGCTGGTATTATGAGTCCTTTTTTTGTAAAAAGCTTGTTTATTTTCATGAGATCCAATCTCTTTACGGATGCAGAGAGCAACCGCGAGAGAAAGCGAACAAGTGTGTTCCTACTGTGTAATATAAAATGATGGCTTTTTTTTGTTATCGTTAGCGTCCAATTAACAAGAGATAGTTCGAAATTGACGTTACACACAGGTACGCGTCAGTAGCTGCAGTCTTCTCACAAATTGCTGCCTTAATAATATAATTCCATTCCAATTTCAATATAAAAAGGTACAAAACTAACTAACTTTAGTCATATTTTTGGTGGCTAACAATAATTTTGTCACAATTCTCGGCTTAACCGAGCAAAATACTAATTAATATTTTGTAGACTAAATTAGACATGGCGGCCGATTTAAACGGAGACTAGACAAGTACGCTGGGCATAATATACTATGGTGCCACTTCACTTCGCGATTTGGTAAAATATTTGCGTTACTTGGGTATTACAAACTATACTATAGAGTTATTAGAATAAGGTTCATATTGCTTTGCATCACACACGCATATGTTTTGCCGAATACGCCGTGTCAAGTCGCACCATTATACAAGTGTAGGCAAACACAGGTGCACTGTGGTTTCTATTTTCCCTCACTTGCTTAGTTCTTAGGAACGGCGAGATCAGGCGCATGGCCGACTACACAGATGCATTAAGACATCACTACCACCAAATACCTTTTAAATTCAATTCACCAATTTTCTAAAGCAAACACCCAATATACTGACTTCATAGGGTCATTGTTATGTATTACAAAAGTTCTAGTATACGTACCTTGGAGATATTAAACTACATGAATAACATTAACATAGTTTAATAATAATTCGGCTTAATACACATTCCACTTTTGCCTTTCAACTCGGGTGAAGCAACCAAATTCAAAGGTGTAAAGCTAGAAGTTGAACCTGCAATGGCGACATAATGACGTCACGCATACAGACAACCAATCACAGCTAATTAAGCGTGTTTGGCAATTATCTATATTTAATTTTCGATGTGATTAACCAGAAATAAAACATTCAATCATGAACATTTAAATTAGGAATGGTTACTATAATTATCAATAAAAATTTAAATGAATAAACTTACTAACAACAGCTTTGGCCGCCAACACAACAAATAATAACATAAATAAGTAATTCTCAGTCAAACACTTGTAATAAAGGGTAAAATACACTAAATAATATCAATATTTAATAAAAATTAAGTTATTCCAAATAATTTGGCAAAGGCAAGCAAATAATACTCATTTTCTTACCATAAATTTTCTTTTTTATATTATATGTATATACATTTTTATTAACACTTTATAGTTATGGTTACAAAATAGAGAGTTTACAAAGTCTACATATTAATAATTAAAATACGCGACATAATCCCAATATTCCAACGTGAACTTGCAGACAAAAACCGACATTATCTATGTTGCAACAAAGTCGTTTTTAGCAGTCTTTCGAGCGAATGACTTAATAATAAACCTTAGGATCGAGACAAACCGACTTTATTTTACATCATATTGACTGTACGTCAAGCGCACTTCGACTGCACTTCAATGGCACTTCGGCTGCACCTCAACTGCACTTCAATTGTAACATTCCGACTGATGTTTGGTTCGTAGTTTCGAAATTTTGGAGTAGAGAGTAGTGATGCTCATGTCCAACACGCCTCTTTAGATTCTTAGCTTTAGTCCAAATGGGTGGAAGACCAAATACATTACTGCCCTTACTAATAATCACTGCGTTATTCAATGAATAAAGCCTGTGTAACCATACATTTTTTGGCGTATAAACCTGTCATAACTTTATGCAGCGTTTATTAGTAAGGCGCTAAATCTATACTTGAGCTAATTCTTTACTATTGAAGAATTTTTAACAACAAACATTAAACAAACCGAATGTTAATTAGAATTACATATACTTGTTGCTTGTTAAACTGACATAACTTTAGAGCTATCATTTAACAATATTTTACGAATAATTTATCACAGGTATGTCCAAACAGATTGTCTCATATGCTTGAACTAAAAAATTTAAAGATTATGACAATTTATTTATATACCCACCACACTACTCACTATTGCATAAACAACTGTTTGTTATTAAACATTCTTCATTTAACTTTACTCAAGTATATTTCCGAGTCATTCTTCGATTAATCTCGCTCAAAGATATACGAACATCTTTAAAAACTTAAACACTAACAACACTAACTTCAGGCGCTATCTCCATTTCCCACTGAAAGTAGTTCTCGTGCTTAGGCCACAGCCTGACAGCGAGGCGGACGAGTTTGTCCAGCTGTGGGCTGGCGGCCCAGCTGCTGACGTCAGTGTTGCTGCCCAGCGTGGCGCTGCACGCGGCCTCGTACCCAGTGCGAGTCGTGTCGTTGGGGGAGAGGATGCATTGAGCGTAGCGGCAGAGGAGACGGTGACTGGGGCAAAGAAAATAGTTCTTAGATTGTTGAACTTAAAATCTGTTATGACAATTTGGAATCTAATAATTCAGATGTATTTCAGAGTTGAGACCAGACCGACCTAGCAAAATTTGATGACTGCGTGGTCAGCGACACTACGCGCTTTTTCGACGAATTTCTTATAGTGTACAATCGACAAAATGGAATCATGACCAACAATAAACTTATTTTCCTACAGACATTCAAATACAATTAGGTCGACAATCGCGTAAACATGTATTAAAAATGTCACACGTGTAGTCTTATTATTTTGACAGCTTCAAACGATTTGTCGTCGAAATGGGTCATGATTCAATTTTGTCAATAGTACATATCGGTATTGTATACAGAAGACACGGTGTATGTGGTAATTTAATTATTAAAACTGCCTGTCTGATAATTTTAATAATATTAACCTTTCAACGACCAACCGACAGTCGGATGTCGGGCTGCTATTGTCTTACTGTGTCTCGAATAGAAAATGTGTTCGATGGTTTAAGTAAAATACCACTCACTTAGCAGTAGGTTTATCCGTGTCGGCGTGCATAGTAACAACTCTCAGCAGTGACCGTCGCGGCGGCTCGGCCCAGCGCGCCAGCAGCGCTCGCGCAGTGGCGCCGCACTCGCGCGCCGAGTCCGACTGCTCTACGTGCGAGATAGCTATGATACTCACTTAGCAGTAGGCTTATCAGTATCCGCGTGCATAGTAACAACTCTCAGCAGTGACCGTCGCGGCGGCTCGGCCCAGCGCGCCAGCAGCGCTCGCGCAGTGGCGCCGCACTCGCGCGCCGAGTCCGACTGCTCTACGTGCGAGATAGCTATGATACTCACTTAGCAGTAGGCTTATCAGTATCCGCGTGCATAGTAACAACTCTCAACAGTGACCGTCGCGGCGGCTCGGCCCAGCGCGCCAGCAGCGCTCGCGCAGTGGCGCCGCACTCGCGCGCCGAGTCCGACTGCTCTACGTGCGAGATAGCTATGATACTCACTTAGCAGTAGGCTTATCAGTATCCGCGTGCATAGTAACAACTCTCAACAGTGACCGTCGCGGCGGCTCGGCCCAGCGCGCCAGCAGCGCTCGCGCAGTGGCGCCGCACTCGCGCGCCGAGTCCGACTGCTCTACGTGCGAGATAGCTATGATACTCACTTAGCAGTAGGCTTATCAGTATCCGCGTGCATAGTAACAACTCTCAACAGTGACCGTCGCGGCGGCTCGGCCCAGCGCGCCAGCAGCGCTCGCGCAGTGGCGCCGCACTCGCGCGCCGAGTCCGACTGCTCTACGTGCGAGATAGCTATGATACTCACTTAGCAGTAGGCTTATCAGTATCCGCGTGCATAGTAACAACTCTCAGCAGTGACCGTCGCGGCGGCTCGGCCCAGCGCGCCAGCAGCGCTCGCGCAGTGGCGCCGCACTCGCGTGCCGAGTCCGACTGCTCTACGTGCGAGATAGCTATGATACTCACTTAGCAGTAGGCTTATCAGTATCCGCGTGCATAGTAACAACTCTCAACAGTGACCGTCGCGGCGGCTCGGCCCAGCGCGCCAGCAGCGCTCGCGCAGTGGCGCCGCACTCGCGCGCCGAGTCCGACTGCTCTACGTGCGAGATAGCTATGATACTCACTTAGCAGTAGGCTTATCAGTATCCGCGTGCATAGTAACAACTCTCAGCAGTGACCGTCGCGGCGGCTCGGCCCAGCGCGCCAGCAGCGCTCGCGCAGTGGCGCCGCACTCGCGCGCCGAGTCCGACTGCTCTACGTGCGAGATAGCTATGATACTCACTTAGCAGTAGGCTTATCAGTATCCGCGTGCATAGTAACAACTCTCAGCAGTGACCGTCGCGGCGGCTCGGCCCAGCGCGCCAGCAGCGCTCGCGCAGTGGCGCCGCACTCGCGCGCCGAGTCCGACTGCTCTACGTGCGAGATAGCTATGATACTCACTTAGCAGTAGGCTTATCAGTATCCGCGTGCATAGTAACAACTCTCAGCAGTGACCGTCGCGGCGGCTCGGCCCAGCGCGCCAGCAGCGCTCGCGCAGTGGCGCCGCACTCGCGCGCCGAGTCCGACTGCTCTACGTGCGAGATAGCTATGCGGCACGCGTACACTATCCACACGGCCAGGATTGGCTCGTTGTCCACGCTAGAGGAAGGGGAATGTTTAAGCGGTTATAATAGGCTAGATGATCCATCGCAGGCCCCGTCTATGCCCTCGGACTAGTCTGGGACCAAGAGCGAACCCATACGTTATAAAAAAAAAGATTAGTAAAAAAAAAGATTTATATTATAAAAAAATTAAGACACCTTTTTTTTCTTGACAAAAAAAAGTGATTACAGTGCGTTGAAGTTTCGCGTGTCGTCATGCCTAGATACAATAACTGGCTACGGCCAGAAACCAGTTATAAAATATAGTTATCATTATGGTTGATTGCTGTATAGGGCCAACAAAGGGTGTCACATTTTCAAAAGTCTGTCTCAACAGTAGCCGGCTGCAACGGACCACTCTAGTTTCAAACAATAGATTATATCATTTCATTTCGATCTACACTGGCTTCTTACTTGTATTCATAACTTTCGATTTACGTAAAATCTAAGTAAACTTACAAATGTAAATAAGCAGATAGTAACGCAGAGAGCGTGGCGCGCGTGGCGGCGGGCTCGTGCACGTGCGTGAGCGCGCACGCGTACGCCGCGTGCAGGCGCGCACGCTGCGCTAACGGCTGCGACTCACGCCACGGACACTGCGACCAGCGGAGCGTGACTTCACGCCAGCCGTGAGGCTCTGACGGAGGGATTTGATATCCATGTTACAAGTGAACAAAAGTAACAAATTAAAAGAAAAAATAGGATTGTTGTCAATGTTATGTAAAAGTTTTCCACTGACTTTATAAAATAATAATACAGAGAGTATATAACTGTCCCACTGCAGGGCAAAGGCCTCTTCTCACACAGAGAAGGCACGAGCATTGATCACCACGCTTGCTCAAGACGGGTTGGCGATTTCAGACTTATATTAACTACAAGTCCAGGTTTCCTCACGATGTTTTCCTTCACCGATATCTGCGATGTCTAAGATAATCTTTAGAAAGTCTCATATGAATTGAAAAAGTCACATTGACTATTGATAGACTTTATAAAAGTGAGAGATATTTTTTATATTTCTTACCTCAAAACTCTGACATTTATTAACAGACTTAAAATATTATTTTTTATATCATTAGCCCCCGACGTAAAAGGAGGGGCGTTATAAGTTTGACTACTATGCGTATGTGTCTGTGGCACCCGTAGCTCTTAAACGGGTGAACCGATGTGGATGTTTTTTTTTATTTGAAAATGGGTTATCTATTAATAGTTTTTACATATATTATTTCTTCAAAGGCAATTTCGAAGTTATCAACTTTTTTGTTAAATACACTAACTACAGAGAAAAAGATCTTAAAAACTTACTGCTTTCGAAGTTACGGAGGCAGGGATTTTGTAAAATAATTTACCTTATTTTTATTACCTACCTAATTTTAAAATTAATCCTCTTATCAATAACATTGTTTTTAATCGCTGCTGTAATAAAATTGAATCAAAAGTCATGCAGTTACTTTTTGCTTAAAACCCAGTTAAAACAGATCAGCTCGGATAAAAGCTTCCTAGAAATTATTATCTTGAAACTGAAAGTTTATATTACTAAAAACCTGTATTAATACATTTGTTTCTTACCGTTGCTCGACAACAGCGCTATTACAGCGGCGTCTGCGAGAGTGGCGAAGTATTCGAACGCCGTGAGAGTCGCTACCGCCGACACGCATGCGCGGATTAACCGCAGCGGGCTTTTGGCCACCCAAGATACCCATACCTACACAAAGACACTTATAAACTAAAACATCAACTTTTCACAAACGAACATCCCTTCATCTGGCGATTGGTATAGTTTGTCGACCAGGCCAGTTGAGTGAACCACAACCATACCACAGATAAAACAACAAAATGACAGTGATCATAAGGGAGATTGACATTTCGCCAGACCAGAGGATATTGAACAAAATTCAACGCATTATTTCACTTAGATCATTTACAGGTACTTATGAATTGTCAGAATAGGTCGGTTAGTCAGAAAAGTGACGCTAATTGCCTGTTCCAAAACGTAGATCTCTATGTATATGATGATGGTGCTGATTCTCTTGTTCACAAATTAAAGTAAGTTTAGGTTAAATGCATCTGTCTCTTTCCATTTCTTAAAGAAAAGGACAGAAGAAACATTTTAGTTTAATCCTGTTAAATTAGACAGCGCATGAAGTAAATCGACATATTTTTAGTCGCCATGTTTTTAATCGTGTCAAAATTATCTATGGAGTGTCTAAATTTGTGTGTATAGTCCTTTTCTTTAAGAAATGGAAAGAGAAAGATGCAATAAATATTTTACCAAATATTTTTCATTATCAACCAAAAAACCCAATTATAAGGGAAACCAGTAATGAAAAAAAGAATACATATTATTAATAAATGGCCGAAAACTCAAACATCGCTTAATTTTAAGATTTGTTGCTGTCCACTCCAAAGGGAAAAAGTAGGGACAGCGACGTTTGAATATTCGACCAAAAGTGTTCCAATTGTAGCTTACCGGTAAGGCAGCGGTTGCCGCTGGTTCCATGCACATTATAACGACGGCTCGACTTAGTAATTCTTCTATTTCGTCGGATTCATTTAAATGTGGGGCTGAAAAAGAAACAATTAATTGAAAAATTGATGTACCACTATTTCTGTTGTTATATTTATTCGACTTTTAGATATTCGGTTAAAATTGCAATAATAGTTGTGCGTTCGTCAAATACTATAAGCAACATTTTATGTTTCTACTGTATAATATGAACTCTGACAGCTGTTACCAGACGGTTTATAATTGTTTGAAACAAGTTCTTTCTAAGTAATAAAATATTTTGGTTTTATCAGGGCCTAGCCTGACAAAGTCAGAGAGCTCTTTCAATTTAGGCGTTTCGTGATGTGTGGCTGCAGCGTCGCAGCCGCAGCGGCGGTACAGCCGTCGTTACCGCGAACGCGCGGCAACAACACTGCGGCCGCGCCGCAAGTTTTGTATGAAATCAAACGATCGTACGTGCGCTGTACGGCAAACGTACCGCTGCGGCGCTGCAGCCGTACGACACGAAACGCATAAATTAAAAGAGCTCTTATTTTTTACATACAGCAATGGTAGTTAACAATCTGATCTTACAGCTGACAATAAGAATATTTAAACAAGTGTCAAGTGACGACTTTCATTTAATATTTGTCAGTGCCGTAGTATACAAATTATCTCCATTACTCCCCCCTTCAAATCTAAAACGTATCATACCTAAGTCAGTAACACTACCTCCAACAGTTCCCCTAAAGCTAAAACGTATCATACCTAAGTCAGTAACACTACCTCCATCAC
Organism: Athetis lepigone; assembly: GCA_033675125.1. Lineage (NCBI taxonomy): Eukaryota > Metazoa > Arthropoda > Insecta > Lepidoptera > Noctuidae > Athetis > Athetis lepigone. Next base: position 3,280,886 of record CM066218.1, on the reverse strand, counting down.
TCCCTCCTTCAAAGCTAAACCATACCTAAGTGAGTGACAGTAGTCAGCACGTACGTGGAGTGCGCGGACACGTGCGCGCTGAGCTGCGGCGAGCACGCGGCACGCACCCACTGCGACACGCCGCGCGCACGTGCGCACGCGCACGAAACGGTCGCGCGCACAGAGCCGCCCTCGGGGATGGAGAGACCGCATGATACGAGGATTAGTCTGTAGAATAAACCAAAATAATATTATAATTTAATAAATCAAAACATAGAACTTATATTACGAACAGTTCGAACGCTCGACTGTTTAAAACTACTTGGCAAAATATTCCTTAAGTTACATTTGTTTAAATAAAAAATACCCAGTCGTTATCATAGTGATGTCATTTTAATTTTCTATTTTAAACAAACAATAGCAAAAAATAGGTTGAAAATTGCAAACTTTTGATTGAACGTACAACACACAATTCTGACACTACTATACTAGACTGTCAGAAAATACCTTAGGCATTAAGTCCGCCTCGTTACGGTGTTCATTCTTAAAATTTAATAAATTAATAATTCTCGGCAAAATTTATATGTATCATCCATTATACATCCTTACTTTAGTTTGTATTTACTGGAAAAACACAATAATAGTACAAAAAAAATCGTTTTACCTGAACTGTGGTAGGTCGTGGTAAGGTAGAGCTGGGTTGTGATGCAACATGAAGAACCGATCTAGAGCTTCGTCCAGTGCAGGCTCCGGCAGACGGTACCACGGCAACTTACAGGCTTCGTTTAATATCTAAATATACAATAACATTATAAATATACAAGAACATTATAATTTAAATAGAAATGACTGGGGCTTAAGTGAAATATTGTAGCTTTTGTTTGTAAGATGACGACAATAACTAACTGTGACGTCACTTTTTTCTCGTTATTAAATAATAATAGTTTTTCTAAAGACATTTTAACTTCAAAAATGGCACACTAACACACAATTACACCTAACATTGTCAGAAGCGCGGTAACGTCTGGGTAACACGTGACGCGGTATGTAACATGTTAAAGTGTCATTGTGCTTCTCGGGGAGCGCTTTCGACATATCTACGAATTTTTACTTGTTGTCCAAATACATGCTTGAACGGAGGCTCCCATCACCTCTTCTTTATCCTGCCCTCAACCCATTTTACTTGAGGTCGGCGCGACATATTTTTTTTCTTCCATACCAACCTGTCTATGCTATCACCTACACCATTCTCCTTCACATGATTCTTCACACTATCCATCCATTTTTTCTTCGGTCTTCGTCTTCCCTTCCAACGCTCTACATTCATACCAGGCGTCCGTCACTCAAGGCCACGCGTTTTATGCCTATCGCTTCGCGTACCGCCGGCGGTACAACGAACAGCGGGCTGTCGAGCGCCTGCCTGAGAGCTCGCGCATCACGGGTACCGCGCTGACTATCAAAATGTCAAAACCTTGACATTATTGCGTAATTATTGTGCAATTATCCGGTTTCCCAATTCTCATGTTTCCCTTTCGATTATTCATTAGACATGCCACGAATATTCGGCTACTATTCGGTATTCGGTCTATTATTAGGCCACTTTGTTTGGTATACGGTATTCGGCCGAATAATAGGTACTTTTAAGCCGAATACCGAATACCTAATCATAAAAAAAGTTACATCATATTAATCAAGATTTGTATTTTTATTATTAAATTACAATACTTTAATAGGTAAAATTCATCAGTGGTAAGTTGTGATGGATAAAAACAAGCTTTTCAGCATTTGATGGTAGCAAAAGCTTTTTCGTCGTAAATGATACCAGCTACAGAAAACAACCTCTCATCATACACGCTACTCCCGGGAGAAGAAAAATAAACTTTAGCAAATTTCGAGAGGTTTGGGTATTGTTTTTCGTTTGCTGACTACCGCTTGTCAGGGACAACGCAAACCGATTTCAAATATTAATACATCTCATTTGACACAGTATTCTTCTCCACATTCTCCTCATTATTACTATTTCGCATATTATCTGTACCAACTTCTTCAAAGCAGTTCCAAAAACTGTCGTGTATTTCAAGATAGCTTTTGCCTGCGACTTTGTCCGCGTGGAATAATAGTTCCCGTTCCTGGGGGATTTCTGGGATAAAAACTATCCTAAGTCCTTTCTCGGGTCCCAGACTATGTCTGTACCAAATTTCATTCACATCGTTTCAGTGGTTAAGGCGTGAAGAAGAGACAGACAGACAGAAAGACAGACAAATAGAGTTACTTTCGCATTTATAATATTAGTACGGATGACGAAGTAGAGAAGAATCGTCATCGGTGCTACTAGATTCATCATTACAACTTAGTTTCAGAGCTTCTAGAATTTCAGTTTCTGTTCTACTAAGCCTGAATGGTTAAAATGGGCAACAATTCGTCTAGCAGCAGCTATCATCTGTAATACTTCTGGTTAAGATTTAAGCGACCTCTATAGCATTTTTCTTTACGCGCTGTACAATGTACGTTGGCCGCCGAATATTCGGCGCTTCGGCCGGCAGCGTTGCCGAATATTCGGTATTCGGCCAAATCACTATTCGTGGCAACTCTAGTTTCCACCATTATCAATTGACGTACTTTTTAAGAGCTGTCAAAACGCAATTCTCCAATACATTTTGTATGGCAATGGCAACTTATGACGTCACTAAAATAACAACTCAGTTAACTATCTATTTATTGATTTCAAAGCAACTAAAAATCTAATTTTATAGCAAATTGAAAAATGAACCGAATTTATTGGGCTGAAATTAATAGAGGTTTTATAGGAATTGTGTCTAACATTTATTGGTTAATGGTGTAAACTACCCAATTAAGGGGAGGAAAAATTGTATCAATGATTTTATTAAACTAAAACATATGTGATCATCAAATAAATAAACCAGTCAAGTGCGAGTTGGACTCGCGCAACGAGGGTTCCGTTAATTTGTTTTTTAGTGAAATAACTACAAATTTACGGTTTTCGGAGTTTTCCCTTTACTTGTGCTATTCTAGGTCAATGGAAAGTACCCTATAGGTTTTGAGTTTTGATTCCCTTGAAAATGTCTAAATATGCAATATAAACCGCCGTATCTTTTTATTGCGTTGATTTAGAAACTTGATTTCTTCACTGCTTTGGGAGATAGCAGATTTGAGTATGTGATATTAATTTCAGCTTGATATCTCGACGCGTTCTTGAGAAAAAGGTTCTTGACAGACAGACGGACAAACGGACGCCTGATGTGAACTAACTACAAATTTACAGTTTTCGGAGTTTTCCCTTTACTTGTGCTACATGACCTTGCTTCTTGCCAAATTTCACGATTCTAGGTCAATGGGAAGTACCCTATAGGTTTTGAGTTTTGATTCCCTTGAAAATGTTTAAATATGCAATATAAACCGCCGTATCTTTTTATTGCGTTAATTGTGAAACTTGATATTTTCACTGCTTTGAGAGATAGCAGACCTGAGTATGTGATATTAATTTCAGCTTGATATCTCGACGCGTTTCTTAGAAAAAGGGTCTTGACAGACGGACGGACGGACAGACGGACAACAAAGTGATCCTATAAGGGTTCCGTTTTTACCTTTTGAGGTACGGAACCCTAAAAAGAAGTATTGTTTTTTCTAAAATATTCGTTTTATTACCATTATCATCATACGCCAACCCTAGCACATTCGCGCTCGCACGTTGGTCGCGTGGCGGGCGAAACAATCTCAACTCTCTTTGAGCGTACTTATGGCACATTTTTTCTCGCTGCAAACAGCTGCTAGTATTGTTATGATTTTGTAGGCTATTATAGCGTAGGTATTTTCGTTTTTGTATTGGAGTGATGTATCTGTTACGTAGTAACTATTTAGTAATCTGTGTTCATACTCAAAATGGCAAGGCTCCAATCACCTACTAATGTAAAACTATATTAGTATATTAATCTATCAACGACCAAGCGACAGCCGGCTGTCGCGCTGCTATTGTCTTTATATTGTGTCTCGAATCACGTGTGTTCGAAGATTTAATCACTGACCTGTTGCGAGTGCGGCAGCTGCGTGCCAGTGAACAAGTACAGCAGCGAGGCGAGGCGAGGCGCGAGCTGACTATCTTCACAGTCACGCAGTAATGTAGCCGCTAGAGTGTCACGCCACGCAGAACAACACCAACACGTCAGCTCCCGGTCCATACTCGTCGACATCTTAAATGAAATTGCAAAAACTGTGTACTGGACGATAGTGTATGATAAAAACATGGTTACACGATATACGATACATTTTATTTCCATTCCTTATTCTTCATTGAAATGGGAGGATCCTCCGAGCAGACGGGTGTTGTGTCCGGTGGGCGACTGCCCGACTGTTCTAGTCTGGATTTTTGGCTATCGTGTAGTCCCGTCAAACTCTCGCGCTGCGATGTAGGATATCAGATGTAGTTTTCATGTTGGGGGATAGACCCACATCCTAAACACTAGTTGTACAAACCTGTAAGGCCTGCTGCAGACATTTCCCGTAGAACCACTGGTGCTCCGTCCACGGCAGCTTGGCGAGCTCTGCGAGGAGGGCGGAGGCCTGCACGCGGGCGTCCTGCGAGCTAGCGGGCGCGTTGGGGGAGCCCTGCGCGCTCACGTATGTAGACACGCACCACTCGAAGATCTGCTGGAGAAGGTGGACCTCCGAACCTGGACAAGCAAAAGGAAGTTTTATTAAACTGTAAAAAAAAGAAGGATATAATATTTAGATATGTTGTAATACCAAAATTGTGTTTATTTCTTCCAATATTATAAGGCTGAAGAGTTTGTTTCTTTGTTTTAGCTTACGCCTTTAAATCTCAGAAGTCCGGATGGAAAAAAAGATTTGTGTTGAATAGCCTATTTATCGAGAAAGGAAATGAAATTATAGGAAATAAGACTAAGTAAGTAGAGAGCTGATAATATAAGGAGTAACTTAGGCTGCAAAACCCATGTTAGGTTACAAATGTAAAAAACAATTCAATATACAACTCACCAGGACAATCAAGCATGATCTGATGCACGTTGTCAACAAAGTGTCGCAGCATGGGTGTGTAGGCTTCGCTGTCGGCGGTGGAGGGCAGCAGGGGGGGCGCGGCGGGGTGCGGGGACACCCACGCGCCCCACGACTCGTGCAGCGCGCCCCACGCGTACCACGCCACTGTTACATCAATATACAGGGTGTCCCACGGCTATATGCCACATGGAGGGAAAGTACCTTAAATCTTGCGGCAATGTAAGCTTTTAACTTTTCAGAACAAAATTTTACATCAAATGTTAAAATTCATGGTCTTTCTTTTATTTTTGACACTATGTTATTTAGCAAAAAATAATCCTTGTGATAAAGCCTTTCGATCGGTAGGATAAAACTACAGGGTGATTAATTTTCTCGAATAACAGGTTCGATTCCCGGTTCAACTATGTAATTATTTAATAAATATCTATGAATGCAGTTTAAAATGTTTTCAAAGTTCAAATAATGTCTTCTTTCAGTAAAATGTTCTATCTACAATATTTAAGGTACTTTCCCTCCATGTGGCATAGCCGTGGGACAACCTGTATACACAGTAGAATGGATATGACATACAAGGTGTATTTCTGGTCTTGCTCAACCCGCTAGGAGATGATTCTAGCCATGAAAACAAACAACTTTTATTATGGAACCAACTCTGAAATAGCGAAAAAAATATCAGCTGTTACTAACAAAAGTTCAATGCCCTCCGACCATAATGTTTGAAACAGTTGATATTTTTTTCGAGATTTAAGAGTTGGTTCCTTAGTAAAAGTTGTTTGTTTTTATGAGTAGAATCTTCTCCTAGCGGGTTGTGCAATACCAAAAATACACCTGGTATAGTAACACCTTTTTGGAGGTACAAATTCTATTACAAATGGACTGTTTTTCTCTCCTTTTCAAGAAATTATGAAATAATATATTCTGTTGTCTACACCAAAAAAATAAAATATGACAGAGATAAATTACTGCATAAATAACGATAAGACTTGTCTACTATCATAAATCTCTATCAAAAAAATATTTGGCTACTGAAAGAGAAATACAAATTGTGAAGCTCTAATCCAAATTATTTATTTTCATTACACCATTAAACCTTCCGGCATACGTGATTCGAGACACAATAGGAAGACAATAGCAGCCAGACAGCCGGCTGTCGCTTGCTCGTTGAAAGGTTAAACAAGCATTTTAAAACAAAAATTAATCTAGTAAAATGCTTCAAACAGGTTTCATAGCTTCAACGGCGCCCTATATGGAAATGTTTGCACTGACCAGCATCACTATACCATACAAACTCCCACGTCGAAATGCACCCAGTCTTAAAAACATTTCCTGGCCTGAATCACAGGTTTCTAACCTAATTCAGGTAAATAAGCAATTGTACTGTAATTTAATACGTAAAAAATTTATTGTATTATGCCTTACTTACTTTCAAATTATCAATTTATTTATTTTTTTATTTATCTACAACTCACCTCTCTCAGGCTCATAGCTAAGCTTGATAGCGGCTCCGACGAACGCCCTTTGCAACGCGCGCAGTAACACGGCAACGTGCGGCGCGTACGCGGCGTGGCGCGCGTGACGTACGCCCTTCACGCCCGTGCGCGCCTCCCACCACGCCACGCCCAGCGAGCGGAGTAAGTGGCCTAGCTGGGGGAACGATAAATGTGTTTGTATGCCTGTGTTCTAAAAAAGGGTGGGCTGAGCTGTATTAGAAAGATTGTAAATTCTGCAGGCGACTTTGACTGCCTGTAAGTCAAGTATAGCAACTTAACTTGAAGAAAGATTTTTAAATTTCTGACTTTTTCAGTACTCCAAGCTAGGTTGGCCCCAAAGAAGCTTTTGATCCGAATTAGGAACAGCAACAATGGGTTTTATATTTTTTTTTATGTCAATGGGCATGCTATCTGTTGCAACAAATTATGAACATGTCCTAAGACAATTTTTTGGAGCGACAGCGGAAAAAGTGGTTCACCTTACTGCTTACTGCTCTGTTAATAGTTTCCACCTTGTCACCGCCACAGCGTCTACAGAAATTTTATACATTACTAATCTCTAGCATCTTTGCACTCCTAGTACCTAGACGAATGGCATCGCAGCCGCCACAGCGTCCACGGAAATTTTGTATATTACTAATCTCTGGTATTTTTGCACTCCTAGTACCTGGACGAATGGCATCGCAGCCGCCACAGCGTCCACAGAAATTTTGTATATTACTAATCTCTGGAATTTATGCACTCCTAGTACCTGGACGAATGGCACCTCTGCCGCTTTAACGTCCACAGCGCGCACAACATGCGTCCGGGGGCCCTAGTCTGTCAGTCAGTCAGTCTTTTGACACATTTCCCATACAAAAACTGTCAAAGTTGTCAAATATCCGGCGGATGACTAGTCATTGAGACACGATTGTAATAGCAGACTAGGGCCCCAGTGCTCGGGCGGCAACGTATTATTGACGGACGCCGTCACACATCTCAGGGCATTCACGTATAGCTCCAGGCACGCTTACTACCACGGCGGCATGCACTCCTAGTACTCACCAGGTTTTATGGCACCGCAGTGGTTACAGCGTCCACAGAACATTTGTACATTACTATCTCTGGCATCTATGCTCTCCTAGTACCTGATCGAACGGCACCTCCACCGCTTTGACGTCTACAGCGCGCACAACATGCGTCCAGTGCTCGGGCGGCAACGCATTGTTGACGGACACCGCCACACATCTCAGCACGTGTGCGCACAGTTCTCGTGCGTCCACCAGCACGGCGGTATGCACTCCTAGTAGCTCCACCAGCATGCTGTGCTCGGGAGAGGGCGAAGGCCCAAAACGCTGCACCGCTCGGACTAGGGCTTCCAGCAAGTCTCGGCGTTGAGTCGCGTCTGCGGTCTCTGACCAGCGACTCATTTCGAACTGAAAGAGGATTAATATTATAGATTATTATATTATGGTGACTATACGTGGGGACTTGTTATTGGCTTTGTAGTGATTATATTATTTTCTTTCTGTATTGGTTTAAATAGAAACAGTCCCAGTGGTATTTGCCGGAGATTGGATGCAAAACCAACATTGGAATAATTATTGCTTGGGACAAGCTTGTCACACTATACAAGATTGTCACGCTACTGCAACTTCTGAAAGTCAAAATTAATGTTTAGTTTCGTTGATCGCGCAACGAAATTAATCAGAAAATAACAGCGGAGGAGTAAAAGAAATATGTTTATCACTACTGAAACGGCAACACTCACCTTAGACAGATAACTGAACACAGTGTGCGAAGGTAGCTTCGAGTCCAGCAGCGCCATGTAGACCTTGGGCCAGTGGTGGTGCGGCAGGCGGCGCGGCGCCAGCAGCGCTCCGCACAGCGCCTGCTGCAGCGCGCTGCCCGAGCGCGCGCCCCACGCCGACACCAGCTCCGCGGATATACGCCCGTCGTGGCAGATCCAGCGCTAGAAGAGAGGAATAGATTTATAACAAATTAGGTGCCCTCGCCTCGCCCAAGGTTCCGTCTCAATTACTAGCTGTTTCCTGCGGCTTCGACCAATCATTTCCACACAATTTTTAGTTGCCTACTTTGTCTTAGTGCGCCTTTACGTCAGAAACAACTGCGCGATTGTTTACCTCAGCGAGCTCGGCCACCAGCGCAGTGAGCACGCTGCTGGCAGGCGCGCAGGCCGCACAGTGCGGCGCGCCTGGCAGCTAGCTGAGTACTTACCTCAGCGAGCTCGGCCACCAGCGCAGTGAGCACGCTGCTGGCAGGCGCGCAGGCCGCACAGTGCGGCGCGCCTGGCAGCTAGCTGAGTACTTACCTCAGCGAGCTCGGCCACCAGCGCAGTGAGCACGCTGCTGGCAGGCGCGCAGGCCGCACAGTGCGGCGCGCCTGGCAGCTAGCTGAGTACTTACCTCAGCGAGCTCGGCCACCAGCGCAGTGAGCACGCTGCTGGCAGGCGCGCAGGCCGCACAGTGCGGCGCGCCTGGCAGCTAGCTGAGTACTTACCTCAGCGAGCTCGGCCACCAGCGCAGTGAGCACGCTGCTGGCAGGCGCGCAGGCCGCACAGTGCGGCGCGCCTGGCAGCTAGCTGAGTACTTACCTCAGCGAGCTCGGCCACCAGCGCAGTGAGCACGCTGCTGGCAGGCGCGCAGGCCGCACAGTGCGGCGCGCCTGGCAGCTAGCTGAGTACTTACCTCAGCGAGCTCGGCCACCAGCGCAGTGAGCACGCTGCTGGCAGGCGCGCAGGCCGCACAGTGCGGCGCGCCTGGCAGCTAGCTGAGTACTTACCTCAGCGAGCTCGGCCACCAGCGCAGTGAGCACGCTGCTGGCAGGCGCGCAGGCCGCACAGTGCGGCGCGCCTGGCAGCTAGCTGAGTACTTACCTCAGCGAGCTCGGCCACCAGCGCAGTGAGCACGCTGCTGGCAGGCGCGCAGGCCGCACAGTGCGGCGCGCCTGGCAGCTAGCTGAGTACTTACCTCAGCGAGCTCGGCCACCAGCGCAGTGAGCACGCTGCTGGCAGGCGCGCAGGCCGCACAGTGCGGCGCGCCTGGCAGCTAGCTGAGTACTTACCTCAGCGAGCTCGGCCACCAGCGCAGTGAGCACGCTGCTGGCAGGCGCGCAGGCCGCACAGTGCGGCGCGCCTGGCAGCTAGCTGAGTACTTACCTCAGCGAGCTCGGCCACCAGCGCAGTGAGCACGCTGCTGGCAGGCGCGCAGGCCGCACAGTGCGGCGCGCCTGCCAGCTAGCTGAGTACTTACCTCAGCGAGCTCGGCCACCAGCGCAGTGAGCACGCTGCTGGCAGGCGCGCAGGCCGCACAGTGCGGCGCGCCTGGCAGCTAGCTGAGTACTTACCTCAGCGAGCTCGGCCACCAGCGCAGTGAGCACGCTGCTGGCAGGCGCGCAGGCCGCACAGTGCGGCGCGCCTGGCAGCTAGCTGAGTACTTACCTCAGCGAGCTCGGCCACCAGCGCAGTGAGCACGCTGCTGGCAGGCGCGCAGGCCGCACAGTGCGGCGCGCCTGGCAGCTAGCTGAGTACTTACCTCAGCGAGCTCGGCCACCAGCGCAGTGAGCACGCTGCTGGCAGGCGCGCAGGCCGCACAGTGCGGCGCGCCTGGCAGCTAGCTGAGTACTTACCTCAGCGAGCTCGGCCACCAGCGCAGTGAGCACGCTGCTGGCAGGCGCGCAGGCCGCACAGTGCGGCGCTCCCGCACATCGCCACGCGCGCTCTACCACGCGTACACCGGCCTCACTGCTGCGCGTGCGCCTGTTTACACGATAAGCTTGGTTATCAACTCTATTTTGAACTAATACTTCAGCATGCGGGCGCGCGCTGCTGATACACAGTGTCGTTACCTCGCGATGGTGTGCAGCGCGGCGGCGGTGCGCGCCGCATGCGGGCGTGCCCGCGCCAGGCGCCGCAGAGCTGCGCGCGCGCTGCTGCGGTTCTCTCTGATGCCACGCTCCGCGTCCACTGATATACACCACTCTTGTTCCTGAAACAATTGCGATTATGTTTAAGTGATCTCCTTGATTTGTTGTTTTTTAGGGTTCCAGACTTCAAAATGTAAAAAAAAATGGAACACTCATATGATCACTCCCTTGTTCGCCTGTCCGTGTCACCACACTCACCACTGATTTTCTCAGAAACGGGTGGACCTAGTAATTTTAAATTCATATCAGATACTGAGGTCTATAGTCCCTATCAGGAGTCTAAAAATCAAGGTCCTGAGTGAAGACGCTAAAAGGATACATCCACATACCGGTATGTAGATGGTGACGGGCTTGCACTTGTTGGCACAGCTGCGGCGCAGCGGCGGCAGAGCGCGGCGCACTCGCAGCTCGCCCACCAGCTCCCACAGCCGGCTGTCCAGTGACGACACGCGGCTCACTTCTGTGCACCACTCTCTGTTCAACACACATATTATATCACATTTATCAATAGCAAAAAATAAAAATTTTGTAGTAATTTTAGCTTCTAGGAATTATACGCTATGAGTGTACGGAATTCGACACCATTATCAATCGATGTGATGCGAGACGCCCATGGATTTTGTGTAGCCGTGTCACCTTATATACGTCACAAGGTTGCAACTCAACGCAACTTAGTTTTACATAAGTGAAAACTTGTAAATGTTCGTTTTTTACTTATTTTAAATGTTTACTGTAAGTTTTTCTAAAAGTATTAAAATAAAATAAACTCTATTGAATAATTATTTATTGATTGCAAAGCAACTAAAAATTTAAAATGAGCCAGTTTTTAGGGCTAAAATTAAGACCACTGTTTGAGTGCCAAGCTCCAGTGTGTGTGGCCAGTGGTCTTGACTGGATTTGTATAATTTAAAGCCATATAAACTAAAAACGATCGTTATTTAAAAATGCACAACGTCATGAGTCCATGGTCATCATGACGTTGTCCATTGTTATCAGCTAGAATGAGTTCAAGGTCCACATAAAATATATCTATCTACACAATCAAAATATGCGGAAGTTATTTTTAACCACTTAAAAAACTTTTTCCAAAAAAAAGATAACCGACTTCAAAAACAAAAAGGTCAAAAATAACTATTTCGGAAGTCGGTGGCTTCACTTCTGCCGGTCGAATTGTGTTGCCTTGCCACCGACTTCCGAAATAGTTATTTTTGACCTTTTTGTTTTTGAAGTCGGTTATCTTTTTTTTGGAAAAAGTTTTTTATTTTTTACTTTTTAGTTAAAATCCCAACTACGTTTTAGAGTAACTTTCAAAAAAAAAATGTACGTTTTTCTATAAAAAAATTGAGGAGTTCCCTCGATTTCGGCATGATACCATCCTCAGATCCTGGACCTGATGACAATGGGACCATTTGGGAAGTCTACTCTTTCAAACAAAAAAAGAATTGTTCAAATCGGTTGGTAAACGACGGAGATATGCGCGAACAAACATAAAAAAAAAAAAAAACATACAAACATTCGAATTGAGAACCTCCTCCTTTTTTTAGAAGTCGGTTAAAAAGTTTTCGCCGTTCTGTCCCTTTTACCCCGTACACTTACTGTGCGAGCCTGTCAATGTCATTCAGATGTTTGTCGACAAGCGACGTCAGGGTGCGCGCGTCTCTAAAGTCGACGTCTTCAACAGGTGACTTGATCAGTGGTCTTCTTCTTCTGGCGACAGAATAAACAGGTGTAAGAGATTGCAACCCTATCATGACACGTTCGAAGGGTATCAGAGATAAATGTTACTTAGCACGTACTCGGGCTTAGCTATTCAACATATAGATCACTAATAAACATTTCATTATGGTCATGAAAACCAGCTTAAAATTTCTTATACATCCCCTATGTCAGCTAGGATTAATATAAAATAATAAAATTTTATTCCAATAACAGTGATTACAAAAATGTACATTTAGTCTGCAACTCCTGTTGTCCTAATCTGCCCAGCTTTGTGTTAAATTTGACTCAGGTTGAGTTTTATATTTCTTTTAAATATTCCGACTCAAAATGGTATTTTAATAAAAATATAGTAAAAGTTACCAAAACCAAACACAATACCATCTTCTTAAGTCAAATTGTCAAATTATTCCTACATACCTAGTACGTGAATGGTCCTTAATCTTCAGTATGTTGTCCACAGCAATGTGGAAGGGGGTCCGTGGGGGGGTGTTGTCAGGCGGCGGCGGTACAGTGGGTGAAGGGAAGCTGTCCAGCTCTATACACGCTGATGGACGGGACACTGCATTCTTCCAAGCTGCTTCTAGAGCCTGGTGCCGAATACTCAAAGGTCACTCAATTTTAAGATGCTTTAAAACCTGTTGCTGTCTTTGTCACTCAAAGGAAGGAAAGAGAGGAGTAAAGACAGCAACAGATTTGAGAGCGTCTTATATATTTGGTACTGAGTAATATACAAATCTAGCCACAATCTCTTTTGAGTCATATAAAAATGAAAAAGTATCAGCATCATTGATTCCTTTTTCATTTGTTGATACTAGAAATGTAATGTTTACTGTTAAGAACCTATGTACACAGTTATGCAATAAATATATCTTTATCTTCTAATATATCTTTATACTTGATTTTGATGAAATAATTTGAATGAGGACAATGATGAATCTAAATAAATATAACAAAAAAAAAATAATTATCGTTTTCTTAAACGAGGCAAATCACATAAAGCTTTCAAGTTACCAAAATAATGTCCTTTATTTCAACGAAAAGGTTTTAATGGTTTCTTAAAAATACACTATGATTATTGTAATGTAAACTCACATGTTCTGGGATGTATCTTGCAATATCGGCAAAATGAGGTGCAATGCGCACTTTATCGCCTTGTTCCAACCAACTCAGATATTCGTTAAGCAATCTAAACAAAATAAAATTACATGAACAAAAGTTTCTTCCTGTGACTTCCGACTTCGCGTGGACATTGACTATTCCAAAAATGTAGCATTTGACACTTGGCAAAAAACTAGATTAACAGTGAAATTATTTATGACATCAGACAAGGGTTCCAGAGATTTCTTCATACAAAAAACAAGCTTGTTTATAGCGTTAAGGTCGTATTTTGTGTGGCCGGGATTTTTGAATGAAATAGACGTGTGCTTGCTTTAAGGATTTAATTTCGACTGAGGTCATTACATTTTTCTAGTGGACTGTATAATAAGGTGATGTGATACTTAGACATTCCGCCCCCCAAAGAACGGAGTTCTTTAATATAAACTTACAAAGAGATTAACTTACAAACGAATTCACAAAAAAGCAACAGTCTAAGTTAATGACAACATAAACTTAACTTAGTTGAGTATGTACATGCAAGGTAAATACACAAGGTACTTACTTACTACTTACAATACAAGGGGTTTACTGACAGCGTAAAGGTGAGTTTATAAGATACATACTATATAAGGTTTTACATTTTAACACAAATATAACTGCCAGTCAATTAGGTACACTTAATGCACATATTTAAATTTCAATATTAGTTACTCAGTATAGTAAGTTCACACAAAGTTTGTTTACATTACGTAACACAATACATTACAATAACACAATTAAGTATTTTATTCTTTATGAATAAATGGGTTATTCATTGTGACAGGTTTTATGGTAAGTATAATTTCTTATTGCTAGGTATAACAGTAGTTGCTTGTACAATAATCTTAGGTTTTGTTTGGTATTACAATTAGAACATACAATACTTTATTTTGTTAAAATACATATTTTACTCACTGGACGTTTGAACTCGCCATTTTTGCATTTTATTGTAACAACACGAGTAAGATTATCGGGACCGGCATGTTTTTTAATAATTTTACCTAATATCCACTTACTAGGTGGGATATTATCATCTTTCAGTATTACAATGTCATCGATTTCTGGCTCCAGCTGTTTTTTATTCCATTTATAAGTTTTATTAAGATGTACTAGATACTCTTTATACCACCTGTTCCAGAAATCGGTGACCATTTTTTGTACGAGTTTCCATCGCTCGAGATTAGTACTAGATTTACACAATGTTAAATTCTCGTCGGCTAAATTTAAAAGAGGTTCGCCAACCAGGAAGTGGCCCGGTGTCAGGGGTAGTGGGTCATTAGGGTCGTCACTAAGAATGGAAATAGGGCGCGAGTTTAGACAAGCTTCTACCTGTGTTAACACCGTAGCTAGCTCCTCATATGTAAGAGTACTATTCCCAATTACCTTTTTAAGATGTGTTTTGGTGCTGCGTACTCCAGCCTCCCACAAACCCCCAAAATTAGGCGCATGTGGAGGTATAAAATGCCATGTAGTGCGTTCTAAAGTTAATAACTCTGCTATTTCACTTGGAATAGAAGACTTTGCCTTGTCAAACATGTCTCGTAATTGCTTTTCAGCACCAACGAAATTAGTGCCATTGTCACTGAAAAGATCTTGACAATGTCCTCGCCGCGCTGTGAAGCGCCTGAAGGCTGCGATGAATCCCTTAGAGGTCAGATCTGTGACGGCTTCTAAATGTACGGCGCGTGTAGCCATACAAATAAAAAGGCAAATATAGCCTTTGTAGGACTTAGCTCCTCTGCCTGGAGAGAATCTGATGTTGATGGGACCAGCATAGTCTACACCAGCTGATCGGAAAGGTCGGCTGGGTTTTACTCGAACCTCAGGAAGTTGTCCCATCAATTGTACTGAATTGTTTTTTGAATATCTGATACAGGTTACACATTCTCGGTAGTATTTTTTTGCTTGATCCTTAGCTCCCAGTATCCAATATTTTGACCTCAAGTAATTAAGCATTACTTGTGGTCCACCATGCATTGTTCTCTGATGAGCGTCCATAATTATAAGTCTACTAAGATGACTCTTAGCAGGTAAAATTATAGGATGCTGAGTGTCGTATTCAACTTGCGACTGTTGAATACGT
This sequence comes from Athetis lepigone, assembly GCA_033675125.1. Taxonomy (NCBI): domain Eukaryota; kingdom Metazoa; phylum Arthropoda; class Insecta; order Lepidoptera; family Noctuidae; genus Athetis; species Athetis lepigone. The sequence continues at coordinate 3,265,520 of CM066218.1, read as the reverse complement.
CCGCCGACTCTTATAATGCCATTATCGTCAATAATGGGACAAAGATTGCGTAATTTGCTACTTTTAAGCACGCCTCCATGAACTTTTAACTGCTTTAATTCTTGATTAAACTCTAAGCCTTGAGTTTGTCTAATGCAAATGTTTAAAGTTTTATTGATTTCTTGTGTCGTTATAAATTTAGTTTTAAGTTCTTCTTCGTTTTTATTTAACTTTAACCATCTTCTACAGAATGAAATGACTCTTAACATTTTTGATAAATTTGAAAACTTAGTCCAAATGAATTCTTCTTCAGTTTTGAACAAAGCAGCTAAAACTTTTGTTTTTTCCTCTTCCTGAGTATCCTCCACATTAATTAATTTTATGTGTAAGTCTTGTGCAGACAACCAAGTTGGGCCATTCCACCACAACGAATTATTCACCAACTCCGGGGCCTGTAAACCTCTTGAAGCGCAGTCTGCCGGGTTTGTGTCTGTAGTCACGTGACCCCATTGCTGGTAATCTAATATGCTCAGTATTTCAGACACTCGGTTACTTACGAAGGTATTCCATCGACTAGACCCACCCTTCAGCCAGGCTAGAACGATGGTCGAATCTGTCCAAGCGTGTAAGTTTCCCTTGGGTATATTCAATACTTGTGATGCTTCGAAAATTAATTTTGCTGCTAGTGTTGCACCGCAAAGTTCCAATCTTGGAATCGACACCTGTTTCTCAATTGGAGCGACCTTTGTTTTCGCCGATATTAAATGCACATAAACCATTTCTCCCTCGATTACTCTAATATAGACTGCCGCCCCATATGCCGCTTGAGAAGCGTCTGCAAAAACATGCAACTCTTTTGACGATGCGTGACAGCATTGTAACCACCTTGGTATACTGACATTTATAATGTGAATTAAATTATCTCTGAAGTGTAACCATTCTGTTAGTAGCTCTTCACTAATTGGGTCGTCCCATGCTAATCCTGTTTTCCATAATTTTTGAATCATAATTTTTGCTATGACAACAACAGGGGCTATCCACCCTAGCGGGTCATAGAGTTTGGCTACATCAGATAGAACTCTTCGTTTAGTTATTGGTCCTTTATGTTCGGGTAACTGGAGAGAATACACAAAGCGGTCTGTTACTCGATTCCAACTGACTCCCAAAACCTTTACCAACCCATGAACTTTAAGAGGCAGTTCGTGATCATCTCGCTTATTTTTACCCACGTAATTTAACACTTTCTCATTATTACTGCTCCATTTTTGTAACTCGAAGCCTCCTAAGTTCATGAGCTTGGTCATTTCGTTGTATATTTTAACAGCTTCTTCTACTGTCTCACCCCCAGACAATAGATCATCAACATAATAGTCGTTCTTCGTTATTCTAGCAGCAATTGGAAATGATGCTTGTTCGTCATCCGCCAATCTCTGAATAGTTTTTACCGCAAGGTATGGTGCACATGCTGTACCAAAGGTTAGTCTCACTAATTTATAATGTTTAATTTCCTCAGTTGGTGATTGCCTCCATACTAACCTTTGGTAGTTAGTATCCTCTTCAGCCACTCGGACCATTCGATACATTTTTATAATGTCAGCTGTAATGCAAATTTTATGTGTTCTCCATCTCATAAGTATGTGACGCAAGTCTTGTTGTAGTTTAGGGCCCACCAGCAAATTATCATTTAAAGAAATATGATTAGTACCTTTGCAGGAAGCGTCAAACACCACGCGAAGTTTTGTAGTCTCCTTATCTTCTCTTACTACACCGTGATGGGGAAGATATGCCACGTTAGGATTGTTAATATCTGTAATCTCAACTGGAACCACATGATTAAGAGCAATGTATTCATGCATAACCTTACTATATTCTTTGCGGAACACTTCGTTTTTCTCAAATTTTTTCTCTAATAACTTGAACCTTTTTTCTGCTATTTCTCTTAATCCACTCGGTTGACTCTCGGGCTTATCGGTTTTGAACGGTAGCTTCACCACATATCTTCCCATTTCGTCTCTTGTCGTTGTAGCATCGTAGTACTCTTCGCATCTTCCTTCTTCCTTTGATAACCGCTTTTTTATAGTGTTTGGCTCGTCTTCCAACTCCCAGAATAATCTTAACATATCATCTTCTTTTAGTTGAACATGCAAGCTTGAAAAACTTCTATTTGATGAAGTAGGTTCTCGTAACATCCTTCCTGACAAAACCCAACCTAGAATAGTGTTCTGTGCTAATAGCTTACTCACAGGATGCTTGATAACGCCGTCCAACAAGACGTCGCTGTACACCTCAGCTCCAAGGAGAATGTCTATTTTCCCTGGTGTTGCGAAACCTGGATCAGCCAGCTCCAAGTCTCCTAACTCCGGCCACTCAGGATTACCTAGATTTGTGTTAGGTAACAGTGTTGTTAACGAACGCAATACATAGGCCTCAACTCGAACGCTCGCATTAGGGTTGTGACATGATGTGACATATATTGTGACCCTATGTTTTATTCTAGTTTGCCTATCTCCCACACCTGACACAAAACCACTTACTGATCTACGTGTTAGATTTAACAACTGTACTGTCGCCTCTGTGACAAAGGAAGCTTGCGACCCTTGGTCTAACAATGCTCTCACAATGAATTTGCGTCCGTTTCTACTATTTACTAATACCTTAGCAGTAGCTAATAAGATATTATTTGTATAAATGTTTTGCTCACTCGAAAAGTTAGATACAATATGCTCAGTGTTTATTACAGAAGTGGGCGTACCTGTGGTCTCATGCGCTATACCTGTAGATGACCCTGCACCATCTCCTTGGGTCTCGACTTTGTTTTCTCTCTCGAAGTGCAGAAGGGAGTGATGACGTCGGCCGCACCGCTTACAACATGTAGACATACGACACTTCTTCACAGAGTGTGTTGGTGCCAAGCAATTAAAGCATAGTTTATTTGTCTGTACAAATTCTTGTCTTTCCTTGGCAGACTTGTCTCCGAATTTTTTGCAGGAAAATAAATAATGGTCTCCGCTACATAATGCACATTTCGGGTCGGATTTTTTTCCATCGCTGCTAGACACATTGGAATGGAAAACCTTAGCTTTACTAGCTGATTTTGATTGCACAGATATGGTCTTCATACTGTCTATCATCTCCAACGTTCTAAATCTCGTCTCTAAAAAATCCTTTAAATCCGACCACGTGGGGAGATCGCCGCCATTATACGTACTAACGTGTTGTTCCCACAGCTTTATAGATTCGGGCTCTAATTTAGTGATAACTAAGTGATTAATCATTAGGTCCCAGGTCTCAGTTTTCACACCCATGTTCTTCAAAGACTTTATACACGTGGACGTAGTATCTACTAACTGTTTTATAGCATTTGTTGACTCAGACTGTATAGGCTTTTGTGTGAATAAAGTATTTAATATTGCGTTACAATTATAGCGTTTATTGTTGTAACGCTTCACTAATTGATCCCAAGCCTCTTCATAGTTTGCATCAGTCATTGAGAAGTTGCGTAACAGTTGTTCTGGTTCTCCTGTCAGACTACTCTTTAAATAATGTAGCTTTTGTACCGACGATAACTGCTCATTTTCATGAATTAAAGTACAGAATAAATCGTGAAACGGCTGCCACTCTTCGTATTTACCCGTGAAAGTAGGTATTTTGATTGTGGGTAAATTTATTCCTCTATGTTTGTATTCGTGTACCTCGGCAACAGGAGACGACTGGGGACACATCGAAGGTTGAAATCGTGGTTCTAATAATAAAGGCTGAAGCGCTTCCTTCAACTTTGATTTATAGCTTATGTATAACTCTTCAAAACACTCGTAAATATCATCCTCGAAGTATGAACTTTCTTTCTCCTCTTCAGTGGCCTTTAGAATAATCGCTTTATGGCCGTTTTTGAAATCCTTCCATAGTTCTTCCAATTGCTCCAATCTAGTTTCTAAATAAGGCTTTTTTATTCTGTCTTTTGGTGATTTTTGATAGTTTTTCTCTGCCTTCTTTAGGTTTTCCAGCAACTCATTTTGATATTTAATAGGATCTTCCATTTTGAATAAATTTTAGTTCGCAATAGTTGCCGCGATTCACAATTAGCACTTTTATAAAATTACTCGCCCAGGAGGTAACACGATGCACAAAGCACGTTGTAAAACGAAGTTCACTAGGTCTGACTGTATATTTTAGCTTGTATTACTCGTATTATAATGTTTTATAACCGAACACTCACTCAATAAAACTAAAACACACGGAATCAGTCTGATAAACGCACTATAAGTTCACAGATTACTCTAAGAAAGTCTATTTAACACGATTAACTTTTTAACTAATTACTTTTAACCGGCCACACTTCTCAGAAATCCTTATCGCTCAGGAATGTCTTTGTTCTCTCGGGGTTCGCACTCGGCCGCCGATGACACGAATCCGGCTCGATTTTGGACCATATGTTTATAGCGTTAAGGTCGTATTTTGTGTGGCCGGGATTTTTGAATGAAATAGACGTGTGCTTGCTTTAAGGATTTAATTTCGACTGAGGTCATTACATTTTTCTAGTGGACTGTATAATAAGGTGATGTGATACTTAGACAAGCTTTACCTCTTGATATTAGTATAAATCATAAAAAAAAACTTACTTTTCCGCAGCAGCATGATAAGCAATCAAACTAATTATATTCCTCTTCGATTCATTCGCCTCACTATTCGGACTTGATTCCTTCACACTTCGGTTGTCATCACCATCATCTTCGCTATCGCTCGACCCACTCGATTCACCAGTCAAATCGATTATCGATAACGCTGGTAACAGATTATCATCAGTCTTGACTGGAGTAGCTCTTTCTGCTCGATTTATCGATTGTGTGTCACTGGTATCGATTGATTTGTGCTCGGCTTTGAGTCGCTCGCCTTCGTTGTGGTGATACGTGATCGTTTCTAAGAGTTTTCGTTTGATTTGAGCGAGTGAACGAGATTTGATTAGACCGCTGAAGAATAGCGGCCCCACTGCTGGCGCGGACCTGGGGATAAAATTCCGCTTAACACCAAGGTCCATTTCTATTAAATGATAAGTATTAAAAAAATCATAATTTGACCAACTAAAACTCGATTAATCCGTACTAATATTATAAATGCGAAAGTAACTCTGTCTGCCTGTCTGTCTCTTCTTCACGCCTAAACCACTGAACCGATTTGAATATAATTTGGTACAGATATAGTCTAGGACCCGAGAAAGGACATAGGATAGTTTTCATCCCGGAAATCTCCCGGGAACGGGAACTATTCCACGCGAACGAAGTCGCGGGGAAAAGCTAGTATCAAATAAATTGTTCAAGGACAATAGACAATTTGAATGAGAACCGATCCAAGTGTTGTAGCAAGTAGGGTTTACACAAACTAATTCACTTCACTTGTTAATGCAATTTATGCTCTTTCTGCAATAATAATAAAACTAACTTATTACTGTACCTACTGCAGGGCAAAGACTTCTCATAAGGCACAAGCATTGATGTGTGGTGGATTGGCGATTTCAAACTCATAATCACTACTACAAGTCCAGGTTTGCTCGCGATGTTTTCCTTCACCGACTTCTCTTTCTACAAAATGATGTTTAATCCCAACTTTCTTAAAAACAACACCCGTACAGCTAAACATACCCGTTTTCAGGCGGTGTCTGTAGATACAGGTGCATGAAGAGCCGCCACAGCGTCACGTGCGCCGGGTGGTACAGCGGCGCCACCAGCGCTGCTGCCGCCGACCGGTATATCACCAGCTCGTCTGACGATATCTTCGCTCCTATTTTCTGCAAAATCAAACATATTGAATAGGATACAAAGGCGGATTTATGTTTCAACTAGCTTTTACCCGCGACTTCGTCCGCGTGGAATAATAGTTTCCGTTCTCGGGAATTTCCGGGATGAAAACTATCCTATGTCCTTTCTCGTGTCTCAGACTATTATCTGTACCAAATTTCATTTAAATCGGTTCAGTGGTTTAGGCGTGAAGAAGAGACAGACAGACAGACAGAGTTACTTTCGCATTTATAATATTAGTATGGATTTGGGGGTCACATAATTGAATCCCAAACATTTGAGTTGTTACGTAAGGTTAGGGGTTAGGTCAGGGACGTGCGGTCCTTATAGGCAGAAAGGCACTACCGACCCTAGACAAATTCACCCAGACCCAGCAGATGCAAATCCTAATAAATTAAAACTAAAAAGTATGAAACAAATAAAAAAATTGTAAAAGTCTCTAAGATAAAGGAATAGCAATAAATCATAGTGTTCAAATTTCGCGCCGCGTTCGTAACAGGCGCGCCAGCGCCGCGTCTCGTTGAACGGCTGTAGGCAGAGTTAGATTCTGCCTAAATCTCATTCATAAATGTGCACATGTAGTGGTACATTTCGTGTCTGTGAAATGCACACATCAACGCGCGTACATTACAAGTAGTTCCCCAGCTAGGCCGTGCCTAACAGCCAATCACGAGCCACTTCGTGACGTGGACTACAACGACAACCACTCTATTGGTTGACACATTTCAAATATTTAGCCTGTTGGCTGTCACCGAGAGATTATACGCTAAGTTGAAAAAGTCATTTGCTAAGTACAATGTCGGTTGAAATTGATGCAACTTTATTTGTCAACATTTTATCCATCAAAATTTAGAATATTGCATAATGTAAAAGGGTCCATGTTGTTTATTTGTTTTGAAACGCAAATATTTAGGTCGATTTGTTGCTAAATTCGATTACTAGTTTATTTAAACGTTTTTACAATTTTTGTTTGTTTTTTTTATAAAATATTGTGAAATGTTGTTCGATTGTGAGGTTTGTGTTGACAATGTGAGTTTGTTACAAGTTATGATGTTAGGTTTACGAATTACGAAATTATTGAAAACTTCAAATAACAAGTAGCTAGGTGGTATCGAAAGTGTATCGAGATTATTCGAGATGTGTACCTGAATTACGAGAATTAACCCAGAAAAAAGGTAATAGCTATAACCCCTAAATTTAATAAGTGAATGTAAGAATTACGAAATAAATTTTTTACTCGCTGCGTGTTTGTGTACACACAATGAAATTATTTTGCTTTACGTGTCTGTTATTTAACCTTTCGCGACCAAGCGACAGCCGGCTGTCGCGTTGCTATTGTCTTTCTATTGTGTCTTGAATCACTTGTTTTCAAAGATTGAAGAGTTAATAACGTCAAAAAATCGTATTTAAAAACGGTTAGGCGTGTAGATTTAATTTATAAATGAGTTGGTTTACTTAATTATTTCAATTGTTACAAAACCAAACCAGTAGGTAGGTAGGTATTTAGTTTTCTTATTTAAACTATAAATACTTTTAATCATCTAGTGAGTTTTTTTACTATCTCGGCAATAGCGAAAAACTTTTTTATTTTTTCGAAAAAAAGCTGCCGCCCTGTCATAAAACCCTATGCACGCCACTGGGTTAGGTAGTCGAAGTCCAATCAAAAGTTCACAATTCAATTATAAAATTAGTAAAATGCGTGCGCGCCTCGAGCGCCGCGTGCCAAGCGCGCAGCACGCACTGCACGCGTGGTCAATGTGCTGTTATATCATTAGTAACGTTACCTGCAGCGCGTTGTCCACGTGTATCTTGTGCTGCGCGACTCGCTGCTGGTGCAGCGCGCTGAGCAGGCGCGCGTACAGCTGCGTGCGCGCCTCGAGCGCCGCGTGCCAAGCGCGCAGCACGCACTGCACGCGTGGTCAATGTGCTGTTATATCATTAGTAACGTTACCTGCAGCGCGTTGTCCACGTGTATCTTGTGCTGCGCGACTCGCTGCTGGTGCAGCGCGCTGAGCAGGCGCGCGTACAGCTGCGTGCGCGCCTCGAGCGCCGCGTGCCAAGCGCGCAGCACGCACTGCACGCGTGGTCAATGTGCTGTTATATCATTAGTAACGTTACCTGCAGCGCGTTGTCCACGTGTATCTTGTGCTGCGCGACTCGCTGCTGGTGCAGCGCGCTGAGCAGGCGCGCGTACAGCTGCGTGCGCGCCTCGAGCGCCGCGTGCCAAGCGCGCAGCACGCACTCGCACAGTAGCGGCGCCGTAGACGCGTTGCGCACTGCTTGGGAAATGTGCTCCTTTGCGTTTTCTTCCTGAACAAAGGTTGCGAAATTATTTTCATTCTATTCAAAGTATGTTTATAGTTAGGTTATTACGTGTAATCCGCTGAAACAATTTTATAATTCGCCACTTTTGCCGCCGAGATTCATACGGAAGCTAAAATAATGAATCCGGCTCGAAGGACCAACGCGACTAGCTTCTGGTAAAGTGACATAAAATGCTATTGGATAAACATTTAATACGAAGTATGACAACAATAAATATGGAATATAAACAAGAAGAAGAATGCGCTAGCGCAGCCATACATGTAGGCATTTGATGTAGAGACAAGTGACTCAACAACCGTTACATTTACAGTAGATATTCGTAGTCAAATAGTCAAAATCAAATCGCCAACTCAGTTAGCCAATTTAAAAACCAAAAAATTCAGTCGCCAGTATATTATGTTGCAACCTACCTGCAACAGCGCGTTGGCATAGGCGTCGAGGTGCGGCCACAGACGCGTGGCGGCGGCCGCAGTGTCCAGCAGAGCGGCGGCGTGCGGCCAGCCCGCCTGCAGCCACGCCAGCAGCACGCCTGCCGTGGGCGCCGCGCCAGAACTGACGGGAAGATTATGGTACTTCACTTGGCGTATTAGGCAAAACATTCGTGTACTTGAGTAATACAATGTATACTCTAGACTTATTGAAATAAGGTTCATATTACGTTGCATCGAATATACAAATATTATACCAAATACACAAATTGATATCGCGGATATTCGCAATAGTCAATGCGGATGTGCAAGCAGGTCGTGCGGAACAGTGAGCTCGTGCTAAATCAATGGGAGCTAATTATACTCGCATTGAGCGATAATTCCAAGGACAACTTTGATATTTATTTCTCAAAAATCAATCTAAAAATGTAAAGTTGAACTTTTTTATCGTTTGAATGATGTAAGTATACAGTCGTGGTCAACTAATTAGGGACAAACAAAAATTTGAGCTGAATTTTAATTTTCATGTCCATGGTAGATCAGATAAACTAAATAATTAAGTTTAATTTTATGAAATACTAATTAATATTAAGAATACTTGAAAATTGTGAGCATTGCTTCGAAGTTGATAATATTTTGTAATAGGAAATTTAAAAACAAATCTCTTGCAACCAAATCGCAGCGTGTGCTGGCTGGCCATCTAATTAGGGACAAAAACAAAAGTAGTGTGTTATATTCCCATTTTTTATAAAATCTGATGGGATGTAATTTTTTTTTTTATATTAAGATTAGAGTCTATACGTTGACTTTGAATTTGTTGAAATATTATCATAATGTTTAATTAAACACGGGGCGAAATAAAAGTTCTGATACAACAATGCGAAAAATAATAATTATTGTTTATTATAGTAAATAGCCATATAGAAAATTATTAAAACATTGAAATTGCTCCATTATAATGATTTTCAAAACAGGACAATTATAATCTTTATTTAGAAATTATACTTTTGAATCTATAAAACTACTAAACGTGCAATCAGAAAGAAAAATACCAACAAAAACTATTGTGCAAAAACATCGCAAAACGGTGATAGCGGCGATATAAGACCCACTTATTGACTTTTATTGATTATAGATCTGAATAGTGTTGGTATTTGAACTAGAACATCAACAACCTTTCGACGTCAAGTTGTTGAAGCTAAACTGTTTGGCATGGTCGTACGAAAAGTTCAAGTGTTGAAAAAATCACAGACTCGCCACGGTTGGCCTTACTCATGAGGCACCGATATTGGGACTGATTTTAATTAAAAAAATGTTTTAATTTTGGACTAAATGAAGTTACATTTTGTTTCATTGGAAGGCAGGCAGTATTAATGGCACCCTAAAAAGCAAAAAGTATCCAATATACTCCAATAAGCAAGTTAAACTTGAGGAGAGAACATAAAACTATGGCGTTGGTTTTCTGGAAATGATGTGGGTCCTTTAGAGCAAATGGAAGGTACACTAGATTCAATTGAATAGAGAGAAATACTACAAGCAAGCACACTACTTTATGTTGAAGAACACACGATAACTACCCCAAAACATACTGCACTGTCTGTTAGAACATTTCTCACTGATGAGTAGGTATCGGTTATAAATTGACGGGCCTAGAGCCCAGACCTGAATGCTTGGAAACAATTTGTGGTACGTTATGAAAGAATAGTAGGTTTAAAATATGGTATAAATAAACTGGCTATTAAAAATCAACAATAGTATCTTTGAAGAAGGCTGAAACAGTATCACTAAAGAACAATGTGACATTTTGATTGCGTCGATTCCATACCTATGTTACATGGTTATGGCAATGCTTAGAAATCACTCTGGATAATGATTTGCATTATAGTGCGATGCATTAAGCCTAATTGAATAATAAATAAACATATTATTTTCCTTTATTGCACTCTGCAATAATTATTTTTAATGTTGTCTTATGTGTCCCTAATTAGTTGTCCAGGGTACGAATAGAGTGAAGAAGAAGTTAAGTTGAATTTTGATCGATATTTATTTTACGTATAGTCCATTCCTTTAATGACTATGCCTATTTGTTAGATATTGGTTTAATTTTATATTAAAAGTAACTAAACTGCCAAAGACTCGAGCAAACTTAACTTATGGGAAGCAGAATTAAATGTTACTCATAGTATATCATGTTGTCCCTAATTAGTTGACCACGACTGTATACTATGAATTTGTTTTAACTATTCTTTGATTAGAACTCACTGGTCAGTCAGCTGCGCCAGTATGAGTCGCAGCAGCAGCTCGGAGCCGCTCGCGCCGCCGAGGCCCAGAGCGCGCTGCATCAGCGACGGGCCAGAACTCAGCAGCGTCGTGAACAGCTCCGAGAACCTAACAAACAAAACATTAAATAAATTAATATTTTTAGACAACTCAAAGATTTTTTTATGGATAGGAAATCATCAAATGACTTGTCCCGCCCAACGAATCAGACTTTTACTGACTCAAACCCACCCATGTTCCTTCGGTCGCCCTTTATGTTCCTGGGCCGAGGTAACTATTAGAACTATTCCGCAACCCTGGCAACAACTGAAAGATCACTATTATACTAGTAGACCCGTCCAAATGTTAGGTACACTTTCCATAGAGCGGCAGCAACGCACTCGCATCTACGTCTACGCTTCGTCTATAAAATTGTACAAATTTGTATGTAAGCTGTAAGCAGGCGTACACCAAGTGCATAAATCCTGTATTATAATATTATAATAAAAAAACATGGTCACCAGTAACCACTACATTTTTCGTAAAGCTCGAAATAAAAATAAATACGATATGTTTTTTTGATATCCTCAACTTTAAGCTTTATTTTCGTCCTTTATTATTATTTATAGTAACTTACTTTAACTAAAAAAAAATTGTATTCTTTGAGCTTTCAGTGAGTATTTTTATTTGAATGTATGCAGCAGCAGCAGTGCAGTATGCAGTAATGTTTGAATGTATGTTGAATGTATTGCATGAATGCTACAGCAGTTTTGCAGTAATAACCGTTTTTGTTGAGAGGGTCTCGCGCGGTCGTAAAAAAAAATATTTAGATTTCTCGCGCGGACAGTTGAGCCGAGAGTCGCCGCGCGGCTTGGCTGACGGTGTGGAGTGGATAATGACGAATACGCGTCTATGCAGCTACACTGTCGTGGACTGGACAATGACACTTTTGTTGAAAAGTTAAAATAAATATAAGTGTACTCACTTGGGCGTGTAGGCGACAGACTCGGGCGAGTGCGCCATGACCAGCATGACGCCCGCGAGGCACTGCACGGCGTCGCGCGGCCGAGCGCTCGCCAGCTTGCACAGAGCAGAGACACCTTCAGAGCAGATAGTATGCTACTGTACTCACTTGGGCGTGTAGGCGACAGACTCGGGCGAGTGCGCCATGACCAGCATGACGCCCGCGAGGCACTGCACGGCGTCGCGCGGCCGAGCGCTCGCCAGCTTGCACAGAGCAGAGACACCTTCAGAGCAGATAGTATGCTACTGTACTCACTTGGGCGTGTAGGCGACAGACTCGGGCGAGTGCGCCATGACCAGCATGACGCCCGCGAGGCACTGCACGGCGTCGCGCGGCCGAGCGCTCGCCAGCTTGCACAGAGCAGAGACACCTTCAGAGCAGATAGTATGCTACTGTACTCACTTGGGCGTGTAGGCGACAGACTCGGGCGAGTGCGCCATGACCAGCATGACGCCCGCGAGGCACTGCACGGCGTCGCGCGGCCGAGCGCTCGCCAGCTTGCACAGAGCAGAGACACCTTCAGAGCAGATAGTATGCTACTGTACTCACTTGGGCGTGTAGGCGACAGACTCGGGCGAGTGCGCCATGACCAGCATGACGCCCGCGAGGCACTGCACGGCGTCGCGCGGCCGAGCGCTCGCCAGCTTGCACAGAGCAGAGACACCTTCAGAGCAGATAGTATGCTACTGTACTCACTTGGGCGTGTAGGCGACAGACTCGGGCGAGTGCGCCATGACCAGCATGACGCCCGCGAGGCACTGCACGGCGTCGCGCGGCCGAGCGCTCGCCAGCTTGCACAGAGCAGAGACACCTTCAGAGCAGATAGTATGCTACTGTACTCACTTGGGCGTGTAGGCGACAGACTCGGGCGAGTGCGCCATGACCAGCATGACGCCCGCGAGGCACTGCACGGCGTCGCGCGGCCGAGCGCTCGCCAGCTTGCACAGAGCAGAGACACCTTCAGAGCAGATAGTATGCTACTGTACTCACTTGGGCGTGTAGGCGACAGACTCGGGCGAGTGCGCCATGACCAGCATGACGCCCGCGAGGCACTGCACGGCGTCGCGCGGCCGAGCGCTCGCCAGCTTGCACAGAGCAGAGACACCTTCAGAGCAGATAGTATGCTACTGTACTCACTTGGGCGTGTAGGCGACAGACTCGGGCGAGTGCGCCATGACCAGCATGACGCCCGCGAGGCACTGCACGGCGTCGCGCGGCCGAGCGCTCGCCAGCTTGCACAGAGCAGAGACACCTTCAGAGCAGATAGTATGCTACTGTACTCACTTGGGCGTGTAGGCGACAGACTCGGGCGAGTGCGCCATGACCAGCATGACGCCCGCGAGGCACTGCACGGCGTCGCGCGGCCGAGCGCTCGCCAGCTTGCACAGAGCAGAGACACCTTCAGAGCAGATAGTATGCTACTGTACTCACTTGGGCGTGTAGGCGACAGACTCGGGCGAGTGCGCCATGACCAGCATGACGCCCGCGAGGCACTGCACGGCGTCGCGCGGCCGAGCGCTCGCCAGCTTGCACAGAGCAGAGACACCTTCAGAGCAGATAGTATGCTACTGTACTCACTTGGGCGTGTAGGCGACAGACTCGGGCGAGTGCGCCATGACCAGCATGACGCCCGCGAGGCACTGCACGGCGTCGCGCGGCCGAGCGCTCGCCAGCTTGCACAGAGCAGAGACACCTTCAGAGCAGATAGTATGCTACTGTACTCACTTGGGCGTGTAGGCGACAGACTCGGGCGAGTGCGCCATGACCAGCATGACGCCCGCGAGGCACTGCACGGCGTCGCGCGGCCGAGCGCTCGCCAGCTTGCACAGAGCAGAGACACCTTCAGAGCAGATAGTATGCTACTGTACTCACTTGGGCGTGTAGGCGACAGACTCGGGCGAGTGCGCCATGACCAGCATGACGCCCGCGAGGCACTGCACGGCGTCGCGCGGCCGAGCGCTCGCCAGCTTGCACAGAGCAGAGACACCTTCAGAGCAGATAGTATGCTACTGTACTCACTTGGGCGTGTAGGCGACAGACTCGGGCGAGTGCGCCATGACCAGCATGACGCCCGCGAGGCACTGCACGGCGTCGCGCGGCCGAGCGCTCGCCAGCTTGCACAGAGCAGAGACACCTTCAGAGCAGATAGTATGCTACTGTACTCACTTGGGCGTGTAGGCGACAGACTCGGGCGAGTGCGCCATGACCAGCATGACGCCCGCGAGGCACTGCACGGCGTCGCGCGGCCGAGCGCTCGCCAGCTTGCACAGAGCAGAGACACCTTCAGAGCAGATAGTATGCTACTGTACTCACTTGGGCGTGTAGGCGACAGACTCGGGCGAGTGCGCCATGACCAGCATGACGCCCGCGAGGCACTGCACGGCGTCGCGCGGCCGAGCGCTCGCCAGCTTGCACAGAGCAGAGACACCTTCAGAGCAGATAGTATGCTACTGTACTCACTTGGGCGTGTAGGCGACAGACTCGGGCGAGTGCGCCATGACCAGCATGACGCCCGCGAGGCACTGCACGGCGTCGCGCGGCCGAGCGCTCGCCAGCTTGCACAGAGCAGAGACACCTTCAGAGCAGATAGTATGCTACTGTACTCACTTGGGCGTGTAGGCGACAGACTCGGGCGAGTGCGCCATGACCAGCATGACGCCCGCGAGGCACTGCACGGCGTCGCGCGGCCGAGCGCTCGCCAGCTTGCACAGAGCAGAGACACCTTCAGAGCAGATAGTATGCTACTGTACTCACTTGGGCGTGTAGGCGACAGACTCGGGCGAGTGCGCCATGACCAGCATGACGCCCGCGAGGCACTGCACGGCGTCGCGCGGCCGAGCGCTCGCCAGCTTGCACAGAGCAGAGACACCTTCAGAGCAGATAGTATGCTACTGTACTCACTTGGGCGTGTAGGCGACAGACTCGGGCGAGTGCGCCATGACCAGCATGACGCCCGCGAGGCACTGCACGGCGTCGCGCGGCCGAGCGCTCGCCAGCTTGCACAGAGCAGAGACACCTTCAGAGCAGATAGTATGCTACTGTACTCACTTGGGCGTGTAGGCGACAGACTCGGGCGAGTGCGCCATGACCAGCATGACGCCCGCGAGGCACTGCACGGCGTCGCGCGGCCGAGCGCTCGCCAGCTTGCACAGAGCAGAGACACCTTCAGAGCAGATAGTATGCTACTGTACTCACTTGGGCGTGTAGGCGACAGACTCGGGCGAGTGCGCCATGACCAGCATGACGCCCGCGAGGCACTGCACGGCGTCGCGCGGCCGAGCGCTCGCCAGCTTGCACAGAGCAGAGACACCTTCAGAGCAGATAGTATGCTACTGTACTCACTTGGGCGTGTAGGCGACAGACTCGGGCGAGTGCGCCATGACCAGCATGACGCCCGCGAGGCACTGCACGGCGTCGCGCGGCCGAGCGCTCGCCAGCTTGCACAGAGCAGAGACACCTTCAGAGCAGATAGTATGCTACTGTACTCACTTGGGCGTGTAGGCGACAGACTCGGGCGAGTGCGCCATGACCAGCATGACGCCCGCGAGGCACTGCACGGCGTCGCGCGGCCGAGCGCTCGCCAGCTTGCACAGAGCAGAGACACCTTCAGAGCAGATAGTATGCTACTGTACTCACTTGGGCGTGTAGGCGACAGACTCGGGCGAGTGCGCCATGACCAGCATGACGCCCGCGAGGCACTGCACGGCGTCGCGCGGCCGAGCGCTCGCCAGCTTGCACAGAGCAGAGACACCTTCAGAGCAGATAGTATGCTACTGTACTCACTTGGGCGTGTAGGCGACAGACTCGGGCGAGTGCGCCATGACCAGCATGACGCCCGCGAGGCACTGCACGGCGTCGCGCGGCCGAGCGCTCGCCAGCTTGCACAGAGCAGAGACACCTTCAGAGCAGATAGTATGCTACTGTACTCACTTGGGCGTGTAGGCGACAGACTCGGGCGAGTGCGCCATGACCAGCATGACGCCCGCGAGGCACTGCACGGCGTCGCGCGGCCGAGCGCTCGCCAGCTTGCACAGAGCAGACACGCCTTCTGAGCAGATCTGCGAACAAATTGTGAATTTATTATACCATATTAAGACACAAGACTTACACACAAACAGGACAAGTTAAATAAGTTTGTAACAAGATGTTTTTTTGCAAAAAAAACCGCCTTGCCTCGATTTCGGCATGATACCATCATCAGATCCTGGACCTGATGACAATGGGACCATTCGGGAAGTCTACCCTTTCAAACAAAGAAATAATTGTTCAAATTGGTTGGTAAACGACGGAGATATGGGCGAACAAACATAAAAAAAACAAACATCCGAATTGAGAACCTCCTCTTTTTTTTAGAAGTCCGTTAAATAATATAAATTAATTTGAAACGCAAAATAAAAAATTTCCAAACTCACCACCGGTATACAATGTCCGTAAGACGTGGCCATCAAAGCATACGCCATACTGAACAGATCACTCGGCGCGTTGTCCGGCGCCGGCGCATCAGGAGGCATGTTCCAGCAACTGCGGTGTACACGCAACCGCCGGAGTACGCTCCAGCACCACTCCGGAGCACTGGGCAGCGAGCGCACCCACGAGCACAGCCACGCGCCCACTGTTAGCTGCACGGCTAGGGGCAGCCCGCTGTCGACATCGTTATACTAGTTCATAAATAAACAAGGCCTAATACACTGCGCCGCAAAACGCTCCGACACTCCGGAAAGTAATTAGGGGAAAATCGCAGGTCGTAAAGAGAAGGCCGCGCTTTGCCGACCGCTGGTTTAGTCAACAATAGTGGTTGTGCCTTGTCGCTGCCTCAAATCGGTCAAATGCAAAGTATCAAATCGGCCAAATGCAAAGTATCAAATCGGTCAAATGCGTCCTCCAGTGTAGTGCAGTAGCCCTATCTTCGTGCAGTCCGGACACCATTTGTTAACGCTCAGTAATTATCTGTCTCTACGTCACTATCGTAGTTTGACAGGTTTGCGACGGTGACAGCAATTTTGTTAGCATAACCTTATCGTTCAGCTCGCGATCCTTATTCAAATAAACCATTATTATTATTACATGGATAACAACATTTATTAGGTAAAACAATTTGGTTAAAATGGGCATTAAGGCAGGCGTCCGTCACTCGCTAAAGGCCACGCGTTTTATGCCTACCGCTTCGCGTACCGTCGACGGTACAACGAACACGGGGCTGTCGCGTCCCGTGCCCGCCTGAGTGCTCACGCGTCACGGGTACAGCGACTATCAAAATGCCAAAACCACGTAATTATTGCGTGTTTATCGTGCAATTCCCCTGTTTCCCAATTCTCCTGTTTCCCTTTTGATTATTTATTAAAATTATTCACGCGGTTTTGGATATTTTCGACACTAGAATATAATAATCGGGAATTCAAGGAACGAAAAATATGCATCAGTCATTTTATTAAACTAAAAAATATTTCATCAACAAATAAAAAAATAATTGTTTTTCTAAAACATTCGTTTTATTACCATCATCATCATACGTTTAACCCTAGCACATTTGCTGGATGACACGCACACACGTTAGTCGCGCGGCGAAAAGAATCTCAACTCTCTGTGTGCGTACTTATGGTACATTTCTCCTCGCTGCAAACAGCTGGTATTTTTATTATGATTTCGTAGGCTAATATAGCGTAGGTATTTTCGTTTTTGTATTGGAGTGAAGTATCTGTTACGTAGTAACTATTAATCTGTGATTAAGGTTTAAAAGTCGGTCAACTTACGTATAAGGCGTATAGTCCATCTCGAGCAACAGATGCGGAAGGAACTGCTGACAGCGCAGCGCCCAGTCGTCCAGTACTGATGCTACCTCCGTGCAGTCCGGACGCCATTTGTTCACGTTAAGGGTCTTCACGCAAGACGGCTCTAGGGATTCCACTGTAGAATGATTTATAGTAAGGAAAACTTGACTTATTACTTAAATAACTTGATGGGCTTAGTATACAAGGACAGTCTCTTGGCTTAAAATTCTCAAATTTTGCAAGACTCTATTTTTTAACTTTATCAAATTTTACAAACTGTATACAGGGTGGATTCTATCAACGGGGCAGCATTAATAAGATAACTTTAACCGCTGCAGTTAAAATAAGTAATAACATCGTCAGGACATCATACATCCTTAAATTTTTGTGAAATTTGATCCCTCACACAGATTTTGAAAGTATGCGTAGTTAGCAAAAAATCCTGTATCAGTACTTACTTCTATTGGGTCATACTAATTAAGAAAACGAATAAAGTCGTAAATGACATAAAACCATACCCATAATTTTATATAAATTATATAAAACATTTTTAAACTTCTTTCTTTAACACTCATCAAAACTTTCTATACCATACTAACCATCGAAAGCATACTAAAACTCAGTAACTACCTATATTCAAGTCGGCGAGTATGTGCAACGCCGTGGAGTGTAAGTACGCGTGCGCGGCGAGCACCCGCCCCACGCACTCGCGCGCAGCTGCGTCGCACAGGCTTTTGCAAGATACTGACTTGCGCTTGAGACCAGTCTGAGAAATGTTTATAATTTGAGCCAAATATCAAGATTAGAATTAAAACAAATTAGAATGATATTTTGCGGGACGGTCATCATCATCTCCCTAGCCTTTTCCCAACTATGTTGGGGTCGGCTTCCAGCCTAACTGGATTCAGCTGGATATCAGAGTTTTACGTGAAGCGATTGCCTGTCAGACCACCACAACCCAGTATCTTAGCGACACGATACCCTTTGGTTAGACTGGTCAGACTTTCTGGCTTCTGAATACCCGTAACGACTGTCAAAGTTCTACGAATGACAACCGGGACCAACGGCTTTTTTTGTATCAAAATACAACAAAACAAATTATCCATACTAATATTATAAATGGGAAAGTGTGTCTGTCTGTCTGTCTGTTTGTCTTTCTTTCACGGCAAAACGGAGCGACGGATTGACGTGATTTTTTAAGTGGAGATAGTTGAAGGGATGGACAGTAACATAGGCTACTTTTTGTCTCTTTCTAACGCGAGCGAAGCCGCGGGCAGAAGCTAGTTCAAAATAAAGATGTTCAATAGATAGTGGTGCTGATTCTCTTGTTCACAAACTAAACCAAATTTAAGTTAAGTGCATCTTTCTCTTTCCAATTCGTTAAGAAAAGGACAAACGATACATGTTAGTTTAGTCCTGTCAAATTAGCCAGCGCCTGAAGTAAATTAAAGTATTTTCGGTGGTCATGTTTTTAATTAATAATGAAATAGAAATAGAAAAAACACTGCGCGAAGAACAGGCAGGTTTCCGACCAGGGCGCTCTTGTACCGACCATATCAATACTTTGCGCATCCTTATAGAACATTGTGTTGAATGGCAATCCGAAGTGTATTTAGGCTTCGTCGACTTTGAGAAGGCCTTCGACACCGTGAACTGGGGCGCACTGTGGAAGTGTCTGTTAAACAGGGGCGTTCCTTCCAGGGTGGTTAATGTAATTAGATCCCTATATCAGCAGAGCACCTGCAGAGTGGTTCACGAACAAGCGCTAAGTGACCCAATAAAAATCTCAGCCGATGTGAAACAGGGCTGTCTCCTGTCACCACTTCTGTTTGTCATCTTGATCGACGATATAATGAGGGAAGTCACACAGACACCAAACGGCCTTCAGTGGAGAAATGGTACACTTGAGGACTTGGATTATGCTGACGACATAGTGTTGATCTCGCCGTCGCTACCTGAACTCCAAAGCAAGCTTGAAGAACTGAAGAAGACTGCTTTAAAGCGTGGGCTTCGAGTCAACACTCGTAGAACGGTTGATATGCGGATACTCCCTAGTGACAACACGACCCCATTGAAGTTGGAAGACCAGCCTTTGACCACTGTCACAAATTTCACTTACCTCGGAAGCATCATGACAAGCACAGGAGGCTCGGACGAGGTCATTGAAGCTCGTATTAAAAAGTCAAAGCGACGTATGCCCAACTTAGACCAGTGTGGCAATCCAATGTTCCCACCAGGCGCATTAAGCTCTCACTTTTCGAGTCCATCGTGAAGTCGGTGCTTCTTTATGGCTGTGAAACCTGGAGAGTTACGAAAGGCTTAACGAGTAAGCTACAGGTCCTCTTGAATAAGTCACTTCGATCCATCCTTCGAATCTTCTGGCCTAAAACCATCTCCAATAAAGAGTTGTGGTCTATATGCCTTCAAAATCCAATTTTACAAGAAATTGCCCAGCGAAAATGGAAGTGGATTGGCCACACTCTTCGTAGGGAAGATGATAATACCGCTGAAATCGCCTTTGAGTGGCAGCCGGAGGGTAGGCGAAGACCCGGACGGCCAGTACACACATAGAGGAGATCGGTGGACAAGGAGCTCGGGAAGGGAAAACTTAAGTGGGAAGACGCTCGTAGAATCGCGCGGGACCGGCGGGCTTGGAAAAAACTTGTTGGGGCCCTCTGCACCAGCGGGGTGCCTTAGGACAACAACATGTTTTAATTGCTTCTTAATGTCCATTTAGCGTTGCAATTTTGATAGAAAAAAAGGCACTAAACATAATCTAAGTTTAAACTAAACTTAATATAAGTTTAGTTTGTGAACAAATGAATCTTCACCATTACTTAAAAACTAAAGTTTAGCAAAATACGACAAAGATATTTAAGAATTTATGTGGCAACTCTATTATTTTGCAGATAAACTGCTTAATCCATAACCAAAACAAAGTAAAGTAAATCTCATTTCAAAGTACCTGAAGCAAGAATTCCAGTACAATTCTAGCGAGCTCGTGGTCGTCCGTGCGATCGACGGCGGCCTGCGACACTACGCGTATGCGCACCTCGCACGGCAGCACCGGCAACTCTATTGATAGTAGGTCTAGTTGCTTCGGAGTTTTATCTGTAGAACAAATTACAATTTACAGTTAACAAAAAAAACTTAATTTAAGAGGAGGGAGAGTTCGTGAACAAATTCATAATAATAAATAGGAAAGTCAGAGTGATTGTTTGCCTGTGTATCACGGCAAAAGTAATGAAACGATTGAAATTAAATTTGGCACAGAGATAGTACAATTGTACAAAGCCTGAGAAATAGAGGATAGTTTTTATCCCGGAAATCCCACGGGCACAGTAGTTCATAATAATATTAAAAATGGAAAAGTCAGAGTGTTTGTTTGGAAGAACTTAGGATATTTTTATTCCAAAAATCCCACGGGAACCGCAGGGGACAGCTAGTCAAATATAAAAACAGCACATACCATGTAACCCAATGATGATAGATATGCAGAAGTCCTTAGCAGTGTTGTCAGCGAGCAGCGTGGCCGGCAGTTTGTCCAACTCTTGTCCATCGAACAAACTGAACCCGGCCGAGAAACATGCTTCCAGCTCCACCGATATTTTCTCTTCTAACTCTGGGGCGTAGAAGGGCCTGGAATTTGGCCATGTGTATTCTTCGAATTGCGAGAGGTCGAACTTAGATGTTCTAGTTTTTATATCCAAATAAAATTTCTGAAAATCGTTAATTTATACCACCCCTTTTCCATTCGTTTTTTTGTTATATGTATGTGTTGTTACATGGAAATTACTGGTACAACCTTGACCAAATATTTTGTCTATAATATGGCATAACTGAGTATGAGTTTTATACATATCTAGCGATCCACCCCAGAATACAGAACTTAAAAAAATCTGTCGAGTTTTCTTTATCAAGATTTTTATTTATTTTATTCATCTTATAGTTCGTAGTTCAAAAGATCTAAGCGTGCATCGAGATTAATTTTATACTTTGTAAAGATTTCTACTGAAACTGAACAATTGAGCAGGACAAGTATTCAAAAAAAAGTATTAAAGTATTCAGGAAAAGTATTATTTGTGTACTTCGTCATTGGCGTAACGTTTTTTGTTATATTTTAAGTTGCTTTACTTACCAGCTGTGAAGTCACCTTGTAAAAATAAATAAATTGACTAATATGAATAATATTAATGACTAGCTGTTCCTCGCAGTTTCACCCACGTTACATTAGGTTTTTGGTTACTGCTTCACTCCCGTGGGACATAGCGTGATGTTATATAGCTTATGTTACTCGTGGACAATGTAGCTTTCGAATGGTGAAAGAATTTTTAAAATCCGTCAAGTAGTTTTTGAGCCTATTCATTACAATCAAACAAACAAAGTTTTCCTCTTTATAATATTAGTATAGATTAAATTATTCAACTCAAATTTTCTGTTAAATATTATTTTATTATCTTTGACACATGAGCGTTTGTTTACCTTGAGGTAAGATGCAAGCACGCAAGCGCATGCAGCGCGCGCGCACCTAACTCGCGCAGTGCACATCGCAGGCGCGCATACCCCGCGTGCGCGCGCGCGCCCGCACTAAGCGCGTGCAGCCACGCGCGGACGCCGCAGCACGCGCGCAGCACGCCGCGCCCGCCCGCACTGTCACCCCACTCGTGCGGGCGCGCTTGGCGGATGTCCTGGCATGAATTAGGAACGGAAGTTTATACAACATGTCCCGGAATAAACGCACACCACCAGACACCCCAATTAGAATATTATGTTATAATCACAATACATGCACTGAATTTTTATTATTATGTTTCAAACACTGTTTTTTTTATTTATTTATTTATTTATTGTTAAACATACATACAGCTATCATTACAGATTATTCCAATGCGATAGTGTAGTCAACATATTAATTACAATAATACCTAATGTCATAAATCAAATTCATAATCAATTCATTAAGAAAATGTCGTCAAAATATAAATTACAATAATAAATTCATGTCAATTAAGTCCGATTCCTGAATTTAAAAAATAATTAATTAACCAGTATAATTTCAAAGTCAACTAAAATACAATTAAATTGATATATTATTAGGCAAGAAATTATTATTTGTAAAATAATGTTATTTATTATTATTACATATTTCGCTATAACACAAAAAGTGCAATGTAACTTTTGCGAACTCGCTCAGTGAACATGTGAATATGTCAATTCTATCAGCCATATGGTTTAGTGTGCGCATCGCCCTCGAGAATGGCACGTTGGCCATCAACTTGGTACGCCCGCGCGGCAGTGCGAACAAATCCGGCCGTCTACGACGTTGGACGTACCCATCGGGTACGCACAAACACATCTCCTGCAACACACCCGGATTGTTTGTGTTACCCCTGAACACTCCTAAAATATACGATACTAACCCTAGATCCCTTCTCGTCTCCAACCTGTTGTATCCCACCATGCCCAAAACGAATAAGGTTGGATACATCAAGGGATAGAGAGGGTATACCCCATATAGTTTTAGGTAGAGGTATCGAGTATATTTATTTTGTATGCGCTCTAACATGAGAGTGTATTTCGCCTCATGTGGAGCCCATACCGCTGCGTTACACTCCAATAGGCTCCTAATTAGCGCGTTGTACAATGCTGAAACAGCCCTTACGTTAGTGAAACCTGTCGCTCTGCGAAGTACGAATCCCAGTCGCTGGTACGCCTTTTTACATACGCTGACTATATGCTCCCGGAATCTCAGCTGTGTATCCATACATACGCCAAGGTCTCGCACTACTTCTCCTCTTTTTAGAGGGGTATCGTTCAGCTTGTAGGTGTAGTAAAGTGGTAATTTCGCACGGCTGAATGTCAAAATTGAACATTTCGAAACATTAAATTGCAGCTTGTTTTTCCGACTCCACTCAACCACTCGATCAATGTCCTGCTGAAGGCGGTGACAGTCTTGCTCGGTCTCGATGGCTAAAAGCAACTTTAGGTCGTCCGCAAATAAGAGACATCTGGCATCACGTACCACTTCAGGCAAGTCATTAATCATAATAATAAATTGTAACGGCCCTATATTTGTGCCTTGACTCACCCCCGACCTAGTGAAATAAGGTTCAGACCGACAACCACAATACTCCACGTACTGTTTCCTGTCCCTCATATAGCTCACAAAAAATTGGAGCAATTTTGGAGTGCAGCCGACTTTCGCTAACTTTGACAATAAGACATCATTATCCACTAGGTCAAATGCCTTCTTAAAGTCAAAGTAGGCGGTGTCCACCTGCACCCCTGCATCGATATGAGGAACCAGGTACGTCATAGCGTTCAAAAGGTTGCTGGTTGTACTACGCGCAGGCCGGAAGCCATGTTGTGCGTCTGACAGTTGCGACGCCACCTGTCCCTGGACATCCCGCTGAAAGGCTGATTCAAATACCTTTGCTGGTGTCGACAGAATTGCTACTGGTCTAAAAGACTCGACTGCTGTTCGGTCACCTCCTTTTGGTATGGGAATCACACGGGTGACCTTCCAACGTTCCGGGAAATGGGACTTATTTAAGCACACGTTAAAAATATGTACGAGTGGCTCCGCCAGCACCGATCTACAATCTCGCATCACAAATGCTGGAATCCCGTCTGGGCCAGCTGAGCGCTTGGGCTTGAGGCGGGCCAGTGCCGCCTGCACCTGTGCGAGCGTCAGTTGCGGAACGTGCACTCGCGCGCTGCTCGCGCCGCCGGCCTCCACCGCTTCACTCACGTCAAGCCGCGCTGGCTCCTCATTGTATACAGACAGGAAATATTTAGCGAATTCCGACGCACACTCTAAATTTGATAACACAGACCCGTTTTTAATTATTTTAGTTTGAGCACTGGATCTCGTTTTGCTTCTAACATAATTCCAGAAGGACTTAGGATCTTTTGCTAAGTTGCTCTGCACCCTATCCTGATGGTTTTGGTATTCCCGGGCAATATTTTCTTTAATTCGCGCTCTGCAAGCGGAAAAAACAACGTAATCAACGCGTGACCTAGTTGATTTAAATTTCTTGTGTAGTTGCGCCTTTAATTGTATATCAGAAATTATTTCATTTGTATACCATTTTGGATAGCAGTACCTACGCATATGTGCCAGTTTAGGCCGTTTTTTAGGTACACATATCTGTAAAACGCCATTAAAAATATTATAAAAACACTCTAAAGCTTCATCCGGTTGCTGAATGTCATAAATTGGACTCCAATCGGTGGAGGCGAGAGAGGAATACAGTAAACTATAGTCGGCCTTATAAAAGTTCCATTGCGGTTCGCTTTGGCTTACGGGTACCTGACAGTCCGGAGCTACGACCTCAGTGGCCGACATGGGAGCGCGCATCCCGTTGAGTTGCAGGGCTACTGTGAGTGGCGGATGGTACGCGTCCACCGGCACCAGGGGTTCATCTGCCTCACACACCCGCACACCATCACACAAGCACAACGAACATAACACCAAATCCAATTGTCTTTCATTGCAGTTAGGTACTTTATTCATCTGAGCAAATTCGCAAAAGGACACAAAATAATCAAAATAATGTTTAGTAATTTCATTACTTGAGTTTAAATTAAAGTCACCAAGTAACAAAACACTCTTATATTTAACACACAATTGTTCGATCAACCTAAAAAATATCATATACTCATACTCATTTGTCTTTGGTGGTATGTAAACAACGCAACACAAAAACATGAATCTACATTTAACATGTACGGTCGCACAAACTAATTCAAATGAGCAGTTGTCTATGTTGACGTCACCCGGTATATTCACTCGTCGCAGCTCCAGTCCGTGTGTGGCCACGAGAAGCGCGCCGCCCTGCTTGCGACCGTCAGCTCTGTCGCATCGTAATAATTGGTAACCCGGTGGAACGATCTCTGCATCCATTATAGAATCATGACATCCCGTTTCAGTGATAGCAAATATGTCAGCCTGTAATGATTCTATATTGTTACAAAAACTGGTCAACTTTGTTCGAAGACCTCTTGTGTTTTGGTAGTAAACATCCAAGGTGCTATTTTTATTACTTGATTGGCTTGCTGGTTGGTTTACGAAACCAAATCCATTCGCAGAATTCAGCATTGACTGGCCACCTCTCCGGTTGACACAACTTTTCATACAGTGACTCTGGAACCGTGATGACAAAAGATGCATAATCCCTCTCGGTTTTATGTTTGATTTTTTCGATTTTGACACATACTTCAGAGCCACATACCCTTTTTACATGCGATGTGAGCTTTTCCACTGTAGTATCTGTAGCCAATCTCCAAACATGAAGATGCTTCTTTTTTTCTGTAGCCTGTATTTCTATCAAATCTAAATTTTTACCCCTCTTAACATTTTTAGTTTTAAAACTTCCCTTATTTCTCTGCACTGTGATCCACCCATTCTGGTCGTCCTCGTCCTGTTTACGATTCAACTTAGCTTCCTCAAGGGTATGACTTGAATCCACAGGTTGAGAAACATTTGGAGACTTTATAGCTTCATCGCTTTCCGACGCTGATTTTATGGCCTCATCAGTTTTACTTATGGGACGGGTAGTAGTAATTTTTCTTTTGTTATGATTACTACGAGTCACAGCAGCAAACGAAGTTTGAGGAGGAGGAGGAGTGAGTTGATTACTCACCTCTGGTCCCACCTTTGCACACTCTGATCCCGCTACAGTTGTCCCACCTGGCTGCTTTTGAGTAATCAATACACTTCCTGGTAGTTTTTCTTGAACTACCTTCATATTCGCCTTCAGATATGCCAACTCCGCTTTCGTTGAATAACATACTTCTTGAAGATGTTTAACAATCTTTGTTTGCATGTCTAAACGTTGGAGTACTTCTAGTCTAAACTGCCTGAACTCACTCAGCAAAACGCCATCGTGCTCACACTCGACGATCGATTCATCAGCTGTTGTTTTCGAACGGCTTCCTCGTTGTGTGTTAACGTAGCTGGTCTCTTCTGAATTCATCTGGAAGCTGCTGCGGACTGGAGTATCCGGATCGTTTCGTTTGGGTTTGGAGCAAACGCACTCAGGACAAATCCACTCGAGTTTACGTTCCTTGGAAAAAGATTGGTACTCGTTTTCCACAAAGCCCAGACACTTGATGTCATAAACTTTTCCGCATTGTTTATTAGAGCACTTCATAAACAATCCATCTGGCACTATTACGCCACAAGCTCGACAGTCCATCGACATTATTAATAATATTTCGGAGTATTTATAATAAGAACGTCAGAAAACACGTCCGCCCGGTAGTATGTATTTATAAATTAGTTGTACAGATTGTGGGAGAAAATTATAGTCACATTACAAGTCTACGCATGCACACAGTCGCACTTGCATAAGGGTCTAGCGTAGTAGGTATTTCATCCATTTTAGTTTGTTTTGACTGTACAGCGGAAGTGTGACAGCAGTTTACGTAGTTTTAATTATTTTTGGGATAAAATATTACATAATAATATATTAAAAATTACATACATCGATTCAGTAAACTATTCTGAACAACCTATTTTCTCAAAGTGCATTAATCCAGTTTGTACACATTGTATAGGATGATTGGTAATTTAATTAGTGTAGATACATAAACACGTGATTGTGCTCATGATAGCAAACAATTTTTATTATGGGAGCAAAATCGAAATCGCAAAAAAATATGACTGTTCAGTACATTAGGCAAACATAAATTTACTGAACAACTGATTTTTTTTTGTGATTTCAGATTTGGTCCCTTAGTAAAAGTTGTTGGCTTAGATTATATACATGTCTAGATGGAGAATTGCAAACAAACGATGCGCTAAAAACGTCACTAAATGCTTGACATGTGTGAGTACCGCTCGTGTACCTATTGTCGTCAAACTGTCAAAGTGTGCGTGTTTAGGGATGCCTGCTCATAATATGAACTTTCCTTTCTGCCATTATTTATTAAAATGACAGTTTAACAAAATTATAAATAGGAATACATATTATTGCTTCGCGGCTCGCGCCTCGCGGCTGCACCAAAAAGAAAAACAAAAAATCCAGTAAAAAATTAAATATAGTAATTTATCAAAACCCATCTTCTTCGATTTGATTGCCTGGGCTACGTTGTCTGATTTACAAATATGGTGGCATCTTATTTGCAAATATTTATCAATGATTAGCTTCAACAGGCTTGTCTTGATCGAAATATGATGTAATAATATTTGTATTTTGTCTCCCATAATTTCGCCGAATCTCCCTAGTAATAAAGTGACAACACTGACTAATCAAACTGACATTCAAAATCACGATTAGAAAAAACGTGTTTTCTTAAAATAATAAGTAGTAGTTAAAGAAAAAACTAACCGATGAAAACTGATCTTGGTATTATTATTGGGTTTTCCTACATAATTTCGACCCAGTTGAACAGCACAAACCGGCATAATTAATTATTTATTGTGAGCACCTTATACGTTGACGTGTAAAATGACACTGACGTAAGGGAGAACCGTGTCTACTAAATTAGTAGTCTTTTTTTGGTCCCTTCAGAGTACGGTCAATGTGGCATCTAGACATGTATATAATCTAAGGTTGTTGGTTATCATGAGCTCTATTACCAGTCACCCTATATATGTCTTCATTTACTCGTCTTTCATTGAAATGGAGCTAAACAGCTCATCATAAAATTAACCTATCAAATGTTCACTTTTCTATTACCTAGCCTTTTTTATGGATGGGAAATCATCAAATGAATTCTCCTGCCCTGGGTGCGGCGGGAGGGCGTGTCTGACTTTTACTGACTAAAACCCACCCATGTTCCTTCGGTTATCCTTTATATTCCGGGGCCGCTGTAACTATTACATGGTACACGGTGACACGACGCCCTCACTTAATGTGCAATAATTTTTTAAATTTTAAATATAAGATAAATTTGTTTGTTAGTCTGTAAGGTATATGTTATGGGTCTTTGTTACCTGAAATAAATGATAAATAAAATTAAAATGCTTTAAGGATTGCCTTACTTACCGAGTGCGTGAAGAGCACGAGGCGCGCCAGTAGGTCGGCGAGCGGGAAGGCGCGCAGCAGCGCCAGCAGGTCGCGCTCACGCAGCGTGCCCTCGCGCACCGCGCCCGCGCCGCCGCGCACGTCCACCTCCTCCCACGCCTCGGACGCGTCTGCACGGAGATTATTCATTTATTTAATGGACAGTCAGCCAAGCAGGTAAGTATGCAGAGCCATCAGACACAATTTCAGTTTTCTAAAAAACCTAACTAGTTCTTCAATTAATTTAAATTAAATACTTTCATTGGTATTCAAGCTATCCTAAATTGTAGATGACGGTCCTGCATACCTATCTTCTTTGCTGACTGTACAATATTCTTACAGTCGATGCGATGTTGTAGCACACTTTAAATTTATAATTATAAATAATTTCGATAGCTCTTTTTGTAAATTCACCCAAACCGCATTGGAATACGTCAATGTCTTCAGCAAAGGGGTTGAGAATTAAGCATTTAATAAACAATTGAAATTTTATTAGAAAACTATCCAAGATAAAGTTTACAAAGTATATATGTCGCAGTCATCTGGTTGAATCAGCTATTTGATTGTATGACTAGCGCGTTTATTGAATGGCAACATTTAATTGAATGACTAGGCCGAAAGCTGATTGAACAAGCGTCACTCAACGTCCAACTAGATAGCTGATTGTAGCATAGCCCTTTGAACAGAGCGGACGTAAAAACAGTCAGGTGATTGTAATTTAGTTCATTTTTTTTCCACTGCGGCGTTAGTAGTCACCAAAACAAATATGGCGTAAAATAGCTCGCGCAGATAGCACTGACTTGATATTATTTTGATTAAATTTACTTTAAAGTGACTTAATCTTGATAAAATAGTATGACAGCATGGATTTACCTATAAATACGCCGCCGCCGGCTACTATTAAAGTTTTTTTTTTAAATAAAATCATTATAAAGTGTGTCATGTCATGTCCTCATATGTAATGTAACGGAAGTTAAGTTTTTAAGTTGCAAACTTATGGTCACCCTAAACAAACATTACAAAGTCGACTATATCCCATTTAATGAAAACTTACATTAAACAACTTGACGAGTTGTCGTTTAGTCATTCAATTAAATGTTGTCATTCAATGAACGCGCTAGTCATACAATCAAATAGCTGATTTAACCAGATGACTGCGACATATATAGATTGAAAAAGGGTATGACACTTACCCTCAGTGCACTCTAGCGCAGAATCAGTACTGGTCCGAGTGAGCAGTAATGAGAGAAGGGCCAGTATGCGCCACGGCGACGCGCTGTCCACGTGAGCGTGCACCACCCGCGCCGCCCACTGCACGGACCGGGACTGTCTGCGGGTTCAAATATCGTGTCTAATTAACATTCCGACGACCAACCGACAGCCAGCTGTCGCGCTGCTATTGTCTTTCTATTGCGTCTCGAATCACGTGTGTTCGAAGGTTAAATGGTCAAATATCAAGATTATTTGATAAAACACCAGAAAGTCGCTTCGACACTCCTCTGATAAGTATAAACTTATTAATAAATATATTTTTATTGTTTGTTTATATAATGTAATGATCTTACTGCAATTAAATACACTCATACTGCGATTAAAATGAAAAGTATCTTCTGTAGGCCCTTACCATTTAGAATAAAATGTAAAATACTAAAAATGCACAAAGATTTCGATTAAAAAAAAAGTAAAAGACACTGGACTAGTCAATGTGTGTATACGCATCTTTTTGACAAATTTATAATAGAAAGCCAGGTCATTTGGCTTGTACGACTTTCCCAATATCTTAAGTGTTTGGCTAACCAGAGTTCTTGAAGAATACCAGGCATAGAAAGGCTTCTTACCTAAACAGATGGTGCATAAGAAACAGCAGTTGTCTCAGGTCGCGGTTGTCGAGTATCGCAGCGGACAGCGCTGTCGCCCACCGCTGTAAAGCGCTGGCGAGGGCTTCCGGCGCATTATCACTTAGGCGCAGCGCTTGCAGTATTAGCGATAAAGCTTCCCGTATTATGTTCTTGTTGCTTTGTATTGTTTCTGATATTAGCTCTTCTATCTGGATAAACAATAAAAAATAAGTATAATGAAAATGGCTTTGATAATCTTTATTTTTTTCGATATTTACAAGGAGCGGCTCAAAATCACACAAACCTACACATGCCAACAGGGACAAAAAATGGCAGATATTACTGTTGGACTAAAGATGGTAGTTGGTGAAAATAGAGAGAGAGATTCTCAAACAACAAAAAATAACCCTTTTTGTACTTGAAGTAAATCCCTGTAAAATTGTCCTAGGAATAGCAGATTTATTTTATTACTGGTTATATGCATAATAGGGATGTTGACTACATCAAAAGAATGACATTCTGTTTAGTCCGTCTGTTAGACAGTCCAAAAATACTGGACACATATTTTTTGCTTGATCAAATTAATAACAAAATACAAAGATAAAGAGCATCAAAGTTCCGGAGAGGGGGCTTGTGACGTCACTTCTCAGTAAAAATTATACAAAGGCGTGACGTTTCACGAAACTTCAACGCACTGTATTGTCGTCAGTTTCTGTTTACGAAAAAAAAGAAAAAATACGTGTCCTAAATTTTTTGATTATCTAACTGACGGACTAATTACTTTTTTTTGTCGTCTCGCCTATTACCTGACAATGCGCCAACAAAGCCGCATGCTGATGATGGCAATACGAATCCTGAACATCTCTTAACAGACTTTCCAGCCTCAGCTTAGCAACAGGCAGCCTCTCCTTAAGCAGCTCTGCATGCTCGTAGCTAGCTCTCAAGCTGACATCGAGCCCACACGGACACTTCTCTGATAGGTTCACGTGACGTTTCTCTATCTTCCAAAGTGTGGCTCTTCGCTTCTCTTCGTCTGCAAACCCGCATGCCAGTTGTATTCGTTCGCGCTCTACTGCTATTAATGATGATCTGGATTAGAGAACATTGGATTGATGATTGAAGTCTAGATTTAGGGAGTATGTTCGGCACAGTATTGCCTGTAACTGTTCATATTGATAGGACTATCAGGATGATTTATACTTACAACTAGAGAATCTACGTATATGAAAGACCCAACTGCAATTTCGCAAATCAGTGGTTTTGTTTCTGTTTCATGATTCAACTTCCTAAATAGTATTTGGGTTTTTGATTAGTTAATAATTATGTTTTTTATTTACCATTTTTTTTTTATTTTTATTAACCATGTCACTTTCTCATATATTAATTAATATACCCATGTCACCCACAGCCGAGACTAATTCAATGACACCTCATATTTCGAAATCCGTACACTCGAATAACAACAGTACAATACATACGCTCAAAAAACATAAACCTCCTTCCGGCAGTACAGCAAAAACTTGGAGGGTATGTTCTTTGCGACGAGTACTCACTAAGAAAGTATTTTTAAAATTACATCCCTAGAGGTGTAAAATAGGGGATGGACGTTCAACATTGATGCAGGCTAACCCGTCAAAAATTTAGTTTTCTATTGGTAATAGAATTCACAAAATTGATTCAGTAGATATTACCCCTTACAACCTCACAAACCTTACCTCTTTATATTATTGGTATAGATTACCTTATTTTCCTAATAAAAAGAAGCAAGGATATTATTACTCATTTGTGATATTATTGACATGCCATTTCACACCCTAAAGCACAAGACATTAAGGCTCATTGTTGAGTAACAAAAAGGTGCTAATTGCTGCTGTGTCTTGTGCTAATTATTACTATAAAGAAAAACATGTAGGATGTTTGTAAAACTATACTAACCTGAATGTAGACAATAAATCAACAAGTGGGTGCTCTGGGCCACTCAAGGGCCCCGCCTCTACTATCTCTTCCTCCCTTGCACTAATGGCCCTGACTTCTTCCATCTCTTTCCCCCCACATAGTTTTATTGCATCCTCTAAACTCATACATGTCAATTTTGGCTTTCTTTCTACAACAAATTCTTCATACTGAGGACTAGAAACTTCAGGCTGAGGTACTGCTTCAAAACATGGTGCTGAGGGAGTTATGTCTTCTCCTACATATTCAAAAGGAGCTTCTTGCATTTCTTTCTCAGTCAAATAAGCATCAGAATTTAAAAGTTCACATTCCCTGCCTTCAGCTATTTCTGTAAATTCATCTGGTATTGCTATTCTTTCTAATTGCCTACTCAGCTCTTTGTAACTGCCTTCAACAGATGATAGAACCTCTTTTGATTGTTCACCTTTTTTAATTATCTGTGGTGTTTCCTTGATATGTACAATCTGGTCCATTTTTGCTATACTTTCTTGACTAACTACATTAGTTTCGACAATTTGTTCACTATAAGCCACTGTATGTTCTATAATTTCTATACTTATATTACTGGTGTCAGCTTCTTCAGTTTCTCCAACTTCTTTAGTATTTGTTTCTTCAGTCTTTGCGGATTCAATATTGCTGGTGCCCTCAGTAATGTGAACCAATTCCTCGAGCAGAGGAGGTTCTATCATCACTGGTGACAGGTCTCTGGGGGCACTGCTTTTTTCTTTTGTTTTCTTTTTCTAAAAAGTAGGAAATAAAAATATAATAAACAAAATTATTGAAGTTTTAGTCCAATCATAAGCGTTGACTAATCACGTTGAACAACATATCAACAAACAGTGTAAGTACTTTGTAGTTATCTGATTACAACAGGTTTACTGATTGGTTACCTATATCATTGATTTGTACGATAAATTTGTCATATAGATCTAGTGTACTCAATGCAGATATAATAGATGATAACTGCATTGACTACCGATCGCATTCCTGGCAAACGCAACGTTTTGCTGCGCAAATAGTAAGACAAAGGATTGTGTTTTGAATGAATATCGACTTACTTCTTTACGTTTCTCCTTTACCATTGTAGCCATTCTTGCTGGGACTATAATGTAGTGAGTATCTAAAGGAATAAAACTTGTGTTTATACTTCTCAAAGCGTTTTTAAATATTTAGGATCATGTTTTTCCCCAAAACTATCCGAAAACCAAAACAAAGTGATCAAATAACAAATGGATATCAACTGACACTGACAACAGGACAACATTATTGGATCAAGCTGAAGAGAAACAGAGATAGCAGCAGTTTTATGCTTTTAGTATACATATTACGTTTACATGAAACGCTATGATCAGCTGTGAAGTAGGGATGATAATTTAAAAAAAAATTTTAGTCGATTAGTATGTTCTCAAAAAAAGGTAATAGTTTTAGTTTTAAATAGTTCTACTCTAATTACTAATTAGATCGAAATTTGGATTAGCAAAAAAAAAAAAACTGGCCAAGTGCGTGTCGGGCCACGCTCAGTGTAGGGTTCCGTAATTTCCCGTCCGTCACAATAAGTGTTCCCACTTATTACCTGGTTTAAAAATCGGCCTACGCATTCGGTCTCTAGAACGCCACATAGAATCAAACATACATACATAGACTGATAAACACATTACCCTCCTTTGCGTCGTGCAGTCGGGTAAAAAAAGGCTATTTGTTACATTGACATACAAAGTACGCAGAAATTATTTTGTACAACTTTTTAACTTTTTTGTAGAAAAACTGTTATATCCATCAAGTTTAAAATCATTTTCTTGGAAAGTCTTTAAAAAGTTCTACTTTTCAGATTTTTTTACATATGGTTCAAAAGTTAGGGGGCACATTGTTTTTTACTTTTGGAACGATTATTTTCGATATTATTGACATTATTAAAAAATGACTTTAATAAACCCCAATTAGTTTTAAATACTTGTCCAACAATATATCACACGTTAGGGTTGAAATAAAAAAAACACTTCCCACTTTACATAAAGGGGGGCTACCCTAATAAAACATTTTATTCCAATTTCTATTTTACCACTTTGTCGGCGTGATTGATATACATATTGGTACATTCAGCTTTCTAGTGCTAACGATCACAGAGTCAGAGAGACAGACAGACATGGCGAAATTATAAGGGTTCCTAGTTGACTATGGAACCCAAAAAAGGAAATAAGGTTAGACCGAGAGCGGAACTAGGATAATTAATAATAAGGTTGAATAAAGGTTGAGAGATATGGTAATGACGACCTTATCATAAGAAATGTGACGTAATAACTTGGAAACTTTATCAATATTTATTACTTTACTACAATACTATTATACTACTATTTACTGGATGGATGGATTTACATCATTCCTACTTTAGATGGAGGCGGGAGCAGGGGAATATAGGTTCCAGACGAATTGAAAATGCCTTATTGGTACTTGCCCGGTACGGAATCTGTAACTTCATGCAAGTGAGGAGGGTCTTTAACCACTGAACCATAATGAGTACATTTTAATTTTCTACTAAAGTAATGCCTATGCATTTTAACAAATTTTCGTTTTGTCTTATCAAACCAAAACTATTAGATAGATTCTAATCTTGCATGAATATTTTTTTACTATTACACTCCCAAATCTAGACCATTAGTCTCGTTGCAAGCGCAACGTTTATCGTGAGTTCCCGGATTTGATTCCCAAATTGGGCAAAAAATTCTGTTGGATTCCATTAGGAATTTCTTCCTTTACTGGCCGAAGTTGATGATATTGACACACCGCCGTACTTTAGAAACAACCTAAAGCGGTTGGCCTTACGCTTTTATAACATTGAGAGGGTGCGTTTTAACTGTCGCATCCCTGCGATCTAATTGAGAAAGTTACGGAAGAAGGAGTACATTGGCATTAGGGCATATACTTATGTTTTCTGTATGCTTGGCTAATCTTTATTGATATTGGTGCCGATTCCCTTGGTCACAAACTAGACTAATTTTAAGTTAAATGCATCTTTCTAAGGAAAAGGACAGAAGATACAATTTAGTTTAATCCTGTCAAATTAGACAGCGCCGGAAGAAAATTGACGTATATTTAGACGCCATGTTTTTAAAACGCGTCTAAATTATCTATGGAGTGTCTAAATTTGACAGGACTAAACTAATATTTTATCTTCTGTCCTTTTCTTAATTAAATGGAAAGAGAAAGATGCACTTAACTTAAATTTACGTTAGTTTGTGAACAAGAGAATCGGCACCATTTGCCTCCGGAGGATTATGACGATTGCCGGGGTTGCGGAATGTTTGTAATAGTTACCGTGACTCTGGCACATAAAGGGCAATCGAAGGAACGTGAGTGAGTTTTAGTCAGTAAAAGTCTGACACGCCCTCCCGCCGTACCCAGGACGGGAGCAGTCATTTGATGATTTCCCACTCACCAAAAAAAAAAAAGATTATGACGATTTACATTAATATGATATACACATTTCCCGCGGTTTCACCTGCATCTTTGATTACTACTCCGGTCCCGTAAATCTAGTGTGATGTTATATAGCCAGTCTTCCTCGATGAATGTGCTATCCAACACAAAAATATATTTTCATTTTGATCCAGTTCTTCCTGAGATTATCGCGTTCAAACATACAAACAAACTCTTTAGCTTTAATATATTAGTATAGGTAAGTACTTCAAACGAAGCAGCGGGTAGTGACACTAACTAAGTAATAGAAAGACGCATAATGGAATTTTATAACTTTCCCGACCAATATTATTATTTACTTGACTCTGCCAGTGCTCTTTGACCTTAACACGTTTCTAGCGCGCATGGTCATGCTTCAAGTCATATGGTCATACCGTCATACCCAGTCATACGAAGCGCTATATGACACGTCGGTTTGTAGTTCACACTTTGGAATATAAACAAAACCATAAAACTAAAATAATCTTCGTTGAATGGGCCACGGGTACCGGAACTTAATAATGATAAAAATATTTCATCATTACTTGCACAATACTTAATTAAATTCTCTCCAAACCACCACGTCAGTTCTAAAAATATATTATTATATTGTATGTTGATTGTTACTGAATACAATTGTCCTCTGTTGTCTTAAGTACTTGGAAATCACTACGAAGTCTCAAGGATATGGACTTAGACCCAGACCCACATGACGACTATAATACATCATTTTTATCAGCTACGTCATTATTTCAACACCACGTAGTAGATATAATAAACTTTTTTTTTTAAGTATAGATGCGAATGGACCTTGCCTAGTGTGTCAGATAGATAGGTGCTAAATAGAAAACGGTGACTCATCGTCAAAGTCTAAGTTTTGTATCGCAACACAGACAAATCTTGCGTGTTGTATTTCTAGTTCAAAGTTAAACTTTTTTATTTCAAAGTAAAGTTTATTTCGTTAGCCATTTTTGAGTTTCATGGCTGTTTCTTATGAATCTCATGTAGAAGAATGAACTATTTGGACACGCTACTTCCTCTTCTAAATATATTTTAAACTAGCTATTGCCCGCGACATCTTTCGCGGAATAATAGTTCCCGTTCCCGGGGGATTTCCGGGTTGAAAACTATTATATGTCCTTTCTCGGGTCCCAAACTATATCCGTACCAAATTTCATTTAAATCGGTTCAGTGGTTTAGGCGTGAAGAAGAGACAGACAGACAGACAAACAGAGTTACTTTCGCATTTATAATATTAGTACGGATGGTAATTTGACTAATTGTTGATATATCAACGCCCAGCCCAAACCTCTGATCCTAGAGACATGAAACTAGGAGGGTATGTTCTTTGTAAAAAGTAAGTATCCACAAAGCAAGGATTTTTGGAGATCATACCCTGGAGAGGTAAAATAGGGGATGGAGGTTCAACATCCACGCGGGCGAAAGATAGTTTATATAATGTACTTGCTTAGATACATTCTAAATAGATCTACTCACTTGAGAACATGTGAAGCAGCCAGCGTTTGAATTTAAAGCATTGGCGTTATGTAAGTAGGAAGTTCATTGTATGGGGCCCTAATCAATCGCTTCCACTTATCGTTCATGGGCATAGCTTTAGATCCCTCCATAGTTGCTCTATCAGCTCAGCAGTCTAGGTCATCAGTGCAACTAGCTGGGGCTCTTCCGACTCTAATGTGCCTCACTAACATGATCTGCTAAAGAGCTTGCCTGCTTCATGAGTCATTAAAATAAATAATAAATAAAAATACCAGCCTATTACTGTCCCACTGCAGGGCAAAGGCCTCTTCTCATACAGAGAAGGCACGAGCATACATCACCATGCCTGCTCAAGGTGGATTGGCGATTCATGGGTCATTAAACCTATAACAACCACAGTGTAGTGGCAACACTGTAATGGAAAGACGAAGGTCTACTGAACCCCGCCTGCTACCATGAATGGTGAACATTTAAAGTACAGTTAGTACAACACTTTTATATGGAACAGAAGATCAGTTTGATTGAAATGTGTTAAAAATCTCTGGTGGGATAAGCACCGAAGTACTTATTTACCACCAAAGCAACCAGTTTACCACCCTGTATATCGTCGGATCTTGTGTAAATTTGAATTTTAGGAAAAAATACAAAAATACTATTTTTTTCCTTTTATGTACTTAGTACTAAAATATGTTCCTTTATTCACATAAATTAATAATAGTTAACCAAATTATTTGTGCCGCTAAAATAAATATCACATAATACAGACGAATATTGCCAAAATTTTAACTTTGTTAAACATTTTATAATTTTTAAATATATTGCTAGCAGCTAGGCGCTACACTTCGTGTAGGTAATATTTTCAACACAACCCAGAAAAGAAACAAACATAGAAAGTTAAGTAATAAATAAGTAAACTGATATTCTCATGTTTTATCATTATCGCTGCGTCCGCGACCCGACCTAAATCAAATTCCGATCGGATTCTCATCGCGTTTTCAGCTCTCAATCACGCTTCGTTCCAAATTCCTCAACATTTTCCCCAAGCTCCTAAGATGGAGGTTGTTCTTGATAAGATATGTTTTCATCTTCATACTGAATATTAGGATTTTGTTGCGTAACAATAAAAATGGGTGATTTTAGCTTCCGCGGAACTGGTGACGGTGATGTTGAGTAACTTCTCTGCTGTGGTGTAGCGCTCTGCATTTTGACGCGAAACATGACATTGTCGATTTCGTGCATCGCTAGGTCACGTTGATGTTCGTCTAACTTTCTTAGCTTCTTTGCTAACAGTTGGCCATATAGCTCATACTCATCCATCTCACTTTTCACACCTCCTGCATTCTTCAGATACGTCACAGCCTCGTCCATCCGTTTCTTTGCATAAGTAATGTCTGAACTATTCTTGTTTCCAGGGTTTTTCTGACATGGCGACGTCTTACTTTGTCTAACCATTGAGTTCTGTTTATTATCCGGAATGTTCACGCTCCTGTTGATATTATTCGTGTGGTCCGGTATTCCTGGTTGAGTCGTGTAATTGCCCGTATTCGTGTAGTACTGAAACAATGAAACCAATTTATTAAGTACGTCTATTAAGAGTATCTGCTATTTTATTCCTAAGTATCAATAATTAAAATAGATTGTTCTACTTGAATTAAACTTTTCTTTCATTTTAAAAAGAAACAAAATCAATGGTTTTTTTTTTTTTTTTTTTTGGTGAGTGGGAAATCATCCAATGACTGCTCCCGTCCTGGGTGCGACGGGAGGGCGTGTCAGACTCTTACTGACTAAAACCCACTCATGTTCCTTCGATTGCCCTTTATGTTCCAGGGTCACGGTAACTATTATAAACATTCCGCAACCCCGGAACAAAATCAATGGATGACCTTATCAATTGATGTGACAAGAATACAGGCTGTTCTTTTTTTCCTTTGAAGCCAGTATTATTATTCTATCTCTTAAACTCTACTACTTCACGCTGTATGTGTTTCTAATAAGGCTGCCCGGCTGTGAAATACGCTTAGGCCACGTCCGCACAGACAGGTGGCTTGCTTAGCGCCTAGAGTCTAGCAGCTTGCATCCTGGCTATTCGCTTGGATACAGAGTGGCCGCACATAAGGTGGTTTGCGTGGTAGGTCGCTAGGTGCCTTGGGCATTTGCTTGTTGGCACGTTGACGAGAGGTCACTTTCAAAAATAGCTCTAAAACTACTACTCACGGAAAATTCATCTTTAAAATATTCACGGCCTTATCCGTCATGTTGGGTTCATGATATAAATAAATCACGGTCAAGTTATGGGGAGTTTAATGTTCTATATTCTATATAAACAATCGCATAATTTTGACGATAAATTTTATGAATATTTGCGTATGACCAGGGAACATTTGATCTACTTACTTCTCAGTAAAGTTAAAGGAAAACTAACTCATTTGGATACTCATCTAAGAAAAAGGTTCCACAAAGGTTCTCTTTTGAAAACTGAAGCAATCAATATTTCGTCTATTTTTTTATCTAACCTCCTATAATATTACAAACATCCGAGTTAGTTTTCACCCAGTGGCTACTTTTCAACCTGGCGCCTCGCAACAAAAAACCAACACGTTTGTTTACATGGATGCACGCCAAGAGACTAGCTAGGCGCTAAGCGCGCAGTGCAGCCGGTCGCGTTCATTTTAGAACGTTTGTTTTACTAAGCTACTAGCTAGATTACACGCTAGACACTAGGCGCTAAGCAAGCCGCCTGTCTGTGCGGACGTGGCCTTAGGAAATACGTATAAAAATCTATCAGAATTAAAAGATCTTTTTAAATACTAAACTGTTGTTTTATTTCTTTCAAATTTAGTACTTACCTAATTAAAAATTCAATTTATATGAAAGTAGCTATAATAGCTGAAAAGCTTGTTATTTTTTAATACGGAACCCAATGATATTTAAATTTTATTATGATATCATTGACGGAACCCTAATTGGTGCATATCCCGATTCGTACTTAACAGGCAGTTATGTTTGTTAACTTCGATTGTTTAGGTACTAAATAAGTAGGAAGCCTAATATTATACCCACAAGAAGAGCTATATTTTATTTCTACTTTGACAATAATTAATGTGTGTGGGTACCAATTACAGGCAATATTGTGTTTCCTTCGCCTTCCCCGGCGACCGCGACGTATGCACCAAAGTTTGGTTACCAAACAGCCAAACTCACAAATAACATGGTTATGGGCATTACGCAATTGGGTCCAATTTGGTCCAATATTTACATTATAAACTTACCGCAGGTTCTCGCTCTACAGTTTTTGGGAACAATAACATAAAAATAATGGTTGAAATTTATAAACTACAAGTTTTAAAACTGGTTTCACTAAAATTACATAACAATTGTTTACTCACCTCATTTTCCAATTGGTTTGTGCTATCACATTCGTATTTGCCGCCAAGAAAACTCTCCATAAGTGAATAAGCGAACCAAGTTGTGCGATACCCCGGTTGAACTTTCTTCTTTCCGAGGTGCATCCTGAAAGACGTCATTAAAGATTCCTTTTTCTTTTTTAAATCAGTAATGGAACAATGTATACCTAAAGATGCCTGTATTCGGAGCCAGGATTCGGCAACTTCGCTTCTATTTCTGTGTAGAGGATGTTTTGGGTCCCATAGATGTTGCTCCCTTCGATAAAGTTCCAAAAATTCCAGCACGGTATCACTATTCCACGACATTTCTAATTTATTTTGTTAAAATCCTAATCAGTCTCCAACCAAAACAAGAACTACGGGGATCGTGTGACAGCCAATCACAGCACGTCGCTCGTCCAATGTTTGTGTATGAGTACACGTGTGCTGGCCTCGTTCCACAAATTTTGCGATCAATGTTCGTCATTCATTGGCATTTGGCGGCCAACCAATAATATTTGATGAGGACGATGAAGTTATGACTAATGCATTATGAACAAATTAGAACATTAATTAATATGATCACTTGTTTTAATAAAATAGGTAGGAAGTAACATCAGAAAATTAAAATAATTTGCGCATTAAAGAAATATTATTTCCCATCTCTTTCCATCCAACTCAAAATAATCCGCTTTCTCTTTCATCTGGGAACTCCAACTCCATGAAGTTTCATTTAAGTAGTGCTGTGTATTTAGTTTGTTGAAATAATAAATTCTATTCAATGACGCTTTAAAATGCAATGTTTTATTGAAATCATTCCAAAGTTAATTTAATTAGTCTGAGATATTGAAGTAAAAAAAAATATTACTTGCAAAAATATTTCGCTGTTTAAAAATAATCTACTAAAAATGTTAGTAACATCGACTATTCGCGTTCGTGATGAGTCCCAGTACCCCAATTTCCCACCCCAACCCTATCGTTATGACGTTATCTGATCAAAGTCCAAACAAAGCCTGAATCATTTTATTTTAAAATAATTATTTGTCGTCACTCGGACAAGCAGATTAGCACGTATATATTTTCTATTTTACATCAGTTTGCTTCAGTCAGTCACTTGAATCGTATTGAACAAGTAATTATTAGCTGAGATTTTCGTATTGTTCGGATTTTAGAAAGTATTTTTCAACCAAGCAAAAGTTTCGTGGTAAATTGAATAAGGTAGGTTGAAAACTTTTTACGATCTCTAATTAACGCAAAAAAGAGTTGATTACGAATTTTGTCGTTCCATTTTCAAATTATGCTTATTTTGTATTTTTTTTTACCTCTACTTGCAATTTCAATGTTAATCCAATTAAACGCAATAATTACAGACAATTATTTGCTCAGTTTGGTTTCTCAAATCTAATTTGATTTGTAAATCAAAATAATTACACGTTTTTTAAAACTAGAAATTGTGTGTTTAAAAAAACCATCTAAGTAACAAATGTACAATTCTGTTTCTTTTGGTAGATTCTGGAACATTCCTTGTTAAATTTCATGTCTACCTTCAACCATAAATAAATACTAGTTTGTTCCTGTGATACAGATGGCTACAGAAGTGAGTGCCCCAGCGATGCCACAGTTGCAGTCAGTGCAAAAGGCCATGGCCCTGCCCACAGTTGAAGCTGCCGTTGGGCAAGTAGGAGCCTTCTACAGCAAAGTTAAAGGTAGGTGCCCTATAACATAATGAACTCAGGACTCCAGTAGCTAGCAATTATAAGTTTCATATTGCTTAGCGGCACTTGAGGTTTTTGCTACTCAAGCCATTGTAATTTTTTTATGTAAAGCATTTCAACTATTGTTTATTTTTTTGTGTGGGTAGGTAAATATTCATCAGCAGTTAAGAAATAGAATGAATATTTACGGGTTACTTATTATTCATAATTATATTAGTACATTTATACATAAATTGTGTTTTGTAAAGATTTCATAAAGGTATTTGTCATGTGATGTTCTTTTCTCAATCTCTAGAACAGTTTCTATTTTCAATATTTTTTGAGTTTCATTCTACCCTCAGCAGTGATATATGTATTTACATCACTTTTTGGTGAGCTATAATGTAAAAAAAAAGTTATTTGTAATTATTTTGCTTACTTAGGTAAAAAATACTTCAAGTAGGTTGTAAAAAGGACAACATGAATGACCATTTCGCCTATACACCTATCCTTTTTGTTTGATTAAATGCACTGAACTCGGTAATTGGTGGTGTAGTTAATTGGCAAAATTCTTTCTGCATGATAAAGCCAGATTTCGAGAAATAGCATCTAGACTAGATTGTTATTATATAACATAATTCAATTCAAAGAAACACAGAAGATAAACAATGTAGGAGGCAGGTTGTTTTGAATATAGCAAGTTAATTTTAATTTAATATAATTTTATAAAATTTTAATTCCATTGTCTTATTTCATTGTTTTACTTCTCAATTTATTTAATGTTAACTTTATTTCATTATCATTATTTCACATAATTAAGAAAATGCTTGTTATTGTTTTTTTTAACATATTTTATTATTGTGTCTTGATAGGCTTATGTTTTTATTGGCTACTTTTTAAAAAACTTTTTGTTTAATACAATTTTGTTCTCATTGTTTTAAATTTTAATTTAATATAACATTGTTTTATAATTTAATTTAATACAACATTATCACTTTGTATTCATGCTGCTTTTGTATGCTGTGACTTCTTATAAGTGGAAAAGCACAAGGTCATATCCTGTTATTTATATAATCTAGCATTTTAGTTTTCTCTGTTAGAAGTCCAAATAAATAAATAAATAAACAATAAATACCAATACTAAACACCAAATCTTTCCTACAGGAGCCCACTCCTTACTAGAATGGGCCCTATCAACCGCCGAAGCGGGCGTGTACCGCGCAGCGAACACAGCGGCGCCCTACGTGGCGGCTCCCCTGGTCGCCGGCGACGCCAAGGTGGCCGCCGCCCTGGACGAGCTGGAGCGCCGCGTACCCCTCGTCACAGAACCCCCTAAAGTCATCGTAGAGACCACCAAACAAGCAGTCTTGAGCAGAATCTCCCCACATGTTAATAAGGTAAGAATATGTTGATATTCGAAGGAAGTTTATTTGGCTAATGGAAGTTTCCGATCATTAAAAACTGTCGGGACTACATTTGGAAGGCCACACACACATTGGCGATTTTCTAACTCTACAGCAAATCTAGGAATGATACCCTATCAAGGAATAATACTCCTCAAAGTCAAAATAAAAGAAAATGTATAGAGTCGTAGGTATAATTAAGTTCTCATGTACTTTAAAGCATCTACTCACTGTTCACATAATCTTAATCCACCCTCATTTAGATTATTATCTTGACTTGCGACATATTTAAAATAAAGTACAAGTTCATCAAAATCGCTGCATTAAATAAAACAAAACAAAATTTGCTACATAAGTAGATAAGATTGTTTCGTCATCAAAATTATACTTATTGATTATTAGTTACTTTATGTGAAACACGCCTCATAATCAGTAATCGTTTATTTTGAATCTTGATATTGTTGTTCAAAGTCGAATGTATTGCAAGAACATTCCGGACGCGGATATTCCCATTATCTAATTCAGGAAGTGCTCCTATGAGCATGAAGGTCCAAAGTGCTTGTTACTAACAGGATGTCCCGCTATCATTGTCGCAGACGAGAATATGACTTGTACCGTCGCACAATGCAATGTTATTACATTTAATAACGCATCGCCGCTCGTGAGCTGTTT
Source organism: Athetis lepigone (assembly GCA_033675125.1). NCBI lineage: Eukaryota > Metazoa > Arthropoda > Insecta > Lepidoptera > Noctuidae > Athetis > Athetis lepigone. Next base: position 3,221,040 of record CM066218.1, on the reverse strand, counting down.
ATGTTTATAAAACATGCATGTATCGAAGTAGGTATGTAGTGCCATTTCCGTTGATCGGAAGCGATCGAACCGGTTGGGGACTGGAGTCTAGCTTCGCTGTATGTGGTCATGTACTCATTCATAACCGGTAGTTCTTATGTTGGTTGCGGTTCTTCGACTTGTAGCCTAGTCTATTTTAGGGTGAGACAAATGAATTTCATTTTGACACGCCAGCTGCATCATTGCAGTTTTGAAACTGTTGTTAACTGCCTCGAAAATGCCTGTCAGCTGCACGTTAAAGCACTCCAGCGGTTTAGTTGGCAGTTAGCAGCAGATACCACGCGTGGTTTCTATTCAATCCGTCGGTTCATCCAAAATGAAATGCTTTGCCTTTTCAATTTGGATGAACCCACCGACTGTCCATCAATAGGCGTGCCCAACAAGTACGCAAGTTTTCTCTAAACACGGTACACCGTTACTCATGTAACCGGTATTCAGTCCCTAACTATAGCTCACATCTGTAGTGCATTCTGTGCATTCCTGTGCACTGGCGCTATCTACTGTAAACCCATCACGTTGCTGTGGCCACGGCGCTATCTGACCACAGATAATGGTATATTACATTCTTGATTATCGATTTATCTTTAATATCAATCTTGGTGGCTTTAAAAAATAACTTTCCTCTGTTTCACAAAATCACTATAGGGCACAGAGTTCCACTGTTGGCCAGTTTGCTAATAAACAAACTGCTAATAAAGCTATGCCAAAATATAACGACGAAAAATTTCACTGCACAGACACTTTATACAAAGATCTGAAACAAGTGTTTCTTTTTTTATTATACAATAGACTTATAGACTCTATCACATATCTTGTAGAATTACGCAACTATTTTATCTACGACTATCTGTTCCTCGCGGTTTCACATGCGTTTCGTTAGGTTTTTGGTTACTGCTTCGCTCCCGTGGGACATAGCGTGATATTATATAGCCTATGTTACTCGGGGATAATGTAGCGTTCGAATGGTGAAAGAATTTTTAAAATCGGTCCAGTAATTTTTGAGCCTATTCATTACAAGCAAACAAACAAAGTTTTCCTTTTTATAATATTAGTGTAGAAGAGAGAAGTAGGTTACAATAGTCGACAAAAGAACTTTGCCTTTTAAAAACTCAGCTAAAACTGAAAGTATTTCTAGACCTAGGCACAAAAGCTCCCACGCTCAGTAACATCTAAAAAATATAAAACAACAAACAAAAAATATACAGGTTGATGCAGATGTTCAAGTAAACAGGTACCTAGTTATAAATAAAATGAAAACACGTTTACATGCACTTGTTAGCAAGTAGTGGGGCCAGTATTATTTTTATGGCGCGATACGTCGCTGCACAGATAAGATAAGCTGCTATGTCGCAACTATCACGCGCTGGACAATGAACCGGAACGAAGGGGCCTTGCTACGTCTAAACTAATTTGTGATAACTACCAGAAAAATAATTAGTAGATACATATCCAAAACTTCAATATCAGACATAAACAAATCACACCCAAAATTAATCTCAAGATAAGCTCATTCAATCGAACTCCAACACTACTAGCATACCGATTCAGTGCTCTTATTTCGGCTCCATCATCTTAATAGTTCAATGGTATCACATTAAGTATTGTATCCGTACTTAATATGCGAAAGTAACTCGTCTGTCTGTCTGTCTCTTCTTCACGCCTAAACAACTGGACCGATTTAAATGAAATTTAGTACAGACAAGTCTGGGACCCGAGAAAGGACATAGGATAGCTGTTTTCATCCCGGAAATCCCCCGGGAACGGGAACTATTTTCCACGCGGACGAAGTTGAGGGCAAAAGCTAGTTTAATATACATTTGAAAATCGATGTGACAATTACAACTTGATTTTTTACATAGAACGCTACGGGTTAAGCTAATAAGTGGGTTTTAAAATATGAAACAACTAGCTTCTGCCCACGGCTTCGCTCGCGTTAGAAAGAGACAAAAAGTAGCCTATGTTACTCTCCATTCCTTCAACTATCTCCACATAAAAAAACACGTCAATCCGTCGCTCCGTTTTGCCGTGAAAGAAAGACACACCGTGAAATACAGACAGACAGACACACTTTCCCATTTATAATATTAGTATGGATATGTTACCGTCTTATTTTCGGACAACAGCATCCATCGACACCCAAATAGCTAAGCAAAGACAAAAATGGAACAGCCTTCAATCACTGATGTCATCTACATATCACCATCTTATTACGCGTAGAAATGTATAAATCCATACTAATATTATAAATGGGAAAGTGTCTGTCTGTATGTTTGTCTTTCTTTCACGGCAAAACGGAGCGACGCATTGACGTGATTTTTTAAGTGGAGATAGTTGAAGGGATGGAGAGTAACATAGGCTACTTTTTGTCTCGTTTTAACGCGAGCGAAGCCGCGGGCAAAAGCTAGTTTTAACATAAAGCGTCATGAAATTCATAACATTTACATGAATAAGCTCTCTACGTGTTTACATAACTCGTGGATAATCTGTAGGTAATTTACGACAAATATGACTTCCAGTTTTGTAGGTCACATTCAATGTTAATAAACAGCCAAGGCTAACAGGAGACTAAAGTCCGAATTACAAGAATTAGGATTTAGGTACACGGCTGTTTACACACATCGACTTTTTTATAAAGCTATAAAACTATTTTTTATTTGAAAACTTATTCGTCAGCAAAAAGAAAAAGGCGACACCGTTTTCGTCTAATAATATTAAAGCCAACCAAATATGAAACCAAAGTTTAGGTGGATACTAGTAATCGTTGAAGAGTTCAACTGTCTACCTCCTGATTTCATCATCAGGTCAAGGCCAAATTATCGTACTTCCACGGGAACCCAGCCCAATGTTTAAGTTTCGAATCGATTTAAAACTTATACACGTGATTCGAGTGTAGAGACACAATAGGAAGACAATAGCAGCGCGACAGCCGGCTGTCGGTTGTTCGTTGAAAGGTTAACCTTTGTTGTGTGTTCGAAGGTTTGATGAACTCTATAACGTAAGCCCAAATAAGACCTAGAAAATTAGGACTTAATTTAGGGCATACAAAACGTGTATAGCTAGTAATGTGCGGTGCTGTTTTTCCTGTATCGTGGATATGTTTACAAACACCTACCTATAATTAACAAACAATCTGCAACCATAACAGTACTTAGTACAAGCACTAAAAATTGTTCATCTTTGCGTCATTAAGCCGCGTTTAATATCCAAATTTTTGCATTGACGTGTGTATCCAATTATATCCAGTTGTGTAAATTGCGTTTTATAAAAATACCACTTATACATTCAACGACCTTTTTCCAACGGGCGGACACAAAGGGCTTACCTGTTTAATGATGGCGTATTATGTATAATTTACTTAAATAATTATCCAAATAACATTCTTAATTACCTAAATCAATGCCAAATGAATATCAATTCAACTTTGCACATAAAAATAAAACGAGTTGTTTACATGACTTGCAATTTCGTTTTTTTTTTCCACGAATTGGGATTTCGCTATTTATACAACATTCTAACAATTTCGTAATGAAATATAGGCATAATACTTCGTAACACTATGCTGAAGCCACACGCAACTCCGAAAATTCCCTACTGATCTGCAGTCTATAGGCTATGACCAAGACTATTTGCTATGAAAGATGAGCAATGTACTACGTAGCTAGCATTACATACAACTCTTGACATTCACCAGTCTTTCTGCTCTAGTCCATCATAAAAGCCATAATCTTCTTCCCCAGGTATACACAGCCCGAGTGGCAGCGGAACAGCGCGTCAGTTCTCTCAAGGAGCTGTCCTGGGCGAAGGCCAACGCGCTGCTGTCCACAGCGTACGGTCAGAAGGCGGTGAGCAGCGTGGATGCAGGAGCCATGTACGCCATGCAGCTGCTCGACCACTACCTACCCCCCGTCGGCGTGCAAGAAGAGCCAAGCAGTGAGTTTCTTCTTACAAAAACCGCTTTATATATTAACTTATTTGGATTTGTATTGATCGAAATGCATTCTCTGTCTCTATGTATTCACTTCTTAAAGTGAAGTCAGCATACGATTTTATGTATAACTATCTTCAAGAGCTTATTATTTATAATAAAGTTTATTATTTTGTTTATTAAGGCTTTTGATATTTAAAGATTAGATTAATATAGTTGTAAATAAAACTAACATTATTACACACTAAGATGTCATTTAGAAATCCAAACCACACGGAAAACTGGTATAGGTTTCACTTCCTTTACCCCACCTCCGCTATGACGAGAGCACGCATGATTTTGTCACTCATTGCATGACATCTTATATGGCCCGATAGGTAGATAAGATTATTTTGTTGATGACTTTATTTTTTATTTTTTATACATTGAGAATGTTTAACGTGGGATTACCGTTTCACGTAAATGTGAAGTTGTTTTCAGTCCTATTTAAAGAAAGTGAACCATGTTTATAAATAAAGCAATTGGTCATTCTGACTATTACTGCCACTGAGATTTACAAACGTTAGAACAGCACAATGAGGCGTAAAATATATTTATTCGCATTCTTGTATGAGTCATGCGCAGTAAATATTGAGTGACAATCTATACTTAAAACAGTAGAAATGATAAGTGAAGGGAATATTGTTGCACAATGCTCTTTAAGATTACCTTATCGTAATCTTGAGATAGTAACAGGATTTCGAAGAACAATTTGAGGACAATACCTACCATACCCAATACCTACTTAGCTTTTACCATAAAAACACCAACAGCTATGAAGGCAATCAGAGCAGGTGCGGGCCGAAAATGTTGAAGCTGCCAAAAAAAAATTGAATTCTGCATGAGTATAGCAACCCGCGATTTAACGTTTCAACGACCAAGCGACAGCCGGCTGTCGCGGTGCTATTGTCTTTCTATTGTATCTCGAATCACTTTCCACAACTACCTGTAGGCAATCCTTGTAACTTTTAGGAACTTTTGCAATTCTAATCTCAACCTGTAAAAGTGCCTCTATTTTCTCTTTATATTGATAGTCGCCGAGATGACAAGATATTTCTGGTCGCCCTTACCCCAACTCCCAGCACCCTCACAATACTAACCTAGCCTTAAGTGCATGTCAACTTGTAGTTAGCGAAAGTTGGCAATTAGTTTACGAATGTAATGGTTTGTTAATTGTAGAGGAAATTGTAGCGGTGTCCAACGACCCGGCGCTGCACACCGTGCAGACTGTGGGCCGCCTCAGCGCCGTCGCGGCCAGGCGCGTGTGGGCCAACCTCGCATACAAAGTCAACGAGCTGAGGAACTCAGGTAATTATCATATCATAGGTACTAGTCTATAACATAAAGCATAAACCATAGCTTGTGTGGGCCAGTGATATAACTTCATATTATTCAGAAGCCATGTTGGTCTAAACCTTCGGGGAAATATTGCACGACTGTTAAAGGAATGAGATGAAGTAGTCAGTAGAATTCATGCTATATTATTGTCGTTAGAGATAGACTAATGAGGCCTCATGTTTTTATAATTAGTTTAATAGTGTGTTTCTTCTTAGTGTGTAGGCATGCTTGGCGGGCGTAAAACCTGTTTATCAAAAGACATTAATTAATATTTCTATTGTTATAAAACAAAATATAAAGGTTCTATTCCTGACATTTACGTATTCAATTAAACACCAGCGACAAGCAACAGCCGGCTGTTAGGCTGCTATTGTCTCTCTTGTATCTCGAATCACGTATGTGTTCACACAACCTTTTACGTCAACATACGTAAATCGATATTACTTTCTAAACATTGTGTAACATTGCACTTCAATTATCAGCCGTGTCACAGTTATCAAATTGCTTGTGACTGCAGGTGTGGAACTGGACCTGCGCCGCTACCTGACAGCACTGCTGGCGGCGCTGCACCTCGCTAACGTGACCAGTCAGCAGCAGCAGAGAGAGATGGAGGAGCAGGAGAAGGAGAAGCCGCAGGCCGCCGAGCCGGCGCCCCCCGCGCCCGCGCCCCCCAAGAACCCCCAGGACTCCGCGCCCACCACCGCCAACCAAGTGAAAGCGACACCAGAGTCAAAGTCGACAGAAACTTCTAAAAATTAAATCTTCATATATTTTTATAATTATATTATAATTTCGTCGTAAGTTGCAGACGAGATGTTATTTTTAGCGACAGTTGCATTTTTCAGCAATATCGCAATGTCGAGATATAAAATGAGGTCGAGCAGCGAACACGATGTCGCGAGGCCGCTAATAATAACACTGTGCCTGTCCTTAGAGTAAGCTTGCCACAATGGCGGTATACAGGCTGTACCCACATTGTTATGGCGCATTTAATTAAGTGTAATCATTTAAATGTATTCCTATTATATCAAAGACTGTCAGTATGTCTTCAATTTTGAATTATTTATCGCTTTTATACGGCATGTATTGTAATGAAACTATTTTGTATGGTGTAGCGAGTTTTGAAGCATATTATAATAAAAGATTTTATATTGAAATAAAACGAAGTTTGATTCTTAAATTACTTTAATACGCAATATATTCCAAAGAGAATGTTATTTGATTTTTAGGCCTCTTGATATTTGTAGATATGGAACGTGTGATATGAGATTAGAGTCTGACGTAAGACTTCGGAATTTACACAAATATTTATATTTTACGTAGCGCAATAAATACTGTAAAGTTTACAAATGTAGAAATGTATACAAATGATGTGGATTTGAACAGTCTTCCGAGTATCGCGAACAGGTGAGCGCCTACTGGATGGCGGCTATATATCAACACCAAGCTTTTATAAAGAGGTAAAAACATTTGATACCATTGCTCAATCCCATATATATCCTGCTACAGAGGTTCAATGATACCTATCACATTACAAGTTGTTCAACAATCTTTAATACTGCAGTCTGCGCTATATAATTACTAACAATTTTACAAACTGGAGGGTTACTATTACGAAATGTACTGGTATACTATATAATATTGATCGTAAGAGAGGTTAATTTTGATCTTTTCTATAATACGAATCACAATCATAAGCGAAAATATAATTGCTTTGTTTGTTTCTTTTGGCACAAACTATTATTATTTGTTCTACCACAATTACATTCAGTAAGAGAACTTCTCTCATAATACTAAAAAAATATAATAATAACTAAAAGTGGTGCGAAACTCGTAAATACAATAAAAACTAAATTAAGTACGTCAGTAGCTGCCACGGTTATAAATAATAATGCGTCAACAACCTCACAAGTGCAGAAATGCTTTGTAATTAAAACTACTTATTAAGAATAAGCTCTACAATGAACATAATAATGCAAATTGAACCACAGAGCAATTAATTATTGTAATGAATGACTCAACATGAGAGTACAATAAGATATTTTTTTAAATATGTATAAGTTCAACAAGTATAATGATCCATTTCGACAAAATCTGTACTTCATATATTTTACATATTTATATTCATGTACAACGCAACTTTAGATAACGACAATATCAAAACGCGGTTTAATAAATGTTCTAATATCAAAAATTCAAAATACATAACGTTACAATGTGCTACGTGGTCGCTACGTATGTGTTGCTGGTGCGGCGCGCGGCTGTTACCCGAGCCCGTGGTCCTCGAAGAAGCCCTGGGGCGTCTCCTCCTGCAACAAGGGGTATCACTGAGCCAGACTCGCTCGTGGCCGCGTTAGACCGAGCAATCGCTTTTCGGTTGTCTACTACAATTTAATTTTTCTTTTGTTTCTTTTCGTTTACCATTAATAACTGAATTAATGAATTTTATTTTAACTCAAATTTCAATTTGGAAACGTTAATGGTTAAGTTTTCAAATGTTAGCAGGTATTAATACTCGTTAATAAAAGTAAATTTATATAACGTGTAAAATATATTTTATTAGAAATATGTTATTTTATCACATAGGACATAATATGTATCATGAAACGAAACATTATCGCATACAGATTAATACACTTTATTGCACAAGAGCTCCTTGATTATGTTATTAATGCGTCACAAAGTTTTAAATCCAAGATAAATTTCTGATAATTTCTTGAAAAAATCCTTAAAGATAATAAGAAATTTATAAAAATAATGAGCAACAAACAACGGAATAATGAAAATAACCGTAACTTGAAGATATTGGCATCCATTCTATAATCTAATATTTAAAATTATAGTTTATGTTGTCAATACTAACATTGACCATATAAACGAAACAGGAAGGAAAACTTAAACTATATCAAACGCCATAATAGCGTTTTAAGTATTACCTATTATTATTAATTAGTCAAATTCGTCAAGTCATGTCAATTGTCAACTGAATATAAATTCGTTTAAAATAATTTATGCTAATAATAAATTCCATCTAATTAAAATAGTAATTCGTTTTTTAACACATCATAAAATTATAATAGCTCAACAGAACAAACAAAATAGACAAACTTCAAAATAATAAACATTACACTAAGGACAACATACAGTCTAATGAACATTATAAAATTCGTAACTAAACGAAGGTTCTCTACCTTCCAAATTGGTGGTTTCCATTAAAATACATTCGATATAGAGTTTATTAACCAATATTCTTTCTTGGTCCGCCTTGGCCTGCAGAAACAATTCCATCTTTACAATACAATATACTTACCTAGTTATTTTAAAATGGAATTTTTATATAATATAAAACCAATGTCTAGTCAGTCGCCCAATGTCTTTTTTCGTACAAAATTTATATCAATGTAATTACTATATTAAAATTCTATGACTGATAATTTCATGACAGTCTATACAAATTCTAAAATGATTACAAAAGTATGTAATGTAGAAATGTCGTATTAAAAATATATGGCAAGATGGTTTTTGGATCTAAAACAATATATTTAAATGGGCGATAGAGTTATAAAACGTCCCTTGTGCACCGCGATGCAAGTCTTGTATAGGAAGTAGAGGTGCGCGCAGTGCAGTCCAGGGGCGGAGTCTCGGGGCACTAGAGAAGGCCCACCTCCCGGAGCGCCGCGTCCACGGTCTCGTCCTAACACAATTCACGCCGTCAACATGCAGCTAAGCTAGACGTTTATTTTACTCGATGTCCAAAGATCTTACCATGCATTTGGATTTTTGTCTTATTATTTATTCGAGCTGAACAGTAATTAGCGAAAGTGAGTTTTAATTATTGCAAATTATAATGTTTTCTAAAAATTGTGTACAGGGCCGAACTTATTTTTTTGTGGTGCATAACATTTTGCTTACAAGTACTAAGGATCGTTTTAAAATTGAATTTAAAGTTAATAAAATTGATGGATGATTAATCAACGCACTCTTTATTTGAATGATCACGGGTAATTATTGTCTTAATAATTTTTCATATTGGATTTTTCCGAATGTTAATAATCAACAATGAACATTATTAAAAACGAGAAAGTTAGCATGCTGTTAATATAATTGTTATGACTAGTTTACGCCAAGGAAAGCGTTAGAAAAATTGTACAAATGCACCTTAACGACACCACACACCGGACGCACAGGAGATCCGCAGCATGAGTTATTGAAACTATATTTATGTTACATCCATTTATTCACCAATATTTTGGAGACTATTCCTCTAGAAAACGCGAACATAAATTACTTATCTACCATTCAACCTTATTCAACTACCATTTTCGTATTGTTAGTTAACTCGTGCTACGGATGCTTGGGACAGGAACTCGGTTCATGCAAGAAAACAGATTAATTTGTTTATAATAATATAATGTATTTCGACAACCCATTACAGTATATGCATGAACAGCCAGACCATAACCAAAGAGGACACTGTTTTACAACGTACGCGATGAGACAAACGTGTAAAATATTGTACCAACCTGGATTTCATCATGTCAAAGAGTGCAAATATGAAAGACAAAGTGTTTGAGCAACATATTCGTTTACTGTTGACCATCCCATTTTCACAAATATACCATTTTTAGTAAACTTAAAAGCATGGTAAAGCAGTGTCCCGATACAATGTAATAATCATAAAATTTAACTACACATATATGAAGCAACGATATACAGATAAACTATTTATAACTAACTATAATGACGACTTCTTTCCCTAACAGCTACAAGTACATAATAACTCATGAGAGATCTAAAATTGAGATTTAATTATGGTTCTTATGTTTTTGTATGTAGGTATTATATACTGAGATTGTGTGAGATAGTAAATGGAGCTACGTCTTTTAAATATAGCCATGCGAGATTGGCAAGAAAAGAATTAGTTCTAGTAAACGTAGACTACATACTGTACTGATCAAATAAATAAAATATGCTTAGATAAATATAAAAAATTAAGAGAAGCGCATGCGATAAAAGCACTAAACAAACAGATAGTTTAAATAGCTTATTTAATTTGCGGTTGTCCACGGTTGTGCGACACATCAGTGTAATAATCCGTCGTTCAGGTCCTGACCGCCACCAATGCATGCATATCACACCAAAACAAAGGAGAAAATTAGCGGAGTGCAGTGGAAGATAAGGAGATTGTAAGCGAAGAGTGGCGACACAGTCGGCGCGTGAAGAGATAGGAAGAGTCGTTAATACTAATCTAATAAAATTGAGCAAGAAATATTTGCAAAAATCTTTAGCGCTAAAGATGTTCAAAACATCATTCTATATTTGCCAATTTCAAATTACTCGCAAAACACAGAACTAGCTTCTTTTAACATAGAAGAATTTAGTACTTTGTAGTGCTAAGTGGATTGGTTCTGTATACGAAATAATATAGGTAATACATGGAAGTATAAACAGGAATAAATAGCAAGTTCTAGCGTCATCTAATAGTTGAGCAAAGTTAGCCCCCAATCGCCGACTGCTGCGCCACATTTTACTAGTCTATTAGCTTTAGATAACGCGGTTAGTTTATGTTTGAGTGCAGTGTTATATTCTTGCTACCATAGTTAAATAACGGTAATATCGTACACAGTAACGCAAGTAAACATTTAAATTGACATTCATCTATTCTCATAATAATTACCAGATTAATTGTCCTCATCCTCACATTAGTTAAGTATATCTAATATATTTGCATATTTTAGGCACTCAAATAGCATTTTATAATTATAGTTTCAGTTTTAATTTTGTTATCTATTGAAGGACAACTTCTAATCAAGATTTGAGTTTAGAGTAGGTTTTAATATCATTTTGTGATATGTAGATTAAAATCTGAAAACACATTTGCTTCATATTCAATGACAAACGTTTTTAACCGACTTCAAAAAGGAGGAGGTTCTCAATTCGTCTGTATGTTTTGATACTTTAATTACAAAAGAATTGTTTTCAGCATGAAATAAATATGTTTTCAGATACATATTTGTGTGACTACACAAAGATTGATATGTGTTAGACATTAGTGCTTTGTTGAAGTTATTCTAAAAAGGCAGTGCTCCTACACGCGTACATTAGTGTTATAATATCTAGTACATAATCAAAAGGCACTACTGAGGCCACTGTCCTATAAACTGGTCCACTTTATATATCTATATTATATTAATATTTTTTGTTAAATACTTTATATCTATAAAACTATCTAGATGTGTTGCGACTAGATATGATTCGTTTGTTTATGGCAGTTTTATTTTGTGAGTATAAATTATTATTAATCTTCTATAATTCGTGTGTTGGAAGAAGCTAAATATTATAGTATCTTAATATACTCATTATAATAAATAAACCCTACGATATTCTTCTGATTATAACAATACATTAACATTAAAGGAACAAAATGAATCACTGATTGCTGATATCCACTATGCAAAAACATTTCGTAGGATATTTTAGGAACTACATAACTACTGTTACTTATTGAATAAAAAATAGAGGAATCAGAGTAAAGGCTCAACTTGACCACAACACATTTTTATAAAGGCGAAATATTAGAAACTAATTGAATAACTTAACAACTTCCTATAAGTAGCACAACTTTAAAATATTTTACTTCCGAACTGATATTGCACTTTTTGCACCCACGCATCGTCCTGAATACGGCCCTGCCTAAGACCACTAGCACAAACAGAGTAGCAATATGAACAAGCAGTTTTTATCAATTAATTAATAATGTATTTAACTACGACAGAAATGGAGATTTGTGCAAGATATAATTTCGTATACTTTGTATGTGATGAAAAATAAAAATCCTTACACAAAATTGTTTAGAAGGCTGTCCCAAGAGCTCGTGTACACAAAAATATTCTATTATAGTCAGCGTTTTATTAAAAAACACAAAGCAGTTATGATTTTAGAGGCATATCGAATTCTGTAACACAGTGAGCCTTTCACACGCCGCGTATTATTTTTATAATTTCTTCTCCCGAAACCTAATCTATTTTTGACACAGATATGGAGAGATATTTTTTTTTTACTTTTAAACTTTCGCGTTTCACGTTAACAACATATTATTAGAACAAGTATTATTAGAACAAGTATTAACGCGAAGAGTAATTATTTAAATACCTTGGAAGCTTACTTTTCGCGTTAATACCCGTTCTAATAATACTTGTTCTAATAATATGTTGTAATTTTTTTGGACCCTGAACATAAATCATATTTATTAAAAATATTTTTTTATTGAATAACTGGATATTTTTTTTAAATAACCGATTTTAAACTAAATTTCTGTTGTATTAAAGATAATTATCAATTAACCAGACCTGACTGGGCATATTGCTACGTGTGCGTTGGCCGTAACATTAGTACTTACTAAACACGCCGAATTTACGTGTTTCACTAAATGTGCAAACTAAATTAACTTTCAATTGTATTTAGATTCGTTTTTTTTCCATGTAACAAGCACTTAAAAACACATAGCCTTTTTTATTTTAAACATTTTCTGCAGAATTGAAACATCCAACACACGCACTGCTGCAGAACAACAACAGCTCACAGCAAATGCTTATATTAAAACGGCACTACCAGGAATGTGTTACTTTTTGATTGATATCACATTATTTTAAAACATTACAATAAAGCACAGTTAGTAAAGCATCTAGTAAAACTCGTTGTGTACCGTTATCTCTATCCTGCCTCTTATCTATTAGACAAGCTCATTATCCTGGCTACTGACCTCTTGCAGCAGGTCCTGTGCAGCAATGGCCTTCAGGACGTTCTTCTTGCTGGTCTCTTGCAGCTCACCTCCTAGCACCAGCTCGTCGAGGATAAAGTATGCCTTCTCGAAGTTGAAGATTATATCCAGCTCACATACCTGCAAAGAGGGATTAATAGGATTATGTTTAGTTTCATGAAAACTAAATCTATGAATTTACTACTGCCATATATATTTTTTTTTGTGTTGCAGATTTTATAGTTCACTCAGTAGCAGTGGATACACTAGAATCCTTCAATAATTTTTATTTTTATACCCAAGATACAGGCTTGTCATCTTTGAGACTAACATAAAAAACATAATTATAATTTTAATTTTTATAGACTAATAGGATAATGAGAATAAAAACATACACTGCCAAAGTACTTGTCAAGCAGCTCCACATAGCGATGGATCAACTCGAGGGTCAGCAGCTCATTGTCCTCCTGCTCCATAGCACAACAGAAGTACAGGGATGCATATCTGATGATAAATAGGAAATGTTATATTAATTACTGCAATAATATTTAATTCTCACAGAAATATGGTCTATGGGTATGGATGATTAGCTAAGTAAAGCTTGTCTAGTCTAAGTAGAAATGACGATCCCCACTACAGAATCAGTAGTATGTAGTTACAAAAGTATAGATAAAAAGTTGTAGGCGAGTTATTGCAGATACAGGTTTATTTTCTTGAGATCACCTTTTTACACAACTAGTGAGATAACAGCAACAACAATGCTTTCTTTTCTTCTTTCTTTGTTTTATAGGGGTTATTTACATACTATGGACAGCTACTTAAAGAACACATAACTAATGGGGCAGTAATTGTAACAGTAAAGACAATAGAAATTGGTATTGAACTTTGATTTCATTAAGTTTTGAATGCTGTAGAGGCTAGTACTGTAGTAGACTAGTAGAGGACATAACATAGACCTCAATCTACTGTGCACTACTGAAAGAAACAGGCAGTACTATTTATCTATAATGTGTATGTATTTATAAATTATATAAGTATGTTTATCAGTTGTCTGGTTACCATAGTACAAGCTCTGCTTAGTTTGGGATCAGATGACGGTGAGTGAGTTGTCCCAAGATGTTAAAAAAAATCTGTACAAAGTAAACATCTTTCATAAAAATTAAGTGTGCAGTTATAGAATAGATTATTTCAATGTGAGTAATTTCTGTAGGCAGATCTTTTTCATAGAATAATCAACACAATACAAAAATACATAGGTATGTGAATGATGTATTGGAAAAATGATGTACATTGCTAAATGGTCCATCCCAAAAAACAACCAAACCACTAAAGATGATTGAGCATGCTAAGGAAGAATTGCATTTTCTTACAGCAGATTATATACAGAGTCGTATTACCTTTTGTAGACAATTTTGACATCTTTCCATTCTAAGAATGAACACATCTTAGGTTTTCTGGCTAGCACAGTGGTGATCAGCTCCCGAGTGATCTTCTTCTTCAGCTTGTCCGGGTGGGCCACGTACCATTTCTGCAGTCTCAGTTTGCCTTGCCGGCTGAACAATAACATAAATTGCATCTGGAAAAGGCGTATTTCAGTGGTTATTTATTTTTAGGAATTAGACGAAAATAGACTAATTTTTCACTGCACACATAGAAAATACATAACATAGGACTGCTTTGGTAGGCAGGCACACCTAAAAACTAGATAAATTCAAAATATAATAAAAAGAGGAAAATTTTCTTCATAATTAAGAGGTTACTGACCATCTCTAAATCTTATATCTAAGACACGGAATGTACGTAAAAGAAATTATGATTCGTTTTTCCTAATTAAAACACATAATTATGTCTGGAATGGAATCTATAAAATAAATCAAGCCAAAATAATTACTGGCTGACGTGAGACATGATCAATAATGACGTCACGCACTCTCTCTCTGTCAGACACAGAACAGAACATCTGCATCTCTGTCAGAATGAATAGTGTTGTAGCCATTTGTAATTTCGTCCTTAAACTAAAACACATAAACAATAGAGTAATCGACTACAATACAACTATTTTTTTATGATTGTTATGCTGGGGCCACACTAGCGGCTAACATCAATGCCACGAGCGCGATATTTACTGCGATAATTATTGCGATAACTTTAACGCGCTAACGTGGGTGGCTACATTTAAAATTTCAACGTGAATGTCTATCATTGGTGGTGATACAAATGGGGTTAATTTTACTTCAATTAAAGCAAGATGGACGTTGACAAAGTTCTGTATTTTTTTTACCACTACATGAGCTATCCCCTGATGTCATTGATAATGCCGTTGTCAAATTATCGCGTTATGTCGTGGTTTCACCTACGGTCGCAATAATTAATGGCAGATTAGACGTAATCGTAATAGTCCTGTAGTGAGGCCTGTCTCAGTATAGAAAATAGATATGAAATTATAATTTAGAAAGTCACATTGGTTCTTATCCAGATTCGAACCTACCATCTCTCACATTAATGAGATCTGTGGGTTAAGCACTAAGCCATCACCGGACGTATTTAATTTGATCTCAGTCAGCATTAGACTAAGATTCCGTATAGCTCCCTACAGCAATATCTTAGAGGATCTCTGTGAGATAAACTTTAGACTAAAGCTGCGTACAGACCGGCCAAACGAACGCCAACAAACGGGTTTCGTTGACCTTCGTTGCTGCAATATGGACGGCTTAGCGAATGCCAACGATCGCTCGTTGGCGTGTGCCGGCGATCCGAAGTGTGGCGGTAACATCAAAGAAATTGAACTATTTGATCGAACTCTGTTTGGACGGTCGCTGAAGGCCAACGAACGAACGATATATAAAACTAGCAACTATAATGATGTCGTCGTCATCCATGATTAAATTGCGAATGAAAGAGAAAAGAACCGGAATCAAGTGCTAACAAACGTTCGTTCGAGCACTAAATGTATTTGGACGTATTAACGAACTCCAACGAGCGTGCGGAAGTCAACGCTAGCGAACGATAAATATCCATCGTTGGGCGTTCGTTGGGCCGGTCCTTACGCACTATAAGATACAGACCCACAGTGAGCGACTAGTAACTGCCAATAATCACTACGAAAACGATGAATGTTTATATCGCATCCGCATCCGCAATAGAAATTCGAAAAGCCTATATCGTTTCTTGAGTTTCAATCACATGTCACCCATACTAAATACCATAAGGGACAACGCACACCGGAATGGCAGCGGCCGGCAGCGGCCGCCCGCGGCGCCGCGAGGCCGCCAGCGGCCGCCAGCGTCGCTAGAAACAATAGGCGCGCGCATGGCGAGCATGGCGGCGCCGCGGGCGGCCGCTGGCAGTCTCGTCGCGACCTTTTCAAGCTTTTCAAGCGATACTAGACTTTTAAGTATGTAGTTAAAGTTTAAAATTATTTCACACTGAAAGTGCTCGCCGCGCCGCTGCCGGCCGCTGCCATTCCGGTGTGACTCGGGCCTTACGGTTTTGTGGTTTAGTCGTGAAAGCGCAACGGACAGACAGAGTTATTTTTGCATTTTATAATATTAACTACCTGTAGCAGCGCGGTTTTACCCACATCTTTGGTTACTACTCCGATATCGTGGGTCAAAACGTGAAATAATATCGATAAATAGGCTGTCCAACACAAACATATATTTTTTTATCAGACCAAAAGTTCCTGAGTTTAGGGCGTTCAACCAAACCGCTTTATAATATTAGTTATATTAGGGTGTTTACATAATGAAGCAAGTTTCCGGTACAGGCAAATCTGTGCGGGTCGATAACTCATTGGCCCGAGTCACACCGGAATGGCAGCGGCCGGCAGCGGCGCGGCGAGCACCTTCAGTGTGAAATAATTTTAAACTTTAACTACATACTTAAAAGACTAGTATCGCTTGAAAAGCTTGAAAAGGTCGCGAGGCTGCCAGCGGCCGCGCGCCTCTTGTTTCTAGCGACGCTGGCGGCCGCTGGCGGCCTCGCGGCGCCGCGGGCGGCCGCTGCCGGCCGCTGCCATTCCGGTGTGACTCGGGCCATTGTGAAAGCCTTAATTTCTGTTTTGTTTGCGCTCACTTTTGAAGAAATAGGTTTAAACTGTACCTACCTGTTTCTATACGCAAGTTGGAACATTTGCCTGTACTGGAAACCTGTATCTTTATGTTAGCATCCTTAGTAAAGATAGTATGGATACTCTTTAGTATCTGTTCTGTATGTCTTCTATGTGAGACGTGTGAGAGGGTTTCCTGACAGTAAAGTAGTTCAGCGCCACAAAACTATCAGTCACTGAATGAGCAATCACGAAGTCAGATTAGCAAATACTTATAAAATGAAAATTTCCTGAGAATTTTGACTGGGTACTGCACTTCCGTGCTTAGCAATGAATTAGAAAAAAATAATTGAGTATCTACTGAATATTCCAAAGAACAAAAACTAAAAGAAAATCAAGAAATTGTTGACTTACAGCCATGGTTAGAATGAAGAGGCCAACCGAACCTCCATCATTAGCTGATCGCTACGGATACGTAAACAGTAAAGAGTCCGTACGAGTTATGAGTGCCTTCGGATATCCATGCCCCACTGTACCAAATTTTTGTTTTTGTATATCTTTGACAATCGGTGCGTATATTGTAGTAGGTTTAGGAATACTACCGACAATAGCGTGTTTACTCCTGGCTTCCTCATCCGGAGCAGAGATGCTGCGTGAACATGGACTACGTGAGTGGTATACTCCAGGAATTCGATGGATTTATGGAATTCTGGGTGTTTTTGTATTTATCCTGCATTTAATTTTATGCCTGGCTCTCATACAACATAAACGACCTTTGATTATCTTCTTTTTATGGAGTTTGATTGCTTATATGATTGGAAGCTTTCTAACCGCTCTTGTTATATCTGCAGAGACAATCATGGCTGGCCATATATTGTTTGGGGCAGTTTTTTTGTTCTTAGCATCTACATATACACTAATTTTATTTTATTTTTGGGTTGTTATTAATAGCCAGTTGTATATTGAAAAGAAAGAGTCG
Source organism: Athetis lepigone (assembly GCA_033675125.1). NCBI lineage: Eukaryota > Metazoa > Arthropoda > Insecta > Lepidoptera > Noctuidae > Athetis > Athetis lepigone. The sequence goes on along the minus strand of CM066218.1, from coordinate 3,202,913 downwards.
AACGTAGTAAATATTCATATAACTATTATTTGAGTCTAAATGTGAATTAAAATAAAAGGTAGATATCATGTTAACCGAGTTTGTAGTAATGTAATATTGTTTTATTTAATCATATTAAAATATTAATAATAAACTACTGTTTTACTATTAAATTTCAGACGATGACAAAAAATAAAAATTGAACATGGTGCGGGGCGGCTATAGCCGGCTAGTGGTAGTGCCGGCCCATACCACTCAGAAATTTTTCTTGAGATTTCAGAAGTTATGGAACACAGTATAATCTAAAAATCTTATGAGATTTGCACTGTGATTTCTCATGTGAACTGTCAGACTGTCACCCACGCTATGCAGCGTGCAACGAAATACTCTGAGATCCGCGGGTGAAACAAAAAACGTCTTTTTAAAATCTGAGAGTGCGTGATAAAATCCTGAAAGATTTCAGGGTTTTTAAAGGAAATCATATATTTTATCCGGGCATCATTTGCAATCTTTCAAATATCTCGAGCACGTAAAGTAAACTTTTCCGAGTCTGACACAAACTCTACTCTCTCAAATATCGTATGTTTCGTTCCCTGGGTTAAAAAAACAGGTACGGTAAGGGCTTATATTATAATATACATGTCGGTAAGGGTATGTACTATTATATCTTGTACTTATACTAGTAAGGTGCTGATAAACTTGAACGTTCTCTTGTAACAGTACATCGAGCATTCACTGGTTTGCGTTTGTTACAACTATATTTTAGGAACCAACGATTGTTTGTTTGTAACATTTTACCGAGCATTCGCGCATTCGAATGTTAAATTGTATGGAAACGTTTTTGATAACTGAGCATTTGCCTGTAATGTACCATAGTATGGATGTTACTCATAGTATATACTGTACTTTTTGTGTTACATTACAACGCAACGTACTGCTCGAGAAAGTACTCAAGTGTACACTCGAAAGCGCGGGAAACTTCAAGCTTGGTGGACGCGTCCTTTTTGCGATAAGATTTTAAAATAACTTTTCATATAATAGGATCAGTTAAACCATTAGTTTTAGTCTCATATTTTCATTTATTTTTAATTTAATAGTTTAGTTTATAAAAATATTCTTCAGTAGGTAAGTTTTTAATTTATTACATAGTAGGTAGCATGAGCGAACCGCCTGACCCGGGGGGCTTTGTCCCCCCGGCAGGCAATTTTGTCACAATAACTGCGTCCAATGAATCGGGAATGGAAACCGATGGGTCGTCTTCGGCCCGTAATTTAAAAAGAAGCCGTGTGCATGTCTGCAAACATTGCAATAAGCGTCGTCGTACACGCAAACACGGATCCGAGTCTTCGGGTTGTGGTTGCACAGAAACAACTTTAATAGCCGAGTCAGAAAAAAAAATGGTAACAACTGTAACAACAAGTATAGATCCTAAAACAATTTCGGCAATCCCTGCTGCCTCGTCCTTGCCTGTTCCTCTGACCCACATTGGTAGAAAACTGTACGAAAAGTCGGACAGCGCGCCGTATGTAATACACGTTCAAAAAACGCAACTTTCTCCAGATGATGGCACCACGCTGCACCCAGTCGCATTTGGTAAATTTTTGAAATTCAATGCCTTCCAGAGTATTATAAACGGCAGTGTAAAAAAAATAGGCCGTAACAAAATTTCCATAGCATTCTCTAGTTTTCTGGACGCTAATTCTTTCATTACAGACAAACGTCTGGACACTTACAATTATAAAGCTTTTATTCCAACTTTCAATAGCGGGCCATCCACTAGCGTTCATTCCTGCCGGATTGTACAATCCTTACAGAATGAACGCCAGTGGATTTGCAACAACGAGAAAGAATGACGGTATTAAAATCCCACCATCCATCCCGTCGCGACAATCCTTACGGAATGAAAACCAGTGGATTTGCAACAACGAGAAAGAATGACGGTATTAAAATCCCGCCACCCGTACCGTCGCGACAATCCTTACGGAATGAACACCAGTGGATTTGCAAGAGCAAGAAAGAACGACGGTATAAAACCTCGCTACCAGTCCTGTCGCTACTGGCGCGACGCGCGCTGTGATCAAGTTAGTGTCTGTTTATAAATATAAATATGTTCTGCCTAAGTGTAGGGCCTGAGTGCCCGCTCAAATCGAGCGTCTAGCAGGGCGGGGCGTGCGGCGTCCATATCAAACAGATGCATTTACACGTAGGTGTCCTGAGTGGCGACCTAGTGGCGCGAGAACAACTTGCACGCAACGCTGCACGCTCCGCTCAACGCTCCGCTGAACGCTCTTCACTCAGTTCGTACACTAAGGCATTTTGATGCAGGGTGATGCAGAGACAAATCATGGTAGATGCAAAATGCAAAGGTACAAAAATAATACCAAAATTAAATATATATATATTTACATAATATAGTAGTATATATATAAATACATATAGGTACACTCACATAAACATAAAGATAAATATAAACATAATTGTTGCAAAATGAAAATAATCCATAAAGATTATTCAAAATGACGAGCATTCCTTTCAAATGACAACAATCTTCATAAAATAAGAGGATTGTCACCATCCACACACGCGCAATCCCTCGGTATGGCTGACAAGATGCAAAGTGACAGGAATGTACACAAACGTGTGGATGGTCACTGAAGGATTGTTTTTCCTGCCGGACTGGCGCGTCGTGATAAAGCGAGGGGAAAGAACGAAGGATTGTGGTTTAGTTAGTGGCTTCAACGGTTTTATTTTATCCCGTCGCTTTTCTGTACGGATTGCACGACGGGACAAGCCTGAAGGAATGAACGCTAGTGGATGGCCCGCTAATGTTACGAGAATGGGTTTAGTGCGTGGTGTACCTGCAGAGTGGTCACCAGAGGAAGTTATTGAGAATATTACGGTGCCCATTGGTTGCGGTCCAATTTTAAAAGTTAGGAGACTTAATTTTAAAACAATAGTTGATGGTTCAACCGTTTGGAAACCATCTCAGTCCATAGTTATAACTTTTGATGGACAGGTGTTACCAAAACGAATCTTCATGTGCTATAATGCATTACCTGTAGATTTATATATATTTCCTACTGTACAATGTTTTAATTGCTGTCGTTATGGTCATACCAAACTTCAGTGCAGGTCCAAACCTCGCTGTTATAAATGTGGTCAAGGCCACACTGGGGACAGCTGTGATATAGAACCAGAAAATGCATCCTGTTGTCTTTGTTCCGGGTGCCACTTTGCAACCAATAAGTCATGCCCAGAATTTTCCAGGCAAAAATCAATAAAAACACATATGGCACAAAGCTCAATTTCATATGCAGAAGCCTCAAAATTACACCCCCCTGTTACTAAATCGTATGCTGATACACTTTTATCATCTCCTTCCAAAAACTTTTCCAACATCCCAGCAATCTCTTCACCTAATATAAAACCTGCATCTAGCAGTTATAAAAAGACTGTCTTTCTCAAACCACGTTCTCCTCCCAAATCTGCACAAGGCTATAATAAAGAGGCTCACAATGCCATTATTAAAGATTATGACATTCCTCAACCATCAAATGGTTGTGCTATTACTAATAATTTTTATAAGGATGAAAATGAAACTAATTTTTCAATAAATGATTTTCTTTCTGCATTACATAAACTTCTGTCTCAGTTCAACATTTCACCGTCCAACGATGCCCCTTCTTTAAATTTTTCTCAATCCATTCATAATGGACAACACATCAAACATTCTTCAGTGGAACTGCCGCAGTCTGGTAAACAAAAAGAGTGATGTCATATATCTGTTAAACAAGTTTGAGCCATTTGCCTTTGCCTTAGCAGAGACATGGCTCAAACCTCATCATATTTTTAAAATCAATGGTTATTCAACCATAAGAGAGGATAGATCTGATGGGTATGGTGGTGTAGCTATGCTTATCAAGAATTCTATCCCATTCTCCATCATTACATTACCTCCTCATAGTGAGGAGATTTCAGTTGTAGCAATAAAATTGTATCACACCTGTCTTGTATCTATTTACATTCCTCACCCTTCTTCTCATTTACTTCAAGAGATGAACAATCTCATTTCATTTCTGCCTAAGCCACTTTTAATATTAGGGGACTTTAATTGTCATCATCAATCATGGGGATGTTCAATTTCAAATAGTTATGGGGATGAATTACTAGAAATAATAGACTTACATAACTTATGCATTTTAAACACAGGATCTGTCACACGCCGCTCAGAACCTAATCAGAACCAAAGTGCAATTGACATTTCCATCTGTTCTCCAAACTTAGCTTCTACATTAACTTGGCATACTCTAACCTCCACTTATGGTAGTGACCACTTTCCAATAGTAATTTCTTATCCTCTTTCCAAATCAAAGACATCAGTACGGAGATCTAACTTAAAACACAAACTGCCTGACAAAACTAATAATGACTGGGACAATTTTAGAAACATTGTTGACAGAAAGTTATCTTCCTTACCAGTAATTTCTGTTGGTAATGAAAATAGTTGTGCTGAAGCCTTGGCGCACATATTAATTGCAGCAGCTGATGAAGTTTTCCCTGTAAAAAATAACAATATTAATTCAATTCCTTCTCCTCCTTGGTGGGACTCTGAATGTACAGAAGCAATTAAAAAACGCAATGAGGCTGAACACAATTATAACCTCGACATGTCTGATATTAATTATGATATCTTTTCTAACATAAGTATAGAAACTCGCAAACTATTCAAAAAGAAAAAATTTGAAGGCTGGCGTAACTTTTGTACGTCGATTTCACCGAATACTCACCCTACTATTGTTTGGAGCAATATACGTAAATTTAGGTCCATTTATAAGAACTCTTCGACTATTCCTGACACTTTATCAAATGAGTTTTTAAATAAATTAGCGCCGCCATGGGTTCCGGAGGCTATTAACCATAACGTTTCTCAATCTCCAGTCAATAACCAAAACACCCACGACCACGAGCCGTTAGATCTTCCATTCTCTCTCACTGAAGTTAAGACTGTTATCCATAACACTAAAGATTCTGCCCCAGGTATAGACGGTATTCCATATTCCTTTTTTTCTCATTTAAACGATGATGTACTCTGTTATTATTTAGAACTTATTAATTCTATAATGAATACAGGAAACATCCCTGTTAAATGGAAACGTCAAATGGTGTTACCATTTCTTAAACCAAATAAAACACCATCTGATGTTTCTTCATATCGTCCCATAGTTTTGTCTTCAGTTCTCATGAAATTAGCAGAACACTTAATTAAAAACCGTCTAGAATGGTATGTTGAAAGCAAGGCTCTATTAGCAGAATCACAATATGGCTTTAGAAAAGGTAAAAGTACCGCTGACTGTATAAGTATTTTAACATCCGATATTCGATTATCCTTTTCTAATAATCAGTCTACCATTGCAGTTTTTTTAGATATTGATGCAGCTTATGATAATGTTATATTATCAGTTTTACAAAATAAATTAAACACTTTAAAAGTTCCATTGAACCTGTCGAACTTTATTATTAAGATCTTATCTGAACGCTCAGTTAACATGTTAATTGGAGATCAGGAGGTATCTCGTCTAGTATCGAGAGGTCTCCCACAAGGTTCTGTGCTCAGTCCCCTTTTATACAATATTTACACTTTTGATTTAGATTCGGCCCTAACTAACCAAGTTAAAGTTCTTCAATATGCTGATGACTTATTATTATATTCTTCTAATCATTCTATTGAACAAGCTAGGTATGCTATCAATTCTGCTTTAACTACCTTAGAATCATGGTTAAGTCTTAATGGTTTAGATTTATCCACATCTAAAAGTGCAGCCATTCTATTCACTCGAAAGAGAAATGTTCCTTTAATAAATCTTATATTTAAGAATACAACTATTCCGGTTAAAGATAAATTTAAATATCTGGGGGTAATCTTAGACTCTAAGCTAAATTGTGTTCCCCACTGTGAATACGTAGTTAATAAATGTGAAAAACACTTAAACATGTTAAGATGCCTTTCGGGTGTATGGTGGGGTGCGCATCCTTTTTCTTTAAAGTTAATTTATAATGCTATTATCAGAAGCGTTCTGGACTATGGACTGTTTATTTTGGACCCTGGTAGCATTACCGCATTTAATAAAACCGCATCCAATCTAAAGCTTTACGCATTATTTCGGGTGCCATGAAATCTAGCCCCATTAATGCACTACAAGTTGAATGCGAGGAAGCCCCGTTATATCTTAGGAGGCAATTCCTTTCCGATAAGTATTTATTCCGGATTATTCAGTTTTCAAATCATCCTCTCATTCCCAAACTAAACTCTTTAGTGAAGTATATCGAATCCTCAGATTACTGGTCTCATAAACGTGCTCCTTGTTTAGTTATAAGCTACAAAAAGACTCTGTCTCTTTCTTCTCCCACTCATCATTCCAATAAACTCCCCATATTTAACAGTAGTTATGAAAGTTTGCAATTTAGTCCGGACATAAAATTTGATTGTGTAAGTAAGTCTGACCCCTATTGTCAGTTTAGTTTTAATAATTTTCTCGATGAACACTCTGAGTACCAACATATTTACACAGATGCAGCCAAGCGCTCTCCGACAGATTGCGTTGGGATAAGCACTTACCATTCACAGTACAAAATCGTGCAGAAAATAAAATTACCCCCGGAGACTTCTGTTTTTACCGGGGAATGTTTTGGCATTTTAAAAGCCATTGAATATTTCCGTGTTTTTAAATTAAAAAAAGCTATAATTTTTTCAGATTCCCAAAGTGCTCTTCAAGCCATTGGCAAATCTCCTTTGGTTCATAAGTCCCAGAATCCTGTTGTTTGTTTGGTTAGAGATTTGGCGTGTAGAACTATCTCAGAGGGTAATGCACTGAAATTTGTTTGGATACCGGGTCACGCTGGAATACATGGCAATGAGGAGGCCGATAAACTTGCCGGTGACGCGGTGCAGTGTGGTGATTTATCACCTTATACAAACTTTAGTTCTGATCTCATGACCTTACCAAAAACTTTTTTACGAGACACCTGGAAGGTAGCGTGGGATACAAGCAGCAAATCGAAAGGACATTACTTTTCTTTAATTCAACCTGACATTCAAGAAAAAGCGTGGTTCGGAAAGATGAAGTTTGGTAAGATGGAGACATCCATTCTTATACGGATGAGGCTGGGTCATGTTTGCTCCCCAGCCCATCTTGCCAAACTTCATATCATCGGCGACCCTAATTGCGAATGTGGCACAGACATAGGCGATCTAAATCATATCTTTTTCTCCTGTCCTCTTTATGATCATTCCTCTTTTATCAGTAACCTCACATCCCTTCGTATTCCTTTTCCTACTTCCTTACTTTCTTTGTTGTGTACAAATAGTTTTCCTGTATATAAATGTATAGTTTCATTCATCACATTAAATAATATTAAGTTGTAAATTTTCTCCTTTAATTATTTTAGATATATATTATGCGCTATTTAATTGTAATCATAACTGTTGTAAATACTGATCCTATAATATTCCTTTTCCAAATTCCGTTAATTCCCTTACTAATTTAATTATATTTACGTTTCCCTACCTTTTACAACAAACAAAATAAAAACTTGACATTGGCTTAATGCACAAACCGTGCGGAGCCAGAAAAAAAAAAAAAAAAAAAAAAATGTTTCAATTGACAGTTTATTGACAGTTTGACTTTGACAACTGTGGCGTTTTCATAGAATTTATAGAATTATTGTTTGTGTTCCGCTCCTGTACATGATAGTCCTTATTTTTGTAAACATTAAAATATTGCTATTTTTTATCTCTGTCTTACGCAAAGTATTTCCTTTGAGAATATATATGTGTTGTCCTATTTTCAAATAATCTATCAATGTAATCTGAGAATGGATCTTGCAGCAGGAACGTTGAATTTTGTTATTCGTTAAAATAACGTCAATTCCATTGCATTACAAAAACGTCAATAAATTATTAAAGTCAGATTTCGTCAGATTTCGAGAATCTGATGATTACAAAATTATAAATACAAATATTTAAAGCACAGTAAACGTTGTAGTGCATATTTGTATTCGATAGTAATAATAAAAACATAAATAATGGTAAGAATTTGTTTAAATATCATTTTAAGCGGTACACTTAAAATTGCACCAATTGTTGCATACTGAGCCCTAAGCAGCCCTTACCTAGCCATTACTGTGAGCTAGCTTATTAATTATTTTTTTTCTACCAGAAGAAAAGTAAATATTATGAAAAAAAGTTTAAAAATAAATAAATCGTTTGTTGTAGGCATCAGCTCCGGGGGCAGGCTCGGCGGCAGGAGGAACTGGCGGCGACTGTGAGGGAGAGGAGCAGGAGGACCCCTCATCGTCCCTCAATGAAGTGCTAGAGCTCGGTGATGCACTTGATAACTTAAATGTTCAGGATAATTCGCAGGTTCATATTTTTTACTCATAATATTTATACAGCAATAATAATATGTTTCTAACTTTTCAGTTTTATTTTTTAAATTATTAATACTTATAAATTGTCAGAGGCAAGATACAAAAAAGAATGGGTCTTAGAATCATCAAGTCTTTAAGAATATGAGTTATTCTTTTCTCCTAAAATGTAAGCCACTTTCAAGGTTAAACTTTGATGCACAGCTGTTTTGGTGCTGTATCTGTTTCTGAATGATTGTTCTTATTTATAATTTAACTTGAAAGTTGCTAGAATTTAAGAAAATAATATGAATAATGAGTAAAATCAAAAAGATAAATGTTGGTATTACATTTTACAAAATTGGCCTCTAAAGATCCAAAGGTACAAGATTTTTTTATGGAGTGGTCATTCCGATTACTAAAATTTCTAATAAAATAAGAAACAACTTGGACAAATAATGGGTAAAGCTAGCGTTTCAATTTACTTGTAAAATGGAGTCCTATTGTTTTTTGACAGAACCACCATGACACATCAACATGGTACCTAAAATACTTCGCATTCATGTGTTTTTGTAATAAAAGCAAATAACTGTGACTGTAATCTTTTCACTGCCGAGCTTCTATGGTACAGACGAAAAATGGATTTTATTGAATTTAATACAGCACATAAAAACATAACCATTTTATATCAGGCCGTCTTTTCTCTTTGGATTCATAATAACTCTAGAATAGTTTTTAAACACAATTGTGTGACCTTTCAACATTTTTATAGCAACTTCTATGATAACACTTGCCATAATTTTGTAGTCTAACCTTGAATTTTTATACGACATATTCTAAATCCAAAGGAAGAAAAGATAATTTCAGCAAAAATTTCACTTGGTTTTTTTTACAGAACTGCTATTTATTTTTCTTGATTAACCTTGATTATGCCTATTAGGGCATTATGAGCAACACCATGATATATACATCAAGTGTGAGATATTTTGATGTATTATTTTATTCTATACTATTCCATTCTATTCTGATTTTTATGATTAGTTTACCTAAACATGAATTATCGTCAATGTTCAGAACAGCGAAGACGATGAGCTGTCGGCGTTCCGCCAGCAATGGCAGAGGGAGTTAGAAGCCACGTCCACTCCGCAGAGAGAACTAGAGGCTTCTACCCCTCAGAATCTGTCTCCCAAACACAAGCAGCTGACTGAGCCTGCCACTGAGGAAGATAAGGTAGGATTGTTGATTTATTGCTCTTCAAATAATTTAAAGGTTAAGGTTAAGCAGCTTTTATTTATTTATAAGAACTTTAAATACAAAATGTATAGAAACACCGTACAAACATGGACTTAATGCCTTGGGCATTTTATTATTGCAAACGACATTTTAATGGGATGCAATCAAGTCGAAAATTATAAACCTAACTAGCAAACCCGGCGAACTCAGTTTCGCCACCAGATGGCTTCGTTTTATGTAACAGATTTTATTTCTTTGCTATAAACCTCACTGAGCCCGAGACCTTTTCAACGAATGCAAAACCGTGGAAATCGGTTCGTGCGTTCTGGAGTTATAGCGTCAGGAAGGAAAACCCGACTTTTATATAGTAGATTTTGCATGAACACAGAAGTTGAAATAAGCTTGCGAATAAATTTCCACCTTTTTGCATATGGAAACGATTATGGATACCCTCCATTCAGGGTAAACAGGGTTTTATCAGACACATACAAAAGAAAAAAAGAAGAACCGCACGGTTCCTCCTGCTACCATGAGTCAGGCAGGAGGTTTTGATGAAGCATGATACGCACCCACTACTGGTATTGGCTCGCTGGCAGTGAGCCCTTTTGATAAATCTTGAACAACATAAAATTTTGATAGGCTAAACAGCTGTTCCTGAGCGCTGTGGAGCTGGAGCGTGGTGGAAAGCTATACGAGGCGATCCAGCACTACAAGCGAGCGATGCAGATATTGCCTGACGTCGAAACACGCCTCTATGATGAACTGCGCTCTGAGACTCCTGAAGGTAACCTTGGTTTAAGTGTCCTATCAAATCAGAGACAATTGATGTGTTTTTGCAAGTCCTGTTTTTTTTTGTACTCCAACAATGATTGGTTCAATAGAAGCATTTGAGTGCTAATATGCATATAGGCATAAAAGCGTAAAATTTTCGCTCAAAATGTAAAGGATTTTTTCATTAAGTACTTCATCACTACCTGACTTCTATCCCACTTTAACTTTGATTGGTCCCATAGAATGTAACAATTTTTATTTGTATTAGAAACAAGATATATTGATATTTATTTTGTAGAAATCTGTGAATGGGGATCAAAATTTCTTAAAAAAGTATGGATGGTCTCCTAATACCATTTTCGTGTAGTGGTTAAGATACTCCTTACTGTCTTACTAGAAGTAACATGATAGTACATTAATTCTTTTACAGAAGAAGAATCAGAGACTGAAGAAGTAGTGCGACAGGACAACGCGAACCCCAGTGATGATGAGGACGCGGTGGAAGGCGAGGACCTGCTCACCAGGCTGCAGAGGATTCTGGCCAGAAAGGGCGTGCTGTGCGAGCAGGAGCACCCGGCAAAGGTAAGTTTATATCAAGAGAACAACATTATGGTACTTGAAATACCTATTAGTGATAGTTGGGGTAGTCCAATACTTTGCTCGTATAAGTATTATATTACCTCCAATGATGTTATAAGTAAAAAAGTGTAGATAGGTTACCCAAACGAAATTCTATCTTTAAAAACGGCACACTAACGCACACATACATTACACGTCAAAGTAGGATGACATGATTGAAGTAGTGCGAGGGAAAAAGAGATAAACGTCAAATGTTAACGCGATACTCAGTATCATGTTTGTCAATTGGCAAACTTTTAATGTGCCACTTTTTGACTGCATATAACCTATCTACACTTTTTTACTTATAACATCATTGATTACCTCTATATTTTTTTTTATTACTCTTAGCCGTATCAGGCCATATAAAATCTATTTTGACTGTGCCTACTATCCAACTATATTTCAAACTTGCCTCTCTTTCAACTTTCAAACTTTCTGGTTTTCTTGTTTATGTAGAAGTTTATGTTTTGTAGAAGACAAGTTTTACAGTTAGCCCTGTAACTGACACGTCATGAAGATCACTTGTCTATGGCCTATATATAGGGTGACGATACTTAAACACGTAATTGTGCTCATGATAACCAACAAATTTTACTATGTTAACAAACCTGAAATCGTAAAAGAAAATCATCTGTTCAGTACATTTATGTTTGCCTAATGTACTGAACAGCTGATATTTATTTCGCGATTTCGGCTTTGCACAATCACGTGTATAAGTATCGTACAATCAACAAAATGGAATCATGACCCACCATAAGCTTATTTTCCTACAGACATTCAAATACAATTAGGTCGACAATCGCGTAAACATGTATTAAAAATGTCACACGTCTAGCTTTATTATTTTGACAGCTTCAAACGGTTTGTCGTCGAAATGGGTCATGATTCAATTTTGTCGATAGTACATTAATTACCAGTCACCCTATATTCTGTGGCTCAGCTTTTGGCGGAACTTCTTTATTAAAAAAAATCTGTCCACGTTAGAGATAAAACACTTTACTCTGTCCAGGGCGCGCACATCTCGTGGCTGCCGTACGAAGTGATCCTGGTGATAGTGCGCTGGGTGGTGAGCTCGGAGCTGGACGCGTCGTCGCTGGAGCGTCTGTCGCGCGTCTGTCGCGGCTTCTACGTCGTCGCGCGCGAGCCGGACATATGGCGCTCTCTGTGTGTCAAGTGCGTCATGTATCATTATTATTATTTATTATTTTTCACTAAGAAAGATTGGAATTATTAAGCCAAAGTAGATGCGTAGTAAAGGATCTACTTTAGCTTTACTTTGTACCATCAGCAAAGCAGATAAGTCTGACAGGTCGTTAGTAAGTTTTCTCCAAAATCGATGAATAGTTTTATAATAAAAATGTATTCAAATGCAATTTAAATTAATTAAACAACTATAATTAGTCGTTTAATTAATTTAAATTGCATTTGAATACATTTATTTATTTTATTTCCAGCAATATCCTTACAGACTAATCCAAATCGATGTTGAGGTTTCTTATTTCTAAATTATTAACAGTTTGTTATATCCGACCACACCTAGGCTAAACAGGAAGGATACATTAGCGGATAAAAGGGATAAACCCCAGACAGTTTAGGTCAATAAATCTTATAAACTTATAAAATAAATATCCTGGGACAACTCACACTCGTGACACGGTTATCTGATCCCAAACTAAGCAGAGCTTGTACTATGGTAACCAGACAACTGATAAACATACTTATATAATTTATAAATACATACATATTATAGATAAATTACACCCAGACACAGAACAAACTATCATGCTTTTCACACAAAGTTAGTTCTGGGTGGGGATCGAATCCACGGCCTCTGGTTTAGCGGTCAGGGTCACTAACCACTAGACCAACAGGCCCGTCAAATTCTCATAATCATTAATCATGCATACTTATCTACTTTGCTGACTGTGCAAGTCTAGGTATATAAAACTAGAGTAGCACAGATCGTTAGTGGTGTTGATTCTCTTGTTCACAAACTTAACTAAATGAAAGTTAAGTGCATCTTTCTCTTTCCATTTCATTAAGAAAAGGTCAGAAGATAAAATATTAGTTAAGTCCTGTCAAATTTAGACACTCCATAGATAATTTAGATAGCGATTAAAAACATGGCGACTAAATATACGCCAATTTTTTTCAGGCACTGTCTCATTTGACAAGATTGAACTAAATTGCATTTTCTGTCCTTTTCTTTTAGAAATGGAGAGAGATGCATTTAACTTAAATTTTGTTAAGTTTGTGAACAAGAGAATCAGCACCAATAACTTCATAGTACAAAATAAAACTGAAACGGCCCTACTTGCTTCACACAAGGTCTAAAATCGCTTGTCACTCCCAGAACATGGGGCATAGAATGCGGGACCCCTCGCGCGCACGGCTACGGCAGCTGGCGGCAGATGTTCGTGTGCCGGCCGCGCGTGCAGCTGCACGGCGTCTACATCTCCAAGACCACGTACATCCGCCACGGGGAGAACTCCTTCCAGGACCAGTTCTACAAGCCCTGGTACCTTATCGACTACTATAGGTATCTCAGGTTAGTTGGATGCGGTTGTATTTGTGTTTGAAAATTTTCAGGGACAGAAATAATCGGCTTTCCAGAAAGATTACGAAGGTCATTGTTGCATCAGCTTGCAGCAGTAGGCTGGACAGGGACATGACATCTCGCCCACGAAAAATCTGGCCCTTGAGCGAGATATCCACTTTTTAAAAATGGGAATGGGCATATTGGCCCGAATTAGTTTAGTTGTAAGGACCAGATGTCTCCTTTTGAAAAGTAAGAGAACATTTCGTCTAAATAGTTAATTAAAATAGCACCGTTTTCCCCCCGAAGGGTAGAAAACGGATATTTAGGTTCCAGCGTAGCTAGACCCACCTTGAGATTACCCCTTGGATTTTCGCATGTGACAACACTAAATTCCTATCCTACCTATACCTACATTGCGCGCGCGCCTCCCTACCACCGCACGCGCGCCGCCATGTTGCGCCGGGCGATCGATTCGCTCGTTCTTCAGTACTCTCTCAAGCCGGCAAGGCCTAAAAGGGGTGGGTCTAGCTACGCTGGAACCTAAATATCCGTTTTCTACCCTTCGGGGGGAAAACGGTGCTATTTATGTGTCCGAGCTACGCTAGACCCACCTTGAGATGTGTTTATATTCTGCCGGCGCTACATGATGTACTGTGATCAGATAATACATAAAAGAAGCATTTATTTAAGGTATTACCCGATGATTAATTGTTTTCTGATGTTTTAGGTTAGGGTGACCAATATAAAATAATTCTAATTTTGTACAAACGTTTATTTAAAAATCACCAATGAGATCTAAGAAAACATAAATTTTCTTCCAAAAATAACAAAATAATTACATAACCGTAACATAATGGCTTTTCTTCTAGCTTTTTATTGATTATTTACTACGAAATTATATTGCTGAAAATAAATCAGTAAGACTTGCACCGCCTGAATTTTTGTTTGGATTGGCCACCTCCTTATAGTAATATTTAAGGAATGTGTCTCTACTTCTCCAGTTACCTCTTTTTAATACTTCGTCTATGTTAATGTTTTTGTTAACCCACATGTCAGAGTTCACTGCAGCTCTAAAACCACCGGGGGAGTCTTGAATGTTAGCCTCTCGGAAAAGGGTCCTGATCCATCCAGCGATAATTGTTCGAGAAGCCGCATTTACTTTTCCTCTAGTTGTAATAAACAGGCTGTTTAAGTTTTGTCTAGCTTTCCTTCGCTCATGTGATATACTAATTAGTTTTTTAATCCATAGGACGGGGTTTAGTCTTTCGGGGCCGTCGTTTGATAAGCGCCACCCAGATTGTCGGTGTGTTGCAGAATCAGTTTTAGATCCAAATTTGGGCCAGAATATCACATGATCACCATTATCTTCGAAAAATTCAGAGCTTATGTCCAATAAAGTGAGGTCATGTACCCTTCTTCCCGTGCACAGTAATAAAAGTGCCGTGACATGACGCGATACTTGAAATATACTATCAACATCGATGCTATAATGTTCCAGATATTCAATTAAACAGCCAGTCTCCCAGGTGGAAGGTTTACGAGATGGAGGTTTTGTTAAGGCTATAGCTTTCATTATTTGCTTAACTAATGGATGTCTGGCTAGGGCTTCGGATTTCTCCGGGTTTGCAAAAGTGGCTACTACAGACTTGTGTGCGGCTATGGTACTAGGTGCCAATTTAACGTCAGTGTGTAAGTAGTAAATGAATTTTGACAGGTCATCAGGTTCGGGGTTATCAATCTGACACTTTCTTCCGGACCATAAACACCACCTTTCCCAGGCGGTTCTATATGTCTTCAAAGTTGATTTGCGCCATGCCGACTCTAGGAGTGTTTTGTTTTCTTCTGGCCAGGTTTCAACTAAACTAGTCCAGCCTGAATTCTCCATACCTGCAAAAATAGCTTTTCTACGCCTGGTGGAGGTTTCCCCGTTTTCAGGTCCGTAAGATGTTGACGCAAGTTGTGGATCACAAATGGAGGACTTAGTGCCCGCTGTTTCAATTCCGCTTTCCAAAAGGTCTTTTCCCAATTCGGCACCACGAATAAGTATGTTCCCGTGCTCTTTGCCAAGTGTCGTAACACCCGAGGAATCAGTGAGGGTGGGGGAAAGAGCCAACCGAGGTCGTAATGCCATGTTTTGCTGAAGGCGTTCACAAATGTACATGTTTGATCTCGTGCATCTTCGCTCACATATTGTTTTACAACCGCTGAGTGTGAGCTTGCGAATAGGTCTATTGATGGTGTGCCCCATTTGTTGAATATGATTTGTGTTAACTGCTTCGACAATGTCCATTCTGGTGCTTGGCGGAACCTCGAGAGGCTGTCGGCTAGTAGGTTGTATCTTCCTGGCAAGTAGCGAACTACAAGGTATATTTGATGTTGATGTGCTATTTCGAGTATGTCCGTCGTCAACTGTAGTAGTTTTAAGGACTTTGTTCCCCCTTCTTTGTTGATGTATGCTGCCACCGAGCTGTTGTCCGTTTGCGCTAAGACTGTTTGATATCTGTAAAGATGTGCCACCTCTTGGAGAACCACCTTTAGTGTCCAAAGCTCTTTTCGGTTGCTGTGCCACGGTTGCTGATCGATAGCCCAAGTGCCGCTTAGATTCATGTCGTTCACTGTGGCACCCCATCCTTGGTCTGATGCATCGGTTGTAACAAATACCGTGGGATCTCTGTGATGAATCGGTGATGTTTGATCGACATGATCTAACCACCACTGAAGCTCTTTCACAACACAGTTTGGAAGGCTGAACTTCTTGTTCCTGTCGTCCTCTGGGAGTAAATTTGCTTGTCTTTGGATTGGCCTGTCTTTGGATTGGCCTGCAGTGAAGTCTTCCCATGGGAACAACAAATGACGCAAAGCTGATGTTTCCCAGAATAACTTTTGCTTTGTGCCACGTCCACCAGTTTTTCTTTAGTGTGTCTTCTAATAGAGTTACAATTTTTTGTGTTTTGGGCTTTGGAAGGCATTTGAGGTTTTGTTCGGTCTTCCATATAATTCCTAAATATTCTATTACTTTTGTTGGAGTCATGATAGACTTTTTTAGGTTGACACACCATCCCAGGTCTACTAGGCATTGCAGTACCTGTTGAGTCTGTTGTAATAAAACATATTGCTTCGTGTGCATTATTAAAAAAATCGTCTAGATACACTATGATTCTGACGCCTCGTTTCCTGAAATAATAAGCCAACCAGTTAGAAATATTTGCAAAAGTGTATGGGGCAGTGGCCAGCCCAAAAGGTAAGCAAGTCATTTCGTAAATATTATTCTCATAAGCAAAAGCCAGGAACCTGCGGTGAGTATTGGCAATAGGGATGTGAAAATATGCTTGTGACAAATCTAATTTTGTCATGAAATCTGATGTATTTAAGCAGAATGGTATTTTAAAATGGTTAAGCAGGCGAAATTTTGGTGGTCTCAAAAAGTAATTCAATTTTCTTAAATCAAATATAGGGCGATTGGATCCATCGGATTTATGGCGCAGGAACAAAGGCGATAAAAAGCCTAATTTGTTATAACACTTTTGGGCGGCACCTGACTCCAACATTTTTGCAATTTCTTGTGACATCGCTTTGGAAGTTTTTATTTGATAACGTTGGCAGGTCTTTGTGCTAAATCTGTATGACGGTGGAACGTTCACAAATGGTATCCGGTAGCCTGATAATATTGATAAAATATTCTTTGGTGCCCCTAGTGTTTCCCAGAAGTGAAGTTTTTTACTAACCTGTCCTGCACGAAATTTAGAATTTCTTGTTCTTAGTTTGTTTATTGGGAACGCGTTTTGTTTGAAATCGAGGTCTTTCCGGCTTTCGAATAGCCGAGTTTTTACCATGATTATTCTGTTGAGATCTGTGTCTGATTTCTGTCGTCGTTGCAGGCAGTGTTCGTCTTTCTCTAAATGTCGCTCGATTCGCGGACGTTGATGCAGGTGTGACCTTCCAAAACTTGCCGGGAAAAAATTTAGAAATGCCTCTTTGCTCTTTTACTAGTTCAGAGAGTTGAGGTTCAGCAAATAGGTGGTATTCTGACGGAGGTATTGAATGAAGCAATTCACTTAAAATTTTATTTTGCGGTTTATATATGGTTCGTCTTTGTTGGATTATCTCCGAACGCTTGCCACATGTGTATTGTAGGAGCGAGTCCGAAACTTTTCGAAAAGATGAGTCTGACTCTAAGAATTTTTTGCTTATATATGATTTAACAGAAGTAGGAGCATCTTGATAAATATCTTGAAATGTTCGACGTTGTTGTAACAGGCCATGTGTTATCGCGCCAAGACATAGGTCCATTTTTTCAAGTACCGAAATTAGTTGCCATGGTGGAGTCACCGTAGCTAGGTTGCTGTTGACTTTCAGAGCTGTGAAAGCTGGGGATGCCTGAAACGTCTTCTGTACTTCAGCATAGCGTATGTTTTGCCAACTTTCTGAGTTGAATCTTTGGCAGTCAATCCCTTGTTTCACGAATATCTCGTCCGTTTTTGTAATCTTGGCTTCGGTTTCTTTTGTTCCTGGGGTAAAATCCTGTAGCGGTTCCTCAGTAATGTCTAGTTCCTCTGCGTCCACACTCGTCAATGGATTGGTGATAATAGGTGGCGCATTCCAGTTATCTTCTGGCGCTGAGGGTTCTTCATCCTCGCTATAATTAGAGTGCAGGTGTTAGATTATTAAAAAAGAGGGTTAAATATATAAACATAAAAGCAAACATGTGAAAAAGCATTTATTGTAATTTAAACCAGTTTTGGTTATAAGTTTAAGTTGCCATTGAAACTAAGCCTTCTGTATGAAACAAAAGCAATTTATCATTAATAATCTTTCTATTTACTACATTTAAAATAAAATAAACTTAAGGTAAAATTCAAAATCATTTATTCAATTAAACGAAAAGCTATTTGCTGGTTCCAAAGTAGTAGGTTCCAATGGAGAAGAGCCAGCAAGAAACTCCATGAACACTCTTTTAAACTTGATAAAATATTACAATTATTCGGTTACATTATTCAAGAACACAGTGTACATAATACACAAATTATAGTCATATTTATCATTTATTTATCATATCATATATAGTCATAATCTAAAATATCTAAAATAATGGTACATAATAATCTTCTAAAATATAGGTAGCATTATCACAATACACAAGAAGTTATACTTAACTTATATACAATCTCGGAGAGCTCCGCACCGTTCAACGTCTCAAACAAGAATGACCCAGATCGGTCGGCGCAGGTGCTTTTATAATAGGCGGTAACAAACAACTAAGTGATGAGTCATACTTGTTTGTTACCGCTCGAACGTTGGCTGTCCGTTTAATTTTAAAAGTAACATTTAAGACTTATTTACTGTAATTATTTATAGGTTTATTATTTCTTAATTTACTAATATTTTATATATTTATTTACAAATATTATATGTATCTATGCCTATACAACAATTATATATCACAGGCTTGGAGACTGAACTGAACCCAGGGATCGGGCTTGGTTTTCTCGATCGATAATAGCGGGCCATCCACTAACGTTCATTCCTTCAGGCTTGTCCCGTCGTTCAATCCGTACAGAAATGCGACGGGATAAAATAAAACCGTTGAAGCCACTAACTAAACCACAATCCTTCGTTCTTTCCCCTGGCTTTATCACGACGCGCCAGTCCGGCAGGAAAAACAATCCTTCAGTGACCATCCACACGTTTGTGTACATTCCTGTCACTTTGCATCTTGTCAGCCATACCGAGGGATTGCGCGTGTGTGGATGGTGACAATCCTCCTATTTTATGAAGATTGTTGTCATTTGAAAGGAATGCTCGTCATTTTGAATAATCTTTATGGATTATTTTCATTTTGCAACAATTATGTTTATATTTATCTTTATGTTTATGTGAGTGTACCTATATGTATTTATATATATACTACTATATTATGTAAATATATTGTTAGGAATCAAGGAATAACCATTTTTAAGAGCCTATAAAAGCGGCGTACGCGCCGCTATCGGGCTCATTTTGTCGGGTGTCGTCGAGGTGGTAACATCGCTCAAGGATCGTGAGACTTATATTTTCCTATTATTGTGTACCTATTTTCTATTACATTGATTATTTATGTGCTGATTTCATGTATCGTGTTATATACGGCTATTTTAGTTCGTTATTGATATTTTGTTCCTAATTAAAAGTAAATAAAAACTTAGAATACTTTTGTTGTGTGTCACGTTGTTTTTTTTAAGCATCCAAACTTCTGATTCCTAAAAATATATATTTAATTTTGGTATTATTTTTGTACCTTTGCATTTTGCATCTACCATGATTTGTCTCTGCATCACCCTGCATCAAAATGCCTTAGTGTACGAACTGAGTGAAGAGCGTTCAGCGGAGCGTTGAGCGGAGCGTGCAGCGTTGCGTGCAAGTTGTTCTCGCGCCACTAGGTCGCCACTCAGGACACCTACGTGTAAATGCATCTGTTTGATATGGACGCCGCACGCCCCGCCCTGCTAGACGCTCGATTTGAGCGGGCACTTAGGCCCTACACTTAGGCAGAACATATTTATATTTATAAACAGACACTAACTTGATCACAGCGCGCGTCGCGCCAGTAGCGACAGGACTGGTAGCGAGGTTTTATACCGTCGTTCTTTCTTGCTCTTGCAAATCCACTGTTGTTCATTTCGTAAGGATTGTCGCGACGGTACGGGTGGCGGGATTTTAATACCGTCATTCTTTCTTGCTCTTGCAAATCCACTGGTTTTCATTCCGTAAGGATTGTCGCGACGGGATGGATGGTGGGATTTTAATACTGTCATTCTTTCTCGTTGTTGCATATCCACTGGCGTTCATTCTGTAAGGATTGTACATTCCGGCAGGAATGAACGTTAGTGGATGGCCCACTAATCAGTCTCACATTTTCATTAGTGGTCTGCGCTAATATGCAAAGTTTTTCTAATATAAGATTTTGTTGTGCCATGAAATCACTCATCCTTGGTTCTTTAGCAGTAACGGCAGGCGCATCCGGACTATGGCTTCTTTTAGAGGCCCGTGAACTGCCTGAGGTGGAGGCAATCTCTGTGTTTTGAGCACCTTCTGCTTTAAGTATTTCAGAAGCCTCGTGTCTTGAGACAAGCTCTGCTTTTATCATATTTATTGTCTCCGGAAACTTATTGAATGCCTGGGCTGGATGTATTTTTGCCATTATTGAAAGAGGAGTGTAGATTAATGCGCGACCCAATGGCCAGGTTAATAGCAATCTTTTAATCTTTTTATAGCGTCGCTCACTGAGCGTATTTTCTGGGCTGTGGGCCTTTGCCAGTCTGACTGTTGGAATTGCGAACCGAAGTCTGCATTCTGTGTCCGAGGATATTGTTTCACCGAAGAGGTCTTCATATGTGGTTACATTGATGACCCAGGCCCTCCATTTCTCTGGATATACCTCATCCAAGAGGTTTACTATATTATTGAAGAAGCTTTCTTCTTCTACCGGAGGTTTCCACTTGGTGAGCGTGCCCAGTGTAGTTTGCTCCATCTGGAAGCATTGCAGTGTGTGAGCTTTTGTAATAATATTCTGCTGGTGTAATGCACGCAGCTGACAGTTAATCGTTGGTAGTATGTTAGGCTGAACGCAATTCGTCAGCCCGATGGAACGGATAACGAATGACCGGCAGACGACGCTTCCTGACTCACAGCCGACGTGTCGTCTGCTGATGAACAGACGACGTCGTGTGCTCAGCCGACCGTCGGATGCGGAAAAGAAATGCAATAAGTTAGTACTTATTGCTTCAACTACGGGCTTTCCATAGTAACATGTGTATATTTTCAAGTAATACACAGGGCTTTCCTGTTTATTAGTTTCTGTAGTCGCATCAAAATTGTTTTGTCTGCACGTTTAACCGGCTTTCGGCTTTAGTAAGTACGGTATTTAGTAACGTACGTGCATTCTAGCGATAACAGGGCTTTCCTGCATAACACTACGGGATATTGTAATAAGACTACGCTTATTAGAAGTTTATACCTCTAGGCGGTCAAAGTCCCGTATTTTATAAGTTTCTAAATAAAAATAAATATTAAATTCGATAGGACTTACCGTTATTCACTATAAAACAGAAGTTAATTATTTTTTTAAACACTAGAACTGTTTCTAGTATTCTACAAGTTATCACTTCGAAAATCCAAGATTATTTTTTATTTATTTATTTTATTTTATTGTTTTAGGGAAACAAACAATTGTACATTGAGTCTTACATCTAGTTACATAATGGAGTAGTTAAACATACAATCCACTACGTTTCCACATATTACCATAATAAAAACTAAATATAGGTACAGGTTGGAAGTGTCTACAATTCTAGACTTAATATATAAACTTTATATTTTCTAAGGGTGACATTTAAATAATTTTACAATACAATTCCTAAATTCGTTATGACTTAAGGCAAAAATGTCTATTTTGTCTAAGTATTTATTATAATTGTTTACTAATCTGTGGAGGGGCGCCCGCTCACCCGCGTTTGTACGATTGGTAGTCGTAGCAAAAAATGAATAAGCGCGCGCCTCTCGTCTTGTAACGGTTCTGGGTATAGCATATGATATATTGTTAACTAGTTCAGAGCAGTCAAACTTATTGTGAACCAGCCCATAGAGCATCATGGCTTGGAGTAGCCGCCGTCTTGATTGTAATGTCAATAGCTTGTATCTATGCAATGCCTCCTCGTACGAGAGATAGTGCAAGTGACACTTATACTGCAACGATTTGAGAAACTTGCGCTGAACCCTTTCAATAGCATGGTTATATTTTTCGTAATAAGGGTCCCATATCATGCAAGCGTATTCTACTTGTGGCCTTACCAAACCATTAAAAAGATACATGTATGTAGCTGGGCGATTGAAGTCTGTAGAGGATCGCATAACTAGGTTATACATTTGATAAGCTTTAGCAGTTATCTTTTGAATATGTAAATCTAAGTGGAGTTTACAGTCAAGCAGTACTCCAAGATCACACATTTCAACCTCTCTAGTAAGGAGTTCATTGCAAAGAGAGTAATCATAAGAGATTATGTTTTTATTTTTAGAAAAACTAAGATACTTACATTTAGAAACACTTAATTTTAGATTATTAGTATCGCAAGATATCCCAAGATGTACTGAAGAACGAGCGAATCGATCGCCCGGCGCAACATGGCGGCGCGCGTGCGGTGGTAGGGAGGCGCGCGCGCAATGTAGGTATAGGTAGGATAGGAATTTAGTGTTGTCACATGCGAAAATCCAAGGGGTAATCTCAAGGTGGGTCTAGCGTAGCTCGGACACCTAAATAGTATATTCTTTAATTAACCACTCGACAAGATTTTTAGATTTGGCACATCAGCTGACTAGGTACAGGATGTCTCGAATTACGTCATACAATTTAAAATAAAAAAGCATCTTTCGGCAATATATTTTAATCCGTAATATCCCTTCACTCTTTAAAAGGGGGCATCTGGCCCGTACAACTAAACTGGTTCGGGCCAATTTACCTATACCCATTTTAAAAAGTGGACGACTCGCCCAGGGGCCTGTTTTTTCGTGAGAAAGATATCCCATAACCCCTGTAGCTCTACCATGAGTTTACATCAATAAATTCGCTAGCGTCTCCGTAAATAAATTGTATGAAATGTTGCAAAGCGCCCCTAGCGGTCACAGATAGAATTGACAGTGACATATTGGGAATAATAATTAAACAACCACTAAATCCCTAAAGTAGTTCACTAACAGCCAACATTACTATTTAGTCGGATTATTGACTGTCATATCATTTTTACGCCTACGGTAGCGAGTAAGTTTTCGATAACAACTCATGGTACTGGACACAGGTCTCACAAATCGCACGTTATTCTTTCGAAATTTGGCAAACTGTCATACAGCTGCTATTAGTCTACAGGCGCTACACCTAAAATGTTAGTCAGCGTCCAGTACATTCCGCCGGCCCAGCCGGTACTAAACTATGCCACTGGCTTATGCTTTCGGGGACCCTGTAACCATCAAATTATAAGTTGAGAGACCCCTTTTATCACTCCATTGTTTGCCACTGTATGGACCACTTGGACAGTTTTTATTTATTATGAAGATGATTTTACTTATGATCGTTGGATAGTAAAGCAGACAAAGCGCCTGTTTCACATTCTTCTGATAAGTTCTGATTAAAATATCTGGCAGATAAATTCATACAAAAGGACAATGGGCAAAAATGTATGGAGCGTGGTCCAAATTTCCACCACCAATAAGAACTATGGCAAATGATGGAACACTGCGTTCTGAATCATTATAAGAAGACCGCAACCAAAAATATTTACTCAGTAAAAAGTTATGACCCCATGAAAACTTACAATTTAAAACCTTATTACGCTTCTTTATTTTACTATATCTATTAAACTACTCTATTGATTTAGGTGTATGACATTTTGTTGTAATTTACACGTTATTCTGGTTGATATAAGGTATATGACATCAAAATAAAAACCTAGTAAAAAAAATCAACCCCTATCATGCGAAAGAAAATCTAACTCTATCATGATGGTTGCGGAATGTTTATAATAGCTACCGTGACCCTGGAACATAAAGGGCAATCGAAGGAACATGAGTGGGTTTTAGTCAGTAAGAGTCTGACACGCCCTCCCACCGCACCCAGGACGGGAGCAGTCATTGGATGATATCCCACTCAGCAAAAAAAAAAATTCTATCATGATCAAATGAAAGGTCTTATACCTATAAAATATTTCACAGTAGTTTTATTTATTTAAGTATCACAGTGTGGGATCTGTCCTTATAAGAGTACATCTCATATGTTTTCATCCACAATAACATTATCCAGATTCGCAGCTGGAAGTAGAATTGTGGGTTCGTGTCTCGCCCATTCAAAATACTAAATAATTACAATAACGTGGGCACAGCAACCCACAGTTCGCATTCTAGAAAGAAGAACTGTAGTAGTACGAAATGATTTCGCGACTACGGATCATTACATATGCGTAGTATTCTAGTCTTGCACATGTGTGTTGGGATTGTATTCTTGCGTGTAGCAACATAGCATTTTCAGGTTCCATGCCAAAATCAACTATTTCACTAAATGCATTCCATCTCTTGCTACTTCAATCTGATACACGCTACGCTAACGTTATCATTGTACACTTTGCAGACGATTTGAAAGCATTTACAGAACAGAGGGAATGCGTTTTGACTTCTTTAAATATGGCTATGTGCGAAAAGAATAAACGGTTCAATAATTAAAAGTCTTATTTTTAAAACAATCATAACTTTTTTCTGAGTGAATATTTTTTTTTCGCCTAGTAGTCAAAATTGTATGGTATTTGGCCGACTTTAAGCTTACATAGCCCCCAACAGTGGTGGAAATTTGGACCACTTTTGCTCATTGTCCTTTGTTCCATTTTTAAATTTATCTTGTAGATAATAGTAGATTGTATTACAAGGGCGCAAAGTTATATTTTTACGTGCTACGTTCGCGATTCTTAAATAGAATCGCGAACGTAGCGAGGGATTCAAAGTACGTCGCCCGAGCCAAATATATATTTTGCGCGGGATCCCTTCTTTTCGCATAATATTCTTTGTCCTAATATACTTCGGCATAACGATTTTGGCACAATTTGTTTTGGCATAATAATACTTCGGCATATTTTTTTAGGCATACATTTTATGTTGGCATAATCATGTTAAAGACTAATTTGTTTTGGCATAAATTTGATTCGCATAACTTTAGTAGGCCTAATGACTATTAGCATAACGTTAGTAGGCCTAAAGACTATTTAGCATAACGTTAGTAGGCCTAATGACTATTAGCATAATAATGTTTAGGCATACAATTAATATAAATAACAAAAACAATTTTCATGCAAATGATATATAAATATAAATATACATGACATTATGTAAAGCAAACCAATTTGCTGTAGTTTCTGTAACAATCAAATAAATTGTTGGTTAAAAAGTTAATATGCTGTGCAACAAAAATTAGTGACAGAACCGAATTGCTGCAAAACCGACTCCACGTAGTCTTGTTTGCCCTACCCCTAGAGTGTTATTTAAAATCGCGTAGGCGCGTAGGGGCGAGCACGCGTGGAGCCGCCGGAGGCCCGCAGCGCCGGAGCCGTCACAGAAACCCTGCCTGCTGCATGTTGCATGCTTGCTTGAATGCTGCATACTTGCTTGCATGCTGCATGTTTGCTTGCATGCTGCATGCTTGCCTGCATGCTGCATGCTTGCTTGCATGCTGCATGCTTGCTTGCATGTTGCATACTGCATGCTTGCTTGCATGCTGCATACTGCATGCTTGCTTGCATGCGGGTATAGTGTCTAAATATTCTAGGTGTTAATAAATTTTCCATTGTTATACCTATAAAAATATGTTTTAATATTTTTATGCGAAATTTATGCTTTAAATTTTATGCTTTAGGACATTATGTTTACAAATGTTATGCTTTAGAACTTTATGCTTAAAAAAGTTATGCTTTAGAACTTTATGCTTAATAAGTTTATGCTTTAGAATATAATGCCTAATCATTATTATGGTTAGAGACATTATGCTTAAAAAAGTTATGCATGAGCAGTTATGCGTTATTATGTTATGCGAAAATATAATTATGCCAAACAACATTATGCGAAGTTATATTTGGTCTTAAAATTTTATGCAAATGGATAGGGAACCATTTTGCGCCCGAGTGATACACTCTACTTTTCATCACCCCCTATGAGAAAATTAAAGGCGCTTCATACTTTATTGTAAAACTAGCTTCTGCCCGCGGCTTCGCTCGCGTTAGAAAGAGACAAAAAGTAGCCTATGTTACTCTCCATCCCTTCAACTATCTCCACTTAAAAAATCACGTCAATCCGTCGCTCCGTTTTGCCGTGAAAGAAAGACAAACAGACAGACAGACAGACAGACGGACACACTTTCCCATTTATAATATTAGTATGGATTATTATTGTAGCTGCTATTATTATCATAGATTGATAATAATAGCAGCTACATTAATAATTTG
The DNA here is from genome assembly GCA_033675125.1 of Athetis lepigone. Lineage (NCBI taxonomy): Eukaryota > Metazoa > Arthropoda > Insecta > Lepidoptera > Noctuidae > Athetis > Athetis lepigone. Next base: position 3,176,360 of record CM066218.1, on the reverse strand, counting down.
CTGCAAAACAATCCCTGAATTTTTTTACGGGAACTTGGGCTGTAGTTTGCGCGTTTTATTTCTATTTAAGTTTTTTTTTATTCAGCCGCGGCGTGGCTAAGGTATTGGCCGTCGTCGATTATTTGGCGCTGAGCATTAAGACGTTCCAAATTCAAAGAGTTTTTAGGCGCACTTATAACAGGGCGTAAAACATGCAAAGACGCTCCAAATTCAAAAAGTGCGATTAAAAGTTACTTTTAGGCGCACTTTTTGAATTTGGAGCGTCATTATTGCCCGCTGCAAGTTTCTTATAGAAAACACCAACTTTGGGCGTACTTAAAGAGGAACAAAGTCGTCTTTTTCGAATAGGTGGGATGAAAAGACTATTTTATAGATGTGAAACAGGCCCTAAATGTGACATATATCGTGTCAGGTTCTTCTCCGAGGGCCTGGTGCTGATGTACACGACAGCGGAGGAGCCGGTGTCGTGCGTGACGCACTTGCGCTACCGGCACGGCAAGCCGGGGCTCGGCATCATGGCCGGACACTACCGCCTCATTGGGAACAAGGTATGAACTAAATGTGACATATATCGTGACGCACCTGCGCTACCGGCACGGCAAGCCGGGGCTCGGCATCATGGCCGGACACTACCGCCTCATTGGGAACAAGGTATGAACTAAATGTGACATATATCGTGACGCACCTGCGCTACCGGCACGGCAAGCCGGGGCTCGGCATCATGGCCGGACACTACCGCCTCATTGGGAACAAGGTATGAACTAAATGTGACATATATCGTGACGCACCTGCGCTACCGGCACGGCAAGCCGGGGCTCGGCATCATGGCCGGACACTACCGCCTCATTGGGAACAAGGTATGAACTAAATGTGACATATATCGTGACGCACCTGCGCTACCGGCACGGCAAGCCGGGGCTCGGCATCATGGCCGGACACTACCGCCTCATTGGGAACAAGGTATGAACTAAATGTGACATATATCGTGACGCACCTGCGCTACCGGCACGGCAAGCCGGGGCTCGGCATCATGGCCGGACACTACCGCCTCATTGGGAACAAGGTATGAACTAAATGTGACATATATCGTGACGCACCTGCGCTACCGGCACGGCAAGCCGGGGCTCGGCATCATGGCCGGACACTACCGCCTCATTGGGAACAAGGTATGAACTAAATGTGACATATATCGTGACGCACCTGCGCTACCGGCACGGCAAGCCGGGGCTCGGCATCATGGCCGGACACTACCGCCTCATTGGGAACAAGGTAAACTTACTGTGAAGGGATATTGGGCAAAAGATGGGTAATTAAAGAGTCAAAATAATTGAAATGTTTAGGACGAGCTTTAGGCAACGTTATGCTAATACTGTTTCCGCTTGTTACAGGTAGTGATAGTGATAAAGAAAACGAACCAGGAGAAAAAGACTGTCCAGGCGTCCAACACGCGGTTCCGCTCGCGACGCAAGGAGATCGAGCAACACGAACAGACCTTCCACATGGTGAGTCTAAATAAATAAATATTTTACTAGGTGGACAAGAAGCAAGCTTTGCTTTGCAGCGTTGAATCTAAAGTAAGATTATTTATTCCAGTCAGTAAAATGACATTTCCAGTGTTGCAGGTTTTTAGTCCCAAATATCGAGAGGATCGAGTTTTTACAATTAAAACTTAGTCGAGAATTTTTTTTTATTCAATATCAAATTGCCTTTATTTTTAACCGAATTCTAAAAAAACGAAGAAGGTTCTCTATTCGGATGTTTGTATTTTTTTTATGTTTGTTCGCGCATATCTCCGTCGTTTGCCAACTGATTTGTACAATTCTTTTTTTGTGTGAAAGGGTAGACTTCCCAAATGGTCCCATTGTCATCAGATAACTATTGTAGGAGGTCACCCTTTTTTGTATCAGTGACAGTTGCACTTGTCATTTTTCTGATTAGAATTAAAAATCGTATTATACGTTATTTTCGAATCAGGACATAAACTTGATAGTGATGGGGCATCCAGAACTAATAAATATGAACAACATTATTTTTAGTACATGCAAAATCGAAATATACTTTGTTCAGAATAACAAACTAAATTAATTCCAATTATTTTTACACCGTTGAATCCCTTTCAATCATTTAATAAAAAAGCTGGACACCGAGTGATATTAATACGCACACAACATAGGTTACGTACAGGTCATAATTATATGCACAACACGTATACATGTGCAGGAGTAACACAACCCTTTCAGCAGCCCGGATGCTACAGCGCACGTATCACACTTCCGTTCTTAATAATTTAGGGTCAATTTATACTAGCGCAGAGTCGAAGCGAATCGAAGCGTCTATCGAAAACTGAACATAACAAATTCAAACTTAACTCCACAGCGTAACGCACACATTACTCTTGAGATTTTAAAAAGTCGCGCGCATTCTTTCGAATTCGCGCGTTTGCGCATGAACAACGCTGATTGATGCGCGCGCATTGTCGCGTATACATGCGTTCACTAGCGAACCTACGCGTCACAATTCCGCTTTCTTTTTCTTCGTTTTCTTCTTCTTCAACTTCCGATATAAGTTATATCATAGCAAGATCAATGTCGAACATTTTACACGACGTTTCAGTTACGAGAGTCAACTGACAAGTGATTCAATAGCTCTGCTGTTGATGCCCATTACTACACGTAAAATACTGCGCGCGTATTCTAGCGTATACGCGCGAACTCGTGTGGCTTCGCTTTAGTTGTAAAAAATTTGACGCTTCGATGCGCTTTGACTTTGCGCTAGTATAAATTGACCCTTATAGATCATCGTCATATAACAATCTTGTGGTGTTCAGGAGCTAGAGTTACGCAGCGTGCGCGCGCACCGCAACGCGCAACTAACGTGGCGACGTTACGCCGTGTGCGCGCGCCGCGAGCAGTGGACGCAGTTCGAGCTCACGCCCGGCAAGTTCCCGCCCTTCGCCTTCAGCCGCGTGCGCAGCTACGCCGCCGACGCGCACGCGCCGCTCGTCACCACGCACGCGTACTCCTAGCTAGGTATGTACTGTCTTGTAAGGTAACTGTACGACAGTGGACGCAGTTCGAGCTCACGCCCGGCAAGTTCCCGCCCTTCGCCTTCAGCCGCGTGCGCAGCTACGCCGCCGACGCGCACGCGCCGCTCGTCACCACGCACGCGTACTCCTAGCTAGGTATGTACTGTCTTGTAAGGTAACTGTACGACAGTGGACGCAGTTCGAGCTCACGCCGGCAAGTTCCCGCCCTTCGCCTTCAGCCGCGTGCGCAGCTACGCCGCCGACGCGCACGCGCCGCTCGTCACCACGCACGCGTACTCCTAGCTAGGTATGTACTGTCTTGTAAGGTAACTGTACGACAGTGGACGCAGTTCGAGCTCACGCCCGGCAAGTTCCCGCCCTTCGCCTTCAGCCGCGTGCGCAGCTACGCCGCCGACGCGCACGCGCCGCTCGTCACCACGCACGCGTACTCCTAGCTAGGTATGTACTGTCTTGTAAGGTAACTGTACGACAGTGGACGCAGTTCGAGCTCACGCCCGGCAAGTTCCCGCCCTTCGCCTTCAGCCGCGTGCGCAGCTACGCCGCCGACGCGCACGCGCCGCTCGTCACCACGCACGCGTACTCCTAGCTAGGTATGTACTGTCTTGTAAGGTAACTGTACGACAGTGGACGCAGTTCGAGCTCACGCCCGGCAAGTTCCCGCCCTTCGCCTTCAGCCGCGTGCGCAGCTACGCCGCCGACGCGCACGCGCCGCTCGTCACCACGCACGCGTACTCCTAGCTAGGTATGTACTGTCTTGTAAGGTAACTGTACGACAGTGGACGCAGTTCGAGCTCACGCCCGGCAAGTTCCCGCCCTTCGCCTTCAGCCGCGTGCGCAGCTACGCCGCCGACGCGCACGCGCCGCTCGTCACCACGCACGCGTACTCCTAGCTAGGTATGTACTGTCTTGTAAGGTAACTGTACGACAGTGGACGCAGTTCGAGCTCACGCCCGGCAAGTTCCCGCCCTTCGCCTTCAGCCGCGTGCGCAGCTACGCCGCCGACGCGCACGCGCCGCTCGTCACCACGCACGCGTACTCCTAGCTAGGTATGTACTGTCTTGTAAGGTAACTGTACGACAGTGGACGCAGTTCGAGCTCACGCCCGGCAAGTTCCCGCAATACAATAAAAAAGTAGGGACAAACTCGCTGCACGTACATGAATAAAACTTGTGAAAAAAGCTCCATTGCACCTATAGATCTTATGCCCAAGTGTAGTAAATTAATAAAGCTGTCAAGACTAGATATATTAACAGTTATTAAAACACTCTTTTTGATATGCCTTTAAGACTGCTGGAACTCCATTTTACATGCGATCTGTAGTAAAAAGTTATCTCATAAATAATAATCGACGTTTTTTTTCAGAATTAGACGACGACGGACTGCAGGACACCGCAGCCGCAGCGCCGTCCTACGATTGGCCCGCATAGCTTATCTACCGCAACGTCAGAGTGTATCATGCAACATCCAACGCGCAACGGAACTGATGGTACGCACTAATGTTACTACATTCATTAGGGAAAATGTATGAAAAACTGCACAGATTTTACTGCATGTGTTTTGATGGGCTTCCTTCGCGTGAATGAAAGTTTTATGATTATATATGTGTGGCAGGTTCGCGGTTACGTCATGATAAAATTAAATACAAGAATTAGTACTAGCATTCATATTCTTAGTGACTTGAAAAACAGTAATACAGTGTTATTTAAGAAATGTATGGCGCACAGGGTCGTGTTTTCCTATAAGTCACAAATGGAACCCGTGGTGCCATTACTGTCCAAGATTTACCATGTATTAAAGTAGAGGTGCAGATGCACATAAAGCTACTACAATTTGTCTTTCTGTAATAGATTTTCAACTTTATCGCTGAAGTATTAGTTAGGATCATGTTTGATTGAGAAAATTTGACAGTTTCGTGTAGGTGATGCCGTTTTTACAAGATTGTTACTAATACCTGCCATCTGTTTTAAATAAATGACAACCAGAATAATGTTCAGAGTCTCTAACTGTCCGTGTATAATTGTGTGTTAATAAAAGTGTTTTAAAAGTTAAGGCTTTTATACAGAAGGCTGTCTATGATAAAATTGTACATAAAGTTCGGAAATTAAATGCTAAGCTATAATTCTCCCGATGTATGTCAAAAAGCTGCCCGCGGCTTTTTATTGTTCAGACGACATGCCCGAGGATCAATATTTCTGTGTTATATGAAGTTATATATCTATGTGTAATGCTTAGGAAGATTCAGAAATAACTGTCTTAATAATAGTTCAAGGCACATTAAAGTTCAGTGTGTAGTTTTGATTAAATAAGTGTACAAACATACAGACAGCAGCCAGTTTGTTTTGTACTATTTATAGCCAACATTGCGTGAGGGAAAGTCGAAAGTAACATGATTTTTCCATACCTACTGGGTTCTGAGATATTGCAGGTCAAAGTTACAAGACTTGTTTTTGTCTCTTTCAACACTCCGATCAGTGAACTGTCAGATACAACCTATACAAAGCAGTGATATTTCTCACCAAAAAATCTCTTCCCATTAATAATTTTTGCTTAAACTTGATTTTTTTTGTATTATGGAAAACGATTATGTGATGTGGCTTTTACATCCTATAGATTATAGACGAATAAGCATAGAACTAAGGTTAATGAAAATAAGACGAATTGTATCACTATATAATATACTTAGATACAATTTGTTTGTTGCTTTGGTTCATTATATTGGTCGACGGCAGGGATTGATCTAAAGATCGAAATAGGCACAATGGTCGGTCTAAAGATCGAAATGGGCGCACGTTCGCGCCATTAAATATTCGTTTATAAGCTAATATAAGGCGGCTTCTGTCAAATGGTTGTCGTATAATAATGGTCTGTGTAATGTAAGTGTAGCGGTTAAAAGGAAATTCCGAATTTAAATCGGTTAATTTACTCGATTTGTTCAAATTGGAATGATTCGGTAGTAGACACACTAGACACCAATTGACATGTTTTTAGGAACTGGCAATACCTATTTTGCCGACATATTTTATACTGTGATGTCATTTATTTGTCAAGGCAAGCCAGTTTTATTGATTTGAATGCAAAAAAAGGATTTTTCAGTTAATTGACACCGAAGCTCGTCTCAGATACTGTAAAACTACAATTATGTGCCTAGTACTAGTTCATTCCAACCCGGACTCTGGCCGAATCACTGTAAATACGGTGGAGGCCACATATAACAAAGTTGAAGTTCAGTTATTTGACAATTAAAAGGGTTTTCAGGGCCAAAATAGTTGTTTTTTAATGAAAATATGTCTGTTGTACTTACGTTGATGGTGTTTACTACCGAATAAGTTTCCTTGAACAAGCGTGTCATATTATGGTTCATTTTTCTCGTCCCATTGTTGAGGAACTCGCGATTACTCTCGAAGTGATCCATTTGAGGCGTCTTGAGATACACAGTTTGATGTTTATAAAGTGACGTCATAACTATTCATATATTCTTAATGTACTATCGACAAAATTGAATCATGACCCATTTCGACGACAAATCGTTTGAAGCTGTCAAAATAATAAGACTAGACGTGTGACATTTTTAATACATGTTTACGCGATTGTCGACCTAATTGTATTTGAACGTCTGTAGGAAAATAAGCTTATGGTAGGTCATGATTCCATTTTGTCGATTGTACTTATGCCAATGTTTTTGTTCTTATGTTTCAAATAGATGAATTGATTTCTCTAGCACTAAATTGTCAATTTCATTGAAAAGACAAATAACGATCATTAGTTTTAGATCACATTTTCAATGTATTTATATAACGATGGTTTTGTAAGGGTGTTAAAAGAAATCCAGAGTCGAATGAAAATATTTTGACTGATATTCGAATTTGATAGTTCAAAATAGTTCTTATTGTGTTTGGCTCTGGGTGTATTTTTCAATGGGCCCTTGTAAGCTGTTGAGCACTAATGTTGTGATTTCTATTGCCTTAGGCTAAGTATTGTAAGTACCCAGTGTTCTGCAGTGACTCAAATTTTACTGAGAATGCTTTTACTCTTGACGCTATTATGATTCTAGAGATCGGGAGATTTTAATAAAAATAGTAATTGAAATTAGCCCAACGTCACTCATTTTGTAGTGAATTCTAGTGAAGTCCACTTGTAGTAAGTACTATTTAAGTTTAGCGTAATCTCTTATTTGGAATTATAGCTTCATAAAAGAGGTCAATATATGCCCCACTCGTGTCAACGTTTTTAAAGGAAAATTGTAGTGTGTATTGTCCCTAGCACGCTTGTTAAAGGCGGGTTGGCGACTTTTTTGAGTCCAACTTTCAGCTTTAAAGTATATTGTAATATAGAAACTGATATTGGTACTTACGTTTGCTTACAAATCTCTAAGCCTTAACGTGGGTTGTTATAACATTATTTTGATGTCTTTAAATCAGCGTCAGGAGTAAAGCTTCAACCATACTTGACAACACAACACTTGACATCTTCATGTAACTGATGAAGTACAAAAATGTATCCTTTATAATATTCAACGGGGCTTGTACACACCCCTTATCCTATTGTAAATAAATCCTACTGTAATTATTTTCATAAATGTATTCTGCTCAATTTTCCAATCGCCTCAAGTTGAGTTGTCGAGCTTTACCTTTATTTATCTATTGCTAATTTAATTCATGCTTAAAGTACACAGTCTTAAAGACTAAAGTCCTTTGTTAATGACGTTGAAGTCTAAAGACAGTCATAATAACGGTATCTAATAAGAAGTAGTGCTTTTTACTAGTCTTAAGTCTCGGGATAAGATAATAAAATTATGATTGCAGTTTCTTTGTTTTATTTCAGTATTTTGCTTAAAGATGAGAGAAATGAACACCACGAATTTATAATCTTTCAGTTGTAAATATGTACAGTGTATGGCAGGCGAGCCACGCTGTAAGTATACCATCATGGAAATCATCTTTCGTTGCTGGGTTTTATGGCTTAGGAGTACTTTTGAAGATTATCAGGTAATCAAAAACTACCAAAAAGTTACCTAATTAGCTATAATATATGCTTAGAAGTATTCGTACCCCTAATTTTTATTTTGCCATCCTTTAATAATAAATTGTTGGTTAACTGACAATAGTGGAAGCAGCGTTTTATTGCGGGAGTTAGTTACTTTTGGTAGTTACAAAAAGAGGCCGGTTTCCGGCACGGGCAAATCTGTGCGGGTCGATAACTTATTGCGAAGGCATTAATTTCTATGTTGTCATATGCGCCCACTTTAAAGAAACTGGTTCAAATTGTACCTACCTGTTTCTATACCAAAGTGTACTGGTTATTCTATACGCAAGTTGGCCCTGCACTACCGATACTGACTCGCACAGGTTTGCCCGTACCGGAAACCTGCTTCTTTATAGGCTCACTAGCTTTTGCCCGCGGCTTCGCCCGCGTGGATGTCGAACTTATATCCACTATTTTAACCCCTTTTTTTGAAAGTGAGAAATCATCTACGACTTCTCCCGTCCAAGTCGGAGCAGGAGGGCGTGTCATACTTTTACTGACTAAAACCCACCCTTCGATTGCCCTTTATGTTCCGGGGTCACAGTAACTATGTATTATAAATATTCCGCAACACTATTTTAACCCTGTAGGGGTTGAATTGATAAAAAAACCTTAGTGGCTTATGCTTACTCTTCACATAGAATAACTCCTCCAAGTTTCATGTCTCTATAGTTAGTTATTGTTAAATATCAACAGAGCGTTGGTATCAGTCTGTGAGTATACTATTATATGTACATCAAACGACTTTTCCCACCCTGGGCGGGCGGAAGGGAGTGTCAGACTGATGGCCCTTTATGTTCCGGGGCAGCGGTAACTATTAGAATTAATCCGCAACCAATGCACACGAACCTGCTCTGCTCACTTGCTTAAATGGTGGAGCCAACATACAAAGTTTTAAGTGAATCCATAAAGAAAAAAAACATTCAATTTACCAGCTTTTTCATCCCCATGGGGGGGGGGGAAATTCCAAAAATCCTCTCTCAATGCTCAGATGCATCACTGGTGTAACCTAGATACAAAGTTTTAAGTGAATCCATAAAGAAATAAAAAAAATCTATTTAACCCCTTTTCTCCCCCATGGGGGGGAATTCCAAAAATCCTCTCTCAGTACTCAGCCGCATCACTGGTGGAACCTACATACAAAGTTTTAGGTGAATCCATAAAGAAATAAAAAAATACTATTTTTCCCCCTTTTCTCCTCCGTGGGGGGGGATTTCCAAAAATCCTCTCTTAGTGGGCGCCTACATCCCCCAACAAACACACATGCCAAATTTCAGCTCTCTACGACCAGTAGTTTCGGCTGTGCGTTGTCCATCAGTCAGTCAGTCACTCAGTAACGGAAGCGTTTTATATACATACTAGCTTTTGCCCGCGGCTTCGCCCGCGTGGATGTCGAACTTATATCCACTATTTAAACCCTTTTTTTTGGAAGTGAGAAATCATCAACGACTTCTCCCGTCCAGGACGGGGCAGGAGGGCGTGTCAGACTTTTACTGACTAAAACCCACCCTTCGATTGCCCTTTATGCTCCGGGGTCACGGTAACTATTATAAATATTCCGCAACACTATTTTAACCCTGTAGGGGTTGAATTGATAAAAAACCCTTAGTGGCTTATGCTTACTCTTCACATAGAATAACTCCTCCAAGTTTCATGTCTCTATAGTTAGTTATTGTTAAATATCAACAAAGCGTTGGTATCAGTCTGTGAGTATACTATTATATGTACATCAAACAACTTTTCCCACCCTGGGCGGGCGGAAGGGAGTGTCAGACTGATGGCCCTTTATGTTCCGGGGCAGCGGTAACTATTAGAATTAATCCGCAACCAATGCACACGAACCTAGTTCTTATCGGGCGGCGAGCTACGCATCGCTCGCCGTCCGCAGTCCCGCGCCTACGGTGGCCGGGTAGTCGTCTTGCGACTCTTTACGCCTGGGTTACTGTCCGAGGCGTGAGGCGTGACGTTGTCACACGTGCGCCGCGGCCTCCTCCTCCAGCATGACTGCTTGGCAGAAGAAGGCGACAGCTTCCCATTCATACCTATCCTCTGCAAGAACACGGCGGTGGCCCACCCGAGTGGGGCATACCACCACCGGATGCTCCACCGTGTCCTCTAGGCAACCCTTGCTGCAGTGGTGACACCCGGCGTCGGTGCCGCCCGAATCCGACACAGGAACCTTCCGAAATGTCCGGTCTGGTAGGGATCTGTTTTCGGCGATATGTAAGAGCGCTGTGGCGCCTCGCCAGCCACTCCTCAAAGAGACGTGCCCACCACTGGATTGCGACAGTCGCAGTCTCCATTCCGCCATAAGATCCCGCCGGAGCTGAGGTGCATCGCGCTGCAATTAACCGCGGCAGCACAGTTATTTTTGGTTACTGATCGGCTCCCGTGGCTCATGGTGCAATGTTATGTAGCACAATATTATGTGTTATTCTGATATATAAGCTACGAATATCTTGCAAAGCCATCGGCCAGCCTTGCTACTTACTGCGCGTATGTATCATCATTATATTGCTGCGGAGTCATTTTAAAACTCTGTGATAATTCTAATTATATTTATTGTAATTAAATTAAGTAAACGGCAATTTTGTACAAAATTTAAAACTTGTATTGCATAACGTATTTATATGGATTTACTATATTCATGAAAATCCCCTGACAAATCATGCATTCTTTTAAGACTAATTTCATTGCCATTAAAATGGTTATAGTGAGTGAATTATTGATATTAGACATATGCTTTCGTGGACTTTTTCTTAGAACGTTTAAAGAAACAATTCTTTAGTACATAATTTTTGCGTAACTTCAACCATTTTGTCACACTTTTCATTACTGGTCGGCTCCTATGTGTCTTAGTGATATGTTATATAGCCCATAACTTAATTATAATCGTACCAAGTTTAATTAAAATTCCTACAGTAGTTTTTCACACCCATGCGTGCACATACAGACAGACAGAGAGACAAAAAATTTACTGATTGCATTTTTGGCATCAGTATCGATCACCAATCATCCTTCAATATTAATTTTAGAACTGTAGAATTGACCTGTCTACAGTTTGTGGGCACTTATAGGCTGAGGATGTCGTTATAGCGGCAACAGATAAGTATCCGACTATCCTGGTGCATGATATATAGTCTGGTGACAGAACCCAAAACTCTCTCTGCTCACTTGCTTAAATGGTGGAACCAACATACAAAGTTTTAAGTGAATCCTTAAAGAAATAAAAAAAATCAAATTACCCCCCTTTTCTTTTCCAAAAATCTTCTCTCAGTGCTCAGTTACATCACTGATGGCACCTAGATACAAAGTTTTAAGAGAATCCATAAAGAAATAAAAACATTCAATTTACCAGCCTTTTCTCCCCCATGGGGGGGGGAATTCCAAAAATCCTCTCTCAGTGCTTAGCCGCATCACTGGTGGAACCTACATACAAAGTTTTAGGTGAATCCATAAAGAAATAAAAAAATACTATTTTTCCCCCTTTTCTCCCCCGTGGGGGGGAATTTCCAAAAATCCTCTCTTAGTGGGCGCCTACATCCCCTAACAAACACACATGCCAAATTTCAGCTCTCTACGACCAGTAGTTTCGGCTGTGCGTTGTCCATCAGTCAGTCAGTCACTCAGTAACGGAAGCGTTTTATATATATAGATATAGATTACAGCCCACCCCGGCATCCACTCCGCACTAACTCGCCTCCTGCGGCTAGTATGACCTTATGTTAGAACCCCTGGGCCGAGTCACACCGAAATGGCAGCGGCCGCCAGCGTCTTCCAGACCCCGCGCGCCTGGTATCTTCTTGACTAGCTTAGTTTCTACATTCGTGCCGCGGTGCCACGAGCGGAAACACCAACAAGACGTGCGAGGCGCGCGACCGCTCGCGTCACCGCGGGCGGCCTCGCTACCTTTTCAAGCTTTTCAAGCGGTACTGCCCCCTTACCATGACGTTTAAAGTAAGATTGTTTTAGTCCTGTTGCAGGAGTGTGCAAGTGACAGCGTTAGACACGTTGTCTAGCGCCGTCTCTTTCCCACTGAAAGTTATATCAAAGTAATACTGCTATAAGGGCTTGTGGCACGCCCCCTGGTCTTTTAAGTATGTAGTTGAAGTTTTAAAATTATTTTACACTGAAAGTGCTCGCCGCGTCGCTGCCATTCCGGTGTGACTCGGCCCTTAGTTTTGCCTCGCCCTACTCTATCTTCAATTCCTATCCGAATTTTTTATTACTCCATTCTGAGAAACAACCATTACGTTTGTTTTTTTCCATTTCATCCAAAGAAATACGTCTCTGACATTATTACTTTTCCTTTCCTATTTGTGTGACTCATTTCAATCGTCAACATATAATTATCAAGGGAAATCCCTCGTGGCAGCAAGCTGATCCTGTTGCAAAAGCGTCGCGTTGGCTAATCGTACAAAAGCAAGATGTTCGTGAATGAGCATGCTCTGAAGTGGTGGACCTTGACTCACAGGTCCACGTCGAAGGGAACAAAAGAAAAACACTTTGGTGTTTATACTTTCACAATAATTTTTATTTTACATTTTATTTATTAGATATTGAATATAGATATTGATTTTTTTCTAAATAAAACAACATTTCTATGACCTATTTTTTATTTTTTTTATAGTTATGTTTATATATTTTGAAATTATTTGTATATACACGAGAGGTGCGGCGGGCCGGCCAGCGAGCGCCCGCGCGCGCCCGCCCTGAGCCCCGGGCGCGCGCGCGCGTTAGATGAGGCGCTCGCTCAGCCAGATTCAGGAGTCGGCGGGCCGCTCGGGCCGCTCGGGCCGCTCGCGCAGCTCGGCGCGCTCCGGCCGCTCGGGCCGCTCGGGCCGCTCGGGCCGCTCCGGCGAGCGCGGCATGCTGGGCTCCGTGTTGCGGCGCCGCACCTTGCCGCGCTTCTTCAGCATGGTGGCCTGCGGACGGGGCGCGACTGGCAGCGGCGGGGCGGGGCGCGAGCGGTCAGGTTCCCGCCGCCGACGACGCGCCCGCGGACCCGCGCTTGGTTTTCTTCAGCATCGTCGCCTGCAGCACACGCACGTCACGCGCCGCCCGCACCCCGCACCGCCCCGCCGCCCGGCACTACGTACACCTGACCCACCACTACCGCTGTGCCAGACTAACTATGTACAAAGCGAGAGTTCCGAGGCTCGATCAAAGCGGAGAAGTGCCCAAAAGTGTGCGATCGACGGGACGTAGCGTTCCGCTCGTGCCGGTGTAGCTGCGGTAATGTCAGGTGTACGTAGGTGAAGTCCGACCGGTAGCGGACTCGGGCCGCGAAGCCGCGGTGTCGCGCGTGCGGCGCGCGCGACACCGCGACTTGCTAGATCTAGTGGAACATCGGTGCTGAGTGGAGTTTGAGTGCTCGGGCGATACGTGACTCGGGACGGTATATTTTAATTTTCAAAGTTTCGCTTCATCATTTGGGCGCGGATACGTTTGCGCGACTATTTCTAATTGCTATATCCACTCAAGTATTGACTAATATTATTTTCTCTAAAGCGTACTAAAGGCGTAAGATTTTGAATATTTCAGTTAGTACAGGATAGCAGTATTTTTGTATACTATTTTAGCTATCAGTAGTATAAACAGTATTTTTCATATAAAAAATATTTAATTCGACCATGTCTCCAATTTGACTAAGCGAAACTTTTCGTTTGAATAACATAGGTTAAGTCCAATATTTTGAATAAAATTTTAAATAAGCTTATTTTGAAATTCAGCCCTGGTTGGGCAGTAGGCAAGCGAGCACATGCAAACATTGACTGGAGCTTACGGCAACGAGAGCTGAGCATTTGAGGGCAGAGACCATAGCTTGATTAAATCTTAACATTTTTTGTTAATTATCTTTTTCATTTGGTAAATGATTCCAAAATTCGATGGAAGCTCGCTAAGTAAGTGGCTTTTGGCACATGAGGAATAAAATATGACAAAGTTACCACCTTTGCCACTAACCTTACTGCTAAGCTAATGTTACCTATATGTTTTGTGCCTATAGATACACTGTTGGAGTACCCACAACATAATAACATTAATAAAAAGACCCGTATATCTATTCTGGCATACTTGAGTCCAAAGACACCCAACAGCCAACGGTCTTTGATTAGTGTTTTCTTTTTGCACGTTTTAGACTATGTGATAGCGTCGAGGAACATAAAGAACCCACTGTTGAACTCGGAGGATAATCACTTTACAATAGGCGGACTTTATGCTATCAGTATTTTACTAGATAAGCTTAATCTCATTTTTGCATTTGCATAAATATTTACTTTGACTTCTCATCGTCATCTTTGTATTAACTCCCCAAAAATAATATAATAACCAGAAAGAATCCCGTTCCCGGCTTCTAACTAAATGAAATCTCCAGAGAACCTCCAACTGATAACGCAGGAGATTATTATCATTGTACACAAGAGAGTGCGCAAATTCACTCTTTCCTCACTTACCCCGTATATATCCCTATTGACCTTGATAAGTGCACACAGATAAAAAATAGTGAAGATGTTATGACTTATGACTCATCTTTTACAATATATAAATGGATTGTTTTTATGGTGTCTCAGCTCTCGTTTCTCGTTAGAGATAGTGCACGGAGTGTAGTTACCTTGAGCGCAGACTTGAGCACCACCACCTCGGAGGGCGCCGCCACCCACGGCTCGCCGTCCACCTGCACCGGGATCTCGCTCTTCAGGTTGATCTTGATGTGGCCACCCTGGGATGGAATTGGGTAGGGTTTAGTGAGTGCTAAGATATTTCGTTACTATAGTATACAGTAGTTTATAGTGCAAAGCAAGGGTTCCTAAAGTGTAGCCGCGGATCCCTAGTGCGCCGTAAAGAGCCGCGAAGTGCTTCTATATACTCTTCTCCGGAAATGAAACTTATGTTATAAGAAATCTGGCCGATACTTGATGAATTCTTTATCAGAGTACTGTACTATGTTTCTGTCCCCACTTTCCTGTCTTGCTATCCATACAAATGAGGACGCATTTAAAGATAGGTATACAGATATCTTGTGGCTATATGAGTTGTGATTTGTTGAAAGATTCTTAAATCCTATTGCCGCTTGCTAAACGAGCAAGTGCTTTGTGACACATAAGGAGTTAGAGTTAAAACTCACTAGCGGCTGGCGTGACTTGCGTCTAACCGTCAGTGCGTTCATATCCTGCGGTTTCATATAAAAATTGGAGTGTGGCCTGCAACAGGTAGCACGCCACATTACAGTCTAAATCTAAAGTATGTCAATGGGTGGCCCGTATTGAAGTGACCCAACATTATGTGTATGTACGCTGGAGTATGGAGTAATTATATAAAACTACTGCCTGCTTGTGACCATGGCAGGTGTAACCCTGCCGAAACGTCAAGCAAAAAACAAAAAAGGTACGTGCGCTTTAAATCCGGTTTAACAGTAAAGTATAGATCTTTCTGTGAACTAAATGTTGATTTTAACAGTTGTTATAGTTGTTACCTGCGCTATCCGCATGGCGCCTCGCAAGCCGGACTGTATCTGTCCGAGGTGCACGACGCCGGTGACGCCGACGATCTCCAGCATGCCGTCCCAGTGGTTGGGCTTGCTGAACTGGTCGTCCTTCTCCGGGCCCCAAGGGTTCGCGCCCGAGCCCCAGCTGTGGGAGTCAGGTTAGTGTTACGGTAGCTGTTGCTCTTTTTACAACCGTTTATACTTATATGAGTACCTAACAGCATTAAAAGCACCCCGCAGTTTAATCTATGCGTTGAAACATCAGATCGTCAGGTATCAAATATTAAGTCTAAGTTTTGAGTGTTTTAATTCTCTGTTTATTTCAAGTAAGGCATTAATTATTTGGATAACCACCATTAACCTGTCAGAATTTCACTTTAAGCAATATCTAAATGTATCTGCGGCTGTCGGGCTGCTATTGTCTTTCTATTGTGTCTCAAATCACGTGTATCCGAAGGATTAATGCTTCTCCTTATCACATATAGGGAATTCTTCCAACTTGATTTTTACAAGTTTAATGTTAGAAACGGTTCAACAATGTAGAACAGTGTTTACCTGAGTATATTTAAAATGATGATCCCCTCTAGCTGGGGCAGTTCCACGAGCTTGCCGTCCACCTCCAGGCGGATGGCTTTGTGCAGGTCCTTGCACATCTTGCGCCCCACCATCTTGCGGAGCCCCATCTTCACGTACACACCTTTGTTTCGGAGCCTAAAACGTAGATGTTATTGTGAGGAGTTTAGGAGGACGGTTGCAGATCATCTAGGTAGATCAGTACGGACTTCGAGTGCTAAGGTTGGCGCTATTTCGACCGAATTTGGGTCCTGACGGCTATTGGAGATATTGTATACCAGAGTGATACACAAGAGATCTATACGGTAGTGCGTAAATCACAAGTCGTGTGCGGAGTACACGCCCTTACTCTCATAGTCCAATATTGTAATATGGCGTAACGTTTATACTTTACTTCCTAACACTTTAGTTTAACTTAGATAAAATAGAATAGAAAAATAGAATAGAATAAACGTTTATTGTTGTAGATGTGCCAGATGTTTAAATTACTAGTCAGACTTGTGATTTGTTCTTTTCATAATTGATGTGAATTGCCAAATTTTACAAGGTGGACTGATGACCTGATAAAGTTCAGTGGGATCTACTAAACAGTAAACGCAAGATGGTTTCTGTGGTGTGTCTTTGTCTATTTGTAGACAAATCGATGAACAAAATTAAATGAAGAACAGCTGAGTAGGAACGTACCTGCTATTAAATTTATTAGGGTTCTCTTCACGAGCGTTGTGGAAATCTAAGCAGAGGTCCGCGTCGATCCCGATGCCGAAGTAGTTGTTCATGACCAGGATCTGCGAGTTGTCTTCGCTCTGTGATCCTGTGGTCACAGACGCTGCGGAATCACACAAATGTAGTCACCACTACGGTATGATGAAATGGAGGCGCGATATGGCTCTACTTTTGATTTCAAAACTATTGTTACTGAATTGCGAGCTAGGTTTTGGTCTAAATCTCTTCTGATTGCAATTACTTTGGTGTGGTCCAAATTTGTCCTTAGCAGGACGAAAATATGCGGTTATATGAAATGAAACTCTCTACAAATGTTTGGTCCACAAAGCCGACGATTTTCTACGCTAAAATGATAAGCTTCATTCATAGACATAGCCAGATTTATTAGCACAAAACAGTACTTCTTGATTTGATATCATTGGGGGTAAAATGCAATTCTGGCTATGCCTATCGTCAACGTTGATCGTTAGCTCCGCACGTTGCTAACTCAAGTCCCACTAACCCGGTAGCTGCTTGGAGAGCTCTTTAGGCTCGTCCTGCTTATCCTCAGGGTGGAAGACGACGGTCCAGCGGTCCAGGCGGATCTCCTCGGCATCGATGACGTCACGCAGCAGCGACAGCGGGTCCTCGCAGCCGGTGTAGCCGGAGCCCCAGCGAAGCGTGCGGGCTAGGTCGTTGCCTGAAGATTGCATGAGTTACATGTATGATAGGTTTTGAGAAGGGATAGTGGCGAAAGAAATTTTGTTAGAGATGTGGTGATTGACGTTATGTTTGGAAAGTGTTTATGGAGGTTTTCTGGAAGACCCAAAGGTTCTGATAGTCTGATACAGTTACGGTTGAAATTAGATTAAATGTTGTTTTGTGCTTCTAAGACTAATTTACTATTCGCATTTCTCCAAAATAAGTAGTGCCCACGTCTCTCTTCTGTCGCAGAGTTAGACACATTTTTTTTGCACTTTGTACCCCGATGGTCTTACCATATTCTTCTTAAGAGTTTGTTGAAGTGGTATATTAGAAAGTACGAAAAAATCTTACCAGTGCCGAGAGGCACGATGGCGCAGGGCGGGTTGGAGCACTGCGAGTCCTGGCCGACGTTGTCGAGGCACTGCAGCACCCAGCCGATGGTGCCGTCGCCGCCGCACACCAGGATCTTGTAGTTCGGAATGTGACGAAACACGTACAGTCTGCGTACGACAGGAGCCATGTCAATTGTGTAACTGTGTGCGTTTTGAATAAAGTAGCCCAGGAATGGTACTAAAT
The DNA here is from genome assembly GCA_033675125.1 of Athetis lepigone. Taxonomy (NCBI): domain Eukaryota; kingdom Metazoa; phylum Arthropoda; class Insecta; order Lepidoptera; family Noctuidae; genus Athetis; species Athetis lepigone. Next base: position 3,158,250 of record CM066218.1, on the reverse strand, counting down.
AATATACATTAACAAACATTTGGTGACTTGGAGATTCGTTGAGTTTAAAATTCGACGAGAGGGCCAACAATAAGTATTTGCATGTTTAGGAAATGGTTGCTTGATAATTGTAAACTCTATGAATAGCATGGAATTTTCCTAAAAAACTTTGTGGACAACTGTTTAAATTAAAAAAAATATAGTTAAAATGGCACTTACCCAGGCAACGGACCTCCATTTTCAAGGTCAAACACCTGGTAGGGGTTAAGGAGTTTGCGGAAGGAAGAAATGAGCTCGAGGCCTTGACAGCCTCCAGACTTAACGTTAACGAACACCAGCAGAGGTTTCACGCCCGCCGGCACCATCGAAGGTTCGATGCTCGGCAACAACATCACTGTGGGCAGAACAGGCTCTTTTTACTTGGATTGAAGAGAGTTCACTCTTTAATCTGCTTTAGGTGATCGTCAAGTGGTGTGGTCTCTGTACTTAAAAGTCTACACCTTTGCAAATCCCGCTGAATATAAAATAAACTATTTTTACGATTCAGGACTAGTTCTTGAGGAAAACAAAGACAGATGAACTAGGTAGTCCATCGTGTAAAAAATCTCCCTCAATATATTTTGGTGAAGTAAGCTCCAAGGTTTCTGTAATTCTACCTACGGCGATGCTTACCCAATAAATGCTTATCTTCATATTTGGCCTCTCTGAGCGCATAGAGCGCGCGCACCGCTTTGCTCGCGTCCTCATACGTGATCACCATCGAGCCGTACTCGTAGTAAATCGGCCCGATCGACGTGAACTTGTTGTCTGTGTAAGCAAACGTTGAAGAATTAATAAAAAGGAATTGTACATCTCAGTGAAATAGAAGTTGATTATTAATGGTTAAAGGAGTAGGTACCAGCAGAAAGGGCTTGGTTGCATTGGTTCTTAAAGTTGGTCTTTGCTTGTTTGACAACTCTCTGAACCATTTTCTACGAGCTTAGAGCTTATGAATGGTGTTAATGTAAGGACCGATGTTCGCGTACAATGGTTCAGCTCAAACAACAAAATATGGAACCAAGCCTCATAAAGACCGGTCCGTAAAGCAGAAGACGAAGGACTGAAGTTTCAGCTTTGAATGTAAGCAAATATCTCACCGGCACCCAGGAACTCGACCAGGATGTTCTCGTAGTTCCTCTCGGAGAGGCCGGGCGGCAGCGAGGCCACGAAGAGCGCGAGCGTGGGCCCGTGCGGGTCGCGGCGCGGCTGCAGGTAGAAGCGCGCCAGCTCCATGCGGCGCACGGACTCGCGCGCCAGCCGCACCACGATGCGCCACGGCCGCTCCTCCTCCTCCAGTACGCGCTCCGACACTGGGCCAACAATTGCAAGCTACGCGTGATTATCTGATGCACACCAATATAATCATACATCTTTATTGATGTCAACATCATGGGTACATTGTTCACACTGGGTAAAGTACAATCTTAAAAAGAGAAAGGTGCCTGAGATAGGATAGTCGTGAGTTACAGATCACCTGGTTTTTATATGGTCATGTAATTTTATCAACAAACAGCTGTTTCAAATCATCATATCTTACAAAGGTATGATGAAGACAGGAACAACACATAGACGACCCAAAAAGGCATACCTTCCTAACTTGGATGTCTGTAAACAACAAAGACGTATAAAGGTCGAGTTATACACTCCCCAATGAATTCTTGGAAAGACTCGACCACCCAGAGGTGAGCAGTTTGGCAAGAATTGACATCTTACCAAGAACTTTATCAAAATCTATAAAGATCACATTATTATTTTTTGAGCAAATAAGCATGTGATCAAGATATACACTAGTATTGATGCATCTGGTATGTATTACTTTAGAAGATAATATTTTCTATTATATGTTTTATAGTTAGCTGGTGCCTGAGAATTTCGTTCAATATTGTTTATTAAGATGTTTCAGGGTAACCTGTCTTAGTACACACTTTAGGCGGCTGTGTCTCACTTATTAGAAGCTTACCCCCTCGGTCCAACAATATCTCTGAGCAGCGATAATCGTGCACTGCCCTGGCGGGATCGAGACCGAACCGCTCCAGCGCGGCGGCCATCAGGTCGGCCACGGCGTCGTCGCCGCTGCATCCCACCGTCACGAACGTCTCGCCCGCGCCCGCCACCCGCCCCGGGTACACCCGGACTTCACCACCACCACTCTCGGGCTCCCTGGTGAAAGAACCCAGCTTAAGGAAACTATGACTCAAGTGTGATGCTTCCTAAAACACATGTTGCAAATAACTGGAAACATGTGTAAGGTATTTTTAAGAAGTGTTGTTGTATATTTCCAGGAAATTTGAGTAAGCGATTATTATTAGGATCGGCGATTGGCCTCTGCAAAAAATGTTGTCGAATTTTGCATAGCCATAACAGATTTGGATATTGTACATGGAAAGGTTATTGGAGGTTTAAGATGAGGCTAAATGGGACTCCTAAGACATGTCTAAAATTAATATCTGAGCTTGTTCAAAGAATTGGGGACCAGACCGTAAAGTTCGTTATCCTCCATTGAAAAGGGAGGATTCTCCGACCAGGCGAAGGTTGTGTCTGGGCCTATTGGTTCTAGTGTGTATATATGCTAATTTCGAGGCAAACCCTTAAATCGCGATGCACGAGCAGATAAGTCGTAGGCCACTCACTTGAATCGCAGGAAGAGTGCCGGTCTCTTGTTGGGAAGGCGCGTGACGTGCGCGAGCGGCGTGGGGTCCCGCAGCGGCGGCTCGTCGCCCGCCAGCGCGTCCGTGAGCTCGAACAGCTCGGGGTCGCGCGCCACGTGGAAGGCGCGCAGGGCGGCGGCCACCAGCTCGCGCTCGTTCCAGTTGCGGCCCACCACCACGGGCCGGTACAGCCGCCGCGTCCACGCCGCCTCGCCGTCGTACACCTTCACCACCTCTGTTGCACGGGACACGCGAACATGCAATCAACTTGTTTACGTCTTTAAAGTTCGATTTGCAGTGGTATTCGTTGACATTTTGATAAGAAAACATTCATTAACATTTTGAATACTGTTTGTTATGTAGAATAGACGAGAATATGATTTCCTCTTTTGTAATTTAATAGTTTTGGCATTTTGAACTTCTAGAGCAAAGTGAATTTAAAAGCAGTACTGTACCCTCATCCCGATCATCCGGGGTCCGGTCCCGATGCTGTTTGTGGTCCGGGCGGTGGTCCTGGTCGGCGGGAGCGCCCGTGGAGCCGCCGCCGGAGCCCGAGCGGCCCTCGCAGCCCGAGCTGAACTCCTCGCTGACGCTGCGCGCTGCAACACCCATATCGCTCACATACACACCCATCGCACAGCGACCGGGACACGACGCCATGGAATTGCGAAAAGGTATGTTTTATTCTGCCCTGCTTTTGGAAGAAATGTGTAGTTTCTTGCAAACCAAGAAGCTACAGGATTATCACACGAAATGTCACACAATGCTTGGTTTTATAGGAAGAAGCAGAGATTTTTAGATCTCTATTTTTATAGGAGGAGCAAAATCAAGTATTGATTTTCTCTTCCTGTGCAGTTTAGTCGTGTTTTATGTTAAAACCTTTTATTTTTGCACTATGCTATTGTTTATCTGTAGAACAGAGTGATTTAAGGGTTTTAATTTAAGGACACATCTCTCCTAAGTAAGCAAACAACGCAGGCAGAAAGGGAAGTCAGTTTAAACCATATTGTTACATCATTCGGTTTTAGTTTGTTAAACATTTTATTTATTAACCTTCCCATACATCAAGACTACGAACAAGAATATTTGCATATTATTGATTTCTTTGAAAGCTTGCAATTGTACTCTAATAAGGGATTATATCTTGATGTATGGAATAGTCGGTGTTTAATTTTCGTTATCTACTAACAATTAAGTTGTATGATGCGGCTGTTATACACATTTTACTAAAATTGCTTAATTAGTTTTAATTAATTAAACTTTGTCCTGCTTGTAGTTCAAAATAAAGACGTAGGTACAATGTTCTTATTTTTAAACGGCACAAGCAAGCCTGATTGTACCGATCATACAACTTTTAACAAACATTTAATTCTGTATGTAATTATAAAACACATTTTATTGGTAAAAACTTTAACAACTTGTTCCTAATCGGTAAAAATAAAATCAGATCTATTTCATCTATGGCTAGACAATGTGTTTGTATAATGACATATTACACTAAGCGGCGTTGGACACTTAAGCATACATAAATACACACAATGTATGTGGTTAATCGCGATTCCGTCTGTTACCTTCGTGCCGTTGGAATACTGCATCATGAGTATTCTTGGACTGACCGGTCTGAGCGTTCCATGGGAGGGGGCACGGAATGTTATCCAGGGCTTCACTCAACTACAAGTCTAGTGCTGGGACAGTACAGCTAGGATTTAAAGAGATTTGTTCATAAAAGACGTGTGAATAAAGTCGAATAAAAATTGGCAAAATTGGGTAAGGAGAGCATTCAATAGAAATTCAATGACAAGAAAAGTATGCGTATCTCTTGAAAAATATTTTCTTTAAAAATACGGCTTTCATGTAGTATTTTCCACTTCATAATATTTATTTTTATTTTTTGAAGCACGGCAGTCCTTTTGCCTATTAACTTATTCCACAAAAATTTACAGCTTTTAGAACTAGCGTTATTAATTTAGGGGGTCTTGTAGTTTCATGAAAAGTGTCGAGTGTCGGCATGGTGTGTGGTAGCCGCTCTGTGCAGTGTACGTTACATGTTATAAAGCATGGAGCTGCCTCATGCGCACACAGACACCCAGTGACACGTAGAAAGTATAGAGGGAGCTCGAAGTTCGGATAAAAATGTATACGGTTTTTACCAGAACTTTCGAACAATTTGAAATGTAAGTTCTTTCTTTGAGTTTAGATAGATTTTTGTATCGTGTTAGTTCGATTCAAGATCGTTCGATCACATTCAGCAAAATATTACCAATATCCGTATACATCCTTATTTTAAAGTAAATGTTAATAAAAATTGGTTACCATAGATGTACAGCGTCTAGAAGGAAGGTAAGCTTACAGCGAAAGCTTTTAATGTTCTAACTTTACTAAACCATAGTTAAAAGTTCAGCCAAGTTACATGCACGGTGCTGTATCGACCAGGACCTCGTTACGAAGGAAGGTTAGAGATTATGAGTCACAGCGTTGTGAAGTGTTCCGGCAGAGTATGGAGCCGAGGATGAGTGCCCGGTCGGTACAGCAGTTCGGAGCCGGTGCGGGTGCGCTAGTCGCGGGCGTGGGGTCGTGGGGTCTGGGGTCTTGGGTGGGCGCGGTTACCTCGGGAGTAGGGGGGCGAGGCGCCGCCGTGCGGGCTGCAGGCGGTGGGCAGCAGGCGGCGCGCCAGCGTCACCAGCCGCGCCGGCGCCCAGCCGCCGCCGCGCGCTGCCCCAGGACACACGCTCACGCCACGCCGTCCACGCATGTGCCAAGCGATTCGACTCGCGCCCGACCTACACCGCCTACCGCGCTGTGCAAGGCGCGAGGCCACGCACGATCAGGACAGAGACGACCGACCATAACGCTGTACTGAGGGAGTCAAGCCAAGAGAAGTGAAACTCGGAAACTAAACTGCTATGATCCAAACCCAACGTGAGATAAAGAGTTCATGAGCAAAGCGTTCGATAAGAAAAAATATGTTGGCAAAAAGTTCCTGCGGTGATCCTCTAGGTGTTGTGCGGCGGTTCCCTGACCGTGTGTGCCTGCGCCCGCCTGGAGCGCGGACCGTCGGACTACTATACAAGCGACGCCTAGACTAAGTAAGCTCGCTGCGAATTGCGTGGCACATGTACGTGGCGGGAAGCGGTGGTTGCCGGGGCACTGTTTGTGGGACACTTACGGCAGCCGAAGTCGCGCTGCGAGGGCGGCGGGCGCACGTGTACGCCGATGATGGCCTCCATGGGCACCTCCGTGCGTGGGATCGACACCGCCGATGGTGGTAAGAAGATCGGCTGTAGCATCCCAAAGTTGCAGTCGTCCTGTATAAGGGCGCGACATCCTGCGTGGCACTGTGGGACGGATCACTAATTAAAGACATGAACAAGCTTCGAATGAATACTACATGTTATTGCGTTACAAAGTGCACCCTACGTATCCAAGTCGGCGGAAAAATTGGTTGATCAGGTCAGTTTATCTAAAAATCGTTTAAGGGGAGACTTCCAAGAGAGGAGTATGGTAAAAAGGTGTCGGTGCCTACCGTGCTGCCGCACCACTCGCAGCGGTAGCCGGTGAGGCACTCGGCGGACCAGCAGGCGCGGCGGCAGGCGCTGCACTTGCTGTTGGCGGGCAGGTTGCCCTCCCGCCAGTGGTGCACGTGCCGCGGCTCGCTGCCCGCGCAGTACGTCGCGTTCTCCTTGCAGTCGGCCGCCGCGAAGTCTACGCATTCTCCGTGCACGTAGTACTCGCATACTGTGTCATAAAACATACGTTAAAGCAACCGTTTGAGGGTGAGGCTTGCTACATAACCTTCGATATAATCTCACAAACACAATATTCCATTTTTTAAATATCTGGCTATTTAGAGTAGGATACTGGCAACAATTACAGCACATCTAGCATTTTATGAACTCCTCGTTTGAGCTTACTTCTTCTACACTCTAATCTTGTGATGTTTAATGGCCAAACACTTGCGAGTACTGGTTAGTACCTATCTCACGCGTAGTACAAATAACATTATACGTCATCAAAAGTAGCTTTTCTACAAATAAACATGTCATAATATTTACTCGTAACATCAGCATCTCATCGTGTCACCTATCGCAAAAGGAAAACGTCAATAATTACTCGAATAGTATAGTTGTTAACGCGTTCTACAGATGGAGCAACTTTGGTAGTCAGCCCTTTTCAACTTTCTAAAATATTTCGCAAACTAGTTGCTAGGTATTGTAGTTGAAGTTAAAGAACTACATGATAATCGGCAAATTCAAAGAAATTACTTGATAATCAGCAAAAACGCTAGTTGCGTTGCGAGGCAACTCTTTACAATATTTTTGAAGCTGCCGTAATTCTCAGTTCAATTGCTTCATTAACAAAGCGCTTAAAGGACACAAGAGCTTAAAAATATATATTTGAAGCCATGTTCAGACTTGTGTAATGAGTTCAAAGCGTTTGTGTAAAAAAACATGGTTCTGCACGAAAACCGGTCAATGGGCAAGTGCAGAGCACTTTTAAAAGGTAATTAAAAAACATAATTATGACAGAATAAATGGCCTAAAGGAAGAAATGGTACGGTTATTAGCAATATTCCCGATTGCTAAAGAATAAATACTCGTCCACTACAGTCACATAATACAAGTATGAATCCGGCTTTAAACTTCTGGGCCCTAATAATACCTATAGTTGATATAAAAGCGTAATACTCACTCATGCAATGTAAGGCTGGTAATTCATCGAGCCGCTTCCGGCACACCGTACAGAACTTGCGTTTGTGGTGTGTGGGCTCTGACCAGCAGTGAGCCACTGGGTTCTGTGCAACAAACAAATATTTATCAAACAACGGTCAATGGGTCAGTGTGGATGAAACGTCCTTCTCTTCATGACGTCTAAACTGATTTTCCTACACCCCCCCCCCTTCCATTGATGGATTTTGGGGAATTTTATTCCTAAGAGGTTAAAATAAGGGGATGTTTATTCATCAATTACAAAATATCTTAAGCCATTATTGTAATAATAATGCTTGTGGCCGCTCAATATGTGCCTTGTAAGTACTACAGATTTAGTTACGTTATTTATAAAACGTCCATAAACGACATGTTTTAGATTTAAAGCTCTTGAAAAAAGCTAAAATCTTCTATGTTGGCATGCTTTAAGGCTGCTCCAATATTAGCCCAAAACTAATATGGGTTACAAGTGCACCTATATCATTCCCACAGATACTGAAAGCAAACACCTGTGCAGTAATAATAAATGATCATTTTACCCTAGCGCAACCCCGTTACCCTACGCATAAATAACTTGATAGCTACTTAAAATTTCAACTGTTGATTATCAGGAATTTTGTTTTTGTATTATGGGCTTTGTTGGATAGGGTTTAAAGTGTGTTTTACCTTGATGAGGCTCGGCGCCACCCCACAGCACGGCGTCACCACTTGCCCCACGCATCGCTCGTGCACTATGAAGTTGCAGACTGTAACAAAAAGGTTTTAATGTCAAGTGACGTCATAGGGTGATAATGTCCACGCGCTCGGTTCTTGTCGTAAATTACGATTAGTAATAAATTGAATGAGTGACCATTAGCGGCTTGGGTGTTGCCATGTGAAGATGTTCACGAATGATTTCTTCAGAAAAAAAAATATTGAGGCAAAGAGTTCAGCTTGACACCAGTAGTTTTTGACGATGTTGGCAATACCATGCTCTTACAAAACGTATGTAATTGCGTAAATCATTTAGGGTCGACAATCTATCATACTGCGGAACACTTAATACTTACTGCATTTTTGTTGGATGCTTTAAAATGTGTTCCAAATGGGGCCATTAAGAACTCATTTTGTTTTAAAGATGACGTCATTTTAGTATTACGCATTCTGCTTTTAGATCTATACAAAGTTCATACTAATAAAGTTACCTACCAAGTTCTTAATATTGATCACCTTTCATCTATTCTGTAATGGTGTTCCATTACTAATGCAATTATGTATGTGTAAGTCTGTTTGCATGTTTTTACCTTTACATCAATGATGAAACGGAGGACTTAGGCGGTTTTGTAATCCGCGTCCAAAAAAGACTTTTAAATAACCTATCTATCAATTAGCATACTGAAGGTAGATATTTATCATAATCTCCATAGATAATCTGTAAAAATTCTATCTCCTGCAGCCAATCTACAAACAAATTGATAGGTTATTAGAAATTGCTGTAAAATCTTTATCCTGGTGGACGAATTCGCGGGTAAAAGCTAGTATCCAATAAGCTAATAGTAGAGGTAGTGATGAAGTGGTCGGACGCATTACATTAGCGGGCACGCGATGCACCGCCCCGATCAAGTTCAGACATGCCACCCGCTTGGGACACCACGCACGGATACGGTATTAGAGCATAATATCATAGGAAGGCCCCTTGGCCTACATATGTAACTAACTGTTGCCAGTGATTGCTTCTGAAAAGTAGCTCTTATGAAACAATTTTTTTTGCTTGATCATACGTTCAAGCTAACGGACTATCTTCCTACTTATTAAGTCCCTGTCAGATTTACCCGGGGCTTTAGTCACTGTCCTGATTTCAAAGGTAGTAGCGGGATGTGGTTATAGCCTGTCCTTTACTATTTTTCTTAAATCAGGCAACGTTTCACGAAATCTATACAAACATCCGATCTCAAGAGAAGGAGTTCTCATCCAATTACAAAAAAACTGTCACGTCTGTCGTGTTCCTAGTGCCAGGCTGTTAGAGATATTTTCGGTATTATAGACTTAAATAAAATTATTAACTTGGGTCAATTTACGTTGCTAACTCTACCAGGCTCGTTTCTTGTATTCTTCTCTGATCAAGGGAGCATCTCAGTCATTATCCGACATGGTCCTCGTATCATTTGATCCTTTAGTTTGTTTTGCATATTTCTTTTCAGAGTAGTCTGATAAATAAAAAACGCCCCACGTTTGCTTATAATATTCAAAACACTAAATAGACACGTAAATACGTTATATTTTTACGCGATAAATGACATTATATAACAGATTGTTCATTCATTTCATTTTTATTACAAGTACATAACAAATGCGTAGAAATTAGGTTCAATATTCCGTGGCGCACAATTTCCTTACATCTCCCAACACCTAGCTAGGCAAATTAAATCGGTAAACTTATCAAGGATTTAATGCAATATACAGCACTGATTTCAATTTCAAATACTAATTGAATTAGCTCGAATGCTAGTTAATCTTCTAGTGCATTGTGATTACCATGAACTATACAAGAGCAGTAACGAATGTGAGAGGTTTGAAGTGGCTGCCAAGATATCACTAATATATGGCTTTCTAATCGTTCTGCCTCTCCGTGTAATTTATGAATGAAACAAAGTTTAGTACTGAGGAATATTATTGGTAAGAAAACGATATCATATGCTTTGCTTATTAGCGATGCACTTCAGGCACAGATTACTAAATAGTTATGCTTCAGGTTCGTACTGGTGCTACTTATCTTTGAAAATCCTAACGTTTTTTTTACTGTACCTAATGTGCAATGAATTATTACACAACATTTTCTTGAAAATTTACCAAAATCCGTTTTTTAGTTCGAAGGATCTAAGCGTTTGTACATAAGACATATTTTTTTCAAATAAAGAAAAAAAAAGGTTTAAATTTATTTTTTGCTGAAAACCTAATTTAAAAAATCATATTTCTTTGGCTTTTATGTAGCCCTTTTTTGTTGCGGTCTACCATCTTAAAACTATAAGCAGCTTTAAATGGTTATGTCGTAATCTATGGTAAAACGTATAATTTCTTATAAACACGGAGTTTTAACAGTAATAGTGTAGGTGTCCATAGACAAAATAGTCGGTAATGTCGGGCCATGCACGGCCGGGGCGTTCGGCGGGCCTCTCGGCCTCTCGCGGAGTCATCTCGTAGCACGGATCGATAGGGGCCGCGCATGCTCGCATCTCGCCGCCATCCCAATGGAGACAGCGATGTTGCCAATTTATATTGTCCCCGGTAGCTGTAGTAGCCCGGCTGTTCGCTAACCTCTTACGTTTAACCATTTACGTTAGCCCAGCCTTTTTCGTGTTTTCATATTGGGGTTCATATTTACCTACTGACTAGAAATGTAGAGTTCCGAACGAACTCCTACTCAAGGCCTACGTACAGATATTTGTATAGTCTGATCTTTCTAATTATAGTTATTACGTATAGATTTCCATTTGGTAATCGATTTTCTCAGATATCATGCAGTAGTAACTGGTCTGGCGTAGCGTGGGTTGTATGAGATTCGTTACGATTAAGACTCCGACACACAGAAGTGTTAAGGCGGTGTTATTATCGAAATATTTTTTTTTACCTATAAAACACCGTTTTTGCGCCTCTGTACCGCGTTGTCTTTAATTTTAAAGGTATAATATTCAATTTGAATTAGATAAAATACAGTCCAAAAATGAACACTATCTTGAAAGGCTCTACGAAGTGCTACGCCGTAGCACGGGCCGAGGCCATTATTAATTTATTTTTAAAAATAAATTTTATTTTCTTTTCTTGATTTGATAGTTACTATACATTTAAATCAAGTAGCTACTTATTTGGTTTGCTTGTTTTCCAGATCAATAACATTAGTGACATTTAGTAAATCTAGAAACTGCAATACAATAGTACCAGCACATAGATATAGTTATGAAAACTAGTAGATAACTAGGAAATTGAACGCCTGCGTGGGCGGACGTAGTAACCGTTGAAATGGGTAAACTATTCCCTTATGAAATCATAATTTTCATTTCATCATGCGCTTTAGGTAATGAACGCAATGTATGTTCCGCTTCACTTTATACAACTTATTTCTAGATTAAAATAATAAGTAATTGATAAAAAGCTTGTTAATTAAAAAGAAATACGTTTTATGTCTATAACGTATACTAATATACACCATAGGTGCATTCCCAAGGTTTAACTTTCGCATAACACTATTCCCGGTTTATTAATAAAACGAAACAAGTATAACCTTTACCCCGAAACGTACGCGGAACATAACACAAAAGTAAGTTATTTATAGTGCGCGCTTGTCAATAAACTACAGCGAGTTTTAATACGCGGAAGGGCACAGCCGGATGGGGATCAAGGAAACATATTAGTGGTGTAGTTCTGACGCTAATACGTCACGGTATATTTAAATAACCTCGGCCGGTGTCGGCCGAATAGAAACGGTCTGGCTGGAGAGACGCGGCTGTAGCCCGCGCGGCACCACCTCCCGGAATAAGGTGACATTACAAAACTATTTGGTCCTAATTTTAAAACGAAACTGTCAAATTTTAAAATTGGAAAACAGGCTAAAAAGTGACATAACGAAATCCGTGTGCATTTTGTTTCATGATGGTGCTTTTAAAATTAGATCGTATTGAATGGACATTGTGAAAGGGGTTTATTTTCTTCGTTTTACGTCACAGTACCTGTTTACTGTGGTACAGGCAATCTAACAACGAATGGAACCAGAATCTATTTTCTCCCTCCAATCGCGATTTAAAGCATCAATCCCTAATACGCTAATCTTCAGAAATACAGTCATTTATAGAATATTGTCCGAGTCGTGTCCATGTGTAGGTCGCAAGCCGTAGTGCCAAAGTAAACACTCACTACATGAACTGAAATAGCATGGGGGCAATAGCCTATATAGCGTGATGATCATCAAGAAGTTCAGAGTACATGTTTACGACAAATATTGAACACCTACGTAGGTAAAGTATTCTAAAAACGTCTAAATAAAAGGAATTTGAAACTTTAAAGTAAAATGGTTTTCAAACTAGAATAACCCAATGATTATTTTAATCGAAATGTTATATTGCGACGCGCCCCAGCTTCTTTCAAGTGTTACAAACTTTTCAAAATCTCGATTTTTATATGTTATGCATGTATTATCTTAAAGCACTCTATCTATTAATGAACCATATTAAAACCTATTCGTAGTTCCAAAGATCTAAGACCTAAGCGTACATACAGACAGGAAAGCTAGATTTAAGACCGATTTGCTCCCAAAGCATAAATACTCACTCAAAGAGAAGACACACGTATTGCCAAGTTCGAGCTAAAAGTGATATCCGTGAGTTAAAATTAAACAATTCAGCGTAACCTCTCGTTGTTGGGAATAAGGCTAATTAACGCAATGAATCAGAGACACTACAAATAGCCGCCACTGTCTATATATAGCGCGGCCGCTTGTAAACATGCGTGCACGCACGCTGCCGACGCGAGCAATTCTGGCGCCATATTGGGCTCTTTATTGTATTTATAGGCTGGGATGATTGAATATTGTTCCTCATTCGATTTTTTGAATGTAGAACTTTGTAGGTGGGTAACCAAAATAATTGAACGTCTCAGTTTTTTTTTCAATTTGGAATGTGTTCTTTATGAATTTACTAAATGTTTTATTTTTGTAAAATGGGAGCATTTTTTTGATAGCTAAAAGCTCACTCGCTACTTTAATGTAAATACTGGAGTGGTGTGTCTAATGTTTTACTTATTTAAGATGACCACAAAATAGAATTTCGACGAATCGTTCTACACACGATTTTAGTTCGACAACACCGAACTCCGACACTTCTTTATTTCCACATATAATAAATACATATACATTCAAGATCTTCATCAATACAAAGTTAATTGTATAACTCCCACAACCTTTCAAATCAACAGTTACCAATGAAACTTCAATATTGTAATAGCAAGCCGTGGTAACAGCAATTACGTTGACATTTCTTGCCACCCAGTCATTATGTAGCTGCGTCCTTAGCACGGCATACGGCGGTAGTTAATTATCTATCGTAAAAATTCAAGCCACCTGTTGCGGTCGCGTGTTCTGTTCAATAGGCCTCCATGTCACTCGCTACTTGTTTAACAGCCGTATTCATTTTACTAGCTCGAGTGGTGGTGATCAATGCTGCCTGCTTTTTGTAAAGGAGGCTTTTTTATAGCAAGGACTATAATGGGGTAGTGTTTTTTTATATCTCGTGTACCGTGGTCTTTGGATGGCGTACGAGGGCTTGAAAACAACTCAGAGGCTTAGGTTTTTGAATTCATGTAGGCAACCCGAAGTAAGACAGCAATCGGTATTATCCCTTTATAGGTATGTGATGCAAGTGCGGCCAAGAATACAACCTCAAAGTAGAAGAATTTATAAAATTACATTACCAGTTCTTTCAGCGCTACATTCTAATGGTTTTTTATCAACCTTTATTTCCAAAATGACCTAATATATCTGAGGAGTATGGAACTGCAGAACTATTTGGAATACAATCAAACACGGAGTTCACTGCTAGACGTATATTCGAGAACTGGCGAGCGGTTCGTAACGTACAATCAACTTAATTCTAAGTACCCACTATTACAAATATATCACACCTCCACCACAATACAACAGTACATCTATATCACAACACAACCTAAACTAATCATAACGCCATAATAATACAATGAATGTAACCTTAATATAACAGCAGTACGTATTAACTATGCGAGTAAACTAATAATTATTCTTAGCTAATTAAACAATTTTAAATCTGTCCACTGGCTTACGTGTTCGCTTAGGGTGACGATTCTCCGGCGGCGGAGATTGTGGTTGTACATTATCCAGAATATCTACTGGGGTATTAATTTTCGGGTTTGCACTTTCCCCTTTATTGTCTGTAGTCGCCTCTGGTGAGGCGACTTCCTGTTCTAATCCATCGCTTACTTGCTCGACCACACTCTCTCCCCCATGATCCGTGTAGTCCCCCGTCTCTGGACAAGTAACATCAGAAAACCGCGACCTGCGGCGCATCTGATCTACATGCCTTTTTAGTGATTGACCATTATCCTTTACCACTGAGTATCTACGGGCACTGTCTACTCGTTCTACGGTACCTTTCACCCACCTATCACTCACACCATACTCCCGGGCCCAAACTGAGTCTCCCTCCCTGAAGCTTCGGCCTGTTCCCCCTGCATATTCGATTTGTCGTCTTTGGGCTTGATGGACTCTGTCCTTGATGACCAGGTCGGTGCGCAATAAATCAAGTCTGGAGCGTAACGGACGTCTCTGCAACAGCATAGCCGGAGTTTCCCCGGTAGTGCTGTGCACAGTGTTTCGGTACGCTAACAGAAACGTTTGCAATGCGGTATCGACATCTACACAATCCCTATGCGCTTTTTTAATAGCTCGCTTACAAAGCTTGACTGCATTCTCCGCGGCCCCGTTTGAGGATGGGTGGTAGGCTGGTGAAAAAAACTGTTTAATGCCGTTGTTTTTTAAGAAGGTTTTAAACTCTGTGCTAGTAAACGGTGGGCCCTGATCAGATACCAATTCCTCCGGTAAACCAAACCTTGCAAATGTAGCTCTTAAAACCTTTATAACGTTCGATGCATTAGTTCGTGTCATCTCAAACACTTCTAACCATTTTGAAGAAGAATCAATGATAACTAAGAAGGTAAGACCTTTATATGGTCCTAGGAAATCGATGTGCACCCTTGTCCAGGGGCGCGCGTGATACTGCCACGGCTGTATCGGGGCCCGCGGCGGCGCGTCCGCCTCCGCTGCACAAGTGTCACAGTGCTTACATAATGCTTCCACGGCCGCGTCTATATTAGGCCACCATACATAGCTACGTGCCAAGCTTTTTGTTTTTACGATCCCCATGTGGCAGCTATGAAGTTGTTTTAAAACAATATTCTGCAACGATAATGGTATAACCATACGATAACCCCACATAATACATCCAGACTCCGTATATAACTCATTACGCTTTATAAAGTACGGTTTGATACCTTCTGCCTCTACACAATTTGAAGGCCATCCGGATTGAATGTAAACTAAAACCCTACTTAACACTTTATCTACCGCCGTCGCTTTCCTAACGTCTTGGTTCGTAATTGGTAAAAAGTTTTCAACAAAATTAACGTAAGTGTTTTCTTTATGTGATGTTACCTTGTCTTCACAACACTTGTATGGCAGTCTTGATAATGCATCGGCACAATTCTTACTCGAAGACACATATTCTATATCATAGGTATACCCAGTCAATAACACCGCCCAACGCTGTAACCTAGACGCGGCCATCACTGGGATACCGACTTTATCACCAAAAATATAAGTGAGAGGCTTGTGATCGGTTCTCAGTGTAAATTTACGACCGTAAAGATATTGATGGAATTTACGCACTCCGAACACAATAGCGAGTGCCTCTCGATCTATTTGTGAGTAGGCCCGCTCGGCTTGCGTGAGCGCGCGCGATGCGTACGCCACGGGGCGATCGCCCCTTTCCGTTGTGTGCGATATCACAGCGCCTATGCCTACACTGCTTGCGTCTGTTGTTAAAATTATCGGTAACTCGGGTGTATAGTGCATTAGCACTTCACTACTTGTTAATAAATGCTTCACTTTACTGAACGCATCTTCACAATCTCTATTCCAGCTATACGGTGTTCCAGTTTTGAGCAAATTATATAAAGGAGCTAGTATCGTACTAACATTTCTAATGAATTTTCCATAGTACATGACCATACCAATAAAAGCTCTTAGTTCAGAAGTATTCGTGGGGGCTGGTGTTTTAATAATAGATTTTACTTTGTCTGGACACGTGTGAACTCCTTCTTTACTAATTTTGTGACCTAGATAGTTTACCGATTCAGCAAAAAATATGCATTTTTCTTTCTTTACTCTAAGCCCGTATTTGAGCAAGCGATCAAATACTTTGCATAAGCTATGCATGTGTGCTTCGGTTGTGGGTCCCGTTATTATAATGTCATCCAAAAACACCCCCACATGTGGTAAATCCGAAAACAACTGTTCCAAATTCCTTTGGAAAATGCCCGGACTTGATGCTAACCCGTACACTAGCCTATTATACCTAAATAATCCTTTATGAGTGTTAATTACCGTATATTTTTTTGTTTCATCCAGCTCAAATTGAGCGTAGGCCTGTGAAAGATCAATTTTACTAAAACGCTGGCCACCCTTCAAACGAAGTAAGATTTCCTCTACTCTGGGTAACGGATAACGGTCAACTTCTATAACTTTATTTAAAGTTAATTTGTAATCTGCGCAAATTCTAATGTTACCGTCCTTCTTGACGACCGGCACGATGGGGGTTGCCCAGTCGGAACGCTCCACAGGAGAGAGAATGCCGTCCCTCTGCAGCTGGTCCAGAGCGCGCTCAACCGGCTCGCGCAGCGCGTACGCCAGCGGACGTGCGCGCATGAACACCGGCCGCGCGCCCTCGCGTACGTGCACGCTTACCGTGCCGCCGGTGAACCGTCCTAGCCCATCCGCGAACACTTCAGAGTATCTGGTACTGAAAGCAGCCACATCAAATACATTGTTTTTGTACCATACCACACTATTACTATTACAATCATACGTTACTGTAGGTAACTGTATTTTTAGTTCTGCCATCCACTGACGGCCTAATAGGAGTGTTTTGCCATTCTCAACTACATATAAATCTAATTGCTTGTGCCCATCTTTATATTTCACTAATGGTTGCATAACTCCAATGGGTTTTACTAACTCGCCGGTATAGTACTTTAGAGTTAATTTACTAGACTTAAGTTTCACATCCTTAAACAATCTACTGTAACATTCCAAACTTATGCATGACACCGCACTGCCAGTGTCACACTCCATTTTAATGTCAATACCATTTACATTAAGTTCGACATAAATAGGACTACACTGCATAGCTGACAATTTGCAAACATTTACAACTATTACCTCATCGCTCTCTGCCTCGTCACTTTCGTCAGAATTCCTTATTCTAAGCGCGTCCACGTCGGCGAAGTGTGCCGATAAATTTGGACACATCCGTCGCAAATGTCCTGCTTGGTTGCATACCCGGCACACATAACGAGCGAACTTGCACTTGCTTGCGTCGTGTCGCGCGCCGCACACTCGACATTGCTGTTGCTGCGCACGCTCACCCAGCTTCATGGGTGCGGCCGCTGCCGATGCGCGCGCGCCGCGGTCCCGCCCGCTAGATGTCATTGTATCAAACGGTGTTGTCGCTCCGCGGACGTGACGAGTGGCCGACCCCGCCGTACCCTTACGCCGCGAGCCCGCTGTCATCGCTTGACACGTCACCGACGTCGCCTGGGCGCCTTCACTTCTCGGCCCGCTCTGTCCTTCCACGGCCGCCGCGTCTTTTTCTGCTGCCTCCATGCTGACCGCTAACTTATATGCCTTTCCGAGATCCAAATTACTTTCAGCGAACAATCGTTGTCGTATGATTTCATTTGTTATGCCACACACTAGCTGGTCTCTTAAACTCTCTTCCAGCCAAGACCCAAATTCACATGTTTTGGACATCTTCTTCAAGATAGCCATGTATTCTGATATAGTTTCACCCTCTTTCTGTTTCCTATGACGAAACTTGTACCGCTCTGCCAACTCACTTGGCTTTGGTTGCAAGTGTTTTTCCATGACGTCAACAATTTGTGCTAACGTTTTACTTTTAGGTTTAACCGGCGTGCACAAATTAACCAGAAGTTCATAACACTCCGCCCCCATTACTGTTATTAATGTCGGCACTTGTAATTCGGGTGGAATCTTGTTAACTAAAAAATATTGTTCTAAACGCTCCACGTACAACCGCCAATCGTCACTGTGGACTTTAAACTCTGCTATTTTACCAATTGACATTTTTTGATTATTTTGATTCCTACTTCACTATTGTACGAATCACGCGTAGAATCGTCTGTCCTCGTCGCCACTGAGGAGTATGGAACTGCAGAACTATTTGGAATACAATCAAACACGGAGTTCACTGCTAGACGTATATTCGAGAACTGGCGAGCGGTTCGTAACGTACAATCAACTTAATTCTAAGTACCCACTATTACAAATATATCACAATATCTTTCTCAAGTTAAACTCTTTTTGGTCAAATATTCTTTTACCCACAGCTTTCGCAGATTAAATTCTGATAAGCCTTGGAGCTTTTACCCACTATAATCGATTGATTTATCGAGGAAAGTTTGTGATACATTCAATTAGACTTAGGTTTACCAACACAATCCTGCTCAGCAGCTATGTTAACTTTATAGCTATTTTAATTAATAATATTATAAGTAGTGCTGTAGTTTGATTTTGATTGTAACGTTTTTATTGTCAAAGGGTATTAAAAAGCGCACCTCTGTGCAATATTTGTCTAGAAATTAGTTTCGTTCGTTTTTTTTCTAAATTTTTTTTGGGAGTGGAAAATCATCACATGACTTCTCCCGTCCTGGGTGCGGCGGGAGGGCGTGTCAGAGTTTTACTGACTAAAACCCACTCATGTTCCTTTGGTTGCCCTTTATGTTCCGGTGTCACGGTAACTATTATAAACATTCCGCAACCTTTTCTACATATATGAAAGGGTTGCCAAGAGCTTTTTTGTTTATTATGTGTTCTGCCAGATAAATGTTACTACTTACTATATTTTTTTTTGTTACAATGCAAATTGTAGTAACGTATTAGAAAAATTACAATTTCAGTAATTTAGTTTTAACATATTAAGATCTTGTGTATATTGCATTAAAAAGATTATCTATACTTCTATACTAATATTATAAAGAGGTAAAATTTGTTAGTTTGTAGGTTTGCAAGTTTGTATGTAGGGGGTAATCTCTGAAACTACTGGTCCGATTTGAAAAATTCTCTTCTCTTTCAGTGGTACATAGCCCATTTATCGAGGAATGCTATAGGCTATATACTATCAGGCTACGACCCACGGGAGCTGAGCAGTAACGAAAAATGCGGGTGAAACCGCAGGGGACAGCTAGTTTATTATAAACCGAAAATATACAGTTAACTTTAAAACTAACTTAAATACTATAATTTTATTTAAAAAAATGCTATGTCATGCTTATCAGGAGATCGATTTTAAACAACCTAGTCGTTTGGTTCATTACCTGATGCATCGTGATAAGAAGTCTATGTTGTATTTTTAAGTTCAGGCATAGATCTGTTTAATTAATATTCTGTAAGTATTAAAAATATGAAAATTGTGTATTGAATTAAGGATTTTATTTAGCTTTACTTCGTATATTTGTTTGTTACTTTCAAACTCTGCGACAGTCTTTTCTACCACCTCTATTAAACCGATTCCTATGAAACTTTGTGTATACATTTGGTACGCGGTATAAACATTGATAATTTCACTTTGTCTACAACTAGAAAATATATAAATCCGTCAAGCCGGAACGAGCACAAACTTTTATTATTCAACATTTTCATAGAAATTCTGTTGCATTTTTAACCGACTTCTAAAAAAAAGGAGGAGGTTCTCAATTCGGATGTTTGTATTTTTTTTTATGTTTGTTCGCGCATATCTCCGTCGTTTACCAACCGATTCGAACAATTCTTTTTTTGTTTGAAAGGGTAGACTTCCCAAATGGTCCTATTGTCACAGGTTCAGGATGTGATGATGGTGTCATGCCGAAATCGAGGGAACTCCTCAATTTTTATAAAAAACGTACATTTTTATTTTGAAAGTTACTCTAAAACGTAGTCAGACATTGAGAATCTAACTAAAAAGTTAAAAATAAAAAGCTTTTTCCAAAAAAAAGATAACCGACTTCAAAAACTAAAAGCCCAAAAATAACTATTTCGGAAGTCGGTGGCTATTGTCTTCTGCCGGTCTATTTGATGTTATGCCACCGACTTCCTTTTGAAGTCGGTTATCTTTTTTTTGGAAAAAGCTTTTTATAAATATACCCGGTGAATTAGTTGCTATTGAGAGATGTTGAAACAGGTTCTAAATAAAGTGTAGTAACGAGTTGAAGGTGCTCTACCTTACAGGTTAAAAGTACAGGTTTTCTTTAACAATAACATGGAAGCTTAGTACTGCTGCAACTTTACCTAGGCCAACTACTAAGGCCAGTTCTCAAGTTCATTGATTAGTTTACTATCAACAAAATAATTAACTTTCTATTATAAAATTCTAAATTACGTAACGCTTTCCTAACGTCACTTTCAGAAAGTTCTAAACATGGGAATTAACCATAGTTATATGCAATTAACAAACATAAGCGAAAATGGAACTTCTCGAGCTTTCAATTAATTTCATCAATGTTGTACGTTCATTATTCTACGAATTAATCATTCGTGCTTACGTGATCTACGTAACAGAGCACCAGATCACCAAATATACGAATAAGTACCTATTCTAGTAGGTACTATAGTAGTCGGCATACACGTGCGAGCCACATTTCAGATCACCGCAGAAATAATTGGATAACACCTTCACCTACAAACATTAAAACAATGAAGTCTCAGTATACGTGGTGAAGAAAAAAAAATCGTTCCGTCCGAAAATCGTGATTATTTTTCTGAAGCGAGTGGAGCGGCCTTCGGCGGGGTAGTCGCGGGGCGCGCGGGGCGCGGCGGGAGGTCGGCATTGACGTCACACGCGCAAGCCAATCGCGCTCCACCTCGCTGTTCGAATTTGACTTAGTCGCGGGTGGCTTAGCTCTATCCCCATCGGGAGCTTTGGCTGTATAATTTCGGTGCCTTTGCATCTTGTTTGCTAGATATAGATTAGTTAGTTGCGTTCGACAACCTTATAGTAAGGGGGCACATGCACTGTTTGCTTTATCATTGTTGTCCACCTTACAAATAATATTGCCTTTAATTCTTTCTCTATATGTATTACCAAGCGTACCCGAAATAGTGCAAATCATCGTTCCATACTCACACTGGTATTAGTAGCGATAACGGAGCTCCCAATTTATACGTATTTCTCGGGATCCGACTCAGTGCAAGTGTGATGCGAAATAAAGCTCGGAGAGGGCTGAGATATATGTTTATGTGTTAATAATTGTTTGGTACCTACGTAGGTTATATACCTAGTTAGATCTATAGAACATAGGTATTGTTAAGGTGCTCCTAAACGGGCAATTTTTTACTGCAATTGTGTTGCTGCAACACATTGCCGGCATTGCCCGGCAATGTTTCCGAACTCTCTGCAATATTGCCGGTATTGCCGGGCAACACTTTTTGTATGACAAAAATTTGCTGCAATATATGGCCGAGCAACACCGGCAATATTGCCGGAGTTGCCGGGCCATGCTCAAAAAATTGCTGCAATAAAATTGCAGCAATTATGTTGCCCGTTTAGGAGCGCCTTTACGATAATGCTAAGATAAATGCACCTACTTTTAGGATCATCGTAAATACGCAGAGCACAACCGCGCTGTGAATATTTCCTTCTCCAAATTAACTTTAACTATGCAAAATGTCACAATACTCTTCGCCTGCATAATACTTAAATGGGCTAACTTTTTCTACACTGATATTTTAAGGTATTCATTTCTAATATACCCTATATTAGAAACGAATCCATACTATCTATAAATGGGGAAGTGTCTGTCTGTCTGTATGTTTGTCTTTCTTTCACGGCAAAACGGAGCAACGAATTGACGTGATTTTTTAAGTGGAGATAGTTGAAGGGATGGAGAGTAACATAGGCTACTTTTTGTCTCTTTCTAACGCGAGCGAAGCCGCGGGCAAAAGCTAGTTAATCATAAAACTAGGGGACCGATTTCAAATGATTAGATATCCTGTTCACCGGGGAAGGCCATAAACTATATCTCGCTACGTCAGCTAGTATTTTAATATAAAGTTAAGATTACATAATAAAAAAACTAATTAATCCAATAAGGTCCTTCTCTAACAGTAAATAATTTCTTAGAGTTCGACGTTAGATAACAGAAATTAGTTAGGTGCGTGGCACGAACAACTTAGTGAAAAATATTTATTGTATTTAAGGTCTTAAAGTGAAATTAAACACGTTTCAAACAATATTTATAGTTATATATCATACTACAAGTACGAGATGCGCTAAGAAGACTTCCCTTTAATCAATGAATAGATAAACAATAGACAATAATAGATGACCATAAAGGTACTGAAATAGTTTATGACAGCGCCAGTGAGATCAAACGGTGCTGCTCTAGTGGAGCTACGCGACACCTGCGCTGACGCAGGTAAACAATTACCTGATACAGAATATAACTTGCCAGTATGTCCGACATATTGAAAAGTCTTCGGATTGTACCCGGAAAAGAAAGTTTTTAGGATTTTATTCACAATATCGGCCCTAATTGGATTTTAGGTAATGAGTAAGGATTTCGAAAGGAAATGTCTCGTATAAAAAAAATTCTAGACCTACAGTAATTAGTGCCTGTTTTATATTAATTAAATTATAATAGTGTACTATCATATACACATTTTATCTCAAATTATTAGTGAAATCGGCAGAAGTAAAACTAAAATCTACAGTAAATGGTATAAACTCGATCAACGGCCAACATCTATTCATACAACTTTAACACTACCAACCTCTTAAACAAAAAACTCATCAAATAAATAACTTCATACTGGCCGGCTGGATCATAATTTAACAGAAGTAGGCCCTAGGAGCGAGCCTTGAGATAAATACAAGTGATGACGTCACGCGGTGGGGACGGTAAATCTTTCCAACTAGCAACACATCAGCTGCGGCCGTAAATGTTGCAACAGAGATGTTACTTATACAGCAGTGAGTGCTAGTAGCGTGGCACTGAGAGGCCCTATAGATCGGATAAACATTTGAGAAGTGGCCGTGGCGAAAGCTATGGCAAGTTTTGTTGGTTTCTCGTGACGTGCAATGAAAGTTATATGAAAAAATAGGAATGTCTCTAGTTTTTAGGTGCGACTACTATTAACTATGGACAAATTCCTTTAAAGTATCGACGAAATGGATGATTAAAATTTATAAAACCAGATTCGCACACTTATCGTAAATATATGTCGGTTTAATAAATCAAAAGGTTTAAATAACATAAACCTTTCTCTCGAATCACTTAACTATTGATGATATATTGAATTTAAGGTTGGCTTTCAGCCTGACCGGATCTAGCTGAAAACTAGTTTCTTATGTGGAACGAGTGCCTATCAGACCTCCACAACCAAATTACTGGGTATCTAACTAAATACCGTTTAGTTAGATTGGTTAGGACTTTTTGGCTGGTTTTTGGTGACTACCCGTAACCTGTAAGGACAGTCTATATACTTGGGACAACCGGGATCAACGGCCTAATGTGCTTGCGGGGCACGAGATGTCAGTGACGTACGACTAAAGACTTTTTTTTTTTTTTTTACTGTAAAGACTTAGAAAGCACATATGAGTATGAATTAAAAGGGTTCCATTGGCGCTTGGCCGGTTCTTATATTCGTAACGACTGTCTATCTAGTGACATTTGGGATCAACGGCTTTACATGTTGTCTAAACCATGTTAATTGCATCCTAGATGAACTTGTTACATCGGTACTTGAACGGTTTTTAACCCGAACCTTAAGTATTAGAGGCGAAGGCTTAGCCACTAGGCGATCATGATTCCTTTGCGAAACTCCTTCCAATCGTCAGTAATCCACATTTCTGAAATAGACACTGCTACGACAGTAAACACAGTTAAAAATAACCGTCAGTTACCGCTCGTGACGTTCGCACTTATGTGTTACGGAAAATACTAGTTTCGCAACATTTTATACAAGTCGGGAATAGAACCGGAGTACATTAAGTACCATACGTATACTGTGCTACAATGAACCCGTTACCGTTTGTTGTATATTTTGTAGGTTTCTTTTGGAAAAGTGGTACCTAGTTATTAATATAAATTACTTTAGAAATAATTCAGTTAAAATGTTGCAGTCTGTGTCTTTATTGTTGTAGTCAATCTAAGGTTAAGTTATTGTTTACTGTATGAGTTGACCAAATTATTATTTGTTGTTTGATTCAACTTGACAATCGACCGATGTTTCTGTTACGAATGTATTATTATGTATTACTAGCTTTTGCCCGCGGCTTCGCTCGCGTTATAAAGAGACAAAAAGTAGCCTATGTTACTCTCCATCCCTCCAACTACCTCCACTTAAAAAAATCACGTCAATTCGTCGCTCCGTTTTGCCGTGAAAGAAAGACAAACATACAGACAGACACACTTTCCCATTTATAATATTAGTAAGTATGGATAACATTTATTTCATGTGCACTTTATATCTATACTGTTTATCTTGGACAAGCTCACTAACATCGTAAATGATCGCGATTAAACCTTAACTAATGTTAATTATAAGATTTAAATAACCAATCCGCCTAGAGCAAGCTTTAGAGGCCCTTCCTTAAAAGGGGAAGAAAGTCCGGTGGTACTTTTATTAATAAACTTTTCATTATGAACACATATATGAAAGAATAAACTCAGCACACGCACAACATCGTTTAATATTAGTTTTGGAGTGAATTTGAAAATCGGATGGGGTAAAATAAATAAATAAATATACTGGGACAACTCACACACGGTCATCTGATCACAAGTTAAGCTATGCTTAGAGCTTGTGTTATGGTAACCAGACAACTGATATACATACTAAAATAAGGTAAAGAACGGCTGTACGTAATATAGTAGTATCCATTTTCAAAGTACGAGTATTTCCTTGCCAGTGAAGCAACTGGTGATTTACTTATATAGACAAAGCGAGAATTAAAAGAATCTTAGTTAAACAATGCAATTACTTTTGATAGGTACCAAAAACCGTTGTATACCGTTCGAAAATCACGACATTTCTGGCCCAGACTTAAAAAAGTTTAGCTACAACTTTCAAACATTACCAAAGCCCACGTAAGAAATTAAACAAAAAACTCAACCAGAAATTGGCACGGAATAGTGTTTTGTAGAAAAAATCACTCTCCGGTTCGTTGACCCATTTAAGAGTGTCTACATAACTAATCACTCATAATAATTCATAATATTCCGGGCTAGTGGTCGACGATGGTCGGTGGTGGTCGGTGATGGTCGGCGCTGGTCGGCGCTGGGAGCGCTCTGACGTCACGAGTGACACAGTTCGAGCGAGCGGAGCACACGACCCGGTTTCACGGCGATCGAGATGAGAACCGCCCTATCATCACACACATTTTAACTAAATATATACGGTTTAAAACTGTTATATGTAAACTTTCACGTTCGTATCTGGTTCGAAGCCGGTTTTGTAACTTTTTGTCGTGTTCGTGTAGCTTTGCTCTTATCTGAATGCTGTTCTATCCTTTTGTCTAGTTTCATGAAGTATTGTTTTTTTGACTGGCCAACATTCAAATCTCGACGCTAGACAGATTTTTGTTTATCGTTATTTAGTAAGATAGAACTCCAAAATGATGTTGACGTGAAAACCTTCAGAATTAAAAAGCAATGCAGAATTAAAATCTAGATCTCAGCACAGCAAGAGACTTTGAAAAGATTCAAGACCCAGATTATGTTGCAATATTTTGATGACGTTACATTTTAGAGCCAGGTGGGGTCTACAAAAATCGGCAAGATAAAGAAGTGAAAAACCAAATCAAAATGGTCAGAAGATCTTTAGCGCTCTCATAGATCTGAAAACTCAACAAAATTTGCTTCTTGCCCGGCCTAACCTACGGTGCACAAAGTTGAACGTTACGCTTCAAAACTCAAAGACAAGTCATCGGCAGATGAGCAAGGATAGTCACTCATTACTCATTGGAGACCTGGAGGAGGAAATCGCCACCGAGGTTGACTGCAGCAAAGGTGCTGTGATGATCTCGTAATGTTTACAGACAGGTGGGATCGGAGCATAAGGCTAGGACTTTTGTCCAGTAGTGAAACTATCTTAAAACTGATCCCTAACGACAAGATATAAAGTGATCGTATAAATTCCATTATTTCCTTTTGAAATACTGAACCATAAAAGATAGATCTCTGCCCTCCACTGGACGTAATAGGCTGAGAAAGTACACTTTGACCATAATACCAATATATATAGGGTTAAAAAGTACATCAGTCCTTGGATGATAATTTATTAGCAGTAATTATCAATAGAGTTAAAAAACTGAAGTGTTTAGAACTAATAGAAGCCCAGCTAACGACATTGGCTCGTGCTAATTTCCTTCCATTACATCTAAATCAATTTGAGACTTATTGCTCGCCCATGGGAAATTTCAACCGGGCTGATCCGTGGTTAGTGGAGATAAACTTTTATCTTAAAATAGAAGTAATACGTCATAAATACAATCATGATGACGTCGTTAATTACTTGTACCACTAGTCTATGTTCTCTTCAGGTTTTACTCAACATTAAAAATATATATTTTTTATTCATACTATTGACCACAGAATGCATGTTGCATTTTTTTAAATTAGAGACATTACAAAGAATAAACGTATACAATGGTTTTATATGCCCACTGCTAATCCAATAACATAGTTACAAGCGTAAAGAGTACATGATATTTAATTTATATAAAAGTTTAGAACTAAGCAATTCAATAAAAGTACGCATCGGTCTATAAATAGCTACGCGCTACGCCGTTGCTACGCGGACCTTGCTACGAAGCGGCGCGGCACATGCTCGTAGCACGTTGTTTATTTTATATATATTTTTGCATTTTGTAGATTTGGAAGGTTGTATAAGGCAACATTATTTATTTTTGTAGGTTTCAAAAGGTTATTATTACATTATTAATTAATCTACAAGTGTTTTCCCGTTATGTGAAACTTCCTCAGCGATTAAAAAAAAATCATAGACGATCTATAGAGCTTTTCCTATAGATAGGTATCTATAGAAAAAGCTCTATAGATTGTCTATGATTTTTTTCTATCGTCAATGACTCATTTCATTTCCTAGCTCACATTATTCCACTTTCCACTGCTTCCAAAAGCCTTTTAAAGTCGCACATAATTTAAATTGCCAATTTTTTTCAAATAAATATTTCAATTAACCTTCGAACACACGTGATTCGAGAGACAATAGAAAAACAATAGCAGCGCGACAGCCGGCTGTCGCTTGGTCGTCGAAACGTTAATTTTAATCTTGTTAAGTATTAAACATGTCACTTAAAAATAAAAGTATTGAAATAAAGCGTCATGCACGTCATTACGCTAGTGCATAGTGGGGCGAGATCGGCGAGAATTAGGTCGAATAGGGCTGACGTCACGGGCATACAGCCTCGTTACCGACAGAGGGGACGGGGCCCGTGCTACGTTCTGGCGTATTGTACCAGTAATTACATATATTAACTCATATATTTAGTGGGATTAGGTATTCTTATAATTTTAATTGTAGCTATAGTTTTAATTATATTATTGACTAAGTAATGCGAAGGGATTAAAGTGAAACGCCGAACACTTTTTGCAGTCTTTTTTTTGTGCACATATTTAAAAGTTAATACAGAAAATATGAACGTATCAAAAATTGTACCAAAAGTCGATTTTACCGAGGTGTGACGTCAGAGCTACGTACGCACCACCGTAATCCTTATTCCACAATTTGGAACGTATTTTTATTTGGAACGTTCCGTTTGACGCGCGCCCGTTAAAGTCAAGTAGGACGTCTTGCAATGTTAACTCCTATTCTACACATACAGCCGGGTTATTTCCGTCCGTGCGTACAGGAATACTGGTGTATTTTAGTTTTAACTTTGATATAAATAGAACTATTGTGAGTGCCGAGAATGACCCACATTCACATCATTGCCAAATTTTAATAGCTCAAAATTTAGGAAGAGTAATTGCTGTTTTATTTCGTTGACATCGTTTTTTTCAGCTGGTAATGTATTAAAGTTGTAGTGTTTTCGTGTTTATGTTTCACACTGGTTTAAAAATACTTTGGTAGGTAAATGAAAGATGTAGTCAGTCTGTTTAAAGGTGCGGTTCTGTAAGAGCTTTTAAAATTATTTTAATTTATGAATATTGGTATTCGGAAACTGCTATCTCGGTTTGAATGAAAACATAACTATTTTTATGTGATTTATGATTTAATACATTACTCGTTTGTAAGGCCTCGGTGAATGTCTACACTTTATCTTTGTCTGTACTTTAAAATCCTACTACAAAACTCGAATAAACACAATTTATTTGACAATAGGATAGTAAGCCAATTTTATTCTAATTTGAGAAAGTGAATGACAGGGTTGTCATCCATTATTTCATTAACGAATGCTAGTTGAAAATGTATCCAAACATACAAAAACGGCTTAAAATCAACAAAAACATAAATTCTACGAATCAGAGACAGTTAAACTGAAGTGCACCTATATTTTAATGAGGAGCAGTCGCTTATTGAGGCAACACTTACCCCGTACTCGCACTAATGACCAGCCATTCAGGCCCGCTGCGCAAGAGTTTGTTCATATCATTAAGCCGACAAAGCTCAACAAAAGGCGAGTGCAACAGAACTGCATTAATAATTGAATGGCAAACTTACAGAGACAATGCTTTCTCGGCTGATATAAATAATAGATCGCACAGTGTAACCGGTGTGAGAAGCGAGGACAAAGTTTCACCCATTGTGCAAGTTCTTTTGTTATTGTGCAGCCGTATAGTGAATTTTGTGCCTGGATATGCTTTGTGTGCTTTGTTCTAGTACAGGTGATGAGACATTATGCGCTAGTTAAAGTGGTTTAAGAAAACGCAGTCAAGCGCAAGGACCTTTGTTGTTATAGTGTACGCGAGTAAATTTAAACTTTTCCAATGTGAATGTATGAATCGCGATCTATGAAAGTATATTTCGGAAGTTGCAACTAGTTTAAATTTATTTTACTTGTAGTTAATTTGTTTAACTGCTATTTAATTGTTTAAATTGACATTGATTATGAAAACAAAAATTTTGCCTAATCCTTTTTTGCTTTAGGGTAGAAATGTTGCCAAACATTGACTATATTATTTCAATAGAAGCTTTAGAGTAGTAGTATTGTAATTTACAATGAGATGTTACCACGATCATTAATTCATCCTAAAGCTTTACATAACTACACACAGATCGTTATAACAACTCGGAACTTGGGACTATTTAGAAAAACATACAACACAGAGGTCAAGAAAAAGCAAAAAGAAAGCTAAAGTAAACAGTGCAGATATAGCCTCGTTTGAGAAGTGGCACAATATGTAACAAGTAAGGCAGTAATGAGGACGAGCCAGTGAATTCTACGCTTAAAGTAACATCGCAGTGCACCACAAAGAACAAATTAAAGCCGCGGTGAATCCGCGACATTTACATCGCGCACAAAGGCGGCAAGTGCTCGGTGTCGCAAATCTACGCTCCCTTTGACTATACAGTTTGAATGCAGCGCACTGTGCACCGGCTGAATGAAAGCGTGCTTTTGCGTCCGTTCAGTAACCTAGTTTGAAAAATTATCGCAATGACGTTGTTCTTGAAATATGGATTCAGTTTGAATAATGTCGTAACTCTTACCATGAATACATTAAGGTTTACTCTAGGTATTACTTCCCTATTCAAACAAATAAAATGTAACAAAGGAATAAAATTTACAATTCTATTTTTGAGTATCTTTTTGGCACGCCCCCTTATCGACGAAGAGGGTGCTGCACTGTTAGGTGCAGGGGCCGGGGGCCCAGAGCAGTGAGGGGGGGGGGGGGGCACCATTGACGCGCGTCTCTCAATGGCAATAGAACTGGGTCATCACCGTGTGACGTCAGGGCTGGCCTACATACGCCGGGCGTAGCCCCGGTACCAACAGCCAGCTTGCTTGTACGAATTCAACTTTTTTTAAACTCTGGTTGCAAGACCAAGGAGTTCTATATTTAGAACGTCAATAGGCTTTTGTGGATTTGAAAATAAACACGTGCTTTATTTTTTGCACTTGAGGGCTTTGCGGTTTACCTTCGTAGGCAGTTTCGTTTATGGAAGTTTCATTTTCTTATTGGATTATATTTACTTTATGATTTTTAAGGTGGAGGACTGTTGTTAATTAGGTTTTCACTAGTTTAGTGTCTAGGTGGGTTATTTATTCCTGTATTAAAACCTATTTTTACTTTGTTCCATTACAATAAGTTATTTTGGGTTAAAGATTTTATATCTAATTTTAGAACTTTGATCTCATCCAAAAATAGCCTTGTCATAGCATGTCACACACTGCCCACGACGCCGACGCCGTCATTAAAACTAATGGTAAATACTCATCCACTGAGGTGTTTCCTGAACGCCTACGAGCTTACTACTCAAACTAAAACAACTTGAACTCAAATTAATAAGACTTACAGTTTATATTCATTTGTTGGGAAAAAATGGTTCGATTAAAAATTTACGTTAAAGACTAGGTGCGCGACAATTGTAAAAGAGTTGCTGGTAACGAGTTCTTTCTGTGGGTATTTGAGTGCTTTATGTGGGTATTTGAGTATGTTTCTTGGTAAGTTGAGTTCATTCTGTAGTTATTTGAGTTCGTTATATTGGATTATTGCTTGAATAAGTCGTATATAAGTTCGCTGGTTCGTTGCTGGTTCCTGGCGTTTTTATTAAGAGACTGTTGTGTAGTAAGATTTGAATGTACTGTCAACGGCATCCTCAAGGGACAGATCCAATTTATGTCGCGTAAATAAACATTACATATTTTTTCATTAATACTAATAAGCATTATAGAATGGTAGAGATAGTTTGTTAGAAGTATTGCTTTGAAAATGCTGATCTGACTTAGACAGTTACAGTACTGCCAAGTACTATGTTTTATTTAACAATATCCTTTACTACCTCGCGGGCGAAGTAGCAAACAGAAACTAGTCTAACTTAATACAGCTTTATTAGGTCTGCTTTTGTTCTAGTTTCTTTTATCCTTTCCTGACAAAATCAACCTATTTATAGTCCTTAGCGTAGTTACCTCTAGTACCTATGTGTTCCCAAATTGTAGTTCAAAGTATCAAATTCATTAATTTCAATAGTCAAGTGAAACCAACCTTGTACAAAGCCCGTACCTACTCAAAATAAAGTTAATTCAATTCTATTCTATTGAACAATAGATATCGCCACTGTAACCGAACACCGGCACGTCATAATCATCTGATAAGTGATAAGCGCACACAACAATACACGCGCCTTCTGTGACGTCACACCTTTATTCAAAACAGATGTCCTAAGGCTGTATCCGCACGCGGCGACAATAAGTTGTCCATTTCCACACGTCGCATCCCTTATCGTGCGGCACAAAGGCGCGCTGCGCGGGCGTGGCGGCGGTCGGACGCGCATTGTGTCGCCGCGCGGCGTATTGTCGCGCGACACGTGTCGTGTGTCGAGATAGTGCGCGTCAACGCGACATAATGAACGTTATTGTTGTTTTGTTCGCGCGATGGTTTTGTTTGAAACTGTCTTGCATGTTGCACTGACAGTTTGTTCTGCAGTCCCTTCACGGCTATTGTTCTGACGTGTGACGGCATCGCGCGGGCGTGTCGACGAGCCCTTTTAGCTCTGTGTAATGTTGTACAATATGTATTGTGGAAAAATACGTTCACCGTCGAGATACGGCGGGCGACGCCTATGTCACTGTGTTAGCGTTTTGTATTATGTTCAACATTTAAGATATAATATCTAGTTATACTAAGACAATAATGCATTTATATGTAAAACGTAGGTGTCATTAAGAAAACGTGACAATACCGATTAACGTATACGGAATTGAAAGCGAAGCACATGTAACACCAACATCATTCGAAGCTAATCCTAGCAATAACACGTTATAAATATAGAAACCAACCGTTATATTTGTATAATTTACTATGACCTCAAATGCGAAAATCTAAAGTTATTCTTACGAGGACCTTGCAGTAGTGACGTACAACGCCGTAGTAAACGCTTCACATAAATTACTGAGCACCAATGAATATAACAAACTATAAATATTATAAAAATCTAACAATCGTTTTGTGCATTGTAATCCTAATACTACGCCGTAGTCTGCTACGAAGAATTAATATAATTTGCTACGCCTACTTTCTACGGTGCTACGCGGACCTTGCTACGAGATGCTACGGTAACATAACATTGACAGACGCGTATACGTATATTAAAATATGAACTTAAGCTTCACTTCACTGTTGTATAGTTATGTTCAAAAAGCAGGAAGGTAAACGGTATCATATCGATATTTTTTAAACTTGGATATTTTGCAATATTTACTGGTTACCGTTTTACCTGTCCTTGGTTATTATTATTCGTGATTACTTTGAAAGGTGAGCATTTTATTTTGTATACTAAGCTCATTTATTGGACATTTAATGTTTACCGATAAACCAAAAATGCGGTTCTAATAAGGTAGAAAAGAGAGAAACTATATATGTTATAAATACTCATAATATATTGTGTTTGTTGATAAAACATTGTCTATTAGTTTTAATTGATAGTTGTGTCTAGGTGGGTGGAATAGAAAGTTAATTTTGGACAATATTCTTCTGGCCTTTTTCAAAGATTTTTAAGAGATTCGTTTATTTCGTACTAGCTTCTGCCCGCGGCTTCGCTCGCGTTAGAAAGAGACAAAAAGTAGCCTATGTTACTCTCCATCCCTTCAACTATCTCCACTTAAAAAATCTCGTCAATCCGTCGCTCCGTTTTGCCGTGAAAGAAAGACAAACAGAAAGACAGACAGACAGACAGACACACTTTCCCATTTATAATATTAGTATATGGATAGTATGTATTATATTTACTAAATTCAGAAATCTTTTTAGAACGTATGGTAACCTAAAAAAATATCACTTCTAGGCTGTTTTCAATGTAAAGTAAAGTAAAAATAAACTACGATCTTATTATTAATTTAATAGCCAACAAATATTTTAGTACAAGTAAACTGTACATATTTTATGTTTTAGCTGTCTTTAGGGGTTCATCTGCGTTATTTTAGGTATCTGGTGACTGCTTTTCTCCCACAGATTATAACGTGATATTATGTTGCCTAAGTTTTATTCAGTGTAGAAAGTGTAGTGCGAAATTTCATCAAAATTCGTTCAGAAGATTTATTTTAAATTAGTAACAAACACCCAAAATATATTCAGAATCCTCACAATCTATGACATTTTTATTATTTATAGGAAAGGATATTTTACACAAAACGTTACAAATTTTTATTATTAAAGAAATTTTTGTTTCGTGACAAATTTTTATTATTAAAGAAATTAGTTCTTTAATAATAAAAATTTGTCACGAAATCTAAACGTAAGTCAATCGTGTCTACTTTAAGTTGTGGTTTTTCTAAAAATTAACCCTACTGCACTTTTTTTCAAAGTCATGAAAGCCAAATTTTCAGTGACGAAAACCAGAAGCACCGCTAATAATTAATATTGACAAGTCCCAAAGAAACAATTCGATAATTTTGAATCCTGCAACGAAATTAATCTTATAAACAACACATAGGAGTAAGTTGTGTTACGTAATTTGAGAAGTAGGTGTGACTATGTCCAATCAGCACCATCTACGACTCAAAAATCGAACAGATTCCCATGTTACACACCCTTAAGCTGATTAAAATTAAAACACGTAAAAACGAAAAGCTTAAACGAAAGAGAAAAATGTTTTGTCGACCCTGTGTTTTGGCTTAAACTAAGACCATTACATTAGATTAACAGTAAACTAATGTTAAAAATGAAATCTTAAGAAGGTAATAACTTGACGACATTAAAGATGCAGTGACTGAGCGATCGACTGCTATGCCACGTGTCACAGGTTCGACCAGTATGGGAAAGCTATTTGCATGGTTTACAGGTAGCTCTTCTAATTATTATGTTTGTGAGTGTGAGTTAACAGAAAATTCTAGTATGGGCCAAAGTTTGAAAAAACATATAGATATTGGAGTTAAATGTGAAAGCGACTTGCCAATCCATACTAATATTATAAATGGGAAAGTGTGTCTGTCTGTTGTCTGTCTGTCTGTCTGTATGTTTGTCTTTCTTTCACGACAAAACGGAGCGACGAATTGACGTGATTTTTTAAGTGGAGATAGTTAAAGGGATGGAGAGTAACATAGGCTACTTTTTGTCTCTATTTAACGCGAGCGAAGCCGCGGGCAAAAGCTAGTTTATGTAACAATTATTCAATCTCATTTATTTCGTCAACACAGGGTACATACAAAAGATGTTACAATAAATAAGATTTCAGCTGTGTCTCGCCCAAAGGCATCCAAAGCAAATATACATTCATAAAAGATCTGTGTGTGAAGCACACAGTTGTCTTGACAGCTGGGCACTGGTCTAAGTAGATGCTAATTCTTACTTAAGTCTAAGTAACGTGTATAAGTAATGCTAGTAGGTTCAGGATCTCTACCTAAGCTCCTGTTACCTAATTTTCATTACTATTACCACCTAAACATACTTATGGAAAAGCAATAAAGATATTGAGTATTGATACATTTAAATGGTATACATCAGGCAAGCGGGAAGGCAGTCTAGCTTTTACTATCTTAACCTTATCAGCTCAGAAATAATGTTAGTTTTGAATACAATCAGAGTACCGCGTAAGGAGTAAACGAAACGAAGGGATTTAATTACAAGCACACGACACATATATCATCTTTGTCTCAGGAATATCAACGTTCTGCAATGTCTATTACCTTATTATTATTAATGAAGGGCCTGTTGACCTAGTGGTTAGTAACCCTAACTGCTAAGCCGGAGGTCGTGGGTTCGATTCCCACCCAGGACAAACTTTGTGTGATGAGCATGATTGTTTGTTCTGTGTCTGGGTGTAATTTATCTATGATATGTATGTATTTATAAATTATATAACAAGCTTTGCTTAGTTTGGGATCAGATGACCGTGTGTGAGTTGTCCTAAGATATTTATTTATTTATATTTTATTATTGCCAATATCTATAGGGGGCAGTAACCACTCAACACTAGATGGACCGTTCATAGTTTGTCATCCAATCTTAACTAATATTATAAAGCTGAAAATTATGTTAGTCTGATTGAATATGCAAATCTTAAAAAGTTCCTGATTAAAAAAATATATTTTGGGTTGGGTAGCCTATGTGTCCAGGAAGGCTGTAGCACCACGCTACGTCTTACGGGAGCAGAGAAGTAACCAAAGAAATCGCGGGCGATAGCTAATGACATAAATAAAAGGGATCACAATATTTTTTTTGCATTATATCTTACTATTTACTGTCATGCTGTGTCAGCTATATTATTTAAATATTAAAATCTCTTTTAAAGCTTAGCTCTTTTCTAACTATGCATTCCTACTAACCCTCTTTGAAGTACTAAGTAGCACTTACTCGCTTAAGCATCGTTAACCATGCTTTTGCTTGAGATAGAAATAAATATTCAAAGAGAGAAAAAAAGAGAGAAAATATATGAATTCAAAGTCAAAGTCAAATCATTTATTTCCATTAGACCCAAAAAAGGCACTTTGAAACGTCATACTTATAAAACAAAAGTGAATCTACCGCCCATTCGGAAATGTTGTTACGTATGGAGAAGAATGGGCAAGAAACTCCATACTTACTCTTTTAAAATAATGTTGTTACAATATTATTATTTGTAAATTTCAAATAGATTATATTTATATATCTTTTTATTATATTAGTTTGATTCTTAACGATTTTTAATGAACGTTTGAAAGAGACTTTAACCAGGGACAACACGGCTCAAACTCTACTTTTTTGAAAAAAAATTTAAATTTGGATAGATTATAAATGATATTTACTTATTACCTCCTTATAGACATTTATACGCCTACGAGGCAAAACATAGTGCACCAACACACATAAATAATTTGAATCTTGAATCTATGTGACTGTATGTATATGAATGACATTATTATTTTTAATTTAAACTTATTTTAGTGTAATTTATTGACATGCCTTGATAATTGAAATTTCTTATTTGTGATGATTTTGTACGCCAAACATTGGCAAAACATAGTGCACATATTTCTGACATTTCCATCTGTATTTCTGTATTCTACCTATGTTTTACAAAATAAATGATTGATTGATTGATTGATTGATTGATTGAACACGGCAATATTATTTAACTTAGCTATCCATCTATACTATCTAATTACCTAGGAAAGATACTGTGTATTTCTATTACGACTAAATCATGTAACAAATTTTGATGAAACTTGGTAAGTCTAGGTAGAAAGCTTGAATCCTAAGTAAGAATATAGGCAATATACCAACATTTACGCCAATAAAGTCGCAGGCATTATCAGTACGAATATAACTTGACAAGAACTCACAAAAAACCTACATCGACTGGGGTTGTTCCGTCAGTTGATGCCTTTTTCATTTTGCCTAAGTGTGGTGTCTTTATGTCCAGACCCAAGCTACAAGATCCCAATGTACCTTAATTACATTAAGGCGTATATAAATTATAACACGAAAGTATACAGACATTCTACAAACGTATAAATAAACTACATGTTTTTACTGACAGAGATGATAAGTTACTGATATCATACCTTTTAAACATTGGAAAAGTGCGAAAAAATACTATAAGGCCAAAATACTACAGTTATATCAATAACTGTTTCGGTTTATTTAACATATAAGAGAAACCATCTTTTTTCACTTATCTGATTCCCTGGTAATTCTAAAGTGAAATAAATATTTTGAGTTTGAAATAGTCTAAGTAGTTATAGTTAGTTATATGGATATTTTAGAATTCGGGAAAATACCAGAGGAAGGATACATATGATATTAAATGACAAATCCGAGTGTTTTGATAATGTTTAGGTAAAAACTCATCAGCAAATTTTCCGTCCGAATTATTAACAATTTAAAAACCAGATTACATTATTACTTTTAATCATATGGAGTGAAATTATTATTGATTATTTTTTATGGAAATGTAAACTTATGTAACTAACTTATAGCTTTCACCCACGGATTATTCCAAGACCTATTTTACCACTTTGTGGTAGGAAATTCATAAAATCCTTTCTTAGTGGTTATCTACTCTTTAAAAAAAACACACCCTGCAAGTTCCATGACTCTAGGACCAGCGGTTGAAATGAATTAAAATCAACTTTATTTTGTAAATAGGTTATATGTATAACACTTTTACACGTCAATATTTTGTTTTTTTTTATTTTAATCGAACGATGGAGCCGGTGTTTCGTAACTGACTACTCTGAGAAGAAACATCCGAAACAAACTCAGAGGTCAAAGTCTCTTTTAAAGTCCATACAATTGTATTGGTCAAATTATGCGAGGATCATGAAGGTTAATGACTGTATATCTTTGGGTTCTATCTCTAAAGAGGTGTGTTTAACAACTTAAGACTAAACATTATCCTGGACAACTCATAGAATGCTGCACACTACTAAAATACCAGAACAGAGAAGGCACAAGCATTAATCTCCCGCTCACTTTAGGCGAACTGTCGACTTTGTTTCGAAGTCTAGGTTTCACGCGATGTTTTACGTTAGCTATTACACTAATAACTTTACTTGACTTTAGTAAGAGCTAGTAAAATACTAAAATATCGGATTAAAAATCACCTTATCTAAGGCATTCATTACTTTTTAAAAGTCTGCAGGTAACTGTTAGATAGCAATTAATTTTCACATTTCTTTAACTTTCCCGTTTCCTTAATTCGGTTCTACTTTGATGATATTAGATTAAGTCATTAATAAAGGCAAAATTTACATTATTTGGTCTTATATTTTCAAAAACATTGCTTCGTGGTCATATGGAAGGCATAAGTGGATATTGCCACTGATGTATCGATCTAACTAGTAGTTTCGCGTTTTGGTTCCGGAAATTAAGTAATAAGTGAATGTTTCCACCGAGTTGGGCGTAGTGTGGAGTAGCCGTCGTTTCTCTTTGCCCAATCCCGTTGGGACGCGGCGTGAAGATCGATACGCGAGTCGGAGCTACGCAGCTCGGCCGAGATCTTCTACTGTTACTATTTCATCTGACGTACCTACTGGAACAACCTAATGTAATCATTAATAATTATTATTCAAATGTTCTCCATTTTTAATGAGTACTTTAGAGTTATTTTACCTTTAATCTAAACGTTATCTCGGCTTTAAAAATGTAACTAACTATTATTTTAGTTAACAATGCGCGATGACGTGACGTAGGGCTCAATATTAGGAGGAAAAAATGGTTGCCTGTAAAGTCGGTTTTACGGGCGAAGATTTTACGTGACAACGTCTTTTACCGATCATAGTTGAGTGGGAGAGAGACGCAAGGCATTCGGCGGGCCTCTCTCTCGTTCGGTGACTCATCGTAACGTTACCGAGCGTTACACTTTTTCATAAGTGACTCCCAGCCGCAACCTAATTTAAGACGTTGTCACGTCAAAAACTAACAGGAATATTTGTGATGTAATGTAACTAAGGAATAACGTACGTTACTATGATTAACAAATATTTTGTGGTTTCGCTAGTAGTATCAGTATTAGTTTCAAACTCAATATCGAATGTACGAACGTAAGCCACGGACTTCGAGGACGAACAGCCTCTTCCGTCACAGTCTCTTACACGTTAACATAATACGTTAAGTACACTCAACGAGTACGTATTGGCGTGTCGTAAGCTTCGTAAACGTCAGAATCAAGAAGAAAGCATTCATCGATTTTCAGTTTGTCGTAACATTTTAGTAAAGTTACTTCAAGGGACCAAAACAAAATGCGCAAAAACAAGATGTCTTCTCATCTCGGGCCTAATTATGAAGCGAGTGTGTCATGGAGGAGGCGCGGACACCCTGCGGCTAATGGTCACTTACCACCACGACACGTTCACATGGCGCTTACAGACACGAGCGGGGGATGCAGCGCCGCGCCCCGCCCCGCGCCACCGCTACGAAAAAACCTCTTACAAAACAGATCGATCGATATGCTCCCGAATGCTCACTCGCTTGCCACCGACACCCTCGACTTTCAGCTGATTTACCCCAGCACGTCCACCCGCAGACTCACACGACACCTGCTCCCCCTCCCCCCCGCACATGCACCACGACCAGCTACTGCGAGGAGCCACATGCGGCGCGGCTCCTGCGTCCTTGAAATTTCAAGTGCAAGGCGATACAGGGCGAGCACGCGACGCGTGCACGTGAACACGAGCGAGGCTGGTCCGGGAGCGAGGGCCGGGCGCGCCGGGGCGTATCGATCGGGGCGGCCGCCGGGGCGGACACGCCCGGGGCCGGGCGCGGGCTCCGGGTTGCATAACGCGCTGGTCGTGCCGGCGGCGGGCGCGCGCCGAGCCGGTATCGACGCGCGCGGGGCGCATGCGCGACGCGTACCTTCGCAGCCGTAGCCCTGCCCGATGAGGCCCCACAGCAGATCCGAGCAGTGGTGGCAGTACGTCGGCTTGTGGAAGGTCTTCTTCGCGAAGGAGTGGGTGCGATGGGGCGCGGGCGCGGCCTGCGCCATGGCGGGCGCGCGGGCCGGGCCGGGCTGGCGCGCTACTCATGCCGCGGCGCCCAGGGGCGCGCCGCGCTCTCCGAGCGGCTGTCGCGGCCCACCATCGCGGCGCGTCTGCCGCCCGCGCCCCGGCCGGCCCGCGCACGCGCCTCGCCCCGCCCCCGCGTCCCGCCGCGCGCCACGCGCAGCGCCGCACGCAGCCTCGACCTCGTGCCGGCGGCAGGACTCACTACACACAATCGATTTCCACTCTTATCTCTGGAAACGTTCCTCAACTTATGACACTTACTCACAATAGCCTACGGTGAAGCTTTTCTCTCTTTGTGAATAACAACGGTTTGTGCCGATAACCGCGCTGTGTTATAATGAATGCATACAACAGCCTACTTCTGCCGTGTGCTCGTACTGTAACAATTATATGGGTCTCGCAGTTGAGCTTTAGATTGTCGATTGAAACTTGTTTTGATGGGAAACTTGTGATTTGGGTTTGGAGGTTTTGAACAGGTGGTGGAATCAAAAACAAAAAACAGTTTTGTTTCCTAAAGTTGTTCGAATTATATTTGAATTGGATTCTAACAACTATGTACTTTAAATATTTTTGTTAAAAATAATATAGCGAACGTCGCTACAAGTATAGGGCGCGCGGCGCCTGCGCGGTGCCGCCCACCAATCGAAAAAGCTCTTGTTTACAATTTAAGAGGCGCAGCATCCTCGCGGCGCGGCCCGACACCCAGACGCCACTCGCGCGTACAGCGCCACAGCGCGCATCAACACATCACAGCGCACACCAAGCTCATGTACTACAATCACTACTCATTATTGTACAACTCCATATTTGAAATGCAAACACCGACATTTCTAAATTAAAAATAAATGTACACAAGGTACACAATTCTGTTTTTGAAATGCGAACACTGACATCAGTACTTTTTAAATAGGCTGAATAGAGAAAGGTTCCCAGGACTATTGTATAAAGTCACGTCAGCCATGCCTGCCAGCAGTAAAGAGCATGGAGGGTAGAATTTATTGTTTATGATATTTATTAAAGCTCTTAACTTCAATTATTTTTAACTAAAAGCTGTACATTTATTGATGCTACTAGAAGAAGTATAATAACATTTTATTTTGGTATTTTTTTTGACGTTGTCGGCAGAACTGTAACTAAATCGAATAAAGTTAGTCTTATAAACAACCGTCTTATTACCAAAAAGTTTTAAACTACCGAGTATTTATTTTTTTATTTTGAACATTATTCCAGATGAGAAAAATATTGTAATATGTAATTTCCTTTAATGGTTTTAACCTGGTCTAAACTTAAATCTTATATTGTATCGGGGTGTTTTAACTTATTCTGTAGAACTAATAGGACATTTCGTAGGCCGCTACATGTAACAAAACATCGGCCACGATAGCCATTGTAACCCAGTTCCCCGTTTACACAATGGTCGGCCATCGTTTAGTAAAGTGTCGGTATAGACTGTGCATTGCTGGCATTGTATGCAACCTGTTAATGAATTCTTAGTTTAATTCAGCAATGTATGCAACCTAGATATCTATTTACACAGCTGTAAGGATGGTATTGAGTAAAACACTCTGACTGCTGATTGAGTACTGACTGTTTATTAATAAGGATTGATATTTAAATACACAAGTAAGATACATTGATATATGCACACTTAGAACTATAGATTATACACTACACCTTCCCCGGAGGGATAAAATAAAATATTATGTTAGTATTATTTTATTTTTACGTTTAAACGTGATTAACATTCAATAAGTTTTTAGTTTTAATTTTACACTGTAGTAAATATAGTTTACAGTTACTTTAGTCATACAAAAGTATAAAGTACCTTATGAAATAGTATACGGTTTATTTAAATTTAATAACAAGATAAGTATAACTTACAAACTAAAATGTTCCTATGTGAATACACGTGAACACAAAAAATATAGTGGTATAAAATATTATTATGAATAGTATAACTTAGTCCTATTCTTATGAACTAAATCATTTTTTCCATTATCTTTCAATATTTCGACATTTGGTGAAACATCTTTGATTACCAAATATGGTCCATTATAAATACTCTGGAGCTTG
This sequence comes from Athetis lepigone, assembly GCA_033675125.1. Taxonomy (NCBI): domain Eukaryota; kingdom Metazoa; phylum Arthropoda; class Insecta; order Lepidoptera; family Noctuidae; genus Athetis; species Athetis lepigone. The sequence continues at coordinate 3,116,376 of CM066218.1, read as the reverse complement.
TTACCTGTCTCGTTTTTCACAAGTACCAAATCATTTGGTTTATAAGTAATAGGATTACACTTTAGATCATGCTTTTGTTTTCTTATTGATTTACTTTCACATAAATTATCATACGCTTCTTTCTGAGATGTTTGCAATCTGTATTTCAATTCCATGGGATAATTATCACAGTTATACAGTGGATCTACTGATCTTTGAGTTAAATTGGATGGTATATTGCATTTTTTTCCGAATACAAGTTCAAATGGCGTAAATTTAGTAGCGGTGTGGACTGAGGTATTATAGGCAAAGCACCAAAAGGGCAACCAAGTGGGCGGGCTAGAAATTATAGACTTTAAAGTAGAAAAAGCAGTTTGACAGTCTTGATCCCATATGAATAACGCATTTTTCTTAGTTAGCTTTGTTAAGGGATAAGTTATATTGGCAAAGTTTTTGATGAACTTTCTATAGAGTGCAGGTCTTTGCCCTGCACTCATACGGTCAAAATACGTGTTCATTTGCTCTGTGTCTAAATATCTTTAATTGTGTACAAAGCGCATAAAAGCTGAAATAAACCACATCACAGTGACTTAAGTACATCAGTGAAGTGAATTTCTAAAAAAAACAAACCAAAATAAGTGCATAAACTGGAATTATTAAGTGTTAACAGTTGAACATTTCAAATCACAACTAATCACCGGGTGAGTGAATGACAAGTCACTTTGCGCACAGCGCATAGGATTCTCACGGTTAAGTAGCGCACAGAGACGACATTATCGCTTGCTCCTGGCGCGCGGTGACGCATACGACGGCCCGCACCAAAGAGTAAGCGACGTAGACAGCGCAACGTATTGTACCTCTAATGCTTTGCCTCTAGGACGACGAAAATTAGGTATTACTTTTTTTCTTATTGTGAAGTAGTATATTACTGAGACACAAAATAGGCAAATATGGCCAGTTCCGAAATGGAAAATATTACTTTCCGTAAAAGAGCAAGATCGAAATCAATGGAAAGTATCTGTAATGTCAACCTAAGCACGAATTCTACACTGTTTGACACAACAATGCTGAGTTTACCAGATACATCCCTCAATGACAGTGATGAGGTGTTAAATCTCAAAGAAACAATTAATAGGTTAAACATGGAGTTGAAAAGTGCACATGATGAAATCGATAATTTAAATAGTGAAAATTTTCGCCTCAAGATGGATATAGGTCAATACCAGAAAGTAATTGAAAGCTACAAGAAAGTGAACATATTAGAAACAAAGAGATTCTCACCAAAGTCTGCACGCAAAAGAAATACCCCGAGAACGAGCTGTTTTTCTACCCCAACCAAGTTAACTTTACCCACTAATATGATTCATTACCCTGACAATGATGTTGTGGCACAGACTCCAACAAGCGAGGTGGGAGACGTCTCGTTCAATACAGCCGGATCAATAAGCAGTCCTGATCACATTCTGCAAACGAAGTCACCGTCAAAAATCATCACTCAAAATGTTAGCAACCACAGAGAATCAAGCGACCAGGGATCTCAAAGAAAAAAGTCCTCGGTGCCTCGGGAAACTAACACCAGCAATAAGGAGCAAAACAAGCAAAATATTCTGAGTACCAATGCTTCATCTCTTAATGATAATAATAATAGAAGGACAAATGATAGTACCACACCTAATCCAAAACAATCACCTACAAAACATAAAATATGCATCCTTAGTAGTGAAAATAGCAGTAGAATTTATACGATAATGGACAGCACTAGCTTGTCAAGTAGTCATGAAATCTGTCACTATCGTAAACCTAATTGTAATTTAGAACTAATACTAGAAAATATAGATGGAAAAGTTCAGAATTTTACTAAATCAGATTTCTGTATTATCTATATAGGTGAAGAAGATTTCAAAAAAACTCAAAATTACATAGAACTTGTCGTACACATTCGTAATAAAATATTACCACTGAATCACACTAATTTTATATTATGCCTGCCAACTTATAAGTACATGAATAATGTTAATATAATGTTCAATAGCAGAGTTGAGACTTTTAATAATCTTCTTTGGATGGATGTACAAACATGTAACTATGCATACGTTTTAGATTCAAACCTAAAGTTACCATATACTTATGACACATACAGCCCACGTTACGGGATACTAAATAAAAGAGGTTTACAAATTATTGTATTAGATTTGATAGACTTGATCTCATACTGTAGCACTGTGACAACCGCTACCGCTATTAGGTCTGAAGTCGATTCTTCTCAAAAAACACAAAAAGAAATAACAGGTGTAGACTTTAATAGTGCAGACATTAATAAGACAAATGAGTCATCCCACTCAAATTGTTTTTTTCGCCCTTAATAGCATAAACATATTGCACCAAAACATTGCGGGTCTTTTAAATAAGGCTGACCTGCTCACAGTCCATCTTCAGGAACTATCTAATAAACAGAGAGACATAGACGTGGTCTGCATCACAGAACACTTCATTATGCAGGGCTATGAGAAGGTATTAAATATTCCAAAATATAAACTAGCTGCGTGCTATGCAAGACGAGAAAATAAGCGCGGTGGATCTTGCGTTCTAGTTAAAATAGGGCTAGAGTATAGAGAACTTATAGAGATCTCACGCCATTCAATAGCAAACACTTTTGAATGCTGCGGAATCGAACTAATCCGTCAAAAATTAATTGTTATTTGTATATACAGGCCACCAAAAATTAACAACCTAAATATGTTCTATGAAAAACTCGAAATTGTTATGAAAACTTCTTGTATTAACTCGAGTAAAACAGTTGTTCTATGTGGGGACTTCAACATTGATATCTTGAAAAAGAATAGAATTTCCTTAGACTTTGAATGTTTTCTCTTGGGCTTCAATCTTAAGCTGGAACTGAGGCAACCAACTAGATTGTGCAGTAACAGCTGCATTGATAACTTTGCTCACAATTCTCGTCAAAAATGTAAATGTGAAGTAATCGAATTAGCTCTTTCGGATCACACGGCACAAATTCTGCAAATTAAAGTTAATAAAACATATAGATTAAAATCTTGGCGAATCAAGAAAAGGGACTTGTCGTTAGAAAACTTAGTTAAATTTAATAATCATCTTAGTTGCGTTTCGTTCCCTGAAATATACAATACAGATGATGTTAATGTAGCATATGATAATTTCTTTGAAGATTTTCGCTTACTGTATGACCTTTGCTTTCCCTTTAAAACTGTTACTATACAACCGCATAGAAACGTTAAATGGGTCTCTCGAGGAATACGTGCTTGCAGTAAAAATCAACGTCACCTTCTATGGCGCTACAGACTTAAGCCAAATAATGAAAATAAAAATAAATTTAAGGACTACTCAAAACAATTTCGAAAAATTATTAAACTAACTCAAAAATCGCAGAATAACTACTTCATACGAACATCAGATAATAAGTCGAAAGCATCCTGGAATGTAATACATAACAAAACACATACTTATGACTCCATTTCCCAAATTAGACTGCATGAAAAAACAATTACAGATCCTCAAAAAATTGCAGATATCTTTAATAACTACTTTATCGATCAGATTCAACAGTCACCTCAAGCGTCATTTGAAACTGGTAATATTCCGACAAACTTACACTCAATGTTTATGGCACCAGTTGTACCCCAAGATGTAACAAGAGCAATAAAATCTTTAAAAAACAAAAACAGCGTTGGGTATGACGGCATAGCAACGAAAGTTGTTAAATTTGTGGCGAATAATATAGCGGTACCACTTACCCATATTATTAATCTTAGCATCAACTCCGGTGTATTCCCTAATAGTCTGAAAACTGTTATAGTTAAACCAATTTATAAGAAAAATAAAAAAGAAGAAGTAGTCAATTACAGACCAGTAGCCTTAATTCCTGTATTATCCAAAGTAGTAGAGAAGTTAATTTACGAATTACTTAACAATTTTCTATCGAAATATGACATTTTGTGTAATGAACAAAAAGGCTTTAGGAAAGGAAAAAGCATCAATACAGCTGTTTTTGACTTATACAATATTATCATAAAAAACGTAGATAGCAAAGTACCTATCTGCGCAATCTTTACAGATATGTCAAAAGCGTTTGATTGCGTCGATCACGAGATATTACTAAACAAGTTAAGCGTTTATGGAATAAGGGGAAATGTACTCAAACTTATTAAATCATACCTTAGCGATCGGAAACAGTATACGGAAATAAGTAGAATTTGCCCTAAGACGAAAAGTGAAAAAAAATACCGATCTGAAGGACGAATAGTAAAATATGGTGTACCACAGGGTAGCGTCCTCGGACCACCCCTTTTCTTAATTTATATCAATGATCTGCCACGTCATGTTGATAATCCAATGATATTATTTGCCGATGACAGCACCGCGCTAGTAAAATGTAAACATCCGGATAGCTATGACCAGGATATAAATAAGACTCTGGAAGATATTGTACATTGGCTTGAAAAAAATAACTTAGTGATAAACCTACAAAAAACTAATATCATGCTTTTCCATCAACGCACAGTTTTAAAAGATGTAACCGTAGGCTACAATAAACAAGAAATTACCCAAGTTAACGTTGCAAAATTTTTAGGTATTTATATTGACAGACAACTAAATTGGCAACTACAAGCAGAGGAAATCTGCAAAAGGATGAACACAGCGGCATATGTCCTTTCAAAGTTGTCCAAAAAAGTCGACATTCAAACTACATTAGTAGCTTATCATGGCCTGGTTGCGTCAGTTCTAAGATATGGCATTATTTTTTGGGGTAATTGCAGCTCAAGGGAATACATATTCAGGGCACAAAAACGTTGCATTAGAGCGATATGTGGTTTGCAGACCACAGACAGTTGCGAACCAAAGTTTAAGTCCCTAAAAGTGCTAACATTTCCGTCATTGTATATACTGGAAATGGCCATGTTTGTAAAGACTAACAAAAACCTATTTCCGACGTTGTCAGAAACTAGAAAACGACCTATCAGAAATCAATATAAAAATTTATTACAAATCGAGTCTTGTAACACAGCGTTAATGAGGAAAAGTGTTATCTGTATGGGTCCTACCATATACAATAAATTACCAGATGTAATGAAAAATGACACAATTAAAAACTTTAAAAATAAATTAGTAGCTTTCTTAGTAGCAAAATGTTATTATTCGGTTAATGATTTTTTAAATGACAAAACTTTTTAATCAGAAATGTGTACAATAAATAAAATTATGTTAACTACTATTTTGAACCTTGGACCTAATATGCATATTATTATATTTTTTAATTCAATTATAGGTAGCATTTTAATTTGACATTTTTCAATACTAATATATTATTAAGTATGTATAATTGTAATAATTCTGTGACATTTTAAATTGTAATTTTATTTTGATATACTTAGCTTGTAAACAAGTTTAAAAAAAAATTTGCGTGCCTATTTCCAGGCAGAATGTACTTGGCTCACTTCTATCTACTCCACCTGTATTTTAATGTAACCTACATTCGTTGCAAATAAATAATTTGATTGATTGATTTGATTGATATAATAGTTGGCGAATGCGATAAACCTAATTAATTCTTCCACATTTTTCGGTATTGGCCAGTTACTTAGAGCACTTATTTTCTCAGGATCGGGCAAAACACCTTCGCTTGTTATGACATGTCCTAAATACAATATATCCTTTTTAAGAAAATTACATTTACGGGGATTTAACTTTAAATTTACCTGACGCAATCTAGTAAAAACATCTATGAGGTTTTTGTTATGATTTTCTAATGAATTTCCAAAAATTATAAGGTCATCTAAATATACTAGACACTTCTCATATGTCAATCCTGACATTGCGACAGTCATCATTTTTGAAAATGCATTAGGGCTCGTTTTTAAACCCATTGGCATTCTCGCCATCTGGTATTGTCCAGATAAGGAAGCCGTACTCTTTTCGTCGTTTTCAGAAACTTTAAACTGTCCGGAACAAAATGCTGTGTATTTTCGACTGTCGGGGTCAAGGTCACATTGGTAGTAACCATTAGAAAGGTCAAGAGTAGTAAAGTATACAGAACCAGAAAGCGAATCTAAAATTTCTGTAATATTCGGTAGAGGGAATTTGTCCTCTTGTATGCAGTTATTTAATTTCCTGTAATCTATTACTAAGCGCCAATTCTTATTGCCTGTATTATCTACTTTTTTAGGGACCAATAACATTGGACTCGACCATTCTGATTGACATGGTTCAATTATACCATCTCGTAACATGTTACTAATCTGCTTGTTTACTTCTTGTTTTTGCGAGTATGGTATTCTATATGGTTTACTAAAAACTGGTTGGGCATTAGGTAGTAAATTAATTTTATGTTTGTAAATATTAGTTGTTGTTAACTTGTCACCGGGCATTAAAAATATGTCGGAAAATTTCGCACAAATATTTTCTATAGTAATTTGCTCTTCCTCATTCAAATGTTGTAAATTTAACAAGCTGAACAATTTTCGAACTCTATCTGCGTTAATATTTCTACACTGGTCAAAAGTACACAAATTATAGTCACAAATTTTATGTAATTTTGGTTCAATTGTGTCAATATGAACCTCTGTTTCGTTTGCATTTAGAATCAAAATAGCTATCACACCATTCATGGGTTTAACTAACACGCTGGCAATAAATATTCCGGTTTGTAATTCTGACGAACAAACAAGACACTCTTCAGTAATATCAGTAGGTATGTAATGTATTGACTCGGACCTTGGTGGCAAAGTTAAATAATAAGAACCTCTTGTGTTATTTAGTTTTAAAGGTAAAATTACATTTGCATCATAATTATTTAATGTTAAACTTCTAGAGCCATAATCTAATACAGCATTAAATTTCATTAGAAAATCTTGTCCTAAAATAGCATGTGCCATACACGGCAAAGAATTAAAAACATAGAACTTCTGTTTAAATGTTTGTCCTACTAAATCATAACAATTGCTCATGGTTAAATAAACATATCCGATTGCTTCTACGGTGCCGCCGATTCCGATTATCTTAATGCTCTCTTTATGGATAGGTATGTTTAATTCAATAACATGTTTATATTTAATTGCACTAGTTGTAGCACCGGTGTCAATTAAAAATAAATGTTTTGATGTACCTATGTACAATTCTACGTAACAATTACTGTTACTTGCAAATACAAACCCATTATTCACGAAAAAACTTGCTCTGCTCCTCGGTTGCATTATTTGTTGAGGGTTCATCGTTTTTTAGAACATGAATATTGGCATCAGAACGCTGATTGTTCTTTTGGTGACCTCTGGTGTTATTATATCTACTATGAGAATTATAGTACGTACCTCGATACTGTCTTGGCTGACCTCGGTTATAGCTTTGGGACGAACGTCCACGGCCACGGCCACGGTAGACACTCGCACCACGATGGCCGGTAAATCTGCTAAAGTTGTTATTCGCGAAGTTGCGACGAGGTTGTTGAAAGGCTCCACGATTATGCTGTCCTTGGAAATAATTATTACGTTTCCTATAAGTTAAAACGTTTTCAGAATGAGACGGAAATGCAGTGGTCTCTTCATCTATAGCTGCTTGCACCGCGTCCTTTAAGGTTTCAAACCTTTGTGCAGCTATTATTGTACTGAGCCGTCTATTACGTAATCCGTCGGCAAAACGTTTAATGGCTTGTTTTTCGTTTAGAGGTTGTAAAATCTTTAGGTTTTCAGTTTTGCCTTCGGCTTGCGCTATAGACAAGTCCATAAATAGCTCAGTCAATTCCTTACCATAATCATTAATTGACCTTTGATCTTGTCGCGAAGTTTGAAGTTTATTTTGCAAGGCAACTGCACTCTTTTTAGGTAAAAGAATCATACGCATATCTGTCAGTAATGCGTCAATAGATGTATAATCAGACTTAAGGCTTAATTTTGCTTGTTGAGAAAGACGACTTTTTAAGACAAAGTTAATTAAGTAAACTTAATTGACATTGTTCGGTTTTTAAAGTAGAGCTATAGTATTCGATACCATCTATAAGTTGACGAGTCGTCAATTCCTCATTATTCATGACTGGCAACAAACTCAAAGCTATCTTTAAATTAAACTCCATTTTGGATTCAAGATTCGATGTCTCACCAAATTTCTCACAACTACTTTTAGTTATAGGCAAATGCAACTTATTACAAAACTCTTGAATTTGGGCGTATAACTCAACAATTTTATCACAATGCGATTTAACTAATGACAAACTTTCACCACTAAATATCTTATTATCTATTTGTTTTCTAATGCTTACAAGTAAAACAGAATAATCATCATATATAATATTTGCTTCATTCAACTTTTCTCTCAAACGATCTGGTGTCCTCCTTTCCAAACTTAATTTGAATAAATTCTCTTTCAATTTTCTCAACTTTTCGTATATATCATTAAGCTCTAGTGCCATTATTTAACATTTTTAAGGAAAGTGGAGTAACCAGTCTAGGTAATAACTAATAATTAGTTTGTATAATATAAACCGCTTACCACACATAGTTCAACGCTTTAGGATCTGTTTCACTTTACACACACTTTACGCGCACTTGGTATCACACTTTTGGTTTACGCACCGAGATCTTCCTTATGATGTGGACGCCCCTGTCCTGGACTGCTTGAGCACGCTGCACATCGTTTTCTTTCTGTAGTTTCCCTGCGACTACGCCGATAAGTCGAACTTCTCAGAGATTGACGTAGGATTTGGTCATTGATCCACTCGTGATGGCAGTTCTTATAGCATTTGTACACAAAATAGGCTGCCAATATCAGCAACAACCCCAGAATTATCATCATCACTATGCTGATCGCAGAAAGATGAAGCTGTAGCTGTTCTGTGTTAGCCACATTCGAAGCTCCAATGCCATTCTGGTTTATAATCACTTCTTCACGTTTTGGAGTATTAGAATTGCACATTTTAAAGTTTATTGTTTTTATTATATTTATTTTTGAAAGTTCAATAACGCAACATACACTTAGAACGAGAGTCTATACCACCGACGTTGTATACACATGGCTACCCGACACCTCAATACCAATCCTGGCAGGGTCGCCATGTAAGGATGGTATTGAGTAAAACACTCTGACTGCTGATTGAGTACTGACTGTTTATTAATAAGGATTGATATTTAAATACACAAGTAAGATACATTGATATATGCACACTTAGAACTATAGATTATACACTACACAGCTTAGATTATATTGTTAGTTGAGATGTCTGGTTGCAATTTCTAATTAATACACTTTACCCCTTACTAATAATCACTGTGTAAAGTTATGCAATGAATAAAGCCTGTGTAACCATACATTTTTTGACGTATAAACCTGACATAACTTTATGCAGCGTTTATTAGTAAGGCGCTATAATTATCTGATCTTTTATGCTTAAATAAAATATTTTGAAACTTGTAAAAAAACAGCATCGTTTTAAAAGCTTTTTCTACACACCATAAAAATTGTTGTATCTCGCGAGATTCGAACCCGTGATTCAAATGGTCGGCAACGTCGCGTCGGTTCATTAACCAAAACAACCAGGGCGCAGTTTGTTTTATTATTATTTTTCAAAAAAACTACAGTAAAACTATAGTAGTAAATACAAAATATTCGTTTCGTTTCAGATTTCTATCTTAATAATAATAAAAAAATCAAATTACAAGTAAGACGTAGACATTTCGCTACGAAATCACACAAGTTCCATTACACAATAGAAATAAGAAGACGTTAAAGGTTTCATGCAAAGTTCTATTGCTCAGCTCTAGAAACTAAGCTACGGAATCGCAAAACTTTGGCTACGAAAAGCGTAGAAAGAAGGCTACGGAAAGCTGCTACGTCGTAGCAGGGTCGCTACGGTATATAGAAAGTCGCTACGAACTTGTAGAAGGATTGCTACGAAGTCGATAAAAAAATATTATGAGACATTAATATTATGCATAATGTTAATAATAATATTAATAAACAAGTATTTATCTAGTTTATACTGTCCCAAAAAGTTGTATTTTATTTTATTATTGTTTTTTTTTTGTCACGAGAAAAAAAATTGAAGTAAATTCTCTGAAAATGACAATTAAAGAGCATCTCTGTGGCAGGCAAGACGAGACAAGTGTATTTCGTGAACCATATTCAGCTATTAGCTGAACCACGATGGACTAATCTGGGGGAGGGAGTGGTTCTTAATGTTTTCTTCATACTCTCCTGAGCTAGATCCAATAACTACAGCCGAGCCCTTAACACACGCGGAAAAATTTGGCTCGCTCTAATCTTATCTTCTTAATATATAAATTACTCATCTCATTGTTTGTCCGCGATGGACTCCTAAACTAATTTAACCGATTTCATTTAGATTTGCACACCGTGTGCAGTTTGATCCAACTTGAAGGGAAGCCATATTTTATGTCAATAACAACTACAACAACACGTGGTCATCAGCTAGAACAATATAAATATCCAGCAATTTAGTAAACTAAGGTAAAAAAATATATTTTAAAACGTTATTAACTATTGTAGGAGCGTATCAGCGACTTGCTAGGGTTCTAAATCGTAAAAATCTATTGGGCTCGTAAAACAGTCTTGACGTTCTATACTCTTGGTACTCTTTTAGACCCCTAGACCCACCACTAAATATTTTGTGAAAGAATGCTGTGGTGTGGTCTAAGAGCCTTTCATTTCATCTGGACACCAAGGTGGCGCATTACAATCCGTTGCGCAGTTTTAAAGATTTTAGCGTACATAGGTACAGACAGCGGAAAGCAACTTTGTTTTGCACTATGTATTGATAGTGCTCTAATGGTTAAAGCAAAACGCAGGTAGGCATCCCACGAGAAAAAAACACTGGCACAATAACAGGACCTAGAACTTGAAAAAACAAAAGAAGATGTAAGAGTTCGGTCAGGTAGCGCCACCTGTTGCTCTTGGCACGAACTAGCGGCGCGCGTACTACCGACTACCGCCGTGCGCTGCCAAATGTTCAGCATACTGAAAATAAGTTTTCGTTTTCGTTGTATGGAATGATAGTTGACTTTTGCTTTTTTTTATTAGTCTGTTCTGTCTCACTTCTGGGCAAAGGCGTCTATCCATTCATTCTTTCGTATGGTTATATTGTAATAATAACAAATTGTTTGAAAGCCTTTTTAATTTGCGGCGATCTTGTGCGTTTTTACTTTATACAAAGTTGAGATGTTTCCGTTTTGTAATTATAGGGATAAATAAATTTCATAGGACGAGTTGTCCTATGAAAAAAAAATAATAACCGCCTTCAAAAACTAAAAACCCAAAAATAACTAAAATTTCGGAAGTCGGTGGCAACACAAATTGACCAGCAGAACAGAAGCCACCGACTGCCGAAATTTTAGTTATTTTTGGGTTTTTAGTTTTTGAAGGCGGTTATTATTTTTTTGAAAAAAGTTTTTTATTTATTACTTTTTAGTGTCGACTCCCAATGTTTGACTGTGTATAGTATCTTTCAAAGTAATTTATTTTTCAAAATAAAACTACTAACAATCTTATAAAACGAAAATAGAAACTTGAAAACAAAGCATACATCGTCTATTAAAATTTCGTCAATTTTTTTTGTTCTTGGTGAATTTTTCGAGAAGCACTGAACCGATCGCCACAAAATTTATATGGGACCACCCCTGAATCATGACTTATCAAACAAAAAAAGAACCATCAAAATCCGTTTACAATTGACGGAGATATCGCGTAACAAACATACAAAAAAAAAAAAAAAAAAAAGAACATACAGACGAATTGAGAACCTCCTCCTTTTTGAAGTCGGTTTAAAACACACGGCCATCTGGTCCTAAACTAACCAGGCAACGGAAATACATTCATAATAAGTTGTTAAAAAAATTTAAGTGAATACATAAGTTTACTAAAAAACTACGTGCCTGTGAAATAGGTAATATTTTATTATTAGTGTCCTTTCGGTTCACCCGCGTTATATACTGCTCAGATCTTCGGTTACTACACCACTCCCGTCGGTCATAGTGTAATAATGTTATGTAGGTTATTTTTATTGTAAAGTTTCATCAAAATACGTTCAATAGTTTCTAGTGAAATATTAATATTCCTTCTATCGATCATCACATAATATTAGGTATTAAAATAATTAAATAGCAGCTATAATAAAAATTCTCAACCGAAATAGGTTTTCCAATCAATCATCTATATAATCACAGATTAATAAATAGTTACTACGTAACAGATACTTCACTCCAATACAAAAACTAAAATACCTACGCTATAATAGCCTACAAAATCATAATAATAATACCAGCTGTTTGCAGCGAGGAGAAATGTACCATAAATACGCACAAAGAGAGTTGAGATTCTTTTGACCGCCGCGCGACTAACGTGTGTGCGTGCCATCCAGTAAATGTGCTAGGGTTATACGTATGATGATAATGGTAATAAAACGAATGTTTTAGAAAAACAATTATTTTTTTATTTGTTGATCAAATATTTTTTAGTTTAATAAAATGACTGATGCATATTTTTCGTTCCTTGAATTCCCGATTATTATATTTTAGTGTCGAAGATATCTAAAACCGCGTGAATAATTTTAATAAATAATCAAAAGGGAAACAGGAGAATTGGGAAACAGGGGAATTACACAATAATCACACAATAATTACGTGGTTTCGGCATTTTGATAGTCAGCGCTGTACCCGTGACGCGCGAGCACTTAGCCGGGCGCGCGACAGCCCGGTGTTCGTTGTACCGTCGACGATACGCGAAGCGGTAGGCATAAAACGCGTGGCCTTGAGCGAGTGACGGACGCCTGATATAATATAGTGATATAGAATGTACTTATACGTACAATATACAAATAAATATGGCTAACTTAAAACTAACTAAAAAAAAAAAAAAAAAAAACTAATTAATATCTAAAACCATATTTAAACTTAATGTTTAAATATGGCCGTTATATAAAAAAAAAACAGGTAACGGCCATTTCTGTTGGGAAAAATAAGAAATAAAAAAAGAAACACAAATGGCGTTTCCAATTTTATCGACGAAAGAAGGCCAGCAACCATTGTTAAATAATAAATCAAAGAAGATGCAATGAGTTTTTAACCGACTTCAAAAAAAAAGGAGGTTTCTCGATTCGACCGTACATGCTTTTTTTATGTTTGTTTGCGGATAATTTCGTCGTTTGTGAACCGATTTTGATGATTCTTTTTTTGTTAGAAAGAAGACATTTCCAAGGTGGTCCAAAAAAATCAGGGTTTGTTGATAGCAGACCAGAGAAGTCGAGGGGAACTTTCAAAAATCGTAGGGGCGACTAGTGCGTTTGTAAGTTTTTCATTAAGTATTTTATTAAAGCACTACAATTTAATAAAGATCGGGAGTAGATCTGATGATGGAGCCGAGAGTCCTCAAACTCCTCAATAATTCACAGCAGCTACCTTGTGTTTGGGCTTGATTAATTTGTATTGATAAGAACTTTACACCTAGATGGGTTGTGACTGTATTAGGAGTCTGATAATGAAGACGAAGGATAGTTCAGGGAACTCTTCAACGGTTTACAATAGCTACCTTGTGTTTGGACTTAATTCATTTAAATTGATGAGAACTTCGCACCCATATAGGTTGTAATGAATGACTCGACACTAAAAAGTAAAAATAGTTAGTTACTATTTTAAATAAAAACTTTTTACAAAAAAATAATAACCGCCTTCAAAAACTAAAAACACAAAAATAACAAAAATTTCGAAAGTCTGTGGCAACACAAATTAATTGGCAGAAGAGAAGCCACCGACTTCCGAAATTTTAGTTATTTTTGTGTTTTTAGTTTTTGAAGGCGGCAATTTTTTGGAAAAAGTTTTTATTTAAAATAGTAACTAACTATTAGAACTTTTACAAAATAATTACGACCGTAATGTTGGAGGTTTTTCTAAAAGGATTCTATATATATGGTCTCAATAACTATGAGTATGATTCTGTATTAAGTGGTATCGTATCGTTAGACCAAAAATAATTCGACAAAACAAAACTAGGTAGTTCAGAATAATTTTCCCGTTTATCAATATTCTCGCGATGCGTTCATCTTTCGACGTGAACTTCTTTTCTGCTTTCAGGAGGAGCACGTGACAATTTTTGATCGATCTCATTGTTAAGGCCCGTATTAATAGACGTTACTCAAATACAATCTCAAGTGCGATATCATTTGATACCGGATTATTGCGATGAGGAGCTCAATATCGTCGCTAATTAATAAACGCATCTCAGTTACTAAGATCAGCTATACTTCATGTGAACCAATACGTCACATGAGTACAATACTTAAGTGTCGAGTTTCGTTTATTAATCAGTCTACACTCAGCTGATGACGTACACCTAATCCGTAACTTGAACTCAACTTCAATCTCGTTTATTAATACGAACAAGATCTTAAGCTTGGCATTAAGTACGAGTTTTGATCTGAGTAACGTTTATTAATGCGGGCCTAAATGTCACGTGCGATTTTGGGAGGTGTGTGCAAAGCAGTGAATGTTGGCTGATGATGATATTGTTCCATAAAATCCTAAAATACTAAATTTCTCCCACTAAACTAAAGTTTAAAACTTCCACAAAATGTAGGCGTCAGTGTAGGACCTACTTACCCCGTAACTTTCCGCTTGATTTTGACAGCGAGTTTAAAAAAAGAATGCCACCGAAAGGCTACGTTCCGTAATATCTTGATCAAACGCTCGCAAAGTGACACGTATTTGAAGTTTAAAGGCGTAAGCGTTCGTCCCAGCGCGTCCAAGTAGTCCCCTGTGGGGTGGCACAGATAAATATAGACGTCGAAAGCGCGCCTCGCCACCCGTGTAGGTTTTCCATTCGATTAGTTTCGTTACATGCCACCCTTGTACACACGGAAACTTGTGTGGGTTTGTGTGCATGTGTGCGTCTTTTTGGTCAGCTCTACATTGTGTGCAAAATTGTTGCAATTGAGGAAACTGAGAGGAACATTGTGATGGTTTTAGGGAAAGGTTATATTTTGATCAGGAGACGTAATTATAATATATGCAATGATGGACACTCTTTTTCAATTATTTTAGCTGGTTCATCAAAAATGCATGATTTCCCTTAAACAGGTACGTAAGCATATAAATTCACTTAATAAACATACTGCTATTAAAATAGGTTTGCCTACAGTTTATTTGTCTGTATTTTAGTTACGAGAGATAGGAACTGACGAAGTAACGACCATCAGTACTTCGCATTGGATGTCGCTTCCATACAAAAAATACTTATATGTCACCTTTATGTTACCTTTGTCCTACACCTACTACACTAAAGATATCTCTTGTATCATCTAAATCTAAAACAATTACCACACAATTAATTATAAGGTCTTACAAATATTGATTGTGTACAGGAATTGAACCCAAGGCTCACACAGCACAAGAGCTTAACGTAACTAAACAAGTAAATATATTTTTCATCCCCCCACCTCGGAAATGGTATTTTTGCTATTCAATATAGCGCAAAAGCTGTTTTTACCCTCTAGAGGTTAAAGTAAATTTGAATTAAGAACATCGCGTTCACTAGGTATGTGACTTCAAAACATCATTAAACCTATTTACTTCCATCTCCATGGTGCCGAATTTATCATACAACTTTTTTTAATTTGTTAAAAACTCAGGCCCGTATTAATAGACGGCACTCAATTCTGAGACGCTCTCAAGTTTATTGCTGTCCTTATTTTTTCCCTTTAGAATGACAAGGACAGCAAGAGACTTGAGAGCGTATCGGAGTTGAGTGACGTCTATTAATACGGGCCTTAGTCTCTGAACCTCCTTGGCGTAGGTGCTTTTCTTTTTAATTTGCTTTGCGCGCGCCATTTTGTTTTGACGTCGTAGGTATTATCCTTCCTACTTATAATATTATAAATGCGAAAGTTTGTGAGGATGGATGTATGTGTGTGTGTATGTATGTATGTTTGTTACTCTTTCACGAAAAAACTACTGGACGGATTTGGATGAAACTTTACAGTAATTTAGGTTATTTATCTGAGTAACACATAGGCTACAATTTATAATGATTTTATGTAATTTTGATCATAATGAAACGATAAGTGTCAATTAAGTCGGAAAAAAATCTTCCATCTGAGAGCTATCATGGCGTGCGCTGCCAAAACCAATGGAGTTACATAAAAATGATGTACCGCAGGATTGTTTGTCTTAAATAGATCTAAATAAAAGTCCGCGATAGCATATACCTACCTCTTATGTGCAAGCCAGTACGACCAAAATTGTGAACCATAAATTTAATTTAATTTGGTACTATTTTACAATGCACATATTAGTATATAATTATCAAACTCTTATCAAAATGAATACATTTCTTCACATTAAGTATATAATGAAGATAAACTTTGTCTTTCACACTAAGTAATTTGGCAAAATAGTTTAAAAGTTATCACGATATGATTGACTTGAACGGAGCGCTTAATGGCAAGCAACAGAACATCCACGATGAAAGTTGGCTATGTGAAAGAACAAAGAACTATATTAGCACCAAGAAATGAGACAGTTGCGAAAATCAACAAAATTATCTTGGGCCAAGTAACCAGCGATGCAACAACCCAACTCCATCCATCGACACAGTCATGTCATCTGAAGACTGTACGAGCTACCCGGGGAGTTTCTTAACTCTTTAGAGCTATCCGGGGTGCCAACATAAGCTCGAATTAACCTTTTAACGACCAACTGACAGCCGGCTGTCGGGCTGCTATTGTCTTTCTATTGTGTCTCAAATCACGTGTGTTCGAAGGATTAAAAGTCGGTATACTCGTTTTGTTAATGCGCAACTTGGACGCCCCGAGACTATGTAATAGCACTAGATTGCGAGTCATTGAACTAGGCACCAATTGTAACTGGAGAAGTTAAGGGTGAAAATGTTCCTATTTCACGCATCCCAATAATACCCAATAACTTACCCTTTAATTTCAAATGTTTACAGTTCCCACTTAAAGTTGCATTTTCTATGACTATTGATAAATCGCAAAAGCAAACTAAGGTAGCGGGGATACATTTAGGCACGCCCTGTTTTTCCCATGCTCACATGTATCTAAATCCCAAAATCTAGGTACATATTTAGGTTGAATAAAAAAATAAATAACATAGTATACGGGAGTATATTGCAGTAAAAACACAAATAATTTAACACAGATGTTCACCTATTCCAATTACATACATATCAATTCTTTACTTATTACAAAACCGCTTCAAAATCCGTTCCGTAGTTTTAAAAATTTAAGCTTACATAGGGGCAAAGAAAGCTACTTTGTATTATACTATGTAGTGATTAAATGCGAGTAACATTGGTCCGACCTGTTTATTAGTCAGTGTTTAGTAATCCGTTTGTGCTGGATAGGATAATCTCAAGCCCGGGGAAGAACATAGGGCTACTTTTTATAAGCACACCATACAGGTAAAGATTGATGAAGAAACCACTGGTCTTAGCATTTTGAAATTTGCAGAGTTCTATTATAGCTTAAAATAATGAGCACTTAGAAAGGAATTCAGATAATTCCACCCTCAAGAGATTCCCTCTAAATATTAGGTATAGGAGTTCAAAGATTGTATGGAAACTAATTTTGAAGTTAGAAATCTGGGATGATGTACGATGTGAAGTTACATAAAAAAAATATAAGTATTAAAAAAAAGGCCACGTAAATGAATGTGGCAGACCAAATTCTACGCGAGCGAAGCCGCGGGCAAAAGCTAGTCTTTATATATACAGGGTGTCCCACGGCTATGACACATAGTGGTGCCGATTCTCTTGTGCACAACTTAACGTAAATTTAAGTTAGGTGCATCTTTCTCTTTCCATTTCTTAAAGAAAAGGACAGAAGATACATTTTAGTTTAATCCTGTCAAATTAGACAGCGCCTCATGACTTTTGACTTATATTTAGACGCCATGTTTTTAAATTGCGTCTAAATTATCTATGGAGTGTATAAATTTGACAGGACTTAACTAATATTTGATCTTCTGTCCTTTTCTTAATTAAACGGAAAGAGAAAGATGCATTTAACTTAAATTTACGATAGATTGTGCACAAGAGAATCGGCACCAATATGGAGGGAAAGTACTTTAAATCTTGTAGATATAACATTTTACTGAAAGAAGACATTATTTGAATTTTAAAAACAATTACAATTGCATTCATAGATTTTTAAATAATTAAATGGTAGCGCCGGGAATCGAACTTGTTCCACAAGAAAAAATAACCACCTGTAGTTTTATCATACCGATCGAAAGGTTTCATCATGACGATTATTTTTTGCTAAATAACATAGTGTCACAAATAAAAGGAAGACCGTGAATTTTGATATTTGATGTAAAATTTTGTTCTGAAAAGTTAAAAGCTTACATTGCCATAAGGACATATACAATTGACAATCATAACTACTTATTACTAAATAATCTACCCACTTGAGTAGTACGCAACATTTAAATTAATAAATATCCACCACAACAAGACCAAAAAATCATCAGGGAGCGAAATAATCAAAAGTTATCACTTTGTATTCAAGAAGAAGGCACTAGTTTTGAGCATTTGAACAATTGACTAATTTTGTATTAAAAATGTTAAAATTCATGTTATTTCTTTTATTTTTGACACTATGTTATTTAGCAAAAAATAATCCTTGTGATGAAGCCTTTCTATCGGTTGGATAAAACTACAGGCTCCTCGAGTAACAGGTTCGATTCCCGGTTCAACTATGTTATTATTTAAATATCTATAATGCAGTTTAAAATGTTTCCAAAATTCAAATAATGTCTTCTTTCAGTAAAATGTTCTATCTACAATATTTAAGGTACTATCCGTGCGAGATAACATGGCACCTGGCTCGAATGAATGACATTTAAAGTAATAAGTGCAAAAAACGAGACGTTCGATTTTGGGCTAACACTATGACAGATGACAGATATACGCTAACACAATTTTAGAAATAAAAAATGTATTAAAAAAATTGGAGACATTTATAAAAATACTAACAAATTAATTTAAAGCAAAGAACATTGTATGACTATATTTTTATTTGGTGTACATTATGCTAGACCGGGTTCCATCATGAGTTAAATCCTTTCTGAATTTTATTTTATTTTTTAAATAGTCGCATTTATATTGTGCTGAGTTGTTTCTCATATCATACTACGACGTTTTTAACGAGACAAATAAACAACTTAGAAACAAAGTTGTAAAAAAAAATTACGTGCACGCCTTAAAAAACTGTTTCTGCACATCCATTTTAGTTAAACTTGTGCCGTGTAATGTAATAGTGATGCTAACGCTACTGTTAAGACGATAGCGGGGTGACGCGCGGGGTCGCGGGGAGAGGTTTGTTTTCAAGCCAGGTGCCATGTTATCTCGCACGAGTAGTACTTTCCCTCCATGTGGCATTGCCGTGGGACAACCTGTATAATTCTGCTGTGCGTGTGTATGTCATTGAAATCCTCCTAAACGGCTTGACCGATTTAAATAATTTTTTCTGTATGCGTTTGAGTGGCACCCTGGATGGTTTATTTCACAAATCAGCCCGGCAGATGGCGCTAATTGCTTGAAAAAGGATGTGATCTCGGAAACGACCCTAACGATTTTGCTGAAATTTGATATGTGGGTGTTTTCGGGGACGAGAAATCGATCTAGCTCAGTCTTATGTCTGGTGAAGCGTATGTTTTCGAGTTTTAAGTTAAAATGTTTGGCGCCCAACGAAGTGGGCACGGGCTGCTACTTGCTAGTTTTAAATAAGAAACTTGAAAACAAGTAAAAAAAAACGAAAATGAATGATTCCAGCGACGAAGAAAAGTTTTATTTTGCATTTAGTCATTTACGAGGTGGGGGGATGAAAAGTTACGTGTTGCACTCGAGTGCAAGGATGTTTCACCTTGTGCTCTTTTGAGTTCCGCGCTAACGCTCAGGGTTCTAATTTTTGAACCACTCGCTGCGCTCAGTGGTGCCGATTCTCTTGTTCACAAACTAACGAAAATTTAAGTTAAGTGCATCTTTCTCTTTCCATTTAATTAGAAAAGGACAGAAGATAAAATATTAGTTAAGTCCTGTCAAATTTAGACACTCCATAGATAATTTAGACGCGTTTTAAAAACATGGCGTCTAAATATACGTCAATTTTCTTCCGGTGCTGTCTAATTTGACAAGATTAAACTAAATTGTATCTTCTGTCCTTTTCTTTAAGAAATGGAAAGAGAAAGATGCATTTAACTTAAAATTTGTCTAGTTTGTGACCAAGGAAATCGGCACCAGTGGTTCAATTTTAGAATCCTTCGCTTGTTCGGTCATCAAAATTGAGCACGCGCTTAAAAAGCAACTTTGCACTCATATACAACAAGTAACTATTTTAATTTCTGAAATTATACAGGGTGTCCCACGGCTATGCCACATGGAGGGAAAGTACCTTAAATCTTGTAGATAGAACGTTTTACTGAAAGAAGACATTATTTGAATTTTAAAAACAATTTAAATTGCATTCATAGATTTTTAAATAATTAAATTGTTGGGCCGGGAATCGAACTTGTTACTCGAGAAAAAATAATCACCCTGTAGTTTTATCATACCGATCGAAAGGTTTCGTCATAAGGATTATTTTTTGCTAAATAACATAGTGTCACAAATAAAAGGAAGACCGTGAATTTTAACATTTGATGTAAAATGTTGTTCTGAAAAGTTAAAAGCTTACATTGCCGTAAGGACATACAATTGACAATCATAACTACTTATTACTAATTAATCTACCCACTTGAGTAGTACGCATCATTTAAATAAATAAATATCCACCACAACAAGACCAAAAAATTGTTAGGGAACGAAATAATCAAAAGTTATCACTTTGTATTCAAGAACAAGGCACTAGTTTTGACAATTTGAAAAATTTACTAATTTTGTATTAAAATTTTGAAATTCATGGTCTATCTTTTATTTTTGATACTATGTTATTTAGCAAAAAATAATCCTTGTGATGAAGCCTTTCGATCTGTAGGATAAAACTACAGGCTGATTAATTTTCTCGAGTAACAGGTTCGATTCCCGGTTCAACTATGTAATTATTTAAATATCTATGAATGCAGTTTAAAATGTTTTCAAAATTCAAATAATGTCTTCTTTCAGTAAAATGTTCTATCTACAATATTTAAGGTACTTTCCCTCCATGTGGCATTGCCGTGGGACACCCTGTATAGGTAGATACTGAGATTCAGTTCGCACTTAAGAAATGAATAGTTGACAATCGTCTTTAAGGTAAGTAAGGATATAAGGGTGTTTCTAATAAACAGCTTGTCAAATAAGTGAACTCTTCTTGAGCTATTTTCTTCTATTTAATTTTGTAGCTTGAAAACGTTCAGCAATGAGTAATTTGCTCACTTTTAAAAGCTGTACCATTGAAATAGTGTTAATATTTAAAATCGATGGATACACATGTACTAGCTTTTGCCCACGACTTCGTCCGCGTGGAATAATAGTTCCGTTCCCGGAAGATTTCCGGAATGAAAGCTATCCTATGTCCTTTCTCGGGTCCCAGACTATATCTGTACCAAATTGTATTCAAATCCGTTCAGTGGTTTAGGCGTGAAGAAGAGACAGAGAGACAGAGTTACTTTCGCATTTAGTTTCACTAGTGAGTGACTAGAGATTTCACTTCAAAATCAAAACATTTATATCTTGTTGAAAATGGGCATTTTAAATTAAAACTACTTACAAAAATTCGCTCTTGCCACGTCTAAGAACTGAGCGCCTTCTTATATTATAATAGCAAACTATTTTCGAATCTGCACAAATATTAAAGCATCAGGCGTTTGTAAAATTGAATGCGACCAACTCGACCCGAAAAGATAATTGTATTTATCTAAATACAGTATTGATTACCTACATCTAAAGTTATTGCTTGGTAAATAAACAATGTAAGTAACTTTTGGAGCACAAGACTAAGTTTATAAATGAAACAAGACGAATGGAGCCTAGAGGTTACATACAAACTCCTTTACTGAAACCTACAGTGACTATGTAAATACTAGCTGACAAGGTTATTTAAAAAATATACTTTAGCTAATATTGGGCGCTTTGTTCAATTAAGCATGTGTACCCGCGGCGCGGCGGTCATTAGTGTGATGTTATATAGGTCACTGAACCCGTTCTACCTACCTGTGAAGTAAACTTCCACGCTATATGATTCATACCAGCATGTTACTTTAGGCTAACAATGCAGCATAACTGTTTTATTGTGTGTCGATATGCTTGGCAGATTTCCTACTGGACATTCAACAGCAGTTGGTGATTTTATTATTTATTATAACAATATTTTCAGTGACAATGTAGTTTTATTGTAACGTTTTTATTTTATATAATTATATTTACACATAATTTGCTTTTGAGATAAGTTCACATTCGAGCTCTCTCACAGCAGATTTGTTATTTGAATGAGAGAATCCAAACAATACTATACAAAGTTTTAATGTACCAGAACTCGCTGGCATTTATGGAGAATATTGTATACAGTCACCATTAAAAGTAGTATTACCTAATATGTTAACCTTAACTGTTATGTTTATGTGTGATTTAGAAATACAACAAAGTGACGATTGCGTAATTAACTCTATGAGATAATAGTAACCTTGCTGGGGCTTCTTTATCGAATTGTACTAAACATCCGAATAAAGCGATTAATTTGTGTGCTGAGACTAATAAAATACTATAATGATATCGTGAAATCGCGTTGGAATTTAACAAAACGACATTCAGTCACGAAAGTTAAGTCGATATCGCGTTCCTGAACGCACCGCAGTGTTTTGTCATTGCCGCCCGCTTGTGCTGTCAAAATATAAAAAAAAATGTCTGGGGATTCAAGAAAAACTTTTTTGGGCTTTGATTTTAGCACTCAAAGGGTAAGTAAAAAAATTGTTTTTTGTTTTGAAGACGATTGTTATTAAATATTTTAACCTTTACTGCCCTTTCCAAGTGTTCCTCTGCCTTGCACACAATTTTATGGTCATTCGCTCCAAGTAATTAATTCATAAAATTGATAAACAAGTTGATAAGAATTCGCTTTTAAAGTTCACGTTTTGTTAAATTGATGAATTTGATTTTAATTACAAAAATTAAATGATAGCTTCAATAAACGATGAGTGTAGTATCTATAGTAAATTAAGTTTGTGAAATATTTTATTATCTAAAAAAATATTTTAAAATGTTTTTCATTTGGCGGTCTTTGTAATAATTTTATTGACTTGTGTTTGAAATTTTGGAACTCGTAAGAACCTAAGCGCTTCTGGCATACATTTGTTATTCAGCAGTAAGCCAATAATTAATTGGACTTTTAAATGACTTGATTTATTTACTTCTATTAAGAATATATTTCAATAATATTATAAAGGTAACTTAGTTCTATTCCTTAAATAATCTCCACAATAATGCCACACATAATGTTAAATTAAAGAGTCATTAATACTTTTTTCATTGCTTAATTTTTTTTGTACAATTTTTACCAAGGGAACTAAGGCCAATTTAGTTCTCTAGATCAGCCCTACAACTGCGTCAGCACTACAATTCTCATAACTCCATAAAATGTTTGGAGATCCTGTTTTTTTCTAACTGCATCATGCATGCCTTATATCTTTCAGTTAAAAGCCATTGTGATTGGCGAAGACTTCAGTGTGCTACATGAGGCCGACGTTGAGTTTGATGTGGATCTACCAGAGTTCAGGTACTTTCATGTTTATGTACTAAACATCCAAGTAACAACACTATATTCCTGTTAATTTTAATATTAGTATTATTTACTTTACCTACAAAAGGTACAGAAATTAATTCAAACTACTACAATTTATCAAATTATCAAAAATAAATCCTACTAGATTCACCTTACAGGTGAACTTCATTAAGTTTTTTCACAAATTATCCACATAAAGTATCAAAATCAAAATGTTTGTACTAAATTATGCTTATTTCTGTGTCCCGTCCCCAGGACAGCAGGAGGGGTTGTGCGTGGAGTGGACCGTGGTGAGGTGATAGCTCCGCCACTGCTATGGGTGAAGGCACTGGATATGGTGATGGACCGCCTTGTTGTTGCTGGAGTGGACTTCTCTACTATTGAGGCAGTTTCCGGAGCTGGACAGGTAATTTTATTGAACAAAAATTCTTTTCACTAAATATGCTAAGTATATCTGAAGGCAGCTTTCATAGATTGTTTCTCAGCAGTAATTCAATAAAAAAAAATTGTGCCTTTTCCCAATTTAATCAACACTAAGAAAAGGCTATTACGAGGTTAAATTCATAGTTATGTATGTCTAACTCTGGCTTAACTTGTGGAAACAATTTTAAGTATAGCCACAAATTTCCTTTGGACCTTAATGCCTTTGTTGTTTTGCATTCAAAAGATCATGAAAACACGGGTTGGTTTCAAGCAAAGCAAATAAAAGTATTAGCCGACTAAAAGTCAGTGATACGTCTACAGATAAAAGTTAAGTGATTGTAGTAATTTCGACACAAAAAATTGACTAGTCATTTAAATTTATTTTTTTGTACCCACCCAAAGTACAGCTTATTGTCCACGAAGGAGGACAGATTGCAGTATAAGAAAGGAAGAGAAAAAAAAAGTCATTTAAACACTCCTCCATTAAATGCCAAATCTAAATTAAGCCTTAGATAGTGGGGGTGGTACATACTTTATATTTGCTTGATTTCCGCAATGCCTGATTATGCAACCTATAACTTTACTTTTCAAATAACTGTTAATGTTAACTTTATATAATATATTTTTCGTTTGATAGGCTTATGCAAAGATCTTATTAGTGCTAACAAATATATTTCCTAAAGGCTATACATTCTACATATACTAAACTACCCATTTCACATATTCTCCCAGCAACATGGCTCAGTATGGTGGTCCAAAGACGCAGAGACGAAGCTGGGTTCTCTATCACCAGACGAGTTCCTGCACACCCAGCTGGCCACAGTGTTTGTGTCAGATTCTCCTGTGTGGATGGACTCTAGCACCACAGCTGACTGTAAGGCCCTGGAGGAGGCCGTGGGAGTTGATGTGAGTTGAGAGAAGATAGTTCTGTTGACCTTATGCAAATAATTTTAGCTATTGAAAAACAGGGGCCTTATATTTTAGTCTTGATTAATGGTACTAAAAATGTGAAAAAGAATTAAATGTATTTTTTTTACCCTATTTTTTTTTAATCTAGGGTTAAAAACGTCTGGCAAACCCGCGGGGCCAACGCTTTGGAATTTATTATTATATTTTTTACAATTTAAATATCCTTTTAGAGACACCAAAACAACCCACCTCAAGAAAAGTTAAGAATTTGGATTCAAATCCAGTTTTAGTCCCAAAATTTTGCAAGACAAGATACACCTGTTACTGTCGACCCTATCACAATAAACCCGTGTCAAGCACAGCAATTTCATGTTTTTCTCAGGAACTGGCAAGGATCACCGGCTCCCGCGCCTACGAGCGTTTCACAGGTCCTCAAATCCGTAAGATGTTCCGCTGCCGACCTCGCGTGTATCAGGCAGCCAGCAGAATCTCATTGGTGTCTTCCTTCGCTTGCTCGCTACTGGTTGGCAAGATAGCGCCTATAGACCTCTCCGACGGCTCGGGCATGAACCTGCTGGATATCAGGACTAAACAGTGGAGTGAGAAGTGCTTGCAGGTGAGCCGGTAGCTGTGATAAATGCAGATGTGTTTTTTTCAGTGGAGTGTGTGATTGTGCAGTTTTAGAGTATGTAAAAGTCTACCTTTTGGTCTCGTGGTATCATTTGTGATTGTTAGGAGTTAAGTCTTGAGTATACAGTCGTTGATATTGGCCAGTATTGGGTCTGATGTCTCCCTGGTCATATAGGGTGTCCCTTATGGACTATGAGCGGAAGAGGGAGCAACTATTTTTTGCTCACACACTTGTGCGTACTTGGCTAATGACCAAAGTTCGTTTAGGAGAATATTATCACAAATACACACATCACAAATAGAATATTGTTAACCTACGAGCACTAAGTGATAGCATTACGGCTGGCTGGATAAAATAAGAGAGAAAAGCTGACCCCAAGAAAAAATTGAATTCCACCCTAATTTCAGGTGTTATAAACGTAGCCATTATTCCTTAGGCTTGTGGCGACGAGTCCCTACCAGGCAAGCTGGGCAGGCCAGTCCCCAGCGCCACAGTGGTGGGCCCCATCAGCCCCTACTTCGTGGGCCGGTACGGGTTTAAGCCCGACTGTCGCGTCGTCGCCTTCACCGGGGACAATTGTTCCGCGCTTGCAGGTAAACATGACTTTAGGCTATATTTATGCTGGTGCAAAATTCGTCTATATTTATAATGTACTAGCTGCTCCTCGCGGTTTAACCCACGTTATATTGGGTTTTTGGTTACTATTTCGCTCCCGTGGTACTTAGCGTGATATTATATAACCTATGTTACTCGTTGATAATGTAGCTTTCGAATGGTGAAAGAATTTTAAAATCGGTCTAGTAGTTTTTGAGCCTATTCATAACAAACAAACAAACAAATATTTTCTCTTTAAAATATTAGTGTAGAGTTAGACGTACAAATTAAGATGATGATCTGATGGGTCTTAAATAACGTCTCAAAGATTCTGAAGATTTAAATATTTCTGTGCTAGCAGACGCCTCGAATCTTCTCAATTTCTCTAATTATGAAGAAACTAGCTTTTGCCCGCGACTTCGTCTGCGTGTAATAATAGTTCCCGTTCCCAGGGGATTTCCGGAATGAAAACTATCCTATGTCCTATCTCGGGTTCCGGTTTATATCTGTACCAAATTTCATTCAAATCGGTTCAGTGGTTTTGGCGTGAAGAAGAGACAGACAGACAGACAGACAGACAGACAGACAGACAGACAGAAAGACAGACAGACAGACAGACAGACAGACAGAGTTACTTTCGCATTTATAATATTAGTAGGGATTGTAATGTTTATACTTATTTATTTATTATACAGTCATCTTAATGCTAACAGTTAAATCCATGCACATAAAGTGATTATTATTACTATGTCAAGAACGAATGTAATAAATTGTAATTATGAATTTGACGAGTGTGGACTAGGGTTTTGCAAATCTAGCAAAATACAGAATTGATAAAAAAAGAACTTGTTTCAATTATCTTAACACAACTGCTCAATGGAATTGTTTCTATTTCTAATATACATTAAACACATTATACCGTAATATAATAACGTGTTCTGATAACACATCAAAGACGTCGTTATCAGCACTCACTCTTGACGATAAGACCTTATCACTAAGTACGATTTAATGTAAAGTTGATCCAACTTGTTCTCAATAGGTTATCTTGATGGATTATGTTTACTTTTAAACGTACAATGGAGTAGATTTGCTTTTATATGTTATAATTGTTTGTTAAGTTAAGATAGTGAATGTATGTATGCTGGATGGTGGGTTTATTTCCCACCACTTAGATAAATTACAATAATAGCTTTTGTCGGTAAATGTCGGTTCGCCCGCCTCTTATGTATTGTGTTTTCTTTAGAATCTGACATCCCGTGCCTCGGGATCACGTTAGGCTAAGGACTCACGAAGCGGTTTACGCCCGCGCCCGTCGCGGTTGCGGGCCCGCAGCCTTTGCAGAATACAGATAATTATGTAAAAAATAAAAGCACATTTCACGACGCGTTTTACGCCCGCGGCGTGTGCGATTGTTTGCGGGCCCCGCTGCACCGGCGGTCATCTTCTACCGGCGGGCGCGGGTCGCGGTCCCGCAGCCGCGGCGGTTTGCATCCGCGCGCTCTGCGGTCGATTGGCGGGCGATCGCAGTGGCGCAGAGGCGGCTTCTGATGTTTGTCCATGACGGTCTGGACTCCAACTGATCGTTAACTGCCCGTCTTGCGTCTTGCGATCATCGCCCGCCATGTTTGCGGGTGATAATCTCAACCACGACGGCTGTGTAACCGCGCAAATAACCGGTCTCGTGAGTTTGGAAATAAAACCGCAGTTCCGCCACCGCGGCGGGCACGGTTCAAAATCGCTCCGTGAGTTCTTAGCCTTAAACCGTTGGTCCCGATTGTTCTTATTATATTATGCTATGCTGTTCGTAATTGGTAGTCAGAAGACAAAAAGTCTGACAGTCACCAAAGTCTAACTAATGTTTACACAGTAACTGGGTTGAGCTGGTCCGATAAGCAGTTGGCGCAGCTGCATGCGCCTACATATTTAGAACATGCAATCAGTGTTTCTACAACTTGCGTCTCGTCAAGAATTATAATGAACGTCAGTTTTATTATTCGTCTACCTACCAATATGTTATTTTTTATGACAACGTATCACTTTTTTTTGGTTCAACGCGCACAGCCATCAAGCAATGTAATCTTTTAAAAAAAATCAAGTATACAAGTATTTACCACAGTTTTTCGGGTTTTATTTACATACGAAATACGACACCCAAATGTCTCACAAGCAGACAGTAGTCATCCCACGTTAAATACTGGTACTTAGTTGAATCCGGTTAGACTAAAAGCCCAGCCAGCCCAGATGTATGAAAGCTTTGTGTTTTAATTACTAGCACAATTCACGCACTGACTCCATGTTCAAACCACCGCATTTTTTGATACATTAAATAAACTAACGACTTCCGAACCCTCAGGTCTTCGCCTGCGCTCGGGCTGGGTGGGTCTGTCCCTGGGCACGAGCGACACGCTCCTGTTAGGGCTGCAGGCCCCCGGGGCTCCGGCGGCCGGACACGTACTGGTGGGGCCGACGCCCCGCGCGCCCTACATGGCGCTGCTGTGCTTCGCCAACGGCTCGCTCACACGACAGAACCACCGCGACAGACTCGCCGGGAACAGCTGGGAGGCCTTCAACGACCTGCTCAGGGCTACTGTGAGAGGGAACATGGGATATATGGGTGAGTTTTAATAACAAATTATCGTTTTGAGAGGTTAATGTACTGTACTTATAGTGAGTAGAAATACTTCATACATATTAAATACTTTAATTATTTCGGTTTTCGTAAGTCGTGTGAACATACGATTGCGTTCATTTATACCGTGAGGATACTAGAAAAAAGTTAACCTACCTGTTTTTTTAGACCTATCTAGGGCATTTCAAACTGTCTCTGTCCTCGCTTTGCCTAATAATGTAGAGAGAATAGGAGACATAGATAAGAGGTGCACTTGCAATCTTAAAAATGAACCCCAAAACGAACCTAATTGGTCAAACTAACGTCATATGCGAGCTACAAAAGTAAAATTTCTATGGGGTGTCCCAAGGCTCTAGTTTAGGTCCAACTCTATTTTTAACTTCGTTAAAAGTCTCAATACTAAGCACTCATTACCTCCTTTCGTGACTAGTTTGAAACAGTAATAGTAGATAATTCCCATGTAGGCATTTACTTAAACCCTTTTTTTGGTGTGTGGGAAATCATCAAATGACTTCTCCGGTCCCGGGCGGTGCGGTGTTAGACTTACTGACTAAAACTTTATGCTCCGGGGTCACGGTAACTATTATAACTATTCCGCAACCATCTACTTAAACTTTTGACGGGCCTGTTGACCTAGTGGTTAGTGACCCTGACTGCTAAGCCGGAGGTCGTGGGTTCGATTCCCACCCAGGACAAACTTTGTGTGATAAGCATGATTGTTTGTTCTGTGTCTGGGTGTAATTTATCTGTAATATTAGTATTTATAAATTATATAAGTATATTTATCAGTTGTCTGGTTACCATAGTACAAGCTCTGCTTAGTTTGGCATCAGATGACCGTGTGTGAGTTGTCCTAAGATATTTATTATTATTAAACCCTTAGCTAAGTCCTCAATCTCCCTGTAGGCATCTACTACGACACGGCGGAGATAGTCCCGCGCGCGGCGGCAGGCCGCTGGCTGGTGGACAGCGCGGGGCGCGCGGCCGAGCGCCCGGCGCCGCAGTTGGAGGCGCGCGCGCTGCTGGAGGGACAGGCGCTCGCCCGCCGCGCGCACGCGGAGGACATGGGCTTCACACTCGGTGAGATCTGTAGGGGAATCTACAGGACTAAGAAGTCCACTATGGTATTTTTAGCCCCGCTGGACTCTTACAAGTCAAAGAAACTTATTTCCCAACATATAAGATAAAAATGTTTATGATGATGTTATAATTTTTGAACGGTGTTAAAGTGTAAAAAAAATCAATTGCTTGCAAAAAAATTATAGTTTTAAAAATTCAACTTCTACACACATCAAAAGTGTCTAGGGATATTTCAATTAAACCTAAATTACTAAAATTCTATTAACTTTTTGTTAAAACATGTACACATTAAAATAAACCTTGTTTAATAGACTATTTAATCTGATAATAAACTTTTAGATAAAGTTAAATTTAAAAAAAACTTAGAAGAAGAGGAAAAACTCAAACAAAATTTCAATCTTAACTTTATTTTCGAAACATCAAAACTTAAACAAAACATTTTTTTTTATAAAAATTCTTGAAAACTTAAAATTAATATTCCGTGGATCCACCTAAGACTCTCCTGACACATCTGCAGCGATTCTGCATACTCAAAACAAGGGTGTCAATATCCTGTTGTGGAATACTGTCCCATAATTGCCGTTTCTGAAGCCATGAAGACCAGTCAGAGCGTTATATCCAGGCTTTGGTCATGTTATCGTGTCACGGAGGAAGTGGTGGAACGGCACCGAGGACCTCAACGCATTACAACACATGTACAGGACCGATTCATAGTAAATGCTGCACGAAGTCAACTAAATGCAGCGGCGATGCAATTGGTTCAAAGGCTACAGAGAGAGTATGGTTTGCTGGTAAGCGGTCAAACTTTGAGAAGGCGACTGCATGAAGTCAATCTACGTGCTCGTAGGCCATTTTGGGTATCGGCACTAAGGAGAGGTAATCGAGGAAGAAGATTACAATGGGCTATTGCACACGAAAACTGGAACCATTCTCAATGGTCACTTGTGCTTTTCACTGATGAATCTAGGTTTAGATTTCATCCTGATTCGCGAAGAGTACGCGTTTGGAGAAAACCTGGACGTTGGAATCGACTGCAGCACCCACAACAAGTTCATGCATATTAAGGTGGCACGATTATGGTTTGGGCAGGAATTCGTCTCGGCGGTAGAACGGACCTCGTTTGGATACAAGGCAATATGACTGCTCGAAAATACCGAGATGAGGTGCTAGAGCCTGTAATCTTGCCCCACAATCAGCAAATGGGACAAAATTTCCAGCTAATGCACGACAATGCCCGTCCACATACGGCGCGTATCGTCACAAGTTGGTTACAACAGCATGTTATCCAAGCTTTAGACCGGCCTGCACAATCCCCTGACTTAAATCCTATTGAGCATGCCTGGAATATGCTTCAGAGAAGAGCTCGTAGGAATTTCCCTGTTGATATTGTGCATCAAAACCAGCTTTTCTTGCATCTTAGCAGGATTTGGGACAGTACTCCACAACAGGATATTGACACCCTTGTTTTGAGTATGCAGAACCGCTCCAGATGTGTCAGGAGAGTCTTAGGTGGATCCACGAATTATTAATTTTAAGTTTTCAACAATTTTTATAAAAAAAAATTGTTTTGTTGTTTAGGTTTTGAAATTTCAAAAATAAAGTTAAATTGAAATTTTGTTGAGTTTTTCCTCTTCTTCTAAGTTTTTTTTTTAATTTAACTTTATCTAAAAGTTTATTATCAGATTTTTTATTATTCATTTTTATCTATGTAGCTATCTATTACAAACCTTACCCACCCACATAATAAAAATTACTTGACTAATCATTTTTAAACTGAAAATATCTCATTCTGCTTGAATACTCAGATATATTTTGAGCTGTATTTACACAATTTGGAGCTGTGTTATAACTATTCCGCAACCATGAACAACAACTGAATGTCACATGTTAAGATTTGGACTTTTTCAAGTTCAAAAGTAAATGGTGTGTGTAACATATGGCCAACGTTATCATAATTTCAGACAAGTCTTCACGCCTGATAGCGACGGGCGGTGCCTCCGTGAACAAGGAATTGCTGCAGATATTCGCCGATGTGTTTGACACGCCTGTATATGTGCAGGTACATAAAAGAGAAAACTTTAAGTATCTTACTACTATCAAGAACCTTAGGCCCGAGTCACACCGGAATGGCAGCGGCCGCTCGCGGCACCGCGGGCGGCCTCGCGACCTTTCCAGCTGTTCAAGCGATACTGGTCTTTTAAGTATGTAGTTAAAGTTTAAAATTATTTCACACTGAAAGTGCTCGCTGCGTCGCTGCCGGCCGCTGCCATTCCGGTGTGACTCGGCCCTTAACCAATTGTAATTGTGAACTCAAAGCCCCCTGAAAACTATAAAAGTGACTCATAAAACACATTGTGGGATTGTGTATCTTGGTTTAGAAACCGAGCTTTCAACCCTTCGGAGAGCAAACCCTATGTTAAAAAAATAACTGGGTACAAGTTTTGTACCCCTAAAAAAATATGGGTGGTGTGACCTCTGTAGATTTTTATTTTGTTTTCGTAAATAAAATGTAATAATATTTGCAGGATCAACACGCTAACGCTGCGTTATTAGGAGCCGCAATACGCGCCGCTGAGGTGTGGAGCGCTGAAACTGGTACCGCACTGCCAGGTAACTAGATCAATGTTGCTTCTTGACCTATGTTTTTAGCCACCAAAGATTTCTTTTTTAGAAAAAGGTAAAGAAAAAGTTTTAGCCCGTGTAGTTCCAGTTTTTCTGGGATTCTTGGGATACAAACTATCCTATGTCCTTTCGCAGGCTATGTACAATCGACAAAATGGAATCATGATCCACCACAAGCTTATTTTCCTACAGACATTCAAATACAATTAGGTCGATAATCGCGTAAACATGTATTAAAAATGTCACATGTCTAGTCTTATTATTTTGACAGCTTCAAACGATTTGTCGTCGAAATGGGTCATGATTCAATTTGGTCGATAGTACTATCTCTATACTGTACCAAATTAATTTAAACCTTTTACTGAAATGTTAATGGCATTTCGTTATTAATTGCTTTGTTTTATATGCTGATAAAGTATGGGCGCCACAAATGATACCGGCTTGATTTTAACAAATCATTTTTGTTGGGGCTTTCGGGACTCCAAATGCCACCTTAAACCTAACCTTACCATTAATTATATGTCATGAGTTGTACGTTGGGACCAGAGCCTCCCAACCCCCCTCTACTATGTGGCGTTCACGTAACACTTGTGTCCATGGTACCTAACGTGTATGATTATCATGTACAATCTTAATATTTTTTTTCGCAGGATCAGAGTTAAATGTCTCCCCAGTGGCAACACCGTACCCAGATCACGACAAGATCTACACGCCAATGTTAGCTCGCTACAGACAAATGATTGAAACCATTCCTAAACTCGGCTAATTTATTCACACTTACATTCCCGGACAACAATGTAACGGCTTTATCGGAGACGGGATACGTACCGGGTAGAACAGGGACACTAGTGATGCGGGGGTGAATAGGAACGAAACCTTACAAGGGATGTATTATTGTTTATTGACGTAAAGGGCTCGAATAGTACTAACTCGAATTTGCTGAAACATAATTTACAATTTACTATCTTTAGTAATAATTAAGCGATAAAATTCATTTAAATGTTTCGTTTCGATTTACCCACGCATCCCTATTCACACGGTATGTGCGACATCGGAAACATACTCGACCTGCTAGAACGTTTTTTAACTACATACTTTTATATGTAGCTTCAACAGTTGGTAAACAACAATCATTTCAAAACACAACTAATTGGGTAGTTTCCACCATTAACCAATAAATGTTAGACACAATTCCTATAAAACCTCTATTAATTTCAGCCTAATAAATTCGGTTCATTTTCAATTTGCTATAAAATTTGATTTTTAGTTGTTTTGAAATCAATAAATAGATAGTCAACTGAGTTGTTATTTTAGTGACGTCATAAGTCGCCATTGCCATACAAAATCTATTGGAGAATGGCGTTTTGACAGCTCATAAAAAGTACGTCAATTGATAATGGTGGAAACTACCGTATTGCCTGAAAACCCTTAATAATAAGCTTAACGCCTCAGTAAAGGGGTCTGTTCATGTTAAATCGAGTTGGAAACTAAGTGAGCTTCCTATATAAGATTTAACATATCGACGAATCACGTTTTGGCTTGAAAAGTTTTTACATTAAAATCTACTATAGAGGCTAATCAGATTTTTTCTATTGCTTGGTTCTATAGAAAAAAATAAGATTAGCACCACTCGATCCCTTTTTATATGACTTCTAAATATATAAAGGCGGGTCCAGACATGTATCATTTGCCCGATCCGATCACCGTATCCGTATCGTCGACGCGTATCATGATCGCATATGTGGACGGGCAATGATATACGTATCATGATACGGGATCTCGATACGCCGTTATGATACGGCCCGTCCCATGTCGTGTTGGTTTTTGTCCGATCATCAAAGGGACTATTGACTATTGTGAAGATACGGATACGGAGCAAATCGGAGGCGTCCACAACTTGATACGGGGCTTGATACAATACGGTGATAGGATCGGTCAAATGATCATGTCTGGACCCGGCTTAACAGATCTT
Source organism: Athetis lepigone (assembly GCA_033675125.1). Lineage (NCBI taxonomy): Eukaryota > Metazoa > Arthropoda > Insecta > Lepidoptera > Noctuidae > Athetis > Athetis lepigone. The sequence continues at coordinate 3,081,794 of CM066218.1, read as the reverse complement.
CTTGTCGTTTTAAAAAGACAATCGTGTTTCATGGCATCACTTTTTAACTAAATAATTATAAATGTATTTTTCTATTCTATCAGCCAGTTTTATACAAGTTTGCAAATCTGTCAAACTGTTAGCGAAGTTTTATATAAATTATTGATATTAAACAAATTTTTAATTTATATTTAAAGCTAAGTGGAGGATCTTTTACTATCTGCCATTTTAACGAGCTTATAGAAAGTACCTTCGGTAGCCAACTTTTTATACTGACGTAATATTTATTAATGATATTAACGCTCCAGTGAATTAGAATTTTACTTCTTATACAATTGTTGCGTTATTTGCTTTAAATAATAATCAAGCACTTATGCTTAATTCTCACATTTATATGTAAGTAGAACATTCCATTTTATTCATTTACAACATTTATGACTTGTTAAGGGTTTATTGTTGAATTTTGTTATTGAATCATTCAGAATCTGATGTCATGTGATCATAGGTTTAATTTTAAGTAATGTACTTAGAAAGACAATTTATTTACATTTTTACTTGACAATCTCATGGTGCTTCGCTGTGCAATATAATACATTCCATCAATGGTTATTTTTGTTTTATATGCATTAAAAGTTTTATACATTTAATTTTTTATTAAATCGTGTCAAATGTTTTATGGTCAAAGATCAAAGTGAATAAATAATTGCAATTAACTGTTTTAAAAGCAATGGTTGGAGAGCTTTTTGTTATTATATATTGTACTTTTGTTATTTTTTTATACATTTTTATAATAAATGTTTGCTAGACATGTGCTGCTTTTGATTTTAGTTATTTTGTTATTAGCGACATTGAATGTCGCTAAAGAGTACCCTTTCAATAACACCACTTTATTTGTTATAGATATTTATTTAATTAAGTCATCTATCAAGAATATTACATGCTTCTACAACAAAAATCAAGAAAGTTGTTTCTCGAATAAGTTTTAGGCAGCAAAGTATTTGTTGAATGATATTTTTTGAAGAATTGCCACAAATGATTCTACTTCTTGCGTCCACCACGTTCCTTGACTTGCAGGTGTATCACAGCGCCGGGCGGCACGTTGTAGTACGCCAGAGTGTTCGTATCCTTGAAGAATAGACCCTGAAATGTGCATTGAGATGGTTAGTCAATGATAGAAAGAAATTATTTCTGGTTTACGGTGACCACAGGGTAAAATCTTTCGGCGTGACCTTAAAAGGCGCAATCGTTACATTTAAATGATAATAGGAGTAATTTTTCTTAATATATTGATGCACTGATTAAAATACTGTTATTAAAAAAAAAAACATTTTACAGACCAGTTTCTAATACAGTTAAAAGGCTAGTAGTACTAATAATTAAAAGAATAAGTAGTGGTGAGACAACCTTACAGAGCAAGCCGATGTAAGGACTGCAAAAGTAGAGTAGAAATTCACACGACATCATAAGAGCGCTTTTTAAAACTCAAGACGGATGCAGGTAGAAAATGTACAACATTCCAAAAACAAATTACAGTGTAAAACATAGTGTATAGTGCATACCTCGTAGTGCAGCTTCTGCTTGGCGGTGGGCATGTTGGTGGAGCGCTGCAGCATATTCTTGAGCTCGGCCACCGTGAGGCTCAGCGCCACGCTCAGCGGCAGCGCGCGGCCGTCCAGCCGCCACTCCGTGCGCTCCGGCAGCGACGGCAGCGCCACCTGCGGGAAACGTACAAGTTGTAGTCACTAATCTTTATAATGAAGCAGCTATGTGTAATAGAATAATGGACTATTTGTCGAATTTATGTATCGGCTCATTAACCTCACTCGAACACGTCTTCACTCTGCGGCGGGCAGCAGACTGCCTCCCCCACCCCGCACTCTGCGTGAGAGTGTAGGAACGAGACGACAGATGTTTGACAGTGTGTGTAGTTGTATGGTTGTGTGTGTCTGTTCGTATGTTCGTTATGATCGTGTATGCTACAGTACTCATATAAACAGCAAAGTAGTGCCTTCTGCAAGTATTGAAATTTGTCACAGGATCGTGACCGTGGCGTGCTAGACACATTTTGATTTGTCATCTATACATGACTATGGCGGTCGAAAGGTTAATATGCAATAATAGCTCTACTAGCAAAACTAAACAAGAAACTTTTCTTAATGTTGATAACTAATTTCTAAACCTATACAACGGTTGTCTATTGTTTGCCCGAAGATTATATGCCATAATCATCATTTTCCCGAATTTCATTTACCCGAATTTCATTTGCCCGAATGTTTCATTTGCCCTAAAAGACATATGATATACTTTTAATTGCCCGAATTTTTGATACCATAAGATACGAATGCCATAAGTATTGTTTGCCTTATTTTTATGTGCCATAATAATTATTAGACATAATATTTAAATGGCATAACAAGTATTAGACAAATATTTAAGCCCCGTAATGGTTTTTTTTTCTGTGCATGGTTGATGGAGGGCTAGGTCGACGGAGCCCCGCTTAGCGGGGCTCCTACTTCTGTGTGGTTTATAAAAAAATAACCACGAAGGGGATGGCGGGGTCTATTTGCTCGCTTCGCTCGCTCACACGGCCCCGCCATCCCCTTCTAACCTAACCTGTCCGAGTCCGGGTGCCCTAAAGTCCCAATTGCATCCAATTTCTCTTGATATAAACAACTGTTACACACCCGATGCCGATGGCAAATTATGTTATGGCATATCATAATTATGGCATGTGATAATTATGGCTTACAATGATTATGACAAATGATGTTATGGTAAGTGACTTTATGGGAAACAATGATTCTGGCACGTGACTAATATGGCAAATGAGAGTAGGGCAAATGAGTATTATGTCGTATGATATTATGGCTGTTGACTATTATGGCAAATGATATTAAGGCAAATAAAATTCGGGTAAACGGCGGTATACCCTATACAACCGATTAATAGTCAGGAAGATTTTTAGTTTTAGTGTCATAAGTTGGTATTGTTTGTTCTTTTTCCTTTTTCCTTGAATTAACTTATCACCAATTTACTTTCATTCGCAAAATAGTGAATTTATAAACTTTATAACAGTAACGTTTTGTATTGAAGTTCTTGTTTGTTTTGCATATAACGTTTTAAAGTGCCGTTTTTTGGTGTAACGAAAGAAAATGCTGTGGCCATACCTGTAGCGGCGCCGGCCCGGGATGCCGGGCGAGCCAGGACACCTCGGGCTCCAGCGCGTCCTCCGTGCGCGCGCGCTTGGCGGCCGGCCCGTCCTCCTCCTCCACCGCCACCGCGCTGAACGGGAACCCGCCTGCGCTCACTGCACCTGTGGTACATGAATCGTTAAAAAAACTCAATAATTGATCAATATGGCGCTAATTCTCTATACAGAAACTTCACTAAATTTAAGTTAAGTACATCTCTCTCTTTCCATTTCTTAAAGAAAAGGACAGAAGATAAAATATTAGTTTAGTCCTGTCAAATTTGGACACTCCATAAATAATTAAGACGCGATTTAAAAACATGGCGTCTAAATATTCGTCAATTTTCTTCAGACGCTGTCTAATTTGACAGGATTAAACTAAAATGTATCTTTTGTCCTTTTCTTTAAGAAATGGAAAGAGAAAGATGCATTTAACCTAAATTTAGTTAAGTTTGTGAATCAGAGAATCGGCACCACTAGTCAGTTAACTGTAGAAATGGCCCTGTATTTAATCCTTCAACACACGTGATTTGAGACACAATAGAAAGATAATAGCAGCCCGACAGCCGGCTGTTGCTTGGTCGTTGAAAGGTTAGGGCGCGTTCATGTTAAAGGTTGTGTATCATTCGGACTTTGACACCCATTATTTTTTCTTTTTGGTGAGTGTGACATCATCCAATGTTGCTCCCGTCCTGGGTGCGGCGGGAGGGCGTGTCAGACTCTTACTGACTAAAACCCACTCATGTTCCTTCGATTGCCCTTTATGTTCCAGGGTCACGGTAACTATTATACACATTCCGCAACCCCGGCTGGCGTTGGCCCTGTTGGGCCCCTTCCTGTGCTGACTCCTTCTCTTTGAGGCGCGCGTGGAACACTAACGCGCCGTCGACGCGGTCCTGGTCCTAGCCGGGACTTTGACACCCATTACGAGTGGCCAAGTCAGAAAATCAGGATAGTCTAATCAAGGGGTATCGTGTGGCCTTGTAACCGGGTTGTAGAGTCCTAATAGGCAGTCGCTTTGCGTTAATCACTGGTTTGCAGTAGGTTGGAAGCCGAAACTAATACTTAGAAAAGGCTGATGATGATGATAATGATGTTAACTGGTAGTAGCCATTCATTCATGCAAAATGATTCTATCAGTCATTGCCTTGGTTTTTTTCGAACTATGATGGGGTCAGTATTCACTCTAACCGGATGCAGCTAAATACTTGCATAGATTGACTCTCTATCAGACTTCCACAACCCAGAAATTGATAAAGGATATGTCAAACATAAGTGATAATATTCTTATTAAGTTATTAGATGTAATGTAGGCCCACAATAACTTAATTTAAGCAAAAGCAAGGGATATTGTTATAGTGTTTATTTATAAGAAATTAATAAAATCCAAATATACAGACCTACAGCGCTCACAGCACCGACAGCAGCCACAGCCCCAACGGGTGTCGGTATGAGCGGCGGGCGCGGAGCCATGGGCGGCAGCACCATCAGCGACGGCAGCGGCTGCAGCAGCACGGGCGCGGGCGCGGGGGGCGCGGGCGCGGGCGGCGGGGGGCGCGGCGGCGGCGCCGGAGCCACGCGCGTTGGAGCTGCGCGCGTCACTCCCGGCGCGCCCACCGGCTTCGGGCCTATCTTCTCTTTCTCTTCGTCAGGGAGAAGACCCTTGACCTAGTTATAATTTGCAGTATAATAATACAGAAACGTGGAAATGAAAATGAGTTTCAGCTATTCGACGATCGAACTTTTGTTATTTGATATGCGCTATTTATTGGAACTCGGCGCGTGTGTTTTTTCTTTAAGTTATGTTTTTCTGGTTTATTCCCAAAGGTCGAGATATGAAAAATTATACGTTTAATCTCAATTATAAAATAAAAGTATTTGAAAACACAAGAAAACCATACAACCGTTTTTCAAAATTATGAATATCTGACAATAAAACAAGTCCACATTACCTTATGTATCTGCTGTATCTGGTCCTCGAGCGTGATGTGCGCGCGCGCGGCCCTGGTGGCGGCCTCCACGCTGGACGTGTGTCCGTCCCACGTGACGCGGTCGTCGCGTCTCCTCTCCTCTTCGCCGATCTTCTTACCGATGGCCGTCTCCTCGTCGCCCACACCGAAGATATCCGTACGACGTTCAGCGAGCTATGGAAGGAATGTTTTTTAAATGTCATTGTTTTAAGTAGCTTTTATTTATTTATTTAAACATAATGTTATTGTATTTCTAAAAAAAAAACATTAGATCGTAGAAGTATATTTTAAAATTAATCATTAGATAGTTGGGTCAAAAAGATGCGACGCAACTTGTCGACTCATAATGAATTTTCTCATGAATTTCTATTACTGAAACCATGTAATGATGGAAGCCAAACATACCTGTTTGAGTGAAGCTTCGATGGCAGCTCCAGGCGCGAGCGCCTCATCCCTGTCGGTGCGCTCGGCGGCGGCGCGGTCGCGCTGCTCCAGCCAGCGCGGGTCCAACAGCCCGATGCGCACATGGTCTGCCACTTTGTTAGCAGGGATCTTCTCTCCAGTAATAGGCGACACCAGCCATTCCTCTGACGCGGGAGTAGGCTGCGGTCTAGCGCGCTTCGGATCGTACTTCTTAACCACCACGCGGTCCGGACGCGGAGGTAAGGGTGCCTCGTCTCCCGGCGCTCGTGGCCCGCTCTCGGGAGGACCATCATCATCGGATGAGGAACTGTCTTCCTCCATGTCCTGCACGCGGTTGTCGTCCGGCCTCTGTTGCTGTTGTGTGCGGTCTTCCATCTCCGCCAGATCGTCATCTGATTCCGACTCCGACTCGGATTCCAACTGCATCTCAGTGTCGTCATCTTCATTTCCTTGAGTGATATCTTCTCCTCTCTCTTGTGCTAACACGCGCGCTCCGACCTCAAGCGGTGTTGTTGGCGGTGGGAAGTCGCCAGGCTCTCCAGCTGGGTAATCTACAGTTTCAACTACCACAAAGTCATGCCAGTCAATAGAAGCGTAAGCTAGACGTTCCTTCTCTATTTTTGCTTCATCAGCCGCCTTACGGCGCGCCTGGTGCGAGTGCCAGGCGGCTCTGCTGCGAGCTTGCTCGAGCACTCCACTGCGGACTTCGGCAGCAAGCTTGGAAACTAACTCCTTTGGTGGCAACAGAACTTTTGTGTACTGTTCCAAAAGCCGCGTGAAATACTGGAACAGTGAGTGTTGAGGGCGAAGGAAGTCAAACTGGTGATTCCTCTCCTCTTTCTTCATCAAGTCCGTAAGGAACTGTCTTCCGTTACGTGCTACAAATTGAGCGGTGAGCTTGACGATGTCGAGCTCAAGTGCCGAGATGGACGGCGGGTCGGCGATGAACTCGAACTCCGGCGGGGGGTCGCGGGGCGGCGGCGGTTCGGCAGGCGCGGCTGCTTTCAGGAGCTCCTGTTGACGAAGGGCGGTGGCGGGCGCGAGCCCAGGCCGCTGGAGCGCTGGAAGCCCCATCAAGGCTGGTGCACCTAGATCCGGACCTGTTTATGGGATAAATTATCATTTAATGCTGTAACAAGCTGCAACATTATACATGTCATGCATACATATACATATTTATTTTGCAGGCATTTAGTGCCAAACTACTATTAACATAATGCCTCGGATTTTGTAAAGGGCGAAAATTGACAAAATGTGAAAGCGATTACAATTGCATTAGCTTGAAGGATTTCTAAGTAGTTGAAAAAACATTATTATGAAGTAGCTCATTACAGCCCACCCGGCAGCCACTCTGCACCGACTCGCCTCCTGCGGCTAGTATTCTTTATATGGATTTGTATGGGCATGAGCTCACTATATCAACTCCGTAGCGTCACCGGATCGCCTCGGTTTTAAGCCCTTCGCGCGCGGTCGGCGGGTGGGCCACTTGTTGACAACTCGCTGCTCGAATGCTTGCCGTTCGTTGACGGCGCGCCGGCCACGACTAGCCCGCGCGCTGCCGCTGCCGCGAAAGCTATGATTGCCAATTCACGATTTGTAATTTGTAAATAAACGTTTGTAGACCTAGTGCCAATTATTAACAGACTACTCGAAAATTCGTGGACCAAGCGCCGAGTTGGTCTCTTTCTCGTTGACGACGAGGCGTCAACGGGTTGCCGCCTCGGCGTTCGCTCGTTGACGGTGGGTGGCCCACCCATCGACAACGAGTTGACGCCGTGCGTCGAGGCGGTGCGGAGTGGCTGCCGGGTGGCTGTAATGAGCTATGGCCTTAACCCTTTGGCGTATTACATAACAACGAGTGTTTACGCCGTATATAAAATAAACTCGAGAGTTATACAAAATGCCTGCAACATAAATTATTTACTTGTTGTATTATATTTAGCTTTACTAATATGGCCGATTTCAAAGAACAGCTTTAAAAATTTCAAACTGTTTATCAAACTCTTACCAAAAGTATTTTTTGCTGTTACAATTTTGCAAATAATCAGTATGTTAAATATTATTGTTCATAAATAGTCTTCTAGAGTATTTATGATGACCAAATAATAAATTATAACTCCGCCCACGACTGTATATTGTTGTTAGTTATTGATAAAGATTTGTTAAATCATTACTAATGGTTTTACAGTGAAATTGCTATTATCACAAGTGTATCCGATTAAAATTCGGTTGTAACTCGGCAATAAGTGCAGTAAGATAAGTCACAGGCTTATTTCTTTTCTGATTATTAATTGTTATGGAATGATGTTTAGTTTTTTTAAGTATTTTTGCATTTTTAAGGTCTTTGAACTGTATTTTTAAGACTTTGGTTTATTTAATACCAAATTCATTTTTAAATAAACAAGTTGGAAATTACATAGAGCTAAATACAATTATATCTTTATAGGTGCCATAAAACAAATTAAAATTTAAGATATGTCGTAAGAACTTACCTTTCCCTTCTCTAATCTCCTTGACCTTATGCTGATAGTAAGCATGGTACGGATCTCCAGAGTTAAGGAAGTTGAACTTCGGGTTGCCAAGCTCATTCTGCCTGATGCGGGCCTCAAACTCAGGTCCATTACGAGCTACAAAGCTTGCAGTCTTGTCCACAATATCTAGATGAAGTTGTTAAGGAAATTGTGTTTTCGAAGGCTGAAATCAATTTCAGTGATAAAAATGTGATAGGTTACCTATTCAAGGGTCAAGAAATACTATTTCTAGTTTCTGTATGGCAATGAACACCATGTTGTTTCCTCAGGTTGTAGAAGGCTGAAAATTAATAAGTGATAAGTAACTGAAAACAAATTTAGATTGCATAGAAACTTTCATATTATTTTATCAACAATCAAAAACCTTGAGACAATGCATCTTTTGTTAGATGGACATCACGTTAGAAAACTAAAGGCAATTCGATAAGTCGATATTTGTCGTTTTACAGTTCACAAGAAAACCAAACAATAACTATTAGGTTATGTTATGAAATCTAAATAGATGCATCATACATAAAAGCTTCATACCGCTAATCATCAGGTCAATATGTAATATTTCATTTAAAAGGATACTCCTCACTTCAGGCGGAGGATAGATAATGCCAATAACAGGTGCCGAGGGAGCTTGGGGCTCCTCTAACGGCGGCTCCATTGGCATCCCCGGAGGGGGTAACACGTCGATCGAAGGCATTTTTGCCTAACTCTCGTCCGCCAATACTTTATCAGTTAATTTTCATTTGATTATATGAACGAAATCACTTTAAAATATTCAGATTCTTGTGTTCGACAAGACAATAATAGTATCACGCACAAATGCGTAATCGTCCGATCGTAACAAGTTGACAAATAATGAATGACAACTTGACAAGACAAGCAAGACAGCATTGACAATGACAGGACAGCGACCACAGATTGCACAACAAAACATTTTTTTTTTGTATATGGTTTGGTTACTATGACTTTTTAGCCAAATCTTGGGCGATACTCTAAGGCGCGGGACAAATATAAGAGGCTTCGGGTGGTGACGAGGCGCGGGCGTGGCGCGGGAGCGACGCCACTTCTTTGATATTTCATACAACATGTATAGAAGAGGCGACGCCGACGCGCATGATATACAGAGACGGCGGGGCGCGGGCGTGGAGCCTGACGCCTCTTTTATTTGCCTCGCGCCTAAGCAAGTTGAAGCCCTGGCAGATAATATTATATTTTGAGAGCACCAAGGCCGCCAATTTGTGTCAAAGCTTTAAACTAAGGATTATAACTGTTGCTGTTATACTCTCGAAGTCTCGACAGCCATTGTGTTATTTTTTTGTATGAAATAAGTAGGTTCAAGTTATTACAATATGAATAAACTAAAATAATAGTTACTAGAAAAATACATATTTATTATTAATGATCTCACTACAATTTGCTATGCGTGATAAAACTTGTATAAAGATTTTAAATATCTGGATTCTTGATCGCCTGTTACCACAGAGCTGTCGTTATACCAGTGAGCCATGCTAGCGAATGTCGCAACGGAGCGGAAGTTGAAATCGAAGCACATGGTCACAGTCATCACCATGATGTACGTCATCAACCACAGCAGTAGGGCGAGCGCCAACATACAGAGAGTGGTTTGAGTTGTCCATTCTGATTTCGGAGATTGACCCTTATGCTGACCGTACTCAATCAGTACTAGCTCGTCAGAACATTCATTGTTAGGCTGAAAATATAAAATACTTTTGGTCTCACAGTACTAATTAATAGATCCACCAAAAAAGCACCAATAAAGCACTTTGGCTGGTTGGTTGGGCTGTACCATATACGTTGCCTCCTGGCCACATATTTTCTAATAGGACGCTCAGAATGTTCAAAAATATATAAACGAATAATAAGAATTTCCACAAAGCGCCTGTACGACCAAAACAGCCCGTCGGCTTATTATTTGTATCATTTGTACAAACTTGCTTACGCATATTTTTAGGAGTAATTATGTCGTTATGTCTATTTTTAATCGAAGCCTTATTACGTACGACTTTTATACTGGTAGGCCATTTTATTACTGTAAAGAGCTGGACATTATAAGTACTTACATAGTAAGCTGGACATTATAAGTACTTACATAGTAAGGATGTTGCGGGATGTCTTTCAACAGCTCATTGATAATATTAATTTTATCTAATTTTGCCATTTTGCAAGTACTTAGAGACTTTGTAATTTAATCCTACTATTTACATTTCATTTCATCGTTATTTTAGTTAAACTTCAAAAAACTGTATCAGCTGTCTGTGACTGCTTGTAGAATGACAACGATATATTATGAGACAGAAAAAAGAATTTCGAAAGCCAGTGTTTTTTATTTCCATGAAGAATGCATCAGCATTACCCTGCAGTAGACAATATACTACATAACTTTACGACGTTGTTGTACAGTATGATAAAATAATATACATTATATTGTTCCTCTGCAGGGCTATGACACAGCTGAGATGTATAATTCAAGATTATTTTTACTTATTATCTAGTACAGATGCCCACAGAAGGGGGCTCTAAGTATTCCACAGTCGGGTCCACACCTTCCAGCCATCAGCCCAGATATACGAAGTTCTCTTCCCGCACAAAAACAGGCACGGGTATGCGATTTCAGACTCATCGGTACTTATACTGTGAGTCCATCATAATTATTTTTTCTTAACATATTCTAGTGATGTCCATGATAAACTATTATTTAGGATTTTTAATTATGTTAAAATTAAAACAAGATTTTTCTAAAGACAGTATGAAATATATTTTAACAAGCCCACGAAAATTTTACCAAAAACATAATTTCTATGTTAGTTTATATTACATATCTAATGAAATAAAATCAGTACATACTTAAAACTAAGGCATAAAATTAGTGCATGATCATTTTAATTGCATTGAAATCAATAAATAGTTACTAAATTGTCTTGACAAAAAAGTGACGCCACAGTTAAAAAGGTACGCCCATTGCACCAGCATTAAATAAAATATTTATTTTTAATGATTTTGTACGCTAAACGTTTTCTACTCAACTAATGACTTAATAATTTTAATGTTGGTAAATAACAAAATTCATGAAATTCTTAAAATATAAAACGTCAAGACATTTGATATTTCATAAACATATGCTAATTAAAAAACAATCTTAATCTTAAATCAATATGCCAAAACTCGGAAAATGCATTACATAAGATTCTATCTCATAAAAATACAACAAAAACTGCTTAGGCACAGTTTATAACTTTAACTATATTACATAATTAGACAGATAATTAGATTCTTATAAAATTATTTACTAAGGGTCTATTTACCACCTATGAACGAGTTTCGATAAAAAATTTGTTCGTAGAAATCATAGGTATTTTTTTGGAAAATAGTGTCTACTGTCAAATAGTGTGTACTGACATCCCGTGCCTCGGAAAGCACGTAAAGCCGTTGGTCCCGGTTGTCATTCGTAGAACTTTGACAGTCGTAAGTCGTTACTGGTTAGCCAGATACTGTGACCAGACTAACCAAGAGGTATCGTGTCGCCCAGTTACTGGGTTGTGGAGGTCAGATAGGCAGTCGCTCCACGTAAAACACCGGTATCAAGCTGAATCCGGTTAGGCTGGCAGCCGACCCCAACACGGTTGGGAAAAAAGGCTAGGGAGATGATGATGAGTGTCTACTGTCAAAGGTAGTGAAAGAGGCCCAGTTCTAATAAATATAATATGAAAATATTAGTTAAGTCCATTTATAGAATCGTCTCGCTGCTCGTACGTAGACCGCGGCGCAATTTTTTCGCGTTCTTCATTACCCGCTAGAAAGATGGCCAAGTGTTCCTGAAAGAAGGGGCACATTTTAATTTAACCTTTCGACCACCAAACGATAGCTGGCTGTCGCGCTGCTATTGTCTTTCTATTGTGTCTCAAATCACGTGTGTTAAATTTGTTTAATATATGAGTTTTTAAACAGTCACTTCAGTTCACAAGTTGACACGTTGACGTCTGATTCTGTATGGCGGCCTTGGAACATAAAGGGGTAACGGAAGGAACAAGGGTGGGTTTTGCTCAGTAAAAATCTGACACAATGTTTGAGTGAAGTTATGATGATTTCCCATCCTCAATAAACGTTCTTTTGTTTTTTTTTTTTTTTTTTTATTAAACTTCATGTACGAACACAGTACATAGGCGGACTTAATGCCTTAGGCATTTTCTACCAGTCTACCTTAGGGTGATGCAGAGATAAAAACATAGTAGGTGCAAGAAAACAGAAAAGTTACAGGTTTAAAATGAATTAAAATAAAATAGTTACTTAAATACATAAATATATACATATATACATACATAGATATATATATATACATACATAAATACTATACATACAAAGTAGAGAGAGATAAAAATAAGTACATGTACTATACATTAAGAGTGAGATGAGTCTGCCAACTCCTTGAGTAAATGTTCTCGAGCTTTTACCTTAAAAGTAAACTGACTAGTGGCCATCCTGATATTCTGAGGAAGCGCATTCCAAAGAAAAACAGCTTGGATAG